>CM073602.1:11722354-16522354 GCA_037074985.1 Solanum bulbocastanum | reverse complement strand
CCTTAGAAATGCTAAATTTAGAATGAACTAATTTGGAAAGAGCCAATCTAAAATTTTAGTAGTTATGCTTAAGTTATGAGTTTTGGATCAACTTCAAATGACCATAACTTTCAATACATGATGAGTTAGGTGGCCCATAAAATATCAAATGGAAGGTGTTGGAATCCTCTTTCCAACGCCACCAAGTGTGCTAAATTTTGACCTAGTATAAGGGAGATATGCCCATTTGAAGTCAGCCTGTCCAGTTAAGGAAAGTTACCCAAATTAGTGAGGGGTATTTTGGTCTTTTCCATACCCCATAAGATAAAAGCGAATTTTAGTAATATTATGGTGTCAAATCTGATTTGGGTCAGTTTTATAATCCTAAATTACGCTTTGGGTTTTGAGAGGAGTTCAAGAAGAGGAATGGAGGATAAAAGGAAGAACGAAGTAGATCTCTTATGAATCGAGGGTTTGTTTCGTCAAATTGAGGTGTTAAATTTTCATAGTGTTGGATTCCTTCACCCACACACCAATATTGATTTATATATTCGAAATCATCCATAAAGATTGAAAGATTTAAGTTCTTGATGAGTGTTCTTGAAGTATTGCTTTCATTCTTGAATTAGGATGGATTTGATAAGTTCTTCAGATAAGTGTATGAGTTTGAGAGTTGTTTATGAGTAGATTCTCGTGTAATTGTATTGGGTAATTGAATCTAAGGAAAATTTGAGAAAAGAAATCGATCCTAGATGAATTAGGGTCAGAAAACGAGAAAAAATTTGTTGGATAGTTCTGTGGGAGGACTAGGGCGGTGCTCCAGCAGTCTAAGGGCTGGCACGGGGGCGTCAGGAATCCGTCAGGGTCACCTACCCCCACCTTTTTTCCATCGTTTTCCCTTTCTGAGTTCTTTCAAAGTGTATCTTCACTCCCTATTGATTATAACTACTCTACACTACTTCTAAAACATCGGGAAATTATTCATAACATAAATCATAACCCTTGAATTCATAATTCAAATTCAAGGTAGAGTTAAGAGTTAAGTCTTGAGAGTTCTTTCGAATCATTTTCATGAGAAGTATGTCACAATCTTTTAAACTTTGTTTTACGACTTGAGTACTTGAGCTTAAGGATGAGGAGAGTAGAGTTCATTTTATCAAAATAATATATGGGAACTAAGTATTCACAAGAGTAAATGTGTTTACATTTAAGAAGAGAGGAAACACCTATTTCCAAAAGAGTTGATGAGAGGTTTTGAGTACTGTATATTTTAAGAGAAACCTTTTGAGTAATAATCTCAAAGTTAAGGATGAGGAAATGTTTTTTCATATGAGCTAAATTATATTTTGGGAGTAGTATTGAACACTGATATGGGAGAGAGTTCAAACAACTCACAACCCCATAAACCATGTAGCCAACGTGGTAGAAAGGGTCATACTTTTTAGATGATTCCTTATAGATTTTTAAGCATAGCTTAGTGGATCCACTTAGTTGAGGAGTTCTATACCTCGGCAAGATATAAGATAGTTCTGGCAAGGCGAGATGCTCTGTCATCACGTAGCTCATTGTGATGGTTGTTGATTAGAGAATCTCCCAGACAAAGTTTATTTTGTATTTTTACATACAATCTGAGTTATATTGTATTTTACAATACATTGAGTTGCAATCTACTATTTTAAAAGCTTTCTTTATATCACATTATTGTTGTTTATTTTATATTGAAATGAGTTGAGATTGAGTTGAGGCTGAGTTCAGTTGAGAAAAGGTAAGTTGTTTCTTCAGTTCTAGTTGAAGCTTATGTCATATTTAGATTTCCCCTTACATGCCCATAGATTTAATATACTGACGACATTTGGCCTGCATTGTTTCATGATGCAAATATAGGTAACCAGGATCATCAAACAATGCTTTGTTGATCCATTCGAGTTCCACATTTGTTTGGTCAGCCTCCTTGCTTCTGGAGGATCCCTAATTTATGTTTTATCATTTCAGTTTTGTTATTAGGATGTTGTGGGTCTTGTCCTGATGTCCATCTCAGTTAGTAGAGGCTTCATAGATATTTAGATAGTAGTTCATGAGTCTTTCCATTTTCAAAATGTTAATATTTTAGACTTGAGTTGTGTATTCTGGCTAGTTGAATATTCTATTATATTCTGGGATTATTATTTAAGTTTATCTTTTGAGATTATTCTATGTCAAGTAAGTCTTTAGCTGAGAGTTGAGC
This sequence comes from Solanum bulbocastanum, assembly GCA_037074985.1. NCBI lineage: Eukaryota > Viridiplantae > Streptophyta > Magnoliopsida > Solanales > Solanaceae > Solanum > Solanum bulbocastanum. Next base: position 16,520,151 of record CM073602.1, on the reverse strand, counting down.
AAGGCCAAGGGTTCGTTTGGGGCCAACAATGGTTCTCGAGTGCTGGCCACACCCAGGGTGTAGGCTCGGGAAGTGACAAACTTGGTATCAGAGCACAAAGTTCAATAGTCCTAGGGTGTCAATTAAGCCATGTCTGTATAGTCCTAGTAATCGATGTGAAGCGTGCCATATCTATAATTAGGATAATGCGACTTTAGGAACTATCTCACTTCTTTCACACTACTTCGTGCCATAGAGTGCATATCTATAAAAGTTTCTTTCTAATTCATGCTTGAGTGTATGTTTCAGATCATGCCTCCAGGAAGAGTTATTCGAGGTCTTCCTGCTAGTAGAAATATTAACCCTCAGGATCAAGGGGTCCCTAATGCACCAGAAGTGCAACTATAAGGGGAGGTTACTAATGCTGAGTTTCGGGATGCTATTCGGATGTTGAGTCAAGTGGTGACTAACCAAGTTGGGCAACAAAGAGGGGTTCGATAGGATGTGGATGATACAACCAGGATCCGTGAGTTTTTAAGGATGAATCCTCCAAAATTCACCGATTCAAGTGTCACTGAGGATACAGAAAAGAGTTGCAGAATGTTTTTGAGGTTTTGCATAATGTTGATGCTAAGCGAGTGGAACTCACTGCATGCTGATTAATGTTTCAAGGACACTTCATTCAATTCTAAGTGTCAATGGTCGCTAGTTAGTATAATAACACAACCAAATTAGTTGGGGTCGAATTCCATAGGGAGTGGTACGTGTTTAAGATTCAATAGAAATGTGCGAATATGCTCAAGTCAGTCATGGGAATAGATATTATCGAATAGAAACATAATTCAAATTAAGGGGTGACACGAATGTCAAATAACAGGGGTTTTGGTTTTAATTATCAAATACAGCAGCAACAAATAATACGGAATAACAAATAATGAGATGGGTTCTTGGGATGTGATTCGATTATAGGCTAATGTAGATGAATGGGTAAATGCAACTATTAGAAAATAGCTGTAAATTAGTGAATAAGCTGGACTATATATGAGGTAAAATTTCTCTCGAACAACTACCCCGAATCAAGTCTATTTCTCTCGAACATCAACAAGCATGCTAAATAAGAACAACCTACGCCTTAGTCCATTCACTCTCGAGCTGAATCTGTGGAAAGAGGTTTAAGATTCACTTTGTCGAGCTGAATTCACGACAACCCAATACTCACAGACCATCAATCATTAATCTTGGTTTTAAAACCTCTCTCTAGAGCAAGCCAAAAACACGAAGGTAGAACTGTATATGCAACTACAATTCTTAAATTAAAACAATTAACGATTAAATCACTTCTAAACAACATTTAAACTAACAAATAGCAATACCTATAAACTAAATCAGCCCATAATCACATAATCACACCCCAAGAATTGGGGTTTTAGCTAGACATCATAAAAAGATAAAAATTGTTGCCAAATTGTGTTTCCATCAACTGGGTACGATTAATTTCATCCTTACAAATGTCCAAATTGAAGAATATCAAAGACCCACTTCTAATTTCTCAAAAGTGAAAAACCTCAATTCATCAAAGCTAAGAAAAAACTTGTCTCAATACTCAGAGTTCCAACTTGAAAGTATTATAGATTGAAAGATTCAAGATACTAAACTAAATATTCAAAAACGTATTTATAGTCACCAAAAATATGCTACGAAGGGCCATTCGACGCAGTAAGTCGGGCTCGTCGATCTGCCCTTTGGTCAATTCCATCGCCATTTTGCCTTAGCCTTCAGCATCCTCCAGATTTGTAACTTTGGGCGATCTAACTCTTCATTGTGGATTCATTCGGTGATTTGCCAACTGATCCTTTCTCTCGCCAACTTTAGTTTCTCCTTCAGGGATTGACACATTGGAACTTTAGGCGGTTAAATGGTCACTCGACGACTCACCAAATGGAATTGGCGATCACCAGGCTCTCTTTTCTTCCTTCTTTCAGCTCACTTTGTTCCTTTTTACAAATTAGTGTCACTGCTTTGTTCCTTAATCCAAATACCTGGAAATCAATGATTTTACATCAGTTATTAGAACAAAATAAGCATTTGAGGACACTAAATCATTATAAACAAAGCCCTAAATATGTCCGAATCCGTACTCATCAATACCCCACACTTAAACTTTTGCTTGTCTTCAAGTAAAACTCAAGTTTAGCAATTCAAAAAGGATGTCTAAGAAAGTGCTACACAAGACTCAATCATGAATGCACACAACAAGACTCAACTTACTCATGCAAAGATCAATTGTGCACTCAAAGACTCAATTTGTGACTCACCGTTATCAAAGATTCTCAAGTTCACTAAACTTGCTTCAAATGCAAGTTCAAGATCAACAAAGGTAGTCAAATGCCCTCACACAAAGAATGATTTCATATTCACACACAGTGGTTCAACATTTTATAGTTCTGGAATCACATGCAACTCTTACACTCACAAAGATGAACAAATGCATGACTTCACCCATAAATTTTCCCTTATTTTCCAATCAACATTTTTTTCAGCTCAATCAAGATTAAAAAGGCCTTCTCAAGGCTTGTAAAAGGGCTGAGTGTAAAGGTATGGTCATTTAGGCTCAGCGGTTGCTTATCCTCATGGAATGTGGTATGAACAACACTTCATTTCATTTTCTTCAACATTTTCATTCATGCTCAAAAGTCACCCCATTATTTACTTTCCATGGAATACCGGACACCTATTTGTTTTGACAATTTCACAACTTTATTCTACAACTTTTTCATTCTTTTTCCTTTTTCATTCTCTTTTTCTTTTTCTCTTCTTTTTTTTTTGTATGGAGGGGTTCCATCTTTCTCAAAATCATGGGTCTAATGGGAATTTATTTGCACTTCTTGATTTACCTTCTCTTTTCACCACACCCCAACTTAGGTTTTTGACCTAAGTTGTCTATTCAAACAAACCACACTTCATGAGGATTATGGGTGAAGACATAAAAAGAGGTCTCATTTTCATCAAGTTTCTTCTAAGAAAAAGGCTAAGACTCAAAGTATGATCAAGCAAAGTTCACACACTCACAAGGTAGGCCATAAAAGAGGTATAATGTCAAATTGATTCACTCTTTAAAATTGTTACCGAAGATCATTTCAAGAGCATGCATCACTTAGTCAACTGGACCAACGGGACAAATTCTAGGTGCCATCACACTTGGTTCACGGTAAGCTCATCACACAAGGCATTGGCACCAATATCAAATAGGACTCCACACTTTTGCTAGTGTGCAATGTTCATTACAAGAGACTCAATTTGATAACTGGCTAGTCACAATGAGATACAAAATGTTCACATACTATCTATGCAACTTCATTTCACCTCATCGTAGCCGCACATTCATTTTTGTTCAATTTAGAGCACCATTCAAGTCATCGGTATTGATCATAACCGATACTCAAATTTGCACAAGAACAACCACATTCTAACACAATCAAAAGGGTGGCAAATTTTTTTGACAAAGGTCCAAAAACCATTTTCAATTAAAACAAGGAGTCACCAGCTCAAATCTCCACAACACAGTGCCAAAAATCAATATAAAGCACAAAACCCAATATATATAAAGAAAATATCATCAACACAAGAGCTAGGTATGGAAATACCTCACCCCACCACAAACAAAAAATTATTTTTCCTCAAATGCAATACAAACACTAAAAATCAATAAAAGTAATAGAGAGTGAGGTAAAGAAAAGTCCTGTGTACGCAGTCGCTCCATCTGTCGGGGAATGCCCGATGCATCACTATTAACTTAGGCATCAGTTCCCATAGTTACATCAACAGTACCAACTCCACTGTAGTCATCCAAAGGTGTGTCTGCCAAATAGGTCTACACAGCTGCATCTACCATGGCCTCCTCAACCTCCGTAAAGCCCTTATAAGATGCCTCCTCATTAACACCAAGCTGCTCCTCATCAGTCTTAGCTTCGGATTCAGCAGCGGATACCTCCTCAACTCCAATCTCATCTCATGTGGTAGCTGGAGGCATATCTGGGTCAATTGGCACATCAGGGATCTCTATTGTACCAAAATCATCGACATGTCGGTGGACTTCAGCTGGTCCAAATCTCTCCTCAATTCAGCAATGGCAGCCTTCAAAGTCGTCACCTTCTTAGTGGCCCCTTAGCCTTGCTTACACACTGATATACATGCCGCAAGGGCATCAATAGTAGAACTCAATGGTGTCACAGCATCAACAAGAGCCCTCTCGATCATGCCAGGAATGGTGGCCTCAATTTTAGTGGCGCGTCTATCAGCCAAATGGGCTAGTTGCCCCATCTGTAGTAATGTAGCCTTGGTGAGTGGAGTTCCGGCAGCAAAAGCAATAGTAGTACAAGATCTAGGGGGCAAGGGAGTTGTAGAGGCACTGGCGTCATGGAAGGAGTAGTGCTAGATTTACCTTAAGGCCTAGAGGCCCATTATGGTTGCCTTCTTCTTCTCGGCCTCATCTTTCAAGTACTACACCTTAATTATCTAGAGTTAGTAGAAGATGTGGGAATCACTTCCACATCCTTCTTCTCATCTCTAGGCACCCGAGCTTTTCTGCATAGCTTGATAATCAACATCGGGAAAGGTAGAGATGTTTGGCACTGCGTGGCCTTCATAAGCATCTCCTGTGCAATAATCATCCCCAAGTTTAGCCTCGTCCCATTAATGATACAACCAAGATAGGCTGCTTTGGCATGGCAGAGAATCGACTCATTCTAGGATGGCATAATGGTACTGTTGATGAAGACAAACCAATACCTCACTACTACAATGGGGTCCTTCTTCTCAACGAGTGCTCCAACCTCTAGCCACTTGGGAATACCATTTGATATTATAGAAGCTAACCACTTCTTCATATTTTCCAATGTTTTTGTCCTGATCTTGTATTGACAGTCATCCTTAAGTCTAGTTGAACATTCTAGGACTGCATTGACGGCAACACTATCACATTTTACCTTCTTACCCCTGACTACCACATAGTCAACCGACTTGAATTTGGTCGTCGGTTTCTTTCCTTATGGTAGTGGGGCTTCGTAGGCAGTGTAGAACTCCTGGGCCTAGTTTGGAACATAAGGTCCTTGGGGTCGGGTGAAAAGCTGGAACTTATGGGACCTCTAGTAGCTCATGATCTCCGGATACCTGTCTATGATGCCATCAGTAGATAGCCTCTTGTCCTATATAATGGTCCTCAGCCTCTCAGTCTTTAGTCTATTCATAGACTGTGGAGGAGGACCATGTAGCGGTGGTTCTAGGACCATATCCTGTACTGATGCAGAAGGAGTAATGGTGGCCAGGGGAGTCTTGATCCTAGACGGATCATTCATCCTCTTGGAATGTAGCTCCGCTCTCTAGGAAACTAGTAGCTCATCATCCTCAGGCTCATAATTGGTAACCCGAGGATCTTGGTGCTCACCCTTACTCTCAGAAGTGGTGAGGTGAGTGGCATAGATCCCGTCACTATAGGAGTTGGCCTTCGGTGAAGCAGGAGCAAGTACTTTTCCTTTTCCTTTTCTCTTGTGGTGGGAAGGTTAGTAGCCTTACCCTTGGATGCAGCTACATCCTCATTGATTTTGATTCCCTTGGCCCTCTTGCGGTGCGGCATGTCTCTACCAACCACTTATAGTCTAGCCATATCTACAAACACATTATAGAAAGTAAGAAATAGTTCAAGCAAATGTACAGAAAACAGTGGCAGACAAACTCGCCGAACAGATCGATGAGCCACCAAATCACTTTGGCTAGCCAGATTGGGCTCGCCAAAAGGATTAGCTAAAAAATTATCATAAAAATTGGTGTGTCGGAGATGGGAAGATCCTCTCAGAGAATTGCCGACAGCAATCGGTGAGCAAGGGCTAGCCCGTCGAAAGTTATAGTGTATTTTAGGGGTTAGGGGCACAAAAAGGGTGATCAAGAAAGACGATCTGCGAGTCGCCGAGTGCACTCAACGAATTCAGGCTTTTCACCAAAAGTTACAAAACCCAAACTCAATTTAAGCATGAAATTAAATACGAGATATGGGGATTCGACGAACCACCAAGTGGTTCGGCGAGCTCGACCCAGCTCGCCAAACAGCCCAACGTGCCTACTTTCAATCGCAGTTTCAAAATTCAACCCCGCAGCCCCCGAAAACAAAATCAAAGCATACACTATTTTAATTAAGCTTAGACCCATTACACCCATGCCCCCAGGATATTTAGACTTCTCTTGGTTTGGAAAAATTTGTCCATTTGATGACTTAAGCCCTTAAGAAAGACATCAACCGCTCCATCATTGGATAAAGCACGTCATTTGGCACAAATTTGGATTACTTAGACTTCACCCGACTAGACCCAACAACAACAAAATTCAACCTAACAAGATTGATCAATTTTAAGCACAAAATTTTAGGAAATAAAAAATTAGGCAATATAGGCATAATATTCAAATTAAAATAGGCACACAAACATACAATTACGAATCATAGAGGCCCCCAACACACATCACTAAGACAAGAACAATTGCAAAAGAGATTAATCGCTAAATATAAGTTCGGGGTTTGGAAAATCAACTTGAAATGCCGAATAAATACTTTGAAAAGCTAGGCAGCAAAGAAATCCAACTCCGAACGCATAATCGACGACTAACAAGCAATAATAATGCAAAAATATGGAAAAATATAGTGCGGGTTTGAGTTTGGAAAGTTAAAAAGTGAGGGAATGTTAAAGACTTTGAAAGTTTAAACCTTTGTCCTTTAAAACCGTCCAGTTCTCGATCATTTGGTGATATTAAATTTGGTCATTGACCCACATAGAGGCATGCTGAGTGGGCAGTTACATCGTTGGGTTATACAGGACCTCAAGTTAATGTGGGGGTCCAAACGACGGACAAAGTCACGATCGCTGACCTGTTCGGTGATATACCGATTTGCTCCTAGGCTCACCTAGTTTTACATAATCCAATCTTAGAATTCCATGAGTCCAACGGTGGTCCATGTCGGGCTCACCGACCTCTTCAGCGAGCCACCGACCGAACATTTAGCTTGCCAACGTGCACTTTTCAAACACATTCTACACTTCAACCTGCAAAATGAACACACGATTATTTCTAAAACACAATGAAAGTAGTAAAACTTGGGTTGCCTCCAAAGAAGCACCTTAGTTAACATTGTGGCACGACACAATTCCCCACTTAATTTTAATTCATGGGGTAGAGAAAAGCAAATACATGACCCATTTGGTGCTCCAGTAGTTGAATAGACATGGAATGGGAAGCAGATTCAGCAGTGAGACATTCTCTTTTAACTCACACAACACTTTGTTGTCTTCTTTGACTTTGTGGAGAATGAGTGAGAGTATTTCTTCTATTTGTCCACCCTTGTATTCTTTGGACTTTTTATGCTCATGAAGGGGAATGTACCGATCTTTCTTTTTGTATGATACCTCTAATTCCATAATCTGTTTGGCCGTGAAATTCAGCTGAGCCAATAGTATTGTCACACCCCGAGCTACCCTAAGATGTGGACACGGGACCTAGGATCACAAGTGACCCTATGCGAACCCTACTGGCATGACATGAGCATACTAAGAATAACACCGACTGATGCGAAAGCTAATCATAAGTAAATCTGAAGTGATGGGAATACCTATATACTAAATTTGAATATATGGAATGAGTGAGTTTAATACAAGAGAAATATCAAACTTACTAAGTTGAATCTAACTATGTCTAAAAATAGCCTCTAACTAACTAGAAGTGCTGGGACATGCCCCAACTAAGTCTAGAAAAACTGAAACTAAAAGAATGAAAACTGAAAGATAACATGACTATTGTTCTCGAAGAATGAGGACTCACCACTAATGCTGCTAAAATGGAGATTGAGAACAGATCTAAGCGTGATCTGGATGCTGCGACCATGATCCTACATCACAAGAAGATGTAGCACAGAGTTTGCTTCAGTACTTGAAAGGTATTGAGCATGCATGATAGAGTAAAACTGAAATAACATATAACTGAACAATCAATAAAGCAAGAGTATAATCTAAACATGATATAGATATTGAATACTAACTGTAGTGAAATGTGTCAATGCAATAGAATCTGACTAAACTGTGGGAGCTACTAATAACTGATAATAAAACCACGTGAGCTAAATGTGGAGTCCGATGTATACGGACCATCGAGAGGACCCAATATACCCTGCCAGAGGCATAGAGGCATGATGGTGTGATCACTAAAATGATGCTCATAGAGGGGACTTACAAACTACGTGGCTCATAATTCTGGGACTATATAGGTGACTGGCACTAATCCAACTTGGTAGTATGCGACTCCAAATAGATTAAGCTGATTAACACATTATGACTGAGGTTTCATAATGTACTGGATAGCTCGAACTAACATGCAAACTGATAATGCTCATTTATATACTGACAATGACACATTCAAAACTAAGACATGTATATCTGAAATAACTGAAATATCTGGCCTAGCATGTGTAATTCAAGAACTAAAGAAATACATAGCTAGGGTTCTAAAATTTAGGCAAGAAATTACGTAATAACCTGATAATTTGATTTGGAACATTAAATCAACTAATTCATGATGAACTGCTGGAGTTCTAAAAACCCTAGGTCTAATCATGATACGAGAATCAAGAATCTGACTGAAAAATAGGGACCTAATAGATGAAAGGAACCCATTAGTGAAATCCCACATACCTGGTGATGAATTCAATGGATAAATCCTTCGATTTTGGGGCTGGAACTGATGGAATCTAGCTACGTTCTTGAACTAGGGTTGCTCGACCTTTTCTCCTTTTTACGTTCTAATTTTCTAAGTTTTTGATTTAGAGATCTCACTTAGTTAAGTTCTAGTTATGTTTGTAGGCGAAAACTAATCAAAACCACATAGTTTAGGGTTAAAACGATGTTGTTTAGGGGTCCCACAAAATATGAAAATACCAAAAGACCCCTGACTTAAATTGCAGATAGGGCTGACCACAACCACTTCCACGAACCATAAATGGGACCACGGACTGTGAAGATGGTCGTAGTCTGTGTCCAGGAGTTGGGGGTTTTGGGGAATGATCCACGAGCCCCTACCACAGCCTATGTGGAGGACCACGGACTGTGAAGGTCCCCGTGATCCTCAATTGGGGTGAGGTCTGGAGGCTCAGGTCTAGGGGCCTACTAGATAGCCTTCATGGACCACTCCACACCCGTGTGAGGGACCACGAACCGTGAAGGCCCTGGTGGTCTTCACTTGGGTATGGAGGTCTAAAAGGCTGGCTAGGGGGCTACTGCCTCGACTACATGGACTCTACCATGGTACGTCATCAAGACCACAGACTATGAAGGGTTCCATGGTCTGATGTCTGTCTTGGAAAGATCCAATTCATGACCATAGGTAGGTCAACGAATCGTGGACCCTGTCACGATCCGTGAACCCTGTCGTCATTCACTAATTCATGTAAGTTTCTACAAAATAATTTATAGGTCTGGTTTTCGAGGTGTTACAATATCTCCTCCTTGAGGTCATTCATCCTTGAATGAAGACTAAACTAGCTGAAATGGAGGGGATGAGCTGCAACCCTACCACTAAAACACTGGTAACTAATTTGTAACTGAACTAAGTTCCAAAAACATGCAAATATGCTGAAAATGCAAGTACAGAATGAAAGAACATGATACTAAGACTGATTTTATGCATGAATGACTGAAAAACAGAAGAGGAACTATTACCTCAAGCTAGAGTGGAATCGAAAGGAAAGGGGTGAGGATACTTAAACTTCATGGCTGCTTCTGCTTCCCACGTAGCTCCCTCTATGGACCGACTCCTCTACAAAACCTTGACTGAAGAAAATTCTTGACAATCGAGCTTTCTTTTCTTGCCAAATCACATCACCCCATTCATAAGTAACACCTTCAGGAAGACCCAATCATCTACTTAGAACTCTAGTTCCCTTCTCCTTACATCTGCATAGGACTTCTGGTGACTCTGGTCTATCTTAAGTCTATCTCTAATGAGTTGCACCTTTTCCATAGCATCATGAAGTGAATCTGGCCCTATCAAGGTTGCTTCACCTACTTCAAACCAACCAATAAGATATCTACATCTACACTCACACAATGCTTCATAAGGGGCTATCTGAATGCTGGAATGGTAGCTATTATTGTAGGCAAAATCTATAAGAGGAACGTGATCAACCCAACTACCCTTGAAGTCGATCACATAAAACATGTCCTCTAAGGTTCGAATGGTACTCTCTCCCTGACCATCCATGTGTGGATGAAATTTTGTGCTAATATTAACCTTAGTACCAAGACCTTTCTGAAATGACTTCCAGAAATGAGAGGTAAACTGAGGACCTCTATCTGAGATGATCGACAAAGAAACCCCATGCAATCTAACTATCTCATTATGTAAAACTTGGCGTAGTCCTCCACCGAATCTGTAGTTTTGACCGCTAAAAAGCGAGAAGACTTAGTAACTCTGTCAACTATCACCCAAATGGAGTTATGTTGTTTGCGAGTACGAGGTAATCCTCTAATGAAATCCATGTTGATCACTTCCCACTTCCAAGTAGGAATGTCAATCTCTTGAGTCATACCCCCTGGTTTCTAATGTTCTACCTTCACTTGCTGACAATTGGGGCACTTAGCCAACAAAGTCTGCTATATCCCTCTTCATGCCATTCCACCAAAAGATTTCCCATAGATCACGGTGCATCTTAGTGGTGCCTGGATGAATAGAATACCTAGAGTTATGGGCTTCTGTAAGAATTTTTTGTCTCAACTCGCCCATATTAGGAACACATAATCAACCCTGATAGCAAAGAACATCATCTCCCTCTTGAGAGAATACCTCTACCCTCTGTTGATGGACTGCACCATTGAGTTCGAACAATATCGGATCGCTGTCTTTCTTTTCCTTAACCTCCACTACTAATGAAGATTCTGATCCATTTTGAACTGTCAGACCACCATATGATATGCTCATAAGACGATTTCCTAAATGAGCAAGTCTGTGAAAATCCTTTGCTAGTTCTTTTCTTTCTTCCTCAACATGTGCTACACTATCCATAGATAGTCTGCTAAGGGAATCTGCTACTACATTTGCCTTACCCAGATGGTAATGCACACTCATGTCATATTCCTTGAGGAACTCAAGCCATCTTCTCTGGCAAAGATTCAACTCTTTCTGGGTGAACACATACTGGAGGCTCTTATGGTCTGTGAACACATTTACATGAACACCATACAAGAAGTGACTCCAAATCTTGTGTGCAAACACCACTGCAGCAAACTCGAGGTCATTAGTCAGATAATTCTTCTCATGCACCTTAAGTTTTCTAGAAGCATATCCTATAACCTTACCTCACTACATTAACACACATCCTAGGCAGACTCTGGATGCATCACAATAAATCACATAACCATTTGAACCTTATGGTAGAATCAAAATAGGAGTTGTAGTTAACCTAGTTTTCAATTCTGCGAAACTTTTCTCACAATCATCTGACCACTGAAACTTGACCATCTTCTGAGTCAACCTAGTCAATGGTGAGTCTATGGATGAAAATCCTTCCACGAACCTTCTATAATAACCTGCTAGACCCAAGAAACTTCTGATATCTACAAGAGAGGTAGGTCTGGGCCGTTGTTTCATTGCTTCTATTTTCTGGGAATCCACCCAAATCCCTTCGCTGGATACTATATGCCCAAGGAAAGCAATTGATTGTAACCAAAACTCGCACATGTTAAATTTGGCGAATAAGTGGAGATCTTTGAGAGTTTGCAGAACAACTCTCAAATGACTCGCATGTTCTTCCTCATTCCTAGAGTAAATGAGGATATCATCAATAAAGACTATAATGAACAAATCCAAATACTGCTTGAACACTCTGTTAATTAAATCCATGAAAGCTGCAGGAGCATTGATTAGTCCAAATGACATAACTACAAAATCATAATGACCATACCGAGGTCTGAAGGTTGTCTTCAGAATGTCACTATCTTTGACCTTGAGCTGATGATAACCTGATCTGAGGTCTATCTTTTAGAAATGGCTAGCACCCTGAAGGTTGTCAAACAACTCATCAATCTTGGGGATGGGATACTTATTCCTTATTGTGACCTTGTTTAACTGCCTATAGTCAATGCATATTCTGGGAGAATCATATTTCTTCTTCATGAACAACACCGGTGCACCCCATGATGAAATACTAGGTTAATGAAGCCCTTAGCTAGAAGGTCTTTCAACTGCTCTTTCAATTCCTTAAGCTCAACTGGAGTCATCCTGTAAGGAGAAATAGAAATAGGTTGGGTATCTGAAAGGAGATCAATTCCAAAGTTGATTTTCCTTTTAGGAGGAACTCCGGGAAGATCTTTTAGAAACACTTTTGGAAAATCATTAACCACTGGAACTGACACAAGAGTTGGGGTTTCAGAGCTTGAATCCTTAACACGAACTAGATGATAGAGATAACCGTTAGAGATCATCTTTCTGGCCTTAAGGTTAGAAATGAATCGACCCATAGGCGCGAAGCTACTACTATTCCATTCTAAAGATTGGTTCGTCTGGAAACTGGAAACGAACAATCCTAGTTCTATAATCGACTGAGGCATAACAAGAATGCAACTAATCCATGCCTAGAATGACATCGAAATCTACCATTTCTAACTCTACAAGATCTGCTGAGGTGACTTTCTGAGAGACTGTGACAGGGTAATTTCTATATACCCGTCTAGCTATAGCTGGGTCACCGATTGGAGTAGAAATTGAGAAGGGTTCTGAGAGAGTTTCTGGACTAACATCAAACTTAACTACTATTTAAGGAGTTACAAAGGAAAGAGTAGCCCTTGGATCTAACAAAGCATGATCCTGGCTAGCCTAAAGAGCATAGAGCCTATACTGGTGCTGTCCACCACCTGTACCAAATGAGTTACCCTACTGAGTTGGGTGACTTGTTGGCGTTGCTGAAGTTGTAGACTAGGATCGATTAGCATTACCTCCTTGACCCTATTTAGAAGGACAATCCCTCAACCTGTGAGTAGATTGACCATACCCAAAATATCCTTTCTTTCCTGCAAGGCACTCGCTCAGATGGTTTTTACCACACTTAGGGAAGGTTGGGTAGGTTTTTGTACCTGTAACACTCCCTTAAGACTTAGAGACTGATGCTCTACTTTCTGATCTTGTTTGAACTTAGAGGACAGAATACTAGATGATGAAGGTGCTGGAGCTGATAATTTCTACTGACCCTGCGAGTGATTTCCACCACCTAACTTTTGTTGAGAATACTCATAATTTCCAGTCCTAGCCTTATTGTTCTCCTTGGTCTGTTCCGTAAACTTATCACCTTTAACGTGCTGAGCATGAGTCATGAACCTAGAGATGCTCATATTTTCCAGCAACATAGTATTTCTACACTCTGTCTTTACCATGTCTGACACTCCATATAGAAACTTATTCTTCTAAGCCCTGGAATCAACAATCTTAAAAGGATCATACCTAGAGAGTTGGGTAAACTTGAGCCCATACTCTTGGACTGTCATGCTACCTTGTTGTAAGTTCATAAATTCCTGAGCTTTTGCCTCCCTTAGCACTTTTGGGAAAGACCTATCCAGAAAGGTCTCATTAAGCAATCCCAAGTGATAGGAGTTGCATCTGTACCCCTGTTCTCCTTCTACTGAGTATACCAAATATGAGCTACATCCTTGTGGTAAGATGCTAACTCAACCCGATCATTCCTAGATACCTGGATTACTTCAAAGATCGTCTTGACCTCATCAATGAAGTTTTAGGGACCCTCACCAATCTTTGATCCTAAGAACTCTAGCAGATTCATTCTAACAAAATCTTGCAATCTAGCTACAGATGACCCAACATTAGCATTTGCTGGAATTGGTGCCCGCTGATTGTTCTGGTTGGCCATACTCTCAGCCAGCATATAAATAGAGTTCCGGAACTCTACATTTGAAACTTCTTAATCTAGGAGTGGAGGAGCTCCAATTGCATTCCAGGAATTTGTATTCTTAGTGTTAGCACTACGAGGAGGCATGATCTCAAACGTAGAACATTGAGTTAGAATGAAATTAGATCATACCTTATGCACGAGAAGAGTAATAAGAAAATGAAGATTTTTTCTCAAACACGTTGTAGCTTCCCTCTCATTAGATTTGGTGCAAAATACAAACCCATGAAAAGGACTCTACCTAGTGTGGCCTTTCAGACATCCTAGGACACTTAAACCTAGTGCTCTGATACCAAGTTTGTCACACCTCGAGCTACCCCGAAAAGCGGACACAGGACCTAGGATCACAAGTGACCCAAAGCTAACCCTACTTGCATGACATGAGCATACTAAGAATAACAATGATTGATACGGAAGCTAATCATAAGTAAATCTAAAGTGATGAGGCATACCCATATACTAAAATTGAATCTATGAAATCTAAGAGTTTAATACAAGAGAAATATCAAACTCAAATACTGAGCTAAATCTAACTATGTCTGAAACAACATCAAACTGACTAGAAGTGCTGGGATATGCCCCAGCTAAGTCTAATAAAACTGAAACCAAAAGAATGAAAACTGAAATATAACATGACAATTGTCTTCGAAGAATGAGGACTCACCATTAATGCTGCTAAACTGGAGATTGGGAATCGATCTAAGTGTGATCTGGATGCTGAGAACCTGAACCTACATCACAAGAAGATGTAGTGAAGAGTATGTGCCAGTACTTGGAAGGTACTAAGCATGCAGGATAAAGTAAAATTAAAATAGCATACAACTGAACAAGCAATAAAGCAAGAGTATAATCTGAACATGATATAGATACTGAATACTGGGCTAACTGAATGCAATGACCAAATTTATAACATGTTGATACTAAATACTGACTATACTAAAATGTGGTCAATGCAATGGAGTCTGACTGAACTGTGGGAGCTACTAATAACCAATAATAAACCCACATAAGTTAAATGTGGAATCCTATGTATACGCCCCATCTAGAGGACCCGATATACCCTGCCAAAGGTATAGAGGCATGCTGGCGTGATCACTAAAGTGATGCCCACAGATGGGACATACAACATACGTGTCTCGTAGTTCTGGGACTATAAGGGTGACTGACCCTAGTCCAACTCGGTAGTATGCTTGTCCTAATATTTTAAGTTGATTACCACCTTATTACTGAGTTTTTGCAATGTACTGGATAGGTCGAACTAACATGCAAACTAAGAATGCACATTTATATATTGATAATGATGCATTCAAAACTAAGACATGTCTATCTGAAATAACTGAAATATCTGGCCTAGCATGTGTAATTCAAGAATTAAAAAAATACATTGCCAGGGTTCTGAAATTCATGCAAGAAATGATGTAATAACATGATAATTTGATTTGGAACATTAAATTAACTAATTCATTATGATATATTGGAGTTCTAAAAACCCTAGGTCTAATCATGATAAGGGAATCAAGAATTTGACTGAAAACTACGGACCTAATGGGTGAAAGGAACCCATTAGTAAAATCCCACATACTTGGTGACGAATTCAATGGAGAAATCTTTCAATTTCGGGGCTGGAACTAATGGAATCTTTCTGTGTTCTTGAACTAGGGTTGCTCGACCTTTTCTTCTTTTTATGCTCTAATTTTCTAAGTTTTTTTATTAAAGATCTGAATTAGTTAAGTTCTATTTATGTTTCTATGCTAAAACTAATAAAAACCACGTAGTTTAGGGTTAAAAAGACGTAATTTAGGGGTCCAATGAAATAGGAAAAGACCAAAAGACGCTTGACTTAAATTGCAGATGGGGCTGACCATGACCATTTCCATGAATCGTGAAAGGGACCACGGACCATGAACATGGTCGTGGTCTAGGGTCCACGAGTTGGGGGTTCTATGGTCTGATCCACGAACCTCTACCACGGCCTGTGTGGAGGACCATGGACTATGAAGGTCCCCATGGTCCTCACTTGGGCTGAGTTTTAGAGTTTCAAGTTTGGGGTCCTACTGGATTGTCTTCATGGACCACTCCATGACCTGTGTGAGGGACCACAGACCGTGAAGGCTTTTGTGGTCTTCACTTGGGCGTGGAAGTCTAAGAGGTTGGCTAGGAGGGCTACTACCTCGACTACACGGAATCCACCACAGTTCGTCATCAAAACCATGACTCGTGAAGTGTCCTGTGGTCTGATGTCTGGCCTGGAGGGATCTAAGTCATGACCACGGGAAGTTCAACAGACCATGGGCCCTGTCACGGTCCGTGAACCCTATCATGGTGCACTGCTTCAGGTAAGTTTCTAAAACAAAATTCTACGTCTGGTTTTCTAGGTGTTACAAGTGTGGCATAAATCTGGTCCTTCTCAGTCTCCTTGTTGGTCTTGGACATATGATCAAGGAGTTGGGCTGCTATTGCATAAGGTAGTCGTGTGAGACCACTTGGAGAAATTTGGTCAGCAACTCCTCTGTTCTTCGAACCACGACCTCTATAGAAGCAGTCTAGCATCATTTATTCTGAGATTCCATATGCTGGACATTGCAGCAATAGTGACTTAAATCTCAGCCACAACTCATGGATTGACTTACCCTCAATTGCATGAAACTTAGGATGTTATCCCTAAAAATCATCTTTCTCAAAGGAGAGTGGTCCATTTGGTCATCGTTCATATAAGACATGCTCCTTTCTTCTTTCCTAACAAGCAATAAGAAAACCAAAACTAAAAGTAAGTAGATTCAACTATGACTAAAAAGAACAAAATTCAACTTCACCAAAGAATCTTAACCAACACCATTCCCTAGAAGCGGTCCTATGTTGCTAACGTTTCAAGGACACTACATCCAATTCGAAGTGTCAATGATCGCTAGTTAGTATAATAAACCAACTAAATGAGTTGGGGTTGAATCCCACAGGGAGTGGAACGTATTTAAGATTCAATAGGAAAGTGTGAATATTTTCAAGTCACTCATAGGAATAGACATTATCGAATAAAAACATAATTCAAATTAAAGGGTGACATGAATGTCAAATAACAGGGGGTTTTGGTTTTAATTATCAACTACCGCAGCAATAAATAATATGTAATAACAAATAATGAGACAGGTTCTTGGGATGTGATTCAATAATAGGTTAATGTAGACGAATGAGTAATTGCAATTGTTAGAAAATAGCTCTAAATTAGTGAATAATCTAGACTATAGAGGAGGTAAACTTTCTCTCGAATAATTACTGGCTCCGCCAGATAAAGCTGTACCTAGAGGATCTACTTCAGGGATAGGCGGAGGAGCAAATTGTCTGTATGTCATTACTGGTCATCAAGAGCTAGAGAATATGCCAGATGTTGTCACTGGTATGATCAAAGTCTTTACTTTTTATGTATATACATTGCTATATCCAAGAGCGAGTCTATCTTTTATGACTCCTTATGTTTCTATGAATTTTGATATCCTTCCTAAAAAGCTTTTTTTGCCCTTGAGTGTTTCCACACATGTTGGTGAGTCTATTCTAGCTGAGAGAGTTTATCATGATTGTACCCTCTCTGTCAATCACAAGGACACCATGGCTAACTTAGTCGAGTTAGACATGGTAGATTTTGATCTTATTCTTGGTATGGACTGGCTTCATGCTTGTTATGCCTCAGTTGATTGTACAAATTGAGTAGTAAAATTTCAGTTTCCTAATGAGTGAGCTATAGAGTGGAGGAGTAATTCAGCAAAGCCTAAGGGTCATCTTATTTCATACCTTAAGGAAAGAAAGTTAGTTTCCAAGGGGTGCATCTATCACTTAGTCCAAGCTAATGACTTTAGTGTTGAGACACCACCTATTCAGTCAGTTCCAGTTGTGAGTAAGTTTCCAAAGGTCTTTCCAGATGATATTCCTAGAGTCCCTCCTGAGAGAGAAATTGACTTTGATATAGATATTATCCTTGATATTCGTCCTATCTATATTAAGCCATATAGAATGGCTCCAACTGAGTTGAAAGAGTTAAAAGAGTAGTTAAAAGACCTTCTTTAGAGGGTTTCATTCGACCAAATGTCTCACCTTGGGGTGCTCCAGTCTTATTTGTGAGGAAGAAATATGGTTCTCTTAGGATGTGTATAGATTATCGTTAGTTGAACAAGATTACTATCAAGTAGCATCGCAACCTCATTATCGATGATGCTAACCCTACAACACCATAGAAGGGACTACAGGTTGACCTACCTACTTTGGGTGCTGATCTTTCCAGATATATGGAGAAGATTGAGATTGAGTAGGTTGCAGATACTACTATGCCTGCCACAACAATAGAGGCACGGGATCCCCCCTCTACCTTCACTAGTCATGCTTCTAGCTCTTCACGAGCCTCCACCCCTTTTGGATCTGATGTTGTTCCTCTAGCTCGAGTCCAAAAATTAGAGACTTAGATTGCCACACTATTGTAGCACATGAGGCCATGGATACAGAGGTCTGTGGAGGAATCTAAGACTCGCATGGGAAAGGATGATGGACGCAAAGATTCAGGTGATCCACAAGTAGTTAGATGCATTCAAGCTTTGAGTATTAGAGAGGTCTAGTCCCACTATTGATTTGACTTTCCAAATAGAGTTGACTAGGGTAGGATGTTATGTTGATGCCCTCCTTTCTCCTACTAAGGATATCCCAAAGCCCACACCTGAGGATGAAGTGGATGAGAAGGTGATGACTGCACTATTTGCTGATGCAATGCCACCATCTGACCCTTCCTGTACCGCTCTTTTGAGCATAGTCCAAATTCTAGTGAGGTCCGATGAGTTAGGAAAAGAGAGAGGCAGCAGATCGAGGCAGCATAGAGACAATCTCTTTTCAAGGAGGAACTGTAACAGTAGAGAGCTTGTAAGATGGTAGATCTGGGTGCAGTGCATTGAAGGAGCACTATTGATGTTTTTCCCACTATTAATTAGGGTGCTACTGAGGGCGTCACTATTGCTGATCTAGTGGGTTCTAGGAAACTGAACCTACCCGCTTCTTGATGAGTCTTCAGAGCTTACGCACCATAGGTTTGCTTCACATTTTGTCTTATGTTCTTTTGTGCATTGAGGGAAATTGCACCAATTTTTTATGGGGGTAGGGTAAATAGGTTGTGAGTTGTAGGGTGAAGTCTAAGCAACCTAACTCATAACCATTCCTTGGGGTTTTCTTGCCTATGTTCATTGCCTCCAAGGGACTGTGTTACATTTTTTGTGACCCCTACTTGTTTAGGAGTGTATAAGTGTAGAACTAAACTGAAATAATTAAAACATGATGGCATAAGAGCATGAACATTGATACCTATCTGAAACTTTGAACTGTGATAAATATGTACGCTTAATGAGTTGAATATGTTTGATCTTCATGTGAGATAATAGGAACTGGTATGATATCATGACTTAAGCTAGAACTTGAACTAGATGCTTCAGTGATTCGGTAATGAAACAATGTCACAAGTGTGTGTGAGGTGATTTTGTATATTCATGCAGTGTGTGCCCATCTAGAACTTTCCTAGTTGGTCATGGTAAGATAGTATAGGCTGGGAATTGGTAAATAATCATAGGCCCTTGTTGATATTAAGTCCACTTAAGACTAAAAGAATCCATCGAAAAGAAATAAATGCTCCATTTGATCCAAATGTTTGAGCCTAATGAATACCACTTCTTTCAATACACCTAACTCACTTTCCCCAAAAATTTTGTTTTGGCCCTGGTTCCTCCTTGATTGTGCACCTTAACTTAGGCTAAAAGCCTAAGTTGAGGGTGGCTAATTCTGAAGCTACCTTAATCTTGGCCCTAGTCCGACCTAAGATATCATGTACCTCAGCTCACGCAAAATACATAAGTTGAGGGTGACTTTGAAGGTGGAAACTGAAATAAAAGGGTATGAAAAAAGTTGTGTGTAAAAGAAGAAAAAGAAAGTAAAAAGTTTGACTGAATCCAAAAGAAACAAAAGAGTGATAATGATGTCGAATAAAAATAAGAGAAGAAGTAAAAGAAAAAGAAAAGAGAAAAGATGAATGAAAAAGCTAAAGCCATATTTGTGCTGAAATAAGTCAAGGAAAAGAGCAAAAAACAAAATAATGTAAGAATTGGTTGAGAAAAGAGGTAAATAGCCAATGTAATGTCAAGGAGGGCAGAACAGTCACTAAAATACCCAAATGTATCCTACCCAACCCTGAGCCTACATTATAATTTAAGAAAGCCCTATATTGATCCTAGTGACCCATCTGGAGAGTCTATGCAGCGAAAATAAGGGCAAGCCTATGGTATGAGCACTAACAGTAATTGAATTCACTTCTGAGCATGAGTTTTTACTGAATCCTTAAGCTAAATTATCAAATCTTATGTGAAAAATGGATTTCTTTATGGTAAGAGAGTTACAACATTGTTGGAAAGTTGGTATCTTGGTGATTGTTGACAGTGTTTGTGGTGATATCTATTGGTTTGTCTATGTCATGTTTTGATTTGCATGAGTTAGCTCATTGAGTCTAAATGAGAGGATTTTCACTACGTGAAAGAATTGATAGAGAAAGCCATGTGATTGCTTGAGTTTGTATGTTTGCTTCTGCTTGAGTGTCGTTTAGTGTTTAGTGTGTCACTTGAGGATAAACAATAATTTTAAGTTGAGGATATTTATATACCGTGAGTTGGCTGATATACCGTGATTTTAAGGGATTATTTATAATACATTTTACTTAGAGTTTGTGTGTTTCTTGGGATATTTTGTAATAGAAATAATGTTATGTGTATCATGTTTGTAGGAAATAGGCTAGGATATGGTTGAAGAAGATGTGATTTGAAATAGAACAGAAGTGACCACTGACGGAGCCACCCACGGACCATAGGTCTAATAACGGGGCGTAGTTAGGCAATCGTAACTCTTTTTATGAGAAATGAGTTTCAGAACTCAAAGCACAAACTGATAGGATAGACCATACCCCAACCCACAGACCGTATGCAAGGCATCCTAGGTAGACCATCAGAGAAGTCTGACAAGTGTGGAACCACGGAGCAAGACGATGGACCATAGGTCGACCCTCAGTCTATCCTAAACGTCCATTGATCAAGATCAAAAAATTAAAGGTTCCAGTACCTGATGAAATTGTGTAAGTGTTGAGCCATGGAGGGGACCTACGGACTGTAGGTTGACCTATGGTCCATAGGTCGAAGCGTCGTTTGAAACCACGTCCTTCTATTTCCTTATTTTGTTTCCTATTTTATTTAGGATTTTTTTCTATAAATAAGAGTTTTAATCCTTGTGTTTGGGGGTTAGATATTATTGTAAACTCTTAATTTTTGTTCTTGGGGAATTAATTTGCAAACTCTTAGCAATTTGATTTTCGAAATTTGTTTTATACTGTTTTCTCTTTGAATTTCAATTGAAGATTTTTGGTTTCATCAATTCTTCTTGTAAGTTCATGAATTCTTTTTACCCAATTATGAATTGTGTTCTTTCAAGAATGAGTAGCTAAATCCACAACCAAGGTTGTGGGAACCAAGAGCAATTAACAAAGTATGAATAATAATTAAGTAATTCTAGAATAGTTTTTAAGCATGTATTGTTAATTCTTTCGCTTAGAAGTCTTTTTAATGGTGCGGAATGTTAGAATTCACCTTATTGCTACTTGCCAGACCAAGGAGGTAGTTAATAAGAAAAGAATTAACAACCGAGATTTACTGGATGCTACCTAATAGTCTAATGTTAATAGGAGCGAGGGCAAAAACTAAGCCATACATTGATGTGATGTCTAATCAGAGGTAAAGGTAAGGGCTAGTAAAGCATACACTCAAAGCCGAACCAAGGTGTGTAGTGAAATTCCCTATTTGGAGGACCAATCACTTAGGGATACCCAACTTATAAACTTTGCATGTTAAACATGTAACAACTGAAAGAATTCGTAGGTTGAACTAGAGCCTAAACATAAGGTCAAATGCTATAAAATAATTTCCCCTAAGTTAGTAGACCATCTAAGTATGACATAGGGGTTTAGGAGTTAAGGCTTAAGGGAGAAGTGCCAAGCGAAAAGGGGCAAGCCAAGGCCAAAGGCCAAAGCTGCTCCAAACATGGAGCTATTGCCTCAAACTCCACGGTCACCACCACGGCTCGTGGTCATGACCACGGCTAGTAGGAGGCTTCGTGGAGTTGCCTTGACCAAGGGAGGGGTGCCTTCATTTGTCCTAGAACTGCCCCAACCTCCATGCGACGGACCATGAGTCATGGTCCACTTCACGAGTCATGAAAGTGGGTGTGAGAGTCCCTTGGTTTTTAAGGAGTTGGAACATTTTAGAGTAGCTACTGTCCAAGACACCATGGACACCATAACGTGTCGTGGTGCACTTGACGAGGGCAACGGTGGATGAACATGCCTTGGCCTCGTGGGGTGTTGGCACACTTATGGGAGCTATTGCCTAAGGGACCACGGGCCGTGGTTCCCCAAACGGCTCGTGAAGTGTGGCTCGTGAACCTGGACAGGTTCACTTAAATGAGGGACTTTTAGGTCATTTCCATTTTAGTCCAATCTAAGTAGGGGTGTTTCGGGGTAAACTATATATTGGTTTTAAGTCAAATTTTACAGGTCTTAGTCATTTTAAAATAAAACACCCTATTTAAATCAAAAACCTCCCACTTCTCTCTAAAATTCTCTCTCTACACTCAAGAAGAAGAAGAAAACATTGGAGCTAAGGTTTCAAGGTTCTTCCCCAAATTTCGTGGAGTTTCTTTGTTGAGGTATGGTTGCTTTTCATCCTTGGGTAACTATCACCCAAGGAGCCCCTTCAAATATGTTTTCAAGATATCAAATTTCCCCAAATTTCTAGGGTTTGCATCCTATAACATGGGTCTTCCTTCCAAAACGTTTTCATTGCTTAATTTGGATTGTTTGTGGTTGTATATAATGAATTATGGATATATTGATGGTGAATTGATTTTTATAATGAGAATTACCCATAGACCCATGTGTTCCCCATGTTTATAGATCTTGAATTGATATTGTGGCTTGGATGTTATTGTGAATGTCTCAATTGAATATCTTTATGTCGATTAAGCTATTGAATCATTAATTCCTTCTATATCATGTAGTAATTGTATATAGTTGGGTTGATTGTGATTTCAAGGCCATTGAAGGGCAAAGGAATGAAGGTTATGTCTCTTTATGGGAATTGTGTATGAGAACTCAAATTACTTAGATAGTAATGATTCTATATCTACTGTCTTGTTGTGGTGTTGATCACAAGATCCTCTTACCCTATACCCTATACACTTGATCATGTATGTATGTATGTATGATTATGGTAAGCTTGTTGTGTGATTGAAAGAACATCCTCATGATTACAATACGATGATAATGTGAAATGTTTACTCACATGCTAGTGTTTCTAAAGTAAAAGGAGCATTCTCACTTAGAGAACCTATAAGCTATTATGATGATATGTTGGCATGAGTGCCTAATGAATGTTGTTATGAACTTAAGTAAAGACTAATTATGACTCGAAAAGGGTATAATACATAGAACCGAGAGGACATGAAAGTGAGATGGGGGCTTATACATTTAGCAAGTCCGACCTCCCAATGAATGATATCTCATGAGATGGAAACCTTCTACGTTTAGCAAGTCTGGGTTTCTAGTAGTAATCTCCTTGTCTCATAACTATGTGCCCACATATGTCTTAGCTAGTGGATCCACTTAGAAGCTATTATGTTAGTTCTACCTTAGGCAAGTAGAACACCTCTTTTCGGTGTGGGGGTAGAACACCGGATTCCATGTAGCTCATATGGTCTATGTTGGTTATTGCAAGTCTTCCCTAAATAATATGAATATGAACTATGGTAAGGTTATGGACTCTAACCAGGACTTTTTAAGGGGTACTCCTTAGTGTGAGTGGGGTTATGTGAATTCACTTATACATTGCACAATTAGACTCTAAGAGGGGTTGTGGTATGGTAGAATGTTATGATGACTTGTGAACTATGTACGAAAAATTATATATATGAATGTTATGGATTATGAATGTCTTCATTCTTATGTATGTTGACTATGATTATGGTAAGATATGTATGTCGTTGGTAACCTAAATATGATGCTTAGCATTTGGTAGGGTTAAGGGACTTTACCTTTGCATTGCACAAGTGTGGGTTTGGGTTGCTTATGTGTTGGTTTAGCTTATGTTTCTTCATAATAGTTTCTAAACTTGATAAAAGCATGTTTTCAACTAAATGTCCTTATTATGCATGTTTTAAGGATTTTTGTGCATAGCATCCATACTTAGTACAGTTAATTGTGCTAACCCATATTTTCTACTTTACTATGAGTGTAGGTACTGGTTGCTGATACTTACTACTTCATTGAAGGTGAAGCTTAAGTCGACTATTCCTTAGGCTTGCTGAGTCCTCAAGTTTGAGGACAAGTTGCTATTGATTCTAGTCACTAGTTTCCTTCATATGTTCTAGACTATGTGTATTTCCTATTTTGGAGACTTATTGATGTAAAGGGATTGACCCTATTTGTACTCTTATGTTAGATGGTGATTGAGACAAGTCTAGTTCCTATTTTCTTATATGAAAGAAGTTGAATTCCATTGTACAAGTTTTAAATTTTTTCATATTTTTCTATGTCTTTATGTGATGATGAAAGCTAAGGGCTTGTATAAGACCGTACGCCGTGTTACGACTAGGGGGTGCTCTCGAGTCGTGACAAAACACTAGGAAAGGATTACTATTATTAGGATTATTCCGTTAAGAGCTTGTGGGGAGCACATAAACCCTAGTGTATCTCTCATAGTGATAACTCAAAGTTGAATCTCGCTTACTTATTACTTAATCAACAATCTGTTACTTGCTTACAAACCCCCTCCTCCATTATTTACTTGTCCTTGAAATAGTTTGACTAAACGGATATAATATTGGGTTAATTTTAAGTCTGAACCATATTCCTCATGAGATCGACCCCAACCTACAAGTTCGGTTCTTTATTTGACAACGATCGCTTACACTTCTTTAGGGAGGTGTAATTTGAGTGTATCATTAATGGTAATTTTTTATGCATTATACTTGAAGTTTGTATGCGTCTTAGGCATTTTGTTATTAGATATGATGGTGTTTGGTCTCATTTTGCAGGAAATCGATTTTGAAGCAGTTGTTGTTGAATGTAGCTTAAACAGGGGAACCTACCAACTTACCCATGAGCCGTCACTTAGCTAACGAGCCGAAGGTGGAAGCTATGAGTCAGTGTTTCAAGAAATTTTGACTGAAGTGTGGAACCACAGAGCCAATCGATGCCCCGTAGCTTGAGTTATGGACTGTAGATGGGAGCCGTCATTAAATTCAGAAAGTTAAGTTCCAGTACTTAAACCACGGATGTGCAGGACGGAGCGTGAATGGATCTATGAACCGTAAGTGGAAACTGATGATAAGAAGACCAAGAATTACTGCCAACTGCTGAACCACGAAGGTGATCATGGACCATTGGCAGACCCATGGTCCGTTGTTGGCAACCGTTGTTCGAAAACTGCCAAAATTGGATTTTCTTTATTTTTGTTTCCTACTTGGTTTAGGACGTAAGTATTATAAATATAAGTTGTAATTACGATTTTGGGGGTTTGACCTTTTTGGAGACTATTGTTCTTTAGTTTTCGAATTATTTTTCAAACACTTCAGCAATTTGGTTAAACATAGATAATTTGGTTAAACATAGATAATTATCAATTGGCCTAAGTCTAAACCATATTCCACATGGGATCGACCCTAACCTGAAAGTTAAGTTCTTTATTTGATAAGGACTGCATATACTTCTTTCGGGAGGTGTAATTTGGGCGTATCACTCCACCAATAGACTTTCCTCAAGTCATGATACATCTTTGTGGAACCAAGATGGATAGAGTATCTTGAGCTATGAGCTTCCTCCATGATCATCTCTTGGAGCTTATCCAATTTTGGTACACACAATCTACCTTGATACCTCAATACACCATCTCCCCCTTGTTCAAAATCCATCACTTTTTTCTTATGAACATTTGCCTTTAATTCGATAAAAACAAGCTCCTGGTCTTGTTTATCTTTCACTTCAGACTCTAGCAATGATTCAACCCCATTCATCAACATTATTCCTCCTTCATTGGAATCCATTAACCAAACTCCTAATCATGCAAGTCTATACATATCTTTTGCTAACTCCTTCTTACCTTTCTCAACATGGGCAGTACTACCCGTATACAACCTGCTCAAAGCATCAGTAACAATATTAACCTTACCTGGATGATAGAAAATACTCATGTCACAACTCTAAAGACTCTTGTGATCGGTGAACACATCAACATGAACACCATAGAGATAGTGACGCCATAATTTCAAAGCGAACACTACCTCAACCAACTCTAGATCAAGGGTTGGGTAGTTCTTCTCATGAATCATAAGCTGTGTGGAGGCATAAGCTATAACTTTGTCATTCTGCATTAATACACCCAGTCCAACTTTGGACGCATCACAATACACAACAAAGACTTGTGTACCCTCCGGTGAGGTCAACACTGGAGCTTTAGTCAGCCATGTTTTCGATTCCTAAAAGCTTTTCTCACAAGCTTCAGACTATTGAAACTTTGTTGTCTTCTAAGTCAACTTTGTCAAAAAGGATAAAATAGATGAGAACCCCTCGACAATCCTGCTATAATAACCAGCAAATCCTAAGAAACTCCTTATATCAATTGGAGATGTGGGTATCGGACAATTATGTACTGCCTCAATCTTCTGATTGTTAACTTGAATCCCATCACCAAAAACAATGTGGCCTAAGAACGCCACTGACTCAAGCCAAAACTCAGACTTAGAGAATTTGGCAATCAACTCTCTATCTCTGAGAGTTTAAAGGTGTCACGACCTAGGAGTACCCCTTAGATGTAACATGGAGTATAGAACCCCAAAAGATCCCATATAAGCCAGTTAGCTTTCATAACATAAGCAATAGAACAATAAAAGTAAAACATAGTCCAAGTCCAATAGTTTTATACAACAAAAGCGGAAGTCTAAAACACTTGTCATAATATAGCATGTAGCACAATAGAGAGAAATTGGTCCTAACCCATACATCATGTCCAAAAGTGAAATATATAAAAGAAAGTGAAACAATGAACATCTATCCTCAAAGCATGAGGACTCACCAAAGCTCAAAAATCAACCACTAGCCTCAAAATTGAGAAACCTGACTGTCAAATTGTAGAAAAGACTATGTGTTAGTACAAAACAATGTACCAAGTATGATAGTTGTGCATACAACATTTAAATCAAGCTACAAAGAAGGGGCATTTCATGACATGCAATCGACCAAGATAACACATGATATAAAAGAGGTAGAAAACATAAGTTATAAAACCATGGTCAATGCAAGTTAACTTCATTTAAAGACTTTGAACACATATGAAATACTTCTTGAAGTAACCTTAGTTCTTTATTAATGTGGGGAATTATTCATAACCGACATAGAGACCGTGTGAGCTACAACATGATCCCTAGTGTCTCCCATACCGAAAATGGTTGTCCTACTTACCACGGTAAGGACCATAATCTGAGCTAAAGTGGGTCCACTAGCTAATGTCTTTCTAGACAATCATTCTATGGGGGTACATAGGTAAGGGATAAGGAGATTGCTTCTAGAAACCCGGCTTCTACTAACAAGAGTTCTTCCATCTCAATATCCTATCGGTGCTAAGCATAAATCCCACTAAATAGTCATTTCTTACTTGTTCTTATTATCTATGGAAGGGCATGTCATCTTGCCAATCCAAGCTAAGTCATCATCCATGGAAAGATATCATCAAATAATCAATCCATGTTATGTTCATTAGTATAGCTCTTAATCATTGATTCAATTAGGTGAGAAGACCTTTTAACCTTAGAATCCTTATTATGGGAGAAAACCTTTCACGTCATGATTTTATATGTATATGAGAAAAGTTTTTTCAACAACACATCTACATAATCTCATTGACACTTTACTTTCAAATAATCCTTAAAACATTTGCATAGATTTCATAAGAACATTAATAATTCCATAATTTACCTTTCAAGGTTCACAACCCACTTCCAATCATCAACATTTAGAAAACATGGGTTAGATATTGATTTCATCATAAATTCATCTAAAGCTGGCAATCCATGCTTAATTTCATAAAACTCTTCCTTTTTAATAAAAATCCCACATCATATGATCATAACTTGAAAACATAGGGATTAGTTGGGCTCATGGGGGAAATCATCATAAAATTGTAATACTTCATCAATTCTTGCATAAGAGATCATAACTCATTAATTTAAATCAATAATCAAAAGAAATCATCACAATTGAAGAAAACCCTAACTCAATTGGGGAATTCTAACTTTGAAATAGAGGAATTTGGGAACTCCATGAATGTAAGGAATTTATGGATGAAAACTATCATACCTCAAAGACAAATGCTTATCTTCAATGGAGGAATTGAGACTTGACTTGAAACCCAAGGTTGAATCCTTCTTCTTCTTCATGTTCTACAGAGAGAAATATTTGACAGAGTTTTTCTTTTTGGTGAATTGAAAGAATCATTTTTATTGGGAAAATTTGGGGTTAAAATACATATATAAGAGTCTTAGTGAAGGGTAAAACAACATAGTATAGGAATAAAATAATTAGGAAAAGACCCAACTACCACTAAAACTTAATTGCCAGCAATGACCCACGGCCACTGCCTACAGACTATCCTGCACGACCGTCGTGGTGGTCAGAAACTCGAATTGAAGGTCTTAGACCACGGGCCTTAACCACGGACCGGGGTTCCACCAATGGTCTATTGGTTTGGCTGTGGTTTGGACCCTCCTGGGCAGTACTAGTATTATCAACCAGGACTACACCTATGGTCCATGGTCCCATCCACAGGCCGTGGGTGGTCAATTCAGGTTGACACCTGTAACTACTAAAAATGGGTAATTTACCCATTTCGAATTTGGGGTGTTACATTATCTCCCCTTGGGATCCTTCTTCCTCGAAAGAGATTCAAGCTGGTATGAAAAGAGTAGGAGAGGAACTAACAACTCAATCTACACTAAAATGCATATAACCAAGGAGCAACTATCGACTCCAAGCAAGGACGTTCTCAAAACATCATAGGAGGGGAGAAACTAAATCTAGTTGCCCATCATGCATGCAATGCAGATATCCGGGGAGGAAACATCATCTTCAAGCTAATACCTGAGGAAGAAACATCAACTCCAAGCTAAAAGCTTACTCAAACACATATATTCCAGGTAGAAATATCAACTCCAAGCTAAAGACATGCTCACGACATCATATCAAGTACTCTACATGTAATTCATACTCATATGCACTTAAACATGTAGAAATAAATTAAGTTAACTCATTTTCTTAAAACTTGAACTTTTCATAAAACATGCATAGTAAGGAAATCATGGAAACACATAAGACACATGACTCCAAAACAAAGAACAAACCATGAGGAACTCATTACCTCAAGTTAGAGTAGGAGTAGAAGGAAAGATATCAGCATATGGGGACATCTTATCAACCTCGAACTCCCATGTAGCACCCTCAACTAACTGATTCCTCCATAACACTTTCACGAAAGCCACTTCTTTATTTCTCAACGTATTGACTTGCTGGTCTAAAATCTCAATCGAAACTTCCTCATAAGAGAGATTCTCCTTAACTCCCAAACCTTTTATGGAAACTATGGATTTCGGATCACCAACACATTTCTTCAACATAGAGACATGAGAACCCGATGCATGATGCCAACTCATTTTGCAATTCTAGCTCATAAGCAACTGTACCAGCACGTCTCAAAATCTGATATGGGCCTACATATCGGGGACTAAGCTTCTTCTTCTTACCAAATGTCATTACACCCTTCATGGGTGACATTTTCAAGTAAATCCAATCATGAACATCAAACTCAAGATCTCTTCTTCTTACATCGACATATGACTTTTGCCAACTTTGAGCCATTTTCAACCTTTCTCTATTAAGTCAAACTTTCTCTATGGCCTTATGTACCAATTCGGGACATATTAAGGTGGCTTCACCCACCTCAAACCAACCTACAGGAGATCTACACCTCCTACCATATAATGCCTCAAATAGAACCATACCAATACTCAAGTGATAGCAATTAGTATAGGAAAAATCAATCAATGGCAAATGGTAATCCCAGTTACCCTTAAAATCAATCACACAAGCCCTTAACATGTCTTCCAAAGTTTGGATAGAACCCTCCGCTTGCCCATCGGTTTGAGGATGAAAGGTCGTACTAAGCTTAACACGGGTACCAAGACCCTTTTGGAAAGACTTCCAAAACTGAGAAGTGAATTGGGTACCACGATTGGAAATAATGGAAAAAGGCACTCTATGCAACTTTACCATTTTTCTCAAGTAGAACTTGGCCGAGAATAGGAAACCTTGAAGGGAAGGAAATGAGCCGATTTCATCATCCGATCTACTATGACCCAAATCGAGTCATGTTGTCACCGGGTGCGAGGCAAACCAACAATAAAGTCCATATTCACATATTCCCACTTTCAAGTAGGAATGCTAATGCCTTGGGATAAACCTCCTAGTTTTTGATGCTCAACATTCACTTGTTGGCAATTCAAGCACTTAACCACAAATTCCACAATATCTTTCTTCATCCCATTCCACCAAAGACCTCTCATAAATCACGGTACATCTTTGTGGCTCCCAGGTGAATAGATTACTGCAAACTATGGGCTTCTATCAAAATGTGTTCCCTTAAGTCATCAACATTTGGAACAAATGAACAAACTTGATAGATAAGCACACCATCTCCCCCGGAAGAAAGCCTCTCATATTTCTTAAGTACCGCTTGTTTTTAAGTTGACCAAAATTGGATCAAAACCTTGCTTGTCTTTCACATCCACTACAAAAGACGATTCTGAACCATGGTGAACCATAACACCACCCTTGGTGGATTCCACTAACTAAAAACCTATTCGGGCCAATCTATGAACAATTCGAACCAACTCTTTCTTTTCTTCTTCAATATGAGCATCACTACCCATAGATAACCGACTTAGAGCATGCGCCACCACATTTTCCTTTCCAGGGTGATTAAGCACACTCATGTCATAATATTTCAATAACTCAAGACTTCTTTATTGGTGAAGATTTTGAACTTTCTAATGAAACACATATTGCAAACTCTTGTGGTCGATAAACACACCTATGTGGACACCATACAAATAATACCTCCAAATATTTAAGGCAAAAATTACCTCAAGTATCTAAGGTTATGGAATATATCCTCCTAGGATAATATAACTCATGATAAAAAAATAGTGATACCTCAAATTTATTGTCCAGTGAACCACTCAATGGCTTGTAATCACACTTGATGTTTTTCGAAAAGTGGAAACTTTCTTCTTAATATGTAGTGTTTTTCTTCTTATAAACTTATTTCAAAAACTTGTGTCAATATCTAAGAAAGATTCAGATATTTATAGTCTATAGGTGAGCGTAGTGATTCATGCATGACATGTAAAAAGGTAGCCTAGAAATACGAAAGGCTGCATGAAAATATGAAAGGTTGCATTCATTTGTCATGAGTATTCATGAATGGAATAACTTCATTCATACTTGCAGCACTACATTTTTTAATTCACCAATCTTTATTCTATGTACCATTATCCATTCTCACATTAAACAATGAACCCAACAAAATCTACCCAAGATAGGTCAAGACCTAGCACAACTAAAGTTAAGGTCATTCTTGATCTTGTGGACAAACATCTGTAACAAGTAAGGGTGCCCTTTTTTTTAACAATATTGTATGCTCGTTGAATACTATCAATAGGTTGTGTTTAACAATCTTCCTATGTATTGTACATGATATAAGCACCAAGGTAAATGATCAAGAAATACAAAGGGAAGAAGGCAATCAATACGAATTTGGGAAATCAGGTGACAAAAGAATATTGTGGAACAATTGCAAGGGTGATGCACAAGACTTCTTGTATGCAAAAAGATAAAAAAAAAACTAGAAATAAAGTTTCTAATGATAAGGATAATGCAAGTAATATGAATGATTTACCAAACATCAATTCCGGGCAGCCCATAACTACTGAAAATAGTGGCAATCAATGGTAGCATTACTTGATGGAAGGTCAAAGCAACAATGACTTTTGGTGGCTGAAACAGAGTTTCAGGAGATACATGAGTACTTTTGTGTTAAGAACAAACTGGTTCGAATGTAGGTCATATGCTTGATAATAATTTAATTGCGACGATGAAATTTGAAAATCATGGATGGCAAACAGTAGGAACTGAAGTTGGTGAGAGATTAGGGACTATTCTTGATGGATATTAATTTAACAAGCTGAAACTACCAGAGGCTATGTAAGTTTCTCCTACCGGTAGTGTACTTTATTGTAGTTTCATTCGTATGGAACAAAGTTCAAGTAACTCAAACATTCTAGCATTAATATGAATTGATTTATACTCTTTAAATAAAGGTGGACAAATTTTAGGTTTTTTGTTCTAGAATTCAAAGAGTCATTGTTTTTGTTGTTTATTTTAGTTGAATTTCATGCTATACATGATTAATATTTAATTACTTATGTATTTTGTAACATTTTAATTTATAGCAGGGGCAAAATTGTAATCAATATTTCACGTGCTTTGCACATGTCTAATTCACTTTTAGTCATGATTGTAAATTTATAGGGTGTATACAAGTTCATCCAAGAGAAAGTTGTGTGTGCCTTACAAATTAAAAATTACATCATATTTGTAACTTTTTAAGGAGTTTCATATTTTCCCTCATTATACTTTTGTAACACCTCAGATTTGTAAAGAAGGAAATGTAGGTATTCTAGAAAAGGTGTCTGCATCGACGGACCGTAGGTTAACTTACGGTGGGAACCTAAGGTTGCAAGTCAAAAAATTTTAAAATGTTAAGTCATAGTATACTTTTTATCATACACCAGGATGGTCTGTTGTTCAATGTACGAGTAGTAGGTAGGTCTCGTAGGTGAGTCTCAAACTTAGTGAAACTTTTAAGGTCAAAGTTGGGACGAGAGTCTCAAACTTAGTAAAACTTTTAAGGTCAAAGTTGGGACCTATGGTTGGTATATATGGTCCATAAGTGGACCAACGGACCGTACATATCAACCATTTTTGGGGGTCCAAAAGTATGGTCCCAGAACCCCACAAATGATTGGACAGGACAGTCCGTAGTTGGACCTATTGACCGTAAGTTCAACCTTTGGTGGAGATCCGACAGTTATTTTAAGGGCTTTTGGGTATTTTCCCTAATTGTTTTAACCTTTTACGATATGGGTTTTCCTTCTACCCTAAGCCCTATATAATTATTTTAAACCCCCAAATTACCCTATTCAATTCACTCTCCTAAATTCCTAAAAGTTAATCATCCTCTCAAATATTTCTCTCTAAGAAAGCAAAAGATGAAGAGCTAGGGTTCCATTCAAATCTTAATTTCCACCATAGATTTTGGGCTTTTAACTCCAAGGTATGATAGTATTTAGCTTTGGAGCTCTTTCCTCAATAGGATTCCTAAAATCCCAAATTTCGTAAAGCTAGATTCCCTTATCAAATTAGGATTTTATTCAATTACCACAAGTTCCTTTCAACATTGATATAATTGATTGATTTATATCTTTTTATGAATGAATTAAAGTAATTGCATGTCTTTAAGTTAAATCCCCCATGAACCCATGCATGACCCATGATTCCTAGACTTTGATAATATGATGTGGGTTTTGAACTATGAAATATGAATTTATGAAGATATGCATGTTTTAAAGATTTTATTATGAATGATTTAATGTTGTTGTAACATCTCGTACTTTGAAAAGACAACTAAAGATTCGTACAAGTTTAAACCTCAATTTTAGTTTTGGATCAACTTCAAACAACCATAAATTTCAGCATATAAGGATTAAGGTGGCTCATAAGGTATCAAAATCAAAGGTATTTGAGTCCTCTTTCCAACTCCACTGATTTTGCTACATTTTGAGCTCGGATGAAGTAGTTATGCTCGTTTGAGAGCAACATCTCTAATTAAGGAATTTCATCTGTTTTAAGAAGCGGTATTTTGGTCTTTTCTTTATCCAACTAGGCCTGACACATTTTTCTCACCCAAGTAAGGGTCTAATATGATTGAGACATTTTTTTCCACATTACAAAACACTTATGATTTCAGAGAAGGGTTTCAAGAGTAGGAAAGAGAAGGTTTTAAGAGTTCATCACGAAATTTGGGAAAATTGCCAAGAACATAGTTCTTTCGAGGTATTTATGCTTTCATAGTGTTGTGTTTGTTCTCCCTCATGCCAATCAAGAAATTTTATCCATGAATTTGTCATAAAGTCTATTGATTGGGTTTCTTGAAAAATTCTTGAGTTTTAACCTCATTCTTTAACAATGGAGTTTTTGAGTTCTTGAGGTGAGGATCTTGCGAATGAGTGATCTTTGTTGATAGAATTGAGAGAGATGATAATGAAATTTCATTGGGTTCATGTTTATTTATCTAAGTGAGATTTGAATGAAACTGCATTAGATTTAGAATTAAAGTGAGGTTGGAAGAGGAGGAACGAAATTGGCCAAATATTTGAGTCCAGGACCATGTCACGGGGATGCTTGAAATTTTATATTTTTCAATCAATCACCCCTCTGAACATTGCGGAGAGTATACAGATTCTTTTATCTCAAAAATGTTCTCTAGACCAAATATTTAATTCCCCCTCAGCGTCGCACCAAAGCTTCTTCAAATCGTGACTTTGCCATCTTTTATTTCTAACTGTCTAAACCTTCATTAATTGTTGAGAGATCCTATATCCTAATCATAGTTATTTAATTCACATTTTTCCAATCAAGGTAAAGTTAAGAGTAAAGTTCAAGAAAGTTCTTTTGAGTCATTTTGATAAATCTTTTGAAATTAACCATAATTTTAAGACAGACTTGAGTAAATGAGTATGAGAATGGGGAGAGTTGAGTTTCATATTTCAGAATGAATACAAGGGAACTAAGTATTCCCAAGTATGTAATACTTTTACACTTAAAACGGGAGAAACATTGATTTCTAAATGAGTTTATGATGAGTCTTGAGTATCACCTCTTTTAAGAGGATATTTTTGTGTAATTGTCTCAATTGAGGAAGAGTTATGTTTTAAACATATGAGCATGAATTATATATTTTTAGGAATAGTATTGAGCACCTATATGTGGATGAATTCAGACAACGCAAAATCCTCATAAACCATGAAGGCCAACATGCGTAATGGGTCATACATTTTAAATGATTCCATATTTCGTTTAAGCATAGCTTAGTGGATCCACTTATTTGAGGTGTTCTATACCCTGACAAAATATAGGATAGTTCTGGCAGCATGGGCGAGATAGTATATTATCACATAGCTCATAGTGATGTTTGTCGGTTTGAGAATCTCACAATTAAGAGTAAAAAGTATTATATTGTGTTTTAATACATCATTGAATATATCTCCTGCTTTATCATGTTTTAAATATTACATCTCTTATTGTTTCTTTCATATTGAGTTTAGTTGCGACAAAGTAAGTATGTCTTCCCAGGTTATCAATCCAGTACTTATGTTTTTGCTTTTCCCTGG
Organism: Solanum bulbocastanum; assembly: GCA_037074985.1. Classification (NCBI taxonomy): domain Eukaryota; kingdom Viridiplantae; phylum Streptophyta; class Magnoliopsida; order Solanales; family Solanaceae; genus Solanum; species Solanum bulbocastanum. The sequence goes on along the minus strand of CM073602.1, from coordinate 16,484,522 downwards.
CATGCTCGTATATTCAATGTACTGACGTCATTTGACCTGTATCATTTAATGATTCAGATACAGGTGTTCAGAGTCATCAACAAGAGCTTCGGTGATACCACCTGCGTTCCAACTAGCCTTGGTGAGCCACATTGCTAATGGAGGTTTCCATATTTATTTTATTCTAGTTTAACTAAGATGACATGGGTCTTGTCCCGATATCTATCATAGTTATTAGATGCTACAGAGACAATAATAATTGAGGAGTCTTTCATCATTCCTTTATAATGTTTTGAGACTTTGAGTTGATCACTTGTGTTTAACTAAATATTTCCAGATATGTATTGAGTTGAGTAACTATTGAGACATTCTGAGTTAAACCTTTTATCTTCCACAGAGTTCTAAGTCAGGCCAAGGGTTCTCTTGGGGACCAGTGCTGGTTTTCGAATGCTGGCCATGCCCAGGGTGTAGGCTTGGGGTCTGACAGTTGCTTTGAGAGCAAAGCATCGATATTGTTATTATGAAAGGATATTCTCACATAAAGGATTCATACGGTTGAAAAGTTTTCTCAAACTAAATTTTGAATCAAGATTTATGAGCTATTCTAATGAATTCTAGCTTCGATTGGCTACTTGATTATGCCTTCCCATGGATAATAAGATAAATATGACTATTGACTATTCCATGGGATTTCTACTTAGCACTGAGAAGATATTGAGATGGAAGCTCTCTTATAGAAGAGGTCGAGTTTCTAGTCGAAATCTCTCTAACCCATAACTATGTGCCACCATAGGTTTGTCTTAGGTAGACATTAGCTAGTGGATCCACTTAAGTTAGAATTTTATGGTTCATACTTTGTCAAGTAAGGACATCTCTGGATGTTGTGTTATAGCTCACACTGTCTTTATGTCAGTTAATGGCTACTTCCTATAATAATGAACTGAATTTATTTCTAACAATATCTCACATGTGTTTTAAAGATAATTTAACTCATATTGACCATGATCACGACTCATGTTTTCTAGCCTTTTATCTTATGGTTTAACTTGGTCATTTCATGTCATATAAGGTCCTTTTAAGCATGATTTCATAACTCCTATGCATTGCTATCATACTTGGTACATTCACACATACTCTTGCCTACATTGTTTCACCAAATAGAGGGTTTGATGCTCCTACCTCTGATACTCGTGGCTAGTTGGTTCTTTGTAGCTTTTGAAGATTGGTGTGTCCTCATGTTCTAAGGCCCGAGATTCTTTATTGTCTTATGTCTTTGCATTTTGGATGTTGTATTTGATGTATGGGTTACGTCCCTATCACTCTTTGATGAAATAGATGGCTTTAAGACTATGTTAGACATTCACTACTTTTTTCAATTCTTTTAATATAAAAATTGTCTTTTGAACATTTTAATTCTACTATTTTGTATGATGTATGCTAAGTGTTTTGTTTAATACCTCTCGGAGTCCTATACACCATGTCATGTCTAGGGTGTACTTTGGGTTATGACTAACTTAGTATCAAAGCAAGAGGTTTAGAAAGGTCCTAGGAAGTCTCTAAACCACATCGAGTAGATTCTTATTCATGAGTGTGAAGCGCGCCACATTTATGAATAAGAAGCTATAAGATGATTTGGAAACTACACTTCTTTCAGTACTCTAAATTCATGCGATGGACTGTAGCTCTATATGTCCTTCTCCTAATGTCTATCCAATGCTTTTCACAATATGACCCCTCGAAGAGCTTACGTTAGGAGGAATGCAAATGAGAATGTGTAACGCAAAGCTCCTCCTCAAGCTCCCCAAGTTCCAACTGACCCTTTGGCTGAGCAAATGACCAATGTGGAATTTAGGGCTATATTTCAAGTATTGGCCCAAGCTATGACGACTCAAGACAATAGGCAGGTTGTGGTTCCCGTTAACCCAAATGCGGGAATGCCAACATCTAGAGTGAGGGACTTCACTAGAATGAATCCTCCATAGTTTCATTAGTCCAAGATTAAGGAAGATCCTCAAGAGTTCATTGATGAAGTGTATAAGGTGTTGATGATCATGGGAGTGATGCCAGTGGAAAAGGCAGAGTTGGCCGCTTACCAACTTAAGGGTTTTTCTTAAGTTTGGTTCAACCAATGGAAAATAGAGAGGGTGGTTGATGCAGGTCCTCTAGATTGGGAAAAATATAATGTTGCTTTACTTGATAAGTTCTTTCCCCTTAAGATGAGGGAGGTAAACGTACTGGAATTCATCAACCTTCGTCAAGGAAACATGACTATGAAACACTATGCTTTGAAGTTCACACAAATTGTCTAGGTATTCGCATACTATGGTTGCCAACCCTAAGGCAAGGTTGAGTATGTTTGTTTCAGGAGTGTCAAAGATGGTAGTTAAAGAATGTTGTACCACCATGCTCTTCAATGATATGGATATTTATCGTCTAATAGTGTATGTTTAACAAATAGAAGAAGAGAAACTTAAGGAAAGATCTAGGAAGACAAAGAAGGCAAAGACTGGTAATGGTCACTTTTTACATTCAAGGTCTGATGGACATGATCGTTCTAAGTTCTGACAAAGTTTTTCTAGTCATATTTACTCTAATGCTCCTCCTAAATTCAACAAATATAGGGTGTCTAACCTTAAACCTAAAGGAGGAAATGGTGGTGGATTTTCATCATCTACATATGCTAAATATGGAAGGAAACATTAGGGTATATTTTTAGCTAGTACGGATGGTTTCTTTGGTTATGGTATGAGTGGTAATAAGATAAGGGATTGTCCATCACTTAAGTATAAGGGAAGATAAGGTAGGTAAGTTCTTCCTAGCAGTTCAAGTTCAAGTGCTCCACCACAAAACCGATTCTATGCACTCCAGACTTATCATGAGCAAGACGGTTCTCCCGATGTGGTTATCAGTATTTTGAAAGTCTTTCATATTTATGTTTATACTTTACTTGATCCCGGTGCTAACTTGTGTTTTGTGATTCCATATGTGGCTAAGAGGTCTGATATTCTTCCAGATGTGTTGTTAGACCCCCTTTTTTCTGTCTCTACTCCTATTGGTGAATCTATTGTGGCTTTGAGAGTCTATAGAAATTGTCCCGTCTCCTTATCCCATAGAGTCACTCATGTTGATCTAGTAAAGATTGATATGTTATACTTTAATGTAATTCTTGGCATGGATTGGTTGCATTGTTGTTATGCTTCTATTGATTGTAGAACCTGAGTCGTCAAGTTTCAGTTTTCAAATGAGCCTGTCCTAGAGTGGAAAGGGGAAATTCAATGCTGAAAGGTCAGCTTGTTTCTTGTCTTAAAGCTAGAAAGATGATTTCTAAGTGTTACATATACCATCTAGTTAGGGTGAGGGACTTAGATTTTGAAACCCCCACTCTTGAGCCGGTCCCTGTTGTAAATGTGTTTATGGAAATAATTCCTGATGATTTACCCGGTGTTCCTCCTGAAAGGGAAATAGACCTTGGTAATGACCTTCTCCTAGATATGAAAACTATCTTTATTCCTCCTTACGGAATGGCTCAAGTAAATATTAAGGAATTAAAGGAGCAATTGAAAGATTTGTTGGATAAGGGTTTCATCCGACCGAGTATCTCCCCGTGCGGTGCTCCACTTTTTTTTTCGAAAGAATGATGGTTCATTTATTATGTGTATTCATTAGCATTCAGTTGAACAAGGTTACCATTAAGAACAAATATCCTCTTCCAAGGATAGATGATTTCTTTGCTCAATTTTCGGGAGCAAGCTATTTCTCCAAGATTGACCTCAGGTCGAGTTATCACTAATTTAAGATGAAGGAAGATAATATTACAAAGACGAATTTTCAAACACGGTATGGTCATTATGAGATTTTGGTGATGTCCTTTGTCCTGACTAATTGTCTGGTCGCATTTATGGATTTAATGAATAGGGTGTTTAGACAATACCTTGATATGATCATGATCGTGTTTGTTGACGATATCTGGATTTACTCAAGCAGTGAAGAAGAGCATACTGAACATTTGAGGATTGTGTTGCAAGTCCTTAAGGACCAACAATTCTTTGCAAAGTTTAGTAAGTGCGAGTGTTGGTTATGATCCGTGGCTTTTCTTGGTCACATTGTTTCTGGAAAAGGTATTGAGGTAGATCCTAAAAAGATGGATGTGATTAAGAGTTGGCCTAGACCTCTATCCCCTTTGGATATTAGAAGTTTCCTGGGTTTGACCGATTACTATAGAAGGTTCGTGGGAGGGTTTTCTTCAATTCCCTCTTTATTGATGGTATTGACCTAAAAGAAGGTTATGTTCATATGGTCTGAAGTGTGTGAGAAGCATTTTAAAAATTGAAAAATAGACTTACCCATGCTCCGGTGTTGACCTTACCAGAAGGATCCGATTGATTTGTAATTGTTATGCTTCAAGAATTTGGTTAGGATGTGCCCTTATGCAAAATGGGAAAGTCATTGCCTATGCATCAAGTCAACTTAAGATTCAATAAAAGAACTACCCTACCCATTATTTAGAACTAGTGGTGGTTGTGTTGGCTGTAAAGATTTGGAGGCATTACTTATATGGTGTTTGTGTTGATGTCTTTACCAATCACAAAAGTTTGAAATGTGTTCAAACCAAAAAATCTAAATCTTTGCCAAAAGGTGGCTTGATTTACTTAAGGATGGCGACGTGAGTGTTCTCTATCACCCCGACAAAGCAAATGTGGTGGCGGATGCTTTTAGTCAGTTATCAATGGGTAGTGTTGCTTATGTTGAGGAAGATAAGAAGGAGTTGGTTTGTGATGTTCAGAGAATTGCCCGATTGAGTGTTTGATTGGTTGACTCTAACAAAGGTGGTGTTATAGTTCACAATGGTTCAGAATCATCCCTTTTGTTGGAAGTGAAAGCGAAACGACATCTTGACACAATCTTGATTGAGTTGAAGGAAATAGTGATTTAGAAATCAATTGAGGCTTTCTCCCAAAAGGGAGATGGAGTTCTTCGATATCAAGGTCATTTATGTGTTCCCTATGTACATGACTTAAGAGAGCAAATATTATCATAGCCCATAACCCTCACTATTCCGTTCACCTGTGAGCAACCAAGATGTACCGTGACTTGCAGAAGGTCAATTGGTAGAAGGGGATGAAGAAGGATATTACAGAATTTGTGGCTACGTGTTCTAATATCCAACAAGTGAAAGTTGAGCATCCAAATTTGGGAGGATTGTCCCAATATATCAGTATCCCTACTTGGAATTGGGAAGATGTGAATATGGACTTTTTGTGGGTTTACCTCATACTCGAAGACAACATGACTTTATTTTTGTTATTGTGGATTGAATGTTGAAATCAGCCCATTTCTTTCCCATCAAGGTTTCTTATTTAGTGGAGGACTATGCTAAGTTTTATTTAAGAGAAATGGCTAAGCTGCATGGAGTGCCATTATCCATTATCTTCGATCATGGAACCCAATTTACTTCTCATCTTTGGAAATCTTTCCAAAATGGGCTTGGTACTTGTGTTAAGCTTACTACGGCATTTTAATAGAAAATCGATGGGCAACCAAACTATACTATCAAAACTTTGGAAGATATGTTGAGAGCTTGTGTGTACAACCCTGAAAATTGTTGAGCTAAAACTCGAACCATTCTTCGTTGTGAGAAACATTTTATCGAGGAATTTAAATTTTCTTAGGTGTAAAGGTCACTAGATGTAACACCTGGAGATCCAAAAAGAACTAAAGAGAAATTAATTCAAGTCATCTGTAAGTTTTTTAAAGTTTTGGGTCAACTTTAAACGATCATAACTTTTAGCACATAATGAGTTAGGTGGCACATGAGGTATCAAATCAAATATCTTTGAGTCTTCTTTCCAACTCCGCCAAGTTTGCTAAAATACTAGTTCGGATGAGGGAGATATGACCGTTTGAGAGTAGCCTCTCTAGATAAAGCCTTTTAACCCGAACTAAGAAGGGGTATTTTAATCTTTTCCTTACCCCCACTTACTCTAAGTGTGAATTACACCCAATTTAGGTTCTAAATTAATTAGAATTGATTTTATTCATCCCTAAAATGTTTAGGGCTTTAGAGATGAGTTATTGAGTCCACAATTCAGACTCATTTAAGGTTTTATTTTAATAGAATTAGTGTCCTCAAATGCATGTTTTATGCCAATGAATGATGTAAATCCTTAAATTTCAGGTATTTGGAATTAGGAACGATGCATGGATACTATTGATCAAGAAGGGAACAAAACAAGATAAAGGAATGAAGAAATGAAGACCTGATGATCACCAATGTCATTTGACAAATTGCCAAATTACCAAGATACCGCCTCAAGTTATAGAATTCTGGAGCTAAAATGGGGGTGAAATCAGTGAGCAGCAATTATATTCGGTGTTCGCTGATCTACCCAGCGAAAGACAACTAGGTCACCAAAACTGCTGAAGAAGATTCAAAGAAGTACTAATGGGTGAGATAGAAGGAAAAAAGGGCGAATCGCAGAGTCATTTGGTGATCTCGACCTGGATTGCCTAAAGCTATAGTAGCCAGACCAAGAAGGAGTTAAAAATGAAGGCGAGATGAAGAACAATCGGCAAATCGCCAATCTGCCAGCGATACCCGACTTGCCTTACCAAGTGGTCTTAAGCAGCGACACATCAAACCGGTTTAAATTAGTTTTGGCTAGAGAGAGAGAGTCATTCAGAAATGGGAGGACTAACCTAACTAGAGAGAAACCAAAGATTTTGGAGAGTGATTTTATATAGATTTCCATAGGGATTTTGTAATAGAGAAGATTTTTAGTTGATTTCCTCATATAATTCTCATTTTGTATTCAACTACGGGAAGGACGATGGATGTTGTTTTTTCTACTTTTGTTATGAGTGGCTAAAACCCTTCTCTTGGGGTTTTGACTATGAAGACAATTGTTGAGTTTTACTTAGTGGGTATTGTTGAATTGCAAATAATGAGGTTAATTAGAAGTGGGTCTAAGTTGCTACTGCATTTTGAAGTTTTTTTGCACATTTAGTGTAACTAATTTCATGTTGTGAGCTTGCTCAAGAGAGAAGCACAAAACCAAGGTAGCAATCTTAGCATCCTTAGTAGTAGGTTACCCAGATTTCAACTCGAGAGAGTGAAATACGAAATCTATCCTTTGTATCCAGCTCGAGAGAGGGGATTTGAAAAGGAAAAAGGGCTGGGCATCTTCCTATTAGTGTTGAAGTTCGAGAGAATTCATCATAGAAAAGGTAGTTGTTCGAGAGAAAATTACCTTATATATGGCCCGACCTATCCACAACAAATTACCCTATTGTTAGTATCAACATTCACCCACTAAAGTAAAATTCAAAAATTGGCTGGTCAATTCCCCAAGTTCTACTTTAATATTTGTTTATTTCGTATTGATTCATGAAATTGGAGTGAAATTTGCATTTGAAACTATAACCATAAAGGCGTAACAAGTGTTTTATTGAAGAGATTATTGTCACAGCTTCATCTTTGAATCGAAAGGAAACAGTACTCCCTTGGGAATCGACCCCAACTCACTTAGTTGGGTTATATTACTATTGAATGATCGATGATGCTTAGTATTGGATGAAGTATCTTTGATAGAGTTTATCAAAATGGCGTCGTTGTCGGGGGAGTAACATTACATAGAATTCATTGATTGTAGATTTGACACTCTCAGATTTGTTGGCTGTAGTTGAATTAGCTTTGGTTTCTTTTCTTAAGAGTTGGTTGGACTGCGTAGAAGTGAACATGAGTGAAGAACGGATGAATGATAGCCAAACAGGTCATCGGGATGGTATAGACGATATCTGTAGTGTCTACAACCCATCTCAATCGGGTGGAATGAGTGCAATTTGTATCCCACAAGCTGATCAGAATGTGATGTTTAAAGTCACTAGCACCACTCTTCACCTACTCCAAACGAGGGGACTATATGGAGGGCTAGATCACAAAGACCCGCATGAGCACGTGAGAAATTTTACAGAAGTTTGCAGCCTTTTTCATTCAAAAATGTTTCACAAGAGTCAATCTGGATGTGGTTATTCCCACGGTCTTTAACGGGAGAGTCTAATAAGAGGTTAGCTGAGTTGCCAAGAAATTCCATCACGTCATGGGAGAAGCTGATTATAGCATTTAACACAAGGTTCTTTCCTCCATCAAGGATGATGAAATTGCAAGATGAAATTCAACGTTTCAAGAGACGGGAGGGGGGAACCCATCCATGAAACGTAAGTGAGGTTTAAGAAACTCCTACTTAAATGCTCAACTCATGGGTTAGCAAATGATTTGTTACTTCACTATTTTTACGAAAGTCTTGATTTGGTTAATAAATGAGTAGCTAATCAATTAGTACGAGGAGTAACAATGTCACGACCATTTAAGGTACCTTCGTTTCTTTTTGATGACATGACTAGAATAAACCAAGCATGGTACACCCAAGAGGATCAAGTCTCTCCATTCTATTTTAGACTAACGCAAGCACAACTTGATAAAGAGAAAGAGAGGGATGAAAACATCAAGAAGATGTTGACCTAGATGGAATTTCTACAAGAGCACATGAAGGGGACATGTGGAGTGTTTAGAGTTTAGGAGGGTTTTCTTCCGGTTACTCAAAACCGATGGAGAATCAAGGTTGGAGCTCCAAGAGATATGAGGAGGTTTTCAACCCATGCTATCTACAGCGAGGCAGAAATTAAGGTTGGAATTATCACAAAGGAGAAGAACAAAGGAGATCTTACTAAGATTGGGCTGAGCAAAATGATTATTGGAGAAGGGAAGATGATCATGATGATAACCATACTCACTCGAGTGAAAGCCCAAAATCAAAAGGAAGTGCAAGTAGTCCCCAGGTGAATGACTTGTTGTCACGCATACTTGATAAAGTTAAAGGCTCGGATGATTTGTTGAAAGGGATGAAAGATGACTTTTCATCATTGAACAGTAAAGTGAACTCTCATGTCAATGCCATCAATATACTTGAAGTACAATTGAGTTTATTGTCAGCCCAATTGAAACCACAGATGACAATAGAAGATGACGCTAGAGGGTTGGATGTGGTTACTCATAGTGGAAATGTGGAAATAGGTAATGTGATGGGAAATAAAGATGCTTAAACGCTTGAAGAAGATAAAATCATGAAGGAACAAGAGATACTTAGCCATCATAGTATTACCAAAGAACCACAAAAGGAAGTAGAACAACACATTCAAATTCCAAAAGTAATGCAACCTCTACCCAAAATATCTCCCCCATTTCCCCAATGTTTGAAGAAGAAGAATGAAGATGAGAAGTTTAAGAAGTTCTTATCAGTGTTTATGACATTTTAAATTAACCTCCCCCTTGTCGACATTGTTAGAAATGCCGGGATATGCCAAATTCTTGAAAGACTTAGTCACAAAGAAAAGGAGCTTGGATTTTGAGACAATTGAGGTCTCCTATAGTTGCAGTGCAATTATGACTAAGGAGTAGATTAGAAAGAGAGAGGATCTCGGGGCATTCACAATCCCTTGAACCATTGGCATGCTTTAGTTCACTAAAGCTTTATACAATTAGGGGGCAAGCATCACCTTGATGCCCTATGTGATATCCAAACAACTTGGGTTGGGTGAACCAAAAGCAACCACAATGAGACTCCTAATAGCTGACCATTCAATCAAACATCTTGTGGGGATACTTTACGACATCTTGATGAAGGTTGATCGATTCATTTTCCCGGCCGATTTTGTCATTCTTGATGTGAAATAGATGCTGAAATTCCCACTATTTTGGGAAGACCATTCTTAGCAACTGAAAGGGCATTGGTAGATGTTGAAAACGGAGAGTTGAAGTTTCGCATGAATGAAGATGAAGTAGCCTTCAATGTTTGTAAGTCAATTAAACACCCAAGTGATATTCATGTGTTGTCTACCATTGATGTTATCAATGAGGCGGTGGCTAGCGTGAGCCATTTGATGTGCATGAGCGAACCTCTTGAAGCAATGCTTGCTAACTATGATGAATTTGAAATTCAAGGTTATGAAGAGGTAGTAGCTGCTCTTTCAGGCTTGGGAGGGTATTCAAAGACTCCATTGAAATTAGACATTGACTTGACAAATAGAAAGAGGCATCCCGTAAAACCATCAACAGAAGAACCACCGTATCTGGAATTAAAAGCACTTCCTCCCATCTCCGGTATGCTTTCTTGGGGGCAAATAATATTCTATCGGTGATTATTGTGGATGACTCTCTTGAATGGCAGATCAAATGCTTCTTGAGGTGTTACGAAGGCATATCAAAGCTATAGGTTAGACCATAGCTAATATAGTGGGCATTCCCTCCGATATCTGTACTCACAAAATCCAACTTGATAGTTAGTGTAAGCCGAGTATGGAACATCAATAGAGATTGAACCCACCAATGCAAGAAGTAGTAAAAAAGGAGATAATAAAGTGGCTAGACGCATGCATGATCTACACTATTCCTGATAGTAAATGGGTATGCCATGTGCAATGCCTGCCAAAAAAAGTGTGTATCAAAGTGGTGCCGAATGAAAAGGGGGAACTTGTGTCTATGAGGCCAGTAATCGGATTGAGGGCATGTATGGATTACAGGAAGTTAAACTCATGGACTGAAAAAGATCACTTCCCCACGCCCTTCATGGATCAAATGCTTGATCGACTCTCGAAATGAGGTTGGTATTGCTTTTTAAATGGGTATTCTGGTTACAGCCTAATATCCATCACACCGGAAGATCAAAAGAAAACCACCTTCACATACCCCTATGGGACTTTTTCCTTTAAAAGGATACCCCGACAACCTTCCAACGTTGCATGCTATCGATTTTTGCCTACATGGTAAAAGATTCAATGGAGGTATTTATGGATAACTTCTCAATTGTGGGTGATACTTTTGAGACATGCTTAGAACACTTAGGACAAGTTCTCCAAAGATGTGTGGAGACGAACTTGGTCCTCAAGTGGGAAAAGTGCCATTTCATGGTTAAAGAAGGAATAGTACTTGGTCACAAGCTGTTGCAAAAGGAGCTGGAGGTTGATAAAGCATAGATTGAAGTTATTGAGAAATTACCACCACCAATTTTAGTAAAGGGGGTTCGTAGTTTCTTAGGACATGCCGATTTCTACCGAAGGTTCATCAAATACCTCTCAAAGATTGATCATCCTTTATGCAAACTCTTAGAGAAAGAGGTGAAATTCCAATTTGATGATGCTTGTATGGTGGCTTGCTGGTGGTTGAAGGAGAAATTAGTATTGACCTCGGTCATTATTAGTCCCAATTGATCATAATCTTTCGAAGTAATGTGTGATGCAAGTGGAACGGCATTGAGTGTTGTGCCTAAAATGAGGGTGAACATAGAGAGCGTCAATTATATTCGGCGTGTCGCCGATCTAGTCGGCGAAGGACAACCAGGTCACCAGAAATGCTGAAGGAAAAAGGGCGAGTCGCAGAGTCATTTGGCGATCCCGACCTTGATCACCTAAAGTTATAGTAGCCAGACCAAGAAGGAGTGAAAAATGAAGGCGAGATGAAGAACAATCGCCGATTTGTCGGTGACACTCGACTTACCTCGCCGAGTGGTCTTAAGTAGCGGCACATCAAAATTGTTTAAATTAGTTTTGGCTAGAGAGAGAGACTCATTCAGAAACGAGAGGACGAACCTAATTAGTGAGAAAACATTACCAAAGGTTTTGGAGAGTTATTTTATCTAGATTTTCTTAGGGATTTTGTAATAGAGAAGATTTTTAGTTGATTTCCTAATATAATCTCATTTGGTATTCAACTATAGGAAAGAGGATAGATGTTGATTTTTCTACTTTTGTTATGAGTGCTAAATCCCTTCTGGGGTTTTGACTATGAAGCCAATTGTTCAGTTTTGCTAAGTGGGTATTGTTGAATTACAAATAATAAGGTTAAATTGAAGTGGGTCTGAGTTGCTACTGCGTTTTGAAGTTGTTGTACATTTTTAGTGTAACTAATTTCCTGTTGTAAGCTTGCTCGAGAGAGAAGCATAGAAGCAAGGTAGCAATCTTAGCATCCTTAATAGTAGGTTACCCAAATTTCAGCTCGAGAGAGTGAAATACGAAATCTATCCTTTGTATCTAGCTCGAGAGAGTGGATTTGATGAGAACAAAGGGTTGGGCATCTTTCGATTAATGTTGAAGTTTGAGAGAATTCATCATAGAAAATGTAATTGTTTGAAACAAAATATTCTTATATATGGCCCGACCTATCCACAACAAATTACCCTATTGTTAGTATCAACATTCACCCTCTAAAGTAAAATTTGAAAACTGGCTGGTATATTCCCCAATTTCTACTTTAATATATGTTTATTTCGTGTTGATTCATGAAATTGGAGTGAAATTTGACATTTGAAACTATAGCAATAAAGGTGTAATAAGTGTTTCATTAAGGAGATTGTTGTCACAACTTCATCTTTGAATCTGAAGGAAAAACTACTCTCTTGGGACTGGACCCCAACTCACTTAGTTGGGTTATATTACTATTGAATGATCGCGGATGCTTAGTATTGGATGAAGTATCTTTGATAGCGTTTATCAGGAGGTTCAAGTGGAAAAAAAGTTCAAGGTTCCAAGCATTCATCCAAGATTTCGCCAAAAACCTAGTTATTTAAGGTATGTAAGTTCTCATAGTGTTGGGTTTGTTCACCCATGCGCCAATCATGTAATTTTTATCTGTAATTTAGTTCTTGAGGTTTAATGATTTGAGTTCTTGAGGTTTTAGCTTCATTCCTTGTTAATGGAGTCTTGTTGAGTTCTTGAGGTGAGGATCTTGCAAATTAGTTTAATTCTTGAGGGATTTCAAGTAGATTTTCATGTACTTAGCCAAGCCTGCAGTGCACCAGGGAAGAGATTCTGAAGTTTAGGGGTTGGCGCCCCACGCCATGCAGTGCGCCAGGGTTGCTAGGTCCCCTACACTTCCGTCCTTCTTTCCGTTTAAGTTCTATTAAACTGTGTCATCAATCATTTATTAATTTTAACTCTCCAAATTTCATCAAATCATTAAGAGATTCTTCATATATCCTAAGCATGTCTCTAAATTTCACTTTTCAAATAAGAGTAAATATTAAGAGTAAAGTTTGAGACAACCTTTGAGTCCTATTTTGAGGAAGTCTTTGAGTCAAGGTCAGAATCCCTTTGAAATCAACTATAGTTTTGAGCTAAGTTTTAAGGAAGTAGCATGAGAATGAGAAGAGTTGTACCCATGAGTCTTATATTGTCATTCAAACCTCTAAGTCGAGTTGCTCATGTCCATAATTCAACATGAAACTCTATGAATTGAGTAATCTTGAGAGGAATAGTATCTTTGAGTTCCGAGTTCTTAAGTATTGAGATCCTAAACCTTTTTGGAAACCATACTCCTAATTATGGTATTGCTATATGTTATTCATGGAAGTCCTAGATTTAAGTCATTCATGCCCATAATTCTGCATGAACCCTATGAGTCGAATATTCTTGAGGTGAGTAGTACCAACGAGTCCTTAAGTTCTGGAGTTATTGAGTTCTAAGTATTAAGTTCTATATATGGTTATTGAAATCCTTGAATTGAGTCGTTCACGTCCATAATTCGGCATGAACCCTATTTTGAGAAGTCTTTTACAACTATTATAATCTATTTAAAGACTTGAGTAAATGAGTATGAGGATAAGGAGAGTCGAGTTTCATTTTCTTCAAAATTATTATAAGGGAATTAAATATTCCCAAGAGTATATACTTTTACATTAAACACGAGAGGAAACCTTGATTTCTAAATGAGTTCATAAGGAGTTTTTGAGCATAATCTATTTTAAGAGAACCTTTTGAGCTAGTAATAATCTCAAAGTATGAGACTGACGAAATGTTTTTTAAACTTATGAGCATGGGTTATATTATTGGGAGTAGTATTGAGCACCAATATGGGGACGAGTTCAGACAACTCAACGTCCTCATAAACCGTGTATGCCAACATGGATAAAGGGTCATACTTTTTAGATGATTCAATATTGCCTTTTAAACATAGCATAGTGGATCAACTTAGTTGAGGATGTCTTATATTTCAACAACGTATAAGACAGTTCTAGCAGCGTGGGTGAGATGTTATATCATCACATAGCTCATAGTGATGGTTGTTGGTTAGAGAATCTCTCAAATAAGACTTATTATTGTATTCTTACAGAATTGAGTTATCATTTTATTTTTACATACAACTGAGTTATTATCAATTGTCTTTAAAAGTTTCCATATATTGCATCCTTTATTGTTGCTTTATCCTTGAGTTGAGTATCTTTGAGTTGAGTATCTTTAAGCTGAGTATCTTTTAATTGAGTATTCTTGAGTTGATTCGAGTTGAGTGAGATGAGGTGAGGTAAGTATGTTCCCTTTTTATCAGTTCAAGCTTATGTTTATGCTTTAGAATTCCCCTTAAATGCTCATATATTCAATGTACTGACACCATTTTGGCCTGAATCTTTTTATGATGCAGATGCATGTATTAAGGGTCATCAGCAGATGCTCCGTTGAGATCACTTGTTGTTCCAGTTAGGTTTGGTGAGCCTCCTTGCTTCCGAAGTGTTCCACTTTTAATTTTAGTTTGTTAGGATGTCGTGGTCTTGTCCCGATAATCTTTCTGTAATAGTAGAGTCTTCATAGATAGTTTAAAGGTCGAAGAGTCTATCATTATTTCCTTTGTTGTTGGAATGTTTTGAGGTCATGAGAAATTTAACTAATACTTGTTAAATTATTTTCAGAAAATTATTGGACTTCAGTTTAAATTGAGTTTGAAAGTTATTTATGCATTTGGAGTTTCATTTTGCTTGAGTAATTCTTCCGCTAAGTAATGAACCAGGCCAAGGGTTTGCTTGGGAACTGGCAATGGTCTCGAGTACCGGCCACGTCCAAGGTGTAGGCTCGGGGCGTGACATTGTGTAATTGACTTCAAGGGTCATTGCGATGGCCAAATCTTGTTGATTGAGTTGACGTAAAATAATAGCTATCATTCAAGCATTAGTATGGCTTAATTTGAGGCTCTATATGGTAGGAGGTGTAGATCTCCTATAGGTTGATTCGAAGTGGATGAAGTTGTGTTGATAGGTCCAGAATTGGTACATGAAGGTATGGAGACAGTTTAGCTTATTTGAGAAAGGCTGAAAATGGCTCAAAGTCAACAAAAGTCCTATGTTGATGTTAGAAGAAGAGATTTGGAGTTTAATGTAGATGATTGGGTCTATTTGAAGATTTCACCCATGAAGGGTGTGATGGATTTGGAAATAACGGGAAACTTAGTTCCCGTTATGTGGGCCTATATTAGATTTTGAGGCATATTTGGTAAAAGCTCTTAGGAACTTAATTTTCCTAATGAATTGGCATCGGTACATCTAGTTTTCTATGTCTTCTTGTTGAAGAAATGTGTTGGTGATCTGACATCACTAGTACCATTGGAGAGTCTTAGTGATAACCTTTCTTATGAAGAAGTTTCGATTGATATTTTGGACTAGCAATTTCGAAAGTTGAGAAGCAAAGAAGTTGATTTTGTGAAGGTTCTTTGAATGAATCAGTCAATTAAGGGTTCTACTAAAGAGGTTGAGTTCAATATGATATCCCATTATCCCTATCTCTTTCCTTCCATTCCTACTCTAGCTTGAGGTATTCAGTTCCTCATGGTTTACTCTTTTGGGTTTCATGTGTCTTAGATATTCCTATTTTTCCTCATTTATGCATATTCCTAAAGAGCTTAAATTTTTAGAAAATGAGTTAGCTTGATTGATTTCTCCATATTTATGTGCATTTGAGTATGAGATGCATATACACCTCATGAGATGATGTTTTAAACATGTTTTAGCTTGGAGGTGATGTTTCCTCATCGGATATGTGCATTTATCTTATTGCATTCATGTTGGGCTGTTTGATCTTGTTCCTACCCTCCTTAGGATGTTTTCAGTTCCATTCGAGGATGAATGTTCCCAAGGGGGAGATATTGTAACACATCAAATTTGAAAAGAAGGAAAATGCATATTTTCTAGAAACTGGTGTCTGCACCGACAAAACCACCAACCTACCGTAGGTTGACTTACAGGTCGTAGGAGGAAAGTATGGGTGGTAAGTTAAAGAATTTTAAAATGTCAAGTCCTAGTACCCTTTTTACGATTCACCAAGATGGTCCGTCGTACAGTGTACGAGTCGTGGGTGGGTCTTATAGGTGAATCCCAAACTTGGTGAAATTTCTAGGGTCAAAGTTTGGACCTGCAATTGGTATGTACGATCCATAAGTTGACCAATAGACCATACATAGCAACCGTCATTAGAGATCCTAAAGTATGGTCCCAGAGCCCCACCGACGATTGGACATGATGGTCTGTAGTTTTGACCTACGGGTCATAAGTCCAACCATTGGTGGAGGTCCAACAGTTATTTTTAAGGGCATTTTTGTCTTTTCCCTAATCCTTTTTATCCTATACTATGTCATTTTACCTTTTACCCTAAGCCCTATATAGTGATTTTAAACCCTCATATTACCTAATTCAATTCACTCTCCTAAATTCCTAAAAGTTGATAAATTTATCCTCTCAAATATTTCTCACTCTAAGAAGAAGAAGACTAAGAAGAAGGAGGAGGAGGAGGAGGAGGAGGAGAAGGAGAAGGAAAATGAGAAGGAGGAGGAGTAGAAGGAGGAGGAAGAGGAGCTAGCGCTCCATTCAAGTCTCAATTTTCATCGTAGCTTTTGGGCTTTGAACTCCAAGGTATGATAGTATTCACCTATGGAGCTCTTTCCTCTATAGGGTTCCTAAAATCCCAATTTCATAAAGCTATATTCCCCAATCAAATTAGGATTTTATTCAATCGCCATGGTTCCTTTCAATGTTCATCTAATTAATTTTATGTCTTTTTATGCATGAATTGAATTAATTTCATGTCTTTAAGTTGAATCCCCCATGAACCTATGATTCCTAGACTATGATGATATGTTGTGGGTTTTGAACTATGAAAAATGAATTCATGAAGATATGCATGTTTTATGAAGTTATTATGAATGATTTAAGGTTGCTTTGAGAGTAAAGCATCGATATTTTATTGTGAAATGATATTCTCACATAAAGGATTCATAGGGTTGAAAGGTTTTCTCAACTAAAGTTTGAAATAAGATTTAGGAGCTGTTCTAATGAATTATAGCTTGGACTGGCTACTTCATTATGTGTTTTCGTTGATAATGAGATGAATAAGACTAATGACTATTCCATGGGATTTCTGCTTAGCACCGAGAGAATATTAAGATGGAAGCTCTCCCATAGAAGAGACCGGGTTTCTAGTTGCAATCTCCCTATCTCATAACTATGAGCCACCAAAGGTTTGTCTTAGGTAGACATTAGCAGCTAGTTGATCGACTAAAGTTAGAAATTTATAGTTCTTACCTTGGCAAGTAAGCACATCTCCGAACTCCATGTTATAGCTCACATGGTTTATATGTCGGTGAATGCCTACTCCCCACAATAATGAACTAAGGTTACTTCTAGTAGTATCTCACGTGTGTTTTAAAGATAATTCAGCTTGCATTGGCCATGATCACGATTCATGTTTTCTAACCTTTTACTGTATAGTGTAGCTTGGTCATTGCATGTCATGTAAAGTCCTTTTTAGCATGATTTTATAACTCTTATGCATTGCTATCATACTTATTACATTCTACATACTAACACGTACTCTTGCCTACATTGTTTCACCAAATGTAGGGTCCGGCGCTCCTACCTCCCATACTCATGGCTAGTTGGTACTTTGTTGCTTTTGAAGATTGGTGAGTCCTCATGTTCTGAGGACCAAGATTCTTTATTTCTCTATGTCTTTACATTTTGGATGTTGTATGTAATGTATGGGTTACGGCCCAATCACTCTTTGATGTAATAGATGGCTTTGAGGACATGTTGGACTTCCACTACTTTTCGTCAACTCTTTCTCTATAAAAATCTGTCTCTTGAACTCTTTAATTCTATTATTTTGTATGATATAGTGACTTGTGCAGAGCCTCTCGGGGTCTTATATGCCATGTTACGACTAGGACGTACTTTGGGCCGTGACAACTTTGTACATGGATGTTGTCCAACAGAAATTTACACTATAATTAATTTGTCAATTACAATAAATAGCAAAAAAATTGATAGATATAGTTAGTGTTCTGGAAAATTCTTGGTACCGCAACATTGTCAAAGCAACTAACAATGAACTACACAATTTGCAATATGTACGGCAAAAAAAACCATTTCCTCTTTAAATAAAGGATGAGAATTAGTGACACTGATACTAATATTACCACATATCTTGTCTAACTGATGAAACTATTACAATCATAACAAATATGAATAAAAATTTTATATTCTTGTTTATATTGCATAGAATTAGATAAAAATGCTAATTTTGACCAATTACTAATAAAATAAAGCTCAAACTTGAAAGAAACATCAAGAACTTGAAGAAATTAATCAAAATGCATAAACCTTTTCAGAAATAGCAAATTTAAATAAAATAACAAAATAGACATACATAAATAAAGATTAAATGTGAAAGAAAGAACCTTTTAGTGTCGTGCTACTTCCTATCTATTCTCTTATATGCAAAAGAAAAGGAAAGGTAAGCTGATCATTTTTATGGGATAATATAAAGTATATAAAAAGGTTGTAAAAATATTTCTTAATTTAATTTTGTGCATAGAAAGATGAAAAACATAATACTTTAATATATGATTGAAAATAGTTTTGACCAAGTATTAACATTTATAACAATTCACAGTTGAATATTAGGGGAAGATGTAAAGGGTAAATCTGAAATGTAAATTGTAGATAAATTTATATTTGTACATAACGTGGAGGATGAATGGAAAAAAATTGGAATGTAATTTAGTGAACCTTTGGTCTTTCCACTTTTTTTTTTTTTTAATTATTATTATTATTATTATTATTATTATTATTATTATTATTATTATTATTATTATTATTATTATTATTATTATTATTAGATTTACAGGATCAAGGACCTAGCGGTAATCCGCCCAGTCATATATCAAGCAAGTCAAGCATTCTTAAGCTAGCGGTAGTCCAGTTGTGAAAGAATCGAAATATACAAGAATTTTGGCATAGTTTTTTAGACTACATGGTAATCCTTTTTACTAGAGCAAAGGGACTGTCAGAATCTAATACATACAACTTATTGAGCCCATGTTCTTGGCAGTTCTAACCGGGTATGAGGTGCCCTACTTATCAAAACTCCTTTTCGGGCTAAAACCACGGCTAGCCATGCGGAGTCACTAAGACAAAGCCAATAAGAGTAGTGCTAGATTCGACTGTACCTTGATCTCGAAACCAAGTCGAAAAGCCATACTAAAATTCCTTTATATTTAAACAAAGCTTAGATCCATTCATTATCTATATAGGAGAGAAGTTAGTTATTCGACATAGATAATCTTTAGCCGGACATAGTCCTGGCTAGGAGAGACATACTAAAATTAAAGACTTAAATTAAAGATAAATATCTTATAAAGGACGTTTGCCTTCAAGATCCAAGACTCTGAAGAACTGATGATTTATTTATTAGTATGATCGGAACAGTGCTTCGGAGATACTATAAAGAGATTTACAAAACTCAAAACAAAAGAGAGAGCTTAATTTTTCTCCTTCTTCTCTCAAAATAAGCTAAGACTTATATAGAAAAATAAAAAGACACAAGCAATCTATGTATAGTACAAAGGGCCCTTATCTAGGTCCCTAAACAGTGTATCTACTGTTTCAACTGTACATTTACTATTGAGTGGGTTTCTCTTCACATGTCTTAACATGTCTATGTTTCCTTCACGTTTTTGCCTTTTTCTAAGGCTTTCATTTGCTGCAAAAAATCTTCTGCATCTTGTAATTCTGTGGCCAACAGGCAATGTTGCCTGTTGTGATTCGTCCACATCGTTGCTAGTTTCACTTCGCATTGAGGTGTCTGATTTATCTAGTTATCGTTTGAAGTAAATTTTTTCTTACTTTTTCCAAATAGTCTTGAATCATTTTTTCTTTATCACCTTCTTGGAAAGAAATTCGCCTAGCAATATGTCGGATGGAATTATTTTCAATAATTTTCTTTGGAAGGACTGTTTTATAATCTTCAATCATTTCTTTAATGGAGTTTATAAGCTCTTGGCCAACTAATTGTTTGGTCTTAGGATCCATTTTTAAAAGTTTATCCCATAAATTATTATAATAAGTTTTGTATAAGCACAGAATATTTTCTTTGCTGAATCCTACCTCTGGAGTCCATTTATGTATCCATGGTATCGAAAATTCGATGAAAAAATAGATTTGATCTATTCTTTCTATCCAGCATACATGAACTTCGTGATATAATATGTTAAGATCTGGATAAACCTAATCCATTCTTTATATAAGTTTAAAAATAGTTTTGGTAAAATCTGAGTAGTAGGACCGTGGTATGACCACCAGTTAATAAACCAATTAGGATTTGTATCAGCGAATATTTTCGAACATACCTTTACAAACCAAGTGTATTTGTGTTTATCGTTATTGTAATATAGCACTACATCGAATGCTCGGATATAATCCCAATATGTAAAATTCATCCTGGCATTATTAAGACTTATCGGTCTCTCTTTCATGGTTGACATGCCCTAATCCTCAACCGATATGATTTGTTTTATAATAAATTTAGAAAAGTTATAACTTTTCTCTTGTGGGTTATGACCCATTCCTAAAAAGTGCTGAAATTTTGCACTTCTCGTATTCATCAAAATCTCTTCATAATAAGATTGAGTCTTATATGACTCGCCTAGATAATATAATCCATTTATAAGATATCGTTGGAAGATCTTCCGAGGTTCATCCTTCCTTTGAAAATCATAGTTTACTAATAGAAATATCATCTCCTTTTTTGGTAACTTTTCATAGGATTTTATATCATCAAAATCTTCTTTCATAATTGAAACAAAAGTATATTTTTGCTTATTTCCTTCTAGATAGGATTGCATGTGAGCATATAATGGACTATCTTTTGGAATATCTTCCAAATTAACCAATTATTGCTACAAACTGGATGAAGACTCTTCTTGAGAAGAAGTTCTTTTATTAATTAAAGTTCTTTTTCCTTTTTGTATAACCGGGGAATTTGATTCGAATTTGTATGACGATCCTTACGATGATCTGGTTCCATATGATGGATTGCCATAGCTGCCTCTGCTTGGGGCTGTTCTTCCCCTACGTCGTCCTTTAGTATGAATCTAGGGTGGATCCATCCTGCAACCATAGCATCTTTTTGTTATCATTCAAAAAAATAATCTGTTAAGTAATTATCATCTAAATAATATTCTATCTGAATATGAGGAAAATCTTCTATCAAGATTTTATCTACCACTTTATCAATGATAAGATTTTTCATATCTCTAGGCAAAATTGTAAGAACCCTCAAAATAGAAACGAGGGTTTGATCATCAAGAAAGGCTTGAAAAAACATAGTTATTGAATGTATTCCCTAGATAAGAAATCAGTTAAAGAGTTATCAACTCCCTTTTTATGTTGAATATCAAAATCGAAAGGGGCTAATTGTGCTTGCCACCTGGCGAATATCAATTTCGAGGCATCGTGTTTAAAGTCTTTGTCAAACATGAATTTGACTAATTGAGCGTCAGTTTTTATCAAAACATTTCATTGTACAAATCGTCCTGAAATTTGAGAACACATTTAACGATAGTTAACATTTCATGTGCTATAATCGCATATTTCTTCTAGGCTTCATTCCATTTCCCAGAATGAAATCTAATCAAAGATTATTTCTTATCATGAGGATTAATCTGTTTAAGAATTCCTCCGTAACCAATATTAGATGCATCTGTCTCAATAATCTTTTGCCAAACAAGGTTGGCAAGTGCAAAGCAGGGTAGTGACTTCACTCGCTATTTAATATCATTCAGCATATTGGTAAGAGTCTCATTCCAAAGATACTTATTATCTTTCTTTAGCCTATCGTATAACGGAGCTAAATCTCGAGTAAGATGTTTATAGAACAGAGAAATATAATTCAAACTTCCCAGAAATCTCTGTAGTTGAGTCCTATCTGTAATAACATCAGGAAATTTGTCAGCAAACTCAATGGCCCTTTGAATGAGAGTAATCTTCCCTTGACAAATTTGATGTCCTAAAAATTGAACATCCGTTTGGAATAAACTCATTTTTGGTTTAGAAATAACTAAGTCATTTTGTATTACAACCTTTTTGAAAATATTAAGATGTTTGACATATATTCAAAAGTTTTCAAAAATACTAAAATGTCATCAATATAGACAATAATAAAATCCATATAAGGGTTGAAAATATCATTCATAATTTTCTAAAATTCAGAAGAGGCGTTTTTCAAACCAAAAGACATGACATTCCATTCATATTGTCCAAATGTTATATTAAAAGCTGTTCTATAAGAATGTTCTTTAAAAATCTGAATTTGCCAATATCCTGATTTTAAATCAAATTTTGTGGCATCATATAATCTTGATAATAAATCCCTTTTATTAGGAATATGATACCTGATCCACTTTAAGTGTTTATTCAAAGGTTTGTAGTTAATCACCAATCTTGGAACACCTCGTTCCTTTTCAACCGCGTTATTAACATAGAAGGTTGTGCAAGACTAAGGAGACTTGGAAGGTTTTATCAAACCCTTTGGTAATAGATTACCAATCTCAATTTTACAGATATCTACTAATTCAACATTCATCTGACATGGCCGAGACTTAGTAGGGATATCATCCTCTACAAATCCTTCTTCATAGGGAAGAGTCACAATAAGCTTTTTGTGATCCCAAAAAATGCTAGGATGATCTGCACAAATATCGACATCAATCTGCTCAGAAATCAATTTGATTTTTTCTTTTACCTTAGCAAATTTCATCGATTCTAAGATATTCATGCTGAACAATTCCAATTTTAATGAGTCCATATGACTCTGCTTCATTTTAATCAATGCATTAATATCTCTAGTTACCGGATCTGTAACAAAAGAATAAGTTATCTCATTATCCTTGTATTTCGCTGAGAATCCTTCCGTGTCGATTCCTGTGAAAGGATAAATTGCATTTATAAAAGAAGTTCCAAGTATAATTGGAGGGTTTAACTGATTCTTAACCAAAAAGAAGAAGTGAGGAATGCAAACTTTATTCTGACAAATCTTCACATTAGGCAACTTATACTCTATATCCAGAGCATGGCCAGAGGCAGATTTTACCAAATGCATAGTTTTTTGAAAGTATTTAGTCAGTACTAAACCTTCATAAATACAGCTAACACTGCACCGCTATCAATCACTGCAATGTTAGTAATTGAAAAACTATTATCAATCAAAATAGTACATTTAATATATAATTTATGAGCTGTAACAATCTGCATCATTCCCAAAAACATATCTTGTGTAAGATATAAATTATTGAGTTGGAGAGTTTCATCTTCAACTTGTTTTCCTTTATTTTTTGAAACCCGATCTTTGTCAATATTATTAATCTCAATCTGAGTAATACGGTGATCACAAATCAATTGTTTTTGTTTAAGAGATTTAATCTCCCTTTTCAAATTTTCAACCTTAATTTTAAATCGTCAAAAGAAGAATCTTTTTCAAGAAAAGTATTTTTCTTTAAGATACGATCATCAACTTCTTTTAAAGAATAAGGTGCTTCATATTCAAAATCATTTAAATCATTCTTTTTTTTTTCAAAAAATTTTGAAGAACTAGCTTCATTTGAAACAGCTAAATTAATAATTTTTTCATGAAGCCTACTATCAGTAACTTCCTTTAAAAGTTCAATCACATTATCAGATGTGATAGTATTCAGATTAAAATCTTGAAATTGCGATTGAATTTTATAAATTTCGTCAACTTTGCAATTGCAATCATGATCCTAACAATATCACAAGCATTAGTACGATTATTATCATAATCAGAGAAATCAAATAATTCTACGTTAGAATCTGAACCTGATTCATAATCATCTTCAGATCCTGAAGTGTATAACAAATCGTATACCTTTTCGTATCTATCGTTGTCAAGTTCAAAAGTTTTCAACTTGTTTAACTTGGAATTTAGAGCAATATGCCCAAGTTTACCACACTTGTAGCATTTTACCTTAGAAAGATCTCTTCCAGTCCTGTCTTTAGTAAATTTATTAGATTTATGGTAGCATTTTCTAGCTTCTTGATCTTCTTTAGATCTATGCCTTCGCTTAGATCTTTTC
Organism: Solanum bulbocastanum; assembly: GCA_037074985.1. NCBI lineage: Eukaryota > Viridiplantae > Streptophyta > Magnoliopsida > Solanales > Solanaceae > Solanum > Solanum bulbocastanum. The sequence goes on along the minus strand of CM073602.1, from coordinate 16,460,311 downwards.
TTTCTGTGCGAATCTGCATCTTTTGAAGATTTGTAATATTTGTCTTCCTTAGCAGTGGGATTGGGTAAATCAAATTGTTCACAAAAATCTCCCAATTAAGATTGTTCTTTTAGCTTATCAATCTTAAGTTGTCTAGCCATTTTAAGTTTATTGCACAAGTTCAAACTTTCTTATGTGCAAATGCCTATAATTTTTCCATATCTAAATGGTCATAAGGTATTTCAACCCGATTTCCTCTTAGAGTTTTCCTAACTCTTTCAGCAAAAAGAGGAGGAAGTCCCTCTATGAATTTGGCTTTTCAATATTCAAGCTTATTTTCGGGCAATTCCATAACCCTACTAAGATAAGTATCTTTATACCATATGAATTGTGCTAAAGTCCTATTATTATTATTGTTATTCTTATTGTTGTTGTTGTTGTTGTTGTTGTTGTTGTTGTTGTTGTTGTTGTTGTTGTTGTTGTTATTATTATTATTATTATTATTATTATTATTATTATTATTGCTGCTGGTGTTGGTGCTGCTGTTGCTGGTGTTGGTGCTGCTACTGATGCTGCTCCTGTTGTTGTTCTTGTTGTTGTTGTTGCTGCTGCTGCTGTTGCTGCTGTTGCTGTTCTTATTATTATTATAACTATTATTACTATTACTATTATTATTATTATTATTAATATTATTATTATTATTATTATTATTATTGTTATTGTTATTATTATTGTTGTTATTATTATTATTGTTAGTATTATTATTATTATTATTATTATTATTATTATTATTATTATTATTATTATTATTATTATTATTATTATTATTATTATTATTATTATTATTATTATTATTATTATAGTGATCAATTCCAAATACTTGGACTTTGGAATCAGTTATTCCTCCAAACCAAATGGCTGATGCAGTCACTAATTCTGAGTATTCTCATATCACTGAAAATCCTGACAGTAGGATTTGTATGCAGTTTAATGATATTCCTTTTTGTAGACATTCATTTTCTTTTGCTAGTATATCTGTTATATCTGCGGATCAAAATGATAGATTTGTTAGTAAAATTAAAATTAATCCTCGTCATAATATTGTTCAAGCAAATGATATTGCTTCTGCTATTTCTAATAAGGATATTCCTTCTCAGTCCGAAATGGATTTTGATCTAAATAATATTTAATGATAAATGTACATCAAATAGATTTTAGCCCAGGTTCCCTAGCAAGAAAGTACATTCAGAATGAATTTTTAATTTATAAATGGAATCAGTTTAAAACTTGGATTTTTGACACTTATAGTGCCGATGATTTGAATAATATTTCTCAAGAGTTTTATGAAACTTGTGTTTTGCATAATCAAATTATGTATTTTGTACCATGGTTTATAACCACTTATTTACCTTTATTCATTAACGTTTTGGAACGATCTTATAAAGATGTAACTAGTAATTACCCACCTCAATCATCTTTTGTTTTACCTAATAATACAGTTATTACATTTACTGCCTTTCAAAAATTTGTTGAAGAAGATGTTGCGGCAGTCAGCATCAACGAAATTAATAATTTGATTTCTCAAAATAATTATTTGAGACTTTATGTTAAAGTTTTGGGTGAACATTTGGGCTCTCTTGATAAAATATTAGATGAATTAACTACTCTAGTAATTCATATTAAAAATGATGTAAAGACTTTTAATAAAGCTTCTACCTCTAAAACTAATATTGAGGCACATACTATGACTACTCTTGTGCAGAGACCTTCTGAGATTTCAGAATTCAAATTTTTAAATAGATTTATGATTTAAAAGAACTTCTTGATAAAAAGTTTTCTGAATTCAGGGCAAGTCTGATGGATTTGTCTGAAAGTTTTGCTGATGAAATGGTAAACACTTTTGATTTTAAAAATCATGTTTCTTTAAAATTTAATAAACTTCAGGGTTATCCCAAGAAGAATAATGGTAATACCAAATTTTCTCTAAACATAGCATGCAAACTTATTATTATTCCAGACCAATTCCTCAAGATGTGCTTATAGAGGAACGAGACTGGAATTAGACTAATACCTCTTATCGCGAGTCTGAAATTTATGAATGGAATTTTGATGGTTTAAATGATAGACAACTTACTATTCTTGTTCATAGAATGCTTATGTATGCAGCTATCTATAAAAAAACTTTAAAATACAAATAGAAATATTTGCAAAATGATAATTGCAGGTTTTATTGGCCAACTTCGAGGCTGGTGGGATAATTATATGGCCTTTGAACAAAAGGCTGTTGTGATTAATGCTACTTCTAATAGTGAAATTGTTGATAACTTAAGTATGGTTCTTGTTGCAAATAGAGAAGACACCGTTTATACCTTAGTCCTTAATATTTTAGAACATTTCAGTGGTAGATTTACCAATCAGTTTGAAACAGCTTGTACTCTGTTAAATGGTCTAAGATGTAGAACCTTCAGAGAATTAAGGTGGTATAAAGATACTTATATGAGTAGGGTGATGGAACTACCCGAAAATAAGTATGAGCATTGGAAAGCTAACTTCATAGATGGCCTTCTCCCATTATGTGCATTAACGTTTAAGAAAATCCTTAGAAATAAGCATGGTTAAATTCCTTATGGAGATTATACCTTTGGTAGATTGATAGAAGTTTGCACCAAGAAGGTATAAACTTGTGCAATGAATTAAAATTGTCTAGACAGCTTAAGATGGATAAGCTTAGATAAAGATCTCAGCTAGGAGACTTTTGTACCCAATTTTGTTTACCTGATACTTCGGTTAATAGCAAAAAGAAGATCAAACATATAGAATCTAGAGGAACCAATCCCGATGAACCTTATAGGAAAAGAAGACATAGACGTAGGTCTATGGAAGGACGTGAAGATAGAAAAGCCCCTCGAAAATCTAATAGATTTACTAAGAATAGGTCAAAGCGAGAACTCGCCAAGATTAAGTGTTATAGGTGTGGCAATTTCGATCGTATTGCACCAAATTGTAAGCTTGATAAGCTGAAAACCTTAGAACTAGATGAAAAAGTTCATGATAAGGTTTATAGTTTCTTATACACTTTTAGTTCGGAGTCAGATTAAGATTCTGAGCAAGATATTATTTTGCCTGAATCTTCTTATAATAGTCAGCATGTTAATATAAATGCTTGCGATACTTGTAAAACTAGTCAAGGTGATATTTGTTCTTGTGAAAATGATGAATTTAATAAATTGCAATATCAATTTGAGGATTTAAATATTAATACTATTACTTTTGATAATGTATTAGAACTTTTGAAAGAGGTTGCTAATAATAATCTTCGTGAAAAATTATTCGATTGGCTGTTAATAATACTGCTAGCTCTCCAAAGAATTCTGAAAAACAAAAAAATGATTTTGAATATGAATATTCTACTCCTTATTCATTGTCTAAAGTTCATAACGGACTTAATAAACAAAGTATTTCTACCAGAGATTCTTCTTTTGATGATTTGAAGAATGAAATTGAAAATTTTAAAAATGAGATTAAATCTATCAAACAGAATCAAATTTGTGATCATCGTCTTACTCTGATAGAAATTGCTAATAACAAAGGGAAAAATATTGCTGAAGAAAATACTCTTGCAAAACCTTTTAATCATGATCCTAGACAAGGTATGTTTCTAGGAATGATGCAAATTGTAAATGCTCATAAATGGTATGTTAAATGCATATATTAATTGATAATTGTTTTTCTATAACTAATGTTGCTATGATTGATAGTGGGGCCGATGTTAGTTGTATTTAAGAAGGTCTTGTGCCTACTAAGTATTTTGAGAAAACAACTCACATGGTTAAATATGCTTCTAGACATGCTTTAGATATAAAGTATAAATTGCCTAAAACTCACATTTGCCAAAATAAAATTTGCATTACGCATTTCTTTTTCCTAGTTAAAAATAAGTTATATCCTCCACTTATATTTGGAATGCCTTTTATAAATGATATTTACCCATTTACTAGAATAACTGCTAAAGGATTTTCTGCTACGTATGAAAATCAGAATATTAGTTATACTTTTATCACTAATCCTATTTCTCGTGATATTAATACTTTAATTGATATGAAGCAAAAGCATGTTGATTCTTTACAACTTGAATTGTTTAGTATGAATATATTTGATACTTTAAAATCTACTAAAGTACAAGAGAAAATCAAATTACTTTCTGAACAAATGGTCATTGATATTTGTGCTGATCATCATAGTGCTTTTTGGAATCGAAAAAACACATTTTTACTCTTCCATATGAAGAAAACCTCTCTGAGGATGATATTCCTACTAAGTCTCGTCCTTGCCAGATGAATACTGAATTGGTTGAATTCTGTAAGAAAGAAATTGATAGCTTGTTACGAAGGGGTTTGATAAAACCTTCGAAATCACCGTGGTCTTGTACTGCATTTTACGTTAACAATGCAGATGAAAGGGAGCAAGGTGTCCCTAGGTTATTAATTAACTATAAACCTTTAAATAAATATTTAAAATGGATTAGGTATCCTATTCCGAATAAAAGAGATTTGTTATCAAGATTATATGATGCCAATATATTTTCTAAATTTGATTTAAAATTAGGATATTGGCAGATTCAAATATTTAAAGAGCATTCTAATAGAACAACTTTTAACGTCTCATTTGGACAACATGAGTGGAATGTTATGCCTTTTTGTTTGAAAAATGCTCCTTGTGAATGTCAGAAAATTATAAATGATATTTTCAATCCCTATTTAGATTTTATCATTGTTTATATTGATGATATTTTGGTTTACTCAAAAACTCTTGAAAGCATATAAAATATTTAGATATTTTCAAGAAAATTGTTATACAGAATGGTTTGGTGATTTCAAAACCAAAAATGAGTTTATTTCAAACTAAGGTAAGATTTTTAGGACATCTTATTTGTCAAGGTAAGGTTACCTCGATTCAACGATGGATTGACTTTGCCTTTAAATTTCCTGATGTTATTACAAATATGACTCAATTGCAAAGATTCTTGGGAAGCTTAAATTACATTTCCCCCTTTTATAAGAATTTATCGCGTGATTTAGCCCCCTTATATGAAAGGATAAAAAAGGATCATTAATCACCTTGGACTAATAGTCACACTAATTTGGTGAAGAATATTAAAATTTGTGTGCAATCTTTGCCTGTTTAACTCTAGCTAATCCAGCTTGGCTGAAAATAATTGAGATAGATGCGTCTAATGTGGGTTATGGTGGGATTTTAAAGAAAATTAATCCTAATGACAAAACTGAATATCCGATTAGATTTCATTCTAGAAAAAGGAGTGATACTCAGAAAAAATATGCTACGGTGGCTCATGAAATGCTTACCATTGTTAAATGTGTATTATAATTTGAGGATGATTTATATAATAAAAAATTTATGATTAAAACTGATGCACAATCAATAAAATATATGTTTGATAAAGATTTTAAACATGATGCATCAAAATTAATATTCGCTAGGTGGCAGGCCCAGTTAGCCCCATTTGATTTTGAAATTCATTGTAAAAAAGGGAGTGATGACTCTCTTCCAAATTTCTTATCCAAAGAATAGTTATCTTCATAATGAGTTTTTGTTTCCTTTCTTCATAGATAGTACTTCCTCTCAATCGAGATATGAAGGAAGAAATTCTATGGAAAATTATAGATGACATGCTGATAGATGTTTACTCTATTCATATGATAGAAGAGATTGTTAATTTTGACGATGAACTATATTATTATAATGAATATTATTCCTTTGAATAAATAAAATGCTTTGTTTGTAGGATGGAACCTCCTTGGGTGACCAATGTTAGAGGAAAAGGCGGTTATACCAGAGGAAGGGGAAGATCATCCCCGGGATCATCAGGATCGTCATACGGATCCTCTTCATCCAGCCCCCAATTATACAAAGAGGAGGGATGAGTTTGATAAATCTAAAAAGCTCTTAAAAAAAGGCTTCTTCTATACATCTGGAAGATATTCCGATAAATTGCCCATTATATGCACATCTACAGGCATATTTGTCTCAGAAGCAAAGTGAAACCTTTGCCTCAATAGCTAAAGAAGAGATTGATGATATCAAATCTTACGAAAAGGTAGTTAAAAAATGATATTTCTTTTAGAAAACTCTAAAATTTAGAGAAAAGAAGAAACCTGGAAGATATTCCAGCGATATCTGATTAACGGATTATATTTCCCGAGTCATATGAAACCCGATCTTATTATGAGACAATTCTAATAAGTACTGGTAGGGTTGAGTTTTAGCATTTTTTAGGTTATAACACCCACGAGAACGTTTATAACTTCTCCAAAATAATTATAAAACAGATTATATCGATCGAAGATTGGGGCATTTCCTCAATGAAAGAACGGCAGATTAGCCAAAATAAGGTCCCTACAAATTTTACCCATTGGGATTATATTAATGCTTTTAATAAAGTCCTCTACTATAATACTAAGAGGCACAAGAATACTTGATTTATTAAGATTTGTGCAAAGATATTTGCCGAGCTAATTCCTAATTGGTTTTTAAACTGGTGGTTATACCACAGTCCAATGACAAAGATTTTGCTTGACCCATTTTTAAAATTATACAGAGAATGGGTTAAGGTTTCACCGGACCTTAATAAGTTATACCAATCAGATCATATCGGTTATATGGAACAAATTGAAAAAATCAATCTCTTCATGGAATTCTCCATTCCCTGGATTCATAAATGGACCCCAAAAGTAGATTTTACTGAGGAACAAATTCCCTGTTTATATCGAACTTATTATAATAACTTTTGGGAAAAATTGATGAAAAGATATCCCAAAACAAAGTCCTTATATGGGCAAGAACTTCTGGACCTTATTACCCAAACAATTCATGAATATGGTACTTCTCCTCACAAGGGGATAGTTGCTGATAGCTCCGTTAAGCATATAGCTAGAAGAATTTCCTATCAAGATGGAAACAAAGATGAAATGATCAATAATTATTTAGACGAAGTTAGGAGGAATCTACTCCTCAATATCACTCACTACGTGAAATCCAACACTTCTATGAGGAGTGAAACGAGAGATGATATTCGTGATGATACTCAAGAGGCTAAACTAATTGAGTCAGAAGAATTAGCTTCAGAAGATGCTTTGAAGAAAGAGGAAGATTTCCTCTGTAAGTTAAAAAAGAAGGACAAGATGTGAAGATTATCTTGAACAGTGAAAGACACTATCAACAATAGAAATACTGCTTAGCAGCAGTAGATATACTATTACTATACAAATGGGACCCATTGATAAGGGTCCATTTCTACTGTACAAAGATTCCCTTTTAGTCTATAAATTAGTTTACTTTCTTAGAGGAAGAGCAGGCTTTAGAAACACTTTCTCTCTTCTTTTGTAAATCTCTCTTAGTCTCTTTGCCTTTTGTATTTTGAGTTCGTCGGATACTTACCGGAGTTGTTAATAAAAGTGTATAGTTTGCACAAGCCCTAGTGTTGGCCCTTGTCACAAGGTACTTTTTCATTCTTCCTTTCTTTTACTTTCTATTTCTCCGATCTAGTGCCGTGACTATGTTCGGCTAAAAGAATCATATCTATGTTGGATATCTAACTTCGCTTTTATATCTACCATAAAAGATCTAGACTTTATCTAAATATGAATAAATTTATATATGGTTTCTTCACTTGGTTCTGAGATGGTGGTACAGTCAGGTTTGATGCAATACCTTATTGGCTTTATCTTAGTGACTCAGTCTAGCCAGCCGTGGTCCAAAGCCCGTTAATTAATTGAAAAGGGTACTCTATACCCGGTTAGAATTGCTAGACACATGGGCTCAGTAACAATACGTATTTGAATCTTAACAGACCCCTTGCTTGCGTAAAATGATTAGATTCTTCTATACAATCATTAAACTATATAGAAATTTATATATATTTCGATTTGTGTTCCTTGAATTCGAATGTTAACAAGCTAGATTGTAGATGACCGTGCGAACTACCGTCCGTCTTCTGAGATCTTGGTTTTATTGGTATTAGAGCTAAAAGAATTATATCTATGTCGGATATCTAACTGCGCTTTTATATTTACCATGAAAGATCTATACTTTATCTTAATATGAATAAATTTATATATGGTTTTTTGACTTGGTTCCGAGATGATGGTACACTCATGATTACTAGGTAAAAAATGATGATGACTGAAGTGGATAACTTGAAAAATGCTGAAACTCAGCACTACTAGTACTTATTAGAATTGTTTCATAATAAGATTATGTCTTATATTACTGTCCCAATAAATATAATCTGTTAATCAAATATCGCTGGAATATCTTCCAGGGTTCTTCTTTTCTATGAGTTTTAGAGTCTTCTAAAAGAAATATCATTTCTTTTTTGGCTACCCTTTCGTATGATTTGATAACATAAATCTCATCTTTGGCTATTGAGGCAAAGGTATCACTCTGCTTCTGAGATAGGTACGCTTGTAACTAAGCGTATAGTGGATTATTTTCTGGAATATCTTTTAGATGTATAAAAGAAGCCTCTTATTATTATTATTATTATTATTATTATTATTATTATTATTATTATTATTATTATTATTATTGTATCATGATAATGCTCAGGAAGCTCAACCATTCGAGTCCGAAGAACCAACTTCAGAAGATGCGCTGAAAAAGGCGAAAGATTTCCTCCGTGAGTTAAGTGAAGATTATCTTGAACAGTGAAAGTCACTATCAACAGTAGAAGCACTGTTGAGCAACAGAAGATACACTGTTACTATACATATGGGACCCATTGATAAGGGCCCATTTCCACTATACAAAAATTCTGTTTTAGTCTATAAATTAGTTTTCTTTCTTAGAGGAAAGGCAGGTTTTAGAAACCCCCTCTCTCTTCTTTTGTAAAGCTCTCTTGGTCTCTTTGGTTTTTGTATTTTGAGTTTGCCGAATACTTTCCAGAGTTGTTAATAAAGTGTATAGTTCGCACAGGCCCTGGTGTTGGCCGTTGTCACAAGGTGCTTTTTCATTCTTCCTTTCTCTTACTTTTTATTTCTCCGATCTAGAGCTGTGACTATGTCCGGCTAAAAGAATCATCTCTATGTCGAATATCTAAATTCACTTTTATATCTACCATGAAAGATCTAGATTTTATCTAAATATAAATAAATTTATATATGGTTTCTTGAGTTGGTTCCGAGATGGTGGAATAGTCAGATTTGATGCAATACGTTATTGGCTTTGTCTTAGTGACTCCGTTTAGCCAATCATGGTCCAATGCCCGTTAATTAGTTGAAAAGGGCACTTCTACACTCGGTTAGAACTACTAGACAACAATACGTATTTGAATCTTGACAGTCCCCTTGCTTGGGTAAAATGATGAGACCCTTCCATACAATCATAAAATGATATAAAAATTTGTATATATTTTGATTCGAATTTAGTCCTTGAATTCAGATGTTGACAAGCTAGATTGACGATGACCGTGCAGACTACCATCCATCTTCTGAGATCCTGGTTTCGTTGGTATTAGAGCCTAGGAACTTTCATGGTACATATAAGATAGATGTGAAGTGTGTGACATAGATATGGTTTTTGTCTTCATGGATCTTGGAGAAACAAGTACTAAAAGTACTAGATTGGAAGAGGTAGATATACCTCAAAACCTTGATTTGTTAAGAAAATGGACTATTCCAAAAATTAATATTAAAACCATTTATGATTATGGGTTGGTTTGATAAAATCTCTAATAAAAAATTGATCAAAAGTACTGAACAATCTTTGGTGCTAAATTCGTCGGAATAGACTATTCTTCTGTTAAATAAACGAGATATTGATTTATATAAACTTCAGTATAACATCTTGCATATTGGCATGATACAAATTGCTTTTAAGCCTTTAACCCTTAAAGGGTTACCTAAGACATTTTTAGCTGTTTTACGTGATGCTAGAAATTTAAATTTCAAACAATCTTTGATGGGTTCGATTGAATCCACTGTGGCATATGGTCCAATCTATTTTAATACTCAGCCGAATTTATAGTTATCTTTAACTGATGCTAATATTCTTGATTATTTGATCTTGAATGGTAAAACACATGATTATAATTATGCACCTGGATCTGAATTAATTTGCTTGTCTTATAGAATCTATTTCAAATTGTTTTCTACTTTAAATCCAAGATGTAAGTTATATGATACATCAGCTGAAAATATTTTAGCAGAAAATAATTATGCTAAATCTAAGGTCACTACTAGACAGCCTATAAAATGGGAAGAAATTAATTTTCCAACTGCTTGGACTTTGGAATCAATTATTCCTCCAAACCGGATGGCAGCTGCAGTAACTAATTCTGAGTATTCTCATATCAATAAAAATTCTGATGGTAGGATTTGTATGCAATTTAATGATATTCCTTTTAGTAGACATTCATTCTCTTCTACTAGAAGATTGTCTGCTATGCATCATATTTTCCCTATTGATCCTGTTTATGGCCCAGCTCATAATCGTGGTGCTTCTTTACATATTTTAGCTTTGGTAATATCTACGGATCAAAATGATAGACTTGTTAATAAAATAAATATTAATCCTCGGTTAAATATTGCTCATGCAAATGATATTTCTGATAAGGATATTCCTTCTCAGTCCGAAGTGGATCTTGATCTCAATAATACTTGATGATGGACGTATATCAAATAGATTTTAGCCCAGGTTCCTTGGCAAGAAAGTACATTCAGAATAAAATTTTAAGTCATAAATGGAACCAATTTAAAACTTGGTTTTTTGACACTTATAGTGCCGATGATTTGAATAATATTTCTCAATAGTTCTATGAAACTTGTGCTTTACATAATCAAATTATGTATTTTGTGTCATGATTTATCACTACTTATTTACCTTTGTTCATCACCGTTCTTGAACAATCTTATAAAGATGGAACTGGTAATATTATCAAGGTTGTTTATCCACCTCAGTCATCATATGTTTTACCTAATAATACTTGTATTACATTTACTGCCTTTCATAAATTTGTTGAAGAAGATGTTGCGGCAGTCACCATTAACGAAATTAGTAATCTAATTTCTCAAAACAGTTATTTGGGACTTTATGTTAAAGTTTTGGGTGAACATATTGGTTCTCTTGATAAAAAGTTAGATGAACTAACTGCTTTGATAATTCAAATTAAAAATGATTTAAAGACTTCTGCTAAAGGTTCTACTTCTAAAGCTAATTCAGAAGCTCTTAATATGTCTACTCATCTGTAGAGACCTCTTGAGATTTCAGAATTTTAAATATTAATCGATTTGTGATTTTGAAGAACTTCTTGATAAAAACTTTTCTGAATCTAAGGCGAGTCCTATGGATTTGTCTGAAAATTTTACTGATAAAATGAAAAACACCTTTGATTTTAAAAATCATGTTTCTTTAGAATTTAATAAACTTCATGGTTATCCCAAGAAGAATAGCGGTAATAATAAATTTGCGCATCAACCAAGCATGCAAATGTATTATTATTCCAGACCAACTCCTCAGGATGTGCTTATAGAGGAATGAGACTGGAATCAAACTAATACTTCTTGTAGTGGTTCTGAAATTTATGAATGGAACTTTGATGGTTTGAGCAATAGACAACTTACTATTCTTGTTCATAGAATGCTTATTTATGCAACTATCTGTAAAAATGTTTAAAACATAGATAGAAATATTTGCAAAATGATTATTGCCGGTTTTACTGGCCAACATCAAGGTTGGTGGGATAATTATTTGACCTTTGTAGAATAGGCTATGGTAATTAATGCTACTTATAATAGTGAAGGTGTTAATAACTTAGGTATGACTCTTGTTGCAAATAGAGAAGACGTCATTTATATCTTAGTCCTAACCATTTTGGAACATTTTAATGGTAGATTTATCAATCAATTTGAAACGGTTCATACCCTGTTAAATGGTCTACGCTGTAGAACCTTGGGAGAATTTCGGTGGTATAAAGATACTTATATGAGTAGGGTAATGGAACTACTCAAAAACAAGTATGAGCATTAGAAAGCTAAGTTCATAAATGGTCTTCCCCCATTATTTGCTTTAATGCTTAAAATGATCCTTAGAAATGAGAATGGTGAAATACCTTTTGGTGATTATACTTATGGTCATTTGATAGAAGTTTGCACTCAAGAAGGGATAAACTTGTGCAATGAATTAAAGTTATCTAGACAGTTAAGATAGATAAGCTTAGAGAAAGATCTCAATTAGGAGAATTTTGTAGCCAGTTTGGCCTACGTGACACTTTGGCTATTAGCAAGAAGAAGACCAAACATAGAGATTCTAGAGGTTCTAATCAAATGATTTGTAATCATTGTCTTACCCAGATTGAAATTGTTCATAACAAAGGAAAACATGTTGTTGAAAAAAATACTCCTACAGAACCTTTTAATCCTGATCGTAGACAAGGTATGTTTCTAGGAATGATGCAAATTGTAACTGCTCACAAGTGGTATGTTAAATCTACCATATTAATTGAAAATAGTTTTTCTATAATTAATGTTGCCATGATTGATATTGGAGCTGATGTGATTTGCATTCACGAAGTTGTAGTACCTATCAAATACTGTGAAAATACAACTCATATGGTTAAATATGCATCAGGACATGCTTTAGATAAATAGTATAAACTGCCTAATACTCTCATTTGCCAAAATAAAGTTTGCATTCCGCATTTCTTTTTCTTGGTTAAAAATCAGTTATACCCTTCAATTATACTTGGAACCCCTTTTATAAATGTTATTTATCCATTTACTAACATAAATGCTAAAGGATTTTCTGCTATATATGTAAATAAGAATATTAGTTATACTTTTATCACTAACCCTATATCTCATGATATTAATGCTTTAATTGATATGAAGCAAAAACATGTTGATTCTTTACAACTTGAATTATTTAGTATGAATATATTTTATACTATGAAATCTACTAAAGTACAAGAAAAAATCAAATTGATTTCTGAACAAATGACTATTGATATTTTTTCTGATCATCCTAGTGCTTTTTGGAATAGAAAAAAACATATTGTTACTCTTCCATATGAAGAAAAGTTCTCCAAGGATGATATTTCTACTAAGTCTCGTCCTTGCCAGATGAATGCTGAATTGGTAGAATTCTGCAAAAAGGAGATTGATAGTTTATTACAAAAATGGTTTGATAAAACCTTCAAAATTACCTTGGTCGAGTACTGCATTTTATGCTAACAATGTAGCAGAAAGGGAACATTGTTTCCCCATGTTGGTAATAAATTATAAACCCTTGAATAAATATTTAAAATGGATGAGGTATCCTATTCCAAATAAAATGGATCTATTATCCAGATTATATGATGCCAATATATTTTCTAAATTTGATTTAAAATCCGAATATTGGAAGATTCAAATATTGAAAGAGCATTCTTATAGGACAACCTTTAATGTCCCATTTGGACAATACAAATGGAATGTAATGCCCTTTGGTTTGAAAAACGCTCCTTCTGAATTCCAAAAAATTATAAGTGATATTTTCAATCCTTATTTAGATTTTATCATTGTTTATATTGATGATATTTTGGTCTATTTAAAAACTCTTGAAATGCATATCAAGCATTTAGACATTTTTAAGAAAATTTTTATACAAAATGGTTTGGTGATTTGTAAATGAAAGATGAGTTTATTTCAAACTAATGTAAGATTTTTAGGACATCTTATTTGTCAAGGAAAGGTCACTCTTATCCAACAATCAATCGACTTTGCTTCAAATTTTCCTGATGTTATTACAGATAGGACTCAACTGCAAAGGTTTTTAGTTATGGTGGAATATTAAAGAAAATTAATCCCCATGACCACAATGAATATTTGATCCAATTTCATTCTAGAAAATGGAGCGATGCTCAGAAAAAATATGCTATGATGGCTCATGAAATGTTGATCATCGTCAAATGTGTATTAAAATTCCAAGATGATTTATGTAATCAAAATTTTTTGATAAAAACTGATGCACAATCAGTGAAATATAAGTTTGATAAATATTTTAAGCATAATGCTTCAAAATTGATCTTTGCTAGGTGGCAGGCCCAGTTAGCCCCTTTTAATTTTGAAATCCATTATAAAAAGGGGAGTGATAACTCTCTTCCAGATTTCTTATCTAGAGAATACTTTTCTTCATAATGAGTATTGTTGTCTCCCTTCTTTACAGATAAAACTTTAGTTACTATCTTAAAGGTAGTTCCTCTTAATTAAGACATACAGAAAGTAATTATATGAAAGAGTATAGATGATATGATGTGAGATATCATCTCAGATATTTGTTTTTGTGAGGAGATCATCAATTTTGACGATGAGAATTATTATTATAATAATTATTATGCATTCGAATAAAACAAAATGTTTTGTACGCAGAATGGACCCTCTTTGGGTGACCAATGCTAGAGGAAAAGGTGGTTATACCAGAGGAAGGGAAAGATCATCCTCGGGATCTTTAGGATCATCATATGGATCCTCTTCATCCAGCCCCCCCATTATATAAAGAGGATGGATTAGTTTGGTGAACCTAAAAAGCTTTCAAAAAGAGTCTTCTTCTATACATCTGGAAGATATTCTAGAAAATAATCTACTATACACACAGTTACAAGCGTACCTATCTCAAAAGCAGAGTGATACCTTTACCTCGATAGCCAAAGATGAGATTGATGATATCAAATCTTACGGAAGGGTAGCCAAAAAAGAAATGATATTTCTTTTAGAAAATTCTGAAATTCTGAGAAAAGAAGAACCCTGGAATATATTCCAATGATATTTGATTAATGGATTATATTTCCCTGGTGAGTCATACAAGACCCGATCTTATTATGAAACAATTCTAATAAGTAATGGTAGTGCTGAGTTTCAACATTTTACAGGTTATAACACCAGCGAGAACGTTTTTAACTTCTCCAAAATGATTATAAAGCAGATTATATCTATCGAATAATGGGGCATTTCCTTAATGAAAGAAAGGTAGATCAGCCTTAACAAGGTCTTTACCAATTTTACCTATTGGGATTATATTAATTATTTTAATAAATTCTTATGCTATAATAATGAGAGGCATAAACATACTTGGTTTATTAAGATTTGTGCAAAGATATTTGCCGAGCCAATTCCTAATTGGTTCTTAAATTGGTGGTCATACCACGGTCCAATGACAAAGATTTTGCCTGAACCCTTTTTAAAATTATACAGACAATGGGTTAAGGTTTCACCGGACCTTAATAAATTATACCATACAGATCATATCTCTTATATGGAACAAATTGAACAAATCTATTTCTTCATCGAATTCTCTATGCCCTGGATTCATATAGGATTTGCCGAAGTACAAATTCCCTGTTTATATCGGACTTATTATAATAACTTCAGGGACAAATTAATGAAGAAAGATCCCAAAACGAAGTCTTTATATGGGCAAGAACTTCTTGACCTTATTACCTAGAAAATTCATGAATATGGTACTTCTCCGCAAAAGGGGATAGTAGCTAATATCTCCGTTAAGCATATGGCCAGAAGAATTTCCAATCAATATGGAAACAAAGAATAAATGATTAATAATTCTTTCTTAGAGAAAGGAATGTTTTAGAAACTCCCTCTCTCTTCTTTTGTAAAGCTCTCTTGGTCTCTTTGGTTTTTGTATTTAGAGTTCGCCGGATACTTACCAGAGTTGTTAATAAAGTGTATAGTTCGCACAAGCCCTGGTGTTGTCCCTTGTCACAAGATACTTTTTCATTCTTCCTTTCTTTTACTTTCTATTTCTCCGATCTAGAGTCATGACTATGTCCGGCTAAAAAAAATCATATCTATGTCAGATATCTAACTTCGTTTTTATATCTATCATGAAAGATCTAGACTTTATCTAAATATAAATAAATTTATATATGGTTTCTTGACTTGGTTCCGAGATGGTGGTATAGTCAGATTTGATGCAATATGTTATTGGTTTTGTCTTAATGACTCCATCTAGCCAGCTGTGGTCCAAAGCCCGTTAAAGAGTTGAAAAGGGCACTTCTATACCCGGTTAGAACTATTAGACATATGGGCTCAATAACAATACGTATTTTAATCTTGACAGACCCCTTACTTGGGTAAAAGGATGAGATCCTTCCATACATGCATAAAATGATATAAAAAATTGTATATATTTCGATTCGGATTTATTCCTTGAATTCGAATGTTGACAAGCTAGATAGAAGATGACCGCGCGGACTACTGCCCGTCTTCTGAGATCTTGGTTTCGTTGTTATTATTATTATTATTATTATTATTATTATTATTATTATTATTATTATTATTATTATTATTATTATTATTATTATTATTACTACTACTACTACTATTACTATTATTATTATTATTATTATTATTATTATTATTATTATTATTATTATTATTATTATTATTATTACTAATATTATTATTATTATTATTATTAGAACTTATGTACTCAATTAAAGAAAAATTGTTGATTATAAAAAAATTAGTCCAGAAAATATTATTGAGGATAACTCACATCTAGGATTAAGAGTAGATAATAACTTAAAATAGATTCGCTAAGATAAACAAATAAGTTCCGAACCCGACGCATAATTATAGCCATGAGTTTTAACATTTAATGTTAAAGCATCGAGAATATTAACATTTAACATTATTATTATTATTATTACTATTATTATTATTATTATTATTATTAGCCATGAGTTTTAACATTTAATGTTAATGCTTCGAGAATATTCACATAAGTGAGAGATAACTGCAAATTAGGTTGAGTATTAAAATAAATTGGACCATAGGATACCATAGATTCTATCGAACCTATAAGAGACTGTCGGAAATTCAAATTTCTAGCATCGCGAATAGCAATTAAAAAAGTCTCAGGAAACCCTTTAAGAGTCAAAGGTTTAAAGACAATTTGCACCATACTAACATGCAAATAATTATACTGATTTTTATATAAAATCACATCACGTTCGTTTAGCAAATGAATCTATTTTAAATTATTATCTACTCCTAATCCTAGATGTAGATTATATGATATTTCTAATCAAACTATTTTGGTAGAAACCAATTTTGCAAGGTCCAAGGTCACTACTAGAAGACCTATTAAGTGGGAAGAAATAGATTTCCCTGCTTCACGAACTCTAAATTCAGTTATATCCCCAAATCAGTTAACCGATGCTGTTACTAATTATGGTTTTTCTCATATCTCTCAAAATATCGATGGAAGAATTTGTATGAAATTCGTGGATCATAGTTATACGCCTCATAGGCAGTCTCTTACTAATAACACATTAATGTATTCTGTGAACACAGTATAAATAGACATTGTTTATCAAGCCATAGACTTTTTCTTGTGATTCATCTTATTTCCCCTATCGATCCAATTTATGGTCAAGCCTGAGATTGTGCGGCTTCATTACATACTATTGGTTCCGATGGAAACTCTGTGGTTGAAAATGTAAAGATCAACCCACGAACCAACTTAGTTCAGGTAAATGATGATGCTTCTGAAAACGATATTCCTTTAGCCTTCGAGATGGAGTTTGATTTAAACAATTCTTAATGTTTTCACAACAGATTGATTTTAGCCCAGGTTCTCTAGCAAGAAAACATATTCAAAAGGAATTTTTTGATGAAAAATGGAATCGGTTCAAAACTTGGTTCTTTGATTCTTAAAACAAAGAAGATCTTAACAGTATTTCTCAAGAGTTTTATGAAACTTGTTCTTTACATAATCAAATTATGTATTTTGTTCCTTTGTTTATAACCACCTATTTACTGTTATATATTAACATCATTGAAAGAACTTACAAAGATGATAGTAGTAATCTTTTTAAAGTTGTCTACCCTCCTCAGTCATTATTTGTTTTACCAAACAATACTGGTATTACTTTCTCAGCTTTTCAAAATTTCATTGAAGAAGATATTTCTTCAATCACTATTACTAAAATTAATAAACTTATTACACAAAATAATTATTTGAATCTTTATGTTAAAGTGTTGGGTGAGCATATCAGCTCTCTTGACCAAAAACTCGATGATTTAACTATTTTGATAAAAGATATTAAGGCCGATATGGCTAAAACAAATTTTGCTATTACTACCGATATTGCTTCTACTTATGAAAGAAAACCTACGGTAGTTTCTACTCATGTTCAAAGACCTTTAGAAATATCCAATTTTAAACCTAGTTCTTTGAAAAATTTGGAAGAACTTCTTGATAAGAAATTTTCCGATTTAGATATTAAAGAACTTGTTGATAAAAAGCTCTTTGACTTAAAATTTGGGCGTATGGATTTATCGCAAGATTTTGCCGATAAAATGGAAAATACTAGTGATTTTAAAAATCAAGTCTCTTCAGAGCTTAATAAACTCAGGGGTTATCCCAAGAAAAATAGTGGTTATGCTACTAAGCCTAGTATGAATATGTAATATTATCCTCGTCCAACTCCACAAGATGTTTTGATTGAGTAACGTGACTGGAATCAAACTAATACATCTTCCAGCTGTTCCAAAATTTATGAATGGAATCTCAATGGATTGATAGATAGGCAATTGACTATTTTAGTGCATCATATGCTAATGTATGCAACTATCTATAAGAGTGTGCAAAACACAGACAGAACAATCTGTAAAATGATTATTGCAGGTTTTGCTAGTCAGCTTCGAGGATGGTGGGATAATTATCTCAACATTAAAGAAAAAGCTTTAGTTGTTAATGCTATATCCACCGATGAAGGAATTGATAACATGGGTATGGCTTTGGTAAAAAACAGAGAAGATGTTTATACCCTGGTTCTTACTATTTAGGAGCATTTTAATGGTAGATTTACCAATCAACATGAGACAGTTAGAACTCTTCTCGATGGTCTTCGATGTCAGACCTTGACACACTGTCGATGGTATAAACATACCTATCTTATTAGGGTTATGGAATTACCCAAAAACAAGCTTGAATATTGGAAAGCCAAGTTCATAGACGGACTTCCCCTTCTTTTTGCTGAAAGAGTTAGAAAAACTCTAAGAGGAAGTCAGGTTGAAATACCTTATGACAATTTTAGTTATGGAAAGATTATAGGAATTTGTACACAAGAAGGATTGAATTTGTGTAATGAACTAAAAATGGCTAGACAACGTAAGATAGATAAGCTAAGGGAACGATCTCAATTGAGAGATTTTTGTGAACAATTCGATTTACCCAATTCAACTGCCATGGAAGATAAATATTACAGGTCTTCAAAAGATACAGTTTCGCATAGAAACAAAAGATCTAAGCGTAGGCATAGATCGAAAGAAGATCGGGAAGCTAGAAAGAGCTATCATAAAGCGAAAAAATTTAACAAAGACACATCTGAAAGAGATCTTTCAAAGGTAAAGTGTTATAAGTGTGGTAAACTGGGACATATTGCCCTAAATTGCATGTTAAACAGGTTAAAAATTTTGGAGTTTGACAATGACACATACGAAAAGGTATATGGTTTGTTATACACTTCAGGTTCAAACGATGATTATGAATCAAATTTAGATTCTAGCATAGAATTATTTGATTCCACTGATTATGATAATCGTACTAATGTTTGTGATACTTGTCAGGGTCATGATTGCAATTGTGAAGATGACGAAATTTATAAACTTCAATCAAAATTTCAAGATTTTAATATAAATACTATCACGTCCGATAATGTGATTGAACTTTTAAAAGAAATTACTGATAGAAGCTTTGTGAAAAAATTATTAATTTAGCCTCTTCAAATGAAACTTTAAATGAAGCCAGTTCATCAAAATTTCTTGAAAAGAAAAAGAATGATTTAAATGATTTTGAATATGCAGCAACCTATTCTTTAAAAGAAGTAGATAATCGTATTTTAAAGAAAAATATTTCTCTTGAAAAAGATTCTTCTTTCGACAATTTGAAAATAGAAGTTGAAAATTTAAAAAGAGAAATTAAATCTCTTAAGCAAAAACAATTGATTTGTGATCACCGTATTACTCAGACTAAGATTAATAATACTGAAGAAGGGTTTTTAAAAAACAAAGGAAAGCAAGTTGAAGGTGAACAAATTCAATTTGTTAATCCTGATCCTAAACAAGATATTTTTTGGGAATGATGCAGATTGTTACAGCTCATAAATGGTATATTAAATGTACTATTTTAATTGATAATAGTTTTTCAATTACTAACAATCCAATGACTGATTGAGGTGAAGATGCTAGCTGTATTTAGGAAGGTTTAGTACCAATTAAATATTTCCAAAAAACCACACATTCGGTGAAATCTGCCTCTGGCCATGCTCTGGATATAGTGAGTAAGTTACCTAATGTGAAGATTTGCTAGAATAAAGTCTGCATTCCTCACTTCTTCTTTTTGGTTAAGAATCAGTTAAACTCTCCAATTATACTTGGAACTCCTTTTATAAATGTTATTTATCCTTTCACAAGAATCAATGCGAAAGGTTTCTCAGCAAATTACAAAGATAACGAGATAACTTATTCTTTTGTTACAGATCTGGTAACCAGAGATATTAATGCATTGATTAATATAAAGCAGAGTCATATCGATTCGTTACAGTTACAGTTGTTGAGCATGAATATTTTCGACTCTCTAAAATCTGCTAGGGTAAAGGAAAAAATCAAATTGATTTCTGAGCAGATTGCTATGGATATTTGTGCAGATCATCCCAATGCTTTTTGGAATTGCAAAAAGCATATTGTGACTCTTCCTTATGAAGAAGGATTTTTAGAGGATGATATCCCTACTAAATCTCGGACCTGTCAGATGAATGCTGAGTTAGTTTTAGGAAAGAGCATTAGAAAATTTAGGAATTTCTCTATCTTTTCTTTAAGTTTTGTAAATCTTTTGTAAATACTCTCTTTTGACCACTGTTCCGATATTCATATAAATAAACGGTCAGTTCTTCAGAGTTACATGAGCTTGGAGACAACGTTCTTTATAAGGTAATCATTTTAGTCTTTCTTTTTAGTTCGTCTCTCCTAGCCAGGACTATGTCCGACTAAATATTATCTATGTCGGATAACTAACTTCTCTCCTATATAGACCATGAACGGATCTAAGTTTTATTTAAATATTAAAGAATTTTAGTATGGCTTTTCGAATTGGTTCTGAGATTGAGGTACAGTCGAATCTAGTACTACTCATATTGGCTTTGTTTTATTGACTTTGTCTGCCCAACCATGGTTTTAAGCCCGAAAAAGGAGTTTGGTAAGTAAGGTGTCTTATACCGAGTTAGAACTGTCAAGACACATGAGCTCAATAAGTTGTATGTATTAGATTTTAATATACCCTTTGCTCGAGTAAAAGGTTTACCATATAGTCTAAAAAACTATGCTAAATTTTTTGTGTATTTCTATTCTTTTGCAGGCGAACTACCGCTAGCTTAAGGATGCTTGACTTGCTAGATCTATGACTGGGTGGACTACCGCCAGGTCCTTGATCCTACAAATCTAGTTTCATAAAATACTTGAGAAATACTATTAAGATATTCTTTGCTATAAGCATCAAAGAACCAAGTTATTTGCCAGAATACAGTTTGCATTCCTCACTTCTTTTTGGTTAAGAATCACTTAAACCCTCCAATTATACTTGAACTCCTTTTATAAATGCTATTTATCCTTTTACAGGAATTGATGCGAAAGGCTTCTCAGCAAATTACAAAGATAACGAGATAACTTATTCTTTTGTTAATGATCCGGCAACCAGAGATATTAATGCATTGATTAATATGAAGCAGATTCATATGGATTTGTTACAATTGGAGTCCATGAACTAATATAGTTCAGGTAAATGATGACACTTCTGATAAGGATATTCCTTCAGGCTCCGAGATGGAGTTTGATTTAAACGATTCTTAATGTTTTCACACCAGATTGATTTTAGCCCCGGTTCTCTGGCAAGAAAACATATTCAAAAGGAATTTTTTTATGAAAAATGGAATCGGTTCAAAACTTGGTTATTTGATGCTTATATAGCAAATAAGATCTTAATAGTATTTCTCAAGAGTTTTATGAAACTTGTTCTTTACATAATCAAATTATGTATTTTGTTCCTTGATTTATAACCACCTATTTACTATTATATATTAACATTATTGAAAGAAGTTATAAAGATGGTAGCGGTAATCTTTTGAAAGTTGTCTACCCTCCTCAGTCATCGTTTGTTTTACCAAACAATACTAGTATTACTTTCTCAACCTTTCAAAAATTCAGTGAGGAAGATATTGCTTCGATCAGTATTACTG
The DNA here is from genome assembly GCA_037074985.1 of Solanum bulbocastanum. NCBI lineage: Eukaryota > Viridiplantae > Streptophyta > Magnoliopsida > Solanales > Solanaceae > Solanum > Solanum bulbocastanum. The sequence goes on along the minus strand of CM073602.1, from coordinate 16,438,026 downwards.
AAATTAATAAACTTATTACGCAGAATAATTATTTGAGTCTTTATGTTAAAGTGTTGGGTGAGCATATTAGCTCTCTTGACAAAAAAAACTCGATGATTTAATTCTTTTGATAAAAGATATTAACGCCGATATGGCTAAAACAAATTTTGCTATTACTACTGATATTGCTTCTACTTCTGAAAGAAAACCTATGGTAGTTTCTACTCATGTTCAAAGATCTTTAGAAATATCCAATTTTAAACTTAGTTCTTTGAAAATTTTGGAAGAAAGACCAAAAGAATCTATGTACAGTAATAAGGGCCCATATCTAAGTCCCTGAACAGTGTAACAACTGTTTAGTGGGGCTTCAACAGTAAATTTTCTGTTGAGTAGGTCTGTCTTCACATGGCTAAGTTTCCATCTTTTTTCGTATTTTTGCCTTTATCTAAGGCCTTCATTTGTTGTAAAAAATCTTCCACATCCTGTAATTCAGTGGCCGACAGCATATGATCTAATTCGGCATGCTGTGATTCTTCTACATTATTGCTAGTTTCACTTCGCATTGAAGTGTCTAATTTGTCTATCTGAGTTATGGTTTGAAGTAAATTCTTTCTTATTTCCTCAAGATCTGAATCATTTATTCTATATCTCCTTCTTGAAAGGAGATTCTTTTATCAATATGACGAATTGAGTTATCCTCAATAATATTTTCTAGATGAATTGTTTTATAATCAATAATTTTCTCTTTAATTGAGTCCATAAGTTCTTGATTAATTAATTGTTTGGTCTTGGGATCTTGTTTTAAGAGCTTATCCCATAAATTATTATAATAAGTCCTATAAAGACAAGGAATATTTTCCTCGTTAAACCCTACTTTAGGTGTCCATTTATGTATCCAAGGTATTGAAAATTCTATGAAAAATAGATTTGATATATCCTTTCTATCCAGCATGCATGATCTTCACGATATAATCTATTTAGATCTGGTGATACTTTAGTCCATTCTTTATATAAATTTAAGAATGGTTCTAGTAGAATTTGAATGGTTGGACCTGGTGTGACCACCAATTAATAAACCAATTTGGTATTGGTTCGGCAATAATCTGTGCGCACACTTTTACGAACCAAGTGTGTTTGTGTTTATCATTGTTGTAGTATAACACTTTATCAAATGCTCGGATATAATCCCAATAGGTAAAATTCATTCTGCTATTGTTGAGACTTATCTGTCTTTCTTTCATGGCATATATGTCCCAGTCTTCAACAGATATAATCTGCTTTATAATGATTTTGTAAAAGTTATAACTTTTCTCATGTGGGTTATGACCCATGCCGAAAAAGTGCTGAAATTCTGTACTTCTTGTACACATCAAAATTTCTTCATAGTAGGATCGAGTTTTATATGACTCTCCTGGATAATATAATCCATTTAAAAGATACCGTTGAAATATCTTCCAAGGTTCATCCTTTCACTGTAAATCCGAATTTTCTAAGAGAAATATTATTTCCTTTTTCTGTAATTTTTTATAGGATTTTATATCATCAGAATCCTCTCTTATAACTTAAACAAAAGTATCTTCTTGCTTCTTACCTTCTAAGTAGGCCTGGATATGAGCATACAATGGACTATCTTTTGAAATATCTTCCAAATTAATCAATTGCTATGAACTTGATGCACATTCTTCCTGAGAAGAAGTCTTTCTGTTAGTCAAAGTTCTTTTTCCCAATTGTATAACTGGGATATTCAATTCGGATTTGTATGACAACCTTTGTGATGACCTGGTTATGGATCATCTGAATAATATTCTATCTGAATATGAGAAAAATCTTCACTTAGCATTTTATCAACTATCTTTGTGATAATATAAGTTTTTTCTGTAGACAAGGATGTAAGAACCCTTACTATTTCAACTAGAGTTTCATCATCAAGAAGAGTTTGAAGAAACATAATATATTGAATATATTTCCTGGATAAAAAATTCGGTAAAGAATTATCAACTCCCTTTTTATACTGAATCTCAAAATCAAATGGGGCTAATCTTGCTTTCCACCTGGCGAATATCAATTTCGAAGCATCGTGCTTGAAATCTTTGTTAAACATAAATTTGCAGATTGAGCGTCAATTTTTATCAAAAACTTTTGGTTGTACAAATCATCTTGAAATTTGAGAATGCATTTAACGATGGTTAACATTTCATGTGCTACCGTCGCATATTTCTTCTGGGCTTCGTTCCATTTGCCTGAATGAAATCTAATCAGATATTCACTTTTATCATGGGGACTGATCTGTTTAAGAATCCCACCATAACCAATATTAGATGCATTGGTCTCAATAACCTTTTGCCAGGCACGGTTGGCTAAGGCTAAACAAGGCAATGATTGTACACGCCGCTTGATTTCTTTCACCAGGGAGACTTATGATCCTTTTTCAACCTATCATATAATAGGGCTAAGTCTGTAGAGAGATGTTTGTAGAATGGGGAAATGTAATTTAAACTCCCCCAAAATCTCTGTAATTGAGTTCTGTCTATAATAACAACACGAAATTTGTCAGTAAAGTCAATGGCTCTTTGAATAGGAGTAATCTTTCCTTGACAAATTTGATTCCCTAAAAATCGAACATCAGTTTGGAATAAACCCATTTTAGGTTTTGAGATAACCAAACTATTTTGTATCACCTCCTTTTTGAAAATATCAAGATGCTTAACATGTATTTCAAAAGTTTTTGAAAACACTAGAATGTCATCAATATAAACAATGATAAAATCCATATATGGGTTGAAAATATCATTCATGATTTTTTGAAATTCAGAAGGGGCATTTTTAAAACCAAAAGGCATGACAATCCATTCATATTGTCCAAATGGAACATTAAAAGTTGTTCTATAAGAATGCTCTTTAAAAGTTTGAATTTGCCAATATCAGATTTTAAATCAAACTTGGAAAATATATTGACATCGTATAATCTTGATAAAAGATCCCTTTTATTAGGAATAGGATATCTAATCCACTTTAAGTGTTTTATCCAAAGGTTAGTAGTTAATAACCAATCATGGAACACCTCATTCTATTTCACCCGGTTATTAACATAAAAGGCTGTAAGGAGACTTGGATGGTTTTATCAAATCCTTTTGTAAGAGATTATCAATCTCAATTTTGCAAAATTCTACTAACTCAGCATTCATCTGACAGAGCCGAGATTTAGTAGGGATATCATCCTCTAAAAATCCTTCTTCATAAGGAAGAGTTCCAATATGCGTTTTGCGATTCCAAAAAGCACTGGAATGATATGCACAAATATCCACAACAATTTGCACAGAAATCAATTTGATTTTTTCCTTTACCCCAGCAGATTTTAGAGAGTCGAAAATATTCATGCTAAACAACTCCAATTGTAACGAATCCATATTACTCTGCTTCATATTAATCAATGCATTAATATCTCTGGTTATCGAATCTGAAACAAAAAATAAGTTATCTCGTTATCATTGTAATTTGTTGAGAATCCTTTCGCATCGATTCCTGTGAAAGGATAAATAGCATTTATAAAAGGAGTTCCAAGTATTATTGGAGGGTTTAACTGATTCTTAACCAAAAAGAAGAAGAGAGGAATGCAGACTTTATTCTAGCAAATCTTCACATTAGGTATCTTATACTCTATATCCAGAGCATAACCACAGGCAGATTTCACCAAATGTGTAGTTTTTTAAAAATATTTAGTTGGTACTAAACATTCTTGACTACAGCTAACATTTGCACCGCTATCAGTCATAGCAATGTTAGTGATTGAAAAACTATTATCAATTAAAATAGTACATTTAATATACCATTTATGAGCTGTAACAATCTGCATCATTCCCAAAAACATTTCTTGTTTAGGATTAGGATTAACAGATTGAATTTGTTTACCTTCAACAGGTTCATGTCTTCTGTGAATCACAGTACGAATAGACACTCTTTATCAAGTCGTAGACTTTTGCCTACGATTCATCGTATTTCCCCGATCGATCCAAGTTATGGTCCAGCTAGAGATTGTGCGGCTTCGTAACATACTATTGGTTTCGATGGAAACTCTGTGATTTAGTTTAGGTAAATGATGATGCTTCTGATAAGGATACTCCTTCAGCCTCCGAGATAGAATTTGATTTAAACGATTCTTAATGTTTTCACACCAAATTGATTTTAGTCCAAGTTCCCTGCCAAGAAAACATATTCAAAAAAAAAAATTTAATGAAAAATGGAATCGGTTCAAAACTTGGTTCTTTGATGCTTATAGCAAGGAAGATCTTAATAGTATTTATCAAGAGTTTTTATGAAACTTGTTCTTTACATAATCAAATTATGTATTTTGTTCCTTTGTTTATAACCACCTATTTACTGTTATATATTAACGTCATTGAAAGAACTTACAAAGATGATAGTAGTAATCTTTTTAAAGTTGTCTACCCTCCTCAGTCATCGTCTGTTTTACCAAACAATACTGGTATTACTTTCTCAGCTTTTCAAAAATTCATTGAAGAAGATATTTCTTCAATCACTATTACTAAAATTAATAAACTTATTACACAAAATAATTATTTGAATCTTTATGTTAAAGTGTTGGGTGAGCATATCAGCTCTCTTGAAAAAAAAAACTCGATGATTTAACTAATTTGTTAAATGATATTAAAGTCGATATCGCTAAAACAAATTTTGCTATTACTACTAATATTGCTTCTACTTCTGAAACAAAACCCACGGTAGTTTCTACTCATGTTCAAAGACTTTTAGAAATATCTGATTATAAACCTAGTTCTTGCAAAATTTGGAAGAACTTCTTGATAAGAAATTTTCCGATTTAGATATTAAAGAACTTGTTGATTAAAAGATTTTTGGCTTAAAATTTGGGTATATGGATTTATCGCAAGATTTTGCAAATAAAATGGAAAATACTGTTGATTTCAAAAATCAAGTCTCTTCAGAGTTTAATAAACTTAGGGGTTATCCTAAGAAGAACCGTGGCTATGCTACCAAGCCTAGTATGAATATGTATTACTATCCTCGTCCGACTTCATAAGATGTTTTGATTGAGGACCGTGACTGGAATCAAACTAATACGTCTTACAGCAGTTCTGAAATTTATGAATGGAATCTTGATGGATTGACAGATAGGCAATTAATCATCTTACTGCATCATATGATAATGTATGCAACTATCTGTAAGAGTGTTAAAAACACAAACAGAACAACCTGTAAAATAATTATTGCACGTTATAATGGTCAGCTTCGAGGGTGGTGGGACAATTATCTCATCACTAAAGAAAAGGCTTTAGTTGTTAATGTTATAGCCACTGATGAAGGAATTGATAACCTAGGTATGGCTTTGGTGAAAAATAGAGAAGATGTTGTTTATACCCTGGTTCTTACTATTTTGGAGCATTTGAGACAATTAGAACTCTTCTCAATGGTCTTCGATGTAGGACCATGGTACACTTTTGATGGTGTAAATATACCTATCTTAGTGGGGTTATGGAATTACCCGAAAATAAGCTTGAATATTGGAAAGCTAAGTTCATAGATGGACTTCCCACTCTTTTTGCTAAAAGAGTTAGAAAAACTTTAAGTGGAAGTCAGGTTGAAATACCTTACGCCAATTTAAGTTATGGAAAGATTATAGGAATTTGTACACAAGAAAGATTGAATTTGTGCAATGAACTAAAAATGGCTAGACAACTGAAGATAGATAAGCTAAAGGAACTATCTCAATTGACAGATTTTTGTGAACAATTCGGTCTACCAAATCCCACTGCTAAAGAAGATAAATATTACAGGTCTTCAAAAGATGCAGATCCGCACTGAAATAAAAGATCTAAGCATAGGCATAGATCAAAAGAAGATCGAGAAACTAGAAAAAGCTATCATAAATCTAAACAATTTACCAAAGACAGATCCGAAAGAGATCTTTCAAAGGTAAATTGCTACAAGTGTGGTAAACTGGGGCACACTGCTCCAAATTGCAAGTTAAACAAGTTGAAAACTTTAGAGCTTGATAAAGAGACATTTGAAAAGGTATATGGTTTGTTATACACTTCTAGATCAGACAATGATTATGAATCAGATTCAGATTCTAAAGTTGAATTATTTGATTCCTCTGATTATGATAATAATCGTACTAATTCTTGTGATACTTGTCAGGGTCATGATTGCAATTGCGAAGATGACAAAATTTATCAACTTCAATCACAATTTCAAGACTTTAATATGAATACTATCACGTCCGACATTATGATTGAACTTTTAAAAGAAATTACTGATAGTAAGCTCTGTGAAAAAATTATTAATTTAGCTACTTCAAATGAAGTAAGTTCTTCAAAATCTCTTGAAACGAAAAAGAATGATATAAATGATTTTGAATAGAAAGCACCCTATTCGTTAAAAGAAGTAGATGATCGTATTTTAAAGAAAAATAATTTTCTTGAAAATTATTCTTCCTTCGACAATTTGAAAATAGAAGTTGAAAATTTGGAAAGAGAAATTAAATCTCTTAAGCCAAAAATAATTGATTTGTGGTCACCATATTAATCAGATTGAGATTAATGATACTGAAGAATGGATTTTTAAAAACAAAGGAAAGCAAGTTGAAAGTGAACCTGTTGAAGGTGAACAAATTCAATTTGTTAGTCCTAATCCTAGACAAGATATGTTTTTGGGAATGATGCAGATTGTTACAGCTCATAAATGGTATATTAACTATACTATTTTAATTGATAATAGTTTTTCAATCACTAACATTGCTATGATTGATAGTGGTGCAGAGCTTTAGTACTAAATAAATATTTTCAAAAAACTACACATTTGGTGAAATCTCCCTTCGGTCATGCTCTGGATATAGAGTATAAGTTACCCAATATGAACATTTGCCATAATAAAGTCTGCATTCCTCGCTTCTTCTTTTTGGTTAAGAATCAATTAAATCCTCTAATTATACTTGGAACTCCTATTATAAATGTGATTTATCCTTTCATAGGAATCGATGCGAAGGCTTCTCAACAAATTTCAAAGATAATGAGATAACTTATTCTTTTTGCTACAGATCCAGTATCCAGGGATATTAATGCCTTGATTAAAATGAAGAAGAGTCATATGGACTCGTTACAATTGGATTTATTCAGCATGAATATTTTGGACTCTTTAAAATATGCTAAGGTAAGGGGAAAAATCAAATTAATGTCTAAGCAGATTGTTGTGGATATTTGTGTAGATCATGCTAGTGCTTTTGGAATCGCAAGAATCATAATTTGACTCTTCCTTATGAAGAAGGATTTTTAGAGGATGATATCCCTACTAAATCTCGACCCTATTAGATGAATGCTGAGTTAGAAGAATTTTGCAAAACTGAGATTGATAATATCTTACAAATGGGTTTGATTAAGCCATCCAAGTTTCCTTGGTCTTGCATAGCCTTCTATGTTAATAACGCAGGTGAAAGGGAACGAGGTGTTCCAAGATTGGTTATTAACTATAAACCTTTGAATAAACACTTACAGTGAATTAGGTATCCTATTCCAAATAAAAGGGATCTCTTATGAAGATTATACGATGATAATATATTTTCAAAGTTTGATTAAAAATCAAGATATTGGCAAATTCAAATTTTTAAAGAGCATTCTTATAGAACTGCTTTTAACATTCCGTTTGGGCAATATGAATAAAATGTCATGCCTTTTGGTTTGAAAAATGCCCGTTCTGAATTTCAGAAAATCATGAATGATATTTTCAACCCCTATATGGATTTTATCGTTGTTTATATTAATGACGTTCTAGTGTTTTCAAAAACTTCTGAAATATATGTCAAGCGTCTTGATATCTTTAAAAAAGTTGTGATACAAAATGGTTTGGTTATCTCAAAACCTAAAATGAGTTTATTCCAAACTGATGTTCGCTTTTTAGGACATCAAATTTGTCAAGGAAAGATTACTCCTATTCATAGAGCCATCGATTTTGCTGACAAATTTCCATTCTAAACTGATGTTGGCTTTTTAGGACATCAAATTTGTCAAGGAAAGATTACTCCTATTCGAAGATCAATTGATTTTGCTAACAAATTTCCTGATGATATTACTGACAGAACTCAATTACAGAGATTTTTGAGAAGTTTAAATTACATTTCCCCTTTCTACAAACATCTCTCTAGAGACTTAGGCCCGTTATATGACAGGTTGAAAAAGGCTAATAAGTCTCCATGGGCTGAAAGTCTTACCAACTTGGTTAAAGAAATCAAGCAGCGAGTACAATCACTGCCTTTGTTTAGCCTTAGCCAATCCATCCTGGCAAAAGGTTATTGAGACTAACACATCTAATATTAGATATGGTGGGATTCTTAAATAGATTAATCCCCATGATAAAAGTGAATATCTGATTATATTTCATTCCAGTAAATGGAATGAAGCCTAGAAGAAATATGCGACGGTAGCACATGAAATGTTAACCATCGTTAAATGCGTTCTCAAATCTCAAGACGATTTGTACAACCAAAGGTTTTTGATAAAAATTGACGCTCAATCTGTCAAATTTATGTTTGACAAAGATTTCAAGCACGAAGCTTCTAAATTGATATTCGCCACGTGGCAAGCACAATTAGCCCCCTTCGATTTCGAGATTCAGTATAAAAAGGGATTTGATAATTCTTTAACAATTTTTTATCCGGGGAATATATTCAATAAATTATGTTTTTCCAAACTCTTCTTGATGATGAAACTCTAGTTGAAATACTGAGAGTTCTTACACATTTGCCTGGAGATATGAAAACTCATGTTATTACGAAGATTGTTGATAAAATGCTAAATGAAGATTTTTCTCATATTCAGATAGAATATTATTCAGATGATTATTTGAAAAATTATTTTTCTTAATAGTAACGAAAGAATATTTTGCTTGCAGAATGGATCCTTTTTGGGTTCACGTCAAATGAAGAGGAAGGGGAAGAACAGCCCCAAACAGAGGAAATTATAGAAATCCGTCATACGGATCGATAACCAGGTCATCACAAGGATCGTCATACCGATCCGAATCAAATTTCCCAGTTATACAAATGGGAACAAGAACTTTGATTCACAAAAAGACTTCTTCTCAGGAAGAATCCTCATCAAGTTCACAGCAATTGATTAATTTGGAAGATATTCCAAAAGATAGTCCATTGTATGCTCATATGCAGGCCTACTTGGAAGGTAAGAAGCAAATCGATTATTTTGTTTCAGTTATAAGAGATTATTCATATGATATAAATCCTATGAAAAATTACAAAAAAAGGAAATAATATTTCTCTTAGAAAATTCTGATTTATAATGAAAGGATGAACCTTGGAAGATATTTCAACGGTATCTTGTAAATGGATTATAGTATCTAGGAGATTCATATAAAAGTCGATCCTACTATGAAGAAATTCTGATGAGTACAGGAAGTGCGAATTTTAGCGCTTTTCCGGCTGGAGTCATAACCCACATGAGAAAAGTTATAACTTTTCCAAAATTATTATAAAGCAGATTATATATGTTGAAGATTGAGGCATGTTAGCTATGGAAGAAAGACAGATAAGTCTCAACAATACCCGAATGAATTTTACTTATTGGGATTATATTCAAGCATTTGATAAAGTGCTATACTACAACAATGATAAGCACAAACACACCTGGTTCGTAAAAGTGTGTGCAAAGATTTTTGCATAACCAATACCAAATTGGTTTATTAACTAGTGGTCATATCACGATCCAACCATTCAAATTTTACCAGAACCAATCTTAAATTTATATATAGGATGGACTAAAGTATCACCAGATCTAAATAGATTATATTTTGAAGATCATGTATGTTGGATAGAAAGGATAGATCAAATCTATTTTTTCATAGAATTTTCAATTCCTTGGATACATAAACGGACATCTAAAGTAGGGTTCGACGAGGAAAATATTCCTTGTCTTTAAAAGACTTATTATAATAATTTCTAGGATAAGTTCTTAAAACAAGATCCCAAGACCAAACAATTAATTGGTCAAGACCTTATGGACTGAATTAAAGAAAAAATTGTTGATTATAAAACAATTCGTCTAGAAAATATTATTGAGGATAACTCAGTTCGTCATGTTGCTATTAGAATCTCCTTTCAAGAAGGAGATAAAGAACCAATGATTCAGGATTATCTTGAGAAAGTAAGAAAGAATTTATTTCAAACCATAACTCAGATAGACAAATCAGACACTTCAATGCAAAGTGAAACTAGCAATGATGTAGAAGACTCACAACATGCCGAATCATATCGTATGCTGTCGGCCACTAAAATACAGGATGCAGAAGATTTTCTACAACAAATGAATGCTTCAGATAAAGGCAAGAATACGACAAAAGATGGAAACATAGCCATGTGAAGACAAGCCTACTCAACAGAATATTTACTGTTGAAGCTCCACTAAATAGTTGATACATTGTTCAGGGACCCAGATATGGGCCCTTTTCATTGTACATATATTCTCTATCTCTTTTAATTTTATCTATATATGTCTTAGTTGGTTTTAGGAAAGGGCATTAGAAAAAATTTAGGAGGCTCTCTCTTTTCTTGAAGTTTTGTAAATCTTTTGTAAAGACTCTTTTGATCACTGTTCCAATATTTATATAATTAAACTGGCCAGTTTTTCAGAGTAACTTGAGCTTGGAGACAACATCCTTTATAAGGTAATAATTTTAGTCTTTCTTTTTAGTACGTCTCTCCTAGCCAGGATTATGTCCGGCTAAAGATTATCTATGTCTAATAACTAACTTCTCTCATATATAAACTTGAACGGATCTAAGCTTTATTTAAATATAGAGGAATTTTAGTATGGCTTTTCGACTAGATTCGAGATCGAGGTACAGTCGAATCTAATACTACTCTTATTGGCTTTGTCTTAGTGACTCCGTCTAGCCAGCCGTGGTTTCAGCCCAAAAAAGGAGTTTGATAAGTAGGGCGTCTTATACCCGATTAGATTTGCCAAGACACATGGGCTCAATAAGTTGTATGTATTAGATTCTGATAGACCCTTTGCACGGGTAAAAGGTTTACAATGCAGTCTGAAAATCTATGCCAAAATTTTTGTGTATTTCGATTCTTTCGCAGGCGGACTACCACTAGCTTAAGGATGCTTGACTTGCTAGATCCATGACTATGAGGATTACCGCCAGGTCCTTGATCCTGTAAATTTGGTAAAGTACTAAAGTGGAAGAGATAGATATACCTCATAACCTTGACTTGTTAAACAGGTGAACAATTCCTAAAGTCCCTATAAAACTATCAATGATTATGGTTGGTTTGCTAAACTATCTTCGAAACAACTGATTAAAACTACTGAGCAGTCTCTTGCTTTGAATTCATCTGAAGAGACGAACGAGATGTAATTTTATATAAAAATCAGTATAATCATTTGCATATTGGTATGGTGTAGATTGCCTTTAACCCTTTGACTCTTAAAGGGTTGCCTGAGACTTTTCTAGCTGCTCTTTGCGATGCTAGAAATTTAAATTTTAGACAATCTCTTATGGGTTCTATAGAATCTACGATGGCCTATGGTCTAGTTTATTTTAATACTCAGCTGAATTTGCAATTATCTCTCACTAATGCAAATATTCTCGATGCTTTAACATTAAATGTTAAAACTCATGGATATAATTATGCACCGGGTTCGAAACTTATTTGTTTATCTTATCGAATTTATTTTAAATTATTATCTACACTTCATCCTAGATGTAGATTATATGATATTTCTAATCAAACTATTTTGGTGGAAATCAATCTTGCTAGGTCCAAGGTTACTACTAAAAGACCTATTAAGTGGGAAGAAATATATTTCCCTACTTCATGGACTCTAAATTCGGTTATATCCCCAAATTAGTTAATCAATGTTGTTACTAATTCTAATCTTTCTCATATCTCTCAAAATCCTGATGAAAGAATTTGTATACAATTCACGGATCATAGTTATGTACTTTATAGGCAATCTTTTATTAATACAGGTTAATGTCTTCTATGAATCGTAGTATGAATAGACACTCTTTATCAAGTCATAGACTTTTGCCTGCAATTCATCATATTTTCCCTATCAATCAAAGTTATGGTCCAGCTAGAGATCGTGCGGCTTTGTTACATACTTTTGGTTTCAATGGAAACTCTATGGTCGAAAAGGTAAGAATTGACCCACGAACTAATATTGTTCAGGTAAATGATGATGTTTCTGATAAGGATATTTCTTCTGCCTCCGAGATGGAGTTTGATTTAAACGATTCTTAATGTTTTCACACCAAATTGATTTTAGTCCAGGTTCTCTAGCAAGAAAACCTATTCAAAAAGAATTTTTTTGATGAAAAATGGAATCGGTTTAAAACTTGGTTCTTTGATGCTTATAGCAAAAAAGATCTTAATAGAATTTCTCAAGAGTTTCATGAAACTTGTTCTTTACATAATCAAATTATGTATTTTGTTCCTTGATTTATAACCACCTATTTACTATTATATATTAACATTATTGAAAGAACATATAAGATGGGAGTGGTAATCTTTTAAAAGTTGTCTACCATCCTCAATCATAGTTTGTTTTACCGAACAACACTGGTATTACTTTCTCAGTTTTTTAAAAATTCATTGAGGAAGAAATTGAATCAACCAGTATTACTGAAATTAATAAACTTATTACACAAAATAATTATTTGAGTCTTTATGTTAAAGTGTTGGGTGAGCATATCAGCTCTCTTGAATAAAAACTCAATGATTTAACTATTTTGCTAAATGATATTAAGGCAGATATGGCTAAAACAAATTTTGCTAGTACTACTGATATTGCTTCTACTTCTGAAAGAAAACCCACGGTAGTTTCTACTCATGTTCAAAGACCTTTAGAAATATCCGATTTTAAACCAGGTTCTTTGAAAAATTTGGAAGAACTTCTTGATAAGAAATTTTCCAATTTAGATATTAAAGAACTTGTTGATAAAAAGCTTTCTAGCTTAAAATTTAGGCCTATGGATTTATCATAAGATTTTGCCAATAAAATGGAAAATATTGTTTATTTAAAAAATCAAGTCTCTTCAGAGTTCAATAAACTCAGGGGTTATCCTAAGAAGAACAGTGTCTATGCTACCAAGCCTAGTATGAATATGTATTATTATCCTCGTCTGAGTCCACAAGATGCTTTGATTGACGAACGTGACTAGAATCAGACTAATACGTCCTACAGCGGTTCCAAAATTTATGAATAGAATATCGATGGATTGATAGATAGGCAATTAACGATCTTAGTGCATCGTATGCTAATGTATGCAACTATATGTAAGAGTGTTAGAAACACAGACAGAATAATTTGTAAACTGATTATTACAGGTTTTACTCATCATCTTTGAGAATGGTGGGACAATTATCTTAGCTTTGAAGAAAAGGCCTTAGTTGTTAATGCTATAGCCACTGATGAAGGAATTGATAACCTGGGTATGGCTTAGGTGAAAAACAGAGAAGATGTTGTTTATACCCTGGTTCCTACTATTTTGGAGCATTTTAATAGTAGATTTACCAATCAACATGAGACAGTTAGAACTCTTCTCAACGGTCTTCGATGTAGGACCTTGGATCACTTTCGATGGTATAAAGATACCTATCTTAGTAAGGTTATGAAATTACCCAAAAATAAGCTTGAATATTGGAAAGCCAAGTTCATAGATGGACTTCCCCCTCTTTTTGCTGAAAGAGTTAGAAAAACTCTAAGAGGAAGTCAGGTTGGAATACCTTACGCCAATTTAAGTTATGGAAAGATTATAGGAATTTGTACACAAGAAGGATTGAATTTGTGCAATGATCTAAAAATGGCTAGACGGCTTAATATGGTTAAGCTAAAGAAACGATCTCAATTGGAAGATTTTTGTGAACAATTCGATTTACCAAATCTCACTGCTAGGAAGACAAATATTACAAGTGTTCAAAACATGCAGATTCGTACAGAAAGAAAAGATCTAAGAATAGTCATAGATCGAAAAAAGATCGAGAAGCTAGAAAAAGCTATTGTAAATCTAAACGATTAACCAAAGACAAATTTAGAAGAGATCTTTCAAAGGTAAAGTGCTACAAGTGTGGTAAACTGGGGCATATTGCTCCAAATTGCAAGTTAAACAAGTTGAAAACTTTAGAGCTTGATAACGAGACATATGAAAAGGTATATGGTTTGTTATACACTTCTGGATCAGATGATGATTATGAATCATATTTAGATTCTAACGTTGAATTATTTGATTCCTCTTATTATAATAATAATCGTACTAATGTTTGTGATACTTGTCATGGTCATGATTGCAATTGCGAAGATGACAAAATTTATAAAATTCAGTCACAATTTCAAGACTTTAATATGAATACTATCACGTCCGACAATGTGATTGAACTTTTAAAAGAAATTACTGATAGTAAGCTCTGTGAAAAAATTATTAATTTAGCTATTTCAAATGAAGTAAGTTCTTCAAAATCTCTTGAAAAGAAAAAGTATGATATAAATGATTTTGAATATGATGCACCCTATTCGTTAAAAGAAGTAGATGATCGTATTTTAAATAAAAAATAATTTTATTGGAAAAGCTTCTTCCTTGGACGATTTGAAAATAGAAGTTGAAAATGTGAAAAGAGAAATTAAATCTCTTAAGAAAAAACAACTAATTTGTGATCACCGTATTACTCAGATTGAGATTAATGATACTGAGAATTGGAGTTATTATGCAAGAATATTTTACATTCTTTAAAATTTGCTAAGGTAAGAGAAAAAATCAAATTGATTTCTGAGCAGATTGTTGTGGATATTTGTGAAAATCATCCTAGTGCTTTTTGGAATCGCAAGAAACATACTGTGACTCTTCCTTATGAAGAAGGATTTTTAGATGATGATATCCCTACTAAATCCCGGCCCTGTCAGATGAATGCTGAGTTAGTAGGATTTTGCAAAACTGATAATGATAATCTCTTACAAAAGGGTTTGATAAAGCCATCCAAGTCTCTTTGGTCTTGCACAACCTTCTATGTTAATAACGCGGCTGAAAGGGAACGAGGTGTTTCAGGATTGGTTATTAACTATAAACCTTTGAATAAACACTTAAAGTGGATTAGTTCTCCTATTCCTAATAAAAGGGATCTTCTATCAAGATTACAATGCCAATATATTTTCAAAGTTTGATTCAAAATCAAGATATTGGCAAATTCAAATTTTTAAAGAGCATTCTTATAGAACTGTTTTTAACGTTCCGTTTGGGCAATATGAATGGAATGCTATGCCTTTTGGTTTGAAAAATGCCCGTTCTAAATTTCAGAAAATCATGAATGATATTTTCAACACCTATATGGATTTTATCATTGTTTATATTGATTACATTCTAGTGTTTTCAAATATTTCAAGTAGGATGCTTCGAAATTGATATTCGTCAGGTAGCAACCACAATTAGCCCCTTTCGATTTTGTGATTCAGTATAAAAAGGGAGTTGATAATTCTTTACCGGATTTTTTATCCAGGAAATATGTTCAATAAATTATATTTTTCCAAACTCTTCCTCAGGATGAAACTCTAGTTGAAATACTGAGAGTTCTTACACATTTGCCTAGAGATATGAAAACTCGTATTATTACGAAGATTGTTGATAAAATGCTAAATGAAGATTTTTCTCATATTCAGATAGAATATTATTCAAATGATTATTTGAAAAATTATTTTTGTTAATGATAACGAAAGAATGTTTTGTTTGTAGAATGGATCCTCCTTAGATTCACGTCAAAGGAAGATGAAGGGGAAGAACAACCCCAAATAGAGGAAATTATGTAAATCTGTTATATGGATCCATAATCAGGTCATCTCAAGGATCATCATACAGATGCAAATCAAATTTCTCAGTTATACTAACAGGAAGAAGAACTTTGATTAACAAAAAGACTACTTCTGAGGAAGAATCCTCATCAAGTTCACAACAATTGATTAATTTGGAAAATATTTCAAAAGATAGTCCATCGTATGCTCATATGTAGGCCTACTTGGAAGGTAAGACGCAAAAGGATTCTCTTGTTTTAGTTATAAGAGAGGATTCTGATGATATCAAATCCTATGAAAAATTACAAAAAAAGGAAACAATATTTCTCTTAGAAAATTCTGATTTACAACGAAAGGATGAACCTTGGAAGATATTTCAACGATATCTTGTGAATGGATTATATTATCCATGAGAGTCATATAAAACTCGATCCTACTATGAAGAAATTTTGATGAGTACAAGAAGTGCGAAATTTCATCAAGTTTCCAACATGGGTCATAACCCAATGAGAAAAGTTATAACTTTTCCAAAATTATTATGAAGAAGATTATATTTGTTGAAGACTTGGGCATGTTAGCCATGAAAGAAGGACAGATAAGTCTCAACACTACCTGAATGAATTTTACTTATTGGGATTATATTCGAGCATTTGATAAAGTGTTATACTACAACAATGATAAGCGCAAATACACTTGGGTCATAAAAGTGTGCGCAAAGATTTTTGCCGAACGAATACCAAATTGGTTTATTAACTGGTGGTCATACCACAATCCAACCATTCAAATTCTACGAGAATCATTCTTAAATTTATACAAAGAATGGACTAAAGTATCCCCAGATCTAAATAGATTATATCGTGAAGATCATGTATGTTGGATAGAAAGGACAAATCAAATCTATAGAATTTTCAATACCTTAGAAGCATAAACGGACACCTGAAGTAGGGTTCAATGAGGAAAATATTCTTTGTCTTTACAAGACTTATTATAATAATTTCTAGGATAAGCTCTTAAAACAAAATCCCAAGATCAAACAATTAATTGGTCAAGAACTTATGGACTCAATTAAAGAAAATATTGTTGATTATAAAACAATTCGTCTAGAAAATATTATTGAGGATAACTCAGTTCGTCATATTGCTAGAAAAATCTCCTTTCAAGAAGGAGATAAATAACAAATGATTCATGATTATCTTGAGGAAGTAAGAAAGAATTTACTTCAAACCATAACTCAGATAGACAAATCAGGCACTTCAATGCGAAGTGAAACTAGCAATGATGTAGAAGACTCACAATGTGTCGAATCAGATCATTTGTTGTCGGCCACTGAAATACAGGATCCAGAAGATTTTCTACAACAAATGAAGGCTTAAGATAAAGGCAAGAATATGAATTTTGCTAAAATATATTAAGGCTGATACGGCTAAAATAAATTTTGCTATTACTATCGATATTGCTTCTACTTCTGAAAGAAAATCCACGATAGTTTCTACTCATGTTCAAAGACCTTTAGAAATATTCAATTTAAAACCTAGTTCTTTGAAAATTTTGGAAGAACTTCTTGATAAGATATTTTCTGATTTAGTTATTAAAGAAATTGTTGATAAAAAGATTCCTGGCTTAAAATTTGGGCCTATGGATTTATCGCAAGATTTTGCCAATAAAATGGAAAATACTATTGATTTGAAAAATCAAGTCTCTTCAGAGTTTAATAAACTCAGGGGTTATCCTAAAAAGAATAGTGGCTATGCTGCCAAGCCTAGTATGAATACATATTATTATCCTCGTCCGACTCACAAACATGTTTTGATTGAGGAAGGTGACTAGAATGAGACTAATACGTCTTACAGCGGTTCCAAAATTTATGAATGGAATCTCAAAGGATTGACAGATAGACAATTAATGATATTAGAGCATTGTATGCTAATGTATCCAACTATCTATAACAGTGATAAAAAAACAGACAGAACAATTTGTAAAATGATTATTGCAAGTTTTACAGGTCAGCTTCGAGGGTGATAGCACAATTATCTCAGCATTGAAAAAAAGGCTTTAGTTATTAATGCTATAGCCACCGATGAAGGAATTGATAACCTGGGTATGGCTTTGGTGAAAAACAGAGATAATGTTGTTTATACCCTAGTTCTTACTATTTTGGAGCATTTTTCTGGTAGATTTACCAATAAACATGAGACAGTTAGAACTCTTCTCAATGGTCTTCGATGTAGGACCTTGGCACACTTTCGATGGTATAAAGATACCTATCTTAGTAGGGTTATGGAATTACCCAAAAATAAGCTTGAATATTAGAAAGCCCATAGACGAACTTCCCCCTCTTTTTGCCAAAAGAGTTAGAAAAACTTTAAGAGGAAATCAGGTTGAAATACCTTACGCCAATTTAAGTTATGGAAAGATTATAGGAATTTGTACACAAGAAGGATTGAATTTGTGCAATGAACTAAAAATGGCTAGACAGCTGAAGATGGATAAGCTAAAGGAACGATATCAATTGGAAAATTTTTGTGAATAATTCAGTTTACCAAATCCCACTGCTAAGGAAGATAAATAACACAAGTCTTCAAAAGATGCAGATTTGCATAGAAAGAAAACATCTACGCATAGGCATAGATTGAAAGAAGATCGAGAAGCTAGAAAAAGTTATCATAAATCTAAATAATTTACCAAAGACAGATCTGAAAGAGATCTTTCAAAGGTAAAGTGCTACAAGTGTGGTAAACTGGGGCATATTGCTCCAAATTGCAAGTTAAACAAGTTGAAACTTTAGAGCTTGATAACGAAACATATGAAAAGGTATATGGTTTGTTATACACTTTTGGATCAGACGATGATTGTGAATCAAATTCAGATTCTAACATTGAATTATTTGATTCCTCTGATTATGATAATAATAGTACTAATGCTTCTGATACTTATCAGGGTCATGATTGCAATTGTGAAGATGACAAAATTTATAAACTTCAATCACAATTTCAAGACTTTAATATGAATACTATCATGTCCAACAATGTGATTGAACTTTTCAAAGAAATATCTGATAGTAAGCTCCGTGAAAAAATTATTATTTTAGCTACTTCAAATGAAGTAAGTTCTTCAAAATCTCTTAATAAGAAAAAGAATGATATAAATGATTTTGAATATGAAGCACCCTATTTGTTAAAAGAAGTAGATGATCGTATTTTAAAGAAAAATAATTTTCTTAAAAAAGATTCTTCCTTCGACGATTTGAAAATAGATGTTGAAAATTTGAAAAGAGAAACTAAATCTCTAAAGCAAAAACAACTAATTTGTGATCACCATATTACTTAGATTGAAATTAATGATACTAAAGAACGGGTTTTTAAAAACAAAGGAAAGCAAGTTGAAGGTGAACCTGTTCAAGGTGAAAAAATTCAATCTGTTAATCCTGATCCAAAATAACATATGTTTTTGGGAATGCAGCAGATTGTTACAGCTCATAAATGGTATATTAAATGTATTATTTTAATTGATAACAGTTTTTCAATCACTAACATTGCTATGATTGATAGTGGTACAGATGTTAGCTGTATTCAAGAAGGTTTAGTACCAACTAACTATTTTCAAAAAACTACACATTTGGTGAAATTTGCCTTTGGTCATGCTCTGGATATAGAGTTTAAGCTACCCAATGTGAAGATTTGCCAGAATATTCACTTCTTCTTTTTGGTTAAGAATTAGTTAAACCCTCTAATTATACTTGATACTCCTTTTATAAATGTGATTTATCCTTTCACAGGAATCGATGTGAAAGGCTTCTCAGCAAATTACAAAGATAATGAGATTACTTATTTACAGATCCAATAACCAGGGATATTAATGCCTTGATTAAAATGAAGCAGTCATATGGACTCGTTACAATTGAAGTCATTTAGCATGAATATTTTAGACTCTTTAAAATCTGCTAAGGTAAGAGAAAAAATCAAATTGATTTCTGAGCAGATTGCTGTGGATATTTGTGCAGATCATCCCAGTGCTTTTTGGAATTTCAAAAAGCATATTGTGACTCTTCCTTAAGAAGAAGGATTTTTAGAGGATGATATCCCTACTAAATCTCGGCCCTGTCAGATGAATGCTGAGTTAGTAGAATTTTGCAAAACTGAGATTGATAATCTCTAACAAAAGGGTTTGATAAAGTCATCCAAGTCTTCTTGGTCTTGCACAGCCATCTATGTTAATAACGCGGCTGAAAGGGAACCATGTGTTCCAAGATTGGTTATTAACTATAAACCTTTAAATAAACACTTAAAGTGGATTAGGTATCCAATTCCTAATAAAAGGGATCTCTTATCAAGATTATACGATTCCAATATATTTTCAAAGTTTGATTTAAAATCAGGATATTGGCAAATTCAAATTTTTAAAGAGCATTCTTACAGAATTGCTATTAACGTTCCGTTTGGGCAATATGAATGAAATGTCATGCCTTTTGGTTTGAAAAATTCTCCTTCTGAATTTCAAAAAATCATGAATGATATTTTCAACCACTATATGGATTTTATCATTGTTTATATTGATGACATTCTAGTGTTTTCAAAAACTCTTGAAATACATGTCAAGCATCTTGATATCTTTAAAAAAGTTGTGATACAAAATGATTTGGCTATCTCCAAACCTAAGATGAGTTTATTCCAAACTGATGTTCACTTTTTAGGACATCAAATTTGTCAAGGAAAGATTACTCCTATTCAAAGAGCCAATGATTTTGCTGACAAATTTCCTGATATTATTACTGCAGAACACAATTACAGAGATTTTTGGGAAGTTTGAATTACATTTCCCCTTTCTGCAAACATCTCTCTAGAGACTTAGCCCCGTTACATGACAAGATGAAAAAGGATCATAAGTTTTCATGGACTGAAAGTCTTACCAACTTGGTGAAAAAGGATCAGTGCCTTATTTAGCTTTAGTCAATTCGGCCTGGCAAAAGGTTATTGAGACTGACGCATCTAATATTGGATATGGTGGGATTCTTAAACAGATTAATCCCCATGATAAAAGTGAATATCTTATTAGATTTCATTCCGGTAAATGGAATGAAGCCCAGAAGAAATATGTGAAGGTAGCACATAAAATGTTAACCAATGCGTTCGCAAAATTTAAAACGATTTGTACAACCAAAAGTTTTTGATAAAAACTAACGCTCAATCTATCAAATTTATGTTTGACAAATATTTCATGCACGATGCTTCGAAATTGATATTCGCTAGGTGGCAAGCACAATTAGCCCCCTTCGATTTTGAAATTCAGTATAAAAAGGGATTTGATAATTCTTTACCGGATTTTTTATCCAGGCAATATATTCAATAAATTACGTTTTTCCAATCTCTTCTTGATGATGAAACTCTAGTTGAAATACTGAGAGTTCTTACACATTTGCCTAGAGATATGAAACTCATATCAGTACAAAGATTGTTGATAAAATGCTAAATGGTTTAGAGAATATTATTCAGATGATTATTTTATCGATTATTTTTTTGAATGATAATGAAATATTGTTTTGTTTGCATAGTGGATCCTCCTTGGATTCACGTCAAAGGAAGAGGAAGGAGAAGAACTGCCCCAAATAGAGGAAATTATGGAAATCCGTCATACGGATCCACAACTAGGTCATCACAAGGATCGTCATATAGATCCAAATCAAATTTTCTAGTTACACAAACGGGAAAAAGAACTTTGATTAACAAAATGACTTCTTCTCAAGAAGAATTTTCATCAAGGTCACACCAATTGATTAATTTGGAAGATAGTCCATTGTATGCTCATATGCAGGACTACTTGGAAGAAAAGAAGCAAATAGATACTTTTGTTTCAATTATAAGAGAGGACTCCAATGATATCAGATCCTATGAAAAATTAAAAAAAAAAAAAGAAATAATATTTATCTTAGAAAATTCTAATTTACAACGAAAGGATGAACCTTGGAAGATATTTCAACGGTATCTTGTGAATGGATTATATTATCCAGGAGAGTCATATAAAAATCAATCCTACTATGAAGAAATTCTGATGAGTAAGGAAGTGAGGAATTTCAGCACTTTTTCGGCATGGGTCATAACCCACATGAGAAAAGTTATAATTTTTCCAAAATTATTATAAAGCAGATTATATGTGTTGAAGACTGGGGCATGTCTGCCATGAAAGAAAGACAAATAAGTCTCAACAATACCCAAATGAATTTTACTTATTGGAATTATATTCGAGCATTTGATAAAGTGTTATACTACAACAATGATAAGCACAAACAGACTTGGTTCGTAAAAGTGTGCGCAAATATTTTTGCCGAACGAATACCAAATTGGTTTATTAGCTAGTTGTCATACCACGGTCCAACCATTCAAATTCTATTAGAATCGTTCTTAAATTTATACAAAGAATGAAGTATCTCCAGATCTAAAAGGATTATATCGTGAAGATCATATATGTTGGATAGAAAGGATAGATTAAATCTATTTTTTCATAGAATTTCAATACCGTGGATACATAAATGGACACATGAAGTAGGGTTCAACGAGGAAAATATTCCTTGTCTTTACAGGACTTATTATAATAATTTATGGGATAAGATCTTAAAACAAGATCCCAAGACAAAACAATTAATTGGTCAACAACTTATAGACTCAATTAAAAGAAAAAATTGTTGATTATAAAACAATTCGTCCAAAAAATATTATTGAGCATAACTCAGTTTGTCATATTGCTAGAAGAATCTCCTTTCAAGAATGAGATAAAGAACAAATGATTCAGGATTACCTTGAGGAAGTAAGAAAGAATTTACTTGAAACCGTAACTCAGATAGACAAATTAGACACTTCAATGCGAAGTGAAACTAGCAATGATGCAGAAGATTTTCTACAACATATGAAGGATTTAGATAAAGGCAAGAATATGACAAAAGATAGAAACATAGTCATGTGAAGACAGGCCTACTAAACAGAAGATTTATTGTTGAAGCCCCACTAAACAATTGATACACTGTTCAGGGACCTAGATATAGGCCCTTTTCACTGTACATAGATTCTTTCTGTCTTTTAATTTTGTCTATATAAGTCTTAGTTGGTTTTAAGAAAGGGCATCAGAAAAATTTAGGAAGCTCTCTCTTTTCTTTAAGTTTTGTAAATCTTTTGTACAGATTCTCTTTTGATCACTATTCCGATATTTATATAAATAAACCGGCCAGTTCTTCAGAGTTACTTGAGCTTGGAGACAACGTCCTTTATAAGGTAATAATTTTAGTAATACTGATTGAAGCAATATCTTCCTCAATGAATTTTGGAAAAGCTGAGAAAGTAATACTAGTATTATTTGGTAAAACAAACGATGACTGAGGAGGGTAGACAACTTTTAAAAGATTACCACTCCCATCTTTATAAGTTCTTTCAATAACGTTAATATATAATGGTATATAACTGGTTATAAACCAAGGAACAAAATACATAATATGTTTATGTAAAGAACAAGTTTCATAAAACTCTTGAGAAATACTATTAAGATCTTCTTTGCTATAAGCATCAAAGAACCAAGTTTTAAACCGATTCCATTTTTCATCAAAAAATTCTTTTTGAATATGTTTTCTTGCCAGAGAACCTGGACTAAAATAAATTTGGTGTGAAAACATTAAGAATCATTTAAATCAAACTCCATCTTGGAGGCTGAAGAAATATCCTATTCAGAAGCATCATCATTTACATGAACTATATTAGTTCGTGGGTCGATTCTTACCTTTTCGACCACAGAGTTTCCATCGGAACCAATGATATGTAACGAAGCCGCATGATCTCTAGTTGGACCATAACTTGGATTGATAGGGGAAATATGATGAATCATAGGCAAAAGTCTATGACTTGATAAAGAGTGTCTATTCATACTGTGATTCACAGAAGACATTAACATGTTATTAGTAAAAGACTGCCTATGAGGCGCATAACTATGATCTGCAAATTGTATACAAATTCATCCATCGGGATTTTGAGAGATATGAGAAAAATCAGAATTAGTAACAACATCGGTTAACTGATTTGGGGATATAACCGAATTTAGAGTCTATGAAGTAGGGAAATCTATTTCTTCTTACTTAATAGGTCTTCCAGTAGTAACCTTGGACCTTGCAAAATTGGTTTCCACCAAAATAGTTTGATTAGAAATATTATATAATCTCCATCTAGGATTAAGAGTAGATAATAATTTAAAATAAATTCGATAAGATAAGCAAATAAATCTAGTACTTTATTAATCGTTTCTCCTAGATCCATGGGTGAAAAGATAATATCTATGTTGAATCGTTCACCTCTATCTCATATATACTATGAAAAGTTCTTTGCTCTAACACCAGATTTATAGGATCAAGGACCTGGGAGTAATCTGCCCAGTCATTAATCTAGAAAGTCAAGTATCATAAAGCTAGCGGTAGTCCGCCTGCAAAAGAATTGAAATACACAAGAATTTTGGCATAGATTTTCAGACTACATGGTAAACCTTTTACCTGAGCAAAGGGTATGTCAAAATCTAATACATATAACTTATTGAGCCCTTGTATCTTGGCAGTTCTATTCGGATATAAGACGCCCTACTTATCAAACTCCTTTTTCGATCTAAAACCACGGTTGGCCAGACGGAGTCACTAAGTCAAAGCCAATTAGAGTAGTACTAGATTCAATTGTACCTCGATCTCGAAACCAAGTCAAAAAGTCATACTAAAATTCCTCTCTATTTAAATAAAGCTTAGATCTACTCATTGTCTATATAGGAGAAAGGGGGTTTCTAAAACCTGCTTCTAACAGACTACAAATGAAACCTATTTATAGAAAAGAAAAATTATCTACATTGATATCTAACTTCGCTTTTATATTTTCCATGAAAGATCTAGACTTTATCTAAATATAAATAAATTTATATATGGTTTTTTGACTTGATTTCGAGATGGTTGTACAGTAAGATTTGATGCAATACGTTATTGGCTTTGTCTTTGTGACTCCATCTATTGTTGTTGTTGTTGTTGTTGTTGTTATTATTATTACTATTATTATATAATTTATATAGCTTCTCATACTGCATGATGTTATTTTACCTAAGCAAAGGGTTTGTCAAGAATCTAATACATACTTTTTATTGAGCCCATGTGTCTGATAGTTATGACCGGGTATAAGGCGCCCTTTTTCAACTCCTTATCGGGCTGTGAACCTTGGCTGACTAGACGGAGTCACTAAGGCAAAGCCAATAAGAGTAGTGCTAGATCCAACTGTACTTCGATCTCAGAACCAAGTCGAGAACCCATAACAAAATTCCTTTATAATTTAATAAAGCTTAGATCGTTCATGGTCTATATAGGAGAGAAATTAGTTATTCAACATAGATATGAGATCTTTAGCCGGACATAGCCCTGGATAGGAGAGACAGAGTTAAAAGAAGACTAAAAATAAAAATACCTTATAAAGATTGTTGTCACCAAAGTCCAAGATTTAAAGAACTGACCGGATATTTATTTATGATTGGAACAGTGCTTACAAGGGAATTGCTTTACAAAGATTTACAACTGTGTATGAAAGAGAGTGATTATTTTTCTAATGCCTCTCTACTAAGAAAATGAAGGCTTTTATAGACAAAAACAAAAACAAAAAGAGTATATGTACAGTAAGGGATCCCACTATTGGGGTCCCTAAACAGTGTATCTACTATTAATAAACAGTGTATCTACTATTGAGTGGGCTCAAGGTAACAGTGTATCTACTGTTGAGTGGGCTCAAGCTTTTACTGTGCCATATTCGTTATGCCTTTTCTTTGCCATGCTTTTTTATCCATGGCCTTCATCTGTTGCAAAAATTCTTTTGCATCTTGTAGTTCGATTGTAGACAATACATTGTCTGTTTCTGCCTATTGTGACTCTTTCGTGATATCATCGTTGTTGGTTTCACTTCCCATCAAAGTGTCTGATTTATCAATCTAGGTTATGCTTGAAGTAAATTTCTTTTTACTTCTTCTAATTAATCATTGATCATGCTTTCTTTATCTCCGTCTTGAAAGGAGATCCTTCTGGCAATATGCCTTACTGAGTTATCATCAACAATATCCTTTTGAGGAATTTTATTATATTCTTTTACTCTTTCGCTAATGATATCCAAAAGCTCTTGACCAAGGAATATTTTCCTCTGTGAAACCTACTTCAGGAGTCCATTTATGAATCCACAGTATTGAAAAATCAATAAAGAAACAGATCTATTTTTTCTAACCAGCAGATACAATTTGTATGATACAATTTACTCAGGTCTGGTCACACTTTGATCCATTCCTTGTATAACTTGAGGAATTGTTCTGGTAAAATTTGAACTGTTGGACCATGGACCAATTTGGGATTGGTTTTGCAAATATCTTTGTACACACCTTTATAAATCAAGTGTGTTTATGTCTGTCATTATTATAATAAAGTACTTTATCAAATGCTTGGATATAATCCAAATACGTGAAAATTCATCTGAGTATTGTTGAGGCTTATCTTCCTCTCTTTCATGGTAGAAATACTCGGTCTTCAAAATATATAATCTGTTTAATAATGATTTTTGAGAAGTTATAAACATTGTCATTTGGGCTATAACCTGAATCGGAGAAGTGCTGAAGTTCTGCACTTCCTGAGCTTATCAAGATTTCTTCATAATATGACTGAGTTTTGTATGACTCACCCAGATAATATAATCCATTAATTAGGTACCTTTGGAATATCTTTCATGGTTCATTATTTCTCTGAAGTTCAGAGTTTTCTAAAAGAAATATCATTTTTTTTCCTGTAATTTTTCGTAGGATTTGATATCATAAGTATCCTCTTTAGTGATGGAAGAAAAAGTATATTTTTGCTTTTGAGCAGCCAAATATGCCTGCATGTGACCATATAACGGACTGTCCTCTGGAATATCTTCCAAATTAATAGATTGCCTTAGACTGGATGAAGATTCTTTCTGGAAAGAAATCTTCTTATTTATCAAAGTTCTTCTTCCCATTTGTATGACCGGGGATTTTGATGAGGATATGTATGATGATCCGTGATAAGATTGTGAATTAGTTGTGGATCTGTATGACAGTCCCTGGGATGATCTTCCTGAGGTCGATCCTCCCCTTCCCCTACATTTAGCATGAATCCATGAAGGATCCATCCTGCATACATAACTAACTTTAATCATTTAGAGTAATAATCGGTCAGATTATCTCTGACTTCTTCTAAATAATCATGCATAGATAAATCTTCTTCTATAATGTCATCAATAAGTTTTTCAATAATAAAACCTTTCAGATCTCTTGGTAATCTAATTACCTTCAAATTAGTAATGAGAGTTCTTTTATCAAAAAAGGCTTCGTAAAACATTTTATTGAAGGTATTCTCTGGTTAAGAAATCCTGTAAGGAATTATCAACTCCCTTTTTGTATTGAATTTCAAAATCAAAAGGGGCTAATTGTGCTTGCCACCTTGCAAATATTAATTTTGAAGCATCATGCTTAAATCTTTATTAAACATATATTTGACGGATTGTGCATCAGTTTCTTAAAATCTTTATTAAACATATATTTGACAGATTGCGCATCAGTTTTAATAAAAACTTTTAATTGTATAAATCATCCTGAAACTTCAATACACATTTAACAATGGTTAACATTTCATGGGCCACAGTAGCATATTTTTTCTAGGCCTCACTCCATTTTCCAGAATGAAATCTGAATAGATATTCATTCTTATTATTGCAATTAATTTGTTTTAATATCCCACCATAACCAATATTAGACGCATCTGTCACAATAATTTTTTGTCAAGCAGGGTTAGCAAGAGCTACGCAAAGTAAGGATTGAACTCAAAGTTTAATATTCTTTACCAAAGTGGTATGACTATCAGTCCAGGGTGATTTATAATTCTTCTTCAGCCTGTCATATAAAGGGGCCAAATCACGAGAAAGATTTTTATAAAAAGGGGATATGTAATTTAAACTTCCCAAGAATCTTTGCAATTAAGTTCTATCTATGATAATATCAGGAAATTTTGATGCAAAGTCAATAGCTCTTTGAATATGGGTAACTTTCCCTTGACAAATATAATGTCCTAGAAATCGAACATCAGTTCGGAATAAACTCATTTTTTATTTTGAGATGACCAAACCATTTTGTATAACAATTTTCTTAAAAATATCAAAATGCCTAATATGCATTTCAAATGTTTTAGAAAATACTAAAATATCATAAATATAAATAATGATAAAATCCAACTATAGATTAAAAATATCATTCATGATTTTCTAAAATTCAGATGGGGCATTTTTCAAACCAAATGACATAGCATTATGTTCATATTATCCAAATGGAGCATTAAAAGTTGTTTTATAAGCATGCTCTTTAAATATTTGGATCTGCCACTATCTTGACTTTAAATCAAATTTTGAAAATATATTGGCATCATATAATCTAGATAATAAATCTCTTATGTTTGGAATAGAATACCTAATCCATTTTAAATACTTGTTTAAAGGTTTATAATTAATAACCAGTCTAGGGACACCTTGTTTCCTTTTAGCAGCATTTTATTAATATAAAAGGTTGTGCAAGACCAAGGGAATTTAGAAGGTTTAATCAAACCCTTTGGCAAAAGATTATCGATCTTTTTTTTGCAAAATTCTACTAACTCAGCGTTCATTTGGCAGTGCTAAGATTCTGTAGGGATATCATCTTCAGAAAAGTCTTCTTCATACAGAAGAGTTACAATGTGTTTTTTCCTATTCCAAAAAGCATTAGGGTGATCTGCACAAATATCACTAGCAATTTGTTCGAAAATTAATGTAATTTTTTCCTTCACTTTAGCAGATTTCAGAGAATTGAATATATTCATACTGAATAATTCTAATTGTAAAGAATCCATATGATTCTGCTTCATATTGATTAAAGCATTATTATCTCTGGTTATTGAATTTGTAACAAAAGAATAAGTTATTTCATTATCTTTATAAGTGGCAGAAAATCCTTTTGAGCTAATGACTGTAAAAGGATAAATAGCATTTATAAATAGGGTCCCAAGTATGATTGGACAATATAATTGATTCTTGACTACAAAGAAGAAATGAGGAATTCAGACTTTATTCTGGCAGATTTTGGTATTAAGCAATTTATATTTTATATCTAAAGCATGTCATAATGGAGGCTTAACCATATGAGTAGTTTTTTGAAACTATTTTGTAGGCACTAAGCCTTATTGAATACAACTAACATCTGCACCATTATCAATCATGGCAATGTTAGTGATAGAAAAATTGCTATCAATCAAAATAGTACATTTAACATATCATTTATGAGCAGTAATAAGTTGCCTCATTCCCAAAAACATATTCTTTTTGGGGTCAAGATTAATAGGTTCTTTATCAATATCCTTTTCAGAAATACCTTTATTCTTGGAGAACCTGTCTTCAGAATTAGGTATCTCAATCTGAGTAATTCTATGATCACAAATCAATTGATTTTGCTTAAGAGATTTAATCTCTCTTTTTAAATTCTCAATTTCTATCTTTAAATCATCGAAGAAGAATCTTTGTCAGGAAAAGCATTCCTTTTTATAAGACGATTATCAACCTCTTTTAAAGAGTAAGGTGCGGAATATTCAAAATCATTTAAATCATTCTTCTTGTTTTCAAAAAGTTTAGAAGAACTTGAATTAGCCTAGTTAGAAGTAGCTAGATTAATGATCTTTTTGCAAAGTTTGTTATCAGTAACTTCTTTTAAAAGTTCAATCACATTATCAAAAGTGATGGTGTTCATGTTGAAGTCTTGAA
This sequence comes from Solanum bulbocastanum, assembly GCA_037074985.1. Classification (NCBI taxonomy): domain Eukaryota; kingdom Viridiplantae; phylum Streptophyta; class Magnoliopsida; order Solanales; family Solanaceae; genus Solanum; species Solanum bulbocastanum. The sequence goes on along the minus strand of CM073602.1, from coordinate 16,408,394 downwards.
ATTGCGATTGGAGTTTATAAATTTCATCATCTTCACAGCTGCAAGTATTACCTTTGCAAATGGTGCAAGGGAAATCACAATTTTTATCATTATCAAATAAATCAAGTAGTTCAATATCAGAACTAGAATCAGAATCATAGTCGTCGTCGTCAGAACCCGAGGTGTATAACATGCCAAAAATCTTCTCATAGGTCTCTCCATCTAATTCTAAAGTTTTCAACTTATTCAACCTACAATTAGGGGCTATATGACCAAGTTGTCCACACTTGTAACATTTTACCTTAGAAAGATCTCTTCCTGACCTATCTTTGGTAAATCTATTAGATCTACGGGAGATTTTTCTAGTTTCTCATTCTTCCTTAGACCTACATCTAGATCTACTTTTCTTATGGGAACCTTCGATTCTAGAGGACTTATAATGCCAGCTCTTAGTGCTGCTTTTAGCAGAAGGATCGGGTAGACCGAACTAGGTGCAAAAGTCTCCTAATTGAGATTTTTCCTTAAGCTTATCCATCTTAAGTTGTGTAGACATCTGCAGTTCATTGCACAAATTCAAACCTTCTTGTGTGCAAGTTCCTATAAGGTTTCCAAAAGTATAATCCTTATAAGAGATTTCACCATGACTACCTCGTAGAGCTTTATGAACTCTTTCGACAAATAAAGGGGGAAAACCATCTATAAACTTAGTTTTCCATTGCTCAACTTTATTTTCGAGTAATTTCTTAACCCTACTAAGGAAGGTGTCTTTGTACCATCTAAAATTTCCTAAGGTCTGACATCTTAGACTGTTAAGGAGAGTACGTTGTTGTCTTAAGTCAAAACTAAACTAGTTAAAGTTGTTATGTTGTTTAAATAATTGGGACACACTCCCATTGAACTAGAGGTTTTCAAGAAGACACATGTTAGGAAGAAAGACCATGAGTCGGATCCGGATGTGTGGGTGGAAGAAAGGGCCGAACGAATTTTTGTAAGTTATTTAATATGAATAATATATATTAGTAGTGAATATATGATATGTATATATATTGATGTCAATTTTTATATTTAATATGCAAAATGATTTTCATCAGTACGTCGCTGAGAATTTAGATAGTTCGGTCCAATTGACACCTAAACTGTCCACCTAGATTTGGAAAGAAAAAGTGGTAGGGGGAACACACAAGGTAGATGCTATGGTCTAGGGTCTCGAAATGATGTTAGACGACTCCAGTTAGGCTTAGAAGGTATTGGATTGTCTCGTCAAGCCGAGGCGCTTGATGGTGTTCAAATTGTTGCTATGTCGGATCAAATAGCTAAACTTACAACGACACTAGCAGTGTCGGAGAGGAGAAGAGTAGCTGAACAAGAAATCATGAATGAGACCGTTCAGCAAATCAAATAACAAGTGATGAACCTTGCTCGTCGACCTACTACTTCGGCTCCCGATGGCACCGACGACGAGAGTGATGAGGATGATTATGTAGATCTCACTCCCTAGTTTAGATCTCTGGACATTTATGAACTTTTTGAAATGAATTTTGAAAGACTTTATAATTCTTTAATTTATGATTTAGATACTTTTGAATGTTATTTTATGTTTTGTTTAGATTGTTTATAATTGTGTGTGTTTGATTGGGCTGAATAGTGTAGAATTGAATTGAATTGTATTTGCAGGTGTGCAGCAGAAACTGCCAGTTTGGGGTGGCAAAAATATTGCAAGAAAAGCGACAGACAGCGTGGTTTTTTCCCTCGCTTCTCTGGATTTTATTTTTTTTAAAATCCCAGAAAAGCGACGGATAGCGTGGTTTTGTCTGTCGCTTTACTGGATTTTATTTTTTTAAAAATTCCAGAAAAGCGACGAACAGCGTGGTTTTGTCCATCGCTTTTCTGGGTTTTATTTTTTAAAAAATCCTAGAAAAGTGACGGACAACGTGATTCTGTCCGTCGCTTTTATGGGATTTTCAAAAATAAAATTTTCAGAAATGCGACGGACAGCGTCGGATTTTAGAAATTAAAAAAAATGAAAATTAAAATAAAGAGACGGAGTCCGTCACTTTTATGAAAAATATTTTTAAAAAAAGGCAAAAAGCGACGGACTCCGTCGCTTTTTGAAAAGAGTTGGGCTAAAAAGCGACGAAAGTGACTGTGTTGCTTTTCCGTTGATTTTGACCAGAAAAGCGACTCAGTCCGTCGCTTTTTGCCATCTTTTTTTGACAATTTTTTAGTAATGTCCAACTCAATTCTTTATTTTACTCTTTAAAAATATATCTTCTCTTTCCTCAATATTATATTATTATTTCTATTTCTATTTCATTTTCTTATTTCATAATATAAACTCGTTCTTTCTTTTTTTCAAAATAATTACCCTATATAATTTTCATGTAATATAAAATTAGTTTTTTAAAAAAAATCTTTATTTAGTATAAAATTATATTGTATTCTAAATTTTAAAGAACAACTACGAAAAATTAAAAAAAGAAATCAACAAGCACAACCGCAATCACAAACACAACAATTCTCTAGATCATACACTATTTTTTTTGAATATTGTTAAATCCGAAAACGACCTACTAAATTATTAAATTATTGTTGTGATTTTAAAAATCATTATGTTATGTATTGTATTGTTATCTTGTATTTAAATTATTATGTCATGTATTGTATTTTTAAATTAAAATTTTCATTTTATCATTTAAATTTTGTGCTTTCTTCATAGTGAAAATCAATAATAATATCAAATTATCTCTTAAAGTGATGAAAATTGAAAAAAAAAAATTTAATATTGTTAATTCGGGATGAAAGTAGTATCTACTAAATAATAGATTTTTAAAAATGTTGTATTATATTTAAAAAGAATTACGAATATTAGAAATTTAATTAATAGCATTATATAAAAAAATAATATGTTAGTTACAAATAGTAGAAATGATATTAAAATAACGAAAAAGTGAAAATAGAGAAATTTGAAAAATTATTATTCACCTCTCTATAAATAGAGAACATAGAGCTTTTTAGAGAGTGGTTGGAGACCCATATATCTATTTTACTCTCCAAATATAGAGAATGGAGAGTAAAATAGAGTGGGGTTGGAGATGGTCTAACGAAGAAGGACACCATTCAGGGAATGCACAAATAACCAAATTTGGACCCCCATTTAAGAGTCTGTTTGGCATTGTTGTTAAAAACTGTTTATTTTTAGAATCACTTTTTTTAAATAACTTTTTTAAACTTTGCTTTTGAAAAAAAGTAATTTATGTTTGACTAATTCATTTGAAAAGTGTTTTTGATAAGCAAATCGTGTTTGACTAATTTTTTGCTCTTGAGAGTCAAATTACAAAAAAAAAAAAAGGTAAGTATCAATGTATTTTTATTACTAAGATTATTTTATAGAGAGAAACTATTTTAAATATCTATTAGAAATTTTTTAATGAAAATATGCATATTCAAATTTTCAATCAATATTATACATAAATAAATAAATAAATAAATAAATAAAATATTAATATAATATTAACATGATGACTTAAATATAATTTAAAATATCAAGAAAAATAAATTTAAAAACTATTCCATAAACTATACCACTATATACAAAAAATTAACCACAAAAATAAATAAATCCTTCATAATTTTAATCCTACGAAAATGTTGTTGTTACATTTATTTGTGATTATGTAAAACAAGACGTAAAATAATATATAAAATATAAAATAATAATAGTATATAAACATAAAAGAAAAAATTATTATACAAAAATAAAAATAAAATTCTTGTATGAAACTTAACCAAATTTATGATATATGTTAATTAAATAATAAGGGATATATTGGTAAATATTTATATATGGGAGGAATATTTTAGTCTTCAAGAAAATAATTTTCTACTCCTGTTTTTTTTTTTTTAAGAAGCTTAAATTTTAAGCTTCTTCCCAACAGCAGAAAGCTGATTTTGCTTCCATTTAAAGGCAGTTTTGAGAATTTGTCAAACAATAGTTTTTTTTCAAAAAAGGTGCTTTTATCGAAAAAAATATTTTTGGCCTCCCAACAGCAATGTCAAACAGGCTCTAAATCATGATAGTACTCCCTCCTTTCTATATTAGACCGACATTTTCTATTTTTACATGATAATTAAGAAATTATTAATAGATTGATCACAATTACTATTTCTCCTTTTATTCATATTAATTAGCCAGCATAATACATAATGTCATTTAGCTTGGTTTCAACTCATATTTATGCCCTCCAACTTTGGGTGTGCACAATTAAACACTTAAACTTGTATAAAATTAAACAAATAGACACACACATCCTACATGACATCCTACATGGCACTGTTCATCCTACATGGTTTCTATGTGTATTATGTCACGTAGGACTCATGTGTCTACTTGTTCAACTTTATACAAGTTAAGTGTCCATTTGTACACATCCAAAGTTAGAGGGCATAAATGTGAAATGAGGCCAAGTTAACAAACACATTTATGTATTATGCCTAATCAACCTCTTGAAAAAAGAAACTGTAGATCTTCAAAATTTGCTTAAACTTCAAATGGCATATTAATTGTAGAGGTAAAATAGGAAAAAATAAATAAATTATATCATGATTTAGTTAGAGAACAATTAATATAGAACAAATATTTTGAGTAAAATGTTCATTTAATATGGACAGAAGGAGTATAAGTTATTGCACTTCAAACAGATGCAAAAGTTGCAAATTTCATGTCTATACTTTGCCTCAAGTTTGGCATATTAGTTGTGCAAGAAAACTTCACATATTTTATGTAGACTTTATAGGAATTTGATTTACCAAAACCAAACATTGTGTAATTTCTGACCTAATCAAATTACTATCCAATTCTCAATTTATATTGGACTAAAGTTTAACTTCACGCATTGTGTGACTTTTAAATTATTTACATCATAAACTGTACATTTAATATTCCTAAGTAAACTTGTAGAGACTGAAGCTCTTATCTTCACGCCTTTGTATTAGCTTAGGAACACTCTGGTGGCCACAAGTATATTCAATAGACCCTTTTTTGGCTCATAGAAAGTTTAACTTATGTGATTATAATACAAGCAATTGAAAGAAGATTTTATTCATTCAAGAGAATCAAATATAGTGGAAGATTAATCGGTATACAAAAAGAAGAAAATGATTCATCTTAATTCTTAGCGCTTGATTAGCCCTGCAATGGCAAACACAAAAGTGAGTAGAAAGATGACGATTGTTAGTTTATTGCGACCTACTGTCAGTGTAAAAAGAATTCTATTCTTGTTTGATTAGTGTAATACCTAGGTACTTATTGTTGTCTTTTGTCCCGTGTCGAAGGCTTATGAGCTTAAATTTGAGAGTTTTATAGTAACATCGTGTGTGATTCGGTAACATCAAATTTAGATCAAAATTTATTAATCATTGTGATTTATATTACTTTTTAACTCATTTTCAATAGATATATGTAACTTCCTTTGACGCAGTTTATGTGGCACTCAGAAATTTCAAGAGTCAACCAAATGTTTTATGTTTTTTAAACATTTTAAATTGTTAATTATTGTGATTTATAATATATTTTACATAATTTTCAAATAATATATGTTACTTTTTCTTTTCCACCTTATGTGGCTCTAACAAAATTTGAGAGTCAATAGAACTTAATATATGTCTATTTAAAATAATATAAGTTGTTAATTATTATGATTTATAGTACTTTTTACGTAATTTAAAAATAATACATATTACTCTCTTTGTACCAATGTGGCACAGATAGAATTTCAAGAGTCAACCAAAATTTTTAGATGTTTTTCAATATTTCAAGTTGTTAATTATTAAAATTTACACTACTTTTTACATTGTTTCCAAATAATACATGTTAATTACTTTATTTGTCTAATTTTATGTGGCATATATATATATATATATATATATATATATATATATAAGAGTCAAGTGTCAAAGTAGACTGCAAGTAAAAAATCATCTCCCTTGAATAGGGAGAGGAGAGAGTTGAGGGACAGATGGCAAAGAGAGAGAGAGGCAAGAGGTGAGCGGGAGTGCAAAGAGAGAGAGAGAGAGGTGAGGAAGAAATGAGAGAGAACATAGCAATAAAACTCTAACTATAGCTACAAATTGTAATTCTTTCAAACTATAGTGGTGTATTGTAAATAGATATCACATGTTTGCTTAGTTACCTATTTTTCTCATATATGAACTACTTGAATTTTTATTACAAAAAGAAAATAAGGTATCTTTTTGAATTTTATCAATTATATACATATGCTTAGAGTACCAATTATGTTTTATTTTTCGATACTAGGTAGATTATTACATTTTTAAAAGCTACTACAAATATGTTCGCATGCATACACGATGAATGTTATGAAAAAATATTTTTTGACAATTAATTTGATCTCCGAAAGAAAATAGATTATCAACATTAAATATTCAATCTCGTATTCAAGGTATGTTAAGGAAAATCTCTCTTATTCATATTGCACGGATCTCAAATGTTACAAATTATCTAATGAATCATTTTTACTATTATATTGCTAGTAAGACCCTCTAAGAAGGACATTGGAATATCAACTGATTTTATTCGTTGAATCTATCATATCGCTAGTAATGTTGCCAAGTATGTTTGAAGATTAAAGTTATTTTCCATCAAAGTTTCTTATTCCTTATGTCTATTAGCCAACTTTGTCCTTAGAGTAAGACTGAATTGTTGGAGGATTATTATGTTGCATCGAAGGGGGGTTATTAAGTCATTCATCCTCGTGAAAATCTTTGTGCAAAAATGTTATTTGAAAACAATACTAATACTTAACCTTATACTCTATTCTTTTGGTTATATACTCGTCAAGCAACCTTGTTTCTAAAATGAATTATATTAATTATTACCAACTTGGAGTCGTTTATAATAGATCAAGTTAAGCATATCACAATCTTCTTTTGAGTTCCTAAATAATTAATTTTATAAGTTGAAGTCAAGCCAAGAGAGTTGAGTCTAATATGAGTTTATAGGCCTAAATGGTCGCATGAAAGTTAAATAAAGTCATGAAAAGATTTTAAGCACGAAAGAGCCAAAATTGGCTAAGTTCTTATTATGGCATACTATATGCATTTAGAGTTCATATCATGACATGTTATATGCATCCACTCTTGAGCTCTAATTGCAAGGAATGACGACTATTTACCTATATATGTGTATACAATACAGATGGCCATGAGATGACAGAGATGATACCGATTAACTACCGTACATGCCAACATTTCAAGTAGTTAGTCGGATAAGCATTCATGCATATTCACCTTTATGTATACTTATTCATGTAAATCATCATATAAACATGTTATATGTAGTTGAGTATTCTAAGTTCAACTGTCTGGCCATTGTGGTTATAAGGGTTTCAATTTTAGGTGATATGTATATTATTATTTTTATCAATCTACTTGTGATTCTGTTTTTCACCTTACATACTAGTACATATTCATACTGTAGGTTCAGACAAAAGTCTTGATTGACCTTTACAGTAGAGGTTGTCTCATATGAAAATTAGTAAGCTCCGTTCTTACTGGAGTTATTGATCATTTGTAGGTTTTTCATGTTTGAGTTTTTGTGTATAGTGATTGAGTATTGTTGGGGCCTTGTCCTGACAAGTTATTCTATAATATTCATAGAGACTTATGGACATACTTTGATGGTCTTTTCAGATTTCAATTACAACATTGTCGGATTGCTAGTTTTTTATCAATTAAATTGGTATTGTTGACCCCTTTCATGATGTCATTGATATTATTACGACCTTGTCAATTTAGTTATCTTATTTCACCAGTTTATTGTGACGTCCTTATCATCCCCTTGTTGTTCCCTTTTCATTATGTTTTAGTAATTAACTCAGTTTTATATAATACGGGGAACCAGTTGTAACTCCCCCAGTTTGGGGTATGAAAAATGATCTTAAGCATATTTATATGCCAATTTACTAACAACTTCCAACATAATGCCTTGAGTTTAAGAATAATCTTGAGGCTATTAGTTATGTTTTATGTAACTTGCTGTGAATGTGCACTAAGACATGTGATTAGGTTGTGTAGGAACTTTCAGAGGTGAATGGAGTCTATAGGAGCAAATCTGGAGTAAGGAAGCATGAAGAGTGGCGCACCAAAGGCCAAACTACTGTGCAACTTGAGTGGCGCACTAGTGGCGCGCCACGCCAGAAGGGAAACTTCTGAGCAACTATTATGGCGCGCTGCGCCAAGAGTGAAACTACTGAAGAGGGAGGCTAACACACTAAGTGGCGCAGCACCCCAACTCCTACCCGATGTGCCTAGTTTAAATTGATTAAAATAGGATTCCTACTTGGGCTAAGATTAGATTTTTAATTCCTAAACTCTATAAATAGGACCCAGGTTTATTTCGTAAGGGTTCGACTTCTTTTTGGTGTGCATGATCAAGGATTAACACTTTGTCATAGGTTTATTTTCTTTAACTCTTTCTTTAATTTCGAATTGCATGAATAATATTATACTTGAATTTTTGGATACTATGAGGAGCTAATAGCCTTTGTTTTAGGGCTATAACTATGGGTAACTGTTAAGTATCAATGGTTTTGAATTAATCCTTGGTTATCATTTAAAGTTACTTTTGTGTTCTTGTTTTAGTATTTCTTGACTGGCCATTATAGAGATAAACCTCTTGTTTATTATTAAACTCAGGATACGATAAGGTAGATAGACCAAAGAATGAAAAAAGCTCGATCTTTCTTGCATATCACTTGATTAGAGTAGTGTTTAGGATTGACATCCGGATGAACACCTAGCTTGGTTATGAAATAGGATAAAATTTAAGTGCTAGCCAATTAGAAGTGTCTATCCCCGCTCAACGATGTAGTTAAATAGCTAATTGGAGTTGACGATTAGAGGCCGGGAGACCATGATCATAAAATCAAGTACCCTATAAATTAGTAACTTGATAACCCTAATTAGTTCATTACTTGAGATGTGATACAAGAAACCTGATACATGTTACAGCCCTGAAATTGTCTCTTACTTGTTGATAGCATCGAAATGAAATCGTTCTTGATGGTTACTTTATTTATTAAATTTGTCGTAGTAGTAATAAACAACAATCACACTCTTTTAAAGATACTTCTGTTAAATTATGGAATTAAGTTGGTTAATACAAATTGATATTAATTCCCTTGGGTACAATAACTCATTTCTAAAAGGAACTATACTACTTGTGCAACCACGTACACTTGCGTGTGCATTTGGGCACAACAAGTTTTTGGTGCCGCGGCCAGGGACTTTAGAATTAATTTATATCTAATTTTTTTAAGTCTACTATTTGATTGTTCAAGTTTTAATAACTTGATCTTAGTTGTTCTGTAGTACAGGCATTTGGTTCTTAAGTCTGGCTCGAAAAAAATATCTTGTTGACCTAGACGACAAACCTGAAAGAGCTCTTTGACTACGAAAGAGCTGGCGAATCAAGGATGACAACAAGAATTAGGACTAGGTCTCTCGAAAAATATTGAGGGTAACCACGAGGACAACATAAATAACGAAAGGACAAGAGGTACCCATGGTAATATCGACAAGACCAGTCCATGATGTGGCAGTCTCACTCATCGCCAATGTGGCATCAAGAATACGGAAACCACCATCGGGTGGTAGATTTAAATTGAAACAGAACATGGTACACCTCATTCACTCAATGGGGTAGTTTACCAGCCTTCCTCACGAGGATTCCTAGGTGCATATAAGAAACTTTCTAGAAATAAGCAACACGTACATTACGAATGGGGTATCATATGATTACGTGATATTGAATCTTTTCCCACTTTCATTATTGGGAGAAGTAAGGTGATGGTTAGATGCAGAGCAACCAAATTTCATCACTACATGGGATTATTTAGCAAAGAAATTCTTGAGTCAATTTTTCCCATCAGGAAAAAACTGCAAGGTTGAGGAGTGAAATCTTAAGCTTCAAGCAGAGAAATGGAGAAGATATGTACTAAGCATGGGCTCAATGTAAGCAAATGTTAAATGTTTACCCACATCATTATTAGGCAAATAAGGTACTAGCTCACAATTTCTTTTAGGGTCTTGAATATAATGCACAAGTACTTCTTAATAGTTTAGTAGGTGGACAAGCTTTGGAAAAAACCTATGATGACCTATTTGACCGCCTAGACAAAGTCTTGGAGGGAAACCTAGAATGAAATGGAGAAGCACAAAGGACCACAGTGCAAATGGCTGTAGGAGTTTTAGATGTGGATCAAGCAACTTCTATAACTGCAAAGTTAGACACAATACAACATCAAATGACCATGCGGTTTAAGAAAATCACATTATCTCAACAACAAGCACTAGTGAATGCTATACAAAAATATATTGGTTGGTGCAAAATTAGTGATAGTTGAGAACACGCGGCTGAATTTTGCAAAAGCGAATCAAGACTCTGTGAACTATGTGGCTCATGCTTAAAGTGGAGGAACGCAGAATTATGGTAATACATACAACCCAAGCTGGAGGAATCACACTAACTTCTCATGGGGTGGAAATCAAAACCAAAACCAAAATCAGGCACAAGGGCCCAACCAATATTGAGCACAAGGAAATGGGCCTCAGTATCAAAATTATGGTCAAGGTAATAATCAAGGTGCACAACAAGGAGGTATGACTAATGAATAGTTGTTCCAAAATATGATGGCAGAGATTGGTAAGAAAAATGCCTGCAATGCTAAACCAATGCTAGGTAGTAGGGAAGGAGAAGGCATGAGAAACATCCAAATGTCGTAGATGAATATGGAAAAACAAGTTGTGCAAATAGCTAATGCGTTCAATTTGCATCCACAAGGAGGTCTTTCGGGTGACACTGAGCCCAACCCAAACTAATTGCAAGCAGTGCGTACCAAAAGTGGGTTACAACTAGAAGAGCTAGCTCCAAAGAGATATTGAGGTAGTATGTGAATAAAAGAAACAAGTAGAGGTGATAAAGAACTCAAATGTTGAGAAGAGTGTTCCTCAACTGAAACCACCTCCTCCTTTTCCACAAAATTGTAGGAAGCAAAATGAAGATAATAGGTAAGTTTCTCTCTCTCCTTAAACAGGTACACATTAATTTTCCTTTGATTGATATTTTGAAGGGAGTCCCTAAATATGCCAAGTGTGTGAAGGAGATAGTTGTGAACAACAGAAGGCTAACGAAGTATAAAACTGTGGCACTTACTGAGGAGTGCAATTCTCGCATTCAGAATAGACTACCCAAAAAGTTGAAGGATCCGGGTAGGTTTAGTGTGCAATTTACAATTGGACAAAGTGTCCATGCCCAGGGTTTATGTGATTTGGGTGCTACTATTAATCTCATGTCAGCATCCTTGTACAAAAAACTTGGGTTGGGAAGTCCAAAACCAAACACTGTCATCTTACAATTGGTTGATATATTTGTTGTGAGGTAAAAATGGGTAGTAGAAGACGTGTTAGTGCAAGTAGGTTCGCTAATCTTTCTGGTGGACTTTGTTGTCCTAAATTTTGAGCTTGATCCTGAAGTTCCATTTATTTTGGGATGACCTTTCTTAGCCACGTGGTGAGCACTAATTGATGTAGGAGTTGGGCAGTTGACCATGAGGGCTCATGATAAGGTGGAAGTGTTCGATGTCTATCACGCTTTGAAATTACCTTCTATCTATAGGGTTGTCTACTCTCACTTTTGTGGATCTAGCCATAGAGCAACATTGTATTGCTCCCAAGGATCTCTTGGAAAGAGTATTGGTGAGATATGACATAGAGGGAAACGCAGAAGCACAAAAGATGGAAACTTGTCTTAATGTGGCACTAGTTGGAACACAAAGAAGTATGGTAGAATCATTAGATCGTGTATTAGGTCCTCCACCCAAACCATCAGTTGATGAAGTACCCAAGTTAGAGTTGAAATCTCTGTTGTCTCACCTAAGGTATGTGTATTTTGTTAACAATGAAATGTACCCATGATTCTTTCTGTAGAATTGTATGATTTACAGGTTGATGCGGCATTGGGAATTTTGAGAAGAAGAAGAAAGTTATTGGGTGGAAGATGTCTAATAATCATGGGATTAGTCCAATGTTATGTATCCATAAAATATATATGGAGGAGGACCGCAGTCCAATTGCACAACATCAACATCGACTAAATCCTTTGATGAAAGAAGTGGTGAGAAAAAAGTGATAAAGTGGTTAGATGCTAGAATTGTATACCCTATTTCCAACTGTAAATGGGTAAGTCTTGTGCAATGTGTACCAAAGTAGGGTGGTATGATGGTGGTGAAGAATGAGAGAACGAGTTGATTCCTGCGAGACCAGTGACCAGATGGAAGATTTGCATGGATTACTAGAAGTTGAATGATGCCACGTGAAAAGATCATTATCATGTCCTTTTTATTGATCAAATGCTTGACAATTTAGCAGGGTAGGGGTATTATGGCTTCTTAGATGGGAATTTCAGATATAATGAGATTTTGATTGCACCCGAAGACTAGAAAAGACTGCATTCACTTGTCGTTATGATACATAATGTGTTCAAATGCATGCCATGTGGACTTTGCAATGCTCAGACTACTTTCCAGAGGTGCATGAAGGCCATTTTCCATGATATAGTGGAGGACTATGTAGTGGTATTTATGGATGATTTCTCTGTCTTTGGGAAGTCTTTTGAGGTATGTCTCTGGAGCCTTGACAAGGTACTTGCTCGTTGTGAAGACACAAACTTAGTGCTTAATTGGGAGAAATTTCACTTCTAAGTTCGGAAAGCATAGTGTTTGGTCACAAGGTGTCAATGCATGGACTAGAGGAAGATAAAGCCAAGGTTGAGGTTATTGAAAAATTGGCCCCTCTTATTTCTGTCAAAGGGGTGAAGAGTTTCCTTGGGCATGCAAGATTTTACTGGAGGTTCATCAAGGATTTTTCCAAGACTACTAGACCTATGTGTAGTTTCTTGGAGAGGAGGTGAAATTTGAGTTCGATGAGATGTATTTGAAGGCTTTTGAGATGCTGAAGCGGAACTTAATTGAAGCTCCATTCTTGATTGCTCCTAACTGGGAGCTACCGTTTGAACTCATGTGTGATGCAATCAATATAGCAGTGGGTGCAGTATCGGGACAAAGAACAGATAAAGTGTTCCATTCAATATACTATGCAAGTAAGACCCTTGATTCTAGTCAAGCTAATTACACAATGGCTGAGAAGGAGATTCTTGCTCTAGTATTCACCTTTGACAAGTTTAGATCGTATTTGGTAGGTATCAAGTTAATTGTATATACTAACCATGCAACTATTAGGTACCTATTCAACAAAAATGATGCCAACAAAGGTTAATTCGATGGATATTGCTTCTCCAAGAATTTGACCTTGAGATCCAAGACCGGAAGGGTACTGAAAATCAAATATTCAATCATTTGTCCAGGTTAGAAGATTTCTGTCATATGCATGAAGGGGAACAAATACGTGAAGAGTTTTCGGATTAGTAGTTGATGGAATTTGATATCTCCTAAGTGCATTGGTATGCTGATTTACTAAATTTATTAGTAAGTGGAGTGTACCCTCTAGGGTCAACTACCCAATAGAAAAAGAAGTTGACGCATGATGTTAAGTTTTATGTCTGGGATGAACCATTATTATTCAAACAAGGAGTGGATCAAGTGGTGAGACAATGTATTCCAAAATATGAGGTCAAGCAAGTGCTCAGGAGCTGTCATGTAAGTCCTTATGGAGGGAACCATGGAGGAGAGCGTACGACTCACAAGGTATTACAATCTAGCTTCTTTTAGCCCTCCTTGTTTAAAGATTTTATTGCCTATGTGAAAGGATGTGATCAATGCCAAAGTTTGGGTACTATATCAAAAAGACATGAGATGCCACTAAACAATATTCTTGAAGTGAAAATCGTTTGTGGGGTATTGACTTCATAGGTCCCTTCCCACAATCTAGTGGAAACCAATATATTCGATGACGGTTGATTATGTGTCTAAATAGTTTGAGGTTTTAGCTCTTCTCAAGAGTGACTCAAGAGTGGTGATTAAATTCATCAAAAAGCATATCATCACCTGTTTTGGTACTCATAGGGCAATCATAAGTGATGGAGGTAAGCATTGTATTAACCATTTAGTGAAGAATTTTCTTGCTAAGTATGACATTCGACATAAGGTAGCTGCATCTTACCATTCTCTAACAAGTGGTCAAGTGGAACTGTTGAATAAAGAGGTGAAGCAAATCTTGTGGAAAACAATGAATTCGCAGTGAAAAGATTGGTCTGAGAAGCTTGATGATTCTTTGTGGGCATATAGAACTGCATACAAAACACCCATAGGGACTTCTCTTTATCAAATGGTATTTGAAAAAACATATCATCTTTTGGAAGAGTTAGAGCACCAAGTGTATTGGGCGATTAAGAAGTTAATCTTGACCAAGCTAGCCGGTAGGAGGATAGTTTGTCAATTGCACAAACTTGAGGTGTTTAGGCTCTATGCTTATGAGAATGCTAAGTTATACAAAGAGAAGACGAAAAGATGGCATGACAAGCACATAGTCCCACAGACTTTCACTTTGGGCCAAAAGGTACTACTTTTGAACTCTACACTTAGATTAGTCCCCGGAAAACTAAGATCTAAATGGAGAGGATCCTTTGAAGTGGTGAGAATCACACAACATGGTGCTGTGGAACTTAAAGGCAAAAACGTTCCGTCATTCTTAGTGACTGGCAAAGGGCCAAACATTACTTTGGAGAAGATAAAAATCGATATCGAGAAGCTTTTGAGCTAAACGATGAATGATCCCAAGATGACTCAAGCCATGATATTAAACCAGGTGCTCCAATGGAGGCAACCCATGAAAATATGTAATAATTAGTTAGTTTTTGTTTTAAGTTTGAATTTTGAAAGTTAGTTTAAGTTTTGAGGATTTAGTTGAAATATTTTTATTTTATTTTGTTAGGATTTTAGTTTATTTTGATTTATTTGTAATAGTTAGGAACTATGAAGAAACAATAAAAATAGATATAAAACAAGAAAATGCAAAAAGAGGAGTTGTGTCTCGACCAAACTATGGCGCTAGGTGAGAGGCAACCCACCATTAGTCTAATAAGGTGTGTTCATGTCTTGCATGAATATCAAAAGATGGGCAAAAATCTTTGATCCCACCACGAAAGTTCCAGGTTGGCGCCATACCAGACCTGGAACTACTGAACGCACCAAGTGACACCTTATAGGCGCATCACACCAAGGATTCTCCAAGCTGGAGCACTGGCAATGCGCCGCGCCAACCTAGGAACTATTGATGCACCATCAGGCGATATACTGGCGCCCCGTGCCAGCACCCCTTACTCATTTTCAAATTGGGCCTACCTGACCCACACCCCTAGCCTCTTTTAAGTCTTCACCCGCTAAAATTTCCCCATTATTTCTCTCTCTAACACACCAACCTACCCACCTTCTCAAATTATCCCCAAATTCTACAAACTTTTGTTCATTTTCTTCTCCAAATTTCTTCCCCTAAATCCTCCATTAATCCTCCACCAAAACTTCACATTTCCTTTATTCCTTCATCCCCAACCCTGAAAACCCACAAATCACCAAGAACAACTCCAAACCCATAACACCCACCCCCCACTACTAAAATCGACCACCCCTATCATCACCCCAAAAAAAAAATTCTTTTTCTCTTTTCTTCAATCTTTAGAATTCTAATAGCACTTAATGGAAAGAATGTGGACGGTAGCGCGGGAATTAAGCAGTCACGGAAAGGTGATGCCTTTGGTTGTACAAATAGATGAACTTCTTCTAGGAGATTTGGAAAGCAAACAGTGGAGCACCACGGAGAGGAGTGGTTTGAATGTCAGAAGGAGGCTAAGTATATTAGTGATAAATATGTCAATGAGGTACATTTACAAGTCAAATTTCAATACATTTGTGAAATTGTTTGTAATTTTGGGTTGCAGTATAGATTTTCAAACAATCAATGAATGAATTGATCTAACATTATGATTTAACTAACAATCATGTTTAGCATCGATTTCATCAATTTATTTGATTATCTAGATGTTAATTCACGGGGTTGATAATATAGTCACGATCTCCCGACCTCCAACCATCTACCACAATTGACAGCCTAACTACATCATTGAGAGGGGATAGACTGAGCCAACTATGAAGCATTACATTGTCTTTCTGTATTTGAGCCAAGCAAGGCACCTAGGTATATCTCTATCCTAGACACAAATCAATTCAAGTGATATGCAAGAAAAGATCATGCTTCCTATATTCCACATTTTATCCCTTTATTTCTCTCTCGAGTTCAAAAGAAGACAATAAATTTATTCTAATGGTGATTAAGCATCAAAATAGTAATCACAAGAATATAAGAACAACTTATATGACAAACAATTATGCCAAATCAAAATCACTAAAAAATTATTTTTTAAGTAAATATAATCCAAGAACGAGAAGTTTAACTCCATATAGACATACAGCAATTACAAGTAATCATTCAAATAAAAGTTGTAAAATAAGTAAAAGAGAAGAAAAGATAAAACCTTTAATCAAAAGTTATTTTCTACATTGTATCCTCCTACCTTAATAATTATTTTCATGGACTATATATAGATATAGAAAACCCTAATTAAAATAATTGAGTCGAAAACAAATAGGGAATCCAAAACCAAACGAAATTGGATTCGGTTTGAAACACTTTTTCGTCTGCCACCTTCAAAGTGCCTTTACAGGATGCTACGTGGCAGTAAAGCTAATATCACATAATTGGCGGCTTGCATTTTGCACTTTGTAACATATATGAAATATTATTATTATTATATTAAAGTTAATCCCTTAAGTTGCCTGCTTGATTTCCTTTTTCAACCTTCCATGTTTAATTCATTTTAGCTTCAAACTTCTTCATCTTTACACCAATTTATTCCTACAAATAAAATACACTATTAAGCACAATCCATATAATCCATGCTAAAAAAGAACGGATATAAATACTAAATGTGAGGTAAATAATGATTAAAAATATGTATTTTGACGTTACATCACAAGCAGTGGAGCACCATAGAGAGGAGTGGTTTGAATGTCAAAAAGAAGCTAAGTATCTTAGTGATGAATATGTCAATAAGGTACTCTTACACGTCAAATTTCCATATATTTATGAAACTGTGTGTAATTTGGGGCTACAATACATTTTTTAGAACTAAGGGGATTGTAACCTCACCTTGGTACAAGAATTTTATGCTATCTGGATAACTAATACATGTTACAGTTAGTCAGCTCGTGGAAAGATTATTTGGTTTACCTCCAAGGTGCTTAATTCTTTTTTGGGTACACCAAATTATGAGGCTGCTGAATATAATAGATTGAAAGAGACCCCCCTTATAGAGATATTAGGCATACTTTGTGTGGTGTTGACTCAACAGCTAGGATAAAAGTCACTGGGAGTCATGCCACTCTCCACTATGCTAATCTGAACCAAGTGGTCAAGGTGAAATTGAAGATTGTGTGCATTGTTATATTGCTCGGTAAGCACATCTCTGATGTTAATAAGGACCAAGTTGTCTGTAGGGGTTGTGTTGAGGCAAAATATGATGAAGTTTTGCAACAACAAACGTTGGAGGTTCTGTTATGGCAGTTTGATGGCTCAATTTCTGTGAGTAGAGCTGGGTTGAAGAGGAGACTCATGAAATGACCCAAGAAAGGGACTCATACCTAGTTTACACCCTTATGGATATGACATACACGGAAGTACAAGACGTGTCCTAAGGACCCGTACTATCTGCAATCGAGTAGCAAGCGTGGGATGACAGTTGGATGGCTTAGATGTTTGGCATGACTGAGAAACAACTTCACATAAGAGGTCTCCATGTCATAGATAAGGATATGGAAAGCTTGGCCGAGCACCCTCCACTGATGGATAATGCCATGTATATATGCAGAATGGGCCCGACGTTTCAAGAGATGTTTGATGATGATGAGCTCACCATTTATGCAGAGATGGATAAGGAGGATGATGATGATGTTGTGAGACAACCACTATTTTGATGTCAATCGATGGTGCCACTGATGTGGTTGGTGGTCGTGATGTTGACGACGACGAAGCCTATGGGAGTTTTCTCTAACTCTATACTTTGTGTTAATTTGTGCATTGAGGAAAGTTCTATCTTTAGGTGTGGGGTGGGATATGAATTTCCTTGTACATATTTTATTGCTTTATTGAGTCTTTTTTTTAGTTGGGTTCCTTAGCTTTTTTTTTTTTTTGCTAGTTTTTCTGAGAATATTCCTATTGAACCGACTAGGACTAGCTTTTATTTAATTCTGTTAAGTCTTAGAGTCGTCATAGGAGTGGAAGTTCCCTATGATGGATGGATGATGATCGTCTTAAGGGAAAATTAGTCGAAGAGTAGTAGATTGAAAAACTGACCCTTTTGGTATTTTGAAGCCCTATCCTAAAAGATTGCCAAACGTCATGTGAAGTCATGCTTGTATATAGAAATTTGACGTGGTAACCTTGAAGCAATCACAGGTTCTTTATTTTGATTCTAAAGCAATCTAGCTAGCTTAGTTGAGTGCAAACACTATAATGCAATTCATATGAGTATGCTAAAGTGATTATGTCCTTATGTGTGTCAGGATGCCATGTGTGGTGATTAATAGCTTAGTTCTTGCATTGATTGACATCTAGAAGCTACCCGTGTCTGTTTTATGAGTAACTCGTATGACTTAGAAGGTGATTGAGACATTTCTTTGAATAACCAAAAAAAATTGTTACTCTTTTGTATGCCTCCAAATGAATTATCCCTAGTGTAGCCCCAATGCGCCTTTTAGCCTTGATATCCTTGATTAAACCACATGATTGAGCCGATCCCTTTCTATTGATGTCATAAGTATTTGATCCTACAGTTATCCTTAATGCACTAAAACTTGACCTTTTTTCTGAGTCAACTTGATCAATGGGGAAGCTATGAATGAAAATACTTCCAGAAATCTCCTATAATAACAAGCCAAACCTAAGAAACTTCTGATATCTATTGGAGAGGTGGGTCTACGCCATTGCTTCACTACCTCTATTTTCTGAGAATCCACTTGGATTCCTTCACTAGATACTACATGACAAAGGAAAGTGACTAATTGTAACCAAAATTCATATCTGCTAAACTGAGCGAATAACTAACGATCTTTGAGAGTTTGCAGAACAACTCTTAGATGAGTCGCATGCTCCTCCTCATTCCTAGAGTAAACGAGGATATTATCAATGAAGATGATAACAAACAAATCCAAATATTGCTTGAACACCCTATTCATTAAATCCATGAAAGTTGTAGGAGCGTTCGTTAGTCCAAATAACGTAACCACAAATTCATAATGACCATACCGAGTTCTGAAGGTTGTCTTTGGAATGTCGCTATCTCTGAATCTGAGTTGATTATAGCTGGATCTGAGGTCTATCATTGAATAATAACTAGCACCCTGAAATTGGTCAAATAAGTGATCAATCCTGGGGATAGGATACTGATAAGTCCACGATATTGACTCTTTTAGGGGTTTATTTTGATGGATTTAGTGTCCTCAAATGCATATTTTGTCTCAATAACCAATGAAAATCATTGATTTTCAAGTATTTCGAGTTAGAGACAAAGCATGGACACTATTGGGCAGAAAGGAACAAGGAAGTTGAAAAGAAAGAAGAAAATACGGCCTGAGGATCTCCTAAACCATTAGGCGAGTCGTCGAATGGCTATGGTCTTGCCTAATGTTCCATTGTGCCAAGCTCTAAAGGAGAAAATCGAGTTTGCGAGATAAAGAAGCAGTCAGCGAATCGCCAAACGATTTCGCAATGCAATACTTCATCGCCAAATGTTACAAAACTTGAATTTGCTGAAGGACGATGCAGAAAGGGGATGAATCAGATCAAAGGGCAGATCGTCGAGTGGATCGACGCGCCAAACTAACTGCACCGAGTGATCCTTCGCAGCACACTTTTTGACAACTATAAATACCTGTTAGAATTTTTAGTTTAGTATCAAGTTTTACAATTCACAAACCAATTTTTAGAATTACTCAGTTTTGGAACTTATTTTTTGAAGACGATTTTTCTTAGCTTTGAAGATTTGAAGATTTTCATTTCTAAGCAATTGGAACTGGGTATTAAAGATTCTTCATCTTTGACGTGTGTAAAGACAATATCTATTGTACCCATTTGATGAAAACACTTTTCGGTATCGATTTCTATCTCTTTACTATGTCTAGCGAATACCCCAATTCTTAGGTGTAATTTTGTGAATATGGGTTGAATTTACTATTGGGTATTGCTAATTGATGTTTATTCGTTGTTTAAAGGTTATTTGTTCAGAATTTGTGTTTGAATTTAATGGGGTTGTAGTTGCAAATACAATTTTATCTTCGTGTTTTTTACTTGCTCGAGAGAGAGGTCTTAAAACTAAAACTACTGAATTGATAGTCTATGGTTATTGGGTTCTCGTGGGTTCAACTCGAGATAGTGAATCTTAAACCCTCTCCCACACTTTCAGCTCGAGAGAGTGAATGGACTAAGGCGAAGGATGTGCTTCATTGCCGTTTATCGGTGTTCGAGGGAAACCAATTTGATTCGGAATAAATTGCTCGAGCGAAAATTTACCTCTACTAAAGTCTATCCTAGTTACCAATTTGCAGCGAGTTACTATCAATAGCATTTACCCAATTGTGTATTTTAGTACATATTCCTATCACATCCCAAAAATTTCGTCTCCATATTTGAATTTTCATTTTTAGTTGTTATTTCAATTGATAACTGATTACAAACCCCTTTAATAATTGACACTTGTACCACCCTTTAATTTGATGTCTTTCTTCGTAAATGTCTATAGCTATAATTGACTACACATTTATGTTTTTCTCTTAATTCTGAATTACAAACCGCTCCTTTGGGATTCGACCCCAACTCACTAGTTGGTTATATTACTATTGAATGACTGTGGACGCTTAGTATTGGATGACGCTCTTGGATACGTCAAGTCAAAATGGCGTCGCTGCCGAAGAATGGTTTTAATTGAGATTTTTTTGGTTAAGTTGAATTTTGCTCCTGTTAATTGTAGTTCTACTTACTTCATTTTCAGTTTTTTTTTGCTTGTTTTATTGAAAACATGAAGTATGAGTGTAAACGGCGGCAATGGTAGCCAAGTAGGCCATCAAGAAGACATTGGAAAGCTCAACGATGTCAACGAGCCTCATGCTAATGACCCCCATCTCATGGACGGTATTGGTGCCATTCACTAGCCTCCGAGCGAAGGGAATGCGGTGTATCACATCACGAGTACTATGTTGCAACTCTTGCAACTAAAAGGGCTTTTCAGTGGTTTGGCTCATGAGGATCCCCATGAACACATTAGAAACTTCGTGGATATATGCGGACCATTATCCTTAAAATATATCTCCCAAGAATCGATTCGCTTGAGGTTGTTCCCATTCTCTTTAATGGAAGAAGCATGCAAGTGGCTGGCTGAATTGCCACGTGAATCAATCACTTCATGGGAGGAGTTGATCACCACATTTTAAGTGTGAATTTTCCCTCCCTCGAAGATGATTCTACAGGACAGCATTCACAGCTTCAAGAGTCTAGAAAGAGAGCCAATTCATGAAACTTAGTTGTGATTCAAGAAGTTGATGCTTCAATGCCCAATCCATGGCTTGCTTGATAATGTGTTGCTGCAGTATTTTTATCGGAGTCTTGATTCGGTAAATAAGGGTGTTGCTAACCAACTTTCTCCAAGAGGCTTAATGTTGCAACCTTATGTGATAGCGACTCAGTTCTTGGATGGCATAACTACCATAAACAGGGTATGGTATAGCCGTGAAGACTAGATCTCCCCCCTCACGTTCAAGTTGACTAAGGAACAGATGGAAAAGGACCAAGAGAGAGACCAAAACATGGCCAAGATCATGACACAACTTTATATTTAGACTAAAAATATCATGGGAGCTGGTGCTCTAAGTGTCAACGTCGTGGGTGTCAGGTGTGCTAATCCGGATAAGTCCAAGTTTGAAACCTTGTATCGTGAAAAGGTAAATTTCCTAGCCAACCAAGGCGGTGGCTATCGATCAAACTACCCGAGCAGGGTGGTAATTAAGGTTGGGCTAGGGATGAAGGTTGGAAAGATCGAGATCATGAATGGACGAACCATAATCCAAATTAGAAGGATGAGAAGAAGGATAGATATGTACCTCCCCATGAGCGCCAAAAACCAAAGGATTCGAAAGGTGGTAGGTCTGAGGATATGCTCTCTCATATCCTCAACAAAGTTGAAGGATCAGAAAAACTCTTAAAAGAAATGAAAGAAAATGTACCCTTAGCCAAACCGTCACCTCTCATTCAGTGTCGATCAAGCAATTGGAGATCCAAATGGGTCATATATCGTCTCATCTCAACCCGAGACAGCAGGGAGGTTCGCCTAGTGATACTATGGCTAACCCCAAGAATGAGGTTTGAAGGTGGACTTGCGTTCTGCTGCGATGTTAACTAAGGCACTGCTTGGGAGGCAACCTAAGTTTTCTTATTTTGTATACCTTTCTTTGTTTAGAATAATGATGTGTTGTTTGTGAAGGTTAACGTGTGGAAAGTGTTCGGAATGAGGGAAATTGATGAGAAAAAGGTCCAGTTGGCGCATCTCCGAAAAGGTCGGCGACCCCAACTCAGACCATCATTGGACTCAAGACAACTTTCACTTGGAGTCTGTAAATTTCGGCGAAAACCAGGATATTATTAGCAAGTCACCAACCTAGTCGGCAACCCTGATATAGTCCACCATTTGGATCTCCAAATCAATTGGAAGTCCTGTAAAATTCAGCGAGGTAAGTGTCGACTCAGTGCTTCGCCGAGCGAATCGGCGAGTAAGACTAATGTCGCCGAATGGGCGAACACTAGATGGTTTTTAAGGCCAAAAGGTTATATTTTTCAAACTCTTCACTTTCCCACTCTTTAAATCTTTAAAAACTCACACCTGCACCGTAGTTTATATATTGTCGCATTTTGAGAAGTATTTTAGTTGTTGATTGGTGCTTGGAGTTGGATTACATTGTCGCCTAAGATTTCAATCTTATCTAAATCGACATAAAATGTTGGTTTTCCAAACCCCGAGTTCATTTTTATCAAAATTGTACTCATTTGAAACATTATTATCTTGATTGTCATGTGCTGGACCTCTCTAATTGGATTAGTAAGTTTGAATGCCTATTTTAAGCTGATAATCTTGCCCATATTGTTTTGATTGTTGAAATCCCATATTCTTGTGCGTTGAAATGATTTAAATTTTGTAGGGTTGTGCTTGCATGTTGTCTAATTTAGTTGGGTGAAGTCCGAGTATCCCAGGGCAATGGGTGTTATGGGTCTCGTTTGAATTTGATTTGTGCATGCTTTGATTTTGTTTATAGGGGTTGTGGGGTTGTATTAGAGAAGATGGGTCGAAAATAGGCACATTGGGTCATTTGGCAAGTTGGGTCGAGCTCTCCAAACCACTTGGCGGTTCGCCTAATATCCCTATCTCACCTTTAATTTCATGAGTTAATTGATGTTGGGCTCTATAACTTTCGGCGAGAGGCTTGAGGTTGCCAAAAGATTTCTTGATCACCTTTTGTCTGCACCACTGAACTCTATTTGCACTATAACTTTTGGCTAGTCACTGAAAGTTCTTTCTTATCACCGCCTTGCCACAACTTTTGAGCCAATCCTTTTGGTGAGCTCGATCCAGCTCACCAAAGTGATTCAGCAACTTGCCGACTAGTTTGGTAAGTCTTTCTACAACTATGTTTCTATAAATTTGATGAAGTTATTTTTAACTTTTTCTTGATGTGTTGTGAGTATGGTGAGGACAAACATAGACATGCCATCAGGTAAAAGAACATTGGGGATCACAATTAACGAAAGGGGATCAAATCCTTCAAAGAGAGAAAGGCAAGAACCTCCTCCAGATGAGAAAGGAAAAGGCAAGAGACCTAAGTCTGACAGGGCTACTGCTGGCTCCCAGTCTACTCTATTTGAGCCTGATGAGGACAAGCCTTTACAGTCCCAGCAATTTGAGCTCCGAGCTAGATCTCACCCAACATCTACAAGAGTCCCTCATACTTCCACACTAGAAGAATCAGTGCCAACTCCGGCACCTCCTATGGCTCATGTGCCACCAGTTGTTTCCCCACCTAAACTCCTCAACAGGTTGAAAAGAGATGGTTTGCAAACCATCCTCGAGGAAAAGTTGCTCTCTACAGAGGGTTTGGAGGGGAGGTACTCTTGTGTAGCAGAGTTATTACAGTGGCACCAGTTTCAGATTTCCACCATGCCTCGAGGCACCTATGTTCCTTCATGGGTCTGGGAATTCTATGATGCATATGCTACCTTGGTGCCAAACAGTAAGAAAAAGGCTGGCGAGTTTAGATCAGTTAAGTCGGTCATGGTTCGAGGTGTGGAAGTAGGGTGCAACAGAGATATCTTAAATGTTGTTCTTGAGAGGGCCACAGGGTTTGAGCATGATTATGAGGGCTTGGTGACAGCCCAGTCCCTAGATGACTTGAAAGGGTGACTTGCCCCCTTTCTCTCTGATATTAATCTAAGGTGGATGGATGCGGGAGTTCAGATCGAGAAGAAGGATTTGAATATAGGTGCCCGATATTGGTTTAGATTCATCAGCAGCTCCATCATGCCTTCACAGAATGAATCCATCCTCTGGCATGCGAAGGCAGCTTGTCTAGGGTCTATCTTATCGAATAGGTGGCTCAACTTGGGCTTTATTATAGAGAAGTAGATGGTCATGAGAGCCAAGCAGAGGCAGACCTCTTTGCCCTTCCCAATACTGATCACAGAGCTGTGCCGGCGTGCTGGAGTGCCCCGGGATGCTACAAAAGATCTTGATATTACCCTATCCTCCTCTACTAACATCTGGCGCATTGAGGTTGAGTATACTAAAGAGGAGGCTGACAGGAGGAAGGCAGCTCCCGTGGACATATCTCCAGAGGTGGATATAGATTATATACCTGTAGAGGCGTCTTCGCCTACTTCGGCCTCCGGGCCTTCAGGTACTTCTGCCCCTTCTATTTCTTCACAAGTTCTGAGCACCTCTACCTCATCCCAGCCAACCAAGATTACTCAGGAGATGATCTTGAAGATGGGGCATCTAGCCCAATCAGCTGATGTGTGGGCGACTCCGTTAGAGAGATCCATCTTAGGGATGATTGAGAGTGTTATTTTGGCTGCATGACCACCCATCCAGGCTTCTGTTGATGATCTGGCTACTAGAGTCACAGCTTGTGAGAGCAAGTAGGGGAAGGCCTCCGAGATGACAGCTTTTAAATTTGAGGTAACAAATTTGAGAAAGGATGTGGACTATCTAAAGTATACTGACTTCACTTCTTTGCTGGAGGTTGCAGATGATTTGGATTCTCCTAAGACTTTAGGGATTCCTCCAGTTACTACCGAAGACATACATAGGGATGATGTAGCAGTTGATGAGTCGTATGTAGAGACCGACGAAGAGATGACCGAGATTAGAGAGTAGAGCATATATAGAGACTTGTCGAATCTTAAGGAGATGATTATGCAGTTTGTGATTCAGACGTCGCTGATCGGGTAATCCATGGCATTTCCTAGTAGGTCTGATACTGTTGTTACTTCTGAGGTAACCCCAGGTACTGAGGCTCAAGACCAGACTGATGTACCGGACACTGATGCTCATGCCCAGACTGATGCACCGAACACTGATGCTTAGATAGATGGAGCGACTTCATAGACGGATCCCCTCTTTACCCCCCTCTCTTTCGTACTTTTATTTTGACTTATGGATATTATATTTTTGTTTGCATTTGAGGACAAATGCTTTTATTTGTGGTGGGGTGAGGCTCACCTTTTGTGTGACATTCATTATTCTTGTTTTGTTTAGATTTGGGCTTTGAGCTAAAAATTGTGTTTTTACACTGCTTTTGTGGTTGCTTGAGCTTGTGGCTCCTTGCTTTTGACCCTTCCGAAAAAATTTTGCCACCTCTTGTATATGCTGAATGTGGTTGTTCTCTTGCAAATTTGAGTACCGATTTTGATCAATATCGATGACTTGAATAGTGCTCATAATTGAACAAAAATGAATGTGCGGCTATGACGAGGCCAATTGAAGTTGCATAGACAATATGTGAACTCTTTGCATCTCATTGTGACTAGCCAAGTATCGAATTAAGTCTCTTGTGATGAACATTGCACACTAGCGAAAGTGTGAAGTCTTATTTGACATTGGTGTCAGTGCCTTGTGTGATGAGCTTACCGTGAACCATGTGTGATGCACCTAGAATTTTTCCCGTTGGTTTGGTTGACTAAGTGATTCAATTTCTTGAGATGATCTTAGGAAACTTTAAAGAGTGTGAACCAATTTGAAATTATACCTCTTTTTGTGGCTTACCTTATGAGTGTGTGAACCTCTTTTGAGCACCCTTTGAGCCTTAACCTTTTCTTGGAAGAAACTTGATAACATTGTGACCTTTTATCGATCCATTACCCATAATCCTCATGATTTGTAGTTTGTGTGAATAGCCAACTTAGGCCAAAAGCCTAAGTTGGGGGTGTGGTGAAAAGAAAAGGTAAATCAATAAAATGCAAAGAGGTCCCTTTTGCCCATGTTCTGAGAAAAATGAAACCCCTCCATATAAAAAAAAAAGGAAAGAAAAAAAGAAAAGATTGAAAAACAAAAATAAAGCAAAAGTTGTGAAATAAGGTTGTGGAAATACAAAAAAAATGGGGTTTCCAATGACTCATGAAAGATGAATAAGAGGTGACTTTTGAGCTTGAATGAAAATGATAAAGAGAAGGAAAGAAGGTGTTGTTCACATCACATTTCATGAGGATTTCAGCTTATAAGCCTAAATCACCATACCATTGCACTCAGCCCCATTACAAACCTTGAAAAGACCTTTTTGATCTTGAATGAACTAAAGCAAAAGTCAGTTGGAAAATAAGGGAAAACCTATGGGTGAAATTACGCATTGTGTTTATCTTTGTGACTGTGAGTGTTGATCTTGACTCCAGAACTTTAATTGATTGAACCATTGAGTGAATATGGAATCATTCTTTTTGCGAGGGCATTTGAATACATTTGTTGAGCTTGAACTTGCATTTGAAGCAAGTATAGTAAGCGATTCTTTGGTAATGGTAAGTCACAACTTGAATCTTTGAGTGCACAATTGATCCTTGCATGAGTAAGTTGAGTCTTTTTGTGTGCATTCATGATTGAGTCTTGTGTATCACTGTTTAAGGCATCCTTTTTGAACTGCTGAACTTGAGTTTTACTTGGGACAAGTAAATGTTTAATTTGGGGGTGTTGATGAGTCCACGATTTGGACTCTTTTAGGGCTTTATCTTGCTGGGTTTAGTATCCTCAAATGCATATTTTGTCTCAATAACTGATGAAAATCCTTGAGTTTTAGGTATTTCGAGTTAGAGACAAGCCATGGACACTATTGGGCAGAAAGGAACAAGGCAGCTAAAGAGAAAGAAGAAAAGATGGCCTGAGGATCTCCTAAACCATTAGGCGAGTCACCGAATGGCTATGGTCTCACCTAATGTTCCAGTGTGCCAAGCTCTGAAGGAGAAAATCCAGTCGGCAAGATAAAGAAGCATTCAATGTGTCACAGAACGATTCCGTGATGCAGTACTCCATTGCCAAATGGTACAAAACTTGAATTTGCTGAAGGCCAATGCAGAAAGGCGATGAATCAGACCAAAGAGAGGATCAACGAGTGGATCGACGATCTCAACTAACTGCGCCGAGTGATCCTTTGCAGCACACTTTTTGATAACTATAAATACTTGTTTAAATTTTTAGTTTAGTATCAAGTTTTACAATTCACAAACCAATTTTTAGAATTACTCAGTTTTAGAACTTAGTTTTTGGAGACAATTTTCTTTAGCTTTGAAGATTTGAAGATTTTCATTTCTAAGCAATTGGAATTAGGTGTTGAAGATTCTTCATCTTTGACAGTGTGTAAAGACAATATCTATGTACCTATTTGATGGAAACACTTTTCGGTATCGATTTCTATCTCTTTACTATGTCTAGCTAAAACCCCAATTCTTGGGATGTGATTTTGTGAATATGGGTTGAATTTACTGTTGGGTATTGCTAATTGTTTGTTTATTCGTTGTTTAAAGGTGATTTCGCTCAGTAGTTTTGTTTGAATTTAATGGGGTTTGTAGTTGCAAATAGAATTTTATCTTCGTGTTTTTTACTTGCTCGAAAGAGAGGTTTTAAAATTAAAACTACTGAATTGATAGTCTGTGGTTATTGGGTTGTCATGGGTTCATCTCGAGAGAGTAAATCCTAATCCCTTTCCCACACATTTAGCTCGAGAGAGTGAATGGACTAAGGTGAAGGTTGTGCTTCATTGCCGCTTATTGATGTTCGAGAGAAATCGATTTGATTCGAGGTAAATTGTTCGAGAGAAAATTTACCCCACTAAAGTCTAGCCTGGTTACGAATTTGCAGAGAGTTACTATCAATAACATTTGCCCGGTTGTGTATTCTAGCCCATATTCCTATCACATCCCAAAAATCTCGTCTCCATATTTGCATTTTCGTTTTTAGTTGTCATTTCAATTGCTAATTATTACAAACCCCTTTGATAATTGACACTTGTGTCACCCTTTCATTTGATATGTCTTTCTTCATTGTTTATAGCTATAATTGACTTGAACACATTTATGCTTCTCTCTTAATTCTCAATTACAAACTGCTCATTTGGGATTCGACCCCAACTCACTAGTTGGGTTATATTACTATTGAACGACCTTGGACGCTTAGTATTGGATGAAGCGCCCGCATACATCAAGTCAGATACTTATTCTTGATGGTGACTTTGTTTAACTGACAATAGTCAATGCACATTCTGAAAGAACCATCTTTGTTTTTCACGAACAACATTGGAGCACCCCATGGATAGATACTATGTCTGATGACGCCCTTATCTAGAAAGTCTTTCAATTGTTCTTTGAATTCCTTAAGCTTAGCTGGAGCTATTCTGTAAGGAGGAATCGATATAGGTTGGGTATCTAGAAGGAGATCTATTCTGAAGTTGATTTCCCTTTCATAAGGAACTCCGGGAAGATCTTTTGGAAACTCATTTACAATTAGGACTGACTCAAGAACTGGGGTTTTGGAGTTTGAATCCTTAACCTGAACAAGATGATAGATATAACCCTCGAAAATCATCTTTTTGTCCTTGAGGTGAAAGATAAATCAACCCATAGGCAATGTGATACTACCCTTCCATTCTAAGCAGACTCATTTGGAATTGAAATCGAACGATTCAAGTTCTACAATCAATTGAGGCATAACAAAAATTTAACCAATCCATGCCTAGAATGATATCAAAGTCTACCATTTCTAACTTTACAAGGTGTGCTGAGGTAATTTTTTGAGAGACTCTGACAGGAAAATTTCTATATACCCGTCTAGCTATAACTGGGTCACCAACTAAAGTAGAGACGGAGAAGGGTTCTGAAAGAGTTTCTGGACTGACACCGAAGTTTACTGCTATATAGGGAGTTACAACAGAAAGAGTAGCCCCTTGATCTAACAATTCATAAGCATCTAAATTGAAGACTCATAACGTACCAATGACCACATCAGGAGGATCTTCCTAGTCCTGGCGAGCCTGGAGAGCATACAACTTGTTCTAGCGCTGACTGCCAACTATACTAGATGACACACCTTGCTGAGTTGGGTGACCTGCTGGTGCTGCTGGAAATATAAACTGAGCCCTATTATTGTTACCTCCTTGACCCTGCCTGGCAGAAGGGCAATCCTTCAACCTATGGCCAGACTGATCATACCCAAATTACGTTTTTTTGCTGCAAGACACACGCCCAGATGGTCCTTACCACACATTGGACAAGTTGGGAAATTCCTATTACCTGAATTACTCCCCTGAGACTTAGAGCCTGATGCCATACCTTTCTGATATTGTCGAAACCTAGGGGATGGAGCAATAACTGATGAAGGTGCTAGGGCTATAGACCAATGCTAAAGCTGTGAGCAATTTCCATCACCCGATTTTTGCTACAGTATTCATGATTCCCTGTTCTAGCCTTTTTGTTGTACTTAGCCATTTCCTTAAGCTTATTCCCCTCAACCTGTTGAGCGTGAGTCATAAGCTTGGAGATATTCATATCCTCTAACAACATAGCATTTCTGCACTCTGTCTTCACCAAGTCGGATATCCTAAATAGAAACTTGCTCATTTTTGCCCTTGGATCGGCAACCATGTGTGGAGCATACCTAGAGATTTGGGTGAACTTAAGTGTGTACTCTTTGACTGATATTGTACCTTGCCTCAAATTTATGAATTCTTGTGCCTTAGACTCTTTGAGTGAACCAAATGATAGCCACATCCTTAAGCTGGTAGGATGTCAACTCTACCCTATTATTACCAGTCAGTTGCATTACTCTAAAAAAATTCTTTACCTCGTTAATGAAGTTTTGTAGGTCCTCACCAACTTGCGACCATAGTAACTCAGGAGGATTCATTCGAACAAAATCTCGAACGCTAGATGTTGTGTACCCACTATTAGCATTTGCAGGAACTGGAGCATGCTAATTGTTCTGGTTGGCTACACTCTGAGCCAAAAGATATATGGCATTCCGAAACTCTGCATTCAAAACCTCATGGTCTGGAACTGGAGGGAATGCGTAAGCGTTCCGTGCATTATTATTCCGTCTGTAGGCTCTACGAGGAGGCGTGATTTGAAATGAAATACAATGAATTAGAATGAGAAGTTGAATCATACCTTACACATATAAGAGTAGCAAGAAAGTGAAGTTTTTTCTAAAACATTTTGTAGGCTCCCTCTCATTATATGTGGTGCACTTCACATCCATGAAAAGGACTCTACTTAGTACGGCTTTTAGACATCCTATGACTCTTGAACCTAATACTCTAATACCAAATTTGTCATCCCCTGAGGCTACCCCTTTAATGTAAACACAAGACCTAGGATCATGAGTGACCCCAAGCTAACCCTGTTTGGCATAACATAAGCATACTGACATTATCTAAGAAAACAAGAACTAATGCGGAAGCTAAAACAATAGTTAACTGAATGCAGGGAATACCCAATACTAATCTGAATCTATATAAATAATATCTAAAAGTTTAGTGATACTGAACATCATCCAAAAATTAAAGTTGAGTCTAACTCTACATCTGAAAAAACCTCTAACTGACTTGAGTTGCTACGACATGCCCCCAACTAACTCTAGCAAAACTGAAACTAAAATAAAAGACTAAAAGGGAAAACATGTCTATTGTGTTCGAAATATGAGGACTCGCCACTGAAGCTGTTGAATATGGATCAAGAAACGATCTATGTGTGATCTAGATGTTGCGTACCTGAACCTACATCATGAAAGGATGTAGCGCAGAGTATGCGTCAGTACTTGGAATGTATTGATGCAGGCTATGGACAATAGTTGAACAAACATATAAGCTGAAAAAAAAACATAACTGAGCAATGACATAATCTGAATTATAACAATAATACTGAAATATACTTATATGAGTTGAACTGAATGCAATGACCAAGTACTGATTTTTAACATAACATGCTATCTACTAGATGTTGTAGTATAACTGAAAACTAGCCAAATGCACTAATAGTCTGACTGTGGGAGCTACTATTAACCGACATAAAACCACGTGAGCTAAACTTGGAGTCCGATGTATCCGCCCCATTGAAAGGACCCAATATACCTTTTTTGGGGTATAAAGGCATGACTGGCGTGATCACTATATCTGATACCCATAGAGGGGACTTATAAACCCACGAGGGCACGTAGTTTTGGGACTATGAGGGTACCCTAATCCCTAGTCCAACTCAGTTCTAAGACTACTCCCAACTGGAAATGTGTGAGACACAACATAACTGAAATACTGGATAGCTCAATATTCAAACATGCAAATCTGAGAATGCAGCATTTATGTACTGAGAATGAAATATTCAAAACATGAGCATGTATAACTATTTAATTGACCTAGCAAGTGTAATTGATGAGCTAAGAGAATTTACACAACTAAGGTTCTGAGTTTCATGTAAGGAACTAAGAAACGATTCTACAACAACATGATAATTCGATTAGGAATACTATAGCAAGTAAATCACAATCAATTTATAAGGTTTTAGAAACCTTAGGTTTAAACAAGATATATGAATCAAGAATTTGACTGAATTCTAGGGACTTAGTGGATGAAAGGAACCCACTAGTAAAATCCCACATACCTGGTGACAAATTTCACGGAGAAATCCTTCGATTTCAGGCATGGAACTAAAGAAACACCGTTGCATTCTATGAAGGGCTTGGGTCGCCTCTTTTATCCTCTATTGCTCCAAGTTTGATGAATTTTTGGTGAATAAATCGATTAGGGTAGGTTCTGATTAGAATACTAGGCTTAAACGGACTAAAACGATGTAGTTTAGGTGTCCAACGTATAGGGGAAAAGACCAAAATGGCCCCAACTTAAAATCTAACTAGGCCAACCACGACGCCGTTGATGGTCCATCATGGGGACCATGGCCAATCAAGTGGGTCGTGGTTCTTGGCCAGTGTCTACTGGTTTAGATCCCTTCCCTCTACGGTCTACTTCACGGACCGTGTGAAGGATCACAAACCGTGAAGGTCACCCTGGTCCACCATTTGGGCTAAGGGCCTATTGGCTAAGCTTCACTAACCTCACCACGGCCCATGGTTTGACGTTTGAGCCCTGGTGGTTCTGTCTAACCTCCACGAGCCTTCCTATGGCTCGTGTGGTATTCCATGGCCCGTGAAGGGTCTCGTGGTCCACCAATCTTATGACGGTGTGAACCACGATGAGGGTGACGAACCGTGGTTCCTTTCATGGTCCGTGAACCCCTCCGTGGTTCACAGATTTTTTGTTGTTCTGTCTGAGCTAAGTTTTGAGGTGTTATACATAGTTATTACTAAGTTGTAAAGTAGCCCATTGGGCGCTCTTATTACCTATGTTTTTGTATAAGTCATGGTGTTTGTTTAGTTTCTTATAAGTCTAATACTTTAGCATGAGTTTAGTATATTAATTAGCAAGTGCTCATAAAAATCCTTAATATTCGCCCCTTTCTAGTTAGGGACATGACAAAGATTATAAACCTATGAATCAAATTATAAGTGGCTAAAATTTATCTATCTAGTGTTTCAGCTACAAATGATTGTGGAGTTGTTGAGCTTTAAGATGAAGTTTGGTTATTATATGAGTTATTCTTATGTTCGTATTTTATTAGTTTGATGCTTGATCACATTGAAATACAACTATTGTCTTGTATTGAACTCAAAAGAGGGATTTAGAGATAGAATACGAAATATGAAAAGTGAGTTCGTTTTTTGCTAAACCAAGGAATCGATGCGTAACTAGGATAAGGATATACCTAGTTTGCCTCGCTTGGCTAATAAAGTAGAAGATAGCGTAATGCCCTGAAATTGGGACAATCCCCAATCAACTATGTAGTTAGGCATCCAATTTTGGTAAAAGGTTAGATGCTCAAGAGATCATAACCATATTGTCAACCTCGTAAGTCAATAACTCGATAACCAAAAAAATTCTAATGGTGCAAACACTCTACATGACTTCACATAAAAGTCGTGGCCTTGGAATTTCCTAAATATTGTAATAACCCTAGTTTGAACTAAAGTCGTAGTCACTTAACTTTACTATAACACCCCAACTTTTCGAAACGTTTAAATTAACTTATATCTTCGTGGAAAGACAAGGAGAGTGGGTAATAAATTAAGAATGATGTGGTATGTCATATTTCAAGTGTTCTGTATCTCAAGTTTTGAAGTTAGGTAAGTGGAAAAATAAAAGTTGGTGAAAGTTATCGTAAGTTCCTTTTTAAAGATTTCTCTGAAATTTGGGTCAAATGTCTCGGAGGTTTTCTTCCAATATGTAAAGCTTTTGGGCCCCATGACCTATCAAAACGAAGGTCTACAAGCCTATTTTCCAATGCATCAAAACTTTCATTCATACGACTTCAGAATAGAGAGATATTCACATTTTTGCGAGACTGCGCAAACAGGCATGTGAGGTGGGGCCCTAGGTCGGTGGAACTTTTTATATATCATCTTCTTCGACTTTCTATCATTTTTCTTAGTGAAGAACCAGAAAACTTAGAAAACCCAATTCTAGGATCAACCAAATTATAGATTTTCTCGACTTAATTCCTTGACGAAAGTTGTTCTACCCGTTGAGCTCGTCATCATGGTACAATTTGTTTTATCGATTTCGTAGCATATCATACTTTGGTGTTGGGACAGTAATGGTTTGGGAATATTTTAAGGTTTGAGGTGTATTACAAACTTAAGATCAAGGTAAGACCCTTTTTTCATCGACTCTAGCTTTGATAAGCCACAAATAGCAATTTGTGACGGAAATACTTATCTTTTATCGGATTATCGTGGTATCTTCTATTTTTTTGTGTTGATTATGGTCCTGCCTTGTTGTAGTATCGAGGGGGTTATGAGTAAAAGTTGTTAGGCCACGTGAATTCATCGAAAAAGGTATGTTAAGGCTATTCCTTTCTTACGGCATGTTTCCTTAAAGTTTAGGAGCAATGTAATTGGGTTGTTATCATTGTTAAACTTGTAGCCATTATTGTTGATTGTTGGTTGCTCGAGTGGATGTAATCCTCTCTTTTCGGGATTCTTATTCAGTTAGTAGAGTCCTTATGTTGGACACGACTTAGAGGCTATTCGTATAGGTTGCTTATAGCTAAATTGCTCGTTTTTATCCTATTGGATTGTTATTGTTGCCCTTAGGGCTATTGTGGTTAGCTGTAGGAATGTGATATATGCCTAGAAGGGCTATGTTCTGCCTATGGAGCTATATCGATGCCTAGAAGGGCTATGAGTTGCCTACGGGGCTATATTGATGCCTAGAAGGGTTGTGAGTAGCCTACGGGGCTATATTGACGCCTAAGAAGGCTATGTGCTGCTTACAGGGCCATGTTGTTACCTAAGAGGGCTATGAGTTGTCTATAAGCTATATTGTTGCCGAAGAGAGGTATGTGTTGTCTACGAGGATATATTATTTCCTAAGAGGTCTATGTGACCGCCTATGGGGCTAGGGGACTACCGATAGGGGTATATAGACTAATTGACACCTTCTGGGCTTATGGGGCCTGGGTAGGTGGTTTTGTGTGTTGTTTGTGCCTGCCGAGCTTATGGGGGCTTGTTTAGATTGTTGTTTTATTATTTTTGATATGTTTAGATTTAGGAGCAGGTCAGTACACTTATCTTATCCTTGATTTATTTATTGAATTACTCTTAGTATATTAGGATACCTACTCATAGTCTATTACCTTTCATACTCGGTATATTATTTCGTAATGATGCCCCATTGCCTGGGGGTACTGCATTCATACATGTAGGTCTCGATAGACGACCTAGTAGACCTTCTCAGCTGCAGGATTGACTTATATCTGATTGGCTAGCCCCTTTCCTCCGGAGCTGCCAGAGTTAGGAGGTGTGTTAGCTTTTGTTGTATATATTTTTATAGGTAGGCTAGAGCCCTGTCCCACCAATATTTACTACTCTTAGAGGCTTGCAAACTAGTGTGTGGGGTTTATAGCTACGGTATGACCATGTTGGCCTAGTTTGTTTGTTTGTTGAAGCTTGTTAGTTGTTTGATGTATTTTCTTGATATATACCTACTTTTAGTTTCGGTATAGAGATTATGGTGGCCTTGACGGCCCAATCAAGACTTCTGTGCTAGTTGGATATTTCTTTATATAAACTCTTGGGAGTAGTTGTTTCTTTTATAGATCTGTTGACATGGGCCTTGTCGGCCAATGGTTTAATTTTAAGCCGAGATATACTTGTTTGTTTTCTTGATTGCGTGTGGCTGCCATGTCCTAGTAGCAAATGGTTCAGTAGGGTCAGCTCGAGCGTGAGTTTTGGCATTAGCCAGTTGCGCCCCTTGAATCTTGGGCGTGACATTTACATAGTTGTTAATTGCAATATTTAAGTTACAATCACTATTAGAATACTTTTTAAGCACTTGCACCAAATGAAATTGAAAGTCAAATTGAATATTTACTAGTCAAAAGTTCTTTGGGTTTGATAATCTAGTTAATAAGAGTCACTTTATTATTTGTTAAACCACGTACACTTGCTTGTGCAATTTTTACATAATAATTACCTATTTTAATATAATAAACCACACACTATATGAGATTAATATTCTCATTAATAAAGGTCAAAGATTTATTTTCTTTAATCAATGTGGTATAACAAGCTTTCTCATGGTTTATCATCTATTAAATAAAGATACACATATTATTCACTTTTTATCTTTTAAAAAAAGATATTGAAACGATTTTTTAACTAAAAATGCCCAATGAGGCATTTATTAATAAAAAGAAATATTTACAAGGTTTTAGGCCCAAAAGTGGCCAAGACCTAAAAAAACAAAACAAAATAATTAAAATCTATTGATAGAAGAAAAAACAAACAAAATGAAAGAAAGAGAAAGTATCCATCAGAAATGGAAATATCTCGATGAAGTCGACCCATCGTCTTCCTCACCTTTGGCCACCATTGATGAACTCAAAAACAGATGAAATTAATGAAGAAAGCCTTCTTAACGAAAGATATTAGAGATGAGGTGCAATGAGCTTGGATGGATTACATC
Source organism: Solanum bulbocastanum (assembly GCA_037074985.1). Classification (NCBI taxonomy): domain Eukaryota; kingdom Viridiplantae; phylum Streptophyta; class Magnoliopsida; order Solanales; family Solanaceae; genus Solanum; species Solanum bulbocastanum. Next base: position 16,371,687 of record CM073602.1, on the reverse strand, counting down.
CAGAACGCTCAAAACTCTCAAAGGTTTAAGAGATAGATTGTGGGTCAGATCGATTCATTCTATTTTTTAGGGAAGATCTTTGGAATAGGAAAGCCAAAGCGGATCTATCAAAAAAATATTCTAAATAAATACTAGGTTGATACAAGACTCTTTCTTAGTTCAATGGGGTTAACTCTCACAAGTGTCATGTAATCCTGTTTGAGGAAGAGTTCTTCAACTCGATGTAGCCCAGATATGCTCTTTTATGTCGAAGGTAAGCTCTATAATCTCAGCCTTTTAAGAAACTATTATGATTAATTGCTTGTTTCACAGTAGTTCTTCGGTTGGTTCGCCTCTTGGTGCACCTCTGGACTTACAAGCTTCTATCATATAGCATTCCAAATAAGTCTTGCTCCTTTTCTTGTTTATTCATTTGTCTTATCAAAGCAAGAGGATCACAACCCTAACTCCTTGTCCTTTGACAAATTGAGCTCTGAAGGAGCATATACCACTGCCGAAACAACTCAGATATAGTATCCATGATCTTTCTATAAGATAAATCTTGTTAAGCTCTTCTCAGTGTTGATTTGACTACATGCTCGTGTCTATGTAATGGAATTTTTGTTCTCATTAAAATGCAAAATAGGGGTTTTGACATTTAGTAACTCTTCAATTAGGAACTTTCTTGGAATCTAGGATGATGAGTGACTTCCTTTTTTAGGTACCTCCTAAAACAAATTAAAAGCTTTAACATCTGTACCAGTGCCAGGACTTCTGCTTCTAGACTTGTTTTGATATTCAGACCATATGACTTTGCATAAATGAAACCTCCTTATCAATTCCTAACAGAGGAACCCCTAGCACTATGTCCTGAATTACCTTTTGAGGCTTTATATGAGTTATATTTGTACATTTCAATACCAGGAGATAACTAGTATATCACCTAAGTAGCTATAATAGATTTGTAACCTTCAAAGAATTTAATCAACATAGGATCATCTTTAGGAATATTCCTCAACCAAGAATATCTAACCATAACAAGACTATAAACATTTCTATTGATTTCTGTTGTCATGCTAAAATTTGAGATTTTTTCGTCCATGTTTTACTCTATTTCTCTTTTTCAAAATCTGTCAGAGTATAAAACCAAGGATAACATTAAACAAAGGTCTCAATTTAGATGTTTATTTAGTAGTCCATTATTTAAAAATAGTGTCCTATAGTTGCAAGAAAGTCCCGTCCACACCTGCTGCTCTATCAAACATTTCCCACAACAACTTTGCATTACAAGATATAAGGAGGTGTTCCAATGTTTCATTAACACTAAGGTCATAACAACAATAATGAACCACCTTCTCTAGTCCTACTCTGACAATAAAATTCCCCCAATAGGGATTCTTTGTTTGATTAATCTCTAGAAAAAAAAGAGATTTTAAAATGAGTGCCTTTTTTTTCAAACCTATCTAAACCTTTCATGTGTTACTCTAGGGGTCCTTATAACCTTTTATATTGACTAAATAGAACTTACATGAATGATTGAGCATCCACTAAGGTTTAGTCACCTCCTTACACTCGTACACCATATCAATCTTGTTAAGTATATGTTCTACCACTCTTTCATGGAAATTATGTCTTAGCAATTCTTCATTCCACCTGCCCTATTGCATCAACTGATTAATAACATCCTAAAAAGGATAAGTAGAAAAAAACACTCGTAGATAGTAGTGTAGTATTCCAAGTTGAGTCCAGTCATCAAACATAATACTAGAGGATCCACAGTTAAGCTGCCACCAAATTTCTTGATCAATGCAATCCCTAGCCATTAACATATGTTTCCAAGTCTGAAAATCTCTCTTCCACTCCACTATTTGAGGCATACATACTTGTTCCACATGAGATGAGACCATATAGTGTTTTTGGTCCTAAAATGTCACCAAAGCTTTGCAAATAAAGCTCTTGAGACGTCAAATAATAACATGAATCACAGACCTCCTCCTATCTTAGGTTGACAAATTTCAGCCCGAGAAACCTAGGGCTTATTTCTGCCCACTTTCTTGAAGCTCCAAAAAAATCTATCAAAAACTTTGTGTAGATCATGAATCACACATTTGGGTAGAATGATTACATATAATCCATATATATGTATACTTTATAAAACATTATTGATCAGAATAATCATTCCTCCAAAAGATAATAGTTTCCTTTCAGAGCTTGTAACTTATTATGTATTTTCTACATTAGATCATCAGAGTGTGTTTTCCTTTTCCTAGCATGCCCAATTAGGCATCCAAGGTAAGTTAAGGGAAAATTATCTCTAGGAAAACCTGAATATTCTTCTACAAGCTAAATATCTGTTTGAGCAGCCATAGAATGCAAAATAAAGACATTATTTTCTTTGTTAATCTTCTATCCTCATTTCCTTTCATAGTCTTGCAATATTCTCATCAACAATTCTATAGAGAACCAATCAGCATTAACAAAATCACGATGTCATCAACATAGGCTAAGTGAGTAATGTTTTCACTCCACTTAGGTAGACCAAAATCCTTATAATATGAGTATAAGTTATTCAGAGCCCTGGTAAGAACCTCAAAATAAGGGGATATAGGATCCCCTTTCTTGACCCTGATAACACTCAAATTACTCACTAAAATAATTAAATGAGTAAGCAATCATTAGCAATATAAGTACCCAACAAAAGAGTAAGAATTTAATGAGGAATATAAAAGTGCAAACCAATTCATTGTAGTAATTAGGACAAGTGGGTGGATAATTCCACCAAATTTAATAAAAGGATTTTGGAATCAGTTATCACAATTTGACTAAAAATAGGGATTACACAGTTAAAAGATGACGTAGGGGCATGGGAGTTAGTATCGACATCAAATAAGGGTGCTTGCTCAATAATGCTAGACAAATATGGATAGGATGGGTAATCGCTAACGACACAAATCTTCTTTGATCTCAATGCATCATTTCATAGAATCTCTTTTCGATCACATCCATGTAAAATACAAATACATTACTAAAATCTCTCTTTTGAGAAGATTTGACAATTAGAATGGAGCTACAATTTCTCTTTCGAGCAAACTACAATAATTAAACCCAATTTGCAAGTATTAAGCTATTCACCCACTTCAATTAATCTGTTCAAGGATCAATCAAAGATCTAAACTAGGATTAAGTTTGCAACCTAAACCCATGTTAAATAGCTAAAATCCATGAGTAAATATCAGAAAAGCAGAGCAAGACACTAGACCCACTAAATTAAATTAACACCAAATTTCATAATCACACCCCTAGATTTGAGGTTTTAACCAAACATCACAAAAGGAAAGGAAATTATACTTATTATGTTTTCAGCCATTAAAGTGTTAATAATCAACAATAATCTTCAACATCCACTTTGAATTGAACCCTCAATCATCAATTACAAGATTGTTCTAAAATCCCCAAACTAAGAAAAAAGCTAGAATGGGTAGAAACTAAAAGTTCTGCTGTCAAAAAATAAAACATCAAAAGATAAAAAAAAAAAAAAAAAAAAAGGGTATATTTTCTTTCTTCTTTGGGCTATTTATATTTTTCCATAAAGTTAGTCTAAAATTCCATGTGTGACCTAATTGGTTACATTAGTCGGGCTTGCCTACATGATTCGGCGAATCACTTTTCTATTCTTCAGCTCACCCTTTCTTGTCTTCAAAATTCAAGTGTTTGAACCTCAATTGGCAAACTCTATTGAGTCAACCTTTCACGTTCGGCGAATCATCGATTACCACCTTTGTTCACCCATTTCGCCTTTATTTTAACTCAAAAGTCTGTCACTTTTGGTGGTGGAGGTTTTAGCTTGCCTAACTGCTTCGGTGAATCACCGTTTACACTTTATATCACCGACCTACCTTGAAGATTTTCAGAAGTGAACACCATCACTTTAGGTGATATCCCGACCTGTTGGGCGGTCTGCCCATTGTGCTAGGCGATCCTCAGCTAGGAGTTTACACTCTTTTCAATATTTTTGGCTTTTTTTGTCAGATTCATCCTGCCTTGTCATTTAGTCTTCATAGTGCAAAACATCAAAATATCTTTGGATAAGGACATAAATAGGCATTGAGGACACTATTTTGTTGAAATATAAAAGGCCTTAAATGATTAAAAATCTCAGACTAATCAAACCTCTCAAATAGAATAAAAAAACCAGAAGTTTGTCTATTAATCAACACATAGTACCAATTATTTGCAACTAGTCTCCAAATCTTTTCAGAAAATAGAAAGCTCATATTTTCAAGAACTTACATAAAAAAACTTTAGTCCACTCTATCATATGTTTTTGACATATTAAGCTTAAAAACTCTATTAGCAGTTTTACTCCTTTTTTCTGATGTCTACTATAATTTCTTGCACAAGTAAGATATTCTCTATAATGCTCCTACCTTTGATAAAGCAAAACTAGTTAGCAAAGATAAGATTTGATAACAACACCTCTAGAATGTCATGGATACATCTGGAAATGACCTCATTTAGAAAATTACTACATTTGATATAGCCAAACTGGCTAGTAGAGATAAGATTTCGTAACATCCCCTCTAGTAGGTCATGGATACGTCTGGAATTGACCTCATTCAGAAAATTACTATGATTGATAGGTGTTAAATTTGGGGAAAAAAAACACATTCTTTTTTTGGGGTTAAAATCAAATTTGTATGAGTAATAAACTTAGGTAAAGTCAAAACATTAAAAAGGTACTTACTACTTCAAACCTATTATTACCGACAATGTCCCAGTAAACCTGATAGAAGTGACTAGTAAAATCATCAAGACCACACGCACTATCTCCATTTAGCTCAAAAACTACCCGTCTGACTTCTTCAAAGGTAGGAGGTCTATTCAAATCATCATTATCTTCTTTAGATATCACAAAAAGAACTAAATACAGTACATGTCAGCTAACCTTCTATTAAACTGATCTTGATAAAATTTGATGGCTTTATCCACTACTTTATTATCTTCAGCCCATGAACCATCAACTTTTTGGATATTAAAAATTCCCAATCTTTTCCTTTTACCTTTTACAAGACAATTAAAAGAATTTTATATTTTTGTCTCCCTCTGTGAACCACTAAATACCAATTTTTTATCTCAAAAACACCTTCTCAAAGTGTAAAAACATATTATCCCTCAACATGAGTTCTACTAAGTATTGCATTGTTGGCAACAATATATGACTCCTCAAATAGTTGTTCTTTTACTCTGACAATACCTTCCTTGATAAGGAGTGGTTGAAAATATCTTAATAACAATCTCTATCCTATTTTGATAGTGCTTGTTTAGTTCTCTTTATTTTCATCTTCAGGACAATAAAGACGTCTGAATAACCTTTAATAACCCAATTTTGTAATACTACCTCTTTGTAATCTTCTTTTTTCGTCTAAAATTTTAAGAAATCTGAAAGGCTTATAGAAATATGGAACATGTCCACCACAAGATCTGTGCATTGATGCATGATCTAACCTAGATCTGGCTAGAATTTCTAACCCACATACCACATTTCTCCTAGATAAAAATGATAACAAACAATTTGTCCAATCTTTTAAAGATGAACTCTTCATCAGCCCCACCATTTCACCGTGTGAAAGGACTGCCTTTAAAGGTTAAATCAGCCAGCTCACATAAGTTTACAAAGAAAGAAAAATCTTCCACCTTATTAGGATACACTAGCAGTCCCCCAATCTTCTTTTCAACATTCAAAATGACATTGAAATCTCCACCTACAAACCAAGGGTATACCATGTTTTGGCAAATAGGATAGATCTCATTCCATAATTGTAGTCTCTTAAAGGGATTACATTTTGCATATACCAAAGTATTAATCATCTGATGATCATTATTAAAAAGTAACTCCACAACCAATTATTATTCTAAATATTACATCCATCTGTACAAATTAAATAATCACATCTTACTGTTTATATTATAATTTTGATAAGTCATGCCCAATCTTCTTTTATGTTGCTGAATATGTCTTATTTCTTGAAAAAGTTCCATCAGTGCCACCAAATCAAATTTCTGATGTCTATGAAACATTTGAACTCGATGGAAAGAATGATGAGGCATCATAGATTTGATATTTCATATGAGAGCTTTGTACTTCATTTCAAAATAGATCTTCTAAACATCACAAGATTAACCCTAGATGCTCCACTCATTGAGGTTTATTCTTTCTCTTCTTTGATTTATTTTGCGGTGATACTCCCACTTCTTTACAAACTTCAGAGAAATTCTGTTGGTTTCAAATTCATTATGTTCCTCCACCTTTAAATTTATCTCTTGTGTTGGTATCACTTATATTGATTTCTCCTTGTTTACTACTTGATGAGAGACTAGTTCATGAAGCATTTTCATTGGATAACTCTATTGACTTTCAACAAAATGTACTACTAGTTTATCATCTCGTATTGATGGCTCCTTCATCAATTGTTTTCCAAGTGATTTATTAGTTCTCTCCACAATATTATCACTATATAGACGGGCTAACAAATCTTCTTTCTCAGAGGCATTTTTAGAATCAACAATATCAATTTGCAAAGGAGTGGGGAACTCATCTTCTTGACTAGTATTAGTTGTATGCCCCTTAACCAATTTTACAATAGCTTGATTTTCAATAATCCTACTTGTGTTAATTTCCTCTGTTATGCTCTACAGGTTGGAATGTTCAACAACAACTTTGTTCAAGTCTTCATGATCATATTGATCCATTATATTTAACTCATCTAATTCTGGCTTTTATTGTGATCTGTATTCATTGATGGTTCATTTATATGTTGTGTTTGTAATTGTGTTAGTTTCTTCATGGCTTTCTTTACTTGTGACTACATGCATATTAGTACCCTGTTCCTCATGTTTGTTATCTGATTTGTAGAAGGCATTGTGAATCCACTCTTTAATATTCCTCTATTCCAAATTATCTTCTAAACAACAATATCCTTTGTTGCATTTGCAATCTCTATATCCTTCTCTGTAAATGCATCGAAAAGGTTACTAGTGGTAACCTTTTCTTTCTCTATTTCCATTCCAGTGGTATCAACAGAGTTGATGTTATTCCTGATGAATCTTCTACTAGTAGGAATCCACTATTTATAATTTCTTCTTGGGAATCTTTATTGTTGTTGTTGAGATGCTTCCTTTTCTTTCTCCTTCTTCTTCTCTTTTGTTTATTCTTTCCTTTTTAATTCAGAATGAAGAATTCTATCGTCATCGTTGCACTTCTTGCAGTACTTTGGAAGCATACCATATATCACTTTTACCTTTTCAACTCTAAATGAGTTCTGTGAGGGATCATTAACTTCTAACTCCACACACATAGGTAAATCACTCAATAAATCTTCTTCTTTAAATCTTGCACAACTTAGTCTTATCTTGTTAATAGTTACCTTATCAAAGGTGAATTGATTTCCTAATTGTTGAAGCTAGTGAAAATAAAGATTCCTTCCCAAATAATGTAGGCAATAGATCAAGGAAGAAATTTCATACCATAACTTATGTGGTTTCTTCAACAATCTTGAATTTTTCATCATAGATTAAAGCCTCATAGGGTAATAATAAGAAATAAGAAGGCATAGACATCATGTTCACAAAATCTTCAAATAACTTCAGCCTCATTAATACATGCCTATTTATCAACAGTCCCAATCTTACGATCTCATTTGATATTACATTGAGATGGAATTAGCTCCTTTAATTCCTTCAATTTCGGCCAACTTTATGAAAATTTTGCTATCACTGCATATTGAAGGTTTTCTAAGGTGTTTATCCTTTTAACTTCATCCTCCGTCCATGTCACACGCAGAACACCATTATTATAAGTAGACAACTTAAACAATGTCAAATCACCTTCAGGGGCTTTGATATCCGAATAATTCATATTTGTGGGTTTCAATAATGCTGCATCTTTGCCTTCCTTAAATTTCAAAATGCTCCCCCGTTAGGCAATTAGGTTCTCTAGGCAAATCAATAAGGTTCTTATCTAAATAAGATGTAGAAGAAGAGGGGAGAGTAGAAAATTGTATATCAGAAGCTAATGGAATCGACTAACCAGTCACTGTAATGGCCATGGGGTCAAGAGTTACATACTAGGGTTTGCATAATAAAGAGACCGATCACTTCTGAAAAAATAAAAAATATTCAAAGATATTGGAAATATGAATTTTAAAGTACACATTAATTTTTTTAATAATTAATTGACTTTTAATATCATTGATCTGTTGTACAGTAGTATGATCAAAATAATGTAAGTTAACGTTCATGAAATGCTTTGTATATCATGGCTCAATTTGAACTTCAATTGAATTTTTAAAATTGTGATATGTTTTGAATACATTTGTCTATAACTATTCAAAATTGATGACATTTATAATAAGTGTTAAAAGCTATTTTTCATAGTAGAAAAATATATAAAATTTTAAATATGGTCAAGAATTCTTAAGTATGATCAATATAAAGTTCATGTATGGTAAACTGATGTATTTTTTTAAAAGAAGATTATAATTTTAGGTAAATAAGTCTATTATTAAAAAAATAAAGTTGAATGATATATCATGCCAACTAGGAGAGAAAGCGATTTTGAGGTGTTTTGTATTTTTTTTTAAAGAAAAATAGTGATAGTTGAGTAGTATTTTGGTCCTAATAATTAAAATAAAAGTATATTTGAATGTAATTTAAAAACTTGAGTGATCATTTAAGGAAATAATCTAATTATTACTAAATAAAATTTTAAAAAGGTAATTTGTGAGGCTTGTCTTATTCTTCATGTTTAATAGTCAAGTCAAGTTAGATCAAATCAAGTGAAATTCATTTTTTATAATTTTTTAAACTTTTTTTGGCATAATACATAAATATAATTCTTAATTTTGTTTCAGTTAACAACTATGACCTCTAACTTTGGGTGTGCACAAATAGACACTTAAATTTATATAAAATTAAATAAATAGGACACCACATAGGATATAAAATTGTCATGTAGGATGCCGTATATGACGAATGTGTTTATTTGTTCAATTTAATATAAATTTAAATATCTATTTGTGCACAATCAAAATTAAAAGTCATAATTGACAACTGAAGCTAAATTAAACATCAGTTTATGTGTTATGCATTTTTTTTTTGTCCTAATTCCCAAATAAAAATATAGATATTCTTTTATTATGATCTTTAAAAAAAAAAAGGACCATCAAAGAAAATAAACAGGTAAGCAAAGTATTATAGGCATGTAAGAAGGGATCTCATCTTACAGTTGCTGCTGCGTTCAGACAGAAAAATAGCAAGAGAGAGAGAGAGAGACAGACATCAGCTCTGTTTGTTGTCCGCTCCGCTGAGTAGATACTTGTCACGAAACGCTGTCGATCAAGCTCTCTTTCTGGTTTGTATCTGATTCTCTTTACTTTTCATCTTTCTTCTCTTATACATCGTTAATCTCTAGGGTTCCTGATTCTTGTTTTTGATTGATCAAATCAGGAAACTGGTAAAAACTTTTGTACTTCATCTCATCAATTTTAGAATTTTCTCTGTTACTTGCTATGTATAGGAGTTTCAGGTATATATATGAAGTTGTACTGTTTATGTTTATGCTCTCACTCCTGTTTAGGCATATGGTAATTCATGGTCTATATTTTAGCATAACCAACTTGATACAGCAAGATTGTTTTTTTTTTTCGTTAGAGAATGCTGGACGTTTTCGTTGCTTGAGTTTTCAGATACGCTGTGATGGCCACTTGATTACGAGAACATCTTTGTTGATTTGACACTTTTCTGTGTACAGAGACATGTATTCAGCTTGTTATCCTCTTTGGTTATTACTGAACAAAAGCAACATCGCTTATCCTCAATTGCAAACTAGTAATTTGGGTTGGCTAGATGAAATGTTTCTATTTCTTGAGCTCTACGTTTTTCAGTTGATTCATTTGGTTTTCAGTGGGTTGGTTAATTAGAATAATCCTTGATGAGTTTATGGACAGTTCACAAAAAGAATCAAGGCAACTATAAATTTTAGCATATGTGGCTAAAGTTGATGGCTTTATGGACAGTTCTCCCAAGTCCCACCTTGTTCCCCCGTATCATTCATAGTCCCTATTATTTTCATTTGTACCCTTCCAGACACCACTTTGTTCCACACATATATTTCCTTTTTAAGCATCTTCAGCTTTTTTGCTAGCCTGAATGACAGTTTTTCCACCACATCATAGTTGTTCCAACATCTAACCATTTTTTCATGAAGTCCATCTCTCCTAACCACATGTTCTCTAATCTAAAGGGAGTTGTTCTCTTCCACCATATAACAAAATGGATGAATGATCCTATGTCAACCGCATAAGGATAGTTTGTATAAATTTTGGAGCAAACTCCTTCCATGAGGCAGACGCCTAGAACAAGTCTCTATCTAAAAGATGAATCCTACGACCTAACTCAAGTGAAAGCAGCACCTGCCAATGGAAGATTAATAAGAAAAAAGTTATCAATGCTCTGAGAACTCCTTTATTTCCCTAGGAACCACCCTACGCCTCACCCTCTCTTTCAGGAATTTGAAGGTGTCAAAATCCCCACCTTGTTCCCATGAGATATTCCACTGTCCCAAAACTGTCCCCATTTCTCCCCAAAAAGCCACCTTAGACCCCTCCCAAACAGGATCATTAACTCCACCAAATTCCCATTCCCAATATTTTTAAATGTCGCTGCTACCATATAATCTCTTTTCTTCACCTCCATATCTCAATCTTCCTTTCATCCCAAAGTGACAATATCCCCCCTGCGTTTCCCTGAGCCTGTAACTGGTCATATTTCACCTACACTCCAATCCCTATCTTTCCTATTCCTTCTCCCATACATCACTACTTTGCCCTCCCCTTCTTGCTTGCCTTCCTTAGGTTGCCTTTTCCCACCCAAAAAGTCAACATTTTCACCTGTAACTTGTCCATTTGACATATAATCTCCTTATATTTAAATAAAGCATATGAGAACGCATATAAACTCATATCATATGTGTGTTTTAGATAATACACACAATTCATAAATACTAGCAATTTTTGTGACTTGAATGTATATACCTGTGTATATGTATACACTCGTCTCCTTGTTTACATAGTCACCCCCTTACTTATAGTAGACATTTGGCTTTACTTAAACATGCTTTTCTAAGGTCAATGTCTAAACATACCTGGTATCCATAAAAGCTACCGATGTAAAATAGCTTTTCCCTGCACCAGGGATTGCTAAAATTCTCATTCTATCCAAATTAATGAACCTTGGGGTTAATTTTCGTCCATTGGACCCATCTTAGAAATCTAGGCTTTGGTCAAAGTCGAATATGGGTCAATGGGGTCAAAACCCGGAACAAATTATATTAGCAGATCACCCATAAGCTAGGGAATTTAAATCTATAGTCAAAATCCTATCTTAACTTGCTTTACTTGGTCTAATCTCAATTTAGGTGATTCAATGAGTTAGGGTTAATTCCAACTTGAAACACTAGAACATACATGTTTTGATCTTAAAAATTCAAAGGAAAACATGTATATAATCCAAAGTTACTATTATAAACCTTACCTCAAAGACTAGGTGGTTACTTTTCAGAAAGAGTGAAATCCTGTAGCTTAGAACCCTTAAAACATGGAAAATTAGACTTAGTTTTGGCAAAATCTGGTGCGTTTAATAATGGGCATTACCGCTATCACCACTATCACTGCATGCCTTGCACAATCGCACTGAACAAAGGTGGGCTGGCTAGGACCTAGGCATTGGCTTACACAATCACTGAAGATGGGACATGATCATGCTGCAGTGATTGGCCACTTAGCCTATTGGGATCTTCATGCACGATTGCGCAATATTGAGGGATAGTGTTGTTTGCAATTGTTCAGGGTGACTGTGATCGTGGTGCACAAGTTGACAACAATATACTGAATCTGCAGTTTTTGTTTCAATGGTCTGAAAACCTCACCCAAGCTCCTTCGGTCTCAAACCGAACCACCCCAACAAGTCCCAAATGGTAAAAACAACTTGTAGAAAGTCTCAAAACATTAGTTTAGGCGTAAAGACTCAAAATAAGGGGTTTGACTCTATCACAATAGAGGCAAATGATCTGTGGAATCTGTTCCTGAGACGTAAAAGCATCTCCTGGTCCATGCGTGGGAAAATTTCAGAGGCTCTATTTAGCTAGGAAGAAGCAGGGACACAAGCAAAAAATAGAAGTAACTGGAGAATTGTCCTTGCCACTATTTGGTGGACAATATGGAAAGAGAGGAACCTTAGAGTTTTTGAGAATAGGGAGAGTAGTATGGAACAAGTTAAACTGAATTGCATTTCGATTCTGTGTTTTTGGTGTAATCAAATTTACTCTAATGATACCGTCTCTATCATTGATGTCTTAGACTCATTATAGGGATAGGTCGGTATTTTTAGAGCCTTCCTTATGTAAATACGGGTTTCAGTACAATAGGATGTACTGTTCTGAAGAAATAGAAACAATTACCATTTTCAAAAAAAAAAAAAAAATGATCTGTATAGTGATACAGATTAATTTGAGATTAAGACTATAATGTTGTGGTTCCACTTACATTGAGATTGGGTAGTGGCAAGTCTGAGGTTTTAGGAACCTGCAGTTTTAAAACCCTTAATTTGCCTTAAAAGAGAAGTTACTACCAGTATTGGAATGGAATTGGCTTGAACTGAGAGAATATGTAAAGGATCTATATTGAAGATGTAACTAGCTTGGGATCGAAGCTTAGTTGATTTATTGATTTGACAACTTTTTCCAGTTTCTCTGCCAAGATAGTAAAAGATAAGGTGGGATGCAATAAAAGAGGACTGTTTTCTATTCTATTTTTCTTTCAATACCTATTTTAACAAACCAAAAAATGGAAGAGACAATTTCTTCCTTTGCCCTTCCCTCTTCTAGTTTACAACGAACAGGGTTATAAATGCCTCGAGATGTATCGGTTTAATGGATAATTGTTGGATACTCTTATTTTCTTCTGCAATATAACTGCCACATATAGTATTTCTGTTTTTTTACTGCAGATTTTTCACCTTATTTTCACATTTGTTTGTCATTTGATTGTTAGTCAGGGGTCGAAAGAAACCTGGAGAAGATGGTTAGCAACGGTGCTGAAGATGTGCAGATTTGTGGAAGTGGTGAGGCCGAATGTCCTAAGACCACAGTTGAGATAAAGATAAAGATGTTGGACTCACAGACGTATACATTGCGAGTGGATAAATGTGTAAATATCTATTGCTTTTATTTTCAATTCTTTATGAAAAAGAGCTGTGCTACCTATCAAAAGGGGGAACAATAAAAACATCAAGGCCAATCGGTCTGTTTGTAATTTGTTTATATAGTTCTTCAAATAGTAGAATTTCAAGTAATCGTTGCTCCCATATGCACCGATTTTCTGCATCTGTGAGAGTTGCCAATGTGCATTCTTGTTGGATATTGGAATACAATCACAAAAACCAATCATGCTCTTGAACTAAGAGTTTAAAAGTTGACTGTAGTATTATCTGTTTGACTTTTAGAATATTCTGACACTCATTCTAATACCTTTTGTCAATTCCAATACAGGTTCCAGTCCCTGCATTGAAGGAACAAATTGCGACAGTTACTGGTGTCTTGACAGAACAACAACGGCTCATATGCCGTGGAAAAGTGTTGAAGGATGACCAGCTGCTTTCTGCTTACCGTATCCTTTTGACTCTCATGTGTTTTAGGAACATAGCATGCACCTAATATACGTTTTAGGAATTTGAGTTCCTTCACGGATTTGCAAATAGATGTGGAAGACGGTCACACTTTACATCTGGTTGTGAGGCAACCTTCATCAGACAGTACCCCTGATCCCCAAGGTTTGTTGTGATTTGGACAAACTATTGAATTCCATTTGAAAATAGACACAAAGAACTATAGCTTCAGAGAGTCGTATGAACTTCCATTGTGTTAGTCTTCATTCTTGTTGTCTTGATTTATCTTATAATCCTTCAACTTTGGGGAGCTAGAAAGCTTGGGAAACTTGATTATTAATGGAAGTAATTGAAGTCGGACAGTACCGGAAATGTACAGAAGACAATACCATGATAAATGCTTTATATGGGTTGTCACGTCTTGAAACTTTATATGGATTCTGTCATGTTGCGAGTTCCTTATAACCATTAAGTTTAAAATTGCAGCAACTGCTTCTGCATCAAGTGCTGGGTACAGTCAAGGAAACCGAGTGAGTCCTGGTGTGGTAGTTGGAACCTACAGCTCATCTGATCATGGAGATGGAATTTTCCCTGATTTGAATCGCGTAGGCATTGTCATTCTTTCTTCCTTTTCATGATGTATTTGCTGTCAGAATTCAGGAGACAGAACTCATTTTTTCTGTTTCATATTTTAAGATTGTAACAGCTGTGCTTGGATCTTTTGGAATTGCAAGTGCTGGCGGTGGGAATGAGGGGATTGATCTCCATGTAAGTATCAAAGGTTTCACTCATGATCCTATGCTGTAGTTTGTCCTTTTCCCTTTTCTATGGATGATTGATATGTGGTTTTAAAATTATCCCATGGACAAAATCTCTCAGCCGGAAACTTTCTTTCGTCTTCTCAGGCCAAACTATCACCTTCTGTGCTAGCTTTCACCTTATTTCTTTCACCTTTTCAGAATTTAGAACCACAAATTTTACATGGGGGAAGAAAGGATTTACCTTCACACTAGATTTAAATCATATGACATCTCTAAGTTCAGTTCTAGGTCAGGAACATGGTTTGAATGGACTGAGCATAGCAGGTATGAGGAAAGTAACTTTAAGCCTTAAAGTTATGAGATGGCTAGTCCAAGTACTTATAGAAGCTTCAAAGGGTCAAGGAATGATAGTTGGGAGATGGAAAACAAAGCATCACTTTGCTGAATGCTTTTGCACTCTTAAATACAATGAGCATGGTAGGTATGCCAGTTTTATTGCAGTACAAGGGGGCAGCAGGTCAGTTATTATAACTCCTGAGACTACATACAAGGGGGCAGCGGGTCAGTTATTATAACTCCTGAGACTACATTAAATGATGTATGGATAGAAACAGCTCAGAAAGTTACAAAGTTCATTGGGGTCTCAGAAAGGGGTGAGAAAACAGCAGTTATTAGACAACATCAGATCAAACCAACAGAAGCAATAAATGGCAGTCAGAAGCAATTAAAGGTTTGACACCACAGATCACTCCCTGCAGAATCACTCTCCCTGGAAGCTCTATAGTTTCAGAAGACAATGTGCTTGGCAGATGTATGTGGGGAAACTTTTGGACATGAGCAAGAAACGCCAACTCTGACTGACATATGGAGATGGGTTTGCAGTATGTGGAAGCCTTCTCACGGAATCAACATATGTGTTATGAATGACTCCCAGTTTCTGGTTGAGCTTCCATCTAGGAAGGAAGCAGAGCATGCCATCAATGGTGATTGGCAATGGAAGAAATCCAAATTGTCACTAAAATAGTGGTCCCCCACTGCTGGATGCTGGCCGAATGAGGTGGCAAGAAGCTAGGTATGGATCCATATTTATGCTCTGCCTCTGAACTTGTGGTCGTAAATCACCTTCTACCAGATCGGAGAGATGTGTGGGGGTTGGATTGAAACAGAGGATGAAACAACTCCCAAAAATCATGCTTTGGGCTAGAATTAAAGTTAGGGGAGACAGAGTAGAAGTCTCAAGAGAGGTGGAAATGGGAAGTGACAGTTATATTTTCAAATTACTGATTTGGTGTGAGATTCCGACAACCGTAGGAAAAAGATGATCAGATAAGAGGATACCTTCAGTGTGACACCCCACCCCAGCTTAGGATAAGAAGTCCCACATCGGCAAAACATAGGAGAGATGTTGGGTATATAAGTAAGTAGGTTGTACATCCTAGTGATGCATTTTAAATCTGTGCAGTCTAGGCCAAGAGCAGACAATAGAGACAGTGGAAAACATAGAGACTGACTTGGGTGCAGAGGTACAAGGTAATGATAAGGGCGAGATCAGTGTGGCGTTGGGAAAAGATGAATCTCCCAATGGCGATTCAAAACACAAACCCAGAGGAGTAGAGTTGGGCAGTGAAAGTTGCTGAGCCACTTCAGATGCAACTCCAAACCACAACCCTTGATAAAGAAATGGATGCAATTATTTGAGTTCATCAAAATTTGATCAAGTTGAGCAAATTGATTGGGGTGAAAATTAGGGACATGAGGAGGCAGTGATGGAACTCTTGAGACAAATAGATAGTAGTAGACATATGAGAATGATGGAGAAGGAATTCAAGAAAAAATTAGATTCAAAGGTGTACAGGAACTAAAAGACCTAGTATCTTTTGACGTGAAATTTAAGGACAGTGGTAACAAGAGCAGGGGAAAGAGTTTGGCAACAAATGACTCATGAATTTCAACTTGTTTCATGGAATGTAAGGGGTCTGAATGAGAGGGATAAAAGAAGATTAGTGAAGAGTTTGGTTATAGATTGGAACACAGATATCCTCTACCTGCAAGAAACCAAATTGGAGGGGGATGTAAAGAGATGATTAATCAAATATGGGGATGTAGATGGGTGAGGTATGCATATCTGAAAGCTAATGGTTCAAGGGGGGAATTTAATTGTTGTGGGACAGTAGCGTGTGGAAAGGGGAGGTTCTAGAAATTGGAGCTTATACTATTACTTGCAAATTTGAACTCTTCTTCAGGAATACTCGTCATTTAACAGGTGTATATGCCCCTAATTGTGGCATTGAAAGTAGAATAGTATGGGATGAGATTAGTGCAGTTAGGGGTCTGATGGAAGGATCCTGAGCTGTAATATAGTTAGATACCCCACAGAAAAGAGTCATTGCAAGAGAAGATCCAAAAATATTGTGGAATTTTTTCATTCTTTAGAAGATATGAAGCTGATTGATTTAACTTGGAAGGGAGGAAATCTACACATGGTTTAAAGGGGATAACTACCTCACAACATCTAGGATTGACAGAACTCTTATTTTAGAGGAATGGGCTGACAAATTCAGCAACATATAACAAATTCTAATGCAAAGACTGGTTTTAGATCACAATCCAACAGCATTGCAATGTGGAACATGGGCACATAATAAATCTACTTCAAAGTAGAAAAAGTGGTGGTTGGGAACTGTAGTATATATGGACGGAGGCAGGTACTGATGGAGTTCTTTTAGCCCTCAGGGAAGCCAGACTTCATCCTCGTTTATAAACTCAAAGCCCTCAAATCAAAGCTTAAGGAGTGGAGTAAAAGTTATCAAGGACATCTCAGCTCTCAGAGAAGGAATCTACTTGGGCAATTATCTGAATGAGAGGCTATCCTGGATCACAGACCATTAAATGAGGAGGAGAATGTGAGGAAAGCTGCACTGTTTATGTAGTATAAGGAGTCTATCAAATATGAAGAAATTTTATGAAGTCAAAGATCCAGGATACAATGGCTAAAAGAAGGTGATAAGAACACCAAGTTCTTTCACAAATGCTCATAAGAGATACAACAATATTGACCAGCTGATGATTCAAGGAGAAATTATTGAAGTTCCATGAAGAATTAGAGAGGAGATCATTGACTTTTATCAGAAGTTATATATAGAAACAGAGAGCTGGAGACCTGTTTACAATTTTGCCTACTGCCCCGCTATTTCAGAGCAAGAAAAGGAGACTTTGCAATCTACATTTGAAGAACAAGATGTTTTGTGGTGTATTAGACACAAAGCCCTAGGATCTTATGGACTCACTATGGATTTCATCCTCACTTGTTGGGAGATAATGAAACAAGACATTATAGATACATTTAGGAATTTTCATGAACATGAGGTATTTGAAAAGAGCATTAATGCAACTTTTATAGCTCTAATCCCAAAAAGGAAAGGAGTTTAGTAGTTGAGAGACTTCAGGCCTATTAGTTTGATAGGAAGTATCTATAAGCTGTTTCCAAAGGTACTGACTGAGATATTAACAAAGGTGATGGCAAAACTGGCAGATTCTGAACAAAGGACTTTTATCAAGGGGAGGCAAATATGGATGCTATGTTAATGTCTAAAGAAGTTGTTGATTCAAGACTCAAACAGAATAAACATGGAATATTATGCAAGATTGATAAAGAAAAGGCATATTGTCACGACCTGAGAGCACCCCCTAGTCGTAACACGGCGTACTCGACCCCAAAAGGGGTCTAATACAAGCCTCTTAGCAATCATAACATTCGACATATAGAAATAGTGCAGAATTAAAAACTTTATTTAAAACCAAACTATCAAAAACTCATTTATAAAGCAGCGGAATACTAAGTCTCACATGGCCATCTTAGGCAAAACTTTAACAAGATAGGGTCACGGCCCTTTACAATCGAAGTCTTAACAATAGTCTCAAAATAAGAAAGAACTAGAAACAATAAAAGTCCTTGTCCTCGATCTATGAGGACATACCAAGTCTTGGAGGAAACTCTATCCAAGCACTTCAATCCTAGCTAGAATCAATCACTTGCTAGAACCTACACTTGTAGTAAAAATAAGAGAAATATGGATTAGCACACAAAAATGTACTAAGTATGATGACCATGCAAAAAAAATGCTTAAAAGGAGACATTTTGTTTGCAGTCATGCTTTTATGCCATTTGGTAAAACTTCATGAACATTGAAATAAGAGGCATAATATAAGTGACAACCAACATACAAGCCACCATTTCACATTAGAACAAGATCACATATAACTCTTTACCTTTACCTTGAGCCTCCACCTCAAGTAACCCTCAAGCTATACCTTGTGCAATGTATGGGTAGCATCCCATACCACCACCCACGCTAAGGCACCACCTTAAGGTCACCAAAAGTGAACTTACCATTTATCCTTTCCACCTTTACACAACAGAGCATTTAAGAGACATTAACATTACATGAATCACATCATCACATTAAGACCAACATCTAAGACTAACTCTAAGTCATACTTGTGCAATGTGCAAGTAGCATCCCATACTACTACTCACACTAAGTACTCCTTTGAAGTCACCCTAAACAATGCACATTCATATACGATAAGTCATGACAAGGAAGTAATCTCATTATACACTCCAAGTATAGCATACATCTTTATATTTAAGCATTTAAGCCAACATTCTTCATTAGATTCATTGGGACACATTTATGCATTTAGAGTAATTTCATACATTTAGTCATTAAGACTTAGAGAACTCACTATAGCACCTTCAAAACCTACTCGTGCAATGTATAGATAGCATCCCATACTACTACCTACACTTTGTAGTACCTATCAAGTAACTAGAGTGCGCATCTCACATGATGGGAATAGGCATTAACCGACATAGACCATGAGAGCTAAATCATGGAATCCGGTGTCATGTAACCCTACACTTAAGGAAGGTGTTCTACTTGCCTAGGGTAGAACTAGTACACATCCTATGTAGGCACATAATTATGGGATAAGAAAGATGTTCTAGCCTAACATTGGGAGAGCCACCATCTTAGCCATATTTGCTCGGTGCTTGGCCTTCATTCCCATAGAGTAGATTCATTTACATTGGTGTACTTAAGAAGGTCACCAACATTAGGCCTACTAACCCAAAGTACTTTTACCAAGAAGGGTCACCACCAATAGGCCTACCGTTTCAAGGTACATTAAGGATAACTCATATATCTTCCTAGAGAGAGCCACCACCATTAGGTCTACCATCTCTAGGTTCATCATTTCACACAAGAAGGAGGCCACCACCATTAGGTCTACCGCTTCAAGGTTTCACATTCACATTGGGTTCTCGACTCACCATGAAGGGCCACCAACTTTAGGTATACCGGTTCAAGTCATAGTCTAAAATACCTCATTAGTCATTTATAGAAAGGCTACCAACATTAGGTCTACCATCTCTAGGTTTATCATTTCACACAAGAAGGAGGCCACCACCATTAGGTCTATCGCTTCAAGGTTTCACAATCAACATAGCTTTCATTTATCAAGGGGAGGCCACCTAAGTCTACCAATCCAAGATACAACATTACATTATAGAAACCCTTCACATTCATCATTATCATTCATGAGTGTTTAGTGAGAATATGCTTTCAATCACAACACATTCACATTCTATACAAGATCATCATTCTATCATTGAAGTCACATGTAAATCCTTCACATTATACATTCACATATACAATATCGTGATAATACTTCAATTCCTCACAATATGCCTTCAAGGCCATGATCACAATGTACATAGTAAGTAAACACCTCCACCTTTCAAGTGGATCAACAATTTAAGCATCATTCTATTACAACAAGTAAATAGGCCAAACTTGCCCTTTCAAGGCCACAATCACCAATCCTCAATTCACTGACAATTCATCATAATTAGACATAGGTGATAATACAAATCAATAATCTAAATCAATCTAGGCATAAATCCATCAACGTTCATTCATAATCAACAAACCCACTTCATAAGGCACAATCTAGAAATTTAGAGAAATCATGGGTTCATAGAGTTTTTCATCTTAAATCATCAACTAAACATCAATATATTCATAACTTTTCATTTGAAAACGTTTGATGCAAGAACCCATGAGATTGACTGAAACTTAGGGTTTTTGTGGAACTTGAAAACCTTGAAAACTTCTTTGAAATTGATTCTAGGGTGAAGGCTAACCCTAGATGAAGGATCACCATACCTTTACTTAGATTCCCCAAGCAATTTGATGAAGAAACGCCTTGGAATCACCAAACCCCTAGCTTCAAAGGCTCCCTTCTTCTTCTTCTCTAATGGAGGATTTCTAGTAAGAGAAATATTTGAGAGGAGGTGGGTCTTCTTTTAATTCTAATTGGAGTGACTTAAATGAAAGGATTTAGGTTTAAAAAGGGTCTTATAGTTGCTAGGAAAGGAATAGAATAATAAGGACTAAACTTTGGAAAAGGACTAAGGACCCACAAAGTCTTAACTTAAAATTCTGCCCCTTGCCCGTCTTAGCTCGCCCTTTGGACACTTGGGCTCGCCAAGTGCACTAGGTGACTCGCCAAGTGCACCCTTGGCTCGCCCTTTGTTCCAGCATCTTGGTCAAATGGGGCAGCCACTAGGCGATCACAAGGGCGACTCGCCTAACCCCTTGGGTGATCAAACAGCCCATCGCCAAACAGCCCCTCTAGGAACAAGGCTTCTTTCACCCCATCTTGCTAGCCTAGGCCCTTGCTTGCACCCTAGACTTACACTTTGCCCCACTTAGGTTATAAAACAGCCTAGACTCCAACCTAAAGTCACACTAACCCAAACGTCAAGGCTCTAGTTCAACCTATCATTTTCCGAGTCGTTACACATATGATCATGACAGTTGGGGTTCTTACTGGAGATTATAAAGAGGATGGGCTTTGGAGGAACATGAATCAATTGGATCAGGCATTGCATTTCCACAATATGCTTTTTAGTTTTGATCAATGGCTCTCCTCTTGTTTTTTCGAAGCTCAAAGAGGGCTAAGACAAGGTGATCCCTAGTTTGGGTTCTTGTTCATTTTGGCAATGGAAGTTTTAAACAATATTGTGAAAAAAACTGCTAAGCACATCGACTGAATTAATGGTTTTGAAATGGATAGGAGGGACAACATTAGCATGAAGATCACACTTACAATATGCAAATGACACTCTAATTTTCTGTGATGCAAATGTGGGTGAACTGAAGTATCTGAGAGTGATTTTGGTTCTATTTGAATCTGTGTATACTGTCTTGTCTGCACATCAATTGGAGGAAGAGCTCACTGTATCCAATTAATGAAGTCAGTAATATGGAGTCCTAGCCTCAACACGGGGGGGAGAAGTAGGGTCCTTCCATCTGTATATCTTATTATGCTTTAAGAGCTAAATCCAAATCCAAATCCGAGGAAATCTGGAATGGTGTCATCGAGAAGTGTGAGAAGAAACTATCCAGTTGGAAGTCCCAATACTTGTCACTAGGTGGAAGGGGTCGTCTGGTTTGAATGCATGTTATGTTGGGAAGTCCCAATAATCTTATGTGTTGTTCCATTATGGTCGTGTTGCATGGTTTGGCCATATTCTATGTCGACCTTCTAATGCATCGACCCACAGGTGTGAAATTCTGGTGAGTGTTAAAAAGGGACGAGGTAGACTTAAATCATCTCTCAGGAAAGATAGGACACAATGAAAAGATTTATATAGGCGATACCAAATCTCTTGGGAATTTATTTGTCATGTTTATGCATTTACTTTAGGTCCTATGCTTTCTAAGGGTCTTTTATACCTATTTTATATTCCTATTCATTCTATAAGACTTATCTCCCTATTGTATATTCTTATGCCAATAAATATAGAAAACTTCAAGTACTTATCATTTTTATTTTTTGAAATGCTGGCCCAAAATGAATTTAATTGTTGAACATGGTTAGTGAGGATCTATATAGTCAATCCAACTGGTTTGGAACTGAGGTAAGTAGTTTTTCCATTATGCTCGTTATGTAGGGACTAAGTACCCTGGTCTTAATGAACACACATCCCATATGTGGGGTTGGGAGGAGTTTCAGTCTTGGCCGTGGGATAATCGTTTGCGACTTTGTAAACATGCATGCTGTATTCTTTGCAGGGTTTTGGTCCGGCAAGTCTAGGAAATATTAGAGATTCTGGTAGATCACAGACTGAGCAAGCTGATACAAGGGATCAATCCAGCGTCACTACTAGTGCTGCTGCACGTCCGACGGATGTCCCACCAGAAGCTCTGCAAGCACCGGTAAATTTTGCATCAATTATTTCAACTTCAAATTCTCCTTCATGTTTTTGGGGCACTTTTTATTCAACATGTAACCAACATGTTGACCGTCTCATGTATCATTTCAGATGGCAGAACATTGTTCATATGTTTTTGTACTCCATCTCCTCTGTTTTCCACGTTAATATCTTTGTTCTTTTCATGCAGGTTATTACCGATTCTCTTACAACCTTGACCCAGTACTTGAGCCATTTAACTGCAGAGTTCAGAGCCAATGGTTAAAGTCCCTTTCTCTTCTTTTACATATACTTGCCTCCTACAGGACCGCCGGGGGGGGGGGGGGGGTTAAGAACTATTCTTATTAACTGAAATTTGGTGTTGGCAGATAGAGGACAAAGTGAGACTACACAATCTGCTGGTGTACATGTAGCAGATAGAACAGCTTTGGAGGCTACTGCTCATTCAATCGGAGAGAGGGGGTTTCCGACACCTGCATCCTTGGCGGAAGTGATTATTTTGACGAGACAATTATTCATGGAACAAGTGGTAGAGTGTTTGTCGGTATGTGCTTGTACTTTTAGTAGTTTCTATTTAAAACTGCTAATATCTGGTAAGAGTATTTTTTAATGCTCCCGGACTTTGGTCAGAGGGAAGAGTGCAATGCCTGATATGTGGTTGGGCGTATCACGGGCTCGAACCCTATTGCGGAATATTTCTTGGTTTTTTATATATATATATATATATACACACACACACACACTTGGCGGAGTTTTAGCCTTAGGGAAGGATAGATTCTTGAACCCAACTGAGTGAGTGAGTGGTGCTTAATTCTTTTCCTGAAGAATTATATGCTACCAGTTTCCTGCTTTATCTAAAAACTAGTGCCATTTGGCCAGTGCTAAGCCCGGGCCCAAACTAACGTTAAAAATAAATATATTGATATTTTTAAATTTTTCTGCTATTACTTCTTTGTTTTTGTAACATTAGTTTGCCACTTTTTAAGGACTTCTAAAATATTGAAGTACAAAGAGGTGCCTGGAAGTTAAAGGAGAAGATTTTCCGCAGTTTATATATTAGACTTCTTTAAAAAAAAAAAAAAATCAAACAAATGCATGAACTAAAGCTCTTCTAATTTTTATTATACTATTTTTTTTTTTTTTTTTGAGATTATAGTCTCCGATGATCCAATTGAGCTTTATCATATGTAAAATCAATTTCATTTGTTCCTCTCAATTTGGATCCATATTGGCGAACTTAAATTTTGCAAAAGATATACAATATTCAACTAATTATAAAAAATATTTAATATCAGAATATTGTTGTATGATGAAATCAATAGGCAAGCAATAGGTGTAGCATTAAAAATTTAATTCATGAATGAAAAGCTGATGTTTATTGCTTTCGAAAGACAAAAATTCAAGGAGATATCAAGAATTTGTTTAAAGAATTGTGGGCTAACAGAGGGGTCAGATTCTGTCAACTGGTAGCTAGTGGGACAAGGGGCGGTATCCTAATTCTATGGGATGAGAAAGTATGGACAGGAGAAGTAAGTAGTTTGGGGGCCTATCCTCTAAGTTCAATAATGGAAAGAACCAAGACCTCACTTGGTTTCTTTAGAGGTGTCTATGCTCCAAACAACAGAGTAGAAAGGGAAGAAGTATGGTGGGAAGTAGGCTCAGCTAGAGGACTGTTTGATGGGCCTTGGGTAGTATGTGGGGATTTCAACAGAGTCAGATTTCCTTCAGAAAAGAGAAACTGCTCTAGATTCACAAGAGCAATGAATGTTCTGTCTAATTTATGAGCCTACAAGATCCGCATTTGATAGGGGGCTATTACACATGGAGGAAAGGGGATAGACATGATGTTTCTGCCAGTCTTGATAGGTTCTTATTTTCTGAAGAATGGAATGAGGAATTCAAGAACATCAAGCAGACAACCTTACACAAGGTAACCTCTGATCACACCCCCATAATGCTCCAAAGTGGGAACTGGGAACCTAGAAGATCTTATTTCAAATTCGAAAATTGGTGGTTGCAAACAAAAGGTTTTCTGGATAGAGTTAAGGTGTGGTGGAAGTCTATATTCTGTGAAGGGAGGCCAGATTTTATCTTAACTTTCAAGTTGAGAGCTTTAAAAGATAAATTGAAGGAATGGAGTAAAACTTCCCATGGGAATTTAGCAATCTAGAAACAAAGCATGCATCCTTGATCAACTGACAAAATTAGAGGAAATTCAGGATCAAAGAGCACTAAGAGAAGATGAGACACACTCAAAGGAAGAACTCCTTGTAGATTTTGAAAACATAGCTAAATTTGAGGAAATAGCTTTGAGGCAAAGATCAAGGGTTAACTGGCTGAAACAGGGTGACAACAACAGCAAGTTTTTTCCACAGATCAGCAAATGCTCATAGAAGATATAACAATATTGATGAACTAATGGTGTATGGGGAAGCAACCAAAAATCCAGAAGCTATAAAGAAGGAGATTGTGGATTTCTACCAAAGATTATACACGGAGACTGAGACATGGAGACCATCTGGTGGATGCAGGGTAGACCACATAGTTGCTTTTGAAAACAATCAAATGTTACAAAAGGAATTTGAGGAACAGGAGATATGGGAATGTGTGAAACTTTGTGCCGGAAACAAAGTTCCTGGCCCTGATGGATACACCATGGCTTTTTATGTCCATTGCTGGGAAGTAATAAGGGGGGAAGTAATTAGTACAATCAAGAATTTTCATGAAAGATGTGTTTTTGAGAAAAGCTTCAATTCTACCTATGTAGCTTTGATTCCTAAAGAGATGGGTGCTAAAGAGCTCACACATTTCAGACCTATCAATTTGATCAGTAGTGTCTACACAAATTGGTGGACACCCAACAATTGGCTTTCATCAAAGGAAGGCAAATAATGGATGCCATGCTTATGGCAAATGAACTAGTGGACTATAGAGTCAAGCAATATACCTGGCATTCTTTGCAAGTTAGATATACTAAAAGCCTATGACCACTTTGATTGGAATTTTTTTCTAGTGACCCTCCCGAAAAGAGGATTCAGAGGGATAAGATGGATGAAGTTTTGCATAAGAACAGTTAAATTCTCTGTCCTTATCAATGGTACCCCTACAGTATTCTTCTTCTCACAGAGAGGTTTAAGGCAAGGATACCCAATATCTCCTTTCCTCTTCATCATTGCCATGGAGAGTCTAAATGATATGTTGAAAATTGCCCAAGAAAATAATTGGTTGAAGGGATTTAGAGCTTCAAACAGGGAAGGTTCTAACTTAAAGGTTACTCTATGCTGCTGATGAAACACTGATCTTTTGTGAGGCCAGTAGGAACCAACTCATGATTCTCAGGGTCATTTTTGAAGCAATCTCAGGGTTACACATCAATTGGAATAAGAGCTTATATCCAGTTAATGAGGTTGCTTTAACCTCATTGGCTTGGATTCTTGGTGAAGTATTGGGGATTTACCAACTGTTTATCTGGGCATGCCATTGGGAGCTTAGAATAGGTCTATAGATATATGGAATGGGGTGGTAGAGAAGTGTGAGAAAAGGTTGGTGAACTGGAGAAGTCAATATTTTTCCTTAGGAGGAAGACTAACACTAATCGATAGTGTTTTCAACTCAATGCCTACATATATGATCTCCCTTTTACCTATCCCTAATGGGGTCATTGAGGGATTGGATGCTCTAAGAAGAAATTTTCTCTGGGAAGGAAATAGTGAAATCAAGAAATTCCACTTGGTAAAGTGGGATGCACTGATTGGGAGTAAACAAAAACGGGGTGGGGGTGAGGAACTTAAAAACACAGAATCAATGCCTGGTGGCTCTGGAGACTTGCATCTAGTGAACTGGCACTCTGGAAAGAAGTAATCCAGTTGAAATATGAAATGGCAGATCATTGGACCACCAAAATGGCCACTAACACTTATGGAATCAGCCTTTGGAGGTCCATCAGGAATCTGTGGCCAAAGCTAAGAGAGAATTGTAGTATAAGAACAAAAGATAGCTGGAAGGTTTCTTTCTGGGAAGACAACTGGCTTGAACAAGCTTCCCTTGAGGATACCTTTAATGGCATATAGATTGGATTTGCAGGACCACAGTCAAGGTAGATTCAGTGTGAAAGGGGCATACAAAAAGCTTGATGGAAAGTTAAAATTCCTTATAAAGTTCCCTGTTTTACTTGGCTTTGGCTAAACAAGTTGTGCTAACTCAAGAAAATCTCATGAAGAGGGGGATCCATCTAAGCCCTAGGTGCCTCTTTGTGAAGAAAAGGTTGAGACAGTAACTCCTCCATTTATACACTGCAGGATTACCTTTCAACTGTGGGAAATCTTCCTAAATATGAAGAGTTTGAGCTGGGTGATGCCAAGGAAAATAGCTCAGACCCTGAAGATCTGGAGCAGCTATGCTAACATTTCTGACCACGAGGATAGGTGGAAAATTATACCAGCTTGTATCTGGTGGTCTGTTTGGACACAAAGAAACCTCAGGTGCCACCAGAACAAGAGCAACAACATCCAGAAGATGAAGATGAATTGTTCAGTGTTGTTTCATTATTGGTGTAAACAGGAGTATATGGAAGATATGGAAGATCTAGAAACAGATATAGATGTCTTAAGCTCTTTGTAATTTTTTGTTAAAGGGTTGAAGATCTTATGGGTACTCTACCTGAATTGTAATTAGGAAACCTGATTTTCTGGTTGTTACTTTCTCAAAAAAAAAAAAAAAAAAGGTTAACTTATATATAAACATAAATAATTAAAAGCTTTGGTATTGAAATATACTTTTGTAGATGTTCTTTCAAATTAAACCACACAAAACAGTACTTAAATTGTTCTTACTTTAAGCTTTTTCTTTCAAAAGATGCATGTTAAGAAATAACATTTTTTACTTTTTCTTAATTTACTGAACTTTTTTATGGAATCAACATGTAATAACTTTTTCATGTTGAACTTATCTATTTTATCCTAAATTATATAAAGTAATGATCGTCTCATAATTTGCAAAATATGTTAATATTAGCAAAAGTGAAAAATGTACTTTTGAGGAAACTAGTGGAAAAATATTGGGAAAAGAAAAGGGACTTGCTTATGGTGTTCATTGAGCTTGGAAAGACTTCGACAAAGTCCCGAGGGAAGTCCTCTAGAGATGCCTAGAGGTTAGAGATGTGCCGGTAGCTTACATTAGGGGGTTGTACTGTTGCGCCAATTGATTTCGTGTGTCTCATTTTCTGACCTTTGGTGCAGCAATTTTCGACATTGCTAGAGAATCAAGCAAATGTGACAAATCCAGGGGAGAGAATGAGAATTCAATCATACTCTTTGAGAACAGGAGGTCTTTTCCGAAACATAGGTGCTATGCTACTTGAGCTTG
Organism: Solanum bulbocastanum; assembly: GCA_037074985.1. Classification (NCBI taxonomy): domain Eukaryota; kingdom Viridiplantae; phylum Streptophyta; class Magnoliopsida; order Solanales; family Solanaceae; genus Solanum; species Solanum bulbocastanum. The sequence goes on along the minus strand of CM073602.1, from coordinate 16,343,583 downwards.
GTCGGACGACAATGACATTGCGAATGGGCGAAACACCAGTATGTTTTCTCTTTCAAGAGTGTGGTATCACCCTTTCTGTGGTTATTTCCCAGCTTTGTTGTTTCTCTTTTCATCCTGCTATACAAAGGTAAAAAGTATTAACAAGGGAAAAACAACCGTAGGATGATGCTGTGGTGAATGCTGGACCCGCTGTCTTTGTGTCCACTGCTGGCCCCAATCCTATAATGGTTCAGGTTATTTTCTTGTCAGATATATACTTTTATTATGCAGCCGATTGTGTGGATGCTTGATATCTGTTCCTTTGATTCTGTAGCCATTATCTTTTCAGCCGAATACAAGCTTTGGGGCTGTTCCTGTTGGAACTGTACAAAATAATACTGGATTTTCTGGGGGATCTGTTAGTTCTGGCTTTATTCCAAGGAATATTGACATTAGAATACGAACAGGTTACTTTTTCTTGTGTGCGTTTATTATGCTGTTGCTCGATACAAAGACTGCATGCTTGTCTTCTATTTTATTCACTCACCTGTATCATTAGGTTCATTTATGGCTTCAAATCTGAATCGAAGAGAGCCTGCTGGTGGTTCACAGCAATCAGGGCAAGCTGGTCAAGCAGCTTCTATTGGTGGAAGTTCTGATCAACAGAACACTGGAGGCACTAGAAGCTCTTCTGCCAGGGAGTCAGCAATGCGGGTAGTTCCTATTAGGACTGTAGTTACTGCAGTTCCCGCTTCCGTTGGGCGTTCAACTTCTGATTCAGTTCGAAATCCCATGGGAATATTCTATCCAGTTTTAGCTAGAGTGCAACATGTCAGTTCTGGGAATTCTAACAATTCAGGAGCTTCTCAAGAATCTGATCAAAATAATTTACATGGTGTTGAGACTCGAGACCCAGCTAATCCTGATTCTGCTGGGCAACAACAAAATGCTGGACTTCCTAGTGTTGAAGGTAACCAATTTTTTTTTTTTTAATTATTACTTCCTATTGGTTTATCTATAAAGTGCTTGCAATTTTTTGGCTCTGAACGTGGTGCTAAATCTTATGAGGTAGAAGATGGTTGCACTTTGACAAGTTTTGTGGACTTTCTGTAGATATCTTCACACTTGACAGTGTGAACATATCCAACATCTGTTAACATAAAGTTGCAGTATATATTACTGGTCACCAATTCAACCTTTTTTCATTAACTTTCGTTGGTCACTGGCATATATTGTTCAATAGATTTCCTTTCTTGTCTAGTGTATCAATCTTCCATCTTAAAAGGAAACATTTTTCATCATGAATATTTCCAGGTTTTGTATGAACTAAATATAACTTGAGGCTTTGACATGTCAGTTGCATCAATATTCTTCGTATGCTACATATCAAAAAAAAAAAAAAAAAATTCTTCGTATGCTTCAGTTTGATAAAAAGGAGTTAAAAGTATTTATGGTCAAATCTGGTAGAGTTTTTGTTTATTTCTGAGTTCCAAGAGAGGAACAGGTGATATTGCAATGTGGTTATATGGCTGTCATTTACTTGGTCTGACATTGCTTTTAATTTTCCTTTTTGAGTATATAAGCTTATGCAAAAACTATCTCTATGTATTTGATATGTCACAATGGTTCCAGGTAACTTTAGCTCATTCAGTGAAGCATCAAATGGTGAAGAGTTTTCTGCTCAGTACCAAAGTAGTGTTGACCAACTTCTGAGGTCATTGTTCTCTGGTGAATCTGTTCATCATGAGAATGTTAATGTTCGTGGTGTAAGTATGAATTCCACTAGTGGAGATGGTGTGGAAGCTGAAAACCATAGTAATTCTCAGGAGACAGAAGCAGCAGGAGATGAAGGGGTTTTTCTATCAAATATTCTACGTCATATCATGCCAATTATTTCTGAAACCAATGGAATATCATCTGCTAATTTACCTAGTGAACGATCAAATATGGTTGAAGATAGAAGCGATGGTCGTCAAACACAGGTATATTTATCTGCTTGACATCTTATTTTCTTATATGAAGCCAAATTTGAAATCAAGGTTGATTTGAAAAGAGACTTAATAGTTTGCAACACCTATCACTTGTAGAATTTAAAGCTTTCCACAATAGACTATATATTTCAGCATCATTTACTTTTCTGCAGGCGCAAGAAAACACCGAGAATGCAAGTTCTTCACATCAGCGGCGCGATCCTCCACTGCCACCAAGCTCAAAGCGTCAAAAGGTAATTTCCCCTTTATCCTAACCAGAAAAGAGGACAGAGAAGGCACTGAATGCATTCAAAGTAAAATTGAAAGAAAAAAAAAAGAAACAAATAGATGCAAGAGTAGTAGTAGGGAGAGAGCAAGAAAAGGATATTATTGTCATTGTTCTGAACTGAACTAGGATTGTTTGTTGTAATCACCATGTATGATAGACTAGATTATCATCTTGTTGACTGCTACTCACAGTACCTGAAATAGGAAATTCTGGTATTCCAAAAGAATTGGGCTTTCAATCAGTCGATTGTGGAAGATTGATCTTAGTGATATATAACGCATAAATTTTTCTTTCAGGTTAACGTCCTCACCAAATTGTCTTCAGTGATTTAAAAACAAATTTAATTACTTCTCCTTCATTAGAAGTCAAGAAGATTATATTTTTCTGAAAAAAGAAATGTTGAATTATAGTGAACACATGATAAAAAGGGACATGTGGTTGGACCTTAAATGGGTCCATTAGGGTATCCATTGTAAAGTAGGGTTCTCCAAGGCGTGGAAGAGCTCTCTTCAACCTACTCATGGCTAGATGAATCAGTTTCGACTCAAATAGGAAGAACTAGAAGATTCCACCTCTACAAAGCTCCTACACCTAATTTCTTAAGCTGCTGTTCCCATTTCCTCATTGACCCATCATGCAAAAGGTATGCTATTAGAGTGAGCCAAAAGTCTTGTTAGGAAAACCAGAAATGATGATCTTAGTTCGACTTTACTGCCGTTGTATTCTTATTGGATCAGTTATCCTATGAACTTGTTGAATGTTCCAGCTTACAGTACAAGCACCATCTTTGGGTTTGATGGACTTCTATGAAATACTGATCTGAAGTTGCTGCTGTCTTTTACTAGATTTTGTCTGATTTGTATGTCAACAAGTCTTGAATATAATATATCTGCTTTATGGTGCAGGGGGAGTGATTTCAAGATTTCGTGGTTTCAACCAGAAAATGTAATGCGGCTTTGTGTTGCATCTCTACTTTATGCTGCAGGGGGAGTGATTTCGAGATTTCATGGTTTCAGCCAGAAAATGTAATGCGGCTTTGTGTTGTACTTTGAGGTTTTGTTGGTGATATTTGGATTTGCAAAACAAATTGAAACGTCATTTTGTCAGCTGCAGAATATAGAATGAATATTTACTCCTTTCATTTGATGATTGTAAATTGAGATAGCAAAAGGAAATGCAACTAATGTATTGAGCTATGAAGAAATAAATTAGAAGGAAGTACAGGACAATTCTCCTCCTTTGCGTACACATTGACTCATGCGTAAATAACAGGACTGGAAATGGAAAATTGAGACCTTAGGCCAACAAAAATGAAAATAACTGAACTTTCACTTAAAAGGGATTTCCTTTACTAGATGGGATGCTTGGAAAAATTGCAAGTTGGGCCAACAAGGTTTCTCTCATATGATCTGATCACGTGTACTCTTCTCTATTTAAACAAACATTATGATCGGTCATAGTACTGACCCTTTGTTATACACATTTGAATCCCTTGACCTACGAGAAATTATCAATGAGACATTCACAACTTATTTGGGAATGAGACTAGTTGATCGGTCAAATAAAGCAAAAAGAAACTTAACTCTGTTGAAATTATTGAGGGAAGCTAGAATTAATCCTCCTATCCAGGTGCTGTACTTCCTCTCAGGTGGTGCAACCACCTTGATCTTGTGCTGCTTGGGGCAAGAGCAGTGATTTCCTTGCTCATACGTTCTGCTACGCCAGGGTTCAAATTTGAGCTATCAATAAGAACAATGTTTGAGAACAATGCCTAAAGAAACAAACAAGCAGTCATTATTCATGAATAGGTCACATAGGGAGAAATACAGTAAGCTCCAAGCATGTAACAAAAATTGCAAACAGTTTTTTCTAACTAAACTTGCTTGTTTCAGTTCCGTTTTCAATAGCAAGTGTTTGAATATCCTTCCCATCACCCATCATGTAAGGGCTTTAGATCAGTCAAAGTGAAAATTGTTCACAAAATCAGTTCAGTTCAGTCCGAGTAATTCTTCCTTGATGTGTATAGTTTAATTCCCTTTTTTTTCTCCCTTCGATCTCAAGGTGAGAGAGAATGGTGACGTCTGTAGTTTATTCAATCAACTAGATGATGTAGCACTCATGTTCAAAGCCCCAAATCCTTACCTGTCCTCCTTCCTGCCCATAAAAAGAAAGCGCAAAAAGCTGAAATTAGTTAAATAGTTGTATTTCCAAACTAACATGTCATCACTGTACAAATTAGTTGCACAAATGAAGAAAATCATAAAGAATGGAAGCATAGAGAATTAGAAAACACGAAGAGTCCTAACGAAGTTCACAAATGTTAGGTCCATACGCATCGAAACATTCCATAATGTGAGAAAGGTTTCATCTTCCTTCACTAAGTAAACTAAGCTTGTTTTACAAGTGTTGTGAAACAATCAATAAGACGTTTCTTAATAGAACAATGTTCATTATAAAAGATGAAAAAATACAATGTCTTCGATCTGAACGGAACATGTTCAACGACAATTTGATCATGAAATCATTAGACCAAGTGTCAAACTTCATGTTTTACTAGGAAAGTGAGAAAAGCCTGCTAAATCAATTCTCAATCAAATCCTTAACGACTAAATTACACTATATTTACCAGATCAAAATTATTTTTTATGTGTATATAGTACGCGCTATGAATAAAGCTGATCAAGTGGTTTGTTCTTTCCAGTTGAAATCACCAGCTATTAACGTACACAATAAAAAGTAATTTCCTGCCAGTGAAAAGAAAAACACCAAAATGTTGAGTATTAGTAGAATTTAACATGCGGACATTTATGTGGATATATATATATATATAATGAATCTAAAATCAACACTACTCTAAAAGCAACCATAGTAAAATCATATTCGATAATGAATTAAATGATGCATCATCAAATAAAATTGAAGCAAATGCACCTTGATAGGAAAAAAACAGAGGACTTTTTATGGCTTACACCAAAATCAATCCATAAGATTTACGTGCAGAGACAGAAATGAAAATTGCTGTGAAATAAGTGGAGTCCTTACCTTCTACATGTTTTCTTTTTCTGAAAAATTAACAAATATATTATGACTTATAGGGTAGTCACTGTTTAGATAGAAATCGATCCAAATCGAATCAAATTGATTCAATAAATCGATTTTTGTTTGGGTTTTGGAAGGTACAACATGTTGAAATTCGTGAATGCTTGGGAACTGTTAACAAATTGAGTCAATCATGTTTAGTATAGATCAAATTATTTTTTGATATTTTTATGAATTATTATTTTGAATAGATAATGATATGAAAAGTGTGGTTTCTTATTTCTACTAAAACTTGAAAAATATCGATTTGTTTTGAGTAGCATAAATCATGTATTTGGGGCAAAACTAACCCTCTTTTTTACTCTATTTTTTAAGTTTTTTCTTTGTCATTTAGATGACTGAGGCAAACAAAGTCTTGGTGTCAATGAATGGATGCAACCATTTACTTTGAAAAATTATACTATATAGATAACTCAATAAGTTATTTAGTATAACATAAATTGAACTTTCTAGGATAGTTTCAACAAATTGTTTTACCTTAAAGTTTCTCCGTAGGGAAAATGGGGTCAAATGTTTGAAACTATCATTTCAAGATCAATAATGTAACTTTTTATAACTAGGTAGAGAAAAGACATGGTGAAATTATTCAAATTACTTCAAAGCGACTTGAACACGGACATCACCACATTATTTGCACAATCCTAACATTGTCTACAAAATCCTCTTGCAACACAATGGCCCTATTATCAAGTTTGTTCTAGATATTTTGAGTGTTGATTTGAGTAGTTCAGCTATTGATCATTCATTGCTCTACCAGAGGTGTTTAGGAACTCGCCATTCAAAACCTTTGTCTTCTTTCCTATTCGACTCTTCATCATCACAATTGAGATATTTTAAGATAACAAATTGTACCTTCAAATTGCCTTGAATCTTGTGACCATCAACCTAAGGCATATTATTTTTGATCAAATATTGGAGAATAATGCCCTCGTGGCTCCATTGCTCTCTACCTTGAAGCTTACGGGTTGTAATGATATCCAATTCCTCAATATCTCAGCCCCCTATGCTTAATTACTTATTCACTCTTGAAAGTTATTACGTAGATTTGAAGTTCCTCAAAGCCTATCTTGAGCTAAAAATGTTGAGCATTTTGGTGGGTGACACTACCATTCAGAATTGTGAATTTTGGAGAAGATTTAACTTGTTATAATTTATTTGTTTATTTCCTAAAGTCATGGAACTTTGCTGAATTTGTTTTCATGAAGTTTTTATTGGCTCGTTGCCCTTCACTTGTAGAGGTGATAGTTAAGCCTACAAGATCACTCGAGGATGATGGAGTCTGGAGCTTTTACCTTGACCTGCTACAGTTTCCTCCAGCATCACCAATTGTCGACATACTGCTTGATGAGTATTAATTCCAGCTAACTAGGCTATACTATTATAGCCATGTTAATTAGGATTACAAAGGATTTAAGAACTAAAAGGGAAATTGAAGAACAAATATAGAAGAAAGGGATGAAAAGCAGAACTGATCAAAGAAAATGAAAGAGGAAATAGAGATACACCATAATAATTTGAATAACCGTTCTTTCTAACTTCTACTCCTTCCTGACAAATGGTAATTGAGTCTGTATCTCAAATAAAACTCTCAAATATTTTACTCGGCCCAATAGTTGGAACTGAATTGTCTCATTCACTACTTTTAGCGCACAGGCCCTTACGGAGTCAGCTTGGTTCACAACTCATTCACGCAGGTGATCACCTCTGTGGTGATGGGGTTTTGACATTGACCTCTTTCTTGTTTAGGACATAAAACCTTACCTCTGCAAGATCCTACTCAAGCTAGTTCTCGACTGGTTGAACTCCAATACCAAGATCGTAATTGCTTCTCGAGAATTTAAGTTATATTGTTATCAATACAAAAAAAATTATATTATTAAGCAGACAAAGAAGAGAGGGAGACGTCTTATAGATTTCTCATATAAGTGGGCTACTTTGGACTTTTGTTGTAGTCAATCAAAGGTTATCACAATAGAGTTTTCACTAATTAAATAGGTTCACAATGATGTTACTAATGTTTGTTACACTTTAAATGACAATCTAATCAATTTTAAAGTAGTATTAAGCTGTCTTAAAAGAGGATTTTAAGTTCTTAAAATCATAGAGACACTTCCTGTGGACAATTGAGGAACCAAATTCATCATACTCGCCCTTCATTATCAGCATCTACATAAGATGTAGATATTAGTGTTAAGTTGAGTCCCTTGAGCTTAAAAGAAGTTAACAAGAAGACGTTCATAGTTAAAACCAATCATCCAAGACCAAGACTTGATTTATTGATTAGTCAAATAAAGTAAGGAGAAACTAACTCTTTTGAAAGTATTGAGGGAAGCTAGAATTGATCCTCTTATCCAGGTGATGTACTTCCTCTCAGGTGGTGCAATCACCTCGATCTTCATGCCCTTTAGAGCAAAAGCAGTGATTTCCTTGCTCATACGTTCTGCTAAGCTAGGAAGCATAGTTGAGACACCACTAAGCACAATGTTTGCAAATAAATCCCTCATAATCTCAACATCACTTTTCATGATTGAATTGTAGACTTTTTCATGGATTCCTGTTGGTCCCTTTCCAACCAATGATGGATGAAATAGGACTTCAGGACAATGGAAACTCCTAGCACCAATATAAAAGAGTTGTCCATCAGGAAGCTCAAAGCCCTTCTCAACTGAAGATCTTATTTTTGCCTTCTCAATCTCATGTTCAAAAATCCAGTGCAACATAAGTAATTGTGTCCTTCATATGCCTAATAATATTTTCTTCTATCACTGTGTTACATGCAAAACCTTCTTTGGTGATAAGCTCACATAAATAATCTGTTAGATCACAACCATTAATACCTATCCATGAGATAGTATGGGGAAGTGCATGCCCCTCATAGATGGGGACCGTGTGGGTTGAACCATCACCAGAATTAAGCACAATGCCTGGTTGAAAAATAACAAATGAAATTAGTGACTGGCTAATATTAAACAGTAGAGAGCCAGTATTTCTTCTCTTCTGCTTACCAGTTAGGCGACCATTAGATAAAAGAAAGAGAATAACTTGGATTGTGACATACATGGATGGAACACTGAATTTCTCAAGCATGATTTCGGTCATTTTCTCCCAGTTTACTTTGGGGTTAAGTGGTACTTCCGTCAGAAGAATGGGATGCACATCGGGAGCAACACAGACTTCATTGTAAAATATGTAATGCCAGATTTTCTCTATATGATCCCAGTTTTTTACCATGCCATGCTCAATGGGATATTTCTAAGCCAAAATACCTCTTTTACGCTGAGCCTCATCACCAACACAAGCATCTTGTTGTCCCATACCAAGCCAAAGCCAGTATGACGAGGAACACCAACTACATTTTCAAAAATAGTCTTTGGAACATCATCTCCATCAAACCCAGCCTAAAGAAACAAGTGTTTGAATATCCATCAACGAGCAACATAATGAATAAAATTGAAATTGCAAGTGGTTTGTTCTTACTAACCTTGGATAGTGCAGTTCCGTTGTCAATAACAAGTGTTTGAATATCTACCACACTAGCCATCTTGTAAGGACTTTAAAAACTATTTTTACAAGTCAGTGAGAAATATCTTCCTTTATGTATAATTTGATACGATTTTCATATTTCCAGTTGAAATCACAAAAAAGAGTAATTTCATGCCATTGATAAGAAAAAGAACAATATGATGAGTATTACTAGAAAATATGAACCAATTTTGTGAAATAAATACTCAAGTCTCGAACTGAATCTAAAAGAAACCATAATGAAATCATATTCTTTAACGAATTAAACACCGGATCCGATGTATTGAAGCATTTGCACTTTATAGGAAAAAAAACAGAGGCCTTTTTCTAGCTTACACAAAAATCAATCCATGAGATTTACGTACAGAGAGAGAAAAACTAAAACTTATACAAATCATCGTCACTACATAAATTTGAAATAAGTGGAGCCCTCACCATCTAAATATTTTTTTTTTCTGGAAAATTAACATATAACTTAAAGAGTTAAGGGGTTTCAAATCACAAATGGGTAAGTTGGGAGTTTGAATTAAGGGTGACAAGAAGGTATCAAAATAAAATGGTTAAGAATTATGGGAGTTTCCCTCAAGTTTTAAAGTTGACAGTTTGGTCCATTGTATTAAATGAGGGGTATAAGATTAAATGACTAAAACCTAATTTAACCAATTTTGGTGGGAACCAAAACTAGAAGGAAGCCAGCGAACCGAACTGAACCAAACCGAACCAAAAGGGGAAATAAAAGCTTTTTTCCCCCGCCTCCAGCCGGATTCCTCTTCTTCTTCTTCTTCTTCGTTCTTGCTTGCTTGCTTTCTTCCCGTTCTGATCATCTTCTTCTTTCTCTTGTTTGTTTATTATTGGTCTTGGCTGCTATTCTTTGTGCTTTTTTTTTCTTCTTCTCATTTTCTTCTTGAATTGATTTAGCTAATCAGTGGATTAGATTTCCTTCTGTATAAATTGGAATTACTTCATAAGTGATTGTGTTCACACACCATTGTTTGGTAAGTAAGTTTAATAGTTTTTTTAATCATTCATTATCTGGGTATAAACCTGCAATTTTATCAATAATTTGCATTCGCATTTCCAACAGAAGGTTATATATGTTACAACAGTTGACTATTGAACTGATGATAGTCTTACGTTGCAACAAAAAGATTATTTCAATCACAACAGAATAGTCATATGTTGCAACATATGATTTACGTATCGCAACATAATAGTTATATGTAGCAATATATGACTTACATGTCGCAACAAAATAGTCATATGTTGAAAAATGTGACTTATTTGTCACAACAAAATAGTTATATGTAGTGACATATGACTTACATGTCGCAACAGAATAGTTATATGTTGCAACATATAACTTACACATTTTGTTACAACATGTGATCTATGTGTCGCAACAGAATAGTTATATGTAGCAACATATGACTTTATGTCGCAATAGAATGGTCATATGTTGGAACATATCACTTACATCTTCCAACAGAATAGTTATATGTGGCAACATATAACATACATATTTATTAGTACTAATTGGTTTTGGAATTAATTTTTTCATTTGTACTAATTGTTTTTTGAATTAATTTCTTTAGGTACAATAAATAGAGGGATTATTTGTAGGGATTTATTGGTGTGGTGAATGGATCGAGTAGAAAAATCGATATATTTGGAATTGGAAGGATGGTAGAAAGAAGTATTTTGTATGATGATTTTGTGAAGCCTTATACAAAAAAGGCATGGTAATTTTAGTATTTTTCATATGTATTCACATTTTTATCAATCTATTTTTCCTTTTAAATTTGTTATTTCTTCTGTAGTTTGATTTTTTCAATCATAACGATCCAAATGCATTGGGAATAATTAATCAAGCAGTAGACGGAGGCCACATTGGTGCATCGTATGTGCTTGCCATAATTTCAATCTTCAAGGGCGATGAATCCATGAGAGAATGCTTAATGTTCATTGACAACATGAAAAAAATGAAGACACTAAAAACCAGGAGATATCGACACAGGTTGCATTATATTTTAAGTGAAATATGGGTGCCAGAACCTCATTTGTTGGGAGAAAGACTCATTTGTTGCACTGTTCATCAACATGAGCAAAGCATTTGCAAGAATGGTTGGCCCAATGAAGATGAAGATGACATTCGTTGTGAATTATGTAGTTGTGACTTAGAACTAGATTATGTAGTTAAATTTTTGCCTTATACCACTATGTGATATTAATAAAATTGTCATCTGTGGCAACATATGTACATTATGTTGGATAATATGTTGAATTTTTCAATAAAAATTGCAACAGATACGTCATACGTGACAACATATGTATATCCTAAAATGTGGTTTTTGGTATTAATCCAATTAAATTGTGACATAATACAACATTTAACATTAATATATAGTCCTACAACATGTTTAAGTACAAAATAATGATATAATACAACAACCTTCATCAATTCTATCAATTATTTTTACAAATACTATCATACCGCTAGTTCATCATATAATGACTAAGTAATTCCATATGATAGTTATATAAAACCCTTGTAAATCGTTGTTCGAAGTGTTATAGCATCTTTTTATTACGTAATTATGATCCAAAGTACTAAAATATGGTCCAATTTGACTTTTTCATTGATAAATTGCTTAATTTATCGATTAACCCATCCATCAAATGTCATCTGTGGCAACATAGGTACGTTCTGTTGGATAATATGTTGAATATTGCAACATAAATTGCAACAGATACGTCATATGTGGCATCATATGTATATCCTAAAATGTGGTTTTTAGTATTAATCCAATTAAATTGTGACCTAATACAACATTTAACAATAATATATAATCCTACAACATGTTTAAGTACAAAATTATGGTCTAATACAACAACCTTCATCAATTCTATCAATTATTTTTACAAATACTATCATACCACTAGTTCATTATATAATGACTAACTAATTTCGTATGATAGTTATATAACACCCTTGTAAATCGTTGTTCAAAGTGTTATAACATATTTTTATTGCGTACTTATGGTCAAAAGTATTAAAATATGGTCCAATTTGATATTTTTCATTGCTAAATTGCTTAATTTATCGATTAACCCATCCATCAAATGTCATATGTGGCAGCACATGTAAGTTCTATTGGATAATATGTTGAATTTTGCAACAAAAATTGCAACAAATACGTCATATGTGGCAACATATGTATATCCTAAAATGTGGTTTTTGGTATTAATCCAATTCAGTTGTGACCTAATACAACATGTAACACTAATATATAGTCCTACAACATGTCTAAGTACAAAATTATGGTCTAATACAACAACCTTCATCAATTCTATCAATTATTTTTACAAATACTATCATACCACTAGTTCATCATACAATGACTAAGTAATTTCATATGATAGTTATATAACACCCTTGTAAATCGTTGTTCAAAGTGTTATAGCATCTTTTTATTGCGTAATTATAGTACTAAAATATGGTCCAATTTGACTTTTTAATTGCTAAATTGCTTAATTTATCAATTAACCCATCCATCAAATGTCATATGTGGCAACATATGTACATTCTGTTGGATAATATATTGAATTATGCAACAAAAATTGCTAGATACATCATATGTGGCAACATATGTATATCCTAAAATGTGGTTTTTGGAATTAATTCAATTAAATTGTGACCTAATACAATATTTAACACTAATATATAGTCCTACAACATGTCAAAGTACAAAATTAAAGTCTAATACAACAACCTTCAACAATTCTATCAATTATTTTTACAAATACTATCATACCACTATTTCATCATACAATGACTAAGTAATTCCATATGATAGTTATATAACACCATTGGATATTGTTGTTCGAAGTGTTATAACATCTTTTTATTGCATAATTATGGACCAAAGTACTAAAATATGGTTCAATTTGATATTTTCCATTGCTAAATTGCTTTATTTATCGATTAATCCATCCATCAAATGTCATCTGTGGCAACATATGTGCATTCTGTTGGATAATATGTTGAATTTTGCAATAGAAATTGCAACATATACGTCATATGTGGCAACATATGTATATTCTAAAATGTGGTTTTTGATATTAATTCAATTAAATTGTGATCTAATACAACATTTAACACTAATATGTAGTCTTATAACATGTCTAAGTACAAAAATATGGCCTAATACAACAACCTTTATCAATTCTATCAATTATTTTTACAGATACTATCATACCACTAGTTCATCATACAATGACTAAGTAACTCCATATTATAGTTATATAACACCCTTGTAATTCGTTGTTCAAAGTGTTATAACATCTTTTTATTGCATAATTATGGTCAAAAGTACTAAAATATGGTCCAATTTTGACATCTTTCATTGCTTAATTTATCGATTAACCGATCCATCAAATGTCATGTGGCAACATATGTACGTTCTGTTGGCTAATATGTTGAATTTTGCAACAAAAATTGCATTAGATACGTCATATGTGGCAACATATGTATATCCTAAAATGTGGTTTTTGGTATTAACTCAATTAAATTGTGACCTAATACAACATTTAACACTAATATATAGTCCTAAAAAATGTCTAAGTACAAAGTTATGGTCTAATACAACAACTTTCATCAATTCTATCAATTATTTTTACAAATACTATCATACCACTAGTTCATCATACAATGACTACGTAATTCCATATGATAGTTATAAATACCCTTGTGAATCGTTGTTCAAAGTGTTATAGCATCTTTTTATTGCGTAATATGGTCCAAAGTACTAAAATATGGTCCAATTTGACATTTTTCATTGTTAAATTGCCTAATTTATTGATTAACCCATCCATCAAATGTCATATGTGGCAACTATGTACATTTTTTTTGGGATAAAACACGTAAGTACTTTGTAAAAGTCATAGGCCCAACCTCTAAAACTGGCCCAATCGGCCCATTGTTTCATTTCTAGAAGGGATATATATAAATTAGGGTTTTCATTTTCATTTCAAGAATAGGGTTTTCATTTTCTTCCTTGCCGCTTCGGCTTCTCCACTTCACTTTCTCTCTCTTCTCTCTCTTCGCATGGATATCATATCTCTGGAGTGCATGAGATATAATGATGTTATTTATTTCATTAGTCTTTTCTATTCTTTGTTTTTTAACACACAACTAATTGATTGGGGTTTGGTTAAACCAAATCAATAAATAAACATAGTTTTGCACATGAGTTCCAACATTTTTACTTGTTCTTAACATAACATAACACCCATGTGTTGGTACATATGAGTCAAATGTTGCAACATTTGAGGCATATGTTGCTACGGATGACTCATTTGTTGCTACAGATGCCTCAAATGTTGCAACATATCACCTTTATATAGCAACATTTGAGGCATCTGTAGCAACAAATAAGTCATCCGTAGCAACATATGCCTCAAATGTTTATATAGCAACATTTGCCCATATGAGGCATATGTTGCTACAGATGACCCAAACACTACATATAAGTCAAATGTGGCAATATTTGAGGTATATGTTGCTATAGATGATCTATGTGTTGCTACATATGAGTCAAATGTTGCAACATTTGAGGCATATGTTGCTACAAATGACCCATGTGTTGCTACATATGAGTCAAATGTGGCAACATTTGAGGCATATGTTGCTACAGATGACCCATGTGTTACTACATATGAGTCAAATGTTGCAACATTTGAGGCATATGCTGCTATATATGACCCATTTGTTGCTATATATGAGTCAAATATTGTAACATTTAAGGAAAATATTACTATATATGACTCATTTGTTGATACAAATGACTCATTTGCTGGTACAAATGACTCATTTGCTGCTACAGATTAGCCTTATGTAGAAGCATTTGGCCATATAGTGGATAGATAGAGTTAAAGGGGAATTGGTTGAAGTAACATAACATATAACATCACTGATAAAATAAAACATTGTCATTAATTACAAACACATTGTCAAGGCTCCAAGTTCTTATCTACTATCCCAACAACCCAATTCCATTGCAATCGACCAACTGTATAATCATACAACAAGGTGTTGGGAGGTTGAATTGGTGTGTTGGTAATCAAATGCTCAATAAATGCAAGCAAATATAACCCGCACACGACACTGGTTATATTTTTTACCATGGGTTTCAATCAACCTTCAAATTCCCATGGTTCATTAAAGAGCTTATCTGACAAATGCTTCATTATTCCACATTGCCTCAACAAGATTGACAACAAGTCAAACACAGGTTTTATGAAAGTAAAAAATGCATCATGTTCCGTACATGTCATAAACATTCATGCAACCCTCGTGCAAGAGGATCTCAAGAGTCATAAAATAAGTATTGTTCATGTTCATGACTGCCAGAATTCTTTTTGCACCAATCCAATCGATGCCTCCAGGATATGGTATAATGCCCCTGACGTAGTCAATCATATCGCCATTCCATACAAATTCATTAAGTAACTGTGTAAAGATTTTGCCACCAACTCTTGTTGCCTCCTCGTTGATACTATCATACCTTTATTTGAAGTTGGTGTAGAAGTTGAGATCCATGATTCTATTCGTGGAATCATAGTGCTCAGGTTATCTCAATTGCCTCTCCCGCATGAGACTGAGAATTACATCAATATACTGAAATAACAATTAATATTAAAGAGTAAAGAAGAGTAATGATTGAAAAGATAAAACAAACAAACATTATAGATTGAAGGTTAGTAGAGATAAATTACCCAGTCTTCCCACCAAACGGTTGTACTACCTTTTTTTTTTTTTTTGAATTTCGACAGTATAATGTTTCGACATATGACAATTCAAAAATTGTCATATGTTTCCACATATCTCCTTTCTGTTGGGGCATATGCAAATAATTCTATATTTTTTTTACAACAAAGGTTATATATGTTGCCACATATGACCTTCAAGTTGGAGAACATGCATATAATTATGTGAATTTTTTTACAACAAAGACTATATATGTTCCAACAAAATAAAAATAATAATAATCATTAATATTATCAACAAAAATTACACTTCACCAATTGTTTATTTACAACTTATCAACAAAAAAAGTTAATGGTATACATAACCATCAAAACTAAATCTAATCAATGGTAGTTGCCATAACATTTTCATCTGGACACGAATAATAAAATATTCATGTTGTTGGTCACATCCTTCGCATTGACAAGAAGATCATTTGATGTTAGTTGAGGAAGCAACACTAGCAACAGATTGAGCTGTTGCCGTAGATGAAGCTCCTTGTGACATTTTATCTACAAGGTAAATAAAAAAAGTTTGAGAGTTTACAACTGATTATAAAATAATAAGGGTAGCAATTTATACTTATGTTGACAGATGAACATTCTATTGCCACATTTATACCTTCTGTTGACACAGATGATCATTCTGTTGCTCTAACACATAGGTGACATGTTCCAACATATGACAACTATGTTGGAATATGTACCAACATATCACCAATATGTTGCAACATACGATACAAGATGACCAAAATGTTGGACAACTGAACAAAACTAAATTTCTACAATCATATGAACAAAATGGTCACAAAAAGAAGAACAAAAGCAACAAAAATGACTCTTCACTGAACAATAACAACAATGACTCTTCACATATACATTTCCTAAAAATTAGGGTTTTTTTGGGTTTGTCGATTTTCTTTCAAAAACAAAAATAATAGGTACCATTACACCATAATTCAAATTTCACATCTATAGAACAATTTCTTGTTTCTTAACCCAAGAAAAGAACTTAGTATTGAGAGTGTGTTGTTCGAAATTGTAAAATCTTTCAAGAAAATGACTTGCCCGTTTTAAGTCGAACACGACCTTCACTTCAGAAAGAGAGAGAAAGAGTGACTGCCGGAGATGAGGAGGAAGATAATGGGGGAAAATGATTGGATTTTCTAAGGCAGAAGAAGAAGAGAAGAACGTTGAGAGAAGAAGAAGAGAGAAAATTCTATTTTCTTTTAATATTTCTTTTTAAATAGAAAGTTTAAAATGTAGTGGTTTTTTGAATTTTATAAAAGATTAGAAACTTTTGAAAATGTTAATTTGATCCCAAATTAACTTAATTATCTTTTTTAAGTGGATTTGACCATTTCTTGGTCAAACTGTCACAAAAAACCAAAGCAAGACTTAATTGACACCTTTCATTTAATTTTCTCGGGTAAGTTGGGCTGATATGAGATGTTTAAAATGGATTGGGCTCTCCAGGTCCACCCCTCCCCTACTATTCGTTGAGGGTAGCCTTTGTGTCGACCCACAACTCCAACCCTCACCCGATAAAACCCATCCTGACTTAAACCCGAGACCCAAGTTGACCAAAGACTTGACCCAACCCCAACCTTGAATAGGGACTCGATCCTCAATCCTAATCTAGAGCCTAACCCTAACTTGGTCGGACCCAAGACCCATTCCAACCCTGACTTGGGGCATGATCTCGCCCCAACCCAACCATTACATAAGACTCGATCGTTGAACCTTGGTCATAAGAGTAGACAAAAAGATTTAGCTAGTTAAAAAAATAAAGAACCACTTAAACACAATATATTATCGATTTGTCATGTTTTGAAAATGATCCATGATCGTGTCCATTAGGTATATAGAGGACCTAGATCTAACTTTGTCTATATATGATGTTCTAGAAGAATTGACATACTAGCGATGAAGAAGAATCTTAAGTGACTCAAGACTTTAATTTTGTTGTGGTCATATCTTTGTTTCACAATTTCAACCTTTTTAAATACAAAAAAGTTAAATAAATAACTATGACAGTAGCCTAACAGTAAATAAAATTAAAATACAACTCCACAAAAAATATCAAATAAAATAAGTAACTAGATTTACCCAACAAAAATCTAAGTATAATTCTTGATTTAACTAAACAAATCATTGAATATGTGTAAGCTATTCAGAAAAAAAAAATATTGCAGAAGAAGAGTGAAGAAAGAGTTAAGGTACCTGACAATTAGTGTCGGCAAAATGAGCCCATATTTTGGTAACCCGCCCAACTCACCATATTTTAATGGGTTGGTGAGTGATTTTTTACATGGATAAATGGGTTGATACCCATATTCAACCCATAAAAATATGGGTAAAATATGGGTAAAGTATGAATTAGTCAAATGGGTTAAGCTTCTAACTTTTATCCACCATAAATTCATGATATCACTAAAAATATTGTAATTTCTCTTACTTTTTATGTTCTTCTATAGAACTAATTATTTTTCACTATAATTGAAAATGTGAAGTCTTTGGCCCTCCAAAATATATATATATTAAATGTACATTTCTTTTGTTACTTATAATTTATATATTTTTTATTTTTTAATTTTATATTGGATGATAAATAATAGTATAAAATAAGCAAATTATGTTTTAGTATTGACATTGCTTAAAGTGCGTTAAGCATGTTTTAGTCCTAAAATGCAAACATTCATTTACTTTGAAATTAAAAATATTTTCCCCTTGTTATTACATAATTTTATTTTATATTGAAAAGTTATGGGACTTTTTTTTTTACTTTTATTATACAATAAAACTAAATGAAGCATTTTCAACATTTTTCATCTAAAAAAAGACTAAAATATTTTCTTCAAGTTGAATTCTTAAGTTGAGTACTATTTACTCATGAAAATATGGGTAAATATGTGTAAACTAGTATTTTACCCAACCCATTTCTTACTAAATCCATTTTTACCCATATCAAGTATGGGCGGGTTGAATTATTACCCATTTTTGTTGACCCATTTTCAACCCCCCTAAATTTGACTCAACCTGCCCATTTGCCACCACTACTGACAATCATACTGTTGTTATCTTCTATGAGTTACAATAACAATAGAGTGTAAAAACTAGTCTCCAATTTCAAGTGCAATATTTAAGAACCCTAATTCTTTTTATTTTTCACTTTTTTTATTAGGGAAATATAGTTTTTTTTACTAGTTTCTTTTAGTCGACTCTCTTAAGTACTCCCTCCATTCCGTTTTATGTAACACTTTCTTTTTTTTAGTGCACAAGTCTTTCTTTTTTTCTTAAGCATTGTACAAACTGGAAAGATTACTGCAATGACAAGATATCCAGAGACAACTAATCATGATATGGCCCGAGGAGCTACAGTTGCTATCAGTCGGTTCAGTTTTGAAGTTTATTGGTTCAACTAATCGGCTATCGGTTTGTAGACATTCTAAACCGTTAAGAACCATCAAGATATTGACTTATCGGTTATTGGTTTATGGGTTACTGATCGTTATCGGTTTCGTTATTGGTTTAACCGTTAAGATTTGACACAAAAAATAAATGATTGAAAATCACTTAGAGATGACAAACCAAAAAAATCATGAACATGAGTTGATAAATTGTATATTACTAAAAAAAACAACACTAACACATTGTAGAATAATAGAAAATTTGAGATTGCCAGAAATAAAAATATGAAACTAAATTCTTATTTTCGAACTTTATATACCAAAATGGTATAAATATAATTTATTAATTTACTATCGGGTTCGGTTAACCCATTTAGAAAAAAATCTCAAACCGTTAAGAATCGATAACTATTATCAAAACCATTAAACCAATAACCCATTATCAATGAACCAATAACATTTTTTCATTTCAAATTATCAATTTTGGTTCGATTTTGAACAACCCTAAGCGGACATTGTCCATTGCAAACTTCAATGGAGAAGTGCATGTGCTAAAGTTTTCAGAATGACCCTAGCAAGCTAAGGTGTGTCTACATATATATTGATCTTAGGTGTATTTATAATTTCAAATATGTTTTTATACTCATGTTTTAGCCAAGTTCGAGACTGAATTCTATTTTATTCTCATGATTTATTAGTGATTTTGTTCATGAACTAACATATGTGATTATCTATTTTGTAGGAAAGATTTGTGTATGAATTGAGCTAAAATTGGAGATGGAGGAGTTAATCTTGAAGATGAAGGGCGTAGGAAATAGTATGTTATATCATTCATATGTTATTAGAAAAATTTGTAGCTTAAAAACGTGAGAGAAACTTTCAATTTATAACCAACAAAGGGTAGTATATGAGCAATGCTTAGTGTGTCTTACCAGAAAAGTCACAATCCTTTGGAAATGTTACAACTCATTATAAAAATCACAACTCTAAGGAAAAATCAAATATCTTCGTAAAAGTTACAACTCTTTTGAAATGTCACAACTTTTTGAAAAAGTCACAACTCTTTGAAAAAGTCACAATTCTTTGAAGAAGTCACAATTCGTTGAAGAAGTCATAATTCTTTGGAAAAGTCACAACCCTTTGAAAGAGTAGCAATCCTTCAATGTGAAAATGTGTGTTCTTTTAATATAGTTTATAGTATAAATTAATTTAGTATGAAATATAAACTATGAACTAAATTGGGTGTTTTAAAATAATAGAAACTAAAAAAAATTGTATTTTAAAAATGTGAGGGAACCTCTCTATTTATAGCCAATAAAAGGGTAGTATAAAGAGGTGCTTATGGAAAAGTCACAACTCACAATCCTTAAATGTGAAAATTTGTCTTATTTTTATATAGTTTATAATATAAATAAATATAGTATGAAATATAGAATATGAACTAAATTGGGTGTTTTAAGAGAATAGAAAACTTAGAAAATTCACCGTTTAACAATATGAGGAAACATCTCTATTTATAGCCAACAAAGGGTAGTATGAATATGTGCTTATTATGCCTTATCAGAAAAGTCACAACCCTAGAAAGATCACAACTCATTGAAAAAGTCACATCCCTTTAGAAAAGTCATAATTTTTTGGAAAAATCAAACCCCTCGTAAAAGTCACAACTCAATGTGAAAAGTTTTCTATAATATGAAATATAAAAGATGTACTAAATTAGGTGATACTAAATTGAGTATTTTAAGTTGGGGCTATTATAGTAATTTAACATTCAAGTTAGGGAATTCATATATATATATATATATAAAGAGAATCCTAGGCACACCTACTTGTAGAAGTAATAGATGCCGACAATATCTGGGCTATCAACTCCCGAATGGGGCACTCCTTAGACAAGTGGACAACCTTCACACAATCATAACATCCCCAATAGGTTGACGCCCAGTGTGGACATTGCAATGGGATACCTTATCTACATCCACAATACCAAGGACTGCCCCTAGCTGACTTCACCACACTCGAAGCAACCATAACCAAGAATAACCTACTGAAACGACCTTGTTGGAATAAAATAGGCTTTAATAGCTGAAGGCCCAAAATGCATACTGGGAGAAGTTTGACCTAATCTCTGTCTGCCACGTGCACCATAACCTTCCTTTGAACCCCTGGATCTTGAGGTGCCAGTCCACCAATCCGATATATTGAGAAGGAAGATAACCTCTAAGCTTTGAAGTCCCTACTTTATTTAGATTTATGGGATATTTGAAGAAGTGCAGGTTTGGAACCCTATACCTATACAAGGAACTAGGTTGCTGTCACTACTATACTAATGACGACGCCTCTTACCATTACCTTTGTAAGTCTCAAAGGACGCTTTTTCCATGACCCTCACATGACTAACAACCTGGGAAATGGTAGACACAACTTCTATCAAGCGTTTCGATGCCAACCCAAGTGGAAAAGACAACCCCTTAACAAACCCTTGACTCAAATCTTGATTCATAGAAAATAATACGGGGTAATGCCCGACCCACTCGAGAAATATCATACTCAAAAACTAACGAGGAACCTTACTGGAGATCAATCAACCCAACTCTGGCTTGTGAACCACTTACCGCACCAATAACCACACCTATCTCTGTTGTACCCTCGAAGAGGCTCGATTCTCCTAACACCAAATCTTAAGGAGTCGAGGTAGTCAACAACCCTAACGGAGCCTGGGTTCACTTTCTATCTGCTGAAGAATGTCTCTGACCTCAAGGTCTATGCCTAACGAAGTCTCTCTAGCCCGACCACATGCCAAAGATTTGGTAGTATGTGTTGGTGCTTTGATCGCATCCATCAGAAACCTCGTGCTATCTATCTAAAAGAGAGTAGATTGCAAAAAAAAAAAAACAATTTTAGATGTTAACGAAGTGAAAGTACATGATAAGGGGTCAATAATAAAATTTCCTAAGAATGACATGTAGCCTCCCTAAGACAAGACACATATGTCTCCATATCGATCCATATGATTCTACTGAGCACTCGCTCTCATACCAATGATACCGGTCAACTTAGAGCTTTGATATCAATCTGTTAATACCCAATTTCTCAGGTCATGATGACACCTACTATGTCCCACTATTAGGTATACCTAACCAGTATCTCAAAACTAGAAGCAATGGGCTATCATGCAGAAGAACACAAAGGAAACATGGGACAATAACAAAGAGAAGAATCAGAAACAAAATATGTATATACATAACAAGAAAGTCCCAAGACCTAATATAGTCGGTAGTTGAGCTTCTAATAAAAATGGAGTAAAAGGCTTTACAAATACAATAATTAAAGAACTATCTCCAAAAGAAAAATATTATAGAGAGATATTGACAACTCTAAATGTTGAGAGATCACCCTATCTTCGAATCCCAAAAGTTTCTCCGCACAAGATCAAAATCAATAATGAGAACTCGTACTATGATCCACAAGATGCAAAAGTATAGTATGAGTACAAACAAATGGTACTCAATAGGCATTGAATGACTAAGATCCAAAGACAAAACAAGTAAAATCAGCAACTAAATAGGGAAAGCACATCACAAGTATCTAGTAAGGAGATATAACACAATACTGCTGGTCAAAAAAATGAAGGAATATAATACACTGAGTAATAGACTGAGTCAAAGGAACATACCTGAATGCTCGAGCCCAAAAACCTAATCACAATAATATCCTACCACAAGAGTCAATTAACCAAGGCATGACCTATGGTAACACCGACGAATAATAAAGTACAAAGATAAGGGAAAACCAACCCCTTAAGAAACTAGCAACCAATCCAGTGTAATATGCATAATTATAGTCAAACAATAATCTAATCAGACCTCATAATATTGAAAGGTACAAACAACAAACATAACCCAACCACCCCATCATAAGATCGTTTGGTGCAAATAAAAACTTATTATACTGGTGATAGGGAATGCATATGAATGCAGATAATGCAGTAGAAACCAAATGAGCATTCTAAACCAAGTTTCACACAACCAAGTATATACACCTACCTCTTGTCCCTGCAGCTAGATAGGACCTCTGAACATACCCTCATCCAGTTTAATGTGACACCCGGTCAGAGGGATCCATAGGGTATTCAAGAAGTCTGTGTATGATGTTAGGCCAAAAATACATATTTTAAATCATTAGTTGTATCACATTTAACATTTTTATTTTCCTTTTTTGAGCATGAATTTTATAGATTGTGATAAAAAGTTTATTTTATTTGTCGAATCAAATTGGTATGTAGATGAAGAAATTTGGGGCTAAAACAAAGTAAAGATGAAAGATTATAGAGGAATATCAAGCTAGCACCTTAATGAATTAAATTAAATATCATATTAATATTTATATACATGCAGAAGTTGGGCAGAAAACAAAAGAGAGCAAATTGTGGTTCATTACCTTGTTGTCACGTGGTAGCAAGTGAAGACAAGAAAGCAAATTGTTGAGCGGTCGTACTGTTATACGAAAAACCCAATTATTTTGAGTTTTGGGTTCCTAATTTGTTTTGGACTCAATTATTTTATTTAAGGATTCCTACATCTATAAATAGTCCATAAGAATATTTATTAAAAGAGATACTTCGGAGAGATAAGTCATTTACTTTTTAGGTTTCTTTTCTCCTTTTTTCTTTTCTTAGACATCAGTAGTTAATGACCCTTATTCTGGGCCGTGGCAACAAATGATTGTTTAGTATTGAATTTTATTGATCGAAGTTGATTTTTGCATAAATTGCTCTTTTGTTCTTGATTTAGTATTTTGTGATTGACCATCATTGAAATAAACTCATTGTCCAAATTGAACTCAGGAGAGGAAAAAGAGGTATAACGTGGGAAAAAAAGAGCATGAAATTCTCTAGAAATTAGAGTTGATTTTTATCTAGGATATGGATATACATAGAGACATTGCTTGGTTAGTAAACAAGCTAAAAACTTAATGCTTTGCACTTTATTTAGTGTATCCACACTCAATAATGTAGTTAGACTGTTAATTGTGGTAGGCAATCTGAGGTCAGGAGACCGTGATCATACATTCAACCTTGTAAATCATCAATTTAATATCCAATTGAGCTCCATAGAAGAAGATACTATGCTAGAAAGTCCAGATTGTAGAAAAATAAGAAGTTGCAGGTGCTACCAATGACGCCATCTATGGACTGTAGGGTGGCCCATGGATCGTAGGTGGGGTCCGTGGTTGGCCACCCGCAACTCCCTTCCCAGAACCCCATAATTTTTTAGCCAAGTCTTGACCCACACCAGGACCTATGGACCGTGGACCAGACTCCCCAGAACCCTAGGAAAATTCAACTAAGTCCAGAACCATGCCAGGACCTACAGATGATAGGTAGGACCACGGTCTGTGGTTCAGATTCCCTAGATCTCAGCCTTTGAAGCCAGTTGACGACTAACCAGGATGGACTGTAAGTAGGATCACGGTGTGTGGACCAGGTCCATCGGTTGGCCCGACAACTTTTAAATTAGGGTCGTTTTAGTTTTTTCCCTATGCATTGGACATCTAACGTCCTTTAACCCCTAAACTACGTCGTTTTAGTCATTTTTAGTGTAGTAACTTAATTAGAACTTACCCTAGTCAACTTATTATCCAAAATTCATCCAAGTTGAACGAAAAGAAGGAGAAAGAGTAGACCAAGCCCTCTCAAAGAATGCAACAAGTTTTGTTCGGTTCCATCCTCGAAATTGAAAGATTTCTCCATGAATTTTGTCACCAGGTATGCGGGATTTCACTACTGGGTTCCTTTCACCCATTAGGTCCCTAGAATTCAGTCAAATTCTTGATTCTCTATATCATGTTTAGACCTAGGATTTGTAGAACTTCAGATTATTGTTGTGATTCAACTGTTAGACTAATCCAAATCATATTATCATGTTTTCGTGGAATTATTGCTTAGTTCTTGCATGAAACTCAGAACCCTAGTTGTGTAGATTCGTTTAGTTCATGAATTACACTTGCTAGGTTAGTTTATTTGGATATACATGCCCCAGTTAAGAATATTTCATTATCAATATATTAATGTTGCATTTTCAGTTAGCATGTCAGTATTTTGAGCTATTCAATATTACAAAAATTCAGTTATAATATGTTACTTACATAATCAGTTGGGAGTAGGGTTAATACTGAGTAGACTAATAGTTCGTCACCCTCATAGTCCCAGAACTACATGCCCCCGTAGGATAAGTCCCCTCTGTGGGTATCATATTTAGTGATCACATCAGTCATGCCTTTCTACCCCTAGCAAGGTATATTTGGTCCTCTCGATGGGGCGATACATCGGAATCCATCGATTGCTCTCGTGGTTTTATGTTGGTTAACAGTAGCTCCGATAGTCAGATTCTAGTGCATTGACTAGGTTATTAGTTACAATTCAGCATTCAGTCTTAGTATGTCATGTTTAGAATTAGTACTTTGTCTTTGCATTCAGTTAGTTCAATATTCAGTATTTACTTCATGATCAGATTATATTGTTTCTTTTATTGCTTTGTTCAGTTATGTATATCTTGTATAACTTTATTCTATCCTGCATGCTCTATACCTTTTAAGTATTGACGCATACTCTGCACTACATCTTCTCGTGATGTAGGTTCAGGTCCTCAGCATTCAGATCACGCATGTATCGGTTCCTGATCTCCAGGTCAACAGTATCAGTGGTGAGTCCTCATTCTTCGAGGACGATTGACATGTTATCTTTCCATTTTCAGTCTTTCAGTTTCAGTTTTGCTAGAAGTTAGATGGGGGCATGTCCTAACAGCTCTAGTCAGTTAGAGGCTTTTATTCAGACATAGTTAAATTCAGTTTTAGTTGAGTTTGATCTTTCAGTTGTCATTAAACTCAGTTTTTTTATATTCAGATTTAGAATAGGTATTCCCAATCATTTCCCATTATCTAATATTTTAAGCTTCCATATATAATTATCTTATTTTAGTTATCTTAGTATGCTTATGATATGCCATCAAGGTTAGCATGGTGTCACTCATGATCCTAGGTCCCGTGATTGTGCCTAGGGGATAGCCTCGGGGCGTGACAAACTTGGTATCAGAGCACTAGGTTCAATAGTCCTAGGATGTCTGACAAGCCGCACTAAGTAGAGTCCCTTTCATAAGTGTGAAGCATGCCACACCTGTGAGGGGGAGGCTACGAAGTGTTTTAGGAAAAACTTCACTTTCTTGATATTCTTATCGTGCGTGGGTATAATATCCTTTCTAATCCATCGTTATGCATTTTAAGATCATGCCTCCTCATAGAGCTTACCCAAGGAATGATAATGTACGCAATGTTGATGCAGTTCCTCTAGTCCCATATCAGGAAGTTTTGAATGTAGAGTTTTGGAATGCCATTCATGGCCTAGAGTGTAGCCAATCAGAATAATCAGCAAGCTTTAGTTCCTGTAAATGCTAGTGGTGGATTAGTAGCAGCTAGCATCTGTGATTTAGTTGGGATGAATCCACCTGAGATTTTATGGTCGCAAGTTGGTGAGGATCCCCAGAACTTTATTGATGTGGTCAAGAAGATCTTTGGAGTAATACAAGTAAATGGAAATGATAGGGTAGACTTGGCATCCTACCAACTCAAGGATGTAGCTCACATTTGGTTCACTTAATGGAAGGAAAACAGGGGTGAGAATGCAACTTCTGTTACTTGGGAGTGTTTTACCAGAGCCTTTCTAGATAGGTTCTTCCCAAGAGAGTTGAGGGAGGCTAAGGCTCAAGAATTCATGAATTTAAGGCATAGTTCTATGTTGGTCCTAGAGTATGGACTTAAGTTCAACCAACTCTCCAAGTATGCTCCTCACATAGTTGCCGATTCCAGGGCTCAGATGAGTAAGTTTCTAATTAGGGTATCCGACTTGGTGAGAACAGAGTGTAG
The DNA here is from genome assembly GCA_037074985.1 of Solanum bulbocastanum. Lineage (NCBI taxonomy): Eukaryota > Viridiplantae > Streptophyta > Magnoliopsida > Solanales > Solanaceae > Solanum > Solanum bulbocastanum. Next base: position 16,316,590 of record CM073602.1, on the reverse strand, counting down.
AAATGCTTTGTTGCTGGAAGATATGAACATCTCTAGGCTCATGACTCATGCTAAGCAGGTTGAGGAAGATAAGCTTAGGGAACATGCTAAAGATAACAAGAAAGCTAGGATAGACAACTATGAGTACTCTCAGTAGAAATCGAGTGGTGGAAATCGCTAGTAGTTTTAACAAAAGTCTTCAGCCCCAGCACTTTCATCAGCTAGTGTTCCATCCCCAGGTTTTGACTGGATTAGAAAGGTAGGGCATCAAGCTCTAAGTCTCAGGGCAGTGCTTCAGTTACCATAACCTACCCAACTCATCCAAAGTGTGGTAAGAACTATCCGGGTAAGTGTCTTGCAGGAAAGGATGAATGTTTAGGGTGTGGTCAGACTAGTCACAAATTGACGGATAGCCCTTCTTTTAAACAAGGTCAGAGAGGTAATAATAGTAGGGCCCAGTCTGCAGCACCAACATATCGCTTGACTCAATAGGGTACTACATCTGGTACAAGTGGTGGTCAGCTCTAGAATAGGTTGTATGCTCTCCTGGCTCACTAGGATCAGGAAGATTCTCCTGATGTGGTTACTGGTACGTTACGAGTCTTTCACTTAGATGTTTATGCTTTGTTAGATCCAGGGGCTACTCTTTTCTTTGTAACTTCATATATAGAAATGAACTTCAGTGTCAATCCATAAACTCTCTCAGATCCCTTCTTAGTCTCTACTCCATTCGATGACCCAGTTATAACTAGATGGGTATACAAAAATTACCCTATCACAGTCTCTTAGAAAATCACCTCAGCAGACCTCGTAGAGTTAGAAATGGTAGACTTCGATATCATTCTAGGCATGGATTGGTTACATGCCTATTATGCCTTAGTCAATTGTAGAACTAGGATCGTTCGTTTTCAATTTCCAAGCAAACCAGTCTTAGAATGGAAGGGTAGTAGCTCAGTGCCTATGGGTCGATTTATCTCTTACCTTAAAGCCAGAAAGATGATCTCTAAGGGGTATCTCTACCATCTAGTTCGGGTTAAGGATTCAAGCTCCAAAATCCCAACTCTTGAGTCAGTCCCAGTAGTAGATGAGTTTCCAGAAGTGTTTCCAGAAGATCTTCCCCGAGTTCCTCCCAAAAGGGAAATTGACTTTAGAATTGATCTCCTTCCAGATACCAAGCTATTTCTATTCCTCCTTACAGAATGAATTCAGCTGAGCTTATGGAATTGAAAGAGAAGTTGAAAGACCTTCTAGATAAGGGCTTCATAAAACCTAGTATTTCCATATGGGGTACACCAGTGTTGTTCATGAACAAGAAAGATGGTTCTCTCAGGATGTGCATTGACTATCAGTAGTTGAACAAAGTCACAATCAAGAATAAGTACCCTATCCCTACGATTGATGACTTGTTCGACCAATTAAGGATGCTAGTCATTTCTCGAAGATAGACCTCAGATCCAATTATCATCAGCTCAATGTTAGAGGTAGTGACATTTTGAAAACAGATTTCAAAACTCAGTAAGGTCATTATGAATTTGTAGTTATGTCATTTGGACTAACCAATTCTCCTTCAACTTTCATGGATTTGATGAACAGGGTGTCCAAGTAGTATTTGGACTTGTTCATTTTGTTTTTACTGATGATATCCTCATTTACTCTAGGAATGAGGAAGAGCATGTGAACTCTCAAAGATCGCCAGTTATTCGCTAAGTTTAGCAAAAGTTTTGGTTGCAATCTATTACTTTTCTTGGTTATATTATGTCTAACGAAGGGATCCAAATGGATTCTCAGAGAGTAGAAGCAGTGAAACAATGGCCCAGACCTACCTCTCCTATAGATATCAAAAGTTTCTTGGGTTTGACTGGTTATTACAGAAGTTTTGTGGAAGGATTTTCATCCATAGCTTCTCCATTGACTAAGTTGACTCAAAAAAATGTTTAGTTTTAGTGGTCAGATGATTGTGAGAAGACCTTCTCAGAACTGAAAACTAGGTTGACTATAACTCCTATTTTGACTTTACCAGAGGGTTTAGACGGTTATGTTATCTATTGTGATGCATCCAGATTCGACCTAGGTTGTGTGTAGATGCAGCGAGGTAAGGTTATATAATATGCTTCTAGACAACTTAAGGTGCATGAGAAGGACTATCCGACTCATGAGCTCGAGCTTGTGGCCGTAGTATTTGCCTTTGAGATTTGGAGACATTAATTGTATGGTATTCACTTACCATAAGAGCCTTCAATATGTGTTTACCCAGAAAGAGTTGAATCTTCACTAGAGGAGATGGCTTGAGTTCCTCAAGGACTATGATATGAATGTGCTTTACCATCCTGGTAAGGCCAATGTAGAAGCATATGCTCTTATCAGATTATCTATGGGTAGTATCGCACATGTTGATGAAGAAAGGAAAGAATTAGCGAAAGATGTTCACTGGATTGCTTGGTTAGGAGTTTTCCTTATAAGCATATCAGATGGTGGTATGACAGTTTAGAATGGGTCAGAATCTTCATTAGTAGTGGAGGTTAAGGAAAAACAAAGCAGTGATCCTATATTGCTTCAACTAAGGGTGCAGTTCATCAGTAGAGAGTTGAGGTTTCTCCCAAGAGGACGGTGTGCTTCGATATCAGGGTCGTGTATGTGTTCCTAAGGTGGGTGAGTTAAGACAGAAGATTCTTGCAGAAGCCCATAACTCCATGTATTCTATTTATCTAGGTTTCACTAAGATGTACCGTGATCTGCGGGAAATATTTTAGTGGAATGATATGTAAAAGGATATAGCAGATTTTGTGGCTAAGTGCCCTATTTGTCAATAAGTGAAGGTAGAACATCAGAAACCATAGGGTATGACTCAAGAGATCAACATCCCTACATGGAAGTGGTAAGTGATAAACATGGACTTCATTACAGGTTTACCTCGTACTCCCAGATAGCATGACTACATTTAGGTGATAGTTGACATAGTTACTAAGGCTGCTCAATTTTTGGCTGTCAAGACTACAGATTCAGCGAAGGACTACACCAAGCTTTACATTGATGAGATAGTCAGGTTGCATGGGGTTCCTTAGTCTATTATCTCAAAGGTCCTCAATTTACCTCTCATTTCTGGAAGACGTTTCATAAAGTTCTTGGTACCCAGGCAATCTCAACACATCATTTCATCCCCAGATGGATGGTCAAGCAGAGCGTACCATTCAAACCTTAGAGGACATGTTAAGAGCTTGCGTGATCGATTTTAAGGGTAGTTGGGATGATCACCTTCCTCTTATAGAGTTCGCCTATAACAATAGCTACCATTCTAGAATTCAGATTGCCCCTTTTGAGGCATTGTATGGGCGTAGATGTAGATCTCTAGTTGGTTGGTTTGAAGTAGGTGAAACAATCTTGATAGGGCCAAATTCGATTCATGATTCTATGGAAAAAGTTCAATTCATCAGAGATAGACTTAAGGCAGCCCAGAGTTGCCAGAAGTCTTATGCAGATGTAAGGAGAAAGGACTAACTGATGATTGGGTTTTCCTGAAAGTGTCATCTATGAGGGGGGTGATGAGATTTGGTAAGAAAGGGAAGCTTAGTCCTAGATATGTCGGCTCCTACAGGTTCTTGAAAAGAGTTGGTAAAGTGGCTTATGAGTTAGAGTTACAAGCAGAAGTAGCAACAGTGCATCTGGTCTTTTACATTTCGTTGTTGAAGAAGTGTGTGGGAGATCCAACATCTATAGTACCATTGGAAAGTATGGTTGTGAAGGATAGTCTCACTTATGAGGACGTGCCAGTTGAGATTCTTGATCATCAGGTCTGAACATTGAGCAAAGAAGTCACTCCAGTTAAGGTTTTGTGGAGGAGTTAGTCTATAAAGAGAGCTACTAAGGAAGTAGAAGCAGCCATGAAGGACAAGTATCGTCATTTCTTTCCTGCCGATTCCATTCCATCTTAAGGTAATAGTTCCTCTCCAGTCTTTTAGTTACTCATGTGTAAATTCAGTTTTAGTGTCGTGTTCCTTTAGTTTGTCTTGAATTTCAGCATATTTGCATGTTCTTGGAACTTAGTTCAGTCAAATTTCAGTTTCCAGTATTTAGTGGTAGGTTTTACAACTCTTTCCCTCCATGTTCAGCTAATTTAGTCTTTGAGGACGAATGCTCCCAAGGGGGAGATAATGTAACACCCCATATGCTGGAAAGACCAGATTGTAGAAAAATCATAAGTTGCAGGTGCCACCAACGACGCCACCTATGAACCGTAGGTGGAGTCCGTAGTTGGCCACCTATAGCTCCATTCCTAAAACCCTAGAATTTTTTAGTAAGGTCTTGACCCACGCCTGGACCTACAAAACGTAGGTGGGACCACGGTCTGTGGTTTAGACTCCCCAGAACCCCAGGAAAATTTAGCTAAGTCCAGAACCACGCCTGGACCTACGGACCGTAGGTAGGACCACGATCCGTGGTTCAGATTCCCAAGATCCCAGCCTTTGACCAGGATGGACCATTGGTGGGACCACTGTCTGCGGACTAGGTCTGTCAGTTGGCCCCGACAAATTTTAAGTCAGGGTCATTTTGGTTTTTTCCCTATGCATTAGACACCTAAACTACGTCGTTTAACCCTAAACTATGTCGTTTTAGTCAAGTTTAGCCTAGTAACTTAATTAGAACTTACCATAGTCAACTTATTCTCCAAAATTCATCCAAGTTGAATGAAAAGAAGAAGAAAGAGCCTACTAAGCCTTCTCCAAAAATGCAACAAGTTTTCTTCAGTTCTATCTCTGAAATCAAAAGATTTCTCTGTGAATTTCGTCACTAGGTATGTAAGATTTAACTAGCGGGTTCATTTCACCCATTAGGTCCCTAGAATTCAGTCAGATTCTTTATTCTCTGTATCATGTTTAGACCTAGGGTTTCCAGAACTTTAAATTATTGTTGTGATCCAGCTGTTAGACTAATCCAAATCAGATTATCGTGTTTTCGTGGAATCGTTGCTTAGTTCTTGCATGAAACTCAGAACCCTAGTTGCGTAGATTCATTTAGTTCATGAATTACACTTGCTAGATCATTTTATTCGGATATACATGCCCTAATTAAGAATGTTTTATCATCAGAATATTAATAATGCATTTTCATTTAGCATGTTAGTACTTTGAGCTATTTAGTATTACATAAATTCAGTTATAATCTTTTACTTACATAATCCATTGTGATTAGGCTTAATACCAAGTGGACTAAAGGTCAGTCACCCTCATAGTCCCAGAACTACGTGCCCCTGTAGTATAAGTCCCATCTATATGCAACATATTTAGTGATCACGTTAGTCATGCCTTTATACCCCTAGCAAGGTATATTGGATCCTCTTGATGGGGTGATACATCGGACTTCACAGATATCTCTCGTGATTTTATGTCGGTTGAAAGTAGCTCCAACAGTCAAATTCTAGTGCATTGACCAGGTTATTAGTTACAGTTCAACATTCAATCTTAGTATGTCATGTTCAGGATTAGTACTTTGTCATTATATTCAGTTAGTTCAGTATTCAGTATATTTCAGTATTTACCAAACACCTGGTAATTACCACAGTCTCATAGGTAGCATGATTCCATTTAGGTGATTGTAGATCGAATGAGTAAATCAACCCATTTCTTACCGGTAAGGACTACTCATTCAGCAGAGGATTATGTCAAGTTGTATTTTCAAGAGGTAGTTAGACTTCATGGAGTTCCAGTGCCAATTATTTCAGACAGAGGTGCACAATTTAATGAACAATTTTGGAAGTTTTTCCAGAAAGTTTGGGTTCAAAAGTGAACTTGAGTACTGCTTTTTTTCCTCAGACTGATGGTCAAGGAAAGCTCACTATTCAGACTGTAGAAGATATGTTGAGGGCTTGTGTTATTGATTTCAAGGGTAATTGGGATGATCACTTACCTCTCATAAAGTTTGCTTACAATAATATTTATCACTCTAGCATCCAGATGGCTCCTTGTGAAGCTCTTTATGGGAGAAGATGCAGATCTCCTATTGGATGGTTCGAAGTTGGTGAAGCTGGGTTGATAGGACCAAACTTATTTCATCAAGCTATGGAGAAGGTGAAAGTTATTCAAAAAGGGTTGAAAATAAGGCAGAGTCGTCGGAAATCCTATACTGATGTTAGGAGAAGAGATTTAGAGTTTGAAGTACATGATTGGGTATAGTTGAATGTTTCACCCATGAATGGTGTTATGAGATATGGTAAGAAGGGGAAATTTAGTCCCCGGTATATTGGTCTTTACAGAATATCCAAAAGGATTGGTAATGTAGCTTATGAGTTGGAGCTACTGCAAGAGTTAGCATCATTTCATCCAGTATTTCACATTTCCATGTTGAAAAAGTGTATGGGCGATCCTTCACTTATCATATCTACTGAAGATATTGGTATTAAGGATAACTTATCTTATGAGGAGATTCCTATTCAGATTCTAGATCACCGAGTTCGTAAGTTGAGGACCAAGGAAGTAGCATCAGTCAAGGTTCATTGGAGAAATCAATTTTTTGAGGAATCTACTTGGGAAGCTAAGGAGGATATGAAGAAGAGAAACCCACATATCTTTGAATCCGGAGAAATTCCAAATTAAGGTACTAATACATGTCTTGGCATTTGTTTTAAGTTGGTATGTTGTATTTATATTTTTCTTGTTGGGTGTTTGAGCTGAATGACCGATGTTACACCCTTAGCCTACTTAGAGTAATCTCATTCAAGGACGAATGTTCCCAAGGGGGAGATATTGTAACACCTCGCTATTTGAAAGAGCTAAAGATAGAAAGAATAAAATTTGGAAATAGCAAATCTGAAATTTGGCAAGTTATGTTAAGTATAAGTTTTGGGTCAACTACAAACGACCATTACTCTTAGTACAAGATTATTTAGGTGGCCTAAAATATATCAAATTAAAGGTCTTTGAAATATCTTTCCAATGCCACCAAGTTTGCTATTTTTCGAGTTCGTATGAGGGAAATATGCCCGTTTGAAGTTGAATTATCTAGATAAGGAAAGTTATCCGAATTTAAGAGGGGTATTTTGGTCATTTCCTTACCCAATTAAGTTATTTCTTGTTAGTAATTAGTTGGGGGTCTAAACTGATTTTTTTTAGTTTACGCACTCAAATTTCACACTAGGGTTTGTAGAGAAAGAACTCAAGAGTAGAAAGGAGTAGAAAAGGTCAAGATTCATCAAGTTTTTGCAATTTTGGTTGCGGATTTCACCAAGGATTCGATCCTAAGAGGTATGTCAGTTCACATAGCATTGGGTTTGTTCATCCACGCACCAATCATGCTAATTTTAGCATTAAATTTATTCTAGAAAGTTGAAGGTTTGATATTCTTGAAATTGGCTTTCGTTCTTGAGTTAAGATGATATTGATGAGTTCTTGAGGAAATCGAGTAAATTTTAGAGTTGTGTTTGATTAGATTCTTGTGTACATGTATTGAATATCTAAATCTAATGAGAAATTGAGAAAAAAAATCAAATATAGTTGAATTAAGGTTAGAAAAAGAGAAGAAAACTTCATCAAAATGTTCTGGGGAGGGGCTGAGGCGATGCGCCCCGATGCACCAAAAGGTGTGGGGCAATGTGTCCCCAATGCGCTAGAAGGTCTGGGGCAGCGCACTAGCAATGCGCCAAATTCCAGTCTCTGAACTTTAGGGGCTGGCGCCCCACGCCAGCAATGCGCCCTTAACATCTGCCCCCACTCATTTTTCATCATTTAGCCTATCTGAGTCTTTAGAAAGTGTACTAACACTTCCTATAGATTCTAACTACTCTAAATGACTTCTAAACATTTAGAAATCATCCATAAACATGAATCATAACCTTGAAACCATAAATTCAAATTCAAGGTAGAGTTAAGAGTCAAGTCTAGATAGTTCATAGAATCATTTCAAAAGTCATTTACAAAAGTTTTTAAATTTATTTTAAGACATGAGCATTGAGTTGAGTAAGAGTAAGAGTGAAGTTCATTTTCCTTAAAAGATTATATGGGAACTAAGTATTCCCAAAAAGTAAATGTTTTCATATTTAAAGAAGAGAGGAAACATTGATTTCCAAGAGAGCTTTTGAACTAGTTTTTGAGTAATAATCTCAAACCACAGAGAAAGAATTGTGTTTTTAAACATATGAGCTGAGTATATTTTGGGAGTAGTATTGAGAACTGATATGGGGACGAGTTCATAATAACTCAAGTCTCCATAAACCATGTAGCCAACATGGGTAGAAAGGATCATACTTTTTAGATGATTCCTTTATTCTTTTAAGTATAGCTTAGTGGATCCACTTAGTTGAGGCGTTCTATATCCCGACAAGTTATAGGATAGTTTTGGTAGTGTGGGCGACATGCTATATAATCACATAGCCCATAGTGATGGTTGTCGGTTAGAGAATCTCCCAAATAGATTTTATTTTTGTAGTCTTATATACAACTGAGCTATTATTGTAATTTCCAATACTTTGAGATGTTATCAACTGTTTTAAATGCTTTATATAAACTGCGTCTCTATTGTTGTTTTTATTATACATTAAGTTGAGTTTCCATGTGTTGAGTAAAGATGAGGTATGTATTTCTTTCAGATTCCAATTCAAGTTTATGTGTTGTTTAGATTTCCCTTCACATGCTCGTACATTCAATGTACTGACACCATTGTGCCTGCATCGTTTTATGATGCAGATAAAGGTAACCAAGATCAGCATCCAGTGCTTCGTTGATCCAATTGAGCATTTCAGCGTCATTTAGTGAGCCTCCTTGCTTTCTGGAGGACCTCTTTTTATTTCTTTGTAATTTCACTTGTTAGGATGATCGGGGGTCTTATCCCGACATCCCTCATAGTATTAGAGGCTTCATAGATAGTTAGAAATTATTAGTTTATTATTCTTATTCATTTTAGATGTTTTGTTATAAGATTTGAGTTGCCTTATTGGCCAGTGAATGTTCCTTTATAACATTCTAAGTTATTTCATGAGCTTATCTTTGTTGATTAAATTCTTCTGCTGAGTAGTAAACCAGGCCAAGGGTTCGCTTGGGGCCAACAATGGTTCTCGAGTGCCAGTCCCACCCAGGGTGTATGCTCGGAACGTGACACCTCTCCCCCGAGCCCCTATTATGATTCTTTTATTATTTGTAATGTTGGCAAGGGTGATAAAGTGGAGAATGCTGAACAAGAGGCGTATAATATGTTTTTCAGCTAATTATGGACATTCTAGAGAAAAATAATTTAGCACTCATGGATCTGGAACCAATAAGCATGGAACAATAAGCAAAAACTATGGAACTACGACAAAAATTCACGGAAACTGCAAGCTAAGGTTGACGCTGATCAATTGCAAGTTATAGGCTTGGATAATACTCAATTAGAGGAACAGATAACAAGAAGAAAGTTATGAAGAAGAAGAGATAATGATCCAATATTGGCTACAAGAACAAGCTCAACTTCTAAAGTTTCAAGAGTCTATATATGATGGTTTGACATACATGACAACCCAATTAATAGAAGGAAGAGTTGAGCTCACACAAGAGATAGATCAATTTAGCTTAGATGTTCAGGACTTGGAGGCTCACTTAAGCAAATAGGTTGAGGTGTTTGATGCCCAATCACCAATTATTGTGAATGATGATCAACTAGTGGAGCAAAAAAAGGAATTCCAACCATTCAACCATACCTTATTCGTTAATGTCGATGTTGAGAAATAGTGCAAAAGTGAGAATGTTGTAAATAATGCTTCTTTTGAGTTGATGCATCTCAGATCTTATTCAAAACACTTTTCTATATTATGTTTAGATGGCAATATGAAATTCGAGTCATCTGAACTAATGGATGAGTGAATATATGAGGAACAAGGTCCCTACATCCTAAAGTTTTCTAGTCCGCGTAGACAAAATGACATTCCTTACATAATCAAGAAGTGCAAGATGTGACATCTATTACTTGGTTCCTCTATCTTTATACCACCGCCTCTTGAGAGAATCAGAAAAAGTGATGCAAAGTTAGCAGTACAATTCATAATTTCAAAGTGGAAAGAAAAATGGTGAACATAATTAGGTCGTGCCGCAACGTTAAATCAGGCGCTTATTGGGAGGCAACCTAATTTGTAGTATAACACCTTAGTTTTTTTGTGTCACTTTTTGTGTTATTTTTGCAGATAAAGGAAAGTCTGAGTACCCAAAAATTTGAAGCAAAGGAGCACGCTTAATCTTAAGTGTGAGCTGTGTACTACCCTTGATGAAAATTGAGAGAACATGCCACAAGAAAGGCCTAAAGACCTCAGGGAGTTTTCCTAATCCTTATTTTACAATTTTAATTGATGTTTTTGGGACATAACATCTTTTCAAGTGTGGGGTGGAGATTCTTCTACATATGTTGGTTAGGGTAAAGTGCTCTTTAGAGTTATTTAAAATTGTTTTTTTTTAAATAGTTAAAAAAATTGAAAAACATGAATTTTTTTTCAGACAGTAAAGTCAGTTATCCAGGTTGCAGACCTGGGTACGAAAAAACTTTCACAAAAAAAAGAAGTTCTTTCTTTCACTTTGAGCTTATGTATTGACTTGTTGCACTGTGTATAATGTAATATTTTAAGTATGGGATGGGTGGAAATGAATTCCTAATTTTTACTGTTTTATTGAGTCTTTTCTTTTTCTAAGGATGAGTTCCTTGACTTTTGTTTTAGGTTATTTTCCCGAGGATACTCCCTTTGAACCAATTATTTTTTTAATCCTTTAGGTAGTAAATTTTTCTTTTTTTTTTTTTTTTTTGGAGGGAAAATAAAAGACCCTTTTGAATTGTGTGATACATGATATTTAGGCCTAATTTTGAGTAGTACTTTCTTGTGAATGCTTGGTGGTGACTTTGTAACTCATTTTATTTTGTAGTTTGTTATAACCATGTGTCTCTTAGAACTGGAAATTATCCATCTTTATTGATATATACTTGTGTCATGTGTGGTGAGAATTTGAATATTCCATATTTGCATCTTAGTCTATAACTTGCCCTGCATGTTATTGAAGCGAATTAAAAAGTGTTGCTTTGTTTAGGAGATGATATTGCGCTTTCTTCTATTTGTGTTTTGAATTTTATCCCTTTTTAGATATTATTTTACTAGTAGCCCCTTTGAGCCTGCTGCCTTTTGTTGGTAGCCTTATTTTTACCTCGACTCTTTTGTTAAATCCCTAAAATTTTGCACCTTGCTTCCTTGAGCACTGTAGCATAAACTTTTAAAATTGTTAAATCTGAAGAAAAAGGGATGGTTGAGTGAAAGAGGTAATCAATGATAGCTACAAAGTGATTATAAAAAGCCCTCTTTGAAAGAATGTGACATGAAAAAAAGAAGGGAAAAAACAAAAAAATTCTTTGAGAAAAAAAAAATGATTGAAGCATTTTTGAGATGAAAAGAATTACTTGTGAAATAATTGTAGAGGGCCGAAAATAAAGAGAAGAAAATAATGGGTGATGAATTCTAAATGTACAAAGTGCTTATGGAAGTGTAAGTCACTATTTTATAGTCTTCCTATCTGTCCCCTATCCTACATTACAACCCATTAAAGTCCTATTTGATTCTATCCAAGCATGCTTAAATAGTGGAGATATACATAATGAGCAAGCCTATGGTCTTTGTGCATATAGAGAATTTTATTTATGAGTGTGACAGTTGTTCTTTGACGCTAAGTCCTTAATTTGTATTCAATCTTTTGAATTGAGTGTGTGGACTATTTCATTTTGTGAGGGCACTTGTTTTTATGATAGATAGGTGATTTTATGAGCTTTCTTTGATGAGAATAGGTGAACAAGCTTAAATTTGATGAGTTCAAAGTCCTTCCTTGAGGTTAGGAGGTTAGAGATTTGTTGTTTAATTGTATATCTTGTATAATAATCGAGAAATGTACTTGATGTGTTAAAATTTGTGTATGGCCTAATTATTTGTATCAAAGTGGTGGCATTCCTAATTTGATTTTTTTGAGATGAACTTTAATGCTTGCTCGAGGGTGAGTAAAAGTTTAAGTGTGGGTGTAGATGTTAGGCAAAAAATACGTATTTTAAATTATTATTTGTCGCATATTTAGTATTTTTATTTGTCTTTTTAGCATGGATTTTATGGATTGTGCTAAATAGTTTATTTTATTTGTAGAATCAAATTGGTATGAAGATAAAATTTAGATTTAAATGAATTAAAGATGAAAATTGTAGAAGAAAATCAAACAGACAACTTAATAGATTAAATTGATCATATTATATTAATATTTATATACGTGCAGAAGTTGGCCAGAAAACAAAGGAGAGCAAATTGTGGTTCATCACCTTGTTGCCACGTGGCAGCAAGTGAAGACAAGAAAGCAAATTGTTGAGTGGCGGTACTGTTATACGGAAAGCCCAATTCTTTTGAGGTTTGGGTTCCTAATTTATTTTGGACTCAATTATTTTATTTAGGGTTTTCTATCTCTATAAATAGTCAATAATTATAATTATTAAAGGAAATACTTCGGAGAGAAAAGTCATTATACTTTTTAGGGTTCTTTTCTTCTTTTTTCTTTTCTTAGGTATTAGTAGTTAAAGATCCTTATTTTGGGGTTGTGACTACGAATGATTGTTTAGTATTGAATTTTATGGATTGGAGTTGACTATCACATAAATTGCTCTTTTGTTCTTAATTTAGTATTTTGTGATTGGCAACCATTTAAATAAACACATTATCCAAATTGAACTTGAGACAAAAATAAGAGGATAGAACGTGGGACAAAAGGAGAACGAATTTCTCTAGAAAGTAGGGTTGATTTGTATCTAGGATAGAGATATACCTAGAGACCTTGGTTGGTTACTAAACAAGATGAAAACTTAATGACCCGCACTTGGTTTAGTCTATCCCAACTCTATGATAAAGTTAGACAACCAATTGTGGTAGGCGATTAGAGATCGAGAGATGATAATCATACATTCAACCTTGTAAATCAGCGATTAGATAACCAATTGAAGTCTATAGATGAAGATACTATGCATTAATTCTAAGTAGGCTGCAACCTTGGAATTTTTCTCCAATCATAGTAAGGTAATCTTAGTATTTAATTCTAGCATTCTTTTCTTTATAAATCAAATTCTTTAGGAACTCTTGAATAAATAATTAGACTAGTATAATTTAGTGAAAATAATTAATCGACAAGTCCATTGGGTTCGATAATGTAGCTCTTTTAGAGCCATTATATTACTTGTGTGACTAGTACACTTTCGTGTGCAATTGGAAGCAATATTATACACTGCCTAGTCCTAATCCAGGACTATATATATATATATATATATATATATATATATATATACACACACACACACACACTAGTTTTTCGATACGTGCATTGCACGTGATTATCAATTCAAAAAATTTAAGCAAAGATTTGAATAATAAGTTTTGCACAAAATAATATTGCAAATTCTTTTGTGAATGTTCAATGTGGATCATCATATATATCTCTTATTCACATGAACCTATGAAGATGGTCAATGAAATATTTTATTAGTTTAATGCAATAATGTATATATATTTATTTCAATTTGATGAGGTTCAATCATGTAATTAGTCGTATCTCATTAATATTACCTTATAGACGATATTTGTTGTATATTTTTCTTGTCATTTAACCATATGTGCTTTGCACGTGTATTCCCCTTAATTTGTTTATATGTCATATGAACATGTGGAGACCAACTACATTTTATTATTTTGAATTGTATATTAATTTTTATTTTATAAGTTATAACATAATAGATGACGTTCTTTTTGTTGTCTCTCATCTTTGACTTTTCGATTGACTGTGTATATAAATCAAAAATTGTTATCTGATTGTCCATAGTTAACTGAGAAAGGTTTCCCTTTTTTTTTATATAGAAAAAACTAAAAATTAAAATTAAAGAATATATTCTATCTGTGAAATCATCTATAAAATAACATTTTTATCTTACACCTAACAAAGATATAGTTCATATACTTGTGAACGACTTTCAATTTAGTTAACCAAGCATGATTCGTCCAAGAAAAACTAACAACACCGTGTTATCATATATATAGGGGCGGTATAAAAATATGAAAAATTATTGATCAAAAGTTAATATAAGGAAAGATGAAAGAGAGAAATAATTAATGTAATAACTTTGAGAATTCATAGTGTTATAAGTAAAGAGTGCAAACGAGTATGAATAACATTTGCAATAATTAGTAATAACTTAGAGAATTTATAATGTTACAACTAAAGAATTAATGTGCAATAGATGAATTTCTAATAGATTTTTTACTTACATAAATAAATAGCATTTTTAATTAATGTTTTTTTTTTATAGTTATTAGATTTTAATTTAGTGTACGAACAAAATGAAAATGTTTATTCCATATTACTGAATATAAATTATTTTGTTAATGATAAATTTTAAATGATTCATATATATTCACATATTTTCACATTTGTTGTGAGTTATTTTTGAAGTTAGAAGCTCTTGTTAACTTGATAATACATTCATGACAAATATAAATACCTACCCACATATATATATATAAAATCATAAAAATTAGCTATTAAATAAATAATAAAAATTAAACTAATACAATCTTCAACGGACATTATTAGAAGTCATGTGATCTTTTCTTCATCCAATATACTGAAATATTAAGAAATAGTAAATTAGTAAAATAAAAGATAATGTTTACAACAAACTTCTTGACAATCTAAATCATATAAGTAGCATTGATAAATAAAGTCATTCTTTTGTCTTCAGCATCAAAAAAACAAATTGTGACGATTGTCTAACTCTTGAGAGGTTTAATAATTTTGGAAAAAGATATTCAGAAACATATATGTACATCACAAGAGAAATTGTTCACAAAAACAAATGAATTTATACTACAATAAAAAAATAAACTAATACAAACTTCAACTGACATTATTACAAGTCATATGAACTTTTATTCGTTGAAAATACTGAAATATTAAGAAATAGTAAATCAGTAAAACAAAAGAGCAATGCTTATATAGTAATAACTATTTTGATGAAAACTTCCTACAATCTAAATAACATAAGTAACATTGATAAATAAAGTCATTCTCTTGTCTTGGGCATCAGAAAAACAAATCATGACAATTCTCTAACTCTTTAGAAGTTGAATAATTTTGAAAAAAAATATTTAGAAGCATACATATATATATATTACAAGAGAAATTGTTAACAAAAATAAATGAATTTAGACAACATCATGTTAACTTCATATATTGGAACATTACATACTATTTTATATCCTAAGCAAAAAAATAATTATTATATCATTAGAATTATTTTCCTCAAGTACTTGAGGTTAAGGAATATACCCTCTTACGATCGAACAATTTACTTCATCAGAATAGTGGTACCTCATATTCCGCTCTTCAAACTCATTCAACGACAATAAATCACAAAAAAAATTAAAATGCAAGAAGAATAAGAAGAGTGGAAGATTAAAAAAAATTGTGGTTGAAAAATGAGAGGAAACCCCTCAATTTATAGTCAACAAAGGGTAGTATGAGCAAGTGTTTTTTCTGTGTTATCTGAAAAGTCATGATCTTTCCAAGAAGTCACAACCCTTTGGAAAAGTCAAAACTTATTAAAAAAGTCACAACTATTTGAAAAAGTCACAACTCATCGAAAAATCATAACCCTTTGAAAAAAGTCACAATTTATCAGAAAAGTCACAACTCATCGAAAAAGTCAAAACCTAAGTTAGGGATATTATAGTAATTTAACATTCAAGTTAGGAGTTAATGTTTTTAAGGTTTATATATATATATATATATATATATATATATATATATGCTCCATTATGGTACCAGAGGTACAAGTAGCGAAATCAATATAGAAAAAGGGTGACAATGCATCCGATGACCAAGTAAAAAGGCGACCACATTCCCGAAGCCTCTAATGTCTCAAAAACCAATTTATCAAAGTTATCCTAGTGGTATGACTCCCACAAAAACCAGTTTTAAAAGAGTAGTAGTGTGAAAACAACTTTCTCAAAAATAGTAATGATGATCCAATGAATGAACTAGGATCGTACCACAAAATAAGTGAAATCAAATGTTATATGGAATGCATGCTAGCACCAACATCCAATCAATTTTACTCAAACAACTAGATAAACACTACTAATACTAGCACACTCCCAGAATAAAGAAAACTAGCCTGAGCTTTAGTTGGTCCTCGATTAAGGCGTCAGGCCCGAAAATATACCAACATCCTCAATAAGAATAAAATAAGAAGCTCACATGTACTTATGACCTGAAGGAAATAATGAGGAATTCAAATGGCCAACGGGGGATTATTCAAAGATCGATGTGTTACCCCGAACATGCTACCCAACGACAACTAAGCCTAGATAAAGCCAACCTATATCTATGACAAGCAACTAAGGCCCAAGTAATAATAGAAGGTACCAAGAACCGTAATAAGTTTTATGGGGACAACATATAATTATAAGAATCACTAAAGCATGTAAGTTGCAACCTTGACTAAGGCCTAAAGTATCGATCCTAATCAAGATAAGTGCATCAATTACACTATGACCAAGGCTACTAGCCTAAGCTAAGGATCCCACCATCCAAGACAGGTCGAAGGCTTCTATGGGAATCAAAAGATGGAAAATAAGGAAAGGATTTCTAAAGCCGGCATATAAAATCCTAGTTCAAATGAAATTCATACTAAACCTTCTCTAATAGAGCATAATCAAGAAAACTAAATTGTAGCCTACCTTGAACCCAACCACGCATGCTTCCAATCCACTGACCTAGATTTGCCCACTCTCAAAACCCCTCCGATCACCACCATGCTATCAAAATATTGGTGATAACATTAATACAAATGTTTAGAGACCAAAATCACAATAGTTAAAGATAGACCAAAAATTGATTCAAAATGGGAATGTTGAACCCACATTGGGAATCTCAAAAGTCACTTCATCAAAAGGTCCTATTTACCTTACTGAGCTTGTGCCCCAAAATATGACACAATTTGAGGCTCAAAAAGACATAAAAAAACAACATGCAAGAAAGTCACAATTGAATCACCATTAAAGAACTAGGGTAGTCCCTTAAAGATGAGAATTACCTCAAATACGCACTCCCCACACTTCCCCAAACACTCCAACATGAACCCACACAGAATCTAGACCCAACATATTTGATATCAATTTCTTGAGTATAGCGCTCCAATTTTGGTGAAGTTTGAAAAATGCCAAGAAGGATGAATCATAACTGGTCTTTTAATTAAAAGACCAGTAAAAATGACCTTTTCAAACTCGACACCAGGACCGCGAATGTGGTAGTTCAGCCCTTTGACCTTCACAAACATGGCTCTAGGCTCGCTAATTTGAAGATAAGCCAACTAAGGCCTTTGCGAATGTGGCCTCAGGCTCGTGAACACATAGGGCAAGCTCACTTTCCACCACAATCCCAGCCCTAGGTGTATGACCACGATGAAGAATTTGGTGTTGCACTAGCTGATGCACATAAGCTAGTTTAGCCCAACTTGAAAATCCCTGATAGGGTGCTTAGGATTTGTTAGAAACCCTGGCATGGAAATAAGATATGATACCCTAACAATTTAAGATTTCTGAACTCAATGGTGTTGTTGAAACTTTCAATTGAGGTCATCTCAGTGAAAGTAAGTCCCACACCAAGCTCCATTTCAAGCTAAATTCCACAAGGGGACTCAAAATGAGTCCAAGAGCCTCAAGATCCACATCGAAGGTCTTTATAGACCAAATTTAATGTTCTAGAGCTAATGAAATTGTCAGAATTTCATTTTGAGGTAGTCTACCTGAAGTTTTGGTCAAAATGAACCGATCAACCTTTAGAAGCTCTAAAACACAAAAAACATACACAAAACTCAAACGAACGACCATGCGATCAAACCGTCAGTCCCATCAAGTCATAAATGAGTCTAAGTGTGTAGCAGGCACTTTAGTTAATGGCTAAGACAAAGGTCCTTTCAGAGTAGTGTCTTCTCTTATTGCTGTATGTTCTGATTCTACAGGTGTTCATGCATTTGGTGTATCATGAGGAGAAGATTGGTCTCCCAATATTTTTATTTTATTATGTATGATCTTCGTTTCCTAGACATCTCTCTTGAGATCCATATTTGTCACCCCCGATAGTGGGGGAAACAATAACGAAGGGTAGAACTAGGAAGGGTATATAGAGGGTCATTTTCCTGCCTTTCATCATACTTGCATCGCAACTATTTCCCCATAGTTTATATTGACCCCCGTAATTAAACAAGCGATGAGTATGGCATACACAATTTCCAGCTTGAGTTATGGACTCTTTGGTCATATTTGGAAGGCATGGGCCACACACATAAATTCCAGTTAGAGTTTGGCTTCGAACTTCAAATCTTCGTGAGATATTTCACCTCCCATTGTAGCCTCAATTGGCTGGTCCACATCAGTAGTGTTGGCAACCCATCAAATTTGGCTGCTCTTAGTGGTAATTTTCTCAGCACATGCATATCCTTTCCTTATCTTTTCATCCTAGAGTTTATTTTCTATTGTGTGATGTTGACTTCCACTACTCTCGCAAGAACTGAAGGCAGATTTAGAAACTTTTCTAGTAGCCCTCGAAGGCCCATCAACTCCGTCCTTGCCTGGTATGAGGCATAAATTTCCATGACCAACTCCAGAAAGAAGTCTCCCAGGGTGTTTTCAGGGGGCATCCACTTTATGGTGGTGAATTGTTGCATGATATTAGGGAATTCCTCCCCTACCCAGCTATGTTGAAACTCTTCTCTAGAGTGAAGGTGCGGTTACTTTTGTAGAGAGTATACTTATGTTTCATGCCCTCAACTATGAATTAGATATCACCATATAACACCCTGTAACTACCAGTACATGTGCTACTAAGTTGACGTCAACAAATTGAAATGACGATAGAAATTAATAATTTTTTTGATAAATGTATTTGAAAATATTTGAAGTGTAAAAAGCTAAATTTTAGGCCAAAGAAATCCTTAACGCAAAAGTTCAAGTTTGTCACAATCCAGACTATCGTGATAGGCAACCACACTAACCCTCTGGTGGGAGAACCACTACTACAACCCAAACCAAGCAACTAAACCAAAAACTAAAGCATTTAAGTATACGATAACAGGAATAATATCTAAAATAAAAGTTTCCACAAACTTCAAAAAGATCTAACTATTAAACAATGCATAAAATACATCCAGAACCTAAACGTCAATGTACCAAAACATCTTACAACGAACCAAAGTCTAAACAAGAAGGGTCACAACCCCAAACTAATGAACTAATCAACTAACTAGGAAAGTCTAATTCCAAAATGTGGATATACACGAAAGGAGAACTCATGGCAGCCTAAAAGAACTGGCTCACCCTTGAATTCGAACGACGATCACTGAAATTCTAAATGAGGTCTGTCAATAGCCGCTTAAAGATGCCCTGCACTCAACAATAAAAGAGCAAGTGCAATATCAGCACACAACCACATTGTACTGGTAGGATCACGCAGCTACCCCACTAAGTGCAACATACATCAGTCAATACAGCAATATAATCACATGCATATATCAAGCATATACAATATTATCAATATTTACAAACAAGGTACAGTTTCACATTTCTTAAGATACACAATTTTATCAAATTATTGGTCCTCTCATGGAACCCAAACCCAAACTGTTAGCATACTAGAACGTGGTACTTGATCTAATGATAATGCCGGAATATGGAAACTGATCCCCTAATTCTGTCGGAACATGGCAACCGATCCAAGTTAGTATGTCGGAACGCAATACCCGATCCATTCAACAAGCCACAATAAAAATCACAAAGTACATTCTCATAATCATACAATCAAGTCATGATTCATGGCATTCATCATTCATATATCCTCATTTACAATAAGTGTGATCAATAATGCAACATTCGCCTACATACATGTATCATAATGAAGCAAGAGCAAACATATATCATACAATCATAGAATTACAACCTTCACTTACCTCGAAACAAGCTTGAAACCGCTAAGAAACTTGATCCTTCCCTTTTAGGATTCGTTCCGTTGTTCTTGGTCTACAAACAATCAATATAATACATGAATCAATAAACAATCACTAATTATCTGGATTACTAACAATTATAACAATCCTAGATCATACCCATGATCCCAAGTATTTAAATTAGGGTTGTTTCCACCATAATTTCCAGATCAAAACCCTTTCCCATAGACAATTACCCATTAGATTACGTTATATGGATCAAAAAATGGATTTAGGGAGTTAAATTCTTACCTTTAGCCTTAAGAATGGTGGAAAACTGTCAAGAATCGCCTAGGGTTCATTCCTTAGCTCTAAAAGCTAAAAAGAGAAGAATAAAGATGTTTTGGGATTTATTTTCGACTTTAAATTGCGTCTGGCGCGCTATAGTGGTCATCACTCCATTATAGCAGCCCCGCTAGAGTGACAAAAATCACCGCCAAAGCGGCTTGCACGAAACAGTGAGCTATTTTAATAATTCCAAGAACTCTATTTCACAACACACCTTCCACCAACGACACTCAAAAAATACCTTTCGAGCTAAGATTAATTTCGGGAGTTCTACTCGACCGAATTCAATACCGTAAAGTCATACGGATTCCTTAACGACTTATCTAACTACTCATGTAATAAAAAACATAATTAGATCACCCAATTTCTACTAGATTTCTCTAGACTTTAATGACTTCGATTTCTTCCAAATTTGGACTATGTTGAGAAATTCTAAGTTACTACGAAAAAGTTTTCTGACCCAATTTTTTCCCCGTTGGCTTTTCTATAACGACAGAACCTGATTGTTACAATAGATACCAATTTACCCATTACTCGTCCACGAGTGACAAAATTAGGAAAAATAGGCTAAATAAGGAATGAAGTCGTACCTGAATCGACGAACAATTGGAGATACTTGTCTCGCATGTCCCTCTTGGTTTCCCAAGTAGCTTCCTCAACTAGAGAATGCTTCCATTAAACTTTCACAGACTTAATCTCTTTGGTCCTCAGCTTACACAGATTACGATCAAGAATTGCAGTTGGTTCCTCCTCATATTGGAGGTCTTTGTCTAACACAATTGAGTCCCACTTAATGATATAATCCCTATCACTATGATACCTATTCAACATGGACATATGAAATGCCAGCTGAACTCCCGCTAAATTAGGAGTTAAAGCCAATCTATACGCCACCGGTCCTATACATTCAAGAACCTCAAAGGGACCAATGTATCATGGACTTAACTTACCTTACTTGCCAAATCTCATCACCCCTTTCATCGGTGATACCTTAAGAAGAACATTCTCACCAGTCTGAGATGTCATGTCTCTTACCTTATGGTACGCATACTTCTTATGTCTACTCTGGGCTGCTAAAAGCTTAGCTTGAATTCTCCTCACCATTTTCTGAGATGCTCAACTGCATGAACTTAGACTCCAAGGTATGGATTTCCTTAGCCAAAGGTCACTTGGTTACACCCAAGCAAGCTAGACTACCTATACTCATCGATTTTCGACTCAAAGCGTTTGCCACAACATTAACCTTACATGGATGACATTGAATGGTCACATCATAATCCTTAAGTAACTCCATCCACCTTTGTTGTCTCAAATTCAGATCCTTTTGAGTGAACACATGTTGCAAACTACGATGATAGGTAAACACTTCACACTTAACACCATACATATAATGTCGTCAGATCTTAAGAGCAAACACTACCGCTATCAACTCCAAATCATGTGTTGGGTAATTCCTCTCCTACAGCTTCAATTGACGCAATCTTATCTTGCATCAACACAACACCCAAACCAGAATGTGAAGCATCACAATAAACAATAAAGTTCTTACCTTCAACCGGTAATGCTAGAATAGGTGCGGTGGTCAAGAGAGTCTTTAGCTTTTGAAACACTACAACAAATATGATATATACATACAAAATTATTAGCTACGTCATCAAATTCATCACTAATTGTTCGCTTTTAGGGACAAAATTTACTTTTTGTGCTTAAATATATGAGACACATACTTTTAGTGACAAAACATAAAAATCCATAGCAAAGTTTTGTCCACTAAAGTTTCCCACCAAAAAGTTAATTGGCGTCATTTATTAATTAGTGTTAGTCACGAATTTAAAGTTATCTGTGACATATTATTTAGTCACTAATAATGTATCTAATTCATGACAAATTATTTTTTGTCTTAAAATTTACTAATTTTTGGACACAAAAAAATTCCATCTAAAAAATATTTGTTGTTACAATATCGACAAATTAGAGTTCATAGTTAAATATTATAAATTTTAGATATAATAATTTATATTTAATTATGATATTTATTTTCGTCACTAATAATATAAATAATTGGTGACAAAGATTTTATTGTCTCTAATCAATTTGAGATTTAGTGACACCAAAGAAATTGCCACAAAATATGTAAGGTGTTAAATAGCAACAACTTAAAATTTGTAGTGAATAATTCAACTATTTGCTACGAAAAAACTTCATAGCTACATACAAATTTTTTTGGCTACAATTGTTCATAATTACAAGTGACAACTTACAGAAAGAATAATACAAGTGCTTCATAAGAAATAGACAGAGTCCATTCGTTAATTGGTGAGGGAAGATATTAAAACCAACAAATTCGGTCAATTTTGTAAAAATGAAAAAGTTAAATACATCATTTTTCATAAATTATGCGATTATAAAATGCATCATTTGAAAAATACAATCTAGGTTATAAGTACTGTGAGTGGGGTACGGTTCTACCACTAGATCACTAATATTTGTTGGTTTAACACTTTTGTTTTTTCTTTGATACACTTTCATCAATGAAGACGATAAAAAAATAATTATTTCTCAAGTCTTGGTGCTAATTTGTGTGCGTGTCTATTGATTTGTGATTGGTAAATTGCATAGACTAAGTCAATCTATTTGCTTATGTCTAAAAGTATGTACATATTTAATAGTAATTCCACATACATACGTAGAACAACTATACAGAGATAACATCGACCTACAAACTTAGACTTTGACTAGGTGTGAGTCATTTCATGAATTTCTATTAACGTTTTCCATCAGTGTGAAAATTGAACTAAACTAACAAATAAAAGCACAAATGAAAGAAATGAACCATCTAGGATTTCAAATATTTTATGATGAAGTACTATAGTTATGGGTATCGATGTTTTTCTTAAAACAATTGATTTATTGATCGAGTTGAACCAATAATTCAATTTTTAAATAAGATCAAAAGTTTAACTTTATATAAATTTATAATTGTGCTGAATAATTTTTAAAATTTATCAGAATAAATAAATAAAATGACAGAATCGTACTGAATATATTTAAAGATATTTTAAAAAATATACAATTTAATTAAATATAGTATACATTTGATTGAATTGTGGGTGGTAAATTTCATTCATTTGTGTATGTGTATAAATAATTATATAATATATTATTTCTATAGAAGTTAAATTTGAAAGAAATGAATGAAGTTAAAAATAGAATAAAAAGGAGAGACAAGAGAGAGTTGGTCGGATGGTAAGCACTCCTCACTTCCAACCTTAAGGTTGTGAGTTTGAGTCCCCAAGAGAGCATAATATGGGAGGAGTTAAAAAAATTGAGATGGTACATAGATACTAGGAAAATTAACCTTATTATAATAATAAATTTATCCCTAATTAATACATTTAAGAACAAAATATTTTTTTGCATATAAAATATAGTCATAAGTGATGAAATAAGATTTTGTTCAACTACGAAATACATAAAACTTTAGAGACAATTGATGTCGTCACTGATTGAAGTAAAATAATTAGCGACGATATAATTTTGTCGGTAGTAATAACCTTTTTAGTGACAGAGCATACTATTAACTACAAAAAAATGTACTGTTTACGACAAAAATGCTTAAGCATTTGGGGACGATTTTTATTTTTGTAGTTAACATAATACTTTTAGCGACGAAGCACTAAATCGTCTTTGTATACTTTTAGTGACACACATTTACTAACAACTAATTGACGAATTGTTTTTCGTCTCACAAGATTTTTAGTGACGAAATATGACTTATAAATGAAGAAATTATTTATCCCTCATAATTGAATTTGTTGTAGTGAAAGCTCTCCTCACATTTTTCAGTCCATTCAAATGGTATCTCCTTTTTGGCCAAATTTGTCAAGTGGGTGGCAATAGAAGCAAAGTTCTTCACAAATCGACAATAGTAGCTAGCGAGCCCTACGAAACTCCTAACTTCCATCACAGAGCTAGGCCGAATCCAATTCTTAACTGCTTCAATCTTTTGAGGATCTACCATTACCCTTTCTTTTGAAACTACATGTCCCCAAAATGCAACTGAAGTCAATCCAAATTCACACTTAGAGAATTTCACATATAACTTTTGTTTTCCAAGTACACCCAGAACAATACGAAGATGATCGACATGCTCTTCCTCACTTTTTGTATAGACCA
Organism: Solanum bulbocastanum; assembly: GCA_037074985.1. Taxonomy (NCBI): domain Eukaryota; kingdom Viridiplantae; phylum Streptophyta; class Magnoliopsida; order Solanales; family Solanaceae; genus Solanum; species Solanum bulbocastanum. Next base: position 16,292,098 of record CM073602.1, on the reverse strand, counting down.
AAATATCATCAATAAGGACTATGACGAAAGAATCAAGAAATGGTTTGAACACTCCATTCATTAAACTCATAAAACTTGCAGGCGCATTATTCAAACTGAAAGGCATAACTAGAAATTCATAGTGCCCATAGCAGGTTCTAAACGCCATTTTGGGCACATCCTTAGGTCAAATTTTCAATTGATCGTAGCCAGACCTTAGATCAATCTTGAAAAAAACCGATGCACCTTGCAATTGGTCAAAAAGATCATCTATTCGAGGAAGAGGATATTTATTTCTAATAGTGACCCTATTCAATTACTGGTAATCTATACACATCCTCATACTGTCATCCTTCTTCTTAACAAACAAAACTGGAGCACCCCAGGGGAAGCACTAGGACGAATAAATCCCTTATCAAGAAACTCTTGGATTTGAGCCTTAAGCTCTCTTAACTCTTTCGGAGCAATGCAATATGGAAAGATAGAAATGGGACGCGCACCAGGTTCTAAATCAATGCAGAAGTCTATATCCCTATCCGGAGGCATACTAGGCAAGTCATTAGGAAACACTTTTCTAAATTCTAACACCACAGGAATAGATGGAGTCTCAACCTCAACATCCCTAATATTGGCCAAATAACAACCCTGCTCTACCAATTTTCTAGCCCGAATGGAGGATATGATCTTAGCATGCTTAGGATTGTACACCCCTTCCCATTATTTCTAGAGTTACAGACTTAGTATTATAATTAAGCACAACATAATAGGGGGACAACCAAGTCATGCCTAAGATTACATCAAAGTCAGTCATATCCAAAATCACCAAATCAGCTCAAGTCTAAAACCCTTAAATAAAATAGGACAAGCACGATAAACATGGGTGACTACAATAGACTTTCCAACTAGGGTAGAAACATGGATGGGGGCATCAAGTATATCACAAATCATAGAAAATTCTGAGGCAAATAGCACGAATACATATGAATAAGTAGAACCCCGATCAAATAACACTTTAGCCATTCGGTCATAGAAAAGAATAGTACTTGTGATCACTGCGTCAGACACCTCTGCCTCATTCTTGCCCGGAAGGGCATAACACTGAGCCCTATCATCTTGACGAGATACTTCCCTCCCAGGTTGCACGTTAACCCTGCCAACGTTACCATTTCCTCTACCTCCATGGCCTCACTAATTACTTCCTCGCTTACCTTGTGGACATTCTCTACCATTATTACCATTTCCCGCAGGTACCACTTCTCTAGTCTACTGCTGCGCGAAATCCAACACACATGGGTGGGGAAAATCTCTCCTCATATGCGCAGGTTATCCACAATTGTAGCAAGTACGATCAAAAGATGGTCTGCAGCCCATCGAAGGCTCGACTCCCTGGCTATCCTAAATCAAATTATGAAATGGAGTTCCCGAGTAACTACCTGAAGAGGCGGGCATAGCAGAATGAATTGGCTTGGCTGCAAACGTTGGCCTTTCGGACCCCTTAGAGTAAGAACCTTGAAAGTTACACAAGTTCTTGGGCCTTTTTGCCAATGCCTTAGCTTGACCGTCTCACCTCACCCCCTCTACTTTCTTAACAAAGTCAGTTACCTCATTAAAGCTCCTCCCTACAGAGGTCATATGAATAGATAGTACCTACAACTCAGAATTTAGTCCCCTAATAAATAAACGGGTCCTCTTATTCTCAATAGTAACCAATTGAGTAGCATATCTAGACAACGCATGGAACTTGGCCTCATAAGCAGCCACAAGAAAACCACGTTGCTCCAAAGCCATAAATTCATCCTTCTTGCGATCTCTCAAAGTCCTAGGCACATATTTCTTTAAAAACAGAGCATGATGGACAATTCCCAACTTACATATAAGCTCTCCACCACTATTTAGCCTCACCTTGAAGCTGAAAAGTTACAAGCTCAGCCCCATGCTGATGGACAATTCCCAACTTATGAAGCCTCTCATAGCAGTCTAAGATGAACTCATAAGCATCCTTATTCTCAGAACCAAGAAATACAGGAGGCTTTAGCTTCAAAGACTCAGTCAACATCTCATGCTCATTACCAGTCATAATAGAACCCAACAAAGGACAGAAGAAAACATCAATACCTCCAGTCCCACCCACATTGGGCACAGTGCTAGCAATAGGGGTATTAACAGGAGCTTGAGCAGAAGGAAGCACTCCAGGACCAACCAACCTTTTTCAAGAATGACATGATTTGTTTAGCTAACACTAGGTCTATGGGAGGAGCACCGGTAGTCTTAGCCTGCACCTGTTCCTCTTGTCCAACTCCTCAACATTTTCAACCTCAATATCCTATTCTATCTCTTCATGATGTACGGGAGGGGCCTCATTTTGGGGAGCATTTTTGACCGGTACCCCATCTCTAGTAGGCACCGCTCATCCTCGGCCTCTACTCCTTCCCAATCGCAACCCCTCTCTATAGATTCCTCAGCTGGAGCATTAACGGTAGTTATGGGTCTGACGCCGTTGAATCTAGTGTTAACCATCTGCGGACAGAAGAGTGAAGGAGGTTAGATACCAATTTGAATCGCCAGATATCAATTGGAATCAATTTATAGCACGAAAGAAGACTAGAGAAAACAGAGAGATTTCCTAAAGTCTTATAGCCTCTCGAAGAAAAGTAAAGTTGTTCCCGTACCATTCCACAAGACTCTACTAGACTCGTTTTGGTACATCGAGATCAACAAACCTAGGCTTTGATATCAACTTTGTCACGACCCAGACCATCGTGATTGGCACCCACATTAATCCTCCGGTAGGAGAACCACTACTACAACTCAAACCAAGCAACTAAACCAACAACTAAAGCACTTATGTATACGATAACAGGAATAATATCTAAAAATGAAGTTCCCATAAACTTCCAAAAGTTCTAACAACTAAACAATGCGGAAAATACACCTAAAAGCTAAAAGTCAATGTACTAAAACATCTAACAATGAACCAAAGTCTAAACAAGAAGGGTCACAACCCCAAACTAATGAACTAATCAACTAACTAGAAAAGTCTAAGTCTGAAATGTGGACATAGACGAAAGTAGAACTCATGGTAGCCTGGAAGAACTGACTCACCCTTGAATTCGAACGGCGATCACTGATCTTCTAAATGAGGTCTGTCAATAGCCGCTTGAAGATGCCCTGTACTCAACAAAGAAAGAGCAAGTGCAATATCAGTACACAACCACAGTGTATTGGTAGGATCGCGCGACTATCCTACTAAGTGCAACATACATCAGTCAATACAACAATATAATCACATGCATATATCGATCATATATAATATTATCAACATTTACGAACAAGGTACAATTTTACATTTCTCAAGATACATAATTATATCAAAGAATTGGTCCTCTCATGCAACCCAAACCCAAACTGTTAGCATACCAGAACATGGTACCCGATCCAATGATTATGCCGGAACATGGCAACCGATCCCCTAATTATGTTGGAACGTCGCAACCGATCCAAATTAGTGTGTCGGAACGCAACACCCTATCTATTCAACAAGCCACAATCACAATCACAAAGTACATTGTCATAATCATACAATCAAGTCATGATTCATCGCATTCATCATTCATATATCCTCATTTACAACAAGTGTGATCAATAATGCAATATTCACATACATATATGTATCATAATGAAGCAAGAACAAACATACATCACACAATCATAGAATCACAACTATCACCTACCTCGAAACAAGCTTGAAACCCTAAGAAACTTGGTCCTTCCCTTTCCGAACTCATTCCGCTTGTTCTTGGTCAACAAACAATCAATATAATATAAGAATCAATAAACAATCACTAATTATCCGAATTACTAACAATTCTAACAACCCTAGATCATACCCATGATCCCCAGTATTCAAATCAGGGTTGTTTCCACCATAATTTCCAGATCAAAACCCTTCCCTATCGAAAATTACCCATTAGATTACGTTCTACAGATCGAAAAACAGATTCAGGGAGTTAAAATCTTACCTTCAGCCTTAAGAATGGTGGAAAGCTATCAAGAATCGTCTGGGCTCATTCCTTAGCTATAAAAATCGAAAAGTGCAGAATAAAGACATTTTGGAGTTTATTTACGACTTTAAGTCGCGTTTAGCCCTCCACAATGTTCATCACCCCACTATAGCGGCCCCACCAGAGCGATAAAAATCACTACCAAAGCGACTTGCACGAAACAGTGAGCTATTTTAATAATTCCAAGACCCCTATTTCACAACATACCTTCCACCAACGACACTCAGAAAAGACCATGCAGGCTAAGATCAATTTCGGAAGTTCTACTCACCTGAATTCAATTACGTAAAGTAGTACGGATTCCTTAACGACTTATCTAACCACTCATGTAATTAAAAACATAATTAGATCGCCCAATTGCTACCAGATTTCTCTAGACTTTAATGACTCCGATTTCGTCCAAATCTGGACTAGGTTGAGAAATTTCAAGTTACTACGAAAAATTTTTCCGACCCAAAATGTTTCCCTGTTGGGTTTTCTATAATGACAGAATCCGATCGTTTCATTGTGACAAAATGTTCCAAAATAGTTCCATTACCCTTATATATAAGCCAGCAAGAAAAAGTCTATCACTGCAATACTTAATTGTACATCATGTTGTGTGGATTGTACTTTTACATAGGCTTATTTATTGATTGATGAATAAACGTGTGCACACTTCTCTTTGCCAAACAAATATAAGCCAAAAAATGAGAGGTTGTAGGAATAAAGCTGCAGGTGCCTGTAGAAAAGGGCTTTAACAATTGTACTTTATAGCCACGTGTAGGTACTTTGAAACAGATGCCTTACAATTACTCAACTCCTACACCTTAACCAAAATTTCCTCTGAATTCTGTCTTCTTTGGTGCAGCTTCGTTCACTCGATGAAGCAGGGGAAAAGGCATCAAAAGTCATGGTTAATCCCTTTACTTTGTCTATTTTTGCCAAATTATGCTTTATACGTCTGTCTCCTCTATCTGAATTGTCTCATTCAAGCTTCTTCATTGGGTTTCTCTGGATATATTTTCTATTTTAGTTTTGCATGTGTTTGAACAAGAAGTTTCACGATTTTGACGGAAAATACAAGCTAATTAGGGTATTATTACCTAGTTTTAGGTTTGGATCTAACTTTTTGATGATTGTTTTATTTTCGTAGTGCCCGCATCTTCAAAAAGATTGGGATGCGTTCTTAGATGTTGTATCTCTCTCTGTTTTTTTTTTTCAGTTATTTATCTCTTAGTTCTTAATTTGTTCACTGGTAAGTGTTACAATTGAACATTTTTTCTAATACATATAATTCTACTGTTGGTTCACTCTTTTGTAGCTTAGAATCAGAATTATAGACTATAAATCAATAGCATGAGGAACATGCGTATTATAAATTCCTCTTTAGTGTAAAGTTCCATACAAATTAATCGTAGAGGCTCTCTGCACTTAGTATTGGCGCCAATGTTTCTAGACTTACATATTGAGAAAATAGTATTTTCTTCCGGCAAATGCTTGGTGGGAGAAAATAGAACAGCTTTATTCGGTATGAAAGCTTTTCCATTCATATACTCAGATTGTTTTGCGATGATACACTTAGTTGCGTGGACTCTTCACTTTTGATGCCGCACCCTTGTCGGATTCTCTGAAAATACACTACTTTAGAGAATCCGACGTGTACCCATTGACATTTTTAAGAGTCCGAGCAGCATAGATGATACATGAAAAAGTTAATAGCAATAAAGAATTTAGCAAGAGCATTCACCAAACTAAGAAAAACTCATTTTGATCATTCACGATCAATAAGTATGGACGTCATGATATACTAATACTTGTGTGGATCAAATAAGTAGAGACGTATAAGGTAATACTTCATTTTTATTGCTTATTCATTCTGATAAATTGTGCAATCTCATCCATTGTATATCACCATTTTTTTTAATTAGATCTAAGCATATGAAGTCATGTCGATTTATTTCTGCATTTCAAGTTCTCTCTTTTCTATCTGATTCTAGAATTTCTTGAGTGCTTTATGTAATATGAGATTCATATGAAATATACCACTTTTACTGCATTGTGAGCACAGGTGCACACATATTCTGGTCTGTTCACATCTAGAAAAGAGATCTCCTCAGGAGCTTGAAGTGTGTCCTGGTCTTTTCCTTGTAATGTTTGCATGACTATCCAGTAAAAATATTATACCTCCAATCTGGGATTAGTTAAGCTAATATGCAACTTTCTCTATATCTTTTTAAAATTAACAGCTTCTCTTATGCATCTCATTTTCTCAACTGAGCTACTTAAGGAAAAAAAGCATGAGAAAATAAAGAGGCAAAATAGTTTATTTCGTTTCTCATGAAACCGATTTAGCATTCAAAATACTGAAGTGTGGAGATGCATTTATGTAAGTACATATTGAAAACTCTCATTTTAATTTATGATGTGTAAACAAGACGAGCAGACGACGAGCTCAAAGGAATGAAGTTAAAAATAGATCTATATCCCTATTGCTGCAGAGTTTTTTCATCAGGCCAAGCTTGGTTGGCGCAAGAGTAACTTTTTTTCTATTGTAACTGAATGATGCAAGTGTGTGGCATCTCTAACCCATTTGTTATATCGTGTTATTGGAAGCTAATAGCATTTGACTGTTTCTGTTTTCTTATAGTATGATCTACTATGCGCTTTCAAGTGTGGAGGTCTTCTTTCCTTCACACATTAATATATTTGATGAAAGTCGTATTCAAACTTCTTAGTAAAGAATGGTTCATTGACGTCAGAAATAATTGAAATTCTGTGAACTTTATTTCAGCCTTCACAAACTAAAACAAAGGTGTACAACTACTATATTTGATGTGGAGTATCTTAATTAGATGTGTGTTTTTCTTTCATAAATGAATCTTAATATTTAAGGTGCAGTAATTTTGAATTGTTGTCTCTTGATTATTCTTTGTAATGATTTTTTTTGCTATAGCAAGGAACTTTTCTATGCTTGAATAATTAAAGAAAAATGTTGATTATTAAGTCTCTGTATTAAGTTACAGTTCATATTGTAAATCCTTTAATTGATTATCATTTTGTTGAAGTGCTTAGTTATAACAGGGACCTTAATTTGGTATGTAGGATTTGAAGAAGAAAGATGAGTTCAACCATGCAGGGGTTGCTATTGAAGAGCAATACAAATGACATTTACCTGATAAAATTACTAAATAAGGAGTATGCATAAGAGCAATTTCAAGTTTATCACCTTTCTAGCATTGATGTAAGTTGTTCTCTACTTGGAGTAAGTCATTAGGTGCCATTACCTAGGAGCTAATGAATTTTTAAATTTCTCAACTATCATTAAAAAAGAGCAAAATCTTTTGGCTCAGGCCATTTTGAGGCATATTTCAGATCCTACATGTAAAAAAATTACAACTCACTTGGCCTTAATTAAAATGATATGTATTATTGATCATGTTTTATTTTTTCATACCCAGTAATCAAGACGATCAGTAAACTAGATGAAATGAGAAAAATAAGCTACAACATGCTTTTATCTGGCAAGAGACGCTCAAGTTATTAATGTTAGAGGAAAGATTAATGGCAGAGTGAATCTAAGAGGACATATACTCCATCCCTCTGTATCATCATCTTTGATTTACTTAAAAGTGTTCATTATAGTTTTATTAGATTTAGAAGTTACAATGTCCAAGTGCGGCAATTTGTATAGCATCAAGTGCTGACGATGTTACTTGGTAAAATAAAGTACAAACTAAAGTTCTAATCTTTAGCAGGACAAAAGAAAAAATATGTCCATGATATCTTAAGATTGCTTGCTTTCTATTAGCAGTAGTCAAAGGTGCTTTTGGATTAGTTAGAACAGGTATGACAATTTACAAGTACAATGAAAGTTAAATTATTAAAAAACTACTTTCTTCTATTTAGATCTTATGATATATCATCGTGATATAAATTTGTAATATGCGGAAATTGTGAAGATCTTTCTTGATCAATCCCTTTGATACTCATTCTTCAGGAATAAGGAAGAGCATTTTCAAGTTTGCATTTGTTCATTTAAAATCTAATTTCTTCTACTTCATATTTATTTCATATGAATATTTCCCCTCTTTTTTGTTGATACATTTAACATAAACTTGCCCCACTATTTCAGGTGCGTGGCCTGTTCAGTAATTTTCAGGAACAACATATAACATTTTCTGGGCACTAAAAGAAAATACTTACAAAGCGTTGAAGAGTTTACGTTATTTGTGACACATTGTATACTCCAGAAGTTGTGACACCGCTAGAATTTAAACGATAGATTGTAAAATCATAACGTTCCGAACAACTTCTTGAGCCTTCTTCTTTTCTTTTTTTTCTTGTACAAGTTGTTTGAGTTGCTTTAATGCTTGAGACTTCGTTTTTAATTTTTCAGATCATCCCTTATATTAGAACATACAACTCGAATTAATGTAATCCTTGCAATTTGGTGCTTTTATAACTAAATAATTTCCAGCAACATTTTATTTACAAAGGACAACCTAATTATGTTGGGCCGTGCTTAGCACGGGCAATGCCCTTCTAGAATTTCCTATATTTAAACAAGCATATCTCTCAATATATGAGAACCTACAATATATCAAATTGAAGGTATACGAGTCTAGTTTATAACACATTAAATCATTTGTTGATATGATAAAAAAGAAAGAGATATATTCACATTTTAGCCAGACTGCACAAGCAGCCTATAGGGTGGGCCCCTTAAGTAGGTACAAATTATATTGGATTATATATACATTTTAGCTTCTATTTAAATCTTTTTTTTTTTTTTTCTCAATTCAGAATACAAAACACTACTAAACTCTCTCTAAGAGTTCCCCTTCAACTAAATACAAAAAAACTACAAGATCTCAACGTGATTTCCCGCTAGAATGTTCGTAGAGGTTGTGTTACTTATTTTCTCCTATTTGCTTGTGGGTTGAAGGATTCTTCAAGGAGAAGCAACCAGATTTATTGGGTGTCTTGCTACTGTTTTGAGGTAACAATATCACTCTTAATATTTAGTTGACTGAATCAAAGTAATAGTTAAGCTATGTTAACTAGGACATACAATTAAATGGTCGGAAAATCTTATTTGGATTCTTTTATGAACTTGGGCTATTTTAAGGTGTTTACTTGATGTTTTTGTGGCTGGAATGTTGGATATTTATATGTTGTTGTTAATTTTCAATAGAAAGAGAAGCACAAGTGTAGGGGAGTGTTGAGTTGTTAGTTAAAAACCAAGCTTTTCGATCGATAAATTGTGTACTAGCTATCCTTTAGCTTAACGTGATTCCTATTGTTGTTCATTGAAGATTAAGGTGTTGTAACGGGTAAGGCTTATCATGTTGTCGAGTTAACTTTACTTAAAGGTATGTAATTTCCATCTTAATTTTCATTCGGTGTGAATTGTGTCTTAACAACATGTATCGAGAGAGTGCCTAAGGATTGAACGCATCTTGAGAGAGAGAGAGAGAGAGAGAGCGCCTAGTGAAACCTATACAATACATCTTAGGGAAAACACAAAGGATTGAATGTGGAAATGATGAATTTTTGACAATCTCATGTAATGAAGGTGTTTTTGTTAACTTCTATTACAAGTGTGATTGTAATTGTGTTTATGTGAATATCAATTGGCTCGGGTACCATGCCTGGTATGGAATATCACTTGGTCGGCTTAGGTACTACACTTAATACATATTATTGGTTAGCTCGGGTACCACCCATGGTATGAGATATTTCTTCATTATGGATACCACGCCCGATACATATTATTGATTGGCTCGGGTACCACGCCTGATACAGGATAACTCTTAGTTTGCTCAAATACCACGCCTCATACATATTATTGATTAGATTCAGGTACATGATACTATTGGTTGGCTCAGGTACCACACCCTGTACATGTTTGACTATTTTCTTTGAATTGAATCTGACTTAAATGTCCAACGACGGTAGCCACAAGAAAGTTTGGGCTAACATCCCATATTTTTATCAATGTATTATTATCTTATCCTTACTATTATTATGTTGCTATTACTCTCAATGGTAAATTTTTATTTTTTATTTAACTTAGATGAATTCTTAGAGAGTTGCTTGAACCAATTTTATCAGTTATTGTTCCTTTACTAGAAGTGTGTATTTTTATGGAAATTTCTAGTTAATTTAAATTCTCTAACCAATTGGTTGAAATTTGTGGATAACTGACACTTTGGTTTATAAAAATATAATAGAGGCAAGAAGGAATTCCCCACACTCACTCTTGACAAGTGCTCAAATAAAACATGAAGCGGTTTCTTCTTGATTCTTCTTCTTCAATCAAATTTTTCTAATATATTCTCTTTAAATTCATCACTACCAATTCATAAGAATTTTGACACCTCTCAAACCACATTCATGGTAGTGGGAATCACTGATTTTAATAAGATAGCAACCCATCCAAGACGATCAAATTATGAATTGGTTGTGCCATTTTTGTCACATTGATCTCCGATATTCATTATAATGGCTTTCTAATTAATATGAACCATCACCTTTCTACCAGTTCTCTTGTAATGTGAAATCCTTAGGGTGGAAAGACATTGGAATTATGGTCCTCAAATTTCTTGCACGTGACATAATATATGAGTATATATACTTCTATGGTTGTGACATAAAGGATCTGCAAGTTATATCTTCGCCATCACTTCAAATTATATCAGTTGTACCCAATGATCCTGCAATAATAAAACCTGACTCTCCTTACCCCACAACTACAACTATGGTCTCCACATCTCATGCTAGTACTAGTTCCCTAAATACATTTCCTCCCTTGGTATCCACCCCATCTGTCCAATTCAATTCCAGGCAATTTGCAAAATTGGTACCTAATATATCGTTTATTCCAATGTCAAAAACTACATCTACTTCTCTTTCAAGTGTAATAATAAATCTTGGCCCATAAACGACATGTTCTTTGCATGTGAATGCTACTGTAATTACAATTACTGATGAACCAAATTCAATTAAGCTAACATGTCTATTACTCAGCAAGCAGTCAAAACTATATCCCATAATAATTGAAGATCAATTAGGATTGATGCAATCCACTCCATCTTCATTACTATATCTCACATATATCAATGCAAAGATTGCTCTAGCATTATTAATGAAACCTTTGCCATCAAATAACAGTGAAGAAACCTTAGAGTCATTGTTGAAACCCACAACTAAAAAATTGAAGGTATCTATATCATCTCATCATTATAAAGGTAAGTATGCTTGAGGAAGAGATCAGGTGCATAGAAGACGTCATCGGCACATAGGACATTTACTAGGAAGGCAAAATATAAAAATAAGAGTTACTTTATATACCCATTAAAGTTCAAGAAATCATGAGGTAGGAAGAGAAGATGAGAACTATTGCCGCACAAGAAGATTTAAGGAGGATTTTGATTTTGAGGAAATAAATGTAAAGGTCAATAAGAAAGAGGTTTGAGACCTTTTCTGCAAAAATAACAAGACCAAAGGGGATGATGAAAATGAGAATGAAAAATATATGGATGATGATGATGTTAAAGGTGAATCCAGAGAAGTACATCTAAAAGATAATAGGAAGTGTGTTCAATGTAAGAATGACTTCTTTGATTCTCTTTCCTATGGTGCACCTGATCATGAATCATCAAAATTTGACACTCTTTGAACAAAGGAAAAAATATGATGGGACATTTAGAGTTGACAAACATAACTCTGAAACATAACTCGTTCAGAGTTATGAGACGTGGTATGAATGAGTTATGTGTTTCAACTCCAAATGTCTCATAATCTTTTTTCCTTTGTTCAGAGAGTCACTTTTGTTGATTCATGATCAAGTGCACCATAGGAAAGAGAATCAGAAAGTCATTTTTACTGTAAACTTGTTTCCTATTATCTTTTACATGTAGTTCTCTGAATTCACCTTTAACATCATCATCATTCATCTCTTTGTCATCCTAATTTCCATCATCTGCTTTGGCTTTGTTATTTTTGCCAATAAAGTCTCGAACATCTTTCTTATTGGACTTTCCATTAATTTCCTTGAAATCAAAATACTTCTTAAATCTTTTTAAATCTTCTTATGATACAGGGATTCCTATCTCCTCTTCCTATTGCATAATTTCTTGAGCTTTGATGTGTCTATAAAGCAACTCCATTTTCAACATTTGGCTTTCTTAGATAATGACCTGTGTGCCAATGAGGACCTTCGTGGACCTAATATCTTCCCCAAGCAACCTTTAGATTGATAAGATGATATAGATACAACATATTTTTAGTTGTGACCTTCATCAATGAATCTAGGGTTTCTTCAGTGCTATGTAATGGCAGTGTTTCCACTGGTGCTTGAGTAGTCTACGCATTGATATTTCTGGTCTGTAGTCATAGAGATAGAAAGGATATCCTCGATTCTGTCTGTTTCTTAATTATCATGGGAGATCTTTTTGATTATTTAGTGAATGATATACCTATCGGCTCAACCGAATTTGTTTCATCAATAACTAGATATGGAGTAACATTGTCACTAAGTATTTCTAGCAACGAAAATGCCATTTTACTGCAAAGATCCATTGATGCACGCGAAAGAGAACTACATCCATTGTTTGGATTTAAAAAAGATGATAAAATTGATACTAGTTTAGAAAACTGCCCATGATTGAATGGCACAAGCAACATGGATAGAAATGAAGGAAGTGTATTTGGGAAACCAATACCACTATGAGATGTTGATGCCTTATTTGTAGGTGTGGGTGAGTAAAATGAGGCAATATTATTGTAGGATCATCAAGTACAACTGAATGTACTTTGAGGTGATGGAGAACATATAACCTGCATATCATTTATGGCACTACCGCATAAATATATATATACTCATAGATTCTCTTATGCGCTTCTACCTGAGGTGCATATTTTCATGTCTTTCTATTCCAAAGGATTTCACATTCCAAAGACCGATGGTAAAAGGATGAGGGTTCATATCGATTAGAAAGCCTTTGTAATAAATTTCGAAAATTGATATGATAGAATGAGATTACCAATACGTAATTTGGCCATCGTGACGAGGGAGGGTCTCTGATTAGTGCTAGTAATTGTCACTGCTATAAATGTTGTTTGAGATGTGTGCAAACCTATTGAATTTATAGAAAGGAGATTATAGTGTTTCGAGTGAAGAAGAAGAGGATAGAGGAAACCACTTCATGTTTTATTTGAGCACTTGTCAAGAGCAAGCGAGGGAAATTCCTTCTTACCTCTAGTCTATTTGTATTTGTATCTATAGATGGACAAAACTATCACTTATCCACAAATTTCATTTAAAAAATAAATCGGTTCAAGAACATAAACAATCTTGAAATTTCCGAAAAAATGTATTCACTCTTTTTGTAAAGGAAAAACAATTTATAAAATTAGTTCAAGCAACTCACTGGGAAATCATCTAAGTTACAATAAATAAATAAATAAAATGTGAGTGGAACGAATAGAATCAACAAAACAATGGTAAATACACGACAATCAAATGAAGGACTTGATCAAAACAACCTACAACAAGTAGGTAGAAATTCAAATAAATTAATCACTTAGAAATATTCAATTGCTTAAGACTAAAAATAATTGGCATATATGATCCACATAGGAGTATACACAATACATAAATGTCAAGGTACACCACTTGGTTCTAGAATCCAACAAAGATGAATGTCGGGACAAAAATTTAAATAGAGAAATACAAAAAGATAGATAATGTTCAAGTTCATACTTTTGTTGATTTGAACAATGAACTATATTAATCATAATCTAATCACTAATATTCATTCACTCCAATTATCAAGGAAAAGAAAATACAAGTAAACCTTTTCGATTTAGAATATCATTTACTAAATCAAACATCGGACTTTATTATCCAAATAAGCTAAAAAAACGTTGATAGTAGATAGTAAAGGCTTAAATAGATTCTACTTGTTTTTCTCAAAATACAAAAATAGAATATACTTTAGTAGATTGAAACCTTATTTATGTATTAAACGGAGATACAATAAAATTAAAATCTCCTAATTTTTAATAATGAAAAAATATTAATGCTCTATATATATATCTCAAGATAGTTTTGATTTTTAAAAAAAATGCCAAAATTGGGTGCGAAATGCATTACGGGAATATATAGAAGTTATGCCAGGAAAAAAATCGAATTAGCTACTCTATTTACTACTAAAGGAAGCTAAGTGTATCGTATCGAAAAACATTTATAAGAGAGTATTTTATGATATGAAAAAGCTCAAACAAAAAGGAATTAAAACTTGAACAAAAAGTTGTTAAACCTTACTCAGTCAGATAGGAGAAGCACATAGTTAAAAAATTTCTCATTCTAAATTTTTTTGAATTGGGATCACTAAAAAGGGTTAAATGAAAAGCATGTATTTTGAGTTTGGGAAGTTGACCATGTTGAAAATTAGTGCATCTTACTAAGTCAAGTTACTGTTAGATTTTCTGTTCCTAATTTTCTGTAGTAGACTTAGTCAATTCTTAGGTGTCAATAAGGGAGCACTTTGCTCTAGTTTGGTAGGATATTACGCAAATTAGTTTCAGTAGAATCTATTCTAATTTTAGTCTTTAAATTCAACATCTTATGTAATGTTTTCTGTCATCTTCAAGCTAATAAGAACAAGTTCATTCTCCAAGTATCAGTTCTGTTCTTTTAAATTCTACTATATTTTATTTCATGGTATCAGAGCCATAAATAAAAAAAAAAAAATTATTACAGCTCTAAACATGGAGGTAGTAAATGGAGGAAACAGTGCTAACACTCAATATGGTGTAGAGAAACTTGTAGGTACAAACTACAAGTATTGGAGAATGTGTATGGAAGCTTATCTTCAAGGTCAGGACCTGTGGGAACTAATTGTTGGTGCCGATATAGAGATCCCTGCTGACACTCCTGATAATACTGAACCACGAAGGAAATGGAAGATTAAATGTGGAAAAGCTTTGTTTGCCTTAAGGACTTCGATCAGTAAAGAATTTATTGATCATGTTCGTGATGTAAACTCTCCAAAGGAAGTTTGGGATACTCTAGAAAGGATATTTTCCAAGAAAAATACAGCAAGGTTACAGTTATTGGCAATGATTATGTAGGAAAGTATGTCAATTTCAGAATATTTTTTTAGGGTAAAAAATATTTGTGCTGAAATTTCAGAACTCGATCCGAATGAGAAAATAAGTGAAGCACATTTGAGGAGATTTCTCATTCGTGGTCTACGGAAGGAGTACAATCCATATATCACCTCTATACAAGGCTGGGAGAAACAACCATCAGTTGAAGAGTTAGAGAGTTTACTTTCAAATCAAGATGCTTTAGCTAAGCAAATGGCCAAAAGCTTTAGTTCTGAACAAGATGCGGTTCTTTTTTCAAGAGGAAAGCTGAATGAGAATAATTCAGAAGAAGATATAGATGGAAAGAGAGATTTCAATAACAGTACTCAAAGTAGCAGGTTCATCAAATTCTACAGATGCGGAAAGCCTGGGAATATCAAGAGAAATTGTCGTACAAATCTCTCTAGAGCAAATGTTTCTTGTGAAGATGATGAGAGTAATCAACTCAACTGGGAGCAATGTTTTACTACTGAAGAAGTTGAAGAAAATGACAATTTTACTCTCGAGTCAGCATCAAATCAAACTCAAATCAACTTCGCCAACCACAAAGACGAATGGATCATTGATTCTAGTTGCTCACATCATGTGACAGGTGATGATTCATTATTCTCAGAGCTGTGACAACATAATGGGAAACGAGTTATCGTCACAGCTGATAACTCAACATATCCAGTGGCTAAATAAGGTGCAGTGAAGATTGATGCTGATGAAGCAAGTGTCAAGTAGGATGATGTTTATCATGTACCAGGTTTGAAGAAAAATTTGATTTCAGTCTCTTAAATTACTAATTCTGGAAAATATGTCTTGTTTGGACCAAAGGATGTAAAAGTGCTTGATAATGTTAAAAATGTTGTAGCTGATGTTGTTCTTTCTGGTGAAAAGAAAGGATCTTTATTTGTGATGTCCGTAGGGGAGGCATATGTGAAGAAAGCAAGCCAAACAGATAATGCAGCAACATGGCATGCTCGATTAGGCCATGTGGGTTACCAAATGTTGCAGCAGATTTCTTCAAAGAAGCTATTGGATAGCCTACCAATACTAAAGAATGTGCATGAAGATGTGGTTTGTCAAGGCTACCAGTATGGAAAATCTCATCATCTTCCTTTTAAAAGTTCATCTAATCGCAGAACAACTCCCCTTGAGTTGATTCATATAGATTTGATGGGACCAACAAAAATACCAAATTGCAGCAATTACCATTACGTTATGGTATTGGTGGATGATTATTCAAGATATACTTGGACTTATTTTTTAAAATAAAAGAATGAAGCACTGTCCAAGTTTACTGAATTTAGAAATATGGTGGAAAAAGAGTTAGGGAAGAAAGTGAAGTATCTAAGAAGTGACAACGGTGGTGAATTTATGTCAGTAGATTTCTTTCAATATTGTGACAACAATGACATTCAAAGACAAATGACGTGTCCGAACACCTCTCAACAGAACGGAGTAGCAGAGAGAAAGCTAGCCCATCTCACTTCTACAAGTCTTTCATGGCTCTATGATAAGAATCTTCCACGAGAACTGTGGGCAGAAGTAGTTCGATGTGCTTGCTATGTAATCAATCGTCTACCCCCATGGCCAGGTAAAGAAAAATCCCCCTTTGAGATATTATATAGTGTCAAGCCAAATGTAAATTATTTTCGAGTGTTTGGTTCGATATGTTATGTTCATGTCCCTAAGAATAATCGAACAAAACTCGACGCAAAGGCAAAGAAATGTGTTTTTGTTGGCTATGACACATACAGGAAAGGGTGGAAATGTATGGATCCAATGACAAAGAAATCGGTTACATCCAGAGATGTTGTGTTTGATGAAATATCATCATGGCATTCTGGTGATGATATTTCAAAAGTTGCAGCTCTTCCTGATAGTACAGATGAATAGGTTTCCCACAATGTTGAGTCTGAATAGCAAGAAAGTAATGAATCTCCAACCCCAAGAAGGAATGCTTCGAGAAAAGAAGGTGGTGACAATGCTGTTAAAAGATCTTCAAGGGAGGCAAGACAACCAACTCATTTTAAAGATTATGAAGTGCAGTTGAATCATTACATCATTACTTCATGTTTTTTTCTTGGAGCATCAAATGAAGAACCAGAGTGTTATGAAGAAGCCAAAGGCCGCTTAGAATGGGAAGCAACAATGCAAGATGAGATTGAAGCATTAAGGAGGAATGATACATGGGAGCTTGTGCCAAAAACAGAAAATTGCAAGCCAGTCACTTGCAAATGGGTATATCATTTGAAAAAGAAAGCATATGGTACAATTGATCGGTACAAAGCTAGTCTCGTTGCACGTGGTTTCTCTCAAAGCTACGAACTAGACTATGAAGAGACTTTCAGTCCAGTAGCAAAAATGGTGACAGTAAGGTCAGTTTTCTCACTCGCAACTTTTAAGAATTGGAAGATATGGCAACTTGATGTAAAGAACACATTTCTTTTTGGTGAGTTGGATCGTGAAGTGCTGATGGAACAACCTCTAGGATATGTTTCCAAGGAATTTCCTCATCATGTTTGTTTGTTGAAGGCGTTGTATGGTCTCAAACAAGCACCACATGCTTGGTTTGGTAAAGTGGCTTAGTATTTTATCTTTTGTGGATTTACTGTTGCTGATTCAGATTCTAGTTTATTTGTGAAAACAAAATCAAAGGGACACTTGTTGGTTTTATTATATGTGGATGACATGCTAATAACAGGAGAGAATAAAGCTGAAATTTCCCGTTTGAAAAATGATTTGTCAATTCGTTTTGAAATGAAAAATTTAGGACAAATTGGATCTTTTCTTGGTCTTGAAGTGGAGAAAACAGGTCAGGGATTTTTTATATCTCAGAGAAACTATGCAAAAAGTATCTTGGAGCGTTTTGGAATGGGGGAGTCAAATGGAACAGCCATACCTATGGAGCCATATCTCAAGCTTAATAAAAAAGATGGGAAATTGCTGAAGGATGAGAGACGATTTCGACAACTCGTAGGTAGCTTAATTTATTTAACAACCACAAGACCTGAAATTGCATTTTCAGTGAGTATCATATCTCAGTTTATGCAAAATCCACGAACTCCTCATCTAGACGCTGCAAAAAGAATCCTGCGTTATATAAAATATTCTCTCAATTATGGGCTTATGTATAAGAAAAGTAATGTTTTTATGCTTAGGGGATTTACTGATGTAGATTGGGCAGGTGACGCAAATGATCGTCATTCAACCTTAGGTTATTGTTTTACTGGTTCAGCTGTGATTTCGTGGTGCAGCAAAAAGCAATCAACCGTTGCATTATCAAGTACTGAAGCTGAGTACATGGCAGCTACAATAGCAACACAAGAATGTATTTGGTTAAAGCGTTTGATAGGAGATATTTATTGTAAGATGAACTATGCAGTGCCAATTAAGTGTGACAATGAGAGTGCAATCAAACTTGCTTCAAATCTGATATTTCATGGGAGAACAAAGCACATTGAAATTCATCATCACTTTGTTAGAGAAAAGGTGCTGAATCAAGAAGTTGAGTTGAAAGGAATTCATACTTGCAATCAAGTTGCAAACATATTTACTAAGGCTTTAGATAAGCCTAAGTTTGAATATTTCAGAGAAGTACTTGGAGTTATTAATAGTAAGTATGCACTAAAGGGGAGTGTTGAAAATTAGTGCATCTTACTAAGTCAAGTTACTGTTAAATTTTCTGTAATAGACTTAGTCAATTCTTAGGTGTCAATATGGGAGCACTTTGCTCTAGTTTGGTAGGATATTACGCAAATTAGTTTTAGTATAATCTCTTCTAATTTTAGACTTTAAATTCAGCATCTTATGTAATGTTTTCTATCATCTTCAAGATAATAAGAACAAGTTCATTCTCCAAGTATCAGTTCTGTTCTTTTAAATTCTGCTCTATTTTATTTCAGACCAAATCTGCTAACCTATAAATTTTAAAAATCAACATTCAAAACTCCAAGTGACTCATACAAAAATGGTCTTCACAAACTTGTATGTTGCTTAAAATAATTAGGTAAAGGAAGAATTTAATACTCTAAGAGAATCCATTCACACCAACTAAAGAGAATCCAAGTTAGCTAAAAATTAATGGAAAAGCTAAAATAAACACATGAAACAAGAAACACATAGAAGTAAGCCTAGGAAAAATATGAATCTTGATAGAAGGGGTGAAATTTAAATATGGATAAACCTCATTTAGTTAAACTTGACTACTAATATTTTATATAAGAAAAACAAGCAATAATTATATATGATAAAACAACAAACAAAGCGAAGAAAAAATTTAAAAGAGAAGGGCTTATACCTTTCTCCGAACAGCGAATGAAGACCATGAGATTGATGAATAAGCTTCCACCACTTGCTAAATTGACCCAATATTGAAAGAAAAAAATTTAGAACTTGAGCTAAAATTCATAATTCTTAGGCTTGGAACAATGAATCCAACTACCTATCTGAGTAAAGAAATTTTTGCCCTTTCGGCTTTGAAAACCATTTTCAAATAGTGAGAATGATAGAGTTATTTATAGGGTTGAAATCTTTTAATTCTTGATCTGAACTTCGATGTGGGATTTAGGCAAATATATAATTCCCTAGAGGATAAGGATTGACGCGTTGCAAACGTACAAATCTATACGGTTTAAGAATGAAAATTAAAATAAAAGAAATTGAAGAAAAACGGATAGTATTGTGAATATTATGGGTAGCTTCTTTGGATGACTAGTGCAAAATCTATCTGTCCATCCATTGCTATCTATCTGTCTGTGTGTCTTGTCTGTCTATTTGTCTATCCATTTGTCTATCCATCCGTTCATACATCCATCGCAATCTATTCATCTACCTATCTATCCATCCATCCATACATCCATCCATTCATCCATCTATCATATCATCATATTATACTAAAAGTGAGAAGAATTTAAGTCAAAAGTTGAATTATGAAAATACCGTTTAATTTATATTCTTGAAATTATTTAAATATTATTTTTTCATATAATATTTATTTTGGGATTCAATGAATTTCGACTGTTCGTATTATGGTAATTAACACTCCTATTTCCAGCTAGACTTACAATTCAATACTCATTGTTAAATTTTATGTTATTATTAACAACAAAAAACTAACAATCTTTACATCTTCCACATAGTAATTGTGATGATTTTTCATAATCATAGTTACGATGAATTTTTTAATAATTAGTCATAATGATTGTTCATTACAAATTTAATATATTTGAATTCTTTTACATATTTAAATGTTATAAATTGTTTAATAGATTAAATATTAAATAGTAAATAGTAAATTATCATACTAGTATACAAACATTTTATAACCACTTAGGGATATTATAGTGTGTGTGTGTGTGTATATATATATATATATATATATATATATATATATATATATATATATACACATATATATATATTACCTTAAAAGCATGAACTCCTAACTTGAATGTTAAATTACTATAATATCCCTAACTTAGGTTGTGACTTTTCAGATGAATTGTGACTTTTCCGATAAGTTGTGACTTTTTTCAAAGGGTTGCGATTTTTCGATGAGTTGTGACTTTTCCAAAGAGTTATGACTTTTTCAATAAACTGTGACTTTTCCAAAGGGTTGTGACTTCTCGAAAAGGTCACTTTTTTGATGAGTTGTGACTTTTTTGATAATTTGTTGTAACGATAGGGTTCCATCGTTATGGAAAAACCAACGGGGAAAAATTTTGGGTCGAAAAACTTTTTCGTAGTAACTTGAAACTTCTCAACTTAGTCCAAATTTGGACGAAATCGGAGTTATTAAGGTGTAGAGAAATCTGACAACAATCAGGTGATCTAATTATGATGTTGATTACATGAGTAGATAGATAAGTCGTTAAGGAATTTGTACGACTTTACATAATTGAATTCGGGTGATTAGAACACCCAAAATCGATCTTAGCATGAACGGTATTTTTTGAGCATCGTTGGTTTAAAGGTGTGTTGTGAAATGGGGGTCTTGGAATTATTAAATTAACTCACTGTTTCGTGCAAGCTGCTTTGCTGGTGATTTTGGTCGCTCTAGAGGGGTCGCTGTAGCGGGAGAGGGTCACTGTGGTGGGCTAGACGTGACTTAAAGTCGTAAATAAACCCCAAAACGTCTTTATTCTGCACTTTTTAGTTTTTAGAGCTGAGGAATGAACTCCAGGAGATTCTTGACAGTTTTTTCACCATTCTTGAGACTAAATGAAAGATTTTAATTCCCCGAATCTGTTTTTTGATCTGTAGAACGTAATAGAATGGGTAATTATCGATGGGAGAGAACTTTGATCTAGAAACTAAGGTGGAAAAAACACTAATTTGGATACTTGGAATCATGGGTATGATCTAGGGTTGTTAGAATTGTTAGTAAACCGGATAATTAGTGATTGTTTATTGATTTACGTATTATATTGATTGTTTGTAGACCAAGAACAAGCGGAACAAATCCGAAAAGGGAAGGATCAAGTTTCTTAGGATTTAAACTTGTTTTGAGGTAGGTGATAGTTGTGATTCTATGACTGTGTGACGTATGTTTGTCTTTGCTTCATTATAATGCATGTATGTATGCGAATGTTGTATTATTGATCATACTTGTTGTAAATGAGGATATATGACTATGAATGCCATGAATCATGACTTGATTGTATGATTATGAGAATGTACTTTGTGATTGTGATTAGGGCTTGTTGAATGGATTGGGTGTTAGTTCCGACACACTAACGTGGATCGGTTTCCATGTTTTGGCATAATTATGGGATCGATTGCCACGTTTCGGCATAATTTTTGGATCGGATACCACGTTCTGGTATGCTAACTGTTTGGGTTTGGGTGCCATGAGAGGACCAATGATTTGATATAATTGTGTATCTTGAGAAATGTGAAATTATACGTTTTTCTTAAATCGTGATAATATTGTATATGCTCGATATATGCATGTGATTATATTGTTGCATTGATTTATGTATGTTGCACTAAGTGGGATAGTCGCGTGATCCTACCAGTACACTGTGGTTGTGTACTGATACTACACTTGCTTTTTCTTTGTTGAGTACAGGGCATCTTCAGGCGGCCATTGACAGACCTTGTTTAGAAGATTAATGATCGTCGTTCGAACTCAAGGGCTAGCCAGTTCTTTCGGGCTGCCATGAGTTCTCTTTTCGTTTATGTCCACATCTAGACTTAGACTTTCTAGTTAGTTATGAGTTCATTAGTTTGGGTTGTAACCCTTCTTGTTTAGACTTGTTGAACTTTAGATGTTTTGGTACATTGACTTTCAGGTTCTGGGTGTATTTTCTACATTTTTAGTTGTTAGATCTTTTGGAAGTTTATGGTATACTAAATACTTTTGTTTTTGGTTTAGTTGCTTGGTTTGGGCTATAGTAGTGGTTCTCCCATTGGAGGGTTAGTGTGGGTGTCAATCACGATGGTCTGGGTCATGACAAAGTTGGTATCATACCCTAGGTTCGTTGATCTCGATGTACCAAAATGAGTCTAGTAGAGTCTTGAAAAATGGTACGGGAACACTTTTACTATTCTTCGAGAGGCTATAGTACTTTAGGAAATCTCTCTGTTTTCTCTTGTCTCCTTTCGTGCTATGACTTGATTTGAATTAGTGTCTGGCGATTCAAATTGGTGTCTAACCTCTTTAACTCTTCTGTCCACAAATGGTTAATACTAGATTCAACGGCGTCAGGGCCATAGCTCCCGTCAATGCTCGAGCTAAGGAATCTGTAGTGAGAGGTTGCAGTCGAGGCAGGGGTTGAGGAAGATCTAGGGGTAGAGGCCGAGGAAGAGTGGCGCCTGCTAGAGATAGGGTACCGGTTGAAAATGCTCCCTAAAGTGAGGCCCCTCCTCTATCTCATGAAGAGATAAAAGAGGATATTGAGGAGGTTGGACAAGATAAACAAGTGCAGACTGAGACTACCGGTGTTACTCCCATAGACCCATTGTTAGCTTAACAAATCATGTCATTCTTAAAGGGTTGATTGGTCCTAGAGTGCTTCCTTCTACTCAAGCAACACAAGCTCCTACTAA
Organism: Solanum bulbocastanum; assembly: GCA_037074985.1. Taxonomy (NCBI): domain Eukaryota; kingdom Viridiplantae; phylum Streptophyta; class Magnoliopsida; order Solanales; family Solanaceae; genus Solanum; species Solanum bulbocastanum. The sequence continues at coordinate 16,268,879 of CM073602.1, read as the reverse complement.
TCCCCCTGTTGCTAGCACTGCACCTAAGGTGGGTAGGAATAGAGGTAGGATGCTTTCTTCTGTCCTTTGTTGGGTTCTGTTACGACTGGTAATGAGCATGAGATGTTGATTAAGTTTTTGAAGCTAAAGCCTCCTGTATTTCTTGGTTCTAAGAATGAGGATGCTTATGAGTTCATCTTAGACTACTATGAGAGGCTTCATAAGTTGGGAATTGTCTATCATCATGGGGTTTAGGTTGTGAGTTTTCAACTTCAAGGTGAGGCTAAGCAGTAGTGGAGAGCTTATATGGAATGTAGGTCTTCAACTTTACCTCCACTCACTTGGACCCAATTTCATGCTTTGTTTTTAGAGAAATATGTGCCTAGGACTTTGAGAGATCGCAAGAAGGACGAGTTCATGGCTTTGGAGCAAGGCGGTACGTCTGTGGCTGCTTATGAGGCCAAGTTTTATGCTTTGTCTAGATATGCTACTCAATTGGTGACTAATGAGGAGGAGAGAATCCGTTTATTTATTAGGGGACTAGACTCTGAGTTACAGGTATTATCTGTTCATATGACCTCTGCAGGGAGGAACTTTAATGAGGTAACAGACTTTGTGAAGAAAGTGAAGGGGGTGAGGCGAGACGGTCAGGATAAGGCATTGGCAAAAAAGGCCAAGAACTCGGGTAACTTTCAAGGTTCTTACTCCAGGGGGTCCGAAAGGCCAACACTTGCAGCTGAGCAAATTCAGTCCTCTATGCCCGCCTCTACATGTAACTACTCAAGAATTCCATCTCATAATTTGATTCAGGATAGCCAGGGAGTCGCGCCTTTGATGGGCGGGAGACCATCTTTTGATCATACTTGCTATAATTGTGGGGAACTTGGGCATATGAGGGGAGATTGTCCCTACCCACGTGTGTTGGATTCTTTGTAGCAGCAGACTAGAGAAGTAATACCCGCGGGAAATGGTAATAATGGTCGAGGGCGTCCACAAGGTGGGCAAGGAGGTAATTAACGAGGTTGTTGAGGTAGAGGAAATGGTAACGCAGGCAGGGGTAATGTGCAAATAGGCATGGAAATAGCTCATCAAGATGATAGGGCTCAGTGTTATGCCTTTTCGGGCAAAAATGAGGCAGTGCAGTGATCACATGTACTAAGCTATGACCGGATGGCTAATACGTTATTTGATCTGGGTTCTACTTATTCATATGTATTTGTGCGATTTTCCTCAGCATTTACTATGATTTGTGATATACTTTATGCTCCTATCCATGTTTCTACCCTAATTGGAAAGTCTGTCATAGTTACATTGTCTATCATGCTTGTCCTATTTTGTTTAGGGTTTTTAGACTTAGGATGATTTTGGATATGAGTGACTTTGATATATTCTTAGGTATGACTTGGTTGTCCTCATATTATGTTGTGCTTAATTGTACTACTAAGTCTGTAATTCTAGAAATTTCAGGAAGGCAAAAGTTAGAGTGGAAAGGGGTGTACAAGCCTAAGCAAGCTAATATCATATCCTCCATTCGGGCTAGTAAACTGGTAGAGCAAGGTTGTTTGGCTTATTTGGCTCATATTCGGGATGTTGAGGTTGAGTCTCCATCTATTGAGTTTATTCCTGTGGTGTCAGAATTTAGAGAAGTGTTTCCTAATGACTTGCCTAGTATGCCTCCGGACAGAGATATAGATTTCTACATTGATTTAGAACCTGGTGCTCGTCCCATTTCCATCCCTCTATATCGCATAGCTCCAGCAGAATTAAGAGAGCTTAAGGCTCAAACCAAGAGCTTCTTGATAAGGGATTTATTCGCCCTAGTGCTTTCCCATGGGATGCTCCAATTTTTTTTGTTAATAAAAAGGATGGTAGTATGAGAATGTGTATAGATTACCAGCAATTGAATAGGGTCACTATTCGAAACAAGTATCCTTTGCCTCGAATAGATGATCTTTTTGACCAATTGCAAGGTGCATCAGTTTTCTCTAAGATTGATTTAATGTCTGGCTACCATCAGTTGAAAATTAGGCCTAAGGTTATGCCCAAGATGGCATTTAGAAGCTGCTATGGGCACTATGAATTTCTATTAATGTCCTTTGGTTTGACTAATGCACCTACAACTTTCATGAGTTTGATGAATGAGATGTTCGAGCGATTTCTTGACTCGTTTGCTATAGTCTTTATCAATAAAATTTTGGTCTATTTGAAAAGTGAGGAAGAGCATGCCGACCATCTTCGTATTGTTCTAGGTGTTCTTGTAAAATAGAAGTTATATTCGAAATTCTCTAAGTGTGAATCTTGGTTGACTTCGGTTGCATTTTTAGGGCATATAGTTTCTAAAGAAGGGGTAATGGTAGATCCTTAAAAGCTTGAGGCAGTTAAGAATTGGGTTCGACCTAGCTCTGTGACCGAAGTTAGGAGTTTTGTGGAGCATGCTAGCTACTATCATCGATTTGTGAAGAACTTTGCTTCTATCGCCACTCACTTGACAAATTTGACCAGAAAGGAGATACCATTTGAATGGACTAAAAAATGTTAGAAGAGCTTTCAAAAGCTCAAGAATCTTTTGACCATCGCACCCATCCTAGCATTACCGGTTGAAGGTAAGGATTTTAGTGTTTATTGTGATGCTTTACATTATGGTTTGGGTGCTGTGTCGATGCAAGATAAGAATGTTATAACTTATGCATCATGTAAATTGAAGATGCATGAGAGGAATTACCCAACACATAATTTGGAGTTGGCAACGGTAGTGTTTGGTCTTAAGATCTGGCGACATTATCTGTATGGTGTTAAGTGTGAAGTATTTACTGATCATCATAGTTTACAGCGTGTGTTTACTCAAAAGGATAAGAATTTGAGACGGAAGGTGGATGAAGTTACTAAAGGATTATGATGTGACCATTCAATACCATCCAGGTAAGGCTAATGTGGTAGCAGACACTTTTAGTCAAAAAGCGGTGAGTTTGGGTAGTTTAGCTTGCTTGAGTGTATCCAAGTGATCTTTGGCTAAGGAAATTCAGACCTTGGAGTCTAAGTTCATGCAGTTGGGCATCTTAGAAAGAGGTGGGGTGTTAGCATTAAAGTGAGGGCCACATTCATTGAGGAGATCAAGCCAAACAATTTGAGTATGAGAATTTGGAGGAGCATAGAAAGAAGACTGTGATTGGTAAGGTGATGAGTATTCAAGCTAAGCTTCTAGCAGCCCAGAGTAGGCAGAAGAAATATGCGGATCACAAGGTAAGGGATATGACATTTCAAATTGGTGAGAATGTTCTTCTTAAGGTATCACCCATGAAATGAGTGATGAGGTTTGGCAAGAAAGGTAATCTAAGTCCCCAATACATTGGTCCCTTTGAGGTTCTTGAATGTGTAAGACCAGTGGCGTAATATTGGTTTTACCTCATAATTTATCGGGAGTTCATCCGGTATTTCATATGTCCATGTTGAAGAGATATCATGGTGACAAAGATTATATCATTAAATGAGACTCAATTGTGTTAGACAAAGACTTCCAATATGAGAAGGAACCGATTGCAATTCTTGATCGTGATGTGTGTAAGCTGAGGACCAAAGAGATTAAGTCCATGAAATTTCAATGAAAGCATCATCCAGTTGAGGAAACTACTTGGGAAACCGAGAGGGACATGTGAGATAAGTATCCCTAGTTGTTCGTCGATTTAGGTACTACCTCATTCCTTCATTAGCCCATTTTCCTACATTTTATCACTCGGGGATGAGTGATGAGTAAATTGGTATCTATTGTAACGACCTGTTTCCGTTGTTATGGAAAGCCAATGGGGAAAAATTTTGGGTCGAAAAACTTTTTCCTAGTAACTTGGAACTTCCCAACCTAGTCCAGATTTGGATGATATTAGAGTCATTAAGGTGCAGATAAATCAGGTAACAATCGGGTGATCTAACTATAATGTTGATTACATGAGTAGATAGATAAGTCATTAAGGAATTCGTATGACTTTATGGAACTGAATTCGAGCGATTAGAACTCCAGGAATCGATCTTAGCGTGAATGGTATTTTTTGAGCGTTGTTGGTTAGAGGTGTGTTGTGAAATGGAGGTCTTGGAATTATTAAAATAGCTTACTATTTCATGCAAGCCATTTTGGTGGTGATTTTGGTTGCTCTGGTTGGGCCGCTGTAGCGGGGGAGTGCCACTGTGGCGGGCCAAATGCAATTTAAAGTCGTAAATAAGCCCCAAAACATCTTTATTATACACTTTTTGGTTTTTAGAGCTAAAGAACGAACCCCATGTGATTCTTGACGGATTTTCATTATTTTTGAGGCTAAAGGTAAGATTTTAACTTTCCAAATCCATTTTTCGATCCTTAGAATGCAACAGAATGGGTAATTATCGATGGGGAGTGTTTTGATCTGGAAACTATATTGGAAAAAGCCCTAATTTGGATACTTGGAATCATGGGTATGATCTAGGGTTATTAGAATTATTAGTAATTTGGGTAATTAGTGATTGTTTATTGATTCCCGTATTGTATTGATTGTTTGTAGACAAAGAACAAGTGAAACGAATCCAAAAAGGGAAGGATCAAGTTTCTTAGGGTTTCTAGCTTGTTTCGAGGTAGGTGATGGTTGTGATTCTATGACTGTGTGATGTATGTTTGTCTTTGCTTCATTATGATGCATGCATGTATGCGAATGTTGCATTATTGATCATACTTGTTGTAAATGAGGATATATGACTATGAATGCCATGAATCATGACTTGATTGTATGATTATGAGAATGTACTTTGTGATTATGATTGGGGCTTGTTGAATGGACCGGGTGTTGCATTCCGACACACTAACTTAGATCGGTTGCCACATTCTGGCATAATTATGGGATTGGTTGCCATGTTCTGGCAGAATCTTTGGATCGGGTACCACGTTCCGATATGCTAACTATTTGGGTTTGGGTTCCATGAGAGGACCAATGATTTGATATAATTGTATATCTTGAGAAATGTGAAATTATACGTTGTTCTTAAATGATGATAATATTGTATATGTTCGATATATGCATGTGATTATATTGTGTATTGATTTATGTAGCCGCATGATCCTACCAGTACACTGTAGTTGTGTACTGATATTGCACTTGCTCTTATTTTGTTGAGTAAAGGCATCTTCAGGTGGATATTGACAGATCTCTTTTAGAAGATCAGTGATTGTCGTTTGAACTCAAGGGTGAGCCAGTTCTTCCAGGCTGCCATGAGATCTCCTTTAATCTATGTCCACATTCTGGACTTAAACTTTCTAGTTAGTTTTGAGTTCATTAGTTTAGGGTTGTAACCCTTGTTATTTAGACTTGTTGAACTTTAGATGTTTTGGTACATTGATTTTCAGGTTCTATGTGTATTTTCCGCATTGTTAGTTGTTAGATCTTTTGGAAGTTTATGGGAACTTCAGTTTTGGCTATTAATCCTATTTTCTTATCCTTAAATGCTTTAGTATTTGGTTTAGCTGCTTGGTTTGAGTTATAGTAATGGTTCTCCCACTGGAGGGTTAGTGTGGGTGCCAATCACGATGGTCTGGGTCATGACATTTGTGACTTTTTTCAAAGGGTTGTGATTTTTTGGTGAGTTGTGACTTTTTCAAAGAGTTGTTACTTGTTTAATATATTGTGACATTTTCAAAGGGTTGTGAATTCTCGAAAAGGTCATGACTTTATAGATAAGACACAAAAAACACTTGTTCATACTACTTTTTGTTGACTATAAATAGGAGGGCTTCCTCTCATTTTTTAACCACAATTTTTTTTAATCTGCTACTCTTCTTCTTGCATTTTAAAAAATTATGTGTGATTTATTGTCGTTGAGTGAATTAGAAGTTTAGCGGAAATATGAGGTACCACTATTCTGATGAAGTAAATCATTCTATGCTAAGAGGGTACATTCCATAACCTCGAATACTTGAGGAAAAATAATTTCGATGATATAATACTTATTTTTTTGCTTTATATATACATTAATATTTAATGTTCCAATATATCAACTTAACATGATGTAGTCTAAAGTCATTTGTATTTGTTAACAATTTCTCTTGTGATTTAAATATTTGCTTTTGAACATCTTTTTTCAAAATTATTAAACTTCCTAAGAGCGAAAATATGTGAATATATATAAATCATTTAAAAATTTATCAATTACAAAATAAATTTTATATGCAGTAATATGGAAAAAACATTTTCATTTTGTCCCAACACTAAATTAAAATCTAATAACTATAAGAAAAAATAGTAACATTAGTTAAAAATCCTATTTATTTATATAAGTATAAAAATTATTAGAAATACATCTATTTCACATTAATCCTTTAGTTATAACATTATAAAGTTCTCTTAGTTATTACTAATTATTGCAAACGTTATTCACACTCTTTAACATTCTTTAGTTATAATATTATGAATTCTCATAATTATTACATTAATTATTTCTATCTTTCATCTTTTCTTGTATTAACTTTTGACCAATAATTTTTGATACTATTACACCGCCCTTATATATGTGATATCACGATGTTGTTATTTTTCCTTGGATGAATCATGCTTGATTGAATAAATTGAAAATCGTTTACAAGAATATGAACTACATCTTTCTTGGGTGTAAGATAAACAGGTGATTATATATATGATTTCACAGATATAATATATTCTTTTATTTTAATTTTTAGTTTTCTCGGTATAAAAAAAGGAAACAGTTTTTCAGTTAACTATGGACAGGTAAATAATTATCTTTTATTTATGTATACAGTCATCGAGAAGTCAAATATTTGAGCCAACAACAAGAACGTCATCTATTATGTTATAACTTATAAAATAAAAATTAATGTACAAATATTAGTTCTAAAAAATAAAATATAGTTGTTTTCTTCACATATTCATATGTCATCTAACCAGTTTAATGTGGAATACACGTGCAAAGCATATCTGGTCAGATGACAAGAAATATCCTTTATAAGGTAATATTACTGAGATACATCTAATTACATGATTGAACCTCATCAAATTGAAATAAATATATGCATTATTGCATTTAACTAATAATTTTATTTATTGACAATCTTCATATATTTGCGTGATTAAGAGATATATATGATGATCCACATTGAACATTCACAAAAGAATCTGCAATATTATTTTGTACAAATCTTAACTTAAATAAGCAAATAATATTTACTGTAACATATATATTTTCTGAATTGGTAATCACGTGCAATACATGTGTCGAAAAACTAGTTATTATTAAAAGTAGGAAGCTCCAACCTTCAAAATTGGATTACCATTTTTCCCCTCCACTAAATTAAAAATAAAATTAATTTACTTATTAAATACTAATATTTTAATTACATAATGGTAGCATATGAAGACCAACAAGTACACTTTAATTTCTTAGTTATGACATTAGTAGAAGACAATAATGTATGAAACTCTTCCAATTCTGTGACTCTTTGAATTTTGAAACCAAAATAAAATTTATCTATCATGATTCAATGTGCCCCATTAATAAATTTTGGTAGGTGAAAAGACAATCAAATATACTATAAATACCAGTAAATTGCTTCGTAGATCATCATATTATTTTCTTTTCTATCATCTATTGTTCTCTTTTCTTCTTCCTAAATAATGATATAGATACATGTCATCAAGAAGCTAACTTAGGCAAAGAATAGATAGCTTCATTCTGAAATTAAAAGGAGAAGCTTTCTTACAATATAATTCAACTGTTAAACTTAGAAGTATAAGCCATGACCTATATATTCCTTCAGATCTTTTTTATGTTAGCTTATGATTTAAAGTTTTTTTTTGTTGCATTTTGGATTTAAGGTATGGTTGTCCAAAATAAACTTGGTATGCAACCCATATTTTTATGTAATTTTGTATCATTTTGAATTGTTATGGAATTTTTTTCTTTGTTTTTTTGTTATTATACTTTTAAGTGCTACTTAATTGACAAAGCTTTTATTAATACATGATGAGTTTGATAATATTTGAATAGTTTATGCAATATGCTTTTGTTTAAATACAAGTAATTTAAATAAAGATTATTACTTTGAATGAAAGATTTTGATTGTGTTGTTTTATCGTCTATCTAACATAGTGTTGCGAGCACATACATATATTTTTCATTTTCACCCCTTTTGTTTCATTTTTTATTTTTCTACAATATGAGATTTAACAATTTAATTTTCAAATAAAAATGAGAGCTATATTTACATTTGTGCGACACTAAGCCTAATAGTTTTCTTAAACATAAGCATTCTATATTAACGGTAGCTTTCCGTAGTGTTAAAATTCAAATGGTATGATGACAAAAAATTTGCTTTAGGACATTTTGGTTGTTTCTTTATCTTTAATTAAAATCATATAAAAAATATTATGAGAATGGAGTAATTAAGCTTCATTTGGTTTCTTTTACTAGTATACACACACACACACACACATATATATATGATTTCAGGTAGGCTTAGGGTTCTCTTTTACTAGTACACACACACACATATAGAGTTACACATTATTATTCTCCTTTTATAGGTCTTAATCAAATTCACAAAAAAAGTAATTAAAAATACACATGATACTAAAAACATAATTACACCAAACATATTTTTAGATGGTTGGGAGTAATATAAACATATGTTTCTATTTCTCTACTCCTTTCTACTTGAGTGTTGGTATTTAAAAATGTTATTTTTATCACATCAATAGGTAAAGAAGAGATTGCAACTTTGCTAATTAAAGACAAAATTAGAAATCAAAGTAAGACAACCAAGGATTTCTTTAGAGAAGTATTTCTTCCTTTATACAGAGCTCGCCAAGTAGGATTAAGATACCACTCCAAGAATTTGCATTTCTTCTTTAGTATATAATTTATAACTCAAACATCTTGAGTAATACTAATATTTATGTAACTTTTAAAAAAATTGTGGACAATAAAATTGGGTTGCACGCGCAAGGCGCATGTCCAGAGACTAGTATCTTAAAAGCATGAACTCCCTAACTTAAATGTTAAATTACTATAATGTGCCAAATTAACTCATCCTATGTAGTATGTCTTCTATATATTGTATTATATTTATTTACTTATTTATTTATTTGTACTATATTATATTAAAAGTTGACACCTTTTACAATGATGGCTGTAACTTCTCCGAAGAGTTGTAATTTATTCAAAGATTGTGACTTTTCTAATGAGTTGTGACCTTTATGAATGATAGTAATTGTTTGAAGGGTTGTGGCTTATCAGATAAGACATAGTAAATACCATTTCATACTATCTTTTGTTGACTATAAATAGAAGGATTTATCCACATTTCTAAAACAATGAATTTTCTAAGTTTTCTATTCTTCTTCTTCTTAAATAAGGAAGCTTTTGAAACTTGTTCAATTATGCAGTAACACTATTTGTTTTGGTCCATTAGATAGATTAACAAAAAATGATGCAACAAGGAGAATGAAATAACTCAAATACATGCAAGAAGACTATCTATATAATTCATATGTCCTCATTTTCATTGCCCTAAACAAACTCTTGCAACAGCTTCTACCTAATGAGAAGTTCAATGATTTTTTGTTGCACAAACTACAAATTGATGTTCAAGCTATGAAAAGTCTGAAAATGTTGGAGAGAAATTGTTTGATTAAAAGCTTGTTTGAATATTCTAAAATAGATTTAACTAGTACTCCTCCATTTCCAAATTATTTGGGAAAGATTTTATTTTTGTTCAATTTAAAATAGGTTTTTTTTTTTTTGTGGGGCGGTGGGGGACTATTCTTTTATTCTAACTTTTCATGTGTCATGTTTAAGGCCATAAAATAAAAGGACATTTTTGTACATTCTACATATCCTTAGTTTGATACCAGAAAATTAAGTTTTCATTATTTTTAAAAAATTTCACATCAAATTTAAACTAGAGATATTTATATTTAACGATACTACCTTAAAAGCATGACTACCATAGAATAATGTTAAACTATTATAATACCCCAACTTAAAACACACAATTTATTGTATCTTCTCTAGCTTATTTTATTTATTTAATTATATTAAAAGCAGACACATTTTTACATTGAAGAACTATGACATTTTCGAAGGGTTCTGACCTTTCCATAGAGTTATGACTTTTCTGATGAGTTATGCCTTTTTCGAAGGGTTGTGGCTTTTTTTAGAAGGTAGTGAATTATTTTTGATAAGATACAATAAACACCATTTCATATTACCCTTTGTTGGCTATAAATATAGGGATTTCCACTTATTTTTAAACTATAACTTAAAAAAGTTTTCTACTATAGTTGGTCTTCTTAAAACACTCAATTTAGTATATCTTCTATATGTTATACTATATTTATTTATATTATATTATATTAAAAGCATGAAACACCTTTTAGCACTGAATGGTTGTGATTTTTCTAAGGAGTTGAGACTTTTAAGTGAGTTGTGACCTTTCTAAAGGATTGTGACCTTTCAAAGGGTTGTAACTTTTCTAATAAGACAGAGTAACACATGCTCATTTACTCTTTGTTGGTGATGAATGGAGGAATTTCCTCACATCTCTAAACTATGAACCTAGTAAGTTTTCTATTCTTTCTCTTCTAAAAAACAGATGTTGAATGATTTTGAAGTTCAGTGGAATTTGAACGCTCCATAACTTGAATGTTAAATTACTACAATACTCCAACTAAAAACACCCTATTTAGTATAAATTATATATTTTATATTGATATTTATTTATTTATTTATATAATATTAAAAGCATAAACTCCAACAACACAATAATAACTAAGAAATAAATTAAAGGGGAGGGAGGAGTTTAAGAGTTATAATTAAGAGTGACTTTGTTTATTTTTATTGTCACACCTTGAGCATAGACCCTGGACATGGTCGACACTCGAGAACCATTGCTGACCACCAAGAAAATCGTTGACCTGGATGACTACTTAGCAGAAGACTTACTCAAGCAATGATAGGATCAAAATATAACTAAATTTTTTAAACTCAAATACTTATCTCATAAATTCTGGAAAATACTCAACAACCATACTTATAATTTGTAAAACAACTCAAGGAAAGTAAATACTGAGAGACACCTCGACTCTGTCCATCCATGATGCCTCTACTGTTAAAGAAAGATGTTGGGACAAGAGCCATGGCATCTCAAAATCACTAACTAGAAAGTAAATGTGAAGTCCTCCGGAATGCTAGGAGGCTCACCAAAAGATAACTTAAGTGTAGAGTGATCTCAGCGAAGTGCCTATTGATGATCCTAAACACCTATAACTGCATCATAAAAAGATGCATGTCGAATAACATCAGTACATTTGAATGTATGAGTATGTAATATAGCCAAACGAAAATAACTGAATGAAAAGACCGCAATAGATAAAATATACTCAAGCTGAATGCAAAGATTTAATGGAGTTAAATCATGTAAAGCTTTACAAAATACTTACTCATCTCTAAACTCAACATAATAAGTGATATGATAAAAATACACTTTTAACTCTATTTGGAGATTCTCTATCTGCAGATTCTCTAATCAGGAATCATCATTGTGAGCTATGTGATGATACAACATCTCGCCCACGCTTCGAGAACTATCCTATATCGTGTTGGAGTACTACAGAACCTCTCAACTAAGTGGATCCACTAAGCAATAAGGATTCATCCAAAAAATATGATCATGGACCCATGTTGGCAGAACATGGTTTATAAGAATTTTGAGTTGTCTAGACTCATCCCCTTAACGGTGCTCAATACTACTCCCAATAATGTATATACACTCATGCTCCAATGTATAAAGCACACTCTTTCTTCGATTTGAGATAATTACTCAAACTATCCACTTAAAAGAGGTAACTACTATTAAATATCTCTAAACTCATTGCTCATTTAGTAAACAAGGTTTCTCTTTGCTCAATGTAAAAATACTTTCTCTGGGTTGAGATTGTAACACCATGTATCCAAAAATAGACTTAACTAGCAAATTTCTATATGTTGTAGTTACAACCCACGATTGCCACCTACTGACCATAGGGTGACCCACGGTCCGTCCTGGTGGTCCATGGATGGCCGCCTGCAACCCTCCCCAGAATCAGCCCAGATATTTCTCTGAGGCATGATCCACGATCGAACCCACAAATTGTAGGTCAGACCACAGACCATGGTCCAGGTCTATGGATCAAGGTCCCACAACCCATCCTCTAAGGTTGATCAACAAACTAATAGGACAAATCATGGATCAGTGCACGGACCGTCGATCAGTCCATAGGTAGAGACTCTCAGGACCCTAGAACCTATCCTCGAAAGTCGATCGATGGAATGACAAGATATATCATGGATCAGTCCACAAACCATCGATCAGTCCATAGGTCGAGATCCTCAGACCCCCTAGAACCCATCCTCTGAAGTCGATCAACGGACTGGCTGGCTGGATCATGGATCTGTCCACGGATCGTCGATCAGTCCCATCGACGACTTCAGCAGATTTTAACTCAGGGGTTGTTTGGTCTTTTCATTATGCGTTGGACCCCTAAACAACGTCATTTAACCCATAAACTATGTAGTTTTGGTCATTTTTAGGCTAGTAAACTAATTATAAGTTACCTTAAACAATTATTCGCCAAAAACTCATCAAACTTCGAGAAAAACAGAGGAGAAAGTCGACCAAGCCCTAGTTCAAGAATGCAGTGAGTTTTCATCAGTTCCAACCCCAAAATCAAAATATTTCTCTGAGAATTTTGTCAACACGTATGTGGGATTTCACTATTGAGTTCCTTTCACCCATTAGGTCCCTAGATTTCAGTTAGAATCTTTATTCCCTTAATATTATCTAGACCTAGGGTTTCTTGAATATTAGAAATTGTTGGGTTTTAACTGTTAGAATGATCCAAATTAGATAGTCATAATTTTAGTATTGTTTTGTGTAGATTCTTTCATAAATTTAGAACCCTAGCTATGTGGTTTTTTTAGTTCATGAATTACATATGCTAGGTCAATTATTTCATATATACATACCTCATATTTAAATGTTTCATTATTATTACGTTAATGTTGCATTTTCAGTTAGCATGTCAGTATTTTGAGATATCCAGTAATACATAAATTCAGTCATAAATTGTTAATTATATAATCATTTGGGAATAACTTAATACCGAGTGGAATAGGGTTATTCAACCTCAAGTCCCAGACCCCATAGGTTTATAAGTCCCTTAGGTGGGCATTACATTTTAGTGATAACGACAATCATGCTTCTATACCTCTGGTAGGGTATATTGGGTCCTCTTGATTAGGAGTATACATCGGACTCCACATTTAGTTGACATAGTTTTATGTCGGTTATTAGTAGCTCCCTTACAGTCAGATTCTATTGCATTGATCTTGTTATCAGTTATAGTCAAATTTCAGTCTCAACAAGTTATAAACTTGGTCATTGCATCCAGTTAGTTCATATTCAGTATTCTCAGTATAGTATCATGCTTATCTCTTATCATTGTTCAAATATATGCTTTGGTTCAGTTATGTTTATTGTTCAGCTTTATTCTATCCTATATGCTTAGTACCTTTCAAGTACTAACACGTACTTTGCGCTATATCTTCTCATGATGTAGGTTCAGGTTCTCAGCTTCTAGATCACGCATAGATCGATTCTCTATCTTCAGCTCAGCAGTATATTGGTTAGTCCTTATTCTCTGAGAATGACAAACATGTTTCCTTTGCTTTTAGTCTTAGTTTCAGTTTTTGCTAGATTTAGCTGGGGCATGTCCCAGCACTTTTAGTCAGTTAGAGACTATTTTTAGACATAGTTAGATTCAACTTTAGCATTTGAGTTTTAGCTTTCAGTTGTTGTTAAACTCTCAGTTTTATATATTAAGATAGTTTATGGATATTCCCCGTCATTGCAGTTTCACTTATGACGTAGTTTCTGCACAATATTTCCTTACTTTAATTTATATAGTATGCTTATGATATGCCAGTAGGGTTAGCCTAGGGTCACTCGTGATCCTAGGTCCCGTGTCCACATCCTGGGGGTAGCTTTGGGGTGTGACAAACTTGGTATCAGAGTATTAGGTTTATGAGTAGTAGGATTTCTGAAAATCCGCACTAAGTAGAGTCATTTTCATGGGTGTGAAGTGCACCACATCTAATGAGAGGGTGGCTACGAAGTGTTTTAGGAAAACTTCATTTTCTTGTTACTCTTACTATGCGTGAGATATTCCTTCATTATGCGTTTTAGATCATGCCTCCTCGTAGAGCTTATGGGAGGAATGCGAATCCACGCAATGCTAACATAACTTTTCCAGTCCCATATCAGGAAGTATCGAATATTGAGTTTCGGAATGCTATCCAACTTTTGTCTTAGAGTATGACTAACCAGAACAACCAGCAGGTTCTAGTTCTTGCAAATGCTAGTGGTGGATCAGTGGCAGCCAGAGTTTGTGACTTCGTTAGGATGAATCCGCCTGAGTTCTTAGGATCGCAGATTGGTGAGGATCCTCAAAATTTCATAGATGAGGTCAAGAAGATCTTTGGAGTGATGCAAGTGACAGGTAGTAATAGGGTTGGGTTGGCATCCTATCAGCTTAAGGATGTAGCTCACATATGGTATATTCAATGGAAAAAGAACAAGGGAGCATGAATTTGAGTTAAGGGAATGCTTTAGTGAGACCTTTCTAGATATGTTCTTCTCAAAAGAGTTAAGGGAGGCAAAAGCTTAAAAGTTCATGAATTTGAGGCAAGGCAGCATGACAGTCCAAAAATATGGACTTAAGTTCACCCAACTCTCCAGGTATGCTCCTCACATGGTTGTCGATTCCAGGTCTCAAATGAATAAGTTTCTATATATGGTATTCGACTTAGTGAAAACAGAGTGTAGGAATGCTATGCTACTGGAAAATTTGAACATCTTTAGGCTCATGTCTCATGCTCAAAAGGTTGAGGGAGATAAACTTAGGGAAATGGCTAACGATAATAAGAAGGCTAGAATAGGTAAGTATGAGTATCCTCAACAAAAAATTGGGCTGTGGAAATTACTTGCAGTTTCAACAAAAGTCTTCAGCTTCAGCACCTTTATCAGCTAGTGTTCCGTCCTCCAAGTTCTGACATGATTTGAAAGGTGGGGCATCAAGAGAAGGTTCTAAGTCTCAGGGGAGTGTTTCAGGCACCAGAACCTACCAAACTTGTCCAAAGTGTAATAAGAACCATCCGGGTGAGTGTCTTGCAGGAAAGGAAGGATGCTTTGGGTGTGGTCAATCTGGTCACAGGTTGAGAGATTGTCCTTCTGCTAAATAGGGTCAAGGGAGCAATAATGGTACAGCTCAGTCTACAATTTCAGCAGCACCAGCAGGTCACCTGACTCAGCAGAGTAACTCATCTGATACAGGTATCAAACATCACCAAAACAGGTTGTATGCTCTTCAGGCTCGCCAGGATTAGGAAGATTCTCCTGATGTAGTCACTGGTACGTTACGAGTTTTTAACTTATATGTTTATGCTTTATTAGATCCAATGGCTACTTTTTCCTTTGTAACTCCCCATATAATAGTCATCTTCGGTGTCAGTGCAGAAACTCTCTTAGAACCCTTCTCAGTCTCTACTTCAGTCGGTGACCCAGTTATAGCTAGACGGGTATACAGATATTGCCATGTCACAATCTCCCAGAAAGTCACCTCAGCAGATCTTATAAAGATAGAAATGGTAGATTTTGATATCATTCTAGGCATGGATTGGCTACATTCCTGTTATGCCTTAGTTGATTGTAGAACTAGGTTTGTTCATTTTCAGTTTCCAAATGAACC
Source organism: Solanum bulbocastanum (assembly GCA_037074985.1). Classification (NCBI taxonomy): domain Eukaryota; kingdom Viridiplantae; phylum Streptophyta; class Magnoliopsida; order Solanales; family Solanaceae; genus Solanum; species Solanum bulbocastanum. Next base: position 16,253,091 of record CM073602.1, on the reverse strand, counting down.
AATCTTAGAATGGAAGGGTAGTAGCTTAGCGCCTATGGGTCAATTCATTTCTTACCTTAAGGCCAGAAAGATGATCTCCAAGGGTTATCTCTATCATCTAGTTCGGGTTAAGGATTCAAGCTATAAAACCCCAACTCCTAAGTCAGTCCCAGTAGTTAATGAGTTCCTAGAAGTGTTTCCAGAAGATCTTTCCAAAGTTCCTCCCGAAAGAGAAATCGACTTTTGAATTTATCTCCTTCTAGATACCCAACCTATTTCTATTCCTTCTTACATAATGGCTCCTACTGAGTTTAAGGAATTGAAAGAGCAGTTGAAAGATCTTCTAGGTAAGGGCTTCATCAGACCTAGTATTTTCGCATAGGGTGCACCAGTGTTGTTCGTGAAAAATAAAGATGATTCTCTCAGAATATGTATTGACTATAGACAGTTGAACAAGGTCACAATCAAGAATAAGTATCCTATCCCCAAGATTGATGACCTTTTTGACCAACTTCAAGGTGCTAGTCATTTGTCAAAGATAGACCTTAGATCCGTTTATCATTAGCTTAGAGTCAGGGATAGTGACATCCTGAAAACATCCTTCAGAACTCGGTATGGTCATTATGAATTTGTAGTTATGTCATTTGTACTAACCAATGCTCCTGCAACTTTCATGGACTTGATGAACAAAGTGTTCAAGAAATATTTGGACTTGTTTGCTATCGTCTTTATTGATGATATCCTCATTTACTCTAGGAATGAGGAAGAACATGCGAATCATTTGAGGTTTGTCTTGCAAACTTTTAAAGATTGCCAGTTATTCGCTAAGTTTAGAAAATGTAGGTTTTGGTTGCAATCTGTTGCATTATTTGGGTATATTGTGTCTAGCAAAGGGATCTAAGTGGATTCTTAGAAAATAAAAGCAGTGAAACAATGGCACAGACCTACCTCTCCTACAGATATTAGAAGCTTCTTGGGTTTGTCTAGCTATTACAGAAGTTTCGTGGAAGGATTTTCATCCATAGCCTCTCCATTGACTAAGTTGACTCAGAATAAGGTTAAGTTTCAATTGTCAGATGATTGTGAGAAAAGATTGGAAGAACTAAAAACTAGGTTGAATACAACTCCTATTTTAACTCTACCAGAGGGTTGAGACGGTTATGCTATCTATTGTGATGCATCCAGAGTTGTCCTAGGTTGTGTGTTGATGCAGCAAGGTAAAGTTACATCTTATGTTTCTAGACAACTTAAGGTGTATGAGAAGAACTATCCAACTCATGACCTTTAGCTTGCTGCACTGCTTTTTGCACTTAAGATTTGGACACATTACTTGTATAGCGTTCATGTCGATATGTTCACAGACCATAAGAGCCTTCAGTAGGTGTTCACCCAAAAAGAGTTAAATCTTCGCTAGAGGAGATGACTTGAGTTCCTCAAGGATTACCATATGCGTGTGTATTACCATCCTGGTAAGGCCAATATAGTGGCAGATGTTCTTTGTAGACTATCTATAGTTAGTGTAGCACATGTTAAGGAAGAAAGAACGTATCTAGCAAAGGATGTTTACAGACTTGCTCGCTCAGGAATTCGTCTTATGAGAATATCAAATGGTGGTGTAACTGTTCAGAATGGGTCAAAATCTTCATTGATAGCACATGTTAAGGAAAATCAAAACAGTGATCTGATATTGTTTCAACTAAAGGGTGCAGTCCATCAACAGAGATTTGAGGTTTTCTCCCAATGGGGAGATGGTGCGCTTCGCTATCAGGGTCAATTATGTGTTCCTAAGGTGGGTGAGTTGAGACAACATATTCTTACAGAAGCCTATAATTCTAGATATTCTATCTATCTAGGCGTCACTAAGATATATTGTGATCTGCGGGAAGTCTTTTGGTGGAATGGTATGGAAAGGGATATAAGAGATTTTGTGGCTAAGTGCCTAATTGCCACCATGTGAAGGTAGAACATCAAAAACCAAGAGGTATGGGAATCCTAATAATATCTGTAATAGTCTATCCAACAGCCCGCTTGAACCTTTTCAACACAGAAACCAATGCCTCTACTTTTTCCCCACTCCAATCAGCAGTAGTGATTACCAATAAACTACCATCTTTCCCTAAGAATACATACCTCAAATAAGATGGTAGAGCCTTGAGCTCCAATTTTGGACGCATTTCCACACACGATTTTGCATGCAGAGAGTTGAGATTCTTCATATCTAACTCTAATCTTTTTGGTTTGGAATAAAAGTCGAACCTATCAAGTGCGACAACTAATTCATCATAGTCGTCAATACCATCACCATCAAAATTCATCATTACGGCTGCTAGTGCATTAACACCCAACCTCTCTTGAATAAACACATCAGAACCTCGCTTTGTTGTATGATTTACCACTGATACCGACTTAAGATCGCTTTATTGCTTCACAGACCTACAAATACTAAAATTTACCTCCTCATTATTTAGTCGGAACTTCATTTGCCCTCTCTCCATGTCAATTAAGGCATGCCCAGTTGCAATGAATCGTCTCCCTAAGATGTTGGGAACCTCAAAATCAAGTGTCACAAAATCCATTGGAAAAATGAACGACTCCACTTTCACAAGGACATCTTGGAGAACACCAATGGGCTTTTTCATAGTTCTGTCGGCCATGAGTAGACGCATCACAATCGGTTATGGAGACCATAAACCCCACTTCTTATAAATGGACAACGTCATCAAGTTGATGCTAACACCCAAATCACACAAAGCTTTCTCAAAGTGCAAAATCCCGATGGTACAAGGAATAGTGAAAGCTCCGAAATCTTCTTTCTTTTGGACAAGTGACCTAGTAGCAATAGCACTACAATGTTGCAACTTGTCATCATTCTCAAATGTGATGGCCCTTTTCTTGGTCACCAAATCTTTCATAAATTTTGCATGCCCAGGCATTTTCTCCAAAGCTTCTATCAATGGAACATTGATGGAAAGCTGTTTCAACATAGTTATGAACATGAGGTATTTTCCTTCTTTGGTCTTCTTCACCAATCTCTGTGGGAATGGAGGTGGAGGCCCAGGCATGGGAACAACTTTTTGGGTTATCTCCGCTTCCTTCTCTATAGAATTTTTCAACTCTCCAATAACCTCAACCTCATCTGCATCTTTTATCACAATATCAACCTCAGACGGCATAAGGGGATCAATGGTATGCTTACCTCCTCGAGTAGTGACTGTCATACAATGCCCATCATTTTTGGATTCTGGATGGTGTTTCTAGGAAGTGTGTCAGGCTGATGTGGGTTCACAGTAATGGACAACTGACAAACTGCTGCTCAATCTGCTTGATCGACAGCGCATGGGCATCAATTTTTTGATTGATTCCAGACAAGTCATTTCACATTCTCATTAGTTGCATCAAACCTCTTCATAATCTTTTGCATCATATCCTCAATGCATGACATACTATCCCCAGCCTCTCTATTGCCAGTTTCTTATTCCCATGTGGAACATAGGGCCCAACTCTCTCATTTATGTTGTCATAGTTGCTTCGGTTGTAGTTTTTATAACAATTGTAGTTTCCATCCCAGACATAGTTTCCTTCTCGATTGTAGTTTCCATAGTTTCGACCTTGGTTTCCTTGTTCTTGGAACCAATTATCCAAGTTGGAACCTTGGGCGTTGTCTCAAAAACCCCTCGTCTGATCGTTTACCAAACCCACTTTTGTCCTCATTTGAGCCATCTCCTCACGGATGTCATCATTGGATTGATTTGGTGCAGCTTGAACAACGAGCATGCTTCTTCAAGTATTTTCTTGTGTTCCATGCCTTAATGTTTTGGGAAAGCTTCTCCAGTTTTTCAACAATCTCCTTAAAAGTACACTCACCATATGATCCTCTAGCAATAGTATCTATCACAGCCTTTCCATGGTCATCCTTCCCTCTGTAGAAATACTGCTTCAATGACTCATCATCTATGTGGTGATTCAGAACACTTCTGATGAACGCAATAAACTTATCCCATGAACTGCTTACAGACTCTCCAAGTAGTCCTAAAAAATTATTTACTTTATCCTTGTGATTTAGCTTCTTGGACACTAAGAAATACTTCGCCATGAACACCCTGTGCAAATGATCCCATGTATGAATTGAATTATATGGAAGCTTAGCAAACCACACCGCAGCATCACCAGAAGAATCTCAAGCCTATGACATCCATATCCAATTTCGGTCGTCCCACACAAATCTTGTAGACACTTCTCAATTTAGCCATGTGGATCTTCTGACGGTAGACCAGAAAACAACCCTCATGATGTAAGCATTTGCATCAAACTATTGGTTACCATAAATGTATGCCCTGGAGGTATATGAGGAAGAATAATAGGATCTTCTGATTCAACTGTATTGAAGTCGACCCTGTAGCTATCACGCAACCTCAGTGCTGGCAGATTCTACACCTTTTTTGAATCTACGATTAGATTACCACATAAATGCACATTAACAACCCCAGGAGGCTGTAATTCAACTCCATCGCCTAGATTCTCTCCAATTTGATTGTTTTAGACCCCTTCATTATTCTTTTTTCTAAAAGTTTTGCTCATATCTGGATCGTAGGGGGTCAGGGATACATTTCGACTCCATTTACTTGGTATACACTAGAGTAGAAACATGTAGAAAACAAAACAAAAGATAACGTAAAATCATGAAATATTTGACTAGAGTTCAATAATGTAGTTAAACTTAATCAAAAAGGTGTAATCCCTAGCAGCAGTGCCAAAATTTGATACACTTAAACTACACCTCCCTAAAGAAGTATAAGCGATCGTTGTCAAATAAAGAATCCAACTTGTAGGTTGGGTTTGATCCCACGAGGAATATGGTTAAGACTTAAACTTAACTCACTATTATATCTGTTTAGTCAAACTATTTTCCGAGACAAGTAAATATGAGGGGGGGGGGGGTTGTAAGCAAGTAACAAATTGTTGATTAAGTAACAAGTAATCAAGATTCAAACTTTGAGTTATCAATATGAGAGAGAAACTAGGGTATATGTGTTCCCCACAAGCTCTTAACGCAGTAATCCTAATAATAGTAATCATTTCCTAGTGTTTTACATGCAAAGTTGGTAAGTTAGGTATCCCTAAGTGATTGGTCCTCCAAGTAGGGAATTTCACCTCGCACCTTAGTCCAGCTACGGGTGTATGTTTTACTAACACTTACATTTACCCCAGATTAGACATCACATCAATGTGTGGATTAGTTTTCACCCTTTGTCCAATTGACATTAAACTAGTAGATAGTATCCACTAAATCTCTGTTGTTAATTCTTTTCTCATTAACTACCTCCTTGGTTCGACAAGTAGCAACGATGTGAGTTCTAACATTGTGCACCATTAAAAAGACTTCTAAGAAAAAGAATTAACAATACATGCATAAACACTATTCAAGAATTACTTAATTATTATTCATACTTTGTTAATTGCTAATGGTTCTCACAACCCTAGCTGTAGATTTAGCTACTCATGCTTGAAGATTCACAATTTATGATTAGATAAGATGATTTCAATAACTTACGAGTAGAATAGATGAAGCCCGAAATCTTCAATTGAAATTCAAAGTGAAAATTATATTTAACAAAATCCGGAAATCAAATTGCTAAAGTGTGCAAGCTAATTCCCAAAACACCAAAACTAAGAGTTTACAATAATTTCTACCCCCCTAAAATGAGGTTTATAACTCCTATTTATAGAGAACAAATCCTAAATAAAATAGGAAACAAAATAATGAAATAACTAACAGGACGCCGATTCAAATGACTCTTCGACCTACGGTCTGTAGGTTCCCACTATGGCTCAACATATAGAAACTTTCATCAAGTACTGGAACCTTTAACTCTCAGATTATCAATGACGAGAGTGTAAAATGGAGCATAGATCGACCTATGGTCCGTCATCTTTCTTTGTGGTTCCACACTTGTTAGATTTCCCTGATGCTCTACCTACGATGCCTCACCCATGATCCGTGGACTAGACTACGGTTCGCCCTGACACTCTGTTGTTTGAGTTACTGGAACTCATCTTCCCAACTAAGACCTACAACTGCCCATCCACGGCTCATGGTTGGACCTACGATCTATGGTGGCTCCATGGGTGGTCACTTCTACACTTCTCAGCTTGCATTCTCATCAACCACATCAGAGCCTATTTCTTGCAAACATTATACACAAAAAATTAGTTTTAACAAAAAAAATCATAAGTCACACACAAACTCTAACTGAAATGCATCAAAAATACTGCAAACTCACGGTATATCAGTGGCAAAGAAAGCTCTTACTATATGGGGAAACTCCTCTAGGGACTTAGAGGAATTAGAACACCCTGAAGATGATTCAATGATGGTGTTCAAGTACGATGAAGACATTTTCGAGTCTCTCTTCTAGTTAATGGAAAAAATAGATGATGAAGACATCAAGGAAGAGGTACCCCTTCTTGACCTCAAAAGTAACATAAATACTTACTCCATCAAAATGTTAAGAAAGCTCGTTGTTGTTCTAATTGATTCTATAGATGAAATAACTATTGAAAAGAAAGCTCTGAATGAGAATCTAGATTTCTGCCAACATGGAATGACCGCCTAAATATCTTAAATGTCTTAAATTAATGATCAAATGATGGTTTTAAAGGCTGAAAAATTGCAACTCAAGGAAAAACCTGAAACTACTCTAAATGGAAAGAAGAAGCTTAGTAGTTTTGAGTTGGAATAGGAAGAGAACTTAAGTATTCTTAGATTAAACTAGATGCTACACTAGAAATAAATACTCAGTTAGAAGTGGATCTTAGTCAAGCTAAGGCTGAATTAATATATCCTTGAAATGGGCTAACTCTACAAAGATTCTGGCGAATTTGACTAATCAGAAATACGACAATGGAAAAGGTCTAGGATGTTAGAAGATATATCCGCCTTACAACCCTCACATCAAGTATGTCTCTGTCTTTAATAACTTATTGTGTACTCAAAGTGATAGAAATGATCATCTGAAAAAAAATTGTGAATCCTTAAAGAAAGTGAATCAAAGCCTAGAAAATTTTTCTAAACTAAACGGATGAAGGATAAAAGAACCTGGTCCTTGTGACAAGTTAAACAAAAGAAACTGCCTCCATGGACCAGGGAGTCTCTTATCAAGACTTTGTCTAGTTTTTGGGAACTCTATCTCAAGTGGTTTCCTAAATCTAATAAGTGACTCTTCATATGCACAAGAGAGAAACAATTGGTTTATGGATATCGGATGTTCCAAGCATATGACTTGAGAAACGCACAATGTCCCCACACTTGAGGCACATCAAGACAGTGGTATGTCATTTGGTAATAGAAAGAAGGGTTACATTCTTGGTATTCAAAAAATTGGAAGATCTGTGGAGCATTCTATATATAGATGATGTGTACTATGTGAATAGGTTGAAGTATAATTTTCTCAGTGTATCGTAGATATGCGACAAGGAAAATGATGTTAGATGCATGTCTAGCGAATGTATTGTCACAAATTTAACCTCTCGTGAGGTGATATTAATAGCTAAAAGACTCAAGAACATGTATGTAGCTGATTTGGACTCAATACGAGGAGAAAATCTTACGTGTCTCAGTGCTCAAAGTGACAATGCTGATATGTGGTATAGAAGTCTAGGCCATTTGAGTGCCTTACTTCTGTACAAACTTGTGTTAGGGGACCTGCTTCATGGTCTACCTAAACTAAAACTTGCAGATAACAGGATTTATGATGCATGTGTCAAAGGGAAACAAACTAAGTCCTCGTTTAAACAGATGAAAGGTGTAAGCACAACTAGGTCGCAGGAACTACTTCATATGGATCGGTGCGGTCATGTAATGCTTTAGGGTAGAGGTAGAAAATGGTACATTCTTATGATAGTTGATAAGTACTCAAGATTCACATGGACCATATTTTTTAGGAGCAAAGATGAAATAGCTAAAGTCTTGATCATTTTTGCAAAAAGGGTTCAAACAAAGTTGGATTGCAAAATTGATGGGATTAGCTCCCATTAGCCCTTAGCAAAATGGGGTAGTTCAGAGGAAGAATAAAACTCCAGTGGATATTGCAAGGACTATGCTAATTGATTCTAATCCTATAAAGAATTTATGGGCAGAAGTGGTGAAAATATTTATGATTCTCACAAACTGTAACTTGGTCCCATAGTTGATCAGGTATCTGAAGTCAATTAGGGAATAACTGTAAAAGTTGTCACTTTTGACGTGGTTGGTGAGCGCAAGCAACAAGTCAAGTGTACTCAACCAATCAGGGAACACTAGGTTGTTTTGTTCAAGGGATAATATATCTTTATTGACATGAAACAACCTAGTTAAGCGATTAAAAGCAAAAAAAAAGGTATACTTTGTCTTGGAAGAACTAAATCTTTCAACACACACCTCAAGGGGCCTGATAGAGTTATCAAGTGCATGCGGCATAATTAAATTTGTATTAATTAAATGTTTTTTTATAATATTCGTCTGCTTTTTATTTTCTACTTATAAGTATTTGGGTTCCTTCTATTAACATATGTATGTATTGTATTTCTTGTGTCCTTAAATATACTTCTAGATATGTTTTTATAATTTGTTCCCATGAATCTATTTCAGTTGTAACTTCTTTCCAAAGTTGGAAATATTCATCATTTATCATGATAATTTAATCACTATTATAATCTGATAAGTATATTAGATCTAGGTAATCTATATTATCATATAGTTCTTGTAATATCTGTCTTATGTCATTAATCCATTCTTGTTTTATTAATTTATTTATTTCTTCTTCTTCATATTTCATTAATTTTCTTAAGTTTGGTTCATTTAGTTTTTATAATATCTTAAAAATAAGTATCTTATGATTATCATCAAAATAACTATTGTCTATTACTATGGTTGGTGGATTCATTAAATTTTTTCTGCTTTTATCAAATTATTCATTATTCCTGTCTTCCATGTCTACCATATGGTAATCTTATGATAGCTTATTATGACTTAAAGTATTCTTATCTGGTCACTACTAGCATGATACCTTCTTCGGATATTATCTTCCTAAACAGCGCCTCAACACTTAGGTACTCCCCTAACACGGCCTTCTTGCCTTCCTTGGTTTCCCAATTTTGGATGGCATAGTTCTGGAAGTTTTCTCCTACTTTTCTCTATGCTAGCAAACTAGATAATAAATTATTGAATAATTTTAATTCATAATAACAAGCATAAGCATATCACATAATAATATGGTTGACAGGAATTAATAATTTAGCTAAGCATAATCATAAATGGGTATACCTGTTGTAGAGTTGCGGTATCTGCTAAGTTTTTCTCCATAATTTGGGGATAAAAGTAATAATTTTATTGGATAATTAGTTTTACAAAGCTGGATATTTAGAGAGATGTATTAAGTCATCAAAATTATATTTTAAGGGTTTCTGAGTTATTATACTATTTTGGTCTATTAATTCTATTTTTACTGCTGTTTTATGTTTATTCCATCCTTTTAATGGATCTTCACTATATAATTGTTCTAGTTTATTTTTTATTGGACTTAATTTATCTATTGTGAATACTATGTATTCTATATCATTGGTGTTATTTGGCATATTTTCTAATTTTTGTGTAATTTTTCCACTTCCTTTTATCCATTCTATAGCTTGTCGTATTTTATTTCCTACTCTTTTTGCTCCTACCTTGTGATTACATGGTGTTGTTAACCACCAATGAGTTTTAGTTATTACATGTGGATAATATTTATCTAAAAATGGTATTCCTAAGATTATATCTTTTGTAGGTAGATCGTAATTATATATTTCATCTATTTTAAGTATCTTATCCCATATTTGTATTTTTAAGTCTTTTGCTTTATAGTGTATTAAACTTCCTTCATTATTAAATCCTTTTACTACTATAGGGGTTTTTAATTTTATCCATTTATCTTTTGGTAAACAGTTATGTTTGCATATGTTAACTTCTGCTCCTGTGTCTATCATTGGTGTATATTATCTATTATAATATCCCTCTATTATTATTTTCATAAGTACATGTATTTTCATAATATTAATCTTTTTATTGTTATTGTCTTATTATTATAAGCAATAGTTATGTGAGTAGATTCTATTTTATAGGGTTTTACTTCTTCTAACCATTTTAATCCAAATATAATATATGCTTGTTGGTCTTCTTTAATTTCTAATTTTATTTGCATAGGTATATCTGCTATTATTATGTCTTTTTTATTTCTAATTGAGCTACTATTAATGCTGGTAAATCTGAGCATTTTTGTCTTGTTACCTTGTTTATTTCCATTTCTTCTTTATTTAATAATTTGTCTATTATGTAATTGTCTTCTTGTTTAGTGTTTATCAATATTAAATGTTCTTTTTATTCTATTACTCCTACTATGTAGTATTTATTTGGGATTATATCATCTGCTAACTTTTTTATATATTCTCTTTGCAAATTATTTTTAATTTTTCTAGCTCTTCCTATTCTTTCTTCTATAATATCTAAATTTTCAATATTATCTATTTCTTTATATGAGTAATTATTATTATCTATTATTTTAACAAACTGTTCAAATGGGGTTTCTATCTCTATTCCTTTTATTTTACTTTTTGCAGTTATTTTGTGTTTAGTAGTTAGTACATATAAATTTTTACATATAGCTGTACATATTTTACTTCCTGGGGTTAAGGTTATTCCATTGATTTTCCAATATAAGACTAATGTTTTATCTATATTCTGATTTGTTAATGCAACTGAATAATTAGTATTAACTGTAAATTTAAATTTCTGATAAATTAAGTTTCCGCTTACTGCTGTTATTACGCTTTTTTCTATAGGTTCTATTATTCTATCGTCTGCTAAATATATTTCTATTGGGGTATCTATTCCTTCTTTAAAACAGACTTTTATAAGTACTTCTATTCCTCCTAAATGTACATATTTAATTTGATCTTTACTTTTTATTTTTTGTACTTCCTTATTTAATTCTCTTTTATTTATAATTGGTACTTCAGCTTTTCCTTGGACATATTTACAATCTATAATATGTTCTTTTTGACTAATTATATAAAATTCTTCTTTATTTCTTTTGAAAGGGTTTTTATTAATGGCATATTAAATATTTTTTCTACACTTAAATCAATTTCTTTTCCTTTTACTTTTTCAAAAATATTGTTATCAAAAATTATTTTTTGCTCAAAATAATCATCTGTTATATATTCTTCTTGTATTATTTGTATATTTTCTTCAGTCATCTATTTGTTTAATTTCATTATCTGTTTGGTATTCTTCTTCATTATCATATATTTCATAAATACTATCGTTACTTTCTAATTCATAATCTATATATTCTAATTGTAAGCAAACTTCTTCTTCTATTATTATTTCTGATATTTGTTTCTTATTAAGATTTTTTGGTATTTTACAGTCTTTTGCTAAGTGGCCTAATTTTCCACAATTGTAGCATTTACATTCACTTATGCTTTTCTTTTTTCTATATGGTCGTTTAAATTTTGCAAAATATCGTTTTCTTGGATTTCTGTATTTATGTTTTAGTTTTTTATATTTTTTAAACCTTTTCTTTTTATATTTTTTATAATTACAACCAAATTGTGGTGCTACTTTATCTTTACAACATGCTAAGTTTTTTATTATTGTTTTTTCCATTTTCATTTCTTCTCTATATTTTTCACACATATTTGCATACCATTGTTTTAAAAATTTTATTCTAGCTCCTAATGTATCTTGTAATCCTTCTTCTTTCCATGCTTTTATTATTTTTGAACTGAATGGTTCTGGTAATTTTGTAAAATATAAGTGTCTTATTCCTAGACTTTCTTGCATGTTATAGACTCCTTTATAATAATATGCTTTGTATGCACAGGTATATTCATCTAAATAACACATATTACATATTCCTAATTTATTCATTAAATTTCTGTTTATAATTTTATCTTTATAACGTTCTTCTTCCTCTGTTGTCATGCTACTAAATTCATTTCTTATAGCTGTTTCATATTTATAAAGTATATCTATTACTGATGTTGTTTCTTTAGCCTGTATATCTTTATTTGATCTTAGTGTCTTTTTACTTTCTTCTTCTAGGTTTAAGAACCATAATTTTACTTCTCCTATAAATGTTCGTTCTATATATCTTGGTACTTCTGTCATGTTAATTTTATTGTCTATTATTTGTTTTGCTATGTAACCTATCCATAATTGTATAGTTTGATTTATATCTATTACACAATCTAAATCTAAATATTCGAGCTGTGTATTTATTTGTTTAGGATTCTATTTTTTTATATTTAATCTTTTATTCCATAAAGTTTCATTTCTATCTGAACTTGTATAATCTCGGGTATATATTTGTGGTTTTTTCTGTTTTGGATATATTCTTGGAGTGCTACTACTATGTTTTGTTTCTTTCATTTTTTTATCAGAATTTATTTCTACCTCTGTATTTTCTATTAACTTTTTATTATTATTATTATTATCTATAATTTCTGTATATGTTTCACTTATTTTTTATCCACATATTTCTAAAATTTGGTCTATTTCCATATTTTCCTCTTCTATAGTTTCTCTATGTAATTCGTTTTGATTTTCTATTTCAATATTTTCTTGATTTTTTGTAAGTTTATCCTTATATTGTTGTATTTCTGTTAGTAATTTGCTTTCTTCTTTTTGTTTGCACTATTTTTCATACATTTCTTTTAATACTTGTAATTCTTTTTCTAATTCTTTTATTTTATCATTTTTTGTATCAGTTATTTGTTGTATTTTTTCTATTTCTTTTTGTCTATCTATTTCTTCATTTTCTTTTGCTATTCTTATCATAGCTGTCATATTATATTCTAATTTCAATTCTTATTTTTCAAACATTAAATATAATTGATTTCCTATCTTTTTATATTTTCTGCCTAGATTTGAGAAAATTATTTTTATTTTTATTCCATCATAATTTTCATATGTTTTTTCATTTATTGCGAATTCTTCTTTGTTCATTTTAATTTGTGGATTAATCTTTGTTTTAGCTGGATGATAAACTTAGATTCTAGTAGTGATATTTTTGTAATTAATATACCTAATTTATAGATTTCTTCTGTACTTTTATTTATTTGTTTATTTAAGCTTTTATATTCTATATATAAATATGTTAAGTCATGTTTTATTTGTTTATATTTTTGAGTATTTTTATAGGGTCTTCTCATCTTAGTTTATTTTAGTTTAATTTGTTAATTTTAGTCATTATTAATTTAGTCATTAGCTCTATTTTAGTTATTATTAATTTAGTCATTAGCTCTGATACCAATGTGGGGGTAGTTGCGGCATAATTAAGTTTGTATTAATTAAATTCTTTTTTATAATATTCGTCTGCTTTTTCTTTTCTACTTATAAGTATTTGGGTTTATTCTATTAATATATGTAGGTATTGTATTTCTTGTGTCCTTAAATATACTTCTAGATATGTTTTTATAATTTGTTCTCATGAATCTTGCGACATAATTAAGTTTGTATTAATTAAATGCTTTTTTTTAATATTCATCTGCTTTTTATTTTCTACTTATAAGTATTTGGGTTCCTTCTATTAACATATGTATGTATTGTATTTCTTGTGTCCTTAAATATATTCTAGATATGTTTTTATAATTTGTTCCCATGAATCTATTTCAGTTGTAACTTCTTTCCAAAGTTGGAAATATTCATCATTTATCATGATAATTTAATCACTATTATAATCTGATGAGTATATTAGGTCTAGGTAATCTGTATTATCATATAGTTCTTGTAATATCTGTCTTATGTCATTAATCCATTCTTGTTTTATTAATTTATTTATTTCTTCTTCTTCATATTTCACTAATTTTCTTAAGTTTGGTTCATTTAGTTTTTATAATATCTTAAAAATAAGTATCTTATGATTATCATCAAAATAACTATTGTCTATTACTATGGTTGGTGGATTCATTAAATTTTTTCTGCTTTTATTAAATTATTCATTATTCCTGCCTTCCATGTCTACCATATGGTAATCTTATGATAGCTTATTATGACTTAAAGTATTCTTATCTGGTCACTACTAGCATGATACCTTCTTCAGATATTATCTTCCTAAACAGCGCCTCAACACTTAGGTACTCCCCTAACACGGCCTTCTTGCCTTCCTTGGTTTCCCAATTTTGGATGGCATAGTTCTGGAAGTTTTCTCCTACTTTTCTCTATGCTAGCAAACTAACTAATAAATTATTAAATAATTTTAATTCATAATAACAAGAATAAGCATATCACATAATAATATGGTTGACAGGAATTAATAATTTAGCTAAGCATAATCATAAATGGGTATACATGTTGTAGAGTTGAAGTATCTGCTAAGTTTTTCTCCATAATTTGGGGAAAAAAGTAATAATTTTATTGGATAATTAGTTTTACAAAGCTGGACATTTAGAGAGATGTATTGGCTTGTTTTTGATTGCCTGCCTCTCTTCTTACAACCTACTCTCCTTTATATACAATCGTCTTAAGGACTATGAGTGCAAAATAAGAAAAATATTTACATAGTAAGTCCCTAATTATTTACATAATAGTCCCCGACATGCTTTATATCTTTTTCTTCTTATGTCGCTTTCTCCTTATCCAGCTTTGTAAAACTAATTATCCAATAAAATTATTACTTTTATCCCCAAATTATGGAGAAAAATTTAGCAGATACTGCAACTCTACAACAGGTATACCTATTTATGATTATGCTTAGCTAAATTATTAATTCCTGTCAACCATATTATTATGTGATATGCTTATGCTTGTTATTATGAATTAAAATTATTCAATAATTTATTATCTAGTTTGCTAGCATAGAGAAAAGTAGAAGAAAACTTCCAGAACTATGCCATCCAATATGGGGAAACCAAGGAAGGCAAGAAGGCCGTGTTAGGGGCGTACCTAAGTGTTGAGGCACTGTTTAGGAAGATAATATCCGAAGAAGGTATCATGCTAGTAGTGACCAGATAATAAAATAAGAATACTTTAAGTCATAATAAGCTATCATAAGATTACCATATGGCAGACATGGAAGGCATGAATAATGAATAATTTGATAAAAGCAGAAAAAATTTAATGAATCCACCAACCATAGTAATAAACAATAGTTATTTTGATGATAATCATAAGATACTTATTTTTAAGATATTAGAAAAACTAAATGAACCAAACTTAAGAAAATTAATGAAATATGAAGAAGAAGAAATAAATAAATTAATAAAACAAGAATGGATTAATGACATAAGACAGATATTACAAGAACTATACGATAATACAGATTACCTAGACCTAATATACTCATCAGATTATAATAGTGATTAAATTATCATGATAAATGAGGAATATTTCCAACTTTGGCAAGAAGTTACAACTGAAATAGATTTTTTTTTCTCCCTTTAGCAAGAGGTTTCCACGTAAAACTCTAGTTGTTTTTATGTTATTGTTTAGTATCTTTTATTACATTACTAGTGTATTATCGACCCGATTCCTTAGAACACGGTGGACTAGCACATCTCTTCAATGGTAACTATCTTAGAGTAGCATTATATAATCTCATGATAAAGATAAAGTCAATTCATAATAAAGATGATGTTGAAATCAATGATATCCAATATAATCAAGTCTACCCACATATTATACCATATCAATGTGACTACATATGATTGGTAAACTCGAACCAATACTAAAGAATCACCCATGAGTATAGAAACATATTATATTCATAGATACAGAGTTAGTGAACATATATAAACCTAAAACAAATATAAAGACACATAGGAAAACATATATCAAGTATCAAACAAAACTGTAGCATTTTTTACGGTGTACTAAAACAATACTTATAATCAAATCGTCTGAGGCCTTAGCTTAGGGTTTAATCATTATATTGTAGCAATGGGAATAGTGCTCCCCAGTCTAAAGACTCTTATGTTACCAACCATTCAAGTTTATGCACCACCTCTACATAGGTATAAGCCACATCAGCCTCTAGCGCAACTGCTTTGGATGTCTGAACATGAGAAATCTACAAGGATAAACCATGATTATGTCTGGAATAATCTTACAAAGTGGGATACATCTCCACACTCATAATATCATCTTCTAGTCATAAGTTGTTGAGATGGACTAGAAAAACTCAAATACCCACTACATAAAGAATATCTAACATACATGTCTCAAGAAACTTGTTCTGAGTGAATTGTTGCATTGATTGGTTGAATGTACTGAGAAAAATAACCTATAGCCAAGAAACTTATAACTCTAGATTAAACACCACCAAGAATGTAAGACCTACAAACTCTCTTGTCGTTGCCTCCACAGGCCTGCCTATGAATCATCTCACTCTCTGTAGCATGATGTATCACCTATTGAAATAGAAAAACTAATTGAGTGGTAACCATATGAATTAGAGTTATCAAACCTCTAACTAATATCTTAATATTCTCTACCTCCTTCGTAAGTATCATTAGTGCATGTCAGAATTAGGCATGAAATCTGACCTTATACTTGATAATCATCATGCCCTTATGCTGAAGCTCCTCAAATTGGTCCCCCTTTCTCTCTCTTAGGCTGTGAAAATAAGTTTCTCTAAGAGTGGCTCTAAAAATTTTGTTCAGGAAGGTGAATCACCTAGTATCAAATCAATATAGGCCATCTGCATCATGTTTCTCTATCAACCAAGGTTATGCAACCTCTCATCATTGCTAACCTAGAACTCAAATGCAATATGCTCCGAATCTCAACTTAAACGAGTAAGACATATCTTGATAAATATATCAAACATATTTTTATCCTCCAAACACGTAACAGTCCTACATATGGGATAAGGAGAAAGATATGCTAATGGTGAAACACCTATATAGTGAGCCATAAGATCAGTTGGTTGTGTCTTAAAAGTCTAAAGGCCTCGATCTAGGGTGTGGAGAAAGATATGATAATGGTGAAACACCGATATAGTGAGCTATAAGATTAGTTGGTTGTGTCCCAAAAGTCAAAAGGCCTGAATCTATCATTTTTTATCTATTGTGTTCAGAATAGTATATAAATAATACTTTGAAGATAAAGAAGAAATATCTGAGGCTATAGAATTCATGTGTGTCCTTAAGATATTTAATACCCTCACTATACCAGATGCTATGAATTATCTCCTCCCATAATAAAAGAGATATACTTGTTAAAGAAGTAGCGACACCTCAAACTTCAACTGACTCAAAAGTCAACATCAAAATCACACAAAGACTCGACTTTGTTTATAAGAAAATATATGGAGAAGAAAAAAATCAATGCAAAAACTACAGAAACACCTCACTATTTATAGCTAGTGATTTGTGTTAAATAGGTGCAAACTCACATGTTCAGAACAAGCTTATTTGTTTGGATAGGTATGATGTTTGTTGGGAAGAAATGTTTGTTCAGAAGGAATAGGTCATTTCCAAAATAATTTCATAAATTTTGAATTAACTTTATTCGGTGGATTAATTAATTAATTAATTATTCGGTGAATTAATATTAGGAAAAATGCTAATCTTTGAAACTAATAAATAAATATTGTCTAAAAATTATCAGTAAATCACATCAATTGTCGCAGCCAAAGTCGAAACCGACCTAACGAGCGACATTAACGATGATGTGAATGGGAAATCTCGTCTTAACCCTTTAAGAGCTAAAGAAAGTCTTTCCAAATATAAGGACAAAACTTTTCATCTATTCTACCAATGAGGGAGAGTTGACTTTTCATTTTCCCTTCACTTAGTTTTCCCACATTTCCCAATTCACACGTTATAAACCAAACAATTCCCCACATTAATTAGGAATGATTATTGTTAAAATATATGCATGATAAAATTATGATAGTGATAAGTAAGGATTAATTGCATCTAGATAAGAAGGTTTCTCTTTGAACTTTTCATAATGAACATGTATCGAATATACTCAGTCAATCAGTAGATTTAATATCTTTAAACCGTCTAGTTTTGGTGTATATAAGTCACATAGTTAACCCTTTGACTATTTTTGGTTCTCATTGTCTTGTTCGTTTCTTTCGGGAACACTTCCAGGTTCATAAGTTGAGAATTGGCATTACAAAATTCTCCTTGAAGCGGCTTACACTCATACTTACATAGGTGAATACTAAATGTGTAGTCCTATAAATACACTAGTTTATATACCTCTTATCAAACTTATATATCATTAAAAAGTCTCAAAACTTTATCCTTAATACTGAACATTGTGTTACCACAAAATCAGAGATGTTCTTCCATAATGATGGGCACTTTGTGCTGAAATTTCATAATGCTAGAAATATAGATGAGGTATTGCTATTAGGGAAGAACATGATCAATATCAAACCTGTCATTGTGATGCCTTAAAAGAGATGGTGAAGACTAACCCATTGTGGATAAAGTAACCTAATATCCCACTCAATTTTTGGTAGTGGAAACACTTAGGAGAATCAGCAGTATATTGTGAAATCCTCATGAGAAGATTAAGTTAGATGGACTAGATGGCAAGATGTTTGATCAAGACACCAATTATAAATAGAGACAATCACCTATAAATGGAGGCCTGTGTTTTGCTATGAGTGGCTCTAGATAAGGCACCAAGCCTAATTGAAAACTAAAAAATAGGTAGGAGGAACTATAAAGCAACAAGTTCAGGGACAATATGCAAAGGGACCAAACAGAGGAAATGTACAAGCTAAAAATCATATGGTCAAGCAATTTTAGCAAAAGAAAGCTCAGGCTAAGAAAAATATTGATGTGTCAACACAGCTATATAAAACTGAGATTCTCGGGATAGAAACTCAAATTACTAGATATTACCTAAAGGATGGAAGCAAATAAAAAGAAAGTAAGTGGTAAAAAAAAATGAAGTGGAGGTATATGTAGAGAAAACTAGCAATGGTTATGACCAACTTGATGAATATACTTACAAACTATCATCCTGAAAAGTTAAACGAAGGGAAAAAAAGTGGGGAGATAGTGATTAAGGAGATCGACCCCAAAAAATTCTATAGATAAAGATAGCCACTTGAAATATAAAGGGATTGAGTAAGATGTAAGTAAAAAGAGTTCACTAAGATGTAACCCTAGCAAAAATGAAATTGAAAGGAAAGACTAAATCTTAAAACATGTCTATTATCCTCGAAGTATGAGAACTCACCAATAAAGCTGTTGAATGTGGATTGGGAACTGATCTACGCATGATCTAAATGCTGAGGACCTGAACCTACATCATGAAAAGATGTAGCGGAGAGTATGTGTCAGTACTTCGAAGGTACTAAGCATGCAGGATAGGATAAAATTTGAACAAACATATAAGTTGAACATAGCATAACTGAGCAATGAAACAATATGAACATAATGGAAATACTGATATATATATATATATATATATTACCAAGTACATAATATGCTGAGACTGAATACTAAAGTATAACTGAAAACCTGCTCGAAAGCACTAGAGTCTGACTTTGGGATCTATTAACCGACTTAAAACCACGTGAGCTAAATGTGGAGTCCGATGTATACACCCCATCGAGAGGACCCAATATACCTTGCCAGGGGTATAAAGGGATGACTGGCGTGATTAGTAAATTTGATGCGTATGATGAACCCTAGTCCACTCTGTGCTAAGTCTACTCTCAACTAAATATGTATATGACACATTATGACAGAAAGACTGAAATATTGAACGGTTTAAAATATTGACATGCAAATTTGAGAATGTAATAATTATTTACTGATAATGTGACATTCGAAACTAGATCATGTATACATGTTTAACTGGCCTAGCATGTGTAATTCACAAACTAAGAGAATCTATATAACTAGGGTTCTGAGTTTCATGCAAAGAACTAACAAACGATTCCACGAAAACATGATAATCTGATTAGGAATACTCTAACAACTAAATCACAATTAATATCTATGGTTTTAGAAACCTTAGGTCTAAGTAAGCCATGGAGAGTCAAGAATCTGACTAAAATCTAGGGACCTAGTGGATGAAAGGAATCCACCAATAAAATCCCACATACCTAGTAACGAAATTTACGGAGAACGCTTTCGATTTCGGGGCTGGAACTGAAGAAAAATTGTTTTGTTCATGGAAGGGTTTTGAGTCGCCTCTTCCTCCTCTTTTATTCCAAGCTTGGTGAATTCTAGAGAATAATGGTTTAGGGTAAAATATGACTAGACTAATAGGCTAAAACTGACCAAAACGAAGTAGTTTAGAATTAAATTAATTAGGAAAAGACCCAACTACCCCTAACTAAAAATTTGATTTGCCCATCGATGGAGCTGACTGACGGGTCATAAGTCGACTGATGGTCTATCATGTCAATCATTGTTTGGCTATTTGAGTGGTGAAATCTGGGTTCTGAAAGTAAAAGTCGATTGGGAGCAAATTGACGGGCCATGAGTTGATTAATGGTTCGTCCTATCAGTCGTCGTTTAGCTATCAATGGGCTGACATCTGGGTTCTGAAACTAAAAGTCGACTGGCCCATCGACGGAGCTCACTGACGGGCCGTGAGTCAATTGACAGTCCGTATGTGGCCTCCGTTGGTGGCACCTCCAACTTCTTAAAAACCTAGTATTTTTTTCCTTTCTCGAATCTTGAGTGTTACAATATCTTCCCCTTAAGAACATTCATCCTTGAATGAAGACTAAACTAGCTGGGATGGAGGGAAGGAGCTGCAATCCCTACTACTAAGTACTAGAAATTGATATCTAACTGAATCGAGTTCTAAGAAAATGCAAATATGCTGAAAAATACAAGCGCAACTGAAGGAACAAGGTACTAAGACTGAATTTACGCACGAATAAACTAAAAGACTAGAGAGGAAACTATTATCTCAAGCTTAAACGGAATCAGAAGGAAAGAGATGAGGATAGTTGGCCTTCATGGCTGCTTCTGCTTCTGATGAGGCCAAGATTTGGACTCATTTAGGGTCTTGTTTGTATAGAGTTAGAGTCCTCAAATGCTCAATTTATGCCAATGACTGATGTAAAACCCTTGATTTTCAGATATATGAGTTGAGGAACAAAGCTAGGCCAGAAATGAGCAACAAGGACAACAGAAGCTGAAAAAGAGGAGGAAAATCAAGCATGATGATCACCGAGATCACTCGGTGGATTGTCAAGTTGCTTCTCTATCGCCTAAATTTACAGAACTCTAAGACTGGATTAGGAGTAATTTTGGCGAGTAGCTGTTCCAATCGGCATGTCACCGATCACATCAGCGAAGGATGACTGTGAACACCTAATTTTTACCAAAATTTAAAGATTTTACACCATTTTTAATACATAAATAATATTATTTCAGTAGGATTATATTTAAAATAAATGAAAAATAAATTTGAAAATTACAACAAATTATAAGCTCATTTATGTTTAAAGTTATAGAAAGCTTGTGAATTTCATGTATTTGTTTTAATTCTTCAACTTTTTTCTAGTCTAAAAATAATAATAATAGAATATATTTTGAAAAAAGTTTGGGAAAAAAAAGAGTCCTAAAATTTTGAAATTACCTTACCCTTTTTCCTAATTACACTCAAACTCCATAACTAATTTTTCCTAAAAATCCTCCCCCAATTTAATTTTTGTTTTTTCCCTTCATATGCTGTAACTTGCACGATTTTTTTTTTCTTCCATACACACGTTTTATTCATCTTCTTTTTTGTTTTGTTTTTTTTTTTAATTATTTATTTTGTGTTTTCTTTTGATTTATTAATATTATATTGTTATTTTTTTATTTTACTTCCTTTATCTCATCATAAAAACTCTCAACAAAATTTTAAACCAAATTTCATTCTCCCACTCCCTCACGTTCCTTTTAATCAGCACCAGACTAATACCCAAAACTATTATAAAAGACACACCTAAGTAAAGAAGACAGCAACAAACAGAGATACACAGAAGAAACAAGAGAGAGAAAAAACAGAGAGAAAAGATAACAAAAGTGAGTTTTTATTTTGAAAATTAAGTCAGCATTCGAGGTTTTGCTCAAGGTTACGGTTTCATGGCACTTTAAAATTAATATTAGCTATTAACTTTGGAAATCAGTAGATCGTAGCAGTTGTTTTTGTGGTATCAATTTTCACAGCGAGATAACTCTAAATTCTCGCATGATTTAAATAGAATACTTGTACGAAAACTCGATTCCAATAATATGAAGTTCTTCGAATTGCATGTTATTATTATGTAATATCAATCTAGGATGCATGTTGTGATTATTTTTGATAATTTAGGAATGCTTAGGAAAACGGAACTAAAGACTTTTTTTGCTAAAAAATTAATATAAAAATAAAAATAAAAGATGTATCGTACATTTTATTATTATTATTGTATTATGCGCTTTATATGTAATTTATATTGAAATTGGTTTCGTGATATTTAATTTTGAATAGTTAATGTTTCTTGGAGCTTAGTTTTCACTTAAGAAAGTTTTGTTGAAATTATATGTAGACTTGTTAGATTAGGACATAAGCTAAAGTTTAATTGATTAGTGATTTAGAAATCCTATGTGGAATGTGTTTTAGTTTTTTTTAGTATATTATTTTGATAAAAAATAAATTGCCTTTAGAATAAGAGTTAAGATTATTATCGCTTTAATTCGAATTATTTCATGTATGTAATTAAGAGGATATATGAATATTATTTAGAGATTTATGAAAATAAATAACGAATAATTAGGAAAATTAATTTTTAAAAAAATGAGAAAGCGTAAGAAGAAAAAAGAATTAAAAAAAAAAAAGAACAAACGTGAACAAAAAAGAATAATGAAAAAATGATAGAAAAAAAAAAAGAAGAGAAAACAAGGCGTAAAAAAACAAAAAGTAAGGAAAAAAAACCGAATGTTAAAAATGGAAAAAAAATAAAATAAATAAAGAGCAGAAAAAGAAAAAAAGAGAATAACCTGAGAGAAACAAAATAAGAAAAGGTGAAAAAAAAGAAAAAAAAAAAAACGAAAAGAGGAAAAGAAATTCGTGAAAAACAGATTTATAAAAAATTTAATTATAAAAAAAATAACTTTAAGAAAAGAGAAACAGTATGTTGTTAAAAAAAATAATACAAAAAGTGACTAAAAACGTGCAAAAGAAAAAAAGAAGAGAGAAAAGAAAATTTAAAAATAAAAGGAGAATTTTCCTTTAAAAAAATAGTCCTAATCTCTTTAGAATTTCTTGCTAAAACTAATCATAAATTTCATAAAATTTTATCTCCTATTTTAAATCTAACCAAAAAAACAATCCTAAAATTATCCAAAGTCTAAAAATCTCATTCCTACATAAATCCTAATTCCTAACAATTAGATACATCTATATATTTTATCCATAATAATAAAAAAATACAAATGCATGCAACAAAGGAAAAAGGAAAAGAAATTACGGATATTTCAAATTCGTAAAGGTCCATTTCTTAACTTTATTCCGTTTTGTTTGAGTAAATTTAGGCGCTAATACATTTTTTTTATTAACGGACACACTGATAAATATAAGACAATTTTAAATAGATTAAAAATAAAATAAAACAGTTTTAAATATGATTAAAATAAATCAAAGAATGAGGGTAAATAATATTTTTATTATTAAGCTAATAACATAATATCCAAAATTAAGTTAAGTCATATAAAAGTCAATAAAGCGATCATGCTAGAACCACAGGACTCGAGAGATGCTTAATACCTTCCCCTTGGTCAACAGAATTCCTTACCTATTCTTTTGTTTGCAGACCAATAAAATAAAGAGTCAAATTTCCTTTTGATTAGGGATTCAAATAAGGTGATTTGGAATACCGAAACTCAATTTCAACTGGTGACTCTGAATAATAAAATAATCCCTTTTCAAAACGTCACTTTAATTAGAAAAACTCTATATTTCAAAAATCATTTTGAGGAAAAAAAATAGGGGTGTGACAGATGACGACTACGCTGGGTATAACCATAATTTGAGCTTATAAATATTGACTTATCTATGGCTTTATTTATTTATTTCTTCATTTATGTTTTTGGATATTTTATTTGTTGGCTTAATGTGCTAATTGTTTACTTATTTACTAGCTTAATATTATTTGAACCGCATTATAATTGTCTTCTCTTGTGCACCCCTTTGAGTCTTCAATAATACCATTATGGGAATTGCGACTGCGCACCTCACTTCTGTCAAGATAGCCAATGAATCTTTGGTTCATGGTGAAAGAGGATGGGGAGCACCAATGCACAAAGCCGGAAATGCTGCTACCGGTACATTGCTACTCCCTAATTCGAGTTTTCCACTCGTTTTACAGCCAGTCTAGATGTCTTTCTCCCTCAAGTTTAACCTTAGTAAAACTGAAACCATATATGGTTATCCCTAGTAGGTTTCACTTATTCGAATCATTTGCATTTGGCTTAATGAGATTCAACATAGGAAATCGATCCGTCTAGGATAGATACCCTAATTTATTTGACCACATAAATTATTTTATACGCTACCTAAAAATGTATATATTTGGAAGATCTTTGCATATAAACCAAATCTATGGTGATCAATGTAAAAAAAAAAAATCTAAGATTTTTACATTTAAAAAAAGAGACAATGAAAAACAAAAGAAATTGCAAAAAAGATTTTCTTATTTAAGAATTTTTTTTTCTCTTTTTTGCATTTCTTACAAAAAGAAAAAAATCGCTTCTAAACAAAAATCACAACAAAAAAATAAATCTTTTATTATGTATTGTTCACGAAAAGAAACTTCAAAAGTTTTTATATCACTTTAAATATTTGCATATGTCAACAAGTTTCTAATCTTTAAAAAATTGTTTGACTGTCAAATTTGAACGAACTACGCACACCTGATTCTTCCCTCGATGTGATACGTAGGCAACCTTCTTCGGATTTCGTAATTTTTATTTAAAATTTCGAAACAAAAAAAACAAGTTCTTAATCCTTGTTTAAAAAAGAAAAAATTTAAAAGGTAAAAGTTTGTTTATTTCTTCTAAAATAGGGGTTTTACCCTTCTTCAAAAATAAAATAAAACAAAATTTTACTTCATGTATCAAAACTTCCTGAACTATGTTTGACCTGATTCTTGCTTTGACAAGATACTTACGCAACCTTATTTTGAGGTCCGATCTAACAAAGGAATAATCTAGAAAGTTCATCACAAAAAACTAGGGTAAAAAAAAAGAGTGTTTTCTTTTAATTATTATCCAAATTTCGAATAAGAATGTTTCTCTTCCTTATTTTAAAATCAAAAAAAAAAAAAAAAAAAAAAAGAGATAATTTTCTTTAAAAATATTGTTTTTTCTATAAAAAATAATAATTCTTGACTTGATTGGTACCAACATACTTAGAAGTGTGTATAAGAAAAAAAGAAATTGTTAAACTATTTGGCAAGATAGATTAACTTTGTTGTAACCCATAGGTACCAACATACTTAGAAGTGTGTATAAGAAAAAAAAGAAATTGTTAAACTATTTGGCAAGACAGATTAACTTTGTTGTAACCCATAGATTCTTTTGGTACCTCTTGATATATTTATGTAATACTCGAGAAATTATCTTGCTTAAAGTTAAGGCTAGAAAAATTTCGACCTTATTGTTTCATGTGCATTGTGTGGTGAGTTTTAGATATCAAAACTCAATAGCATGACATTGTTGATCTAGAACTTGGCCCGAATGTTGGTTGACACGAAATTTTGAGCAACATTTAACTTGGGAAAGGATTATAGACTTTCTTTTATCCAATTGTGCCTTTCACGCTTACCGAATGACATGTTATCTGTAGAACTCCTATTTCGAGCATGAAACCTTTTTATTCGAATAGCTATATCTAAACATATATCATTTTGAGTGCATAAATGCATTACACCTTGATCCCACCTCCTTGACCACACTATCAATTATATACACAGTGTCAAAGATCTAAGTTAGATAAAAAAGTGCAAAGGCCAAATAAGTGAAAGTAAAAAATAATGACAAAAAAAAAACCTAGAACAGAAAAATGAAAAAAAAAAAAAAACTTTAACAAAAAGGAGAAAAAATGAGAAAAAAGAAGAAGAGGAAAATAAATGAGGAGAAGCTTTCAAGAAAACAAAGGTCAAATG
This sequence comes from Solanum bulbocastanum, assembly GCA_037074985.1. Lineage (NCBI taxonomy): Eukaryota > Viridiplantae > Streptophyta > Magnoliopsida > Solanales > Solanaceae > Solanum > Solanum bulbocastanum. The sequence goes on along the minus strand of CM073602.1, from coordinate 16,226,974 downwards.
CGAAAATGAAAACATTGAAAGCACTATACACAGTTTAAAGTCAGTTTATCCCAAATGAGTATCCTACCTTTCCCTAAGCCTATATTACAAGCCGATGACAAGCCCATTTGATCTCATTTTTGGTGTTCTCACATTAGTGGTTACTTACATAAGGGCCAAACATATGGTATCTCAATCTCATGTATTGAACATTTTTCTGAGTGTTTTGAGTGACTTTCAAAAATGTCCTACGATCTAAATTATTCTATTGTGTGAAGTAGGACTTTCATTTGTTGCGAGGACATTTGAAACATGAGGATATGAATAACTTTATCTCTTAATTTAGGCAAGATGAACTCATCTTGTAAATACTTAAATATGCTTAAGATACTATTTGAAACTATAGGGATTACTCAGAGTTGATCTCATATTTGTTTGAAACTAGTTGAATGTGGTTCATATGCATAATACTAATTGTTGGTACCAACTAAAGTCAAGACATTATCAAATATGAACCGATTCTTTTCCCAAAATATTTTCTTAAAAAATAAAATAAAAAAATAAAAATAATATTGAAATACGTTCAACCTGATTCCTAGAGGATACGTAGGCAGCCCTTCATTGGGGTCCAATCACTCAATAAAGCAATAATCATGTTCTTCAATGCTTCAAAGGCTGAGACCTGATATTGTTATTGATATTTCCTCAAAGATTTCAAAGTTGTAACTCATTTTAAAGTTCTTTTTTGATATTATGACCTACAGTGTGTTACAACAAAGAAATAAAGAAAAAATGAGAGTCTTACGAGTTAAAGCCCTCACGGGCATCATAAGACGATAGTAAGTTGAGAGAAGGAGATAAGAATATCTTATTGGTGAAAAACCACGAAAGACACCACTAATTGAATGATGACATTCCATCTTGTCATGAGAACAATCAAGGTAGAAAGTCTAGAGACTAAAGGATACCATATATTTCGTGAGATTCAGACAACATAGAGGGATCAAACGTTCATTCCAAATGCATGTGAGGATCCATTGAAGTCGTTACATACTTTCAGAATAGGTACAAAGTAAAATCATGCAAGTAATTTGCAAGAAACAAACGCTACGACGGTAAGTTCTTGAATCTCTGTATCTCCTACAATATGCACAACAATAATAATAATAACAATAAAAAGGATTATTTTTTTAATAAAATCTAGGGCATTTTATTTTATTTTTATATTTTTTTTATTTCTTTTATGTTTGGAAAATGTACAAAAATAAAAAGTAAAATAAAATAAATGATATTAAATAAATATGTGTGTGTGTGTGTGTGTGTGTGTCTCTCTATGTGTGTGTGCTACCTATTTTATTTTTCATGTCTTCACAAGGCACTATAACCCTTGGTTGCATATAAGGCATAATAACCCCTATTATATTTTTCATGTCTTCTCATGGCACAATAACCCCAGCTAGCTACATTTAGGGCACAATAGCCCCTATTTTATTTTTTCATGTCTTTCACAGAGCACAATAACCCCTGGTTGCATATAGGGCACAATAACCCCTATTTTATATTCATGTCTTCACAAGACACAATAACCCTGATTGCATAGAGGGCACAATAACCCCTATTTTATTTTTCATGTCTTCATAGGGCACAATAACCCCTAGTTGCATATAGGACACAATAACTCCTATTTTATTTTTCATGTCTTCACATGGTACAATAAACACTATTTTGTTTTTTATGTCTTCTCAGGTCACAATAACCCCTGGTCGCATACAGGGCACAATAACTCTATTTTATTTTTCATGTCTTCATAGGGCACAATAACCCCTGGTTGCATATAGGCCACAACAATCCCTATTTTATTTTTCATGTCTTCACAGGGCACAATAACCCCTATTTTATTTTTCATGTCTTCACAAGACACAATGACGCCTATGTTATGTTTTCATGTCTTCACATGGCACAATAATCTTTGGTTGCACATAGAGCACAATAACCTCTATTTTATATTCATGTCTTCACAGGGCACAATAACCCCTGGTTGCATATAGGGCACAATAAACCCTATTTTATTTTTTATGTCTTCACAGGGCGCAATAACCCCTGGTTGGATATAGGGCACAATAACCTCTATTTTATTTTTTCATGTCTTCACAGGGCACAATAACCTCTGGTTGCAATTAGGGCACAATAACTCCTATTTTATTTTTCATGTCTTCACAGGGCACAATAGCCCCTTGTTGCATATAAGGAACAATAACCTCTATTTATTTTTTTCATGTCTTCATAGGGCACAATAACCCCCGGTTGTATTTAGGGCACAATAATTCCTATTGTACATTTATGTCTTCACAGGGCACAATAATCCCTGGTTGCATTTTGGGCACAAATCTCCCTTTATTTTATTTTATATCGGTATTGGATATAAAAAGTAAAAATGTATTTATGCTTAGTATAGACTTTTATAGCTTTCATCAATAACTCACAAAATTTTCCTAGTGCACATTGTGGCAGAAAATTTTGTTTCGTTTTGTTTGTTTTGTTTTATGGCGTGCAGGTTTCTACGTTGAACACAAATTTGAAGTTCAAGAATAAAGTCCTCATTTTGATTAGAGAAATGAAGAATGTTAGATGTCAATGACATTTAGAGTCACTTTCGACCCATGTAACAACTCAACATATCATGAATCTCTTCTCAAGAAAACAAACATTCAAGAATATCATGCGGAAGAGAGTCAATGACTCAAATCAAATTATAAGTTTCTAGTCTTAAATTCAAATATCAAGATCAAAGTTTAGAATCGATGTGCCTACCCAAAGAGGGTGAAGCGATAACTGAAGATTCAAAATGAAGACTCAAGAATAGTAGAGTAGATAGGATCTTGTATCTTTCATTTCTATCCTATTGTATTTTGCCTTTTAATGTAATAGCTGGAGCTACGAATTGGAACCTCGACAGAACCTCACTCGACTACCTAACTTATTCTTCCGTCCCTTCTTATATTTGAACTGCACCTAAATCCTTATCATTAACTCAGGATAGGTAGCCTGTCCAAAGTTAGGGCGCAGTCACACCTCTTCTCTTTTTTGATAAATGTCTCAGCCAAAAATTAGTCACATTATTCATGTCTTTGCATGAAAACTCTTCATGTTTCCAAGCAAAGAGGGGCATACTGTGAACACCTAATTTTTGACTAAAATTTAAAGATCTTACACCATTTTTAATACTTAAATATTATTATTTCAGTAGGATTATATGTAATATAAATGAAAAATAAATCTGAAAATTACAACAAATTATAAGCTCATTTATGTTTAAAGTTTAATAAAGAAAGCTTGTGAATTTAATGTATCTGTTTTAATTCTTTAACTTTTATCTAGTCTAAAAATAATAATAATAGAATATATTTTTAAAAAATTATGGAAAAAGAAAATAAAATAAAAGAAGAGTCCTCAAAATTTGAAATTACCTTACCCTTTTTCCTAATTACCCTCAAACTCCATAACTAATTTTTCCTAAAAAATCCTCTCCCCATTTAATTTTGTTTTTTCCCCTTCATATGTTGCAACTTGCACGATTTTTCTTTTTCTTTTCTTCCATACACGTTTTATTCTTCTTCCTTTTTTAAAAAAAATATTTATTTTGTGTTTTTTTTTGTTTTATTAATATAATATTGTTATAGTTTATTTTTTTTCCTTTATCTCATCCTAAAAATTCTCAACAAAATATTAAACTAAATTTCATTTTCCCACTCACTCACGTTCCTTTTAATTAGCACCAAACTCATACCCACAACTATTATAAAAGACACACTCAATAAAGAAGACAGGGACACACAGAGATACACAGAAGAAACGAGAGAGAAAAAAAACACAGAGAGCAAAAATAACAAAAGTGAGTTTTTATTTTGACAATTAAGTCAGTGTTCGAGGTTTTGCTCAAGGTTATGAATTTGTGGCTCTTTAAAGGTAATATTAGCTATTAACTTTGAAATTCAGTCGATCGTAGCAGTTGTTTTTGTGGTATCAATTTTCGCAGTGAGGTAACTCTAAATTCTCGCATTATTTAAATAGAATACTTGTACGAAAATTCGATTCCAATAATATGAAGTTCTTTGAATCGCATGTTATTATTATGTAATATCAATCTGGGTTGCATGTTGTGATTATTTTTGAGAGTTTACGAATGCTTAGAAAAACGAATCTGAAGACGTTTTTTGCTGAAGAATTAATATAAAAATAAAAATAAAAGATGTATCATACTTTTTTTTTTTTAATTATTGTCTGATGCTCTTTAGATGTAATTTATATTGAAATTGGTTTCGTGATATTTAATGTTGAATAGTTAATGTTTCTTGGAGCTTAGTTTTCACTTAAGAAAGTTTTGTTGAAATTATATGTAGACTTGTTAGATTAAGATATAAACCAAAGTTTAATTGACTAGTAATTTAGAAAACCTATGTGGAAGGTGTTTTAGTTTTTTTAATATATTATTTTGATAAAAAATAAATTGCCTTTAGAATAAACATTAAGATGATTATCGCTTTAATTCGAATTATTTCAGGTATATAATTAAGAGGATATATGAATATAATTTAGAGATTTATGGTAAAAAAAAATAAAATAACGAGTAATTAGGAAAATTAATTTTTTTAAAAAATCAGAAACCAAAAGAAGAGAGAAAAAAAAAAAAAAAGAACAAACGTGAATAGAAAAGAATAATGAAAAAATATATTTTTTTTTTTTTAAAAAAAAAAGAAGAGACAACAAGGCGTAAAAAAAAAAAGTAAGGAAAAAAAACAGAATGCTAAAAAATGGAAAAATAATAAAAAATAAAGAGAAGAAAAAGACAAAAAAAGAATAACTTGAGAGAAACAAAATAAGAAAAGGTGAAAACAAAAAAGAAAAAAAAACGGAAACAGGAAAAGAAAGACGTGAAAAACAGAAAAAAAAAGTTAATTATAAAAAAAAAACTTTAAGAAAAGAGAAGCAGAATGTTGTTAAGAAAAAAAAAACAAAAATATAAAATGCGACTAAACACGTGCAAAAGAAAAAAAGAAGAGAGAAAAGAAAAAATTAAAATAAAAGGAGAATTTTTCTAAAAAAAAAAATAGTCCTAATCTCTTTAGAATTTCTTGCTAAAACTAATCATAAATTTCATAAAATTTTATCTCTTATTTTAAATCTAACTAAAGAAAAACAATCCTAAAATTATCCAAAGTCTAAAACTCTCATTCCTACATAAATCCCAATTTCTAACAATTGGATACCTCTATATATTTTATCCATAGTAATAAAAAAAAAATACAAATACATGCAGAAAAGGAAAAAGGAAAAGAAATTACGGGTATTTCAAATTCATAAAGGTCTATTTCTCAACTTTATTCCATTTTGTTTGAGTAAATTTAGGCGCTAATACATTTTTTTATTAATGGACACACGGATTGAATAAGACAATTTTAAATAGATTGAAAACAAAATAAAATAGTTTTAAATATGATTAAAATAAATCAAAGAATGAGGGTAAATAACCTTTTTATTATTAAGCTAATAACATAATATCCAAAATTAAGTTAAGTCATATAAAAGTCAATAAAGCGACCGTGCTAGAATCACGGGACTCGAGGGATGCCTAATACCTTCCCCTCTATCAATAGAATTCCTTGCCTATTCATTTGTTTGCGGACTAATAAAATAAAGAGTCAAATTTCCTTTTGATTAGGGATTCAAATAAGATGACTTGGAACAGCGAAACTCAATTCCAAGTGGCGACTCTGAATAATAAAAGAATCCCTTTTCAAAATGTCACTTTAATTGGAAAAACTCTATTTTTCAAAGATCATTTTGAGGAAAAAAATTGGGATGTGACAATGACCTCGTCACCAAAAGTACTGATAAAGATCTAGATAAGTGCTGATGGGAGAGATAAAGGGAAAAAGGCACATCGCGGAATGAAACAGTGATCCTGATCTGGCTAACCTAAAATTACAGTGGTTAGATGAAGAAGATGTGAAGAATGAAGGCGAAACGAAGGACAATCGGTGAGCCGCCGAACGATCGGCGAAGCCCAACTTACCTTGCCGATTGTTCCCAAAAAAGCCATACATAAGACTTGTCTAAATTGATTTTTGCAAAAGACAGAAAATATTCCAAAATCATGAGGAACATAAGATAGAGAGCAAAAACAGTACCATTGTGGATTTGAAGTGAATTTTAGCAAGGTTTTTCTTTTGGGTTTTGTAATAGAAAAGATTTTAGTAAATTTTAACTCTCAAATTTCATTTACCCAGCTATGAAAAACGTGGTAGGTATTGAATTTTATCTTTTTACTATGATTGGCTAAAACTCTAGGGGTTTGACAATGTGACCAATTGTTGCATTTGACTAAATGGGTGTTATCAATTAGTTAATTTTGGTGTTAATTTGAAGTGGGTCTGAATTATTACTGTGGTTTTATTTCATTATTGCATATTTAGTGTAATATAGTTTAGAGTTTTGTGCTTGCTCGAGAGAGAAGTACAGAGCCAATGTAGTAATTTGGCATCCTTAGTAGTGGATCATGATGGTTTCATATTGAGAAAGTGAAACCCAAGATTCTGCCTTTGTATCTAGCTCGAAAGAGTGGATTTGATGAGGAAGTGGGCTGGACGTCTTATGGATAGTGTCGAGGTTCGAGAGAACTCAATAGAAATGAGGTAATTGTTCGAGAGAAAGTTACCTTACTTATAGTCCATTCAACCCGTGACGAATTAACACAGTTGGTAATGATGTACACCCATTAAGTTGATGTGGCAGTTGGTTAGTCGATCCCCCAAGTGGTCTCTAGTTATTTGATTGTTCCTCGTTAATTGTCGAAGTAGGTTGGTAACAACATCCCGAAATTTGACTGTTAAACTCTTAAGTGTTGTGTTTGTTTAGCTAAAAAAGTCACCGTCATACTTTCATATTTGAATTCAAAAGAAAGCTACTCTTTGTGGGAACGACCCCAAATTAGTTGGTTGGGTTATATACTGACTAACGATCGTTGACACTTAGAATTAGATAAAGTCTTTGAAATGTTAATCAAAATGACGCCGATGCCGGGGAGTAGCATTGTTTAGAGTTCTTTTATCGAAGATTTGACTTGTAAATTTGTAAGCTGTAGTTTAAGAAATTTACACTGCATCATGTTAGTGTTGGTTAGACTGAATAGAAGTAAAAATGAGTGAGGAAGAGGTGAATGGTAGCCTATCAGGTCAACGAGATTGTATCGAGGATGTTAACAGTGCATACAACCCAACCCAATCGGGTGAAATGGGTGCAATTTGCCTACCATTAGTAGATGAGAATGAAACATTTGAGGTCACGAGCACTACTCTTCATCTTCTCCAAATGAAGTGACTTTATGGTGGGCTGGCTCATGAAGATCCGCATGATCATGTGAGGAATTTTATTGATGTGTGCATCCCGTTTTCATTCAAGAATGTGCCATAAGAATCAATGCGACTCAGATTATTTCCTCTATATTTGAAGGGGGAAGCTAGCATGTGGTTGGTCGAGCTACTAAAGAATTCCATCACGTCATGGGATGAGCTTATCACGACATTTAATGCAAGATTCTTCTCTCGTTGAGGATGATGAAACTCAGGGATAACATTCAAGGTTTTAAGTGATTGGAGGGTGAACCCATCCATAAAAAGTGGGTGAGGTTTAATAAACTCTTACTTCAATTCCCAACACACAGGATACCAAACAAATTATTACTCCAATATTTTTACTAGAGTCTTGATTCGGTTAATAAAGGAGTGGTTGATCAATTGGTACGAGGGGGAATAATGTTGCAATCATTTGAGGTGGCTTCATTTCTTCTTGATGACATGACGAAAATAAATTAAGCTTGGTACACTCAAGAGGATCAAATCTCTCTTTTTTGTTTTAGAATGACATAAGAACAACTTGATAAGGAAAGAGAAAGGGATGAGAACATCACGAAGACGTTAACCCAAATGGAGCTACTACAAGAGAATATGTTGGAGAATATGGGAAAGCCCAAGGGAGCAAGTGGAGTGTTTAGAGTTAAGGAGCTTCCTCGGGTTATTCAAAGTCGGGGGAGAATCAAGGTTGGAATCCCAAGGTATATGAGGAGGGTTTCCACCCACACTATTTACAGCGAGGTCGGAATAAAGGTTGGAACTATCATAAGACGAAAGAGCAAAGAAGATACTATCAAGAATGGGCTGAGCAAAGTGATTATGGAAAATGGAGGATGACCATGAAGAGGACCACACTCAATCGAGTGAGAGCCCAAAGTCTAAAGGGAGTGCAAGTATACCCTGGCGAATGATTTGTTGTCATGCATCTTTGATAAAGTTGAAGGTTCATATGATTTGTTAAAAGAGATGAAAGATGATTTTTTGTCATTGAACAATAAAGTGAGCTCTCACACAGATGCAATCAAGATACTTGAAAGTCAGTTGAGTTTACTTTCAGCACAATTGAAACAAAAAATGACAAGGGAAGATGATGATAGAGGGCTATCTATGGTTACTCATAGTGGAAAGGTGGCGATAGGCGATGTGATAGGCAATGAAGAAGCTCAAATCCATGAAGAAATACACAGGTATGGAGGAAGAAGAAATACCCATCCATTAAAGCATTTCCAAAGGGCCACAAAAAGATGTAGAGAAACACAATCCAATCCCAAAAGTTATGCACCCTTTACCCAAAATATCTCCTCCATTTCCCCAACGCCTCAAGAAAAAGAATGAGGATGAGTAGTTCAAGAAGTTTTTATTGGTGTTCAAGACATTATCGATTAATCTCCCTCTAGTGGAAACATGGTTGGAAATGCCGGGTTATGCCAAGTTTATGAAGAACTTAGTCACAAAGAAAAGGAGCTTGGATTTTGAGACAATTGAAGTTTCTCATAGTTGTAGTGCAATTATCTAAGGAGCTGATCAAAAAGAGAGAAGATCTGGAGCGTTCACCATCCCTTGCACCATCGACACGCTCCAATTTGCTAAAGCCCTATGCGATTTGGGAGCAAGCATCAACCTAATGCCTTATGCAATCTATAAACAACTTAGGTTGGGTGACTGAAAGCCACAAAAATGAGACTCTTGATGGTGGACCGATAAATTAAAAATCTTGTGGGGATACTATATGACATCTTGGTAAAGGTTGACCGATTTATTTTCCCAGCTGATTTTGTCATTCTTGATTGTGAAATAGATGTTGAAATTCCCATCACTTTGGGAAGACCATTCGTGGTAACCGAGAGAGCGTTGGTGGATATTGAAAGAGGAGAACTAAAGTTCTGGGTGAACGAAGATGAAGTAACCTTTAATGTTTGTAAGTCAATGAAACACCTAAGTGATACTCATGTGGTCTCCACTATTGATGTTATCGATGAGGCGGTGGCTAGTGTGAGCCATTTGATATGTATGAGTGAACCACTTGAGGTGGTGCTTGCTAACTATGATGAATTCGAAATTCACGGCTACGAAGAGGTAGCAGCTGCTCTTTCAAGAATGCGGGAGTATTCAAAGACTTAATTGAAGTTGGACAGTGATCTAAAAAATTGAGAAAGTCCTCCCACAAAGCCATTAACAGAAGAACCACCAAATCTAGAGTTGAAAGTAATTCCCTCCCATCTCCAATATGCTTTTTTGGGGCCAAATAACACCTTATCGGTGATCATTGCAGCTGACTTGCTTGAATGGCAGGTAAAATTGTTCCTTGAGGTGTTGAGAAGGCATATCAAAGCTATAGGTTGGACTATCACTAACATAGTAGGCATTCATCTTGGTATTTGTACTCATAAAGTTCAGATTGATAGTGATTGTAAATCGAGTGTTGAACATCAGCTGAGATTGAATCCACCGATGCAAGAGGTGGTGAAAAAGGAGATAGTAAAGTGGTTGGACGCAGGTGTGATCTACCCTATTGCGGATAGGAAATGGGTAAGTTTGGTGAAATTTGTATCGAAAAAGGAAGGCATCACAGTAGTCCCAAATGAAAAAGGGGAGCTTGCATCTATGATACCGGTGACCAAATGGCGAGTATGCATAGATTACCGGATGTTAAACTCATGGACCGAAAAAGATCACTTTCCCATGCCTTTCATGGATCAAATGTTTGATCAACTTTTAGAGAGAGGTTGGTATTGCTTTTTGGATGGGTATTCCAGTTATAACCAAATCTCCATTATTCCGGAAGACCAAGAGAAAACCACCTTCACCTGCCCATATGGAACTTTTGCCTTCAAACGGATACCGTTCGGGTTATGTAATGCTCCGACAACATTTCAGCATTGCATGCTATCTATATTTGCTGATATGGTAGAGGATTCAATAGAGGTCTTCATGGATGAATTCTCGGTAGTGGGTGATACTTTGAAGCATGTTTAGCACACTTAGGACAAGTTATACAAAGATGTGTGGAGACAAATTTTGTCCTTAATTGGGAAAAATGCCACTTCATGGTTAAGGAAGGTATAATTCATGGTCACAAAGTGTCGTAAAAAGGGTTGGAGGTTGATAAAAAAAGATTGAAGTGATTGAGAAGTTACCATCACCAATTTCAGTGAAGGGTATTTGTAGTTTCTTGGAGCATGCCGATTTTTACTGGAGGTTCATCAAAGACTTCTCAAATATTGTACATCCCCTATGCAAACTCTTGGACAAGGAGGTGAGATTCCACTTTGACGATGATTGCATGGTGGCCTTCAAGTGCTTGAAAGAAAAATTGATCTCCACTTCGGTTGTCATTAGTCCTGATTGGTCAGAACCCTTCGTAGTGATATGTGATTCAAATGGCACAATATAGGTGTCGTGTTGGGGCAAAAATGTAACAAACTATTTCACCCCATTTACTATGCAAGCAAAACTCTAAACGCTGCTTAGCGTAACTATACAGTTACAGAGCAAGAATTACTTTCGGTAGTGTATGTGTTTAAGAAGTTTCAAGCATACTTGCTAGGTACAAAAATGGTTGTTCACACTGATCATGCTGCACTGCGTTATCTGATGGCAAAGAAGGATGTCAAGCTAAGATTGATTAGGTGGGTGCTACTGCTATAAGAATTCGACTTTGAAGTCAAATATAGAGAGGTTGTGAAAATTAGGTGGCTGACTACTTCTCAAGTTTGGAAGGCAAGGAAACTAACGAGCTGAAATCGACATAAATGATGCCTTTCATGATGAACATGTATTCACGGTAAGTCTTCAACAATATCCTTGGTATGCTGATTTTGCTAATTACTTAGTGTGTGGATTAATGTCGAAAGAACTGAACTTCTACCAACAAAAAAGGTTCTTGTTCGATGTTAAGAAGTACTTTTGGGATGAACCATATTTATTCAGAGAGTGTGCTGACCATATCATTAGGAGATATGTTTCGGAGAAAGAAGCCATAGAAATTCTCCATGCTTGTCACGCTTCACCGGTTGGGGGTCATCATGGTGGTGTATGTACAACTGCTAAAGTCCTTCAAAGTGCCTACTACTGGCAATTCCTATACAAAGATGCTCATGAGTTCGTTAAGAAGTGCACTCAATGTCAAACACAAGGTGGAGTTTCAAAAAGACAATAGTTGCCTCTCATTCCAAGGTGGAGTTTCCAAAATACACGAGTTGCCTCTCACACCCATTTTAGAAGTTGAGCTATTTGATGTTTGGGGGATAGATTTCATGGGTCAATTTGTGAGTTTGTTTGGTAATAAGTATATTTTTGTGTTAGCATATTATGTTTCTAAATGGGTGGAGGCTGTTGCACTTCCAGACAATAAAGGGAAAAGTGTTGTCAATTCTTAAAACGCTACATCTTTGCTACATTTGGTACAAGGGCTATTATTAGTGATGGGGGATCCCATTTTTCAATAAGTATTTTGCATCCGCATTGAACAAGTATGGAGTGAAACACAATGTAGCAACTCTGCACACCCCCAAACGAGTGGCCAAATTGAAGTGTCGAATTGGGAGATCAAGAGTATCCTAGCCAAGACGGTGAATGCAAATAGGACTGATTGGTATCGCAAGCTTGATGATGCTCTATGGGCATATCGCACTGCATACAAAACACTAATTGGTATGTATCTGTATCAGCTAGTCTTCGGAAAATCTTGTCATTTACCGATTGAATTGGAACACAAAGAACTGTGGGCATTGAAAACTCTAAATATGGATTGGACAAAGACTTCAAAAGAGAGAGTAGATCAGCTAAATGAGTTGGACGAATTCAGGTTTAGGGCGTATGAAAGTTCAGATCTTTACAAGGAAAAGATGAAGAAGTGGTATGATTTTAGAATCCTTAAGAGGGAGTTCAAAGTAGGAGATTGAGTTTTACTATATAATTCTCGACTCAGGCTTTTTTTGGGAAAGCTCAAATCTAAATGGTTAGGTCCATTCAGAGTAACATAGGTGTTTATAAATGGTTCCATTGAAGTCAAAGGTAAAGAGGGACCTACATTAGTGAATAGGCAACACTTGAATTTGTATTTCAGTGAATGCCAAGAGATTTCTCTGATTGAAGTGGTGTATCTGGAAGATGCTAGAGAGTATTTCCACGTCGTGCCACAACTTTAATTAAGGCACTTCTTGGGAGGTAATCTAAGTGATGGTATTTCAAATAATGTGCACTGATTTTGTAGGTGCAAGCAATTGTGCGAGGGGAAGATTCAATTGGTGGATCACCGAAGCTGTTCGGCGAGCACAACCTAGTTCGCCTTCTGTACTTTGAAAATGAAGCTGAGATATTGGAACATTAGGTAGGGAAACTTTATCACTCGGCGACTCACCAAAGTGATTGAGCGACCCGACTTTCTCTGCCCTTTTTCCCCTACTTTAATGGCCTGATCCAATGAATCATTCGGCGAGGTTGCAAGTCTATTAGGTGAAGCGTTGATCGGTTGGAGAATTATTTAAATTTTGACCTTTTGCCCCTTTCTGAATGAGTTGCATATTGGAACTAACTGCGATATCTAGATCACTAGGCAAATCGCCAAGTGGTTCGGTAACTGGTACAATTTTTTGCCAAATGGGAGCCTAGTAAAGATTCCTTGTCACCTTATATTGTGTGTTTACGTATCAGTAGTTTATCTTTATTTTCCATTTTTGGTATTGTTTGTTCTCTAATCAAATTGAGGACAATATTGAATGCTTTTGGTGGGGGTGTGTGTTTGGTCAGTGAGTCCAGTGAGTTCCTTGAGATCCTCACTCGTTCGAAAAAGTTATTTATTTGAGTATCAGTCATGATCAAAATCGATGACTTGAACAGTGCTCTTAATCAAACAAAAATGAATGTGCAGCTACGATGAGGCCAAATGAAGTTGCATAGGCAATATGTGAACTTTTTGCATCCTGTTGTGACTAGATGATTATCAAATTGAGTCTTTTGTGATGAACATTGCACACTAGTGAAAGTGTGGAGTCTTGTTTGATATTGGTTCCAATGCCTTGTGTGATGAGCTTACCATAAACCATGTGTGATGACACCTAGAATTTACCCATTGGTCCAGTTGATAGATTGATGCAAGCTCTTGAAATGATCTTAGGAAACAATTGTAAAGAGTGAAACAATTTGACATTATACCACTTTTGTGGCAAACCTTGGGAGTGTGTGAGCTTTGTTACCCTTTTCTTGGAAGAAACTTGATGCAGTTGTGACCCTTCTTTATCCATTAATAATCCTCATGAAGTGTGGTTTGTTTGAATAACAAACTTAGGGCAAAAGACTAAGTTGGGGGTGTGGTGAAAAGAGAAGGTAAATCAAGAAGTGTGATGAAATCCCCCTTGATCTATGGTTTTGAAAAAGAAAAGAAAAAGAAAAGAAGAAAAAAAATTGGAACCCTCCATACAAAAAAAAAAAATGATGAGAGAGAAAAGAAGAAAAAGAAAAAATAGAATGAAAAAGTTGTGAAAGTTGCAAAAGAAATGGGTGTCCGATATTCCATAAAAAGTGAATAATGGGGTGAATTTTGAGCATGAGTGAAAGTGTTGAAGAAAAGGAAAGAGAGAGTTGTTCATACCACATTTCAAGAGGATAGCAACCACTGAATCTAAATGATCATACCTTTACACTCAGCCCCGTTACAAGCCTTGAAAATACCTCTTTGATCTTGAGTGAGCTGAAACGAGTGTTGATTAGAAAATAAGGGCAAACCTATGGTAAAGTCATGCATGTGTTCATCCTTGTGATTGTGAGAGTTGCATGTGATTCCAGAGATATAAATTGTTGAAGAATAGTGTGTGAATATGGAATAATTCTTTGTGTGAGGGAATTTGAGTACATTTGTTGAGCTTGAACTTGCATTTGAAGCAAGTATTGTGAACTTGAGAATCTTTGGTAATGGTGAGTGATAACTTGAACCTTTGAGTGCACAATTGATCCTTGCATAAGTAAGTTGAGTCTTGTTGTGTGCATTCATGATTGAGTCTTGCGTAGCACTATTTGAGACATCCTTTTTGAATAGCTGAACTTGAGTTTTACTTGAGGACAAACAAAAGTTTAAGTTGGGGGTGTTGATAAGTCCAAGATTTGGACTCATTTAGGGCCTGGTTTGTATAGAATTAGTGTTCTCAATTGCTCAATTTATGCCAATAGCTGATGTAAAACCCTTGATTTTTAGATATATGGGTTGAGGAACAAAGCTAGGATAGAAATAAGCAATAAGGACAAAATAAGCTGAAAAAGAGAAAGAAAATCAAGCCTGATGATCACCGAGATCACTCGGCGGATCGCCATGTTGCCCCTCTATCGCAAAATTTAAAGAACTCTGAGACTGGATTGGGTGAAATTTTGGCGAGCAGTTGTTCCATTCAGCGTGTCGCCGATCGCATCGGCGAAGGATGACTTTGTCACCAAAAGTACTGATAAAGATCGAGATAAGTGCTGATAGACGAAATAAAGGGAGAAAGTCATATCGTGGAATGAAACGGTGATCTCGATCTGGCTTGCCTAAAATTACAGTGATTAGACTAAGAAAAGGTGATGAATGAAGGCGAAACGAAGGACAATCGGCGAGTCACCGAATGATCGGCGATGCCCAACTTACCTCGCCGATTGTTCCCAAAAAAGCCATACATCAGACTTGTATAAATTGATTTTTGAAAGAGAGAAAATATTTAGAAAATGTGAGAAACACAAAATAGAGAGCAAAAACACTACCATTGTGGATTTGAAGTGATTTTAGCAAGGTTTTTCTTTGGGTTTTGTAATAGGGAAGATTTTAGTAAATTTTAACTCTTGAATTTCATTTACCTAACTATGAAAAATGTAGCAGGTATTGAATTTCATCTTTTTACTATGATTGGCTAAAACGCTAACCATGGGGGTTTGACAATGTGACCAGTTGTTGCATTTACTAAATGGGTGTTATCAATTAGTTAATTTTGGTGTTAATTTGAAGTGGGTCTGAATTATTACTGTGGTTTGATTTCATTATTGCATATTTAGTGTAATACATTTTAGAGTTTTGTGCTTGCTCAAGAGAGAAGTACAGAGTCAACGTAGTAGCTTGGTATCCTTAGTAGTGGGTCATGATGGTTTCAACTTGAGAAAGTGAAACCCAAGATTCATCCTCTGTATCTAGCTCAAAAGAGTAGATTTGATGAGAAAGTGGGTTGGACGTCTTATGGATAGAGTCGAGGTTCAAGAGAACTCAACAAAAACGAGGTAATTGTTCGAGAGAAAGTTACCTTACTTATAGTCCATTCTACCCGCGACGAATTAACATAGTTGGTAATGATGTACACCTATTAAGGTTAATGTGGCAGCTGGTTAGTCAATCCCCCCAAGTGTTCTCGAGTTATTTGATTGTTCCTCGTTAATTGTTTAAGTGGGTTGGTAATAATATCCCAAAATTTGGCTGTTAAACTCTTAAGTATTGTGTTTGTTCAGCTGAAAAGGTCAGCGTCATACTTTCATATTTGAATTCAAAAGAAAGATACTCTCTGTGGGAATGACCCTAACTCAGTTGGTTGGGTTATATACTGACTAAAGATCGTTGACGCTTTGAAATGTTAATCAACTTCCCAATTAGCTCCCTCTACGAACTGACTCTTCCAAGTCCGTCAAATCTCATCACCCCCTTCATAGGTGATACTTTCAGGAAAACCCAATCATCTATCTCAAACTCTGAGTCCCTTCTCCTTACATCTGCGTAGAACTTCTGTCTTAAGTATATTTCTGATGAGCTGAACTTTTCCCATAGCATCATGAACCGAATCTGGCCCCTTAGGAACACATAAGAGACCATCTCCCCCTTGGGATAAGACCTTTACTTTCTGTTAATGATCTGCCCCTTCCAACTAGAGCAATATAGGATCACTATCTTATTTTTCCTTAACCTCCGCTACCAATGAAGATTCTGATCTATCCTAGATTATCACACCACCATCTAGCATGTCCATAAGACCAAGTCTTAAGCGAGCATGCCGTTAAACATTTTTTCTAATTCCTTCCTTTATTCCTCAACATGTGCTACACTACCTTTTAGAAATCATCTTTCTGGTCTTAAGGTAAGAGATAAATCAACCTACATGCACTGAGCTACTAGCCTTCCATTCTAAGACTAGCTCGTTGGAAACTAAAACCGAACGATCCTAGTTCTACGATCGACTGAGACATAATAGGAATGTAACCAATCCATGCCTAGAATGATATCAAAATCTGCCCTTCAAACTCTACAAGATTTGCTGAGGTGACTTTCTAAGAGACTGACAGGTCAATTTTCGTATACTTGTCTAGCTATAACTGGGTCACCAACTAGAGTAGAGACTGAGAATGATTCTGAGAGAGTTTCTAGATATGCATTAATACCACAGGATTCCTTCCACTTTTTGTACCAAGTGTATGCCACTCCCTTCAACTAATAGGCGGCCAAATCTGCACTCTCGACTTAAGTGATGCCCATAATGTTTGTTACCTTTTAGATGTCGTCGAGAAACTCTTGTGGAACTTATTCTAACATGGAGCCATGAAACTATGTAGGGTTTATCCGAGTAAAGTCTTGAATTCTTACTATAGCTGTGTTAGTCTGTGGCAGAGTTATGACCATAGCCTAGTGATTGACCTAGGTAGTCATGGCCTGAGCAAGAACTTGGTAAGGAGCCTAAACTCGACATGCATGATTTGCTTATTCAATGGATCTACTGGAGATGCTGGCTGATTCCTTGCGTTAACTCTTTTAGGAGGTATTTCTCAAAAAGTGAAGAGCAAGAGTTTGAAGGAGATTGTATAGATTTATACTCACACACGATAAGAATAGAAAGAAAGTGAAGTTTTTCCTAAAACACTTCGTGGCCTCCCTCTCATTAGATGTGGTGCACTTCACACCCATGAAAAGGACTCTACTTAGTGCGGCTTTCAGACAACCTAGGAATCACAAACTAATGCTTTAATACCATGTTTGTCACGCCCCGAGGCCACCGCTAAAAGTAAACACGCAACTAATGATCATGAGTGACCCTAAGTAAACTCTGAGCTAGCATATCATAACCTAATTGAATATATCCACGATAAGATAACTAATGTGTAAGCTAAATCATGAGATAAATGAATGATAGGGAATACCCAATACTGGTCTGAATATATATAAAATACTAAGAGTAATGTTGAATCTAATACTATGTTAAAAAAAGCCTCTAACTGACTAGATATGGTTGGACAAGTCCCCTACTAACCCTAGCAAAATTGAAAGTGAAATGAAATACTAAATTTGAAAACATGTTTATTGTCCTCAAAGTATGAGAACTCACTATTGAAGCTGATGAATGTGGATTGAGAACTGATCTATGCGTGATTGGAATGCTGAAGACATGTACCTACATCACGAAAATATGTAGCGCAGAGTATGCATCAGTACTTGGAAGTTACTAATCGTGCATGGTAGGATAAAACCTGAAAAAACATATAAGCTAAACAAAGCATAACTGATCAATGACATAATCTAAACATAATGGAAATACTTATTTATATACTAAATAGACCTGAACTGAATGCATTGACCAAGTACACAACATGCTGAGACTAAATACTAAAGTATAACTAAAAACCCGGTCGAATGCACTAGAGTCTGACTATGGGAGCTACTATTAACCGACATAATACCACGTGAGCTAAACGTGGAGTCCGATGAATACGCTCCATCAAGAGGACCCAATATACATTGCAAGGGTTATAAAGGCATGACTAGCGTGATCACTAAATCTGATGCCCATAGAGGAGACTTACAAACCTAAGGGGTCACGTAATTTTGGGACTATATGGGTACGCTGAACGCTAGTTCACTCGGTGCTAAGTCTACTCCTAACTGAATATGTATATGACACATTATGACTGAAATACTCAATATCTCAAAATACTGACATGCAAATCTGAGAATGTAACAATTATGTACTGATAATATGACATTCGAAACAAGAGCATGTATATCTATTTAACTAACCTAGCATGTGTAATTCATGAACTAAGAGAATCGATACAACTAGGGTTCGAAGTTACATGTAAAGAACTAAGCAACGTTTCCACGAAAACATGATAATATTATTAGGAATACTCTAATAGCTAAATCACAATTAATATCTAAGGTTTTAGAAGCCCTAGGTCTAAGCAAGACATGGAGAATCAAGAATCTAATTGAATTCTAGGGACCTAGTGGATGAAAGGAATCCACTAGTGAAATCCCACATACTTGGTGACGAAATTCACAGAGAAATCTTTCAATTTTTGGGCTGGAACTGAAGAAAAATTGTTGCGTTCTTGGAAGGGTTTTGAGTCGCCTCTTTCTCCTATTTTGTTCTATGCTTGGTGAATTCTACATAATAATGGTTTAGGGTAAAATCTCACTAGAATAATAGGCCAAAAATGACCAAAACAAAGTATTTTAGGGTTGAAATAATTAGGAAAAGACCCAACTACCCCTAACTAAAAAGTCGACTGGCCCATCGACGGAGCTGACTGACGGGCCTTAAGTCGATTGACGATTCGTCATGTCAGTCGTCGTTTGGCTGTTAGAGGGCTGAAATCTGGGTTTTGAAACTAAAACTAGACTGGCCCATCAGTGGAGCTGATTGACTGGTCGTGATTTGACTGATGGTCCGTCCTGCCAGTCGTCGTTTGGCTGTCATAGGGCTGAAATCTGGGTTCTGAAACTAAAAGTCGACTGGCCCATTGACGGAGTATATTGACAGACCATGAGATGAATTATGGTCCATAGGTGGCCTTCGTTGGTGGCACCTGCAACTTCTGAAAACCTGGAATTTTTTTTCATCTTTTGAATTTGGAGTGTTACATTTATAGATTGTGTGGCTTTGGAAGTAAGTAAGAAAAGGAAAAATCAAGCTACAGATTGATTGGTTGATTGCTTTAAGGTAAGTGATCTCTTAAACTTTGTAATTTGGTTGAATCGCTTACTTCTCTTCAGTGTCTATGTGTTGGGGACTAATCTAGAATGGGGTGAAGAGTTATGTGCTCCACTTGATTAATGTTAACCAACAAAAAGGAGTTGGGGGGGGGGGGGGGGGGGTTAAAAGGCTTCTTGATGATAATGATAAATTGGGAATTTCCTTGTCGTGGCTCCTATTTGATTGATTGGCGAATTTCTTAATTACATGAAAGTGGATTTGAATTGTATGAATTGTTGTCTCTCCATGTGATGGGATATTGCTTGTATGCATTTATTGTTGAACACCGTGATGAGACATTTGATATAAATTCCAGAGAGAATGATTTTGGGAAGCGGTATTTTGTGATAAAAGCCGACAGGAAATAGTTCCGACTTGTGACATAAATGCCAAAGGAAAATGGTTCGGGAAAGTGAAATTTTGTGAGAAAAGCCGAAGACAAATGGTTACGACTAGTCATATAAATGCCGAAGGGAAATGGTTCTTGCAAGTGATATTTTGTGATAAAGCCGAAGGGAAATGGTTCCGACTAGTGATATAAATGCAGAAAGAAAATTGTTCCACCAGGTGATATTTTGTATTAAAGCCAAAGGAAAATGGTTCTGGCTAGTGGTATAAATGTCAAAGGGAAATGGTTCTGGCAGGTGACATTGTGTCGAAGGAAAATTGTTCCGGCAAATGTCTTTGTGATCAATTTACATGATGCATATATTTGAGTTATTTGATGCATGTGATTGAAATAAGTAATGTGTTTGATTGGATTATTTGGTAGGTGAGTTGAACACGTTGATATTTGTGATTGAAATGCTTATTACTTGAGAGTAAGTAAATTGATAGGTGTCGATTGTTGAGATGTGACTATTGTTGACACCCAATTTTGACATTTCTTTTCTTTAATTCATTATTTTTGAGCTTTTATATTAATAGAGTATTAAAATGATCTTTTACATTAAATGTTTTACTGTTTATATCTCTTTTTTCTTATATAATTGATTTATTGTTACTTTATTCAAAAGTTCGGTATTTAGTTATTTAATTATAAATCCATATTTTTGCATCTATATTTTATATTAATATAAAGTCGTAAAATTAATATTTTCATTTTAGAAATGTTTAATTGTCATCTTTTAATATATGTAATATTGTTTATTAAGTTAGAAGCCCAAGATAATTTAAACGAAAAAGGGAAAGGCCCAAAATAGACCAAATTTCAGCACCCTTCTAATGAGGAAAATCTGATCGAAATGAGCTCCAAATCAGCCCATATTAAAGTCAAATTTGTCCAAAATAAACCAAATACATACTTAGAAGCTTGCCGCTTCTGTGTTTTATTTTCAGCAAAATCTTCAATCCTTTTCATCATTGACAGAAGCTCTTTCTTTATTTTCCGTACAAATTTGGGATGTTTCAGTGGTGTCCCCATCCCTCTTTCCGATTTCATATCAAAAGTTCAGTCAAAGTTTGCCCTCTTCAAGTATAACCTGAAGCAAATCACTTTTCCTCTGTTTGAATCACACGTGAAGACTGATTTCGTCTCATTCAAAAACGTTCAAGTTTGAATGGATAGTCGGAACAAAAGTTCAAAAATTCGGAAGATTCAAAATCCC
This sequence comes from Solanum bulbocastanum, assembly GCA_037074985.1. Lineage (NCBI taxonomy): Eukaryota > Viridiplantae > Streptophyta > Magnoliopsida > Solanales > Solanaceae > Solanum > Solanum bulbocastanum. Next base: position 16,206,010 of record CM073602.1, on the reverse strand, counting down.
GTCCAAAAGAGGTCTCCGAACCTTAGCATTTTTTCTATAAATACAAGCCTTAGGCATCCGTTTTAGATCATGTTCTGGACGATTTTCCGCCATCAAACACACATCCAAAAACGTCCCAAAACACCTCTTTTACTCTCGGAAATATTAAACTTTTCATTGTTTTCGCTGGCCTTGGATTCTTGTGCGTGGTCGAGTCCGAAATATTCCATGTTCGAGGGTAGATCCGAGGTAAAGAGAGCTCCATTCACTGCCCCCACAACAGGTAAGTTTGCTAGCTTTACCTGTAATGAAGGTATATGTTAAAGAATGAATTTGTGTTTTGTGTTTGAGATATGAACCCATTTTTTTTCCTATTTTTGACGTTGCAATTTTAATGAATGATCTCATGTCAAGATTTACATTCTTGTGGAAAATCAATTTATTTATTTTTCTTTTTCGTTCCAGTTTAATATGGATTTGGTATTTTATGTAATAAATTTATTTTTGGTTTATCTGTACAGATGTTGTATTTTTAATGTATACTACTCAGTTAAAAATGTTACATAGATTATGTCTTTTTTTAAAGTGCGAGTGAACCAATTATTTTAGGCATATTCCGTAGGTTTTAATTCTTTATCTCTATTATATATATATATATATATATATATATAATACACACACACAAGTGTAGGTTACTTTAAATTCCTTTCTTGTTCCGTTAAGTATAGTGCTTTTTTCTTGCAAATGTAAAGAAAAGCAGTGATGTGAACATATAAATATAAGTCAATGTTTTGGTCGCTCTTTCTTGTTCTGTTAAGTATAGTGCAGATTAATTTTTGAATCTTTTTTTTTGTTTGTTTTTGTTTTGGCCTAAGTAGTAGCAATTAACATGCGTGAATCTAAAGTAATATGGTACAACTTCACTTAGTTCATTTATGGCTTAAATATAAATGGATTTGAGTTTCGCTTATGCTTGAAAGATTTGTAGAGTTGTTTAGTTCCTTGGAGTCGGTATAAAGTTCGTTAGTTGCAAATGTGTATTCTCTCCATAGCTTGCATATTTCTTTGGTAGTCAAGATCTTTGTTTTCGTGGTGTGACTTACTTCCCTATATGTATTCTTATTCAATATTATCTAAAGTTAAATCACATTTACTAATCTCCTTTTCCTTTTTCTATTATACATGTACACTCGGGAGCGCATTTGAAGTTGTCATATGACTCCATCTCTATCCAAATTAGAGAAGCGATCAATATATGGATGTTTCCCGTGTCTAGAGAGATTTACCTACCCCAAAAGAAAATCCCGCATTTCCTCCTTATCTCAAAGCATTACATTTTTAATGCATACATATATGTAATTATCTTTTGACTAACGTTTTACTCATTATTTTGCACCTATATTTGTGTTTTGTTTTAACTTATGTCTGAACTTGTGCAAATTAATGAAAAATAATTGTAAGATTGTAACGACTTGTTCCCGTCTTTATAGAAAAGCATCAGGGAAAAAATTTGTGCCGAAAAACTTTTTCGTAGTAACTTGAGAATTCCTAGCCTAGTTTAGATTTGGACAAAACCACAATCAGTGAGGTCTACGAAAATCTGGTAACAAATGAGAGATCTAATAATGAATTTGATTGCATGAGGGGATAACTAAGACATAAAGGAACTCGTACGACTTTATGGAATTGAATTCAGGCAAGTAGAACTCCCGAAATTGATCTTAGCATGAACGGGTAGTTTCTGAGTGTCATGGATTAAAGGTGTGTTGTGAAATGGGAGGTTGAAACTCTTAATTCAACTAAGTGATTCCATGCAAGCCGTTGTGGCAGGATTATTCCCTCTAGGGCAGGGCCGCTGTGACGGGTTAGGGGTTGCCATAGAGGCCCAATAGCGAATTAAGTTAGAAATAAACCCAAAAAGGTCATTATTCTGCAAACTTCGTTCTTAAGAGTTAGGAGACGAACCAGAACAATTTCTTGACAGATTTTCACCATTCCTGAAGCTAATGGTAAGGTATTTACTCCCCGAATTCATTTTTCGATTCGTAAGATGTAAATTTATGGGTAATTATTGTTGGGGGAGGGTTTTTGAACTGTTTTGATGGTACAAAAAGCCCTAGCTGCATATTAGGAACATGGTTTTGGCCTATGGATGATAGTGTCATCAGGTAATTAGGCATCGTTTATTGATCCTCAAATTATATTGATTGTTTGTAGACTAAGTACAAGCGGACAGAATTCGAAAAGGGAAGAATCATGTTTCATAGGAGAGTTCAAGCTTTGTTTGAGGTAGGTGATGGTTGTGATTTCATGTTTGTGTGATGTATGTTAGTAATTACTTCATTATAATGCATGTATGTATGTAGATGTTGACTATTGATCACACTAATCGTAAATGAGTATGAATGAATGATTGCATGCCATGAACCTACACTTGATTGTATGATTATGAGAATGTACATTGTGATTGTGGCTTGTTGAATGGATCGGGTGTTATGTTCCGACACATTAACTTGGATAGGGTGCCATGTTCCGGCGCATATATAGGATTGGGTGTCACATCCGGCACACTAATTGGGATCGGGTACCACATTCTAGTACACTAACAGTTCGGGTATGGGTTCCATGAGTGTCATATAGAGGTATTATTGAGAATGTGGAATTGTACATTGATCCTGAAATAATGTCTGATATTGTATATGTTCGGTATATGCCTATTTTATTATGTTGTGGTTACTTGTATATGTTTCACTTATTAGAATAGTCGCGTGATCCTACCAGTACACTATGGTTGAGTACATGGCATCTTCAGGCTACTACTGACATACCTCGTTTAGAAGACCAGCGATCGACTCGAATTCAAGGGTGATCTAGTTCTTCTAGGTTACCATGAGTTCTCTTTTTTCTCAGTCCATCTTATTCGTACTTCGATTAGTACTTTAGATATTCACATGTTTAATTGGGTTGTACCCATTTTCTTTAGACTTATGGGTCCTTGTTAAAGTTTTAGTACATTGACTTTCAGTTTCAAGGGAATACTTCCGCAATGTTTTATAATGTTTTGTTAGCTTTTTGGAGTTTATGGGAACACTATTTGATTTCTATATTTAAACCTGCTTTCGTATCTTTAAATGTCTAGATTGTGAAGTAGTTGATTAGTATTAATGGTTCTGCCACTAGAGGGTTAGAGTGGGTGCCAATCACGACGGTCTGGGTTGTGACAAAGATGTAGTCGCTCACCTTTTATTTTGCTGTTGGGTTTAGTATATTAATTTGTCTTAAAATGACTTTTAATTAACTTTTTTTTTTCACTTGTTACTTAACTTGTTTGTTGGGTTAAGAGCGCATAACATTGCAAAGAAGTTGAACATTTATCTTAAATAGATTTGTATTAATCTTTGAATTGTACTTTTGATCGGTAATCATTTTTAACAAATCTTAAAGGATGCTTAACCCCTTCCATTTAGGATAACTAGAAACCATACCTAGAATCATTTTAAGTTAAGTAGACCATAAATTGGAGTTTAACTTAGCATTACCTTAGTTAAATATTTAGGTGTCCTAATTTACCTTGAAATTAATTAGGTGGGGACTCCTTAAGTTAAATAATGTAGGAATCACCAATATGCCGTACACTATTTGACGTGAGTTATAATGGGGTATAAAAACTATTGATCTATAACCTTTGACCCTTGTGACTTGCGTATTGTAGAACTGTTAGATTATAATAATTTATATGCAGGTTGTAATTTGTGGAGGTTCAGTTGGGATGAAAGGAGTATTTGATTCTAGCTAGGTTTCCTAGTTTACTAGGTTGCTTGTCGGGTACCGTGTTGATGGTACTCATTCATTACTTCTACACTTGTGTAAATTCTGAGCCAGGTATTGTTTGATCATTTTCTTTTTCTTCTTCTGACTTTGAGGCTTGTTGAAAGACTTGAGAGTTAGCTGCTTATCATTTTGATTGGCCTACTTTTCTTTTCTGTTATGCTTTGTTCTATTTAAGAAGCAAAGACATGTTCTATTTAAGAAGCAAAGATAGTGAGACTTGTACTTATTTTTAATTTCTCACTTTATGTATTAGTGGCTTGTACACATGACAACCATATTTTGGGGTATTTTTTAGAATGAGTATTTTTTTCGCCTTTTTTTTTTCTTGCTTTATCTTTCCATTTTTCTTTCGATTCATTGGGCTGAGGCTTACTTTTCTTGGTAGTAATAGCCAAGTGCCATCATGTCCACTTTTGGGTCGCGAGAAATGGTATCCGCCTAGGTTCGTGGTCTCACACGTGTACAAGTTTAGTCTAAGTAGAGTCTTGAGGATCGATACAGAGACGTCTAATTATCTTTGACAGTCTATGAAGATAGTTATCAAACTTCCTTTGTTCATTCTTTCTTATCGTGCATGGTAGCCTTCACTAGGGTTGAGTTGCCGCATATAGTTTTGGGAATAGAACTTCTGTGTCCAGTGGTAGGGGGAGGCAGCCCCCAAGGCTGTTGCGGAAACACCAGCTAGGGGTAGAGGTAGGGACACAACTAGAGGTCGTGCTCGTGGAGTAGCACCGGCTAAAGTCGTGCCTGTGAAGCGGCACTAGCTAGAGGCAGATCTACGTTTCATTTGAGCCACATGTTGAGATTGTTGAGGACCAGGTTCCTCCTGAGCTAGAAGCTCCCTTGTTTTAGGACACTTTGTTGAGGATGGTCGGTGTGCTGGAGAACTTCTTTAAGGGTGGTGTGATAGGTACACTACATGTTTCTCAGGCTGGATTAGAAGCATACACTCCAGGTCAGTATTAGACTTTGGATATTCAGGATTAAGTGGGTTAGCCACTAGTGGTTCTGACTCCGGCTATGGGTGTTCATATTTCTCCTGAGGTTATTCTAAAGACAACAAAGCAACAATGTTATGAAAGGTTTTAGAATATTAAATCACCCCCGTTGTAGGGTGGTAAGAGCAAGATTCCTCATGAGTTCTTGACTTTGTGCCATGAGATGTTTTAGAGAGTGGGTATAGTAGATGCTCGTGGTGTTCATTTTGTTTCACTAAAGTTAAATGGATGTGCTAGAGAGTGGTAGAGGACTTTTGGAAGGTCTAGATGAGTAGGATCTTCTCATGTTGAGTGGGATATGTTCTCTAGTGCTTTCCAGGACTGCTTCATTCCATGTACATTGAGCGAGGAGAGACGACTGAGGTTTGAGATCTTGAGATAAGGTAGTTTTTCTATAACTAAGTGTGACGCCTATTTTTTGAGCTTTCCAGGTATGTTATGACTATTGTTCTTGATAAAGTAGAGAGAGCTCGCTGGTTTGTGAGAGGGTTGACTTTCTCTACCAGGTTGTATGTGTTTCGAGCAGCCAGACTTTCTAGTCCATTGTGAGCACTACCAAGGAGGCAACTGATGCTTTTAGAGGAGTTTGGAGAGCCCAAGAGGGGCCATTCTTTAGGTGCCTCACTTTATGTTAGGAAAATAAATTAAGTCAAATGTCTATCATTGTTATTTAACCATAACCTTATCAACTTTGGGGTGGATCATTTTTGGTTGTTAATGGATAGAGAATACCATAATTAAAGGCTAGAAAATTACAAGATGACAACAAAAACCAATTGAAAGGAAAATATTTGAAGTACATCACAATATCTAAGCAATTACTAATACATTGGCAAGAAAAAACTGATACATCTGCAGGATATTTTTATAGACACCTACAAAATTTTAAATTTGTTGAATTTGATGGCAGTGATTAGACTCTTAAGAAATGTTTTTGTGATTAACGTTTTAGCTATAAATTGTATCTCATAGTAACGAGTTATATAAAACTCTACTGACAGTAACATATTATGCTTAAAATGTTACTATAATTTACATTTCTTTATTTAACACCATCAGTGATTATATTTTACACAATTTATTTTTTTGAATAAAATATAGCATAAAATGTTAGAGAGAAATATGCTTATATTGCTTTTCTAAAATTTCAAAAAATAAAAAAAAACATTTTGGTGAATCCGCTTAAATAATGACTTACTTTGGTTAAAAAATCTGAACTCAACTGGTACAACAGAAAAAGATGAAAAGACTTAGATAACCTTGTTTTAGATTTTACAAGGTTTTCCTTGATAATTTTTCTGTTATAAAACGTAAGAACAAAAGAACAATATAAAGAGGAAGACAAGAGGAACAATATAAGATAACTTTTTTTCTTTCAAGTGTGTTCAACATTATTTTCAACACCACTATTTATAGGATTACATTGAAGAATACCAAAGGGTGTCATAAACATTACATTAAACCTTGAGAATTACTAACCATTAAGGAGGAAATAAACCTAGGAGTTATGGTCATCCATTTAACCATATTATCACCAACAATACTACCAATAAAGGATGAATTAATATAGGAGTTATGGTCATTACTACTCATGAAGTAGGGAATTAACCAAGGAGTTATGGTCATCCATTTAACCACCAAAATCATTTACAACACTCCCCCTTAGATAACCATTGATAGATAATGTGCCTTGTTAAAACCTTACTAAGAAAAAACCTTGTGGGAAAAAATCTTAGTGAAGGACAAAAGAGTACACATATAACAAGATATATGTACTCTTTTGTCCAATCAAATTTAATTCGTATTTAGTAAGGTTTTAGGGGTCTAATCTTATTAGATTCAGTTTTATAATCTTAATATATGCCTAGGGCTTTAGTTGAGAGTTCAAGAAGAGAAGAGAAGAGAAGAGAAGAGAAAAGAGGAGAAAAGAGGAAAGGATCAAAGCGTTCGTCAAGATTCTTGAGTTCTTTGAGGATTTTCGCCGTAGGTTTGATCCCTAAGAGGTATGTAAGAATTCATAGTGTTGGGTTCGTTCACCCACAGACTAATCATGAGTTTTTTTTTTTTTTATGAATTTCATCCATAAGTTTGAGTATGTTGAGTTCTTGATTAGTTCTTGATAAGTGTTCTTGAAGTTCATTCTAAATCTTGTTTTGTTGGGGGTTTTGATGAATTCTTGAAATGAAAGTTAGTATTGTGAGGGTTATTTTGAGTGGACTAGTATGTACATACGTTGAGTATTCAATTCTAATTGATAGGGGAAGAAACCATTCGATTCTAGGTGAATTAGGGTGTGAAATTGACAAAACAAAATTCGTCGGGTTTTCTGGGTTGGGGCTTTGCCTTTGCCAGCTTGTGCACCCCAAATTCTCTTACATAATTTAGGGGATGGCACCCTGTGCCACTCAGTGCGCCAGAGTCACTTGCCCCATCCAGTTTGCAGTCGGTTTGTCCGTTTGAGTTCTTTTATATTGTACCTTCACTCCCTTTTGATTCTAAACACTCTAAACTACTTTTAAACACCTACCAAATATTCATAACATGAATAATAACCTTGAATTCATAATTAAAATTCAAGGAAGAGTTAAGAGTAAAGTTTTGAGAGTTCTCTTGAACATTTTGAGAAAGTCCCTTTGAGTCTTTTTGAGGAGTCTTCTACAAGTTCTAATAACTTGTTTCAAAACTCGAGCAAGTGAGTATGAGAATGAGGAGAATGTATTCATGAGTCTACATTATCACCACGAGATCCTTCGTATTATGAATAATAACTCTTGAATTCATAATTCACATTCAAGAGTGAGTTAAAAGTAGAGTTCAAGAAATCCTTTGAGTTCAATTGTGAATCCTTTGAGCTCAACCATCAATTTGAACTAAGTTTTGAGAAAGTAAGTATGAGAATTAGAAGAGTCGTATACATGAGTTCAACATTGTTATGTAGACCCTTGAGCCGAGTCGTTCATGCCCATAAATTTCGCATGAAGTCCATCAGTTGATAATCTTTAAGAGGAGTAGTATCTTAAAGTTATAGGTCTTGCGTATTGAGTTCCTAATAATTTCAAAATTATATTCCTAATCATAGGGCTACTAAATGTTACCGATGAAGGTCCTTGAGTTGAATTGTTCATGCCTGCCCATAATTCCGCATGAACCCTATGAATTGAGCATGTCTTGAGATGAGAGGTATCATTAAGTCATTTAGTTGAGTAGTTCATGCCCATAATTTTGCATGAACCCTCCGAGTCGAGCATTCTTGAGATTAGTAGTATCATTGAATCCTTGAGTTCTGGAGTTTTTGAGTTCCAAGTATTTAGTTCTATGCATGGTTATTGAAAACCTTGAATTGAGTCGTTCATGTCCATAATTCGATATAAACCGTTTTTTAAGAAGTCTTTTTACAAATTGTTTTAAAACTTGTTTTAAGACTTGAGCACTGAGTTGAGGAAGAGTAAAATTGTGTTCATTTTCTTTAAAATGATATGTGAGAACTATGTATTCCCAAGAGTAAATGTTTTTATATTTAAAAGAGATGGAAACTAAGATTTCTAAAAGAGTTTTGAGTAGTCGAGTACCATCTCTTTTTATAGAAAGATTTTGAGTTATAATCTCAAACCACAGAAAGAGTATGTTTCCCTTTTATCAAGTTCAAGCTTATATTTATTCTTTAGAATTCCCCTTACATGCTCGTACATCCCTTGTACTGAACTATTTGTCCTATATCATTTAGTGATGCAAATAAAGGTACTCAAGATCATCAACAGGTGCTTCATTGATACCACATGCAGTTTGAGTTAGCTATGGTGAGCCTCCTTTCTTCCGGAGGGTTCCACTTTTACTTTAATTTATATAAGCTGTTAGAATGTCATGGGTCTTGTCCCGACTTTTATCTTTGTCAGTAGAGGATTGATAGATAAACAATACAGTTTCTAAAGTCTGTTAATTTATTTTGTTAAATGTTTTTAAGACTTAAGTTGCTTATTTTATGGCGAGTTGAATACATTATTTTTATTTAGTTTTTAAGCTTTATATGCTTAAGTTAGTCATCCTGTTGTAGTCAGCCATGATGAGGGTTCTCTTGGGGACTAGAAATGGTTTTTATGTGCCGGCCACGTCCAGGTTGTAGGCTCGTGTCTTGACAAACTTGGTATCAGAGCGTAGAGTTCAAGTGTTCTAGGGTGTCTATTAAGTCGTGTCAAGTAGGACCTTATTTATGGTTGTGAGGGCCCCACTTATATAAATGAGGGACTACAGACATTTAGGAAAATTTTCTCTTCTTTCATACTCTTAATCGTGCAATAGAGCTATGTCATAGAGACTCATTCTAACTTGTGTGTTCTAATATCCATTCGATTGCCCCTCATACTAGAGGTAGTTGAAAATCAAAGTCAATTCTTTATCGATGAGTTGTTCTTACCAAGAGTCTTGAGGAAGCCATGAGGATCCAAAGGGGCTTAAGAAAATCCCATAAGTAAGTGTTCAGTTTCAGAGGAATGCACCCATATTAATATGAATTGTGTATTTGAGCTAAAAACGAGTTGTACTCTTTTCCTTAAGTCTTGTTTCAGCTGAGATAGTATGTTTAAAGCTTGGGTAGTATTTTTGCCTGAAAAGGTAGCATGAGTTACGAGATCATGAGTAGTAGTAGTGAAAGAGCCCACAGTGAGAAGAAGGTATGCAGAGTGATGAATAACGTTTCAAATACACTTCATCCGATTCTAAGTGCAAACTATCGTTAAGCAATATAAAACCCAATAAATGAGTTATGGTCAAATCCACATGGAGCGGTACGTGTTCAAATTCAATTAAGAAGTACAAATGTGATCTAGCTAGCTACAGGAATAGACATTATCGAAAAAGACATGAAATAAATTAAAAGGGTTGACACGAATGTCAGATGGGGGAGCTTTGCTTGCAACTATCAACTACAAAATAATCACACAAAATTGAAATACGAATATAGAGAGGAATTCTCGGGATGTGATCAATTATAGAAAAATTTTACTATATGGGTAATTGTAACTACTATAAATAGCTAAATGTTAGTGGGTAGGCTAGACTATGAGTGAAATAGCCTTCTCTCAAACAACTATTCTGCTTCAAGTGATTTCTTTCAAACATGAACAAGCATATCAATTAAGAACAACCCACACCTTAATTTGTCCACTCTCTCAAGCTAGATGGGTAGGATTGGGTTTAGGATTCACTCTCTCGAGTGGAGCCCAATACCTACAAACCATTAATCGAAAGCTTATGCCCCAAACCTTCTCCCTCGATCAAGCTAAGAACACAAGACTAGAAGTGCATTTGCAACAACCATTCATAAATTAAGCCTCAACTAATGATTAAACCCACTTCAATGAGGTAAGTCAGGTTCGCCGAGTGGTTCGGAGAACCGCTCTTTGCTCTCGTCTATCGCCTTTTTGCATTGGCTCTCAGCATCCTCAAGTCCTGTTACTTTGGGTGATCACTCTTATTATCGCGGAACTGATCGGCGACACGCCGACTATCCCTTTTCTATCGCCGACTTGGTTTCTTCCCTTAGGGCAGGCACACTAGAACTTTAGGTGGTCTATTAGCGACTAGGTGATTCGCCAAGTGCTCTTGGCGATTATTAGGCTCGCCTTTCTCCACTTCTTCAGCTTGTTTTGTTCGTTTTTGCCTGTTAGTGTCCTTACTTTGCTCCTAAATCCATATACCTGAAAATAAAGGATTTAACATAAGTTTTACGCACAAATTAAGCATTTGAAGACACTAAAACTATATAAATAAAGTCCCAAATGAGTTCAAATCTAAGCCTCATCAACACCCCCAACTTAATCTTTTGCTTGTGCTCAGGTAAATCTCAAGATTAGTAGTTCAAAAAGGATGTCTCAAATAGTGCTGCACGAGACTCAATTGTAAATGCACGAGACTCAATCGTAAATGCACAAAACAAGGTTCAAACTACTCACACAATGATCAATTGGGCACTCAAAGATTCAAATTGTGACTTACCATTATCAAAGATGGTCAAGTTTACAATACTTGCTTCAAATGCAAGTTCAAGCTCAACAAAGGTACTTAAATGCCCTCATAACAAAGATGATTCCATATTCATACGAAATTCTTCAACAAGTCAAGGTTCCAGAATAATGTACAACTCTCACACTTACAAAGATGAACACATGCATGACTTCACCCATATGTTTGCCCTTATTTTCTAATCAACATTCGTTTCAGTTCACTCAAGATCACAAAGATCTTTTCAAGGCTTGTGACGGGGCTAAATGTCAAGGTATGGTCATTTAGGCATAGTGGCTTCCACCTTCATGAAGTATAGTTTGAACATTACTTTCCTCCTTTTCTTTAACATTTTAATAATGCTCATAATCTACCCCGTTATTCAACTTCATATGAACTACTAGATACCCCATTTCTTTTGCAACTTCTACTACTTTATTTCACAACTTTTTCATTTTTTTTCTTAGTTTCTTTTCTCCCTCTTTTTTTTTTTTTTACATGGAGGGGTTCCATCTTTTACAAAACCATTACTAAAAGGGGGATTTCTCACACTTCTTGACTTTCCTTCTCTTTTCACCACTTCACCAACTTAGGCTTTTGGCTTAAGTTGGCTATTCAAAAAAACCATACTTCATGAAAGTTATGGGTGAATGGATAAACAGAGGTCACAATTGTTCAAGTTTGTTCCATGAAAAAGGTAAGGCTCAAGAGTGTTCAAGCAAGGTTTACACATCTCACAAGGTTGGCCACAAAAGAGGTATATTGTCAAATTGTTTTCACTCTTCAAAATTGTTTCCTAAGATCATTACAAGTGCTTGCATCACTCAATCAACTGGACCAACAGGACAAATTCTAGGTGTCATCACACACAATGTTCAGAGTAATCTCATAGCACAAGGCATTCGTACCAATATCAAACAAGACTTCACACTTTCTAGCTAGCGTGCAATGTTCTTCACAAGAGACTCATTCGACAACCGGCTAGTAACAACGAGATGCTAAAAGTTCACATATTGACTATTTAACTTCGTTTGCCTCATCTTGGCCGTATATTCAATTTTTTCAATTAAGAGCACTACTCAAGTCATCGGTATTGATCACATTCGACACTCAAATTTGCACAAGAACAACCACAATCACACACATAAGAGGTGGCAAATTTTTAAAATTTGGTTCAAAACCATTTGTATATAAAACAATGGGCCACAAGCTAAAACATCCACAAGATCAAGATCAAAACACACACACACACACACACACACACACACATATATATATATATATATATCAACAAAATCAGCCAAATATTCACAAAACAAATAAAAAATAACAACATGTAGGTATGGAAATACCTCACCCCACCCAACAAGAAGAAGTAGTTGTCCTCAAATGCAACTAAAAACCAAACAAAGTATAACAAAATAACAAAGAGGGAAGGGAAAAATCATCTTGCTAAGCTAAGCCTGGGTGAAATCTTCATCTCAATCACTCCAACTATCGGGGCATCAGAGCCTCATGTCATACTTGTGATTGGGCATCAGTGCCCGATGTAGCATAAATTGTGGTTCTACTAGAGCCTGCCACAAAAGTAACCCTCAAGGAGGTCTGAACAACACAATGTAACATTGCCTCCTCTAAATCAGTTGGGCCCTCAAACATAGTCCCTTCCAGGACACCAAGCTGCTCCTCATCTGTCTCATCCTAGACTCTGTAGCCGCATCATCACCTCCAACCTCATCTCCGGTTGTAGCTGGAGGCACATCAGAACGAGCTGGAATATCTGTGCTTAGGTCATTAGGGATCTCCACAGTCCCAAAAATGAGAGACATATCAGCGGACTTTAGCTGGTCCACAACCTTCCTCAACTCCGCAATCATAGCCTTTAAGGTCATTAGCTCATGAGAAACTCCCTGACCTCTCTTACACACCCCTATCCTCGCTGTGAGAGCATTAATAGAATCTCTGAGAGGTGCCAATGCATCAGTGAGAGCTCTCTCACTCATCCTGGGAACTGCGACCTCTAGCTTTAAGGCACACACATCAACAAAATGGGTTAGGTGCCCTATCTGTAGCAATATGACCTGGGTGAGCGGAGGTCAGGATGTGGCAGTGCTAGCAGTAGATCTAGGAGGTAGGGGAGCGGTAGAAGAACTCAGTGTCATAGAGGGGGCAGAGCTAGAAATACCTGAAGGCCCAGTGGCTGGAGTAGGCAATACAACCTCTGCACGTAATGTCTCAATATCAACCACCCGTGATATATCCACTGAAACTTCCCTCCTTCTCTTAGCCTCTTCCTTCAGGTACTCGACCTCAATTCGATGGATATCAGTAGAGGAGGGGGGAGTCGCTCCCACCTCTGCCTTCTCATCTTGCAGAACTCTGTATAGCTCAGTGATTAACATTGAAAATAGAAGAGATGTGTGGTGCTTCTTGGCCCTCATGGCCATCTCTTACACAATGATTACACCTAAATTTAGTCTCTTCCTGGCAATAATGGATCCAAGACATGGCTCCTTTGTGTGGCGGAAGATGGACTCATTTTGGGATGGCATGTTGTGCTATTAATAAAATAGAACCAATACCACGCTGCCACATTGAGTTTTTTCTTCTCAATTGGCACTCCACCCTCAATCCACCTAGGAGTATTGTCAGAAATGAGAAGAGCTAGCCAACTTTTCATATCCTCCAACGTTGTTTTCTTGATCATTCTCTGGTAGTCATCTGCGAAGTTGTAAGTGTATTCCAAGATGGCATTTATGTCATCACTATTACATTTTACCTTCTTCCACCGAACAACCACATAATCCTCTAGTTTGAAGTTATTGGCCTTCCTCTTGCCTTGTGGTACCAAAGCTCTATAGGCTTAATAGAACTCCTGGACCCAATTAGGAATGTAGGGACCCAAGGGTTTTGTGAAGAGTTGGAATTTGTGGTACTTAATGGTGCTCCGTATATTCAGATATCTGTCCACCATACCATCTGTGGACAACCTCTTCTCCTCAATGATTTATCCTCAATCTTTCAACCGTTAGTCTGTTGAGAAACCGGGGAGGAAGACCCTGTATAGGTGGTGCTGGGACCACAGTCTGAGCTTAAATGGGGAAAGATATGGAGTCTGAGGCACCTAGATCCTAGATGGATCATGCATCCCCTTGGAGCAAAGCTTTGCTCACCGGGTATGTAGAAGATGGTCATCTTCAGGATCATAGAAGCCTGAGAGTCCTCGAATCTCCCTCATTGACTAATGAGTTGAGGTGAGTCTCATAGACTCCCTCACTGTCGGTGACTCTACCATGAGTGCCTTGCCCTTTCCCTTGCCTATTCCACTCTTTGTAGGGAGCTTAGCTAACTTTGCCTTCTATGCAACTGCATCCTCATTTATCACGACTCCTCTTGCCCGCTTGCCGGGCGTCATATTTCTTCTGGGAACTTTTGGTTGAGCCAACACTACAAAAAACATAGAAACATGTTAGAATTAATTCCAGAAAAATGTAGAAATTAAGTTGCATAAAGACTCACCAAACCGGTTGGGGAGTCACTTAGGTGAGCTTGATCGGGCTCGTCGAAAGTACCATCACAAAGAATTCTAGAATCAAGGCATGTCGGCAATGTTTAGGGCCATTCGGTGAATCACTAACACCAATAAGTGAACTTGAAGTAGCCCGCCGAAAACGACAATGCATTTTAAGGGTTGGGGGCGCAGAAAGGGAGATCAAGAAGACCTTTCGGCGAGGCGCCAAGTGAACTCGGGGAGCTCAGACTTCCCACCGAAAGTTATGAAAAAAATTTAGACAAAATATGAAAATTTAGGGTGATCTGAAGGGGACATCGACAAACCACCGAACCACTCGGCAAGCTCAACGCAGCTCGCCAAACGGCCCAACGTGCCTGTTTTCAACCCCATTTCCCAAAATCAAGCCTACAGCCCCTGAATTCAAAATCAAACACAAACATCATGCAATTAGAGGTATACCCATATGATCCGTGCCCTCGGGGTACTTAGACTTCCCCTTATTTGGCCAAAATTGGTCTTTTGATGACTTTTGCCCTTAAGAATGACGTCAAACGCTCCATCGTTGGGCAAATTATGTCATTTAGCACAACTTGGGGTTACTTAGACTTCACCCCACTATATCCAACACAAATAAACCACAACTCAATAATTTTAAAACCGATTTCATCAAACAAGACACGTGAATAGACATTTCTAAGCATTTAGGCATGCATTTTGAATCAAAATGGGCCAACCACCACATTACACACAATCAAGGTAGTTACCCAACATCGAACAACAACACATTTACCTATTGCATTTGAGTTCAACAGAAAAATTAAAGTGCGGGGTTCGGAAAACCAACCTTAATGCCAAATTTAAAGTTTGCATAGATAGGTGGCAAATATTTCCAATTTCGAGCACAAGATCACACAAAAATGTAGGCAAAAGAGAAAAATATGGATGTTTTAAAGTTCTGGTGAGAATGTATGAGAGTAAGAAATAAGAGAAGATGAAGGATTTTGAAATTTTAAAGTGTTTTGCCTTTAAAACATTTTAGTTTGCTGCCCCGTCGACTGAGCAAGTTGTGCTCACCGACATACTCGGCGATTTGTCGAGTGGTATTTTCCTCATCGAGTTTTACAGGACCTCTAGTAAATTTGGGGGTTCAAACGATGGACGAAGTCGGGCTCGCCGACCTGTTCGGCGAGTCGCCGATTAAGCATTTAGTCCGGTAAGTTTTATAGAGTGTCCCTTAAAGCCTCGTGGTTCCAACTTTGGCCCAAGTTGGGGCTCGCCGACCTGTTTGGCGTGTCGCCCAATGGACTTTTTACTTGCCAAACTACCCATTTTCCAACACTTTTCACCTTTCAACCTGCACAATCAAAACCTGTTATTCAAAATCAAAAACTAAAGCATTAAGAACTTGGGTTATCTCCCAAGAAGCGCCTTAGTTAGCGTCGTGGCACGACGAGGATACCAAATCAAGCTTCATTTTTGGGGCTGTCCATTGTATCACTAGGCAATCCCCCTTATTATCTTGGATTCAAATGAGAAATTTGACCCATTTGGGTCTCCAACTAATTAATAGAGATTGAGTGAGAGGTCACCGTCTTATTGAGAGTTGAGACATCCTGTTTCATCTCTCTCAATAATTTTTTCGACCCTTCAACTATGTTGAGAATGCGTGAGAACATTTCTTCTATTCGGCCACCTTTAGATTCCTGGGGCTTTTGACGCTCATAGGAGGGACATACGTATCTTGTCACCCTCTCTTTCCTTCCTAGTGGTGTTACGATCACGCCAATCTCTGTCATGGTCTTTCCCTCCCTCATCTCTATTCCAACCTTGATTTCCACCCGATCTTGGGTAATTTGCACGATAACCTCCTCTTTTATTGGCTAAGAAGTTCACTTCTTCATTGTGCAATGCTTTGAATTGTGCTTCATTGGGGTTTACTCTACCAACATCCACAACATTAACACTTTTTGTACCAACACCCATGACATTTTTAGTCAAGATATCCAGTTGGGTCATTATTTTGGCCATGTTTTGGTCTCTTTCTTGATCTTTTTTGATATGCTGTTTTGTCATTTTAAAAGTGAGAGGAGAGACTTGGTCTTCACGAGTGTACCATGCTATGTTGATCTTGGTTTGCAATCTAGGAGCTGGGATGCTACGTCATAGGGTTGTTGCATTATACCACCAAGAGAAATTTGATCAACTACTACTTTATTTATCGAATCGAGGCTCGTATAGAAGTGTTGTAGTAGCACATTATTTGGAAGTCCATGAGTTGGGCACTGAAGCACCAACTTCTTAAATTTTAGCCATGTCTCATGGTTTGGCTCACCTTCCAAGCATCTGAAACCTTGGATGACATCTCTTAGAGTCATCATCTTCGATAAGGGAAAGAATCTCACTTGGAATGTTACGGTGAGCTCATCCCAAGAGGTGATGGAGTCCCTCGATAACTCAGCAAACCACTTAGTAGCTGTACCAATTAAAGAGAACAAAAACAACTTGAGTCGGATCGATTCTTGTGATATGTTCTTAATTGAGAACGGTCCACAGACATCTACGAAGTTTCTAATGTACTTTTGGGGATCGTCATGAGACAACCCCCCCAAATAATACTTTAAATTGTAGGAGATGAAGCGTTGTGCTTGTGATGTGAAAAACAGTGTTTCATTCAGCCGGTGGTAGACGAATGGCACCAACACCACCCACTTGGATTGGGTCATTGACATCATTGAGTTTCCTAATATCGTCTTGGTGGCCCACTTGGCTACCATTACTTTCGTTAACGCTCATCTCCTCCTCTATTTAACACTAGCAACACCAAACCAAAAACTAAAGTAAGTAGATTCAACGACAATTGTAAAGATCACTAAAAGAATTTTAAACAACACCACTCCCTGGCTGCGGCAACATTTTGATGAATAACGTTTCAAATACACTTCATCTAATTCTAAGTGCAAACAATCGTTAAGCAATATAAAACCCAACAAATGAGTTGTTCAAATTAAATTAAGAAGTACAAATGTGATCTAACTAGTTATAGGAATAGACATTATCGAAAAAGACATGAAATAAATGAAAAGGGTTGAAACGAATGTCAGATCGAGGAGCTTTGTTTGCAATTATCAACAACAAAACAGTCAAACAAACTGAAATACCAATATGGAGAGGAATTCTTGGGATGTGATCGATGATAGGCAAATTTCACTATATGGATAATTGTAACTATTGATAAATATCTAAATATCAGTGGGTAGGCTAGACTATGAGTGAAATAGCCTTCTCTCGAACAACTATTCTGCTTCAAGTGATTTCTTTCGAACATCAGTAAGCATAGCAATTAAGAACAAATAAATGCTTAACTGATCCACCCTCACAAGCTAGATTGGTATGATTTGGTTTAGGATTCACTCACTCGAGCAGAGCCCATATCAACCCAATACCTACAAACCATTAATCGAAAGCTTTAGCCCCAAAACTTCTCTCTAGAGCAAGCTAAGAACAAAAGACTAGAACTACATTTGTAACTACAATTTATAAGTTAAACCTTAGCTAATGATTAAACCCACTTCAATATAGCATTTAAACTAGTAATTATCAATAGCTATACGTTAATTCAACCCATAATCACATGATCACACTCCAAGAATTGGGTTTAGCCAAACATCATAAAAAGGTAAAAATGATTACCAAATTGCTTCTCCATCAACTTGGTAAGAGTGTTCAAGCCTTTATAATGCTCAAAATCCGAAGAAAGTTAGTAAACCACTTGCAAAATCTCCAAATGGAATATCCAAAAATCTTCAAGTCTCTTTAGAAACTATTCTAAATGGTAACAAGATAAAAATTGGAAAAGAGAACTCCTAAATTATGAGTTCAAAATTCAATCTATAGTTGCCCAAAATTAGCCACGAAGGGCATTAGCTAAGGTAAGTCGGTTCATCGAGTGGTTTGGCGAACCGCCCTTTGCTCTCGTCGATCACCTTTTTGCATTGGCTTTCATCATCCTCAAGTCCTGTAACTTTGGGTGATCACTCTTATCATCGCGGAAATGATTGTCCACATACCGATTGCCCCTTTTTTGTTGCCGACTTGGTTTCTTCCCATAGGGCCGGCACACTAGAACTTTAGGTAGTGTAAATAGCCACTAGATGATTCACCAAGCTGTATTGGTGATCATCAAACCCACCTTTCTCCACTTCTTCAGTTTGTTTTGTTTCTATTTTTCCTGTTAGCGTCCTTGCGTTGCTCCTCATTCCACATACCTGAAAATCAAGGCTTTAACATCAGTTTATGGCACATATTAAGCATTTGAGGACACTAAAGCTATACAAACAAAGCCCCAAATGAGTCCAAATCTAGGACTCATCATAGAGCTTCAGTAATCTATAGAAAGGTGTAGTGATGGGGTAGATGATGTTATTACAATCGTGTACCAAATCAATTATAAGTAACGAGTTCATTTATCATTTAGAGTATATTTTAACCAGGATAAATTTGATGTCGATGTGTCATTGTGTTAGAGGAGACTAAGTATATCTGTGGAATCAGATAGTAGAGTATTTATGAGGTGATAGACCCAAGCTAGGCTTATGAACATTTAAGGGGGAAACCCCATGGTATTCAGAGGATGATAGAGTTAATTGAGAGATAATGCACAGTAAGTGAGTAAATAGTACTTAAGCTGTGAAGTGGAATGTGATAGAAATTTTTGAGTGTAGTGGCTAAGAGGTAAATATTGACTACTTGTCATAAGGTCCTATTGGATTAGTGTTTCTACAATTGTGCATAGTAGTGGTGAGTTATTATAGTAGGCAAGCAATCATATTGATATTTAGGTTTAGTAATAAACACCAAGCTTGGATTTACGATGAGTGTCATGATTTAAAGAATGACAACATGAGAGTGATGATGTTAGTCTACGAATTTGAACTAGAAGAGTTAAAATAGAGCAGGTGAGAAATTGAGATGTTACCAACAATAAAATTGAGTTGTACGAGTGAGAGACCCTAACCTTTAGATAAGGGCAGTGAAGTGTGGCTATGCCACAAGAATAACTAGAGCATTAAGAGGTTAATAAAAACACCTTAGAAATAGGCCTTAGTACCTACTTATGGATAGTTCGGTAGTCATGCAATAAGCTTCTCCCGAGTGCTAGAGTAAAAGAGGATTTAGACCAGTTAGAGATGATGGGATAGGATTATAACTTTCAAGTGTCAGCTTTAGACCTAAGGGGAGATGACAAGATGAGAAATCAAGTCAAGTGTTTGAGAACAAGATAGTAATGAGTTCGAAAGAGTATGGTAGATATCTTTTCAGAGGTCCTTTTAGTAATGGAGTGATGTTAGAAAGAGGAATGTTAATGATCCTATCATGATAATAATGGTGTGATAACTTTTTGTAAGGTTATAACTGATAAGGAAGAGGAGGATGAGGTTTGCTATGAGAAATAGTTAAATGAATGCCCTTAGTTGGTTCCTTAGTTGGTTCTGAATAGTAATACAACCAATTCTAGTTGGTGTAACAGAGATGATAAGAGTAACTCTGTTCCATACCCGGTGCAACTGCCATTCAAGGACGAATGATCCTAAGGGTGAGATTATGTAACACAACTAAATTTTTTTCGAATTAAGACTCGAACCATCCTTCATTGTAAGTGGATTTTACCAAGGAATTTAAGCTTTCTTGAGTGTTAAGGTCACTAGAAATAGCACATTGAGTTCCAAGAAGATTTAAAGAGTTCATTCAAGTCATTCCTAAGTTCCTTTAAATTTTGGGTCAACTTCAAATGATCATAACTCTAAGTACATAATGATTTAGGTGGGACATAAGATATTAAATGAGAGGTCTTTGAATTATCTTTCCAACACCACCAAGTTTGCTAAGTTTCGAGTTCGGATGAGTGACATATGCCCTTTTGAAGTCACACTGTCCAAATAAGTAAAGTTACCCGAAAATAGTAAGGAGTATTTTGGTCTTTTCCTTACCCAATCAAATTTAATTCATTTTAGGAAGGTTTTAGGGGTATAATCTTATTAGGTTCAGTTTTATGTTCCTAATATACACCTAGGGTTTCAGTTGAGAGTTCAAGAAGAGAAGAGAAGAGAAAGAGGAGAAAAGAGGAAAGGATCAAAGCGTTCGCCGAGATTCTTTGAGGATTTTCACCATGGGTTTGATCCCTAAGAGGTATGTAAGTTTTCATAGTGTTGGGTTTGTTCAGCCACATGCCAATCATGAGTTTTTTTTATGAATTTCATCCATAAGTTTGAGTATGTTGAGTTCTTGATGAGTTCTTGATAAGTGTTCTTGAAGTTCATTCAAAATCTTGTTTTGTTGGGGTTTTGATGAATTATTGAGATGAAAGTTAGTGATTTGAGGGGTTTTTGAGTGTATTATTATGTACATATGTTGATTATTTGATGCTAAGTGATTGGGGAAGAAACCATTCGATTCTAGGTGAATTAGGGTCCGAAAACGAGCAAACTAAATTTGTTGGGTTTTCTAGGTTGGGCCTTGTACCCTGAGCCAGCCAGTGCACCATAAATCCTCTTCTGTAGTTAGGGGCTGGCACCCCGTGTCACTCAGTGCGCCAGGGTCGCCTGCCCCCTTTAGTTTGCAGTCAGTTGCTCTGTTTGAGTTCTTATAAAGTGTACCTTCACTCCCTTTTGATTCTAAACACTCTAAACTACTTCTAAACACCTAGAAATCAGTCATAACATGAATCATAACCTTGAATTCATAATTCAAATTCAAGGTAGTTTAAGAGTTAATTGTTGAGAGTTCTTTCGAACATTTTGAGAAAGTCCCTTTGAGTCTTTTTGAGGAGTCTTTTGTAAGTTCTAATAACTTGTTTCAAGACTCAAGCAAGTGAGTATGAGAATGAGGAGAATATATTCAATTGTCTACATTACCATCACAATATCCTTCGTATTATGAGCCATAACTCTTGAATTCATAATTCACATTCAAGAGAGAGTTTAGAGTAGAGTTCAAGAAAGTGTTTGTGTTCAATTGTGAATCCTTTGAGATCAACTATCGATTTGAACTAAGTGTTGAGTAAGTAAGTATGAGAATGAGAAGAGTCGTATACATGAGTTTCACATTGTTATGTAGACCCTTAAGTCGAGTCGTTCATACCCATAAATTCCTCATGAACTCCATCAGTTGAGTATCTTTGAGAGGAGTAGTATCTTGAAGTTCTAAGTCTTGAGTATTGAGTTCCATATCATTTTGGGATTATACTCCTAATCATGGGGCTACTACATGTTACCCATGAAGGTCCTTGAGTTGTGTAGTTAATGCCCATGAATCTGCATAAACCCTATGAGTTGAGTCATCTTGAGATGAGAGGTATCATTGATGCCTTGAGTTGAGTAGTGCATGCCCATAATTCCGCATGAACCCTCTAAGTCGAGCATTCTTGTGATTAGCAATATCACTGACTCCTTGAGTTCTGGAGTTTTTCACTTCCGAGTATTGAGTTCTATGCATTGTTATTTAAAACCTTTAATTGAGTCGTTCACGTTCATAATTCGACATGAACCCTATTTTAAAAAGTCTTTTTACAAATTGTTTTAAAGACTTGAGCACTGAGTTGAGAAAGAGGAGAGATGAGTTCATTTTCTTTAAAATGACATATAGGAACTAAGTATTCCCAAGAGTAAATGTTTTCATATTTAAAAGAGGAGGAAACTCAGATTTCCAAAAGAGTTTTGAGCAATCGAGTACCATATTTTTTATAGAATGGTATAGAGTAATAATCTCAAACCACAGAAAGCATTATGTTTTTGAACATATGAGCTAGTCATATTTTGGGAGTAGTATTGAGCATCGATATGGGGGAGAGTTCAGATAACCACATCCCCCATAAACCATGTAGCCAACGTGGGTAGAATGGGTCATACTTTTTAGATGATTCATTAGTGCTTTTTAGCATAGACTAGAGTATCCACTTAGTTGAGAGGTTCTTTACCCCAGCAAGGTATAGGACAGTTTTGGCAGCGTGGGCGAGATGTTGTATCATTGCACAACTCATAGTGATAGTTGTCGATTAGAGAAACTTCCACATAGATATTTTGTATTCTTATATACACAGAGTGATATTGTATTTTTATATACAAATTGAGTTATTATTGTATTCTTGAATACAATTGAGTTATTATCTACTGTTTTAAAAGTTTTCCATACATTACATCTTTTATTGTTTCTTTATACTTGAGAATCTTGATTTGAGTATCTTGAGTTGGGTACCTTTGAGTTGAGTATCATATCTTTGAGTTAAGTATCTAATCTTTGAGTTGAATATCTTATTTTGTAGTTAAGTTTAGTTGAGTGAGTTTAGAAGAAGTAAGTATGTTTCCTTTTTATCAAGTTCAAGATTATGTTTATGCTTTTCAATTTCCCTTACATGCTCGTACATTACATGTAATGAGCCATTTGGCCTTCATTGTTTCATGATGCAGATACATGTACTCAAGATCATCAACAAGTGCTTCGTTGATACCGCATGTAGTTAGAGTTAACTATGGTGAGTCTCCTTGCTTTGGGGGGTTCCACTTGTACTTTCAGTTATATCTGTTGTTAGGATGTCGTGGGTCTTATCCTGACTTCCATATTTTTTAGTTAGAGGCTTCATAGATAGACAATAGAGTTTCAGAAGTCTGTTCATTTATTTTGTTAAACGTTTTAAAGACTTAAGTTGCCTATTTTATGGCAAGTTGAATGCATTGTTTTTATTTAGTTTATAAGCTTTGTATGCTTGAGTTAGTCTTCTGCTTGTAGTCACCCAGGATGAGGGTTCGCTTGGGGACCAGCAATAGTTCTCGAGTGCCAGCCACGTCTAGGGTGTAGGTTCGGGTCGTGATAGAAATACACTTTATTTTCTGCCTCGTTAAAATCCTTTCCAGGAAAACGCATCGGGATAAAACCTAGGCCAAGGGAAAAAGAGTGCAGCGCATAGTTTACTCCCCTTGTTGCAAATATCAATTAATTTCTTGGAGACGATGCATTCCAATCTTGGATACCAATTTTTCAAATGTTGAGGTTGGTAATGATTTAGTGCACATATCCTCTAAATTATCAACTGAGCGAATTTGTTGAACATTTATTTCACCTTTCTTCTCAAGATCATGAGTGAATTTTTTTTTTTGGTAAAATATATTTTTTCTATATCCTTTAATGTATCTTCCATTCAGTTGAGCTATACATGCAACATTATCTTCGTACAATGTAGTTGGAATATCCTTTTACGTAGGAAAACCAAACATTTCCTGAATATGCTGAGTCATTGATCACAACCAAACACACTTCCTACTTGCTTCATGGATGGCTATTATTTATGTATGATTTGAAGAAGTAGTAGCTAATGTTTGCTTCATTGAACGCCAAGATATAGTTGTGCCTCCATATGTAAGTAAATAGCTAGTCTGAGATCGAGCTTTATGTGGAAAACAAAAATATCCAACATAACCAATCTTTTCTGACTTGGATTTATTAGAAGAAAATAATCCCATATTAATATTTCCCTCAAGATATCTGAATATATGTTTGACTCCATTCCAATGTCTCTTTGTTGGGGACAAGCTGAATCTTGCCAATAAACTTACTGCAAAATAGATATATGATCGAGTATTATTGACAAGATACATTAGCGCCCCAATAGCACTAAGATATGGAGTTTCATCACTAATAAGCTCTTCATCAATTTCTTGAGGTCGAAATGGATCTTTATGTATGTCAAGCGATCTCACAACCATCGGGTTACTCAATGGATATGATTTATCGATGTAAAATTTCTTTTAAACATTTTCTGTGTATGTTGATTGATGGAAAATTATTCCATTTTTAAAATGCTCAATCTGTAGGCCAAGACAAAATTTTGTCTTACCAAGATCTTTCATTTCAATTCTTTCGTTAAACAGTCAACAACTTTTGAAAGCTCTTTAGGAGAGCCAATGATATTTAAATCATCACAACTATTATAACAAAATCAGATCCTGACCTTTTTATAAAAACACAAGAACAAATAGGGTCATTTTTGTACCCTTCCTTTAGCAATAAGACTATTGTACCACATCCGCCTTGGTTGTTTTAATCCATATAAGGATTTTTAAAGCCTTATCGAACAATTTTCTTGCAAATTTTTATATGCTTCCGGCACATTGAATGCTTCAGGAACTTTCATGAAAATATCGTGGTCCAATGAGCCATATAAATAGGCTATGACAACATCCACTAGATGTATTTCAAGCTTTTCATGAACTGCTAGATTTATTAGATACCTGAAGGTAATTGCATCCACCACATGGGAATATGTCTCCACATAATCAATGCCAAGCCTTTCCTAAAAACCTTGTGCCACAAGTCATGTTTTATATCTTACGACTTCATTTTTTTCATTTCGTTTACGCATAAAACCCCATTTGTACCTCACTGGCTTGAAACCTTCAGATGTTTGGACAATTGATCCAAAAACTTCACGTGTTTCAAGTGAAGTTAATTCTGTATGAAATGCATCCTTCCATTTTGGCCAATCATTTCTCTGTCTGCATTCATTGACAGATTTTGGTTCAAAATCATCACCTTGTTGCTTATTTCAACAACAACATTATATGCAAAAATATTGTCCACCACAATATAATTTTGATTCTACTTTTTTCTCATCGAGACATAACTTATTGAGATTTCTTCATTCTCATTATTTTCAGCTATTTGGACCGTCTCTGTGGTCTTATCATTTATTATGTGTCTCAGAGCTCCTCTTGAGAAATTTCCTCCATGATATGATCTTTATGATCATTTGTTTCTTTTCTTTTTCAAGGATTTTTATAATTTGAACCAATTGGCCTACCATATTTTAAATGTGGTTTAGACTCATTTGCTTTAACAATTTGTCCTACTAGGACATTAACTATAACGACCCAAACTGTCGTTATTAAGGAAAGGAAAAATGTTGGGGAAAAACTAGGGCTACTATCTAGTCAGAGTGGGCTAGCGACGGCGCCGCAGCTGGATGGGACGAGCTAGAGCAGGAATGACGAGACAGAACTTAAATAACGCGAAGTCTTATTTTCTCCTTTTTCAAAAACACCAAAAAGAGGCAAGGATCATGCTAGAAACCCTCAAAAGGTTGCCTTAGGCTTGGGGAGGAGGGAGAGAGAGATTTCTAGCATAAGGATGCTTATAACTTGCGATATTCAGTCAAAAATCCACCGTCTCATCATTCGGAAGCCTAGATTAGAGCTATAATCTCTGTACAGCTACTTGGCACCCAGGTAGGCTAGGTTTGTTATTGAGTAGTTGTAAATTTGTGATTCACTACGTAGAATACTTGGAATTGATGGTAGAATGCATGTGTAGGCTTTCGTGCACCAAAAAGGGCAGTTGTACATGTAATTCTAGTTGTTCCATCAGAATTACACCATAGGAGGAAGTCTAATCCTGTATGTCTTGCGTGATGTATGCTAGTAATTGCTTCATTGTAATGAATGCAAGTATGTGAATGAGGCCTTTTTG
Source organism: Solanum bulbocastanum (assembly GCA_037074985.1). NCBI lineage: Eukaryota > Viridiplantae > Streptophyta > Magnoliopsida > Solanales > Solanaceae > Solanum > Solanum bulbocastanum. The sequence continues at coordinate 16,180,177 of CM073602.1, read as the reverse complement.
ATCAAGCCTAATGAAATGAGTATGAATGAACAAATGCAAGCCATGATTCAACACTTGATTGTATGATTATGAGTATATATATTATGAGTGTGATTGTGATTGTGGTTGTGTTGAATGGATTGGGTTTCACGTACCAACACGTATACATGCATTAGATCAGGTGTCATGTTCTAACATACTAACATATAATGGATCAAGTGTCATGTACCAACACATATACATGCAATGGATCGGGTGTCACATTTCGACACACTAACATACATTGGATCGGGTGTCACGTTCCGACACACTAGCAGTTTGCGTGTGGGTTCTATGAGAGGATTATTTAATTGTCATACGCATTTCTTCTGAGAATGTGGAATTGTACATTTTCCCTGAAATAATAATAGATGTGAATAGCAGTTCTGTATATGTATGTTTATCATGTAGCGTTTACTTGTTATATCTCATTAAGAAATGAACTGTGAATGGTCAGGCCTAAATTGGGATGTGGTATAGTAAGTTGAGACCAAAAGTCTTGGTGTTACTATTTATTACCTTAGAGAGGTTGTCTGTGCTCTTTTAAGCAGAGAAGTGAGGAGGTGTTTGTGTCGTAAATTTTAGGTAGCTGGGTCATACCTGGGAAGGGGATTCATATTGAAACGGTTAGTGGGCCTTGATAGAATGGACTATGAATTAAGGGTATGTTGTGAGTGGCAGGCCAAGTTAGTAATGGTTACATCTGGAACCTCTTTAAGAGGTAGAAGGGTTAAGTTATGATCAAGAGCGGAGCGAGTAAGGGATTAGAGTCAAGTGTACTAGTATATGCTAAGGTATCCAGGAATGGTAAGGGCATAAGGATATTAAGGTGGAGAAATTAATAGTTTATTTCATGTTTCTTGGTGGTTGATTTTCATATATTATGCGGTGGTTATCGGGTTGACCAATGATGCCTATCAGTATGTGTGATTGTACTAATACTACTATTTCTATGCCTTTGGAATAGTCTAGTTGCAGGGTCAGTGATGTCTCATAGTTGAAGACGAAGACAATCTCTAATATCTTCTATTTTTCCTTCCAGGTGGTGGGAGATTCGTCATTTTTTATCATGTTTATACCTTGTAATCTTAGAAGCTCTTGTGCCTCTTTAGAATAGATTCTTGGGGTGTTAATTACTTTACAAGTCTTAACTCAAATTATTGACAAATTCTTTATTTTATAAAAATATCCACGAATATTCTTTTATTCGTCATTTTTCTTAATCTTCCGCATGTTTTTAACTGTTTTGGGATGGAGTGATTTCCTACTTAGGTGTTTGATAGGTGCCCTCACAGCCCCGGTAGGTTGGGTTGTGACATCAACTTGAACTGGAGCATTTGCAGCTTTAATATAAAATTTCGTAACCCTTGGAAGGTTAGGAAATGCATTTTGCATTTGATTTGCAACATTTTGCAAATAAATCATCTTTTTAACCACTTGCTCACATTGATGTGTTCGAGGATCTAAATGAGATAGGGATAATTAATTCCAAGATATCTCTTTTTCCAACTACTTATGTTCTCCCCCTAATGTAGGGTATATTGATTCATGAAAATGTCAATCACCACACCTTGCCGTAAATATATCTCCAGTCTTAGGTTCCAAATATTTGATAATAGAAGGAGATTCATACCCAACATGCATCCTCAACCTTCTTTGGGGACCCATTTTTATGCGTAGCGGTGGGGCAATTGGAACGTATACAACACATCTGAAAATTCGAAGATGGGAAATATTTGGATCATGACAAAAAACCAACGATAATTGAGAGAATTCATGATAACTAGTTGACCGCACTAATGTTGTTGCATGCAAAATAGTATGCCCCCATATTGAAATAGGCAACTTTGTCCTTAGTAACAATGGTCTAGCTATCAATTGGAGACGCTTAATCAATGATTCCTATAGACAATTTTGAGTGTGAACATGAGCAACTGGATGTTCAATTGTTATCCCAGTGGATAAACAATAATCATTAGAGTCCTACGATGTAAACTCGCCAGCATTATCAAGAAGAATTGTCTTTATTGCATAATCTGGAAATTGTTCTTTTAATCTTATTATTTGAGCCAACAAGCTCGCAAAAGTCATATTGCGAGTTGATAATAAGCACACATGTGACCATCTTGTAGATGCATCTATCAAGACCATATAGTACTTAAATGTCCCACATGGGGGATGAATTGACCCATATATATCACCCTGTATACGTTCCAGAAATGCAGGGATTCAATCCCAACATTAGATGCTGATGGTTTAATAACCAACTTTCCTTGAGAACAAGTAGCACAAGAGAATTTCTTTGATTGAAGAATTTTTTGATTCTTCAAAGTATGCCCATGTGAATTCTCAATAATTTTGTGCATCATATTATAACCGGGATGGCCGAACCGGTCATGCCAAATGATAAAATAATTAGGATTAATAAACCCTTTGTTTACTATGTCATGTGATTCAACCATATTAATACTTGTATGGTACAATCCAGAAGAAAATACAGGTAATTTTTCATGCACATATTTTTTCCTTCAATTTTACTATAGTAATATAAAGGTATTCAACCTTTCCTTCATTGACAGTCTCAACATGATAGGCATTTCGGCGAATAACCTTGAAACTTAATAAGTTTCTTTGAGACTTACTACAATACGATGCATTTTTAAGAGTTAATATTGTTCGCCCAGGTAGTAGTAAGGCCGCTCTTCCAGAGCCCTCAATTAATTTTGTACTGCCAGATATTATATTAACATACACCTTTTTCACAATCAAATTAGAGAAACATTTATTTTCTCTTAAAATAGTGTGAGTTGTAGCACAATCAAGAAGACACATATCTCCTTTACTCATCTTGAACCAATTGAAGATTGGGGAATTTCATTTATTTTCATTAAATAAAAGTACATCATAAGAAGTATGAAAAATAAACAATTCTGCAAGAAAATAAAAGTACTTTTTTTCTGAATATATGAACAACATAAGGAAAAACATAATAATTAAAAGCACATAAATAAAACAACATAATTATTTTCCCCAATCAAATGATCAAACATTAGCTTTGATCTCCAAAGAAGTCTTCTACTTTCAAATGAGTAATATCATCAACGTCATCAAAATCATCATCTTTTAAAGCCAAATTTGATTGAATATTTTCATCATATTTTTGTGAAGGTCTTGCCTCAGCAGCATTTTTATAAGTCAAGTGTGACTCCACCCGGGCATTAGAAGAAGATGCACCATTTTTATTTCCTTTTTCTTTTCAAGGAATCTTGATAAAGCCTAACAAAATGCTCAACTACTCGGCATTCTTTCTTCCAATGTCCTTTCATGCCACAACGATGGCAATTGCCTCTTGAAGGATTGCTATGTGAACCCACGTTGTTCTCCTTTTTTTGGCGACCACCACCAAGAACATTATTATATCGTCCCCAGTCATTGCCACGTCCGCACACATTATTTTGTCCCTATTTTTTATTTGTCTTCTTTAGACTGGCCATGTGCTTCAACCTCATTTGCTTCCGGTAACAGAGCAATTCCCATGGTACGGGCCTGATGGTTTGTCAATAAATGAGTAATATGTTGGTCAGCAAGGCATGAGATCAACTCAAAATACTTTTGAATCCCCTTCACGGTATTGTTGTTGCAATACCAAATTTGAGGCATGAAGAGTCGAGAGAGTCTTTTCCAACATATCCTCATCTTTTATATCTTCCCCACATAATATCAATTGGGAAGTGATTTTGTATACAGCAAAATTATATTTACATATAGTTTTAAAATCTTATAACCGTAAGTGAATCCATTCATAATGAGCCCTTGGCAATATCGTTGCCCTAAGGTGGTCATACTTATCCTTCAAACCAGTCCACAATTCAAGTGGATCTTTCACCGTAAGGTATACAACCTTCAATCCTTCATCCAGATGACGACGAAGGAAAATAATTGTCTTTGCTTTGTCCTGACTCGACGTTGTATTACCATTGGTAATAGTGGAACCAAGACCTTTAGCGTCAAGGTGAATTTCAGCGTTGAGTACCCATAACAAGTAATTATTTCCAGAAATTCCAAGTGCCACAAACTCGAGCTTTGATAAATTCGACATGATAAAACTATTATAGAATATAATTAAATTAGACTAAAATAAATAGTGAATACATAATTAATTAACAAAACTTTTTTTATAGCAATGGTAATAACGTGACACATGTTATTGTACAAAGTAACATCAACTAGTTAATTAATGTGTTAGTATCAAACTTCCGAGCAATTTAAACGAAAATTCTACCTAACATATAACTTAGATAATTTCTAGCAAAAATTTCTAGACAAAATTAAAATTCATGTAATTTAAAATAGCATAATTCACTTGATGATTAGGTGAGAACATAAACTTTTTGGACATATATATATATTCCATTGTTTAACTACCAAAATATACACATACTGTTTAACACCTTAACATTTCATAATATGTAGTATATTATATTAGAGTGATTAATAATGAGAATTACGTGTATGAATACATACCAGAAGCTTAACTTGGAAAAATCAAAATGATATTAGAGCTTCATGCTAATAACATGATATAAAACTTAAGAACAAAAGAAGAATAATATAAGATAACTTTCTTTCTTTCAAGTGTATTCAACATTATTCTCAACACCACTATTTATAGGATTGCATTGAGGAATACCAAATGGTGTCGTAAACATTACATTAAACCTTTAGAATTACTATCCATTAAGGAGGAAATAAACCTAGGAGTTATGGTCATCAATTTAACCATATTATCAACAACATTACTACCAATAAATGATGAAATTAATCTAGGAGTTATGGTCATCCATTTTACCACATTATCAACAACATTACTACTCATAAAGAAGGGAATTAACCAAGGAGTTATGGTCATTCATTTAACTACCAAAATGATTTAGAACATTTTCCACCAAATACTAATAAATGAAATAACTTTTCCTATTTCCCAACTTATTGAACAACTAAAATTAATTTATCAAAAACTATATATATATATATATATATATATGGTTTTAATTTATTTAAATATAATAATTAATAAAAATACTTAATTGGACGTTATAGTAATAAAAAAAATATAAGTAATGATTTGCAAGTCATCAGATCGGCATAACATAGGAGTGAAAGACTTTAATATTAATGTGTGATTGTCTTGGGTAGTTGTTAACTAGGATTTCCACATTTGAATTATATGATTTCTATAATGTGTTGGTGTCTACCATATTATCTAACATGTTTTGAGCTTTGACAATTATAGTTGAAGTATTTTCAATTTTTTTTTATTTAAATATGTATTTAAATTTATTTAAAAATAATAATTAATAAAGTTACTTAATTAGAGGTACCATGAGAGAATCTACATACAACGATGGGGTTGATTTGTATTCTATTTAAATGCACATAAACATGGAGAAATCAATCAAGTAACTCATTTTCTCAAAATTTAAGCTTTTCATGAATATGCATAAATGTGGAAACATGAAACTATCTAAGACACATTAAACCCAAAGAGTAAACCATGTAGCCAACGTGGGTAGAAAGGGTCATACTTTTTAGATGGTTCCTTAATGCTTATTAGCATAGACTAGTAGATCTACTTTGTTGAGGAGGTTCAATGCCCCGGCAAGGTATATGATAATTTTGGAAGCGTGGGCGAGAAGCTCTATCATCACATAGCTCATAGTGATGGTTGTCGGTTAGAGAATCTCCAACACAGTTATATTGTATTTTTATATACAAACTGAGTTATTATTCTGTTCTTCAATACATTGAGTTGCTATCTGTTGTTTTAAAAGTTTTTCATATATCACATCTTTTATTGTTGCTTTATCTTGAGTTGAGTACCTTTGAGTTAAGTATCATAGCTTTGAGTTGAGTATCATATCTTTTAGTTGAGTATCTAATCTTTAAGTTGAGTATCTTATTCTTGAGTTGAGTTTAGTTGAGTTTAGTTGAGTGAGTTGAAAAGAGGTAAATATGTTTCTTTTTTATCAAGTTCAAGTGTATGTTTATGCTTTAGAATTCCACGTACACACTCGTACATTCCACATACTGAGCCATTTGGCCTGCATTGTTTCATGATGCAGATACAAGCATTCGGGATCATCAACAGGCGCTTCATTGATACCACATACAGTTCGAGTTATCTATGATGAGCCTCCTTGCATCCGGAGTATTCCATTGTACTCTCAGTTATATCACTTATTAGGATGTCATAGGTCTTGTCCTAACTTCTATCTTTGTCCGTTAGAGGCTTCATAGATAGAAAATAGACTTTCAGAAGTTTGTTCATTTATTTTGCTAAATGTTTTAAAGACATAAGTTGCCTATTTTGTGGAGAGTTGAATATATTATTTTATTCAGAGTTTTTCATTTGAGTTTCAATCATTTTTATTAAGTTTTTAAGCTTTGTATGCTTGAGTTAGCGTTCCGCTTGTAGTCTACCAGGATGAAGGTTCACTTGGGGACCAGTAATGGTTCTCGAATGCTAGCCATGTCAAGGGTGTAGGCTCAGGTCGTGACAAAAGTGTCCTAGGGTGTCTATGAAGCCGTGTTAGTAGGGTCTTGTTTATAGTTGTGAGGGCCTCACTTCTATAAATTAGGGATGATAGACATTTAAGAAAAGTTTCCCTTCTTTTATACTCTTAATCATGCAATAGAGTTATGTCATACAGATTTATTTATACTCGTGCATTTCTCAGAATCATTTGACTACCCATCATACTCTAGGTGGTTGAACAGAAAAGTTAGTTCTTTACCACTGAGTTACTCTTACCAGAGTCTTGAGGAAGTCATGAGACTCCATAGGGGCTTGAGAGAAGCCCATGATTAAGTTAAGTGCTAAGTTGATGCACTCATATTCATATGAATCGTGTGTTCGAGCTAAAAGAGAGTTGTACTCTCTTTCCTAAGCCTTGTTTCATCTGAAATCCTTATGAGGAAGTATGCTTGGAGCTAGGGTATTATTTCCACCTAAAAAGGCAAAATGAGTTACAAGATCATGAGCGGTAGTAGTGAAAGAGCCCAAAGTTAGAGGAAAGTATGCAGAGGCATACAGATCTATGAAAATGAGGTAGTGATGGGGCAGATTATGTTATTGAAATAGTGTACCCAGTAAGTTATAAGTGATGAGTTCCTTTATAAGTAGAATAATGAATAATAATGTTGTAAAGAGTTCTTGATAGAAGAAAAAGAAATAGTTACTAGTCAAGATAAGTTAGAGTCTATTGTTAACCAAAATATAGTGGATGTCGATGTGTCATCGTGTTAGAAGAGGCTAAATGTATGTGTTAAATTGAAGCACAAAGTATTCATAAAGGGATAGATCTAAGCTAGGCTTATGATTTGTTTGAAAGGGCCATGATGTTCAAAAGGTTACAGAACTGATTATGTAATAAGGTATGGTATAGTAGGAAAGCAATCATATTGATATTTGGGTTTAGTAATGAACATTAAGCTTGAATTTGAGATGAGTGTCATTATCAAAATAATGACAACATGAGGGTGATGATGTTACTCTTGAAATTTGATCTAGTAGACTTGACATAGAGTAGGTGAGGAATTGAGATGTTTGCTCAATGAATGTGAGTAGTACAAGTGAGAGATCCAAACCTTTAGATACGGGCAATAAAGTGTGGCTAAGTCACAAGAGTAAAAAAAGAGAATAAAGTGGTGTACCGATAGGGTATATAATTAGTGGAGGCTAAAAGAAACACCTTATAAAGAGGTCTTAGTACCCGCTTATAAAGAGTTCGGTAGTCATGAGATAAACTTCTCTCGAGTGTTAGAGTAAAAGAGGATGTAGACCAGTTAGAGATAATGGAATAGGTCCATAGCTTTCAAATGTTAGCTTTAGACCTAATGGGGAGATGACAAGATGAGAAATCAAGTCAAGTGTGAGAGAAGGATAGTGATGAGTTCCAAAGAGTATGGGAGATAACTTTTTAGAGGTCCTTTTAGTAGTGGAGTGATGTTAGAAGGAGAAAGTTAATGTTCCTATCGTGATGATGATTGTGTGATAATTTCATCTAAGGTTATAAAATAGGAGAATGAGGTTTTATTAAGAGAAATAGTTAAATGAGAGACCTTAGTTGGCTCCAAAGGAGTTGGTTAGTAGGAGTCCATGGAGTTGTTAGAGTACTAAGCTTTAATATGGTGGTAAAGAGTAATAGTCTTGGGATGAAATTTCCTATAGAGCACTATAGAACCCAAACCTAAGGATTTGGGTTAAGCTTGAATATAGTGAAAGCGTACCATTAGAATAAGACCTTGGTAAAAGTAACCCCATTCCATACCTAATCCAGTCGACCTTCGAAGACGAATGATCCCAAGGGGGAGATATTGTAACACCCCGAAAAATATTTGAGCTAAGACTCGAACCATCCTTCGTAGTGAGTAAGTTTTTACCAAAGAATTTAAGTTTTTCCTAAGTGTTAAGGTCACTAGATGTAGCACCTTGAGTTCCAAGAAGAACTAGAGAGAATTCTTTCAAGTCATTCCTAAGGTCTTCTATGTTTTGAGTATCTTGAGCTAAAGGACAATAACTGAGCTAAAGTGGATCCACTAGCTAATGTCTCTATAGAGAATCATCCTATGTGGTCACATAGGTAAGTAATAAAATATTGCTACTAGAAACCCGACCTATACTAATGCAAGAGCTTCCATCTCAATATCCGCTAGGTGCTAAGCATAAATCCCATAGAATAGTCATTTCTTACTTGTACTCATTATCCATGGAAGAGGATGTTATCTTGCCAATTAAAGCTAAGTCATTATCCATGGAAAGGTATCATTCAATAACCAGTCCAAGCTAAGTTTCATTAGGATAGCTCTTAATCTTTGATTCAATTAGGTGAGAAGACCTTTCAACCTTAGAATCCTTATTATGTGAGAAAATCTTTCACAATCATGCTTTTATGTGTGTATGAGAAATCCTTTCAACAACTCAACAACAACATCATCATTGATACTTTACTCTCAAAGCATCCTTAAAACATTTGCATAGATTTCATAAGAACATGCATAATTCCATAATTTACCTTTCAAGGTTCAAAACTCACTTTCAATCATAAAAATTTAGAAAACATGGGTTAGATATGGATTTCATCATAAACTCATGTAATTCCATCAATACATGCTTAATTTCATAAACCTCTACTTTCATAATAAAAATCCCAAATCACATGATCAAAACTTGAAAACATGGGATTACATGGGTTCATAGGGGAATCATCATAAAATCATAGTATTTCATCAATTCATGCATAAAATATCATAATCTAATCATTTAAATCAATAATCAAGAGAACCTATGACAATTGGAGAAAACTCCTATCTCAATTGGGGATTTCTAACGTTACAAATAGGTATATTTGGGAACTTAATGAATGGAAGGAATCCATGGATGAAAACTATCAAATCACAAAGCCAACTGCTTATCTTCAATGGAGGAATTGAGACTTGACTTGAAACCCTAGGTTGAATCCTTTTACTTCAAGCTTTCTAGAGAGAAATATTTGAGAGTTCTTTTGGTGAATTTGAAGTGAATGAACTAATTTGGGGGTTGGAATAACTAGTATAAGGGTCTTAGTGAAGGGTAATATGACGTAGTATAGGGATAAAATAATTAGGAAAACACCCAACTGCCCCTAAAACTTAACTGCCAGGCACGACCTACGGACCCATACCAATGGACCGTGGACTGACCTAAGGTCCGTCTTGCAAGACCGTCGTCCATGGTCAGAAAATTGGTTTTTGGAGTCCTGACCTACGGACCCTCGACCACAAATCGTGGTCTGATCAACGGTCTGTTCGTCAGGTCGTGGTTCTAGACCTCTGGGATTGAGTTAGGCTGGCCAACCATGGACCACACCTACGGTCCATGGTCCCATCCACGGGTCGTGGGTGGCCTTCGTCGAATTCAGGGTGTTACAATATGTTCCCCTTGGGATCATTCATCCTCGAATGAGATTCAAGCAAGTACAAAAAGAGTAGGAATGGAACTAACAACCAAACCATCGATGCAACTTCATCTACATGAATATAATCAAGGTAGACTTATCGAATCCAAGCTAAGACGTAATCAAAACATCATAAGATGGGTGAAACTAAATCTAGCAGCCCATCATGCATACAATACACATATACGAGGAAGAAATAACAACTCCAAGCTAACATCTGAGGAGGAAACATGTCACAACTCAGGGGTACCCCCTAAAGGTAACATGGCGTGTAGAACCCTGAAGGACTTCATACAAGCCTCTTAGTTCTCATAAGATAAGAAATATAACAATAAGAGTAAAAAAATAGCCCAAAGTCCAAACATTTTATAAAGCAAAAAGCGGTAGCCTAAACTCATTTCTCAAAATAGCGATCTAATACAATAGAATGAAATTGGGCCTAGCCTATACATCATGTACAAAAGAGAAATACAAGAAATGGAACTAAACAATAAACTCCGTCCTTGAACCATGAGGACTCACCAAAGCTCAGGAATCAATCAAATCACCCACTAGCCACGAAACTTAGCACCCTGAATATCGGACCCTACATTTGAAAAAACATTAGGCAGGAGTATGCGTTAGTACGTACAAAATAATGTACCAAGTATGATAGGCATGCATAAAACATTTAAACATGCTAAAAAGGAACATTTCATTTCCATGACATGCAATTGACCAAGCTAAATATGGTATAAAGAGTTACAAAACATAAGTAATAAATCATGGTGAATGCAAGCTAACTTCTTCTTTAAAGCTTTGAACTCATATGTGATATCTCTTGAAGTAACCTTAGTTCATTATTACTTGTGGGGAATTTTCCTTAACTGACATGAGACCAAGTGAGCTATAACATGGAGTCCAGTGTCTAACCCACACCGAAAAGAGGTGTCCTACTTGCTGAAGGTAGAACCTTGAACTTATAGCTTAAGGGGATCCACTAGCTAATCAATCTATGTGGGCACATAGTTCTTTGATAAGGAGATTGCTACTAGAAACTCGGCCTCTACTAACAGGGGAGCTTCCATCTCATGAGATTACTTTGGAAAGTCGTCCTCTACAATAGGAGAACTTTCATCTCACTATCAATATCCACTTAGTGCTAAGCATAAATTCCCACGAAACAGTCATTTCTTACTTGATTTCATTACTCATGAAAAGGTTCACTTGGACAACCAATTTAAGCTAGCTTCATTAAGATAACTCATTGTCTTTGATTCAATTAGGTGAGAAAGCCTTTCAACTTAAGAATCCTTTCTATGTGAGAAAACCTTTCACATCATGCTGGTATGTATTTTAGTGAGAACATCTTTTCACAACACAACATCATAATTGGTACTTTACTTTCAAAGCACCCTTCAAACATTTGCATAGATTTCATGAAAATGCATAAGTCCATAATTTACCTCTTGAGGTCAAAACTCACTTTCAATCATAAACTCTTAGAAAACATGAGTTCAATATGAATTTCATTATAAGTACATGTAAAGATTGCAATACATACTTCAATTTCACAAAACTCTACCTTGAAGATCAAAATACCACATCATATGATTCACAACTTGAAAACATGGGGATTACATGGGTTCATCGGGAAATCATCATAAACTTATTGTATTTCATCAATTCATGTATACGAGATCATAATTAAATAATTTAAAACAATAATGAAAAGAACTTATGATAATTAAAGAAACCCTAACTCAATTGGGGAATTCTACCATTTGAATAGACAGATTTAGGAACTCCATGGATGAAAGAGTTCCATGGATGAAAACTATCATACCTTCAGTCCAAATGCTAGCCTTCAATAGAGGAATTGGAACCTTATCTTGAAACCCTTGTTGAATCCTTCTTCTTCTTCTTCAAGTTTCTAGAGAGAGAATATTCAGAGAGGAATTGGTTTCTTTTTGTGAAATTGGAAGAATGAAGTGAATGGGTTAATTTGGTGGTTGAAAAAGCTTATTTAGGGGTTCTAAACTTAGGCAAAATGACATAGTATATGAACTAATTTATTAGGAAAAGACCCTACTTCCCCTGAAACATCAACTAGCAGCAACTACCAAAGGACCCAGTCGACAGACAGTGGTCTGACCCATGGCCCATCCTGGTGGACTATCATTTGGTTTCAGGGTGATCTTAGGTCCTCAAACCACGGACCCTGATCACGAACTGTGGTCTGACCGACGGTCCATGGTCCATTCCACGGGTCGTGGGAGCTGGCGTGGTCTTACACCTGCAACATCTGGAAAAGCTGTTATTTTGGTCTTCTGAATATGGGGTGTTACAAAATATCAACTCTAAGCTAAAACATGCTCATATCATGTAGTCTACATGCAGTTCATACTCAAATGCACATAAACATGTAGAAATCACTCAAATTGACTCATTTTCTCAAAAATTATGTTTTTCATGAATCATGCATAGTAAGGAAACCATGGAAACATTCAAGACACATGACTCCAAAAACCAAGAGTGAACTATGAAGAACTCATTACCTCAAACTAGAGTAGGAGTAGAAGGAATGAGATGAGGATATCAAAAAATCATATCGGCCTCAACCTCCCAAGTAGCACCATCAACTAGCTGATTCCTCCACAACACTTTCACAGAAGCAACTTCTTGACTTTCCGATCTAAAATCTCAACTGGTACTTCTTCATAAGAAATATTCTCCTTAACTCCCAAAACTTCTAAGGGAACTGTAACATCCCTAAATGCTAACAAGAGTTGCATGTCAATTTACCGTTGCTTAATTTCTACAATATGTTTTATTCACATTTTGGGAACTTAAAATTTTGTGATATTTGCAAACTTGCTTAGCATAAATTGTAATCATAATTTAAGGGATTGTATTGGGATATTTACATAAAATTCTATTCTAATTATATATAACTAAATAGTGGTGAGGCATATACATACATATGTATATATATATATATATATATATATATATATATATATATATATATATGCATGTTTGGGTAGCACAAAAACTATTTGGGCATCACCTTTGAAGGCCAGCTATCTAAGTGACAAACATCACTTACATGGCTATATATTGACACTTCTATAGTGAATTTTGATTCCTTCTATAGTGACCTCATCAAGGATTATGACTGCACGATTGATTATCATCCAGGAAAAGCCAATGTGGTTGCAGATGCATTAAGTTGAAAGTCCTTCGCAAGCATTTCTGTGAATCCTTTGGCTTTGCTCCTTGAGTTAAGAGCCATGAATGTTCGTTTCGCACTTGATTCAAATGATTCAGTTATTGCTAATTTGCAAGTAAGGCCAATATTACTTGAACAGGTGAAATAAGTACAAAAGGTAGATAAGAAACTTGTAAAATTGACCAGAGAAGTTCAAAATGGGAAAAAATGTGATTTTACATTAACAGAGGATGGTGTCTTATTTTATCAAGATAGACTATGTGTCCCTAATGATGATAAATTGAGGAGAGAAATATTGAATGAAGCATATACCTTACCATATGCAATGCATCCTTGGGGTACAAATATGTACTAGACCATCAAAGAAAATTATTGTTGGAATGGTATGAAGAGAGACATTGCGGAGTTCATTTCTAAATATTTGGTTTGTCAATGAGTAAAGGAAGAAAATCAGGTTCCAGTTGGTTTACTACAGCCCTTGTCGAAGCCGGAATGGAAGTGGGAGAGAATAACTATCGACTTTGTTTCTGGACTTCCTCGCACCCAAAGAAATCATGATGCAATACGGGTGATTGTGGACAGGCTAACTAAGAGTGCTCACTTCTTAGCAATCAGGATAGATTACTCACTTGAGCGTTAAGTAGAATTGTACATTAATGAGATCGTAAGACTACATGGGATCCCTATGTCTATTGTATCTGATCGAGACCCAAGGTTTACATCTAGATTTTGGGGTAGCTTGCAGGTTGCTTTGGGTACTAAGCTGAAATTTAGCACTTCATTCCATCCGCAGACAGACGGCTAGTCGGAAAAGGTGATACAAGTTTTGAAGGATATGCTTCGAGCTTGCATTATGGAGTTTGAGGGTAGTTGGGACAAACACTTGGCTCTGGTAGAATTTGCTTACAATAACAGTTACCAATCAAGTATTGGAATGCCTCCTTATGAAGCTTTGTACGAAAGGAAATGTACGACCCCTCTTTGTTGGAGTGAAGTTGGTGACAGGAAACTCATTGGTCCTGAAATTGTGCAACAAACAGAGGATAAGGTAAAAATTATTAAGGATCGTCTAAAGATTTCTTCGAATAGACAAAAGTTGTACGCTGATCTTAAAAGGCATGAGATTGAATATCAAGTGGGAGATAAAGTATTTTTAAAGGTGTCTACATGGAAAAAAATTATAAGATTTGGCAAAAAGGGAAAACTTAGTCCCCGATTTATTGGACCTTCTGAGATACTTGAAAGGGTTGGACCAGTTGCATATATATTGGCTTTGCCACCTGAGTTAGACAAGATCTACAATGTCTTCCTTGTTTCTATGCTCAGAAGATATCATTCTGATCCATCTCATGTTCTTCCTGTTGAATCTATTGAGGTTAATCCTAACTTGATGTATGATGAAGAACCTATTTTAATTCAAGCTCAAGAAGTGAAGCAACTTAGAAACAAGAAAAACCACTTAGTAAAGGTACTTTGGAGAAACCATTTGGCAAAAGAAGCTACCTGGGAGAGAGAAGAAGACATGAGGACCTAGTATCCGCACTTGTTTCGAGACTAATGTAAGGTAAATTTCGAGACGAAATTTCCTTAAGTGGGAGAGAGTTGTAACATCCCTAAATACTAACAAGAGTCGCATGATGATTTACCATTACTTAATTTCTACAATATGTTTTATTCACATTTTAGGAACTTGAAATTTTGTGATATTTGCAAACTTGCTTAGCATAAATTGTAATCGTAATTTAAGGTATTGTATTGGGGCATTTACATAATATTATATTCTAATTATGTATAACTAAATGGTGGTGAGGCATATATATATAGATATCTATATATGCATTTTTGGGCAGCACAAAAACTATTTGGGCAGCACCTTTGAAGGCCTGCTGTCCAACTGATAAACATCACTTGTGTGGCTATATATTGACACTTCTATAGTGAATTTCTGTTACTTCAAAGCCTAAAAAACTTAGAACCTTAATTAACAAATTGTTCATCAAAATCACAAGAGAAAATCTTGGTTCTTTTTGCTGAAATTCGAGACACACACTGTTTTTTGGTAATTAGTCGAAATTTGTTTTGTAGCTGAGTAGTGTGTATTAATTTTAGAATATCTCGCTCTATAGAACTCATAGTTGGGTAAATAAATATGTTTTGGAAAGATAATTCACATACCTACAACTCTTATGTTTATGTGGAAGTCTAATTTAGCTGTTGTGGATACGAAATATGGGATGTAACACAGGACAAGTTCTGTTCAGATTTAGGATTCGAAAATCTTGTATGAAAAAATATTAGTGTATCGATGATATCATTTTGTACAAAATGTATTTTTAAGTGATTTTTATTGCGTCGCAATCTTAAGAGTTGTATCTACAGCTTTCGTGAAGGTTATAATGTCTAATTTAGCTGTTATGGATTCGAAATATGGTACGCAACACAAGACAAGTTCTGTCTAGATTTCGGATTCAGAAATCCTATATGAAAAACTATTAGTGTATCGATGATTTCTTTTTGTACAAAATGTATTTCTCGGTGATTCTTGTTGCGTTGCAATACTATGAGATGTATCTACATCTTTCATGAAGGTTATAAAGTCCAGTTTCACCATTTTCCTTTTAAAATCTAAATTGCAACATGGGGTACTAGACTAGCCAGAATCACTGTTTTAGGAGCATAGTTGTATCTGTGCAGGCTGAGCTTACTTGTGATGATAATCCTATTTTATTTCGACATTTTTGAGATACTAGGAATTGAAGAAGTTATTTAATTGTACTTTTAAGGTTGTATATACTTGTGAACAAGTTGGGGACCTTGATACGTTGGTTGGTCTACGGTTTGAGCTTGCGCAGTTTTGTTGGACTGTTGCTATAGTAAAGTTTTGAGGTTTTGTATAAACTTGTACTTTCACTCTTTTAACTGTTGTATATTTGAAGGTTGATCTAGATACCTTGGTTACCTTTTGTCACTTGCATTGTCGTGTTGGTATGACTTTTGTGTAACTCGTCCACTGGTACGGATTGTTTGATCACTGGACACTCTTGTTGGGACCTTGTCCTTCTTGTGTCTGTGACTTTGTCACTAGTGGCATGCCTCTTGATTCGGATCATTTTCCATCTTGATTCCGAATTTGTAGTTCGTCTTAAGAATGGAAGTTGTCCATGTTAAGTATGAACTAGAAAGCCATTTTTAATATGGTTCTTGGTTCTCTTGATTATTGGGTTGTGACCCTTCTTGATATTGGGCGTTTGCCCTTCTTTATACTTGATTGTGCTGGGTGTGAAGACATGAGGTATATATGGGGAGGTCCTTATTATTGAAATCTCTTGGAAAATGGTGTTATGAGTGTTCTTGTTGTTTGCATCTTTGAATATCAAACTTGATACTCGTTATATATTGTTACTTGATTTATTTATTATGTTTCAAGTATGCTGCTCATTAACTTGAAAAAAGTAGCTTGGAGAATTTTGAGGACTCCAAACTTATAGTTTTTGCACCACTAAGCTATATGGTTAGCGATAGTTGTTTCTATCATAGGGGCTGATCGATAGGAGGCATGAAGCTGGCCATTGGAGAAGGAAATTTTGAGAACTTTAAAGAAGATCACATTTTCATATAGGCATCTATATTTTGTATAAACTTTGGGACTTATACATAACTTATGTGTTGTATATTTGCATGAAATTTTGAGCACAAATCGGATCACATCACAATGGTTTGTAATTTAAGTATGTCTACTAGTTTGGTTCATTCAGGGTGTGTAAACCCAAGTCATGTAATATATTAATTTTACTGCATGTTTTGAATGGTTGTATGAAGCTTGAACCACTTGGTTGGGTACTCGAAAATTGATAATATTTGTTGTATATCATGTTACTAGCATGAGGAAAATACATGCGTAAAAACCTCGTAAGTTTTTAGTTTATGTATTTCAGAAGGGTCGTTACAAGTTTGGTATCAGAGCCTAGGTTTGTGATTCTAGGACTTTTGCTGTTAATTACTGGTATACTTGCTCGCTTTCGAAAAAAAAGTATTATTTGGACAATTTGTTCACTTACATGATTTATAATATTTTATTGCATGTAGAATGCACAGACATCATATACATGTCCATAATGCAATGTGATCTTCCTTTTTAAAGGAATTAAGTTATGACCTCTTCTGCAGACCGACCTATGGAAGCTACTCGTGAAGGTTTGGGTACTTCTGTTTCCCAACCTTATGCAGTAGAAGAGGTTGGAGAACCTTTCTCAGATCATTATGTTCCCCACACTAGTGGGTCTGAAGTTGGAAACCGTCAAGATGCAAGAGCTGGTTCATATACTCATATGAGTCGTGGTACTCAAGCCATGAATCCTTCTTTTTAACAAATGCTGAATTCTTTCACCACATGGCTGAAGCGATGTAGTATCCCAATGTGATTAACTTTGAGAAAATGAGAAAAATGGGTGGAGTGGAGTTTGAAGGCACCGTTGATCCCACGGATACTGAACAACGGCTGGAGCACATGGAGAGGGTATTTAAGCAGTTAGAGTTTTCACATGTTGCCAAATTTTAAGTATGTTGTTTCACTATTATAAAAGGATGCTTATGATTGGTGGGTATGTGTTCCGAATGCCAAGGTAAAACCTCCTGTTCTTACTTGGGATGATTTTCTTAGGGAATTTCGTATGAAGTATGTCCCACCTACTTATTGTGATGCAAAGAGAAAAGAGTTTTTGAATTTAAGGCAATAAGGCATGTCTATTGCTGAGTACCAACAGGAGTTTCTAAGGCTCTCTCGTTATGCTGGAGGTATTATGAAAGAGGAAAAAGGCAAGTGTAGGAAATTTGAAGATAGTTTATATGATTCCATTAGGAAGAATGTGGCAATCCTACAACATGAGAACTTTTGTAAGTTAGTGTCTACTGCTCTTACTTGAGAACGACTTGATAAAGAAGAAGCTAGTCTAAATGAAAACAAATTCTGAAAGCCTAGACCAGATTTTGGAGGTCCATCCAAAAGGGGAAGGTTTGATGATTCTAAAGCTGGTAGTGTTAACAGGCCATCTCAGCAAAAGCAAAACAGATCAGAATTTTCTACAGCTAGCACTCCAATTTATGGCCAAGGCAGGTCTCGTGTTCCCACTTATCCACAATGTGGAAAGAATCATTATGGTACTTGCAGGAGAGCTTCTGGTGCATGTTTCAATTGTGGGAGCTTTGATCATAAAGTGAAGGATTATCCTAATCCTAATAATGCTTCTCCCTTGAGAACTGAAGGCTCAATTCATAAGCCTTCTATTAATCCTCCTCGAACTAATGGAGGTGCAAGACCTAAAATTACACAAGCAGTAAGTGCAAGTGGAGCGAATAAAGCTAGTGGACCAAGGGATACTGCACGCGCTTATGCTATGAGGTAGAGAGAGGATCAAGATGGAAAAGACATGGTTGTCAGTAAATTTCACTTATTTGGCTAATGTGTGTTTACATTGTTTGATCCAGGTTCTACACATTCCTATCTTTGTTCATCACTTTATCTTTCTGAAAATGTGAAATATGCGAGACTTAATTTTGATGTCCTAGTTGAAAGTCCTTTGGGTTATCAAGTTCTGTGTAATTGATTTTATCAAGATTGTCCCTTTATGATTCAAAATCTAGTATTCCTTGTTGATTTGATCGAAATGCCCTTCAAGGATTTTGATGTTATTATCGGGATGGATTGGATTTATAAATATCATGCAGTGGTAGATTATAGGTCTAAGCATGTGACTTTTAATGATCTGACATTTTCACACATCATTGTTCAAGGTGAAAGATCATTAACATCTAGTATAAGTTATGTGGCCTTGGCAAAAAAGTTGATACGTCAAGGTTGTAGGGCATACCTTGCTCACATAGTTGATACACAGTTGGAGAGTCCTCGTATCAAGGACATACTAGTTGTACATGATTTCCCAGAAGTCTTCCCAGAAAACCTTTCGGGATTACCCCAGGAAAGAGAGGTTGAATTTCCTATTAAGCTTATTCTTGGATCTACTCCTATTTCTATCACTCCTTATAGAATGGGTCTGGCGGAATTAAGAGAATTGAAATCTCAATTGCAAGAACTTCTTGAGAAAGATTTTATTCCACCTAGTGTTTCTCCTTGGAGAGCCCTTGTTTTATTCATAAAGAAGAAATATGGCACTCTCAGGCTTTGTATTGACTATGGACAATTAAACAGAATCACAATCAAGAATAGATATCCACTACCAAGGATCGATGATTTGTTTGACCAACTGAAGGTGCTAAAGTATTCTTAAAGATTGATTTAAGGTCTAGATATCACCAACTGCGTGTTAGAGAGAATGATATTCCTAAAACTGATTTTAGAACTTGATATGGTCATTATGAATTTTTGGTGATGCCATTCAGGTTGACAAATGCTCCTGCGATATTCATGGATCTAATGAATGGAGTATTCAAGTCTTATCTTGATCAGTTTGTGGTTGTTTTTATAGATGATATTTTAATATTTTCCAGAAGTAGAGAAGATCATGATAAACACCTTCGGATTATTTTGCAAATTTTGAAGGAAAGGGAACTTTATGCTAAACTTTCCAAGTGTGAATTTTGGCTTGATGAAGTGAAGTTTTTGGGACATGTTGTATCGGCCGAAAGCGTAAAGGTGGATCCTAGTAAGATACAAGCAGTTGTTGAGTGGAGACCTCCCAAAAGTTAAATCAAGGTAAGAAGTTTCTTAGGCTTAGCAGAATACTACAGAAGATTCGTGAAATGCTTTTCCATTATCGCCTCTCTATTGACTAAACTCTTGCAGAAGGAAGTGAAGTTTAATTGGAATGACAAATGCCAAGAAAGCTTTGAAACTCTCAAATCCTTGTTGACTCAAGCACCTATACTTTACCAATTGAAAGAGAGGAGTATGTAGTATATAGCGATGCATCTCACAATGGTCTCGGATGCGTTTTGATGCAAGAAGGGAAGGTTATTTCTTATGCCTCTTGGAAATTAAAACCGTATGAATTGAATTATCCTACCAATGATCTTGAACTTGTTGTAGTAGTGTTTGCTGTAAAAATATGGCGGCATTATTTGTAAGGAGAGATATGTCATATATTCACTGATCACAAGAGCTTAAAGCACTTAGGTACTCAAAAAGAGCTAAACCTTCGACAACGTAGATGACTTGAATTCATCAAAGATTATGACTGCACGATTGATTAAAATCCAGGTAAATACAATGTGGTTGCAGATGCATTAAGTCAAAAATCCTTTGCAAGCATTTCTTTGAATCCTTTGCCCTTGCTCCATGAGTTATGAGCCATGAATTTTCGTTTCACACTTGATTCAAATGGTTCAGTTTGCTAATTTGCAAGTAAGGCCAATATTACTTGAACAGGTGAAAGAAGCACAAAATGTAGATGAGAAACCTATAAAATTGACCAGAAAAGTTCAAAATGGGGAAAAACTTGATTTTACATTAACAGAGGATGGCGTCTTATTTTATCAAGATAGACTATATGTCCCTACTGATCATAAATTGAGGAGAGAAATATTGAATGAAGCACATACCTCACCATATCTAATGCATCCTGGGGGTACAAAGATGTACCAGACCATCAAAGAAAATTATTGCTGGAATGGTATGAAGAAAGACATTGTAGAGTTCATTTCTAAATGTTTGGTTTGTCAAAAATTAAAGGCAGAAGATCAGGTTTCGATTGGTTTACTACAGCCCTTGTCGATGCCGGAATGGAAGTGGGAGAGAATAACTATGTACTTTGTTTCTGGACTTTCTCACAACCAAAGAAATCATGATGCAATATGGATGATTGTGGAGAGGCTAACCAAGAATGCTCGCTTCTTAGTAATCAGGGTGGATTACTCACTTGAGCGTTAAGTCGAATTGTACATTAATGAGATTGTATAACTACATGGGATCCCTATGTCTATTGTATTTGATTGATACCCAAGGTTTACATCTAGAATTTGGGGTAGCTTGCAGGAAGCTTTGGGTACTAAGCTGAAATTTAGCACTTCATTCCATCCTCAGACAGATGGCTAGTCGGAAAGGGTGATACAAGTTTTGGAGGATATGTTTCAAGCTTGCATTATGGAGTTTGAGGGTAGTTGGGACAAACACTTGGCTTTGGTAGAATTTTCTTACAATAACAGTTACCAATCGAGTATTAGAATGCCTCCCTATGAAGCTTTGTACGGAAGGAAATGTACGACCCCTCTTTGTTGGAGTGAAGTTGGTGATAGGAAACTCATTGGTCCTGAAATTGTGCAACAAACAGAGGATAAGGTAAAATTTATTAAGGATCGTCTAAAGATTTCTTCGGATAGACAAAAGTCGTACGCTGATCTTAAAAGGCATAAGATTGAATATCAAGTGGGAGATAAAGTATTTTTAAAGGTGTCTACATGGAAAAAAATTATGAGATTAGGCAAAAAGGAAAAACTTAGTCCCCAATTTATTGGACCTTATGAGATACTTGCAAAGGCTGGACCAGTTGGATATATATTGGCTTTGCCACCAGAGTTAGACAAGATCCACAATGTCTTCCATGTTTCTATGCTCAGACGATATCGTTATGATCCATCTCATACTCTTCTTGTTGAATCTATTGAGGTTAATCCTGACTTGACGTATGATGAAGAACCTATTTTAATTCAAGCTCAGGAAGTGAAGCAACTTAGAAACAAGAAAATCCACTTAGTAAAGGTACTTTGGAAAAACCATTCGGGAAAAGAAGCTACCTGGGAGAGAGAAGAAGACATGAGGACCCAGTATCTTTAAGGGGGAAAGAGTTGTAACACCCCTAAATGCTAACAAGAATCACATGTCGATTTACCATTGCTTAATTTCTACAATATGTTTTATTCACATTGAAATTTTGTGATATTTGCAAACTTGCTTAGCATAAATTGTAATCATAATTTAAGGGATTGTATTGGGATATTTACATAATATTATATTCTAATTATGTATAACTAAATGGTGGTGAGGCATATACATATATATATATATATATATGCATTTTTGGGCAGCACAAAAACTATTTGGGCAACACCTTTGTAGGCCTGCTGTCCAACTGATAAACAACACTTGTGTGGCTATAAATTGACACTTCTATGGTGAATTTTGGTTCCTTCAAAGCCTAAAAACCTTAGAACCTTAATTAAACAATTGTTCATCAAAATCACAAGAGAAAAACTTGGTTCTTTTTTGCTGGAATTCGAGGCACACACTGCTATTTGGTAAGTAGTCGAAATCTGTTTTGTTGCTGAGTAGTGTGTATTAATTTTAGAATATCTCATTCTCTAGAACTCATTATTGGGTAAATAAATATGTTTTGGAAATCTAATTCACATACCTATAAGTCTTATATTTATGTGAAAATCTAATTTAGCTATTATGGATTCGAAATATGGGACGCAACACAAGACATGTTCTGTCTAGATTTCGGATTCAGAAATCTTGTATGCACAACTGTTAGTGTATCGATGATATCATTTTGTACAAAATGTATTTTTCAGTGATTCTTATTGCGTTGCAATATTAAGATATTTATCTACATCTTTCATGAAGTTTATAAAGTTTAATTTAGTTAGCTGTTATGGATTAGAAATATGGGACGCAACACAGGACAAGTTCTGTCCAGATTTCGGATTAAGAAATCCTGTATGAATAACTATTAGTGTATCGATGATATCTTTTTGTACAAAATGTATTTCTCAGTGATTCTTGTTGCGTTACAATACTATGACATGTATCTACATCTTTCATGAAGGTTATAAAGTCTATTTTTTCCGTTTTCCTTTTCAAATCTAAGTTGCAACATGGGGTACTAGATTGGCCAGAATCATTGTTTTGGGAGCATGGTTGTATCTGTGCAGACTGAGCTTACTTGTGCTGATAATCCTATTTTATTTCGACATTTTTGAGATATTAGGAATTAAAGAAGTTATTTAATTATATTTTTATGGTTGTATAACTTGTGAACAAGTTGGGGACCTTGATACGTTGGTTGGTCTACGGTTTGAGCTCGCACAGTTTTGTTGGACTGTTGCTACACAAAATTACTGAGGTTTGTGTATAAACTTGTGCTTGCACTCTTTTAACTGTTGTATATTTGAAGGTTTATCTTGATACCTTGGTTACCCTTGTCACTTTCATTGTCGTGTTGGTATGATGTTTGTGTAACTTGCCCACTGGTACGGATTGTTTAATCACTTGGATCTCTAGTTGGGACCTTGTCCTTCTTGTGGTTGTTACTTTGTCACTTGTGGCATGCCTCTTGATTCGGATCATTTGCCATCTTGATTATGGATTTGAAGTATGTCTTATGAATGGAAGTTGTCCATGTTAAGTATGAACTAGAAAGGCATTTTTAATATGGTTCTTGGTTCTCTTGATTATTGGGTTGTGACCCTTCTTGAGACAGGGTGTTGGCCCTTCTTGATACTTGCTTGTGCCAGGTGTGAAGACATGAGGTATATATTGGGCGGTCCTTGTTATTGAATCTCTTGGAAAATGGTGCTATGAGTGTTCTTGATATTTGTATCTTCGAATATAAAACTGGATACTCGTTATATATTGTTACTTGATTTATTTATTATGTTTTAAGTATGCTGCTCATTGACTTGAAAAAAGTAGCTTGGAGAATTTTGAGGATTTCGAACCTATAATTTTTACACCACTAAGCTATATGCTTAGCGATAGTTGTTTCTATCATAGGGACTAATCGAGAGGAGACATGAAGCTGGCCATTGGAGATGGAAATTTTGAGAACTTTAAAGAAGATAACATTTGCATATAGGCATCTATATTTGTATAAACATTGGGACTTATAGATGACCTATGTGTTGTATATTTGCATGAAATTTTGAGGACTAATTGGATCATGTCACAATGGTTTGCAATATAAGTATGGCTACTTGTTTGGTTCATTTGGGAGGTGTAATATATTAATTTTACTTCTTGTTTTGAATGGTTGTATGAAGCTTAAACCACTTGGTTGGGTACTCGGAAATTGATAATATTTGTTGTATATCATGTTACTAGCATGGGGACAATACATGCGTAAAAACCTCGTAAGTTTTTGGTTTATGTATTTCGGAAGGGTCATTACAGGAACTATGGATGTTGGATCACCAACACATTTCTTCAACATAGAGATATGGAAATTCGGATACACCGATGCCAACTCATTAGGCAAATCTAGTTCATAAGCAACCTTACCAACACGTCTCAAAATCTTATATGGGCCTACATAACGAGGATTGAGCTCCCCTTTCTCACCAAAACTCATCACACCTTTCATGGGTGAAATTTTCAATTAAACCCAATCATGAACATTAAACTCAAGATCTCTTCTTCTTTTATCGACATATGACTTTTTCTGACTTTGATCCATTTTCAACCTTTCTCTATTAAGTCAAACCTTCTCTATGGCCTCATGTACCAACTCGGGACCTATTAGGGTGACTTCACCCACCTCAAACCAACCTATAGGAGATCTACACCTCCTACCATAT
This sequence comes from Solanum bulbocastanum, assembly GCA_037074985.1. Taxonomy (NCBI): domain Eukaryota; kingdom Viridiplantae; phylum Streptophyta; class Magnoliopsida; order Solanales; family Solanaceae; genus Solanum; species Solanum bulbocastanum. Next base: position 16,155,427 of record CM073602.1, on the reverse strand, counting down.
AACGCCTCAAATAAACCCATATCATTACTCGAGTGTTAGCTACTATTTTAAGAAAATTCAATCAATGGCAAATGTTCATCCCAATTACCCTTAGAATCAATCACACAAGCTCTCAAGATGTCTTCAAAAGTTTGGATAGTACGCTCCCCTTTCCCATCGGTTTGGGGATGGAAGGTCGTACTAAACTTAACATAAGTACCAAGACCCTTTTGGAAAGACTTCCAAAAATGAGAAGTGAATTGGTTACCATGATTGGAAATGATAGACAAAGGCACTCCATGAAACTTTACCATTTCTCATAAGTACAACTTAGCATATTCCTCCGCCAAATAGGAAACCTTGAAAGGAATAATATGAGCCGATTTCGTCATCCGATCTACTATAATCCAAATTGAGTCATGTTGTTGCCGGGTGCAAGACAAACAAACAATGAAGTTCATAGTCACATCTTCCCACTTCTAAGTAGGAATTCTAATGTCTTGGGATAAACCTCCTAGTTTCTGATGCTTAACCTTCACTTGTTGACAGTTCAGAAACTTAGTCACAAATTCTCCAATATCTTTCTTCATCCCATTCCACTAATAGACATCCCGTAAATCACTCTATATCCTAGTGGCTCCGGGTGAATGGATACCGCGAACTATGGGCTTCTAATAAGATTTGTTCCCTTAAGTCATCAACAATTGGAACAGACAAACGACCTTGATATCTAAGTTCACCATCTCCCCCTTGGGAGAAAGCCTCAATGGATTTCTTAAGCATCGTTTCTTTTAAGTCGACCAAAATTGGATCAAGACCTTGCTTGGCTTTCACATCCTCCACTAAATAGGATTATGAACCATTGCGAACCATAACACCACCCTTGGTAGACTCCACTAACCATATACCCAATCTGGCCAATCTATGAACATCTTTAACCAACTCCTTATTTTCTTCTTCAATGTGAGCAACACTTCCCATGGATAACCAACTGAGAGCACCCGCCACCACATTTGCTTTTTTAGGGTGATAGAGAACATTCATGTCATAATCTTTTGATAGCTCAAGAGACCTTTTTTGGTGAAGATTTAGATCCTTCTAATTAAATACATATTTCAAACTCTTGTGGTCGGTAAACACATCTACATGAACGTTATACAAACAATGCCTCCAAATCTTTAAGGCTAAAACAGTCGCCTCTAGTTCAAGGTCATGGGTATGATAATTCTTCTCATGAATCTTAAGTTGCCTTGATGCAATAAATTTTCTATTTTGCATAAACATACTCCTTAATCCAATTCTAGAGGCATCACAATAAACCACAAAACCATATCTCCTTTTTGGTAAGGTCAACACCAGAGCGGAAGTAAGTCTAGCCTTCAATTCTTGGAAACTCTTCTCACATGCTTTGAACCATATCTGATGGGGATAGAGGTCTAGGCAAACTCTTGACCGCATCTATCTTCTTAGGATCAACCTCAACACCCTTACTTGAAACAATATGGACAAGGAAAGCTACGAACCTCAGCCAACAATCGCATTTGCTAAATTTGGCAAAGAGTTGTTGGTCTTTAATAATTTGGAACACGATCCTCAAATGATCAATATGCTCATTCTCACTTCTCGAATAGATCAATATCTCATCAATGAACACAATCATAAGCATGTCAAGGTATTGTCTTAACACCCTATTTATCAAATACATAAACACCACAGGAGAATTATTATAATCCAAACGACATTAACGAAAACTCATAATGACCATACCGAGTTTGAAAAGCCCCCTTCAGAATGTCATCTTCTTTCAGCCTCAATAAGTGATAACCCGACCTAAGGTCAATCATGGAAAAGTAACTTGCACCTTGAAATTGGTCAAATAAATAACCTATCCTTGGAAGAGGATACTTATTCTTAATAGTCACCTTATTCAACTGAGGATAGTCAATATGCATACGAAGAAAACCATCTTTTTTACTAACAACCAAAACTAGAGCACCCCATGGAGAGATACTCGGTTGGATTAAACCCTTATCCAACAAATCTTTAAATTATTATTTCAACTCCTTTACTTCTACTGAAGTCATATAGTAAGGAGGAATAGAAATAGGATATGTATCTGGGAGAAGGTCAATATCGAAGTCTATTTCCCTCTCGGGAGGAATACCGAGTAAATCATCGTGGAACACTTCCAAAAACTCGTTAACAATAAGGACCAACTCAAGAGTAGGGGTTTCGGAATCTACAATCCCTCACACTAACTAGATGGTAAATGCAACCTTTAGAAATCATCTTTCTAGCTTTAAGACAAGAGACAAACTAACCCTTAGGAATAGAATTTTCCCCCTTCCACTCTAGGACAGGCACATTCGGAAACTGAAATTTAACTAGATGAGTTCTACAATCAATAGAAGCATAAAAATAGTATAGACAATCCATCCCATTTATAACACCAAAATATAGTATATATCAAGCTCTACTAAGTCAACAAGAGTAACTCTATGTGCCAAGGAAATGAGACACTTTCGATAGACCCTCTTAGCCATAATAGAATCACCAATAAGAGTAGAGACAGAAAAAAGATAGAACAATACATCCGGAAGAACATCAAACCTCATAGCCACATATGGGATCACAAAAGACAAGGTATCAATGGGATCAAGTAAAGCATAAACATCAAGTTGGAAAACTTTCAACATACGGCAACCACATCGGGAGAACCCTATTGTTCACCACAAGTCTGAAGTGCTTAGAATCGATTTTGTTTGGGACAATTGGAACCTAAACAACTAGGAGGAGCTTGCTTTCCCTCTCTTCCTTTAGTCATGAGCATTGGGAAATCCTTCATCTTATGATCACTTTAACCATAATGGAAGCAACCATCCATGCTGGCTAGGCACTTAACCTCGTGCTTATTTAAATACCTAGCACACATAGACATAGGAAATCAAGATCCACTATCATTCCCTCTTTAAGGCTTAGGGTTAGACACCCTATCTTTGTTGAACTTAGGAGTAGCATCGAACGAACCTTGACCAAAAAACCTTTGTCGAAATCTAGAACAACCATATCCATCGGACCTTGCATGAGGGAAATTACTTTCACTGGTCTTAGCCCTTTTTATCTCCCTAGACTTTCCCTTACGTTTTTTTTTTTTCGATCTGTTGAGAATGAACCATGAGACGAGAGATGTCCATGTCATTAATGAGCATGGAGATACTACACTCTTTAACAACCATTTCAGACACACCATAAAAGAACATACTCATCCTTGCCCTAGGATCGGCAACCATTGTTGGAGCATATTTAGACAATTGCATTAACTTCAAAGCATATTCCCTCACACTCATACTTTCTTGACGAAGGTTGATGAACTCAAGCAGTTTTTCGTCCCTCATCTCAAAGGGAAAGAACCTATCAAGAAAAGGAGCCTTAAATTTCTCCCAATCAAGAGAACTTACATCTTCTGGTCTTCTTTCTTTCCATTAGTTGAACCAAGTTTGAGCAACACCTTGTAGTAAATAAGTAGCTAACTCTGCCTTTTCCACCGGCACACTCCCACGTTCATCAAGACCTTATAAACCTCATTAATGAACTCTTGAGGACTTTTCTCAACCTTAGGACCATGAATCTTTGGAGGATTCATCCTAGTAAAGTCCCTCACTCTAAATGCTATCATACCCACATTTGGGTTCATAGGAACCACAACCTACATATTGGCTTGGGCGGTCACGGCTTGAGCCAACACTTGAAAAGCAGCCCTGGACACAACATTAGTCAATTGCTCGGCCAAAAGATCGATCGAAACTTGAGGAGCTTGGGGAGGACTTTCTTGTTCCACATTCTCCCTCAAATTCCTTCTAACAAAAGATTTTCAAATAGCCATGTCATGTAGAGAATCAGATATGGATTAAGAGAGAGACTTTATAGAGTTAAACTCTATCGCACAATTTTAGAGTAATCAACGAAGTGGAGTTCAAAAGCGGTTCACACAAGGTAGGCCATAAAAGAGGTATATATCAAATTGGCTCACACTCTTAGAGTTGCCTAATATCATATCAAGAGATAGCCTTACTTAGTTGACTGAACCAACGGGACAAATTCTAGGATCTATCATGCATGTTTCAAAGTAAGCTCAGCACATTAGGCATTGACACTACAGTGAAACAATACTCCACACTTTTGCTAGTGTGCACCGGTCATCACAAGATAGTCAATTTGATACACGGCTAATCACAATGAGATGCAAAGAGTTCACATATTGTCTATGCAAATTCATTTTGCCTCATCGTAACCCCACATTCATGTTCATTCGATTGAGAGAAATATTCAAGCCATTGGTATTGATCGGAATCGAGACTTTAATTTTTCAAAAGAACAGCCATATTCAACACATGAGAGGTGGCAAAAATTTTCGAACGGGTTAAAATCATTTTGCAATTTAAAATAAAAGAAGTCACAAGCACAAACATCCACAGAAAGCAGTGTTAACACAATAATAGCTCACAACCCAAAATATATAATCAAAATAAATATGCACAAAGGTGGGCATCACCCCACCACAAACAAAAATCATTTGTCCTCAAATGCGAATGAAAGTATCCAAAAGGAAAAGTAGGTAAGACAGAGAGAAAGGTAAAGAAAGATCATGTCTACACATTCACTCCATATGTTGGGGCCTTAGTGCCCTATGTAGTGCTCTAAATATGGGCATCAGTGCCCGGAGTAATTTCAGAAGGAATAGAAGTGTCAATCCACTAGGAGTTGTTGTGGACGCCTCAGTCGGCAATGTTTGGGTCACCAGCTGCACAACCGTCTCCACAAGATCTGGCAAATCTCTGAATATGCTCTAACCTTGGCTCTCTCTCATGTCCCCCTCCTGTACTGCTATCAGCTCCTCGTTGACCTCTGCATCTGACTCCTCATTTGTGTGCCACCCCTCTCTACATCTTTGGTGGTAGCTGAAGGAATCCTTGAGGTCTCAGGAGAATCCTCGTCATCTACACCCCGCATCAATGAGGTGGAGTCGGTAGACTTTAAATAGTCTACGTCCTTCCTCAAATCTACAACTTTAGCTTTCAAAGCCGAAACCTCAGATGTCTCTCTCTGTCTGCTCTCATAAGCAGTGACTCTAGTAGCCAGATCATCAACAGAGGCCCTAAGGGGGGTCAGTGCAGTCAAGATAGCACTATTGATCATCCCTAGAATGGATCTCTCCAATCAAGTTACTCTCACATCCGCTGAATAGGCCAGCTATCCCATCTTCAAGATCATGACCTGAGTAATCCTGGCAGGCTGGCTCCTGCAACTTATGAAAATTTTTACTTTACCCTTTTCGAATCGGGGGTGTTACACTCATAGCAGCCAACTAGGACAAGGACGAGTCAACAATGATGAAGCTTCCACAACCACGCCCAAGAAGAGCATTGAGTCGGCCAAAAGTAAAAACCGACTAAGCTTTTGGTTCCAAAAGTTTCAAGGTCCAAAAGCTTTTGAATTCCTTCCTTTTCTTCTTTTTAGATTATGAAACTTTATGGCTTCCAAAGTAAGAAAATGATTCTTTAGAATGGAAATTTTCTGTCCTTTTTTCTAGCCCCTTTTTCCACCCCAAATACTAAAGAACACAAATGTATATATAGAGGGAATTTAGGGTTTGAATTTGGGTGGAAAAGCTGGAAACTTTTATATGAATTAGGGAATGGAAATTTAAAAATAAAAAACTTGTACCGGTTCCCAAAAATGTGTCAATTAATCCAAAAGAGGTCAACGGCCTCAATTGAATTGGACGTCCTTGAGCTCTAGGTGGTTTAATCCCATGCTTAGCAAGGACGAAGATGTGGCTGCTACAGGCGAATGTTGCTCCTGTAGAAAAATGAGGATGGTGCGTACATGGGTGTGTACTATTAATGCCATTTAGAAGTTGTTGTTGATGTTCACGTTGCTTCTGTTGATCTTTACATGTTGGTATTGTTGAATTGTATTGCATGCGTCTGGGTGTACTAGTCGAAGAAAGAAGAAGACACGTAAGGAATTGTTCTATTGGGGTCATGTACTGATGGGTATCAGTGTGTATGGATGTATGTATTGTTATGCTGCTAAATGGAAGAGTTGTATCAGAAAAGTGGGTTGGGTATTGGAATTGAGCAGATTGGGCTGCTGGAATTGTTGTTCAATGGCTGATAGAATTGTGAATTGGGTGAAGTTGGTCTCAAATTTGAATTAAGGAGAGGTAAAAGAGGGGTTAGATTTTTAATTAAAGAATAGCCAAATAAATTGATAATTTAGCCGATTGAATTAATAACGTAGCCAAATTGAATTCACTTATTAAACTCGGCTAATAATTAAATTGGATGAATTAATATAATTAACTAACGATATTCTTAATCTTAACAAAATAAAATAGTTAATTTAATTTAAAACTAATTAACTTACAATATAACTCAACTTAAATTGAACTAATTTCATAAAATATTTAACTAAAAATAAAATCTTTTTTGAGATGATTTTTTTTATATCCATAAAATATACTAATTATATATATATATATATATATATAACATGTATATTATTTGAAAAATATAAAAAAGACTACAATACTATTTAAAAATAACTTTCAAACTGTTTTTTATTTTATTATTTTGAAATTTTATAAAACTAATTATTTAAGCCATTTGAAATTAAAGTAGCTCGATGATTAATCTATTATGCGGAGGCACAAAATTGGGTGTCAACATAAGGGATACTAGAACTGCAAGTAGAATCTGCATCAAAAGATGCAACAAGTGTAGTGTGAATATGGGAACACATGTATAAGAAGGCATCATAGGCCGATAAAGTTGAAGCCTGCCTATTATACCATATAAAGTATAAAATGTAACCCATATAAGTCTTCAACTTCTAAATAGTTAATGAGAGATGGCGAGAGACAACAAATTAGCATCACCCAATAAACAACATATGTGAAAATCAATTAAAAATAAGGTGTGATGTAATGCAGTTGTCATATATAAGATCTTATCAATATAAATCTGCTTCTACCAATAGCATGTTGGGATCAGAGCAAATGACTCATGGGGGACTTACATGTCCATATACCCATCCAAACGATTTTCCCTTAGCCATGCATGATTCAACTTGTTGGAAGTCAACCACGACATCATATAATAAAAATCTCGAGGAACTATTTTTCTTTGGGGTTTATTACTATATTATATCTTTCATACCATTTTCGTTATTCATGACAAATGAATATGTATTATTGATCAAAATAATAAAGCATGCTCATCTGCTACATAAGAAAGTATATTTATGTCAAAATAGTGTCTTTAAGCCACTAACCCATCAAAATATGATATAACGCATGAATAAGAGTGATACAACAAATCATAAGCAATTCAAGTCACATAACATCTATTGGCTATATCCTTACTTAGAATGCACATCAATAAGTCATTCATTTCAAAACTGAATAAACTAATAAACCATCTCGAGCAATGTCTAAGAGAGTAATTATAATCTACCTTGAAAGTTGAGTATATGTGCCATGAACTATTATAAAGTTACTTCCCTTTTTGAATAACCTTGGAACTCTTCTATTTTATTAAAAATATACTCTATATGAGTATACGAGTCTATCAACACCCATATTTTAAAAAAAAAATATGGACCGATGGTCCATTTATTTCTCATAAAGAAGTATCACACACAAACAAGAAAAATAATAGCCCACTTCAGACCAAATGCCAAATAGCACAAATAAGAAAATAAAAGGACAACTCCGTCTTGGTCTTGATGACCAAGAACTTGCCATTCCCTAAAATAGGGTTTTCTAAAGAAAGCTCTCCATTTCTCGCTCTCCTATACTCCACCGCTTCCATGTTTATGGCTCCCTTCACCCTTTATTTACTCGGGCTTCATCTTCAGTTCATTAACATACTTTATCCATGGAAAAGGATGAGATATATCGGATTGCAAAGATAAATCGATCTTATTTTTTATCCACACTAACTATTGTTGACCTTACTTTTCCCTTTTTGTAGATGTGAAATCCGGTGGAGGTGTTTGGAGTTAAAGATGAATTTTTTGTTGGATTTAACCATGAAACTCCTTCTAGACGCTTGAGGTATATCAACACCCATATTTATATTAAACTCTTGTCAAAAAAACTGACTCACAAAGACAACCCAAAGCCCCTAAGCTAAAAGGTGAAAATTGAGTTCAAAATTAGATTAGCCATCGTGTGAAAAGCTCATGCGCCAAAAATCAGCTAAATTTGATCATTAATTGATTCTCAAATAAAGAAATTACAAGTAATTTACCTTAGGGACTTAAACTACATTTCTCCAATCCAAACATAAATATTTTCTTTTGGTAACTGTAAATCTTATTACCAGATATGTCATTGTGTACAATTTGGAACTCTGGATACTGTAATGTTCCAATATTAGAGCCCTACAACTTCTAAATCTTCCTCATACTTTTATGCTATCCTAAGGATAGAAATTAAGACTATGCATATATCCTACTAGAATACATATCATGCTAGCTCTATGATGTATATCCTGGATAATTAGTCGGTTGATCATGTCTGTGGTCCTCTCCTTATATTGGAATATACCTATGGTTTCTCTCCTTCCATATATGATATATTGTTGCTGCTCGTGAAATTTTGTATATATCTTCCATAGTAGATTTGCTAGTAGCATGTGTTGTGGCCAATTCCAGGTCCTCATTCCATCTAGTGCTACCCCTTGTGATGAGTAACTAGCTAAGAATTTTTTTTTCATATCTATTTTGAGAGTGAACATGTGAAAAACAGGTGTTGGTGTGTTTCAATTTTTGCCTTTCATATGAACATACAACTTCATCAATAATTCCCCAGTTTCTTAGTCAGTCTTTTGTATATTGCCTTCTATGTATAGCCACATATAGTGAAAATACCATTTAGGATTTCCTATATTGTTGCAAGTCAATCTTCTCCATGAGACCTTGTTGTACTCCCCTTTCAGTTTCATATACATTTCTTTAATGTTGAACTCTTCTTCCTCCATGATTTCAGGTAATTGTAAACCCCTCTTTTCAAGCCATTATCCTACCTTGAGAATTTTCTTTATAATTCATGAGGCTTGCTTGACTTCCACCTCCCATGGTTTCCTACCCTTTAGATAAAAGGTATGAACCCACACAATCCATAATTTTTCTTTTTTTCTTGTGGAGGTTCCACAGATGTTTTAATATAGTTGCCTTATTCCACACATATATATCAGTGATATTGAGTCCTCCAGCAGCCTTTGGCCAGCAAAGAGTTTCCCAAGCTATGAGTGCTTTCCTTTATTTTGTACTTCACCATTCCATAGAAACCTTTTGCACATAGATTCTATTCTTTGTAATATTTTCTTTGGCATTAGAAACATTTGTGACCAAAATCCTTGCACGGCTGACAAGACACTATTAAGTAGTTGAAGTCTTCTTGCATAAGATAGGAATTAATGAGGAATTAGTAGGGAAGCAGAAAATACTAGGTTATATTCTAAACCCCTAATCAAATTATGAAATTCCTTTTTGAAATCACCTAAACCAAAATCTCAAAGTCCAAAAATCAAATTATAAACTATGAAATTAGATTGGGGAAAAAAAAATATTGTTCTGCTACGTATTTTCGACAAATATAAAGAATCTTCACACAAGTGCTCGCATAGCAGGTAAATATACAAAGAATTTGAAGGAACCTAGCAAGTGAAAGGTTGTTGATGTGGACTATCCTCGTAGAAGCGAACCCTAGTGTGCAGTGCATCCTTCGCTGAAGCAAATGATAAATCACAAGAGTATAGCCACATAAAGCAGCCTACCCAAACCCCCTTAAGATTATAAAAAGGAATTTATCTGGAACGTCCCTGAAAAAGAACAAACATACAAATCTAGCATATTGGAATAATAAAATCACCAATCTGATGGCGACTTAACTCAATGTTTATTGGGGCGAACTCTAAACTTTAAGAAAAAATTAGAAATCAATGTAATGACACTATTCACTCTCAGATGCCTCGAGATCTATGTAAGAAATTTAACAAAATCATAAATCACACCCAAATCTCATAGAGTCATCAAAATTCAAATTGGAGCTCATTAACCTAAATAATTCACTTTGGTCAAATTTAACAATTCAAAACTCTAAAAATAGGAACTCTCTTCAGAAGCTAGTCAGATCACCTTGAGAATTGTGTCATCCATTTCTACAAGTCATAAAAAATAATGAAATTGTGAGAAGGCCAAAACAAGAAAAACAAGAAGAAAAAACACAACTATGAGGATCGCTATATTACTTCAAACCTTTCACATAACATAAAAGTATTTACTTATCCAAAGTTGGAACACCCTTCACAAAATTTTTGGCTACGTCATAGATTACATCATTGATTTTTCCATGTCAATACAAAATTATAATATTTCAATATATAATCTAGACGCAAAGAAACTAATTTAAGAAAACCCCATTTTTTATTTATCAAATATGCATTTTTTATTAAATGCAATTATTTTCTTTCTTTTAAAAATCTTGAACAACAAGATTTACTTCTTTAGATCATTTTCATCTATTTATTGACTTGCAATAATTGTCTGTTCCCTATATCATGTATCCTCTATATAAATCGACTAGCTAAGACCTTTTTCCAAAATAGTGGTCTTATGTTTAGGTTGATTGATTATTCTTTGTAATGATATATCATGGTAATTTATTCAATTCCCTCTTTTATTCCCGACTCACTTGCTTGAGCTTTTGTTCCTCCATTTGCTCAGCATGGACCATGAGATGTGAAATATTCATACTTGGTATGAGCATTGTCGAACAACATTCATTGACTACCAAGTCGGACACCCCCATAACAAATTTGTTCATCTTGGCCCTCGAATCCGCCACTAAGGTTAGAGCATACTTGGACAATTGAGCAAATTTAAGGGCATACTCTTTCACACTTAAAACCCCTTGTCGAAGATTTACAAACTCTTGCATTTTTCGTTCCCTCAACTCTAGGGGAAATAATCTATAGAGAAAGACTGACTTAAACAATTTCCAATCTACTGGGCCCACTCCTACGGGTCTCTCACCCTTCCATTGCTCATACCATACTTGAGCCACATCCTTTAATTGGTAGGTGGCTAATTACGCCTTCTCTTGTGGAGACAATCCCATAGCATCAAGCACTTTAAAGACTTCCTCAATGAACCCTTGTGGATCCTCTTCCACTTTGGAGCCATGGAACACGAGAGGATTCATTCTAGTAAAGTCCCTTATCCTTGAAGCAGTCGTACTCATATTGGGGTTCACATGAGTCCTAGTATCCCTATTGACTTGGGTCATCATATCTTGGGTTAATATTTGGAGAGTCGACCTTATTTCCACATTTGCCATAGCCCCCGCATCAATAGGAGCTTGAGGAAATTGAGGATCTTAGGGAGGAACTCCCTCATTCACATTCTCCTCTTCCATCCTTCTTACATTCGCCCTTCTTGTATTCATATCCTAAAGACACAAGAGAAAGGTTAGAAAAAGGACTTCATAGAGTTAAAACTCTAAGGCACAACTAAAGAGTAATGAAAGAAGTGAAATTTCCTAAACATCTTATAGCCTCTTACTCATAAATGTGACGCGCTTCACACTTATGAACAAGACTCCACTAGATATGGTTTATGAGACATCATCCTAGAATCATTCTAAATCTTGTGCTCTGATTAACAAGTTTGTCACGACCCAGGGGCAGCCCTTAGATGTGACATGGCATACTCGACCCTGAAGGGGTCTTATACAAGCCCTTAGCATATCATGACATAAGATAAATAGAGATGCTCTAGAATTTAAAACTTTTTACAATAGAAGTCTTTTCATAAAAGCAAATGGATGTTTAGACATTGTCTCATTAACAATCTAATACAATCGAGTATCAATAAGGGTCACAACCCTTTACAACATAGTCTCAAAAGGAAAAGTAGAAGAAACTAGAATTGAACAACTTCCGTCCTCAAATCATGAGGACTCACCAAAAGCGTGGACAGAACCAATCCAAACTTTGCACAATGGGAGGGGTACACCTCTACAACCGGGACCTACACTTGTAGAAAAATGTAGGAAAATATGGGTTAGTACAAAAATGCACCAAGTATGATAGTCATGCACAAAATACTTGAAAACATGCTAAAAAGGGACATGTAGTTGAAACCATGCATTTTATCAAGTTTAAGAGTCATCATGCACATTTGTGAAGAACAAAAGTCAACTATTTCACAAGCAACCCCAAGCCATATTTGTGCAATGCATAGATAAGATCCCATAATCCTATCTAATACTAAGTACAACTTTAAGGCCACCAACATCATATATATCATGCTTTGTCTTCGTCATAGTCATTACTTATAGACAAGGAAACATTCATTAACTCGTAACAAGGAAAACTCCCCATAGCAACAGTCCATATTAAACATACATAATTCATAAGTCTTCATAGCATAAAAGAACCACACCACAACCACTCTTAAAGCCTACTGGTGTAATGGATAAATGAAGTCTCATACCCCCACTCACACTAAGTAGAACTTCTTAAGAAGCCATAGTTATAGTTAATGTTCATGTTCTTGTCATAGTTCATATTCTTGACATGTATGTAAATATAGCCTTAACCGACATAGACTATGTGAGCCATATGGAATCCGGTGTCATGCCCCCATACCAAAAAGAGGTGTCCTACTTGCCTAAGGTAGAACTCATGTTTGATAGCCTAGGTGGATCCACTAGATAAAGATATATGTGGGCACATAGTTATGGGATAGGGAGATTGCTTATAGAAACCCAGACTTACTGGTGTAAAAGGTTTCCATCTTATGAGATAACTGTTTTGGAAACCCAAACTGACTAGCGTAAAAGGAACCCATTGGGAAGCCGGACTAACTAGCGTAAAAGCTTCCATCTCATATTCATATCCAGTCAGTGCTAAGCACAATTCCCTTTATATTCATGTTAAGTCTTAAATTAGGTTCATGTTCATGAAAGAATGTCTTAACACTCAAACCAACACGGTATCATGATAGCTCATAGATTAAATAGTTGAGAATTGCCTTCCAACCTTAGAATCATTTTTATATGAGTAAACCTTTCACATCATGTTCATAGTGTGTTTATGAAAATAACCTTTCAATCTACACAACAATAGTATAGTGGAGAATGATCTATCAATTAATACCACAATTACACCATAATCATAGAATCTGCATTCTCAAAATAAATTTTGAAGCACATGCATAATTCTCATATTCATGTACAATTATCATAATTTACCCTTCAAGAATCATGAATCACATTCAATCCAACATCTAGAATTTCTACATTAGATATGGGTAATAACATAATTCAATCAATTCAATTAATCTATACAAAACCCATTTACATGCTTCTAAAATCAATCAACCACATTAAGATAACAATTTAGCAATATAGGGAATCCATGGGTTCTAGGGGGAATTTCACCATAAATCAACCTTAAATCATCAATTCAATCTTAACCCAACATAATTCAACCATTGAAAATGTTTTTGAAGAGAACCCATGTCATTAGAATAAAACCCTAACTTTTGGGGAAATTATAAGATTTGAAATCTAGATATGAAGGGGGCTCCATGGGTGAAATCTACCCATAGATGAAAACTATCATACCTTGATGATGAATCTTCAAAGAATTTGATAAAAACCCCTTAATTTCTTCAATCCCAAGTTTCAATTTTACTCTTCTTCTTCTTGGGTTTTTAGAGAGAGAAATATTGTGAGGAAGATGAATTTTTTATTTTGATTTGGGTCTTTGTAAAAATAATTTAGTTTGGGTGAATATTGACTCAAAATACCTTATATAGTTATTTAAAAATAATATAAAATGGACCCACTTTAATAGGACTTAAAATTAGAAATACCAAAAATACCCCTTTCCCCACGTGTATGCTGCCTATGCGCCTAAGGCAAAGTCAACAAGGGTCTCTATGAACAGTGGACCCTTCCACATGATGTGGTCCCTCACATGGACTTGTGACTTTGGCTTGTGGAGTTAAGGCATGGTCCACGAGGGCTCTTCACGGGCAGTGTATTTGTCCACGTGTCGTGGTCCTTCACATGAACTATGCCCCTTGCCCAAACGGCTAAGGCAAGCTTCACGAGGTGTCTTCACGAGAAGTGAAGCCCTCCATGTTCCGTGAACCCTTACATGGACTTGACCTTTCTCCTAAACGGCTAAGGCATTGGTCCACGAGGGTTGTCCAAGGGTGGTGCAGGCTTTCACACCTCGTGAATCCTCACCTTGACTTGCCTCCTTGCCTACACAGCTAAGGAATTAGTCCACAAAGCCTTCTACGGGCAGTGAAGGCTTTCACGCTCCATGAAGCCTCACAAGAACAATGCCCTTTGCCCACACAGATAAGGCAAAGTCAACGAGTGCTTTCCATGGGCAGTGAAGGCTTTCACCTGCTGTGAAATCTCACTTGGACAGTGTACTTAGCCAATTTTTCAGAGCTAATTTAGGGTCCTCCTCAAGGACCCTTGGTTGGTCATTAGGGGGTTGTACTTTGACCTTTAGCCCCTAAAATCTTTATTCTAAGTATGGGGAGACATTTTAAAATTCTAAACCATGCATCAAACTTTAAAACTCTTATGTAAGACTCTAGTCTCACCTTCTAATTTTTCGGGTGTTACAGAAAAATAGTCATGTTCATAGAAAGATGTTAGTGGCCATTGACTTATGACCAAAATGGGAGCAATAAGCTTGCTATATTTAGTAAGGCAATAACATGGATTCTCGAATAAATAGAAATAGAAGATGAGTTTACTGGGGGAATCATTATCCTCAATCTTGTTGAGTTCAGGATTGAAAGATGTCTCATTTGCAGCATCGTTCAATTCACCATCAGCAGAAGTTCTGGGGAGATCCAGCTATATGAACAAGTTGTGGATTGAATGATATTTGAAAACCACGGAGTACCTCTCTTTGTATAAAACATATTATATGCCTGCTTTGCCAAAACAAGATCTTTCTTAAATGAGTTCCGAAAATCTTACCCGAACCCCATTAAATCAATGGTTAAGCCAAGATGGCCCAACATGCCTAGCCCATATTGATGGCTCTAAGAATGATACATTTTCAAATTTGATTACAAGTTTTTATTGCCTCATAAAAGTATTTCCATTTTTAAAATCAAAATTCAGAAGAAAAAAATCAATAAAAAGGAGGAAATCTTACTTAAATGCATGCCTAATCAGATGGTATCACACAAAATTGTGATGAGGGAGTAATTCCAAGAGAATATTAATTGACAATTAGACAACTTGGAGACACACTAACAGAATATAAAAGCTTTTTAAAATCTCGTAGTACAATAAATCCAATCCTAATTAAGCATCATCTTTTAAATTTGAAGTAAAAAATTATAACGTACAAAAAAATTCTTTCAATTGACCAAGATATTACATCATCTTTTCATCTCCTAAATTAAATATTTCCTATTGTAATGACCCAGTTGGTTATTTTCGGTATTTTTGTGAACTTTATCGGTTTTCCCCTCCCCACTTTTGGCCCTACGTTATTCTTGATTGAGTATGGGAAGTTGGTTCCAAACCTTGAGATAAAAGGTGAGATATTGACAAGTTTTGAGTTTGAAGGCTTAAGTTGCCTAAAAGCGATTTTTGGTGTCATTCGGGTTTAAGGTGTCCGGATTGGAATTACAAGGGTTTCGTTGAATTCAAGGGATGATTTTAGGCCTAGGGGGTGGTCTTGGTTGACTTTTGAGATGTCTCGGGCTTGTTTTTGCCTCTTTGAGTGTTGGTTAGTTTCTTGTGGTTTCCACGGATGTCGGGTCGAGAAGACCTCAAATTCATATTTTGACTGTTCTATTGAGTCCAGAACGCTGAGTATAGTTGATTTTCATATATGGTTTGTGTGTACAGTGTTCTGTACAAACTGTGAGGGTCCTTTCAATGTTCTAAGTGTTGGCGGGTTTTCTAATTTCTGGTGTGCTTCGCTTTCGCAAAGGGTGCTTTGCAATCGTGAGGATCGTGGAAGTGAGACCTTGGTTGCAATAGCGAAGGGCCTCTGTTAGGTGGGGTTCACTTAAGCAAACCATGGGTTGCAATCGTGACGTTCACAAATGCGAAGATCCCAATTTTTGTGGGGTTCACTTTGGGGAATCCAAGGTCACTTTTGCGACATCTATAGGAGATGTTGACATGAAAATTTTGAGGTTTTAGTTGGCAAGGTCCTAATTTGTTGGCAAGGTTTTGCAAAAACTTGAATTTTGATCTAGAATGTAGATTATGAACGGATTTTAAATCCTTTTTCAAAAAGGTTTTCACCATTGAGTTCTTAAAGCCTTAAAAATCAATTTCAAGTATTGATTTTTGGATATAACCTTGTTTTTGCTATTGGGTTTTGAGATGATTGACCCATTTCTCTAAATAATTAATGTGGGTATTGTTGTTACCGAAGAGTGATTGTGAATACTTGATTGTTATAGATTGTGTGGCTTTGGAAGTAAGCAAGAAAGGGAAAACACAAACTACAAATTGATTAGTTGATTGCTTTAAGGTAAGTAATCTCTTAAACTTTGTAATCTGGTTGAATCCTTTACTTCTCTTAATTGTCTATGTGTTGCGGAGTAATCGTGAATGGACTGAAGGGTTATGTGGTCCACTTCATTAATGCTAACCAACAAAAGGGGGAGGCGGGGGGGGGGGGGGGGGGGGGAGTGAAAAGGCTTCTTGATGATAATGATAAATTGTGAATTGCCTTGTTGTGGTGTTGTGGCTCCTATTTGATTGATTGGTGAATTGCTTAAATACATGAAAGTGGACTTGAATTGTATGAATTGTTGTCTCTCCATGTGATGTAATATTGCTTGTGTGCATTGATTGTTAAACACCATGATGAGACACTCGATATAAATGCCGGAAGGAATGATTTCGGGAAGTGATATTTCGTGATAAAAACGAAGGGAAATAGTTTCGGCTAGTGATATAAATGCCAAAGGAAAATGATTCTGGCAAGTGAAATTTTGTGAGAAAAGCCGAAGACAAATGGTTCTGGCTAGTCATATAACTATCAAAGGGAAATGGTTCTTGCAAGTGATATTTTGTGGTAAAATCGATGGGAAATGGTTCCAATAAGTGATATAAATACTAAAAGGAAATGTTCCCAGCAGGTGATATTTTGTAATAAAGCCAAAGGAAAGTGGTTTCAGCTAGTGATATAAATGTCAATGGGAAACGGTTCCAGTAAGTGATTTAATGTGAAAGCCAAAGGGAGATAGTTCCGGCTAGTGACATTGTGCCGAAAGGAAATGGTTCCGGCAAATGTCTTTGTGATCAATCTACCTGATGCATATATTTGACTTATTTGATTGAAATAATTAATGTGTTTGATTGGTTTATTTGGTATGTGAGTTGAACATGTTGATATTTGTGATTGAAATGCTTATTACTTGAGAGTAAGTAAATTGATACGTGTCTATTGTTGAGATCTGACTATTGTTGACACCCAATTTTGACCTTACTTT
This sequence comes from Solanum bulbocastanum, assembly GCA_037074985.1. Classification (NCBI taxonomy): domain Eukaryota; kingdom Viridiplantae; phylum Streptophyta; class Magnoliopsida; order Solanales; family Solanaceae; genus Solanum; species Solanum bulbocastanum. The sequence continues at coordinate 16,137,874 of CM073602.1, read as the reverse complement.
TCTTTAATTAATCTTTTTTAGCTTCTAAATTAATAGCATATTAAAATGATCGTTTAAATTAAATGTTTTAGTTTTTATATCTCTTTTTCTTAAATAATGGATTTATCGTCACTTTATTCAAAAGTTTGGTACTTATTTATTTAATTATAAATCCATATTTTTGCATCTGTATTTTATATTAATATAATGTCATAATATTAATATTTTCATTTTAGAAATGTTTAATTGTTATCTTTTAATATATGTAATATTGTCTATTAACTTAGAAGCCCAAGATAATTTTAAAAAGTAAAACATTACTTGAATTGGTACCTTTTAATAAATAATTATCGATTTTAGCGATACTTTTTATTTATTACTATTTATAGCAATATATAGTTATACTGTGTTAAATTTGTAATATATATTAAAAGTGAATTATGTATGCAATATATATGTATTCATTGTTTTTAAATATATTATGTTTTGTTTGGTAAGAAATTGACACATTGAATTATAAGTGTATTAAAATGTGCGATAAATGTATTATCCATCAATAAAACTTGTAATATATGTGAATAATAAATTGTTCTTTGTAATATGTATTAAAAGTGATCAAGTGAAAAAAAATAATATTGCTATAAATGGTAAAGATTTTCTTAATATGATATATTTATGTAAGTTTCCCTTTAAAAAAAGAAGGGAAAGACCCAAAATAGACCAAATTACAGCCCCTTCTAATGAGGAAAATCTGATCGAAATCCGCCTATAACGAGCTCCAAATCAGATTATATGTTCAGCCCATATTAATGTCAAATTTGTCCAAATCTAGCCCATTTAATGGCCCATTTTTGCTACTTAGAAGCTTGCACCGCTTCTCTCTTTTCTTTTTCAGCAAAATCTTCAAACCTTTCATTATTGACAGAAGCTCTTTCTCCATATTTTGTACAAATTTTGGACGTTTCAGTGGTGTCCCCATACCTCTTTTCGATTTCATGCTTCAAAGAGTCTCATATCAAAAGCACAATTAAAGTTTTCCCTCTTCGAGTATAACCTGAAGCAAATCACTTTTCCTCTGTTTGAATCACGTAAAGACTGATTTCGTCTCATTCAAAAACATTCAAATTAAAATGGATGGTCGGTAAAAAAGTTCAAAATTCAAAAGATTCAAAACCCCGCCCAAAAGAGGTCTCCGAACCTTAGCATTTTTTCTATAAATACAAGCCTTAGGCATCGGTTTTAGGTCAAGTTCTCGACGATTTTCAGCCATCAAACACAACCAAAAATGTCCCAAAACACCTCTTTTACTCTCGGAAATATCAAACTTTTCATTGTTTTCGTTGGCCTTGGATTCTTGTGCATGGTCGAGTCCGAAATAGTCCAAGTTCGAGGGTAGATCTGAGGTAAAGAGAGCTCAGTTCCTTGACCCACGACAGGTGATTTTCACTTTTCTTTCCTATGTTCTGCCTCCAAGTTAAAATGATATATGTGCTCTAAGAAAGAGAGTAATTTTGCTAGCTCAACTGTAATGAAGGTATATGTTAAAGAATGAATTTGTGTTCTGTGTTTGAGATGTGAATCCAATTTTTTTTTTTTTTCCTATTTTTGGTTTATCTGTATAGATGGTGTGTTTTTAATGTATACTTAGGATGACAATGGGGCGGGGCAGAGTAGGTTTAAGGTTATGCGGGCGAGGCGGATTTAAGGTTATGCGGGATGGGTGGGTGCGAAGCGGGTTGAAGTGGTTTTTTTAAAATTAATGTGGGGCGCGGTGGGTTGTGGGTATACGTGATTTGATGTAGGTTTAAACTTCATTTTAATTTCTTACATGTTATAAGACTGAAAGAGCATTATTTATTAAATAATTTCTTTAAAACTATTAAAATATTCAAGATAGTAAATGAAAATGATTTAATAAAAAATAATACAATTTCTTACATGTTTAAAATTGATCTCTAAAAAATAAAATTTTAAGTCACTATCCTATTAAATTGATAAAATTTAATGAAAAAATGAATTTCTTTTTATGAATTTTATTTTTATTATCAAACTTAACTAGAAAAATAAAATACTTAAAAAGTTATACGGGGTGGGTTCATGCGGAGTGGGTCTATGCGGGTCGGGGTAGGGCAGGTTGAAAATGAAACAAATTGTTATGCGGGGCTGGGCAGGGCGGATTAAAAATTATGCGGGTTAAGCTCAACCCACCCCACCCCGTCCCACACTGCCCCATTGCCATCCCTACAAGAATCCAAGGCCAGCGAAAACAATGACAAGTTTAATATTTCCAAGAGTAAAAGAGGTGTTTTGGACGTTTTTGGTTGTGTTTGATGGCTGAAACTCGTCCAGAACATGACCTAAACCGAATGCCTAAGGCTTGTATACTACTTAGTAAAAAATGTTACATAGATTATGTCTTCTTTTTAAAGTGCAAGTGAACCAATTATTTTAGGCATATTCCGTAGGTTTAAATTCTTTGTCTCTATTTTATATATAAATATATACACAAGTGTAGGTTTCTTCTAATTCCTTTCTTGTTCTGTTTAGTATAGTGCTTTTTTCTTGCAAATGTAAAGAAAAGCAGTGACGTGAACATATAAATGTAAGTCTATGTTATGTCCCCATTTTGTTAATTAATTTATGGTTACAGATTTTTTTTAATCCTCTTTTTTTTTTTTTTTTTTTTTTTTTTTTTTTTTTTTTTTTTTAATTTTGGCCTAGCAGTAGAAATAAACATTCGTGAATCTAAAGGAATATGGTACAAGTTCACTTAGTTCATTTATGACTTAAATATAAATGGATTTGAGTTTCTCTTATTCTTGAAAGATTTGTAGAGTGGTTTAGTTCCTTGGAGTCGATATAAAGTTCGTTAGTTGCAAATTTGTATTCTCTTCATAGCTTGCATATTTCTTTGATAGTCAATATCTTTGTTTTTGTGGTGTGACTTACTTGCCTATATGCATTCTTATTCAGGTGTGACTTACTTGCCTGTATGCATTCTTGTTCAATATTATCTAAAGTTAAATCACATTTACTAATCTCCTTTTCCTTTTTCTATTATACATGTACACTCGGGAGCACATTTGGAGTTGCCATATGACTCCATCTCTATCCAAATTAGAGAAGCGATCAATATATGCATGCTTACTTATCCCAAAAGAAAATCCCGCTTTCCTCCTCATATCAAAGCTTTACATTTCTTGTGCATACATATATGTTGTTATCTTCTGACTAATGTTTTACTCATTATTTTGCACCTATATTTATGTTTTGTTTTAATTTATGTTTTAACTTGTTCAAATTAATTAAAAATGATAGCAAGACGTAGTTGCACACCTTTTTTTTTTTTTTTTAGATATTGGGTTTTAGTATATTAATTTGTCTTAAAACGACTTCTAATTTTTTAAAAATTCACTTGTTACTTGACTTGTTTGTTTGGTTAAGAGAGCATAACTTTGCAAAAAAGGTGAACTTTTCTCTTGTAACGACCTGTTCCCATCATTATGGAAAAGCCAATGGGGAAGGAATTTGGGCTAGAAAACTTCTGAGTAGTAACTTGAAAATTTCGCGCCTAGGCAAGACTTGGACGAAATCTAAGTCAGGTGAGGTCTAGGGCAATCTGGTAATAGATAGGGATTTAATTATGATTTTGATCACGTGAGTGGATAGCCAAGACGTTAAAGAGTCTGTACGGCTTTACAAAATCGAATTCAGGCAAGTAGACTTTTCGAAATTGATTTTGGCATGAAGGGGTAGCTTTAGAACGTCATGGTTTTGAAGGTGTGTTGCGAAATGGGAGCTTGGAACTCAAATTTTGAGTTACTGTCTCCATGCAAGCCGCCAGGGCGGGGTAAATTCCACCAGGGCAGGGCCGTCGTGGTGGGATAGGGCCAGCTGTGGCGGGCCAGTCTAGACTTAAATCGAGGAAAATCCCAAAAAATGTTATTTTCCGCAAAACCTTGTTCTTAAGAGCTAAGGGACGACTTAGGGTAGTTTCACATCAAATTTCCATGAATTCTCGCGCCAAAGGTAAGTTAATTACTCCCTTAATTTGTATTTCGATTCTTAGAACTTAGAGCCCTTGTAAATTATCATTAGGGGAGGATTTTGGCCTAAATTTGATGGTCAGAAAAGCACTTGTTGAGCATTAGGATCATGGGTTTGGCCTTGTGTTGATATTTTGTTATAATCTAGGTAAATTCGACATTGTTTATTGATCCTTGCATTAAATAATTGTTTTAGACCAAGAACAAGTTGCAAGACTCCAAAAAAGAAAGGCTCAAGTGTCTTAGGAGTACTAAAGCTTGGGTTCGAGGTAGGTGATGGTTTGACTTCCTGTTGTGTTATATATGCAATGTTAATTTGTCACGACCCAACCCACCAAGTTGTGCGGGCATCCACTCTAACAACTAAGTAGGAGAACCCTCATATTCCAATTAGTTAAACTTGCGGAAAAATTTAAGAAAATCAAAATAAATAAGATAATACTATGATTTTATAAATAATATCCTTGGACACACTATTAGTTAAACTTTTAAAGGAATTTAAACAACTCCCATGGATCTAGTCTAAACAAGTACAAAAGCTACTAAGAGTTCAACTGGACAATTAAATAAAGGACACAACTCCCACCATGTGGAAGGAAGGATAGAAGCTGCTGGAGATTGCCTTGGTCTTCACCTAATGAAACGTCACCAATCCTGCATCTAAACTATGTCAAAGACATAGCAAGAGTAGTATCGGTACAAAACATGCATACTGGTAGGCATCATCGGTCAACCCGACGCCCACAATATAATATAAGAAATCAACTAATAAGATCATGAAATAAACACTCGCTTCTCTACCTTTACTCCTTGCTTGAAATACCTCTAATATACACTAGTATTCTGACTATTAACATCCTTCTCCATCAACCTACCTACTAGGTAGTTGATCATAGCCTAACCATTCTAACACGTAGAGAAATTTCCCCCAAATACAACCACCAACATTTCAACTAATAGTTCATGTCACACCCCTACTTCCTCGTCACATTACCCAACCATAGTCATATAATACATTACATCAAGCTTCTTTAACACTAAACCCAATCTCTTTCCCCCCAAGGTGAAATCCACCTAAGCCTATTTCATCACACACGCTACCTTTACTCCTCGCCATTACAACACACAAACAACACTAATATCTATTACTCACTTCTTGAACACTTAACCCTTCCACTATACCCAACAAGTCCAATATGTATAAGTCATTAATCAATATAATCATATGTATAACGAACATATACTATATCATCAACATTTACTAACAACGATCAGTTTCACATTTTATGTCACATCATTGGTCTTCTCATGGAACCAAAACCCAAACAATTAGTTATGCCGGAACGTGGCAACAAATCCAAGTTAGTTATGTCGGAACGTGGCTACCGATCCAAGTTAGTTATGCCGGAACGTGGCAACCGATCCAAGTTAGTTATGTTGGAACGTGGCAACCGATCCCATAGTTATGTTGGAAAGTGGCAACCAATTTAATAGTTATGTCGGAACGTGGCAATCGATCCAAGTTAGTTATGCCGGAACGTGGCAACCGATCCATTCAACACATCACAATCACAAACACAAGTATATCCTCAAGATCATATATTTAAGTCACGATTTCATGTCAATGATAATTCACCCATCTTATTCACAACGAGTGTGATCAACAATGCAACACTATCAACATATTCTAAATTGTCATACTTAGCCCTAGTTCATTATCTAAGGCTTCTTTCTAGGGTTTAATCACAATTCATATAATTCCTCAATCAATCATCCTAATTTATAGTCTAGCATATGTTCATAAATCTAGTTTCATTCATGATTTCATAGTCTTATTCTTGAAACAATTCTATCCAAGATAGCAATTCTAGAATCCCTAACAAATAATCGATTTCTCTTCTCAAGGCATAAATCTAATTACTTTGATTTCTAGGAATTACCCGTTAAATTCACTCGGTGCGCGAAGATATATACATAAACCCTATCATTGATTTAGATATATCACATGATGAGCATAGATTTAAACTACTCAATTCATAAAACCTAGCCTACTTGGGCGCCAAGCAATTGCACGGAGTTTTGACTTCGATTCAGGTTTTTTGGGCTTCGTGACAGTGGATTTGTCCAAGAATCCGCAAGATTTCACAATCCTCACGCTAGAAATCTCCTTCTTCTTCCTTCCCAAGCTTAGAGCAGCTTTTTTGAGGTTTTTAGGGTTGTTTTACTACTTATTTAGGTATTTTATGAAGATGGAAAAAATAGAATTTCTCATAATTTACGTTCTGCCTCACTTATCCTGCTATGGCACCAATTTATCCCGCCTTGGCGCCAACTTATCCCACCTTAGTAGCATCATGCCCGCTGTGGCGGGACAGTGACCCAAAATTTTCTCAGATTTTTGTTCCTCCTAAATAATGACGGTTCGGATCGTTACATAATTGCTCCATTGCATGCATATATGTGAATGGGGAAACATAAATCTAATCTAAAGAAATGGTTATGTATGAACAATTTACATGTCATGAACTTGTTACTTGACTGTGTGAATATGTGCACTGTTCATTATGGGTGTGATTGTGACTGTGGTTGTGTTGACTAGATCGGGTGTCATATTTCGACACATATATTGGATCGGGTGTCACGTTCCGACACACTAACAGTTTGGGTGTGGGTTTCATGAGAGGACCACTTCTGATTATTACATTCATATCTACCTGTTATTGATATTGGGGGATTTTATATTGCTCCTAAAATGATAATTAAATTATGTGTTTTGTACATGTGTGATTACTGTGTTGTAATTACTTGCTTATATTTTGCTCATTGGAGTAGCCGCGTTATCCTACTAGTACACCGTGGTTTTGTGTGATGATACTGCACTTTCTCTTTTTTTGTTGAGTATAGGGCATCTTCAAGCGGCTAATGATAAACCTCAGTTAGGAGATCATTGAACGAGACCAGATTCAAAGATGAGAAAGTTCTTTCAGGCTGCCATGGATCCATCATTAGTTTAGTCAATTCTTTTTGGACTCAGACTATATATTCAGACTTTTACTTATGTTAAGTTTCCGGAGTGGCACCACATTTTTCTTAAACTTGTTGGTTAGTAGAGTTTTACAATGACTTTCACATATAGGGGTTGAATTTCCATAAAGGTCATGCTTGGTTGTTTTGTTAAACTTTCAAATTTTATGGGAACTCATTAGTTAATTCGTTATTTAAAAGCTTTTTATGTATTTGTAAATGGTTTAGTTTCTTTAAATTTCTTAGTCGGGTTGTGGTAGTGGTTCTCCCATCGGAGGGTTAGTGTGGGTGTCAATCATTGTGGTTTGGGTAGTGACAAGGTTGCTATCAAATCCCCTGGTTTGTTGATCTCATTATACCAGAACGAGTCTAGTAGAGTCTTGCATAACGATACAGAGATATCTGTATTTTTCTCGAGAAGCTACAAAACTTTAGGAAATCTCTATGTTTTCTTCTCCTTTTCGTGCTATGACTTGATTCCAGTTGGTATCTTGTGATCCAAATTAGTATCTAATGTCCTTCCCTTTTCTGTCCGCAGATGGTTAACACGGATACAAAGACGTTAGACCTATAGCTCCCATCAATGAGCTAGCAGAGGAGCTTACAGCAAGAGGCCATGGCCGAGGCAGACGTAGAGGAAGAGAAAGGGGTCGGGGATGAGGAAGGGTAGCACCCACTAGGGTGGTGCCCCAATTGAGATTGTTCCGAGGGAAGAGGCCCTTCCTGCACCCCAAAAAGAGGTGGAAGAGTATGTGGAGATTGAAGATGAGAAAGATATTGGACTGGAGTAGGACATACAGGCTGAGACTACAGGTCTTCCTCCCTTACACCAAGTGATAGCTCAGCAGATCATGACCTTATTGAAGGGGTTGGTCGGCTCTGGAGTCCTTCCCAGAGTGTAAGCTCTTCAACCTCCAGTCAATCACCCTATTCCTGCTACTCTTTCCAAGGTGGATAGAGCATTAGGCACTGATTCCTTCTTCCATCCCCTATTAGGTCCTGTGATGACTGGTACTGAGCATGAGATGTTGTCTAAGTTTCTGAAGCTGAAGCCGCTTATGTTCTATGGTTTTGAGAGTGAGGATGCCTATGAGTTCATTCTAGATTACTATGAGAGGCTTCGCAAGTTAAGCATTGTACACCAACATTGAGTAGAGTTTGTGACCTAATTGATTCAAGGTGAGGCTAAGCAGTGGTAGAGGGCCTAAGTGTAATGTAGGTTTGTTTTAATGTTTCAAGCACACCTCATCCAATTCTAGGTGTCAACAATCGTAAATCAGTATAACGCCCAACTAAATAAGTTGGGGTCGAATCCCACAGGGAGCGGTACGTGTTTCAAATTCAAATAGAAAGTGCAAGCGTGGTGTAATCAGTCATATAAATAGAAATTAGCGAGAGAAGACATTTATTAAGTAAAGTGATGACACGAATGTCAGATGGGGATTTTTTGTTTTAGCTATCAACTACAAAATAGTCACAAAAACTTTGAATTAATAATAAGGAGAAGGATTCTCAAGATGTGATCGATTATAGGCAAATATAGGCATATGGGTAATTGCAACTGCTAGTGAATAGCTAAATATCAATGAGTAGGCTTTATAAGGGAGATAGTTTTTTCTCGAACAACTGCCCATCATCAGATGATTTCTTTGGAACATAAGCATTAAAATGAATAGCGACCCACACCTTAATTCATTTACTCTTTCGAGCTAAATGTGTTGGACCGGGTTTAGGATTCACTCTTTCGAGCTAAACCCAAATCAACCCAATACCCCCAAACCATCAATCAATAATCTTAGTTCTAAAGCCTCTCTTTCGAGCAAGCCAAGAACACAAATATGAAACTGCATTTGCAACTACAATTCTTAAATTAAACCACAATTAATGATTAAACTCAATTCAAAGTAGCATTTAAACTAGTAATTAACAATACCTATAAAATAATTCAGCTCGTAATCACAATATGATACACCCCAAGAATTGGGATTTTATTCAAACATCATAAAAGGTAAAAACTAATACTGAATCAATTATCCATCAACTGGGTAAGCGAGATTTAGTCTTTACAATGCACAATTTGTAGAGTATTCGAAACCCACTTCCAAAATCTCCAAATTGAATCTCTAAGGTTCTTCCAAAACTAAGAAAAACTTAGAGAAGAAAGTTCTAAACTAAGATTGTTTTGTCCCAAAATTGTATCCAAAAAAACTTCCTAAATAAAATATTCAAAATCTTATTTATAGTCGCAAAAAATATGCCTTGGCGAAGTAAGTTGGGCCCGTGGAACCACTCGACGAATCACCCTTTCTTCACTTCCATCGCCTTTTCACCTTGGCATTCAACATCCTTGAGTTCTATAACTTTGGGCGATCTATCTTGGGTTTGCGGAACAGCTCAGCGATGCGTCAACTGCTCTTTTTTGTTACTGACTTGGTTTATTCCCTCAGGGTTGGCACACTGGAACTTTAGGCGGTAGAATTAGCTATTCGGCGATTTGCCAAACGCTCTTGGCGATCTCCAGGCTTTCCTTTCTTCAATTCTTCAGTTTGTTTCGTTCCTTTTTACCTGTTAGTGTCCTTTCTTTGTTCCTTTATCCTAACCTGAAAGTCAAGGATTTAACATCGGTTTATGGAAAAAATTAAGCTTTTGAGGACACTAAATATATATAATAAACAAAGCCCCAAATGAGTCTAAATTTCAGACTCATCAAGATCGCCAGTATTGCCTCCACTCACTTGGATGAAGTTCCATGCTTTGTTTCTGGAGAAGTATGTGCCTCGGACTTTGAAGGATCGCAAGAAGGATGAGTTCATGGCCTTAGAGCAGGGTTGTATGATTGTAGCTTCTTATGAGTTTATGCTTCATGCCTTGTCTAGATATGGTATACCGTTAGTGACTATACAGGAGGAGAGGATTCGTCTATTCATCAAGGAATTGAACCCCTAGTTACAAGTATTGTCTGTTCACATGACCTCTGCAGGTAAGTTTTGATGAGGTAACAGACTTTGTTAAGAAAGTGGAAGGAGTTCGAAGTGATGGACAAGCCAAGGCTTTTGCTAAGAAGCCCAAGAACACAGGTAACTTTCATGGTTCCTACTCCAGAGGTTTAGGCAGACCGAAATTGCATCTCGACCAATTCAGTCAGCCATGCATGGTTCTATAGGTGGTTACTCGGGAACTCTAGAGCAGAACCCTATTAAGGATAGTCATGGAGCCGCATCGGCGTATGGCAACTAGGCGTCTTTTGATCACAATTGTTACAATTATGAAGAACCTGGAAATTCGAGGAGAGATTATCCCCATCTGCGCATGTTCGACCTTGTGCAGCAGAAAACTAGAGTAGTGGTACTAGCGGGAAGCGGTAGTAATTGTAGAGGATGTCTACAAGGTGGGCAAGGAGGAAATCAACGAGGCCGTGAAGGACGGGGAAATGGTAATGCAGGTAGGGAAGCAGTGTAACCAGGCAAGGAGATTGCCCATTAAGATAATAAGGCTCAGTTTTATGCCTTTCTGGGTAAGATCGAGGATGAGGCGTCTGATGCAGTGCTCATATGTACTATTATTGTCTTTGACCGGATAGCTACTATTTTGTTTGATTTGGGTTCTACTTATTAATATGTGTCAGTTTAGTTTAAATTGGGATTTGATACAGTTTGTGATGTGCTTGATGCCCCAATCCATGTTTCTACCCCAATTGGAGAGTCTGTCATAGTCACCCATGTCTATCGTGCTTGTGTTATCTTGTTTATGGGTTTTCAAATGTGGGCTCATTTGGTTATTCTAGATATGACTGACTTTGATATAATCTTAGGCATGACTTGGTTGTCTCTCTATTATGTTGTGCTTAATTGTAATGCTAAGTTTGTGACTCTAGAGATCCCGAGTAGGTAAAAGTTAGAGTGGGAAGGGGTGTACAAGCCTAAGCCACCTAAGTTCATATCTTTTGTTCGGTCAAGGAAAATGGTGGGGCAGGGGTATTTGACATATTTGGCTCATATTTGGGATGTTGATGTTGAGTCTCCGTCTGTTGAGTCTATTCCCATAGTGTCTGAATTCAAGGAAGTGTTTCCTACTGATTTGATTGGTATGCCTCCGGATAAGGTTACAGATTTCTACATTGACTTGGAACCGGCACTCGCCCTATCTCTATTCCTCCTTATCGCATGGCCTTGGCATAATTTAGAGCTCTTAAAGCTCAAATCTAGGAGCTTTTTGATAAAGGTTTCATCCACCCTAGTGCTTCCCCATGGCGTGCTCCTGTCTTGTTTGTTAAGAAGAAGGATGGTAATATGAGGATGTGCATAGACTACCGATAGTTAAATAGTGTCACCATTCAAAATAAGTATATGTTGCCTCAGATAGATGATCTCTTTGACAAGTTGCACAGGGTGCATCATTTTTCTCTAAGATTTATCTAAGGGCTAATTATCATCAGTTAAAGATTAGACCTAAGGATATACCCAAAACGGCGTTCAGGACCCGCTATGGGCACTATGAGTTTTTAGTGATGTTATTTGGGTTGACCAATGCTCCTGCAACCTTCATGAGTTTGATGAATGGTTTGTTCAAACCATTCCTGGATCCTCTTGTTATAACATTTATAGATGACATTTTGGTTTATTCGAAGATTAAGAAAGAGCATGTCGACCATCTTTGTATTATTTTGGGTGTCCTTGGAAAACAAAGTTGTATGAAAAATTTTCCAAGTTAAGTTCTAGTTGACTTCAGTTGCCTTTTCAGGGCATGTGGTTTTAAATGAAGGTGTAATGGTAGATCCCGAAAAGATCGAAGCAGTTAAGAACTGAGTTTGGCCTAGCTCTGTGACTAAAGTTAGGAGATTTGTGGGGCTTACCAGCTACCATCGATGGTTTGTGAAAAAATTTGCTTCTGTCGCCACACATTTGACAAGGTTGACTCGAAAGGAGGTGCCTTTCGATTATACTGAAAAATGTGAAGAGAGCTTCCAAAAGCTCAAGACTCTTCTAACCATAACATTTATTCTAACACTTCTAGTGGAAGGTAAAGATTTCATTTTTTATTGTGATGCTTAACACTCGTGCTTGGGTGTTGTGTTGATACAGGATAGAAATGTCATAGCTTATGCATCGCGGCAGCTGAAAGCGCATGAGAGAAATTACCCAACACATGACTTGGAGTTGGCAACGGTAGTATTTGCTCTTGAGATCTGGAGGCATTACCTTTATGGTGTCTAGTGTGAGGTGATTACTGGCAATCATACTTTTCAACATGTATTCACTCAGAAGGACAAGAATCTGAGACAGTGAGGGTGGATGGAGTTACTCAAGGATTATTATATTACCATCTAGTATCATCTGGGTAAGGCTAACATGGTGGCAAACGCATTAAGTCGGAAGGCGGCAAGTATGGGTAGTCTAGCTTTCTTGGGTGTGACAAAGCAACATTTGGCCAAGGAGATTCAAACCTTGGAGTCTAAGTTCATGTTGTTTGTAATCTCAATGAAAGGTGGGGTATTAGCCTACATTAAGCTTAAGCCCACATTCATTGAGGAGATCAAGGCCAAGAAGTTTGAGAATGAGAGCTTGAATGAGCACAGAAAGAAGACAATGTCTTGCAAGGCACAAGATACGGCTCTTGATGCGGGTGGTGTGCTCAATTTTAAGGGAAGAATTTATGTTCCCCGAGTGGATGACTTGATTCAGAAGATCTTGACATAATCTCATTGTTCGTGGTATTCCATTCATCCTTATCAACTTTGGGGCGGATCATTTTTGGTTGTTAATGGACCAAGAATACAATAATTAAAGGCTGGAAAATTACAAGATGACAACAACAACCAATTGAAAGGAAAATAATTGAACTACATCATAGTATATAAGCAATTACTTATACATTGGCAAGAAAAAATGGATACACTTGCAAAATATTTTTATAGACATCTGCAAAATTTTAATTTTGTCGAATTTGATGTCGTGATTGGACTCTTAAGAAACATTATCGTGATTAACGTTTTAGCTATAAAACGTATCTCAAAAGAATTATATAAAACGTTATTGACAGTAACATATTGTGCTTAAAACATGACTATCAATTAGGTCTCTTAACGCCATCAATGATTATATTTTAGACAATTGATTTTTTTGAGTAAAATATAGCCTAAAACGTTATTGAGAAATACGTATATATTAGTTTTGTAAAATTTCCAAAAAAACATATTATTTTGGTGAATCAGTTTAAATAATGACTTACTTTGGTAAAAAATTCTAAAGTTAATTGGTACAGCAAAAAAAGATGAAAAGACTTAGATAACCTTATTTTGGATGTTACAATGTTTTCCTTAATAATTTTTCTACCAAATACTAATAAATTGAATAACTTTTCCTATTTCCCAAACTTATTGAACAACTAAAATTAATTTATCAACAACTAATTTAAGGGGTGTAAAAAGTTTCTACATATGTGTGGATATTTTATATGTGTAGTAGATTATACAACTTATATTTTTATTAAAGATGTTTGTGCCTTTACTATAACAATTTGAGTGCACGTATGTTGTACATTTGTATCATGTAAATCAATAATATATATATATATAGTTTAAAGTTATTTAATATAATAATAAATAAAACTACTTAATTGGACGTTATATTAATAATGCAAGTCATCAGATATGCATAACATAGGAGTGAAAGACTTTAATATAAATGTGTTATTGTCTTGGGTAGTTGTTAAATAGGATTTCCACATATTAATTATATGATTTCTATAATGTGTCGATGTCTACTATATCTAATGTGTTTTGAGCTTTGACTACAATACACTCTCTGGGTTGTTGTTAACTAGAGATATCACCTAATTATTTAAACATGTAATTTATTTTTTTAAAACATAATAATTAACAAATATGCAAACTACAGCATTAATGTGTAACTATCTTGGGTTGTTGTTAAATAGGATAGACATTTATGAACAATATGATTTTTAGTATTTCTATAATGTGTCGATGTCTACCAATTCTAAAGTATTTGTAGTTTCGATGTTGTTATTGAAATATTTTTATATTATATTAAATTTCTTTTTTATATATAGTTTAAATATTTTGAACATAATAATTACTACAATTCCTATCTAGAGCTGATATTAATAACAAATATAAGTAATGATTCACAAATCATTCCATTGGCATAGCATGTAACACCTTGGACTTCGAGAAATGGCTAAAAAGGGCAAACGAGCAAATCCACGAACCCAAAATGGACCATGGACCTTTCACGGGACCTTAGACAACCCGTTTAGGGGACCACAACCTGTTTTGGGCATCATTAAGGACCGCCAAAGGCAGCCAAGATGAAGGTCGCCTAGATAAGCCACTAAACGGCCCGTGGTGAGTTGTTCTGTCCATTTTGTGGTCTGTACAAGTCACCCATTAGATTTTGAGTTTTGGGTCAACCTCAAATGATCATATCTTGCAACAAAAAATGAAGTGGATGTCCCTGACCTATCAGATTAAAGGTCTTTGAGTCCTCTTTCTAGTGCCACCAAGTTTACCTTATTTTAGGTTCAGAGTAAAGAGTTATCCCCGTTTTAGTGAACCATGTTGGGCAGGTGAACTTGACGACCCACTAGATGGGCTGTGAAGCATTACACGGCTCGGGAAACATTAAATGGCCCAGGATACTGCCGGTTTTAGGCACCTTTTTAGTTTTATAAATTGGAGTATTTTGGTCTTTCCACTATGGTACTTAAACTATGATGTTTTAACACCTATACTAAGCCTAAATTACATTGTTTCACACCAAATTAAGGGCTTAGAAATTGTTAATTAGTTGTATTACGTTCATTAACACTTCAAGACACTAGAGCAAGGTTCCAAGAGAAGAAAAGCTAGGGTTCAAGCGTTCTTCAAGTTTCTTTGATTTCGCCAAAGAACTTTGTTTTTCTAGGTATGTAAGGCTATCATAGTGTTGGACTAGTTCGTCCTCACGCCCTACGTCTTTTTTCAATTCAGTACAAAGTAATTTTTTGTTCTATGTTTAGATTTTAGTATTCTTGATATGAGTTGATATTGAGTTTTGAATTCTTGAGTTGTTGATTATTGAATTCCTATTTCTAATCATTAAATTCTCATACATTATGTATTCTAATTATTGAGTTGATCATTCATGACCATTTTTCAGAATGAACCCTATTCTTGAGTATTTAGTGAATTCTTATTGAGAATCTTTTAAACAAAATATTATTGTTTAAACTAAGTTTTGAGGAAGTAAAGAGTAGTTTGAGAAAGAGTATAAGGGAACTAAGTATTTCCAAATGTTTCATTTTTACATGAAGAAAAAGAGTAGACCTTTTTTGACAAAAGTTAAAATAGTTTTCAGAAAGATTAAGTACAGAGCAATAACCTCATAAAGAGGCCCCTTTTGAGTAACTCTCTCAATATAGAATGTATTTTTATATTAATCAAAGAGAAACATTGTTTTCTAAATGAACAATGAGTTTCAGAGACAGTTCAGAGCAGTTACGTCTTTTAAGAAGATAGTTTGAGCAATTATCTCAAACCATAGAAAGAATAATATTTTTATACATTGAGAAACACTAAATATTATGGGGGATTAATATTGAGTAGCGCTATGGGGGAGGGAGTTCATACAACTCATAGCCCCCATAAACCCTGTCTTGCCCACATGGATACAAGATCATACCTTTTAGATGAATCCTTAGTGCCTTTGGGCAGAGCTTAGTGGATCAACTAAGTTGAGGTGTTCTACATCCCAGCATGATATAGAAGAGTTTTGGCAGCGTGAAAAAGACGTTGTATTATCACTTAGCTTATAGTGATGATTGTTGGTTAGAGAATCTCCCGAAGAGTTAAATTTTATTTTTATATGTCACTTATTATGTTAAAGTACAAAAACTGAGAAAGTATTTTGTAATGTTAAATGGTTTAATTCCTTCAATTATTTACATTTAGTTGAATTTATGTTATACCTATTGCAATCCTTCCTTTCAATTATTTCACCTTGGCTATATTACATACACATACATTCAATGTAATGATGTCATTCGACTTACATCTATTATGATGTTGATGCAAGTGTTCAAGATCATCAACAGTCATTTCGTTGAGATCACTTTGCGCATCAGATTTCTTTGGTGATCATCTTTATTTCCGGAGGATTTCACATTTATTTTATGTTATTGTTGAGTTATTGTGGGTCTTGTCCCAACATATTGATGCTTATCGTCACCAATGACACTAACCTACGGTATGAGTGTCTACGATCGTCAATAATATAGTAACTCAACAAAGGGTTGGGGTCGGTCCAAAGGGAGTGGTTTTTAGAACTAACAGAAAAGTAAAATTTAGTTCTAATTAGTTGTAGCTAAAGACATTAATGAGTAAAAACATAGTAAATTAAAGGGGGTGACACAAAAGTGTCAAATATCAAATGGGGGTTTGTCACAAGTGTAATAACAACAACAGAGTTAAAGGGGAGAGCAAGTATGGGGAGAAGTTCTTGGGGTGTGACCACAATACAAGTTGAGATAAATATTTGGGTACATGCTTTCGATAGGAAATTTGCAAGATAATAGTGACTAGGCTAAGATTTAGATGGAAATAAGCTCCCTCTCGGGCAACTTGTCCCGTTTCAAATGGGTTCCTCTAGAACACCCATTTGCCACATGAAGACCAGCCTATGCCTTACCCACTCACTCTCTCGAGTTGAGTGTTAGGATATGGGACTAGGGCCCACCCTCTCTGGCTGAACCTCATGTCCACCCACTCCTTAGGCCATCAGTCTAGTGGTCTTGGTTTCGTGACCTCCCTCTTAGGAAATCTTAAAATACATGGGTGGCTTTGTATTTGCAACTACAAACCCATTAAATTAAACCACAACCACTAGGTGAAATCACCATTAAAATACATGTAACTTATTAGTTAGCAAGACCCAACAATAATATCAACACATATTTGCTAAATCTCACCCTAAGATTGGGGGTTTTTAGCCACAAATCAAGAGATATAAATTTATACCTAAATGAGTTTGTAGTCAAATGAGTATGAAGATTTAAGTCTTGTTACAAGATAAGAATAAAGGATCCAAGAGACCCAACTCCAAATTTGGAAGATGAAACCCTCTTCTTCTTCAAGTCTTGAAAACCCACCCAATCTTAGAGCAAAAATATCAAAAAAGTACTATTCTATTGTTAAAATTATAATAATTGTCCGACTCCCTAAATATTAATAAAGAGCTTACTATTTATAGACTTCAAAAAATAGTGATGGAGATTGCTCGGTGAGGTTAGTCAAAATCGCCGATTAACTCAACGATTTGCCCTATGGTGTAGTTCATCGCCGTCTTCCACTAGCCTTCAGCATCGTCGTGCTCTGCATCGTTGGGAGATGTAGTACTGCTTCACGGAACTATTCGGTGAATAGTCGATTTATCCTTTCATCACCTTTCTGATCCTGCTCCTTCAGGGCTTCGCGTACTAGAACAAAAGGTGAAGTTCGTCCCTTTGATGAATCTCCAAGTGTTCTTGGCGATGCACAGGCTTCAACTTCTTCGTTCTTTTCAGCCCTTTTTGTTCCTTTTTTCACCTTAGTGTCCATGCTTCCACTAAAGCTTTAAATACCTGAAACATAAGTGTTTTTATCAGATATTTAGAATAAATAAGCATTTGAGAACAATATTCGTAACACCCCTAAATGCTAACAAGAGTCGCATGTCGATTTACCGTTGCTTAATTACTACAATATGTTTTACTCTCATTTTGAGAACTTGAAATTTTGTGATAATTGCTAGCTTGCATTTGGGAAGCACACAAAACTATTTGGGCAGCCCTTGAGGGATAAATGTGCACTTGGGATAAACATCAGTCTTAAGACTATATTTTGTCCCCTCATCTAGTGAATTTCGTTTCCCTTGAAGTCTAAGAACCCTAGAGCATTATCTAACCATTTATTCTTCAAAATCACAAAATAAAAACTTGGTCCTTTTGGCTGGAATTCGAAACACACACTGCTCTTTGGTAAGTAGTCGAAATCTGATTTGTCACTAAGTATTGTGTATTACTTTCAGAATATCTCATTATCTGGAACTAATTTTTGTATGAATAAATAAGATTTGGAAAGCTAATTTGTATATATACAACTCTTATGTTTATATAAAACTCTAATTTAGCTGTTATGGATTCAAAATATGGGACGCAACATAGGACAAGTTCTGTCCAGATTTTGGGTTTAGAAATCCTGTATGAACAAATGTTAGTGTATCGATGATATCTTCTTGTATAAAATACATTTTGCGGTGATTCTTGTTTGTTTGCAACCTTAAGAGATGTACCTACATCTTTCATGAAGGTTATAAAGTCTAGTTTTGCTATTTTCCCTTTCAAATCTAAGTTGCAACATGAGGTACTGGGCTGGCCAGAATCAGTACTTTGGGAGTCGTAATTGTACATGCTAAGCTTACTTCTGATGATGATCCTATTTTACTTTGACATTATTGAGATAATAGGAATTAAAGAAGTTATTTAATTATACTTTTAAGGATTTATAAACTCGTGAACAAGTTGAAGACCTTGATATATTGGTTGGTCTACGGTTTGAAATCGCAAAATTGTGTTGGACTGTTTCTACGATAAAGTATTGAGGTTTGTGTATAAACTTGTACTTAAACTCTTTTAACTGCTGGTATATCTGAAAGTTGATATTGGTACCTTTGTTACCTTTTGTCACTTTACATTGTCGTGTTGGTATGACGCTTGTGTAACTCGCCCACTTATACGAATTGTTTGATCACCTGACACTCTTGTTGGGACCTTGTCCTTCTTGTGGCTGTGACTTTGTCACTATTGGTTTGCCTCTTAATTCGGATCATTTGCCATCTTGACTATGGAGTTTTGGTCCGTCTTAAGAATGAAAGTTGTCCATTTTAAGTATGAACTAGAAAGCAATTTTTAATATGGTTCTTGGTTCTCTTGATTATTGGGCTTTGACCCTTCTTGATACAGGGCATTGGCCCTTCTTGATACTTGCTTGTGCTTGGTGTGACGACATGATATATATATATTGGGCGAGCCTTGTTATTGAATCTCTTGGAAAATGGTGCTATGAGCGTTCTTGACATTTGGATCTTTAAATATCAAACTTGATACTCTTTATATATTGTTACTTGATTTATTTTGTTATGTTTCAATTGTGCTGCTCATGACTTTAGAAAGGTAGCTTAGTGAATTTTGAGGGCTCCGAACCTATAGTTTTTACACCACTAAGTTATATGCTTAGCGATAGTTGTTTCTATCGTAGGGAATGATCGAGAGGAGGCATGAAGTTGGCCATTGGAGATGGAAATTTTGAGAGCCTTAAGGAAGATCACATGTGGATATAGGCATGTATATTTTGTATAAACTTTGGGACTCATACACGATGTATGTGCTGTATATTCGCATGTAATTTTGAGGGCTAATCGGATCATGTCACTATGGTTTGTAATATAAGCATGACTACATGTTTTGTTCATTTGGGGTGTGTAAGTCCAAGTCTTGTAATATATTAAATTTACTACTTGTTTAAACTGATTGTATGAAGCATGAACCACTTAGTTTGGGTACTTGAAAAGTTGGTAATATTCCTTTTATTTCATTTTTACTAGTGTAAGGACAATATATGCATAAAAGTCTTGTGAGATGATGACTTCTGTTATTTCGGAAGGGTCGTTATAAGTTTGGTATCAAAGCCTAGGTTTGTAGTTCTAGGACTTTTACTTTGAATTATTTGTATACTTGTTCGCTTTCGAAAAAGGTTTTATTTGGTTTATTTGTTCACTTATATGGTTTATAATATTTTTATTGCATGTAGAGTGCACATGCATCATGTACATGTTCATAATGCAATGTGATCTTTTCTTTTGAATGAATTAAGTTATGGCCTCTTCTGCTAACCGACCTATAGAAGCTGCTCGTGAAGGTTCAGGTGCCTCTGTTTCCCAACCTCATGCACTAGAAGAGGTTGGAGAACCATTCTCGGATCAACATATTCCCCACACTAGTGGGTCTGAAGTGGGAATCCATCAGGGTAAAAGAGCTGGTTCACATCCTCACATGAGTCGTGGTACTTAAGCCATGAACAACAAATGGCTGAATTCTTCCACAACATGGCTGAAGCGATGCATGATCCCAATGGAATTCACTTTGAGAAAATGAGGAAAATGGGTTGAGTGGAGTTTATAGGCAATGTTGATCCCATGAATGGTGAATAATGGCTAGAGCGCATAGAGCGGGTATTTGAGCAGTTAGAGTGTTCAGATGTTGCCAAATTTGAGTATGTTATTTCACTATTACAAAAGGATGCTTACGATTGGTGGGTATGTGTTTCGAATGCCAAGGTAAAACCTCTTGCTCTTACTTGGGATGATTTTCTTAGGGAATTTCGTATGAAGTATGTCCCACCAGCTTATTGTGATGCAAAGAGAAAGGAGTTTTTGAATTTAAGGTAGTGAGGCATGTCTATTGCTGAGTACCAATAGAAGTTTCTAAGGCTCTGTCATTATGCTAGAGGTATTATTGAAGAGGAAAAAGACAAGTGTAGGAAATTTGAAGATGGTTTAAATGATTCCATTACGAAGAAAGTGGCGATCCTAAAACATGAGAACTTTTGTAAGTCAGTGTCTGCAGCTTTCACTTGGGAACGACTTGATAAAGAAGAAGCTAGCTGAAATGAAAACAAATTCCGAAAGCCTAGACTAGATTTTGGAGGTCCATCCAAAAGGAGAAGGTTTGATGATTCTAAGGCTGGTAGTGTTAACAGGCCACCTCAGTAAAAGCAAAATAGATTAGAATTTTCTACAGCACTCCAAATTATGGCCAAGGCAGGTCTCGTTTTCCTATTTGTCCACAATGTGGAAATAATCATTATGGTAGTTGCAGGAGAGCTTTTGGTGAATGTTTCTATTATGGGAGCTTTGATCATAAAGTGAAGGATTGTCCTAATCCTAATAATACTCTTTCCTTGAGAATTAAAGGCACAGTTCATAAGCCTTCTATTAATCTTCCTCAAACTAATGAAGGTGCAAGACCTAAATCACCCAAGCGGTAGGCCCAAGTGGAGCGAATAAATCTAGTGGACCAAGGGCTATTGCAGAATCTTATGCTATGAGGAAGAGGGAGGATCAAGATGGAAAAGACGTGGTTGTCGGTAAATTT
This sequence comes from Solanum bulbocastanum, assembly GCA_037074985.1. Lineage (NCBI taxonomy): Eukaryota > Viridiplantae > Streptophyta > Magnoliopsida > Solanales > Solanaceae > Solanum > Solanum bulbocastanum. The sequence continues at coordinate 16,116,641 of CM073602.1, read as the reverse complement.
CACTTATTTGGCTTATGTGTGTTTACATTGTTTCATCCTGGTTCTACACATTCCTATGTTTATTCATCACTAGCTCTTCCTGAAAACGTGAAATCTGTGAGACTTAATTTTGATATGTTGGTTGAAAGTCCTTTGGGTTATCAAGTTGTGTGTAATTGAGTTTATCAAGATTGTCCCTTTATGATTCAAAATCTAGTCTTCCCTACTGATTTGATTGAAATGCCCTTCAAGGATTTTGTTGTTATTATCGAGATGGATTGACTTTATAAATATCAAGCAGTGGTAGATTGTAGGTCTAAGCATGTGACTTTTAAATATCCTACATTTTCATATATCTTTGTACAAGTGAAAGATCATTGACATATAGTATTATTTCTGCGGCCTTGGTGAGAAAGTTGATGCGTCAAGGTTGTGGGGCATACCTTGCTCACATAGTTGATACACAGTTGGAGAGTCCTTGTATGAAGGATATACCTGCTGTATGTGATTTCCCAAAAGTCTTCCCAGAAAACCTTTATGGATTGCCCCCGAAAAGAGAGGTTGAATTTCTAATTGAGCTTATTCATAGATCTACCCCTATTTCTATCACTCCTTATAGAATGGCTCCGGTAGAATTAAGAAAATTGAAATCTCAATTGCAAGAACTTCTTGAGAAGGGTTTTATTCGACCTAGTGTTTCTCCTTGGGGAGCCCCTGTTTTATTCATAAAGAAGAAAGATGGCACTCTCAGGCTTTGTATTGACTATAGACAATTGAACATAATAACAATCAAGAATAGATATCCACTACCAAGGATTGATGATTTGTTTGACCAATTGAATGGTGCTAAAGTATTCTCAAAGATTGATTTAAGGTCTGGATATCACCAACTGTGTGTTAGAGAGAAAGATATTCCTAAAACTGCTTTTAGAACTCCGTATGGTCAATATGAATTTTTTGTGATGCCATTTGGGTTGATAAATGCTCCTGTGGTATTCATTAATATAATGAATCAAGTATTCAAGTCTTATCTTGATCATTTTGTGGTTGTTTTTATGGATGATATTTTATTATTTTCCAGAAGTAGTGAAGATCATGATAAACACCTTCGTATTATTTTGTAAATTTTGAAGGAGAGGGAACTTTATGCTAAACTTTACAAGTGTAAATTTTGGCTTAATGAAGTGACGTTTCTAGGACATGTTGTATCGGTCGAAGGCGTGAAGGGGGATCCTAGTAAGATACAAGCAGTTGTTGAGTGGAGACCTCCCAAAAGTCAAACCGAGGTAAGAAGTTTCATAGGCTTAACATGATACTACAGAAGATTTGTGAAGGGCTTTTCTATTATCGCCTCTCCATTGACTAAACTCTTACAGAAGAAAGTGAAGTTTAATTGGAATGAAAAATGCCAAGAAAGCTTTGAAACTCTCAAATCCTTGCGACTCAAGCACCTATAATTACTCTACCAATTGAAGGGAAGGAGTATGCAGTATACAATGATGCTTCTCACAATGGTCTCAGATGCATTTTGATGCAAGAAGGGAAGGTTATTTCTTATGCCTCTCCAAAATTAAAACAGCATGAATTGAATTATCCTACACATGATCTTGAACTTGCTGCGGTAGTATTATCTTTAAAAATATGGTGGCATTATTTGTATGGAGAGAAATTTCATATATGCACTGATCACAAGAACTTAAAGTACTTGGGTACTCAGAAGGAGCTAAACCTTCGACAACGTAGATGACTTGAACTCATCAAGGATTATGACTCCACGATTGATTATCATCTAAGTAAAGCTAATGTGGTTGCCGATGCCTTAAGTCGAAAATCCTTCGCAAGTATTTCTTTGACTCCTTTTCCATTGCTCCTTGAGTTAAGAGTCATGAATGTTTGTTTCACACTTGATTCAAATGGTTCAATTATTGCTAATTTGCAAGTAAATACAATATTACTTAAACAAGTGAAGGAAGCACAAAAGTTAGATTAGAAACTTGTAAAAGTGACTCGAGAAGTTCAAAATTGATAAACTTGATTTTACATTAATAGAGGATGGTGTCGTATTTTATCAATATAGACTATGTGTCCCTAATGATGACAAATTGAGGAGAGAAATATTGAGTGAAGCACATACCTCACCATATACAATGCATCCTAGGGCTACAAAAATGTACCAGACCATCAAAGAAAATTATTGATGGAGTGGTATGAAAAGAGACATTGCGGAGTTCATTTCTAAATGTTTGGTTTGTCAACAAGTAAAGGCAGAACATCAGGTCTCAGTTGGTGTACCACAGCCCTTGTCGATGCCAGAATGGAAAGAATAACTATGGACTTTGTCTCTGGACTTCCTCGCACCCAAAGAAATAATGATGCAATATGGGTGATTGTGGACAAGCTTAACCAAGAGTGCTCACTTCTTAGCAATCAGGATGGATTACTCACTTGAGCATTTAGCCGAATTTTACATTAATGAGATCATAAGACTACATGGGATCCCTATGTCTATTGTATCTGACTGACCCAAGGTTTACATCTAGATTTTAGGGTAGCTTGCAGGAAGCTTTGGGTACTAAGATGAAATTTAGCTCTTCATTCCATCCTCAAATAGATGGCTAGTCAGAAAGAGTAATACAAATTTTGGAGGCTATGCTTCGAGCTTGCATTATGGATTTTTAGGGTAGTTAGGACAAACACTTGTCTTTGATAGAATTTCCTTACAATAACAATTACCAATTGATTATTGGAATGCCTCCCTATGAATCCTTGTAAATGTTGGGCCCCTCTTTGTTGGAATGAAGTTAGTGACAGGAAACTCATTGGTCCAGAAATTGTGCAACAAATAGAGGTCAAGGTAAAAATTATCAAGGATCGTCTAAATATTTCTTCGGATAGACAAAAGTCGTACGCTGATCTTAAAAGGTGTGAAATTGAATATCCAGTGGGAGATACAATATTTTTAAAGGTGTCTCCATGGAAAAAGATTATGACATTTGGGAAAAAAGGAAAACTTAGTCCCCAATTTATTGGACCTTATGAGATACTTGAAAGGGTTGGACCGGTTGCATATAAATTGGCTTTGCCGCCTGAGTTAGGCAAGATCCACAATGTCTTCCATGTTTCTATGCTCAGAAGATATCATTATGATCCATCTCATGTTCTTCCAGTTGAATCTATTGAGGTTAATCCTGACTTGACGTATAATGAAGAACCTATTTTAATTCAAGGTCGGGAAGTGAAGCAACTTAGAAACAAGAAAATCCACTTAGTAAAGGTACTTTGGAGGAACCATTCGAGAAAAGAAGCTACTCGGGAGAGAGAAGAAGACATGAGGACCCAATATCCGTGCTTATTTTTGGACTAATGTAAGGTAAATTTCGAGATGAAATTTCTTTAAGGGGGAGAGAGGTATAACACCCCTAAATGCTAACAAGAGTTGCATGTCGATTTACCATTGCTTAATAACTACAATATTGTTTACTCTCATTTAGGGAACTTGAAATTTTGTGATAATTGCTAGCTTGCTTAACATAAATTATATCGTAATTTATGGGACTTGATTGGGGTATTTACATAATAATTTAATTAGAATTATGTATAATTTTATAAGGAGGTGAATGATATACAGATAAGGGTATATGTATGTATTTTGGGCAGCACACAAAACTATTTGGGCACCCCTTGAGGGACAACTTTGTACTTGGGATAAACATCACTCTTTAGACTATATTTTGACCCCTCCTCTAGTGAATTTCATTTCCCTTGAAGTCTAAGAACCCTAGAGCATTATCTAACCATTTGTTCTTCTAAATCACAAAAGAAAAATTTGGTCATTTTGGCTGGAATTCGAGACACACACTACAGTTTGAAATCACAAAGTTTTGTTGGACTGTTTCTACGATAAAGAATTGTGTATAAACTTGTACTAACACTCTTTTAACAGCTGGTATATCTGAAAGTTGATCTTGGTACCTTGGTTACCTCTTGTCACTTTGCATTTGTCGTGTTGTATGACGCTTGTGTACGTTGGCCACTTGTACGGATTGTTTGATCACTTGACACTCTTGTTGGGACCTTGTCCTTCTTATGGCTGTGACTTTGTCACTATTGGTATGCCTCTTGATTCGAATCATTTACCATCTTGACTCTGGATTATTAGTCCGTCTTAATAATGGAATTTGTCCATTTTAAGTATGAACTAGAATGCCATTTTTAATATGGTTCTTGGTTCTCTTGATTATTAGGCTTTGACCCTTCTTGATACAGGGTGTTGACCCTTCTTGATACTTGCTTGTGCTTGGTGTGACGACATGATGTATATATTGGGCGAGTCTTGTTATTGAATCTCTTGGAAAATGGTGCTATGAGCGTTCTTGACATTTGGATCTTTAAATATCGAACTTGATACTCTTTATATATTGTTACTTGATTTATTTATTATGTTTCAATTGTGCTGCTCATGACTTGAGAAAGGTAGCTTGGTGAATTTTGAGGGCTCAGAACCTATAGTTTTTACACCACTAAGTTATATGCTTAGCGATAGTTGTTTCTATCGTAGGGAATGATCGAGAGGAGGCATGAAGCTGGCCATTGGAGATGGAAATTTTGAGAGCCTTAAGGAGGATCACATATGCATAAAAGCATCTATATTTTGTATAAACTTTGGGATTTATACATGATCTATGGGTTGTATATTTGCATGTAATTTTGAGGGCTAATCGGATCATGTCACCATGGTTTGTAATATAAGTATGGCTACATGTTTTGTTCATTTGGGGTGTGTAAGCCCAAGTCTTGTAATATATTAAATTTACTACTTGTTTTGAATGATTGTATGAAGCATGAACCACTTAGTTTGGGTACTCGGAAAGTTGGTAATATTCTTTTAATATCATTTTTACTAGTGTGAGGATGATATATGCATAAAAATCTCGTGAGATGTTGGCTTATGTTATTTTGGAAGGGTCGTTACTCTATTTCTATTAAAATAAAGTCGTAAATCAGTCCAATTTGTGGACTCATCAACACCCCCAACTTAAACTTTTGCTTGTCCTCAAGTAAAACTCAAGTTCTACAGTTCAAATAGGATGTTTCAAATAGTGCTACACAATACTAAATCAAGAACATACACAACAAAACTCAAATTACACATACAAAGATCAACTGTGTACTCAAAGATTTAAGTTGTGACACACCATTACCAAAGATTCTCATGCTCGTAATACCTTCTACTTGTGCAAAATCAAGCTAAAAAAACAATTTAAATGCCCTCACATAAAGAATGATTCGTTATTCACACAAAGAGTTTAATCAATTAAAGATCAAGAATCAAATGCAACGCTTACATTCAAAAAGAGGAACACAATGCATATTTTCACCCATAGGCTTGCCCTTATTTTCCTGTTGATCTTCGAATCGGCTCACTCACGATCAAAAAGGTCTTTCCAAAGATTGTGATGGGGCTGAGTGCAAAGGTATGGTCATTTAGGCTCTGTGACTTTTCATTCTCATAATATGTGGTGTTCTCAAGGTATTCCCTTATTTTCCTTTAACAATTCTTTTTCTAATGCTTCTAAGTCATCTTTTTATTCACCTCCATGGATTGCTTGGAAACCCGATTTCTTTTGTATTTTATTCTACATATTTATTTTTTGAAGGGTTTCCATTTTTCTGCAACACCATGTGTTAAGGGGGACTTTCCTTGCACTTCTTGACTTCTTCTTTTCCTTTTCACTAGACCCCTAACTTAGGCTTTTGGACTAAGTTGGCTATTTGCTAAACCACAAATCAAGAGGATTATAGTTAGTAGGTCAGGTAAGGTCTAGGGTTCATCAAGGTTCTTCCAAAGAAAAGTAAGGCTCAAAGGGTGGTCAATAGAGTTTCACACACTGACGGGTAGGCCACAAAAGAGGTATATGTCAAACTTGGCTCACACTCTTTAAAGTTGCCTAAGATCATTTTAAGAGTACACCTTTCTAAGTCAATCAGACTAACGAGGCAAGTTCTAGGGTTATTCATGCATGGTTCAAAGTAAGCTAATCACACAAGGCATCGACACTTAAGTCAAACAAGACTACACACTTTCGCTAGTTTGCAACATTCATTACAAGAGAATCAATTTGATAAATGGCTAATCACAACGAGATGCAAAGAGTTCACATATTGTCTATGCAACTTCATTTGGCCTCATAGTAGTTGTACATTCCTGTTCGTTCGATTGTAAGCACTATTTAAGTCATCGGTATTGATCGAAACTGAGACTCAAATTTTTGCGAAAGAACAGCCACATCCAACTCATAAGGGGTGGCAGAAATGTGCAAAAAATTCAAAATTTTTCAAAAGGGTCAAATTCATTTTGCAATTAAAAGTAAGTGGAGCCTCAAACACAAACATCCACAGAAAGCAGTGTAAAAACAATTTTAAACAGATCAACCCAAATATATATATACAAAGCATGAACACAAATAGCACATAAAAGGTGAGCCTCACCCCACCACACATAAAAACATTTGTCCTCAAATGCAACTGATAAAATATTTAGCAATAACAATAAAGAAAATCAGAGATGAAGGTAAATAGTGGATCCTGGCAAATAGGTTGCTCCATATGTCAGGGCATCAGTACCCGGAGTGACCACCAGAAGGACCCACTCCACTGGATCCAGCAGCAGGAGACTTTGGCAAAAAAGCTTGCACAACAGTATCTATTATGATTTCTTTAGTCTCGTCTATGCCATCCGCTGTAATTTCCTCAAACATCTCTCCGTCAGTCTCTGCTTCTGATTAAGAGTCGGCCATCTACTTCAATCTATCCCCATATCTAGTGGTTATATGAGGTATCTTAGTCATGTTTGGGATTTCCACTCATCCAAAAGACCATGGACACATCGGTGGACTTCAGGTGGTTTATGTCTTTTCGCAATTTAGCAATGGCGACTTTTAAGGCCGTCACCTCCTCTGTGACCCTTGGTTGGCTCATACACCACTATCCTGACTGCTAGAGAATTAATGGTAGTGCTCAGAGGTGTCACAACATCAGTTAGGGCAATCTGAATCATGACTGGAACAGAGGCCTCTAGGCTAGCAGCTCGACGATTAGTAGCTAGGACAAGCTGTCCCATTTAGAGTGGGGACGCCCGTGTGAGTGAAAGTCGGGGAACAACAGCAGCAGTGGTTGTTCTTGGTGATTTTGTAGCAGCAGAATAACCTGGAGAATTAGTAGGAGTCATAGTGGCAATGGATGTACTTGAAGGCCCAGGGGCCGGAGTAGGCAAAGGTGCCTTTGCAGGCGATGATTGTATGTTTACTAACTCTACCAATGCTGCCTTCTTCCTTTCTACTCGATCATTAAGGTATGCGTCTTCGGTCCTCCAAATATAAGTAGAGGTTGTGGGCATCACTTCCACATCCTTCTTGGTATATTGAGGCACTCAGGCTCGTTTGTATAATTTTGTGATCAAGACAAGGAATGAAACTGAGGTTCGGCTCTGCTTTGCACGCATGAGTATCTCCAAATAAATGATTGTTCCCAAATTTATCTGATTCTCCTCTATGATGTAATCCAGGAAAGCTGCCTTGGTGAGGCAAAGGATCGACTCATTCTGGAATGACATAATTGTGCTGCTAATCACTTTTTCATCTCATCAGCAATTAGTGGGGCGAATCACTTTTTCATCTCATCTAGTTACTTTGTTCTAATCAAGCACTGGCTGTGATCTCAAATGTTTTTGGACATTCCCAAGACTGCGTTGATTTCCTCATTATCACATTTCACCCTTCTATTTCTAACAACCACATAGTGAACTTCTTTGAAGGCTACTGCCAATTGCTTTTGCTAGTGTATTAGTGCACTATATGCATTGTATAACTCTCTTACCCAGTTTGGAATGTAAGGGCGATGAGGTTTGGTGAAGATTTGGAACTTGTGGTATCTCAGATACTTCATTATATCTGGGTGCCTGTCGATAACCCCTTCTATAGACATACGTTTTTCCTCCAAAAATTTTCTCAGCCCCTCAGCCTTTACTCGATTCATAGATTTAGGTGGAGGACCTTGCAATGGAGGTTCTAATACCATTGCCTACCCTGGAACTGGAGGTGTTGTAGTAGTAGGCTGGTAAATCCTGGCCCTGGATGAATCATTCAGCTTTTTAATTCGCCACTCGGCCCTCTGTGCTATTAGCAGATCTTCCTCATCAGAACCCACACCTTCACTTTTAGATTGGTTGGGGTTATTTCTATAAAAGCCATTACTGTCAGTGCTTGGCTCCGATAATTCAATGGTCTTGTGTTTGCCCTTCCCTTTTTCGCTAGTTGTGGAAAGTATAACAACTTTTCTTTTGAACATGTCTACATCATCTATGATTGTAATCCCTTTTGTTTTACTTTGAGGTGGTTTTCTTTCTTGGTGCAACTTTAAATCTAGCTATTTTTGCAAAGAATCCATAAGAAGTTAAAAATCAACTAAATCAAGTTTAGAGGGATACAATCACAGAAAAACTTGCCGAATATATCGGTGAGTCACCAAGTTGCTTTGGCGATCAAGATTTCATCCGTCGAAGGATGCAGCGCAGAAAAGTTTAGGGATGTAGAAAAGGGCGACCAAAAGAGACCTTCGGTGAGATACCAACTGCTTTTGGCGATCAAGACTATTAGCTGAAAGTTACAGAACACTGATTACAAGTAGCATAAATTTAAAGGTGATATAGAATTCCTTGGGCAACTGCCAAGTGATTTGGAGAGCTCGCCCCATCACGCTGAATAGTCTAAATATATCATAGAGGCACAACATATGGCATAGGATAAAATTACTTGATATGAGAGCATAACTATCATAATTAAATACAGGGTTTGGAGAACCAACCTTTTAGGAAGATTAGGTCAAGACTATGATGCTAGGCAGCAAGTTATTACGAGGTGCGAAAACTCTGAAAATACTAGGTAGGTGTGATTTTGCAAAAATTGAGAGTGAGAGAATATGAAAAAAGGTGTAACATCCAAACCCGTAGTTTTATAAAATCCATCCAGATCTTATCCATTGGGGGACATTAGTTAGTTTGCTTCGCTATTCGATAATTCGCCGAGTGTTCATCTACCTCACTGAGTTTTACAGGACCCTCAGTTAAAGTGAGGATCCAAACAACGGTCTTTGTAGCAATCATCGATCTAGTCGGTGATTCGCCATTTGGACTTGTGTGATTCATCCTGTACTTTTCACAAATTTTTCATGCCCAATCCTACAAAATCAAAAATAACAAAATTAAAGTAGTTAAGGTTTTGGGTTGACTTCCAAACAACGCCTTAGTTAAAGTTGTGGCACGATGCAAGTTAGAACCTAAATTTCACTTTTGGGGTTGGCCAAAACATCATTTGGAAACCCCTTGCCTTGTGCCTGATGGAGATGAGGCATTAAATGACCCAAGAGAGTTTCAATTAGATGGATAGATCTAGGGTCAGAACTACTCATCTAGTTTAGCACTTCTACATTTTCCCTAATCTCCTCTAGCACTCTATCTTGCTCATTTAACTTTTGGAGAATAGATACTAACATATCCTTCACATGTTTATTTTCAATGTCCATAGATCTTCCCTGCTCGGTAGGTGGCATGCATTTGCTCTTCTTTACAGACATTACCTCCAGTTCCTTGACCCTTTGGGTCAAGTTGTCCATCTGACAAAGCAAGATGATCAATTGTTTTTCCTTCTCAGTATCCTTGTTGGTTTTGGCCATAAGGTCAAGGAGTTTTGTTGCGGTCTCATAGAAGTATCTCTCAACGCCACCTGGGATAAGTCAATTGATTAATCCTCTGTTTCTGGGATTTAGACTCTGATAGAAGCATTCTAGCAGAACTAGATTGGGGATCTTGTGAGTTGGGCATTACACTAATAGTGTTTTAAACTTTAGCCACGACTCATGAAAAAGTTCTCCTTCTAGATGCTTGAAAGTCAAGATGCGATCCCTGAACCTCACCACTTCTATTGGGAGGTGATCTATTAGTTCACCATCTTTTTCACATATACTCATTAACCTGTTAGAACACCTAAACAAGCTAGACAAAGCTAAAAATTATGTAAGTAAACTACAACTAAGAAGAACAAAAATTCTACTAGTCTAAAAATTTTCAAATAACACCACTTCCAGGTAGTGGCACCATTTTAATGTTTATCGTGACCAATGACACTAACTTACGGTACGAGTGTCTACAATCATCGATAATATAGTAACCCAACTAAGGGTTGGGTTCGTGTCCCAAGGGAGTGGTTTTGAGAATTAATAGAAAAATTAAATTTAGTTCTAATTAGTCGTAGCTAAAGACATTAACGAGTAAAAACATAGTAAATTAAAAGGGGTGACACAAAAGTGTCAAATATCAGATGGAGGTTTGTCACAAGTGTAATAACAACAACAAAGTTAAAGCGGAGAGCAAGTATGGGGAGAAGTTCTTGGGGTATGACCGTAATACAAGTTGAGATAAATAGTTGGGTACATGCTTTCGATAGGAAATTTGCAAGATAATAGTGCCTAGGCTAAGCTTTAGATGGAAATATGCTCCCTCTCGGGCAACTTACCCTGTTTCAAATGGGTTCCTCTCGGACACCCACTTGCCACTTGAAGACCAGCCTACGCCTTACCCCACTCACTCTCTCGAGCTGAGTGTTAGGATATGGGACTAGGGATCACCCTCTTGGGCTAAACCTCATGTCGACCCACTCCTTAGGCCATCAGTTTAGTGGTCTTGGTTTCGCGACTTGCCTCTTGGGCAAGTCGAAAACACATGGGTGGCTTTGTATTTGCAACTATAAACCCATTAAATTAAACCACAACCACTAGGTGAAATCACCATTACAATACATCTAACCTTTCAGCAAGCAAGACCCAATAATAATATCAACACATATTTGCTAAATCATACCCAAGAATGTGGTTTTTAGCCATACATCAAGAGATAGAAATTTATAACTAAATGAGTTTGCCTTCAAATGGGTATGAAGATTTAAGTCTTATTACAGGCCAAAAATGAAGTATCGAAGAAACCCAACTCCAAATCTGAAAGATGAAACCCTCTTCTTCTTCAAGTCTTCAAAACCCTCTCAAACTTAGAGCAAATATATAAAAAAAGTACAATTCTATTTTTAAAATTATAATAATTATCTTACTCCCTAAAAATTAATAAATAGTTTAGTATTTATAGACTTTAGAAAATAGTGCTGGTATATTGCTCGGCGAGGTTAGTCAAAATCACTAATTAACTCGGTGATTCTCCCTTTGGTGTAGTTCGTTGCCGTCTTGCACTAGCCTTCAGCATCGTCGTGCTCTGTGTCATTGAGTGACGTAGTACTGCTTTGTGAAACTATTCAAAAAACTGTCGACTGCTCCTGTCATCGCCTTTTTAATCCTGCTCCTTCAAGGCTTCATGTACTGGAAAAAAAGGCGGATTTAGTTCCTTCGGCAAATCGCCAAGCGTGCTTGGCAATGCTCAGGTTTCAGCTTCTTCGTTCTTTTCAACCCTTTTTGTTCCTTTTTGCGGCTGAGTGTCCATGCATCCACTAAAATTTTAAATACCTAAAACTTAACTATTTTCATCATATATTTAGAATAAATAAGCATTAGAGGACCCTATTTCTATTAAAATAAAGCCCTAAATTAGTCCAATTTGTGGATTCATCAACAACCCCAACTTAAACTTTTGCTTGTCCTCAAGTAAAACTCAAGTTCAGTAGTTCAATAGGATATTTCAAATAGTGCTACACAAGACTAAATCATGAACATACACGACACAACTCAAATTACTCATGCAAAGATCAACTGTGTACTCAAAGTTTCAAGTTGTGACACACCATTACCAAAGAATCTCATGCTTGCAATACTAGCTACTTGTGCAAGTTCAAGGTCAACAAAAAGTATTTAAATGCCATCACTTAAAGAATGATTCCTTATTCATACAAAGAGTTTAATCAATTAAAGATCAGGAATCAGATGCAACACTTACACTAAAAAGGAGGAACACAATGCATATTTTCACCCATAGGCTTGCCCTTATTTTCCGATTGATCTTTAGTTCTGCTCATTCAATATCAAAAAGGTCTTTCTAAGGCGTGTAATGGGGCTGAATGCAAAGGTATGGTCATTTAGGCTCAGTGACTTTTCATCCTAATAAGATGTGGTTTTCTCAAGTCATTTCCTTCTTTTCCTCTGTCAATTCTTTTTCTAGTGCTTCTAAGTCATCTTTTTAATCACCTCCATGGATTACTTGGAAACTCGATTTCTTTTCTATTTTATTCCATATCTTTTTTATTTGAAGGGTATTCATTTTTCTGCAACACCATGGGTTAAGGGGGGCTTTTCTTGCACTTCTTGACTTCTCCATTTCCTTTTCACCACACCCTCAACTTAGGCTTTTGGCCTAAGTTGGCTATTTGTTAAACCAAAAATCAAGAGGATTATAGGTAGTGGGTCAGGTAAGGTCTAGGGTGCATCAAGGTTCTTCCAAAGAAAGGTAAGGTTCAAAGGGTGTTCAGTAGAGTTTCACACACTCATGGGTAGGCCACAAAATAGGTATATGTCAAATTTGGCTCAAACTCTTTAAAGTTGCCTAAGATCATTTCAAGAGTACACATTTCTAAATCAATAAGACCAACGAGGCAAGTTCTTGGTTAAATCATGCATGGTTCAAAGTAAGCTAATCACACAAGGTATCGACACTTAAGTCAAACAGGACTACACACTTTCTCTAGTGTACAACAGTCATTACAAGTGAATCGATTTGATAAATGACTAATCATAATGAGATGCAAAGAGTTCACATATTGTCTATGCAACATCATTTGGCCTCATCGTAGCCGTACATTAATGTTCGTTTGATTGTAAGAACTATTTAAGTCATCGGTATTGATTGAATCGAGTCTCAAATTTTTGCGAAAGGGTAAAATTTATTTTGCAATTTTTTTTGAAAGGGTAAAATTTATTTTGCAATTAAAAGGAAGTGGAGCCTCAAGCTTAAACATCCACATAAAGCAGTGTAACAACAATTTTAAACAGAACAACCCAAATATATGTACAAAGTACGAACATAAATAACACATAAAAGGTGAGCCTCACCCTACCACAAATAAAAATATTTGTCCTCAAATGCAAGTGATAAAATATTTAGCAGTAAAGGTAAAGAAAATCATAGAGGGAGGTATGGAGCGAATCTTGGCTAATAGGTCGGTTCATATTTCTGGCATTAGTACCCCGAGTGACCACCAGAAGGACCTGCTCCTATGGATCCAGTAGCTGGAGACTTTGGCAAAGAAGCTTGCACAACAACATCTATCATGATTTCTTCAGTCTCGGCTGTGCCATCCGCTGTAATTTACTCAAACATCTCTCTATCAGTCTCTGCTTCTGATTCAGAGTCAGCTATCTACTTCAATCTATCCCCATATCAAGTGGTTTTCTAAGGCATCTTAGGCATTTTTGGGATTTCCACTCTTCCAAAGACCATGGACACATCGGTGGAATTCAAGTGGTTTACTTCTTTTCGCAGTTCAGCAATGGCAGCTTTTAAGGTCGTCACCTCCTCTGTGGACCCTTAGTTGTGCTCACACACCGCTATCCTAACTGCTAGGGCATCAATGGTAGTGCTCATAGGTTTCACAACATCAGTTAAGGAAATCTGAATCTTGCTTGGAATAGAGGCCTCTAGGCTAGCAACTCGACTATCAGTATCTAGGGCCAGCTATCCCATTTGGAGTAAGGACGCCCGTGTGAGTGGATGTCGGGGAATAGCAGCAGTAATGGTGGCTGTTGGTGATTGTGCAGTAGTAGTATAACTGCAGAATCAGTAAGAGTCATAGTGGCAATGGATATACCTGAAGGCCCAGAGGCCGGAGTAGGTAGAGGTGCCTTTGTAGGCGATGATTCTCTATTGACTAACTCCACCAATGCTGCCTTCTTCCTTTCTTCTTGATCTTTAAGGTACTCGTCTTCGATCCTCCAGATATCAATAGAGGTTGTAGGCATCACTTTCACATCCTTTTTGGTATCTTGAGGCACTCGGGCCTGTTTGCATAATTTTGTGATCAAGACTGGGAATGGAAGTGAGGTTCGGCTCTGCTTTGCACGTATGAGTATGATTGTTTCAAAATTTATCTGAGTCTCCTCTATGATGCAACCTAGGAAAGATGCCTTGGTGAGGCAAAGGATCAACTCATTCTGGGATGGCATAATTGCCTTCGTGATAAAACTGAACCAGAACCTTGCGGCTATGTTTTGTTCTTTTTTATCAATCGAAACTCCTTCTGCCCACCACTCTGGAGTCCCATCAGCAATTAGTGGGGCTAACCACTTTTTCATCTCATCTAGCTGCTTTGTTCTAATCAAGTACTAGCAGTGATGCCCAATGTTTATGGACATGCCCAAGACTGCGCTGATTTCCTCACTATCACACTTCACCCTTTTATTTCTAACAGCCATATAGTCAACTTCTTTGAAGGCTGCTTCCAGTTGCTTTTGCTAGGGTATTAGTGCATTGTATGCACTGTAGAACTCTCTTACCCAGTTTGGAATATAAGGGCCACGAGGTTTGGTGAAGATTTGGAACTGGTGGTATCTCAGACACTCCATTATATCTGGGTGCCTGTCAATAACCCTTCTATGGACATATGCTTTTCCTCCAAAAATTTTGTCAGCCCCTCAGCCTTTACTCGATTCATAGATTTAGGCAGAGGACCTTGCACTAGAAGAGCTAATACCATTGCCTGCTCTGGAACTGGAGGTGTAGTGGTGGTAGGCTGGTATTAGCAGATCTTCCACATCAGAATGCACACCTTCGCTTTTAGATTGGTTGGGGTCATTTCTATAAAAGCCATTACTTTCAGTGCTTTCCTTTGACAATTCAATGGTCGTGTGTTTGGCCTTCCCTTTTTCGCCAGTTGTGGAAAGTTTAGTAACTTTGCTTTTGAATAGGTCTGCATCCTATTTGATTGTAATCTCTTTGAACACCATATTCAAGACTGTGATACTAGGCAGCAAGTTATTATAGATCCAAGTGCTACTAAAGCAGCTAAAATACTTACGAGGTGTGAAAACTCTGAAAATACTAAGTAGGTGTGATTTTGAAAAAATCTAGAGTCAGAGAATATGAAAAGAGGTTGAAAGTCCAGACCCGTAGTTTTAAAAAATCCATCCAGACCTTATCCACTCGACCACATTAGTTGGATTTGTTTCACTATTTCGTAATCCATCCAGTGTTCATCTACCTCATCGAGTTTTATAGGACCCTCAGTCAAAGTGAGGATCCAAACGGTGGTCTTTGTAGCGGTTGCCGATCTAGTCAGCGATTCACCATTTGGACTTGTGTGATTCATCCTATACTTTTTACAAACTTTTCATCCCCAATCCTACAAAATAAAAACACCTTTATTTCAAAAATAACAAAATTAAAGCAGTTAAGGGTTTTTAGTTGCCTCCCAAATAGTGCCTCAGTTAATGTTGTGGTACGACGCGGGTTAGCACCTAAATTTCACTTTTGGGGTTGGCCAAAACATCGTTTGGAAACCCCTTGCCTTGTGCCTGATGGAGATGAGGCATTACATGACCCAAGAGAGTTTCAATTAGCTAGATAGATCTAGAGTCAGAACCGCTCATCGGGTTTAGCATTGCTATATTTTCCCTAATCTCCTCTAGCACTCTATCTTGCTCATTTAGCTTTGGGAGAATGGTTACTAACATATCCTTAAACAAGTTTATTTTCAATATCCATAGATCTTCCCTGCTCGATAGGTGGCATGCATTTGCTCTCTCTTTGGACATTACCATTAGTTCCTCGACCTTTTGGGTCAAGTTGTCCATTTGACCCAGCAAGATGATCAATTGTTGTTCCTTCTCAGTATCCTTGTTGGTTTTGGCCACAAGGTCAAGGAGTTTTGATGCGGTCTCATAAGAGTATCTCTTAAGGCCACTTGGGATAAGTCGATTGTTTAATCCTCTATTTCTGGGATTTAGACTTTGATAGAAGCATTCCAATAGAACTAGATCGGGGATCTCGTGAGTTGGGCATTGCATTAATAGTTTTTTAAACCTTAGGCACGACTCATGAAAAAGTTCTCCTTCTAGATGCTTGAAAGTCAAGATGCGATCCTTGAACCTCATGACTTCTACTGGGAGGTGCTCCATTGGTTCACCATCTTCGTCACATATAGTCATTACCCTGTCTTAACATGTAAACAAGCTAGACAAAGCTAAAAATTAGTTAAGTAAACTACAACTAAGAAGACCAAAAATTCTACTAGTCTAAAAATTCTCAAATAACACCACTCCCCGGTAGTAGCACCATTTTGATGCTTATTATGACCAACGACACTAACTATGGTACGAGTGTCTACGATCGTCGATAATATAGTATCCCAACCAAGGGTTGGGGTCATGTCCCAAGGGAGTGGTTTTGAGAATTAATAGAAAAATAAATTTAGTTCTAATTAGTTGTAGCTAAAGACACTAACGAGTAAAGACAGTAAATTAAAGGGGTTTTGTCACAAGTGTAATAACAACAAGAAAGTTAAAGGGGAGAGAAAATATGGGGAGAAGTTCTTGGGGATTTGTCACAAGCGTAATAACAACAACAAAGTTAAAGGGGAGAGCAAGTATGGGGAGAATAAATAAGCATTTGAGGACACTATTTCTATTAAAATAAAGCCTTAAATGAGTCCAATTTGTGGATTCATCATATATATCCTAGTATTAGAGGATTCATAGATAGTTATAGCTATGAGTCTCTTAGTATGTTTCTTTCTGTTTTGAGATCTTGAGAACTATTATGTATAATTTACTAAGTATTACTAGACATTTCGTTGAGTTTAATTGAGAATATTGAATTTAATTATGTATTTAAAGCTTCTTTATGCTTGATTATGTCTTCCCCTAAATATTTAGTCATGCCAAGGGTTCGCTTGGGGATCAAAAGTGGTTCTCAATTGCCAGCCACATCCAGCGTGTAGGCTCGGGGCATGCCAAATTTTATATCAGAACACAAATTTCAAGAGTCGTGGGGTGTCTATGAAGCTTTGTCGGTAGATTCCTTCTTATTGGTGTGAAGTGCGCCACATCTATAATTAGGAGGCTATAACATTTAGGAACATTTGACTTTCTTCTTACTCCTGTTCGTGCGATAGAGTTCAACCCTATAAAACTTTTTTGTAACTCGTGCTTATATATCGATGATACTTTCTTGGGGCACTTCTTTCCCTAAGAGCTAAGGGGAGTTAATAGACTTCTTAATGCTATTCCTGTTGAAGATAAAGTTAAAAAAGTGTGTTTGAACTTAGTGGAGACAGTGCAAGTAGTCTCGATGGCTTCACTGATTTCTTCTATCAATAGTGTTGAGATATTATTGGTATGTTCACAAGGTGGTTCTAGATTTTTTTTTTTTAAAAAAAAGGTGTACCCTTACCAAATATATTAATTACACTAATTTAATATTAAATTAAAAAAAAAAAAAAAAAAAGAGGTGGTGCAATCCTTTACGAACATGAGATCAATTAGGCTGAGTAATTTTCTCAATAAGGTGATCTCAAGAGTCTTACATGACATGTTGGAAGGTATTTTGTCAAAGCCCATATCTCAAAATCAACATGATTTTGTCAAAGGAATATATAGTACTGAAAACATTTGGATGGCTCAAGAAATTATCATCAGAAAAAGACGTAAACTTGTTAATATGGTGATTAAACTAAATATAAATAAATTATACAATAGAGTTGGCTAGAAATTTATTATGAAAGTCCTCAAGAAAAGGAGCCTTGACAATCTATTTGTGGACATTATCCGAAGATTGGTTGCAAAGAATTTGTGTTTTATTCTCATTAATGGCAAATCTTATGGTTTCTTTAACTTAAGAGGGCTGTGAAAGAAGGAGATCCATAATCACCTACATTATTCATTCTATCTGCATAGGTGCTATCAAGAGCTTTGAATGATTTATTCTTCAATAAAGATTACAAAAGTTTTAAAATACCTAAATGAAGTGATCATATTAATGATCTAGACAATGCTAATAATACAACTATATTTGTCCTCTGTTGATGAAAAGACCTAAAGATGACAATGAAGACACCAGAGGATTATCAAACGGAGTCAGATAAAATGATTCACAAAGGAAAGTGCTTCTATGTTTGTCACAATACTACTAATTTTATTATTCAAGAGATTGAGGATTATATAGGATTCACTAGAGTCAACTTTCCTTTTATTTATCTAGATTGTCCTACTGGACATTCAAGAAAAAGAAAAAGTCATTTTTCAGAATTAATAAAGAAAGTTCAAAATGAGTTGTAAGTCTGAAATGGTAAGCTTTTTTCTTATTGGGGTTATTTTATGTTGATTAGCAATATGCTTTAAAGTATTCTCATTTATTTGTTGTCTGCCATTTATCCTTCTAAGTATATGAATCATGATTTACATAGAATTTTGGTCAGATTTCTCTGAAATTTTAAAGAAGGTAGGAATAAGCATTGGGTGTCTTTGGTTGATATTTTTTTACCCAAAGAGGAGGGGGGAGGGGGTAGATTTTAGATCTCTCTTTTGATATTTCTAATGGATTTTTAGAACAAGAAATTATTATGGACCAATTTTCTATGAAATTAATATTGTAAAAGGCATAGACCTCATGTAGTAAAATGGAAAGGAGTCTCTCAAACTTGAAAGTATATGCCAGAGGCTAGAAATATGACACTGATCAACTGATTTGGTGGGAGTTTAAGTCTGATCTTTCTAACATCTGATTTGAACTCAACTGGAGGCTATTCTTTTCATGGAACCTATTTCTAACCCATTAATTATGACATGGAGAAGGTGAACAGCTTAGGATGAATAATAAATGAAATGAGGAGTTTATGTTTCATCTTTTCCTCAAAGATGTTTGTAATCACGTTTAAAAGAGATTTGGGTAATGGAGGATTATAAAGAATAGGATAATTCTCAGTGGATTTTGAACCATTCAGATAAATTCACTGTGGGGGTCTGCTAGGGAACTATTGAGACAAAAAGGAAATATACAAGATAAATTTGTTGCTTAGATGATGTTCTTGTATCCCGGTAATATATCTTCATTTCTTGTATTATGCTATATGGGTTATATATCCTTTATTTTAATTCAAAGATACCATTTTCAAATGGTGGAATATAGACTGCTCATCTAAGCTTAAAACTCTATATGAGGCCATTCCATTCTTCATTCTTTCACAGATATGGAAAAAAGGAAGTATGAATTTACATGGTGGTAGGATGTCCTTTTATAGAATATTTATGAAAGTTAATAGAAATATCTACTCATTGGCAAAGGTACACTTGGCTATTGCCTATCCCCACAACCTGACCAATGAAAATTAAGTTCTTTGAACCATACTCTCCAATTATTGATTGCAAGGTTGTACACTTGAAATAATCTTGCTTGGGGGCATTTCAAGTGTAATTCATATGGTGCAACAAAGAAAAGCCCGATTCTAGTTCAGGAGCTTTTTGTATTAGAAATGAACGAGGATGTTTTGTGTATATAGAATCTTGAAGGATGGAGGGTAGAGTAAGTTTAGTTGTAACGACCCTTTTCCAATTACCATATTCAAATAAATCACGAGATATTTTTATGCAAATATTGTCCTCATGCAAGTAAATAATGATAATAAAAATTTATCATCAACTTTTGAATACCCAAAATAATTGGGTTCATGCTTCATACGATCATTCCAAACAAGTAGGACATGTAATATATTACAAACTTGGGCGTACACACCCCAAATAAACCAAACATATAGCCATACTTAGATTACAACCCATGGACATGATACAGTTAGGCTTCAAAATCAAATGCAAATATACATCACATAGATCGTGTATAAGTACCAAAATTTATACAAAATATATATGCCTATATGAAAATGTGATCTTCTTAAAAGTTCTCAAAATTTCCATCTCCCATGGCCATCTTCATGCCTCCTCTCGATCAGCCCCTACATAGAAACAACTATCACTAAGCATATAGCTTAGTAGTGTAAAAACAATAGGGTCGGAATCCTCAAAATTCACCAAGCTACCTTTTCCAAGTCAATGAGCATCATACTTGAAACATAATAAATAAATCTAGTAACAATAGAAAACAAGTATCAAGGTCTATATTCAAAGATACAAATGTCAAGAAGCTCATAGCACCATTTTCCAAGAATTTCAATAGCAAGGCTCGCCTCATATATACTTCATGTCATCACACCCAGCACAAAAAAGTATCAAGAAGGGTCGCTGCCCTGTATCAAGAAGGACTGAAGCCCTGTATCAAGAAGGACCAAAGCCCTGTATCAAGAGAACCAAGAACCATATTAAAAATGGCTTTCTAGTTCGTACTTAAAATGGATAACTTCCATTCCTAAGACGAACTACAAATCCAGAGTTAAGATGGCAAATGATCCGAATCAAGATGCCTGCCAATAGTGACAAAGCCACAGCCACAAGAAGGACATAGTCCCAACAAGAGTGCCAAGTGATCGAACAATCCGTACAAGTGGGCGAGTTACACAAGCATCATACCAACACGACAATGCAAAGTGACAAGAGGTAGCTGAGGTATCAGGATCAAATTTCACATATACCAGCTGTTACAAGAGTGCAAGTACAAGTTTATACACAAACCTCAATACTTTAGCGTAGCAACAGTCCAACCAACTTCGCAAGCTCAAACCGGAGACCAACCAATGTATCAAGGTCCTCAACTTGTTCACAAGTATATATATAACCTTAACAATACAATTAAATAACTTATTTAATTCCTAATATCTCAATAATGTCAAAATAAAACAGGGTTATCATCACAAGTAAGCTCAGCCCGCACAAATACAACTTTGTTCCTAAAACAGTGATTCTGGCCATTTTAGTACCCCATATGGTAACTTAGATTTGAACAGGAAAACGGCAAAACTAGACTTTGTAACCTTCATGAAAGATGTAGATACATCTATTAATATTGCAATGCAACAAGAATAACCAAAAAATACATTTTTTTTTTAAAAATATCATCAATACACTAACAGTGGTTCCTATCAGGTTTCTAAATTTGAAGTCTGGACAAAACTTGTCCTGTGTTGTGTCCCAAATTTCACATCTATAACAGCTAGATTAGACTTTTACATAAACATAAGAGTTGTAAATACATGAATCAGATTTACAAAACATATTTATTCACCCAAAATGGAGTTATAAAGAACGAGATATTCTAAACGTAACACAACCTACTCAGCTACAACAACAGAGAAATCTGGACAGAACTTGTCTTGTGTTGCATCCCAGTTTTCACATCCATAACAGCTAAATTAGACTTTTACATAAACATAAGAGTTGTAGATACATGAATCAACTTTCCAAATCATATTCATTTACAGGAAACTAAGCTCTAGAGGACAAGATATACACAAATTATCTAACACTACCCAGCTCAGAAACAAATTCCAGCACTTACCAACAAGGCAGTTTGTTTCTTGAATTTCATCCAAAAGACCAAGGTTTTTTTCTTGTGATTTTGATGAAGAAAGGGTTAATTAAATTTCTAAAGTTCTTTTTTCTTCCAAGAACCGAAATTCACTAGGAAAGGTCAATATATAGACACACAAGTGATAGTTATCACTTTGGACAGCTGGCTGGCCAAGGTACTGCCCAAATTCTTTTTATTGTGCTGCACAAAAATGCATAAATACATATTTATATGTATATGCCTCATCACCATTTAGTTACCCACAATTAGGATAGAATATTATGTACATATCCCAACACAATTCCATCCATTCCTATATACTTTATGTTAAGCAAGTTAGCAACTTTAACAACATTAAAAAAGTTCCCCAAAATGAGAGTAAACCATATTGAAATAGTTTAACAACGGTAAATCAATATACAAATTCTTATTAAAATTTAGGGGTGTTACATTAGTGGCAAAAGATATAACTCTAAGAATGAGACTAAAATAACATTTATCACAAGTTAGTACCTGCATTTCGGAAACTAGCTCGTGGACACGAATAAGATTTTGATGTTATTTGGGAGGTACATTGGTGCATCTTGATGGAAGTGAAAAAAATCAATCTGATATGATCTAATATTGTGGTGGTGGTAGAACATACATTCCATGAAGGTAATATGTGATAACACTCAAACTATGAGTCAACACCAATTAAAAGAGTAAGCGGTCGTCGTCAATACAAATATCCAACTAAGAGGCAGGGAGGGTCGAATTCCACATAGAATGATGCAAGGCAAGGAATTCTATCAGAAAATTTGGAATGTAAATTCATTCATTTGCAAAAATAAAACAAGTGGGTGGAGGATTCCACCAAATTTAATAAAAGGATTTTGTTCTCAAAAGTCGGTGTTAAACCAAGATTTCATTAATTCACATAAGTAACAAGTAATCTAGGGGTATCGGGATTGAAAATCGATGTCACACAGGGGTGATTGTGTTGCTACAGAGCTATGAACATTCATGGATAGGTTGCGTCATCTTCAATGACACTAATCTTCTTTCAATCTCATAGCATAATTTCATAGAATCTCCTTCTAGTATCATCTATGTGCTATATTAAAAAAAACCAATACCTTACATTATTCTCTCTTTCGTACAACAATAAGGAAAATAGATCCGACCTATAACTTCTATTTTCAAGTAAGTTACAGACATCAAACCTAAATTACAAGTATTGGACTAATTACCCACTCCAATCAATTTTCTTTCAAGCATCAATTGGAGATCGGAAATAGGGATTAAATTTGCAACCTTAATGCATAAGTTAACCCCATGCTAATTAGCCAAAATCCATGTATGAACAACAACAAAATAGAGCATGCATAGCACAACACCCACTACATTAAATCAATACTCAACCCCATAATTGCAATCCTAGATCTTGGGGTTTTAGCCTCTATCACATAGAGTAAAGAAATTATAATTTTATGAAAGCAGTCATGAGTAACATGAAATTAAACAATTACAAGCAAATTCACTTTAAATTCAACTTCAATTTATCAATTTCAAGAACAAAGTTGAAAAACCCCTAAAATTAGAAAGTGTTCTTCACAAGGTAAAACGTTTCTCTATCTAACTATTGTTTAGGATTCAAAATTTTTTAAATCTCTACTTTCTCCCTCCTTTGGGCTATTTATAATTTTATTTCAAAAATTTGGCCTAAAACTCAGTGCGTGACCCAATGGGCGACATTAGTCTGGCTTGCAAATCACAATGGGCAGATCATCCACTACTCTTCAGCTTGCCTTTCTATTGCTCTAGGTTTAAAGTCTTTCAACCTCCATTGACAAGCTCGTTCAAGTCGGCCTTTCACATTAGGCGTATCGCCGAATACCACATTTTTTCGCCTTTCAGGACTTCAATTTTTCTCCTTGTTTTGTCACCTTCGGCGATGGCCAACATGTTCACCTTTCTCATTCAGTGAGTCACCTTTTTGTTGGAGTTTGGTAACCTGCCTCAATTATTTCAACTGTTGTGCATTATCAATTTAGGCGAAGTCATACTCATTGGGTGATCCGCCCTTCTTGCTATGCGATCAACAATATAGAGGTTATACTTTTCATATTTCTGACCATTCTTTAAAACATTCATCCTTGCCTTGTCCTTGATCCTTCATAGCTGTAAATAACAAAATTATCATTAGAATAAGACATAATTAGGTATTGGACAGTAGTTGTTGAGCTAAATAGGTCTCAATTGAGTGTAAATCTACCACTCATCAATATACTTGTTATTTGTTTTTCTAATCATACTTTTAATTCTGTAGATTCAGAATTATTATATATTCTACCTTACAGAAATTACCAACAAAAACTAAAAATCAATGTCCGAATCTCAAAATTAAAAAATGTCAAAATAGAGGATTCAAGATATAAGAAACACAACAATGCCACATGAGTCATTATTAAGATGCAAGTTTAGACGATATGCATTTTGTTATGAAACATATATAGCAAGTTTAGGTTCAAATTCACAGAACAACTCTTCTATTGGTCGAATCTCCTCTACTTTGCAATGATAGTAGCTTCTTGTAAGGTGTTGAAAATAATAATTCAAAGTTGGAGTAGGAATCCTAAGTTGATTATGACTTGCTAATTATGGTATTTACTAATTTATCTTTAATTAAGATACGTTAGTGACAGTAGTTCCTAGTCCTAGATTAATTTGGTTTTTACCTTTATAAATAGGGATGTTACTAGTTATTTTCAATAGACATAGAAAATAAAGAAAATATAGAAATATATACAGAAACATATAGAACTTTTGAGTTTATAAATAAAATATTTTCCTTCAAATTGGTATCAGAGCTTCTATGATCCTGGTAAAAGATCTTAGAGTTTCCGTTGCCGGTGGGCAGCTATGGCGCATATATACTACCCGTTTGGCCAATGATCATGTTGACAAAGGCTGGACGATGACATATGAATGAAAAAACATGCTAGGAGGAAAGACTTACACAAAAATACTGCATATTTAAAGAAGTGCAATCAAACGCAAGAGAAATAAACTCTTCTCTAAACTAAAAGTTAGAGAAAGTCAAAAGCAAAAACAAAAAAAATAACAAAAGGAAAAGGAGTTGATGGGAAGGGCATCAACGAGAGTTGAAGAGTGAGTGCTCCAACACAAAAAAAAACACAAAAAGAAAAGGAGTTGATGGGAAGGGCATCAACGAGAGTTGGAGAGAGAGTGCTCCAACACCAAAAAACAAAAACAAAAACAACCAAAAAGAAAAAGGATTTGATGATAAGGGCATCAACGAGTGTTGGAGAGAGAGTGCTCCGACATCAAAAACAAAAAAAAAGCAATCAAAAAGAAAGGGCGTTGGTGGGAAGGGCATCAACCTTGGAAGATGGAGAGAAGTGATCCAGCACCACAAAGAGAAAAAGTATTATGAGTTGGAGAGAAAGTACTCTAACACTTGGAAGTTGGAGAGAAGTGCTCCAACAAAATCAAGAAAAAAAATATTGTGAGTTAGAGAGAAAGTGCTCTAACACTAGGAAATAGGAGAGAATGTGCTCTAACACAACCAAGAAAAAAATGAGAATTGAAGAGAAGTACTCCAACAAAATCAAGAAAAAAATATTGTGAGTTAGAGAGAAAGTGCTCTAACACTAGGAAATAGGAGAGAATGTGCTCTAACACAACCAAGAAAAAAATGAGAATTGAAGAGAAGTACTCCAACGATTGAAGATTGAAGAGAAGTACTCCAACAATTTAAAGATTGAAGAGAAGTACTCCAATAATTGAAGATTGAAGAGAAATACTTCAATACAACAACAATAACAAGAAGAAAAAGGCAAGAGTATACAACTTTCAATTACGGGAGAATATTGGAAATAATAATTCAAAGATAGAGTAGGAATCCTAAGTTGATTAGGATTTGTTATTTATGGTATTTACTTATTTATGTTTAATTAAGATTTGTTAGTTAGAGTAGTTCCTAGTCCTAGTTTAATTTGGTTTTTACCTTTATAAATAAGGATGTTAGTAGTTATTTTCAATAGACACAGAAAATATAGAAATATATACAGAAACATATAGAACTTTTGAGTTTATAAATAAAATATTTTCATTCATAAGGTCATTACTAATTAGATTTGTTGTCTCTTTTGTGATCAAATTATTTGTTTAGGCCGACATCTTTCTTTTTAATAATGCAGCTTGATAGCCTTCAAATTTTAAAAAAGAAAGAAACATATTTTCTTTGTTAGTTGATGGAAAATTATTTATCAAATTAAAAAAAATATTTAATTTATTTTTAATTGAAAAATAATAGGTCACTTTGAAAAAATAAGTCATTTTTTTTAAAAATAGATTTATTTTTAAGGTAACGTTGCAATTTTTTTCTTGGTGGATTAGGTACAGGTGCATTTTTTTAAAAAAATTAATAGACTTATTTTGTTTCTAAGACCATGAGCAAATTTATGATTAAAATAAGTCAAATAAAATTAATTTCATAAATAGGATTGTGTACGCTTAAAGGAAAATTTGTTTCCAGAAAAGAATTATTTTATTAAATAAGTGTCCTTCTGACTTTAAAAAGAATAAGTCTATCTATTTCTTTTAACCATCAGATCCAACCCACAAGAAAACAATCGTCATTTGACTTTTAAAAAGCTTCTTAGCAAAATGGATGAGACTTAATTAAAAAAAGCTAAATATATTTTAAATTCGGTAAATAAGTTTCTCACTAAAAAAACAATTTTGCTATATTTGTTAGAAATGAAAATATACGTGCAGTATTTTTTAACCAAAAATATATCGATCCTATATCACAAAGTTAAGGAGTATATTTTACCCATTTCTCTTTAGAAAATTTAGGTGGAAAAATATGCTCAAGCTTATAATATATTACGGCATTATTTGGATGAAGATTTTATCCATTTTTTTCTTTCAAACTAAATTTCAAAGTATTATTTGGTTATATATTGGACCAATCTTTTGGTTAGTTTTTTGAGAAAATATTTTCAAATTTGAAAATCGATCAAAACAAGTTTTACAATAAAATTTTAACAACTCATGAAACTTTAACTCTTTTTTCAAATCAAATGAATATAAGTTTTGGGTCGTGGATCGCCCATGTGGACCGGCCCGACCCGAACTTGTTGTTTGTATAAGGGATAAGTATAAATTTAAAATAAGGGAGGGAATAGTTAACGTAACTATTCCAACATAAACAAATCCTTATTTTAAATAGATGTTTTACGTTCTTAATAGAAAACAACAAAAACTCAAAAGAGAATAACAAAATCTTCTTAGATTAAAGACATACAACAAAAAGAACATTTAGTTTGTGAAACACTATCTTTGTTTCCTAGTGATTCAAAGAAGGATTTGGAGCAAATCATTCAGTTCGTGAATTTCATTCCTCTGCAACAATCAAAGGTATACAACTTTTGTACCAAATGTTGTTTAAAATCTTTCAGTGGTATCAGAGTCATCATTGATTGCTCAATGATTATGTAGTATTCATTGAAATTATGTACTGATTGTGTGTTATAAAAAAAATATTGTGTCAAGAATATTTATATGAAGATTAGTATTTTTTTTTTGAAATTATGGTTAAGTCGAAGTCATACGTTAGAAGGAAAAAATTGAATTTGATTGTAAATCAAAGAGCATACCTTCGATTCTTCAACTTAGTATTCTGACAATGAAATGTATTTTTTTGTTGGGGAAACAATCAAAGATGATCATTTTTTTTTTGTTTGGATAGAGAATAAAGTTTTTTTCTCTGTTGGGGATGAAGCGTTTTTCCTTCTGTTTATTCTTTTGAACTTTTTTTTTAATCTAAATATAGGATGAACAAGATTAGAGTTGTAAAGAAAAAAAAGTGTTATGGATTTTAAATGACCTTGTACTATTTTTTTAGTTTTTTGTACTTTCTTTGTTGGAAGAGGTCAAATAAAAAGTAAAAAAAGAAAAAACATTAAATGCAATGTCCTTTTAGAATAAGGAGATCAGTACACATGTATTTATTATAGTACTATGGAAGACTTAAATTTTAAGAAAAATGTGATTTACCTTCTTTTTTGCTAGATATTTATAGTCATTTAAAAATATTCTTTTGTCATCTGATGTGACATCAATTCCTATTTACTTAAGGTAGTAAATATTGTACTTGTACAATGGACAGGAATTAAAAAAAAAAAAATTCTTATTTAGGACATGTGAAATATAGGTAATAAATTTATTTTTTTGGATCTAGTCAAAACCTTTTGGAATATAGAGTTTGTATTATCTTCTTTATTTGATAAAGGATAATGACCAATTTTTTTTGACTTTATTACGATTTTAATTATGTGTATTAAATTTGGTCTTGATAAAATCGCTTAGTCCTTATGTTCCTTAAACAGTTCCTTGTCTCCTACGAGAAATTTACTACATATGTTGTCGCATTAAATGGTATTAAACATATTTCCATTTTATTCCCATTTCAGATATGGCTAAACGGGAACATGCTCAAATTACTCTAAGTGGGAGCTCTCAAAGTGGAGCAAAGGGACAAGGTAGAAGATCAAGTCTCCGTAAGACATATTTCCGAGGATGTGAAATAATACAGATTGATATCTCAAGGGCGACACAAAATATTTCAAGGAATCAAAGGGTCATTCGAAGGAGAAAAGAGTTTTGTGTCGATGAATGGGTATTCTTAAAAGTCTTGCCTATGAACGGTGTTATGAGATTTGGCAAAAAGACAAGATTAGTCCAAGATTCATTAGGCCGTACCGGATCCGTTGAAGGGTAGGACGAGTGGCTTATGATTTAGAATTGCCTTCGGGGCTAGAATATGTTCATCCAGTTTTCCATGTATCGATGCTACAAAAGTGCATAGGAGACCTTTCTCGGGTTGTCCCAGTTGAGGATGTTCAGATCATAGAGGAATTGTCCTACGAGGAAACTCCATTTCCATATTAGATCGACAGGTCCATAAGTTGAATACCAAAGAGGTGGCTTCAGTTAAAGTATTGTGGAGAAACAAAAATAGAGAAGAAGTGACCTAGGAAGGTGAGGATGGCATGAGGTCCAAATATCCTCACTTGTTTCATACCCCAGGGTGATGGCATATCAGTTTATATTAGTGCAGTGAGGTAAGATACCTATCTGATTTTTTATATTGTTGCTTCTTAGTATGGTTGTTGTTGTTGTATTTTTGTTCGCACGATTATTGCGGAGCTATAGTGCTTAGCTATTTATGTCGTCTTGTGAGACGCCTATTTTAGAATTTCTGCATTTCAAGTTCCTAGATAGTCACATTTACAAAGGATACTCTGCCTAAATTTTGGCAACTCCTAAGGACTTAACCACGTGACTCAGATTTTTCATTCGAGGACGAATGTTTCTAAGGGGGGAATGATGTAACACCCAAACTTTTCAAACGTCTAAAATAACTCCTACCTTCGTGGAAAGACAAAGAGGGCGAGTAATAAATTATGAATGATGTGGTATATCATATTTTAAATGTTCAAGGGTTGTATCTCGAGTTTTGAAGTTAGGTAGGTGGCAAAATAAAGTTGGCGAAAGTTATCGTAAGTTCTTTTTTAAAGATTTCACTGAAATTTGGGTAAAATTTCTTGGAGGTTTTCTCCCAATCTATAAAGTATTATGGGATCCACGCCACATAAAACGCCACATAAAATCGAAGGTCTACAAGCCTAGTTTCAAATGCATCAAACCTTTCATTCATATGACTTTAAAATGGAGAGATATTCACATTTTTGCGAGACAACGCAAGAAGGCACGTGAGGTGGGGCCCTAGGTCAATGGAACTTTTCATATATCTTCTTCTTCGACGTTTCTTCATTTTTGTTAGTTAAGAACCTGAAAACTTAGAAAAATCATTTCTACGATCAACCAAATTATAGATTTTCTCAACTTAAGTCCTTGACGAAAGTTATTCTACACATTGAGCTCATCATCATGTTATAATTTATTTTATCAATTTCATAGCATATCATACTTTGGTGTTGGGACAACAAGGGTTTGGACATATTTTAAGGTTTTGAGGTGTATTACGAACTTAAGATCAAGGTAATACCCTTCTTTCATAGACTCTAGCTTTGATAAGCCGCAAATAGCAATTTACGATGGATATACATATCATTTGTCGGATTATCGTGGTTTCTTCTATTCTTGTGTGTTGATTATGGTCCAGCCTTGTTGTAGTATCGAGGGGGTTGTGAGTAAAAGTCATTAGGCCAGGTGAATTCAGTGAAAAATGTATGTAAAGGTTATTCCCTTATTACAACATGTTTCCTTAAAGTTTAGGAGCAATGTAATTGGGTTGTTATCATTGTTATACTTGTAGCCTGATTATTGGATGCTCGAGTGGATATAACCCCCCCTTGTCGGAATTCCTATTTAGTTAGTAGCATCCTTATATTGGACACCATTGAAAGGCTATTTCTGTAGGTTGCTCATAGCTAAATTGCTCGCTTTTAGCATATTGGATTGTTATTGTTGCCCTTGGGGCTATTGTGGTTAGCTGCAGGAATGTGATCTATTCCTAAAAGGGCTATGTTCTACCTACGGGGCTATATTGATGCCTAGAAGGGCTATGAGTTGGCTATAGGGCTATATTGATGCCTAAAAGGGCTATGAGTTGCCTACGAGGCAGTATTGACGTCTAAGAAGGCTATGTGCTGCCTATAGGGCCATGTTGTTGCCCATAGGCTCATAACGTGGTAATCCTAGTAACAACAACCCTTTCCTAGAGTATTACATGCAATGTGATAAGTTAGGTATCTCTAAATCCTTGGTCCGACATCTAGAGAGTTTCACCCTGCACCTTTGTCCGGCTACGTGTGTATGATTTACTAACCCTTACCTTTACCTCATATTAGACATCACATCGATGTATGCCTTAGTTTTCACCCTCGCACCAATCGACATTAGACTATTAGATAGTGTCACACTAAATCTACGTTGATAATTCTTTTCTCGTTACCTCCTTGGTCCGACAAATAGTAACGAGAGAAGTTCTAATGTTGGCCACCATTAAAAAGATTTCTAAGCGAAAGAATTATCAATACATGCAATAACACTATTCAAGAATTACTTAGTTACTATTTATATGTTGTTAATCGCTCATGGTTCCCACAATCCTAGTTGTCGATTTAGTTACCCATAATAGAAAGTACATAATCCATATTTTTAGATGAAGAAATCATGAATTTACGTAATGAGAAGAATAAATTAAGAATTTCAACTTGAATTTCCAAACCAAATTCTTCAAAACGAACTTAGGAAATTAAGAATTGCTAAAGTTGCTAGTTAATATCTCAACTCAAAAACTAGAATAAAAGTAATAAAGTCTAACCCAAATAAGAAGAAGAAAAGAACCCTAAAAAGTTTCATCTTATAATTCCCCTTTCCCAAAATAATATTTCTATAGACTATTTATAGATATAGAAAACCTTAAATAAAATAATGGAATCGAAATTAAATTAGGAATCCAAAACCAAAAGGAATTGGATTCCATTTTTTTCCATGAAGTTGTCAGCGTGAAAAAGTACTGCCGCTTCAAGCACTTGCTGCATTAATTTCCTGCCACGTGTCAGTTGCAATTCACGTTCTCTTAATGGCTGCCACATGGAAACAATTGGAAATTTGATATTTGATCAGCCGTCTTTTCCATATATAGTAATATATTATTTTATTCAATTTAATCAATTAATCTGCCTGCTTGATTTCCTTCTTCATCCTTCCATTTTTAATTCGTTTTAGCTTCAAACTTTTTCATTTTTCCACCAATTTAATCCTACAAATAAAACATACTATTTAGCATAATTTATGAAATTCAAGCTCAAAAAGGACAACTATAAATAATAAATGTGAGGTAAATATGATTAAAAATATGTATTTTAACCTCACATCAACACCCCACAATTAAACTTTTGTTCGTCCTCGAGCAAACCTTAAAGCTCAGCTAAAAAAAAATCAAAATAAAAATGTCATTACTTTGATTAATACAAACAATTAGGCCATATACCAATTTCAAAACATCAAGTACACTTTTCAATCATTATGCAAGACATACAAATAAACAACAAACTTCTAACTTTCTAACCTTAAGGAAGGACTTTGAACTCATCAAATTTAAGTTTGCTCACCTACTCTCATCAAAGTAGGCTAATAAAATCACCTCTCTATCATTAAACAAGTGCCCTCACAAAAAAAAAAAAAAATAGTTCACACACTCAATTCAAAAGATTGAATATAAATTAAGGATTTCTTGTCAAGAACAACTCTCACACTCACAAATAAAATTCACATGTATGCACAAAGAACCATAGACTTGCCCATTATGTACATATCCACTAATTAAGCATGCTTGAATAAAATCAAATAGGACTTTAACGGGTTGTAATGTAGGCTAGGGGACGGATAGAAAAACTATATAATAGTTACTTACACTTCCTTACGCACTTTGTAATTTTAGACTTCATCACCTATTATTTTCTTCTGTTTATTTTCAACCCACTCTTCAACAATTATTTCACAAGTAATTCTCATCATCTCAAGAATGCTTCAATCTTCTTATTTTTTTGCACCATTTTTTTAAAGTTTTCCTTCACAATAGCCACCCTCAACTTACGTATTTTACATGTGTTAAGGTGCACAATGTCTTTGGAAGGACCAGGGTCATCATCAAGGTAACTTTTTTTTTTTTCATGTCACATTATTTCAATGAGGGCTTTTAAGCACTTTGTAGCTATCATTGATTACCTTTTCACTCAACCATCCATTTTTCTCAGAATTGATAATTAGAATAAGTCTACGCTATAATGCTCAAGGAAGCAAGGTGCAAAAACTAGGGATTCAACAAAACAGTCAAGGGCAAAATATGGCTACCAACAAAAGGCTACAGGCTCAAAAGGGCTAACTAGTAATAAAATATCTGAAAAGTAAAATTTACTAGACAAATCAAAGAAAGCATATTATCATCTTCTAAACAAAACATCACTTTTTATTTTGCTTCAATAACATGCAAGGGAAGTTCTATACTAAGATGCAAAAAATAGAATAAACAAATTCTCACCACACATGGCACAAGTATCAATCAAGATGGATCAATTGCACTTATAAGAGAGACAAGATCATCACAAACTACAAAATAAAATAAGTTATATACAAAGTCACAACCATGAGCTTAAATGTCAAAGAGTCAGCATTTTTTTTTAAATTAAGCATTCACAAGAAAGTACTACTAAAAAATTAGGCCTAAATAGAAAGTATCACATCACTCAAAATGGTCTTTCCTTTTCTCTAAAAAAAATTTTAAAAGAAAACTTATTCCTAAAAAAAAGTAAAAGACACTCAGTTCAAAGGGACTATTCTCAGAAAAAGCACCGAAAACAAAAGCCAAGGAACCCATCCTTAAAAAAAACTCAATAAACCAGTAAAAACTAGGAATTCATTCCTCCACCCCACACTTAAAAATATGCTATGTCCCCAAAGCATTAAATAAAATTTAAAACATGTGTTAGGAAAACTCCTTGAGGCCTTTAGGTCTAGCTAGTAGCATGTTCTCTTTATTTTCATCAAGGGGCGTTACCCCACACTGAAGCTCAAACATGCTCCTTTGCTTTAATTATTTTTTTTTGGGTACTCAGACTTCCCCTATTCTGCAAAAAAGAAAAAAAAAAGAGACAAAAAGGAAACAAAAAGTGACACTAATAAAATAAAATAAGAAGTTACACTACTAATTGGGTTGCCTCCCAATAAGCACTTAATTTAATGTTGCGGAATGACGTAGACAACTTAGTTACTGAGATTCCATCTCCTTGACCCTCTCCTATTGAATTATTGTGCACTCCTTGATTAGCCAGTTTCCTCAAAGTTTATTTTCAATTATGGATTGTAGGGGGTCAAGAAATTGCCTCGACTTCGTGTACTTGACATACACTAGAGTTGAAACCTGTAGAAAATAAAACTAAAAACTAAAATGTAAAATTGGAAAATACTTGACTAAAGTACATAATGTAGTCAAACTTAATCTAAAAGCCTTATTCCCCGACAGCGGCGCCAAAAAGATTTCTAAGCGAAAGAATTATCAATGCATGCAATAACACTATTCAAGAATTACTTAGTTAGTATTCATACATTATTAATCGCTCATGGTTTTCACAACTCTAGTTGTAGATTTAGTTATCCATAATAGCAAGAACACAATTCATATATTTAGATAAAGAAATCATGAACTTACGTAATGAGAAGATTAGAATTAGAATTTCAAACATGAATTTTCAAACCAAAATCTTCAAAACGAACTTAGGAAATTAAGAATTGCTAAAGTTGCAAGTTGATCTCCCAAGTCAAGAACTAGAATAAAAGTAATAAAGTCTAACCCAAATAAGAAGAAGAAAAGAATCCTCAAAAATATCCTCTTATAATTTCCCTTTTCAAAAATAATATTTCTATGGACTGTTTATAGATATAGAAAACCTTAAATAAAATAATTGAATCCAAATTAAATTAGGAATCCAAAACCAAAAGGAATTGGGTTCCTTTTTTTTCCGTGAAGCTGTCCGCGTGAAAAAGTACTGCCACTTCATGCACTTGCTGCGTTAATTTCCTGTCATGTGTCAGCTGCAATTCACATTCTCTTAATGGCTGCCACGTGGCAGCCATTGGAAATTTGATATTTGATCAGCCGCCTTTACCATATATAGAAATATATAATTTTATTCAATTTAATCCGTTTAGCTGTCTGGTTGATTTTCTTCTTCAACCTTTCATTTTTAATTTGTTTTAGCTTCAAGCTTCTTTATTTTTTTCACCAATTTAATCCTACAAATAAAATATACTATTTAGCACAATTCATAAAATTCAAGCTAAAAAAGAACCAATATAAATAATAAATAATAAATGTGAGGTAAATAATGATTAAAAATATGTTTTTAGACCTCACATCAACTACTCTTAGAGGCTTGCAGACTACTGTGTTTGGGTGTATAGCTACATTATGGTCATGCTGACCAAGGTTGTTGGTTTACTAAATCTTGTTAGTCGTTTCATGTATTGTCTTGATATATACCTGCTTTTAGTTTCGATATAAAGATGATGGTGTCCTCGACGACCAATCAGGACTTTTGTGCTAGTTGGTTATTTATTAATATGAACTCTTGGGAGTAGCTGTTTTTTTTTATAGATCTGTTGATAGGGGCATTGTCGATCGAGAACTTAATTTTAAGCTGAGATATACTTGTTTGTTTTCTTAATTGCGTGTGGTTGTCATGCACTAGTAGCAAATAGTTCAGCAGGGTCGGCTTGGAGCCAATTGCTTCCCTTGAGTTTGGGGCGTGACCAAAAAAACTATCATTGTTGACTTAAACAAAGGTAAAAAACTTAACGGTGACAAATACGACATCTAGTGTCGTAAAATATGGTATGTACTAGAAGAGAAAAATGCTTTGAAAGGAATAAATCATGTTTTGAATCAGCTAGAAGAGGGTAATTCTGCACAACACAGAAGGAATCTGAAGCTTACAAAGCTTGAAAAAGCTAATTCCACTGCACGTGGAATAATAATTAGTTATGTGGTTGATGACCTCATACATGAATGTGAGGAATTCCCTACTACTCATGCTATGTGGGCACATCTGCGTGGAACATATAGGGTTAGGTATGTAATCCGCCTCCAATAGTTGACTATCAAATTTGAAATTTACAAAAAACGTCAAGATCAGAGTATTAAACAACACCTTAGGGTGATGTCAAACATTATATCTAAACTCAAAAGTGCTAGTCATATTCCTTTAGATGACCAACAAGTTCAGGAAGTAATTTGGTCTCTTCCCAATAATTAGGAACATTTGAAGGTTAACTTGACCCATAATGATAACAGCAAAACTTTTTTCTGATGTTGCATGCCATGTTGAACTTGAAGATGAGCGCCTTGGTGATGCTAAAGCTGCTTCTAATGCCTTTGTGGCAGAGTTAAGTGGCACAAAATCTTCAAGCTTCTAGCGTTCGAAAAATGTGAAAAGGAATGGGTAATACAAAAGTACTGGAGAAGGACCCTCTAAGAAAACTAAGAAGCCAATTTTCAAGAAAGGTTTCTCAAAGAAGAGAGACAAGATCAAAATTAAGTGCTACAATTGCCAAGTGTTGGAGCATTTGGATCGCGAATGGACTGAGCCAAAAAAGGTGGCATTTCTAAATGCGTCTCTAAGTGCAACATATATTTCTAGCACTTATTTACAAGCTAAATCTTATCCTATGTGGATTGTAGACTTAGGATCCACCAACCACGTAAGTCAAGATCAAGAAGCGTTTGTGGAGTTTTTTCGATTTTCATCTAAATCAAGGTTGATCTATGTGGGAAATAATGCAAAGCTAGAATTCAAAGGGATAGGCACTTGCGAAGTAGACTTGTGTCGTGGTCCTTCCTTGATGTTGCATGACGTCTTATATGCTCCAGAGATTTGACGAAATTTGGTATCTTTGTCTGTTCTTTTAGACGTTGGTTTTGATTTGTCTTTTAGTCAAAATGGTGTTAGAATAACTCTAGATAATTCTTTATATGGTTTAGGACTTTGTTATGAACGCTTTGTCATTTAAGTTTGTTATCCTTCAACTTATGACTATTATGTTGACCGTTGTCTAATGACAAGTTATTCAAGTAACAATGATATTGATATTATTAAATGACATGCAATATTAGGTTACATAGGGAAATATCGAATGAATAGGGTTGCAAACGAAGTAAATTTAGGTTCTTTCACCAAAATTGATATGCCAACTTGTGAAAATTATCTTGATAGAAAGATTACGCGTAAACAATTTAGGAAGGATAAAAGAGCGGAGTTGCCGCTTCAATTAATTAATTCTGATATTTGTGGTTCAATGAATGTGAAGGCAAGGTATGGTGCTACATACTTCACTACATTTATTGATGATTTCATGCGCTTTGGTTATGTCTATTTTATTTCTCATAAATTTGAAGCACTTGATTGCTTTAAAAGATATATGAATGAAGTTGAAAATAAATTAGATAAAAGCATAAAGACATTAAGAACTGTCTGAGGACGTGAATATTCTTGAAAACAATTTGAAGAATTATGTGCTGAAAAAGGTATTATTAAACAATAACTACTCTTATACACCTAAAAAAAATGGTGTAGCTGAAAGAAGGAATAGAAAATTATTGGACATTACAAGATCATTGATGGCGCAGGCAAATTTGTCTCTCTTTCTAGGGAGATGCATTATCAACTACGGCTTACATATTAAACAAAGTGCCTTCAAAATCAATTTCTTCCACTCCTTATGAACTTTGGACTGGTCACAAAACAAACATGAATGATCTACGATTGTGCGGTTGCGCATCCTATTTTAACGATCGCTTTGGTGAGTTTGGTAACTAAGTCCAAAAGGAAAGAAATGTATCTTTATATGGTACTATGAACGCTCCAAAGGATATGTGTTCATCAATGAATTGGAGGATGGAAATATTACTTAAATTGTATTATAAGATGTCAGATTTTTGGAAAATGATTTTCCCAAAAAGGATGAAATAGTTGAAATTGAGCCTCTCCACGAAATATTGAATTCATAAGATCAAGTAATGTTGTCAGACATACTTGATAATTCATTGGATCAAGAAATGATTCCTGCTCCAAGTGGGAGTTTTGAATCCCAAAATCCTATAGAAAAATATGAACTTCAAATATGTAAGAGAGCAACAAAAGGTGTACCTAAGTGTTCTTATGAGATTGAGGATTATGTTTTTTTGGTATCTCCAATAGAATTGGATGAACCTAATTATGTAACTGAGGCCTTATCGAGCCCTAAACGATATGAATGGTCAAAAGTGATTAAAGAAGAATGAGAGTCCATGAAAACCAATAATTCCTGAGATCCAGTTGACCTTCCTAAGGAACGTAAAGCTATTGGGAATAATGGATTCGCAAAGTTAACGCAAATTGGATTGGTCAATAGAAAGACACAAAGCACAATTGGTGGCAAAAGGTTTTACTCAAGAAGTTGGAATAGACTATAAGGAAACTTTTTAACCAATTTGAAGTTTACCTCCATACAATTACTTTTAGCTATTGTTACACATTTAGATCTAAAATTACACCAAATGGATTTGAAGAACGCTTTTCTCAATGGAGAATTAAACGAGGAAATCTAGATGGAACAACCAATAGGTTTTGTTGTTAAAGATCAAGAAAATACGTTTTTAAATTGGAAAGATAAATTTATGGCCTAAATAAATATTCAAGGCAGTGGTACATGAGATTTCATAAGGAGGTGATGTCATTTGATCTCACCATGATCGATGAAAACCATTGCATCTATGTGAAAAAGTCCAATAGAAATTTTGTAATTCTTTCTCTTTACGTAGATGATATTTTATTAGTTGGAAATAATTTGGAGTATGTAAAACTCTCTAGTCATGGATTTCAAAATCATTTGATATGAATGATATGGGTGAAGAATACTATATATCGGGTGTTAAGATCCAAAGAGATCATTCCAAGAAATTTTTGAGTTTATCTCAAGAAACTTATATAAAGAAATATTGGAACGTTTTCAAATTAGTAGTTGCAAATACATCGATACTTCTGTAGCAAGGTGTGAATCTTTAATCTTTGAATGTGTCCAAATACTGAAAAGGAAAAGGAAGACATGTCTCAAGTTCCTTATTCTAGTGTTATCAGGAGTCTGATGTATGCTATGATGTGTACTTGCCCTGACATATGTTATGCTGTGAGTCTAGTTAGCATGTATCAATCCAATCGTGAAAGAGTTCATTGGAAAGTAGTAGCGAGAATATTGCAATACTTGAAGGGAACTGCAGATCACACACTTTGTTATAGTTGATCTGATTTATTCATAAGAGGTTATACAAATGTTGATTGGGCTGGTGACCGAAATGATACAAAATCAACATCCGATTAGGCTTTCTTACTAAATGGTGGTGCTATTTCATGGAAAAGTAAGAAGCAAACTTGCACAACTCTTTCAATCATGAAATCTGAATTCATGGCTTGTGTGTCTGCAGTACAATCAACTATTTTGTTAAACAGATTCTTTGAGCAATGGAGTATTTCAAAGAATTCCAAGGGTCCTTTAATTCTATATTGTGATAGTCAAGCGGATATCGCATATACGAAGGATCCTAAATATCACAGCAAGACCAAACACATTGTCATCAAGTATAATTTTATGAAAGACGTAGTGGCAAGTGGAGAAATAACTTTGTAATACATTCCTACACGTGATATGATAGGTGATCCTTCTACGAAGGCCATCTCTAGAGACATTTTTGCGTAGAACATGATGATATTTCAGTATTGTAAAATAACTTGATTAATATAATATTCTCTTCTATATAATAATATTGCATTTATATTCAAATATATGCATGTGATAATTCACAAGATTGGCTCTCTCACATGATCAATCACTTCTTATGTCGGGGAATGTGAAGAGATGAGTTTCACCACTATATTATGACCTGTTTTATGAGCCAAACAAAAGTTTCTATAAGAAAAGGAATTTAAGGATCACTGAAGAGAGAAACTAGGGTTAAAGACTTGGAGGTGTTTAGACCAAAGTCTGTACGATTCTAGATAATAGGAAGAATGAGACACATACACCAGTATAAGGTGAAAACAACGTAGCATGTGTTTCATACTATGTGTGTCAAGCGATCAATGGTTCTATGAAAGAATGTTCCCTACTTATTCATTGTGTGAGACTCCAAAAAGTTAAAATGAATTTTAAATTAAAAAACCTTTGACCTTTGCTGTTTTTTAACGTTTCAACTAATGTTGCTACTTTAGCATGTTACTAATAGCCATGAACGATTCGTCAACGCCAGTGCATGTCTAGGAAAGCAATTGAATAGGAACATATAGATTCGAGTACAAAGGAAAGACAATTAATTGAATAATAAACTTATATACACAAGTTGGCTATTGCACTAACCATATTAGTGTTAAGTGTAATTGTGTGTATAAAGTAGAACATGAACTTGAGTTAACCTCTTTAAGAGGATGAGGGATCAAATAAGTAATTACTGAAGTATTGAATGAAATATGAGGTATTGTGAGTAATAGTATTCTCATATAAGTAGTGAATACCTTCCACATGTGATTAGATTTCTATGTAGGGCTTGTAAAACCTTAAGGTTAAGACCTTAATGCCACAGGTCGCACGAACCATTTGTCGTATCAATTGTGTGTCTAGTTGATGTTGTGTTTGCTTGGGTATTGTCCACTATATATGAAATGGAAATGTAAGTTTTGGGTCGTGGATCTCCCATATGGACGGACCCGAACCAAACTTATTATCTGTAAAAGGGATAAGTATTAATATAAAATAAGGGAAGGAACAATTAATGTAACTGTTCCAACGTAAATAAATCCTTATCCTAAATAGATATTTTACGCTCTTAACAAAAAACAAGAAGAACAACAAAAACTTAAAAGAGAATAAGAAAATCTTCTTAAATTGAAGACACAAAACAAAAAGAACATTTAGTTTGTGAAACACTATCTTTGTTTCCTAGTGATTCAAAGAAGGATTTGGAGCAAATCATTCAGTTCGTGAATTTCATTCCACTGCAACAATCAAAGGAACACAAATCTTGTACCAAATATTGTTTAAACTCTTTCATTATTCAAATACATTTTAAGTTTTCAAAAACTATTTTTTAATATTAGCTCGAATAAGTCTATTTTCAAGATTTATCAACTCTAAGTCCAAACATCTTATAGTTTTTCATTAATAGCTTTATATAGACACACACATTAAAGAATAATTTTTTTATCTCAAAAAATTGAAAAACAACACTTTTTTCCCTATTCCCTCGTCTTGTCAGCACCCTTACCCCAATTAAGAGCCCCAAGTTTTCATAATGTTGGGTTCATTCACCCACATGCCAATCATGAGTTTATTTTGTAAATCTATCTATAAATATTGAGAAATTAATGTTCTTGATAAGTGTTATTGAAGTGTTGCTTTCGTTCTTGAATTAGGATGGGTTTGATGAGTTCTTGAAATAAATTTATGAGTAGATTCTTGTGTACTTGTATCGGGTAATTGAATCTAACAAAAATTTGAGGAAAAAAAAAAGATTCTAGACTAATTAGGATTAGAAATTGAGAAGAAAAATTCGTTGGAATGTCCTGGGGGAGGGTTGGGC
This sequence comes from Solanum bulbocastanum, assembly GCA_037074985.1. Classification (NCBI taxonomy): domain Eukaryota; kingdom Viridiplantae; phylum Streptophyta; class Magnoliopsida; order Solanales; family Solanaceae; genus Solanum; species Solanum bulbocastanum. The sequence goes on along the minus strand of CM073602.1, from coordinate 16,075,962 downwards.
GGCATTCCCTAGATTCGCCTGAAACCAGTCTCGTAAGTTTCGGGACTGGCGCCCAGCGCTAGGTGTAACACCCTGACTTTTCAAAACGTCTAAATTAACTCGTACCTTCGTGGAAATACAAAGAGGGTGAGTACTAAATTAAGAATGATGTGGTATATCATATTATAAGTGTTCAAGGGTTGTATCCCCAATTTTGAAGTTAGGTAAGTGGCAAAATAAAATTTTCCGAAAGTTATCGTAAGTTCCTTTGTAAAGATTTCTCTGAAATATGGGTCAAATGTCTCAGAGGTTTATCCCAATATATAAAGTGTTATGGGGCCCACGACCTATCAAATAGAAAGTCTACGTGTCTCTTTTCCAATGCATTAAACAATTTGTTCATATGACTTAAGAATAGAGAGATATTTGTGTTTTTGCAAGACTGCGCAAATAGACACGTGAGGTAGGGCCCTAGGTCGGTGGAACTTTTTATATATCTTCTTCTTCGACTTTTTCTTAATTTCTTTTTAGTTAAGGACCTGAAAACTTTGAAAACCCATTTCTAGGATCGCCCAAGTTATAGATTTTCTCGACTTAAGACCTTGACGAAAATTGTTCTACGCATTGAGCTCATCATATCATGGTATAATTTGTTTTATCGATTTCATAGAATATCATACTTTGGTTTTGGGACTGCAAGGGTTTGGACATATTTTAAGGTTTTGAGGTGTATTATGAACTTAAGATCAAGGTAAGACCCTTGATTCACCGACTCTAACTTTGATAAGCCACAAATAGCAATTTGCGATGGAAATCCATATCTTTTATCAAATTATCGTGGTATCTTCTATTCTTGTGCATTGATTATAGTCCTGCCTTGTTTTATTGTTGAGGGGGGTTGTGAGTAAAATTTGTTAGGCCACATGAATTCAGCAAAAAAGGTATTTTAAGGCTATTCCCTTCTTAGGAGAAATGTAATTGGGTTGTTATCATTGTTGTACTTCTAGCCATTATTATTGATTGTTGGCTGCTAGAGTGGATATAATCCTCCCTTGTCGAGATTCTTATTCAGTTAGTAGCATCTCTATGTTGGATATGACTTAGAGGCTATTCGTATAGGTTGCTTATAGCTAAATTGCTCGCTTTTAGCCTATTAGATTGTTATTATTTCCCTTGGGGATATTATGGTTAGCTGCAGGAATGCTATTTATGCCTAGAAGGGCCATGTTCTTTCTACGGGGCTATATTGATGCCTAGAAGGGCTATGAGTTGCCTACAGGGCTATATTGATGCCTATAAGTTCTATAAGTTTCCTATAAGGTTATATTGGCGCCTAAGAAGGCTATGTGCTGCCTATAGGGTCATGTTGTTTCCTAAGAGTGTTATGAGTTATCTATAAGTTATATTGATGCCTAAGGGAGCTATGTGCCACCTACGGGGCTATATTATTACCTATGAGGGATATGTGACTGCCTACGGGGATAGGGCACTACTAATAGGGCTATATAAATTGATTGACACCTTCTAGGCTTATAGAGGCGTGGGTAGGTGGTCTTGTGTGTTGTTTGTACTTGCCGAGCTTATGGGGGCTTGGTTAGGTTGTTGTTTTTTTATTTTTATATGTTTAGATTTAGGAGCAGCTCAAGACACTTATCTTATCCTTGGTTTATTTATCGGATTACTCCTAGTATATTAGGATATCTGCTTATAGTCTATTGCCTTTCATACTCGGTGCATTATTTCGTACTTATTCCCCATTGCATTGGGGTATTGTATTCATGACTGTAGGTCCCGATAGACGACTTTGTAGACCTCCTCAGTAGCAGGATTGACTTCTATGTTGTTGGCTAGCCTCTTTCCTCCGGAGCTGCCATAGTTGGGAGATTTGTTAGCTTTTGTTGTATATATTTTTACTTGTACACTGGAGCCCTGTCCTGCAAATCTTTAATACTCTTAGAGACTTGAAGACTAGTGTGTGGGGTGTATAGCTAACTTATGTCCATGGTGGCCTAGTTTGTTGGTTTCCTGAAGCTTGGTAGCTATTTGATGTATTGTCTCTATATACCTACTTCCCATTTTGGTATAGAGATCATTGTGGCCTCGACGGCCCAATTAGGACTTTTGTGCTAGTTGGCTATTTATTTATATGAATTCTTGGGAGTAGCTGTTTCTTTGATAGATCTGTTGACACGGGCATTGCTAATCGGGGGCTTAATTTTAAGCCAAGTTATACTTGTTTTCTTGATTGCATGTGGTTTCCATGTGCTAGTAGCAAATGGTTTAGCAGGGTTGGCTTGGGCTTGAGTTTCGACATTAGGATATATTTGCATCGCTTGGGGCGTGACAAACTTGATATTAGAGCAACATCATATCCTAGGGAGTCTTCAAGCCGTGTCTAGTGGATTATTGTTTATAAACTTGTTGTGCACCATATTCAATAAGCAAGAAGGTACCTGGCATGTTTGAATGACTATCCTTCTTTTGCTCACCTCATGCTATAGAGCGATGTCTTAAGGGTTGAGGTTTCTGGCTTGTAATTGATACTTATATGCATATAGAGATGGCTAACACCAGATAGACCACAAGTAGCCAGGGGCTAGATATAGCTAAAAAAGAAGGTACCGGCAAGGTACCATATGTGGAGGTAGCAAATTGTGAGACCAAGGGGGAGACATCTTCTCAGGCCACTATAGCTTCTCCACCGCTTTAAGAGCCTATGAGGGTTATAGGACCCATGACTCCACCATCAGTACCATCTCTAGGTCCTCCTATTCCATCTGATCAGGATTTTGAGAGTGCAATATATATGTTAGCATAGTTGGTAGTTGTAAAACTCCAACCAGTTACGCCAGATATTGCCAGACCTTCTGAAGGGCCCGAAAGTTTGAGAGTTCATGAATTTCTTGACTTGAATCCTCCACAGTTTATAGGGATAGATCGTAGAGAGGACCCTCAACACTTTGTTGATCAGCTTTATAGGATCTTCAGAGTGATGCATGCCTCAACAACTGAGTTAGTTGAGTTTGCAGCATTTTGATTGCGTGGTGTTGCAGTATTGTGGTACTAAAGTTGGGAGATATATAAGGAAAAAATGCATCTCTACCCACTTGGGATAGCTTTACAGAAGCTTTCATAGATCACTATATGCCTCGAGAGATTAGGGATGGAAGGGTGGACTATTTTCTGAACCTACGACAGGGCAACATGAGTGTCCAAGAGTAAGGATTAAGATTTGATTCCTTGGCTAGATATGCACCAGCATTTGTTGATACGATGCATGGCATTGTGTGTAGATTTATGGGAGGGCATGACTCGGTGTGACGACCAGTAAAACGAATAAGTGAAACTAGAGCCTAACTAGTGACTGTGTGCGTTTGTCATGAGATTTGATGTGGTTTAATGTTCTCCCAAGAAATGGTTAAGGGGTTTAGAGGTTAAACATCAAGGTACGACTCCCCAAGGACCACTTAGCCTAACCCCAAGGCAGCCCCAAATGAAGAAGACTTGCCAAAACTTAGTGACCTATGAAAGGGGACCACGCCTCATAGATGGCCTTCGTAGGTCAAGGGCCCCCAAAACAACTTTCAGCCAAAAACCACAGCTAACTAGGACGGGGTGTCAACCAAACCACGGTCCGTGGTTCCTAACTGGTTTGTTGTCTTGGTTCGACCAAGGCAAAGGTAGGTTGGTAAATTCACCCTTTGTTTTGTTAAGTGTATGGACGGGTTTTATTGGTTAATTAAGGTATTTTAAGAGTTTACAAGTATTAAAAAACCTTTTCAAAGTCATTATTCCAAATCATTCAAATTGGAAACCCACCTCTCCCAAACGTTCTCTCCCTAGAAACCTCCATTAGAAGTGAAGACTTCAAGCTTCCAAGGTCAAATCTTCAAGTTTTTCAAGGGGATTTCATGGATTTCATCTCTTAAAGGTATGGTGGTCTTGATCCTTATTTAATTTTTCTTTCAAGGAGCCAATTCCATAGTGATTTCAAGTTATAAAAATCTAGGATTTTGCTCAATTTCATGGGTTCTATCATCAAACATTTTAAAATGGTTTCTAATGAAAAAATTTGATTGTTTTAGTGTTTAATTGATGATTTATGATGAAAATACTCTATGAAACCATGAATTTTCTTAATTCCTAAATTGTGCCTTTATGAAGTGGGTTTAATGATTATGAAAGCTTATGAATGGAATATGTCTAAATTGCTTTAGGTTATTGAATTTTATGATTATCTATGCCTTGATTATGGTAAATTATTGGTGAGTTAATGACTAGTGATCGTGGCCTTGAAAGGGCAAGTTATGACTTAATTACAAGTTGAAGTAGAATTGTGCTTGAGCTATTGATCTACTTGAAAGGTGGAGGTGTTTAATTCCTATGTATGATTATGATGTGAAGAATATTCATGTGATTTAATGATAGGATGATGATCATGTATATAATGTAAATGTGTTATTATTGAAAGGCAATTTCTCAATTTGACACTTATAAATGTTGATGATGTAATGTGAAGGGTACTTCATGGAACTTGCATATCTTGAATTGTTAGGCTTTTGCATCCTTTTCTTTTATAGATGAAAGTAATGTGATAACGTATTTTGAATTGGTAGGATTGTGCGCCGTTTTCTTGTATATATGAAAGAAATGTGATAATCTATTCTGAATTGATAGGCTTATGCATCTTCTTCTTGAATGAATGAAAGAATAGTTGATTGTTGAAACTTGAGTTGGTAGGCTTAGGCATCCTCTCTTTTGTTATGAATGTGTCTTGACTTGATGAATATGAATCGATAGGCTTAAGGCATTCCTTTCATAGATGATCTAATGTAATAAAGACTTTAGAATCGATAGGCTAGTGGCATTCCTTTCTTAATGAGTCAATGTACCTTGAATCGATAGGCTTAAGACACTCCTTTCATAAATGATCTAATGTAATGAAGACCTTAGAATCGATAGGCTAATGGAATTCCTTTCTTAATGAGTCAATGTACCTTGAATTGATATGATTATGGCATTCCTTTCATGAGTATAATAATGTATTGACGAACCATGAATCGATAGGTGTATGGCATTCTTTTCATGAGGACTCTAGAGCTATCCTTGAATGTACCATGGATCAATAGGCTTATAGAATTCCTTCGATGTGTAATGATGTAACTTGGGTCAATAGACCAATGACATTCCTCCTTAGTGCAATAATGTAATGTGAATGAAATACTCTATGGGAATGGAGGCCAAGCACCGAGTGGATACTGTAAGATGGAAACTCTCCCAATGTTAGGCTAGGGTTCCAATGAACCTCTTCCTATCCCATAACTATGTGCCTACATAGGACATTAGCTAGTGGATTCCATCCAAGCAAATGTTACCGGTCTACCTTAGGCAAGTGGATCACCTCTTTATGGTGTGGGGCTTCATGACACCAGATTCCATGTCTAGCTCACAAGTATATGTCAGTTAAACGCTTATTCCCATCATGTGAGATGTGCATTATGGTTTCTTGAGGAGTTCTATGAAGTGTGGGTGGTAGTATGGGATGCCATCTATGCATTGCACGAATAGGCTTTGAGTGGGACATAGTGAGTTCTCTAAGTCTTAATGACTAATGTATGAAAGTCCTCTAACTGAAGTTAATAAGGGATGTTGACTTATATGCTTAAGTGTAAAGACGCATGCTATATTTGGATTGTATTATAAGTTACTTTCTTGTTATGATTATTGTATATGAGTGTGCCTTGCTTATGGTGACTTCAAATGAGTACTTAGTGTGAGTGGTAGCGTGGGATGCTACTTGCACATTGCACAAGTATGACTTAGAGTTGTCTTAGGTATTGGTCCTTATGTGATGATATGACTTATGTAATGTTTATGTCTCTTATATGCTTTATTGTGTAAAGGTGATAAGGATGAATGGTAAGTTCACATTATGTGACCTTAAGGTGATAGCTTAGTGTGTGTGGTGGTATGGGATGCTACCCATACATTGCACAAGGTATAGCTTGAGGGTTACTTGAGGTAAATGCTTAAGTTGAAGGTAAGGATTTATAGGTTGATTATGTTCAGATGTGAAAATATGACTTGAATGTTTGTTGTGACTTATATTATGCCTCTATTACTATTGTTCATGAGGTTTTACCAAAATGGCATAAAAACATGACTTTCAAATAAATGTCCATTTTAAGCATGTTTTTGCATGGCTTCCATACATAGTACTTCATTGTGCTAACCCCATTCTTCCCTATTTTTATCAAAGTGTAAGGTTTGGAGATATTGGTGTTCTATGCTTGAAGAATAGGTTTCTAAGGAGCTGGGAAATGTAGACTTGGTGAGTCCTCATAGTTTCGAGGACAAAACCCATTTTTGTCCCTCTATGTCTTTTAGTTTATTTTAAAGCTTTTGTATGGACTAAGTCCCAGTGTTTTATTCAAAGTATTAGATGGTTTAAGACAAATTCTAGAAAGTCTTCTGCTTTTTTTTTTTAATGAAAATGTCTTTGATTGTAAATGAAAGTTTTCAATTCTTCACTATTTTCCTATGTTCTTATGTTCAAGAATGCTATGAGGCTTGTATGAGACCCATTGGGGTCAAGTATGCCGTCTCGTTTCCGGGGTGTAGACTTAAGTCGTCACACTCAGACTATATCGACGCTTGTTCTACTGCTTGACTAAATGATATTATGGATATCTCTTGAATTCAGGCCTTTGAACAAGGCATAAAGGATCGCCGACATCTATAATATTTGAGTGAGAGGGTTGAGAGAGAGAGACAGAAGAGGGCTAGTACCGCTGGTTCAGCATGGTCTACTAGGGCCTGAGTTTTGACATTAGGAGATAATTGCGCCCCTTGAGTATGGGGGTAACACTAGCATTGCATCAGGGTTGCCTGCCTCCACCCCTTTTCCGTCGTTTGCTTTGTGTAAGTTCATTTAAAGTTTACCTTTACTCCATACTGATTTTAACAACTCTGAACTACATCTAAACATATAGAGATCATTCATAACATGAATCATATCCCTTGAATTCATAATTAGAATTCAAGGTAGAGTTATGAGTAAAGTCTTGAGATTTCTTTTGAGTCATTTTGAGAAGTCTTTTACAATCTTTAAAACTTGTTTTATGACTTGAATACTTGAGTTTCAGAATGAGGAGAGTTGATTTTCATTTTTCAAATTGAATATTTGGGAACTAAGTATTCTTAGGATTAAATGTCTTTACATTTAAAATTAAGGGAAACACTGATTTCCGAAGGAGTTCAAGAGGAGTTCTGAGTACTCTCTCTTTTAAGAGAAAATATTTTGAGTAATAATATCAAAGTTGAGGATGAGGAAATATTTTTTAAACATATGAGCTAAGTTATATTTTGGGAGTAATATTGAGTACCGATATGGAGACGAGTTCACATAACTCAAAGTCCTCATAAACCATGTAGCCAACATGGGTAGAAATGGTCATACTTTTTAGATGATTCCTTATTGCTTTTTCAGCATAGTTTAGTGGATCCACTGAGTTGAGGAGTTCTATACCCCGGCAAGGTATAGGAAAGTTTTGGCAGCGTGGGCGAAACGTTGTATCATCACATAGTTCATAGTGATGGTTGTCAGTTACTGAATTTCCCAAACAAAGTTATTTTGTATCTTTGCTTATTATTGTATTTTTAAGTACATTGAGTTGTTATCTACTATTCTAAATGCTTTATTTAGGCTGTACTTTTATCGTCATTTTATAATGCACTGAGTTGAGTATCCATGAGTTGAGGTTGAGTTAAGTAGAGTCGAAGTAAGTATGTTTCCTTTTTATCAGTTCAAGCTTGTAGGTTATGATCAATGTTCCCTTACATGCTTGTACATTCCATGTGCTAACGCCATTTGGCCTATATCTTTCATGATGCAAATATAGGTAACCAGGATCATAAACCAATGCTTCGTTGATCCAGTCGAGTTCCAAAGTTGTTTGGTGAGCCTACTTGCTTGGCACGATGTAGGGTACCCCCTAGATGTAACGTGGCATATAGAACCCCAAAGGACTCCATACAAGCCACTTTGCTCTCATAACATAAGAAAGAGAACAATAAGAGTAAAACAATAGTACAAGTCCAAAACATTTTATAGAAGCAAAGATAAAGTTTAAATACCCTTATCTCATCATAGCCATCTAATACAATAGAATGAAATTGGGCCTAGCCCATACATCATGTCCAAAAGAGAAATACGTGAAAAGGAACTACAACAATGAAAGTCTACCCTCGAAGCATGAAGACTCACCAAAGCTCGAAAATATCTCAAATCAACCTCTAGACACAAAATTGATGACCCTAACTGTCGGACCCTTAATTTGGGGAAATGTAGGCATACATCATGCAAAAATGGGACATTTTATTTCATGACGTGTAATTGACCAAGCTAAAACATGATATAGGTGACATAGAAAACATAAGTCAGAAAATCATGTTCAATGCAAGCTAACTTCATCTTTAAAACCTTTGAACTCGTATACGTTACTTCTTGAAGTAACCTTAGTTCATTATTAATGTGGGGAATTAACCTTAACCGATATAGAGACCATGTGAACTATAACATGATCCCAAATGTCTTCCACACCGAAAATGATTGTCCTACTTGCAAAGGTTGAATCATGAACTTCTAAGTGGATCTACTAGCTAATCAATCTATGGGGGAACGTAGTTAAAGGATAATGAGATTTCTATTAGAATCCCGACCTCTACTAACGGGGGAGCTTCCATCTTATCAGATTGCTTCTAGAAACCTGGCCTGTACTAACGGGAGTTTTTCTATCTCATCATCAATATCCCTTTGGTGCTATGCATAAATCCCACAAAATAGTCATTTCTTACTTAACTTCATTATTCATGGAAAGGTGCCCTTGTACAACCAATCCATGCTAGTTTATTAGGATAGCTCTTACTATTTGATTCAATTAGGTGAGAAAGCCTTTCAACCTAAGAATCCTTTTCTATTTGAGAGTACCTTTCACATTATGCTAGTATGTGTTTATGAGAATATCTTCTCACAACATCATCATTGGTACTTTACTCTCAAAGCACCCTTAAAACATATGCATAAATTTCATAAGAAAATGCATAAGTCTTTAATTTACCTCTTGAGGTTCAAAACCCACTTTCTGTCATTAATACTTAGACAACACGGGTTAGATATGGATTTCATCATAAATACATGTAAAATTTGCAATACATGATTAATTTCATGAAACTCTTCCTTGAACATCAAAATCCCACATCATATGATTCATAACTTGAAAACATGGGGATTACATGGGTTCACGGGGAGATCATCCTAAAATCATCATGTTTCATCAATTAATGCATAAGAGATCATAATCCAATCATTTAAATCAATAATGCAAAGAACCTATTATAATTGAAGAAAACCCTAACTCAATTGGGGAATTCTAATCTTTGAAATAGAGAAATTTGGGAACTCCATGAGTGGAAGGAATCCATGGATGGAAATTATCATACCTTGAATGCGAAAGCTAGCCTTCAATGGAGGAATTGAGACATTGACTTGAAACCCTAGGTTGAATCTTCTTATTTTTCAAGTTTCTAGAGTGAGAAATATATTTGGAGAGGAGATTTGGGTTTCTTCTGTGAATTTCAAAGAATGAAGTAAATGGGTTAATTTGGGGGTTGAAAATACTTATATAGGGGTCTTAAAGAAGGGTAAAAGGACGTAGTATAGGAATTAATTAATTAGGAAAAGACCCAACTGCCCCTGACATTAACTATCGAACCCTAACCCACGACCCACCACTGACGGGCTATGGACTGACAAACGGTTTGTCCTGTATACTCGTTGGTGTTGCTCAGAGACTTTTTCCTGGACCTACGACCCCTAGACCAGGAGTGTGGACCCATCGACGGTTTGTGCACCTATCCGTGGTTCATGTTTTAGGCATAATTTTGGTGGCCCTTCCACGGGCCCACCTATGGTCTGTGGTTCAACCCACGGCCGTGGTTGGCCCTCATGGATGGCACCTGTAAGTCTTGAAATTTTTCTAGGCTTCCCTCTTTCAAATCCTGGGTGTTACAATATCTCCCCCTTGGGACCATTCTTTTTCCAATGAGATTCAAACTAGTTCTTAAAAGAGTAGGAGAGGAACTAACAACTCAACCTACAATGCAATGCATACAACCAAGGAGCAACTATTGACTCCAAGCTAGGAGAAACTCAAAACATCATAAGAGGGGTAAAACTAACACTACTAGCCCCTCATGCATGCAATGCACATATACTAGGAGGAAACATCAACTTCAAGCTAAACATACTCAAATGCATCACAAGGAAGAAGGAACTACATCTAGCAACCCAATATGCATGAATTTTCAGCATTACTCATTTTCAAGGAGGAACTACCTTCTCAAAGCTAAAATCATGCTCAACATAATCTCATAGGGCTCATATACAATTTGTTCTCAAAAAGCATAGCTAAAGCATATTTATCAATTCATCTCATTAAGTCTATAGGCAACTCATACTCAATGCACAACAACATGAGGAAAATCAATCATATTAACTCATTTTCTTCAAAAACACAAGATTTCATGAACATGTATCACATAAGGAAATCATAAGCAACCTAGCCAATACGTCTCAAAATCTGTTATGGGCCTACATATCGGGGACTAAGCTTCCCTTTCTTACCAAACCTACTTACACCCTTCATGGGTGAAATTTTCAAGTTAACCCAATCATTAACATCAACCTCTAGATCCCTTTTATGGCCTCTTGTACCAATTTGAGACCTGTTAGGGTAACTTCACCCGCCTGAAACCATCCTATAGGAGACCTACACCACCTACCATATAAGGCCTCAAATGGAGCCATATCGTTACTTGAGTGATAATTGTTGTTGTAAGCAAACTCAATCAATGGAAAATGGGCATCCCAATTACCCTTAAAATCAATCACACAAGCCCTTAACATATAATACTCAAAAAGTTTTGATAGTACACTCCGCTATCCCATCGGTTTGGGGATGTAAAGTATGCTAAGCTTAACTTTCGTGCCAAGACCCTTTTGGAATGATTTCCAAAACTGAGAAGTGAATTGGGTACCACGATTGGAAATAATGGACAAAGGCACTCCATGCAACCTTACAATTTCTCTTAAGTACAACTTGGAATAGTCTTCTGCCAAATAGGAAACCTTGATGGGAAGGAAATTAGCCGATTTCGTCATTCGATCTACTATCACCCAAATCTAATCATGTTGTCACTGGGTGCGAGCCAAACCAACTATAAAGTCCACATTCAAGTCTTCCCACTACCAAGTAGAAATGGTAATGTCTTCAGACAAACCTCCCAGTTTCTGATACTCAACTTTCACTTGTTGGCAATTTGGACACTTAGCCACAATTCCAACAATATCCTTTTTTATCCCATTCCACCAATAAACCTCTCGTAAATAATGGTACATAGTGGTGGATCCCAGGTGAATGGAATACCACAAACTATAGTCATCAGCCAAAATCTGTTCCCTCAAGTCATCTACATTTGGAACACATAACCGACATTAGTATCTAAGTACACCGTCTCCCCTTTGGGAGAAAGCCTCAACAAATTTCTTAAGAACCGCCTCTTTCAATTCTACCAAAATTGGATCAAGACCTTTCATGGCTTTCACATCTACCACAAAAGACAATTCAGAACCATTGTGAACCATAACACCACCTTTGGTGGAGTCCACTAGTTGACACCTAATTGAGCCAATCTATGAACATCTCAAACAGACTCTTTCTTTTTTTCTTCAATATGAGCAACACTATTCATTGATGGTTGACTAAGAGCATCCGCTAACACATTAGCCTTTTTAGGGTGGTAAAGAACACTTATGTCATAATCCTTTAATAACTCAAGCCATATTATTTGGCGAAGATTTAGATCTTTCTAATTAAACACATATTGCAAACTCTTGTGGTCGGTAAACACATCTACATGTACTCTATACAACTACTATCTCCAAATCTTTAAGGCAAAAATGATTGCCGCTAACTCAATGTCGTGAGTAGGACAATTCTTCTCATGTATTTAAGTTGCCTTGAGGCATAGTCAATAACTTTCCCATTTTGCGTAAGTACACACCCTAGCCTAATTCTTGAGGTATCACAATAAACCATAAAACCATCCTTCCCTTCTGGTAAGGTCAACACCAGAGCGGAAGTAATTCTATCTTTCAACTCCTGAACACTCCATTCACATGCTTCAAACCATATGAACTTCGCTTTCTTTTGAGTCAAAGCCCTCAAATGAGAGGAAACATGAAGAGAAAACATCAATAAACCTTCTATAGTAACTGGCTAAACCCAAGAAACTTCTAATATCCGAAGGAATTAGAAATGTAGGCCAACTCTTGGCTGCATCTGTCTTCTTAGGATCTACCTCAATACCCTTACTCAAAACAATATGACCAAGGAAAGCTACAAACCTTAACCAAAATTCACATATGCTAAACTTTGCAAAAAGTTGTTAGTCCTTAAGAGTTTGCAACACGATCATCAAATAATCAATATGCTCATCCTCACTCCTTGAGTAGATCAAAATATCATCAATAAACATAATCACAAGCATGTCAAGGTATTGTTTAAGCACCCTATTCATCAAATCCATAAATGTCGCCGGAGCATTAGTCAACCCAAACGACATTACCAAAAACTCATAATGTCCATACTGAGTTTGAAAAGCCATCTTCGAAATGTCATCATCTTTCACCCTTAATTGGTAATAACCCGATCAGAGATCAATCTTAGAGAAATAACTTGCTCCTTAATGTTGGTCAAATAAATAATCTATCCTTGGAAAAGGATATTTATTCTCAATGGTCACCTTGTTCAACTGTCGATAAACGATACACATATGAAGAGAACAATCTTTCTTTCTAACAAACAACACTAGAGTACCCTATGGAGAGATACTCGGCTGAATGAGATCCTTATCCAACAAATCTTTCAATTGTTCTTTCAAATCCTTAAAAGTTGTTGGAGCCATACGGTAAAGAGGAATGAAAACAGGTTGCGTAACTGGGAAAAGGTCAATACCGAAGTCTATTTCCCACTCGAGAGGAATATCAGGTAAATCATCCAAGAACACTTCACAAAACACATTAACGATAGGGACCGACTCAAAAGAAGGGGTATTAGAATCTACATCCCTACCCCAACTAGGTTGTAAAATCAACCCTTAGAAATCATCTTTCTAGCTTTAAGAAAAGAAACAAACTAACCCTTAGGCATAGAATCCCCCCCCCCCACCCCTCCTTCCACTCTAGGATAGGCTCATTTGGGAATTGAAACTTGACTACACGAATTTGGTAATTGATAGAAGCATAACATGAGTGCAGCCATTCCATACCAAAGATAACATCAAAATATAACATATCAGACTCTACCAAGTCAATAAGAGTAATTCTATAGGACAAGGAAATGGGACACTTTCTATAAACCCTTTTAGCCACAGTAGAATCAACAACAAAAGTAGAGACAGAAATAGGTTCTAGCAACACATCCGGAAGAACATCAAACCTCATAGCCACATATGGCATCACAAAAGACAAGGTAGCACTGGGATCAAGTAAAACATACACATCAAGTTGGAAAACTTTCAACATATCGGTAACCACATCGGGAGAAATTTCTTGTTCACCTTGAGTCTAAAGTGCATAGAATTAGTTTTTCTTAGGATTATTGGAACCCGCACCACTTGTAGTAGCTTGATTTCCCTTCTCTTCCTTTAGCTGTAAGCATTGGGAAATCCCTCATTTTATGACCACTCTTACCACAACAAAAGCAACCATCCATGCTGGCTAGGCACTTACCCTTGTGCTTCCTTCCACACTTAGCACAATTAGACCTACGCAATGAAGATCCACTACCATTACCTCCTTAAGGCTTAGGGTTAGACGCCCTATCTTGGTTGAACCTAGGAGGAGTATTGTAGAAACATTGACAGGAAAACATTTGTCAGAATTTAGGACGACCTTGTTCATCGGACCTTGCATATGAGAAATTTCAATCCCTGGTCTGAGCCCTCTTTATTTCAATAGACTTTTCCTTAAGTTTCTCCTCCTCAATTTGTTGTGTATGGAACATGAGACGAGAGATTTCCATGTCATTAATGAGCATAGTGGTTTGGCACTCTTTAACCACCATTTCGGACACACCCGCAAAATTGACTCATCTTAGCCCTTGAATTGGCAACCATAGTTGGAGCATACTTAGACTATTTTGTGAACTTAAAAGCATATTCCCTCACAATCATATTTCCTTGTTGAAGGTTAATGAACTCAAGAACCTTGGCGTCCCTCATCTCAAAGGGTAAGAACCTATCAAGAAAAGCGGCCTTAAACTTCTCCTAATCAAGAGGACCCACATCTTCCGGTCTCCTTTCTTTCCATTGTTATACCATATTTGAGCCACATCCTTTGGTTGATATGCGGCTAACTTTTCCCTTTTCGCTGGCATAATTCCCATGATCATCAAAATTTTATAGACCTCATCAATAAACTCTTGAGGATCTTCCTCAAATTTGAAACCATGAAACTCCGGAGGATTCATCCTTGTGAAGTCCCTCATTCTTGAAGCTGTCGTACTCACATTTGGGTTCATGGGAACCACTACCTCCCTATTGTCTTGCCATCATGGCTTGAGCCAACACTTGAAAGGCAGCCCAAAACTCTGTATTCGACACTTCCTCAGCCAAAGGATCAATCGAAAATTGAGGAACTTGAGGAGGAGCTTCTTTTTCTGTATTCTCCCTCGCGTTCCTTCTAGTGTAAGCTCTTCAAGTTGCCATATTCTAAAGAACATAGGATAAGGATTAGAAGAGAGATTGTATAGAGTTAAACTCTATTGTACAACATAAGAGTAATAAAAGAAGTGGAGTTTCCTAATCATCTTGTGGCCTCTCATTCATAAATGTGGTGCGCTTCACACTTATGATCAAGAATCTACAAAATGTGGCTTATGAGACATCGAAAGACCGTTCTAAACCTTATGCTCTAATTACCAAGTTTGTCACGACCTAGGGGTATGCCCTAAATGTAACATGACATATAGAACCCCAAAGAACTTTATACAAGCCACTTATCTCTCATAATTTATGAAATAGAACAATAAAAGTAAAACAATATATAGTACAAGCCCAAACATTTTATAAAAGCAAAGCAAAAGTCTAAACACCCTTGTCTCATAATAGCAATCTTATACAATAGAATGAAATTGGGCCTAGCCCATACATCATACCTAAAAGAGAAATACATGAAAAGGAACTACAACAATGAAAGTCCATCCTCGAAGCATGAGGACTCACCGAAGCTCAGAAATATCTCAAGTCAACCTCTAGCCACAAAATTGATGGCCCTAGCTGCCAGACCCTACATTTGAGGAAACGTAGGCAAGAGTATGCATTAGTACAAAAAAATGTACCAAGTACAATAGCCATGCATAAAACATTTAAATCAATCAAAAATAGAACATTTTATTCATGATGTGTAATTGACCAAGCTAAAACATGATATAAGAGAGATAGAAAACATGTCATAAAATCATGGTCAATGCAAGCTAACTTCATCTTTAAAACCTTTGAACTCATATACGATACTTTGTGAAGTAACCTTAGTTCATAATTAATGTGATGAATTAGCCTTAACCTATATAGAGACCATGTGAGCTATAACATGATCCCTCGGTGTCTCCCACAATAAAAAGGGTTGTCCTACTTGCAAAAGTAGAACCATGAACATCTATCTTAACTGGACCCACTAGCTAATCAATCTATAGGGACACATATTTAAGGGATAAGGAGATTGCTACTATAAATGCATCTCTACTAGCGGGGGAGCTTCCATCTTATGAGATTGCTTATTGAAACTCGGCCTCTACTAACGGGAGATCTTCCGTCTCATCATCAATATTCTCTTGGTGCTAAGCATAAATCCCATGGAATAGTCATTTCTAACATGACTTCATTATTCATGGAAAGGTGCCCTTGGATAACCAATCCAAGCTAGTTCATTAGGATAGTTCTTACTCTTTTATTCAATTAAGTCAGAAAGCCTTTCAATCTAAGAATCCTTTTCTATGTGAGAAAACCTTTCACATCATGCTAGTATGTGTTTATGAGAATATTATTTCACAACACAACATCATCTTTGTTACTTACTCTCAAAGCACCCTTAAAACATTTTTAGAGATTTCATAAGAAAATGCATAAGTCCAAAATTTACCTCTTGAAGTTCAAAACCCACTTTCAGTCATCATTACTTAGAAAACATGAGTTAGATATGGATTTCATCATAAATACATGTAAAGCTTGCAATACATGCTTAATTTCATAAAACTCTTCTTTGAACATCAAAATCCCACATCATATGATTTATAACTTGAAAACATAGGGATTACATGGGTTCATGGGGAGATCATCATAAAATCATCATATTTCATCAATTCATTCATAAGAGATCATGGTGTTGGTTAGAAACTTTTTCTTGGACCTACGACCCCTGGACCAAAAGGCATGGACCCATCGATGGTTCATGGGCCCAACCCTGGTTTATGCCCTGGCAGATTTTTTATGGCCCTTTTATGGGCCCACCAATGCTCTGTGGTTCAACCCACGGGCCATGGTTGGCCCTCGTGAATGGTGCCTGTAATCCTAAAATTTTGCTAGGCTTCCCTCTTTCAAATCTGAGGTGTTACATTGCTTCTTGAGGATACCTTATTTATCTTCATCTATTTCAGCTATCTAGGATGATCAGGGACTTGTCCCGACATCCCTCATAGTATTAGAGGCTTCATAGATAGATAGACAATAGTAGTTCATGAGTTTTTTTCATTTTCAGTTGTTAATCTTTTACAATTTAGAGCCTTGTTTTGCCCGTGAATGTTTTATTTCATAAATATTCTAAGTTTATCTTTTGAGACAATTAAATAGAGTTTTGTTTTGAGTTCATATGTTGTTAAGTAAGTCTTCCATGGAGAGTTGAGCAGGCCAAAGGTTCGCTTGGGGCCAACAATGGTTCTCGAGTGTCGGCAATGTTCAGGGTGTAAGCTCGAGGCGTGACATATATCTTCACAAAAAACATATAATGATATGTGCAAGAATTGGTTCTGTAATATAATGATTAATAAGTCTAAAAAAATGTGCAAAAAGGACATTAAACGTCTTGAATGCAATCCACACTCAAAGCTTGTCAAAAACAGTCGTGAAGGAGATCTTTCAAGCACCCCAACAAGTCCACGATAGCATATATAATGCCCCAAAGTATACTACAGTAGCAGGTACAAAGAACTAACATGTTACGACATCATAGGTATAACCCTAACATATTACATCAGCTATGTATGCTCCTAGTAACTATATCCCGATAATGAATAATAATATCTAACATCATACCACATACAACATATGAGAGAATAGTTAGTATTCAGTCAAGCAAATGCTTGTCCCAACACATAGGCCTAACAAATAAAACAGATTTTCAACGAAGGTTTGGAAGCAAGCGCTAAAGTTTAAAGTCTCACTTACCTCGAAAAGAAAAGTTCCACAATCTTCTATATGTAGAACACCAACCAAAACAGCCCCCACTTGCCTCAATCTATGCAAAATATTGATTAACTATATAAATTGTACTAGTCAAGTCTCAACATTCCGAACTTTCAAGCTTAAGAGCTAAACTTTAATATCTCATTTTTAACCATGAATTAAAGATAACAAAGAATATGTATACATCACTAACCAAGCTTTAAATTAGCGAAATATTTAAACCATAGGTTTGTACTCTATTATCAAAAGAGACCGACCATGCTTGAACAATCAAACATGAAGAAAAGAAGAAATTCTTGCAGCAACAACCTCGCTGTCCCGGACCACTGCCTGCAATGGCTTTGAATTCCATTTTTTTCTATAGTTCATAGACCCAAGATTGCCTAATGATTACCCATTCACCATGATTATCAAATCATTACTTGCATTATCAAATCATTAATTTCATTTTTTTTTTATGAAATTAAAGATTGCACTAACAATGGCTCCAATCTTGACCTTACCTACTGCGGAGGGTGGTTTCACAATTCGTTGTGATGCATCTAGAATCAGTTTGGTTGTGTATTAATGCAGAATGGAGAAGTGGTGGCATATGTTGTCATACTCCGAGCCTACACCCTGAACGTGACCGACACTCAAGAACCATTTCTGATCCCCAAGAGAACCTTTGGCCAGGTTGACTACTAATTATGCTCATGAGATTTTCCCATAATCCAGAATGTTTTAGTTGCAAGATGAGATAAACAACTTTAGGAAGCAGAGTGGAGAATTCGGTGCAATAAAAAGTTTAAATTAGTGTCCGAACAACAAGCTAGCTAATGAGAATTTGGTGGAGATCTTTTACATTTCCTTAAACTATGCAACTAAGCTACTATAGATGAGGGATCTCTCATGACACACACATATGCAGATGCGAGTGTGATGCTGGACCAAGTTACTGAATAAGGCATGCATACAGGGGAATTTGGTATGTTTGTTTCAATTTATTCTAAGGCCTGAGCAGCGCCAAAGAGATAACTATCATTTTTTTTTAAAATTCCTTCTTTCCTATGTTTTCTTTTCATATAGCACTAGACCAACTCAAATTACACAACAGAACAACATATTGAGATAGTGTTGCTCCATTTAATTAAAGTGTCTATGCAAATTACACTCATTATTTTTGAATCATCAAACTAGATCTGCTACATTTTGAGTCTCAATAAATTATATTTAAACTAAATATGAACCACTTTAAAAACTAGAAGATGTGAATAAAAACGAAGTTCATATTACATGAATTACAGTAAATTAAGGAATAAATTATTTGGTAACTAACTTTAATGCATACATGGATCTTATTCTTTGAGCATTTTTATAAGATGAAGGATTGTGTAGACGTGCTTAGAATTCATCATTGTTTTCATGATCTTTTGGATAAAGTCCATATGGTAGTTCCCATTCAATATGGTAGAGTAACTACGCCAAAGGAAGTTTAACATTACGTAAGCCAAATAGAATTCCTGGACAAATCCTTCTTCCAGTACCAAATGGAATAAACTCAAAATGATTCCCCATAAAATTAATAGAATAATTCTCAAATCTCTCTGGTATAAAACTTTCAGGATCATGCCAACTTTTTGGATCTCTCGCAAGTGCCCATGCATAAACCAATATCCTAGTTTTAAGAGGTATGGTGCATCCATCAATATCTGTTTGCTCCCTACATTCTCTAGGTGGTAGAAGAGGAGAACTGGTGTATGTAACCTTAATGTTTCCTTAATCACTAAGTTTAGGTATGTCAATTTTTCCAGATTTTCTTCATTATAATAATTTTTCTTTCCCTTGAAGACTTGACTCATTTTATTTTGAGCTTTTGCTATAATATTTGGGTTTTTCATCATTTGTGATAGTACCCAAATAGTAATTGCAGCTGAAGTTTCACTTCCAGTAACAAAAAGGTTCGACATCAACATTAAGTCAATAAAAACTTTCATACATAAGGTAAAATAAAATTTGATGAAATTTGGGTTTTAAAATATTAAGGAGAAATTTTTGACGGAGTCTCAAGCTATGAACTTCTAACTTTGATAATGCAGTAAACCTTTGGGAGACACCAAATGCATATTGAACTTGTCCCGAAAAGTATATCAATTTCACATTTAAACTAATTGAGCAACTTATTATATACCCTCCTTAATGCCTCAGAAGTCCCATAGTACTGATCAGGTTTGGAAAATTAGGTAAAATAAAGGTTACAAAGTTTTATGTCGAGTTACTCTGGGTTATAAACAAAACTTGAGTCACTTTCTAAGTGAACTATCTAAAATTAAGTGACCATATGAGATATTAACTCCTAGTGATACCGTTGTTAGAGTAACATTAGTTCCACAAAAAAAAAAGGGATGACATAGATCGCCCAATTAGTTTGAGTGAAATCGGCTTTTTAGAACAAGTTCTAAATACATTTGATGCCTTTTCTCAATGTTTTTTGTTTAATGATTATCTTTTTAATATTTATGTTTGGCTTGAAAAAATAACCCAATCAGCTATAAAAGTCAATCTACTTCTTTATTACATAGAAATAATTTAGTAAACCAAGTTATTTTTAGTAGGCAAGAAAAAAGAAGAAGCTAAAGCAGCATTTAAAACAAATCGGGAGGAAGGAGATCATGAGATGGTAGCAAACTTACAAGAATCACAGCTTTAATATGGTTGTTTGTGATTGGACATTCAAGTTCAGCATCCTCCATAAGACTAAG
Organism: Solanum bulbocastanum; assembly: GCA_037074985.1. Taxonomy (NCBI): domain Eukaryota; kingdom Viridiplantae; phylum Streptophyta; class Magnoliopsida; order Solanales; family Solanaceae; genus Solanum; species Solanum bulbocastanum. The sequence continues at coordinate 16,055,662 of CM073602.1, read as the reverse complement.
TAAAACATCAACCAAATCATCATCTCCAAATTCACCAATTCCCTTGTTCTTAGTCGCTTTATTTTCAAGATGCTCCTTGAATATGTCTTCGATAATTTCATCAAGTTTTTTATAGACATTCATCAATCTAGATTCCGCACCACTAAGTTTGTGAAGTAACTTCCAAGAAGGGAACAAATCAGCCACATCAAATCCTGACACTAATATGAATATATCCTTCAACAATTTTATTAGCTTATCTCTATCTTTGAACCTTTTCCCAAAGGTTGCGCTACAAGTGACAGAGTTGGTAAACCAAAAGATATTTTTTGTCTTGTTAATTGGAGAACTCCTCGTGGAACAAATTGATGAAACAAGACTTAAAATCTCATCTTTTGTAATTCCACCAAAGGACTTGACCATCTTTGCACAAAGAAGTTGTGCATTACAAATTTTACACATTTGTTTCGAGTAATTATCATATGGACTAAATGTAATACCTTTATTATTGTAAAATATGATGTTTGTAGACGTAAATTGTGCTCTATTAGAAAAGGCAAGATCGTGATTTGTTAGAAGTTCTTTTGCAATAGTAGGTAATGATATGATCACTACAAGAATTTCTCCGAGTTGTAAGTACATAACAACCCCATACCTTTGTGCTAAATTTCTAATAGTGCGATGCAGAAGTCCTCATCTGATTAAATGATGGAAACTTCCAATAAAGGGGAGTCTCCATGGACTTGGAGGCAACTTTATATTTGTTTTTAGCTTTTACTAACTAGAATAACAATGAAGGAGAAGAAGAGAAGCAAAGAAACTATGGTAACCAGAGAAAAGTACATTTTTTTAATGAATGTTTCTTCAGTTAATTTTAGCTGCTTTTATAATTACAATAATATGGAAGACTTCTAGAGCCAGCAACTTTTTAAACATGAGTAACAACACCAATAAATTTAACCCATGAACCATCCAACATTAAGTTTATCATACAAAAGTCACTTCTTTTTGTTTCATATATTTGGTAAAGTTTGAATTTCAAGAGTTAGCTAATTAAATTCAACCATGAAGATTAATTCAGGCATGAAATCTTAATTTTAACCATGAAGGTTCTTGGAATTCCATTGTTATATTTTCTAACTAATTCTTTGTGGCTTACAATATTACATTTATCTTCCCTTTTTTTTAATCTTCATAGCAAGGTTGGTAGGCCCTCCTATAAAATCATAGACACATTGGTGGGTTTTTCAATTCACTTCCAATTGTTATTTTTTTGTTTCTCGTTCGACACTCGGTGCTCGGTATCTACATTAGAGCCTGGTTAATTTGGATTATTCCAAATTCGCATCGTATAGGTCCCTATTGGAGGGAAATACTCCCTAACAAGGATTTTCATACCCAAAACTTGAATTTGAGATCTCTAATTAAGGTAGGAGTAGCCTCATCCCGTACCATATCCTCTGGTGGTCCAATTGTTATTTTGAATTACCCACATGTCTAATCCTATGCATTTTCTATGTGTGCAAGTAATTTCAAAGATGCATTTTTGGTTGTAAGAGATTCCTCAAATTATGGACACTAAATTCCTTGAACACATTTGTAATGATCCGGTTGGTTATGTTTGGAAATTTTCATAAAATTTCTCCTCCTGATATTGACCCTGAGTGATTACAAATTGAGTTTTGAAAGTTGATTTCAATTTTTTTAGTAAAAAGGTGGTGAATTTTGTAAGTTTTGAGTTTGGAAGTCTAAAGTTATTAAAAATGAGTTCCTGGTGTCTTTTTGAGTTGCGAGAATCAAAATGAAATTCCATTAATTTTATCCATTTCATAATGTGAAAATTGGTCAATGAGAGTTGTCGGTTTCATATTCGGAGTCTTTTTGAGGATTTAAGGTCCTAAGTTCGAAGTTTGTGAAATTTTAGCCTTTGGATTGACTTTGGTCAACATTCGAGGTTCGATTGCTTGGATCAAAATTCTGGAGTTTCATTGGATTAGGGGATGGTTTAAGGCCTAAGTGAGGTTTTGGTTGAACTTTCAGAAGTCCCGAGCTTCATTTGACCTTTTTAGGTGTTATGTTTGTTTCTTATGATTTCCATGAGTTTTGAGTCAAGGAAACCTCATATTTGTTTTTTGACGGTTTTAGTGAGTCCTTAACTTTGAGTATAGTAAATTTTCATATATGTGTTGTGTGTATCGGGTTCTAAATGATTCCCAAGGATCCTTTCGACGATGTTTTGAGAGTTTGTCTAATGTTAGTGTGCTTTGCTTTCATGAAGGGTACCTCACCATGGTGAGGATCATGAAAGGGAGATCCTGGTCGCAAAAGAGAAGGTCATCGTTTGGGTGGGGTTCACTTAAGCAAACCATGGGTCACGATTGGTGATGGTCACAAAAGCTAGACTCCTAGTTTTTTTGGGGTTCAATTTTGTGAAGCTTTAACAATCCAGCCTATTAGTGATATTATCTGCTTTGGTCCTAGACTCGCACGACTTTCAAAGGCATCACTAGTAAGTAATGTCAGCTTACTTATATACCAACATAACTCATGTGTTTTACTAATGTGAGAATTCTAATCTTAAGGTGGGGCATCACATACACCCCCTATTGGACTCAGTGTCCTCGTTGAGGTTCGCCCCACCGAATGGGATTCGCATAGAATCAGCACTAAGGTTTTTCCTGCCTTATTGGGATTTACCTAAACAAACTTAAACTCTGGCTCACATCAACAAAGCTGACAGAAGAGTGACTCTGATACCATTTGTAACGGCCTAGCCCTCTAGTGATATTGTCCGCTTTAGGGCTAGGCCCGCACGACTTCAAATTGTGTTACTAGTTGGTAAAGTCTTCTTACTTATATACCCTACATCTCTCCTATGATTTGCTTGTATGGGACTTCTAATCTTAAGCTTGGGCATCACAGAACCAAGGGTCGCTTTTGCGAGATCGAGACTCCTTTTTCCTACCATTTTTGGGGTTCTAACCACTTTTCCCCATTTTAAGCTTTGTAAAATCCTTGGAGGCAATTTTGAAGATATTTCTTATCTAAATCATTTGGGTAAGCTTTTGTGACCCTCAAACTTCTTTTTCATTTGATTATTTAAGGATTTTAACATCAAAACCTGAGATTTTAATTGACAAATGACAGTTTTTCAACAGCTTAAGTTCTAGACTAAATTATGACTGTGAACTTATTGATACAAAAAAAAAGTTTTAACCAAGTACTTAAGCCTTTCAAAACTCCAAAACATTTTAGAACCACAAATTTTCAATCAAATTTCAAAACTAGCTCTACAAACTAATTAGAAAAGACTCGGGGCATGTAAAGGGGCAAAACAATAATTTTATGACCTTGCGAATCATTACAAAAACTAGATAGCCAACTATTAAATACAATTTATTCATAAAATAAAATTACAATTCAAAAGAATAATTCTAAAAACTCCCTTACAAAAGGGAAGATGAAAAATGTCCATGAAAATTCTCTTACATGGTATGGTTGCAGGAATATCACATTTAGATAAATTCTTCAACTCTTGAGAAAGATTAAGTGATACTTTAGGTAATAAGTGCATATTTAGTAACCAAATTGAAACCAGAGAAAGGTGCATTTTATTTTGGAGACATAATCTTTGTGCTTTAATCATATATTTTACATCTCAAAGTTATTAACACAATCTTTAGTCTTTACACTATCTTATAGGAAATTTGTTGAAATACATTGTTGATGGATTGAATCCACAAGTGTTGTAGTGTATTGTAAATAATATTGGAGTTTATGCTTTCCTACGATATCTAATATAATGCAAATTCTTCATAATGTTCAGGTTAAGGATTTAAGCTCCTCCCCTCCATATTCAGCTAATTTAGTCTTCATTCGAGGATGAATATTCCCAAGGGGGAGATCATATAACACCTAGTATCTAAAAACAGACCAACCAGCAGATTTCCTAAAGTTGCAGGTGCAACCCACTGTTTCCACCCTTGGACCATAGGGTGACCCACGGTCCATCTTGGTAGTCTGTGGATGGCCACCTGCAACCTTTCCCAGAATCAGCCCAAAAATTTCTCTAAGGCATGAACCACGGCCAGACCCACATACCATAAGTCAGTCCACGAATCATGGTCTAGGTCCATGAATCAAGGCCCTAAAACCCATCCTTTGAAGTCAGTCGACAGACTAACAGGACTGATTGTGGATTAGTACATGGACCATCAATCAGTCTGTAGGTCGAGACCCTCAAGACTCCCTAGAACCTATCTTCTGAAGTCAATCGATGGAATAACAGGATGGATCATGGATCAGTCCACGAATCATTGATCAGTCCCATCGATGGCTTCAGTAGATTTTAAGTTATGCGTTAGATCCCTAAACTACGTAGTTTTGGTCAGTTTTAGCCTATTAAACTAATTAGAACCTAACTGAATAAATTATTCACAGAAAAATCATCAATCTTAGAACAAAAACAAGACAAGAAGTTGAGTAGCCCTAGTTCAAGAATGCAACGAGTTTTCATCAGTTCTAGCATTGAAATCAAAAGATTTTCTCCATGAATTTTGTCACCAGGTATGTGATTTCACTAGTGGGTTCCTTTCACCCATTATTAGGCCCCTAGAATTTAGTTAGATTCTTGATTCCCTTCATATTATCTAGACCTAGGATTTCTAGAATTTCAACAGGTTGTTATAAATTACTTACTTTAATGTTCCTAATAAGATTATCATGATTTTAGTATTATTTTGCGTAGATTCATTCATATATTCAGAATCCTAGTTATGTCGTTCTGTTAGTTCATGAATTGCACATGGTAGGTTAATTATTTTAGATATACATGTCTCATATTTGAATGTTTCATTATTACTACATTAATGTTGCATTTTCAGTTAGCATGTCAGTATCTTGAGCTATCCAGTATTACAAAAATTCAATCATAAATTGTTAATCACATAATCAATTGGGAGTAGCTTAATATCGAGTGGACTAGGGTCAGTCACCCTCAGGTCCCAGAACTACGTGCCCCCGTAGGTTGTAAGTACCCTCTGTGGGCATCAATTTAGTAATCATGCCAGCCATGCTTCTATACTTCTTGCAGGGTATATTGGGTCATCTTGATAGGGCGTATACATCAAACTCCACATTTAGCTCATGTGGTTTTATGTCGGTTATTAGTAACTCCCTTACAATCAAAATCTATTGCATTGACCATGTTATAAGTTACGGTCAGATTTCAGTCTCAGCATGTTATAAACTTAGTCATTGCATCTAGTTATTTCATGTTAAGTATTCTTAATATAGTTTAATGTTTATCTCTTATCATTGCTCAGATATATTATTTGGTTAAGTTATGTTTATTGTTCAGCTTTATTCTATCATGCATGCTCACTACCTTTCAAGTACTAACACATACTATGCGCTACACCTTCTCGTGGTTTAGTTTCAGGTTCTCAACTTCTAGATCAAGCATAGATCGATTCCCGATCTTCAACTCAGCAGCATCGGTGGTGAGTCCTCGTTCTCTAAGGATGACAAACATGTTTCCTATGCTTTTAATCTTCATTTCAGTTTTTCTAGATTTAGGTGGGGCATGTTCCAGCACTTCTAGTCAGTTAGAGGTTATTTTCAGACATAGTTAGTCTCAGCTCTTGCATTTTGAGTTTGACTTTTCAGTCGTTGTTAAACTCTCAGTTTATATATATATATATATATATATATATATATATATTCAGATAGTTTATGGGTTTTCCCCAACATTTTAGCTTAAATGATGATTTAGCTTCCGCAGAGTATTTCATTACTTCTGTTTACTTTAGTATGCTTATGATGTGCTAGCAGGGTTAGCTTAGGGTCACTCGTGATCCTAGGTCCTGTGTCCGCATCTTGGGATAGCTTCGAGGCATGACGGTGTTGTAATTTCTTATCTATATTGTGCTTACGGGAGCAACCACTTGATCCTAAAAGTACACCGTGGTTATGTGTAATGATAATTCACTCGCTCTTTCTTTGTTGAGTACATGACATTTTTAGACGGCTGATGAGTCTGAGATTTGGACTCATTCGGTGCTTTGTTTATATAGATTTAGCTTTCTCAATTGCTTAATTTGTGCCATAAATTAATCTTAAATCCTTGATTTTAAATAGTATGGATTGAGGAATAAAGTAAGGACACTAGTAGGTAAAAATGAACTAAACAAACTGAAGACAATAAGAAAGTCAAGTGTGGTGCTCGCCAAGAGCACTTGACGAAACGTTGAGTGGTTAGTTTGACCATTTAAAGCTTCAATGTGCCAGCCCTGAGGGAAGAAACCAAGTAGGTGACAATAAGGAGCAGTCAGTGAATCTTCAATCAATTCTGTGATTCAAAGAGAGATTAAGAAAGGCAACCCTGATGATTGCCGAGAGCACTTGGCGAATCACCGAGCGGCTAGTTTGACCGCCTAAAGTTCCAGTGTGCCAACCTTGAGAGAACAAACCAAGTAGGCTACAAAAAGGAGTAGTCGGTGAATCATCAAGTAGTTCCATGATGCAAAGAGAGATCGCCCAAAGTTATAAAACTTGAGGATGCTGAGTGCCAAGGCGAAAAGGCAATGGAAGAGATCAATGGGTGGTTCACCGAATGGTTCGACGTACCTGACTTACTTTGCCAAACGGCCCTTTGTGGCTTAAATTTGGAGAGTATAAATTATATTTTGATCATTCATTTTAGGAGGTTAACTTATGCTGGTAAAATACGAATTTAGCTCAGAACACTTTTCTCTATAGTTTTGAAGATTATTTGATGTTCAATTTAGAGATTTTGGGAAGTGGATCTCGAATATTCTACAAATTGAAGCACTGTAAAGACTTAATCACTCTTACCTAGTTGATGGCTAATCGTTTCAGCAATTGTTTTTACTCTTTTATGATGCCTGGCTAAAACCCCAATTCTTAGAGTGTGATTATGTGATTATGAGTTGAATTAGTTTATGGGTATTGTTAATTACTAGTTTAAATTATATTATGAAGTGAGTTTATTCAATAATTGTGGTTTAATTTTTGAATTGTAGTTGCAAATACAACTCTAATTTTGTGTTCTTGGCTTGCTCGAGAGAGAGGTTTTAGAACTAAGATTATTGATTAATTATTTGTAGGTATTGGGTTGAGCTGGGTTTAGCACGAGAGGGTGAATCCTAAACCCAATCCTACCCATCGAGCTCAAGAGAGTGGATGAATTAAGGTGTGGGTTGTTTTTCATTGTTATGCTTGTTGATGTTCGAAAGAAATCACATGATCCAGGGTAGTTGTTTAAAAAAAAGCTATCTCCCTTATAGTCTAGCCTACTAACTGATTTTTAGTTGTTAACTAGTAGTTTCAATTACGCATATATCAAAATTTACCTATAATCGATCACATCACCAGAATTCCTCTCGTTATTGTTGATGCAAAGTGTTTGTGACTACTTTGTAGTTGATAATTAAAAAGCAAAACCTCCATCTGACATTCGTGTCACCTCTTCTAATTTAATTCTCTAAAATATTCTGAGTTTATCTTTTGAGACAGTTGAGTTTAAGATTGTAGTTCAATACATTTTATGTACAGTAAGTATTTTTCTAAGAGTTAATCCATGCCAAGGGTTCACTTGGGGCTACCAGTGGTTCTCGAGTTCCGGCCACGTCAAGGGTGTAGGCTCGGGGCGTGCAAACTTGGTATTAAAGCATAGAGTTCAAGAGACCTAGGGTGTCTATGAAGTTGTGTCTGTAGAGTCCTAGTTATCGGTGTAAAGTGCGCCATATCTATAATTAGAAGGCCGTAACATTTAGGAACTATCTCACTTCTTTCAAATTCTTTTTCGTGTGATAGAGTTCATCTCTATAAATTTCCTTTCCAACTCGTGCTTGCGCGTATCTTTCAGATCATGCCTCTATGAAGAGGTGTCTGAGGTCGTTCTGCTAGAAGGAATGTTGAGGATCAAGGTTACTCAATGCACCAGAAGTGCAACCCCGAGGAGAGGTCACTAACGCTGAGTTTTGGGAAGTTATTTAGATGTTGAGTCAAGTGGTGACCAACTAAGCCAAACAACAAATAGAGAATTGACAAGAAGTGGCTAATACTTCCAAGATCTATGAGTTCTTAAGAATAAATCCTCCAGATTTCACCGGTTCAAGTGTCACTGAGGATCTGAAAAAATTTGTGGAAGAGTTTTGGAAAGTGTTTGAGATTATGCATGTTGTTGATATTGAGCAAGTGGATCTAGCTGCATACCAATTAAAGGGTGTCGCTAGAATCTGGTTTGACCAATGGAAGGAGAATAGAGTTGAGGGTGCACCAGTTGTGAGTTGGGATAATTTTGAAGGTTCCTTTATAAGGCGTTTCATTCCCCGTGAGCTAAGAGAGGCAAAGGTAAGAGAATTCTCACTCTTAAGCAGAAATCTATGAGTGTGCATGAGTATAGCCTTAAGTTCACCCAACTATCTTGTTATGCCCCAAAGATGGTTGCGGATATGAGGAGTAGGATGAGTGTGTTTGTTATTGGGTTGTCTAGTCTATCAAGTAAGGAGGGCAAGGCAGTTATGCTGATAGGGGACATAGACATAGCAAGGTTGATGATCCAGGGGCAATAGGTTGAGGAAGATAAACTAAGAGATAGAGAAGAGTTTTGAAACAAGAAGGATAAGACATGAAATGAGTCTGGACAGCAGAAGAGTAATGCAAACCGGTCTTCGTTTCAACACAAGCAAAATGGACCTGCTCTATCATCTGCTAGTGCATCTGTACCAAGGAACAGAGGTGAGTTCAAGAATCAGAATTCATAGAATTTTAGAGCTAGACCTGCACAGTCTCAAGGTAGTGTGGCACAAGGAGGAAATGAGACTTACGCATGTGCTAAGTGTGGTAGGACCCACTAGGAGTGTGTTGAGATGGCTTCACTGGTTGCTTCAAGTGTGTTCAGAATTGTCACTTTATGAAAGAGTGCCCTAAGAATAGTCAAGGTGATGGCAATGGGGGCAACAGAGCCCAATCTTCTTCAGTCGCTCTACTAAACAGAGCTGCATCTAGAGGAGCTACTTTAGGGACATGCGGAAGAGCAAACTATCTATATGATATCACTAGTCGCCATGAGCAAGAGAATTCTCCTTATTTTGTCACTGGTATAATGAAAGTCCATACTTTTGATGTTTATGCTTTGCTAGATCCAGGAGCGAGTCTATCTTTTGTGACTCTTATATTGCTATGAATTTTGATATTCTGCCTGAACAACTTCTTAAGCCCTTCATTGTTTCCACACCTGTTGGTGAGTCTATTCTAGCTAAGAGAGTTTGTCGTGGTCGTACCATTTCCGTCAATCACAAGGACACCATGGCTGACTTAGTCGAGTTAGACATGGTAGATTTTGATGTTATTCTTGGTATGGATTGGCTTTATGCCTGTTAAGCTTCAGTTGATTTTAAAACTCAAGTAGTAAAGTTTCAGTTTTCTAATGAGCCAGTTATAGAGTGGAGAAGTAGTTCAGCAGTGACTAAGGGTCATTTCATATCATACCTTAAGGCCATAAAGTTAGTTTCCAAGGGGTGTATTTGCCACTTAGTCCGAGTTAATGACTCTACTGTTGAGACACCACCTATTCAGTCAGTTCCAGTTGTTAGTGAGTTTCCAAATGATCTTCGTGGAGTCCCTCCTAAGAGAGAGATAGACTTGGTATAGATATTCTTCTTGATACTTGTCCTAGTTCTATTCCACGATATATAATGGCTCCAATAGAGTTGAAAGAGTTAAAAGAGTAGTTGAAAGATCTTCTTGTGAAAGGTTTCATTCGACCAAGTGTCTCACCTTGTGGCACTCTGATCTTATTTTTGAGGAAGAAAGATGGTTCTCTTAGAATATGTATAGATTACCGTTAGTTGAACAAAGTTACTATCAAGAATAAGTATCCTCTTCCGAGAATTGATGATCTTTTCGATTAACTTCATGGTGACATTTGTTTTTTCTAAACTAGACCTTAGATCAGGCTATCATCAGTTGAGAGTAAGAGAAAGTGACATCCCTAACACAGTTTTCAGGACCCTTTATGGTCATTACAAGTTTCTAGTCATGTCATTTGGTTTAACTAATGCTCCTGCAGCGTTCATGAACCTTATGAACAGAGTGTTTAAGCCTTCTCTAGATTTGTTTGTTATTGTGTTCATTGATGAAATTCTAATCTATTCGAGGAATGAGGAAGATCATGCTAGTCATCTCAAAATAGTTCTCCAAACTCTAAGGAGTCGTTTGGTAGAGTGTATAAGAATAATGCAAAATAGGGTGTATTAGTAATGCATGTATTATTAGTGCTTCCATTAGTTATGCCTACATTATTTCTTATACACTGTTTGGTTTGATGTATTAGAAATAACAAATCTTGCAAAATTTCCATTAAAAAAATATACGTTTACAAAAATACCCTTCACACTTTATTTCTTTGTACATTTCGCTTGCAACAAGATTCTTTGCTAAAACATCAAAAAAGATTTCTTTGTTAAAACATTATTAACTCCTCTTCTTTTTCTTTTTTCAAATATAAAATTAGATAGTTGTTACTATTGCGTCAAAATATATTTGTGGAAAGTTGGCAAAGAAATTTTTTATCAAACTAACCGTCACAATAGTAAATATTTTGATTAAACTATATTGAAATAAGATTTTTTTTTAAAAAAAAAAAGAAGATGTATATATTGCTAAGCTCAAAATTCAATCACATATCTTGCTAAGCTCAGCCACAATTTGTTTGAGATAAAACGAGTCCAAAAATAAAAAATAAAAAATGATGGAGTGTAAGGGAAATACATGCAGCATAGGCCTGAGATAATTCCTAACTGCAAAGAGGTACCCTATTAAAATAGTATATGCACTTTATATTTCTTAGGAGTCTAGGCATATGCTTTAGGAGTCATAGATCTTATTTAATTTCCTAGTGCAATTGAAATACAAAAAAATATTACCAACATTCAAATTTATAAATAATGGAGATGTTTTTTTAAAAGGTAAAGCAGCCACAGAGAATGTGAAAGGTTTCTAAATGACGGTACCATGGAAAATGTAGATGTTTTTTTAAAAGGCTTTAAGGGTAGTTTTGTAATTATATAATCTAATGCAATTGTTAAAATGCTATGTATTACTAATACCTAGGATTTCTTGGTATTAGGAATACACAACTTAATACACAATATAGTGTATAACAAATGCTTGTATTAGTTATGCATGACATGAAAAAATGTACCAAACAAGGTATTATTAATACACACACCTAATGCATGTATTATTTTTCCTAATACACTCTACCAAACGACCCCTAAAAGATAAGGAGTTTTATGCTAAATTCTCTAAGTGTGAGTTTTGTCTTGAGTTAGTGGCGTTCTTAGGCCAATTATTTTCGGTGATGGATTTGAGTTGACAATCAAAAGATTGAGGCAGTACAGAACTGGCCTAGACCCATATCTCCAACTGATATTAGGAGTTTCTTGGGATTGGATGGTAATTATATGAGGTCTATCGAGGGGTTCTCATCTATTTCATCCCTATTGACTAAGTTGACTCAGAATATAGTTAAGTTTCAATGTCTGAAGCTTGTGAGAAAAGCTTTCAGGAATTGAAAACTAGGTTCACTACTGCCACTATGTTGACCTTACCAGAAGGTACGCAAGGTTTTGTTGTGTATTGTGATGCGTCTAGAGTTGGATTGGGTTGTGTATTGATGCAGAATGGTCAGGTTATAAATTATGCATCTAGACAACTTAAGATTCACGAGAGGAATTACCCAACCCATGATCTAGAGTTAGCTGCGGTAGTGTTAGGTTTGAAAATATGGTGTCATTATCTATATGTTGTTCATGTAGATGTGTTCACCGATCACAAATGTCTTCAGTATGTGCTTAGTCAGAAAGAGCTTAATCTCAGACAGAGGAGGTGGTTGGAGTTACTCAAGGATTATGATATGAGTATTCTCTATCACCCAGGAAAGGCTTATGTTGTTGCTGATGCATTGAACAGATTCTCTATAGGTAGTACCACCCATGTTAAAGAAGGCAAGAAAGAGTTAGCAAAAGATATGCACCGACTTGCACGATTTGGAGTCCGCTTAATGGGTTCCAATGAAGAAGGAATAATGGTGACAAATAGGGCTGAATAATCATTAGTGTCTAAAGTAAAAGAGAAACAAGACCAAGACCCTATTTTGCTTGAATGAAAGGCAAATGTTCATAAGAAAAAAGTGATGGCTTTTGAACAAACGGGAGATGGTGTATTGAGGTATCAATGTAGATTGTGTATACCCAAGGTGGATGAACTTCAAGAGAAGATCATGGAGGAAAGTCATAGCTCCAAATATTCTATCCATCTGGGTTCCACAAAAATGTATTGTTACTTAAGAGAAGTCTATTGGTGGAGTAGTATGAAGAGGGGCATTGCAGAGTTCGTTGCTAAGTGTCTGAATTGCCAAAAGTCAAGGTAGAGCACCAGAGGCCCTGTGGTATGGCTCAGAACATAGAACTTCCAAAATGGAAGTGGGAGATGAAAAATGGATTTTATTATTGGTTTACCATGGTCTCACAAACAGCATGATTTGATTTGGGTGATTGTAGATCGAATGACTAAATCAGTCCATTTCTTACCGGTAAAGACTACTTTTTAAGCAGAGGACTATGCTAAGTTATATATACAAGAGGTAGTCAGAATTCATGGAGTTCCAGTATCCATCATTTCAGATAGAGGTGCGCAATTCTCCGCACAATTTTGGAAGTCTTTCTAGAAGGGTTTGGGTTCAAAGGTAAACCTTAGTACTACTTTTCATCCTCCGACTGATGGTCAAGCAGAGCGCACAATTCAGAATTTAAAGGATATGTTGAGGGCTTGTGTGATCGATTTCAAAGGTAATTGGGATGATCACTTACCTCTCGTAGAGTTAAATACAACAATAGTTATCATTCTAGAATCTAGATGGATCCTTATAAGGTACTTTATGGGAGAAGATGTATATCTCCTATTGGATGATTTAAGGTTGGTGAAGTTGGGTTTATAGGACCATACTTGGTTCATCAAGCTATGGAGAAAGTGAAGATTATCCAAGAGAGGTTGAAACCAGCACAAAGTAGTCAGAAATCCTATACCGATGTTAGGAGAAAAGACTTAGAGTTTGAAGTATATGACGGGGTTGACTTGAAGGTTTCACCCATGAAGGGTGTTATAAGGTTTTGAAAGAAATAGAGGCTTAGTCCCCGGTATATAGGTCCTCATAGGATCTCCAAGAGAACTAGCAATGTAGCTTATGAGTTGAAGCTATCGTCAGAGTTAGCAGTAGTCCATCCTATATCCACGTTTCAATGTGGAAGAAGTGTATGGGAAATCCTTCGCTTATTATACTAAATGAAGACTTTTGTATTAAGGATAGCTTATCTTATGAGAAGAATCCCGTTCAGATTCTAGATCGTCAAGTTCACAAGTTAAGAACCAAAGAGGTAGCATCAGTAAAGGTTCTGTAGAGGAATCAATTTGTTGAGGAAGCTACTTAGGAAGCTGAGGAGGATATGAAGAAGAGATACCCACACCTCTTCGAGTTCGGAGAAATTCAAAATTAAGGTACTAATTCTTTTCTTGGCATTTATTTTAGTTGAAATGTTGTGTTACTTTGCATATTGGGTGTTTGAGCTAGGTGCTAGATGTTACCACCCTTAGTCTAATTAGAGTAATCTCATTCAAGAACGAATGTTCCCAAGGGGGAGAAATTGTAACACATCGGTATTTGAAAGAGCTAAAATTAGAAAGAACTAAATTGAAAATAGCAAAATCTACAATTTTGCAAGTTATGCTTAAGTTGTGAGTTTTGGGTCAACTTTAGATGACCATAACTTTCAGTATAGGATGAGTTAGGTGGCCCATAAGATATCAAATGAAAGGTCTTGGAATCCTATTTTCAACGCCACCGAGTTTACTAGTTTTTGAGCTCGTATGAGGTAGATATGACCATTTGAAGTCAGGCTGTCCATTTAAGGAAAGTTACCCAAATTTAAGAGGGGAATTTTGGTCATTTCCTTATCCAATGAGATTAAAAGAGAATTTTGGTAATATTTAGGGGTCTTAACTGATTTGGTTTGGTTTTACAAATCCTAAAATATTCTAGGGTTTTGAGAGGAGTTCAAGAAGAGGAGAAAAGAGGAGAAGATTCAAGCGTTCGTCAAGTTCTTGAGGTTTTCTTGCGGATTTTCACCAAAGGTTTAATCCCTAAGAGGTATGTAAGCTCACATAGTATTGGGTTTATTAGCCCATGCAACAATCATGTTATTTTCTGTGTAATTTCGTTCTTAAAGTTGAAGGATTGGAGTTCTTGACGAGTTTTATTGAAGTTTCTTTCATAAATCTTGATTGCTGAGGTTTTGATGAATTCTTGAGATAAGTGTTAGTGTTCAAGAGTAGTTTTGCGTAGATTATCGTATACTAATGTTGGGTATTTGAATCAAAGTGATTGGGTAAGAAAGCAGTCAATTCTAACAAAATTAGGTTTAAAAAATGAGAAGAAAAATTCATTGGGAAGAGGCTGGGACGACGCGACCTCGATACGCCAGAAGGTCTGGGGAAATGCTTCCCCAATACACCAAAAGGTCTGGGGCGATGCACCCCCAATGTGCCAGAAGGTCTGAGGGAGACGCACCCCCGATACGCCAGAAGGTTTGGGGCAACGAGCCCCTAATGCACATAAAGGTCGCGCCCTGCGCCAGCGGTGCGCTAGGGTCGCTTGCCCCCACCCTTTTTCCATTGTTTTACCCGTCTAAGTTCTCCTAGAGTGTTCCTTCACTCTTTAGTGATTCTAAATACTCTAAACTACTTCTAAACATCTAGTAATTCATTCACAGCGTGAAATATAACCTTGAATTCATAATTCAAATTCAAGGTTAAATATTGAGAGCTTTTTGAGTCATTTCAAAAATCATTTTACAAATTGTGTTTGAAACTTGTTTTAAGACTTGAGCATTGATTTTGAGGAAGAGTAGAGTTAAGCTCATTTTCTTTAAAATGATATATGGGAACTAAGTATTTCCAAGAGTAAATGTTTTCACATTTAAGATGAAAGGAAACACCGATTTCCAAAAGAGTTTTCATGAGCAGTTTTAGTACCATCTCTTTTAAGAGAAAGATTTTTGAGTAATAATCTCAAACCACAGAAATAGTTATGTTTCTAAACATATGAGCTAGCTACATTTTGAGAGTTGTATTGAGTATCGATATAGGGACGAGTTTAGATAACTCAAAGTCTCCATAAACCATGTAGCCAACGTGGGTAGAAAGAGTCATACTTTTTAGATAATTCCTTAATGACTTTTAGCATAGACTAGTGGATCCACTTAGTAGTAGGGTCTATACCCTAGAAAAGTATAAGACAGTTATGGCAATGTGGGCTAGACATTGTATCATCACATAGCTCATAGTGATGGTTTCCGGTTAGAGAATGTCCCACAAAGTTACTTTGTATTTTTGCATACAAATAGAGTTTATATTGTGTTTTTATCTACAAGCTTTAAAGCTTTTTCTTTATATTGCATCATTATCATTACTTTATATTGAAATAAGTTGAGTTGAGACAAGGTAAGTGTTTTTTTAGTTCCAGTTGAAGCTTATGCCTTGTTTTAGATTTTCTGTCACATGCTCGTACATTCAATGTACTGACGCTATTAGGCCTACATCATTTTATGACGCAGATACAGGGAATCAGGATCAGCATCCAGTGCTTTGTTGATCTGGTCGAGTCCTAGAGTTATTTTGTGAGCCTCCTTGCTTCGGGAGGATCCCTTTATTATGTTTTATCGTTAAAATTTTGTTAGGATGATCGGGGGTCTTTTACCATCATCCCTCATAGTATTATAGGCTTCATAGATAGATAGACACTAGTTTGTGAGTCTTTTCATTTTCAGTTGTTTATGTAGACACTTGAGTTGCCTCTTTGGCTAGTTGAATATTTATTTCTAAAACATTATGAATTTATCTTTTGAGACCATTGAGTTTAAGATTGTATTTCAGTACATTTTATGTTGAGTAATCTTCTGCTAAGAGTTAAGCCAGGCTAAGGGTTCGCTTGGGGCCAGCAATGGTTCTCGAGTGCTGGCCACGTCCAGAGTGTAGGCATGGGGCGTGACACTTATGAGAATTTATCAATTATGCAATTACAATATTTTTTGTGGGTAAATTATATAGATCAACAAAAATTGATACAACAAGTAGAGTGGAATAACTCAACTTTAAACGAGAAGACTATATATATAATTAATATGTACTCATTTGCATTGTCATAAATATACTTTTGCAGCAACTTCTACTTGACAAGAAGTTTAATGATTTTATGTTGCACAAACTACAACTTGGTGTTCATGCTGTTGAAAAGGCTCAAACTATTGGAGAAAAGATTTGATTAAAAACTCGTTTGAAGAGTCCAAACTAGATTTAATAAGTACTCATCATTTACCAATTTATTTGTTGTACTTTTATTTTTATTTAGTTTAATATATAATGTTCTTTTTTTGTTGGGGGACATATTTAAGACCACAACGTTAAAAGACATTTTTATATATTCTACATATCCTTTAATTAAAAGTTTTATTTATTTTAAAAATTTTATATCGAATAAAATTAGAAAAATCTATATCAATCTTCTTATCTATACTATCTTAAAAGCATGAACTAGCTAACTTAAATGATAAATTATTATAACCCCCTCCCCCCCCCCCCCCAACTTAAAATACCAAATGTTGTATATGTTTATATTATATTACATTATATATTATATTATATTATATTATATTATATTATATTTTTCACGGCCACACCCACCCGCCGTGCGGGCACCCACTCTAACACCTAAGTATGAGAACCCTCAATTCCCAAACAGTTAAAGACATGCCGAAGATCAAGAAAACTGGAGAATAAAGGGCATTCATGGGATTTTTATAAAAGAAAGAGTTTTTTTTTTAATGATTCAAGTTAAGACTTGTAAAGTAATTAACTCCCACAGGGATCTAGTCTAAGAAGGTACAAGAGCTTCTAAGATTACAAGCTAGGAAATACAGTAACAAATGACACAGCTCCCACCACAGGAAAGGAAGAGTAGAAGCTATTGGAGATTGTCTTCGTCTTCACCTATGAAACATCACTGACCCTGCAACTAGACTATGCCAAAAGGCATAGAAAGAGTAGTATCATTACAAACCATATGTGCTGGTAGGCATCATCGATCAACCTGATACCCACTGCATAATATAAAGTACTCAACCAGCAGAAATCACGCAACAAGAAATTACACCCCTCAACCTTTGTACTTCGGCCTTTACCTTTCCCATATACCTTAAAACATATTAGCACCCTTGACTCTAACCCCTTACTCAGTTTGATTTGGATCATACCTTAACTATTCTCTCTCATATAAGACTCCTCGAATAAAACCACTACTAATTAGGACAATCATTCACAACGTACCCGTACTTCTTCCACATCGCCACACAACCCTCGACCCCATAGTACATTCTATCAAGGCTCACTAACTGTTTCAATATGAATCCCCTATCAATCACAAGGTAGATTCTAACTAATATTTATATCATAACCCTACTTTAATCATTATTTAAGAACACAGACAACCCCTCTAACCATATTACATAATCACACCTGGACCCTTGGTCTCCTCTTACCAGTCTCCATACCGGTGGATTCACTCATTCTAAATCAATCCCAACAACTAGATATAATCCATTAAAATACAACACGGTATCCCACCTATACAAGATGCATAAATCAATTATTTTTTATGGGTACATACAATTTCCATTATCCATGAGAAGTAGCATAAACATAATAATAACAAGTAGTTCTCTCATGAAACCCACACCCAAAATATTAGTGTGTCGAAACACCCGATCCAATATATGTGTCGGAACGTGATAACCTATCCAGTCAACACAAACACAATCACAAGTCACATCTATAAAGAACAATACGCATTATCAACAATAAAGTAATAGGTTCATCGCATGTGAATATTCATATACATATACTCATACATTAGATTCGATTTACCTTTCTCGTTCTCATATATACATGCATACTACAAAGCAATTATTCAGCATATATCACACAAATGGGAATCAAACCATCACCTAACCCTAGTTTACAAAACGAGACTTTTCCTCACAATACACATAATCTTTAGCACTAAGGTACATGTACAATCGTCCCTTGTTAATGGACGAAGGCCTACACATGAATTCTACCATCAATTAACAATATACTATGCAACGAGCACAAATTTACTACTACTCAAGTAAATAAACCTAGCCTACCTTGGCACCAAGTAGTTGCACGGGATTATGGATACAATCCTAGTTTTTGGACCTCGAGATGGTGGATTTGACTGAGAATTCGCAATCTATCATCATCCTTGCTCTAGAAATCTCTTCCTCCTTCTTACCCAAGCCTAGAGCAGCCTTTTGAGGATTTCAGGGTATTCCTCGCCTCTTTTTGATGTTTTAGGAAAAAGGAAAAAATAAGGCTTCACGTCATTTAAGTTCTGCCCCCGACTATCCCACTTGGCACTCCTTGTCCCGCTGGAGCACCACCACGTAGCGGGATTTGTCCCGCTCTGGTGGGACAATGGGCCCAATTTCTTATGATATTTTTCCTTTCCTAAATAATGACGGTGCAGGTCATTACAATATATACCAATTTACCCCTCATTCGTCCCTAAACGACTAACGAAGTGATAGACACGAACCCTTTTTGGAGTACTTTTAAACTAACGAAGTGGCCTATTTACTGAACCACGTAGGATAGTGAATTTCCAAGTATTAAGCATGGAAGGGGTCTTTACTCAAGGGATCGGTTAAGGAAACAAAGTATCACACAACAACAAAGACCCGTCCAATCTAATAGCCTGCTTCACCAGAGCGGTAGAGATCCCACTGAGGTGGGGCCGCTTTGGCGGGGACACTCCCTATGTAGCAGGGATCAAAAACATTAAGAAGGGGGAAAGGGGAATGGTTTCCCCATTTCCTTCTCTTCGCTTTCAAAAACTCCCAAAACTCTCTCAAACGCTTCGCATCAAAATTCAATTTTATATTAATAATAGTGCTCCTTACTCTATTTACTTCAATACTTACTTAACTACGATTGCATGATGCTAACTAATTGATTAGAAAGACCTTTGGGTAGTTATTCAAAATTATGAATATAGGTTGCTTGATTTTCTAGAAAACGTAGCATGGGCACTTCCCTTACATTCACAACGTCTCTACAACATTTGAACGTAAAGATTTCACGAAAATACGATCAAAATAATTCCGAATGGGTGGGGGAATTTGAAAGAATTTATTGGTGTAAAACTTGGATTGGAGTATCATTTAGGGTTTATTTTGCTAGACTAATTAGATATTTAGGTTTTAGGGTACTTTATAGACAATAATCTACTGAAATTATGTTAAAACAAGGATTTTGGGGCCAAGGGGGCGCCATGATCGCGACTTAAGTTTATCCCAGATGAAGGCAGCACCCATTGTAGTGACCTTCTTCAAGCTGCTGTTGTAGGATCCTGGCCGCTCTGGCGAGATTCCGCAAAGCAGTGTCCTCATTGCCACTTAAAATAGAAACTTTTCTTTTTCTTTAACAATATATTGCCTAATCCCATGGAGTCCTAATGTGTACCCTTCATAAAATTGCAGGTTGGTCTACTATGGCTGGTATTAATGAGGATAAATTGCCTTTTGTCCGATTTCCCAATGCTGCCAGTCAAGAGAGGCACCACGATCACCGAAACACTAAGTTCTTGTGTGGAAGAGGATTTCATTTGTTGGGCTTGGAGGAGAAGGCCCGCGCCTTTCATGCCCGGCTGATGGAGTTTGGTTAGGGTCTACTAACAGAGGCTCCCCACGTTGCATGCTCTGGCTGGCTGAGGGAGTTCTACGCCATACTTCCTACTATTCGCTTAGATGACCCTCACCCTACAATCGGCAATAGGGGAGTTGACATCCCCCTGAACACTCAATTCATCAATGAGGGGATCGAGGTGCCAGAGGCTCCAAATGCAGAGTACGAGGCCAAGCTGCAGGAGATGGATTTGGGCTGGCTGAAGGATACACTAGTCGAGGCTGTGCACCGAAATAGGGTTTATTGAGATACTACTGAGGGAATCACCAGTATTAACTGGTCACCGGATGCTAAGAGGTGGCTACACTTGGTTTCCAAGAGGATCCCCCTGTTGAGAAATCGCACCAACATGACTTTTCCTTGGGATCTAGTGGTGGCGTGTGCTATGCAAGGAATCAAACTTAATGTGGGTGCAAAAATCATTTCTGAGTGGAAGGTTTTCTACCGGGGTAACAAGAAAGGCATTCTTCCTTCATGAATTAGTGACAGTGATGTGTAAGCAGGCTGGTGCCACTTTTGGACACCGATGAGGTACTTTCTATGGATCCCCTTTTTCACCCTCTTTTGATTAGGTAGACCATCCACCTTCAAAAGTAAGAGGAGGAAGACTGACGGGACCGATAACAGTCAAGCAGTTGCTGATGCGGATGACGAAGGAGGGGAAGGTGACTAGGCAACCAGTACTCTCCCTACCCAATCCCAGCCACAGCCCTCACTATTCGGTGCTCGTGTAAAGGAGGACCTGGCGGCCATTTGGAGGAGATTGAGAGGTTTTTATCCTAGTTCCTCGACCCCAGTTCCACTCTCCACTGTCCTCGAGGTTGAGATGCTCTGCCGCCAGCTTCGATTTGAGAGGAACAAGGGTCTAGAGAGGGATCGTCTGATAGGCCAGATGTGGAAGGCCATTAAGGTTATTTTCTCTTGTGTTGCCCTCTAGAGGGAGATTTTCAGGCTCTAGCCAGAAGACTTTCAGGAGTTCCCCTAGTTGAGTGAGGTGTGGATTGGCGAGACGGCCCAGAGGACCTAGAGTCCAGACATTTCCAGGATCCTAATTTGGTTTTGCCCCTTTTAGGCATGTAATGAACAAAATTTTATATCTCTTTTGTTTTTCCTTACATTTTTGTAAGCCCATGGATGCTGGTTTTCTCTATTTTCATAGCCAATAATTAAATGCTAGGTTTATAACTTACTGTTCTATTGTTGAGAACTGATTGGATTATAGGGATTAACCTATGTATGATTTGGGGGTCCATAGGTGTGATTAGGGAAAAAATAGGGAGACATGGCTGAGATTTTGTCTCGCCCAGTCCTACTCTGGAGGGAGAAATCCTGCTCTGGTGGGAATAATCCCACCCCAGTGGCTCCGACGGAAATAGTACCCAAGTTAACAATTTCCTGGGGCTCTTCCCATTTCTAAAGTTTTTCATTGATCCCCAGGTTATAACTAAGCATTTAAGATAATCCTCTTAGCTAGGATAGTCATTGCCTACCCCAAGTCAACCCAAAAGTACATACTCCAGAATCCCTTTTTCCCATTAATCCAGCACCACAAACACGCACATTCCCATAATGTGCCTATACACTCACACTGTTATAGTCTATCGCAACACACGTTAAGGAACCTTTCATAATCACAATTTCCTATGCAATAAAGATTCATTTTTCTTACACAGTTTCTGACTAATCCAGACTGTTTTGAAACTGGAGTTTCCCAGAGTCACAAATCGTTCTTTTCCCTTACCCTCTTTATCAATAGTAAGTCCATGCATGACTAAAATTACACTCCTTCACATAGACATATTATAACTCACATGAATTCAACATTTGAACAAGTATACTACACACATCACAATATTGTGCACAAAATCACATCATAGAATCCAAGAAAATACACCTTACACACCAATAGTCATTTCAGACACTATATGCACATATTCACAGTTTTAATCTACAACTCACAAACAAGTACAAATTATTGATTAGTTTGATCCATAGATGATCATTACTGATCATCCATGCATTTATACCACCAGATACCAATTGGAACCTTCACGATTCAGATTTACCTTACTTATGTCCTCTCAGTCGTGACTACGGCATCTAGTTCACTTTGTTGAGATAACAATTGGAATCGGGAGAAACCAGTTTGACTCAACCCATACCACAAGCGACAACTCGCACGAAAGGAGAGAAGAAATGGAACGACTTCCTAGAATGCTTCATAGCTTCCTAAATATTAGGTGTGGATGTTAACACATCAATCCGCAGGAGTTTATTTCACATTCGCTCTTGTACTGGGAGACCAATAACCTAGGATCTGATACCAAATAGTCACAACCCAACCCACCGGGCCGTGTGGGTACCCACTCAAACACCTATGTAGGAGAACCATCGATTCCCAAACGGTTAAAGATATGCAAAAGATTAAGAAAACTAGAGAATAAATGGCATTCATCGGATTTTTATAAAAGAAAGAGTTTTTTTATTCAATGATTCAAGTTAAGACTTTTAAAGTAATTAACTCCCCCAGGGATCTAGTTTAACTTGGTACAAGAGCTTCTAAAATTACAAGGTAGGAAAAACAGTAACAAATGACACAACTCCCACCACAAAAAATGAAGAGTAGAAGTTGTTGAAGATTGTCTTCGTCTTCACCTATGAAACCTAACTGACCATGCAACCAGGATATGCCAAAAGGCATAGCAAGAGTAGTATCAGTAAAAAACACACATACTGGTGGTCATTGTTGGTCAACCCCATACCCACCTCATAATATAAAGTAATCAGCCAGCAGAAATCACGCAACAAGAAAGTACACCCCTCAACATTTGTACTCTGGCCTTTACCTTCCCCATATACCTTAAAACATACTACCACCCTTGACTCTAACCCCCCTACTCACTATGATTTGGATCATAGCTTAACCGTTCTCTCTCATAAAAGACTCCCTGAATACAATTACTACTAATTAGGCCAATCATTCACGACATACCTAAACTTCTTCCACATCTCCACACAACCCTTGACCCCATAGTAAATTCTATCAAGGCTCGCTAACCATTTCAATACAAATCCCCTATCGATCCCAAGGCATAGTCTAACTACTATTTAGATCATAACCCTACTCTATTCCTTATTATTTAAGAATGCAGATATCCCCTCTAACCATATTTTGTAATCACACCTGGACCCGCGGTCTCTTCTTACCAGTCCACATACCAGTGGGCTCGCTCATTCTAAATCAATCCCAACAACTAGATATAATCCATTAAATTACAACACGGTAGCCCACCTATACAAGATGCATAAATCAATTATCTTTTAAGGGTGCATACAGTTTCTAATATCCATGAAAAGTAGACATAAACATAATACTCACAAGTGATTCCCACTTGAAACCCACACCCAAACTGTTAGTGTGTTGGAACTTGACACCCGATCCAATATATGTGTTTGAACGTGACACCCGATCCAATATATGTGTTGGAAAATGACACCCGATTCAATAAATATGTCGGAATGTGACACTCAATCCAATATATGTGTCGGAATATGACACGTCATCTAGTCAGCACAACCACAATCACAAGTCACATCCATAAAGAACAATACATATTAGCATACAATCAAGTTATAGGTTCATGACATGTTAATAATCATATATATATATATATATATATACTCATTACATTACGTTCGATTTACATCCCTCGTTCTCATAAATGCATGCATACTATGAAGCAATTATTCAGCATATATCACACAAATAGGAAATCAAACCATCACCTAACCCTAGTTCACAAGACGAGACTTTTCCTCACTATACACGTCATCTTTAGCACTAGGGCACATGTACAATCCTCCCTTCTTAATACTTGAAGGCTTACGCATGAATTCTAATGTCAATTAACAATATGCTATGCAACGAGCATGAATTTACTACTACTCAAGTAAATAAATCTAGCCTACCTAGGCGCCAAGCAGTTGCACGGGATTCTGGCTCCAATCCTAACTTTGGAACCTCGAGACGGTGGATTTGATCAAGAATTCGCAACCTATTGTCATCATTGCGCTAGAAATCTCTTTCTCCTTCGTTCCCAAGCCTAGAGCAACCTTTTGAGGGATTCTGGGGTGATCCTCACCTCTTTTTGGAGTTTTGGGAAAAAGAAGAAAATAAGGCTTTGCGTCATTTAACTTCTGCCCCCGACTATCCCTCTCTAGCACTCCTTGTCTCGCTGGAGCACCACCGCCTTAGCAGCATTTGTCCCACTCTAGCGGGATGAGGGGCCCAATTTCTCTCGATGTTTTTTCTTTCCTAAATAACGACGGTTCAAGTCGTTATAATATTATAATATATTATATTATATTATACGGGCGGTAGTCCGCGCGGTCATCTTCAATCTAGCTTGTCCACATCCTAATTTAAGGAGTAAATTTGAATCGAAATATATACAAATTTTTATATAGTTTTATGATTGTATGGAAGGATCTAATCCTTTTACCCAAGCAAGGGATTTGTCAAGATTCAAATACGTATTGTTATTGAGCCCATGTGTCTAGCAGTTCTAACTGGGTATAGATCGCCCTTTTCAAGTAATAACGGGCTTTGGACCACGGCTAGCTAGACGGACTTACAAAGACAAAGCCAATAGCGTATTGCATCAAATCTGAATGTACCACCATCTCGGAACTAAGTCAAGAAACCATATATAAATGTATTCATATTTAGATAAAGTCTAGATCTTTCATGGTAGATATAAAAGCGAAGTTAGATATCCGACATAGATATGATTCTTTTAGCCGAACATAGTCACGGCTCTAGATCGGAGAGAAAAAATAAAAGAATGGAAAAATTAAAAGGTACCTTGTAACAAGGGCCACCACCAGGGCCTGTGTGAATTATACACTTTATTCACAACTCTTGTAAGTATCCGGCGAACTCCAATTACAAAAGCCAAATAAAACTTAAATCTTTACAAAAAGAAAAGAGAGGGGGTTTCTAAAACCTATCTACTCTAAGCTACAAATGAAACTTATTTATAGAAAAGAAAAAGAATCTATGAACAGTAATGAACAGTAAATATGGGTCCCTTATATCAATGGGCCCCTATATACAGTCACAGTTTGTCTACTGTTGATCAACACTATATTTACCGTAGATAGTGAGTTTTCTTATATTGATAAGTCCTACATTTTGTCTTTTTTCTTCAATTCACGGAGAAAATTTGCCGCCTTTTTCAAAGTATCTTCTGAAATAAGTTTGTCTAGCTCACATGTTTTAGCTACTTGAATATCTTCAGGGCCAACGTCTTCACTATTTTCACTCCTCATGGATGTGTTTGATTTTTCATATTGAGTTATGCTGAGGAGTAGATTCTTTCTTACATCTTCGAGATAATTATTAATCATCTCTTCTTTATTTCCGTCTTGAATGGAAATTTTTCGAGCAATATGCCAGCTTTACCAAGCTATCTTGAACTCCCTTTTGTGGGGTGATATAGTATTCTTGCACCCTTTTTCAAATATGATTTAACATTCTTGTCCATATAAAGACTTAGTTTTGGGATCCTTTTGCATTTTTTTATCCCAAAAATTATTATAAAAAGTCCGATATAAACAAGGAATTTGTTCCTCGGTAAAACCTACTTTTGGAGTCCATATATGAATCCAAGGAATCGAAAATACTATGAAAAAGTATATTTGCTTAATTTGTTCAATATAACAAATGTGATCTGTATGATATAATGCATTGAGATCGGGCGAGACTTTAATCCAATCTTTATATAACTTCAGAAAAGGAACTGATAGAATTTTAATTGTTGGACCGTGGTATGACCACCAGTTTAAAAACCAATTAGGGATTGGTTCTGTGAATATCTTTGCACCGACTTTAATAAATCATGTGTGCTTATGTTTCTCATTATTGTAAATGAGAACTTTATCAAAAGCATGGATATAATCCCAATAGGTAAAACCATGGAGACTTTATTAAGGCTAATCTGTCTTTCCTTCATTGTGGAGATACCCCAATCTTCAACAGATATAATCTGTTTGATTATCATTTTAGAGAAGTTATAAACATTCTCACTTGTGTTAGAAATGCTGAAACTCAGCACTACCTGTGCTTATTAGAATTGTTTCATAATAAGATCGAATTTTGTATGACTCACCCGAAAAATATAATCCGTTAATCAAATATCGTTGGAATATCTTCCAAGGTTCTTCTATTGAGAGGAACTACCTTTAAGATAGTAACTAAAGTTTTATCTATAAAGAAAGGAGACAAAAACTCATTATGAAGATAGGTATTTTCTGGAGAGAGTTATCACTCCCTTTTTTATAATGAATTTCAAAATCAAAAAGACTTAACTGGGTCTGCCATCTAGCAAATATTAATTGTGAAGTATCATATTTGAAATCTTTATCAAACATATATTTTACTGATTGTGCATCCTTTTTAATCATAAATTTTTGATTATATAAATCATCCTGAAATTTCAACACACATTTAACGATAGTAAGCATTTCATAAGCCACCGTAGCATATTTTTTCTGAGCATCACTCCATTTTCCAGAATGAAATCTAATAAGATATTTAGTTTTATCATTGGGATTAATTTGCTTTAGAATCCCACTGTTACCAACGTTAGACGCATCCGTCTCAAAAATTTTCTGCCAAGCTACATTAGCAAGAGTTAAACAAGGCAAAGATTGCACGTGAAGTTTAATGGTTTTTACCAAATTGGTATGACTATCAGTCCAAGGTGATTTATAATCCTTTTAAGTCTGTCATATAAAGGGGCCGAATCACAAGATAAATTTTTGTAAAAAGGGGAATGTAGTTTAAACTTCCCAAAAATCTTTGCAATTATATCCTATCTGTAATCACATCAAGAACTTTGAAGCAAAGGCAATCGATCGTTGAATTGGGGTCACCTTACCTTGACAAATAAGATGTCCTAAGAATCATACTTCTGTATAAACTCATCTTTGGTTTAGATATTACCAAACCATTTTGAATAACAATTTTCTTGAAAATGACTAAATGTTTTATATTCATTTCAAGAGTTTTTGAGAAAACCAAAATATCATCAATATAAACAATGATAAAATCCAAATATGGATTAAAAATATCATTCATAATTTTCTGAAATTCAGAAGGAGCGTCTTTTAAACCAAAGGGCATAACATTCCACTCATATTGTCCAAATAGGACATTAAAAGTTGTTCTATAAGAATGCTCTTTAAATATTTGAATCTGTCAATATCCTGATTTTAAATCAAATTTTGAGAATATATTAGCATCATATAATCTAGATAATAAATCTCTTTTATTTGGAAAAGGATACCTAATCCATTTTAAATATTTGTTTAATGGTTTATAATTTATTTCCTTCTTACATAATTGCACCAATTCGGCGTTCATCTAACAAGGAAGAGATTTTGTAGGAATATCATCCTCAGAGATATCATTATCATAGGGAAGGGTTACAATATGCTTTTTTCGATTCCATAAGGCACTAGGATGATTAGCACAAATATCAATGGCCATTTATTCAGAGATTAATTTAATTTTCTCTTGTTCTTTAGTTGTTTTTAAAGTATCAAATATATCCATGCTAAATAATTCAAGTTGTAATGAATCAACATGCTTCTGCTTCATATCAATTAAAGTATTGATATCACGAGAAATAGGGTCAGTGATGAAAGTATAACTGATGCTCTATTCTTTAGAAAAACCTTTAGCAGGTATGCTAGTAAAATGGGTATACAACATTAATAAAAGGCATTTCAAGTATAATTGGTGGATATAACTGATTTTTTACCAAGAAAAAGAAAT
This sequence comes from Solanum bulbocastanum, assembly GCA_037074985.1. NCBI lineage: Eukaryota > Viridiplantae > Streptophyta > Magnoliopsida > Solanales > Solanaceae > Solanum > Solanum bulbocastanum. Next base: position 16,027,938 of record CM073602.1, on the reverse strand, counting down.
GCGAAATGCAAACCTTATTTTGGCAAATACGTGTATTAGGCAATTTATACTTTATATCTAAAGCATGTCTAGAAGCAGATTTAACCATATGAGTTGTTTTCTCAAAATACTTAGTAGGTACCAAACCTTCTTGAATACAACTGACATCTGCTCCACTATCAATCATAACAATGTTTGTTAAAGAAAAACTAATATCAATTAATATGGTGCATTTAACATACCATTTAGTAGCAGTGACAGTTTGCATCATTCTTAAAACATACCTTGTCTAGGATCAAGGTTAAGAGGTTTTGTAAGAGTATTTTCTTTAGCAATATTTTTACCTTTTCTATTAGCAGTTTCTATATGGTAATATGATGATCACAAATCATTTGATTTTATTTAATAGATTTAATCTCATTTTTAATATCTTCAATTTCATCTTTTAAATTATCAAAAGAAGAATTTCTTGTAAAAATAACTTGTTTATTCAGTCTGTTATGAACTTCAGACAAAGAATAAGGAGTAGAATATTCATATTGAAAATCATTCCTTTGTTTTTCAAAATTCTTTGAAGAACTAGTAGTATTATTAATAGCTAGTTGTATAATTTTTTCACGAAGAATATTATCAGTAACGTCATTCAAAAGTTTTATGACATTATCAGAAGTAATAGTATTAATATTTAAATCTTCAAATTGAGATTGTAATTTATAAAATTCATCATTTTCACAAGAGCAAATATCACCTCTACCAGTTTTACAAGCATCACAAGCATTTACATCAACATGCTGACTATTATTAGATGATTCAGGCAAAACAATATCTTCCTCTGAACCTGACTCAAAATCATAATAGGACTCTGAACCATAAGTATATAAGAAATTATAAACCTTATTATAAATTTCTTTATCAAGTTCTAATGTTTTTAGCTTTTCAAGCTTGTAATTGGGTGCTATATGACCGTAATTACCACACCTTTATCACTTAATTTTTGCATGCTCACGTGTCGACCTATTTTTAGTAAATCTTTTAGATCTACGCAAAGCTCTTCTCTCATCCCTTTCTTCCCTAGATCTATGTCTATGTCTAGATCTTTCTTTTCTATAAGGTTCATCAGGATTAGATTCTCTAGAATCTATATGTTTGGTCTTCTTCTTGCTATTAGCTGAAGTATCTAGTAAATCAAACAAAGTACAAAAGTCTCCTAATTGAGATCTTTCTCGAAGCTTATCCATCTTAAGTTGTCTATTTAATTTTCATTCATTGCACAAATATATACCTTCTTGAGTGCAAACTCCTATCAATCTTCCATAGGTATAATCACCTTAAGGGATTTCACCATGCTCATTTCTAAGGATCTTTTTAACCCTTAAAGCAAATAATGGGGGAAGGTCATCTATGAACTTAGCTTTCCAAGGCTCATACTTGTTTTCGGGCAGTTCCATCACCCTACTAATATAAGTGTCTTTATACCACCTAAATTCTCCCAAGGTTCTACATTGTAGACCGTTTAACAGAGTACGAACCGTTTCAAACTGATTGGTAAATCTACCATTAAAATGTTCCAAAATGGTTAAAACTAAGGTATAAACGGTGTCTTCTCTATTAGCAACAAGAGTCATACCTAAGTTATCAACACCTTCACTATTAGAAGTAGCATTTATCACAACAGCCTTTTGCTCAAAGGTCATATAATTATCCCACCAACCTCGAAGTTGGCCAGTAAAACCTACAATAACCATTTTGCAAATATTTCTATATGTGTTATTAACATTTTTACAAATAGTTGCATACATAAGCATTCTATGAACAAGAATAGTAAGTTGTCTATCAGTCAGACAATCAAAGTTCCATTCATAAATTTCAGAACCACTATAAGAGGTATTAGTCTGATTCCAGTCTCGTTCCTCTATAATCACATCTTAAGGAGTTCGCCTAAATTAATAATAAATTTGCATACTTGGTTTATGAGCGAACTTAGTATTACCACTATTCTTTTTAGGATAACCCTGAAGTTTGTTAAACTCTAAAGAAATATGATCTTTAAAATCAAAAGTATTTTCTATTTCATTAGCAAAATTTTCAGACAAATCCATAGGACTTGCTTTAAATTCAGAAAACTTTTTGAAAGAAGTTCTTCTAAATCATAAGTTGATTTAAATTTAAATTCTGAAATCTCAGGAGTCTTTGCACCGGAGTAGCCATAGTCTATGCCTCTACATTAGTTTTAGAAGTAGAAGCTTTAGCAGAAATTTTTAAATTATTTTTAATTTGTATTATTAAAAGTGTTAGTTCATCTAACTTTTTATCAAGAGAACCAATATGTTCATCCAAAACTTTAACATAAAGTCCTAAATAATTATTTTGGGAAATCAAATTATTAATTTCGTTTAGGTTGACTGCCGCAACATCTTCTTCATCAAAATTTTTGAAAACCAGTAAATGTAATACCAGTATTATTAGGTAAAATGAATGATCACTGGGGTGGATACACAACCTTAATTATATCACTAGTTCCATCTTTATAAGATCGTTCGAGAACGTTGATCCGTAAAGGTAAATAAATGGTTATAAACCATGGAACAAAATATATAATTTGATTATGCAAAACACAAGTTTCATAAAACTCTTGATAAATATTATTCAAACCATCGACGCTATAAGTGTCAGAAAACCAAGTTTTAAACTGATTCCATTTATCACTTAAAAATTCATTCTAAATGTACTTTATCACCAAGGAATCTGGGCTAAAATCTATTTGATGTACATCCATCATTAAGTATTATTCAAATCAAAATCCATTTCGGACTGAGAAGGAATATTCTTATCAAAGATATTTGAAGCAATATCATTTGCTTGAACAATATTTAACTGAGGATTAATTTTAATTTTATTGACAAATCTATCACTTTGATCCGCAGATATAACAGATGGTAAAGTATGTAACGAAGCAGCACGATTACCAGATGGACCATCTACAAGATCAATAGGCAAAATATGATACATAGAAGACAATCCTCTGCTAGAGGAAAATTGATGTCTACTAAAAGGAATATCATTAAATTGCATACAAATCCTACCATCAGAATTTTGAGTGATATGAGAATATTTAGAATTAGTGACTGCATCTGCCATATGATTTAGAGGAATAACTGACTCTAGAGTCTATGTAGTCAGAAAATTAATTTCATCCCATTTTATAGGTCGTCTAATAGTGACCTTAGATCTAGAAAAATTAGTTTCTACTAGAATAGTTTCCGCAAATGTATCATATAACTTACATATTGGATTTAAAGTAGAAAGCAATTTAAAATAGATTCCATAAGACAAACTAATTAATTCAGATCCAGGTGCGTAATTATAACCATGTGTTTTAACATTTATTGTTAAAGCATCAAGAATATTAGCATCACTCAAAGATAACTGCAAATTTGGTTGATTATTAAAATAAGTTGGACCATATGCCACAGTAGATTCAATCGAACCCATCAAAGATTGTCTAAAATCCAAATTTCTAGCATCACATAAAGCAGCTAAAAATGTCTCAGGTAACCCTAAGAGTCAAAGGCTTCAAAGTAATTTGTATCATGCCAATATGCAAGAAGTTATACTGAAGTTTATACAAATCAATATCTCGTTTATTTAACAAACGAATAGTCTGTTTGGACGAATTTAACGCCAAAGATTGTTCAGTAGTTTTAATCAACTATTTATTAGAGATTTTATCAAACCAACCATAGTCATAAATGGTTTTAATATTAATCTTTGGAACAGTCCATTTGTTTAACAAATCAAGGTTTTGAGGTATATCTACCTCTTCCAATCTAGTACTTTTAGTACTTGTTTCTCCAAGATCCATGAAGACAAAGATCATATCTATGTTGTATACTTCACATCAATCTTGCATATACCATGAAAGTTCCTAGCCAATGAAACAGGATCTCAGAAGACGAGCGGTAATCTGTGTGGTCATCTTTAATCTAGCTTGTCAACATCTGAATTCAAGGAGTAAATCTGAATTGAAATATATACAAATTGTTATATAGTTTTATGACTGTATGGAATGATCTAATCCTTTTACCCGAGTAAGGGTCCTGTCAAGATTCAAATACGTATTGTTATTGAGCCCATCTGTTTAGCAGTTCTAACCAGGTATAGAGCGCCCTTTTCAACTCATAACGGGCTTTGGACCACGGCTGGCTAGACGAAGTCACAAAGACAAAGCCAATAACGTATTGCATCAAATTTGACTATACTACCATCTCGGAACTAAGTCAAGAAACCATATATAAATTTATTCATATTTAGATAAAGTCTAGATCTTTCATGGTAGATATAAAAGCGAAGTTAGATATCCGACATAGATATGACCCTTTTAGCCGGACATAGTCACGGCTCTAGATCAAAGAGAAGAAAAAACAAATAAAAGAAAGAAAGAATTAAAAGGTACCTTGTAACAAAGGCCAACACCAGGGCCTGTGCGAACTATACAATTTATTCACAACTTCGGTAAGTATCCGGTGAACTCCATTTACAAAAGCCAAATAAAACTTAGAGCGCTACAAAAAGAAAAGAGAGGGGGTTTCTAAAACCTGCCCCCTCTAAGCTAAACATGAAACTTATTTATAGAAAAGAAAACGAATCTATGAACAGTAATGAATAGTAAATGTAGGTCCCTTAATCAATGGGCCCTTATATACAGTCACAGTTTATCTATTGTTGATCAACAGTGTATTTACCATTGTTACTGAATTTTATTGTAGTGATAAGTCCTACATTTTGTCTTTTTTCTTCAATTCGCGGAGAAAATCCTCCTCCTTTTTCAAAATATCTTTTTAAATAAGTTTGTCTGGCTCACATGGTTGAGCTTCTTGAATATCTACAGGGCCAATGTCTTCACTAGTTTCACTCCTCATGGATGTGTCTGATTTTTCATACTAAGTTATGTTGAGGAGTAGATTCCTTCTTACTTCTTCGACATAATTATTAATTATCTCTTCTTTATTTCTATCTTGAATGGAAATTTTTCGAGCAATATTCTTTACCGAATTATCTTGAACTCCCTTTTGTGGGGTGATACAGTATTCTTGCACCCTTTTTTCAATATGATTTAACAGTTTTTGTTCATATAAAGACTTAGTTTTGGGATCGTTTTTCATTAGTTCATCCCAAAAATTATTATAAAAATTTCGATATAAACAAGGAATTTGTTCGTCGGTAAAACCTACATTCGGAGTCTATTTATGAATCCAAGGAATCGAAAATTCTATAAAGAAGTATATTTGTTCAATTTGTTCAATATAACAAATGTGATCTGTATGATATAATGCATTGAGATCGGACAAGTCTTTGATCCAATCTTTATATAACTTCAGAAAATGATCTGATAGAATTTTAATTGTTGGACCGTGGTATGACCACCAGTTTAAAAACCAATTAGGGATTGGTTCTGTAAATATCTTTGCACAGACTTTAATAAATCATGTGTGCTTATGTTTCTCATTATTGTAAATGAGAACTTTATCAAAAGCACGGATATAATCCCAATAGGTAAAACTCATGGAGACTTTATTCAGGCTAATCTGCCTTTTCTTCATTGTGGAGATACCCAGTTTTCAACAGATATAATCTATTTGATTATTATTTTAGAGAAGTTATAAACATTCTCACTAGTATTATAACTTGAGAAATGCTAAAACTCAGCACTACCTGTGCTTATTAGAATTGTTTCATAATAAGACCGAGTTTTGTATGACTCACTCGGGAAATATAATTCGTTAATCAAATATCGTTGGAATATCTTCCAAGGCTCTTCTTTTCTCTGAATATCAGAGTTTTCCAAAAGAAATATCATTTCTTTTTTGGATATTTTTTAATATGATTTAATATCATCATCATCTTCTTTTGCTACGGATGCAAAGGTATCACTTTGCTTCTGAGATAGATATTCTTGCAATTGTGTGTTTAACGGATTATTTTCTAGAATATCTTCCAGATGTATAGAAGAAGAAGAAGCCTCCTTTTGAGAGGTCTTCAGGTTCACCAAACTCATTCCTCCCCTTTGTATAATTGGGAAGTTGGAAGAGGAGCCAGATCCATGTGACAATCCTGATGATCCTGGGATGATCTTCCTCTTCCTCTAGTATGACCACCCCGTCCTCTCACCTTGGTTACCCAAGGAGAGTCCATTCTGCAAATAAAATATTTTATTTTATTCAAATTCATAATAATTATTATAATAATAATTTTCATCGTCAAAATTGGCAATCTCATCACAAAAGCAAATATCTGAGATGATATCTCGTATCATATTATCTATAATTTTCCACGGAATTATTTCCTGTACGTCTCTATTGAAAGGAACTACCTTTAAGATAGTAACTAAAGTCTTATTTGTAAAGAAATGAGAAAAAAGCTCAAGATAAATATTCTCTAGATAAGAAATCTGGAAGAGAGTTATCACTCCCTTATTTATAATGAATTTCAAAATCAAAAGGGGCAAACTGGGCCTGCCATCTAGCAAATATTAATTTTAAAGCATCATGTTTGAAATCTTTATAAAACATATATTTTACTAATTGTGCATTAGTTTTAATTAGAAATTTTTTATTATATAAATAATCCTAAAATTTCAATACAGATTTAACGCTGATAAGCATTTCATGAGCCACTGTAGCATATTTTTTCTGAGCATCGCTCCATTTTCCAGAATGACATCTAATAAGATATTCAGTTTTATCATTGGGATTAATTTGCTTTAGAATCCCACCGTAACCAACATTAGACACGTCTGTCTCAATAATTTTCTGCCAAGCTGGATTAGCAAGAGTTAAACAGGGCAAAGATTGCACACGAAATTTAATGGTTTTTACCAAATTGGTATGCTTCCAGTCCAAGGTGATTTATAATCCTTTTTAAGTCTGTCATGTAAAAGGGCCAAATCACGAGATAAATTTTATTAAAAAGGGGAAATGTAGTTTAAACTTTCCAAAAATCTTTGCAATTGTTTCCTATTTGTAATCACATCAGGAAACATTGAAGCAAAGTCAATCGATCGTTGAATCGGGGTCACCTTACCTTGACAAATAGGATGTCCTAAGAATCTTACTTCTATTTGGAATAAACTCATCTTTGGTTTAGAAATTACCAAACCATTTTGTATAATAATTTTCTTGAAAATGCCTAAATGTTTTATATGTATTTCAAGAGTTTTTGAGAAAACCAAAATATCATCAATATAAACAATGATAAAATCCAAATATGGATTAAAAATATCATTTATAATTTTCTAAAATTTAGGAGGAGCGTTTTTTAAACCAAAGGGCATAACATTCCACTCGTATTGTCCAAATGGGACATTAAAAGTTGTTCTATAAGAATACTCTTTAAATATTTGAATCTGCCAATATCCTGATTTTAGATCAAATTTTGAGAATATATTAGCGTCATATAATCTAGATAATAAATCTCTTTTATTTGAAATAGGATACCTAATCCATTTTAAATATGTGTTTAATGGTTTATAATTTATTGCCAACCTGGAGATACCTCGTTCCTTTTCAGCCATATTTTTGACATGAAAAGAAATACAAGACCAAGGTGATTTAGAAGGTTTTATCAAATCCTTTTGTAACAAATTATCAATTTCCTTTTTACATAATTCCACCAATTCGGTGTTCATCTGACAATGACGAGATTTGTAGGAATATCTTCCTTATAGAAATCATCTTCATAGGGAAGGGTTACAATATGCTTTTTCCGATTCCAAAAAGCACTAGGATGATCAGCACAACTATCAATGGCCCTTTGTTCAGAAATTAATTTAATTTTCTCTTGTACTTTAGTTGATATTAAAGTATCAAATATATTCATGCTAAATAATTCAAGTTGTATTGAATCAACATGCTTTTAATTAATATCAATTAAAGCATTAATTTCACGAGAAATAGGGTCAGTGACAAAACTATAATTGATGTTCTGTTCTTCATAAGTAGCAGAAAAACCTTTAGCAATTATGCTAGTAAATGGATATATAACATTAATAAAAGGCGTTCCAAGTATAATTGGAGGATATAACTGATTTTTTACCAACAAAAAGAAATGCAGAATGCAACTTTATTTTGGCAAATAAGTGGATTAGGCAATTTATACTTTATATCTAAAGCATGTCTAGAAGCAGATTTAACCATGTGAGTTGTTTTCTCAAAATACTTAGTAGGTACCAAACCTTCTTAAATACAACTGATATCTGCTCCACTATCAATCATAGCTATGTTAGTTATAGAAAAACTATTATATATTAATATGGTGTATTAAACATACAATTTATAAGCAGTGACAATTTGCATCATTCCCAAAAACATACCATGACTAGGATCAAGGTTAAGAGGTTTTGCAAGATTATTTTCTTCAGCAATATTTTTACCTTTGCTATTAGCAATTTCTATCTGAGTAATACGATGATCACAAATCATTTGATTTTGTTTAATAGATTTAATCTCATTTTTCAAATTTTCAATTTCTTCTTTTAAATCATAAAAAGAAGAATCTCCTATAGAAATAACTTGTTTATTCAGTCTGTTATGAACTTCAGACAAAGAATAAGGAGCAGAATATTTATATTCAAAATCATTCCTTTGTTTTTCAAAATTCTTTGAAGAACTAACAGTATTATTAACAGCTAATTGTGTAATTTTTTCACGAAGATTATTATCGGCAACTTCTTTAAAAAGTTCTATGAGATTATCAGAATTAATAGTATTAATATTTAAATCTTCAAATTGAGATTGTTATTTATAAAATTCATCATTTTCACAAGAGCAAATATCACCTCTACCAATTTTACAAGCATCACAAGCATTGCATCAACATGCTGACTGTTATCAGATGATTCAGGCAAAACAATATCTTCTTCAGAACCTGACTTAGAACCGTAATCTGACTCCGAACCAGAAATATATAAGAAACTATAATCCTTATCATTAATTTCTTCATCAAGTTCTAATGTTTTCAGCTTTTCAAGATTACAATTGGGTGCTATATGACCGTAATTACCACACCTATAACACTGAATTCTTGCAAGATCACGTTTCGATCTATTTTTAGTAAATCTTTTAGATCTACGCGAAGCTTTTCTCTCATCCCTTTCTAAACTAGATTTACATCTATGTCTAGATCTTCATTTTCTATAAGGTTCATCGGGATTGGATTCCCTAGAATCTATATGTTTGGTCTTCTTCTTGCAATAAGCTTAAGTATCTGGTAAACCAAACTGAGTATAAAAGTCTCCTAATTGAGATCTTTCTCAAAGCTTATCCATCTTAAGTTGTTTATTCAATTTTATTTCATTGTAAAAACTTATACCCTCTTAAGTGCAAACTCCTCTCAATCTTTCATAGGTATAATCAACATAAGGGATTTCACCATGTTCATTTCTAAGGATCTTTTTATCCCTTAAAGCAAATAATGGGGGAAGGACATCTATGAACTTAGCTTTCCTATGCTTATACTTGTTTTTGGGCAGTTCCATCACCCTACTCGTATAAGTGTATTTATACCATCTAAATTCTCCCAAGGTTCTACATCGTAGACCGTTTAATAGAGTACGAACCGTTTCAAACTGATTGGTAAATCTACCACTAAAATGTTCCAAAATGGTTAGAACTAAACGGCGTCTTCTCTATTAGCAACAAGATCCATACATAAGTTATCAATACCTTCACTATTAGAAGTAGCATTTATCACAGCAGCCTTTTGCTTAATGGTCATATAATTATCACACCAACCTCGAAGTTGGCCAGTAAAACCTGCAATAATCATTTTGCAAATATTTCTATATGTGTTTCTAACATTTTTACAAATAGTTGCATACATAAGCATTCTATTAACAAGAATAGTAAGCTATCTATCAGTCATACCATCAAGGTTCCATTCATAAATTTCAAAACCACTATAAGAGGTATTAGTCTAATTCTAGTCTTGCTCCACTTTAAGCACATCTTGAGGAGTTGACCCGGAATAATAATAAGTTTGCATACTTGGTTTATGAACGAACTTAGTATTACCACTATTCTTTTTGGGATAACCCTAAAGTTTATTAAACTCTAAAGAAATATGATCTTTAAAATCAAAAGTGTTTTCCATTTCATTAGCAAAACTTTCAGACAAATCCACAGGACTTGCTTTAAATTCAGAAAACTTTTTGAAAGAAGTTCTTCTAAATCATAAATTGATTTAAATTTAAATTCTGAAATCTCAAGAGTCTCTGCACAGGAGTAGCCATAGTTGGTGCCTCTACATTAGTTTTAGAAGTAGAAGCTTTAGTAGAAATTTTTAAATCATTTTTAATCTGTATTATCAAAACTGTTAGTTCATCTAACTTTTTATCAAGAGAGCCAATATGTTTACCAAAACTTTAACATAATGTCCTAAATAATTATTTTGGGAAATCAAATTATTAATTTCGTTTAGGTTGACTGCCACAACATCTTCTTCATCAAAGTTTTTGAAAAGCAGTAAATGTAATACCAGTATTACTAGGTAAAATGAATAATGACTGGGGTGGATACTTAGCCTTAATTATATTACCAGTTCCATCTTTATAAGATTGTTCGAGAACATTGATGAATAAAGGTAAATAAGTGGTTATAAACCATGGAACAAAATATATAATTTGATTATGCAAAACACAAGTTTCATAAAACTATTGAGATATATTATTCAAACCATCGGCACTATAAGTGGCAAAAAACCAAGTTTTAAATTGATTTCATTTATCACTTAAAAATTCATTCTAGATGTACTTTCTCGCCAGGAACCTGGGCTAAAATCTATTTGATGTACATCCATCATTAAGTATTATACAGATCAAAATCCATTTCGACTTGAGAAGGAATATCCTTGTAAGAGATATCTTAAGCAATATCATTTGCTTGAACAATATTTAATCGAGGAAATTAATTTTAATTTTATTGACAAATCTATCACTTTGATCCGCAGATATAACAGATGGTAAAGTATGTAATGAAGCAACACGATTATGAGCTGGACCATATACAGGATCAATAGGTGAAATATGATGCATAGCAGGCAATCTTCTAGGATAAGAAAATGAATGTCTACTAAAAGGAATATCATTAAATTGCATACAAATCCTACCATCAGGATTTTGATTGATATGAGAATACTTAGAATTAGTGACTGTATCTACCATTTGATTTAGAGGAATAACTGACTCTAAAGTCCAAGTAGTTGAAAAATTAATTTCATCCCATTTTATAGGTTGTCTAGTAGTGACCTTAGATCTAACAAAATTAGTTTCTACTAGAATAGTTTCCGGAGATGTATCATATAACTTACATCTTGGATTTAAAGTAGAAAGCAATTTAAAATAGATTCTATATGACAAGAAAATTAATTCAGATCCAGGTGCATAATTATAATCATGCATTTTAATATTTAAAGTTAAAGCATCAAGAATATTAGCATCAGTCAAAGATAACTGCAAATTTGGTTGAGTATTAAAATAAACTAGACCATATGCCACAGTAGATTCAATCGAACCCATCAAAGATTGTCTAAAATTCAAATTTCTAGTATCACGTAAAGCAACTAAAAATGTCTCAGGTAACCCTTTAAGAGTCAAAGGCATAAAAGCAATTTGTATAATGCCAATATGCAAGAAGTTATACTAAAGTTTATACAAGTCAATATCTCGTTTATTTAACAAAGGAATAGTCTGTTCGGACAAATTTAACACCAAAAATTATTCAGTAGTTTTAATCAACTGTTTATTAGATATTTTATCAAACCAACCATAGTCATAAATTGTTTTAATATTAATCTTTGGAATACTCCATTTGTTTAACAAATCAAGGTTTTGAGGTATATCTACCTCTTCCAATATAGTACTTTTAGTACTTGTTTCTCCAAGATCCATGAAGACAAAGATCATATCCAGACGGAGTCACAAAGACAAAGTCAATAACATATTGTATCAAATCTGACTATAATCATATCTATGTCGTATACTTCACATTAATCTTACATGTACCATGAAAGTTTCTAGGCTATGATACCAACGAAACAGGATCCATGAAGACAAAAATCATATCTACGTCGTATACTTTACATCAATCTTACATATACCATGATGCTAATATATTTTAAAATTTTGATTCAAAATTAGGATATTGGCAGATTCAAATATTTAAAGAGCGTTCTTATAGAACAGCTTTTAATGTCCTATTTGGACAATACGAGTGGAATGTTATGCCATTTGGTTTAAAAAACGCTCCTCCTGAATTTCAGAAAATTATGAATGATATTTTTAATCCATAATTGGATTTTATCATTATTTATATTGATGATATTTTGGTTTTCTCAAAAACTCTTGAATTGCATATAAAACATTTAGACATTTTCAAGAAAATTATTATACAAAATGGTTTGGTAATTTCTAAACCAAAGATGAGTTTATTCCAAACAGAAGTAAGATTCTTAGGACATCTTATTTGTCAAGGTAAGGTGAGATTCTTAGGTCATCTTATTTGTCAAGGTAAGGTGACCCTGATTCAACGATCGATTGACTTTGCTTCAATGTTTCCTGATGTGATTACAGATAGGAAACAATTGCAAAGATTTTTGGAAAGTTTAAACAACATTTCCCCTTTTTACAAAAATTTATCTCGTGATTTGGCCCCTTTACATGACACACTTAAAAAGTATTATAAATCACCTTGGACGGATAGACATGCCAATTTGGTAAAAACCATTAAACTTCGTGTGCAATCTTTGTCTTGTTTAACTCTTGCTAATCCAGCTTGGCATAAAATTATTGAGACGGGTGCGTCTAACGTTGGTTATTAAAGAAAATTAATCCCAATAATAAAATTGAATATCTTAATATATTTCATTCTGGAAAATAGAGCGATGCTCAAAAAAAATATGCTACAGTGGCTCATGAAATGCTTACCATCGTTAAATGTGTATTGAAATTTCAGGATTATTTATATAATAAAAAATTTTTGATTAAAATTGATGCACAATCAGTAAAATATATGTTTGATAAAGATTTCAAACATGATGCTTCAAAATTAATATTTGCTAGATGGCAGGCCCAGTTTGCCCCTTTTGATTTTGAAATTCATTATAAAAAAGAGAGTGATAACTCTGTTCCAGATTTCTTATTTAGAGAATACTTATCTTCATAATGAGTTTTTTTTTCTCCTTTCTTTACAAATAAAACTTTAGTTACGATCTTAAAGGTAGTTCCTCTCAATAAAGACGTACAGGAAATAATTCTGTGGAAAATTATAGATGATATGATAAAAGTATCATCTCCGATATTTGCTTATGTGATGAGATCGTCGATTTTGATGATGAAAATTATTATTATAATAATTATTATGCATTTGAATAATATAAAATATTTTATTTGCAGAATGGACCCTCCTTGGGTAGCCAAGGTGAGAGGACAGGGTGGTCATACTAGAGGAAGGGGAATATCATCCCCAAGATCATCAGGATCGTCATATGGATCTAGATCCTCCTCCAACTTCCCAATTAAAGAAAAGGGAGGAATGAGTTTGGTGAACCTGAAGACCTCTCAAAAGGAGGCGTCTTTTTCTTCTATATACCTGGAAGATATTCCAGAAAATAATCTGTTATATGCACAATTGCAAGAATATCTATCTCAGAAACAAAGTGATACCTTTGCATCCGTAGAAAAAGAAGATGTTGATGATATTAAATCATATGAAAAAATATGCAAAAAAGAAATAATATTTCTTTTGGAAAACTATGATATTCAAAGAAAAGAAAAACCTTGGAAGATATTCCAACGATATTTGATTAACGGATTATATTTCTCGGGTGAGTCATACAAAACTCGATCTTATTATGAAATAATTCTAATAAGCACAGGTAGTGATGAGTTTCAGCATTTCTCAAGTTATATCTCTAGTGAGAATATTTATAACTTCTCTAAAATGATAATCAAACAAATTATATTTGTTGAAGATTGGGGTATCTCCACAATTAAGGAAAGGCAGATTAGCCTGAATAAATTCTCCATGAGTTTTACCTATTGGGATTATATCTATGCTTTTGATAAAGTTCTCATTTACAATAATGGGAAACATAAGCACACATGGTTTATTAAAGTCTGTGAGAAGATATTTACTGAACCAATGCCTAATTGGTTTTTAAACTAGTGGTCATACCACTGTCCAACAATTAAAATTCTTCCAGATCCTTTTCTAAAGTTATATAAAGATTGGAAGAAAGTCTCGCCTGATCTTAATGCAGTATATCGTACAGATCACATTTGTTATATTGAACAAATATACTTCTTCATAGAATTTTCGATTCCTTGGATTCATAAATGGACTCCGAAAGTAGATTTTACCGAGGAACAAATTCCTTGTTTATATCGGACTTTTTATAATAATTTCTGGGATAAACTAATGAAAAAGGATCCCAAAACTAAGTCTTCATATGAACAAGAAATCATATTTTAAAATGGTGCAAGAACACTGTATCACCCCACAAAAGGAAGTTCAAGATAGCTCGGTAAAGCATATTGCTCGAAAAATTTCCATTCAAGATGGAAATAAAGAAAAGATGATTAATAATTATCTCAAAGAAGCAAGAAGGAATTTACTCCTCAACATAATTCAGTATGAAAAATCAGACATATCCATGAGGAGTGAAACCAATGAAGATGTTGGCCCTGAAGATATTCAAGAAGCTCAACCAAGTGAACCAGACAAACTTATTTAAGAAGATAATTTGAAAAGGCGGAAGATTTTCTCCGCGAATTGAAGAAAAAAGACAAAATGTAGGACTTATCACTACAGCTAAACTCACTATCAACGGTAAATACACTTTTGATCAATAGTAGATAAACTGTGATTGTATATAGGGGCCCATTGATGTAAGGGACCCACATTTACTGTTCATTACTATTCATAGATTCTTTTTATTTTCTATAAATAAGTTTCATTTGTAGCTTAGAAGACGCAGGTTTTAGAAACCCTCTCTCTTTTCTTTTTGTAAAGCTTTAAGTTTTATTTGGCTTTTGTAATTGGAATTCGCCAAATATTTACCAGAGTTGTGAATAAAGTGTATAGTTCACACAGGCCCTGGTGTAGGCCCTTGTTACAAGGTACCTTTTAATTCTTCCTTTCTTTTATTTTTTTTCTCTCCAATCTAGAGTCGTGACTATGTCCGACTAAAAGAATCATATCTATGTCGGATATCTAACTTCGCTTTTATATATGGTTTCTTGACTTGGTTCCGAGATGGTGGTACAGTCAGATTTGATGCAATACGTTATTGGTTTTGTCTTTGTGACTCCGTCTAGCTAGCCGTGGTCCAAAGCCCATTATGAGTCTAAAAGGGCGCTCTATACCCAGTTAGAACTGCTAGACACATGGGATCAATAACAATACGTATTTGAATATTTACAGACCCCTTGCTTGGGTAAAAGGATTAGATCATTCCATACAGTCATAAAACTATATAAAAATTTGTATATATTTCGATTCAAATTTACTCCTTGAATTTGGATATTGACAAGCTAGATTGAAGATGACCGCGCGAACTACCGCCCGTCTTCTGAGATCCTATTTCGTTGGTATATATTATATTATATTATATTATATTATATTATATTATATTATATTATATTATATTATATTATATGGGAAACATGCTATGGTTGAAGGTAATCTTCATGATATTCCTGAAGGGAATCTTCCAAGCATCCCTAATGAGCTTACAGATAATAAGAATTTGTTTTTAGAAACTATCGAGCTAATTACAACTCATATACCTTTTGGAAAAAATAACTCTTTTTATTGATTATAACTTAAAAGAAGATTTTATTGCTCTTATTGATAGTGGAGCTGATTTAAATTATATTGAAGAAGGACTAATTCGATCAAGATATTTTAAGAAGACTACACATAGTCTTTGAAATGCTAGCGGTCATAAAATGGATATTGAATATAAAATTCCTAAAGCATATATATGTACAAATAATATATGTATGTCTGAAAGTTTTGTTTTAATAAAAAACATTTCAAAACACCCTGGGATGAGACTGGAATAACTGGAACTTTTGAAGGAAGAAAAATAAGAATAGATTTTATATCCCCACCATTTTCAAAATTTGTTAATGAAGTCAAAGACATGATTTCTTTAAAAAATAAACAAATTGATTTTCTTAAAAATAAAATTTGTAGCCTTACCATAGAAGAGACTTTACAAAATCCTAAAATTCAAGGAAAGATAGAGATTTTAAATAATCAATTCTCCCTACAAATATGTGGAGACCACCCAAATGTGTTTTGGGAAAGGAAAAAACATGTGGTAAGTCTTCCTTAGAAGGAAGAATTTTCTGAAGAAAATATTCCCATAAGGCAAGACCTTGCCAAATGAATTCAAAATATTTGAATTTATGCAAAAAAGAGATTGATACTATTCTTCAAAAGGGATTAATAAGGTCCTCAAAATCTCCATGGTCTTGTACTGCTTTCTATGTTAATAAACAAGCAGAGCAAGAAAGGGAGTACCCAGACTTGTCATAAATTATAAACCCTTAAATAAAGCATTAAAATGGATTAGATATCCTATTCAAAATAAGAAAGATTTATTAGATAGCCTTCATGAAGCTATCGTATTTTCAAAATTTGATTTAAATCGTGTTATTGGCAAATTCAAATTTCTGAAGAAGATAAATATAAAGCAGCCTTTAACGTCCAATGGGACAATATGAATTGAATGTTATACCTTTTGGGTTAAAAAATGCCCCTTTTGAATTTCAAAAAATTATGGATGATATTTTTAACCCTTTTAGCAATTATATCATTCCATATATAGATGATATTTTAGTATTTTCAAAAACCTTAGAAATGCATTTTAAACATCTTGATCTATTTAAGAAAATTATTATTCAAAATGGTTTGGTTATATCTAGATCAAAAATGCATATTCTCCAAACCAATGTTAGATTCTTAGGTCATAATATTGAAAAAGGAAAAATTATTCCCATTCAAAGAAGTATTGAGTTTGCATCTAAATTTCCTGATGTTATTATTGAAAAAACCCAGCTCCAACGGTTCTTGGGAAGCTTAAATTATATTTCTCCTTTTATAAAGGATATAGCTAAAGACACCGCTATATTATATCATAGACTCAAAAAAAGTTCTTAAGCTTGGAGTGATAATCATACTAAAGCAGTCGAGCACATTAAGACAAAGGTTAATAACCTACCATGTCTCACTTTAGCCAATCCGAATTGACAAAAAATAGTGGGGACAGATGCCTTTGATATTGGCTACCGAGAAATTTTAAAACAAATTTCTCCTGCTGAAAGGCAAGAATTCCTCATATTGTTCTATTCAGGGAAATGGAATAATAGTCAGAAAAATTATGCTACTATAGCTAAAGAAATTTTGGCTACAGTCAAAAGTGTTCTAAAATTCCAAGGGGACTTATATAATCAAAAGTTTATCATAAAAATTGACTGTCAAGCAGCTAAATTCATCTTTAATAAAGATGTAAAACATGATGTTTCTAAACAAATGTTTGCAAGATGGCAAGCTTTATTAGCACCATTTGATTTTGAAATACATTATAAAAAGAGAACAGATAATAGTCTTTCCGACTTTCTCACTAGAGAATATTTAAGTTAATAACTATTTGTCTCTTAATAGTAGGAGTGATGCGGCCGTCTCGAAGTTCTTCCTCAAATAAAGGAAGAGGAAGAGGAAAAGCACATATGGGCAGAAATACTATCTTGGCTCAAATAGGAAACTAGAAGCTAATAGATTCAAACATTACATAAGCATACACAAGCACATCGGAAATTAATACTGAACATCTATGTACAAGGAATTCATGAATTTTATACAATCCAAACAAGTTCATGGTAATAACCCACCATCTTATTCTTCAGCCGTTGCTGACGAAGGAAATGAAAATATTTAAGTATATGATAAAAATTAAAAAGATGAAGTAATACTTCTTCTTGAGCCAATAGACTTACAATGGAAAGACGATCCATGGAAAATTATGACCAGATATTTTGATACAGCATCATATCTTGTCCCAAATTATAAATACAGAATGCATTATAAGATAATACTCTCATCCATTGGGTCTGCTGAATTCCAACACTTTTACCCAGCCAATACTGGAAAGGTTTATAACTTTTCAAAATTCATTATCAAAAAGATATTCACCCCAGTAGAATGGAGAATAAGAACAATGAAAGAAAGAGAATACACCCATCCGGAGCAAAGAATTGCAGTCAGATTTAATTACTAAAATTATATCGAGAGCTTTAATAAAGCTTTGTTATATGAGAATTCTAATATAAAGCATTCATGGTTCATAAAAATATGCTCCCATGTCTATAAACAACATATACCAAATTGGTTTTTACTAGTGGTGGATTTTATATGGTCCTTCTATGAAGACACTCCCGAAAGAATACAAAAAATTATATGTTGAATGGGTTGATGTATCACCCAAATTAATAAAATTACAAAAAGATGATATATATTTTAAATGACTGCCATTAATTTGTTTTTTCATAGAATTCTCTATTTCATGGATAATGAAATGGACAATAGAAGTCCAAATGAATGAAGAAGGATTTCCTTGCTTAAGGAGAAAATTTCATACAAAGTTTTGGAGTAAATTACTCCAGAGAGATGCTAAAGGGAAGGTCCATGGACAAGAGATTATAGATTCCATTAAAGACTCTATTGAGATTAGTAAGCGTCAATCACAAGTCATACAAGGCCGAGATGATATCAGCATTTTCAAACAAATAACCAGAAAACTACAAATGAAGAAGGGGGTCATCTCCAAATCAAAACTTCTTGCATCATACATGGAAAAAGTCACGAAATATCTAATAAAAAAATATGGGCATAGAATTTTCAGATAATACATTTATGGCTACGTCCAATGAGGAATAAGATATCCGTATAGCTGGAGAATTCCAAAGTGGTCATAGCACGAAAGAGATGGACATAGAAACATTTCTTCAATAGTTCAAGAACCAGATAGAAGAATCTTCTAGTTCAGACAAACTAAAGGGAAAGGACACTAGAAAAGACTAGATGACAAGACACTAGCTTTTATAAAAGTTAGAATAATTGTAAGCCAATGTCGGTCCAATAAAGTAAAATGATGTAAGCACTTACGTCATGAACTTTAGATTTTTCTTCAGGTCCTTACTATATAAGGATCTCTTTGTATGAATAGAAGCCAGGCTTTGTTCAACCTTGGTAGTATTACTTCCTTTGTATTTTTCACTATCATCTAAATAAAATAATTGTTGAAAGTCTTTCCCACTTAAGGTAATGCTCTTCTCTTTTATAATATTTAATTTAAAACATTTTTAAATTCTTTAATAGCCTAAATAATAGGCTAAACACTTCGTGTTGGACTAACAGCAACTTGAACTATTACGACATGGTGAAAAAAGGATTGTTTCAATGTCTCTAAGGTCGAGGTAGTGTAGTCTAGAAAAGGAAAGATCTTTGCTTAGTCCGGTGCTCCTGGTAAGACCCATATTTTCCATGAATGAAGCATTGTTTGGGCCTCTTTGAAACCTTAAAAGATCTTTTTGTCCCTGTATTGCATGAATCGTAAACGAACCTGTAGTTACATCGACGCGCCATTCAGACAAGTTCAAGGTAATAACCCACAATATTATTCTTCAACCGTTGCTGACGAAGGAAATGAAAACATTGAAGTAAATGATAAAAATTAGAAAGATGAAGTAATACTTCTTCTTGAGCCCATAGACTTACAATGGAAAGACAATCCATGACAGATTATGACCATGTATTTTGATACAGCATCATATGATGTCCCAACTTATAAATACAAAATGCATTATGATATAATACTCTTATCCCTTGGATCTGCTGAATTCCAACACTTTTACCCAGCCAAAACTAAAAACATTTATAACTTTTCAAAATTCATTATAAAAAAATATTCACCCCAGAAGAATAGGGAATAAGCACGATAAAGGAAAGGGAATACACCCATCCAGAGCAAAAAATTGCGGTCATATTTAATTTCTTAGATTATATCGAGAGGTTTAATAAAGCTTTGTTAAATAAGAATTCTAATATAAACCATTCATGGTTCATAAAAATATGCTCCCATGTCTATACACAGCATATACCAAATTGGTTTTGCCAGTGATGGATTTTATATGGTCCATCTATGAATATACTTTCGGAAGAATAAAAAAAATTATATGTTGAATGGGTTGATGTATCACCCAAATTAATAAAATTACAAAAAGATGATATATATTTTAAAGGAATGCCATTAATGTACTTTTCATCGAATTCTCTATTCTGTGGATAATGAAATGGACAATAGAAGTCCAAATGAATAAAGAAGGATTTCCTTGTTTAAGAAGAAAATTCCATACAAAGTTTTGGAGTTAATTACTCCAGAGAGATGCTGAAGGAAAGGTCCATGGACAGGAAATTATAGATTCCATTAAAGACTCTATAGAGATTAGTAAGCAATAATCACAAGTCATACAAGGCCGAGATGATATTAGCCCTTCCAAATAGATAACCAGAAAACTACCAATGAAGAAGGGGGCCATCTCCAAATCAGAACTTCTTGCATCATACATGGAAGAAGTCAAGAAAGATCTAATAAAGAATATGGGTATAAAATTTTCGGATAATATATCTATGGCTACATCTAATGAGGGAGAAGACACATGTATAGCAGGAGAATCCCAAAGTGTTCATAGCACAAAAGAGATGGACATTGAAACATTTCTTCAATAGTTCAAGAACCAGATAGAAAATCTTCTAGTTCAGACAAACTAAAGGGAAAGGAGACTAGAAAATACTAGATGATAAGACACTAGCTTTTATAAAAGTTGGAATAATTGTAAGCTTTTATAAAGATACGGACCCCAATATCGGTTCAATAATGTAACATGATGTAAGCTCTTATGTCATAAATTCTAAATTTTTCTAGTCTCCTTTCCCTTTGGTTTGTCTAAACTAGAAGTATTACTTCATCTTTCTCATTTTTATCATATACTTCAATATTTTCATTTCCTTTGTCAGCAAAGGCTGAAGAATAAGATGGTGAGTTATTTCCCTGAACTTGTATGGATTGTATAAAATTCATAAATTCCTTGTACATCGAATGGTCAGTATTAATTCTCGATGTGCTTGTGCATGCTTCTACAATGTTTGAAGCTATTAGCCTCTGGTTTCCTATTTGAGCCAAGATATTATTTCTTTCCATAGGTGCTTTTCCTCTTCCTCTTTCTCTTCCTCTTCCTCTTTCTCTTCCCCTATTAGAGGAAGAACTTCCAGACGGCCGCATCACTTCTCCTATTAAGAGACAAAGAGTTACTAACTTAAATATTCTCTAGTAAGAAAATCGGGAAGACTATTATCTGTTCCCTTTTTATAATGTATTTCAAAATCGAATGACACTAATAAAGCTTGCCATCTTGCAAACATTTGTTTAGAAATATCATGTTTTACATCTTTATTAAAGATGAATTTTGTTGCTTGGCAATCAGTTTTTATGATAAACTTTTTGTTATATAAGTCCCCTTGAAATTTTAAAATACTTTTGACTATAGCCAAAATTTCTTTAGCTACAGTAGCATAATTTTTCTGACTATTATTCCATTTTCCAGAATAGAACTGTATAAGGTATTCTTGCCTTTCAGCAGGAGAATTTTGTTTTAAAATCCCCCCATAGCCAATATCAGAGGCATATGTTTCAACTATTTTTTCCCAAGTTGGATTGGCCAAAGTGAAACATTGTAGGTTACTAACCTTTGTCTTAATGTGCTTGGCTACTTTAGTATAATTATCAGTACAAGCTTTAGGACTTTTTTTTAGTCTATCATATAATATAGTCATGTCTTTAGCTAGATCCTTTATAAAAGGAGAAATATAATTTAAGCTTCTCAAGAATCGTTCTAGTTGGGTTTTTATCAATAATAACATCATGAAATTTAGAGGAAAACTCAATACTTCTTTGAATGGGAATAATTTTTCCTTTTTCAATATTATGACCTAAGAATCTAACATTGGTTTGGAAAATATGTATTTTTGGTCTAGATATAACCAAACCATTTTGAATAATAATTTTCTTCAATAGATCAAGATGTTTAAAATGCATTTCTAAGGTTTTTGAAAATACTAAAATATCATCTATATATACAATGATAAAATTGCTAAAAGGGTTAAAAATATCATTCATAATTTTTGTAGAGAAATTCCCCCAAATACAACCACCAACATTTCAACTAACCGGAGGGATACTCTTGTAGAGCCTATGCGTCGAGATCAGGTTCACTGGGCTACTACTGAGGGTATTACTAGAACAGACTGGTCACCCGATGCTAAGAGGTGGTTGCACTTAGTGACTATGAGAATCCGCCCGTCAGGCAACCGCACCTATGTGACCTTTCCCTGGGCTTTGGTGGTGGCCTGTGCCATACAGGGTAGACAGCTGAATGTGGGAGCGCAGATCATCTCGGAATAGAAGATGTTCTATCGGGGTAACAAGAAGGCGTTCTTTCTCCTTAGCCTTATCACTGCAGTGTGCAAGCGGGCAGGAGTGCCTCTATTTGATGTAGACGAGGTACTTCACATGGATCCCCTCCTTCACCCTTTTTTTTTTAGGAGAAGGATGGGCAGGGCTAGCAGTAGCAAGGCGGCCATGAATTCAGACGATGATGACCCACTTTCAGGTGCACAGGTCGAAGAGGATTTGGAGGTTGTCCGAAAAAAATGGGAATTGCCTATGTCGAATTCACTCCAGTTCCACCCAACACTGCCCTAGAGGTCGAGATACTCTGTCGCCAGTTGTGCCAGGAGAGGAGGAAAGGTGTGGAGAGGGATCGCCTAATGGCCCGAATATGGAAGACTATTAAGGCCATCTTTACTTGCGTTACCCCTGGCAAGGAGATTCCCCAGCTTGATCCGAAGGACTACACGCAGTTCCCTATACTAAATGAGGCCTAGGCTGGTGTGATACCCCAAGAGAACCTTGGCTTTGACGTGGACACTACCCAATCTGAGAGCTCCTGATTTGATTTATTACTTTGCCCTTCTTGTTTGTAAATTTTAGATACTTTGTTTCTATCTTTCGACTCTCTTAAGTTTTTGGTAGAAAATGGATGCTTGTTTTTGGTTGCTAACACAGCCGTTTACTTAATCTTAAGGCTTTGATAAACTATTACTTCTATTGTTGAACACTATTAGGATTGTAGAGGGTAGTTCAGACGCCAATTGGGTTGACATTTCGAAGTTCAAGAAAATAGGGGAGGCTGGGTTGAGGTTCTGCCTTACCCTGTCCCGCTCTGGCGGTGTCGCTATGGCAGGAATAATCCCGCCTTAGCGACTCAGATGGGACCAGAACCCAGGCTAATAATTTCTAGGTTCTTTTCATTTTTCTAAGATTTCCCCAAGGTTTCCAGCTTAACCAAATACTCTAAGATAAATCTCCAAGCTAGGGAAATCATTAACTAATCTAAATCACTCTTAACGACACGGCACTCCACTAGTTCTCATTAATTCAACGTTACACCCATACATCCCTACGATACATTTAGACATTTACCTAATTATTAATTGGTTGCAACGCACGTCTAGATTACGTTTTACGAATCACCTCATAAATTAGCTAGACCCTCGCACCAACTAAGTTCTGACTTTTCTTTCTCAACGATTTTTACGTTACACGAGTAGTCGCACTTAATAATTTCCACAACTCACCCGAAACTTCGCGCATATGAAGGTTTAAAAACACACATTTATAGCACACATATTCACCTCACAACATCCAAAATCCTATGCACAGGAAATTTCTATTTATTAGTTTGTTCGTTCCATAGATGAACATTACTGGTCATCCATGATCCTTATAGCCCCTAAGGTTAGATACCAATTGGAACCTTCCAATTCTAATTTACCTTGCTCATCTTTCGTCAGTCATGATCGCGACTTCCGGTTTACCTTGTTGAGGTATCAATTGGAATTGGGAGATACCAAATAGACTCAACTCATAGCATAAGCGATACTTTGCACGAAAGGAGAGAATGAGTGGAACAATTTCCTAGGATGTTTCCTAGCTTCCTGAGGATTAGATGTGGACGTCAACACACCAATCCGCAAGAGTCTAGTCCATATTTTGCCCTTGTACAAAGAGACCGGTAACCTAGGCTCTGATACCAATTTGTCACGACCCAACCCACCGAATCGTGTAGGCACCCACTCTAACACCTAAGTAGGAGAACCCTCATATCCCAATAGTAAAAACATGTGGAAATTTTAAGAAAACAAAAATAAATAAGATAATACTATGGTTTTATAAATAATATCCTTGGACACACTATTAGATAAACTTGTAAAGTAATTTAAACAACTCACATGGATCTAGTCTAAACAGATACAAGAGCTACTAAGAGTTCAACTGGAAAATTGAATAAAGGACACAGCTCCCACCATGTGGCAGGAAGGATAGAAGCTGTTGAGGATTGTCTTCATCTTCACCTAATGAAACGTCACAAATCCTGCATCCAGACTATGTCACAGACATAACTAGAGTAGTATCAATACAAAACACGCGTACTGCTAGGAATCATTGGTTAACTTGATGCCCACCATATAATATAAGAAATCAACTAATAAGATCATGAAATAAACACTCGTTTCTCCACCTTTACCCCTTTCTTGACATACCTCCAATATACACTAGTATTCTAGTTATTAACATCCTTCTCCATCAACCTACCTAACAATTACTTGATCTTAGCCTAACCATACTAACACATAGAGAAATTCCCCCAAATACAACCACCAACATTTTAACTAACTGATCACGTCTCACCCCAACTTCCTCGTCACATTACCCAACCATAGTCACATAATACATTAAATCACGCTCCCTTAACACTCAACCCAATATCTTTCCCCCAAGGTGAAATTCATCAAAGCATAATTCATCACACACGCTACCTTTACTTCTCGCCATTACAACACACTAACAACCATTACTATCTATTACTCGCCCCTTAAACACTCAACCCTTCCACTATACCCAACAAGTCCAACATGTATAAGCCAATGAACAATATAACCACATGTATAATGAACATATAAAATATTAGCAACATTTACGAACGAGTAACACCTTTATCAAGTCACACAATTAAGCCACATCATTGATCCTCTCATGGAACCCAAACCAAAATAGTTAGTTATGTCGGAACGTGGCAACCGATCCAAGTTAGTTATGTTAGAATGTGGCAACCGATCCCATAGTTATACCAGAACGTGGCAATTGATCCAATAGTTATGTCAGAACGTGGAAACCTATCCAAGTTATTTATGCCGGAACGTGGCAACCGATCCAATAGTTTTGCAAAAATGTGGCAACTGATCCAAGTTAGTTATGTCGTAACGTGCCAACCGATCCATTCAACACATCACAATTACAAACACAAGTATATCCTCAAGATCATACATTTAAGTCATGATTTCATGTAAATGATAATTCATCCATCTTATTCAGAATAAGTGTGATCAACAATGCAACATTATCAACATACGTTAATTTGTCACGCTTAGCCCTAGTTCATCATCTAAGGCTTCTTTCTAGGGTTTAATCACAATTCACGTAATTCCTCAATCAATCACCCCAATTTAAAGTCTAGCATATGTTCATAAATTTAGTTTCATTCATAATTTCATAGACTTATTCTTGAAACAATTCTATCCAAGATAGCAATTCTAGAAGCCCTAACAAATCATTGATTTCCCTTCTCAAGGCATAAACCTAATTACTTGATTTCTAGGAATTACCCTTGGAATTTGCTCGGTGTGCGAAGATCTACACATACACCTTACCATTGATTTACATATATTATGTGGGGAGCACAAATTTAAACAACTCAATTCATAAAACCTAGCCTACCTGGGCGCCAAGCAATTGCACGGAGTTTTGACTTTGATTCGAGTTTTCCTGGCTTTGCGGCGGTGGATTTGTCTAAGAATCCGCAATATTTACCCATCCTCATACTAGAAATCTCCTTCTCCTTCCTTCCCAAGCTTAGAGCAACTTTTATGAGGTTTTTAGGGTGTTTTACGACTTATTTAGGTATTTTAGGAATATGGAGAAAATAGGATTTGTCGTAATTTACGTTCTGCCTCACCTATACCGCTATGGCGCCAACTTACACCGCCTTGGCACCACCGCCCTAGTGGCATCTAGCCTGCTGTGGCGGGACAGTGGCCCAGAATTCCCTGAAATGTTGTTTCTCCTAATTAACGACGGTTCGGGTCGTTACAAGTAGTAATCAAACAAAAGTTTACATCCACTATTCATAGGAACTTATACTTTATCATTCCATCTATAATTTTTAATTTAATTTTTTTATTTAATAATATTGACATTATTTTTAAAAAATAGTTAGTACATAATTTGATATTCACGTGCAACGCACATGCAATCAAAACTAGTATTTATAAAAGATTAAGAAATTTTAAAACTTACATTTCATGCCCACTTAAATAAGGTTGAGCATAATGTGGTTCAAACCGAAAAAGTTTGCCGACCTGAAATTTTTTTAATTTTGATTTAACCGGTCGGTTTGGATTGTAATAAAATTTTGGCAATTTAGTTCATTTTTTATTTTTAATTTAAAAAAAATTTGATTAATCGAAAAATCAAATTTCTGCAATTTGTGACTTGTTCATTTTCCTCATATTACCAATTCATTCATGCCCAACATACACAGTAGGTAAGACGAAAAAAAATGTGTTTTTCCACCGAAGTCAATACCAATGATATGACCAGTTAATTATTATTTTTTCATTTTTTATTTTCTTAAAGATGTCTTATTTTCTTTCATAATAGAAGGATTCTAAGTACTCCATACTAGGGAGGCCTTAACTTCTTAGTTTAGATTCATCTAATTTTAGTTGCATAGATTAAACTACTTTTTCATTTCATCTTTGTGTTTTCATGTTTTTTCTTATTATTTTCATAATCTGCCAATCTCATAATTTTCTTATATGAAAAGTGCAAATTGAAACCGGTCGAATTAAATTTTTTTAAAAAATGAAACAAATCGAAATAATTTCAATTTGTTTTTACTTTTACTAAATCGAACACCAAGAAATTGAATTGGACTGAATAGACTGTATGCCCACCCCTATACTTAACTTAGAGCATGTTTGACATTACTGCTAAAACTGCTTATTTTTAGAAACACTTTTTTAAAATAACTTTTCAGAAAAGTGATTTTGAAAAAAGTAATTTGTATTTGGTTAATTCATTTGAAAATTTCTTTTGATAAAAAGATTGTGTTTGGTTAATTTTATTAAAAATATATATTTTTGAGAGTCAAATCACGAAAAGAATAAATATTAATGCACTTTCAATATTAAGATTATATATATATATATATATATATATATATATATATATATATATATATATATATATATATATATAAATCTCTCACAAATTAAATCACTACATACGAAAAACTCATCACAAAAATAAATAAATATAAGAAATATATTGATAAATACGTATATATGACAGAGATATTTTAATCTTGAAATAAATAATTTTTTGTTTTTGCTTCTACTTTTTGAAAAATTGAAATTTTTAGTTTGTTCCCAACAATAAAAGCTAGGTTGTTTCTGGTTCATCTTAAAACTTGTTTTATTAATTAGCTAAACAACTTGTTTTCTAAAATAAATATGTTTTATTCAAAGTAAGTGTTTTTTGGCCTTCTAATTTCAACGGCACCACACACGCTCTTAATCTTGAAGGATTCGACTTGGGCTATTTCCATTTTTTAATGGGCAAACTACATAATCCCCCTGGTTTAGGTTCCAAGTACTAAGATTTTCTATACTTTCGAATATTACTTCATCTACCATATTTCGTGCTTTGGATACATGAGTCTGAATCTGTGAGATACATGTATTTATTAAATTTTTAAAATGAGATGCATGTTTTATTTGTTTAAACTAATTGGTTGTAACTGCTTCCTTAATTACAAGAGTAATTGGGGATTTTCAAAATACATAAATAATTAATTAATAAAATTTCATTAAATTGAATCCCTTAATGTAAGGTGGAAATCAAGGAGTGTATCTATATCTAATTAATTTTATTTACTATTCTTTGAAATAATGAATTCATTAATATTAATAATAGAAGACAAAAATATGCATATCTTGGCCATGTAATTTGATTTATTTTATTTTATTACTCTTAAAATAATAAATTCATTAATTTGATGTATCTATAATCAATATATAATGTTTCAAATAAACTAAACACTTAGATACATGAGTATTATACAAGTACATTAATATATATCATAGAAATATCTAGTATTAGTTTCATGTATCTTTTATATGTACAATTTGATGTATCAATTATCAATTTCATATCTTATATCAAAAAATACGTATCAGGGATAAATACGAAAATAGTCAGATACATTGTAATATAAGGGACATGTTTAAAGACAGATACATATGATAACACTCGGGTACAAGACATAACAAATTATGTTAAATACATGCGCAAATCTCCAACAATGCATAAATCTCTTATATATTTATTAGATACATACACACTTAATAAGATACACTGATAGTGCCAAGATCCGACGGGAGAAGTTACGCAAAGTTTCCTGATTGAGTTGTAATTGGCACCATCATTAATGTCGAATTTGATAAATCTATTGGGCTTGAAATCTCTGCTTACAATGATACCCATTGTCTCTGCGCACAAGAGGCATCTCTCCATGCGAGAAAAAATGATGGGTACACGGAGGAGTGGTTTGAGAGTGAAAAAGTCAAAGGCTAGGAGTTTGACGTGTATTTTGACAAGTTGTAGAACATCCATTTTAATGGAGTATTTCTTCTGAGTGACTATTGATCAAGGGAGGAGAAAGAGGAAGAGTTGGAGTTTTACCCTAACTCATATTCCCTAAGAGAAAAATATTTGTTTTTAATTAAAATATTAATTTTATTGTTTAAATGTAAAGATGATTAATCCATTCTAATTTTAAGGGATGTTGGTATTCAATTTGTATCTTTAATAATATATAATATAAAATATTAAAAATGGTAATATATGCAATTATTTGAAAATAAAGGCTTAACACATAAATGTCCCCTTGAACTTGTCCCTTTTTTTTCATTTAGATACTTAAATTATAAGGCTTATCGATTGAACACTTGAACTCAAACCATTGTGTGCCTATTAAACACAATTTTTCCAGTAAGCCCAAATATTTTGTGTGTGACTTTCAAATGCTGCTTATGTGACATTATTACAAATAAGAGAATGACACATGGTAAAAGAAAAAAAAATTTCTTCCAGCTCTCGTAGGATTCTTTCACAAATAGCCCACTCCCACCGCCATTGCAACACCACCAACAGCAAACAATCCCATTTCTTATCAAACAACTACCCTCATTGCAGTCTATTTTTGTTGTTCTAGTAAATTTTATTTCAAATTCTTTTGTACATTTTTTATTGTTGTTCTACACATAATTTCTAGCAAAATTTTACAACAAATCTTGATAAAATAGGATAAACTTGTTCAACTTTCAATGATTCATACCCAATAAAAATCTTTAAATGATTTATGAATAGATGTGTTGATGCGTGTGGAAGTGGGTTATGTGAAAGAAATGACTTATTTTTGAGAGAAAAAAGAAGGTGGTGGAGAGAAGAAAATAGCCGCTTCTAGTTTAAATTTCGTCGGCTATGACAGTGATTTTAGGGAAAATTGTGAGGTGATATTAGCAGCACTAAATATTCGTAATGGCGATGGATGTAATGATAGACGACTCCTGAATCCCCTCCTTCCATTGATTTGATTCTCTATTTGATGAAATAATTGAATGAACATGAAGGGATCAAAAGTTTGATTAAGCTAATTCGTTACTTCGTTTGTGGTGGTTGACGACTCGCATT
Source organism: Solanum bulbocastanum (assembly GCA_037074985.1). NCBI lineage: Eukaryota > Viridiplantae > Streptophyta > Magnoliopsida > Solanales > Solanaceae > Solanum > Solanum bulbocastanum. The sequence goes on along the minus strand of CM073602.1, from coordinate 15,997,908 downwards.
TAAATTATGAAGAGACAAATATGATGTTTCTTCCTAAATTATTCATTCTAATTTTGACAAAAAAAGTAAGTTTATTCTTGGGAGTGGTCAGTGATGGTGAGATTGGAGAAGACAAAAATAATAAAAAATTGGGGTGTTCCACTTTCTCGGAGAGTGTACTACACATGATGTGTCATGGCAGCAAAATGTGTTCAATAGACACATTATAGTTTGAGGTCGAGTGTTTAATCAATAAACTTTATAATTTAAGTGTCTAAATGAAAAATATGAACAAGTTTAAGGGGTCGCTTATGCATTCAGCCGAAATAAATGTAAAATTAGTAAAGAAATAATAGTGATGTACTAATAAAATAGTTTATCCATTTTTGTTTTAATGGAAAGGGGCCAAAAATGCCCTTAAACTACGTGAAAGGAACAAAAATGCCCTCCATTTGTAGTTTTGCTCACCTTACCATCAATACTTTGGTTCAAAAATGCCCTTGCAGTCGATGCTTTGGTCCAGAAATGCCCCTATAGTTACAAAATTGGTCAAAAATGTCCTTTTCCGAATAAATATATTATTTTTTTCTTTTTAAAATAGATCTTCTTCCTAATTAAAATATTATTGAAGAACGTCATTCTTGTTTTCTTTCTTCTAAAATCACTTTAACAAATAAAAATGTAGGAAATATGTATTTTCTTCTTAATCTCATTTTATCAATTAAAATAGAATAACTTTATGTACCCTTTCAACAAATAATATATGTCATATATATAAGATCATAACATATCCATCGTTAATTTATATTTATATAACGATAAAAAATAATGTTAATAAAATAAGAAATATTTTCATTTTTTTTTAATTGAAGTAAGATAAACATTTGGTAATTTTAAAAATCATTAGTAGAAAAAGAATGTATTAAAAAGAAAAGGAAAAAATGGCAAATATACGCCCGAACTATCATAAGTGGTATGCAGATACCCTCCGTCATACTTTTAAGACATTGGCGCCCATGTCGTTCAAAAACTAGAGCATATATGTCCTTCACTCTAACGGAAGCCTAAACAGGGACATGTGGCACAATCTTATTCGTCGATCCAATATTTAATAAATGTCGGGTCGGTGGATAAGATTATGACACGTTTATGTCTGTTAGTAAGAAGGGTATATATGCTTTAGTTGTTGGACGACAAGGGTACCAATAGTCTCGGACTCAGGATTTTCACTAAGTGGGTTCAAGATATAAAAAATAAAACAAAAATGTTGCAACAGGGATTCAAACTCGGGTTGGCTGAGAAAATTGAGCCCTCTTCACCACTCGACCAAAGGTCAGACTTGTGTTACTAGGGTCAAAAGTTAATATATACATGTAAAATTTTAAAAACAGATTAAATATACATATATACGGTGTTATTTTTCAACAAAGTGGGTTCATATGAACCTACTTGACCCACTATAGGTTCGCCCCTGATACCAATGTACCAAAAGTATGATAGAGGGTATGTGCATACCATAACGATAATTCGGGGGTATATTTGTCTTTTTTCCCAAAGAAAATAATAATATATTTATTTGAAAAATGAGATTTTTTGATCCATTAAATAACAATAAAGGTATTTTTGGACCAAAGTATTGACGGCAAGGGCATATATGGACCAAACTAAAAACGGAGGGCATTTTTGTTCCTTTCACATAGTTTAAAGACATTTTTAAATCAAAGTATTGATGGTAATGATATTTTTGAGCCAAACTATAAACGGAAGGCATTTTTGTTCCCTTCACATAGTTTAAGGACATTTTTGACCATTTATATTTGTTTTAATTGAAAACTTTTTTGTTACCTCTAACTCAAATTTGTCCACTGAGTTGGGACTTTGAATTAAAGATGACATTAAGGTGTCAAAATAAAGGGGCGGTGACAGAGGTCTTAATTATTGAGTGTAGGTAACAATTATGTGATTAATGATTAAGGATTGTGGAGTTGCCCTCAAGCTTATAAGTTGGCAATTTGGTTCATTGAATTAAATGAAGGGTAAAAGGGTAAATGAATAAAACCTAATTTAACCTATTTTGGTGGGAACTAAAACTGGAGAGAAGCCACCAGCGAGTTGTACCAAAAGGGGAAATAAAACATTTTTCCCCCGCCTCCCATCGTTTTCTTCTTCTTCTTCTTCTTCTTCTTCTTCTTCTTCTTCGTCTTCTTCTTCTTCTTTTTCTTCCTCTTCTTCTTCTTCTTCTTCTTCTTCTTCTTCTTCTTCTTCTTCTTCTTCTTCTTCTTCTTCTTCTTCTTCTTCTTCTTCTTCTTCTTCTTCTTCTTCCTGCTTGCTTGCTTTCCTTTCTTCCCATTCTCTTCATCTTCCTCTTCTTCTTTTTGTACATTGCTGGTCTTGGCTGCTAGTCCTTGAGCTTTCTCCTTCTTCTTCTTATTTCTTCTTCTTGAATCAGATTTAGCTAATCTAATCAGTGGATCGGATTTCGTTATGTATCAATTGGAATTACTTCATAAGTGATTGGGTTCACACACCATTGTTTTGGTAAGTAAAATTAATAGTTCTTTGAAATCATTCATCATCATCTGGGTACCTCCAGTTTTTTCAATAATTTGCATTCGCGTTTCCAACAGATGGCTAAATATGTAGCAACAAAAAGGTTATTTCAATTGCAACAGAATAGACATATGTGGCAACATATAACCTACACAAGTTGCAACATATAACTTACACATGTTGCAACATATGACTTACATGTCACAACAGAATAGATATATGTAGCAACATATGACTTACATTTCGCAACAGAATAGCCATATGTTGCGATATATAACTTACACATGTTGCCACATGTGATTTATTTGTCACAACATAACAGTTATATGTAGCAACATATGAATTACATGTTGCCACAGAATAGTTATATATAGCAACATATGACTTACATGTCACCACAGAACAGTTATATGTAGCAACATATGACTTACATATTTCTTCATTAGTACTGACTGTTTTTTAATTAATTTCTTCAGGTACAATAAATGGAGGGATTATTTGTAGGCATTGATTGTCGTGGTGAATGGGTTGAGAAGAAAAATCAATACATTTGGCATTGGAAGGATGGTAAGAAATGGAGAGGGTCGGTAGGGATGAGTGTAGAAAGAAATTTTTTGTATGATGATTTTGTGAATTTAGTCATCCAAAAGTGTGGATACAATTTTCAACCGAAAGATCTTTTCATGAGTTACATCCCCAGTTTTTTTCATAATGAGAAGGTTTACCTTTTAAAATAACTGATCAGCCAAGTTTGCTTGTTTATTTGAAAGGAGCAGAGAGACTGCCCATATTAAGAGTCAACGTGGATGAAAAGCCTATCGAGGAGAATCATAATCTAGAAGAAGACCAACAAGATATGTTAAATGATGAATTTGATGATGTGGACATGAATAATCACGATGATGAAATTAGAAAAGATAAAGTTCCGGACTTTGAGAGCAACAGTCCTCCTGCACCTATTGTTGGCAGCAACATTCCATGTTCTTCTCAATCATCACGTGTGAATAATGTTCGAGATGATGAAACCGATTTTTATAAGGGAATGACATTCAAGAACAAGGAAGAACTGGCAAATTCATTGAAAATTGCTTGCTTGAAAAACGATTTTAGACTTAAAAAGGTGATCAATTCTAATAATGTGTTTTCTTTTAAATGTTCATATCCGGAGTGCAATTGGTGGTAGAGGGCTGTGAAATTTACAAGTAGTGACGGGTTTGTCATTAGAATCTATGAAAAGTATCAAACGTGTGGTTCAGAGCATCTTACAAGCCATAATCCGTATGCCACAACAAAAGCCATAAGTACTTTGAAAATGGGTTTCCTAATGGTAAATGGCCATCCACAAGAGACATATCAAATCAACTCCGCACAAAATTGGGTTGTAAGGTAAGCTATTAGAAGATTTATAAGGGCATGAAGCATGCTAAGTCTAATGTTAGGGGAACACATGAGCACGGGTATGCAGTGCTTAATGTGTACCGTTATATGCTTGAAGTTGCCAATCAAGAAGCAAGACAACATTGTCGCTCGATGAAAATGGGAGGTTCAAGTACTTCTTTGTATCATATGTCGCTTGGATTAACTGGTTTTCAAGAAATGAGAAAAGTAATAGTCGTTGATGGGACATTCCTGAGGAGCAAGTATGAAGGAGTTTTGCTATCGACAGTGGCACAAGATGCTAAGAATCATATGTTCCATGTGGCTTTCTGTGTTGTGGACAAGGAATGTGATGCCTCATATGAATATTTTTTTCAAAATATGAGAAGCTTTGTAGATGATACTGATGAGATGTGCATTATTTCTTATAAGCATCCAAGTATTCGAAAGATGGTTTCGACTATCTACCCTGCATCTCATTATGGTTGTTGCATGAGATACATTGGGGAAAATATTCGAAATAACTTTCACAATTCAAAGGTAGTGTCCCATTTTTATAAAGCAGCAAAGGCGTACGATAGATGTGGGTTCAATGACCATTTCAATCAAATAAGAGATTTGGTACCAAAGGCGGCTGAAACTCTTTGAACGTATTGGATTCCACAAATGGAGCAGGGCATTTTGCTCAAAAAATAGGTATAGCATTGTCTATACCATCTCGTTTGAGCTTATTGTAATTTTATGTGTTTTGATTGATTTTTATTTTTTGTTGTGTAGATATAACATTATGACGTCAAACATCGCGGAGTCGGTGAATTCTATGTTTGATGTTGAAAAAGAATTTCCCATTGTCGCTCTATTTGATGAAATAAACAGGAAATTTCCACTTTTATTTCACCAGAGGTGTATAAAGCTGGTGAACTCTGCAAATAGATTTGTTCCCTCAATTGAAAAAAAAACATATCAAAGTATGTCAACGCGGGCAACAGGTTGTTGGCTCATCAAATCGCTAACTACAAGTTCATTGTCACTGGTCATGGTGATGTTGCTACGGTGGATATACAAAGCAGAACTTGTACTTGTAGAATTTTTTACTTGGACAAAATACCTTATCCATATGACATGGTAGCGCTTCGATCCCAAAATGGTGCCAATTTTGGAAATCAGATTTATGAGTACTCCTCTCCATATTATTCACTGGAAAAATACATAATGGCATATTGTGAGGAAATTTACCCGGTGCCACCTGAAAATTCTTGGATTGTCCCTTTCAATATCATAGAGAGAGAAATACCTCCTCCATTTGTTGATCCAAGCAAACCAGGAAGAAGGAGATATTAGAGATGTCGTGGAGTTGGTTAATCATTTCCAACAAGAAAAAATAAGTGTTCCGTCTGTAGGGACTTTGGCCACAAAAGAACTGCATGCCCAAATCAAAATGCTCCATAAGTGTTGTTGAATTTTAATGAATGTTCTTTTTTATTTGAGGATGATGTTCCCTATCTTCTTATCTAAATTTGAATCAAGTTATGTTATGTTATTTATATAAAATATGTGATTTATTTCGAACTGATGCATCTGTTACAACATATGCCAATTATGTGTTGCTACTTACAACAAAATATTGCATCTGTCCCAACATATAACAATTATGTGTTAGATTTTACAATAGAATATTTTATATGTTCCAACATATGTCAATTATATGTTACAAGGACAATAGAAAACCCATTTGTTCCAACATATTTCTAATAAATAATTACTTGTAAGGTGTGTGAACAATCAATCAATCATTATCGTCATTGGAACAACTTTCAAGAAAAAAATTAATTACAACTCAGATTTTACCCTTTTTTCAAAAGAAATAAGTACTTGTATTTGAAAAGTCAAAAGTTCTTTTCTCTTCTCTTCTCTTCTCTTCGTCTTCAGAAGTTGCTACTTTTAACAAAATCTACATTCCTGGCATTATATAAGAACACAACAACAGAAGGTCCTTTCAGTTAATTTTCTCCAAGATGGAAAGGAAGAAGAAAAATCGTCAAAAATGACTAGGAGTAAAAAAAAAACTACATTGAATCCCTTCTAAGGGAACTACTAATTGATATCGTTGAAAGGATTGCTTCCTACTCCCTTAAACATTTAATGTATGTTAGATTAAGATATGTATGTATTAATCAATTTTCGCTCTTTAATCTAATTTCCTAACCATTTGATTTGATTTCTCAGTTCCGAGGTCCTCAATCAAGTCACTAATGAACCTTCTGCATATTAAAAGGTAACATTGGTCAACTTTCCTTATCGTAGTGGTCAATAGTTCAAGAAGCCATTTCTTTCCTGGAAATGTGCAGAGCATCGGGGAATTTAGATGCCTTATACCAAAAAGGCGTGGTAATTTTTAATGTTTTTCGTATGTATTCACATTTTTATCAATGTATTATTCCTTTTAAATGTGTTATTTCTTTTGCAGTTTGATTTTTTCAGCCATAACGATCCAAATGCATTGGTAATGATTAATCAAGCAGCAGACGGTGGCCACATTGGTGCATCCTATGTCCTTGCCATAATTTCAATCTTCAAGGGCGGTAAATCCATGAGAGAAGGCTTAATGTCATTGCCAACATGAAAAAATGGAGCCACTAAAAGTCAGAAGATGCAACAGTAGTTGTGATATGTTTTAGGTGGAATGTAGGTGCCAGAACCTCATTTGTTGGGAGAAAGACCCATTTGCTGTACTGTTCATCAACCTGAGCAAATCGCTCACATGAATGGTTAGCCTAGGGGAAGCGACAATGAAGATGATATTCGTATGTAGTTGTGATTTAGAACTAGATTATGTAGTTAAATTTTTGTCTTATACCATTGTGTGGTATTGATTAAATTGCCATCTGTGGTATTGATTAAATTGCCATCTGTGGCAACATAGGTACATAACTTGCAAATTCATGGTGAAGAAGATTGCCTTTTTGTGCTTTGTACTGATTTTTGAATTTGTTCTTTATAAAATATTAAATCTAAAAATATTTGTTTTTCTTTCATAGTGTTCTCATTTTGACCATCCATGAAATGTCATTTGTAGCAACATATGCTCGTTTTGTGGGATAAAATGTTGAATTCAACAGTTTAATTACAACTCTTCATATTTTACCCTTTTTTCAAAAAATTAAGTATTTGCATTTGAAAAGTCAAAAAAGCCTCTTCATAATCAGAAGTTGCAACTTTTCACATTCATTACATTGGGATTATATAAGAAGAACACAACTTAGGTCCTTCCAATTAATTTTCTCCAAGATGGGAAGGAAGAAGAAGAAGAAATCTTCAAAAAAGACTACGATTAAAAAAAACTATAGTGAATCCCTTTCGAGGGAACTACTAATTGAAATTGTTGAAAGGATTGCTTCCTGCTCCTTCAAAGATTTAATGAATGTTAAACTAAGGTATATATATATTAATCATTTTTCGCTCTTTAATTTGATTTCCTAACCATTTGATATGATTTCTCATTCCAAGGTCCTCAATCAAGTCGCTAATGAACCTTCTATATATCAAAAGGTAGCATTTGTCGACTTTATTGAATGTATATGGCCGTGTAAGCCTTGGTCAGTTGTTCAAAAATGCTCTTCTTTCCTGGAAATGTGTAGAGCATCGTTGAATTTAAAAGACTTATATAGAAAAGGTGTGGTAATTTTTAATGTTCTTCACATGTATTCACATTCTGATCAATGTATTCTACTTTTTAAATGTGTTATTTCTTCTGTAGGTTGATTATTTCCACCATAGCGATCCAAATGCATTGGGAATTCTTGCCATAATTTCAATCTTCAACGGTGGCGAATCCATGAGAGAAGTCTTAATGTTCATTGCCAACATGAGAAAAATGGAATCACTAAAACTCAGAAGAAGTTGCGATATACTTTATTTGAAAGGGTGCTAGAACCTTATTTGTTGGGAGAAAGACCAATTTGTTACACTGTTCATCAATTCTATCACGTTCATTGTGAATTATGTAGTGATTTAGGAATAGATGAAGTAGTTCAATTTCTGCAATAATTAAATTGTCATGTGTTGCAACATATACACATTTCTTGCAAACTCATGGGGAAAAAGGTGACTTTTTTGTGTTTTGTACTGATTTTTGAATTTGTTCTTTATAAAATATTTAATCTAAAAAAAATTGACATTTTTCCATTGCTAAATTGCTCAATTTATCGATTAAGTCATCCTTGAAGTGACATATGTGGCAATATATGCACGTTCTGTTGGAAAAATTGCAACAGACATGTCATATGTGGCAACATATGTATATCATAAAATGGTCTTTTGGGGGTTAATTCAATTAAATTGTCACATAATTCAACATGTAACACTAATATATAGTCCTCCTACAACATGTCTAAGTACAAAATTATGGTCTAATACAACAACCTTCATCAATTCTATCAATTATTTTTACAAAGACTATCATACCACTAGTTCATCATACAATGACCAAGTAACTCCATATGATAGTTATATAGCACCCTTGTAAATTGTTTCTCCAAGTGTTATAGCATATTTTTATTGCTTAATTATGGTCCAAAGTACTAAAATTTGGTTCAAATTGACATTTTTCCATCCCTAAATCGCTCAATTTATCGATTAACCCATCCTTGAAGTGTCATCTGTGGCAACATATGCACGCTCTGTTAGAAAAAATGTTGATTTTTCCAGCAAAAATCGCAACAGACATGTCATATGTGGCAACATATGTATATCCTAAAATGTTCTTTTTGGGGCTAATTGAACATGTAACGTTATGGATCATTCTAAAATACTCCACTAACACACACTACACTCACTCTCACTCATTATAAAAAGGTTAATTAGGGTTCTCTTAATTCAAAAAAAAAGCTCTCGTTTTTTTATTTTCTTTCCTTTATTCTTTCTCCTCTCCTCCTCTCACACTCAAATTTCCCTAAGAAGATGTTACCATCTTGGACAAATTTAAGTCTCCGCATGCTCTTGTTGTGGGTGATCAACGTAATTATGTTGTTCTCAGTTAATATGATGTCTTCTTCAAGTGTGTTCTCAGTGCATGGGTGATGGTCGTTGTTTGTTTTTGTCGAATCTTGTCTAATGAAGGGTAGCTTTATCATTTGGTAAGTCTTCTTACTTTATAAAACATCTTATCTAATGTAACAGCGTGTATGGGGTAGCTAACTATGGTTGTTTGTTTTTCTGTAGGTGGTATTGTGACAAAGTGCATGGGTAGCTTTGATCCACCACCCTTCAAGAAAGAATGGTGATGCCCCTCCAGGTTTAATCGTGCAATGTTGACTTCAGATCCTTTTTTATTGGCTGAAGTAGTAGTATAGGGCTAGAGAGTTAATGCCTTGTAAATATGGATATATAGCCTAGCCTAGCCTTGCATGTCACTATATCAACTATCAATGGGCTAAAGCGTTTCATATGTAAATTTTGTTGTTTTTGTCAGCGTTAATGCCTTGTAAATATGGATATGTAGTTTAGCCTAGTCTTGCATGTCACTATATCAACTATCAATGGCATGTTTATGTTTATGTTTGATGTTTCCCAAGTTTATGTATACTACTTGCATGTACACATAATTGACATATGTTGCAACAACTTAAAAAATGTAAGTACTTTATAAAAGTCATAGGCAAGCCCAACCTCTAAAAATGGCCCAATCGGCCCATTATTTCATTTCTAGAAGGGATATATATATATATATATATATACATATATATATATATATATATATATATATATATATATATATATATATATATATATATATTAGGGTTTCATTTTCATTTCAAGAATAGGGTTTTCATTTTCTTCCTCGCCGCTTCGATTTCTCTCCGCTTCGCGCTTTCTCTATCTCTCTCTTTCTCTCTTTCTTCGCATGGATCTCAGATCTCTAAAGTGCATGGGATATAATGATGTTATTTATTTCATTAGTCTTTTCTGTCAATCTTTTCTGTTCTTTATTTTTTAACATGCAACTAATTTGATTGGCCTTTGGTTAAACCAAATCTCAGCACTGTCATGTATTGTCAAATCAATGAATGAATTCTTTAAATATAGATCTGTACTCTAGATCTAATGAATGAGTTTTGTTTGTTTTTGTTATTTTTGATATAATGTCAAATGAAATATTGAATCGAATTTGTAATGATGAAAATTATCCCATGTTGGGTGTGAAAATCTATTGCAAATATGGAGACTTAATTTCAATGCAAACTTCATGGTCGAAGGACAATCCAGGTAGAAGATTCTGATTTTGTCCACGTTGTCGTGTATGTACATTTCTACATCTTAGTCTAGAGACTTCTCTTTATTTTATTTTTTTTAATTTAAATTTCTTTGTGGTGTGTATTTTAGGAGAATGCATGCAACTTCTTTAGATAAAGGGATCGTGAAGATGTTGATATATGATCCAAGTTCGTTATTCTGAGATTGGCGAACAGAATTAAGGAGTTGGAAATTGATGATGAAAGTCATATTAAAAGAAGTAACAAATGGGTGATGAAGTAGAAGAAGAAGACCAAATTTTGTAACTACTAGAAGCTAATCTGCGTATTGTTTGTTGTGGTTTTTTTTCTATTTTTAAGCATTACCAAGAAGGATACTATGGAGGATGGAAAATTCTTATGTAGTTGTGAACAACCATTAAAATTATCATAGTTGTGAAAATAAATAAATATATTTTTGCACTCGTGTTTCAACATTTTTACTTATTCTTAACATAACATATGAGTCAAATGCCGCAACATATGAGTCAAATATTGCTACATATCATCCATCTATAGGAACATGTGACTCAAATGTTGCTACAGATGACCCTTGTTTGCTACATATGAGACATATGTTGCTACAAATGGGTGATATGTTGCTATAAACGAGTCAAATATTGCTACATATCACCCTCATGTAGCAATGTTTGCCCATGTGACTCAAATGTTGCTACAGATGACCCATGTGTTGCTACATATGTTGCTACAGATGACTGATCTGTTGTTATAGATGCCTTAAATGTTGCAACATATAACCCTTATGTAGCAACGTTTGACCATTTGAGACATATGTTGCTATAGATGACCCATATGTTGCTACAGATGACCCTTATGTAACAACATTTGATTAAGTACTTGCTCTCAATATAACATCACCTACTATGAACTTGCTCTCAATATAGCATAAAATAACACAAGTGATTAAATAAAACATTGTCATTAATTACAAACACATTGTCAAGGCTCCAAGCTCCTAGACATTATCCCAGTAGCCCAAACGCATTGCATTCGACCAACTGCATTGTCACACAACAGGGTTTGGGGAGGTTGAATTGTTGTCCTGGTAATCAAATAGTCAATAAATGCAAGTGAATATGATCCGCATGCGGCTTTGGTTTCATTTGTTACCATGGGTTCCAATCGAACTTCAAATTCTCATGCTTCATTGAGGAATTTATCTGGCAAATGCTTCATTATTCCACTTTGCTCCAACAATTTTGGCAGAAACTCGAACACAGGTTGTAAGAATGTCAAAAACTTGGCATGTTCCATACCCTTCAGCTGGCAGTCATAAACATTCATGCAACCCTCGTGCAAGAGGATCTCAAGAGTCACAAAATGAGTTTTGTTCAGGTTTATGACTGCCAAAATTCTTTTTGCACCAATCCAATCCATGCCTCCTAGATATGGTCTAATGCCCCTGACATAGTTAATCATATCTTCATCCTATTCAAACTCATTAATTAACTGTGTAAAGCTTCTGCTATCAACTGTTGTTGCCTCCTCGCTCATTTTGTCATATCTTTGTTTGAAGTTGGAATAGAAATTGAGATCTAGAATTCTATCTGTGGAATCATAGTACTCAGGGTATCTCACATGCCTCTCCCGCATGAGGGTAAGGATTTCATCAATATATTGAAATAAAAAATAATATTAAAGAGTAAAGAAGAGTAATCATTGAAAAGATAAAACAAACGAACATTATAAATTGAATGTACAAGTAGAGAAAAATTACCCAGTCTTTCTACCAAATCTTCATGCTTGTCATGGTCCTAAAATCTTCTCCTCTAAAAATATGCATGTCGTATTGTGCATGCAGAACCTTTGCTCTCGTCAGTTCCACCAATTTGTTCTTTTAAGTAATATACACACGCTTATAAACATTCACATGCTTAAACTCCAGCACGTCCTATCCTACGTCCATTGGTAATTTTCGAAATATCTTCTTCTTCAAATTTTGTATTGCCTTGATAAAGAATTTTTTTCTCCTCTTGGCATGTGAAGTATATGGATGCCGAACATTCTTTGATGGAATGACCTTGACCCCCCTTTTGTTTTTAAATTCATTGACAACTCGACTCAATGTTTGAAGATACATGATAGAATCTTCATCTTGTTTCTTGCACTTCTCACAAAGAAAGTCAGAGCATCTTCTACAAGAGGTAGCCCTTTGGTCTTGTCCAACACCAGCCCTAATATCACCACCAACATCAACACCAGCACTAGCATCAATACCACCACCAACATCAACCCCATCAAAATCAACTAATTCATTATCAACTATGTCTCTTTTGATGGTTCTTGCTCCAGCCAATTTCATTTTAACTCTATCCACAACAGGATCAAATAAGGTTTCAACCAACCCTAGAGTAATTAGATATGGCATTTTCAATTCCTTTTATGTTTGGACAAGTCATGATTGCACAACCTAAAATTATAAAAATGAGTTATCCGTAGGATTATTTGAGTGAGATATTGCTACATATGGGGTCATATGTTGCTAATAGGTGGGGTCATATGTTGCAACATATGGGATCTGTAGCAATATTTGTGTCACATATTGCAACATATGCATCATATATAGCAACATATGCATCATCTGTAGCAACATTTGGGTCATATGTTGTAACATATGTATCAAATGTTGCTACAAATGATGCATCTATAGCAACATTTGGGTCACATGTTGCTATAGATTAGTGATATGTCGCAACATATATGGGCGTAATAAAATAATAACTTATTGCATCATGAGGAGGGTTATAAAGATCTGGAGGATTATTGACAGTTTTTGTTTTTGCTCTCAACCATCTCAATATCCTTGGAGATGAGATATCTTCTTCTGCAGTTACTTCATGGGTCAAATAAGGAATGGATTCAAATGCCCAAGCCTATAAAAAAAGGAAAACATGTCACAAATCAAATGTTGAATTATTCAATAAAATATAAAAAGATTAAGAACATTTATGTTTACCATGAAAGCTCATGGAAAGCCAAATAAGTTATTGGTCTTTGGAAATAAAGGTTTCAACAAGTATTTGACAGTTAATTCAAAGTTGTCATAACCCCAAGGATAGTTGTTGAAAGCCTCAATATTCTGAGATAAATTCACTCATTTAAAGAATATGTTGTTGTTGACATCTTTGGCCAAAAGTACATTATGTACAAACCAAAGTAAGCATAGCGACTCCTTGTGTTTCTTTGATGTATCCTCGTCATTCAACAAATATATTAAATCAGGATTTTTGAAGCTTGTGCCAACAAGGGACACCAAGTCCTGCTCCTCATTTGACTGTCTTGTTTCTTCTTTTTCTCCTTTCTTTCATCTTCATGGTTGTTTTTTGACTATGAATTCAGGGATTGACTCAGAAGGAAGATGACATTTTAACCCTGAAACTATGGTAAACTCTCTTCTGCCAAAGAAGAGTGGCATGCCACAATAATTAATCAAAACCTCATCCTTCTTTTCAGGATTCTAAAAAACGAACCTTCTTTTCAGAAGTTTATAGACCATGGTCATTTGAAAACGTGCATTATTATTCTCTGGAAAATCAAGAAAATGACCAAAACAACTATTCCTAAAAAAATCTTTCAAACCCTTCTACTTGAGCATGACCCTGAAGGAGTCGAAAGGTTTTCTCATGGCTGACCTCATAATGTTATCACCAGTAGCATTAGGCTGCAAATGGACAGGAAAAGTGTGTGCATTGATAATTTTGGTCTCATCATCATCCTCAACTTCATTTTTTTATTGTTTTTCTTCCTCAACTTCTTTTTGTTTTCCTTTGTCTTCATCAACTTCATTTATTTTTTCTTCTTCTTCCTCAACTACTCTTTATTTTTTCCTTCTTCTTCCTCAACTATTTCTTTATTTTTTCCTTCTTCTTCCTCAACTCTTTTTTGTTTTCCTTTATCTTCCTCAACTTATTTTTTATTTCCCTCTTTTTCCTCAACTTCTTCTGCTCTTTCTCCATCATCATCAACTTCATTTTTTTCTTTTTCTCTTTCTTCATATTCTTTTTGAGAAAATTCTGGCTCTACTTGAGAAGAAGAAACTGCTTCAGATGCAAGTTCTTCTAAAAGAGTGGTAGTCGAATTTTCATTCTTCCTACAAGTTTTAGTCATAAGCGTCTTCTGAATCTTTGTGTCTGTTGTTTCATTTCTTAATACAATTTTTATTTTGTCAGGAGGCATTATATATGTATCTGCAACCACAAAAATCAAATATTTCTTAACAAAGATAACCACAACCAAACACAACAACACAACACAAACAAGACAACACACAACACGATACATACAACACAAACAACAATTACGATTCAATACCACACATGAACCAACCAACAAACCACAAAACCCTCTCTAAACCCTAACCAACGAACTACAAATTGAACTTTTTGAAATCAGATAATATTTCAAAAGGAATAACTATCCAACCATCCTACAAACAAATAAGTGATAAAGCCACTAAAAACGTCCTGATTTAATATGAGTACGTATTTCTCAAAACCCTAATTAAATTTTACCTAAAAAGACATCAGATAAACTAGAAATGATGAGGGCAACAACGCCTTGTTGTAGAAGTGGATCACAACAGATTACCATTGATGTTGTAGAAAATATCGCAACAACAACCTTGATTTGTGAAGGAATAATGGAACGATAGAAAGGAAATAAGAGAAAAGAAAACAAAGATTAGTAAAAATAAATTAAATTTGAAATATGAAACGACCTTTTATAGAGGAGGGGAGAGAGGGAAAAATGAAGGGACGATTGTTTTAAACCTTTTTAAATTTTTTTTTTTTTTGAATTTTGACAATTCAAAGTGTGACATATGTTGCCACATATATCTTTTCTGTTGGGGCACATGCAGATAATTCTGTGGTGTTTTTTACAACAGAGATTATATATGTTGCCACTGACACCACATTTCTTCCTTTCCATCACAATAGGCATTTGTTCCAACAAAATAAAAATAATATTAATAATTATTAATATTAATATTATCAGCAAAAATGAACAATTGGTGACAATATAATGTTTTCACATATCTCCTTTCTGTGACATATGTTACCACATATCTTCTTTCTGTGACATATGTTGCCACATGTATCCTTTCTGTTGGGACACATGCAGATAATTATGTGGTGTTTTGTACAACAGAGGTTATATATGTTGCCACAGACATCACATTTCTTCCTTTCCATCATAATTGGCATTTGTTCCAACAAAATAAAAATAATAATAATGATCATTAATATTACTATTATCAGCAAAAATAAATACTTCACCAATTGTTTTATACAACTTATCAACAAAAAGATAATTCACAATGGTATACATAACCATCAATCTAATCAATGGTGGTAACCACAACATTTTCATCGAACTTTGCTTTTTTAGGTCTAGGCCTAACATAGTGACTTCGAGCCTTTAAAATTCCATAATTCCATAGGAGTGAAGCATATCTCATGTGAAGGGTTTCAGAACTAATTCCATCAAATGGTACTTGTAGTCCATTACTCAAAAACTCAGTGTATGCAGCAACAAAAAGTCGACAGTCTCTGCATGGTATATCATCAATTAAAAAATATAATAAACCTATTAACACCACATTTCAATAGTGGTAAGACAAAAAAATAATGTGATACTTACAGATTATTGCTTGATTATTGGGCAATACCAATAACATGTATGACTTCGAATAGGTGAGATTTGTTCTTTCCTTGGTAAGTTTCAAGAACTGACCAGTTGGTTCGGTCTTTTTGATAAAAAAAATCCGTTGGATTCAAGGTGCTTTGGCAACAATGTAAACAACTTTTAAATCTTGATCGGAGCACAATTTTCTGTTAGTCCTAGATGAGGACATCAAATCATACACCTTTATGCATCGTTCCTTCAATACAATGACTGCTAAGATCCAATGAAACTCCCCATTATAATTTACACTGTGAGATGCCAAGGCAGTCTACCACTTATATCAAACCCTTTGATAGTGCCAACGATTTTATTCTCATATTCAAGAACAGCACTGGCATTGTCAATGTATGTTTTGAAAAAACAATTAGTAGTGGTATATCGATAGTTAGAATGACTCTGTTGCTTCGACTTCTTCCGCAAATAGTATAAAATGACATCCACATGCTGCACAGATGCATCAACAAGTGTATTTCTGTATCAATTTATTTGTATGTATTCATGTCTTAATCAAAAGATAAAAGTGGGCATGTATTTACCTCATCAGTCTAGCACTTATTGGGTTGAGACATTACGTAGAATCAGTCTTCTTCTTTGAAAATGCAACTACAAAATTAAGTTGTTTGAACTCAAAATCCAAGCAATTGGCTAAGTAGTGATCGTCCTTGTCTCTTCTACAATTGTGTAATCATTATAAATAATTATTTAGTGGACAACAAGAAGAAATACTAATAATAGTTGAACGACTTTACTTTTTTGCATGATGCTTGTAAAGACCCTCGTTTATCCATTGCGAGAAGGATGACATTAGTTCAGTTGGACCCTCGCCGTCAATGTTAAAACCTTCAAATGGAT
Organism: Solanum bulbocastanum; assembly: GCA_037074985.1. Classification (NCBI taxonomy): domain Eukaryota; kingdom Viridiplantae; phylum Streptophyta; class Magnoliopsida; order Solanales; family Solanaceae; genus Solanum; species Solanum bulbocastanum. The sequence goes on along the minus strand of CM073602.1, from coordinate 15,981,154 downwards.
ATTGTTGTTTCACATTACAACTGACGACTTCGAGTTTCTTCTCTTTCTCTTTCTCTTTCTCTTTCGCTTTCTTTTTCACTTTCTCCTTCTCCTTCTCCTTCTCCTTCTCCTCCTCCTCCTTCTCCTGCTCCTTCTCCTTCTCTTCCTCCTCCTCCTCCTCCTCCTCCTTCTCCTTCTCCTTCTCCTTATCCTTCTCCTTGACTTTTGGGTTTGAATGTGATACTGGAGCAATAGTCATTGATTTTTTCCCCGAATGTGATACTGGAGCAATAGTCATTGATTTTTTCCCCACTAATTATAGATAGTGATTGGGAAATAGATTTTTTCAACCTCCTACACTTTGTGAAATCTTCTTGGTTGTATGGACATCAATATTATTAGTCATTTCCTTAAAAATATCAGTGAGTTCTTTAACACGACTAATAAAATAATCATGTTGCTACTCACATTTTTTGCATAGACAAAAAGAGCATTTGATGTTAGAAGAGGAAGCAACACCAATAAAAGATTGAGTTGTTGTCATGGATGAAGCTTCTTATATCATTTCATCTACAAGGTTAAAAAAAAAAGGTTGAGAGTTTACAATTGATTATAAAATAATAATGGGTAGCAATTTATACTTATGTTGACACATGATATTCTGTTGCCACAGATGTACCTTCTGTTGCCACAAATGAATATTCTGTAGCCACAAATGAATCTTCATGCGCCACAGATGAATCTTCTGTTACTACAGATGACTATTTTGTTGCCCTAACAAATAGGTGATATGTTCCAACATGACAACTCTGTTGGAATATATACCAACATATCACTAAAATGTAGTAACATACGACACATCTTTCAACAAATGAAATATATGTTGGACAACTGAACAAGACTATATTTCTAAAATCATATGAACAAAATAGTCACAAAAAGAACAACAAAAGCAACAAAAAAGGAATTTTCACTAAATGTTAACAATACATATACATTTCCTCAAAATTAGATTTTTTTTGGATTTGTTGATTTTCTTTCAAAGACAATAAATAATAGGTACCATTACACCATTATTCAATTTTCACATCTATAGAACGATTTATTGTTCATTAACCCAAGAAAAAAACTTAGTATTGTTCAAAAATTGTAAAATCTTTCAAAAAAATGACTAACCCATTTTAAGTCGAACACAATCTTCAGTTCAGAAAGAGTCACGATCGGAGATGAGGAGGAAGATAAGATAACGGGGCAAAATATTTGTTTTGATAGTCGGATTTTCGGATTTTCTAAGAAGAAGAAGAGAAGAGAGAACGTTGGGAGAAGAAGAGGAAATTTTATTTTCTTTTACTTTTTTTTTAAATGGTTTGAATAGAAGTATAAAAATTGAAAAATGAAGTGTTTTTTTGTATTCTATAAAAGATTAGGAAATTTTGAAAATATTAATTTGATCCCAAATTTACTTAATTATATTTTGAAGTAGATTTGACCCGGTTTTGATCAAAATGTCACCAAAAATAAAATCAAAACTTAATTGAGACTTTCATTTAATTTTCTCACTGTATTCAGTAGTCAAAATTCAATCGACGGCTATCTGTAGGTATCTACAACTTTTCCGATCAGGACATGGAGGCGGCTCCCTCCAATCCTACTCATAATATCATCTCCACCGCCCCTTCCGCCGCAATTAATTCCTCCGTCGCGACCCACCGGAATCCGCTAAGAGTTGACTGGCCGACAGTAGACGGACCACTGGGTCTCTCGGAGCAGGAGTCCGTCAATCACGCGCGTAGATTCTTCAACTTCGGATTTTTACTTCTTCCTTGGCTTTGGGTTGTCAATTGCTTATACTTTTGGCCTGTTCTTCGTCGTCCTAGCTCCTATTATCATCCAGATCTCCGCCGATGTAAGTCCTTTATACTTTTGGTTAAAACCTCTATATAATTGAGACGCATTGCGTAATTTGCTTATTTATTTGGAGAAATCCATCTGAATAACCCCAATGTTAACGGCATTTCCCAACTGTTCCGAAAAGAATTGAAGGGTTCGAGTTTAAGGGCGAACTCATGAAATAGGACATGATATCTTAGATGTTTTTCTAACAAAATGAATACCTGTAACTACATTAACTTTTGGATTACTGTGTAATGATTTCCTTAGTCTTCTTCATTTTTGTATTTTCTTTTTCCAAAACTGCTTTGAAAGAATTTCTTCTTCTTCTTTATTTGAGTTGAGTGGTCTCACTATCCTCCCCAGAACCACTTGTGTAATTACACAGGGTTTGTCATTGTTTTTGTTGTTTTACTTAAAGTGCATTAAATTCAAATTCATAGATAAACAAAAAATTTACAACAATGTAGTTGGAAAAGAATATTGTTCGACTCTCTCAAGTAAATGCCACCAAATTTATTGGGATGGAATGTGAACTTATATGCTTCTACTGTTTCATGAGTGTACTATTTGCTTTTGGGTTTTTGGGGTTAATTTGGTCAGCTTCGGCATTATGTTACTGTAGGGGGACATGTCCTATTTGTTTTATTATGTGTTAGGTAAGCTAGAACCAGAAGTTGTGTGGATCAGCCATGAGATAGTAAAGATAAACCTTACCATACGGATCCCATTCAGATCACAATCTGAATCTTTTCATGCTATGTTAATTCTTGCTTCTACTTTTGTGCTGCTGCAAGTTTTCTTAAACCTTTCACTTATTTCTCATCTAGATTAATATTAGGACATGAGAAAATGAACTCATGAAGGTATTTGTTACTGTAAAACATCTTATCTGGTTGTCTCGTTTAGTCTGATGTGATGTATGTTTGAAAGTGTTATGTTGATGTGGTACTTGTTGATTGCATTATTAAGGCAATAGATACTTAGATAGTCAAAACTGGAATAAACGCCTCTAGCTCAATAGATTTAGGAAGCTTATTGAACAATTACACAAGGTAGGTGAGAAGTTCACAACCTTTGAGGCCTGGGGCAGGGGGCAGGATTGCTGAAAAGGGGTCTTAAGTTTTGAGATGCTAAAGGAATATTCATTAAACCTGGTACTTCGAATTAATCACTAGATACTACAAATCAATTTGTTGGTAACAAAGTTAATGTTAAGAGTGATGACCAAAAAGCGCTTGATATTCAAGAAATATAAATCAAATGTAATCCATGTTTTGGAGTTGACTTCTCTATTTAAATGTAGAGACTTTTTACAGTTGTGCCTGCATTATGTTTAGCTGGATAACAAAACATTTTACAGATGATTAGCTCAAAAGAAAAAAATGAAACATTTTCCAGGTGTTATTCTCCCTCTTTCTTCTAGGATGGTTATGTTTACATCAGTGTTTAGGGGAGTGTGGAGTGCTAAAAAGCGACAAAAGACCAAAATAAATCAAGAAAAAATATATAAGCAAAAATACATTTTAAAAAAACTAGAAAAGGTTACCCTTTAGTTGTCTTATCACAGAACAGACATACAATTGTTGTCCTATTGATCCACTAACTTTTTTCCCATGTTTTCATGCCGGGTCAGCCATTTGCAATCGCGGATAAGATTTAAGAAAAATAATCAACATTATATTTTTATCACTATTAAGAAACAAAACAATTCAGCAATGTATAGTTTAATCACTGTGAGGAAAAAAAATTCAGCAACATATAATTTAAATAATCAAGGCTACGCAGGGCAAAGTAAAACAGAATAAAAAACGAGGTGGAAAGAAAGAAGAAAAATCCTAGGCTAGTTGCACCAGTAAGAAGAAGAAGAACTAGGTAAGTCATGCCTTTTTTTAATTCTTTAAAATCAATCAATTATTACTTAGAAAAAAATAAAAGTGTTGCTTTTCTCGCTTCACCGCTTCTAGTCGCATCGCGCTTCAAGCCCAGAAGCAGTCACTTCTTTTCACATGCCTCGCTTCAGCTAGCTGAAGCGCTGAACCCTCGCTTCGCTTCGTCGCTTAAAGCGATGAAACGCTCTCTTTTCTGAACACTAGTTTACATGGAATTAAATTTAGTTGGATGATGAGTCCTTTCCCAGATGTTATAAGTTGTACCATTTTGATCTTCTAGGGTGGTTAGCCATATTTTTAGAGCACTAGTTTGAGAAGTTAAACAACGGTAACTGGGGCATAACTTAAGAGTGTATAGCAAGCATTACTAAAAAATATTATTACTTATATGAAAAAATGAAATTGATGAATTAGAAACTAGTTTGTTAGAGAAAGCTTGAATAAAAATGTGTGTAGAAAATAATTATTGTTTTGGGGTTAGTGATTTTATTAGCTTTGACTACACAACTTGTAATGAATGCTTCATTTTGGTGAGAAAGGACTTAACGGTTGTTTGGTAGGGTGCATTAGAAAAATATAATGCATGCATTAACTTTGTGTATAACTAATACGTTATTTGATACACTTTTTCAACCTATGTATTATTATGGAGGGTATTATGCTATGTATAATTAATACATGACGAATCATTGTGTTAGTAATGCAAGGAGTTCAAATGCATGCATTAGTATAGTTAAAGACACAATAGCCTCGTAGAACCTTTTCTACATTATTTCCACCATATTTGTGAAGGGTATATTTATGAACAAATAATTGTTTATTAAAAAAAAAAAAAAAGAAATGCATGTTATTTTAATATACCAAATCAAAGAGTGCATAAGAAATAATCTTAGCATAACATATACCAGCATTACTACTGGCAACACTACTAATACATTCTCTTCAACACTATTTTTTTTACACCCTAACAACGACCCCTTAATGTTCTGGCCAACAAGAAATTGCAAGATTTCAAAAGTGCTAAATTAGGAAAACGGGGCTCTGCTTGTCTGGAAAACAAAATAGAATTTCTTTCAAGTCTTATCCTCCTTCAAGAAAGATAAAACTGCTTGAGTTGGTGCATTTAGATTTATGTGGTCCAATGAAGACAAGAACTTTGGGTGGTGCACTTAACTTTGTTTCTTTTATTGGTGATTGCTCAAGGAAACTTTGGCTCTACGTCTTGAAGACTAAAAGACCAAGTGTTGGAGGTCTTTAAGCAGTTTTAGGCTTAGTTGAGAGTGTTGAGAGAGAAAATAGGAAAGAAGTTGAAGTGTATTCGTACTGATAATAATGGTGAATATTGTGGACTGTTTGATGAATTTGCAAGCAATAAGGTATCAACCACCAGAAGACTCCTCCTAAAACTCCTAAGTCTATGGTTTGGCAAAGAGGATGAACAAGACCTTGATGAAAAGAGTTAGATGTTTGTTTCTTGAAGCAAAGTTGTCAGGTTCTTTTTGGGGTGATGCTTTATTAATCGTTGCACATGTTATTAACCTATATCTTGTTATTGCTTTGAAGAGTGATGTTCCAAGCGAAGTTTGGTATGAGAAGGATGTTTCCTATAACAATTTGAGAGTAGCTATTGTTCACTTTCTAAAAATATGGGAGGAAACTCTCTTTCCGGAAACTCCTTGCCGAAAACGCCATTTCTTTCTACTCTCAACTCCCACATTCCGTGGTAGCTTTTTCACCGAACTCTCTTTCTTTCTTTATTTTCTTCTTTCACTAGCAGAGCTCTTCCTCTCTAGATCATAGATGGTGGAAAATAGGATATATTTCAATGCAGGCTTCAAGTCTTTCGACATCACAAGATGGACAGTGGGGAGAGACATTTGGTTTGAATGGGTCGAGAGAAGTCGCAACATGATGAGGTCTTCCATGAGTGTGAAAATCATGAAATGGCTCTGCACAGTCTTCAAGGAAGCATCCAAGGACAGAGAAAAAGGTATCAGAAGATGGAAATACAAAGAAAAATTCACTGAGACTTTCTGCACTAGGAAAGTGAATGAGTATGGTAGATTCTTGAGCATTCTAAACTCTTGCTGGTCAGGGAAGAGTAGTTATAATAGTCCCAGAGTTGGCTATAGATGCTGGGTGGGATGAGATAGCTTCTAAGATAGAGAGGTTCATTCAATGCTCTCACCAACTGAAGAATGCAGTACAACCCAAACTATTTAAGAAGGACCTCTCTTATGCCACAACAGCTAGGGAAAGCAAATGGAGATCAAACACTTCGGGTGAGACAAAGATCTCGTACAGTGAAGGAAACCTTCAAGTTACAGGGACACCAGGGGCAAGAGACAATGGACTTTTCAAGAGGTGCATTGTGGGCTCTTTTGATGAGGGAGAAACACGACTTCCCTCCTTATCAGACATCAGGAGATGAATTGCAGTCTCTTGGAAAGGAGTGTTTGGGATCAACATTAACGAGATGGCCAACAAGATGTTCCTCTTCGAATTTCCAAACAGGTACATGGCAGAACAAATCATACAGAGGGAGTGGAGGTGGGGGAAGATCAAATTTAATTTTCAGTGGTGGAAGCCTGTAGTAGGATGTGAAGATTCCAATCAAAAAGCCAAATCCACTTGGATTAGAGCTTTAGGAGTACCTCTACAACTCTGGTCACAAAGAATCTTCACAGAAATTGGAAATCTTTGTGGAGGATGGGTCGAAACTGAGGAGGAGACGGGTTTAAAGAACCATTTGAAGTGGGCAAGAATTAAAATCCGTGGAGATGGAAAAAACTGCCCGAGCGAGATTTCGATTGAGAGAGACGGGATAAATTTTTTTATCCCAATTTGGGTAGAGACAAAAGTCCAAATCTTGATGCCGGCAGTAGAAGAAAATCACCAGCTAGTCATGCTGGAGCTGGGAGAGTGCAGCAAAGAACCTGGAGGTTTGCACCAACAGGTAATAGAGCTGTCTCCTACAGAGAAAGGATAAGATTTTTTGAAAAAGTCAGATGGTGTGCAGATGAGGCACATGGGACTCCCAGATACAGCTGAAGTCTTTTTAAATGAGACCCCACGCTCATGTGCTAAGGAAGTGGAGACCCAAGTCTATTTTAGACAATTTTTGGGCCAGGGCAATAGTAAAAAAAAGATTGGGCCTGATAGAGCAAATATCATTTTAAATGACTTATCTGGCTCAAGTGAGGTAGCCTTTATTGATCCTTTATGTTTTTGAAATAGAGGACCATGCTCTAGTTTTAAAGAGCACTCTTCTACAACATGATACTACAATAAAGGAAGGGCATGCAGAACATGGGAACTCAATTATAAGCTCAGGAGATGCTTTGAATCTCTTAAAAACGATGGCGATCAAGGTTAGCAGTGATAAAGCAAATTTAATTCTGGAAATTCAGAAGGATCAAAATACTACATCAAGCATGCAGACTGTCAAACAAATTGAGGAGTGGGTGGTGGAGGATGTGTATCCCATACTAAATGACATGAGCTCTGCAGTACAAAAAGAGAAGGAGACATCTATGTGGGTAAGACAAAATCTTATCAAGCTGGGAAAAATGTTTGGTGTGGATTTTCAAGGACATGAGGAGGAATCTCTGGAGCTACTTATGCAAATAGACAGTTGCAGACAAGCTAGGAAGATGGAAAGTGATTCTATTAGCAAAAGGCCTAGGTACAAGGTGGTTCAGAAATTGAAAAGGCTGACTTCTTTTGATATTAATTTCAAATGTGAGGGGAAGAGCTTGGGGAAAGAGGACAAAATTTTACAATGAAAGTAAAACTTGTGTCCTGGAATGTTAGGGGATTGAATAGTGGGGATAAGAAGAGATTTGTGAAGAGTTTAATCTCCAACTGAAGGCTGACATTGTATGTTTACAAGAGACAAAGTTAGAGGGGAAGATCCATGATATAATAAAAGAGATCTTGGGTGGTAGATGGGTTAAGTATGCTTGTTTACAAGCTCGTGGCACTAGGGGGGCATTTTAATGTTATGGGACAGTAGATCATGGGAAGGGGAAGTGCTGGAAACAGGTTCCTATACCCTCACCTGCAAGTTTGAGGCAGTGCTTCAGGATTTCAATTGCCATATAACAGGAGTCTATGCTCCTAATGGCAGAGTTGAGAGAGAGCATTTGTGGGAGGAAATAGGTGTTGTTAGAAGTCTTTTTGAGGGACCTTGGGCATTGTGTGGAGATTTCAACATCATAAGATATCCATCAGAAAAGAGAAACTGCTAAAGGAGAACTCTAGGTATGATAGAGTTCTCTGATTTATTGAAGATATTGACTTGGTGGACTTACAATTGGTAGGGGGTAACTACACTTGGTTTAAAGGGGACAATAACAATGCTGCTTCTAGAATTGATAGGATTTTAATTTCCAAGGAGTGGGATGCCAACTTTAGTAGAATTCAACAAGTGGTACTACAGAGACTCTGTTCTGATCATAGTCCCATTGCTTTACAATGTCGAACTTGGGAGCAAAACAAATCATATTTCAAGTTTGATAATTGGTGGCACAACACGGAGGGTTTTGTGGAAAAAATTAGAGAATGATAGGAGTCTATTGTATTCACTGGTAAGCCTGATTATATCCTTGGGTGTAAGCTCAAGGCCCTAAAAGGCAAATTGAAGGAGTGGAGTAGAACCAGCTTGAGCAACCCAGGGTTACAGAAGGTCCAAATCCTAAGTCAGTTAGCTATGCTGGATGCGGTAATGGAGAATAGAGTCCTAACAGAAGAAGAATCAACAATGAAGGCATCTTTGATTATGAACTATGACGAGCATCTTAAAAATGAAGAGATAGCATGGAGACAAAGATCAAGAGCGTTGTGGCTGAAAGAAGGGGACAAAAATACTAAGTATTTCCACAAAGTGGCCAATGCACACAAAAGATGCAACAACATTGATCAATTGATAATTCAAGATGAAACAGTGAAGGATCCAGAGAGAATTAAAGGGGAGATTATTGGTTTTTATCTGAAGCTTTATTCAGAAACCTCATATAGAAGACCTTCCAGCAACCTTATCAACTGTCTAATAGCTGAAAATGAACTGTTACAAAGGGAGTTTAAGGAGCAAGAAGTACTGGCATGTCTAAAGATGTGTGCCATGGACAAAGCTCCTAGTCTAGATGGCTACACAATGGGGTTTTTAATCAAGTGTTGGGATGTAGTTAAGAAGGATATCATGGATACCTTTAAGAATTTCCATTCTCATAATATCTTTGAGAAGAGCTTTAATGCCACCTACATTGCTTTGATCCCAAAGAAGAATGGTGCCAAGGAACTGAGAGATTTTAGGCCCATCAGCCTCATAGGAATTGTATATAAGTTGTTATACAAATTGCTGACTGAAAGGCTGAAGAAAGTGGTTGACAAGCTAGTAGATGCTCAACAGATGGCATTCATTAAAAATCGACAAATAATGGATGCCATTCTGGTTGCGAACGAAGTAGTAGATTCAAGAATTACCCAAGGAAAGGCAGGAATTTTGTGCAAACTGGACATAGAAAAGGCATATGACCATGTGAACTGGAAGTTTTTGTTGAAGATGTTTGCATGTATGGGTTTTGGAAGGAGGTGGATTCAGTGGATCAAGTATTGCATCTCCACTGTCAGATTCTCAGTCCTCATAAATGGTGCACCAGAAGGTTTTTTCCCTGCTCAAAGAGGTTTGAGGCAGGGAGATCCCCTATTTCCTTTCCTTTTTATCATTGTTATGGAGGCCCTAATTAACATGATAAAGATGTCCAGAGAGAACGAATGCCTTGAGGGTTTTGAGGTAGCTACAACTCAAACCTCAATATCAAATGGCAACATGGAAGTCACTCATACAGCTTAATCTTTTATGATGCTAATGAGGGACAACTATTGGTTTTAAGATCAATCTTGGTGTTGTTTGAAGGAGTCTCAGGTTTGCATATCAACTGGAGAAAGAGTCGGTTGTTTCCTATTAATAATGTCTCTAATATGGAGGAACTGTCTTGGATTTTAGGAGGGGAAGTAGGTTTTTTTCCTACCATTTATTTGGGCATGCCCTTAGGTGCCAAATCAAAGGCTTTGAACATCTGGAACCAGTGATTGAAAAGTGTGAGAAAAAGCTTACCAGATGGAAATCTCAATATATCTCCTTGGGAGGCAGAGTCACTCTCATTAATTCAGTTTTGGATGCCTTACCTACTTACATGATGTCCATCTTCCCTATTCCTAACGGGGTGATACAAAGACTTGATAAAATTAGGAGGGATTTCTTATGGAAAGGGACAGGGGAAAATGATTCCACTGTCAAACATTTAGTCAAAGTGGAACAAGGTTCTCTGGGGGAAGAAACATGGGGGTTTGGAGTAAGGAATTTGAAAAAGCAGAGCAAGACCCTTAGACTAAAGTGGTTATGGAGGTATTCTCAAGAGCCTCAACCATACTGGGGAAAAGTAATTCAAGCAAAATATGGAGAGGAGAACAAGTGGATGACAAAGGAGGTCCTTACACCATATGGGGTAAGCCTATGGAAGTCCATCAGAATCTTGTGGCCTCTCTTGAAGATCAATACGACCATCAGGGTAGGAAATGGCATCAAGTTCATTTTGGGAGGATAAATGGTTGGGCAGCTTTTGCTTGAAAAGTATCTTTCCAGAGATGCATGACTTGGCAGTGAATAAACAAGTGAGTGTAGCTGAGGTTTGGACACAACATGGATGGAATTTCCAGTTTAGAAGGAATTTCAATGATTGGGAAATCGAGACCGTGACTGATTTTTTTTGGAAGGCTGGAAGCTTTTACAGGAACAAGGGATGAACATGATAGATGATGGTGGAGCAGAAATAACAAAGGCACATTCAAGGTAAACTTTGCATATAAGTTGCTAAATCAAGATGGACAACAACCTTCTCTTTGGCCTTGGAAGCAGATTTGGAAACCTAAAATCCCTTTCAAGGTGTCATGTTTCACTTGGCTTCTGGCAAGAGAAGCAATTTTAACACATGAAAATCTAAAGAAAAGGAAGTTCTCCATGTGTTCTAGATGTTATTTATGTGGGGAAGAGGTTGAGACAGTCTGTTCTCCAGTGCAGAATAACATCCCAGCTATGTAGGATTTTCATTAGGCTCAGGGGTTTTGCTTGGGCTATGCCTCACAAAATGACACATCTTTTATACAGTTGGGGAGAAGTAGGGGTGGGAGCTGCAGATAGAGATAGATGGAGGATTGTCCCAGCCTGTATTTGGTGGACTGTTTGGAAAGAAAGAAATGCTAGATGTTTTGAGAGCAAGAGTTGTGATCTTCAAAAGATCAAACTAAATTGTATCAGGCTTTTTTGCTTCTGGTGCAAGCAAATGTATTTAGAGGACACTGAATCCATTATAGATATCCTAGGTTCCTGGTAGGATTCAGATTCAGTTTTCTTACTTTTTGACAAGCTGTAAATATGGTTTAGTGCAACCCATGCACTAGTTCAATGAATATACACAATGTTACCTTCTCAAAATAAAAATAAAAATAAAAATATAGAGCTACATGACTCCAAATCTTGCTTTGTTAGTTTCTAATGGAAGACCAAGTTGTTGGCAGCACTCAGTTGAAATTTCAGCTTAATCCAATAAGAAACAAATCAGGAATTGCCAAAAGAAGCTGGCTGGTCAGATTTATTTTCATCTGCACACTTTCTCTATATATTGTGCTCTACTTCTCTGCCAAACCATTAAGCTAAGAAGTTTTTTGTTGTTGATACCTTGTTGCTTGCGGTGTTCGTCAACAATATTCACCACCCTTATCAATTCGAATACACTTCAGCTTCTTTCCAGCTTCTCTCTCACCTAATGCCTGACTGCTTAAAGACACCCAACACTTGATCTTTAGTCTTCAAGACATTGACCCCAAAGTTTCCTGGAACAATTATAGGTGTTGTGAAAGGTGGTTGCCTCGTCGCCAATGGCAATAGGAGAGGCGAGGCGACCCTTTTCGCCTATTAGCTTTGTGGCGAGGCGATCTTCAAAAGGTGACGCCCATGGCAAGAAAGGGGTCACCTTTTGTATTTTCTTAAAAAAAGACGACCAATTTAGGGTTTTAAAAGTTCAATGGTAATTTTAGGGGTTCTTTCCAAATTTGCACAGTTGCACTCTTAGACCTCGACTGTGACTCCAACCAGTCAACTCAACTAGACTTCTCCGTCGATCAACCAGGCTTTGCAGGCGACTTCAAAGTCTAACCAATACGTATTTCTTCTTTTCTATTTTGTTCTCTAGCTAAGTAACTCTGAAGTCGGAAGAAGAAAAGAAGAAATACGTATTGGTTAGACTTATTTCTTCTTCTGACTTCAGAGTTACGTATTTCCTAGAGGAGGATGAGATTTGAAAGACATTTCTATTTGTTCTCTAGCTAAGTAGTGCTGACACTTCTCTATTTTGGCACTCTTGAAATCTGACAATAATGTCTTCTTAGCCAGAATATCAAGTCCTTTCTCTATAATCTGGCTAAGCCTCTTATGTCATAACGCACTCGGGGTGAGTAGAAATGCACTGTTTTCCATATCCAATAATAATAAGATTATTTTTCCTTTCTCTGCTCCCCCCCAAAACATTTTCTATTTTATATAGACTCGCTCCATCTTTTTCCAAGAATTCATCCACTTCGATCCTGTTCGGGTGTGGGAACACGTAGCGTTACCTGGCGTCTTTTCTTGCTGTGACGATCATATAACCATATATTAACAGCTTCAGATTTCATATAGTATAGGTTGGGCGGAGCTTAAAGAAGCAAGCCCCTACCCCCTTCTTTAGCGCTTGTTCGTTCTATAAGACTTCCTTCTTGTTCTCGGTGAAGGAATCGGAGCTGCTATAGAATCAGCATCTTACTCTTTAACGGCAAGCGCAACTTGACTTGTACCTGGAACAGAGAAAAAGGGTATCCAATTGAAATCCAGGCACTTTTTTCTATTTTTCTCTTCTTACATACTTGTAATCTGGAAGGTAGATGGTGTGGGAAAGCAAGAAGGAAGAGAGCTAACCAGGGAAAGAACTGAACGAGGAAAGAGAGGACCCGATGCTTCATCTGCTTCTTTAGCTTTGTAGACTTCAAACACGCGCTATTGCGTGAAAGATTTCCCATCCCCCCAAAAAAAAAGAGAGACCGAATTTCTTCCACCTTCCCTGGCTGCTTGGAGCTTTCTCTAAACTGCCCCGCTCTTAGCTCGGGTTCTTGCTTAATGAGGCATCCCTTTGAAGAGTTATTACTCTCAACTGCATTCATCATATCACTAGAAATCGTAGTCCACTACAGACCATGAGCCAGAATTAAGGAACCCTTAGTGAATTTCCACCACAATATAGTCATGTTACCAGTTTCAAAAGAGTTTCCACCACAATATAGATATCTCGAACCAAAGCTTTGGTACAAATTGTTGGTGCTTGGAAAGGTGTGGTTCACACAGCGGAGTAAAAACAAACAGGAACTAAATCCTCTCCCTGTCTTGTGAGAACAAAAATATCGAACATTGAAATTTTAATGTGGTAAAACCTCTACATTGTGAAGATAAAAACAACGGAATCAGAACTCCACTGTATTGATGAGAGAGTTACAAAATTTCTCCAAAATAGAGACAACATCAATGTGTGTGTGTGTATTTATATTGTGCTCTACCTCTCTTTTATATTAGTGTATTTTTTGATGTGCTTCATCTGAAGAATATTATCTGCCTATTTAAGAGGTGAATACCTCTCCAGATGTCACTGATAGCATCCACAATTCCAAATTATACTTGGCTTCATCACTTTGCCAAACAAATTTTTGTTTGTCAAAAGTCACGGATTTGGTTGGTGATCAGCAGCCATTTGCAATCAGCTGCAAGACTTCCTCTATGAGCATGAATGGGTTAACATTTTCTTGCCAACCCTTCACCTACCACATTTATGTCCATGAGGAGGAACTTGACATTTCATCCTGAGATGCCCCTGAGCCCATATAATCAATGATTCGAGTCCCATCATTGAACACACAGAAATAGTCATTCAATCAACCTATATGCTTATACATATAAACGAACAAAGTTAAATGGAGGTTTCATCATCCTGTGTGCAAAAGCCCTGTCCTATATAATTCAGATGCAGTGCTTTACCAACTGCAGAAGATAATATATGGCTGCTTGCTTGTTGTAGCATAACCCCCTATCACGGAAAGAACCTTAAAGGGGACTTTCTTTCACCTCTCTCTAGTCACAACGGAGGCCCATTTCAAGTGGAATGGAATGTTGAGGTTTGCATGCTTCCTCTAGGGATCTGCAGCACATGCTGGAGGAACTCCTATGCTTCAGCTGGTTTTGATTATCTTCACGGCTAAATAATACGAGCTTTTTCCTAAAAAACACTGTCTTCAGCTCATTTTCCATCCAATTCTCTCTCTCTCTCTCTCTCTCTCTCTCTCTCTTAATTTATATATGTGTGTGTGTGTGTGTGTGTGTGTGTGTCTGAATTAGGTTTCATCATATCCTTGGCAACTCCCATAACTCTTATATAGCTATCTCTACTTTAATCTACTGGGCATATTTCAGTCTCTATTGTTTAGGTTTTAGAATGTTTTGAGTTATAGATGTTAGGTGAATTTCATGGTGTGTGCTTTTATGAGAGCTTAGAGCAATTGGTTTCATGGTGTTTACTGTTATGAATCATCATCTCAACTTGGGCCTGCAAGCAATTGTCTAATATTGAGTTTTGAAAACTATGATTTGTAGATGTTGTCAGGTCAGCAATTGGTTTCACGGTGTTTGCTGTTATCCTCTCAAGTTGGGCTCTTACCTTTTCCATTGGAGGAGAGCGTCTATTTGGTCATGCATGGGACAATCTAGTAATGTACAATGTTGCTGAGAAATATGGGTTGACGGGCTGGATTTAGGTACTTATCACATTCATTTGTGGTCAAACCTCGTAGATACAAGATTTGTATATATACTTCCCTTGAAATAGACTGAGACTGGAAAATCTCAGTTAGACAGTTACCATGATTCTATTTAAGTAGTGAGGAAACCAGGGAAGATATGCACCTTTTGAACTCAATTGTATGCAAAACCCAACGGTATACATTGCAGGCTGTAGCTTGGAAGTTGCCATTTTGCTCTCTCTCTCTCACACACACACAGACACAAAGATGGAATTGTGAAATTATTTCTAATTTGATTTTTCACAATAGGTAACATCACCGTTTTTTACAGAACAATTCAAAACAAGTAATATTACTTTCATAATTAGTACCATTTATAGTAATATAATGCATTTTACCATTTATAACATTTTTGGCTCTCTCCCTCCTCTTTTTTATTTCTCGTTTTTCGCTTTCTCTTTCTTTTTTTTTCCCTTTTTCACTCTCTTTATTTTCTTTTTTTTTTTTTTCCGTTTCACTCTCTTTTTTTGTTTTTCTCTTTCTCCCTCTCTCCTTTTTTTCTCTGTTCATCTTTCTCTCTTGCATATAATTTCAATGCATGTGGTGGTGAATATATAGTTTTAATATTTTTTATATAATTATAAGTATTATATGCAAATTTCAAACATTTCGGTACTTTAAATTAGTTTACATTTTTTTTAATTTATAGTAATGTATAAGTTGAATTGTGTTATAACTATCGTATATATTTATACAATTTTAATACAGGTTTTTCAGAGCTTTACCTCTTTTCTTTTTTGATAAATCACCACCACCAAACCACCGATTGTTTATATTAAATACAGTTTTGATACAACTTTAATACAATTTCTTAGAACTTCGCCTAATATATAACTAAAACATTTTTAATACAAATATATTACAAGTATTATATGTGAATTTCAAACATTTCGGTTCTATTTAAATTAGTTTACATTGTTAGAAATGTATTATATTTGTTCTGCAATAATAATAATACAGTTTGGATACAACTTTTAATACAATGTTGATACAAATTTAATACAGTTTTGATACAACTTTAAATACAGTTTTGATACAATGTTGATACAACTTTAATATTGTTTTGATACAACTTTAATACAATTTTAATACAACTTTAATACAGATTTATATCAAATGGTTATTAAAGCTAAAATTAAGTCATATATGGTAATAAAAATAAAGTAACACTTATATTTGTAATTAATCAAATAAATAATTAATATACAGAGTCTGTATTAGTACAAGTCCAATACATATTATTTATTTTAGGGTTAATTTCAAATCATATATATATATATATATATATATAAAGCTGAAACATATTGCGTTCTCTAAGGCCTCAAATTCTATTTCTCTTTTTTTTGTGATTTTTTGGGATTTTTCTCATTTTAAAATACATAAAATATTATGGCTTTATATTTAATTATTTCCTCATTAAAGAAAAAACATACAACTAACATTTATGCCCACTAAAAGTAATCAGTTGCTCACCATTAACTTTTGAAAAAAAAAAAAAAAAAACTCACCATTAATGTTGCCCAAAATTTTCTAGCGGAAAAAAAAACTCTTTCTCCTTCCCTATAATTAACATTTATATTTATTAATAGGTATTGATGTTATATTAGTATTAACTAGTAAACATTAGTGTTGCACGATTTTTTTTGCCCAGAAAAACTGATTTCAATCCCCTTTTTCTTCCCACTAATTAATATTTATTAAAAGATATTAAATATTGCACCTCTTCAAATTCTAGGATCTCAATAAAATGGTAGTATAAATTTAGGAACAAAGCTCCAACAGCCCCATGTGCTAGGTGAAAAACTCATGATTTGATATTTCATCAAGTAATTCTAATTATTATTTTTATTGGATAATTGTATCAACAAACTAATTAGTGGTTATATATATGGTTCTAGGTGATACTATGATCTCTTCTAAAGATTTTCTTATGCATGGACGCTTATTGTTATGATTTCTAAGTAATATATCCTTTCTTTGATTGTTAAGTATAATTTTTGCAGAGTTTGTTCCATCATTTGCAGAAAGTGAAAAGAAAAATGTATCAACAATCTACAACAACTATTCAAATGGACTTTTTATCAAACTACTTATTATGATTATCTCAATATATCTTTTTGATTATGCTTGTCGATATAATTATTTAAATATTTATAAGATGCAATTTTACGTAATACATATCGTATATGTGTTTTGTTTCTTTTAATTTGTTGGTTAAATTTCTTTTTTGTTCATTATTTTATGTAAGATTTTTTTCTTCTATGTGTGTTTCGTAGATTATTGCAAAAATAATAAATTGTTCATAAATAAGAACGTTGATAGAAAATTGATCTCTCATCAACGTATAAACTTTAGTTTATTATTGTTTTCATTGATATTATTTCTCACGACATTTAGATATCCGAAGGCTTGATCTTAATTAGTTTTAAAAAATAATGCGAATAAAATTATATTTTCTTATGCACAAAATTGATTGGCTGAGAAATAAAATCAAACATATTTAAAGTTTCAAATTTAGTTCGAATTAAAAAAAGTGAATTACGTTGAACTAGCTATTTTTAAATTCCAATAATCATGTTTTAGTATGAGTTAAATTTGTATTTGTCTTTTACATGAGTGATTTGAACATAAAAACGATGATATGACGCTCTCTAAGGCCCCAAATCCCATTTCTCTTATTTTTGTGGTTTTTTGTGATTTTTCCTCATTTTAAAATACATAAATTATTATGGCTTTATATTTAATTATTTCCTCATTAAATAAAAAACATAAAACAAACATTTATGCCCACTAAAGGTAATCAGTTGCTCGCCATTAACTTTTGAAAAAAAAAAAAAAAAACAATAACTCACTATCAATGTTGGCCAAAATTTTCTATCGGAAAAAAAAAAAACTCTTTCTCCATCCCTATAATTAACATTTATATTTATAAATAGGTATTGATGTTATATTAGTATTAAATAGTAAACATCAGTGTTTGCACGATTTTTTTGCCGAGAAAAACTGATTTCAATCCCCTTCTCCTGCCCACTAATTAATACTCCCTTCATTCCATATTAATTTAATTTTTAAGGTGTTTCACACCCTTTAAGAAAATTAAATTAAGACATAAATTAAACATAATTTTTCCATTTTTTCCCTTATTAATTATTGTCAAATTTATTATTAAAATATTAATTCCAATATTAACGAATGAAGGGTAAAATTGGAAGAACACTCTAAAAATAGTCTTAAAAACTAAATAATTAAGTTAATTTGAAAAATAAAAAACGCCTCAAAAATTAAATTAATATGTAATAAAGGGAGTATTTATTAAAAGATATTAAATGTTGCACCTCTTCAAATTATGGGGTCTCAATAAAATGGTAGTATAAATTTAGGAACAAAGCAATAACGATCTATTCCCGTCATTATAGAAAAGCCAACGGGGAAAATTTTGGGGCCGGAAAACTTTTTTTGTAGTATTTGGATTTTTCCAACCTTGTTCAGATTTAGACGAAATTGGAGTCATTGAGGTGTAGGGAAAGCTGGTAACAATCAATTGAATCATTTATGATTTTGATTACATGAGTAGTTAGATAACTTGTTAACGAATCCGTACAACTTTATGGAATTGAATTCAGGTGAGTAGAACTCTCGAAATTGATCTTAGCGTAAAGGGTATTTACTGAGCATCGTGGTTAGAGATGTGTTGTGAAATGAGAATTTTGGAATTCTTGAAATAACTCTCTGTCTCGAAAATGCCGCTTTGGCGCTGGATTTTGCCACTTTGGCGGGGCCGATGTGGTGGGGTGGTGGCCGTTGTGGCAGGCTAGACGTAACTTAATGTCATTAATAAACCCCTAAACGACCTTATTTGGCACTTTTCTATTTTTAGAGATAAGGAACGAACCCCAGGCGACTCTTACTCGTTTTCACCATTCTTGAGGCTAAAGGTAAGTTTTTCACTCCCCAAATTCGTTTTTCAATCCATCCAACGTAATAGAATAGGTGAATATTGATGGGGGAGGGTTTGGTTATAGATTCTATGATGGAAAGAACCCTAATTTGGATAATTGAAATTATGAATTTGATCTAGGGTACATAGAATTGTTAGTAATCCGGGTAATTAATGATTGTTTATATATTCTCGTATTATATTGATTGTTTGTAGACCAAAAACAAGCAGAACGAATCCGAAAAGGGAAGGATCAAGTTTTTTAGGTGTGATGTATGCTTGTTCTTGTTTCATTATGATACTTGTATATGTATGAATGTTGCAATGTTGATCACAATTATTGTAAATAAGATAGATGGATGATGATTGCCATGAAATCATGACTTAAATGTATGATCTTGATGATATACTTGTGATTGTAATTGTGGTGTGTTGAATGGATCGGTTGCCACGTTTTGGCATAATTAACTTAGATCGATTGCCACGTTCTAACATAACTATGAGATCGGTTGCCACGTTCTGGCATAATTATGGGATCGGATACCACTTTTCGGTTTGCTAACTGTTTGGGTGTGGGTTCCATGAGAGGACCAATGATTTTATATGAATGTGAAGTTGTTCGATGTTCCTAAATATTGATAATATTGTATATGTTGATATATATACATGTGATTATATTGTTGTCTTGACTTGTTTATGTTGCACATAGTGGGATAGCCGTGTGATCCTACCAGTACAATGAGATTGCGTACTGATATTGCACTTGCTCTTATTTTTGTTGAGTACAGGACATCTTCAAGTGGCTCTTGATAGGTCTCGTTTAGAAGATCAGTGATTGTCGCTTCGAATTCAAGGATAAGCCAATTCTTTCAGGCTGCCATAGAATTTTATTTCGTCTATGTCCACCATTTCTGGACTTAGACATTTGTTTTAGCTCGTTGATTAGTTCATTAGTTTGGGTTGTATCCCTTCTTGTTTAGACTTGGTTCATTCTTAGAATATTTTGGTATATTATCTTTCAGGTTCTAGGTTATTCTTCATTGTTAGTTATTATTGTTAGACTTTTGTTAGAGTTTATGAGAACACTATTTTTATTTCCTTAGTGCTTGATTTAAACGCCTTAGTTTTTAGATTATTTGCTTGGTTGGGTTATTGTAGTGGTTCTCCTACCGGAGTGTTAGTGTGGGTGTCAATCACGACAGTCTGGGTCATGACAAAGTTAGTGTCAGAGCCTAGGTTTGTTGATCTCGATATACCAAAACGAGTCTAGTAGAGTCTCGCGGAATGGTAAGGGGATGCCTTTACTTTTCTTCGAGAGGCTATAGGACTTTAGGAAATCTCTCTGTTTTCTCTTGTCTCCTTTCGTGCTATGACTTGATTCCAATTGATATTTGGCGATTCAAAATGGTATCTAACCTCCTTCACTTTTCTGTTCGCAGATGGTTAATACTAGGTATAACGACGTCAGGCCCGTAACTCCCATCTCCAGCTAAAGAATCTGCAGGGAGAGGTCGAGGACGAGCTAGGGGTAGAGGTTGCGGAAGAGTAGCACCTGTTGAAAGTGGAGCTCATGTGAATGAGAACCCTCCTATGCATCACGAGGAAATGGAAGAAGAGGTTGAAGTTGAGAATGTTGAGGAAGTTGGACAAAAGGAAGAGGTATAGGCTGAGGCTACAGGTATTCCTCCCATCGATCCAGTGTTAGCTCAACAAATCATGTCGTTCTTGAAAGGGTTGGTTGGTCCTAGAGTGCTTCCATCTATTCAAGCAACTCAAGCTCCTACTAATCCTCATGTTGCTAGCACTGCGCCCAAGAAGGGTAGAAATGTGGGTACCGATGCTTTCTTCCGTCTTTTGTTGGGTTCTGTTATGACTGGTAATGAGCATGACATGTTGACTAAGTTTCTAAAGCTTAAGCATTCGGTATTTCTTGATTCTGAGAGTGAGGATGCGTATGAGTTCATTCTGGATTGCTATGAGAGGCTGCATAAATTGGGTATTGTTCATCAACATGAGGTTGAATTTGTGTCCTTCCAACTTCAAGGTGAGGCCAAGCAGTGGTGGAGAGCTTATATGGAGTGCAGATCTTCTACTTTACCTCCACTTACTTGGACCCAATTTCATTATTTGTTTTTAGAGAAGTATGTGCCTGGGACTTTGAGGGATCGCAAGAAAGATGAGTTTATGGCTTTCGAGTAAGGTGGTATGTCTGTTGCTGATTATGAGACCAAATTCCATGTTTTATCTAGATATGCTACAAAGTTAGTGACTACAGAGGAGGAGAGGATGGGGTTATTTATTAGGGGACTAAATTTTGAGGTGCAAATGTTATCTGTTCATATGACTTCTGTAGGGAGAAGTTTTAATGAGGTGACAGACTATGTTAAGAACGTGGAAGGGGTGAGGCGAGACGGTCAAGCTAAGGCTTTCAAGGTTCTTATTCCAAGGGGTACGGAAGGCCAACGCTTGCAGCCAAGCCAATTTAGTCTATTATGCCCGCCTCTACAGGTAGTTACTCGAAAACTCCATCTCATAATTTTCAGCATAGCCAGGGAGTCTCGCCTTCGACGGGCAGCAGACCATATTTTGATCGTACTTGCTACAATTGTGGAGAACCTAGGCATATGAGGAGAGATTGTCCCCACCTGCGTATGTTAGATTCCGCGCAACAGCAGTCTAGAGCAGTGGTACCCGCAGAGAATGGTAATAATGATAAAGGGTATCGACAAGGTAGCCGAGGAGGTAATCAGCGAGGCCGTGGAGGTAGAGAAAATGGTAATAGTAACGAAGTTAGGGGCAACGCGCAACCAGGCAAGGAAGTGGTTCTTTATGATGATAGGGCTCAGTGTTATGCTTTTCCTCCCAAGAATGAGGCAGAGGCATCTGATGCGGTGATCACAGGTATTATTCTTGTTTCTGACCGGATGACTAATGTGTTGTTTGATCCGGATTCTACTTATTCATATGTATCCATGAGATTTGCCTCAGATTTTGATATGATTTGTGATTTTCTTGATGCCCCTATTTGTGTTTCATCCCTAGTTGGAGAGTCAGTCATAGTTACCCATGTTTATCACGTTTGTCCTATTTTGTTTATGGGATTTCAGACTTAGGATGATTTAGTTATTTTGGATATGATTGACTTTGACATAATCTTAGGCATGACTTGGTTGTCTCCCTACTATGTTGTGCTTAATTGTAATACTAAGTTTGTAACTCTAAAAATTCCGAAAAGGGAAAAATTAGAGTGGGAAGGGGTGTACAAGCCTAAGCAAGCTAAGATTATATCATTCATTCGAGCTAGTAAACTGGTAAAACAGGGTTGTTTGGCTTATTTGGCTCATATCAGGGATGTCGAGATTGAGGCTCCATCCATTGAGACTATTCATGCGGTGTCTGAATTTAGTGAAATGTTTTCTAATGACTTGTCTTGTATGCCTCCGGATAGAGATATAGATTTTTGCATTGATTTAGAGCCTAGTACGCGCCCCATTTCTATCCCTCCATATCGCATGGCTCCGACAGAATTAAGAAAGCTTAAGGCTCAAATCCAAGAACTTCTTAATAAAGGATTTATTCATCCTAGTGCTTCCTCATGGGGTGCTTCAGATTTTTTTGTTAAGAAAAATAATGGTAGTATGAGAATGTGTATAGATTACCGGCAATTGAATAGGGTCACTATTCGAAACAAGTACCATTTACCTCGAATATATGATCTTTTTGACCAATTGCAAGGTGCATCCGTTTTCTCTAAGATTGATCTAAGATTCGGTTACCATCAATTGATAATTAGGTTTGAGGATGTGCACAAAATGACGTTTAGAACTCGCTATGGGCACTATGAGTTTTTAGTTATGTCTTTTGGTTTGACTAATGCGCCTGTAGCTTTCATGAGTTTGATGAATAGGGTATTCAAACCATTTCTTGATTCGTTCGTTATAGTCTTTATAATGATATTTTGGTCTATTAGAAAAGTGAGGAAGAGCATGCCAACCATCTTTGTAGTGTTTTGGGTGTTCTTGGAAAGCAAACGTTTTATACTAAATTTTTTAAGTGTGGATTTTGGTTGAAATTGGTTGTATTTTTAGGGCATGTAGTTTCAAAAGAAGGGGTAATGGTAGATCCTCAAAAGATTAAGGTGGTTAAGAATTGGGTCCGACCAAATTTTGTGACTGAAGATAAGAGTTTTGTGGGGCTCGCTAGTTATTATTGTAGGTTTGTGAAAAAATTTGCTTCTATTGCCACTCACTTGACTAATTTGACCAAAAAGGAGATACCATTTGAATGGACCAAAAAATGTGAGGAGAGCTTTCAAAAGCTCAAGACTCTTTTAACCACCACATCTATTCTAGCATTAACGGTTGAAGGTAAAAATTTTATTGTTTATTGTGATGCTTCTCATTCTGGGTTGGGTGTTGTGTTGATGCAGGATAAGAATGTTATAGCTTATGCCTCGCGTCAATTGAATATGCATGAGAGGAATTATTCAACGCATGATTTAGAGTTGGCAACGGTAGTGTTTGCTCTTAAGATATGGCAGCATTACCTCTATGGTGTCAAGTGTGAGGTATTTACCGATCATCAAAGTTTGCAGCATGTGTTCACTCGAAAGGATTTGAATTTGAGACAACGAAGATGGATGGAGTTACTTAAAGATTATAATATGACCCTTCAATATCATCCGGGCAAGGCTAATGTAGTGGCAGATGCTTTGAGTCAAAAAGCGGCAAGTATAGGTAGTTTAGCTTGCTTAAGTGTAACCAAGCGACCTTTGGCTAAAGAAATTCAGACCTTAGAGTCTAAGTTCATGCAATTGGGCATCTTATAAAGAGGTGGGGTGCTAGCTAGTATTGAGGTAAGGGCCACATTCATTGAGGAGATCAAGACCAAACAAATTGAACATGAGAATTTGGAGGAACTTGGAAAGAAGACTACGATGGGTAAGGCACAAGAGACCACTCTTGATGTGGATGGTGTGCTAAATTTCAAGGGGAGAATATGTATTCCTAGAGTACATGACTTGATTGAGAAATTGTTGGCAAAGTCTCATGGTTCGCGATATTCTATTTATCCGGGTGTGAACAAGATGTATGGAGATCTGAAGCGAATTTATTGGTGGCCGGACATAAAGAAAGACATAGTGGAGTTTGTAGCGAAGTGTCAAAATTATCAACAAGTGAAATATGAACATCAAAGGCTTGCAGGTTTACTTCAAAGAATGCCAATTCCAAAATAGAAGTGGAAAAGAATAGCCATGGATTTTGTTGTTGGTCTTCCCAAGACTTTGGGGAAGTTTGATTCTATTTGGGTAGTGGTTGATAGATTGAACAAGTCAACCCAATTTTATTCCGATAAAAATAGATTATAATGCTGAACAATTGGCTAAAGTTTATGTGAAAGAGATAGTGAGGTTGCATTGGGTGCCCCTCACTATCATCTCAGACCGTGGTACCCAATTCAGATCCAAGTTTTGAAGGAAATTGCATGATGAATTGGGCACACAACTCACTTTTAGTATAGCCTTCCATCCACAGACATACGGGCACTCGGAGAGGACTATTCAAGTGTTGGAAGACATGTTGAGGGCATGTGTGATTGATTTTGGAAGGCATTGGGATAAATTCTTACATTTGTGTGCATTCTCCTATAATAATAGTTATCACTCTAGCATTGATATGATACCATTTGAGGCACTCTATAGGAGGGGATGTAGATCACACATAGGATGGTTTGAGGCTAGAGATGTGAAATAACTGGGGGTTGATTTAGTGAAGGATGCTCAGGATAAGGTTAGGAGTATTCAAGCTAAGCTTCTAGCATTCCAGAGTAGATAAAAGAAGTATGCGGATCATAAGGTAAGAGACATGGCGTTTCAATTCGGTGAAAATGTTCTTCTTAAGGTATCACCCATGAAAGAGGTGATGAGATTTGGTAAGAAGGGTAATCTAAGTCCTAGATACATTGGTCCATTTGAAATTCTTGAATGTGTGGGGCCGGTAGCGTATAGATTGGCTTTACCTCCTAATTTATCGAGTGTTCATCCGGTATTTCATGTATCAATGTTGAAGAGGTATCATGGTGACAGGGATTATATCATTAAGTGGGACTCAATTGTGGTAGACAAAGACCTCCAATATGAGGTGGAACCGATTGCAATTCTTAATCGTGATGTGCGCAAGTTGAGGACCAAGGAGATTAAGTTCGCTAAAGTTCAATGGAAGCATCGTCCCATTGAGGAAGCTACTTGGGAAACCGAGAGAGACATGCGAGACAAGTATCCCCAATTGTTCGTCGATTCAGGTACTATTTCATCCCTTCCTTAGCCTATTTTCCTAAGTTTGTCACTCGGGGACGAGTGATGGGTAAATTGGTATCTATTATAACAACATGTACCCGTCGTTATCTATTATTTGTTTGGTTGGGTTGTTGTAGTGGTTCTCCCACCAGAGTATTAGTATGGGTGCCAATCACGATGGTCTGGGTCGTAACAAAAGCTCCAACAGTTCCATGTGCTAGGTGAAAAACTCATGATTCTATATTTCATCAGGTAATTCTAATTACTATTTTTATTGGATAATTGTATCAACAAACTTATTAGTGGTTATACATGGTTCTAGGTGATACTATGATCTCTTCTTAAGATTTTCTTATGCATGGACGTTTATTGTTATGATTTCTAAGCAATATATCCTTTATTTGATTGTTAAGTATAGTCTTTGCTGAGTTTGTTCCATCATTTGCAGAAAGTGAAAAGAAAAATGTATCAACAAACTACAACAACTATTCAAATGGACTTCTTATCAAACTACTTATTATGAGTATCTCAAATATATCTTTTTGATTATGCTCGTAGATATAATTATTTAAATATTTATAAGATGCAATTTTACTTAATACATGACATATATGTGTTTTGTTTCTTTTAATTTGTTGATTTAATTTTCTTTTAATTTGTTGGTTAATTTTCTTTTTTGTTCATTATTTTATGTAAGATTTTTTTCTTCTTTGTGTGTTTTTGTAGATAATTACGAAAGTAATAAATTGTTCATAAATAAGAACGTTGAAAGAAAATTGATCTCTCATCAGCGTATAAACTTTAGCTTATTATTGTTTTCATTGATATTATTTCTCACAACATTTAGATATCCAAAGGCTTGATCTTAATTAGTTTTAAAAAATAATGCGAATAAAATTATATTTTCTTATGCACAAAATTGATTGGCTGAGAAATGAAAACAAACTTAATTTTGACATATTTAAAGTTTCAAATTTAGTTCGAATTAAAAAGAGTGAATTACATTGAATTGACTATTTTTAAATTCGAATAATCACGTTTTAATATGAGTTGAATTTGTATTTGTCTTTTACATGAGTGATTTGAATATAAGTTATTATCAATAGTTTAACAAATCAAAAAAACTTGAATTGAATTAGCACCACAATTTTTTAATTTCTCCAAATATATGATAGCTTGAAATTTAAAATTAATATCTATATATATTTATATATAGTTGGGCATAGACAAAGTGATATTACAACTCTATAATCAATAACCATATTTTTCTTTTTTTTCCCTCAATTTTTACCATTTTCCTATTTTGTTAATCTGTTTTTGTTACTAAAAAAAAAAAATCAAAAGTCGCTACATCAAATATTTCTCCTGACTATGTGTTACTCATTTTTTCTCAATTACTCACTATTAACTACCACTTATATATTGTATTCAAGTCTCTTTAATGTGTTAGTACCTATCATTTTACTTTAAAATTTTAACATCAATTAAATAATTACTCAATTGATTAGGGGAAGATAGTTACTATAAAAGATGAGGAAAGATCAAAGCCGTTAGAGTTCGAATAGGTAATGAGAATACTGAAGTAGAAAAAAGTACTAAAATTTTTATTATTCAAAAATAAAGCACAATTTTTGAATAACAAGAATTAGGGAAACAAGAAAATAATGAAATTAAATAAATAAATATAGAAAGGATTGAAAGAAGTAACGGCCCAGAAAAATAAAAAGAGGAAGTAGAATAAAAGAGTGAAAGAAAACGGAGATAATCATGAAGAAAATAATGAAAACTCGAGGGAAAGTAACCGATTTAACCTATTTTCTAAACTAGAGCTTATTATTTAGGGTATGAACAAATGAGGAGGAGATTAGATACAAGAATAGAAAAAAAAAAGATTTTGAAAAAACTACTAATAATTAAAAAACGATAACAAAATACAATTCATTTCTACTTATATATACCTTTACTTTTCATTTCATGCTTTACTTTATTTTATTAGAAGAAAAATTTTAATTTATATTATTGATTTTGTAATGATATATATGGAATTATGGATGTATGTTATTATTTCTATTAAATTTTAGTAAATTTATTTCTAAATTTATAAATAGTTTTTATGACCACGCGAAGCACAGAAATGTTTTATATATATATATATATATATATATATATTCTATGCAACAATCAATCTATGCATACAAAAGGAAATAGAGGTCGGCCGAAACATTCTCAATTTGATTTTTTTTCTTGTTCGTGCAATGGTGTTCTCATTGTGAATTGGGTGTAAAAGCCGCAATTATTCATACAATGACTAAAATTAGAGTAAACCTCATTTAATTTATTTTTAACACATGGACCAAGTGACATGGATTATTAAGTAAATTATGAATTTGACCCATTAAGTAAATAATATATTTACTTGAAAAAGGTGCAATTTTAATTCATTAAATAACAATAGAGATATTTTTTACCAAACTATTGAGACAAGGATATTTGTAGACAAGAATTACTGATGTTATATTATTTTGGATATGTAAAATGCATTTATGAAGGTGTATTTTGGTGTAAACTTAAGTATTTGTTCAATATAGTTTTGCATCAATATAGTTGCAAATGTTTATAATTGTGTATCTTCATACGTTTTATCACTTTGAAGTGTAAAATATTGGGCCCATACTCAAGCACGGCCATGCGCCTCTAGTACATTTATAAGAGATTATTGTTATTATCATTATTTATACAACATACAAAAATAAAATAAAAATTGCTAACTTCAAATAGCTAAAAGTAATCACATTAATTAGCAAGATCTTTCCGATCACATTAAGGGCAGCTTCTGATTTCTAAAGTTGTTTCTGCCCTAACCCACACCCGCACCGTACCACATAAATTATGTATTTTTTAATTTTACCCCGCCCCGCAACCGCATTTATCCCAATCTGCCTGCCCCTCATATGCTTAAATCCGCCCTACTTTGCACCCGTCCCGCTCCATTGCCGCTTTTAGTTGACGACATAGTACTAATTGAGGAGACACTAAACAAAGTTAATGCTAGGTTGGACATTTGGAGATAAAATCTAAAGTTCAACGAGTACAAGTTGAGTAAGATCAAAATGAAATATTTGGAGTGCAAATTCAGTGTTGCATTGAGTGAAATGGGCGTGAAAGTAGGTTTGTACATAATATTTTAAAGAGAGAGTTTTAAGTATCATATTTTAAGATGGTGAAACTATCGGCGATGATGTCATACATCGCATTGTGGGTGACATTAATGAAATTGAGGTATGCCTCTACAATCTTGTGTGATAAGAAAGTACCACCTAAACTTAAATGTAAGTTCTACACCATAACGATGGTTATACCATCTTTGTTATATGCAGTGGCAATGTAAAGGAAATGAATACATTTACATACTATTAAATCTTATAAGTGAACTAGATAAAAGAGAACCAATTGACCAGTTAAGAACTCACATATTCAGAAGATGCATGTTGCGGAGATGAGGATGTTGAGATGGACGTGTGGCTGTATGACATACTAGGAGTTGGGAGCGACTTCTATGGCAGATAAAATTATATAAGCGAGATTGAGATGGTTTGTACATATGAAGAAAAGGTACACTGACGCTCGAGTGAGGAGTGTGAGAGACTGGTTGTAGTTGGTACGTGAAGAGGTAGAGGTAGGTTGAAAAGTATTGAGGAGAGGTGATTATACAAGATATGGTGCAACTTCATATTATCGATGATATGACTCTGGATAGGAAGGAGCGGAGGTCGCATTTTAGGGTAGAAGGTTAGTATAGGGGTAGGGTGTTGTCTTGCACTGTGAAAGCTTATGCTTATTAGTGCATGTCATAGTACTAGTCGTATCGTTGTAGTTCTTGTCATGTATTATTTATTGTGTTCGATGCTATTATTTCTTTCTTGTAGACTTAGCACTACTTTTTCATATTAATTGCTATAATTTCTTCATTATTTCTTCTTCTTATACTTGATTTTGATGCACTTGAATCGATGGTCTTTTGAAAACAACCTCTCTACCTCCACAAGGTAGTGATAATGATTGCGTACATTTTATCCTCCCCATCTTCTACTTAGTGGAATTTTATTGTGTATGTTGTGGTAATTTTTTCAATTGAAAAAGACAAGCATTTTCTAATTAAAAAGTTATCATTAGAAAAAGAACATGTTTTTTAAAATAAAATATTTATTTAAAAACATTGGCAATTTTGCCCATTAAGTAATAATATGGATATTTTTGGACTAAACTATTGACGACAAAAGCTTGTGGACCAAACTATTAATTGTGTATATTTTTATTCTTTTTTTTAAAAAAAATTAATATCCGCCTTCAAATCTTTTTATTCCGTTAAAAAACATGTCCAAACAAAATCAAGCTCAATAGCGACCCAATTCACCATAGATAACGACAATTAACTATGGTTTCCAAATTGAGACCCTAGCTGTTCTTTTCATCCCCTGCAGCAGCAAAGGTGCAATCTGATAAACTGAGGTTCCTCCTTCTTTGATTGATCTGCATAAGTTATGAGATACTTCTTCTTATGGATCATCAGCTGATTGTTCATCCTTTTATTGTCTACATGTTTGATGAAGTTAACATATTTTCGATCCTACATGTTTTAATTTTGTGTACATGTTATTCTTGACTGATGTTGATCTTTCTGATTCCGATTCTGAGAACTAGTACATGTCATTTATTCATGTTAATATATGTTTTTATTCAGTTTCAGAGTTTAAGAATATTTTTTTTCGACTCTTTTCTTTTTAATCTAAATTATAGCTACAAATTATTAAAGGCATAATATATGTCCTTTAACTTAGTTCAATTGACGTCTATATCATCCAAATTAGAGTATGCATAAGTAGATGTTAAAACTTGTATACTATTGGACAAATAGACCGTACATATCATATGTGACATCCTACCCGACAATTTGCAATCCAAGACATCCTACTATATAATGCCACATATAGAATGTGTATGTCTACTATTCAATTTTATGCAAATTTAAATATTTACTCATATACATTCAAAATTGAAGAGTACATATGGCAACTAATACTAAGTTAAAGAGGACGTTTATGTATTACACTCTCCGTTCCATATTAATAGCATTTTATTCTTTTACATACATATTAAAAAATCATAAATAAGAAGATAATTTTACTAATTCACCATTTAAAAGACTTCTTGAGAATTTTACAAATAATGTAAACACTTTAAAAAAGAATTAATTGCAACATTAATATATGAAAATTTTAATTAATGTTATCTTAATTTAGTAAGGTGGACAATTAATATGCGACAATTATTTTTAGTAAGATGATTAATTAATATGGGACGGAAGGAGTATGCTAATTATTATTACTCCTGTCTAACAAATTGTCTAATATATTATTTTGATATGTTCAACAATAATTGTTCGCTTTATGAAATCAATAGATAATTTTACATTTAATTTTTAATTTATCCTTATAATTAATTATAATTTCCTTCTTATATTTTTCAATACATTATATTTATTATATCTAAAGAATGATATAATAAAATTATCTTTGTATTATTGGACGGAGAGAATAATTATTAACAAGGCTAAGAGTGTATTTTTTCACATGTCTCAAGAGAGGAAGCAAAGCCCACTGCGATTCCGAAAGCCACGTGTGAGTTTCTTCACTTGGGAAAAAAACCCTCATTATTATAACGCCTGCGAAAATTGAATCGGCAACTAAGTGCCCTTAACCGCCGCGGACATCCGTTGCAATCGGCGGCGGCCATTTAACTTACTAGATTCCAGTAATGCCGAAGAAGAGTAACGGAAATTCCGACAACCACGGCGGAGATGAGCCGGAGGATTTCGTCATTCCATCTTGCAGTGCCGATTCACAAGACGCCGATGAAACCGAGGAAGAAAGCGACGACGTACAGAATGTTCACAAGGAGTATGTAAGCGATACGGACAAAGAAGAAGAAGAGGAAGAAAAACTTGAGGGCAGCAAAGTCGGTAAGACTAATAGCCGGGGCAGGAAGGAGGATTTGGAAGTACAGAAGAAGGTTTATAGAAGAAAAGGGAAGAAAATAGTGGATGGTAGTGGGCAGAGCGAGAGTGAAAACTTGAAAATATATACGAGAAAGAAGAAGATGATAGAAAAAGAAGAGGAGATTGAAGAAAAGGAGCAAAATGTCGGTGCAAAAATGGCTAAAAGCAAAAAGGATTATAGGGAGAAAAATATGAAGGAGAAGAATGAAAAGGCAAAGAAGGAAGATAAAGTGAATGAAGGTAAAACGGCAAAGAACAACGGAGATTCTAGTCGTGGAGGCAAAAATGAAAAGAGGAACAAGAAGGATGAGAGGAGGGAAGTAGAAGGAGAAACAAAACTAGCAAAAAAGGGAAAGAGCAATGGAGGTTCTAGTCATGGAGGTGTAATTAAGAAGGAAGAGAACAAGAAGAAGAAAAGGACAGACGAAGGAGAAAGAGAAGGACAATCAGCAAAAAAGGCCAAGATCAATGGTGATTCGAGTCAATTGAAAAAAGAAGAGAAAAATATGAAGAAGACACAAAATAAAAAGGAAGGAGATGAAGAGGCAGAAGAAAAGCTAGTGAAAAAATCATATAGTAATGGAGTTGCAAGTCCAGCTACAAAGGAGAAGATGAAAAGGGAGAAGGAAAAGGAGGGTAAAACAAAGAATGGCAAGGTAAAAGATGAAGCAATTAGCAATGGTACCACCAAAAAGAATGAGGAGAAGAAATTGAAGGCAAAGAAGAAAAGGGAGGATGATGAAGAGGAGGAAGATGAGAAGAGTGAGAGTGCGCTTTACCAATTTCCCCACAACCGAGTTCATCGGATAATAAAAAATGAAAATGCTGATATTAGGATGTTACATGAAGCAACCTTTCTTATTAACAAAGCTACGGTATGGCTCTACAATCCTTATTCAATTGTTCAATATTTGATGTTGTACATATAATTTTCATTGTCTTATGCACATTGATGTTATAAAAGAGTTCCTGATAAGGCATTTCTCATATTAATCCTTTCAAAAATCATTCTTTGACTTCGAGGACTTCTATTCAAGAAGTGACCAATTAACACAAATGCAGTCTAAAACCTCCATTGCTCACTGATTTTGGAGATTGTTAAACTTCTTTTAGTGTTATGTGGACTATGAGATTGCTGCTGGAGGCATTTATGATATACACAATAGCTCAAGTAAATAAAGGTGAAATAAATTTTGACAAGATCATTTAGTGTAAATGCTGACATTTAGATATATAAGTTAAATCTTACATGATAATGATATAATAGATGGAGATCTAGCACAAAAAAAGCAAAAGAACGTCGATGAAATGAGAAGTAGTCTGAGTGTGCTATGTGATGAGCAGATAAGAAGTGTTGTAACACATTGAATCTCGGGTCGTTAAATACCAACATATTTGCTAGATGAATGGTGTAGAAATGTGGATATTAAGATGAATGTTATGTAGAATATAAAAAATTAGAGGTGATAATATCCAACAGAGGATGTAAATAACACAAATAAAGGATAAAATGAGAGAATTTCACCTAGATAGTTTTATCGTGTCTTATGTTAACCACAAAGAATCATGTCTTACTCTTACATAAGCCTGTATATGCACCGACTCAGAGGTGTGATAATGCGATGACTGAAGAAAATAATACTCTTAGTATGATATCTCGGATTAGATATTGACTTGGCTAAGAAAAGACACAATGAAAGCAATTCATATAGGTGATACCAATAAGTTAGGATTAACGCTTAGTTGTCTTACACTTATAATAAGTTTGGTTTTCGTAGGGAGTCCTTTTGTCATGTTAGAGACTTATGCCCGTATTACTGATAAGTGTGTGGTTTAGAGAACCTCTAGTTCTAGAGAACTCCTCATTTGCCCTTTAGACAGCACTGGAATCAAGTGAAATTGAATAGAAGAATAGAACAATTTTTTTTTTGGGGATTCATGAATCCGACCTCAGTTAATTTGAGGTTGAGGCATAGCTGTTGATTGAATTATTGAAGATGGCAGAAGCCACTTACCAGTGTGAGATTTGGACAAGGCTGCTAATATCACCAATGGAACTCCTATTTTTCTTTGAGAAAGTAATGGAACTCCTTTTTTTTTTTTTATGACAAGGGAAACCCACTGCCGCTACCCTTTGGGTGCGCACTGGGTAAAACCTCCGCTCCTATGGAACTCCTTTTTTTACAGGAATAATATCATAAACATAACTAGGAACTTATTGATGCCACAACAAGTAATGTGGAACATAGTTGTGAATATTATTCACATCCTTAAGCTAAAGATGATCCTTAGAAATATCATATTCTTAGCTGGCCTAAACTAATCCATGCCTTACTTCCTCTAGCATCTCATTGTGCTGGTGAAATATTCATGTCTCTCATGCATTGAGGAGTAAGACTGGTGGAACATGGAAATCCTTGTTTCAAAGTACATTGAATTGGGTAGATGCTTCATATATTTGGCAATTGTAAATCTAGTGTCATTTATTGGACTAGAAAACATCTATGATGCTTTCTGATTTTTTATGTTGTGTCCAGGTTGCTTTTCTTTTCTCTGGTAATACAGTTACACCAAACTAGTTAATTATTGCAGTCCAGATTTATATCATTTTCTCTTTACAACATTTTATTTTATAAGCAGAAACTATTTGAAATGCTTTTGTTGAGGATTGAGGTGTAGATTCTTTACTTTGAAATTGTAGTAGCATTGTGTTGTCCATTATATGATCAAGAGAAGAATACCGCTCAAAAGTGTAAGACCCGTTTCTGGTGAATTGCTTGCTTCGAAACGGTTTTAGTGTTCCGTCCTTATTTGTGTCATATTTTTCTGTAGCCTTGGCTGTTTCACTGTAAATTTTCTTTTGTTTTTATGTTATTGGTTCTTCTTTCCCCCTTCCAGCATCTTGTTCTTCTTTTGTCATGGGGTTTCAGTTTGAAACGGACTTTAGATTAAGATCAAGCCTAAGCCAAGGGTTTTAGGTGAAGTAAGCTGCCTATATGGATTTGTGCTTTCAGCCTATGTGTCTTAGGTGGTCTTCTGGGTTGTATTATAAGGAGAATGAAGGCAATTAAGAAAAGAAAAGGATAAAGGATTTGCTTTTGAGATGATTAATTTCAGAGCTTGTGCAACAACAACAACATATCAGTGTGATCCCACAAGTGGGGTGCACGCAAACCTCAACCCTACCTACTCTTTCCGCTAGACTATTTCAAAGCTTGTGGAAGTTACTAATTTTGTAACCGGAGTAGCAGTAGTAGCATTAGCTTTCGTCTTCATGTTAACTTGCTACACATGTTTACAAAGTCTTACATAATTTTGGTTGCTTCCATACAGGAGAAATTTCTTGAAGTATTTTGCAGGGAGGCTTATGCTTGTTCTTTTCTGGATTGCAAAAATTATGTTGGATACAACCATCTGTGTGAGTATCTCTCAATCCATCATTTGTAAAGCTAGATAACGTGACTGCCTAGTGTAATAGCTAGACTTTTTGATGTTACATGTTAATCATGAGTAGAGTCTGAGCGCATGCAACATGCGTGTATGCCATTTCTGTGGGAACAAACTTTTAAAAGAATTACATAAATAGTATTCAATAAATATGTTTGAATTATGAAATAAAAATTGATTTTCTGCAAGTTTTTGAAAATGAAAAATGTTGATCTGATTTAACTAACTTAATAAAGAAAAAAAATCATGCCCCACACTGTCATCCATCTTTTGTGGGTGGTAAATATTAATGAAAAAGTGGAGAAAAAAAACTAATTGTGTGTATACTAAATACACATCGGCATGTCAACCAAGTTTAACCATGTTTGGCTAAGAGTTTCAGGGGAAATCGTAATAAGGTGAAGATAGTGTTGCTAGATAATGTTGGCACTAGATAGAGAGAATAATGTAATGGAAGTTGCCAATTTTTTAAAAAGAGAATAATTTATGAAATCAAGGTTAGAAAAAGAACATTTAAGTGTACATGTTGGATTCAAACTCCAAGATCATACCATAGGCATACTCACAAACATCTTTTTTAAAACAAAGAGTGTCCTTAGAAAAATATGAAAAAATAAATGAGAAGAGAACCTACCTAGTGAAAACGATACCGGATATCTGCAACCAACAAAGTATACAAGCATGATCGTTGTTGATACTTTAGGATTAATAACAGAAAAAATTAAGGTTGAACAACATTTCATCAGCTTGTTCTTACAGTTGAGAGATGAAAACTTTGTAAATCTGGGATGGGGTCTCTGGCAGGGTGACCCTCTCTCACCATTTTTGTTCATAATAGCCATGGAAGGTTTTAACAATATGATGAGCCTGACAATTCAAAACAGGTGGTTGAAGGGATTCAATTTGAATAATATGGCAGGACTGGAAACATGTCATTTGCTTTATGAAAAGGTGTATTGTAATCTTTTGTGAGGACAAAACAGAGTAAATTAGCTTCATCAGGGTGCTGTTTTACTTTTGAAGCAAGTCTCAGTTTTATGTGTAAATTTGAGGAAAAGCAGCCTTCTACCTATCAAGTGGCGTAGATGCAGGGACTGGCTAACATCCTGGGGTGCACAGTAGGTCAACAACTCCAATTGTTTATCTGGGCATGCCTTTGGGCACCAAACACAAGGACTTGGAAATGTGGGATGCGATGATAGAAAAGACAGAGAAGAAGCTAGCCAGGTGAAAATCTCAAAGTCTTCCCTTAGGGGGAAGACTCACATTTATTTAGTGCTAGATACTTACCAACTTATGTTATGTCCTTACTTCCCATCCCACCAAAAGTTTTGAAGAGGCTAAATAAACTGAGAAGTGATATTCTTATGATCTGGAAACAAGGAAGGGAGGGGGTTTCATTTAGTTAACTAGAAAATTGCTCAACTTTCCAAGACATCATGTGGCCTTGGCGTTAGGAATCTGAAAATACTGAATGACTGTCTTCTGATGAAATGGTTGTGGAGATATGTGGGGGAGGATCAAACACTATAGTAGGAAATCATACAAAGCTAGTATGACCAAAATAACTAATGGAGTACTAATGTTGTTACAAACCCTTATGGAATTTTATTATGGAAGACAATAAGGGCTCTCTGGCCTAAACTATCAGGTAATATCATGTACAAGGTGAGTAATGGCGACAAAATTCTTTTCCGGAAAGAAGCATGGAATGGACTGTGGAGGCTTTGATGAATTCCTTCCCTGATTTATTTTCACTTTGTAGCAAACTGGAGGTCACAATAGTTGAAAGTTTAATGGATGGGTATCTCATTTAGGAGACATCTAAATGACAGGGAATTAATTAGAGTCACAAAACTTTTGTAGTAAGTCGGTGGTTTGAAAGGGATCTCTCCAGGTCCCGTCACAATTAATATAGAAACACACTGAGATTCTCAGTGAACAAGCTATTATAAAGAAGTGAGAACAATCAGGCTGTGGGATAGGACCATGGAAGCAGGTATGAAGAGCTTGAGGTCAAGTGTCTTTTTTAATTGTTGGTGGTCAGAAGAACTTGTCTTGCACAGGAAGTATAAAAAGGAAAGGGTTCCAAAAAGTATCCAATTTTTTTTTATGCGATGAGGCATAGGAGACCAGTAGTCATCTGTTTTTACATTGAAAAGTAACAACACAGATCTGGGCCCTATTTTTGAGCCTCACAAACAGTGAAACAACAAATGGTTAATGCTAAAATATACTGCTGATCTGTTAGTTTCTGGATCAGAAGAGGGGGGGGGGGGGGAGCGAGAGCTAAGAGAAGTGGATAATAATCCCAGCATGCATATGTTGGACAGTTTGTAAAGAAAAGAGTGAGAGACGTTTTGAGGATTAATTTTATTCCATACAAAAAGTTAAATGGAAATGTATTGCATCTTTGTTGGTATAAAGAGGAAGTAGAGCAAATAGTGTTGATCTTTTAGGCTCTTTGTAATTTCCTTTTGCTACTGTGTCTCTTTTGGAGGTATTCAACATGTCATTAATGCTAAGGAATACAACACTACCATTTAAAAAAATAAGGGTTTACATATGCGAATTTGAGTTAACATAAAATAAGAAATTATCTTAATTTGGGATTCTTAATTACGACATAGCAGTGAAGAATATTCAATACGATATTCTTCGATTATGTTTGATGTTCAAACAATATTTACTTTCAGTCTTACCACATGGAGAGGTATAGATAGATTTAGATCATATATCTGGTCCCAACTAGTTTGGAATCTTTGCATTGAAGATGTAATAACTTTGAGTTCTCAACTATGACTTGAATGTTGAAATTTTACTTTTAGTTACTGGAGTAATTTTTAGCATAATAAGTTGCTTAGCTTTAGGACGAATTTTAATTTCCAAGTGCTAGTAGTTTTTGTTTAGTTGTTGAGATATTTTTGGTTTTTTGTTTTAAATTGGCTATTTGAAGTCTTCCTGTACTTGATAAAAATAGAGAGACATTGCAATTAATATTTTGAACCCTTTTTGTTGCACCGTCTTTTTAAAAATCCAACAATGGTATCAGTGCCTCATTGATCTTACATGATCCGAGTTCTTCCAAGGAGCTATTTTCAATCATTTTTAATCCGTGCTTACAATCACCTAACTTGCATCGCAAAAACATAGCCCAAAACTTACATTTCAAATCTTTAGCCCAAAACACAATTCGATATACAATAATATGTCCGGTATATAACAATGTTCAAAATTTTCATATTTCTTTTTAACAAAAATGTTTTAGAACTTGATATCAATATTATACACCCATATATATTATTATACGAAATTATAGGAGGTATTTATGCAGTATGCACCCATATACAATAGTATACAATTTTATACACTATTATACAAATATATTCCTCTCATCAAGATCTACCATTTGGCTCAAAGTTTGGATTTTTCAGAGGTTGGGAGAGGGCGGTGGCCCTATGGCAGCCCTCTAGTGCCCTTAAGCTCCTCCTTTGGGCCAATTTAGGTAAGGATTGAAAACCTTGGATAAATTATGTAAAGTAACTTTATGGGCTGCACTAGAGTATAATTATCTCTAAAAATATCGAGAGACGTTTTCAATCAAATATTTTCAACCCTTTTTATTGCAACAACTTTTTAAAAAGCCAACACATAATTATGAAGAATATTTTATAAAGATAATAATGACGAATAGTTTACACTATTTTTTAATTGTTCTTTGGTTTCATCAGTATTTATATTGTCTCAATACATATGGATCTAAATATCTATAAGATTATATAGTTGGTCCCAAGTCTCAAATAGTTTTGGATTGAGACCTTATTGTTATTATGTCAATTCAAGTGCATGGTTTCAATACCAGTTAAGGCCTGCCTCTTTTTTCTTGTTCTCTACCACTATTCATGGGTCACTCCAAATCAAAAAAGAAATTAAAAAAAAGCAGTAAATAAGAGAAAAGGAATCAACTTATTTTATAATTGCTCATGTTGAGTTCAAATGTCATTTCTCAAATTGCTACCCGTGCAACAAATTTTAATGAAAATTTTGGAGGAAGAAAATATAAAATGGACAGAAAGGTAGGATTGGTGGATATAATGATCCTGAATTTGCAATTTTGCTGTCCTACACTGTTTCTATTATGCCTCTCTACCTCACACAAGGTAGGGCTAAGGTTTGCGGACACCCCATCCTCGCCTGACCCCACCTGTGGGATCTCACTGGATATGTTGTTGTTGTTGTTTGCTATTCCTATTACCTTTTGATTTGATTTGCAATTTAGTTCGAAGAGTTCAAATTAAACCCAGGTTGTGATTGGTGGAACAGTGTTTGTTATTGTGATTTTAAGTATTATACACAGTCAATGTCAATGTAAATAATATTTTACACTATCTGGTCATAGGATATATATAGGCAAATTATATGTTACTTGTCGTAGCAGGTAAAGTTGATCTGATGGTGTAAATATTAAAACATTGACGGTGTATATTACTTGAACTCTGTCATTATAGTGTTTCAATTCAGCTGAATTTTGAACCATCAATTTTCTGGAATTCTGTTTCCTAAAATAAAGTAATGTTCTGGAATCCTGATTGTCATGTCAATTTAAGGAGAGAACTAGAAGGAGCAGCTCAGATATAATCCATGAAACATGTTGTAACATCTTATTTAGTAAACTTGATTGCTGTAGTTGTAACTTGTAAGTATAACCAATTTGTTTCTGAGAAGTAACCTTATTTAGTAACTTGACATGTTTTCGGTTGTTTCAGCTTCAGTTGTTTCCAAACGACCCAGATTTGACTTTCTTTCAGGTATCAATTACGGGTTTTCCAATAACCAATGATGTGGCTCTAATAAAAAGTATACTTCTCTTTTCCACTGATTCATTCTTTGCCTATGGTGCTATTTATGCAGATTTTATTCCCCAGAAAGTAAGAGCTGAAGATGCTTTGGCTGAAATCCCCAAGGCTGAGGAGACATGATCATGGTGATCCGGAGTTGATGCCTTGTACAATTAATTTTTTGTTGTTCGTAGACAACCACTCGCTACACTAGCTTGCTATTAAGGGCAGTGACTTAGTTTTTGATTTGCTTCATTTGATGACTCTGTTGGTATCAAGTACGTTATATATATAATGAGAGAAGGGTAGGGGAAGAGGGTAAAAAAAGTGGGATTTCCTATCTGTGCAGTTTATGCCTGTAAATAAAAATGTATGGTCTAGTAAACTTACGAGTTCCGATCAGGTATTTTGTATCGTAATTTCATTTGTCATGCTCTATTTAATCGTACGGAGATGATAATGTCATATTTGTTGGTAAAAACTAACTATGATGCTGTCTGTGATTCTGAAGCTTAATCCTGTGATTATGAGTAGTATGCTATATAAGCTCCATTAACTCATCATTTTCTTGCTTTTAACGATCATTAAGGTCAATGGAGGTATATAGCGCACTAATTTAGTATGCTATCTATGTATCTCCTAAAAGGATCCTATCCATCTATTCCACTGGTCCTAGGGGTGAAAAAAAAACCGAACTGACTAATAAATTGAACTGAGAAAATGTTGTTGGGTCATTGTTATTGGATTATTGGGTTATCGGTTTTTAGTATTGGGTTATTGGGTAAATAGATAACCCATCAAGACGATAGTTACTACTATACCCTTCATAAATAGTAAATATTAATAATTTAACATAACTAGATACTATATCAGTACTCTACATTATGGTATACACACTTCACACGTCATAATACTTCTACTTCATATCAAAAATTCAATATTATGTTTTGGTAATAACATATAATTGTAGCTTTTGTACTACATCTACTTTTATTGATGCAATTTCTCATTATATTTTTTGTTTCACTATATCAAAACATTTAGAGCTAATTTGCTTGTCTCACTGAATCGAGCCAAATTGTTAGAGAAGTGAAAAATCATATATTTATTTTATGAGCATTTTCTTATTGGGTAAACCAAAAACCAAAAAAAAATACCTTATTGGTTTAGCGTATTTAAAAACCAAAAACTTTAATAATACATAAAACCGAATCAAACCGACCGATGCACAACTTTAACCGGTCCCCCCTTTCAAATTTTTTCCCCAAAGAAAGCGCAAAAAACAACCATTTGAGGGAGGTCCTGCCACCATAAAAAGTTAGTTTCGGACAATTCCATTCAAATCAACCCTAAACAACCTTAGATTTAGGTATATATTTCCGATATGTTTTTGTTCAATGGCTTTTATATGTTACACTAAAGCATGTTTGTTTGTTCATTAGTCTTGATTTTCGATATAATTGTAGTTTCTGCCCCCTTTCCCCTTGTTTTCAATGTTTTTTTCTTGGCATGCAGTCGCATTACCATTAGGGGCAGATCTAGGGGTTGGTAGAGTGTTCATCTGAATCCCCTAAACAAAAAATAATATTATATATAAGGTAAATTTTTTTATGTATATATATATATATATATATATATATATGTATTGATTTTGAATCCCCTAAACACATGTCAAGAGGTAGACAATTCCCTAGGGGTCAAAATTTACTCTGAAGGTTCCAAGTTTAAATCCTAGGCACTATATTTTAATGTACTGCCATGCATTTTGCTCATTTTTTTTTTAAAGATTAATTTTTAAACAATTCCCTGGTTAATTTTATATTAAATGTTTCTTGTATTATTACTTGCTGATTATTTTATTACTTGTTAATTGTTCATTATAGTACATTGTCGTAGTTAATTGATAATTCCTTTTTAAGTTACATTAATTAACTAGTTAATCATAACGGATTTTTATGTGCTAATTAGATTTAGGGTGAAGAAGGTTAATTAGTTAGGGTTGATAATCATTGACGAAACTTTAAACTTAGGTATGAACCATCATACTAACAAAAAGATCTGACAAAAAGTCGTTGAAAAATGGTTAATGAACTATTTAAATCTACCATACTAACAAAAAAGACTTGAAAAAATGTTTTTGGAGATACAATTTGCAATGACCTCGAGTCATGAATAACTAACTATAAGCTTTAAACCTTCCATACTAACAAAAAAACGACTTAAAAAAAAGTATTTTAAAAAAAATTAGAGTTGGTCTTGTAATTTAAAGATACAATTTGCACCGTCTATTGCCTTGAGATAACTCAATAACTAGATTTGTTTTGTCTCCCGTTTTTCCCTTTATACGTGTGGAATAATTAGGTTTGTGGTAACTTAGAATTATTGAAGTAGGATCCTCTAAGGATATTTCTTCCTTAATGAGAGTCCTTTTAGAATTTTTTCCTTCGCGGAGATTCTTTCCATCTTAGTAACCATCTCACTTGTACTTGTTAGTTTTATAGGCGTATCTGATTTTTCTATAATTTTTCATCGTAAAAATGTCAAATATCAATTATGAGCCCACGTATTCCATCACTTTTTCTCTTTTTGATGATGACAAACAATGACATCTTTAATCAACAACATAATGATATCTTTCGCCTTTTGACATCATTGAAAAGAAACAAAGCAGTCGAATTAACACAACAATGGGTGCAATAATGAAGACTCATGGTCACTGAGGCTACATAGACACATACATCAAAGTGAAGAGGCACATTAATGTGAAGATTGATATTAACCAACCCAGTTCTGCCTTTAGGAAGGAATACAGGAAAGGAAAACACTTGGAAGAGGTCGAACTTTGGCTTCAGGAAGAAAGCCCTGCACAACCTAGTAATTTACTCTAGATTCGCGCCTATGAGTGAAACAGGTTCTTTAACGAGCTCCAACAAAGCACTAAGAGCAGTAAGTAAAAGACACAATATTTTTACGTGGAAAACATCGGCTCAAAAGGTGTAAAAAACCACGATATGTATCCTTTTAGGATTTAACTCCAACTTCACTAAATCAATGAGCCTCAATAATTTAAGATAACAGACTCTATAACATAAGGAACTAACTCTAATTTCTAAACTTCAAATTATGGATTCAAATTACAAGTCTTGTAATATTAAGAACTAACTTTGATTCCTAAACTTCGAAGTTATAAATTTAGATTACAACTCTTGCAATCCTAAGAACTAACTTTTAACTCCTAAACATCAAAACAACCCTCCCAAAATATGTGTTCTCAACTCTTCAAGTTATCCCACATGAAGACAACACTCTTAATTCAATTTATAATTCACTGAACTAAGATTACGTCGAGACTCAATTGCAAAGAACTCCTAATGCATAAACTCTGTAATCTAATGGTAGCGCTTGCAAATTCAATTTTGAAATTGCCCTTTTTGCTATGTGAGTGCTTGCGTCTTCTATATAATTTTTTCTTCTATTTATATACATTTGTTTTCCAAGTTGTACTTAACTTGAGTTTCTTGGTTCCAATCATCATCTGAGTCGCTCCTCGTCCACCGACTGAGGGTTTTCCCTCTCTGCCTATGAGAGCTTTCTTCCCCTCAGTGGGGATTCAATCCTTGAAGTTTTACTAACCAAATCTATAGATAACCATCAAACAACTATTCCTAACCTCACCAGCCTACCAAACTCTGCCTTGAGTCATCTTGCCCGTCAATTTAAGAATTTCTAGGTGCTATCTTAAACCCTAAATCGATTTTCAACCATCAAAAACCTTCAAATTTCGCTGCAATTAGTCTACGGAGAGTATCAATTCAACCCCTCTTGGACGGTAAAACAAACAATTGTAGAGATGGCGGAAGGAATTATTGAAAGATTACATCAATTTGCCCTTACGGAGGAAGAAAAAGAGACTGTATCAATTGAAATTTCAGATGTTCTGTCGAGCACAAATGATTGTGAGGTAAGTCTGTTTGGTAAGGTCGTCTCGGATAAGAAGGTGAATCTCCAAGGCGCCAAGAACACTACGCCTGTGGCTTGGGGAAATCCAACAGGACTGCAAATAAAGGAAATCGGATGGAATTTTTTCCAGTTCAAATTCTAAGATAAACAAAGTATGAATAAAGTATTATTTGGCACACCATGGCTGTATGATAAATTCCTCCTTAATATACATACCTGGGAACCAGGATTGAAGAGTACTTCTTCAACTTTTAATGTATGTGAGTTATGGGTTCAAGTTTGGAACATCCCTTTACACTGGATGTCAATGGACGTTGGGCGCAAAATAAGAAATGCGTTAGGAGGTATCGTGCATATTGTAATCCCTGAAAATGGAAGCAAAGAGGGACAATATATAAGGCTGAAAGCCAGGATGAATATAACTAAGCCACTACCTAGGGGTAAGTTGATCAAGCTAGGATCGGAAACTACATGGGTTGAAATAAGATACGAAAATCTGCCTTATGTGTGATATTGGTCTGCTAGGACATAATGAGAAAACATGTACCCACAGAGCCAAGGATGCACAGGATGGCACAGTTAAAACTGATCAGTTTGGGATTTGGCTAAAAGCAGAGAACCATGCTCCTTTCTCGGAAAAGCGTAGGCGACAAGGGACAAACAATACTAATGGAAGTCCAGTGGTTAATGTGAGAAGAGTTGAAAGAATTGTAAACAGTTTGCACACTTGGAAGAAGGTGTTGAAGTAGTTCATACACGGGGTAAAAATGAACCAAAAGGGAAGGAAATTACGGGTTTGAGCAGGAAGGATAATAATGTACTAAACATGGAAGACTTAAACCAAATACAACCTATGGAGGTAACAAATTATGGATCACATGAAAAAGAATTTGGTGGTGGAAGAGATAATGCTGGAGAAGATAATTATGTTAGGATTACAACAATCTCAAAACATGGTTCGAATATAGCTTCGAAGAAGAATGACATGAGTTCACAAAATTCAGCTAATGAGAATATGTTTGACGGCACAACAAGGGGAAAAGATGATATTACGTAGATTAACTCGAAGGAAGTGCAAGACAACATACATCAAGTTCTCACAGCTCCTGAAAAGATTGACATCCACACCAAAACAACTACTGAACAAGAAAACAAGGACCAGGTATGTACTAGTAATCTTATTATA
The DNA here is from genome assembly GCA_037074985.1 of Solanum bulbocastanum. Classification (NCBI taxonomy): domain Eukaryota; kingdom Viridiplantae; phylum Streptophyta; class Magnoliopsida; order Solanales; family Solanaceae; genus Solanum; species Solanum bulbocastanum. The sequence continues at coordinate 15,936,737 of CM073602.1, read as the reverse complement.
TAAAGTAGTAAAGACTGGTCTCAAGTATTATCATGTGAACCTATAACAGAACAAAATAATCTATCTAAACAAACGAAAGATAATAGCAATGAGGGGAGGAAAACGAGAAATTGGAAACAAATGGCCAGACAAGTTGGATGTTCTGTTAGTTTGAAGAATGATACTTCTAATGCAACTCTTGATAAGGGTGTTGTTTTAGCAGAATGTATGCAATATATAAGGGAGAAACGAAAAGGTGATACTGAATTACTTTCTGGTATACAAACAAAAAAGAATCAAATTGTGGTGGAGCTGGAGGCCAGCCCCAAATGGCTTCCCTCTCCACAATGAGGGCTATGGTATGGAATTGTCGAGGCCTGGGGGGTCCTTGACAGTTCCTTTTTTGAAGGAGACTATGCATCTCCACTCCCCAGATATAATTTTCTTAGTGAAACCAAAAATAAGGATATTATTGTTAAGCGAGTTCAGAGGCAACTTAATATGCCTTATGCTACAATTGTGGGCCCTGTTGGTTTATCTGGAGGCTTGAGCTTATTTTGGAATGATAAAATTCAGGTTTCTCAATCTCACACTTCGCATTTTTATGTTGAAACTTTGGTGCATGATCTCTCAACTGATTTTAAATATTGGTACATCTTTGTGTATTTGAGCACTGATAGAGTTATTCGTAAAGCACAACTAACAGAACTAACGTTAAAATAGGTTAATTGGGGTCCTCTCTGGATCATTGTTGGAGATTTTAATGATATTATGGACAACTCGGAAAAGATAGGAGGTAGAAGTAGAGAAGTAGCTTATTTTAAAGACTTTAAGAATTTCTTATGGAACTTAGGGGCAGTTGATTTAGGATTTAAAGGGATGCCTTGGACTTGGTAGTGTTTCAGGGATAATGATGGAATTATCCAAGAGAGATTAGATAGAGCCACTGAATCTCCCGGATGGCATTTAGAATTCCCTTTGGCCCAAATAATTCATTTGAATACTGAGGCTTCAGATCACTCTGCTCTTTTACTAAATACCGATCCTAAGCCTATACAAAAAAAGTGACGCTTCTATTTTGATAGAAGATGGAGTGAAAAGGATGCAGTGAATAATTTAGTGACAAGGTCTTGGCAAGAACAAGTAGATGGCTTTGAACAATCCAAAGTAAGTTTCAAACTAAAAAAATGTCGCGCCTCATTAATGTCTTAGTTGAGAAGGGGTAAAGGGAACTCAAAACAAAGAATAATTGAGATCAAAAATCAAATTGATAACCTGATCACTTTGACCTCCCTAAACTTCGACTTTTGAGAAAAGAATTAGGTAAAGCTTACAAAGAAGAAGAAGTATATTGGAAACAAAAATCTAGAGCTTTATGGTTGCAAGAGGGGGATAAAAATACCTCCTTTTTTCACATGAAAACTATTCAGCGACGAAAATGCAATAGCATCAAAGGTTTTTGCCTAGCTAATGGAAATTGGGTATCAGTAAAAGGTGATATTATTAGAGAAGTGGAAAATTATTTTGAAAATTTATTTACTACCTCTAGACCAACAAATCTTGATCCCATTTTGAACTTAATCCCGAGATTAGTTGAAGATCCCATCAACCTAAGTCTTATTAGAGAAGTGACAGACGAAGAAGTGAAACATGCAGTTTTTGAGATGCATCCTTTAAAGGGACCAGGGATAGATGGAATGACCCCTTTTTTCTTTCAGAATTATTGGAATGTTTTATCTACAGACATTATAGCTGCCATTAAAAGTTTCTTCCATTCAGGATATCTCTTACCCTCTTGGAATCAAACTCTTATTACTTTAATCCCAAAAGTAAAGAATCCTAGTGTTATTAGTCAATTTAGACCTATTATCATGTGCTCTACCATATATAAAATTATAACTAAGATTATCGGAGCAAGATTAAAAAAGTATTTGCCTAGTATAATCTCTCATAATCAATCTTCCTTTGTAGGGAGTAGACATATTGTTGATAATGTTGTCTTTGCTCATGAGTGTATACATGTGTTGAAAAATAAGATGAGAGGGAACAATAAATTTATGGCCTTAAAATTAGACATTGCAAAAGCTTACGATAGAGTGGAATGGATATATGTCCAATCTTTACTTTTGAAAATGGGTTTCCATGACACTTTCGTTAGCTGGATTATGCAATGTATCACGACACCTACTTACAAGTTTAATATAAATGGTGAAATTGTTGGGGCTGTACGACCTATTAGAGGACTAAGACAAGGTGACCTTTTATCCCCATATTTGTTCATATTATGTGCTGAAGAACTTTCCAACCAGGCTGAGGAGCAAGGAGAGTTACGTGGAATATGCCTAAGAAGGGGTGGTCCTATGGTAAATTATCTTTTCTTTGCTGATGACTCCTTTTTATTTTGTTCAGCTAATACTCAAAGTGCAGTAAAAATTTCTGAAATTCTAAGAACTTATGAACTTTGCTCAGGCCAGAAAGTTAATTTTGAAAAATCAGCAATATATTTTAGCAAAAATACTACCGAGGAAGAAAAAGATAATATTATAGTAGAACTAGGACAAATACGTAGAGATAATGTGAGACTTTATCTAGGATTACCTGCAGTAGTTGAAAGATCAAAGAAGAAAATGCTTGAGTTTATCAAAGAACGAGTTAAAACTAAGATAAAGGGTTGGAAGAGTAGTTTTTTTAAGCCTTGTAGGCAAAGAAGTCATGCTTAAGTCAGTACTTTCTTCTATTCCTTCATATGCATTATCATGTTTTCAATTTCCAGAGTACTTAGGAAAGGAGATTACTACCATTTTTTCTGATTTTTGGTGGGGGGAAAATGAGGGGAAAAGGAAAATGCACAACGAAAAATGGCAGAAACTTTGTGAGGCAAAGTCCCAAGGGGGCCTTGGTTCTCGAGATCTGAAACTTTTTAACAATGCCCTATTGGAAAATCTTGTGTGGAGGATTTTAATCCATGAGGATTCTTTGCTTCATAGGATGCTAAAAAGTAAATATTTTCCGAATACTTCTTTCCTAAGTGCAGGATGTCCCTCAGCAAGTTCTTGGATTTGGAAAAGTATTATGTGGGGACGAGATTTGTTGCAACACGGAATTCGATGGAGAATAGGAGATGGAGAAAACATAAGGTTTGGAGTGATCCTTGGATTCCTAATTCGATCGGTTTCAAACCCCTACAATGACATACACAAATAAATCCACAGTTGAGGGTAAGCGGCCTTATAGATCAACACCATCATATATGGAATATCCAAGATCTTCATCACCATTTTTGCCCGAATAATATCAACTCTATTTTGTCTATCCCAATATCTAGCACTGGAAATTCTGATAAAGTTATCTGGCATTATACAAATTCTGGAAAGTACGAGGTAAGATCTGGTTATCATCTAGCGAAAAGCCTAGATAATAGTACTGACCCTAGAACTGAAAAACCTCAAGCCAGTGGTCAATCTTTCCCAAAATCTTTTTGGAATTTCTTATGGTCGCTTAAAATAAAAAACAAATACAAACATTTCCTTAGAAAATGCATTCTTAATGTCCTTCCTGTTAGTGCAAATATTTCTGAGAGATTGCATCAAAATTGTGATGTTTGTAGGGCCTGTGGCTTAGAAACTGAAACGGTTGATCATATGTTTTTCAATTGCCCAAAAGCACAAGTAGTATGGAAGTTGGCCCCCATTAACCATCCTAATGTAGAAAATGTTATGAATTTTGCAATATGGTGGAATGACTTATTTTGTAATACATGTCAATATCCAGAATCCATTGAGCCACTAAGATTAAGTCTCTCTTTTATGACAAATGTGGAAAGCGAGAAATTCATTATGCTTTAATGGTGGTACATATGAACCTAATGACATAGTCAACAAGGCTTTAATTGATTTACATGAATATGATGATGTTGTGAAAAATTCGGCAGTTGTGAATCCTATACCAAACAAGATTTATGATGTAACCATTACTTTGACCCGAGATGGGGTTGTTGTTTTCACAGATGCAGGTCTACAAAGGGAGAAGGAAAAAGCAAGCATCGGAATGGTGGCTATAGATAGTTGTGGTTATTTGCTTTGTGCCTTTGGTACCCCTATTCAATTTGTAGGGAAGGCCGTAATTGTTGAAGCACTAGCAATTCGGGAAGCTGTGGAAAGAGCACTACAAAAGGGTTGGTCAAAGGTTCACATATTGCAAAAGTATTTGATAACATCTTGGGAAATAGAGACCATTTGTGAGGATGTCTGGCGATTGATGAAGTCTTTTTGAAGAAATCGAGATTATATATATTCCTCAAACATGGAATGTATTAGCCCATAATCTAGCAAAAATTTCTATTTAAGGTATAAATAGGATTTCTTGGGGCTATGCCTTCCCAAGTTGTGTTGTAACGGATGCAATGGTGTCTTATGGACATCTGAAACATGTTTTGAAGTAATGCAATAAAGTGTTTTCAGGAAAAAAAAAAAAAACTTGAGCATCTTGGATACTAGTTCTTGTAGGATGCAAACTTCTTTTGTTTTTTTGAATAATATTTTGAGTTGGACTCCTCCCGCTGTTTGAATTCTTTCCTTTCATAGTATTCTAGCACTTTTATTCTGACGTCTTTGTGATTTTATACTCCTTCAAACTGCTTGATTCTTTTGTATTGTAGTTGAACTCCAATTCGTCATGAGACTCCTTCAATTCATCCTTGCCTCTTTAGCTTCCTTCTTCAATTCGAACTTTTATATTCTTTCTCTTCAATTCACCCGATGCTTATTTCCTTGAGATTTATCACGAATTAACACTATCTATTCATTGATTTCTACACACTTGTCTTTATTAATTTTAAAAGCTTTCCCTGAATTTAGCTACTTGTGACAGTGTGCCTTTGGATAATGTTGACTCACGTGTTTTATCTTTCTTTGTTAATCCTCAAAACTGCATAAATCACAACATTCAAAATAAACCAAAGGAATCCAATGAACGACATTCAAAATAGGCACAATATTAAACCATCAGGTCGGCCCTAAACAAAACGTGATATATATTGTCAGATATAAAACATAAAATTGCCAAAACAAAAATAACCGGGTCCCGAGGAATTAAGCAAAAAAAGAGGTTATGAGCACCAAAAGACTGGGAGTTAGGAAGGAGCCAAGGGAGCATAGTTGTTATGGACAATGAGGAGGAGTATCACCAAGAGCACTATGATCAAGTTTCTGCTAAAGCATCTAATCCTTAAGCTTGAGGATCTCAGCCTGTGAGGCAATTAGATCTTTAATAGAATAATTTCTTTTGAATGGATGCCATTTTGACCTTGAGCTGTCCGTAGATTAATGAATATTTGTGTGACATGGTGGTGGCTTTAGAACCAATGTGTTCTTTTCAATCATGTCCTTTATGGTGACAGTCTTTCCTTTAATCGATGTGTCCCACAAGCCTCAAACATATAAGTGTGAAGGAACCCATAGGCTAGAACATGAGGGCCAGGGTCACGGTCAGGGTTGATGATCCTAGCCATGTGCTTAATTATTAGAGCAGACAAATTAATGTGTTACTTCATGTCCCAAGTGTTCATAGCTCCTAGGTTCTCTATTAATAGACTCATGTGTACACTCCCCTTTTTTTGCATAGTCTCCTTGTTTACAATCTCAAATAGATCTCATGGAAAGACTTGGTCTCTCCCTTCGACACTTTTATAGGCTTCTTCTTTGCCTTCCCTTGAGTGAACTTCCTTGTAAACAAGGAGTTGACATCCTTTCTCCTAATATATTTATCCAGGCCAGCCACATGAACTTGTAAAATCTTCACCTAGCTTCATATTGTTGAAGACATCTCTACCTATTTGACCGTGAACTCACAACTAAACCCTCAAGCATCACAAAATTTGTATAAAATTCCACAACCTCTTCCTTATGCAGAGTCACAAGGACATCTAAAAACATATGTGGCCACCCTTGGAAACTCAATTTTTTCAAGGTTAATTTGGACAACATGTTCATTAATGACTTCAGGATCCACTACCTTACCTTTGAGAACAAACTTAGACCAAACATACTTAACTTTTCATATCCCTAGAAAATTTTCAACATTTCAATTTACCTTAGAGGGAGTAGGTTCTTATTCGGAATGGTTGGAGTCATCAGGTGAGACCTGGTCCTTATCAAAACAGTCAATCACATCCACATGTACACTTGAGCTCTCTCCCTAGGATGTTTGCAAGACTCAACAACCTCGGCAATATTGACCTTCATTTTACTCCTAAAAGTAGTGCGAGGGGAATTCTCCTTAATGGTATTGTTTTTACAATACTTCTTTTAGCCGAAGGCCTTAAGCTTGGAAAACTTGGTCCTGAGAGGAAGCTCATCGTCATTATTTGCCCTTCACTCACATTCTTTCCTTCTTAGTAAACATTTTTTCCTTCTTGCCCGCCTTGTACTTAACTTACAACATTTAGAGTCGGTTTGACATTGTTGTTGGGAGATCAAAAACACTTATTTTGAGGAAATTTTTTTTTTTTTTTTAAAAATTAAACTGTTGACAAATCAGTAAAATTACTTTTAAATGGAAGTAGAACCACTTTTTTTCTGTTGTTGGAAAGAAGAAAAAAAATTCTATTTACATATTTATCGATAGATCTATTATTAATTAATTAACATATCTCATACGTTTGAATAAGTTTCATTTAAAAAATTTATTTTTATTTTTATATAATAATTTTTTAAATTTTATTATATGTTTATATATTAATTATTTTTCATTTATATATTATTTTACGGGATAGGAAAAAATGTAACAATAATACCTTTTTGCAAGATTAGAAAAAAGAAAAAAGATGGGACTTTATTTGTTTTTGTGGTCAAATTTTTGTATGTAGTTATTTAATTTGTGGAATAATTTTTAAAATTTATTTTATTGATATTTTAATTATATTTAAATAATCATGTTAATATTATATCAATACTTTATTTATTTATTATGTATAATATTAATTGAAAATTTGTATATGTACATTTTAATTTTATAACAATAAGAATTTACTTAGAAACTTTATAATAGATATTTAAAATAATTTCTCTCTATAAAATAATATTAATATTAAAAGTGAATTGGTACTTTTTTTTTTCATAATTTGACTCAATAGCCCTTTCTAAAAAATAATTAGTCAAACACAGCTTATCAAAAACGCTTTTTAAATGAATTAATCAACCACAAATTACTTTTTTTTTTCTTTTCAAAAGGACTTTTTTGAAAAGTCATTTTAAAATTGCCTTAAAAAATAAGTAGTTTTTAGCAGCAATGTCCAACACGTTGTTAATCATCTTGCTTGTACTTGTTTCTATTCTATAGGTGAATCTAGTTCTCCTATAAATTGTCAATCATCAAAACGTCAATTTTCAATTATGATCCCTTGTATTCCATTAATGGTCAATCAAAGCTATTCAAGGTTAGGATATTAATGCTTGTCAACACAATGTTTTATCAAAAGAAAAATCATTATGACTATTCAATTGTAGAATCAATTATACGTTACAATTATGCATGAGAAGAAAGGCTCCTATATGAGATATACTTTTTTTTTTCTAACACTAGCCCAACCAAAGTTTGTCATCTTCCATGGAAAACACTTTCCATTATACCAAACACACAACATTGAGAATATTTAACCATTGGGAATACATGAGATTCAATGACGGACTTAAAACATCACCTATATACGCTTTATGCTCAATCATTTCGAATAACCTTGCATACTCTGTATGTATTGCCATAATTGATTACTAGCACAAAGTTAGCAAACATTTATTCCCCAAACACCATTCTTACTTCTTCTCTAGGAAAATAAGTTCACGATTCATGGACCTTCTACCTCTACACAACATTGATATGGTGTGGACATGTGGTTAGCACGAGAAGTAATGAGTTTGATATTTTAACTCCTTCGAGTCATTTTAGTTTAATAAATAGTGTCCTCAATGCCCATTTATGTAATTATTTGATGATATTTTGATATTTTACAGGTATGAAGGCTAAAGGACACGACAAAGATGAATCTGTGAAAGAAAATAAGTTCATGATTCATGGACCTTCTACCTCCACACAACATTGATATGGTGTGGACGTGTGGTTAGCACGAGAAGTGATGAGTTTGAAATTATAACTCATTTAAGTCCTTTTTAGTTTAACAAAATAGTGTCCTCAATGCCTATTTATGTTGTTATCTGATGATATTTTGATATTTTGCAGCTATAAAGGCTAAAGACACGACAAAGATGAATCTGTGAAAAAAAGATAAAAACACTGAAAAGAGTGTAAACTCTCAGTTGAGGATCACCTAACCAAAAGGGCGAATTGCCCAATAAGTCGTACACTACCTAAAGTGAAATTTTTTATGTTTGAAAATATTTAAGGCAAGTCAGTGAAGCAAAGTGAATACGGCGATTCGCTGAAGTAGTTAGGCGAGATAAAAGCTCAATCGCTGTGACAAAATTCTGAATTAAAATAAAAGGTGAATGATTGAACAAGGTAGTAGTTGACGATTCGCCAAATGAGGAAGGATGACTCGATTGAGTTTGCCAACTGAGGTTCAAGCACCTAAAGCTTGAAGCAGCGGAATGGTGAGATAAAAAACAAATGGTGATCCACCGATCGTGCTAGGCGAGCCCGACTAACATCGTTGATCAGGTCGCGCATGAAATTTCAGACTAATACTTGGAAAAACTCTAAATAGCCCAAAGGAGAGAGAAAATGTATCGAATATTGAATCTAGTTTTTAAAGTTTTTAATTTTTTGATCTAAAGGAATAAACCCTTTAGCCTTTCCCTTAGTTTTGTGGGGTTATAAACAATCTTGTCATTGACATTTGAGGGTTCAATTCAAAGTGTATGTTGAAGATTATTGCTGATTCTCAACTCCTTAATGGCTGAAAACATAATTGGTATAATTTCTTTTCCTTTTATGATGCTTGGCTAAAGCCCCAATTCTAGGGGTGTGAGTATGGAGTTTGGTGTTGATTTAATTTAGTGGGTCTAGTGTCTTGCTCTGTTTTTCTGTTCGTCATTCATAGATTTAAGCTATTCAGCATGAGATTAATTTATGGGTTAATATTAAAAAATTAATCCTATCTTAGATCTTCAATTGATGCTCGAAAGAGATTAATTGAAGTGGGTAAATAGTTTAATACTTGCAAATCGGGTTTGATTGTTGTTTTTTGTGTGAAAGATAAATTGTAATTCAATTCTAATTGTCAAATTTGCTCGAAAAAGGCATTTTAGTAAGGTATTGAGTTGATTTATATTTTACATATATGAGATCACAAGGAGATTCTTTGATATAATTCTCTGAGATCGAAAGAAGATTTGTGTCATAGACGATTACCCAGCCTATTCATGTTTATTAACAATATTGAGCAAGCACTTGTACATCTATTTGTTGTTGATACCAACTCTCACACTCCTAGTTCGTCTCTTACCTGTTTAAATCCCTATTTTTAGTTGAATTATAATAATTGATTACTAAACCTTTATATTAAATTTGATGTAATCATTCCCCATTTGTCTTAATTGCTACAATGAATTTGTTTGCACTTTAAATTTCCTTATTGAATTCTTTTTTTGAAAAAAAAAATACATAAAAAAATTAAAAAATTGAATTTGAATATTTTTCAAAAGAAAGGGGGTGGGGGGGGGGGGGGGAGGGATTAGTAGGGTGAAGGGGTGGTAGGGGTTGGGTGAGGTAAAAAAAATCTTAAAATTTGAAACATTTTTCAAAAATAATTTTTAATTTTTTTTATTAATTTGTTTGATGGGGGATGGGGGTGGTTTGGAATAGGGATAAAAATATAATTGAAATTTAAAAAATAAGAAAATTTTAAATTTTTATTTTATTTTAATGGGGAGGATCGGGTACGGGATATGGGTTGGGTAATAAATAAAATTAAAGAATGAAGTAGAGTTTTGAAAAAATGTTTTCCTTAACTTTGGAAGGGAAGTCAGTTCTTAAATTTGAGAAAAATAAGTTGATTTGAAAAACATTTTCCAAACATTTTTAGCCAACCAAACATGAGAAAATTGGAAAACCTCCATACCAAACACACCCTAAGTCTACCCATTCTTTTTCATTCCCCCAAAAGATTCCAAAAGCTCCTCTCACGGGTTTTCTCTCTAAGGCACTTAAAGAAATTTCTAGGATTCTTCGAGTCTTCAAGGTTTTCTTCATTAATTGCTGATGGGCTTTGATATTAAGGTATGTAGAGAGTTCATCAACCCGTTCACCCATTGAATCTCAAAGTTTTCTCCAAATTCTCCAATTCAATTTCTATAAATTGATTAGGTTTTCATTCAATTCTTCATGGTTTTTATTTGTATAGACTTAGTTATTTGATTTTGATCATATTATGATTATCTAGACTCAATAACATAATTTCCAATCAATTCCACATGAACCCATGCATTTATCATGCTTTTGGCTACGAGCCCTACTTGCATGAATTTATGAAGCAGCTATGAAGTTATGAATGATATTTCCATGAACTTATGCATAATTTATGAAAGGAAAGTTTTTATGATATAGGTTTCTTTAAGATTGACATCAATTCAATTGTGAAAGGTTTTCTCACTTTATGGGATCATGGTTTGGTGAGAAGTCTTGTCACTCATGCATGATTCAAGATTTAAAGAGCTGTTCTATGATGTCTTTAGCTTGGATTAGTAACTTAATTGTGTTATGTTTATGATTATGACTAATTCCTTCAAATTTTACTTAACACCAAGAGGATATTGATATGGGGGCTCTTCCGTTAGTGGAGGTCGAGTAGCAATCTCCTTATCCCTAACAATGTGCTGTCGTAGGTTGTCTTAAGTGACATGGCCACTTAAGCTAGAAGTTAAGGTCCTTGCCTTTACAAATAGGAACATCTCTTTTTTGTGTGGGAGCAAAACACTGGATTCCACTTTATAGCACACGTGATATATGTCGGCTAATAGTAAATATCCCACAAAATGAATTAAGTTACTTTCAAATGTTTTATGAAGCTTTCCTCGTGCTTTTTAGATGCATTGACCATGCTCATGATTATGATTATTCTTTAATGACTTTTATTATGGCTAGCTTGGTCATGCACATCATGTTTTTGATTATGTCCCCTTATGATCATGTTTTAAGTTTTCATGCATATCCCACATACTTAGTACATTTCATGTACTAATGCATATTTGTCTGTACATTGTTTCATTAATGTAGGGCTTGTCGACTCCTCTCCCTCTGTTCGTGGCTAGTTGCCCACCTTGTACTTAACTTACAAGATTTAAAGTCGGTTTGACATTGTTGTTGGGAGGCCAAAAACACTTATTTCGAGAAAAAGTATTTTAAAAAAAATTGAAGTGTTGACAAATCAGTAAATTTACTTTTAAATGGAAGTAGAACCACTTTTTTCTGCTGTTGGGCAGAAGCTAAAATTTTCTATTTACATATTTATTGATAGATCTCTTATTAATTAATTAGCATATCTCAAATGTTTGAATAAATTTCATTTAAAAAATTTATTTTTATTTTTATATAATAATTTTTAAAATTTTATTATATGTTTATACATTATTATTTTTCATTTATTTATTATTTTCGTATTATTTTATAGGATAAGAAAAAACGTAACAATAATACTTTTTTGCAAGATTAGAAAAAATAAAAAAGATATGACTTTATTTATTTTTGTGGTGAATTTTTCGTATGTAGTTATACAATTTGTGGAATAATTTTTAAATTTATTTTTCTTGATATTTTTAATTATATTGAAATAATCATGTTAATATTACATCGATACTTTATTTATTTATTCACATAATATTAATTGAAAATTTGTATATGTACATTTTAATTTTATAACAATAAGAATTTACTAAGAAACTTTATAATAGATATTTAAAATAATTTCTCTCTATAAAATAATTTTAATATTAAATGATCATTGATACTTGTCTTTTTTCATAATTTGACTCAATAGCCCTTTCTAAAAAATAACTAGTCAAACACAATCGCTTATCAAAAACACTTTTCAAATGAATTAACCAATCACAAATTACCTTTTTTTCTTTTCAAAAGTACTTTTCTAAAAATTCATTTTAAAATTGCCTTAAAAAATAAGTAGATTTTGGCAACAATGTCCAACACGTTGTTAATCATCTTGCTTGTACTTGTTTCTATTCTATAGGTGAATCTAGTTCTCCAATAAATTGTCAATCATCAAAACGTCAATTTTCAATTATGATCCCTTGTATTCCATTAATGGTCAATCAAAGCCATTCAAGGATAGGATATTAATGCTTGTCAACACAATATTTTATCAGAAGAAAAATCATTATGACTATCTAATTGTAGAATCAATTATATGTTACAATTATGCATGAGAAGAAAGACTCCTATATGAGATATACTTTTTTTTTCTAACACTAGCCCCACCAAAGTTTGTCATCTTCCATGGAAAACACTTTTCATCATACCAAACACATAACATTGAGAATATTTAATCATTGGGAATACATGAGATTCAATGACGGACTTAAAACATCACATGTATACGCTTTATGCTCACTCATTTCGAATAGCCTTACATACTCAGTATGTACTACCACAATTGATTGCTAGCACAAAGTTAGCAAACATTTATTATTTTCCAATCACCATTCTTACTTCTTCTCTAGGAAAATAAGTTTCACGACTCATGGACCTTCTACCTAGCTCTACACAACATTGATATGGTGTGGACATGTGGTTAGCACGAGAAGTGATGAGTTTGATATTTTAACTCATTTTATGTCTTTTTAGTTCAACAAATAGTGTCCTCAATGCCTATTTATGTCGTTATCTGATGATATTTTGCATGTATGAAGGCTAAAGGACATGACAAAGATGAATCTATGAAAAAAAGATAAAACCATTGAAAAGAGTGTAAGCTCTCAGTTGAGGATCGCCTAACCAAAAGGGTGAATCGCCCAATAGGTCATACCCTACCTAAAGTGAATTTTTTTATGTTTGAGAATATTCAAGGCAAGTCAGTGAAGCAAAGTGAAAGTGACGATTCGCTGAAGTAGCTAGGTGAGATAAAATCTCCATCGCTGAAGGTGACAAAATTCTGAATTAAAATGAAGGGTGAATGATTGAACAAGGTGGTAGTCGACGATTCACCAAATGTGGAAGGATGACATGATTGAGTTCGCCAACTGAATTTCAAGCACCTAAAGCTTGAATTAGAGGATGGTGAGATAAAAATCATATGGTGATCCACCGATCGTGCTAGGCGAGCCCGACTAACATCGTTGATCAGGTCGCGCATGAAATTTTAGACTAATATTTGGAAAAATTATAAATAGCCCATAGGAGAGAGAAAATGTATCGAATATTGAATCTAGGTTTTAAAGTTTTGATATGGAGGAATAAACCCTTTTGCCTTTCTCTTAGTTTTGGGAGGTTATGAACAATTTTGTCATTGACATTTGAGGGTTCAATTCAAAGTGTATGTTGAAGATTATTGCTGATTTTCAACTCCCTAATGGCTGAAAACATAATTGGTATAATTTCTTTTTCTTTTATGATGTTTGGCTAAAGCCCCACTTTTAGGGGTGTGAGTATGAAGTTTGGTGTTGATTTAATTTAGTGGGTCTAGTGTCTTGCTCTGTTTCTGTTGTTCATTCACAGATTTAAGTTATTCATCATGGGGTTAATTTATGGGTTAAGGTTAAAAAACTAATCCTATCTTAGATCTTCAATTGATGCTCGAAGAGATTAATTGAAGTGGGTAAATAATTTAATACTTGCAAATCGGGTTTGATTGTTGTTGTTTGTGTGAAAGATAAATTGTAGTTCAATTCTAATTGTCAAATTTGCTCAAAAAAAGATATTTTAGTAAGGTATTGACTTGATTTGTATTTTACATAGATGAGATCGGAAGGAGATTCTTTGATATAATTCTTTGAGATTGAAAGAAGATTTGTGTCATTGACGATTACCCAGCCTATTCATGTTTATTAATAATACTAGTGAACTTAGCCGCGCTTCGCGCAATAATTTTTGAAATAGTTATCAATAATAAAAAGTTGCTCTCAAATCTATATATTAAAATTCAAGTTTTAAATTTTAATCTAATCTATTGTTAACATTTGCTTTCCACTAATTTGTATCATTTTAAAGTGTGATAAAATTTGAAGAAAGATTGATCCCTTATATAACCTTATGCCGTCAAATAAGATAAAAATGTGTTTACTCCACTTAAGCATGTGAAAGTGAACAATAATAATTAATTTTTTTCACTGCATCTCTTTTATTGATATGCATTTTGCTATATATTTTTTATTTTCTTTATTTTTAAATTGTTCTCTCTCTTTTTTCATTGACACTTCTTTCTTATCCATCGCCCTTTTACCATTTTGATCACGAATTATTATTTTCTTGAGAGTTAGATATCGAAAAAATGTTGGCAATAACTTTTTTTTTTTTTTTTTTTGTAATTTCACTTTGAAGCTGAATTTAAAATTTTTAAAAACAATAAAAATATTTTTCACCTTTTCACTTGAAATTACTTATAAAAATTCAAAGACAACTTTTATATGTGTTCATATAAAAAATTTAAACGATTAATTACTTTGAAATAATTATTCTTTAAAAAATTCACAATTTCCACGCTGAAACGACGCTTTAATCTTTTGTCTTTTCTTTACCTACATTTTTCTCATCCTTTCTTTTGCCCTTTACTTATTTGCTCCATTTCAAAACAAATAAGTATTTCCACAATATAATATATATTATCAATTATAATATTACAAACTAAGAATTTTATCATATGGCTATTTTGTGGGTGTATGTTCATGTACTGTTCTTATATATGTCCCTTAACATAATATTTTTTTAAAAAAAGTTAGATGATAAATGCTTGTAGCTTTAAAAGAGAAAATGTTAATACCTGAAATTAATTTATACTTCACTAAGAGATTGAATATTTGGTAACACTTAATTAGTAGTATCGGAAGAGAAATCGATAAAAGATATCGTAATTAACAATATATGACAAATAATTAACTAAAAATTGAATGATTTTCAATAGTCTTTTCTTCTTTGCATGTGTTATAAAATCATAACTTTGTCATCTCGATTCTTTGACCTCTCTCAAGAAAAGTTTTGAGTCCTCTTATATGCGGTGACAACAATACTTTCAACAATTTTGAAGTTCTTGATAATCAATTAAGAACCTTCAATCAACTTGTATTTTTGAACCTGCTAACTTAATTTCTTTTGACCATATGATTAGTCGAATTATCCAAATATGATAAAATCATAAGTGATTTGAGAATTAAAAAAAGTTTCAAAAAGAATATGTATAGAAAAGAATAATAATCATGGAATAAGATATCTTTTCTTCAACAAAAATATTATCCAAATTGATCAGTTCGTCATGCTCTTAAAAGTAATCACATTCCCCATTTTGTAAATCCTAACCTTTTATCATCAAATTATCTCTATCCGTAATTAACTCTGAAAAAATAAAAAGAATATGTCATACTAACAATCCAACTAAAAACAAGATATATAGACTAAGAAAGGTACATTATGAAAAAGATACACCTCTATATCAGTAATGATCAACACTGAAAAAGAAGAAGAATATGTCAGATTAACAATCTAATTAAAGCAAAATAAGGTAAGCAAATTACAACATATAAAGAAAAAGAAATTCCCAATCTATATATAACACAAAAATATAGAGTATGAAAAGACACAAAATTAGATGAAGACTTATTAAAAGCCATTGTAAGTACAAATTAAAAATAAAGTAACGATTGATGAAAAAAATGGGAAAGGTAGAATTATGATTCAAATGAAACGATAGAATCATTAATTTCACAATTAAAAAAATTTAAATGTCATAAGTAGTGCTAATTTTTAGTCAATCAGTTCTTTTGGAATAGTTTTAGTTACAACCATTTTACCAGTGACTTAATTAAATAAAATTAAGCAAAATGCACGTTCCTTTCTAAGTTATTCACGTTCCTTTTTAAGTTACTACTAATTTAATTCTAAAATATATAATCAAATTAACATTCATTTTTTGGTTAACTTTTTATAAATATATAATCAAATTAATGTTCCTTTTTTAGTTACAACAATTTTGTAGCCATTACTCAATTTAATTTGGAAGGAAGGGTTAAATGTTTTAAATGCTCATAATGAGGGAAGAGAATAATTTTTTAACAGATTTTTTAATAGAAAATGAAGGAAAATTTGTATTATGAGAAAATAGATAAATAGTGATGATGGTCATTGAGGCATGCCACTTCAGCGATATATATATATATCGCTGATGTGGCATGCCTCAATGACCATCATCACTATTTATCTATTTTCTATATATATAAATATATATGCAAGCACTTGTACATCTAGATGCCAACTCTCACACTCTTAGGTCGTCTCTTACTTGTTTAAATCCCTATTTTTAGTTGAATTATAATAATTGATTACTAAACTCATATAAAATTTGATGGAATCATCCCCCATTTGTCTTAATTGCTACAATGAATTTGTTTGCACTTTCAATTTCCTTATTGAATTTTTTTTTAAAAAAAAAAATTGACGAGGATGGCTTGGGTGCTGGGGGGTGGCGGCAAGGGGATTGGGTAGGGGTGTGGGTGGCATAAAAAATAATTTTTTTTTAAATTTGAAATATTTTTCACAACAATTTCTTTTTTAAAAAATTGATGGAGGTGGCCTGAGTGGGGTGGGGGGGGGGGGGTAGGGGGAGTAGGGGTGGCATAAAAATGAAAAATTTAAAATACTTCCCAAAAATAATTTTTTAAAAAAAAAAATTGACGGGGGTGGCCTTGTTTGGGGTGGGGGAAGTGACACAAAAATATTTTAAAAATTAAATTTGAAATATTTTTCAAAAGAAACTTTTTTTTGAAAGAGGGGGGGGGGGGGGGGGGATAGTATGGAGAAGGGTGGTAGGGGTTGGGTGAGGTTAAAAAAAATCTTAAAATTTGAAATATTTTTTAAAAAATAATTTTTAATTTTTTTATTTATTTGTTTGATGGGGGTGGGGGTGGTTTGGAGTAGGGATAAAAATATATTTGAAATTTAAAAAATAAGATTTTTTTTTTTTAATGGGGAGGGTCGCGTACGGGATATGGGTAGGGTAAGTAAAAAAATTAAAGGATGAAGTAGAGGTTTGAAAAATTGTTTTCCTCAATTATGGAAGGAATTGAAAGTCATTTTTTCTTAAATTTGAGGAAAATGAGTTGATTTGGAAAACATTTTCCAAACATTTAAGCCAACCGAACATGGAAAATTTGGAAAAACCTCCATACCAAAAACTCCCTCAGTCTACCCATTCTTCTTCATTCCCCCCAAAAAATCCTCTCAAAGGTTTTCTCTCTAAGGCTCTTAAGGAATTTGTAGGATTCTTCTAGTCTTCAAGGTTTTCTTCATTAATTGCTAATGGGCTTTAATATTAAGGTATGTAGGGAGTTCATTAATGGGTTCCGTTCACCCATTGAGTCTCAAAGTTTTCTCCAAATTCTCCAATTCAATTTCTATAAATTGTTAGGTTTTCATTCAATTCTTCATGGTTTTTATTTGTATGGACTTAATTATTTGACTTTAAACATATTATCATTATCTAGACTCAATTACGTGATTTTCAAACAATTCCACATGAACCCGTGCATTGATCATGATTTTGGTTATGAACCCTACTTGCATGAATTTATGAAGAAGCTATGAAGTTATGAATGATATTTCCATAAACTTATGCATAATTTATGAAAGGAAAGTTTTTATGATCTACGTTTATTTAAGATTGACATCAATTCAATTGTGAAAGATTTTCTCATATTAAGGGATCATTGTTTGATGGGAAGTTTTGTCACTCATGCATGATTCAAGATTTAAAGAGCTATTTTATATCTTTAGCTTGGATTAGTAACTTAATTGTGCTATGTTTATGATTATGACTAATTCCTTCAGATTTTACTTCGCACCGAGAGGATATTGAGATGGAGGCCCTTCCGTTAGTGGAGGTCGAGTAGCAACCTCCTTACCCCTAACCAGAGGAGGATCTAGGATTTAGAGGTCGTGAGTGCCACATCGCCTAAGTAAGATAAACGGGTCGGTTCCTTTAATTTTGGGTTACGATTCAGATTATTTATCTTTTTCGATTTTTATAAAACAAATTGATTAAACGTGCATGTTAGTAATATATTTTTTTAGTTATTCTGAGATTTGAGATAACTAAATAATTCAACTTTTTTTTTTTTTTTTTGGATTTAGAGGTAGTCTCTAAAACTTTGAGGAAAAAAAGATTTTCCACATTAAAAATTCGAATTTGTATAAACCATCTAATAGTGTTAACTTAATATATTTTTAGTTCATTGTCTTTATGTGTTGTTGCATATATATATATAGTAGAGAAAAAATTAAAATTGGTTTCAACCCAACCATCTTACTTATCAAGAACGTAAAAATCGGAATAACCTTAAAATTAAAAGAACTCTAACATAATAATATTCATCATTTTTTAAAACTTATGTTTTTTTTAAAAAAACAATTTAAAATATATTCGTAGTAATATTTATGTGACTTTCATAATACAATACTCATTAATTAATAAAGAATAAACACATAATATTGATCATATTAAGAGATCAATAATTAATGACAGCGAAAATAAAAAATATTAAGAACTAATCACAGAAAAAAGGAGTCAATTTGAATTATGTAATAAAGAATAGTAGCAAATAAATAAGAACCAATCGAAAAAAAAAAAAGACAAGAAAAAAAGGGGAAAAAAAAAAGGAAACTAAAAGATTTTAAAAAGCCTTCAGTTCATACAAGAATCCAAATTATAATGTTGAGAGCGAGAATCGAACCCGCATTGCGGGTGCGAGAATCTATGTCTTTGGCCAACGGCACCAATCACCAATTCGTTCAATGGGTGGTAAATTTTATTTATAACAATTTCTTAAACATTTACACATATATATACGAAGTTTTAATCGAGATCACTGGGTGTTGTGGCACCCCCACACATACATATAGATCCGCCCCTGCCCCTAACAATGTGCTCCCGTAGATTGTTTTAAGTGACATTGCCACCTAAGCTAGAAGTTAAGTTCCTTGCCTTGGCAAGTAGGAACATCTCTTTTTTGTGTGGGAGCAAAACACCAGATTCCACTTTATAGCACACGTGATCTATGTCAGGTAATAGTAAATATCCCACAAAATGAATTAAGTTACTTTCAAATATTTTATGAAGCTTTCCTTATGATTTTTAGATGCATTGACCATGTTCATGATTATGATTATTCTTTAATGGTTTTTATTATGGTTAGCTTGGTCATGCACATCATGTTTTCGATTATGTCCCCTTATGATCATGTTTTAAGTTTTCATACATAGCCCTCATACTTAGTACATTCTATGTACTAATGCATATTTGTGTGTACATTGTTTCACTAATGTAGGGTTTGTCAACTCCTCTCCCTCTGTTCGTGGCTAGTTGATCAATCTATAGGTTTGAAGACTTGATGGGTCCTCATACTCTAAGGACCTTGTTGCCTTTATTGCTTTCTTATGTCTTTACTTCTGGATGTTATACGTGGTGTACATATTATGTCCCGACCACTTCTTTGGTATTGTCGAAAGTCTTGTCAAGACTATGTTAGACTTCCGTTATAAATGACAAACCCTTTTCTTACTATGAAACACTTTACTTTTGTGTATTATTTCGTGTTGAATATATGTCATGTGGTTTGTGTAAGGCCACTTGTGGTCTTATACGTCATTTCACGTCTAGGAAGTACTTTGGATTGTGACATTTTGACTCATTTGAGGCCTTTTTAATTGCACAAATAGTGTCCTCAATGTCTACTTTAGCCTTTATCGGATGATATTTTGCAGCTATGAAGGCGAAAGGACAAGGCAAGGATGAATCTATGAAAAAGTGGTCAAAACAATGAAAAAGTGTAAACTCTTAACTAAGGATCACCTAATCAAAAGGGCGGATTCCTAATAGGTCGTACTCGCCTAAAATGACAATGTTCACGTCTGAGAATTTCAAGGCAGGTCAACGAAGAAAAGTGGAAACAACGATTCATCGAAGTAGTTAGGCGAGCTAAAAGCTCCATCGCTGAAGGTGATAGAATTCTAAATTAAAATGAAGGCTAAATGAGCAAACAAGGTAGTACTCGGCAATGCGCCGAATGTGGAAGGTTGAATCGTTTGAGTTCGCCAACTGAGGTTTAAACACTTGAAACCTAAAGCAAATGAAGGGTGAGCTAAAGAAGAAACGACGATCTGCCGATCATGCTAGGTGAGCCCGACTTATGTTACTGATCAGGTTGTGCATGAAATATCAGACTAATTTTTGGAGAAATTATAAATAGCTCAACGGAGAGAGAAAATCTATCGAATATTAAATCTACTTTTTGAACTTTTCAACTTTGTGATATGGAGAAATAGTTCGTTTAACTTTTCTCTTAGTTTTTTGGGTTTTCAACAATCTTTTAATTGACCCTTGAAGGTTCAATTTGAAGTGAGTGTTGAAGCTTATTGTTGATTCTCAACTCCTTAATGGCCGAAAACATAATTGGTATAATTTCTTTTACTTTTATGATGCTTGGCTAAAACCCCAATTCTAGTGCTGTGATTATGGAGTTGTGTATTGATTTAATTTAGTGGGTTTAGTGTCTTGCTCTATTTTTCAGCTTTTCATTCATGAATTTGAGCTATTTAACATGGGGTTGATTAATGGGTTAAAGCTGCAAAGTTAATCATATCTTAGATCTTCAATTGATGCTCGAAAGAGACCGATTGAAGTGGATAAATAGTTTAATACTTGCAAATTGAGTTTGATTGTTGTAGTTTGCTCGAAAGAAAATTTGTAGTTCAATTCTACTTGCCAAATCTGCTAGAAAAAAAGAGAGATTTACCTAGGTATTCATGAGTTGATCTGTATTATACATAGATAAGACCTAAAGGAGATTCTATAATATGATGTTTCGAGATCAAAAGAAGGTTTGTGTCTAGATCGTCTCTTATTTGTTTAAATCTTTGTTTTTAGTTGAATTGTGATAATTGATTACTAAACCCTTATAATAAATTTGGTGGAATCATCCACCTATTTGTCTAATTGCTACAATGAATTGGTTTGCACTTTTAATTTCCTTATTAAATTCTTACATTTAGAACACTCTCTATGAAATTCAACCCCAACTCTTTTGTTAGGTATTTATATTGCTAGCAATTGCTTACTTATTTAATCATTTTTGTGAGTAATTAGAGCATTATCAAAAAATTACATGGAATTATAAAAGGCTGTAAAAAGGAGAATGAGTGTAGTTAGTTGACAATCAAGCTTAAAATAGTTTAATAACTCTTCTGTGCTATACCTATATAGAATATTCATATAGCCAACTCAAATATAACCAGACTCAAACAAGCTTGCAATTGAGGTGAGTCGATTTGACAAAGATGGTTGTGAAATTTGCTTATTTCACAATGTAAATGAGCTTTTGACTATTGGTAAAGTCTCAATCCAATGCATACTTTCATCATAAATCCATTGTTGACTTAACCTTTTTAGCAACAAAACCTATTACAAGAGCTGCATTTCTATTATCTTTGGTATTTGGAAGAGCTGGATAGTTTTGTTTTGAAACTGTTGTTAAGTTTCCAATATAACTCAAAACTACATAACTTATGCAAACACTATATAGGATGTATAGTTAATTGTCCTCTTTTTATGTGCAGTTAGGAAGTATTATGCTTGCCATAGCTGTAAAACTCTAATCAAACACCAGGGGAAAGAACATGAAAACAAAAAGAGAAACTGAAAGATCATACATAGGACAACATTAGGTGCTACAATACTTGACTACAAAAAGTAGCAACCAACTAGTGTTGTAGTTACACAGCAAACACACCAAAACGAGCAAAATAGACCTCATTTCCTGTAATGACCCTCCTGGTCATTTCTGTGTTTTGCCTTCTGTGTGCCATTTAGAGCGTTCCTATAGTGACCCCAAGTCATTTATGACTTGTTGGGACTAACAGTTCGGTCACCTGGTCGTTCGTCTGGTTATTGTGGGAGTTTTAGTGTTTTTGGAGCTTATGAACCTTGAACGATCATTTTCGATCAAAAGTTCAAGAAGATGACATCTGAATCCAATTCTAACGATTCCATCAGCTCCGTAAGGGTCATTTTAGGCTAGTAGCATGGTCGGCTTGAATCCCGAGGCTTTCAGTGTGAGTCGGTGCGATTAGGAGTTTTAACTTTAAGTTTAAGACTAAGTTTGACTTTAGTCAACATTTTGAGTAAACGCGCTCGGATGAGAATTCCGTTAGCGCAGTTAGCTCCGGAATGTCGAGTTTGATCTAGATTGACCCTTCTTTTGTGTCCCAAGGTTTCTGAGATTATTTCGAGCCCTTTTATGGTTTTTGACTTAAAATGACATTTGGGTGTGGGACCTACTTTTTGTCAAGATGACTTCGTATGGAAATTTTGACTTCGCTATTGAGTCCGGAATATTGATTTTGGTATGGTTGCATATCTTGTTTGTGTTCACGAAGTTCCAAACAAGTTCGGAGCACCCCGTCAAAGTTTTTAAGTTTTCAAAAATTATACTGAAAATCTGCTATTTAATGCAGAAAAATCAGCAGCCTTTCAAAAACTTTAAAATCTCCTAACTCTCTCATCTCTCAACCGAATTAGGCAATTCGAAGTGTGGGAGCTTCATATTTTTGGTGGCTTTGTTGTAGAGTGTTCGGAAGTTATCGGGTGCACGTATTTTGCGATAAATTTCGCGATAAACCTGACTGTTGTACCCTTTTTTCGAGCTTTTGTTTTTGGCATTCTTGTTTTGGTCATATCTCACTCATTTTAGCTCGGTTTTGGGTGACTTGAAGTCTCACGTGTTGGGAATTGTCGTGGCTTCGTTGTGGACTGTTCAAGGAGTGCTAGGCACCTTGCAATTCTCGTAAATTTTGAGTTTTGACTGCTGCATGTTTTCGTTTAAGTTGATTAAAATGTGATTTTCCTTGCATATTGGGTTTTGCTGCGTTTTGAGCCCCGAATTGTGTTCCATTTTGGAACACAAGTTTGGGGCAGTGTTTTGGGTCTCTTGACGAAGTCAAATCCGGACAGTTCGGTGCGGGTCCCACGATTCCTGTTTTGACTCTAGAATTTATCCGTCTCCGTTTGTTGTGATTTTGGTGTCTAAACGACCGTACTAACGTTGTGATCCTACTTTCGATAGAGTGGCAGCATTCAAGGATCATTCAGAAAGGAAAATCTCCGGCAAAGTGATTTGGAGCGCGTGCGATCGGCCTTACGGTAGGCTACGACTTAATTTCTATTAGATTGAACTTAATCGTGTAAAAGAATGTCGATTGGAATGAATTGGGGGTGGGTACCAGTTTCCTACCTTACTTTGATTAGATACCTCATGTTAGGATCAATTGGTCATATTTCGGGTATAGTATCATGTCAACCGGTTTAATAGAGTTGCATGCTTATGTGCTAAATGTTATTGTATACTTGTATGCTATGTAATGTATGTTTTGTTCATCCTTAACCATAAGCATAATGTCCTTAGTCTAGGTTAGGCTAGCATTGCCTTAGACTTATGACCCATGTGGGCTGGATAGCCTTGACTTTTGCCACATCATTCGGATGACTTAGCTCCTTGTAGACTGGAGTAGCAGACCTGAGTCTGATAGTATGAGTCTTAGATTAGGTGATATTGCTTCTTGCTGCACTTTTGTATCTTCTCCCTTTAATTTTGCGGTTTCAATGCGTTCTCGAAGGTTCGATGCATCACTAGAGGCATGCGATTGAGATAGTATAGGCTGTTAAACACTAACAGAGTTTGAGAAGGAGCAAAGACACTCAAATTAATTTTTGTGGTGTGCTACTTTCTTCATTGTAACTAGATACCATTTTTCTTATATAATAAAAAATAACACAGTTCTTGCTACAAATCAGCTACCACTACTTCCACTAACTTCACTTCCTAAAGACTAATTCAACTCATTAGCAAACTATTCTTATCTTTATGGAGAAATAAACAGCAAAATAAAATAAATGCTAACAACTATGACAACAAAAGAAATTTAACAAAAACAAGTTTATAACCAACAATCACTCCCGTAAACTTGTTTAACTATGTTGAATCAACTTTCCTCAAGCCAATCTTCTCTCTTAACTCCAGGAACCATTGTCTTGCTAACGGATTCATCAGAATATCCACCAACTGTTCATCTGTGTTCACATATTCCAGTTCAATAGCTGCAGTTTGCACACATTGACAAATAAAATGAAATCTGGTATCGATGTGCTTACTTCGATCATGGTAAACAGGATTTTTCGCCAACGCTATAGCTGACTTGTTGTCAACTTTAAGCTTGGGTTTTACTTGTAGTTGACCGATGTTACTCAAAATCCTGCCCAACCATACTCTTTGACACATTCTAGCAGTTGTGGCTATATACTCAGCCTCACATTACGACAAAGCCACCACCTTCTGCTTCTGCGATACCCAGGTTATTGGATTTACTCCCAAATAGTACAACACTCGGGTTGTACTCTTCCTATCATCGATATCCCCAGCGATATCACTGTCGATAAATCCTACCAGCTCCACATTCGACAACTTTTTCTTATAAACACAACCAAAACTAAGAGTACCTTTCACATACCTCAATATTTGTTTTACTGCTGTAAGATGTGAAGTTGTTGGTGCCTCCATATATCTACTCATCACATCAACTGAGTAGGCCATGTCGGGCCGGGTATTAACCAGATAGCGTAAGCTTTCAATAACACTTTTGTAAAGTGTTTTTTCAACCGCAGTTCTCCATTCCATGTTTGCTTATCTTCGTTCTTAGTTCCATGGGAATCGAACAAGGATTGCACTCCCCATTCCTAGCTTCTCTAGGATTTTCCTTGCATATTCGACCTGACATGAAGTGATTGACTCACTGCTTTGTCGTACCTCAATATCCAAGTAATAGCTCAAAAGTCCAAGATCACTCATCTCAAATTTCTGCTGCATCTCTTCTTTGAACTGAGCTATAACTTGTTTGTTTGTGCTGGCTATGATTAATTCATCCACATATGTGCCGATTATCATTGCTTCAACTCCATTAATTTTCTTGTAGAGAGCATATTCCTGTGGACATCTAACAAAACCAAGCGACTGCAAATATTGATCAAGTTTAAAATTCCAGGCCCTCGGAGCCTGTTTTAATCCATACAAGGCTTTATGGAGTTTTAATACCATGTTTGGATTTTCCTTGTCAACGAACCCTTCTAGTTGAACTACATACACCTCCTCTTCTAACTCAACATTCAGAAAAGCTGTCTTCACATCCATGTGATGTACTTCCCAGTTCTTAATTGCCGCATAGGCCAGAATTAATCTCACTATTTCTAACCTGGCCACTGGTGCGAATACTTCACTGTAATCTACACCAAACTGTTGTGCATATCCCATTGCCGCGAGTCTTGCCTTATGTTTCACGATCTCTCAATCTGGATTTTTCTTTAATTTGAAAATCCATTTGATGCCGATAGCTTTATGATTCTTCGGCAAATCTGCGAGTTCCCAGATTCTGTTCTTTTCAATAGAGAGAATTTCAGACTTCATGGCATTCCTCTAGTTTTCATTCTTAGCGGCTTCCTCATATGAGGTTGGCTCTTTTATAGAAAGAAAACAAAGGCCCACTGCTTCCTCCTCTTCTTCGTTCAGTTCCCTATAAATATCTTCTATAGACCTGAACTTTTTTGGCATCAACGAGCTTGATGATGATGCATTTGAGGTACTGTCTGGCGTTGATAAAGTTGAAGATGAATTTTCCCTTTGCCTTTCATTTGGATCAACTTTGATTTGTTCAATGTTCCTCTCCTCTATTCTACTCTGATTTTCTAAAATTTGAACAGTGAAAGTTCCTCTTTGCTCATCATCTCCGTTTGTGATTTCTTCCCAACACCACTTCTTCTCCTCTTCGAATGACACATCCCTGCTCACCATAATTCTGTTCTTCTATGGGTCCAATAGTCTGTAAGCTTTGGTTCCATCTTCATATCCCAACATAATTGTCTTCACACTCCTATCAGCAAGTTTAGGAAGGTGTGAATATATATTCTTGGCATGAGTAAGACACCCGAAGATTTTAAAGTGATGAACTTTCGGTATCTTGTCAAACCAAGCTTGATACGATGTACCATCTGCAACTCCTTTTGTTGGCGATCTGTTCAGAATATACATAACAGTTTTGACAGCTTCTCCCCAAAACTTTACAGGCATCTCTTTGCTCTTTAACATACATCTGTCCATCTCTACAACCGTTCGATTACGCCTTTCTACTATGCCATTTTGCTGTGGTGAAAATGGTGCAGTAAGAAATCTCTTCATGCCTTCATTCTCACAATAGTCTTTAAAAGCAGTAGATACGAACTCTCATCCACGGTCCATTCTAAAGCTTTTAATCTTCTTGCCTTTCTCTACCTTTACACTGATCTTGAAATTTTTAAATACCACCAGTGTTTCATTCTTGTTTTTCAACAAAAACACCCACATAAATCGTGAAGAATCATCCACCAATAACATAAAATATATGTTACCTCCATATGTCATTGGCGAAATAGGTCCACATAGATCTTCATGGACGAGATCCAATGGCTCCTTTGCACTATATGTTGTTGTTCGCGGAAAAGGAGTCCTACGCTGCTTTCCAATTAAACACCCATCACAGAATTGATTGACCTGGGTGATTTTCGGCAACCCTTCAACCATTCTTTTGTCAGTTAATTGCTTTAAAGAGTGAAAATTCAGGTGTCCATACCTTGCGTGCCAGAGCCAACCATCGTTCCTGATATTTTCCATTAAACACACCTGATTCGCAAGCTTCAGCTTTGCTATATACAATCTGTTGGATTGTCTGGTCACCACAATAATCAAGCTCCTGGCCCTGTCATAGATCTTCATCATACTATCCTCTATGACAATTTTATTTCCACTCTCGTCCAGTTGTCCCAAACTTATTATGTTGCTTTTGAGTTTGGGTATGTAATAGACTTGTGATAAGATCAAGTGCTCATCAGTTTTGCATTTAAAGAGCACTATTCCTCGATCGCAAATGTCTGTCATAGAGTTATCACCGAAACATACCTTTCCAACAAGAGATGTATCAAGCTCACGAAATACCTTCCTTTTTCCTGACATGTGGTTGTTTGTTCCAGTATCTAGGTACCAGGAATTTTCGGCTCCAATATTTGCTGGTGGCAGCACTATAGTTTCATTCAGCATCACAAAATCAGGCTCTTTGTCACATGTGTTTTTAATTTCACACGCCTCTATCATCAGCAATGAAGACTCCTCATCCTTTTGCATCTCTATCAAGTTGAGTTGTTTGTCTTTCGTGGAACACTCTGATGCGAAGTGTCCGATCTGCTGCAACTGTAACATTTAATTTTACTTTTGTCAAACTTCTTCTTATGAGTTTGTGACCCTCCTTCATCTTCTCGATGTGAGTCACTTCTCCCACGGCCTCTTCCTCTTCCACGACCCCATCCCCTGTCTCCTCTGGAACTACCTTGATCCTTCCCTTCTTTCTTTAAGGATTTTGCATTATTTCGTTCCTTTCATTCTGCACTAGTGAGGAGAACTGTTTCATCTTTTTCTCCAAATCCTTTCAATCTTTCTTTATGTGCCTTGATTAATCCAATAATCTCATCAATAGATTTCGTTTTTAGATCACTAAACTCTTCAATCATTGAAGTGATTTGAAGAAATTTTGCAGAGGTAGATCGTAGAAGCTTCTTAACTACTTGGATATCATCCACAGTATTGCCGAGGCCTTTTAATTTGTTGACAGTAATGGTGAGTTTTCTAGAATACTCATCAATACTTTCTGAATCACCCATCTTTAACGCTTCAAACTCCCGCCAGAGGGTCTGCGTTCTAACTTCTTTCACTTTTTCCATACCTAGATTCATATTTTTTCAACATGATCCAGGCTTCCTTACCCTTTTTCCTGGCACCCAACTGTAGCAACATATCTTCTCCAATACTTTGATAAATAGCTGCCAAAGCCATCTTATCTTTGCGGTTATCTACTGTTTCGAGTGATTCAATTGCCTGCCAAACACCTTGTGCCATCATAAATACCTCCATCTTAATCGCCCAAGCTGCATAGTTGCATCTTGTCAACATCGGGTATTTGAGTGTAACAGATCCCTCATTTTCTTGAATTCGTACACTCACTTCGTTTGAGGCATCATCTTCTATCGAACTGGTGTGTTGGCTCCTGTCACTCGATTCCTCTCTCAATTTTTGATCTCTCTCTCTTTGCTCTCTTCTTGACCGCTCAATCTCTAGGTGAGACATGATTGAAAACAGGTCTTGATCTTGAGGCTCTGATGCCAAATGTTAAACACTAACAAAGTTTGAGAAGGAGCAAGGACACTTAAATTAATTTTTGTGGTGTTTTACTTTCTTCATTGTAACTAGACACCGTTTTTCTTATATAATGAAAAATAACACAGTTCTTACTACAAATCAGCTACCACTACTTCCACTAACTTCACTTCCTAAAGACTAATTCAACTCATTAAGAAACTAGTCCTATCTTTATGGATAAATAAACAGAAAAATAAAATAAATGCTAACAGCTATGACAGCAAAAGAAATTTAACAAAAACAAGTTTATAACCAACATAGGCTTGGAGCTTTTTCTGTGATTTCTTTGAGTGGAAAATGTTCCATGGTGACTATTGTTGGATTGGATCCTATTGGAGATATCATCACCCCCGGGATCGTTCTTTCTAGCTGGGCTGGGAGCGTGTCGTTGGCTGGGTAGACTCGGTGATTTCGGTGATCGCCCCCGTGCCTCTCTTTCTAGCTGGGCTGGGAGTGTGCTGCTGGCTGGGTGTCCCCGGATCGCTCTTTCTAGATGGGCTGGGAGTTGACTGCATGCTAGGATGACTCGCGATATCTACCTCACTCACGGGTCCCTCTTTCTAGCTGGGCTGGGAGTGGACCGTTTGTACAACTTGTTTTACCTATTTTTGAGAAGATGATTTTTTTTAGAAAAGGGGTTTCTTTTCTCCTACCCACTTGTAGTAAATAATGATTTTTTGTTCTGAAAGGAGAATGAGAAAGAGGAACTGAGAAGCTTTATTGGAAGACTTATTAATAGACTCAAAATGAAGCCATGCATCGGAAAATGTGTAGAGTATACAAATAAACGTCTATATTTTCAAATATCTGGTTGGTTGTCGTCGGAGGAACACCAAAAGTTGTCGGTCCGAAGAAGATCACTTTTAGAGATACTGGAAATATTGTTCGGAAAAACGGGATTTGAATAAAGAAGGGTAGGAAGTACTGTAGCTATCTTTTCACACTTTAATTTACTACTTACCTGAAAAGGGGACTGATTTGTTTTCACCCAAAGCACCTATCAACTACTTTCTCCCTGTCCTTAATTACTTATTCATATTAATCATATTAATTATAAAACGAGTCAATTTCCTAAATAGTCATTTGAATTGAAGAAATTGTCTTAAATTATCATTTATGTTTCATTTAGAACCAAAATATCATTCAACTATCACTATTTTCCTTCAAATATACTTCACACTTCAAAAATCTAACTCTCTCCTAATTGGCATGACATGTCATTAAGAACTTTTTTTTAAATAACAAACTAATTTAACTCATCAAACTCATTTAACTAAAATAATGATCATATTATTTTTTTAAAAAAGAATATTAGTTTATTAAGAATAAATTTTCATATTTAAGAATCTTTTATCATAATTAAACTTTTTATTTTTTTATGTTATGAAGAATAGATTTTTAAAACGTACTATAATATCATCAATGCTAACTTACATAAATTAATCATAAATTGTATAATGAATCAATAATATTAAAGGTCAATTAACGGTTACAATAATATTAATTGTGTACTTTGAAATTCATGCGTACCATTTTATTTTATTTTTTGAAAATATAGAAAGTGAATAATATCATATTTTTTATCCAAAAACAAATACTAAATGCCTCAAAAGTCTTTTTCTATTCTAGTTGATATTTCATGTCATTAAAGCATCATTTTAAAAATTAATAGACCTATTTAATTCATCAAACTTATGTCTCTACAAAACAAATATATAAATTACATGAGAATTTATGAAGATTATTAAAAAAAAATTAAAAATTATAATTCTGTTATATATTTTTACCAAACAAAATTCAATGAAAAAAACTTCTTTGTGCAATTATTACTGGTAATTTTTAAAATTCCTAAGTAAATTATTCAAAAATTTTAAGCAATTGTTTTCATAAAAGTATTCAAATAAATTTGTAAGGTTGACAAAAAAGTTGGTAAGAAAGAGAAAATTATTATTTAACTTTTTTTAGTTTAATTTTTATTTTATTCTTTTATTCTATATTATATTATATTTTAACTTCTCATACAATTAAACACCAATATATATTGGGGGAACCCATCGGTGGCCCCCTAAACTTGGCACGAAATTTCACTTAGACACCTCAACTGGACGATGTTCATTTTAGACACCTCAGGTAGGATTCTGCTGTGTCATTTTGACACTTTTTTTCCAATCAACAAAAATATATGAGCTGTGTGTATTACACTCGCGATGACGTGTAAAGTAACTAATTAAGCGATGACATTTGTCATTTGTGTCAAAAACAATTCTTAAAATTTTGAGTAAAAATAAAAAACAATCAATCAATCAATGACATGGATTTTTGCCCAAATAATTTTTTTAAAAAATTAAGCCAATAAATTCCCCACGACCCCACCCGCCCCACAGTCTTCTTCTCCAAACACCCCAGTCCATTTGTAGAAATATCACACACACACCCCCCCCCCCCCCCCGCCCCCCTCGTGTACCTATCCATTTGCAGAAATGTTTCTTCTCCAAGTACTTGCAAAAATATCTAGGAAACACGCCCAATCGTCATTTTTTTTCTATTTTTAACTTAATCACCAGATTCACAAAAAGAATTAAATTTAACTCCTATGTAAATATTAAATTATTTCGGGAAAGAATCTCATGAATTAGTTAACTAAGTAAATTTTGAAATGGATCTATTTCTAAATTTCTAAAACAATTTTCATCATTTTCCATCAGTTTTCGATAACTATTTTTGTTCTCCATCTTTGGATGTTTAAGTTTAAAAAATGGTGGCTGAAAATGGGAAAGAAGAAGGAAAAAAAATGAAAAAGTCAACTAAATAGGTTGTCACGCGCAGTCAATGAGTGTATTACACTCACTAAGCCATGTCAGCGAAAAGTGTCAAAATGACGCAACGGAATCCTACCTGAGGTGTCTAAAATGAACATCGTTCAATTGAGGTGTCTAAGTGAAATTTCGTGCCAAGTTTAGGGGGCCACCGATGGGTTCCCCCATATATATTCTTATCTCATCAAAAATTCATGAAATACAAGTAATAATTAATTGAATTACCTATTTTAATTCAATAATATACATATTATATGAGATTAATATATTGACAAATAAACATCAAAATTTTTTATTTTCTAATATAAATATTATTCACTTTCTATTTTATTTTCAAAGAAAGATATTGTAAGTATATATGGCTTTCAAAGCACCCAATTAATTATTTTTTAATAGTTAATAGACCTTCAATATTATTGATCCATTATATAATATGTGATTCATTGATGTAAGTTGACATTCATAAGTGATTATATATCAATATTTTTTAAATATATTTGCTCATAATTATTCAAAATTGATGATATTATGGTAAGTTTTTAAAACTATTCTTCACAACATAAAAAAATAAAAAATTTAATTATGATAAAAGATTATTAAGTATGAAAATTTCTTAATAAACTAATATATATATATATATATATATATATATATATATATATTAGAAAATAATAAGATCATTATTTTAGTTAAATGAGTTTGATAAATTAATTAAGTCTATTATTTTTTTAAAAAAAGACTTTAATGACATGTCCTGCCAATGGGAGAGAGTGAGGTTTTTGAAGTGTCAAGTATATTTGGAGGAAAATAGTGATAGTTGAGTGATATTTTGGTCCTAAATGAAACATAAATGATATTTTAAGGACATTCCCTAAACTTGGGTGACCTTAAGGAATGAATCTTAGACAATAATATGAATACTTCTTTTTGAGATACTAGAATTATTTTTTCAACAATTCCCTACATATCTCAAAAAGAATATTAAGAAATCGAATGAAATAAGAATTTTGCTGGGTATTCACCTATGAGTAAAATGCGTCGAATCTGGTGTCTCGTAGACTATGAACCAAACCTAGATAGAACAAGATTAAACTTATAGAATCGTTGGTGAAGTTTAGAACTTCTATGAACCAAGAATTCCTTTGTAAGCCCAGCAAATTATTCTATCACATTATACTCGCACAATCTTTGTCGTTATCACGGTTTTGCGCTAAGAGGTCATGTGCGTATCCTAGTATTCATGAGTGCTCTAGAAATCTGTCACAATTTCGTAGAAGCGGCACCACTTCACACTCATATAGGTCCAATCATCAAGTGTATTTTGCAGAGCAATACACCACCTGTAAAGGATATATTTGAACTTTGATTGAAATTGTTGTAACAATACCGAATATTATAAATGACCTTTTACCCCCCTGCACTATTTAATAGTGTATTTTAAAGGTATATATGTACCCACGTGGACATCATAAATATTGCATCCTTATAAATAATAATGTGTCCACGTAGGCACATATACCTTTAAAATACACTATTAAATAGTGCAGGGGGTAAAAGGTCCTCTATAAAGTTTGATATCATAACAGCAATTTCGGCCAAAGTTAGAGTATTTTTCAGACCTTTTTCTCAAAAATTTAACATAACACTCTTTATGTCAAATCTCTCTCTCTCTCTCTCTCTCTCTCTCTCTCTCTATATATATATATATATATATATATATATATATATATATATATATATATATATATATATATAAAGTTGAATTTAAGCAACCCAATGTAACAACTCTTAGTGACCAGTATTTCTGTTTATCTTTTTTCTCATTTTTTAAACTTTTCTTCCTATTTCTTCTATTAATTGAATAAGATAAAGAAACAAATATGTTAAATATATTAGTGGCAATTATGTCATTTTTAATACACATAACTGTAGCACATAAATATTAGAAATTAAAGGGGAAATAAATAGTTGTTGATAACCTATATGAGAGAATGGCAACAATTTTCTCTAATATTTAAAATAGGGTAGATAATCACAAATCATTTAAAAAAAATATGTTAAAAGTTATTCACCAACTGATATTGATGTGTTCATTATTGACAGAGTAGTAGAAAAATTAATGGTTTGATTAGCTCCTTTCTCAATATTTCATTTCTTTTTATGATCGTCTTCCAAACATCTTCTTTGTTTTAATTGTTTTTCTTCCTTTCTTTACTTTTTAACTTTTAGGAATATCAAACAAGTTTCATTGAACATGCACGTATCAAAGAGAAAAAAATTCAACAACATACCAAATAAATAAAAGAAAAATCTTGAAGGGAAGAAGGATAACAAGCACCAGAAAAAGAAAAACAGAAACAACAAAGCTCCTTGGAAACAAATTTAGAGATGAAAAGAAAAAATCTCAGAATGGACAAAATTTTGCGAACTTCAGTGTAAAATAATAGTCAGATTATTGACGGTAAGCATTAGATATTTGAAAATTGAAATTAACCTTTAATGATTTTGGCTCGGAACTTCACTAAATTAGAGATAGAGATTCCTCTTGATGTACGAAACAATCTTCAATACTTTTTATGTTTCAATTCCTTGCCAAATCATTCAGATTTCAAAACTCATTTGCATCTTCTTCAAGCTTCTTCACTCAACAATGGTGGAACCTTCAATCTTACCCCCAAACTCTATCAAATCTCAGATTTAGACTCAAGTAATGATAGGGACCATTAATCTAGCATTAGAAACTTCAAACAAGACTCAAATAAACAATAATATTTTTGGGTTTTCTTGAAAACAAATTTGACTTTTTTTTTGTAGTAACAAACCCAAGACTACACTCGTAGGAACGAATCTAAACAAAGCTCTGATGCCAAAAAATGTATTTTTGAGTTATCTTCAATGACACTAATCTTCTTTCAATCTCATAGTACATTCATTGAATCTCCTTTCGATCTCATTTATGTGAATAACAAATCAATCAATTACCTTACAAAATCTCTCTTTCGAGCAGATTTGGACAAATAGATTTGAATGATAATCTCTCTTTCAAGCAAATCATAGAATCAAACATAAATTGCATGCATTAAACAAATTACCCACTTCAATTGATCTCTTTCGAGCATTAATCAGAGATCGAGAATATGATTAAATTTTGCAACCTTAACTCATGTGTTAACCCCATGCTAATTAGCCTAAATTCATGATTGTACAATAATAAAATAGAACAAAAAACAATACCCACTATATTAAATCAATATCCAACCCCATAATTGCATCCCTAGAATTGGGGTTTTAGCCACTCATAATAAAAAGTAAGGAAATTATACCTATCATGATAGAAACCATGAGTGTGATGAAATTAAACAATTATAATCAACACCCACTTTCAATTTTACTTCCAATTGTCAATTTCAAGAGTGAAAATTAAAAACCTCAAAACCAAACATGTTTTTCACAAGGTAAGAAGTCTCATACAAAACTTTCAATGACAATACCACCCCTGCTACCTAGTCCAACCCCTACTATCTAGAAGTCACCTTGGGGAGAACCTGACTGTAGTCAAGATGAAAGATACTTCTGCCAAACCCTCTACCCCACCTGTTCCTTTCTAGGACATAGTCGCGCTCCGCAGGGAGCTTGATAGTGAGAGGAGGAGAGGG
Source organism: Solanum bulbocastanum (assembly GCA_037074985.1). NCBI lineage: Eukaryota > Viridiplantae > Streptophyta > Magnoliopsida > Solanales > Solanaceae > Solanum > Solanum bulbocastanum. Next base: position 15,901,796 of record CM073602.1, on the reverse strand, counting down.
TGCTCTCGGGACCATCTTGTGGCCCTCATGTGGAAGACCATGAAGGTCATGTTCAGTTGCATCACTCTGGAACATGAGCTGCCCCAGTTGGAATCGAAGGACATAGAGGAGTTCCCTTTCATGAGCTAGGCCGAGTCAAGAGACCCTGCCCCATGATGGTGATTTGGGCACACAACTAGAATCCCCCTATTGGATATTGGTACTTTGATTTTTGTTTGCCTCATTTGGGCATAAGACAAATTTACTGCTTTCCTTATTTTGATAGCACATGAATGCTACTTTTGGGATGTTATAATTCCCGTATTTATGCTAGGATGTTTGGAAGAAATTTTGGTTGTTTTCTTGCATTGATAAGAATTGAACATGTGATAGAATTCGGGTTGGGAATGAAAGGCAAAAGTAAAGGGAAAACAGATTTTAGTCTCTCATTCTCCCGGCTATCATGTCTGATACTCCTTATCACGGAGGCCCGCTATGGCTAAAAACCTCTCGCCATAACGGGAGCATTGCAGTTGTAATGACCCTCTAGTTTATATCGGTGATAATGACTTTTTTTTAACATTTAGAGCATTTTTTTATAGTGACCCCAAATCATTTACGACTTGCTGGGAATGATAGCTCAATCACATGGTGTTCATTTGTTTTTTTTTTTTTTTTTTTTTTTGCAAGTTTTTGTGTTTGGAGTTTTTGAAATTTGAATTTTATCAAAAGTTAAGGAAGACTATCTCTGAATGCAATTCTGACAGTTCCATCAGCTTCGAAAGGGTCATTTTAGGCAAGTGACATATTTCGTTCTTAAGTGAAAGTAGATTTTAAGCTTTGGCCTAAGTTTGACCTCAGTAAGTATTCTTGGTTAAAATTCCTAGAAGAGATTTATGTTAGCGCAGTTCGCTCCGAAATATTGAGTTTGTTCTAGAATGACCCTTTGTTTAAATCTCGAGGTTCCTAGGTCTAATTCTGAACCCCTTGTTTGATTTTGGCTTAAAGCAGAGTTTGGGTGAGGACCCACTTTTTGTTGAGATGACCTCGGATGAAAGTTTTGATTGCCCCGTTAAGTCTGGAATGTCGAATTTAATAGGATTGCATATCTTGTTTCCGCGCATGGGGTTCCGAACCAATCCCAAGCATCCAAGCGGAGTCCGAGAGATTAGATGGATTTTCTAGTGCCTGATGTTGGTGACACAACTTTTACTGCCCTTGTGTCACTTTAATGACCTTCGCTTAAGTGGCCAGGGCTCTGCTTTAGCGAGATAGGCCAGTCAAGCGGCAGCCGCTTCAGCAGCCTTAACTCGTTTAAGGGGGAATCACTTAAGCGGCCAGGGCATCACGTTAGCGAGCCTGGCCAGCTTGGCCCTGTCGCTTTAGCGAGGGCCTGCTCTGTGTGCCCAACCTCTTTAACAATTAAAAATATTTAAAACCTATAAATAAAAAATTTGGTTGACTTTTCATATTTCATTTGTGACACATAAATTGGAATAGAGGAAGACACATTCTTTGAAAATGATGTAAAAATTACTATAAATCACAACAATTAGAAACTTCAAATATTTCAAAAAAAAAAAAAAAACATTAGAATTTAATAGACTTTTCCAATTCCATCTGGATAGCATAATTGATACTGATAGAATAACATATATTGAGCTCGTTCTGGCATGGATCCTATGTCAAAGTATATATATGTATTTTAAAGAAGTCCAAGCTTGGGTTTACACTCTATATATCCTGAGATTCAATGAGGTAAGTGCCACTGTCTGAGATCCCCTTCTGCCTTTGCACGCCAAGAACCATCAGGTTTCACTTCTATTTCTGTCACCAACTCTCCACAAGTTTGCATCTGTACCACCAAAGAAAAAAAGGAAAAATTTCCATAAATAAGAAAAAAATTTTAACTTCCTTTTTATATGATGATAATGTAAATTTTTTGCCCATAATTGGTAAACTAACCAAACAGAAAATACAACTAGCAAATTAAAAACGACAGCAAATTAAAAACGACTTATCATGAGTTTAAGAAAGTAAAAGAGACTTCTGAATATTGTTTTCTTAAACTAAAGATATGTAGAATGTATCAATATACTCTTTAATCTTATGCTTACATGCCTTGTGAAAAGTTAAAATAGGGACTAGACATTCATTTTGAAACGGAGGAAGTAGTATATTATATGTGTATATAAACTCTGCAACTCCCCACACCCTCCCTATTGAATCACTGACGCTGGTATGTTGTTGTTGTATATAAACTCATAACGAGGCTAAGGTAGTTGAGACCTAAGATCACAAGCAATAACAACCCGAACCTGAGAAGTGGCCCAATTGAAATATGGATCAATAATGAGATGCTCCAGAGAGTAGTTGTTGAGACAGATGGGGCATTGCCACTATATGAAATGAACAACGTTGTTACTATATATATATCACCACATACTAAAACATAGTATAAAGAAAAAAAAATCTGAATTGAGTTGATAGAAAGGGTCCTAGATGCTTGCCTTCCTAGACTTTTGATTCATTTCAATAAATACTTGAAGATCAAAGCAGCCCATATGTAAACAAGGTTTGAATCTTCCAGCAATCTTCATTCTTGAACCACTCAGCTATACATACATCGATGCAAAACGAGAAAATCAAAATACTGCAATTAGCGCAAAGGGATAACCAAAACAAAGGTATTTACTTACAGGGCATCGAAGATTGACAGGAACAAAATCAGCAACAACAGCTTCAAGGTCACAGTCATTGTCAGCATTTTCAGTTGCTGTACGACCACCAATGCAACGACAAATGCGAGCAAGAGCATCTTCATATATCTCACCATCAGCCTCCTTAGGGATCATGTTTAGAATCTAGAAACAAAATATAATGTTTTATTCAGACACTATATATAACAGAGTCAATAACTTGTACATGTCCATTATTAAGACGGACTAAATAGGAAAGTATGTCACATAAATTTGACTACCTGTTGGATAGTACGTCGCTCAACAAGTCTAACCCCTACGCAAAATGCACGAGCATCACATCCGGTTAATGATATTTTGTTGATTCCATCTCTGAAGCAACGTGTGATCTGTCAAAAAAGAAAAAAAAAAAATAGACTTGAGGAAATCCATCCAGGGAATCAAAGGCAGTTTCATATATATATCTCAATAAGAAAACAGAGAAATGGCAAGTAATAAACAGGAATTAAAAGTTATATTAAACAAAAAATCAAAAAGAATTTTGCCTTGGCAAAACACGAATACTCACTATTGCACCGTTGTGAGCCACTTCTATCTATGCAATTCACTGGAACTCCTGTTGGTTCAGATATAATTGAAGTTACTGAACTGGCAAAAAAACCTCTAACAATTAACAACATGTTGAGAACGGTACAAATGAAAAGTCCAAGACACCATTCCAAGTTTTACGTTGGCTCTGTTTCAAAAGGCAGCTCGATCTCGTTTTGCTATCTTACAGAAACAAGCACGGATTTCGAATCGATCACTTTCAAAGTGGTCAATTTGTGTTACTGCCAGAGTAGTAGGAGGCAGATCATTCTTTCCGGCGTACCCCGAGTTGTGTTTGGTGTTGAAACACCGTTTGCAGAACACTTTTTCACTTCCAGGTTCATATTTTCCAGTAGCTTCTGCGATTGAGATCTGGTCTTCTATTTCATTTTTCCTAATCATTGCTTGTTTTGTGATTTGGAGGAATCCCTCTTATTTTCTTTCCTATATTAGCACCTAATGTATTGAATCTATATCTTACTTACCTATTGGAATATGAAATCAACTTCTATTCGATTACATGGTATTAGAGCCAGGTCCATCCCCATTTGGACTCCTGGTCCACGCTCCAATTGGTCTTGGGCGTGAAGGGGGAGTTAGAGTGGGTAAAAGTCTCACATTGGTTCGGGAATGAACAAGTGGTCTCCATATATAGACTTGGGCAATCCTCCCTTCATAAGCTAGCCTTTGGAATTGATTTAGGCCTTGGTGTCATATCTTTACAACTAGCAAGTTGTGAGCTATACAACTGCATATTCTATATTAAAGCCAGCATTGCCTTTGATATGGAAACTACAACAACACTATACCGAACAAAATCACACTAAGTGGGGTTTCATCTTTACCTCAAAGGTAAGATAGAAAGACCTTCAGATAGACCCTTGGGTAAGATAGAAAGACCTAGAAAAAGACTTAATGGAAGTACAAGAGACAATAGTATTAACAGAAATAACATGTAGATCAAAACAATACTACAACAAAATAATAGAGTACTATAATCGAACTACAAGAAATAAACCAAAATTGAAGAACAAGAAATAGTAAAGGCAACAAGACAATACACTCCTACCTATTAACATTCTACCCTAAATTGTGTCTTCCGCACCTCCCTATCTAAGGTCATGACCTCGATAAGTTGTAATCGCGTTATATCCTGTCTAATCACCCCTCCCCACAACAAATTAATGAAGAAAAATATACTTGAGCAAGACGGAATAGAGCTTACCGTTGACCTGCAAATCAACATTCTGAGGCCATTGCATCCTAAATTGTACCTTGTCATTGAGAAGCATGCACCAAACCTGAAAATGTTGCAAAAATAAAATAAAATAAAATCATGAATACACAATAACTATTTGAACTCAAGTCATTACACGGACAACAACCTGAAGATCATATTCCTGTTTTGCCAATAGGTGTCTGCTGGCTCTACCAAGTTGGAATGTTTTTTCAATCCTCTGTTCAATGTTTATGCTGAAAATTTGCAAATGTAAAGTGATTCACAAACATCCGTCATGCATAACCAGTATAATGTAAATATGAAAAGGCAGTAAGTTCACCATAAACAAGCAAAAAGGCAAATCACCAAAATATAGCATGAAAAGGACAAAGAAGAAAAGCCATGATAGTCATGCCTAAAATGCAGACAGAAAATTCTCCTAATGAACTAGAGATGTTTATATGATAACAGGTTAACTAAAAGAACACACCTTTCGCCCCCAAAAGAATGTCATTATTACTGTATAATTAGTCGAATATATTTTTTGTTTACTAAGATTGGTAAATGCTTTTTATAGAGGCTTTAACTATAGATAAACTGTTATTTCTGGTACATCTTTCTATGTAATAATTGTAGTTTCTAAATATGTAGATCTTATTTTCAAAATCTAAAAAATCAACATTGAAATCTATGTTGCGCAGACTCTCCAAAACAATTGTCGCACATGTGTCATAGCATCCAAAAATGCACTACATTGGAGAATATTTTTCTTCTTATCGGCACACACTAATAGACTTTTTTAGAGAGTTTGAGCAACATATATTGAAATTCACACTGAACATTTAGATTCACTGACTCTCATACTTAGATTCCTTCTATTAACAGGTGAATCGTTCTACACTCTAGAGTACAGCTTAATGTACAAAGCAGACAAATACATATCACAAACCAGCATGACAGACAGAGGATGAAGCAAAGAAAGTCATACATGAAGCCAGTCCTACAATGTCAAATACTCCCTCTATTTCATTTGTTTGTCAAGTTTTGACTTGACGCAGAGTTTAAGAAAGTTAAACTCAGCCTAGAACAGTAAACATTATACACTTTGACTTTGTTGAAGTAGGAATTAACACCATAAACACATGGAGTCGTTTGGTGTGAGGGATAAAAATAAATAGTGATGGGATAAGAAAACAAGACAAAAATTTTGTATCTTGTTTGGTTGTCATGTTTGGATAACTTATCCCACCATTTATATCATAGTGATGGGATAAGTTATCCGAGTATAGCTAACCCCAGGATAACTAATCCTGGGATAACTTGTTCCCAACCAAACGACCTTAAACCCAGCCAAGAACAGTAACAGATCAATTTGGTGGTCAGAATAGTTTCACAACACTAACAAGGTACGGGTAACTCACCCATCTGCTGGAGCACTAGTAAAACCAAACTTCACAGGATATAAAGGATTATCAATTATCTCCCAGAATCTGCATATAGACAATTCAATCGGTGAATGTCAAAGCACTTACAATTCCATATGTAGTTAATATAAGAAACGAGTCAACAACTCAATGTGTCACTTAAAGTATCCATATGCAGATAAAATGAAGTGCTGGCTTTGAAGAGTCTAAAAAAAACATAGCTCTTTTAAGATTTTACTCCCATGCATAGGAGATCCCCGGTTACTGTTAGCATCGACATCCTATGTACAAAACTTAACATATAGAAAATGACGAAGAAGAATTCCTCACATACGATTGTTTCATTCTCATGCTTCTTACACGTTACATATAATGAAGAGTAAACAATAGTTCATTTGAATTGAAGACAGGTAACTGTGACGCAACCATGTACTCCTTCCGTTGCAATATATGTGAAGGTGTTTAACTAGGTACAAAGTTTAAGAATAAATGAAAAACTTTTGAAATATGTGGTCTAAATTAAAGTCATAGATATTTGTGTAGCTATAAATCATCTAATTAAGGGTAAAACAAGAAGTTTACAGTTAAATTGTTTACTAAATATAGAAAAGTGTTATTTTTTTTTGAGACCGACTAAAAAAGGAAAGAATGCCATATGAATTGGGACAGAGGGAGTAACAATGAGCTAAAAAGTATTGAAGTCAAGAGAAAGCCTAAATATCTTATTCCTATGCTTAGAGATACAACATGGAGATAAGAACCTGAAATCGCACTAACTTGCTCTATTGAACGGAATAATCCAGAGTCTGTGTATAGTTAATGTTGTAGCAGAGAAAACAGAATGGGCTTGCATCATAATATACCGTGTGTTGAGAAAGTCTGATGTTGATGAAGCGAGGAAATTAAATGATACTTACGGGTCTGCATGACTCAATCTGCACAATTCGCATTAAAAAGTTTCAGGAGTATTTTTCTGAGCAACTCCCTCAACGGGCTTTTCTGGAATAATGACACAATCTACATGTTGCCATGAACGGCATCTTCTATCTTCACACTGCAAGTGAAGTTCCGTTAAAAGACAAACAAAGTGTATTTAATTGATAACTGAGCAAGCAGAGGTCCTGGAATTGACTCTCACCACCACCCATTATCAAAACAAAATCCACGTGCTTGGTCCATGAAAATGAATCAAGCTCACACGTGAGGGGCGTGTTGAGAATACAATTAAACAATAAAAGTTTGCTCTCTAACAGCATAAGATTTTAGATGAGATGGTCACACACTTCAACATATTTACTGCTCATAATTAAGGCAGACGAAAGGAATCAACACAGAAGTGAAACCTGAATTATTGGTTCAGTTTGTGATGAGCTTCCACAGGGACATCGAATCTTCATCTGGTTAGGATCTTCGAATTTCTCATCTGAGACAACTTGTGACTTAGACACTTGCATTTTTCTGGAAGAGGCAAGAAAACATCAGTATCATAAAACAAAGAATTTTCACTTCTGCTTCATCAATTAGATAAAAAAGAAACAGTTCCCACCAATGAAATGAAGAAATAAAATACAAACTCAGTTCTCAATAAAGTTTTATAATAGAATCCTCTATCTTGTTTTTTCTCATAACCATGTAGTATTTTCCCTTAAAGAAGGACCCTCTAGTACACATGCCAAACTAACTCGGAACTTATTGAAGATCCTATAGTGTACCTGAAACTTGATGCCAGTTGATGCGCCGAGTTCTTCTCTAGGTCACTTTGAGCTGAGTTTCTTGAATCATCATTTCCATCAATTGGCCAAGTCATTAGAAGTGTTAAATTTCTACGAAAATATATGAAGACTTGTGAAGTCAGCACCTCAATGGTTCTTCCATAATAAGAAATACGAAAAATGTTACTAATATTTTTTTAAGAACAGACATCGAGACAACAATTCATCGAAGGAAGAATTAAGAAATGTATGTACCGCTCAACAAGCTTGTGTTTACAGCAATTCATCTTATCAATGGTATAAGTATCAAAACGAATGTCAAGGACCTTTGCCAATCTTGATATCTGATGTCCTGTTAGGATGTCCCAGAATTTTAACACTTGAAAGTATGTCGAGTTCTCTAGCAAAATATCTACACTCCAAATTAATTTTAGGTGCTTGACACTGTATGTCTTCAATAGTTCAGATGAATTCCTGCCACTGTTGCCGAATAAGCTGACGTTTCCTGGCTTCCGCCAACCACTTGAAAGCTTCTCCAAAAGGGAGATCACTTCTTTACGCATTGCAACATCTTTAATTCTGGCAATGGATTTTGAGAAATCCTCACTAAAGAGAACCTGTTATGCTTAGGGGTTATGTGAAGGCCTTCAAATTTTGCAAAGTAACTAATTGACTCAAACAAAAGAATCCGTTATAAGCGAGATGAAGCAGCATACCTTCCACTTGGATGTTTTGAACAGAGGGGAGTTCATGGTGAGTAGTGTTTCAATCTGGCCAACCTCAATGGTAGCACTCAAAATTGCTTGAGCCAAACTTTTGTCTTCATTAACATCAAAGAAACGACCCCGAGCCTTGGACTCAATGACTAATTGCTTCCAAATGGAACTACTGTTAACCAAAGTTGCGGCATTCCCTAATACCCAAAGGCAGAATCTGCGTACAAAGCCAAAGAAAGAGAATGTTCATCAATTATCTTATCACTGACTGGACACCAAAAGACGGTAGTAAGATAAGAATAGCCAATAAATTAGTACCTTGCTCGAGTCAGTGCTACATTTGCTCTCTGACAACTAGAAAGGAATCCCACTAATCCACTCCCACTACAACGAACCGTGGATATAATTATCACATCTTCTTCACCTCCTTGGAAACCATCAACGGAGCGTACATTCGCTGAGAAGTGGCTGTTGACATCTGTGCTATATTTATGCCCAAGTTTTTGTTGAATCTCAAAAACTTGACCTTTGTAAGGAGATATACAGCCGACGGAAACCTTTCTCCTTGAAGTAACAGACTCTATAATTTAGAAATGAAATCAGATTTTCCAACACAATTGCCATGCTAACCGAAATACAGTACTGAAAACAAGAAAACGCATCATAAGCATAGATGAAGTCCTTGAAAGATAGTATTACCTTTGTAAAGATTGGCAACAATCTCGGCTGTGACATAAACTTCTGACATATTTCTAGTACTGTGTTTGTTGTCAGACTGCTCATTTCCATTGCTTATGTTTATAAAAGAATAGGAGCCAAAGATATTTCCTTTAAGAAATCTCTTCTCATACATTGCTTCTTTTACGTTCTGACCATTCGTAATTTTATTTTCATAGAACTCTCTATTTGGGAACAAACTTATTGCAGGATGCATTCTATATTGAACATTGAGAAGGTGCTTCTTGTGTCCTACATTTACCAGCCTTTCAAACAAGCTCCTTCCAAAGTCGGCCTTCTCGCAGATCTGGCAATAATGGACACTTTGTCAATGATCTAAGAGCAACAAATTCATTTTTTTTTTCTTATAAAATAAGTATTGTAACAAAAAGATTAGCGGAAAACCTTGCTGTGAACCATTGCAGGCAATTGTTTCTCATCCCCTACAAGTATGGCCTGACGAAGACCTGGAAGCTGCAGGGGAATAGTGGTTTCACATTCCTTCAGCTGAGCTGCTTCATCAATTACCAGCATCTCCAGAGGGTTCATTCCTACCGTGTACAATTTTGATGAGCACGAGACTGTGCAGAAAATCAGACATGCACCCTTCAGACAAAAACTTTGAATATCAGTGATATCTGGAAGAGAGATTCTCTCGGTAGGAGATTTCAATACTTCAATGCATTCAAATGTATTCGCAAAATATCTCCCATTATGGAACAGTGTTCCAAGAGTTTGAAGCATCTCAAGAACTCTGATCATATCTTCAGCTACTTCTGGTGGAATGAAAGAAGTAGGCAGATACGTGTACAAGCTCGTTAGACAAATTGTTAACTGCTCCAATATCCTTTTGAATTTACCTGTAACAAACTCCTCAAATGTAATACTACGGGCTTGCTTTTTGGTTTTTGCCTCTCCTTCATTCTCAATTTTGTCAACTGATCTCAAGTTATTCATCATTTGAGAACTTTTATCATCATTTGATATCTTCTTCTCATTATCTTTTAAAGCCTGATTGACGAATGTTTTCCGCAACTTACTCTTCTTATTTTTATCTAGTCCTTGATTGTCTATACTTGTAATCCTTCCTTTCTCTTCCTCTGCAACATCATTAATGCCATCTCCCTTAATTAGTTTGTATTCACTGTATAGCTCATTTAGGATGTTCAAGAAAAGATATCATGGAGAGTATACAACTTTTCCACCCATGATCAGGAGAAAGAGAGCTCGTAAGAGCAGCAATTCGGTTATCAAGAAAAACATCAAAGAGATCTTCATGATCATCAATCCCCATTCTTTTCCTATTCCCAAATAAAATTATGCCACCTAAACCATAGGTGTCATATTTCAGACCATCATGCACTAGATGCATCACCCTCTTTGTAATTCCCAACACAGCAATGTTGTGGGAGCACAAGTAAGAGTTCTGCATTTCATGTTAAACAAGACGTAAAGTAAGGAAGAAACTGTTTTTGTTTTGCCAGTTCCAAGAGAACCCCAAATAAGCTTAACAGCACTCTTGTGACCACATTCTCTTGTTGCAATACAACTTATAATAGCCTCTCTGATAACTCCATTAATGGAGACTCAAATCTTAAGTAATTGAAGACAGAATTGAGCAGAAGAGAAGAAGAGAAGAAGATATTATTGAGCTCACATCAAATTGATCAAATTGCATTACATTGCTTTCATATGAATGAATACTACATCTGTACTTAGATGTATATATACACACTTATGACCCTAACAAACTTTCTAACCGATTCTTGGGATCTAGACCCTTCTAACAAACTAACTAACTAATACATGTAGCTTGTTATTCCTCTATACTAATCAACACTCCCTCTCAAGCTTATGGTTGAAATACATTCTTCAGTCCAAACTGATCCATCAACTCATTGTGCTGCATCATATTTAACTGATGTGAGCTTTTGATTACTCTCCAATGGTGTGCAAGCTGGTTTTGCTCCCCCTAGGCCAGATTCAGATATCAACTCTAAGGCATACTTCCTTTGTGACATTATTATCCCCTTGTTGGACCTAGAGAATTCAATGCCAAGAAAGAACTTCAATTCTCCCAAATCTTTCATCTTGAACTTCTTTTGAATTTCTAGTCTAGTGTCACACAATAGCTGGTGATTGTTTCCAGTGATCAATAAGTCATCTACATAGACTAGTATTACCATAGTATCACTGCCAGCTAATTTTGTAAACAAAGAATAATCATAATGACTCTGCTTGAACCCCATAGTTACCAACGCCTCTGTTAGTTTCACATTCCACTGCCTTGGTGCTTGTTTGAGCCCATACAAAGACTTGTGTAATTTACAGACCTTATGACTCTCCCCCTGTCTGGAAAAACCACACGGAATGTCCATGTATTCCTTCTCAAGAAGATCTCCATTGAGAAAGGCATTGTGAACATCCATTTGGAATATGTACCAGCCTTTCGAGGCAGCTAGTGATACAATGGACCTGACTGTAACCATCTTTGCAACTGGACTAAATGTTTCTCCATAGTCAAGGCCCTCTCTTTGGCTAAACCCCTCGGCGACAAGACGAGCCTTGAACCTCTCCACCTCTCCAGATGACAAGTATTTAACTTTATAAATCCACCTACAACCAATAGGCTTCTTTCCAGGTGGAAGATCAACAATACTCCATGTCTTGTTATTTTGTAAAGCATCAATCTCTAACTGCATTGCTTTGACCCAAGCTGGATCAGACGCAGCTTCTTTGTAAGATACAGGCTCACGAACAACTGAGTATGCTCTTAACACCTGTTGGTAAGATTTGGACAACTGAGAATATGTGAGATGATCAGTTAAGGGATAGAGATAAGTGTTGCCTCTTGGCTGAGTGACAAACTCCTGCATCCAAATTGGAGGTCTGCTGACCCTAGTGGATCGTCTAGTTGATTCAGCTGGGAAAACAGAAGGTGGAGGGTGAACTATCGGCACATGAATAGGAGAATCAGGTGGACCATCAGGGAATGATTCAGGCACAACTGGAAACTGTTGTTGAGGTGAACTATGAGCACTGGATATGACTAAGGGACTGGCATCTTGTGGCACTAAATCCAGCACTGGAAACATAGGATTGGATGCTTCCTGAGCATGCTTAAAGGGAAATACATGCTCGTGGAAACAACATTTCGGCTAACAAAGAAATCATGACCATGAAGATCATACAAAATGTACCATTTTTTTGTAGAGGAATACCCCATAAGTACTGCTGGAATAGCCCTCGGTGAAAATTTGTCCAACACTTTAGGACAGGCTGCATAACAGAGACAACCAAATACCCTCAGATGAGACAAAGATGGAGGATGCCTGTACAACCTTTCAAAAGGTGATTGGAAACCAAGAACTCTTGAAGGCAGCCTGTTCAATATGTATACCGAAGTGGAAACACATTCACCCCAATACTGCAGTGGAATAGAGGCCCGAAATTGGATAGATCTTGCCACATTTAAGATAGTTCTGTGTTTTCTTTCAGCAACACCATTTTGCTGTGGTATATATACACAAGTTATTTGATGGACAATGCCAAGGTCTCCTAGCATGCTTTAAAACTCATGACTGAAAAATTCACACCCATTGTCTGTTCTCAAGGTTTTAACAGTGGTGGAGAATACATTGTTAACTTGTGTAAGAAATTTCTTAAGACTACTATATTATCAGCTTTAGAAGCAAGTAAAAACACCCAAGTATAACGACTGTAATCATCCACAACTGTAACAAAGAACCTTTTTCCATTATAAGTGGGCACTTTATTTGGTCCCCATATATCACAATGCAGCAATTCAAATACACATTTAGACACAGTAGCACTTAGGGAAAAAGGAAATTTAGTGTGCTTAGCTAGAGGGCACACTGTACAATGTGACTTATCCTGGCTATTTAATGCACTAAGAGAATTGTGTCTCTTTATTATATCAATGGGTGCACGTCCTAACCTTTTGTGCCATATATCAGCTGACTCACAGAGAGAAATAGAAAGTAACAAAGGTAAAACACTGGTTTTAGTAACAGAAGAGTTATGATTTTGACTCCTAGAACCCAAACTAACATTGACCAGCTTCCTTGGAGCTTGATTAGGTCCTCTTGTTATGTAGAGTCCATGATCTTCCTTACCAATCCCCTTCACCTGACCAGTGTAGAGATCCTGAAAAACACAAAAGTCAGGAAAGAATGCCACCATGCATTTGAGTTCCTTAGTGAGCTTGGAGACTGATACTAAGTTAACTTGAAAATTAGGTAAGTATAGCACATTGGATATGGTTTGGTTAGCCAAGATACATGTGATACCAATGTGAGACACGGCAACTGTGTTACCATTAGGTAGATGCACTTTGCTAGTTGAATTACTTGGAGCTGCATTGTGAGTAGCAAGTGAAGCTAGAGACGAGGTGATATGATGAGTGGCTCCTGTATCTATAATCCATTCAGCAGGATCATAGGAAGACAAAGATGCAGATGGAGAATTACTTGCATCTACAGAAGCAACTTTTGCAGATGACTCCAATGATCTGTCACCATTTATTTTTGAAAGCAATTGAAGAATCTGTTGATATTGTTCCTGAGTGAAGAAAGCTGCAAACTGCTGCACTTGAGTAGGACTGATCCTTTGATTGCTCCCTGAAGATACCTCAACCTGGTTGGCAGAACCACTTTGAGTGGAGCCTTTTTTCTTTGACTTAAAATCTGCTGGATATCCAACAATTTTGTAGCATTGTTCTTTGGAGTGACCTTTGCATCCACAGTGAGAACATATCACATTCTGCCTTGGTTTGTTACTTCCAGATGAGCTTCCACCACCACTATACCCTCGACTAGAACCAGAGTTATTACTTGATCCTGTATGATAGGTAGAATTCCTGTGATTGTACATAGTTGCACCTTCAATCAGACCAATTTCTGAAGCAGGTGAATGCACTAGGTTTCTTTGAGACTGTTGATCCATAAGAAGAGCATATGCTTTGTTCAATGTAGGAATGGGACTCATCATGAGAATTTGACTTCTCGATGAGGAATAAGACTCATTTAGACCCATCAGAAATTGAAGCAATCTCTGATAGTCACAATGTTCACTAAATTTCCTCGATTCTGCACAAGGACATGATGGACAGGGCATAATAGCATCATATTCATCCCAGAGATCTCTCAATTTGGAAAAATAGTCAGCAATGGTCATTGTTCCTTGTGTGAGAGTATGAATTTCTCTGTGAATTTGAAATATCCTAGATCCATTCACATTATCAAACCTTTCCTTCAGATCTAGCCAAACCTTCCTTGCATCAGATGCATAAACAACTGAACTTAGTAATCCCGGTCTAACAACATTCATGATCCAGGACAAAACTACAGCATTACATTTCTCCCACTGATCATGTAACACTGATTCAAACATAGATTTAGGAAATCTACCATCCACAAATCCTAACTTGCTACGACCTACAAGTCCAATTCTAAATGATCTACTCCACAGAGCATAGTTCTCACCTTAATTGAACCTTCGATGATTCCTTTCGAGTCTCACTTGATTAGCGATGAACTCTGATCGCCAGTGGTCGATTAATCCTCACAGATACTACCTTATGATCAGTAGCTCTGATACCATGATAACTCCATTAATGGAGACTCAAATCTTAAGTAATTGAAGACAGAATTGAGAAGAAGAGAAGAAGAGAAGAAGATATTATTGAGCTCACATCAAATTGATCAAATTGCATTACATTGCTTTCATATGAATGAATACTACATCTGTACTTAGATGTATATATACACACCTATGACCCTAACAAACTTTCTAACTGATTCTTGGGATCTGGACCCTTCTAACAAACTAACTAACTAATACATGTAGCTTGTTATTCCTCTATACTATTCAACACTCTCGTTGCGCATTATCTAGCCCAAAGGAATCAATGGTTGTTCTATGATTTGATATGGCACGAGCTTTTGTTTCACTTAAGGAGCAATGAGAGCAATTCTCTTCATCCTGCAAATGATTAAAATTGACTAGACGCTAATCAATGAAAATTATATATATATAGATCAAATTTGACAGGTAAAAAAGATATTCTTACCATGCTTGGATCAACATTTAGCACAGTCCTAACAATCTTGATGTTTTCACTATTCATGTCTGAATTCAAAGCATTCCATATTCTAATATTGGTCGTCAAATTAGAAAGGTAAACAATGAAAAGACTATCTCCTTTTTCATGCTTTTCTCTATCTGGTTTTGTAAACGGGATAGGCTTAGAAGACAAGATGGTTATCCTGTTTGAGCCTTCATCTTTGCTTTGGACAAATGCAATAAGAAATGATCTCTTTGGTCTGTTAAAATCAGCAGTAGTTTTCGGCCTTACATCTGATAGTGCAATTAGATCACCTACCTCCGGTTCATATGTTTTCGTAAATCTTTGTCCCTCGATAGTAGTTGTGTTCAACAAAACGTTGTAGTATAAACCCTTGGGAGGCTTATAATCAGATGACTTTCTGACATTGATAACCTCAAGTGCAGGGGATTGAAAAGCATTTATCACCCCTGAGAGCAAATCAGCATGTGTTTCTTCTGTAAGCGGATTTATGAATGACTTGAAGTAATGATCAGTTGACAAGAATGTCTCGGGAATTTGTTTAACCTGTTTAACAAATTGCACAATATCAAAGTCATGAATCTATAAAGGTTGAATATTATAGATACTTCACTTAACTTGTCAAAAAGTACAGTACTAGCGAATTTTAACTTTATATATATACAATGTAATTTATCGAGCAAACCGGCCATGATCTGGTCTATGCAAAATGTGTTCATAAAACAGGCATGTCCCCTCCAGAAATTGAACATGTGGGGCAATTTTCCAGTAGCTAATTGGCTTTACTCAAATCACAATTCACAACACCAAAGTTTCCACACATAGCAACAAGCGCTCACTCCATCACTTTTGCTTTTGGAGATTTGAGTAGTCCTATGGCAAGAAATTTCAAATATTTTTCACTTAATTTGGAATTTACAATAGAGTTGCATTTTTGTAAAGAATATTTGGAATAATTTTTATTATTGAATAAATTTATATACAAGTTCAAAAGAAGTTATTTTCCAAATTTGAAGTACAACTTCAAACAAATTATTTCAAGTTGGATTTGAAATTCTCATGGTCAAACGCGGATTTTCAAATAAAGTAAAAAGTTATTCAAGAAAAGTGAATAATGTTTATGGCAAAACAGGTAGTTAAACTATGTGAACTTTGATTGACATTTTAAAATAATATTCACATTGGAAAAATCATAATATATACGCCATACTTGTATTATTTTTAAATATCTAAATTTTAATTTTAAAAATTGAGTTAATTAATTTAATCAAATTTAACATGGATTAGTCAAATTAAAGTACTCCCAAATAATTGAGGGAGGGAGGGAGTTGTATGCTATATTCTATGTTAATAAAATTACATAGTAGTATAAAAATGAAAAATACATTGAGAATATTAGGAAATATAACAAAATAATTAAAGAATCTTTTAACGCTACTACAGTTTAAACCATTACTACTAAATTCTAACTCTCAATAAAATTTAACTTCAAATAAATAAATTTTGGTGATTTAAAACAACTTGCACATACAGTGTACAAATTAAACTCCATCATTAAGAACTCCCATATATACATTCATACATGTAAAATAAATGAAGCACTTGTTCCTATGGTTATTAGTCAAGAATATTCCATAAATATAATTATTTGAGGTAATAATTCTTCAAAACTCTAATTAACAATTAATTAGAACCACTTACCAATGAAGTAACAACAGAACACATGCTGACCAATAATAGGTTAAGATCATATGAAGATAATTAGATTATCCATTTTCATAAATGAAACCCCTAAACTTGACACAAATACTTCTACAGTTAGTATATACTTGTCATTTTTGTGCATCGCGTGTGTATGTATATATATATATATAGAGAGAGAAGAAAGACTTAACCTCGTCTTTGAAGAGATTTTTGTTGAGGACATGAGCGAAAGACCAAGAAAAGACATCTATCAAGCCCGGAATAACAATTTCTTCAGTTTTTTTATTCCATTTACGAACACAATATTCCTCTTTCAAGACGACTTGTGGAACATTTTCTTGCTTATTCATTGAACCAAAAATTGAAGCAATATGGACACAATACTAAAATGGTATGGGATTAAAGATTCGAAAATTAAGTAATTTAGGTGAAACATACTCATAATATATGCATATTGCATGCATTGGAAGAAGTAAAAGTCACTTGGGGAAATGCGATTAATGTTTCGTTTCCTCCGTTAATTAATTTATTCTTCTCATTATTAATTTAACATGCATGCACGAGAGGACTTACCTATAATTAATTTATTCTAGAATTTCAATTATTAGGTTCCATATTCGGTTATTAACTAATATAATTCGATTAAACTAAAAACAATCAATTTTTTATTTTTTATTTCTTTTACCTATTACTATCCTGTCAATCCTATTTTTCATTTCTTTTGATGTCAGATAATTAATCCTTTGAATTCCTTATTTTTATTTTTAAAATATTTATATAATGTTATATTGTTACTTGGGATATATGTTTGTGATTCTTTGCAAATTGAAAACACGTGACTAATGGAATTATAAGTGGATGTAATATTACCCTATTTTGTTTGGTAAGTTATTGATGTGTTATTTTTGACGGATTGATTTGGTCTTTTAATTTATTTATATTGCTCTCTTCTTTGTTTTCTTCTAATATTTATAAACTTACTTGAATTATTTTAGCAGATATTATAGAGTTTTTGATGTTAATTGTTTTCTCATTCCTCTATTTTGTATTACTTTAGATAGTATAAACATGTTTTTGTTGCTTAGTTGTTAGCGGTTAAAGTTAAAAAAATATCAGTAATAATAAGTGAATACGTCATTTTACAATAAGTTTTACCAATTAATTTTACACGTTTTCAATTAAAAGGAATAAATATATTAATAAATTCTTAAGTTGTCCAAAAATGGATTGAAGCTTGAAAATTCAGTTGTTTTTTGAATTCTCTCTTTCTAAGTAGTATGTTTTATTCCCTTCACTTATTATTTTTTAGTAATCTGTCATGCCTTGAGCCTACACCCTGAATGCGACTGCCACTCAAGAATCATTGTTGGCCCCAAGCGAACCCTTGGTCTGACTTAACTCTTAGCGGAAGACTTACTCAACATAGAATAAACTCAAATGAAAGATTTAACTCAAAATGTCTCAAATTAGACAACTTAGGATAGTTTAGAAATAAACATTCACTAGCCAAAGAGGCAACTCAACTAAAATGAACAAGATTCATGAATTACTGTCTATCTATCTATGAAGCCCTCTAATACTACGAGGAATGTTGGGACAACACCCTCGACAATCCTAACAAACTGAAAATAAATAAGGGATCCTCCGAAAGCAAGGAGGCTCACCAAACAATTATGTATCTGCATGATGCAGGTCAAATGACGTCAGTACATGAAATGTACGAGCATGCAAGGAAAAATCTAAAACAAGACATAAGCATCAACTGGAACATGGAATTGTAATTATTGATTTCTGTCTTTCTCCTTTTTCTCAGTCTTTCTTTGTAGTTGAAATCCTAAATCATTTTGCCATGGGTTATATCTTTCGCTATTTTGCTCCGAATCTATAACATCTGCTATAAATTCATGCATTGAGCCTTGGATATTTTTATTTAGGTGATCAAATATTTTGTTTTTCTTAATATTTTTACTGAATTTTGGAATCAAGTTACTAGCTTTCTATCTTCTGTTGATGAAATTAGATGTGGATGTCTTTATATTTGTTTTTGTATTTTGCAAGCATCAAATCTTAAAGTTGACAAATGCTTCTTTAGGATGCCGTTATGTGTGCTGAGTAACTTGTTGAACTTTTCGACTTTCTATAAAAATACAATGCAACTGCATTGCATTCCTGATGATGAGAATATATTTCACAGTAAATTAGTTAGTTAGAATTAGCTACAGTAGAGTTAGTTGCTACAGTAAAGTTAGTTAAGTTGTTACTTGAAGTTAGTTATGTTAGTCCATATGTTACTATGTTTAGGTTTAGTTAATGGATTCCTATTAGGTTAGGTTTAGTTAATGGATTCATATTAGGTTAGGTTTAGTTAATGGATGCTTATATATAGCCTTTCTATTCTTTTTGTATTGAGATGAATTCTATTATATTGTAATATAACTCTTGTCTCTTGTTCTTCAATTAAAGTAGTTCTGTTAACAAGTTAGAGATTCTTTCTTATTATTTTTCCTCTCTTACTTTGTATATATACTTCATCTTGTAAATGATTGTGACATTCATTCAATTCAATACAAAAAGTGCAGTGCACACAATTCTTCTCTCCACAAACAGTTGATTGTTGATTTCTTCTTTGCTGCATTCAATCCTCCAGAAAGCAGTCTCGAGCAGAGCTTATGCTCTTAGTTTTGTCACCTGAGATGACAAATAAAATTCATTATCTATCCACTCGTCACTATTATATATTAGGATAATAGTTTTTCTCTCTAGATATATCTACACTTTTTATCTATTATTATTGTTGGTGTAAGTCACTTATTATTTTATGATGTGTTTCAAGGTACCCATTAGAGGATCTGCTATGTATGCCATGAGGACAAACATCAAACATACCCGCGACATCATGACAATGGAGATACTTTAAACACCTTACATGAGACTAATAGCTCGATTTGTATTATGTCATATATATGTTATCAATTGCGATAATTTCTTATGTTATTGATATCTAAATTTTAAAAAAGTTAATAATGTTGCAATACTTTTAGGAGAAAAAGACATAATATCACCATTAAAGTTATCTCGTATTTGCATAATGACACCTTAACTTTTGGAAGTGTCCTATCACCCTACAAAACTTTTTAATGTCTTTGTAAATGGGCCATTTTGACTCATTCTCTTGTCTGTGTTGTCACGTGTGATGCTCTCCTGTAATATTCATTCAACCCGACCCGACCCTATTCTTTTAAAAAATAAGTCTTCTCTTTCCTTTTGTTATTTCTCAACTTTCCCTAAAATCACAAAATATAGAAAAGTCTTTTCGTTTTCTCTTGGTGTTGATAATCTCGTTGTTGATGTTTCTTGGTGAAGATTCTTGGAGGAACAAGGAATTGAAGGTCTAACATGTTAGGGCTCTACATTATATGATAAAGATCTTCTTTTTTTTCCGATTATTATGATTTTAGGGATTATTATAGTGTAAAGAGTGTTGGAATTGACCGAAATTAAAAGATAAAACAAATTCCTACCTTATTGCGCTTTGGGAAGATGATGAAATCGTCAAAGAGAGAGTACCAACGTTGATCTTGCTTTGGAAAAAGATGAAATTGTGAATTTAGGGCTACCAATGGCTCTGTTGAGTTTAAATTTGGGGAAAATGATGTAAATTAATTAAATAATTAATAATAAAGAAATAAAGCAACACGTGACATTATAAAGCAACACGTGACATTTTTAAACTAGTTAAAGGCAGTAAAAACACTGCATCACACGCCTCATGTGCGTGGCAACAACTCAAACAAGGAAATGAATTAAAATGACCCATTTACAAAGATATTAAAAAGTTTTGTGGAGTTGATAGGACACTTCCAAATGCACTCTCTGATAATTAAATCTTCCTTTTTATAGCATTTGGACATGTGCATTTTGTTGGGCCACCTACACTCTCTAGTATAATTATTATTATACTTATATAAGAAACAGAAAAAAGTCAAAAATACCTTTAAACTATAAGAAAAAAATCTAAAAATATTCTTCATTCATCTTTTGGTTTAAATATACTTTTCTACTCATTTTTTTGATCTAAAAATACTCTTTCATTCACCTTTTAGCTCACTTATACCCTTGAAACTAACAACCCTATCTTCATTTTGTTTTTTTTTTTAAAAAAAAATATTTATTATGTGTCATTCTCCTCATTGGATAAAATAAAATCTCCATCTCAACTAGATTTTCCCCCATAATTTATCCAAGCCAAAAAGAACATACTTCTTCAAGACCTCAATTATTTTTATTTTTATTTATAAAGAAAATCTAATAGTTTTTTTATATTTGTTGTAGCATTTTTTATCCAACTCCTCATAATTTTTTTCTCTATTTTTCCCAAGTTATTACTTGGATTGAAGACACATGGCATAAGGAAAAATTAACAGCTAAGATTTAATCAATTACATTAAAATTTTAAATACGATATAAATAATTAATATATCATAAACAAATTAATAATATTATGATCATAATAATATTATCTTATTCATAATGTATTCTATTTTTTCTCTCTTTTCCTATTTTTATTTTTACTACAGGCTACGACTTACAACATCTATATTTTTTTCTTCTTTTCAGTGAGTTGTTACAGAGATTATTAGTCAAAAATATTAAATGATCATTTTTTTAAAAAAATAAAAGATAAACTTTGTTTAGGATTTATGATGATATGATATGTCCCTGTAATGTGGCATGACTAATATTTTTAAAATATTTTAATTATCTAAAACAATTTTTTTTTTGAAAAAATCTATAGAAAATAGAAATTACTAGATTTTAAAAAATATATTTCTTGGATCTTGAAAAGATATATTGTTTTGATTTGGATAAATTATGGAAAAAATTAATAGAGGTGGATTTTATTTCATTAAATAAGAAAATGACACATAATAAGTATTTAAAAAAAAAAAGGTTGTTAGTTGCAAGGGTATGAGTGAGCCAAAAAGATGGATGGAAAGATAATTTAAGACCAAAAAAATGAGTAGAAAGGTATTTGTAGACCAAAAGATGGATGCAAGATATTTTTAGACCTTTTCCTATAGTTCAGGAGTATTTTTGACTCTTTTCCATAAATAGTGCTTTCATGTTCTTTGTTTTCCAAATAAATTGTCCTTTAAAATTGCCGGAGATTCTTTTTCTAACAAATTTGGAACAAAAAAAATTATCTTATTCATGTTTTTATATTTTTCAAGTACTTTTCCTAGAGGCATTTTAAAAGCTTTCTACAAAATATATTATCCCTTAAGTTTTTTAGAGAATAAATGTTAATTTTCTCTTCGAGTTTGATGATATAACAGGACACGCACTTAATATAGTTGATGTTGTAGTTACCACATATTTACAACTTATTTGACTGGTAACGATAAACTTTATGAAACTATACATAAACACAACAAGTATATTTTTTCTTCAAAGAATGTTAGAGCCTGTTTGCATGGCTGTTGGGAGGTGAGAAGAAGCTTCTTTTTTTTTTTGAAAAATTAAGGATCCGTTTGGCCATAGATTTTCCAAGTAATATTTGGGGGGAAATTTGACAAATAGTGTTTTGTTCATAAAATTTGTCATTATTTGGTAAATATCCCAAATTCCCAAATATAAGTTTTTTCTAGTATTTGGGTCAAATCTCATTATTTGGAATCTTTTAAAAATTGAATTTTTACGCCAAACTTTTATCTTTTACAAAAACACCCTCTATAGTAGTTGTTTGCGTTGTATTACATATTTTTTTACGTGAACACCAAAATAGTGATAAAATATTCAGTGAATATGGAAGTTATGATATGGTTGTTGATGAAAATGATGAACAATCGACTCACGGTAATAAAGTCATGATGTGTTTTGTCTCTTTCACGATGTATGAAATGATGCTTGTTGCACTCACTCTAAACTATCACATTGCTTCAGTGTCATGGATACTACTTGTTATTTGTCGCAACGAAGATCCAATTGATTTGTAATACAAACTTTTGGTTAGTTTTGACAATTTTTAAAACTTATGAGTATAAATCATATTTTTCTAAAAAAGTGAAATATGTTTCCCAAATACTATGGCCAAACACATGGTGAAATTTCACCCAAATAATATTTGCCAAGAATATTTGGAAATTTATGATCAAACGCTAGCTAAGTGTTTGACAAATCCTTAAAATGCTTTTAAATAGAAATAGAAATAATTTTTATGTTGTTAGGAAGAATCTTAAAATTTCTACTTCTTAAAAAAAAAAAAAAAATAGAAGCAAAAAATTATTTTTTAAAAGATTAAAATATCTCTTCCATATATACATATTTACCAATATATTCCTTATTAATTAATTAGAATATCTCATAAGTTTGGTTAAGTTTCATTAAAGAATTTTTATTTTTATATAATAAAGTTTTTATTTTATGTTTATATATTGTTATTTATATTTATATATTATTTTATGTTTAATTTTACGGAATTAAAAATAAAGGCAACAACAATACTTTTGTAGGATTAAAAATATGAAGGATTTTATTTATTTTTTTTGGGTGAATTTTTAGTATATAGTGGTTTAATTTGTGGAATGGTTTTTAAATTTATGAATATGTACATTTTAAATAAAAAAAATTAATAGATATTTAAAATAGTTTTTCTCTATAAAATAATAGTAATAGTAAATGCACATTGATACTTATCATTTTTCGTAATTTAACTCTCAAAAATACTTTTTTTTAAAAAAGATAAGTCAAACACAATTTGTTTATCAAAAACACTTTTCTAATAAATTAGCCAAACACACATTATTTTTTTTCAAAAGCATTTTTTAAAAAACTCATTTTAAAAAAATACTTTTAAAAATAAACAGTTTTTAACAGTAATATCAAACTTACTTTTTAAGGTTAAATTGTGACTTTTATAACCACATAAAAGTCACAACTTAACCTTTTATAACTACATATTTGTCTGCATGCAAAGCTGGTGTCTTAATTTAATGGTCATGTGAAGACAGAGAAAATTATATTACAGAAGAAAACAAATATTAGAAAAAACAGAAATTAATTTTTAAAATCATTCTTTATTTGAAACTCGGTTGAAGATTATTACTATTTGGAAAATATTTTACCCTCTTTCCATTAATTTTATAGTGTCATGGACTCGTGGTCAATAAATATGAGAAAATTGTATAAAATAGCAAATTATTAATTCAAATTAAATGTTATAACCATAATTTGATTTAATTGTAACCCGTAGCAAACAATTTTCATTCGCCTCTGTCCCAGATTTCTCGCTCGCCACTCTCTATTTCTCGCTCATCAATCTCTCCCTCGCCTCTCTCACTTTATACAAACACAAATGTATAAAATGTGTTTGTGTTTGTATAAAGCGAGAGAAAATTGTATATACAAATACAAATATAAATACACATATTTTCGTCATATACACTTATAATTATACAAATACATATCTATTCTCTAACCAGTTCTTTTTGCTTTTCTCCCTTTCTCGCTTTATACAAACACAGATTATACATATTACAATGTATAATTTGTGTTGTATAAAGCGAGAGAGAAAGAGATCTGATATACAAATATTTTATTTCTATTCAATTGTATACAAATTCAGATTTTATGCAGATATACAAACACATAAAATTGAATTGCGAGGTTGCCATCGATTTATTTAAACGAGAGACTACCAGTGATTTATATAAATCTGATGCTCCATAGCAAACATAATATTTACTATGGAGCGCAATTATACAAACTATAACTATAATTTTATCGATCCTATATCATACTTAAGCCTTTTACCTATAAGGCCCCAAGACTTTAGGGGCCCAATTGTTTATATATTTTATATTTATATTATATATCTATACAAAAACATAACGAAGCAAAAAATTGCTTATTTCTTAACAATTCAATTATTTAAACAAATCAGAATTTTAAATTAGCAAACAAAGTTATTTACAACAAGATATAGGGTGATGTATTACGACTACATGGCTAACATTTTATTAGGTTGAAGTAACCCTTGCCATTATAGATCATAATATTACTATTATACTAAGTATTTATAATATTACTATTATATGAAGTTAAAGGTTTTATACCTTGTTAGAATACTATATTATAAATGAGTATAGAAAACAAGAATAATGGCATTAAATATTTGAATGGTTTAAAAGTTTTTATTGAATGTAGTTTGAATGCTACTAATTTGATTGATCCATCCTTTAGCACATAGAAATTTTCATAAATATATATTTTTTTGTGTTATTCACATGTTTTAATTAGTGGGATCACTTTTGACTTTGTATAAATGCGATTTTCTTTTTTTGAAAAAAAACACACAAAAGAATCCTAATAGAATAAGATACAAGTAACATATTTACGCCATTCAATTAGACACAAATATAAAATATTTACCCATTAAATAATTAATTCTATTTCAATGAATTTTGATATATCTAATTTTGAGTTCTCTGATATAAAGCACAATCAGATTTAAGAAGGTTGTTGCTAATTAGCAACAAGAGTAGATCAATACTTGTCATAGAAGACATTGATTACGGGGTTATGGTGCCTGAAAAGACTGAAAATTGTATAAATTACTTTGTAAATGGTCGTTCGGATCAAGAGTTACATGCTTCCTCTTCATCCAATTTCCTCCGCCTTTATTTTCCTTAGTATGGACTTACCAATTTCACTTGATATTACAATGTAGGCTCAAACTTTATATGTGTATTAAATTTTTTATAAATAATAAATTTTGAAATTAGCAAACAAATGCACACTACTAGAATTTTGGACTATAGCAACAATTTCATATGTGTTGCAATAGGACCTAAAACCATTGCCATAGAGCTATAGCAACGGTTTGTCAACCGTCTCATCTGCTCGCATTACTATAGCTCTATTGTAACGGTTAATGCAACGGTTCTCGAAAGTGTTGCTATAGGGACCTCTATTGCAACGATTTTCCTTCCATCTATAGGCACTATAATATTATAGCAATTGTAACGGCTAACAACTGTCACATTAGGGGTTGTGGTAATTGTTAGAAAGCATTGCAATAGAATCCATTGCAATAGGATGTTCTTATCGCAACACTTTTTTAAATATTATGGCAACGATTTTTATTGATATTGCAACAGTTTTATTTTCTATTGCACCCAATCTATATGAATCTACGGTTTTTCCCAACCTGTTGCAATAGTTCATGTTTCTTGAGCATTATATATATTTAAAAATTAACAATTTATAAAAAAAAGAGTTCTCTAAATCAAATCACGAAAGAAAACGACTAATTATATAGCCGAATCATATATATAATTCAAAATATCCTAGTCACAATAGTTTTCAATATATATATACCAAAACACATGTTTTCAATAGTTTGCACAACTTCCATACTAATAGAAATTAAAACAAAATACTGTAGCTTAACAAAAGTTTCAAAATGTCAATAAACAAAAGAGTCGAGCTAAAGCAATTGGTTTCTACAACTTTCAATCAAATATATCAAGTAAGGTCTTCATCACTACTACTTTCATCATCCTCTTGGTTATCTTCTCCACCTACAAAACACCATAAATAAAAGTTTATTGAGAGAAAATGTGGAAGAAAGATAGTTCAGATTTAAGTAATTAAATCATTTGTCTCGATCTACTCCACATTTGTGTAAGTGAAATAAGCAAACATTTCATTTGCTCAATCAACTGTGCATAAAAAATTATTTTTTTGTCTGCTGTAAAATGCAAGTTGTATCCAGCAACCTGAAATGGCTCTCAATTGAATTTTGAAGATGATCATTCCCACAGATTAAACAGAAAACATATAAATTATTGCAAAATATACCTAGAAGAAAAAGAGACATCAATGCAGAATATCAATGGCACAATTAGACAAGTTAATTTATTTACTCTTATTGTCCTTTACAGCTAATCAAACATTCGCAAGTGAAGATATCACTTGTTATAAGTAGGAGTTTTTATCCTAGTGCATTCAGCGTAACAATATTCATTAGATAAGTTCTGTATAAAGGAAAAAGGCAATGAAGTATACTTAGTTTTGTACACAATAAGATCATATTAGAACTGGTTTTCTTTTAGTGGGTGCAGGGCTGGTTGGGCAATACAAATGACTCAAAAATTGGTAATGCGGCTTTGTATTGAAAGAGAGACACATTAAAAAAACACATGCAAGGGAAATATGTAATAAAATAAATATGACACTCAAATATAGCAACACTAACAGTGTACCAAAGTATACCACAATATCTGAAAAAAATAATTTTCAAGGGAAAGAATTTTAACAACCAAACAGGAAAGGACAGAACCTTCAGATTTTATTCAAACACTTCCAATTCACCATGAGTACTAGTCAAATTCAAGCCATGGAAGTTATCAAGGTAGACCAAAACCAACAAATGACTAGTCCAAAATAGGCCTTCACTGACTTGAAGAACCCATATTCCTCAATAAAAGAAATCCAAGATAACATTGTGTGATAATGCTCATCCACTATTTCGTAAGCAAACAGACTGAACATTACTCCCTATGCCAATTCTAACAGTTGAGCATGAAAAATTATTCAAAAAGGCATCATAAATCATATGCACACACCAAGCATACAAGTTATAAGTTTCCAAAACATCATCAAGACTCCAGGCAGGTTTGAGATTCATAGTTTTTCAGATCTGCCAAGTCAAGCGAGGAGGATTCTTAATTTGAAAGAAGCTCACAAAATCAATCCTCTATCAACTCATGAGGACAAAATCACAGAGTCACCAATTAGAAAAAGAGAAGGAGTTATTTCTCAAGTAACATACAACAATAGAAGATTGGAGACATCAAGCTCAAACATCATCGAAGGATACATATTACACAGTCGTAGAAACATCTCCACCAAAATTAGTTCTTCTCCTTAGTTGAAAAGAATGAACTCACCAGACTCATGGTAGAATGAAATTTCAGTGTTCACATTGAAGAACAAACACAATATAAGCTCAAGAGAGAGGTGAAATCAATGACTTGCATACCAGCCCTTAACCATTTGTTCATTATATTCAGATGTTTGAAAGTGTATTAATTTGGTCCTATTTTGTTTCCTTTTTCTATTAGGATCTAACATTGGTTAAGTTGGTGCATGGTGTGTATAGGTAAATTGTTGATAGAAGCAGCTGCTTATGGAGGAGACTCAACTTCATATAAGTAAAAATGTAAAGATGATATGTGCAAAATAGGAACAGAAGCAACTGAAGGTTGGAAATAATGCTGAAAATTAAAAGAAAGAAACAAAAGCAATTTCAGAAACAAGCAGTAGCTGTAACCTACGGGATATGATCTGCCATACTTAAAGAGCCAAGAATTGAAATTTTTTCAAAAGAGTACATGTACAAGTAGCTTAGCTACACACACAAATTGTTTACAAACTAGCAATTACAACAACAGTTCATTTGTGTCAGCTATAGGCCACCCCTTTAGTGCTAAAGATTTATCGTTTCCAACTATCCAACAATTTCACTAACAAATAAGATCCATAAAAATTTCACAATTTAAGATGGTACACTAATGAGAGAGCTACGATTCAAAGACTAACGTTTTCACAATCAAAACATTTGGTAAAGGAAAAGAAGCGTCCAAGGTTCTCTTCCTACTTTACCCTAAATACTCAAAACAAGGGCCTGATCGAGATAAATCTATACACAAAAAGTGAGTAGAAAACTTCACAATCGCTTGAGTCAACTGCACATTGTTAATGGCTCTTTAAAACTAAAGTCTCTCTAAAATCACATATATACAGATAGCTAGATGTACAACACCAAAACTAACATGAGAAGTTGAATTGTAGTCTCCCTTTTAGCAAGAAAATTCAGCAGCACATTCATACCAAGCTAGCATTGAAGTGAAAAAGAAGAAAAAGAATAAATGTCATACCTTGATTGTTTTTGCTAGAAGATGGACGATTCAAAGGTTCTATAGCTTCTTGTGGTGACTGAGCACCCAATGATACCAGCATGGCAGCATTCAATTGAAGTCCAAGATACATACGATTAAGTCCTCCAAGAATATCATTTGTAACTTCTTGGTGTATGGTTACTTTTTGTTGTTCTAATTTTTCCATGCACCATCCTTTAATGCATTCTTTCTTCCAATTCCTCCATTTTTTTCCATCCTCTCATCATTAGCAGTTAAATAAGGTTCAAAAAGCACTTTCCTTTTTAAAGTACTTTTGGTAAATCTTCGTCCATACAATCTCAAGCAGCTTGGGTGTTCATGTCCCATGACTGTTGTAAAAGCATCAAATGATTGATCGTCATCTTCACTCTGTTGACTTTGCAGTTTCTCCATTTCAGCCTACAAATCAAATTCAAATAAACAAAATAAAGTATTTAAGAACAAATAAAGGATCTTAACAACCTTATAACCAAATAAAAGTCATACAATTTTACTAATTTTATCTTCGTTGGAGTCCTTGTATTCTCGACTAGGTTTTCTTGATCTTGCAGCCATAAAGAGTTCTTTAGCTGACAACTCATTGGGGCTTTCCTTCTCTTTTTCCAACTTCTCTCAACATTATCCATTGATATTTATGCAACCCAAAAAAAAGATTAAAAAAATCAAATTTATGCCAAACTATGAAATAAAAAAGAAAACAATGTTTTACACAAGAACATACATATCTCAAAATGTACATAGAGAATATGTAGTTTAAAACTCATAGCAATCACAATGCAATTTACAACAAACATTTCATAGTTTTGCTTATTATATCAAACAAATATCAAAGTTCCCTTGATCATTGGAAATGTAGACAAAACACTGATCCACATGACCTGTCAAGAAAAAGTTTTAACAATGTTGATTGAGCCTGCTTTTATTTATTTTTGATCCTAAAGTAATGGCAAAATACATAGATAGTCCGTCAAAGTTGGCTTCTTTTTCATTTCGACACTTCAATAAAGGTTAGTACTATTAAATGCTCCAAGAAGGTCACATGATGGATAAATTGGAGTGTTCGATAGGTTCTGACCTTAGTTGTAGTGTTAAAATGACAATTGAAGCCAACTTTGACTGGTTATCTATATATGTATCTGGAAGTAATCTTACTTATTTGGTTTTGGGAGTTCAACTGCTACTTGCTTTAGTGATTTTTCAAAAGCAATATTTGCCTGAGTAATAATACCAAGCTGGTCTAATCCTACTAGTACACCATGGAACAAGTCTACATTTTGTTCTGTTGAACAAGTAATCAACACTTCTTACCCACATGAAGATAGATTATTTACCAAAATATATGTTCATAAGACAGATTTAGAAAAACAGATGTCATACCAATTAGAAATACTTTCAAAAATAGCGTATACTCAACAACAATTTACTTTATATTATCCTAAAGAACAACAAGATTAACCATTACGAATTAATTTCAAAGATACTTTTAACTACTAAAAGGAAAAGTAGAAAAATCATAACGAGATTATCATTCTTTCAAATTTATGTTATTAACGACTTATGGACATTCAAGAAATGGAAAATGGTTGTTGGATTCACATGAAGTTCGGATCATATTCTAACACACCAAAAAATCGCCTTGACGATTCAATTCTTTTCAAAATTGTATCCCTACTAATTTTCTTTTTGATAAGAAATCAGGGCAAAACATTCTTTAAAAGTTATAAAACAGATTTTTAAGGCAAATAATATTGATCTAGAATTATGAGAAGTTTCCGATTTTCATGTCAAAAGCTCTAATACCAACAAACAATGAATTTCAATTTCTTCATTTTTCATGCTAATGTATCTCTTGTTTCCTGTTGCTCTAATGTAACTCTTCAACAATAATGAAAGCGAAATCTCTCACATCCTAGCTACTCAAGCGAGAGGTGAAATCAAGGAAGGCATCATCACTGCAAAGGTATTCAAACCCGATTGAATAACTCATGAAACAACAAATCCAACATCAATATCAAGAGAAATATGGTCTAGAGTAAACAATTGCACCATAACTACCAACAAAACTTTAAACCCACAGTAGCTAAATTGAATGGGAAAAACCCACCATCAGAAAAAAAAAAATACATCAAATACACACTAACTACACCTCAACGATTAAACTCAAAAGAAGAGA
This sequence comes from Solanum bulbocastanum, assembly GCA_037074985.1. Taxonomy (NCBI): domain Eukaryota; kingdom Viridiplantae; phylum Streptophyta; class Magnoliopsida; order Solanales; family Solanaceae; genus Solanum; species Solanum bulbocastanum. The sequence goes on along the minus strand of CM073602.1, from coordinate 15,870,796 downwards.
TTCAAGAAGAAAACCTCAACAGCTCAAACTTGAAATTTCTCAGCTATAACCTAAAAAATGTAAGAACAAAACCTCCAGCAGTTGAAGAAGAAAACATCAAGATTTCTCATATTTCACAAGCAAACCTTCAGCCTTCCATTTCCTTTGATTTCACAATAGTTTAGAGAGAAATGGGTTTACATTTGAAGAAAAAAAATGGTTTAAGTTTGCCCTAAAATTACAGACAAGAATAACGTACCATAAGAATCAAATCCCTGCAAACCGCTACAAGCTTTCCCTGAAATGGTGTTCTGAAACAACAAATCCAACATCAATTTCACCATAATTACCAACAAAACTTTAAACTCAGGGTAGCTAAAATTGAATGGGAAAAATCCACAATGAGAAAAAAAATACATCAAGTACACACTAACTACACCTCAACGATTAAAGGCAAAAAAAGAGATTCAAGAAGAAAACCTCAACAGCTTAAACATGAAATTTCTTCAGCTATAACCTCAAAGATGTAAGAACAGAACCTCCAGCAGTTGAAGAAGAAAACATAAGGATTTATCAGATTTCACAAGAAAACCTTCAACCTTCAATTTCCTTCGATTTCACAAGAGTTTAGAGAGAAATTGATTTACATTTGAAGAAAAAAAAGGGTTTAAGTTTGCCCTAAAATTACAGACAAGAAGAACTTACCATAAGAATAATCAAATCCCTGCAAAACTCTACAAGCTTGCCCTAAAATGGTGTTCTACTAAAATAAATTAGATTTAATAAATTAATTAAAAATAAAATAGAGTGAAATGTTTTTAGCGGGTTTAGCCAAAATAAAAGAGGGAAATTATGAAGGGATTTAATAACCATTCCAATAGAAATTTTTTTGCATTAAATGCTGTCAAAGATGACTTTATGGCAACGGTTCTAGTAAACTTTGCAATATGTAAGTCTATTGCAACGGTTTTCACACAGTGGCAACTAATTTATTACCAAGTCGTATCAAAAACACCCAATTCTTTTGACAACGTTTCAAACAGTTGCAATAGACCCTCTATAGTAACGATATCTTAAGCGTTGCGAAAAATTCCGTTGCCGTAGGCATAATTTCTAGTAGTGCGCACTTAGTATAATTTTAAACTCCAATCCATAAAATTTAAATGCTCAATTTATTTCGATTACTACAATTTCTCACTTATGTTTTGTGCAAATTATATTTGGTGGAGTATTAAAATTTAATAAAGATGGGTTATAATCGAGTTGTGGTAATGAAAAAACTATTATATTCATATTCCCTATAATGGTTTTTAAAAAGTACAAAAATTAATGGAAGGTATACAAATTATCCCATCAAAGTTTATTGAAAAATTTATGAAAAAAAAAGATCCCAATATTTGCATGCTTAACTATTATAATGATCTATTCCATACTTTTACTAGTCAAAAGTAAATTTATTTACCCCTTAAAACTGATGTGGCAAAGAAATAAAAAGAAAATAAAAACTAAACGTGTCAGTTAGAAATAAAAAATAAAAATAATAATTAGAATCAACTTTTAACCCCCCCATCCACCCCACCCCACCCCACCCCTACCCCCACACCTTTTCTTCTTCACACATATTCTTCTTTTTCACATCTCTTCTTCCTTTTGATATATCTTCTTCTTCATTCTTTATATATCACAATCTCAAAGCACAACTTTTCTTTTTGATTAGCAATTAGGTTAATTCCCATAGATTTGTTAGTGAATAATTGTATTTTGTGATAATTTTACTAAAGAATCTAAAAAGAATTTTGGATATATTTAAATAAATAAATCCTTAAGTTATGTTTAGGTGATTTTGGTTCATTGCTTCTATCTTTTTCTTTTTTTTGACTTTGTTAAAGAAATTTTGGTTGTTAATCAATTTTTGGATTTGGTTGTAGTTGCGGCTTTATGGGTATGGTGGTTCTAGGTAATGGGTGAAAAAAAAAGGAGGAAATTGAAGGTGGTGAAGAAGATTAATCAATTTTTGAATTTGGTGAAGATGACAACTTTATGAGTATGGTGGCGGTGGGTAACGATTTTGAAAAAAAAAATGGAAATTAAAGATGGCAAAGAAGAAAAAAATTATATTAGATGGTGAAGAAGAAGAATTGAAGGTGATATGTCGGTGGTGAAGAACAAATAATCAATAGTGAATAAGGTAGCTAGATATGTTTTTTTCCGTGAGATAAGAGATGGAGTGGGTGAGATTTTGTGATGAAGAATGTATAATTATTAGAGAATTTTAATAATTAATTAGAAATTAATTAGTGTAAAATTTTGTTAACAAAAGAAAAGTAATTAATAAAGAAAAGAAAACAAAAAAAAAATTATAAAAAATTGTAATTTCTAACATGGCGCTCACGTAGCGTTGATGTGGCGGCGAGTGTATTACACCACACCCCGTGAGAGTGGTGTTACACATCTGAGGGTGATATTAAATTCACTTTTGAATAGTAAAGATGTGTAATAAGTCATCATGATAGTTTAAGCGTGTAAGTGATTTTTCGATATAAATTCAAGGGGAACTTATGTGTTTTCCCTAATAATAATACTAATGTAGATCATACATATTATTGATGATACATGCTAAACACCGAACACAAAGACATGCACTGCTAAAATAATGTAACTTCAAGTTTCCAATAAATTTGAGTATGTAGGTATCTCATTGTAAGGAACTATAGTTAAAATAAACAAAAAATTATCTTTAATACTATAAGAGATTAGTTTAAAAAAGAGTAATAGAAATATTAGTAATTATTAAGTGAACCATCAAATCAATGCAACAACATATAATTGGAAACCGTAGACTTGCTTGTCGAAAAAGAATTACTACATACGTTTGTAGTTTATTAAACTATAAAGAAAACTTGAAATTAATTATGAATTTGTGTTAAAATATTTTGTAGCTAACAAATATTTTTTTATAATTCATTAGCAATGCATTGCAAAATAGAGTTAGGGACGTTTGTTTTGCTATAAAAATTATTCGCCAATATTATTGTTCGTTAATACAAGTACGAGTGTTTGTGACTGCTCTAATTTTATTTTATTTTATTTTTTTTTTTTTTTTTTGAGAAAACTTTACATGTGCTATATTTCCCAAAAAAATGACCATTAAAACATTAGGAGATTCTTTTTCTAACAAATTAGAAACAAATAAACTAAACTTTTTTAAAGCTACAATTATCTTATTCACGTTGTTGTATTTTTTCAAGCACTTCTCCAAAAGACAGCTTTCTACAAAAGTTTTGAAAAAGTATAACATGCAGTGGCACGGTTGGATAAGATTTTCACTAAAGAAGTAAAAAGTAAATACACAATAAGCTAAAGGAATATATAAAATGTAATTTTCTATTGAAAGAAATTTGAATGAATTCTTACTACCACATGCTCGACTATATCTATACACACATTTTTATTCACAATATAAAATGAAACTAGTTGTTAGCTGCGTGGGAGTTGGTGTCTTAATTTAATTATTATAACGGGAAATAATTTATATTATACGAGAAAGTGAAATATATTACTCCTATTATTTTTTTACAAAAAGGGAATTGATTTTGCTTCTTTTTTCGTTTTGTCCTGTGAGAAAAAAAATAAGTGTGTTATTTACCTTGATTGAGAAAAATATAAGATTGAGATTAATAATAGTATTTGAAGACTTGATTATGGTGTAAACATTTAAAATTTATTAAATATAAATTTATAAAATAATTCGGATTATAGTAAATTCATAAATATATTAATTCAAATAAAAATTATGAATTAATATAATTCGGTTAAATATTTAAGTCAAATAAATATGGATTTAATTTAAGTCTAAATTAATTGATTGGGCCATAATAGATGAGCCAATTTGCTAAGTCCAATTTAACCTCATCCTAGAGGGCCCTTTTTTGGTGCCACATGGCAAATGATGTGGCATGCCAAGTCAAACAGGAAGCAAATAGGATCATGACATGTGTCAAAGATGACAAGCCCGCTTCATAAAGTCCATATGTCATGTCACTTAAATCTGATTGGCTGAAGGGATTCTGTTCCGATCGCAGCTCCTCTATTCTAAAACTATAAATAGGGGTCCTCATAATTCAGAAAAAGGATAGAAAATTCTAAACAAGAAGCTAGAAAAAATCCATGGTACAAATGCCATAAAATTCTCTATAAAGCTACAAGTTTAAGAATTCAAGCATTCAAGTTCAAGAACAATCAAGAACAATCAAGACCATCAAATTAAAGAACAAGCTCGAAGCCCTTGAATTCAAGCAAAAGTCAAGATCAAGATAAAGTTCAAAATTCAAATTCATCGAAGATTCAAGATCAAGCTTTAAAGCCCTGGAATTTATATCTGAAAAGGCGAATTCTGATGAATCATAGAGATTATAACACTTACACTTTGAAATAATAAATATGTTTGTTGCTATAATTTTTCATTCTTGATTATTGTTTTCTCGACGCGAATTTTATTGTCTACAAATTCTGGCACGCCTAGTAGGACAATCTCTACCTCTCATCTCAACTTTTCAAGCATCAAAGAATATCGAGATGACTTCCATGAAGAACAACTCTCGATCAACCGCCTCTAATGCCACTAGCTCCAAGTTCTCTACTGAAGTTGAAAGCATTCTTGGTGTTACCTTTGGAAGTTTTAGAGCTGTTACGAGAAGCAAGGCTGCTACTCTAGGACAACAACTACTTCAAGTGTCATCCGCATCAACTCCTGTTTTTGGGTCTTCGACTCCAAATAGAGAAAGTTCCTCCACAAATGTTTTAGAAGGAGGAAGCAGTGTTGCTGAAAAGATTAAGAAGACATTGGCTCTACTTGAGCAATCTGGTTCAAAGAACTCTACCTTGAGGGAGAACTATGATTCAACTAATGAATCATCTCCACATGCATCGCATAACGTGAGTCTACTGAAGATTAACTTACGCGACAATCCATGTTACTCTCCTACATCTCCAATGATAATGCAAACGATGGTGACTGCTGCTTCCTCTTGTGAGGAACAACACGTAAATCTGACGAAGTTGGTTGAAGGATTGACAAAACATGTACAACACCAAGAGTCTCGAATTGATAAGTTGATGGATAGGATGTAAGGACTTTTAGATGGAGAAGTGAGTCATGCGCCTGGAAAGGGTGTTGAAGTTCAAGAGATCAGAGATCCTGCGAAGAAAACACTAATTGTTAATGAAATGCCAATTTTTTCTAAAGGAATGATCCTACTCGATCGCTTGAAGGAGTTTATTGAAGGCACTATCAAAGATAAGTGTGAGGTCTCCACTAAGTCTTCTCATATGTATGAGAACTCATACACTGCGAGAATTAATAACTTCGAAATGCCTGTTGGTTATCAACCTCCCAAATTTCAACAATTTGAGGGTAAAGGAAATCCAAACAACATGTTGCACACTTTGGGGAGACATGTAATAGTGCTGGAACCTATGTAGACCATCTTGTCAAACAATTTGTCTGCTCTCTAAAAGGAAATGCCTTTGATTGGTACACGGATCTTGAGCCCAATTCTATTGATAGTTGGGAGCAACTAGAGCATGACTTTCTCAATCGCTTCTATAGCACGAGGCGTATGGTGAGCATGGTAGAACTCACAAATACTCGCCAAAGAAAGGATGAATCGGTTATAAATTTCATATATCAATGGAGGAACGTGAGCCTAAATTGCAAGGATAAACTTAGTGAAGCTTCTGCAATTGAAATGTGTATCCAATGAATGCATTGGGAGCTTCTTTACATCTTACAAGGAATAAAACCAAAATCCTTCGAAGATCTAGCTACTCACGCTCATGATATGGAGTTGAGCATGTCCTCTGCTGAAAAAGATATGACGTTTGTCCATAATCCTCACAAAGGAAGAGGCAATCAGGAACCCAAGAGATGGAGCAAATTTGTACGCATAAATGACAACACAAAATCCATGAATGTTAATGTGTCACCTGCGAAGTTCACCACGAATGAGGGCATAAAACAAAATATGAGAACGACTTTCCAAGCACATTTAAATCAAAAGTCGACACTAAGGGAGATGCAAGGAAAAAAGTATCCCTTCTTGGATTTTGACTTTTTTTATATTTTTGATGAGTTGCTCGAGTTAAAGCTCATTGACTTGCTAGAGATGAAGTGACCCGATGAAGTTGGAAAAGTTGATGGCCCAAATTATTGCAAGTATCATAGACTTGTGAGTCATCCTCTTGAAAAGTTTTTTGTCTTCAAGGATAGAGTGATGCGATTGGTCAAAGAAAAGAAAATAGTCCTTGATAATGAGAAGGCTAGTTCTAACCAGATCTCTATCACGTTTGGCTCACTCGATCCGGTCCAAATATATATCTCTGAAAAGCATGAAGAAGAGTCATTGGAGCAGGAAGTTGATATAGATGAAGGTTGGATTCTTGTAACTAGGTGAAGACGCAACAAGTTAAGCTTACGAAAAGAATCATCCGAGCAACCGATTGGAGAAACAATGGTGAAGAAATTGGAGAAGAAAAAATCAATCAGGCGCCCAAAGAGGGCAAAAGTAGAAGTGCATCACTACCAAAAACTCGGACCTCATGTGACTCTAGAGAAATTCTTACCAAGTTCGTTCGATATAAAGTCTACTCAAGCAATGTCGAGGCATTATGTTTCAATGCTGATAGAGAAGAAATAATGAAGGTGCCTCCTACTGACAAAGAAGGATCAACGAGTCAATCCTCACCAAAAGTGTCTCCCAGTGATGAAGAAAAAGCAACAAGGGAAATCTCAGCAATGATGTCTCTTTCATCTTCTGAAAAATCTATTGAACCTTCTTTCCAAGAAGCACATGCATGTAATACTAAAATCACGTTTACAAATAATGATCTTCTATTTGGTGAAACACTACATAATCGTCCTTTGTATATGGTGGGTCATGTGCTAGAGAAAAAGATAAATAGAATCTTGATAGATGAAGGAACTGGGGTCAACATTCTGCCTATCCACACATTGAAGGAACTTGGCATCACGACTGGAGAACTTAATGAAAGTCTTCTGTTGATACAAAGATTCAATCAAGGGGGGCAGAGGTCCATAGGCTCTATTAAATTAGAGATCCACATGGAAGATTTGCGATCAAGCGCATGGATGCATGTGATCGACGCAAAGATGTCATACAATATATTACTCGGCAGGCCTTCGGTACATGAGAATAGAATTGTCTCTTCTTTTTACTATCAATGTTTGAAGTATCTTGAAAGCGGGATTGAAAGGAAGATAGTTGCAGATGATAGTCCTTTCACCGAAGTTAAGACACACTTTGCCGATGCAAAATTCTATTTGAAAAGTTATATTGTTAAAGGAGCCAAATCTAATTATGTCAAATCAATCAAATATGATAAGATCACAAGAAAAAGAATCGATGCAGCTACCGAAAAGGTAAAAATTAACACTAAAGAAACTTGTCCCATTCTTAATGAAGGGAAGATCTTGTCTTCGAAGAAGAAGACTACTTCTGGACTTCGCTATGTTGCAAAAGTGAAGAAAGAAGAAGATCAATCATCTAACCTTCAAGAAAATGCATTGAGAGGGCTAACTCTTCCTATCATATGGTTTGATGCAATAAACTTGCCTTCGAAGCTTCAAGGAAAGTCAATCACTCAAAATCAAGTGCGAGATATGGCACTCCCTACAAAATGCAGAAGAGAAGGTTTTGATCCCAATGCTTACAAGTTATTTGTGAAGGCTGGATACAACCCTAATGAGCCATCGATGTTAGGAAAACTTCCATCAGAAGATACAACTAGGAAAGCACGTGAAGGCCTAGGCTATAGCCAAGCGCCGCCAATTCGCATTTCCATAAGAAGGGCAAGCAATAACCATATAACTTTTGAAGATGATGTCACTACTCCCAACAAAAAGCCTTTCGTTTTTTATCAACTTGGAGAATCAACTGCAATAACTTCTGTGTTTGAGAGGTTAAGTCCATTGAAGAAAAACAAGAATATGAGAAGTTATTGAGAACTTACAATGCCTGATTCATATTTGATTCGAAAGGATTTCAAAAGTTTGATTCCTTATAGAATGAGGCGGCTACTGGAACTTGTGGTTTTGTGTAAAGAGGAACTCAAGGCAAAGGCTCACACCGTGGTTTACACTAAGAAGTGCGAGGAATATGAAGAAAGTGTAGGCTCCTTAAATCATGTTACAATCCAAAATGAGTATGATTTTTTGCCTCAAATGAAAATTGATGAAGAGTCAGAAGATATTGTCTAGTGTTGTCATATATCTGTCAATGACAATGATCCTTTAGAAAAGAAAGATGTTGGAGATGCTCCACCGGAACTTGAAGAAGGAGTAAAGACCACAGTAAATCCTTTGAAGGAAGTTAACCTTGGCACTGATGAAGACCTAAGGCCAACTTACTTAAATGCATTTCTAGAAGTTGATGAAGAAATCACTTATATGAATATACTTAAAGAATATAGGGATGTATTCGCTTGGAGTTATAAAGAAATGCATGAATTGAATCCTAAAGTGGCGGTCCATCAATTGGCAGTCAAAATGGGTTCTCGTCCTATTAAGCAAGCTCAAAGATGTTTTAGACCAGACTTAGTTCCGTTGATAGAAAATGAAGTTAACAAACTCATTGAGGCAGGCTTTATTCGTGAGGTCAAATATCCTACATGGATTTCAAGTATTGTTCTTATGAAGAAGAAGAATGGTCAAATTCGAGTTTATGTTGACTTTAGAGATCTCAACAATGCATGCCCTAAAGATGAGTTTCCTTTCCATTTCGGAGTCGATGATTGATGCCACCACTGGTTATGAGGTGATGTCATTCATGGATGGTTCTTCTGGCTATAATCAAATCCGCATGGCACCAAAGGATGAAGAACTCACCACATTTTGAAGGGTATTTAATGCTACAAAGTAGTGCCATTTGATATAAAGAATGTTGGTACCACATATCAATGGGCTATGCAAAATATATTTGATGACTTGCTCCATAAAAATGTTGATTGTTATGTTGATGACTTGGTGGTAAAGTCGAGAAAGAGGGGTGATCATTTGAAAGACTTAAGAATGGTGTTTGAGTTGCTCCGAAGATATCAACTAAGGATGAATCCATTAAAATGTGCCTTCGAAGTTACTTCTGGCAAAGTTCCTTGGCTTTATTGTGAGATATCGAGGAATTGAAATTGATCGAGCCAAAGTTGATGCAATATCAAAGATGCTTGAGCCTCGAAATATTCATGAGTTAAAAAGTCTCCAAGGAAAGTTAGCCTACTTGAGGAGATTCATCTCAAATATAGTGGGAAGATGCCAACCATTCGGTCATCTCATGAAGAAAGGTGCTCCTTTTAATTAGGACCAAACATATAGCAATGCCTTTAAAAGTATCAAATTGTATCTAGTGAAACCTCCGGTTTTGGCAGCCCCTATACATGGAAAGCCATTGATACTTTACATTGCGACACAAGAAAGGTCTGTAGGAGCCCTACTAGCTTAAGAGAATAGTGAAGGCAAAGAAAACGCTCTTTATTACTTAAGTAGAACGATGACGCCAAATGAGCTGAACTATTCGCCAATTGAAAGTTGTGCTTGGCACTTGTTTTCTCAATTCAAAAGATGAAGCATTATTTTCAAGCGCATGTTGTCTGCCTCATTTCTAGAGCAAATCCCATCAAGTTTGTTATGTAAAAACCTTCCCTTAGTGAACGACTAGCAAAATGGCACCTCCAATTCCAACAATTTGAGATTGTGTACATCCCTCAGAAAGTTGTGAAGGGACAAGCATTAGCGGATTTCTTGGCAGACCATCTGATACCCGATGATTGGGAGTTAACTGATGATCTTCCTGATGAAGATGCGATTTCTATTAAAATTCAACCTCCTTGGAAAATGTACTTTGATGGGGCTGCACATCGTGGCAGAGCTAGCACTGCGTAGTGTTCATCACTCTGCAAGAAGAGATTCTACCAATCTCCTTTACTTTAAAGCAATATTGCTCTAATAATGCCGTTGAATACCAAGCGTTGATACTTGGACTTGAGATGGCCATCGACATGAAGTAATTACACTTACAAGTCTTTGGTGACTCTCAGTTGGTGATCAACAAACTCTTAGGAAGTATGAGGTGAAGAAACCCGAATTGCGTCCTTATTATGATTATGCTCAAAAGTTGATTGGATGGCTTGGAGATGTAACCTTTCAACATGTGCGTAGAACAGAAAATAAGAAAGTTGATGCATTGGCTGCCCTAGCTTCAATGCTAACCCTTCCTAATCAAACACAAGTTACTATTTCTCTAAGACGGATAGTACCACTGCCAAATGAGGAAGAATATATAGAAACTGATCTTGAGCATCTCGTTGCCGTTTCTGAAGCCGTAAAGGAAGATTGGAGACAACCCATTATTAACTACATGTGTTATGGGATACTTCTAGAAAATCCAAGGAGAAGGACTGACATTCTTTGTCGTGCACCTCGCTTCTTTTACTACAAGGACACATTATATAGAAGATCATTTGAGGGTGTACTATTACGATGTATGGGAGAGGAAGAAGCAATTCAAGCTCTGTAAAAAGCACACTCAGGAGTATGTGGATCACATCAATCTGGACCGAAACTCCACTTTCACATAAAGAAGATGGGGTATTATTGGCCAACCATGGTGAAAGATTGCTTTGATTATGCTCGGAGGTGCGGTGCTTGTCAATTTCATGCGAATTTCAGACATCAGTTGCCTGAAGTATTGCACCGAACTATCGCATCTGGCCATTTGACATTTAAGGATTGGATGTTGCGGGACCACTACCAAAATCTTCTAGTGGACACTTGTACATCTTGGCTGCAACAAATTACTTCTCAAAATAGGCTGAAGTTATTGCTATTAAAGAAGTGAAGAAAGAGAATGTTGCAAATTTTATCCGAGTGAATATTATCTATCGCTTTGGCATCCCTTGCTACATAATAACGGACAATGGCAAGCCATTTGATAACAAATTAATGAACAAAATTTGTGATCTCTTTGGCTTCAAGCAGCGTAAATCTTCTATGTATCATGCTGCCGCTACTGGTTTTGCTGAAGCATTCAATAAGACTTTGTGGACATATAGGACAACATACCGCACACCAACTCAAGCAACACCATATTTACTTGCTTTCGGAGTTGAAGCAGTCCTGCCACTCGAGCATCAAATACCTTCCTTAAGACTTGCTATTCAAGAAGGGCTCACTGAAGAAGAAAATGCTCGACTGTGTCTTGTTGAGTTAGAAGCACTTGACGAAAAGAGGCTAGAAGCCCAAAAAAACCTTGAATGTTATCAAGCTCGTCTATCTCATGCTTTCAATAAGAAGGTTCGCTTAAAGTGCTTTTAAGTTTGAGACCAAGTTCTCGCGGTAAGAAAACCCATTATTACTTCGCACAAGTCTAGGGGCAAATTTACCTCAAAGTGGGATAAGCCATATGTCGTACAAGAAACATATTCACATAGTGCTTACAAGCTTGTTGATGCAAATGGCGTAAGAATCAGTCCTATTAATACAAAATTCCTAAAGAGTTACTACCCTTGAAGTAAGATGATGCTCCTTAAGGTACGAGCCTAAACTAAATGTCACTCCTGGCACGCAAGAGTATAAACTGTGTACGGCACAACAACCACAAAAAAAAAAAAAAACAAAAAAAAAATCACTCACTCCCCCAAAACTACGTTGTGACTTGATCCTCTTCACTGAGGTACGTAGGCGCTTAGAATATATCCTAAGTTTAGTTGTATGAGTGTCAAAAAATCAAATGTTCCCACTTGATCTATTACATCACATGACAGTCAAAGCGATAAGTATTTTGTTTTATCTTTTGTCTCATCAAACTTTAGACTTGTACGAAGTATTGATGGGTCAATGGAGGGGGCAAACCCTTATAAAATATGAGTTTCTTTAACAATATGCTTGAAGTCTTTAAGTTTAGCCAAGTGTGCAAGTTGAAGTCTTTAAATTCTTCGAATTTACAAGTTGAAGTATTTGAATCCTCTAAGCATACAAGTTGAAGTATTTGAATCCTCTAAGTGTGCAAGTAGGACTTCAAGTATGTAAGTAGAAGTCTCCAAATTCTCTAAATGTGCACGTTGTTGAGTTTCCATGCCTTAAGGTGGATGAGGTTTGTCCATTTGCACCTTAAGCTAGCCTTTTCGCGGATTTATCCTTAAATGGATCTTTAAATTTCTATGCCTCAAGATGGACGAGATTTATCCCTTTGCACCTTAAGCTAGCCTCTTCACGAATTTATCCTTAGATGGATTTTGTTTTTTATGCCATACATAGTTTATACTCTTGCGGGCCAGGAGTAAAAAAAAAAAAAAAAAAAAAAAAAAAGAAAAACCACCATGCCATAAGGTGGACAAGATTTGTCCCTTTGCACCTTAAGCTACCATTTTCATGGGTTTATCCTTAAAAGGATCTTTAAATCTCCATGCCTTAAGGTGGACAAGATTTGTCCCTTTGCATCTTAAGCTGGCTTTTTCACTAATTTATCCTTAGAAGATCTTATAAAGCCTCAAGTTGTTGACCTCAAGATGGGGACGTTAAACACATCCCTTCACACCTTATGTTTAAGTATTTGGGACCTTGTAAAGCCTTGAGAGTAGTATTTTTTTTCAAGGCGGGGATGTTAAACACAATATTCTAGTAAAGCCTCAAGTTAGTGATCTTCAAGGCGGGGACGTTAAACTCATCCCTTCAGACCTTATGCTTAAGTATTTGGGACCATTTAAAGCATTGAGAGAAGTATTTTTTTTCAAGGTGGGGATGTTAAACACAGTATTCTAGTAAAGCCTCAAGTTAGTGATCTTCAAGGCGGGAACGTTAAACACATCCCTTCACACCTTATGCTTATGTATTTGGGACCTTGTAAAGCCTTGAGAGTAGTACTTTTTTCAAGGCAGGGACGTTAAACACAGTATTCTAGTAAAGCCTCAAGTTAGTGATCTTCAAGGCGGGGATGTTAAACACATCCCTTCACACCTTATGCTTAAGTATTTGGAACCTTGTAAAGCCTTGAGAGTAGTGTTTTTTTACAAGGCGGGGACGTTAAACACAGTATTCTAGTAAAGCCTCAAGTTAGTGATCTTCAAGGCAGGGACGTCAAACACATCCCTTCACACTTCAAGATTAAATTCTTGTGTGATAAAGCTCTCCGTTGTGTAGCCTCCGCGAAAAATATAAATATTGCTTTTGTTGATCTACAAAAAAAGAACACAAAAAAAAGACAATACAAAGAAGATATAAGTAAAGGAGAGATTGTTACCCGTCAAGACGTTTGAGATTGGGAAGCTATGCTAAGCTAACTAGGTTAGACTTCAGACAATATTTTCTTGGTGATAATAAAACCCTTGAAGTATAGTTTCCAGCTATCACAACCCTTTTTGGTGATGACGTTCCAACATTAAGATATAAAATATTTTGTGAGGCAAAAAAAATCTGCAATCAACTATGTAACAAGATTTAAAGTTAACTTCAAAAAAAATTGTCTAGAACAATATTAAAGGAATTTAATCCTAAATTTTGTGTATGTTGTGGACTTTTGTGTCTAGTTAGCGGATCTCAATCTCGATACTTCTACCTTGAGATACAATTTTTTTGGTGTCATCGCACAAATCTGAAACTTTTGGTGCACCAAAATCTAAAGTTGACTTTGTAATAGTATCTCGAATGATTTTGAAGGTATTAAATTTTGAATATCGTATATGCTGTAGACATTTGTGTCTAGATTCAAAATAATCAAGCGTCTAGTGATTTCGTTGTTTCTACATCAGGACACAAGAGTTTTAAAAAAGCTACACAAATCTGAAATTTTCAGCATGACAGAATCTAGAGCTAACTTCAAAAATTCATCTAAAAATATTCTGAAGGTATTAAGTTCTGAATTTTGGATATGTTAGATATCGAGAAGTCTAGTTTCTGAAAAATCAAACCGTTCATGATTTTGATTTTTCACAATGAGATATGAGTTTTCTACGATAGACGTGTCAAACTGTAAAAAAGTGACGAAAATCAGAAAAAGGGAGGGAGGTTACCTTGAATTATGCCCCTTTCATCATAGGTTCGTAGCTCACAATTTGTAATTGAAGACGAAAATGTGGAGATAATGTGCTTATTTATAGATGTCGTGTGATGAGAATTAAGTCATTCTCCTAGTTCAATTACAATTCTTTTTTAGCTAGGACAATAGAAAGGATATATGAATATGAAATTGAGTGGGATTATAATTCCTAGTTCAATTACAATTCATTTTCGGCTAAATCAATAGAAAGGATATATAATATGAAATTGAGTGGGATTACAATTCCTCTCAATTATAAAAGGAATCCCCTTTGTGTCCTAATTAAAAAATATGCGTGTGTCGGATTTCCCATTTCAATTGGAAAATGGCAAGTTGGGTGACCCGTGTGAAATGAGTTTCACTCCTTTATCCCATATATGATAATTGTTTACTCCAATTAGGATTGCTCCAATTATTTTGGAGCGGTCACCAATTAGAATACTTACGATGCACCATAAAATGCATGACATACGGTTATCGTACAGTTAATACTTCAAGTCTGGTCATAAAATGTCTTGACAAGACTTGAAGCAGGGACATTTGTAATTATTTAAAAATTTATTAAATATAAATTTATGAAATGATTCGGATTATAGTAAATTCATAAATATATTAATTTAAATAAATATTATGAATTAATATAATTGGGTTAAATATTTAAGTCAAATAAATACTAAATTGGGCTACAACAGATGAGCCAATATGCTAAGTCCAATTTAACCTCATCCTAGAGGCACATTTTTTGGTGCCACATGGCAAATGATGTGGCATGCCAAGTCAAACAGGAAGCAAATACGATCATGACATGTGTCAAAGATGACAAGCCCGCTCCATAAAGTTCATATGTCATGTCACTTAAATCTGATTGGCCGAAGGAAATCCTGTTCTAATCGCAACTCCTCTATTCTAAAACTATAAGTAAGGGTCCTTATAATTGAGAAAAAGGACAGAAAATTCTAAACAAGAAGCTAGAGAAAATCCGTGGTACAAACGCCATAAAATTCTCTATAAAGCTACAAGTTTAAGAATTCAAGCATTCAAGTTCAAGAACAATCAAGAACAAGACCATCAGATTCAAGAACAAGATCGAAGCCCTTGAATTCAAGCAAAAGTCAAGATCAAGATAAAGTTCAAAGTTCAAATTCATCGAAGATTCAAGATCAAGCTTGAAAGCCTTGAATTTATATTTGAAAAGGCGAATTCAGAGGAATCATAGAGATTGTAACACTCACACTTTGAAATAATAAATACAATTGTAGCTATAATTTTTCATTCTTGATTATTGTTTTCTCGACGCGAATTTTATTGTCTACATTTGGTTATGATATTTGTTTGTGTAAAATGTAATCTTTATTAGCTGCTGGGAATGTGGCACAATTATGGCAAGAATATTAATGTTGTGATGGGGCATTGCGGGTGCCAGAAAGTAATATGAGTAGTTGTTTGGCAAATGATTTAGCAGGCGTGTAACTACAAACAATTACAAGTAGTGACTGCTAAAACAAGAAAGCTTTATTGAATAAATCATAAACATTTTGTACTCCAAATCATATGCTATTCAATCACCTTCCAACAAGAAAAGGAAAGCCATTGAAGATTGCACACCCTTTTGCTATGGAAAAAACAAGTCAGGCAGACAGATATGAATTTATTAGGCATGCTAGTTTAGCACAAATGGAAACTGAACAAAGCACCCACACAATAGTTCTATGGATAGAGTTTTCAAGATTACACACCTTCTGCTAAAGACTTACTTAAAGTAAGTTCCACGAATAACAAAATCATACACCTAGAAGAACACAATACCATGAAACCAGAACACTCCCAAAAAAGAATTCAAACTTATCCATCTTCAAATCACATCAGGATGAACTTTGAATGAGTAGGATGGCTCTAAAGAGCCTTATTCAATTCGTCAATCAACCTAAATCACAACCACATCAATCAACTACGACTCAATCCCAAATTAGTTATGGCCGGCATTTTAAGTCCTCTATTCTGGTTCTTTAGTACAGTATTCATAAATCATCACTCACATATGAATCCGAATCTTCATGTATAGTTACACGATTCAGTATCTGCATTTCTTTGCGAAAAATTGGCTGTATCATATTCACAAGTACATGAAAAACATAAAAAACAATCAAATAAATATAGCTAAAATGGATCGAAATTCTGAATTAATATTCCTTTTCTGAACAAAACTATGCGTTCCTTTTCAACTAGCTTTACTCATTGAACAGAGCTAGTTGCACAAAGTTGTTGCCTAATGAGAGAAAGATTTGATTGACGAGACTACTAGCGCTTATGCGCCTAAATGTCATCTTTACCTTAAAGCTGCTTAAGATTGTTAAACTTCACTATTCAACTTAATGCACTGAGAGCGATGAAAAAGGATTTTCGGGGTAATGGAGACCAGGAAAGAGTGCAATAGTTAGGGGTGTTTTACCTCGGTTCTGTTCTAATTTCTACGTGAACCTGAATTAGTCAGACCAGCAGGTGGGGCGAGAGAGATTTCATTGAAGGGAAGTTATGGATATCATATGGAGAATAACTATGAGAAATTTCAAGACTTTAAGAGTTGTAAATAGCCACAGCTCATTGATATCGTTATAAAATGCACCAAGAAAAATCTGTTCCAGTCCAAGATCAATTAGAACCATGTTATAACTACAAACAATTACAAGTGCCTCTCTGCATTTTGGTGATTCCTAAAACAAGAAAGCCCCTGTCAAAGCCTTATTGAACAAACAAATGCAAACCATAATCATGTTATACTCTAATCATATGCTATTCAATCACCTTCCAATAAGAAAAGGAAAGCCATTCAAGATTGCACACCCTTTTGCTATGAAAAAACAGAGCAAACAGATATGGATTTATTAGGCATGCAAGTTTAGCACAGAAACTGAAGAAAGCACCCACAGAATAGTTCTATGGATAGACCTTTCAAGATTGCACAATCCTTCTAATAAAAACTTACTTGAAGTAAGTTCCAGGAATAACAAAACCATACCACCTAGAAAAACGCAATATCATGAAACCATAAAGCTACCAAAAAAAAAAGAGTTCAAACTTATCTATCACAATTTGTGGCAACTCCATCTTCAAATCACATCAGGATGATGAACTTTGAAGGAGTAGGAGGACTAGTCTGGGAAGTCGGATTATGATGGCTGTAAAGAGCATTATTCAATTTATCAGTCCACCTAAATCAAACTCAATTCGTACACAATCACATCAATCAACTACGACTTAATCCCAAATTAGTTATGGTCAGCTTTTTAATTCCTCTGCATTTCATTATATTCTGGTTCTCAAGTACACTATTCATAAATCATCACACTCACATATGAATCCAAAACTTCATGTATAATTACGCGATTCAGGACCTGCATTTCTTTGAGAAAAATTGGCTGACATATTCACAAGCACATAAAAAACATAAAAGATAAATGAATAAACATAGCTAAAATGGATCGAAATTCCAAATTAATAATCCTTTTCTGAACAAAATCTATGCATTACTGATTAGACAAAACAAAAGGCACATGAAAACGTTCAAAATTCCCTTAATTGGAAGCTTCTTTTATCATCTTCCTAATACTGAGTCAAATTCCACCATCTAAAATGGAAACAGAACCAGCAAAAGATGGTGAAATGAAAACCGATATTTAAAACAACAAACAGACTAATTTTTCCTGTATGACGTGTATTTCAAAATCAGCATGATCCAAAATCAAAGATCCGAACCCGAATAATCAGGCTCCAGAGCCAGAGCCAGATCGGTAGCGGTAGAATTTGCCAAGGACATGGAGAGTAGTAACGAATCCGATGAAGCATAGGCTCATCACAAGGACGACAGTCGGGCTAATTTTCAGACCTGGAGAATCATCGGTATAGAAACGGAGCATGTTGCTAGCGTTGCCGGAGCCTACTACAGCGTTACCACCACCACCACCACCAGCAGAGGAAGAAGCACCGAGCCTGCGTCGACGCATACCAGCTGTAGCGGCGGCGGAGCCACGGGGTGCGGCGGTTCCCGGGCGGGTTGTGGAGGACGAGGTGGATTGGGAAGAAGAGCCTCGCGCCATTATTGGTTATGGGGAGAAAGTATTGAAGAGTGATTATTATGATGAAATGAGAGAGGCAGGGGGGTGAAAGTGTAATTAAATAGGAAATTAGGGGCTGTTAAGATGACGTGTCAGTTTTGATAGTTAGGCGGGTGGTTACGTGGATAAACATGAGTGCATAGTGTACAACAAAATAAGATACTTTTGGTGGTTTGTAGAGTTCATAAAAGGAACATCATTTATAGATCTCAAATGACTATTAGAAATTTTTCACAAGTGTTAGTAAGAGTATATAAGAATCTATATTATCAAAATTATAATTGAAGTTTTACCTATAATATAAATAATCGTTATTATTTTTCTCAAATAATTACTTTATTTGTTTCACATATTTTTCTTTTTAGTATGTATCTAAAAAAACGATTTTTTTTTAACAACACTTTGATTTTAGATTTTCGCGTGTATATTTAAGGTTACAAGATTAAATGATATTTTTGTATATTTGACATAATTTTAATTTAAGACCATTTGAAAAGTTTTTTTTATTTTCTTTAACTTCGTGTCAAGTCAAATTAGGTTATTCTTTTTTAATCGGAAAGAGTATTATTCTAATGTTTAGTATTTTAAAATTGACTAGTTTTTTTAAAAAAAAAATCTTATATTATAAAATTTTATTAGAAATGCTAATATTTAAGATTTCAAAACTAATACAATTTTATTAATTTAAAGCAATTCTTTCTTTCTTTATTAAACGAAATAACAAGTCATTTTCTTTCCCCTACAAATTTCGAACGCTTCTCTCACACTTTGAAGTGTAGGTTTTAGTAATGACTCAAATTGTTTATATGTGTACTCCTTTTGTCCCTAATTACTTGTTCATTTTTAAATTGACACACCTATTAAAAAAGTAATTATTGACATAGTGAGTTTACTATTTTACCTCTATTAATTATGAAGTGGATGAATTAAAAACTTGAGAATTTCAAGAAGTTCTATCTTTTTCAAAGTAATTAATTGAGGATATAATAGGTAAAAATATTTTTGTCATGCCCCAAACTCTAGGGGCGCAACTTGCTCTTAATACCAAAACTCAGGCCCGAGCCGACCCTGTTGAACCATTTACTACTAACGCATGGCAGCCACACACAATCAAGGAAACAACATCTCGGCTTAAAACTAAGCCCTCGGGTGGCAAGGCCCCTGTCAATTGATCTATAAAAGAAACAATTACTCCCAGGAGATCATATAAATAAATAGTCAACTAGCACAAAAGTCTTGATTGGGCCGTCGAGGCCACCATGATATCTATACCAAAATTAAAAGCATGTATATATCAAGCCAATACATCAAACAACACACAAGCTTCAGCAAAGCAACAACCTAGGCCAGTATGGCTATAACGTAGCTATACACCCACACATTAGTCTGCGAACCTCTAGGAGTAGTAAAGATTGGCGATACAGGGCCCAAGCCTACCCATAAAGATATATACAACAAAAGGCAACAAACCGCCCAACTCTGGCGGCTCCAAAGGAAAGGGGCTAGCCAATTGGATAAAAGTCAATCATGCTGCTGTGGAGATCTACTGAGTCGTCTGTCGGGACCTGCATGCATGAATGCAGCGCCCCCGAGGCAATGGGGCATTAGTACAGCATAATGTACAGAGTATGAAAGGCTATAGACTTAGTGAGCAAGTATCATAATATACCAAAAGCAATCACGTAAGGAAATCAAAATTTCAGATAAGCATGCTAACTCGCTACGAAATCTAAAAATACAAAAATGATCAACATCAACCTAACCAAGCCCCCATAAGCTTAGCAGGTACAAACAACATACCACCTACCTAGGCCCCCATAAGCCCAGAAGGTGCCAAATCAATCTACATACCCCTTTCAGTAGCCCCTTGTCTTTGTAAGAAGTCACATAGCCCTTTTTGGCAACGATATAGCCCCATAGGCAGCACATAGCCCTATTAGGCAACATCATAGCTCTATGGGCTGCACATAGCCCTTTTTTGCATCAACATAGCCCTGTAGGCAACACATAGCCCTCTTTGGCGTCAAAATAGCCCCATAGGCAACACATAACACTCTTTGGCATCAATATAGCCCTGTGGGCAACACATATCTCTCTTTGGAATAACATAGTCCTATTAGCCAACATCATAGCCCCCATAGGCAGTTCATAGCTCAACAACTAACCACAATAGCCCCAAGGGCGACAACAAACATTTGAATAGGCTAAAGGCAAGCAATGTAGCTATAAACAATCTATATGAATAATCTCCAAGTCATTCCTAACTTAGGATCCTTCTTAACATATTATGAGTCCCTAAAATGAGGGTTTATAACCACTCAATCAGCCAACTACTTACAATTACATCTACAAGATCATCAACATAAACTACCTCTAAGGAAATATGTCGACAAAGGGAATAATCTTAACATACCTTTCCAATAAACGCTCGAAAGACCGTAGTTCCTTCACAAAAGTTGTTCCTTGTCTCCTAAGCTTCGCAAACACTATATATTATATATACACAGATGGTACGCACCTATAAACAGTTCATAAATAATCTTAAATCGACAGATTTGCCATATTGCCCCAACTTGTCGAAACGTCCGTAGAAATTAATGAAAACAATCATAAAAGAGTCCCGAAGATGATTACCTTAGTTAACGAAGTTTAAACCTTGAAAAAGCATCAATAACTACAAATTTATATCCTTAAAATCATCTCCAAATGCAGCTAATGAAAGGGAAAAACGACGGCCACGTGTAGGGATTACATTTCTAGGCACAGGGGTAGTGTTTAATGGTAGAAATCGTCAAAAACTAACCTTCATCATGCTAGAACTCCATAGGAACCCTCTCTTAAGCTTTCTCTCTATTTTGGAACTGAAATAAAATGTTTTCATGGCTTAAAACGTTAAATAAGCCGACATACCATATTTCTGACCCGACTCGGATTCGACCCGGATTCTGCCCCGGCAGTCCCTAGTAAAACCCTCATAACTTTTTACTCTGATGTCGGTTTGATACGGGGTTTTGTGCGTTGCAAACTAGACTCGTAAGCCTTCAATTTAATGGGTAATAGGCCTTCTTACTCTTTATATATTGGGAGAAAACATCAAATACATTTGACCCAAATTTTAGAGAAATCTTTAAAAAGGAACTTACGATAACTTTCGCCAACTTTTATTTTGCCACTTACTTAACTTCAAAACTTGAGATACAACCCTCAAACACTTAAAATATGACATACCACATCATTTTTAATTTATTACCCACCCTCCTTGTCTTACTACGAAGATATGAGTTAATTTAGACGTTTTAAAAAAAATTGGGGTGTTATAATTTTGTCCTTTCTTGATTTGTTAAAATGAACAAGTAATTAGGAACAACTAAAAAAGAAAAAGTGGACAAGTAATTATTGACAGAGGGAGTACTAAATTAAAGAGAAAAGACATAAAAATAGAAGTTATCTTAAATTTTTTAAAAAATATCTTAATTTATAAGAGTGTTTTATACCCCACAAAAATATTAAATATATTTGTAAATATACCATTTCAACTCATTTTGTCACCACATGCGTGATGCTCACTTTTTAATTTAAATATTAAATCAACCTGACCCAATTTGTTTCAAAAAGGAAAAAAATTCTTCTTTTGTTTTCTATTTCTCAGTTTGTCTCCTCGTTTTCTTCGTAACAACTTATCTTGAAGATCCTCTGCTTCATGTCGATAAATGGTGATAATTTATATTTCAAGACTCGATCTTAATTTGCTTCCATTTTTTTCATTTCTTGTTAGAAGTTTTAAACTTTTTTTTTTTTTCAATAATTTAAACTCACAATCTTAAAATTGAATCAGATTGAGGATATTTACTTTGTGAGCAAACCCTATTATTAAATTTGCTTCCATTAAGAATGATGATGTATTAAAATGAAGTACATTTCTTTCCATTTTTTCCATTTCTCTGTTGAATTTTTTTTTAAGGGAAGATGATGTATTTAAATGAAGTAAATAATTAATAAATACAACAACTGAAATGTGGCACTTTTTTATTAGTTTTTTGGCAGTAAGAAAATACATCCACGCGGGTTACTATTTGTGTGCTCACAAGCTAGGTGAGAGAATGGATCGAAATGGTATATTTATAAAGATATTTAATACTTTTGTGGGGTAATAGGATGCTCGCAAAGTTAAAGGTGTTTTTTTTAAAAAAAAATTGGAAGAACTTCAGTGGTGACTTTATGTCTTTTCTGACGAAGTGGGTGAAAATCAAAGAAAATGAGCAAAATGGACCTTAATATATGGGTAATGCTTTATGTTAATCCTTAATATATTTCACTTGATTGAAATAGTCCTACATGTATAACAAATGTGTTCATTTTGGTTCTTAATATATTTAACTTGATTGAAATGGTCCTTAATGTATAACAAAATGTGTTCATATTGGTCCTCCAACCTAAATCTAATAGATTTGTACTAAAAGGGTGTTCAATTAAACTATGAACCCTACGTAGCTAATAAAATTCAACATTGTTGTCTTAATTGTTAGCGCTAAAGAAAGAACTCCAAAAAAACTAACACCATTTTCTCTCTTCTTAATGTTCTTGCTAAGGGCATCTCCAATCATGTTCTCTATTTTACTCTCCAAATATAGAGTTCTCTATTTTGTCAGACTATCAACTCCAACCCAATTCTCTATTTTACTCTCTAAAAAAGAATCGTCTTCTCTCTCCTTAATATTATATTTTTATTTATATTTCATTCTTATTTTCTTATTTCATAATATAAATCCCTTTTTTCTTTTTTTTTTCTCCAAATAATCACTTTTATATAATTTTCATGTGATAAATTTTTTTTTTTCAATATAAAATTATATTTTATTCTAAATTTCTAACTAATATAAATTGGAAGAAAATATTATATAATATACAAATTAATGGATAATTCAAATAAAAGTAAAATCATTAATTAAAAACAATTACATAAACATTACATAAATACTCAACTTTCAAGATTATTACGTTGCTCCCATAAATGCTCTATTAACACATTATGGAGTTCAAAATGAGAATTTATGTCCTTAATTTTTTTTTATGTCTAGCTAAGAATTGTTCAAGTCGACGATTTTCATCTACCACCATTTTTGTCGTTGCAGTTGGAGCCTCTACGACATCTTGAATTGGTGCATTAAGATCACGTTCGTCCTCGATTATCATGTTGTGCAATATAATACATGTAATCGTTATATCATGTAGCACTTCATTTCTCCAATAACGTGACAGTCCTACAATAATTGCAAAACGCGATTGTAAACCTTCGAATGTACGTTCAACATCTTTTCGGTACGATTCTTGTTTCATCGCAAAATATTTCTTCTTTTGAGAACGTAGATTACGAATAGTTTGAACAATTGTAGATCATTTAAAATTGTGCACTCTTGTAGTGAAAATTAATAGTAAATAATTATATTAAATTGTCAAAAAAATTAAAAATTGAGATATTATTAGTTCGGAATGAAAGTAGTATATATTAAATAATATATATTTTTAAAAATATTAAATTACATTTAAAAAGAATTACAAATATTAGAGATTTAATTCATAGCCTTATATGAAAAATAATATGTTAATTACAAAATAATAGATATAATAATAAAATAATGAAAAGGTGAAATGGAGAGTGTGAATAGTAGTTCTCCAAATTTGGAGAACTACTATTCAACTCTCTATATATGGAGAATAAAGAGTGAAATAGAGGGTGGTTGGAGAGCTCATTCTCTCATTTTACTCTCCAAATATAGAGAATGGAGAGTAAAATAGAGTGGGGTTGGAGATGGTCTAATCTAATGACATAGCCACACTTCATTGCTCTCATATAATAGTCATAATACAACACTTGTAGCACTCACATTTATCAAAAAGTAACACTCTAATTCCTCAATTTATGTCACCTACTAGATCAGATCTTAAAACTAACATCATCACTCTCATGTGGTCATTCTTTTTATCACAAACATCATCTCAAATTTAAGCTTAGTGTCTAGTACTAACTACGGATATCAATACAATTGCTCACATACTATACTAACTTACGACTACTAGCTAAAATTAAGAAAACACTCGCCCATTAAGACCTCATGACAAGTAGTCAATATTTATCTTCAGTCTATCAATTTCAATATTACCGTCGCATTTCTTTTCACAACCTAAGTACTATTCACTCATTCACTACACTTAATTGCCCAATTAGTTCTATAACCCTTTGAATACCTTGGGGCTTTCCATTTGAAAATCATAAGCCTAGATTAGATCTACCACCTCATGAATACTCTTCTCTTCTATTCAACACCTATACTTGGTCTTCACTACTACAACGACACATCATCTTAAACTCATTTCTAGTTAAAGTATACTTTAACTTATCCTGACTAGTAACTATTTATGTGCCTTCTATAATGAAATCGAAATAAAATTATTATTCCTTAGCCTACACATAAAGGTAAACTCCTCATTAATGATTTACTAGGTACATGACTATAACTACACACTTTTACTCAAGAACTATCTACATTTATTAGGTTACTACATCTCTAAATGCATACTTCTAATTTTGGGCACTGCTACTGGCTTATAACATTGCAACTCATACTATCTTTCGGGTGAAAAATACTATGCAATCATTCTTAAACATACTCTCCTCTTAAAGGGTGTTGCCTGAAACAATGTTTTAAAGAAGAGAATTTGAGAGTACGCATTGCTTTGGCTCAAACACATGATTCACATGAGTAAGAGTGCATTCTTTCAGATCAATAAACTTAAGCAGACAAATGGGCTTCTCAAGCTCTTATGTAGTCTCTTGACTTTCTGAAGAATTTATTTAAAAGTAACTCATCGATAACGATTCGGGTTGAAATTTCAATCACCTTGAGTATGAGGGGTAGTCGAATGGATTTGAAAAACACACGAGTATGAATAAGTTCCTCATGACATAGTTTTATTGCACGATTTAGAGTATTAAAGAAGGGATTATTTTCTTAAATATTTTTAGTCCCTCATTTATAGAAGTGGGGCCCTCACAACCATAAATACATCCTACCGACATGGTTTCATAGACACCCTAGGACACTTGAACTTTGTGCTCTGATACCAAGTTTGTCACGCCACAAGCCTTCACCTTGAACGTGGCTGACACTCGAGAATCATTGTTATTTCCCAAGCGAACTCTCATTTCGGCTGACTATAAGCAAAAAACTAACTCAAGCATACACAAACATAAATTTGAAAGAAATGTTTAACAACAGTTTACTGAATCTCAAAATTCTTTGAATATATTGAGTATAAAACATAAGTTTTAAATAAAACATTTGAAACTGAATGACTCTCCAAAACTGTCTATCTCTATTGTATAAAGATGGGTTTCTGGACAAGACCCATGACACCTCAAAAAAATTATTATGAACAACTCATAAAAGATGGAGTCTCTTCGGAAGCAAGGAGGCCTCACTCAAAGCTAACGAGCGGATGAAGTGATCTCAACGAAACTCCTGTTGAGGATCCTAAGTACCTAAATTTGCATCATAAAAGATGTAGGCCGAATGATATTAGTACATTAAATGTACGAGTATGTAAGATAGCTGAATAACAAATAACTGAAAGGACTACAATAGATATAAATATATACCTAACTAAATGTAAAGAAATATAGTATGTCTCGTCCATGTTGTTAGATTTGTCTTATACCTTGTCGAAATATAGAGCATCCTAACTAAGTGGATTCACTAAAGCTCTTCTCGAAAGTAATAAGGAGTCGTCTAAAAAGTACTCCCTCTGTCCCAATTTATATGACTCACTTTTCTTTTTGGTTAGTCCCAAAAAGAATGACACATTTTCTTATTTGATAAATATTTAATGACATTATCCCTATTTTACCCTTCTTGAATCTCATTATTTCAATAGTTGCACTCTTTTAATTTAAAGAAAAAGTTAATGAAATGCAGTAAAGTACATTAAATATTTTTCTCTTTTTCTGACAGTCAACAGTACTTTAAACATTTTTTTCAATACTTTGTCATATTCTTTTCTATCTTTTCACCACTTTATCATAGTCTTTCTTTCTTTTACACTATTGATAGAATTGTGAAGTACGTGAATGTAATTTTATTTTTACTTTTAAAAATTAAAGAATGTAGAATCAAAAGTTGTCCTTACTTAAAAAAACGTTGATGAGTATTTCTTCTTTTTTCTTTAGTCAAGATTCACAATAAAAATAAAATGAAAATTTTCAAATATAAACTTCAAGATGTAAAATTTTCTTACATTTACTAAAATGACAATTTTACTTCAACATGTTAAATTTACAACGTCCTAGCAAAAACTTTAAACTATTCCAAAAGTTAATTACACATTGCAAGATTTTAACATAAACATTAAAATATCCAAAAATTAAATTAAATTTACAAAGTTCTAATACTTGTACAAAAACACAAGTTGTTTTAATACTTGTAATCCCATCACTGTTGACGTAGAGTTAAAGCATGATTAACAACATCAACATCACAATGAATTTGATGCGGGAGATCATTTTCTCTTTCTAGTCTTTCTTTGTTCATATGAGGCACTTTGTAGTTATTGCCACCGCTATCTTTCATAACCTCATTCATACAACACAACAAAGTCAAAAATACATGATTGAGTCGTTCTACTTTCATTTCCTTGAAGGATTTTTCAACACCCTCCACTAATTCATCAACATTTGAAGGAGCATTTTGATATTAAAGGGATTGAATTGCTCTAAAAAACCCAAGGTCCAAAACATTAAGATTAGGACTATTTGGGGGTTGAAAGCATAACTTAATATCAAATCCATCCCGTTGAGCGGCTTTCATGAATTCCAAATCATTAACACCAATATGTGGTCTTGCATTATCTTGTTGGATAAAAATTGGTGCACTTGACGTTGAAGCTGACCATTTTGATCAAATGGCTAGAAGAGCTTTCTCTATCAAACAAGCTCTTATGATATCTTTAGTCATCGATAAAATCAGTTTTGTTTTGATGGTTCCTGCTGTTCGATTTTTGCTATTCCGTTTGGCTGGTTCCTTAACGACAAACGGAAAAATTCATATATTTTCCAAAAATAACTCAACCCCATTAGCATCAAATCTAGGACGTGCAACAATTGCCATAAACATAACTTTTGTGATAAAAGTTTTACTTTTGCAAGAACGATATGGATTAGACTCTTCTTCTTCGGAAAGAAGATAATACCTTTCAGATTTTTTCGATAAGTAAAACCATTTTTCACTGATATGGACATAATTAAACATATCTATAACCATGGAATTTGAGTGAAGTGTACTCTGATCAATCTTTAACAGGCAAAATCGAAGTCTCACCTTTTAGTTTTCTTCGATCAAGTGTGGTTTCATGGTGCCAGTGTGTGGCCTAATTGCACCTTCTTTCACACGTCGAAAAACTGTTTTACCATATTTATTGTAAAAGAAAGAGATCGAATATTTGTTCAATGACATAGTGAAATTTCTTCGAATTGGTTGATATCGACTTGTATGTGTTTTCTCCCAACTCTGCCTACAAGATTAGTAAAAACATTTAACGTGTCACCATTAGCAGCACATAATGTAGCTTGTGTCCAAATACGATCAACGGTACTTCTTGATGTGTTGAACAAAATAGTTGCTTCCTTTAAAGAACCATGTTTAGTTTATCCATTCTTACTTTCTTTCAAAAGCCACTCCGCAATTGTTCGACGCTCATTCAAAGTCAATCGTTTTTTTGTGGTAATTGGGTCTTCTAAAAATTCAATACTCATTTTAAGATCACTGATTGAAAAAAAATGTAAAAGGAAGAATTGAAAAATTAAAGATAAAGTATATCTACTTATATGGAGTCCATTAGTTAATATTTTAAAATTTGGAAAAAATTGGCACTTGAAATTGAAAATTTTGATCTTTCCCACAATTTTTTTTATGTTATCAATTTTTTGAAACTACAATTAAAATCATGAAAAAAACAACTACTTTTACCTGCAATGACAAAAACTCCATCATTTTGGAGTCTATCTTCTTCATTGAAAGACTAAGGGAGACAGAATGGAGAATACAGTAAAAAGAAGAGAGAGAAATAAGTTTATTGGACTCTTTTGATTTATATTAATGGCTGATTTGACATTAACTTATGAAATGAGAGAAAAGTCATAAATTTTCTATTCAATGTCAAATGTAGTATTTTTTTTTTATTTATCAATTTAGACTTATTAATAAGGATATTTTTGGAACATTGTAGAGTCTTTTCATATTTTTTAAAGTTTGTGCCAAGTCAAAGTACCTCATATAAAATGAGACGGAGGGAGTATGATATTTTACCCATGTTGGCTACATGATTTATGAGAAATGTGAGTTGTCTGAACTCATCCCCATATCAGTGCTCAACACCACTCCCAATAACTATATAATTAAGGAAGAAAATTACAAATTAATACGGATAAAAGATAGCTTCCATCCAAGATTAATTTTTTTTCTATGGAGAGCATGTAAATGAAGGATTGCCATTGATGATAATTTGAGAAGGATGAGATTTGCCATTGCGTCTAGATGTTGGTGTTGTGACACACAACAAATGGAAACAATATCACATTTATTTCTAACAGCTTCCATAGCTCAAAAACTATGAAAGTATTTTGCTTCATGTTCAAGTCTGGATATTGAAGGCAGAAATCTAATACAAACTATCAAATCTTGGTGGTATGCTGAGGCTCCTAGTAAACTTAAGTTTGTCCTATGAGCTATACCAACCTTGATATTGTGGAGTTTATGGAAGAGAAGAAATCATATCAAACATGGAGGCCAGAGCAACTTTGAACAGCTGGTTTAACAAATGACAAAGCATATATATACAACTTTTGACAACTGTGAAAAGCTTAGGAATCAGTTTAGTTGGAAGGTCATGGTCAGAAGTGGTAACAGTACTTGGGAATTACAAACCTAGACTCTACTACTACATTGTCAAGTGGAAATCATAGGAGGTTGGTCAAGTAAAATGTAACACATATGGTGCAAGTAAAGAAAACCCATGAGAGTGCATATGGGTTTTGTTTCAGGAAAAGAAATGGAGACATACTACATGCTCAGGCCAAAGGGATAAGAATTGCTACAAGCATGGAAGCAGGGGCGAGAGCAATACAAGTAGCTAATTTAGCTATTAATCAAGGAGACGCACATATATTAAATAGCTTCTCAAAGCTTCCAATAGCAGGCCGAAGGATCATAAACATGGACAAAACACAGATTTCAGCAATCAGAATAATAGGCAAATTAAGCATCATGAGGATTCAACTTCAGACATATAAACAGACCCGGGGGGGGGAGGGGGGAGGGGAGCAGGAGGACCATTTACATGATAAAATACCCTTAGATGGGGATCATTACACCTGATAGAATAAAACTAAAATATATTAATTCAATAAAGCATCAGGGGCATATCGTCATCTTTGACACTCAAGCATGAAGAGCAGCACGAGATCCTAGAAGATATGGACAGGGAGCACATAAGCAACTGACACAATATAACAAAGGGTCAGATTGTACATAAGGAAAGGAGAGAAAGGCGGAGATCGAGAAAGAACCTGGGCTGCTACTGCAAACTCAAGATGAAAACCACCATGAAGCACAGATGAACCACACACTACCGCCTACGCAAGGGCTAGGGCAAGAGAACGGTCAGTGGCAAAAAATGAACAACAAGAAGAAAGAGAGGAAGGAAGCAGATGTACCTAGCGATTCCTCTTGTGTGAACTGTCCCGCATTGAAAAGGGAGGACTTCGGTGACTGTCGGAAGGGAGTAGCTGGGAGGCTGAACTGGTAAAGGAAAGGGAGAAACAACGCGGATGGTGTTTCTTTCCTAAATATAGACGAGGGTTGTTTGGTCTGGGCTGGGCCAATTTGGGTATTGTATTAATTTAAACTATTTGGCCAGACTGAATGTGATGATGCTTGGTATTAATAAAAGGAAAAACTACATAATTAGACAAACTTAATTATCATATATACATATTTTATCTATAGTTTTAAAATATTACTCATAATACCACTTTTTAATAATTATACCATATAGTTTAAAAAGTTAAATAGATACACAAATTCCTTAAATATGATATTGAATAATTATCTTAAAATTAAAATTTCTTAATTAAAGGTACTTTAACAATTCAACATCTCTCAATCTCCTCCCCCAAAATATCTCCCCCCCCCCCCTCCAAAACCCCACCTCATGTTCTCCACCATTTTTTTCTCTCTTCCTTCATCCTTTCAACAAATAATTTCTTCAGAATATCTATCAAAAACGATTTCCGTTCTTCCTTTCAACACATAAATGAGGATTACTCCTATTCACACATCAATTGTTCCATATTAAATATTCGTATGAACTATTCAAACCAAACAATTTCACAGTCAAAACTTGCAAATTCTACCAAAATTGTCAATTTCCTTCGCTTCCACCTTCGACGACTATGAATTGTGTCTGATTTCAAATATCCCATGTATCTAGTTTGTTTGTTTCATGTATCTAATGTAATATTTTTATGTATTTGATCTTTATGTTAATGTATCTAAGCTTTCAATGTCTTGTATCTGCTTTTCTGTTAATGTATCTAAGTCGTTAATGTCTTGAATATGATTTTTCTATTAATATATATGGTATATGTATATGAATCTGGCTATTGTGAACACAATTTCACCATCACATTTTGAAATGGAATAAAAATGACTATTGTGAAAAAATAGAGATCAAGATTCGAAGAAATAAAATTGAATTAATGGAAAGAAGTAGATTTTATATGCTTTTTATCTTTCACGAAAAAGAATGAACGAAATTCTATAATTTTGGAAATGTTTTTTGAAGTTGTTATGTTGCAGATCCTCAAAAGCTTTGAATCACATAATTTACTCTGCTAACTAAGGCATTAAGTTACAACACTTAATTCAAAAATATTTAAATCATGTATATCGGCCTTATACACCCGACTGATACACGTATATGAGTCTTTAAATTGTGTGTCTCGGCCTTATACACCCAACTGATACACGTATCTGATGTATCTCGACACATGTACCAAACAGCCGAAAATAGTATAGAATGTAATATAAAAACTATCGAGATTCCTAGTAATTAGGATCTAAACTAGTGGGATTAACGTAAAAATAAAATAAACAAAATTTATTATTTGAAAATAAAGAATAACGACATTTTTATTCCTATTATTGCAATAACACAATAATTTCCCCACTTCTAAAAAATGACTACTCAATCTACATAATTTTCTCACTTTTAATTAGCTCCCGTTTGGATAAACAAACTGCATCACAATTGTCCAAAAAAAATCCGCGAGAAATGAAACTCCTTTGCTGCCATGATGGAGTGGACTCAGAGATAATTAAAAAATTAATATTATCAAATAGTTATTATATGTTATTTATCAAAAAGTAAATTAAGAAAAATATAAAAATATTGTCATAGTTAAATTTCAACATGATAATTTAAATATAATTAAAACATCATTTCATAAATTAAAACATAAAATAATAGTCTGTAAAATATAAAATAAGATAAATAATTTATTGTGTGAAAATGAAGTATAAGAATGGTATTGTGTTATTATAATAATAAGAATAAAAAATTATTATTTCTTATTAAATAATAAAATTTTTATTTTATTTTCCGTTAGACATAAATATTTTAAATATTTTGAGATCAGATGAACTAATATTAAAATTTTGAATAAATAAAAAATTATTTTTTTGAACAAACAAAAGAATTAGTTAATTAGTAAAAGAATTCAATTTAATTAAATTTGGATTGAAAGTATTCTTAGATCAAAAGATAGAAGGAAACATATTTTTTAATAGAAACAAAGGTGGGGGTATTTTTAGACCAAAAGATGAAA
Organism: Solanum bulbocastanum; assembly: GCA_037074985.1. Classification (NCBI taxonomy): domain Eukaryota; kingdom Viridiplantae; phylum Streptophyta; class Magnoliopsida; order Solanales; family Solanaceae; genus Solanum; species Solanum bulbocastanum. The sequence goes on along the minus strand of CM073602.1, from coordinate 15,838,667 downwards.
GAAGTGTATTTTTGAGCCATTGTCAATAACTTAGGGATATTCTCGACCCTTTTCCCATGCATTTATTAATGTTTTCTACGTACAACATAAATTAAAAATTAAAAATTAATTAACTCATATATTCTCCATCATTTAAATTTGTCTATCTTACTTTCTTTATAGTTAGCTATGACTATCATGTGATTTTTCCTTTTCTGACAATTTAACTTTTCACTTGACATATTTAAAATTAAAAGATTAAAGGGTCTTTTGATGTATTCTACATATTTTTAGTTTAATTAAAACACAAGTAACAAAAGTTCTTTTACTTTCTTAAATTCTGTGTCAAACTACAACAAGATAATCAAATTGAATCAAAAGAAATATATTGAATAGTTGACATAAGACTATAAACTGATAATCAAACACCGTCATTGATGATGTACGTGCTGAATGTTATACATAGCAATTAAAATGCTACAGACAGTAATATTAAATATTCTGAATAATTCACTTTCTAACAAACAATCAAACATCGCTAATTCAATAGCTATAACGTTGAAGAAGTGGAGGACCATGCAAAGCTTGCAGGCGCCTCTTGCTGCGAACGTGGTGGTTCTGGTCATTCAATTCTTGATCAACACAGGCATAATGGGCTATGGCAACTGTAATAAGCACAACACCTAAACAAAACAATGCATAACATTGTCTTCCTAATTGACCAATTATACCTTGAAAATTATCCATCTCTTTTAATTTTGTGTGAGCAAACCATATAAATGGATATGTTTTGTAATGGTAGAACTGTGCTATATATATATAGGCAGAGTGACGACACTCATCTATCGGTCAATAATAAAATCAGAAAAGGACTATATATATAAGGGAAAAAGGACAAATTATTGAAAATGGTATGCAAGTATCGTTTATCATACTTTTGAGACATTAATATAAAGGGTATATATGCTTAGTTTTTAGACGGTAGGGGCGTCAATATCCCAAAAGTATGACGGAGGGTATTTGCATACCATTTTCGATAATTTGGGGATATATTTATCCTTTTTCTCAAAATAATACTCCATCTGTCACTAATTACTTTTCAACTTTTGAATTGATACATATATTAAGGAAGAAATAATTGACATAGTAAGTTTATTATTTTACCTCTATTAATTATGAAGTGTGAATTAAAAACTTAGAATTTTTGAAAGTTCTACATTTTTCAAAGTAATTAATTGAGGGTATAATAGATAAAAAAAATTATCATTTCTTGATTTATCAAAATGGATAAATAATTAGAGACATCTAAAAAATGAAATGTACATAAGTAATTAGGGACAGAGAGAGTAACAAAACTTGATTGATTCAACCTTTAAAATTCTGAACATAAACACATTATATTTTCAAAATTATAAATTTAGAATTTAATATTTGTTGACATATTAATCATTTTCATATCTCAGTATTCAGAATCAAAATACCGAATTCAATTATATCCAAATTTTAAAAATGCGTACAAACTGATCGAAATACGAGTATAGAAAAAAAATGAATATAGGAAGATGAGAAAACAGGGGGCAATGTTAAACTGTGGATTCTTATTGTTGCCATGGTTTGTGGATGAAAGACAAATGTGCGCGGTTCCCACAGGTTATCATGTACACACAAGGTGCTTGTCGTTTTATGCTGGACCAAAATTGCTTCACATTACTTCGGTGCTTACCTCACTCTCGCTTTTTCATGCGCTTCTAGCTCACCACGTTAATTGTAGGTCTCGAGTTTTCTTATATTTGTAATAAATTTAGTTGGCGTTTGATTATATATTTCAAAAATAGTTTGATCATGAAGTTTAATTAAAATATTTATAAGTTTTTAAAAATCGATTATGTTTCAGTTTTTTCCCTTCTTATTTATTTGTCATTATTTTAGGTTTCACACTTTTTAAGAAATTAAGTAAGTTTATCATTATTCTCTTATTTAATGTTCTCTTGAAGTCAAGTTTTTAATAAATGAACATAAATTAATTTATTTTGATCCAATTAATTTGACTAATGACCATGAATAAATACTTAGTTTTTCTATTTTGGTCAAATTTATATTTTCAAGGCTAATATTGTCCCTAATTACTTGTCAACTTTTGAATTAACAAAGTTATTAAGAAAACAACGATTGTCATAGTGAATTTACTATATTACCCTATTAATTATGAAGTGGATGGATTAAAAAATTAAGAGTTTCAAAAAATTCTACCTTTTTCAAAATTAATTAATTGAGGATATAATAGGTAAAACAAATGTGTCCTTTTTTGATTTGTCAAAATGGATAAGTAAAAAAAGAAAATTGAACAAATAATTAGAGATAGAGAAAGTGACTTTCAACAATATAATAGGAAGAATAATGTCATTTATGTATTGATTTTGTGAAATGACAAATATTTAGGAACATCTATTTTTAGTAATGACGACATGTAAATAGGAACGGAAGGAGTATTTATGTTTTTTTAGACTTCTATTTATAAAAGTTCAAAAAAAAAAATTCAAATTAAATGATTTCCTAATACAATTTTAAATCTAAAATCATAACTTCAAAAACTCAAATTTTTAAGTTTTAACTTCAAAAGCAATTGTCAAATTGGAGCTTATACTTTGTAACTAATAATTTCACCTTACTATTTAATTTTATCGTGATTTTTTTGTTATCGCTCGAGTTCGTATATAACATAGTTGTATATTTAGATTCCCTTATTTTATTTGGTAAGTTAGGTTAATCATGTTGAGCAAAGATAGACTGCAAACTTAAAGAACAAAAATACAAAGTTTAAGAATAATAGATATGTGCTGAAATCTCAATTTTTTTTGTATGTTAAATCAAAGCAAATGTTGTCTTTATATAAGTTACAAATAAGCAAACTATTAAGTTACTAAGTTATCACCACTGTCACTAATAAAGCAACAACTAACCGATAACAGTAAATAATAAAAGTAATACATCATGACCTACTAACAACCCTAGAATATAGGACACTACTAACAAACTAAATTAACCAGGTCACACATTGAATTAGTCTTCAATACTCCCCCTTGATTCAAAGTTACAAACTCCGGCAAAGCCCTCAAATAGATAAAATTATTTGATGCCAAAGACTTCGTCAGTATATCAGTTAATTGCTCATGAGTGCTGCAATGCTTTAATATAATCTCCTCATTTGCGACCAACTCATGAATGAAATGGAAGCGAACATCAATGTGTTTGATTCTACTGTGAAAGTTTTGATTCTTCATCATTGAGATAGATGTTTTTGTCACGCCCCGAGCCTATACCCTGGACGTGGCCGGCACTCGAAGACCATTGCTGGCCCCAAGCGAACCCTTGGCCTAGCTTACTGACTCAACGGAAGACTCTAAACATTTTACTATGATCAAATGAAATTACTCAAATAACTTTAGTGAAATAACTCAGAATGTTTAATGGTCAACATTCAACTTAGCCAAAATGGCAACTCAAGTCTTAACATATGAAATGATAATGTAAAGACGTCTGACTACTAACTGTCTATGAAGCCTCTAAAACAAAAAGGGATGTCGGGACAGGACCCTGATCATCCTAACATCTGAAATATTAGAAAGCAAATAAAAGAGTCCTCCGAAATACAAGGAGGCTCACTAACAGACTCAGAATGCTCAAGCTGGATCAACGAGGCACTAGATACTGATCTTGGTTACCTGCGTCTGCATCATAATACGATGTAGGCCAACTAACATCAGTACATTGAATATACGAGTATACGAGTTGTAATGCTAAACATAACATAGGCTTGAAAAGATTCTGAAAAAAACACTTACCTTGACTCTTCTCAACTTATGAATAAACTTAACTCAAAATAAAGCAATGAAACAAATGCATTATACGAAAAGCTTTACAAAACAGTAAAAGAAACTTAGTTCATTAAAGAAAATGCAATAACAAACTCAACTTTACTTATATATAAAGTAATATAGTTTAGGTGGGAGTTTCTCTAACTGACAACCACCACTATGAGCCTAAGTGGTGATACAACGTTTTTTGACACGCTGCCAGAACGGTCCTATACTTCCCCGTCATATAGAACCTACTTAACTTAGTGAATACACTAGCTTAACTTATATGATCATCTAAAAAGTATGACCCATTAATACCCATGATGGTTACATGATTTATGAAGACTTGAGTAAATATGAACTCACATCCCCATATCGGTGCTCAATGCTATTCCCAAAAATATACTTAGCTCATATGTTTTTAAAACAAATTCTTTCTTTGGTTGAGATAATTACTCAAAACTTAGATTAAAAGCTCTCTTGGAATCGATGTTCTCTTTTCTTGCTCAAATGTGAAAACCTTTATAAAATCTTTAGGGAATACTTAGTTCCCTTGTAGCTTTTTGAGAAATGAACTCAACTCTTTACTCTTTGCTTAACTTGAAACTTAAATCTTAAAACAAAGTGAAAATGTTTGTTAAAGACTTTTGAAAACTTTAAAAACTTTGCTTGACTTGCTTCTTAACTTCGAGACTTGACTCTTAACTTCTCTTGACTTTGGTCCTAACTTTCCTTGAATTAGATTATGGATTCAAGGTTTATGATCTCATGTTTATGGATGATTTCATGATGTTTAGATGTACCTTAGAGTGTTGGAATCAACTAGAAAACATAGGTATATTGCTAAGGAACAAGTACGAAAAGATGAGGGAAGAATGGGAAGAACTGGCATCCCTAGTACTCTGAGAGGCGCGGGGCGCCAGCCCTTGAGATTCAGGGACCAAGTTGGGGCGCTCTGGCTGGCACGTCACCCCAGAGCCCCACATTCAGGGACTGCTTTGGGGCGTGCTGGCTGGCGCGACGCCCCACCCCTTTCCCAAGGTATTTGACGATTTTTCTTCTCCGTTTTTCAACTCTAAACCCTCTAAACTTCAATAGTTCTTTCCCCAAACACTTAGGATCATTTATACCCTCAAACTAGGATAGATTCAAACTGAAATTACACCCGAAAAAATAAATCAAATCGCAAGAAAGTACAACAAAACAACTTATAAGAATTCACACTAATTTCATCAAGAACTCAAAGGATTTACTTTCAAATCACACATATTTCGCTGAATTGAATCATGATTGGCGCGTGGATAAAATAACCCAACGCTATGTGATCTCACATACCTTGTAGGGATCACCCCAGACGAAATCCACAAGCCAAATCTCGACGATCTTGACGAATCTTGAATTTCCTTTTCTTTTCTCCTCTTTTATTTTTTCTCCAAGCCCTAGCGTGAATTCAACTTTTTTCTAAAACTGAATAAAAATCTGATTTACCCCAATTAACTCCTACAAAACGAATTAGAATAATAAGGTAAGGAAAAGACTAAATTACCCTTCCAAAATCCAGTTTCTAGACTTTCCTTATTCAAACAACTCAACTTTCAAAGGGCATAACTTACTCAAACAAACTCGGAATCGTGCAAACTAAGAGGAGTTGGAAAGATCATTCCAACCATATTTGGAAGTACACCTAACTCATCCTGAGCTAGGAGTTATGGCTGTTTAAAGTTGACCAAAACTCAACTTTTCCTAACTTAAACAAATTTCCAGATTTTCATTCTTTCCAAAAATGACTATTTCCAATTATTAGCTTCTTCCTAGTTATTTCAAATTGCGAGATGTTACAGTTTTGTTGTCATAATATATCTCTATTGCCCTTTCTTACTTATGCTGAAGTTCCGCTAACATCCTTCTCAGTCATATGGCTTAGCAAGCAGTTGAAGTAGCTACAATGTACTCAGCTTCAGAGGTGGACAAGGTTGTTGTTGTTTGCTTATTGGAACTCCAATTTATTACTCCTGACCCAAGAGTAAGAACATGTGCTCAAACACTATGCTTATCCTCTAATGAGTCAGCACAGTCACTATTAATGAACCGACATAATTTGAAATTGGAAACTTGTGAGTACCGAATCCTATAGTCCATAGTTACAGCGATATAGCATAAAACTCTCTTTGTTGTTCCAAAATGAATCGTAGAAGGTTGTTGCATAAACTTGGAAATGACACCAACAGAAATGCAATATCAAAATGAGCATGAGTTAGATAAATTAAACCTCCAACCAGACTTCTGAAACTTCTAGCGTCATCCATCTTTACTCCATCATTAATCTGCAATTTTTCACCAACATTTGTAGGTGTAGTTGCAAGCTAACAATTAATGAGAAGGTCCCTGGTATATTTCCTTTGTGAAAGAAATATTCTATATGCAGCTTGATGGACTTCAAGGCTAAGAAAATAATCTAGCACACGCATAACCGACATCTCAAACTCACTCATCATTAGAGACTCAAACTTATCCATAATAGAAATAGAAGAGCGAATATAGATAATATCATCAATATAAAGGCAAACAATAATGAAATCAATACCTTTCTTCTTTACATACAACGTGGGTTCATTCTCACTTATGATCTTTTTTTTTTCTGAAAATACCCATCAATTTTACTATACCATGCTCTAAGGGATTGCTTGAAATCATACAATGCCTTTTTATAATTAGCTTGTAGACCTTTGTTTTATTTTCTTTCTTTACATAACCTTCTGGTTGTGCTACGTAAGATTGTTCTTTAAAGTCTCCGTTGAGAAATGTTGACTTGACATCACATTGATAAACTAGCTATTGTGACTGTGCAGCTAATGCTAGAACAAGTCTCAGTTTCAAACTAAGCTATCGGAGATAAGGTTTCCTCAAAATCAATACCATATTGTTGTGCATATCCTTTTTTCCACAAGACGAGCTTTATGCTTATGAAGGCTCCCATCTGTTGGAAATTTTGTCTTGAATACCCACTTCAAGCCAATTGGATTTTTGCCTTTTGGTAATTCCATCATCTCTATAGTGCTATTCTTTTAGATAGATTTCATCTCTTCTAACATTGTTGTCCGTCACTCTTCCTTTTCAGCTGCGTGTAGGATCTGAAACAACAAAAGAAAAATAACAAGTTGTATATATGTCATTAGTATACTAGAGGTTTGAGTTTGTCAACCTTGTTGATCTTCTTAATGGAATTGGCTCATTTAGAGACTCTTCAATAGTCGTAGATGAAGAGTTCTTACTCGGTGAAGTTGAAGAAGTTGAATTTGAAGAAGTTGTTGAAGATTTAGTTGTTGTAGCTGTAAGAGTCGATTGTTGAATTCCATGAAAAGTGATTCTAATGGGTATAGGAATTTGGTTTTGCATCTTCTCACTACTTCCACTCCATTTTCAGCTTGCCATTTCATCAAATACTACATCCCTTCTAATTAAAATCATGCTACTAAGAGGGTTATAAAATCTATAGGCTTTGAATTGTGTACTATAACTAATAAAAACCAGATTTTTCATCCAACTTAAAACGAAATTTAGAATTTATCAAAACATAAGCAATACAACCAAAATTTCTTAAATAACTTACAAATGGTTTTCTATTCCGCCAAACTTCAAACGGAGTATGATTCATGAAAACCTTTATGATAGATAGATTCAGTAAATGGACTGAAGTAGCCACAACTTCAGCCCAAAAATAATTTGAAAGTCCCTTCGCTTGTAGCATGCTTCTTGCCATATCTACAACGGTGCAATTTTTTTGCTCAGTGACACCATTTTGCTCCCTGCGGATTCCAATTTCTTCACAAAAGTGACTAAACTCCTTGGACAAGAATTCTCCGCCTCTATCAGTGCGAAGAGTTTTGATGCATAGACCACTTTTGCTTCTCAATCTTATCTTTGAAGTACTTAAATTTCTGAAATGTTTTTGATTTTCTTTTCAATAAATAGACCCAGCTCTAGCAACTACAATCGTCAGTAAAGAGTAGAAAATAATGACTCCCACCAAAAGAAGTAGTATGCATAGGTCCGCATAATCATCATGAATTAACTCAAGACACTTTGAAGTTCTCCAAGCCTTTCCAACATGAAAAGTTTTTCTAGTTTATATTCCATAAATAAACCCTTCACACAATTTAATATAATTAATTTTGATAGTCCAAGAACCATACCTTTGTCAACTAGCAATTTCAGTCCCTCTATGTTGAGATGACCATACCTCAAATGCCACAACTTCAAGTCTTCTTTGCACTTACAGCGAGAGCAAAATTTTCCATATTAGAAACGTCCAGAGGAAATATATTGTTTGATATCATGGTAATGTAAACCTTTTTGCCTAACTTCTTGTTTGTAATGACACAAAAATCGTCATCAAACAAAAGAGAATATTTGTTAGTCATTAGTTGTCCAACACTTAACAAATTGAATCCTAAATAAGATACAAATTAAACACCATTCAACATTTTTACTTTTTCGTGGCTAGTGTTGACAACCACCTTACCTTTTCCTTCAACCTACATCTCTTTTGTGTTGCCAAGTTGCACCTTCGTCTTTTGCTTCTCATCAAGCTCCCGGACATAGATTTGGCCCCTGGCATATGATTTAAACAACCACTGTCTACAAATCATATATCACTTGGCTTATGGTCTATATCAATGCAGGCCCTAAAAAGATGATTCTCTTCCTTATTTTATTTAGCTGCAAAATTTAATTTTTGGTACCAACAATCAACCTTTATATGCCCATAGTTGTGGCAATGATGAAATTGAACACCATTTTTTGTATTGCCTTGCTCATTGGACTGCATGTGCCCATTATTTCTTCCTCCGCCTCTTCCATAACCACAACCTCGACCACAGCAAAATCCTCCTCTTCCACGACCTCTATTTGCTGGATCATTATATTTTTTTCCATATTTAATGGCAGACTCTTTCACTTGGAATGTCTTCTCTTCATTCTTCTCTATATATTGGTTGAGTCTTGCCTCATGAGCTTGAAGAGATCCCATCAGTTCATCAAAGGAAAAAACTGATAGATTCTTATACTCTTCTATAACAGCTATTACATGATCAAATTTTGGAGTTACACTTCGTAGTATCTTTTCGACAATGGTCTGATCAATAATTTTCTCTCCAGAGGATCACATTTTGCTGAAAATTAACACTGTTCTGGATAGAAAATCAGCAATTGGTTCTCCATTTTCATCATCAATGTTTTAAGTCATGCCGAAGTGACTGTAATGTCACCACGATGACCTTTGAATCACCTTGCAACTCCTTCTGCAAAATGGATCAAGCGTGCTTTAATGTGATTGCTGCTACAATCCATGAAAATAGGCTAGCATGGACAGCCTGCTAGATAAACACCAACGCCTTAGCATCTTTTTTCTTGTTGTCTTGCAATCTAGTTTCTTCGTCAGGATCTTCAAATCCTTTTTCTACCAGGTCCCAAAGATCTTGAGATTTCATACGAATACTCCAGAATTTGAAGTCTGTCTGTTTCAAGAACACATACCAAGAGAGTGTTGAGCATATTTTCTATGAGGGAGAGTGGCTAGTGGTTTATGGAGAATTATTTGCGGGGCTCTTGGAGTTTAGTGTAGTAACTCTACTTATAGACAACTCTTGTTCAACATATGGAAGAATAAAGGACTAGATCCTATCAAGGCTCTAATCTATATATGTCTTCCTATTTTTACTTCTTGGGAGATACAAAGAGAGCGAGGTATGCACGTAAATATGGAATAGAAAGATTTTATTTGAATAAAGCCATGACCTCAATTGCATTCAACATCAATCAAGCTCTCTTATCTTAAATCAAACAACTGAAAATTGGCTTGGAATGAGTTGATGTCCTCTATTTATTAAGCTATAATTTTCAAGTCATAAAAAGAATTTGGGTAAGATGGAATATGCCTACAAATTCCTCTGGTCAAATCAACTTAGATTAAGTGCTAGATGAGAATCCTTTCAAATCCTCGAATGAGAACTTCACTTAAGGAAGGAATGAATTTAGGGAAGAAGTCGCAAGACGGGAGTTCTAAGAATGAAAAATGTGGTGGAGGAGGTATTTGTTGGTAGTTAGGTTTATGGAGTATCGTTCAGTTGTTGCATTTGTTTAGGACTCAAATAAGTTGTTTCCTAGTCTTTAGGAATAGTGGAGTCAGTTTTTAGCTTCAGATTTCTAGAGATTAAACGTGTTGTTTCGTTTATTAGTTTTTATCTATTTAACACTCTTGTAACAGACTGTTTTGCTAAGCATCAATACAGAGAAAATTTCCACACTTGCGAGTCTTTTCTTTTCATCTTTGCTGCAGTTAATTTTCTATCATTTGGTATTCGAGCCAAAAAGTCTTTTTTTTGGAGTACTATCTCAGTAACAAATGATGGCTTATGAAAATTTGTTCAGCCCGCTATTCCGTGCTTCGATGGTCATTACGACCATTGGAGCATGTTGATGGAGAACTTCCTTAGGTCCAAAGAGTTTTGGCCAGTTGTCAGTATTGGCGTGCAAGAGCCAGCAAATGATACTGCCTCGTCGGAAATAGAAAAGGCATAGTTGGATAGTCTAAGGTGAAATGATCTCAAAGCGAATAAGTACCTTTTTCAGGCTATTGATTGCTCAATATTGGAAACCATTCTTTGCAATGATACTTCCAAAAAAAATATAGGATTCCATAAAGAAGAAGAAGTATCAAGGAACAACAAAGGCAAAAAGAGTGAAGCTTCAAGAACTCTATGGTGAGTTCGAGACTCTACGTATGCAAGGTGGTGAGTCAGTAACATATTATTTCTCTAGGGCGTTGGCTATCGCAAACAAAATGCGAATTCATGGTGAAACACTAGAGGATGTTACCATTATTGAGAAAATACTTCGCTCAATGACAGCAAAGTTCAACTATATTGTTTGCTCCATTGAAGAATCCAAAGATATTGGCAGCAACGCCTTCAAAAGGAACAGATCAGGTGAAATCAAAATGAAAAGGAAAAAATTCACACCATAAAAAAGAGAAAAGTAGTTCTAGCGATTCTCTAGAAAAGGAAAAGAGACGAGATAAATCTCAAGTTGAATGCTATCGATGCCACCGATTCAGACACTATCGATCTGACTGTCGTACCAATTTAAATAGGATCGTGGCGGCAGATCTAACTTTGCAGAGACAAAGGAAGATGGGGAAACCAAGGACGAAGAAGAGGAAGTTTCACTTTTGATGGCTTATACTTCAAACGACAAATTTTCCACTCATTTATGGTACTTCGATACCGGCTGTAGTAATCACATGTGTGGGCAGAAAGAGGCATTCTCAGAGTTGAATGAAAGTTTTCAAGATACTGTGAGATTTGGAGATAATTCAGTGGTCTCTGCCATGGGTAAAGGGAAGGTACAAGTCTCAACCAAAAACAACTCGATTCATACCATAGGTGAGGTGTTTTATGTCCCTGCATTGAAGATAAATTTACTGAGTGCTGGACAACTTCAAGAAAAGGGATATGAACTTAATATCAAAGGTGGAGTTTGTAAGATACGATATCCTTGTTTGGGGTTAATCGCTTAGATTAGTATGTCATCAAATCGATTGTTTCCTTTATATCTTCACAACTCCATAAAATCTTGTCTTTTTGCAAAAGTGAAAGAAGATGCGTGGAAGTGGCATTTTCGTTATGGGCATTTAAATTTTGCGAGCTTGAAGTTCTTAAAGCAAAAACAATCCAAATCTTGAATCTCCAAAGGAAGTGTGTGAAGAGTGTGTTGTTAGCAACCGTATACCATTTCCAATACGCAATTCTTGGAGGGCAAAGAAGGTGTTGGAGTTGGTGCACTCAGATATATGTGGTCCAATAAGTCCCAATCGAATGGAGGTAAATGCTATTTCATTAGCTTCATTGAAGATTACAACAGAAATACATAGGTCTGTTTCTTAAAAGAAAAATTTGAAGCGCTTGAAACTTTTAAGAAGTTTAAAGTGCTTGCTGAAAATGAAGTTGGTTATCAAGTTAAATGCTTGCGGACCGATCGGGGTGGTGAATACAACTCACTAGAATTTACAAAATTTTGTGAGAAACATGTAATTAAAAGGCAACTTACCGCAGCCTACACACCTCAACAAAATGGTGTGTGTGAAAGGAAAATCGCACAATTCTTGATATGGTGCGAAGTCTTTTAAAAAGAAGCGGCTTACCAAAATATTTTTGGGCTGAGGCAGTTCGTTGGAGCATTCATATATTGAATAGATGTCCTACCAGCTCTATTCGAAATATGACACCTCATGAAGCTTGGAGCGGGCATAAACCAAATGTTGAGTATTTTCAAATTTTCGAGTGTATAGCATATGCACACATTCCAAATGCAGGGAGGAAGAAGTTGGATGATAAAGGTTAGAAGTGCATTTTCCTTGGTATTAGTGACAAATCAAAAGCTTATCGCTTGTTCAATCATATTACCAAGAAAATAGTTGTTAGCCGAGATGTTATTTTTTATGAAGAAGCACTCTGGGATTGGAGCGATAATTGTTCGTTTCAACATATTCCAATTTCTGTTGAAAAAGAAGAGGAACCAGAACAACCTCTGGAGACCAGTTCACAAGCAAGTCCAATTGTATAGGATGCTGAAGGGGTTGAACATGAATCAGGTGATTCTCAATTCAACAATGAATGTCCACAACAAAATAGAGGTGCACTAAGATGGTTGGAAAATTATAAGGTATATAAGACTAAGAAATATGGAAATATAGTAAGTCATTTTTCTTTATTTTCAGGTTGTGATCCTATATCTTTTGTCGATGTTGTTAAAGACCTGAAGTGGCAGCAAGCCATGGATGAGGAGATTAGATCAATCGAAAGAAATAATACTTGGGAGTTGACAAACCTTCCAGAAAATCAAAAAATCATTGGTGTCAAATGGGTTACAAAACAAAGTTGAAGGAAAATGGAGAGGTAGAAAAGTTCAAAGCTCGCTTAGTAGCAAAATGCTACAAGCAAGAAGATGGTGTTGACTATGTTGAAGTGTTTTCTCCCGTTGCTCATTTAGATACCATCAGATTCGTGTTTGCTTTGGCTGCTCAAAATGCTTGGAAAATCTTTCAGTTGGACATGAAATTTGCCTTCCTACATGGTGAACCGCAAGAATATGTATTTATCGAACAACTTCTTGGCTATGTGAAATCTGGTGCTGAAAATAAAGTGTTTAGATTGAAAAAAGCTCTATATGGACTAAAACAAGCTCCAAGAGCTTGGTATAGTCGCATAGATACTTATTTTTCAAAGAAGGGCTTTTGAAAATATCCATATGAACATACTCTTTATATAAAAAGGAAGGGTGCAGGGGTCTTAATGGTGTGTTTATATGTGGATGACTTAATGTATACCGAAAGTGATGTGTCTATGATTGAGAACTTTAAGAAGTCCATGATGGTTGAGTTTGACATGTCCGATTTGGGTATGATGCATTATTTTCTTGGTCTAGAAGTGAATCAATCTGCTGATGATATTTTTGTTTCTCAAAAGAAATATGTGCAAGATATTCTGGACAGATTCTAGATGAAAAGTAGTAACACTGTAAGCACACCAATGGAGAAGGGTCTGAAGCTCATCAAAGAACCTGAAGAGAGAAAAGTGGACAACACTTTATACAAGCAAATTGTTGGAAGCTTGATGTACTTGACAGCAACAAGGCCTGATATTAAGCACGATGTAAGTCTCATTAGCAAGTTCATGGAATGTCCAAAAGAGATGCATTTACAAGCTTCCAAGAGAATATTGCGGTACTTGAATGGTACCAGTGATTTCAGAAATTTTTATAAGAAGAAAACAGCAGGAGATTTGGTTGGTTACACTTATAGCGATTACACTGGAAATCTTGAAGACAGAAAAAGTACATCGAGATATTTTTCATGCTGGGGTCTGGAGTTGTTTCTTGGTCATAAAAAAAAACCTATTGCTACTTTGTCGACTATCGAGGCAGAGTATGTTCCTGCAACGTCATGTGTTTGTCAAGCTATTTGGATGAGGAATATTCTTAAAGAACTTTATTTTAAGCAAGAAGGACCAACGCCAATTTATTGTGACAATACTTCGACTATTAACCTTTCGAAGAATCCAGTTGAACATGGACGAAGTAAGCATATAGATGTGAAGTATCACTTCTTGCGTGATCTAACTAAGGATGCAAAGATTATCCTTATTTACTGCGGAAGTGAAGAGCAGGGTCGCAGACATGTTCACAAAGCCCCTGAAGTCAGTGTCATTCCTAAAGCTATGTGATCAGCTCGGTGTTTGCAAATTAAACTGAAGGATATTTCAATTGAAGAGAGGGAATGTTGGCAGTTAGGTTGATGGAGTATCGTTTAGTTGTTGCATTTGTTTAGGACTCAAATAAGTTGTTTCCTAGTCTTTAGGAATTAGGAATAATGGAGTCAGTTTTTAGCTTTTCAGATTTTCTAGGAGATTAAACGTGTTGTTTCGTTTATTATTTTTCATATATTTAACACTCTTGTAACAAACTATTTTGCTAAGCATCAATACAAAGAAAATTTCCGCACTTGCGAGTCTTTTCTTTTCACCTTTGCTGCAGTTAATTTTCTATCATTTGGTATCCGAGCCAGAAAGTCTTTTTTTCTTTTTTGAAGTACTATCTCAGCAGCAAAAGATGGCTTCTGAAAATTTTGCACGAATAAATGGCACAGCATGACAACCTATAGATTAAATTGGCAAAAAATAGCTCATTTTTAATTTATTGGCAAAAAAAAGACTTTCTTTTATTTATTAGGCATTCAATAGTTTTTTTTTCTTAAAAAATGTATTTTTTTTCTCCATATTTTTCTCTAAACACGTTTGATTGCTCCTTTTATTTTTTTTTTTGCAAAAGGTAAAATTTATTATTTTATTATTCCTTTTTTATCTCTTCTTTTTGTTTGTCAACCTTTTAATTCTTCTCTTTTTTGTCTCCTTTATTTTCTTTCTAGAATTCTTTTTATACGTATATTTGTTTCTCTTCCAAATTTTCTATTTTTCTCCTTAATTCACTTTGTTTATGAAAATCAGATATAACAATATGTTTATCCATGGATACTTCTAATAATCTTCTTTTATATATAATTAATTGTTCTTGTCCAATTAATTGTTGAATTTCATGATTTGTGGAATTGAAGTTTTTTCAAAAAAAAAATTTGCAAAAATTTAGGTTATTAATCCTTTTTTTTTATTTTCATTCTAAAATCTTTTTCATATTTATATTTGTTGCTCTTTTAATTTTTTTCTTTTTCTCCTTAATTTACTTTGTTTATGCAAATCAGATGTATGTTTATTCATTGGTCCTCCCAAAATCTTCTTTTAATATATAATTATGTAGTGTTTTTTCCCACTTAATTTTGAAATTGCATGATTTGTGAAATTAAAAATTTTAAATTTTTTTGGGCAAAAATTCAGGTTATACTATTTGGAATTTTTGTTTTCAATTTCATGGGTAATAAATGTTCTCATAAGGTCCTCATAAAAAATTAGAATGTTGATTTGATTGATGACTACAAATCAATGTATACCAATAAATGTCAATCTCAATTTGAATAAATAGGTACAAATCTATTAGGTGAATACAGACCAATGAATACATAGATGAATAAGAATCAATGTATACATAGTGCAGTTACTGTATACATAACAAAAATCACATGTACAATTTATGAAATAAAAATTTTATTTGTACATTTATCATATTAATTTCATTCTTGTATTCATTATAGTTACAACCCATAATTGTTGGTAATATTTTATGTATACATTTTAAGTTTTGTATAATTTTTGCATACGTGTTATTACAGTTTCTAATAAAAAAAACATTGCCTCTTATATTATTTGATTAATTATTGTCAATTATTTGATAATTAATACACGTTAGTTGAGCACTAATAATATATTTTGTTACCTTAAAAGTAGTCGCGGTCTTTTGATAAGTTAATTAAAGAATTTAAAAAATCCTTCCTTAAAAGTTGATATAACCTTTTTTTAATGGGTTAATTAATAATTTTTTTTTCATTTCTTAAAAGTAGGCAACCATTTTTTTTAATAAACTAATTACTATCGGTTGGTAAAAAATAAATTATAAAATTACAATCAAATATATATGTATGTCGTTGTAAACTGTGTTTAATATTTTTTTTTTAAAAAAAATAGAGTGATGATAAAGTTGAGTTTGAGAATTTAAAGAAACTGAAAAACTAACTTCCTTAATTATAGGAATTAAAAATAATGAAGAAAAAATAATCTCACATCTCCTTAATTAATGCCGGTTGGTTGCACATGGTTAATTTTTTTTTATAAAAAGTCGTTATATTCCATTTAGGCTATTACGTGCTTCTTATTTTTTGGACTATTAATTGCTAATTAATATTGTGCTATATGTTGCCAATTGTATATAGTAGTTGTATGTCTGTGTCAATTTCTCGTGCACGATCACCTTCTCCTTGACATTAAAATTTATATGGTTCAACTTCTTAACATTAATTGAAAATTAAGTGTTTTTAATGAAAACATAACCTCCTTTGTAATGTTGAAGAAGATAGAAGGAAGAAGATAATGTCTAGCTCTAAATTAATTTTCTACAATTATTGACATTTAATAGCAACAATGAGATATAATTATACGTTTGAAATCGTATGTGAGAGGAGAGTAAGAGACCCATATATTGTTGGCATTATGAAAGGAAAGCAAAAGTCATGTTTTATTGGAAACTTGGAATAATTATATAAGGAGACCGCGTAGTACTACTTGAGGATTAAAGCACGGTCTACAAGACGTTATTAGGTTTTGTTGCCTATCTGTTACTATAATTGATCAACTTCTTTAATATTTTGATAACTACAAATATTCTCTTTAAGTTATATAACTTTTATATTTTCGATTTACTATTTTATGATACAAATTTTAACTAAAAAAAGTTAGATATCACGTTCCCAAAAACTAGTGAAGATAAAAGAGTGGGGCCGTTGGGGATTAGCATGAAGATTCGGAAAATACATTACAACTCAACCAATTTTAATCCGCTAAAACAATTTGACTCTCCTGCAATTTTATTATCATCCTGACCACAATTGAAAGCGGAAAAATTAAATACCTCTTTTGCATTTAGTAGAATTTTCAGATCAAGTTTTCCATCTCATAATTACAGAGATTTACACCGTGCATCCATTGTTGCAATCAGGATCAAATTTACAATCGTCATTTCTCCGAAATCAAGTATAAATTAATAAAAATAATCTATAACATAATGTGCGCCTTGTTAAATAAATAATATCTATATACTGGTTGTTCTTTTCTCAAATGAAAAATCTCTTGATCCAACAATAGTGATCTCATGTTGGTCGTGGCCCTCATGTGGTAGAGGAACCACTTGTGACGAATTAGGCCCGATAACTTCTTGCGATTCATGGTCCAACTGACCAAGTTGAATTTGGTGCAACGAGCCATCAGCAGCCTCCTGATAAAATCGGGAGGGTGAAGGTGAGCCCTCGTTGTCCCAATGATCAACATCATAGTTTGATCTACGAGGTGAGTTTTGTAGACTGCCCATATCACTCCTATAGTGTCCGCGCAATAAATGGACGGGTGACATGCCATGATGAGAAGGTGTCCCTGGCCTACTTGACATTGGTGTCACTGGATTAGAATGCTTGCTTTGATCCTTTACATGTTTCTTTGCTGTGTGGTGCCAATTCTTCAATGCTGTTGCTACTCTTTCATTGAAAATGGTTGATTTCATGTTTGAACCCATCTGTAATATAATACACAACATGTGATCATTGCGTTTAATTTTGTACGCTCATCAAACCATATAAAAGATAATTATGAATAATTATATAAGTACAATTTATTACCTGTGTTACAAGGGCATAAAGAGGAAGAGTGACATAACTGCACAGAATCTGAATGAGAACCCTATTCATAATAACAACCTTATAATATGTTAGTGTTGCAAATTGTTATGTTACTCGTACTTTTCAAAAATTGTACATTTTTGGAGGATTGACATGTATATGTCAATATTTTTCAATAGTCTGAGCAATATATATAATGAATTGAAGGGAAGATAAGAAATAAAAAAATTAGCCAAATATCAAATAAAAATAAAGAGTATTACAAAGTAACAATTCTTACCCCATAGTTATTCTGATGACAATATCCTCAGTATGATCATGGTAACAAGATTTCAACCCAAATTCATACTGGTATATATTTCCCAAAAGAAAAAAAATATTGATCAGTGAAAGTTTCGAAATAATTTTTTGATCTCTAGAATTAAAATACAAACATTTTAATCGACACATTTTTATGCTTAAACAAGACCAAAGTTGTTTTAACGTTTATTTTACAAAATATTTTGGTTTAAAAACTTATTGTAAGTGGAGTGCTTACCCAAGTCCAAGCAAAGAAAGCCAACTGAAAAGCATTCTGCATTTATTTATAAAAAAATGATTATATTGGTTACGATCATTTCAATTAGATAAACAACGAAGTTTGTAGCTAATTTCAAATTATTACCTGAAAGAGGACAAAGTTAATAAGATAAAGAATGAGACGAGGACGGTTGAACCAAAAAAGGTGATCCCCTGGCTGAACCACAGGTACCCCTTTTACTACTTCTCCTCTTTCATGAATCCTTAGCCCCATTTTTGTAATTATCACTTGTAGCTTTGTCCCTACTAACAATATCACCTGTAGTGGCAGAGTCAAAAATATTATTAAGGGTGTTCAAGAATAAAAAATATTGTGTTTTTTGGGGTTTTAATTCAAAATTCCTTCAATCAAATGGACACTCATTACCACTGCACCAAAGACATAGCTTTTGTTAAGAGTGTCCAACTTAAATATATATCCTTTAAAGATAGAATTTAATATATATATATACAACGTAATTTTTCGACGAAGGGTGTCCAATTGGACATCCTGGGGTGGGTGTGGCTACACCACTGATCACCTGCATCCATACCTCTTTTTTTATTTACCGCTAAAAAATAACTATAAATAAACACAAGGTTAATAATGTACATTATGTTTGTTAATACACTCTACCAAACAACCAGTGAATTGATTATTACACTAGCTTTCAACTATATGCACCATTTAAGCCCTTTTTGTTAATGGAATATGATGAGTTTATGGACCCAAGGAAAATGAAACAAATAAATATATTATATTATATAAGGTTTGAATTGATATATAATGTGAAAAACCGATAATGAGGCATTCTCATAATGTCAAATGAAAGATGTAAACTTGTGAACTACTACTACTTACAATCAAGGGGATGAATGGCAGCCAGAGATAGGAATACCAGCCTGTCCAGAAATTAATAATAAAATGTGTTAGTCTAACATTATTGCTAGGAAATGATATATAATGTCACTTCTTAATCAAAAGTAAAAGTTTCAAGTTTTATTTAATGAGTTTAGTTCAAACATTATTGCTAGCAAATGATATACAATGTCACCTCTTAATCAAAGTAAGTTTTATTTAATGAGTTTAATTTCTCTGTATTGAGAGTATACAAATATCTCAATTTTTTAAAACAACAATCTGATATGAATTTTGAAATAGCGACGTCGGTGATAGTAATTGAGTTCTAAATTTATTTTTTGCATCTATTTAATAAATTTCTTAATAAAAATGCATAATTTGAATTATTGACCAAACATGTAAATCGACTTCTAATTCAGCCTGATTGTATATATACACTATAACAAAAATAACTTTTAGCGGCAATAAATATGCACATTGAAAAACAACGAGTGATAAAGTTTTTACCGATATTAGTTATTTGTCATTAGACTCAGTGTTGCAATAGGATTCAAGGATATTTACAAAAAAAAAATTAATTGCCTCTAAAATAACATTTTTAGCGTCAATTAAGTTATTGTCGTTAATTAATTTTCGCGAAAGAGTAATAGACGAAGAAGTTTGTATTTACCATGAGTATTGAAGAGTAAGAAGAGCACGGCGAGGAACCATATTGGGGGACTGAAAAAAACATTCAAGCAATAATAAAAGATTAGCATAAAATATAGTTATTAATTTATATTTATAAAATTTAAAAAAATGAAATTATTAAATAACCTGATTCCTACGACCACTTTAAAATCTTCTTCAAGCGATCGTTTAATGTACTTCCGGAAATCAAATTTTTGGTGGCTCTGTGGTGCTAAATGTGCCTGACATCATTTAATAGTAAATTAGTAATATTACAACTTTAAAAAAAAGTTTTAAAAATTTTTCATAATTAAAATAATAATAATAATAATAATAATAATAATAAGGACTAAATGCATATGGAATTTAGTTTTTATTTTTCATGCGTGAAATTAATTATTACCGCAATAAATCCATGCCTAAGTGTTAAGTAATCAACTTTTGGGACAGATCTTACAAATTGCCTAAAGAAACAAACCTGCAAAAATAGCCAATCTAAAATTATTAGAAAAAAATATAAAAAAAGAGATAATAATTGCGATATACGTAATAGTTTTCAGATCGTTATTTTAATTATGAACATTGTTCAAAACAAATTCAATCAAGGAAAACATCTTACACCATACACAACTATTGTTATTTTGAAGTCAAAGTCAAAATAAATTGCTTCTTGAAAAAGTCAAATAATTGAAAAGTTAGTTATATTCACCGTTGAACGATCTTATATTAAAATTGTTGTAACAAAATATTGGATTACTTAGTACACATGCTAAAAAGGGAATTAGTGATTGCGATAATAAACAATTCCATTATTGATATTCTATTTTGCAAAATAAAATCAACCTTCTAGCATGTTGTATGTCCATTCTAGAATTAACGTGAACAGTATAATATTATGTATTATTGGAAATAATTATTGGGTCCGGTCTGACGCTGAGGCAGCATATACTCAGGGGTTCATTCGAACTTCCTTCGACGGAAAATATTATTATTTATACATGGTTAAAATTATTTTTTAGATATATATAATATATGTCGAATCCTCTTCCACTAGTTCGTGTTTTTACTTCTCAGATTTTAAACTACCCCTTACTAAAAATTATGACTCCGCCACCGGCCGTCCGGTTGAGGTGTTAATTTAGTCCCTTAGTCTATATATTAGGTTTTTTTTTTCTCTTAATAATAATCAATCGTGTATGATTATGAATATGGTACAAAAAAAAAAGAGAATTTTCTCACTATAATAAACAACTAGGATTAGCTGTCCAAAAGGGAAAAAAATGATTTGCATCGTTCAAATATATTTAGGTTGCAAATAAAAGAAATTCATTCAGTGAAAATTTTCGATAACTTATAACAAGAGTTAGAATTACTAAAAATTCACTTTCACTATTGAGAAATTCATAAATCTCGTAAAATAATATTCGCCTGATCCAAATACTACCTAATGTAATGCATGTGCCTGTGTGAAAACAGTAATCTCCACTAGGATAATAATCATATCAATTAGAATAATCTTAAACCATTTCGCTGATCTTTTCTAATATACGTGAAGGTTCGTTCTTGATTTTTTGTTATTCATTCCACTAATTTGCATTATTAGTATAATTTAATTGATTATAACATGTTTGATGTCTTCATAATATACTCTCTTCACTTACTATGATAATTTAAGTAATTATTTCTCTTCTACCTTAATTTATGTTACACTCTGTCATTTTTTAAAAATTCAAATTATATAAATTTTTGATCAATATTATAAAATATATTTTTGTATCATCTAGATATGAGGAAAAATACAAAATTATATATTTTTTTATTTTTTTAAATATTTTAATTTTAATTTTAAAATATTAGATTAATGTAACACAATTTAGCTTTAAAAATATTTAGATAGATAGACTATCGGGAAGCAAAAGTATATAATAAATTTAAATGAAATGACTATCCTTTAAGATTTATACTTTATACGATTAGTAAAAGTTTTTTTGAAAAAAAAAATAGGAAAAGGAGAAGTTATGGAGATTTAAATAAGTATATGCTTACGATCCAAAGTAGGACAGGATTTTTGGTCCAAAAACTCAAGTGCCTTCTTCCAAATGATGTTTCTCTGGTAAATCGAAACCTCTCAGGATCTGCCACGTATATAACATCATAATCAATTAATTACTTTTTCTAGAATATTTTACTTTTTCAAATATATACGTAACTGATTATTATTAGACATAAATATCCTCTATATTCAAAATGAAATGTTAAAAAATGATGTAAATTTGAAATTTCTTTACCGTGAGAAAATTCGTATTCAGCTGTTTTGGTTTCATTTTCCCATGACTTCCAACTTCTCATCTGAAAATATCCAAAAATAAATAAATATGAAAAAAAAACAAAATAGGAGTTGTACTTTTATTTGCAATTAGATATTTCAAAGTAAGCTATATTCCGCAAAGAGCTAAACTGACGTATTGTGTAGCCTTACTAATTGACCTTTTTTCACCTGTGACTAAGAATGCTTAATAACAACCTCTCAATTGTCATCAAAAAGAAAAAGTGTATATGCACTTAAAAATAAAATAAGTGGAAAAAATTACCTTAGCTCTTCCCAAAGCCAAAGTTGTAATACAATAGAGGACGTGAAAAACAGCCAGCACAAAGATGAAAATGTGTAATTGATGAATTCCATCAGCAGACACGAATGGTACTTTTCCCTGCAAAAATATTTTTTAAAAACAAAGTTAAGAAAAAATCCTACTATTTCTATCATAGAAAATTAATTTATGATTAAGTGTTTAAATAACTATATTTAATTACTCTTTCTATTTCAAAAAGAATGACCTTGTTTGATTTGAAACGGATATTAATAAATGAACAAAAACTTTTCAATCTTGTGATTTTAAATTAAAGTTATGTCAAATGTACTAAAATACTTTTTAATCTTTTAGTCTAAAACATGCTACGTAGAAAATTGTAGTTGAAATGTTATCAAAAAAAAAAAAAAGGATTATGCTTTTTGAAACAGATTAAAAGGAAAACTAGGGAAGACCGTTTTATAAAGGAACTTTCGAGGAAAGTTTCAAAAAAATTGTTCAAAATTGGTAAGTAGAATTAGTAATGAAAATTAAAGTCATGCCTTGGCAGCGCATTTGTCATCTCCAGCACCACCAGCCAACATTCGTCGAAAGCCACCACCGGCAGCCTCCATAAGATGTCTCCGACGGTGTTGCTCAGACGACGAATCGTCTGAAATTATACCTACTTCTTTCTTACTACATGGATGCCATGAATTTCCTATTTTTTCTGATACACATATGTTCGAAATTGGACTTTGTCCTACTGTTAACAGCAATGATATGAATCCCAGCAACATAAGCTCTGTAAACAAAAAAAGCTTATTGTTAGTTTGGTAATTTCTTCCGATTACAGACAGAATCAGTATGGGCTAAAATTTAAGAAACATGTATAACCTGCTTTGATCTTTTCAAGTGCTTCATACAAGGCACTTTTATTTTTAGATTTCAACCACTGCAATCAATTAAAACAAGTGTTAAAGGTTTAATCATGTCATAAATTTTTTTTTAATATATGTTAAAATATTGTTACCTTTCCAATAAGGTGGATAATATGTTCAATGACAATAGATATTGCAACTAACACAAAACAAACAACGGCAACCGCCCACGTCGGCGTTTGCTCCAACGATCTTCCACCACCACCACCCGCCATCTTTAGTCGTCGTCGTCTGATCTAAAAGAAAAATCACTCAAAACTTGTTCCTCAAGATATCTATAAATATAACAAGGTACGTACAATTGTGAGAGTGAAATAATGTAGTTTTGTGCAATAAATGGTTTCTAGGCAATTAATTGCAATCAAATTAAAAGTGGAAGGAATAACAAAGGGAATAGACAATTTTTATAATAGTATTGTTCAAGTGTTCGTGCGACATAATGAGGTGGACGACTTTGACTTAATTGCCGCGTGAGAAAATTACAAACGATGGAGGACTCACGACTCACTTATGCAATTACACAAATTAATACTCGAATAGTTGGCAAATTTATAAAATATGATCAAATTTAAATTATGATAGTTAGAGAAATAAGCTATTAACGATCCTCTGATCATGGATAAATCTTAAGAGAGTAGAATTAAGAAAATAACATAATTGTACTCATATTGATTTATCAATAAAATATTCTCGTTTCTTCCAAAAAAAATACTATGTCCATCTTATATTTTTATGTGCATCATTTAACTTGACACGATATTTAAAATAAAAAGAAAGATTTTTGAAACTTGTGGTCTAAAACATTCTCAGTTAGTTGTGTGATTGTAAATCATTTCATTAAAGGTAAAAGAGGAATTTTAAAGTTAAATTATTTCTAATTATAGAAAGATGACATTTTTTTGGAACTGATTAAAAAAAATGTCACATAAAATGAGACAGAGGGAATAATTACTTATTTGAGTTTATGACAAGAAGGTGTTGCTTGCTTGAATGGCAAGCACACCCCACTTCCAACCTGAAGATTATAAGTTCAAATCACCCAGGAAACAAAAGGTGGAAACTCTTGGGACAAAAGTTTTTTTAAAAAAAAATTAAAAAAAAACTTATTTGACTT
Source organism: Solanum bulbocastanum (assembly GCA_037074985.1). Classification (NCBI taxonomy): domain Eukaryota; kingdom Viridiplantae; phylum Streptophyta; class Magnoliopsida; order Solanales; family Solanaceae; genus Solanum; species Solanum bulbocastanum. Next base: position 15,814,232 of record CM073602.1, on the reverse strand, counting down.
TATCAAACTACTATATGTAGACTACTATTTTCAGCCTATTTTAATGATTTAAGTAATACCTTTCATTGTTAGCATATAATTAGGGAGATAACTACTGCTCAATACAATTATTTACTCATAATATATGCAGATTTCTTTGACTCTCTTAATAACGTGATTTGGTGTTATCAAATGGAAAACCCAGATTCGTTTTCTAATTTATGTGATTGTAATTTAACTTGACATCAAGTATAAGAGAGAAAGATGTTTGTGATTGAAATTTGTGGTCTAAAATATGTCATAGATGTTTGTGTAGCTACAAATTATTTCATTAAAGGTAAAAGAGGAATTTTAAAGTTAAATTGTTTCTAATTATAGAAAGATGACATTTTTTTTGGAACCGATGAAAAAAAAATGCCACATAAAATGAGACAGAGGGAATAATTACTTATTTGAGTTTATGACAAGAAGGTGTGGCTACTTGCTCGCATGGTAAGCACACCCCACTTTCAACCTGAAGATTATAAGTACAAATCACCCAGGAAACAAAAAGATGGAAGCTCTTGGGACAAAAATTTAAAAAAAAAAAAAAAAAAAAAAAAAAAAACTTATTTGACTTAATCAAACTACTATATGTAGACTACTATTTTCAACCTATTTTAATGATGTAAGTAATACCTTTCATTGTTAGCATATAATTAGGGAGATAACTACTGCTCAATATAATTATTTACTCATAATATATGCAGATTTCTTTGACTCTCTTAATAACGTGATTTGGTATTATCAAATGGAAAACACAGATTCGTTTTCTAGTTTATGTGATTGTAATTTAACTTGGCATCAAGTATAAGAGAGAAAGATGTTTGTGATTGAAATTTGTGGTCTAAAATATGTCATAAATGTTTGTGTGTCTAAAAATTATTTCATTAAGAGTAAAATATATATTTAAAACAAATTGAGTCATCTAAATTTGGACAAAAAAGTATAAATTATTCAATAATTGTCAAAGGTAAACCCACTAAGCCTTTTGATGCTGCTAAAACAAAGGGATCCACATTCCTATTTACCATAGTCATGGAATTCAAGTTTCATCTCCAATTTGTAATACACCTAATTTGCAATATTACTTATCTAACCAGATTTTGGTGTCTCTAAATATGTCCAGATACATGTATCTCGAATACATGGAGTCAAAATTTAGGTGTAATTTGTTCTAAATACATTAATTCCGAGTGGATTTGCATGTATCTAGGATACATAACAAATGTTGCTCGCCTATCTCACATCTTGCTCACCAGTCTCCCCTGTATGGTATTCCAGATACATGTGAATCATCACTCTAGATACATACACATGTATCTAGTGTGGTTCACATGTATCTGTGATACATACAAATCTTGCTAGCCTCCATCCCCAATCTGGCTTGCCTCTCTCCCTACTTTGTGTATCTGATAACAAATACATGTATCTAAGTGTAAGATACATAGAAACCTCTTAATTAGTGATAACATACATAATATTTTATGGTAGTGAATTATGTATAGTTTTTCCTATTTTTAATTAGGTTATATATGTGCAATTCAATATAATTATTTAGTCATAGTCATAATATATAGGAAAAAAGTTTAAATTTGCCTCGTACTATTTGAAATTGTTCAATTTTGTCCTTCATTACATATTGGTCTCATTCACACATTAATTAATCTTGTATTTCCCTTGCCAATATATTGAAGCTCTAGAATCAGTTAAATGTGTCCAAAATTTTCGAGAAAAATGTCTAAATCAATCAATTGGTGCTTCATTAAGAGAGGGCAAAAATAAGACTCTTCTCTTATAGAAAAAGAACATTATTAGAAAAAAACAAATTTAACAAAAGAAAAAATTGCTCAATTTTGAATAGTATGAGAACAAATATAATTTGTTTTTTTCCCTCTAATATATATGCAAGTTTCTTTGACTCTGGAATAATGTGCTTTGATCAACTTGGTAATTATTAGTTAATTCTACAATTGAGACTCTGTTGAATATGTTATCGTTATTGTTATGATTTAAAATGTTATCCTTCGTAGTATAATTTCTTTTCAAAAACATATCTTAAGTATTTTTTTTTATCTTGGTTGATAATTTCTTTTTAAATATTAGATGAAATTTCATTTTTTACAATCTATCTTTGAAAAATGACACTTTTGAAAATCTTTATTAATTTGTGCCCCAATAAGACTGGAAATACCATTATTTATTCCCCCAGATCAGCCTGTATTTTTTTTAAAAAATAATTAATAATAGCCGTGGGATCTAGTCATCTACCAATCAAAGCTCACAAAATCTTGTTCCAAGCCAACGTATATTGACTGACAATTAGAAAGACTTAGAGATTTCGTTTGGATTGATTTTTTTTAAAAATAGCTTTTAAATAAAAAAAATTAAAATTAAATTAAATGACTTTTAAGTTAGAAAAATAAAAAGTAAACTTACTTTGATTTTTAATTTTTTAAAGTTATTTTAAATTTATTTTAAGTTATTTTTAATCTTGTCAAACACTTTTAAAAACTAAAAATGATACTAGTATATTTGACCAGTTTTCAAGTCAATCCAAATAAAAGATGGAAAATAAATTATTAAACTACTCATATTTTAATAAATTAAAATAAGGGTTATATTCACACACATTTTTTTTCTCTTTTAAGAGAATATACAAATAAAAATTGCAGTATTCAACCAAGGGAGAAAAATGGTATGAATGCTGACTCGTATGAGGGATATATATATATTCTGTATTTAAATACTTGTAGTTGACTACGCATGTTTTTTTTTTTTTTGACCGTATTATTATTCTTACAAGGAATTATTCTCATACAATTAAATCAAAGTGTATTAGTTAATTGGATTTTGTAAGATTTCTTTCTTATTTTTTAGGCACAATCAACTTGATACGATTTATTGAGTACGCATTTAATATTTATTTAAATGTGAAGTCTGATGGTTAATAAAGTAAATGAAGAATCATGGGGTTTCTGATTTAAATACGCAAACACATATATGATTTTTTGCTTTAATTGATAGACGGGAATTTAACCCAAGAAAAAAAATAGAAGGGAAAAGGCACATAAATATCAAATACCATCACTATGAAAAAAGTCTCATGAATATCTTATTTTCACCTTTTGATTTAAAAATATCTCCAACTTATTTTTAGATAAAAAATACCTCGAATCTATTGGAAATGACTCAAAAAATATCCTTCTTTCAGTTTTTAGTCTAAAAATATCCTTAACTTTTATTTTTATTTCAAGAATATCCCCTTCCACCTTTAGAATAAAAATACCATTAGCTTTTGTTATCTATTTATATTTATACATCTAACATTTATGTTTCCAATATCGATTAAACTTTTACCATATAAAAATTCGTAATTTGTAATTACTTGAACTAAATGCAATTTTTGTTTCTTATTTTCTTTAATTTGTTTGTGCTAGAAATCTTTAGTTGAACAATACTAGACTGGTTGTCATATTTTCTCACGACCCTCAAGTCGAGAGTTTGAATATCTCTCTCTCTCTCTCTCTATATATATATATATATTAAACATCTAAAATATTTTGAATATTTTGGAATGATCCAATATTAAGAATTTGAATAATAAAATTGATTTTTAAAACAAATAAAAGAATTATTTAATAAGCATAAGAACTCAATTCAATTAAATATGAGTTGATGATATTTTTAGACCGGAAAGAAGGGTATTCTTGAACCCCCAAAACAAAAATTAAGGATATTTTTATATTAAAAGATGGAAGAATTGATGTTTTTTAGATCATAAGGTGAAAGTTGGATATTTTCAAGTCATTTTGAATAGCTAGGTTAGGAATATTCTTGAGCAAAAAAAAAAAAAATAGGTTGAACCTAGTTTTAGATTAAAAAAATAGTGAAAGTAGGATATTTATGAATCTTATTTTATAGGTAAAAAAATATTTATAGGCCTTTTCCCTCGATAAAATTACCCAATATTTGTGTATGCAAACTATCCTGAATACTATACTTTTCTGAAAAAGAGATTTTTTTTTTTTACTCCTGACTTAGCTCTTTAAGGGGTTGTTTGTTAGGGAGTATTAGAAGAAATAGTCCATGTATTATGTATGGTATTATTTAGTACTATGTTTGGTAGGAATTTTGGTCCATGTATAACTAATCCATGTATGATGTATTGCTAATACCTCTCATTTGGCGGTATTAGTAATACATAGGTTTTAATACCATGAGATTATCTATGTAAAGACAAAAATATCCCTCAAATTCTTTTAATCATTTTATTTATTTTCTTTATTTTATATTTAATATTTATATTAATTTATTTAAATAATTTAGCTTACAAATTTTATTATTTTAAAAGAGTTGTTTGTTGCTCAAAAGATTACTCAACTTTGAGAATTTATCAAGTAAAGTCACATTAAACTTTGTTTTGTGTCGATAAAACTCACTCAACTTAGATATTTCTATCAATAAATCACTCAATTAAATTTAACTTCAAATATAGGATAATAAGGCAGAAGAAATTATTTTGTATGTAATAAAATTATGGACCCAACAAAGAAATTAATTATTTAGATTAAAAAAGACTCAAATGTTAAAGTGGAATTTCTAACTAATTCGGAATTCCATCTATTCTTTTTAATCTTTTTTATAACTAGGGTTGTAAATAGGATAAGCTGAGAAATAAAATAATGAATTGTCTATAACACACTATAACGTCTATCATAAAAGGAACCAAAACAGAAAACATCCTTAGTGTTCCTAATTTTTTTCGAACAGCACTGTAATTATAGCAACACGTCATTTATGAAAAGAAAAAATAAATAAAGTAATAACCTTATTTAATTTCAAAGCAATTGAATTTTGATAATTCGAGCTCTAAAAATTTAGTAATAAGACTCTCAATTATAAAAATAATATTGTCCAATAGTTATCTATCTCGGCCCAATTAAATAAAATAGAAAATTCTATAACAATTCAAGGGTATAATTGTTAAGAAACTTTTGTAAATTTTTTTAATCCAAATCCAAAATTAGGTGGGAAGCAATGAACTAAACACTTGATAAAAATAATCCTTGCATTACTAATCCATGCCTTACTATTCCCTGCATTACTAATCTCTCCGTTATAATACTTTGTACCAAACGATTCCTAATAGTCTGTATCCCCACTATATTAATGTTACAAAGAATATGAATACAAAGTATTGTAATTTAATAGTGGTAATTCCTCTTTTAGTTAGCTAGCATGCTAAATTGCCAAGAGAAGTTTTATAATTTAATGACTCGATCACTATTTAGGTTTTTAGTTAATAATAACAATTAAATTAAGCTACACCTCTCCCTCTTTTTATATGTATATCTAAAAATTGAATCAAATCGGATAAATATTATACATGAAAAATGTAGGCACTAGTATATTATTTTGAACATGTGAAAATACTAAGATAATCAATTAACTATACAAAATGATAAATTCAATCAATCAGAGACAGCGTATCTCTTCCAATATCAGATCATAAATAAGAACTTTCATAATTTATACTTCTAAAACTTGCAATAAGTATATAAATTCATTTATGATGAGAATCTATTCTAGTCAAAAATTCCCTTTTTAGTTTTATTAGTAGTATATAAATAATATATTGTTATGGCAATTCATCTTTTTTAGCTAGCACACTATAAATTAATGTGTTGTTGAACATAATTTCATCCTAGCTAGCTGACAAGTTATATTTTTAAGAACAATTAACACTCTTATAAATGAAAATGCTTATATTTTGTAAGGTGTTTAAAATTGACCAACATTTATTTTTTTTAAATTTTTTTTTTTTCAAATTTCTTATGTGTACTTTTATCAATTATTATTATAAAGAGAGTAAGAGAAGGTGAAATGAGTGTGAAGATTATAAAGTGGTAAATCAAACTCTTATCAACAAATACAAAGTTTAGATACCCAATCAATTGATTTACTAAAATTACTACACGAAAATAATCTTTAATATCAATTAATTAACAATAATAGTTTAATTATCACAAAATATGTATTTTTAAGAACAATTAACACTTTTATAAATATCCTAAAACCTATAACAGAATGAAAATTTTAATTTTTTTTTTTGACCGAATCAAAATTGTTGACACCTGGACCACTGGTGACAAGATAAAAAGTACTTTAGTCTTTTGAAAGAAAGAAAGAAAAAACTGAGCGCATATCCAATCCTATCCTCTATTTTACTTTTCAAATATATAATTCTTTATTTTTTCATACAACCAACTCTAATTTAATTCTCTATTTTACTCTCTAAAAAAGGATTTTTTTCTCTCTCCTCAATATATATTATTATTTCTATTTTATTTTTATTTTCTTATTTCATAATATAAATCATTTCTTCTTTTCGTAAATAATTACCCTATAATCTATATAATCTTCGTGTGATATAAATTTTATTCTTTTCAAAATTTTCATTAAATATAAAATTATATTTTATTCTAAATTTCTAAATAAAATAAAGTACAAGAAATATTATGTATAATACATACTAACAATCAATTCAAATAAAAGTGAAATCATAGATGAAATACAATTACATAATATATAATGCATTATCGTAAAATTTAATTTTAAATTTTACATAAATGCTCGACTTTCAAGACTATTATGTTGCTCCCATAATGCTCTCTTAATGCATTATAGAGTTCAAAATGAGTAATTTTTTGTCCATATTTTTTTATGTGTAGCTAAATATTGTTTAAATCAACAATTTCATCTTGTATTCAATTATTTCGTGTACTAATTTACTTTCCCTATTCCATTTTGAACTATTGCAAAAAGTATTTTCATGCTCATTAAAAAGTGTAGTTTAATAATTTATCACTATAACATAAAAATAAATTGTTTTAATTATCATGTAGATTTTGTGTATTCTTCATAGTGAAAAATAATTATAATTTAAAATTAAATTCTTAAAGTGACAATTTTTTTAAAAAAGAAAAAATTGAAAAAAATTGTTAATTCGGGATGAAAATAGTATACTTATCAATAGTATATTATTTTAGATGTTATATTACTTAGAAAATAATTCAACAATTAAAGACTTAATTAATAGTCTCATATAATATAAATAATATTTAAAATAATTTGAAATTACATATTTAAAGTGGCGATTTAAAAAAAAATAAATTAGAAAATTATTAATTCGGATAAAAATAGTAACTTGTCAATAATATGTTTTTAGATGTTATATTATATTTTCTATATTATATTAGAAAATCAATTACAAATAATAAAGACTTAATGAATAATACAATTGAAATAATACTAAAATAATTAAAAAGTGAAATAGAGAAGTGAATAGTAGTTATCCAAATTTGGAGAACTACTATTCACCTCTTTATAAATGGAGGATAAAGAGTAATATAGAGAGAGGTTGGAGAGCTCATTTTTTATTTTACTCTCTAAATATAGAGAATAAAGAGTAAAATAAAAGTGGGTTGAAGATGATGTGATTTGAAAAAAAATACATGGCCCATAATCCATATACTACCTTCCATTAACTGTTTTCTAAAAATATATAATTAAAAAGAAGAGGAAAGAATCAAAGGTGTCTTGTCAAAGTAATTAATTATGTGGTACATTGTCTTCATCTTGTGACAACGATCTACGATGTGTTCATATGGGGTATTTTCAACCTATCATTGTCCTTAATTAATGTCATATAATGCTAAGCATGTTATTAGGGGTGGTAATTATCTATGTGTTGGGTGTAATATGATTTAAAAGTGGATGAAGTTTTAACTTGTTCAAACATAATTCATTTTTAAATGATTTATCAATTTATCTCAGCTCAAACGTTCAATTCAACTTGTTTTTTTTCACTTGGACTATGTTAAACTCCTTCAAAATTATCTTTATATTTTATTTGATTGTTACATAAAAGGCTTTAATGACATGTTTTTGTAGAAGGTCTTTTTTAACCATTTATTATGGATCATAATAATGAAATCTCTATTGAAGAGGCTCAAGAGGACTTTTCAAGTTAATCAAAACGGAGAAAATTATAGCTTTGTAACGTGAGACTTGAGAAGTTATCATGAAATAATAATTAAGATCATAGATTATGAAAAAAAATATTAAAAATATGAACTTATCGATGGACTTGGCGGAATCGACTCAGAAACTATAAATTTAATAAACATGAAAAAAAAATCATCCAGTCAACGTACACCAATAGATCACGAAAAATATAGTGAAAAGATAATTTGGGCTATAGTTAGACATAACTATCCGTTTAGCTTTGTAGATAATCAAATGATTACACATTTGCCTTATTTTTTTTTTTAAATTGCACAACTACAACACTTTCAAGAAATACCGCAAGAGTTGGCATCAGTAAATTGTGTAGAAATCAGAACAAAATATTAAAAAGTGAACTAACGATCCAAATTGTCGTTATTTAGGAGAAACAAAATTTGGGAAGTTTTGGGCCATTGTCCCGCCAGAGTGGGTGTTGCTGCTAGAGCGGCGGTGCCAGGGCGGGGTAAGTTGGCACCAGAGCGGGATAGACGAAGCAAAGCGTAAATTACAAGAAATCCTATTTTCTCCATCTTCCTAAAACACCTAAATAAGCCGTAAAAAAATGTGAGATCAAAATACATATTTTTAATTATTATTTGTCTCATATTTAGTAATTATATTTGTTCTTTTTGAGCATAAATTTTATGAATTGTGCTAATAGTGTATTTTATTTGTAGGATTAAACTGATGTAAAGTTGAAGAAGTTTGGAGCTAAAATGAATTAAAGATGAAAAGTTGAAGAAAAAGATCAAGCAGGTAGCTTATTATATTAATATTTATATATGTTGAAAATATCGGCAGAATTCAAATTGAATTGCTGCCTGCTGCCACGTGTCATTCACCTGAGGCGCAACAACTCCCATGCTTGAGGCGACGGTACTCTTTCACGGGGAAGTTGAATTCCGTTTGGTTTTGGAATCACAGTTGGTTTTAGACTCAATTAATTTATTTAGGTTTCCTACATCTATAAATTATCCATAAAAATAATTATTAGGGCGAGGAGGATACAATGTGAAAATAACTTTTGATTTAGGGTTTTTCTTTTCTTCAATTTTATTTTATTTTACATCTTTTCTTTGAATGATTCGTTGTAATTGCTCTATATCTATGTGGAGTTAAACTTCTCGTTCTTGGATTATATTTAATTACAAGATGATTGTTTAGTGATTTTGATTTGGCATGATTTGTTTATCATATTAGTTGTTCTTATATTCTTGTGATTATTATTTTGATGCTTGATCACCATTGAAATAAATATATTGTCTGAATTGAACTAGAGTGAGGAATAAGATGATAGAACGTGCAATATAAGGAGCATGATTTTCTCTTAATAATTAGGGTTAATTTGTATCTAGAATAGGGATATACCTAGAAACCATGCTTGGTCACTATACAGGAAGAGATCGTAATGCTCGGTACTTAATCCATCCTATTCCCGCTCAACGATATAGTTAGGATGTTATTTATCGTAGACGATTAGAGGTCGGGAGACCAATCAGACCATGATCATACATTTAACCCTGTGAATCAATAACAGATAATCATATAAGTTGATTAAATTGATGCTAAACATGATTGTTAGTTAAATTATAATCCTAAATCGATTCATTAATTAATTGTGTAAACATCTATCTTTTCTTAGTTAATTGCTTTTTAGTTATTTTATTTTTATTTTTAGTTTAGTTAATATATTCATCTTTTGAAATCCTCCCCCTTAAATAAATAATTAGAATTAATAAAATTTAGTAAGAATAATTAATTGACAAGTCTTTGGGTTCGATAATTTGGTTCTTTTAAGAGCTACTATATTACTTGTGCGACCACGTACACTTGTGTGTGCAATTGGAAGCAACAAGTTTTTGGGGCCGTTGTCGGGGACTTTAGAATTAGAAAGTATTTGAATTTTTCTGATTTCTGAAGTTGAAACACAAGTGTTGACAACTTGATCTTAGCATTCCATTATTGCAGGTTGTTTTGAAACTCCAAACTGGACGATGATCAAGGATTGTTATTGCCTCTCTCAGAACCTGAAAGATTCGTACACTTACATAAAAGGCAGAGACAATTAGCATATCCGGTTCCCCTAGTTATAGGTGAGCTAGAATTTCCTAGACCAAAAACAGAGGAAGAAGAACCTAAGACAATGGTTGCTGAGTTAAAAGTATGAGACGTGACAATCTCACGCCCCACTAATGTGACTTCGTGCATACAAAAATCTGAACCTGGTGCGAGATTTGAACTGAAGCAGAGTATGGTGCAAATTTTGCACACGAATGGGTAGTTTACTGGTCTTTCACATGAGGATCCCACAGTTCACATTCAGAACTTCCTCGAGATCAGTGATATTTACACTCCAACTGGGGTGAATAAAGATTATGTGAGGCTTACCTTATTCTCTTTCTCTCTGCTTGGGGAAGCAAAAAGATAGTTGAACTCAGAGCCTACGAATTCAATTACCACCTGGAACGATTCAGCACAGAAATTCGTCATCAGATTTTTTTCCATCTGGGAAAACAACTCAGCTGAGGAGTGATATTTTGAGTTTTAGGCAGAAAGGTGGTGAGAACTTGTACCAAACTTAGTACAGGTTTAAATCGAAGTTGATGAGCTGCCCTCATCATCATTAATCTAATGAGGTGTTAGTCTATACCTTCATTGAAGGGTTAAAGCCTAACACTAAGATTTTGCTTAATTCAGTTGTAGGTGGACATGCCTTAGAGAAGACTTATGCTGAACTTTTCACCTTGCTGATCCAGATCTCTCAGGGTAATCCATAGTGGAACGGATGGGGAATAAAACTTGTAGTATAAAAAACTGCAGGTATGCTGGAAGTAGATGCGATGACTGCTCTAATTGCACAGATTTCTGCTATGTAGAATATGATGAGTACATATTTTAGCAACATGGCATTGGGAAAATAGCCTGCACAGGTTAATGTAGTTTAACAACCACGGTCTTGGTGTGAGATCTGTCGAGGTAACGATCACGGTGCAGAGGTATTTGGTGCAAACCCAAATTCTATTAATTGTGTAGGGAATGCCCAGAGAGGAGGAGGCCAACAAAACTATGGAAACCCATATAAACCAAGTTGGCGTAACCACCCAAACTTTTCTTAGGGTGGAAATCAGAACCAGGGCCAAGGGCAAAACCATTATAGGCCACAAGGCAATGCCAATGGGTATCAACCACAGGCACAAAGGGAGCAACCCAAGCAGCAATCCGAAAACATGAGTGTGGAGGAGATGTTGAAAAAGATTATGGCTGATCAAACCCAGTTAGCTATTGATGTGAGAAATAATCAGTTAGCTACATAGAATCTGGAGAAATAATTTGGGCAGTTTGCTAGTGCCCAAAATTCATGACCGCAAGGAGGTTTACCTGGAAACACTGACCCAAATCCTAAACTGGTGAATGCAATAAGTACATGCAGTGGTTTGCAATTGGATGAGTTAGCTCCTAAGAAAAGAAACACTGAAGTTGTAAACAAGGAGAGTGAACCTAAAGAGGGTGAGCTTAAGGAGAATGAAGTAGTTGCATCGGAAGAAAGAGTGCAACCAATAGTGAGACCACCTCCTCCATTTCCTCAGAAGTTCAAGAAACAAAAGGAGGACAAATGTTTTGATAAGTTTCTCTCTCTCTTGAAACAAGTTCAAATTAACTTGCCATTGGTAGATGTTTTGCAAGGTATACCCAGGTATGTAAAGTATGTGAAAGAGATCGTAGCAAACAAAAGGAGGCTGACAGAGTATGAGACTGTGGCATTTACTGAAGAGTATAGCTCCAGAATTTAGAACAAGCTGCCCATTAAACTAAAAGATCAGGGTAGTTTTACTGTGCAGATTACTATAGGGAAAAACATCCATGCTCGAGGGTTGTGTGATCTAGGAGAGAGTATAAACTTGATGCCAACTTCTCTGTACAAAAAGCTGGGGTGAGGTAGTCCTAAACCAACAACCATAATTTTGCAGTTGGTGGATAGACTGTAGCTAGACCTGAGGGTGTTGTGGAATATGTGTTAGCACAAGTGGGATCTCTGATTTTCTTAGTAGACTTTGTAGTATTGAATTTCGAGCCTGATCCTGAGATCCCTTTCATCTTAGGACAATCTTTCTTAGCGACAAGTAGGGAAATGATAGATGTAGCAGCTGGGCAGCTTACTATGAGAGCTCATGATAAAATTAAGGTGTTTGATGTATACAAAGCCTTACAATTGCCAGTTGTGTATGAGGAGTTGTCTGCCATAACCGTGATAGATCTTGATGTAGAAGCTAAATATATTGTAGCTAAGGATCCTTTAGAGCAAGTGTTGGTGGGTGATGACATATATGGGGATGCTGAGGCACATTAAATGGTGCAATTCCTTGATGTGTCACTTATGGTTACCTTTGGAGAGCGTTGGGATCCTCTAAATAGGGTGGTGGGTTCTCCACCTAAACCTTCCATTGAAGAAGCACCCAAACTGGAGTTGAAAACACTGCCATCCCACCTCAGGTATGCATTTTTGGGTGAAGATGAAACTTTACTGGTTATTTTGTCTGCAACATTATCTGAGGAACAGGTGGAAGCCGCACTACTCATTCTGAAGAGGAGGAAAACAGCTCTAGGGTGGCAAATGTCTGACATCCATGGTATTAGTCCCGCACTGTGTATGCACAAAATATACATGAAAGAAAGGTACAAGGCAAGTGCACAACATTAGCGGAGAATAAATCTATTGACAAAGGATGTTGTCAGAAAAGAAGTCATCAAGTGGCTTGATGCAGAGATTGTGTACCCAATATCTGACAGTAAAGGGGTAAGTCTAGTGTAGTGTGTGCCCAAGAAGGGCAGAATGACAGTTGTGACCAATGAGAAAAATGAGTTGATCCCCACAAGAACAGTGACTGGGTGGAGGATATGGATGGACTACAGAAAACTCAATGAAGCCACCATGAAGGACCACTATCCAGTACCGTTCATTGATCAAATGTTAGACAGGTTGGCTGGCCAAAAGTATTACTGTTTCCTTGATGGTTATTCGGGGTGTAATCAGATCGTCATTGCACCTGAGGATTAAGAGAAGATGACATTCACTTGCCCATATGGCACACATGCATTCAAACGTATGCCATTCGGCATGCACAATGCCCCAACCACATTTCAGAGATGTATGATGGAAATATTCGATGATATGATAGAAGATATTGTTGAAGTATTCATGGATGTTTTCTTGGTGTTTGGTGAGTCGTTCGAATTTTGTTTATCTAATCTTGATAGAGTTCTTGCTAGGTTTGAGGAGACCAATCTAGTGTTGAACTGGGAGAAGTGTCACTTTCTGGTCAGAGAAGGAATTGCGTTAGGGCCCAAGATCTCCAAGAGTGGTCTAGAAGTAGACAAAGCGAAGGTGGAAGTGATTGAGAAGTTGCCACCACCAATATTAGTGAAGGGACTACGAAGCTTCCTTGGACATGCTGGTTTTTACAGGAGGTTCACAAGGACTTCTCTAAAACTGCAAGACCTATGTTCAGCATATTAGAGAAAGAGATGAAATTTGTGTTTGATGAAAAATGATTGCAGGCTTTTGAGATGCTGAAACAGAAGTTGATTGAGGCTCATATTCTTATTGCTCCAAATTGGGAGCTTCCATTCTAGATGATGTGTGATGTTAGTAATATAGCAGTTGGAGCAGTACTTGGGCAGAGAAAGGACAAGGTGTTTCACTCCATATACTATGCGAGCAAAACACTTGACACAACCCAATCGAACTACACAGTTACTAAGAAGGAGATGTTGGCATCGGTGTTCACAATTGACAAGTTTAGGTCATTTTTGGTGGGAACCAAAGTGATAGTCTACACTGATCATGCGGCCATTCGGTACTTGTTCAACAATAAAGATGCCAAACCTAGGCTGATTAGTAGATCTTGTTGCTGCAAGAGTTTGGCCTTGAAATAAGAGATAAGAAGGGAACTGAGAACCAAATAGCTAATCATCTTTCCCGACTAGAGGATTCATCTCATGTGAAAAATAAAGGGCAGATTCGTGAAGAATTTCCTGATGAGTAGTTTCTTGCTTTGGACATGGCTCAGGTGCCTTGGTATGCGGACATTGTGAATTTTCTAGTGAGTGGTTTATTTCCACCTGGGGCATCAACACATCAGAAGTAGAGGTTAAAGTTTGATGCACACTTCTATATATGGGATGAGCCCTAATTGTTCAAGCAAGGTCCAGATCAGATGATGAGAAGGTGTATAGCTGAGCAGAAGGCGACATAAGTGTTAGAGAGTTGCCACGCGTTGCCATATGGGGGACATCATGGAGGTGAAAGAACTGCGTATAAGGTATTGCAATCTGGTATCTTTTGGCCCACCTTATTTAAAGATGCAGCTTTGATTGTGAAAGGTTGTGATCAGTGTCAGAGGATGGGCACCATTTCGAAGAGGCATGAGATGCCATTGAACAACATACTAGAGGTGGAGATCTTTGATGTGTGGGGGATAGACTTCATGGGACCATTCCCATCGTTCCAGGGTAATCAATGCATTCTAGTCACTATGGACTACGTGTCTATGTGGGTGGAGTCTATTGCATTGCCAACAAATGATGCCAAAGTGGTTTTTAAGTTCATCCGAAAGCACATCTTCGCCAGGTTTAGAACGCCAAGGGCGATAGTCAGTGATGGAGGTAAGCACTTTATCAATAACTCAGTTCATAGTCTGTTAGCGAAGTATAGGGTGAGGCACAAAGTGACTACAACATATCATCCCCAAACTAGCGGGCAGGTAGAGTTATTAAACAGGGATGTCAAGCAGATCCTCCAAAAGACTATGAATGCCCAAAGACTAGATTGGGCTGACAAGTTAGATGATGCCTTATGGGATAATCAGACTGCTTACAAGGAACCAATAGGGACTTCTCCTTATCGAATGGAGTTTGGGAAAGCTTGTCACTTACCAGCTGAGTTAGAGCACAAGGCATATTGGGTGATCAAGAAGCTGAATCTAGATGCTGAGTTAGCAGGAAGAAAGAGGATCACACAACTGCATGAGCTAGAAGAGTTTAGGATTCACGCCTATGAAAATGCAAAGCTGTATAAAGAGAAGACCAAGAGGTGGCATGACAAGCATATTGTGTCACACACCTTTGAGCCTGGTCAGTTAGTATTACTTTTCAATTCTAGATTGAATTTGTTGCTAGGGAAGCTTTGGTCTAAATGGAGTGGTCCGTTTGAGGTTGTGAGGATGACTCAACATGGTGTTGTAGAATTGCAAAACAAGGATAAAGGCTCAACTTTCCTTGTAAATGGTCAATAGGTCAGCACTACTTCGGTAAGGATGTAGATCGTGAGCTTGAAGTGCTCACATTGAATAACGAATGAGTCATGAGATGGGTTGTGCCGCGATGTTAAATCAGGCGCTACACGGGAGGCGACCCGTGAACCATTGTAATAGTTAGGATTTATTTGTTTATTTTAGTTCTTAGGAATTAGTAAAAAAAAAATAACATGATATATCAAGAAAAGTACAAAATATATGCGTCGTGCCACGACCAAAACTAAGGGGCTGGATGGGAGGTAACCCATCATGTTTTTTTACTAATGGGTGTTGAGCTGAAAATATGCAGGAAGAAGAAGTTTCACCCAAGGCAACTTCGTGCAGGGACCGCGTCACGGAGGTGAGGCAACATTTTGCCTCGCCAGGTCCAATTTTAGGTAGAGAGGTCCGTGTACTGGGCGCGTCGCGTAAGGGGCTTAGAATTTTGATTTCGACGGTAAGTTACTTTTACGTCAAAAAGAAGGCAAGATCGTACGATCCCCGCGACGCAAAGAAAGGGCCAAATATTGGCTTCGCCTGGAATTAATTTTCTAGTGGACTCTGTGCCTACCCCATGTTGCGCTCTAGGTGATTAATTTTTGTTTTTCATTAAATAACTGGATTTTACCCATTTTCTTTGGAAATTACCCGACCCCAACCCTTTTAACCCCGATTTCTCCCCTCTAATTCACCCATCCTTTCCCCTTTTTACTATTTTCACCACGATTTTCTCCCCTCCCTTCACCCCTATGATTTCTTCAAGTAGTGTCGTGTTCCATAGCAACACCCAACCTTCTTTTATATGTTTTACTGCAACTCTACATCACCAGGTATGCGCTTCTGCTTTGCCCTTGCGATTTTAGGCATGTGTAAATGTATTTTGCTATAGGTTGAGGTTTGCTCTTATTGTAGGGGTTTAGAAGTGGATTTTCCACTTGTCATGCTATGTATGTTGTTGTTGTTTGTGGTATTTTCGGATTCTTGAGTAGATACACTTTGAATCACTTGTATGTGGATTGTGAGTTCATCTGTGGATGGTGATTGGGTAACATTGTGGGTATGGGTCGGTTGGTGAAATCGCTAGAATGATGCTGCGGGTTTTGCTTGAAGGTAGGTGGTTGGTTACACATGTTTGGTTAAGGGAATAAGAGTTACTAGGAATTCAAAGTCTTGAGTAGAATTACCTAATTGTTATGCAACTGTGTTACAGGCTCCTGCTTGAGTTTTTATGCTATGTGATAGTTGTGTGCTTGTGTGAATTCTTGAGTAACACAAATAATGTATGCATTTCTTGGAAGGGGTTGTGAGTTTGTCTGTTGAGTTTGACTTGAGTATGTTGTTGGTCATTTTTGGGTAGTCTGAGTACTTAAGATGAGACTGCATTGAACTAAGTGTGGGGTGGTGTGAGCACACCACCCATATTTTTCTCATTATTCTGTAGTCATTGGGCATGAACTTTGTCTATGTTTGCAGGTCATCATGTCAAGATCATGATGACCCGGCAAGGAAGTGGTCAAGTCAAGCCAGAAGAAACGTACCCGAAGTAGGAATGTTCCACTTGCACCTCCAATCCCCAAGGGCTAAACTAGGCAATTTGGAGCCAAGGCTGTAACCAAAGAAAGGAAGGCTTGGTATAAAAAGCACACCGAGGCCACTTACTTCTCTGATGTTTGTATTGATAGGGACAACCTGGCGTGTGAGTTCCCCCGATCCTGAGGCGAATTAGGGAGTTGGGCATGGAGTTCATCTTTGCTGATCCAGAAGAGTGCAACTTGTACATGGTCCAGGATTTTTACGCTAAGTAGGCGCCCGAGGCATGGTCCCACTATGTGACAGTGTGTGGTAGGAATGTACCCATCACTCCTACAGGTATTAATGATATTTTGGGTACACCGCAGGACACAGACCTACTAGTGCTGACTGGGCTGAGCATACGCCCTCCATACCAGGCCATCCGACACATGCTATGCGGGCCACAGTCCATGGCTCAATTGACTAAGCACAGTGGAAAGAGATATCATCAATCTCTTTCCTACGTTCACATGCTTCGAGAGACAAGTGTTTGGCTGAAGGTGGTGATGAACTGTTTGATCCTGAGCCTACATTACACTGATATTACTCGTGACTGGTGTGCCCGGTTTATGCATTGATGACTAGCACAGAGTTGAACATCGGAGCCATCATAAAATCTTCTATGCGGAAGGCCCGGGTTCACAAGGGGCACATGTATGCTTTTGGTGGGCTGATTACAAAAATGTGTTGTATTGCAGGGGTCCCGGAGGAGCAGTTGGACTACATGACACCTTTGTACCCTACAATGGTGGATATTACTCGGACTAAGGGGCTTGATACTGACTTCGGCCCAACACTCACCACCGTAGAGCGCCACAGGAGAGATAAGTTGATCATGGCTAGGATGTATGGCCTCAAAATGCTATGACACAAGATTGGTGGCTGTCCATCTACTGATTTGGAAATATGGGAGGTCAATAAACGCTATCTTCTGAATGACCATGCTAAATCATTTCTTGGCATTGGTCCTGAGTTTCGGGGGTCGACTGAGAATGATATCCCGAATGATGAAGAGAACCTGCGCACGAGCTCAAATGTGGATTATGATTCAGAGGAGAAGATGGACCCAGCACAAGCTGGTGTGAGGCTGATGAAGGTGATGCCATGGAGCACTGATAAGGGAGTTTTTTTTTTTTCACCTTACCTTTCGAACTTTGTTGAAATTTTGAAATGCACTGGGGGTAGTGCTATTGTATAAGTGTGGGGAGAGGGTGAAAAAAATATATGATCTGTACATATATGGTGTTGAGAATTGTCTTCTGTTTTGTTTGATTTTGGGTTCCTTAGTAGTTGTTTTTGGTTCTTTAGCCAAGAATAGTCCTTTTGAACCGTAAAAAAAATATAGTCATAGATTGAGTCACGCTGCCCAATGATAAATAGATGACGACCGTCTTAAGGGCAATTTTGTCATTGAGTCTTAGGTTTGATTGTGCTGAAGCTGAAAATCCCTGAAGGAAGTATGTATGAAAAGCATGGTTGAAATTGATGTATGAATGCAGTTGAATTCTTGTATATGATTTGAATGTGCAACTTAAGCATAATCAGAACCTTCTACGTGACATGATTGTGTGCTGGGATTAATCCATTTTGAATACAACTTGTGCTAGGAGCGGTGAGTTTTGTATGATATCCATGATTGCATCTGAGTCTAGAACTTGCCCAGCTTGTTATTGAAGTGAAATACAAGTGGTATTATGTTTGAAAGGTGATAACAAGCTTTCTTTGAATTATTTGAAACTTGAGCCTGTTCAGAAAGAAGATCCCTAGTCTAGCCCAATTGAGCCTTTTAGCCTTGATTTTGTTCTAACCCACATAATAAGCCGAATCCCTTTTATTGATAACGTAGTTTTGATCCCAACCCCTAATGCACTATGTTAGAAAGAACGGTAAAAACAACGAAAAGAGTAGATAGGGCGAAAATGCGTAGTTGTTGGGGAAGAATGAAAGAAAAGGCAACTGATACCCTATGATTGTGAATTTGAGATTAGCCCTGGTCCTCAAGACATTGTGCACTTCAACTAGGAGAAACCCATGTTGAAGGTGGCTAACTTAGTGGATACCTTGATGATGGCCCTGGCCGTAAAAAGGGCAATGTGAACCTTAACTCAAGAGAGATCTCTGAGTCAAGGGTGGCTATTGTTGAGTGTCAAAAAAAATAAAATTGTGAGGAAATAAAAGGGCAAGCAAGCAATAAGGCAATAAGGCAATAAGGCAAGGTTAGTAACACTAGTGAAATCTTGTGAAGAAGAAGGGTGCTAATGAAAAGACAAAGTTGTGAATGTAAGAAGAGAGCTGAATATAGTGCATTAGGGAGGACATGTCACTTATCACATCTAAATGAATCCTCCCCTACCTTAAGCCTACAACACACACAAACCAAGTCCTGTTTGATTTTGAGCATTTTACACTTTATTAGTAGAGATGTACATAATGGGCAAGCTTAGCATGCATGTGTGATGTTGATTAATGAGTAAGAGTGCAGATTGTCTGCAAAGTCCTTAATTTATATTCAATTGGCTAACTTGAGTGTATGGACTATTCCTTGGAGTGTGGGGCACTTATTGTATGAAGGATAGGTGATTGGCAATGGATTATATGTCGTGAATGCATTGGTTGCAAAAAGTTTTCCAGTCATCTACATGAGTTATGCATATTATAAATGAAAATATGGTTGTGTGAATTGTGAACAGATCCTTGGAAGTTAGTAGTGGATGCACAAACCAGTATAGTGAGTCTAGGTCTAGGTCTAGGAGTTGTTAGTAGTTGTTCGAGGACGAACAAAGCTTTAAGTGTGGGGTAGTGATCTTAGGCATATTTATATGCCTAGAATGCTAATTATGCCCACATTTACGCCTAGTTAGAATTCAAAATGTATTCGTTTGTAGTCGTATAGAGTCTTTTAGTTGTTTATGAGATAACCAACATGATTAGTTGTGTAGGTGAGCTTAATTGGAGAAATGAGCGCAAAAAGGGACAATGGAAGAACACAGAGGATTCAAGTCAAAAGAGAGTAGGGAAAAAGCTGGAGGAAAAGCCACTAAGGCAGTTCCATATCCTCTCTGCGTTGCGGAGCTATAATTTGGCTTGCGAAATTATGAATTGAGGCAGAACCCTCCGTGTAGCTAGCGCGTCGCGGAGAAAAGTCCCAGGTTTTATTCGAAGAAGCAATTGCAAAGCAGAACACTCCATGGATTGCCTGTGTCGCGGATGAGGCCAAAGTGCCTGGAATAAGAATTTGGAAGCCCCTCCGCGTCGCACCTTGAAGTCCCAGATTTGGCCGTTACGACTTTTAGTATAAATAGGTCATTATTTTATTTTACTAATGTTTCTTTTTCTGGGTTTAAAAAGCGACGAACTTGGAGTACGTTTTTTGTAGCTTTTAGAGTTATTTCTTAAACTCTTTTCCTTTCAATAGTTGGATGATTCATAACCATTGTATGATTGATTATTGGACTATGAGTAGCTAAATACCCTAGTTCTAGGGCTGTGGCTACATGATGATTGTAATTGATTGAGTTGTTTTTGGGTTTATTACTGACTATCACATGAATCTTTTTTATGTTCTTATTTTTCATATTTCATGATTGATCACCATAGAAATAAATTCATTGTCCGAATTGAACTCGGGAGAGGAATAAGAGGATAGAACGTGGGGCATAAGGAGCTTGTTGAACTCTAAATAGCTAGGGTTGATTCATTTCTAGGATAGGAATATACCTAGAGACCTCACT
This sequence comes from Solanum bulbocastanum, assembly GCA_037074985.1. NCBI lineage: Eukaryota > Viridiplantae > Streptophyta > Magnoliopsida > Solanales > Solanaceae > Solanum > Solanum bulbocastanum. The sequence continues at coordinate 15,793,549 of CM073602.1, read as the reverse complement.
TGGGTCACCATACAGGAAGATAACTTAATGCTCGGTAGGTAATCATTCTATCCCCGTTCAACGATGTAGTTAGGGTGTTATCTATCGTAGGCGATTAGAGGTCGGGAGACCATGATCATACATCTAACCCTATGATTCATTGATTCGATAGTTAATAAATACCCATATAAATGATATTGATTGCATCAATCCTGATAGAAGCTGCAGCCCTGGACCTTTCCCAAATCATTGTTTGAAACCCGTGAAACTGAATCGTGTTAGTTACATTTATATTTGTTCTTTTTGAGCATGAATTTTATGGATTGTGCTAAATAGTGTATTTTATTTGTAGGATTAAACTGATGTAAAGTTGAAGAAGTTTGAAGCTAAAATGAATTAAAGATGAAAGGTTGAAGAAGGAAATCAAACAGACAGCTTAATAGATTAAATTGAATATTATATTAATATTTATATATATAGAAAATATCAGCAGAATTCAAATTGAATTGCTGCCTGCTGCGCCGTGTCATTCACATGAGGCGAAACAACTCCAAAGCTTGAGGCGGCCGTACTCTTTGACGGGGAAGTCGAATTCCGTTTGGTTTTGGAATCACAATTGGTTTTGGACTCAACTATTCTATTTAGGGTTTCTTACGTCTATAAATAGTCCATAAAAATAATTATTAGGGGGAGGAGGATACAATGTGAAAATAATTTTTGATTTAGGGTTTTTCTTTTCTTCTCTTTTATTTTATTTTAAATCTTTTCTTTGAATGATTCGTTGTAATTGCTCTATGTCTATGTGGAGTTAAACTTCTCGTTCTTGGATTATATTTACTTACAAGATGATTGTTTAGTGATTTTGATTCGGCATGATTTGTTTATCATATTAGTTGTTCTTATATTCTTGTGATTATTATTTTGATGCTTGATCACCATTGAAATAGACATATTGTCTGAATTGAACTCGGGAGAGGAATAAGAGGATAGAACGTGGAATATAATGAGCATGATTTTCTCTTAATAATTAGGGTTAATTTGTATCTAGGATAGGGATATACCTAGAAACCATGCTTGGTCACTATACAGGAAGAAATGGTAATGCTCGATACATAATCCATTCTATCCCCGCTCAACGCTGTAGTTAGGGTGTTTTTTATCGTAGGTGATTAGAGGTTGGGAGACCATGATCATACATTTAACCCTATGAATCAATAACTAGATAATCATATAAGTTGATGAAATTGATGCTAAACATGATTGTTAGTTAAATTATAATCCTAGATCGATTCATTCATTGATTGTGTAAATATCTATCTTTTCTTAGTTAATTGCTTTTTAGTTATTTTATTTTTATTTTTAGTTTAGTTAATATATTCATCTTTTGAAAATCCTCCCCCTTAAATAAATAATTAGAATTAATATAATTTAGTAAGAATAATTAATTGACAAGTCCTTTGGGTTCGATAATCCGGTTCTTTTAAGAGCCGCTATATTACTTGTGTGACTGTGTACACTTGTATGTGTAATTGGAAGCAACATAAAACACCCTAGAAACCTCAAAAAAGTTATTCTAAGGTTGGGAGGAAAGGAGAGAGAGATTTCTAGCGTGAAGATGTCAATGGATTGCAAATTTTCGGTGAAGATCACTATGACGAATTCCGAAAATAAGAATCAAAAATCAAAATTCTGTGCAGCTGTTTGGCACCTAGGTAGGCTAGGTTTATGAATTGATTAACTTAAAACTATGCTTAATCTGTAATATATGTAAATTCATGGTAGGATTTATGCGCAGGCCTTCGTGTACCGAAGGATCTATGGTTCAAACCCTAGAAAGAAGCCATAGACGATGACTTAGGGCTGAGTATGGTCGAATTAGGGTTTGCATGGTGTGCAGGATGAGTAAATCCATTGTATGAGATGGTAGTGATTATAGAATTGTGTGATGTATGATGTTCTTGCTTCATTATGATACTTGCATGTATATGAATGTTGCATTATTGATCACACTTGTTGAATATGAGATAGAGGAATGAGGGATGACATGAATCATGACTTAATCGTGTGATCTTGAGAATATACTTGTGATTGTGATTCTGGTATGATGAATGGATCGATTTCCATGTTCCGACACAACTAACTTGGATCGGTTGCCACGTTCTAGCATAACTAACTTGGATCGGTTGCCATGTTCCAGCATAATTATGAGATCGGTTGCCACATTTCGGCATAAACCTTGGATCGGATACCGCGTTCCGGTATGCTAACTGTTTGGATTTGGGTTCCATGAGAGGACTAATGATTTACATAATCGTATATGTTGATGATATTATACATGTTCAATATATGTATATGATTAAATGGTGGTGATGACTTATATATGTTGCACTTAGTGGGTATATTGTTGTATTGGCATATATTTGATTGTTCTGTGTGTTAAGCGAACTTGTTGGGTATAGTGAAAGGGTAAAGTGTTCAAGGGGCGAGAGATGGATAGTGAGAGTTGTTCGTGTGTCGTAATGGCGGGAAGTAGAGGTAGTGTATGCGAGGGAATATGCACAAGTGGACTTCACCTTGGGAAAAGAGTTTGGGTTTAGTGGTAAGGAAGTTTGAGGTGGGGTACTATGTGACCATGGTTGAGTAACATGATAAGAAAGTAAGGGTACGAAGTGAGTGGTTAGTTGGAATCCTGGTAGGTGTGATTGGGGATTTGCTAATGTGTTAGAACGATGAGGCTATGATCAAGTACCTGGTAGGTAGGCTGATTGAGAAGGATGTTAGTAATCGGAGTACTAGTGTATATTGGAGGTATTTCAAGAGAGAGTGAAAGTGGAGAAGCGAGTGTTATATTGCATGACCTTACTAGTTGGTTTCTTATATTATGCGGTGGGTGTTGAGTTGACCGATGATGCCTACCAGTACGTGTGTTTGTACTAATACTACTCTTGCTTTGTATTTTGACACTGTCTGGATGCAGGTTGGTGATGTTTCATTAGATGAAGATGAAGAAATTATCTAGCAACTTCTATTCTTCCTTCCGCATGGTGGGAGCTGGGTCTTTTGTTTATCTTGTCCAATTATACTCTTAGTAGCTCTTGTACCTCTTTAGACTAGATCCTTGTTAGTTGTAAAATTACTTTACAAGTTTTAACTAAATGTGTGTCTAAGGATATTATTTTTAAAATCATATTACTATATTTATCTCCGTTTGTTTAAATTTTCTGCATGTTTAACTATTGGGATATGAGGGCTCTCCTACTTAGGTGTTAGAGTGGGTGCCCGCACGGTCCGGTGGGTTGGATCGTGAAATATACCTAATAGAATATATTTGATATTTGATTTATGAAATTCAACCACCTCTAATGATTATATAGGTGTTACTTCTCATTGTGTTTATACAAATTTAATTTTACAAAAGAAAGCTTTGATGTTTCATCATGTGTCTCCTTCCTATTGTGGTGCCATTTTAGGTCTAAAATTTGTCAATATATTTAAAGAAAAAAAATTGAGTAGAAAATGTTATTAATAACCTCGTATAATTCACACTTTAATGATGGTAGTGTGGATAGGCTGATTTAATATTTTAAAGTTAATGAATCCCTTGCTTTGCACGCAAAATTTGTGCATATTTAATATGCTAACCATCTTTTGCATTTGATTGTCAAGTAATTGAGACTGCGATATGCAACATTAGAGAAAATATAAAATATATGAAAGGATCTCAGATAAGGAACAAAATGTTTATAGAGTGTTTTAAGAACCTCGACCTAAAGTTGAATAAAAAGTGCATCAAGATGTATTGACAAGATGAAATTATACATTCTTGATGCTTGATGGTGTTTCTTTTTTTTTTTTTTTTTTTAAACTATTATTGGGAATTTTCTGATTTTAAGGTACTTAATACTATAGTTTAATTGAATTCCTTCATAAGAGGATTGAGTTAAAATTGAAAGGATTGCTAAGTTCTTGAAGCCTTTCTATGACGATTCTTGTTTGACCTGTTTCATTTTCCACACGTTACCTTCTGACTCACCCACTTATCGAATAAGAATTTTACCCCATAATGATAGCCCCTCCTCTTTTTGGATATTTGTGATTTATGATTGGAAAATGAAAAGGTTCTGAGACACCATTCGACGGGATGCATATCTTCAAATATTAGATGCTTAATTTAAACACGTATATTTTATACAATTATGCCAAAATCACGATCAATTATCAAGGAAATGATGACTTTTCTTTCCCGAAATTCTTATAAAAATTTCCACTTTACTCTTTTGATAAATCATCTTCAAACTTCTTATATTTTCTTCTAAAACTTTCTTCTCTTTTCTATAAACTCTCCATTCTCATAATCTTGCTCAAGTTTTACATGAAAATAGATCCTTACAATTTTTTTTCTATCACCTACCACCTTATCAACGTTTTCTTCACGTAAACTTTATGAGTCATACACCATCCATAGGAGCTCTTTGACTTTTAAGATATTTTCAAAATTTATTGATGGTGAGTCTTGCACCAGCAAAGGCCCTTCAAAGTCAATGAAGAAGAAAACAAACAAAAAGGGTAATGTCGATGAACCCATTACTTGATCGATTTTACCAAATAACTGGATATTTGACAAATGTTGTTAATCAGGGTGTGTTTACCCATTTAAGTATCATATTTTATTCATAATTTATCTAATTTCTGAATATAAGCTCACATATATCCAGATGTTTGATGTATAATTGTTGTTATGAGCTAATATATATGAATATAATGATTTCAGGCTAAAAGTAGCAATGATTGACCTGAAAGATGGATTCAAACTAAAAGCATAACATCCTATATTGAAATAAAACCAAGTCAGACTAAATATGGTAGTCCATGACATAGGGCACACACCTCACATTAGATCCTGCATTGTACTTGTTGGTGAACTCAATTCAGAGATGAATTTTTCCTGTAGTGAACTTGTGTTGCAAATGAAAAGAAAGTAAAATCTCGTGGTGACCGTCCCGACATAAACCTACTACTCTGCAATGGGGTTTGTGCCGCACACCTATGTTTCAACGAGGTCAATTGAAAAATTAAAGTCAAAGATGAGTCCACTTGGGATTGGTAGATATTTCCCACTGTTAAAAATAGATCATATGGATGATATTTCTAGGGTTATGAATCGCCAATAAAAAATATGTTTCTTTGTTCATTGTTATGAACTCCTCCATAATTATTTTTAGCATTAGTTTATTTTTCCATAGAGATTATTGTGTTACAAATAAGATATTATTGCACGAGCTACAATAATTCAAGGTTTATTTTGTTTCTTCTCATCTGAATTTTCTTTAGTTATTACATTCTTACCATTCACATCTTGTCAGGAGTAGCTAAGTCTCATAATCGAAGTTATAAAAATTAGAGTAGAGATAAGGGTAAGATATTCTTCACATTAAAGTCTTCGCACGAAGGTGTGATTGTTGTGCATTAAGGCTCGTTCGTAAATATTGTCTTTTTAATGATTGCAAACATTAATAATTTGCTCATATTCTGACTTGCTTGAAAAAAGAAGTTAAGATTAGAAAAAATGACCATTAACAGGGATTTGAGGCTACCAACTCCAACCCAATAACTTAATCTAGAGATAAGATAGATAACCTGAGACATATGATGATGACCAAATCAAATCCATGCCCAAAGGCTAGAAGCACTTATGATGGAATTCTTCTAATTGAGCCGAGAGGCTTTAGAAAATGAATTCGTTAGTTTTCCATAATAAATACACCTAGATGATTTAATTGGAATTATGTGTTTGAATTTGAATATCTAGGAACCATAACTCTATTTTGTCTTTAATTCTCGATAGAAAATTGCAGTATAAATTAGTTAACAAATCCCCATAAAACACCTCATTTGAAATAATAATCATTAGATAAAATTATCTTAACAAATTATAAGTTCTCCCACAGCGCTCTTTATAGGATTTAACTTCAACCTAGTTGGTTTTTTATATTTTGAAAACAACAATTTTATTTCCATTTGAGGGTATAATTTGAGCGACATCAAAATTATGGCGTTGTTGCCAAGGAATAAAGTTTAAGGATAAGTTTTTCTTGAATTAATTGATTATTGTTTCGTAAATTACTTTGGTGGTTGTTTTTGTCCATTGTAGGTTTACCTCAGGGTATATTCGATATTAGAAGTCAAGGATCTCCACTAGATTTATTTGATCCTAAAATTGAACACACACGACGACATCTAAAATTGAATTTCCCTTAGGATGAGTATGATGATTAGAAGGCAGTGGCCAAAGAAAATAATAAGAGGAAAATAGCAAACATGGGCCAAGTGATGAACTCCTCTCTACCTCGATTAATATATAAATTTCTTATTGAGCCAGATATCAGCTTCATTAAATCAAATGAAAAATAACACTTTGCTGAGTGACACTATGGCTAATCTAAAGGCTGAAGGAGGTAATATGAGTCATTATATGGATTAAGACTCAGAATGACATAGTGTTTAATGACTATGTGATGATAGTTGATAGACCACAAAAGATAAATAAAAAACTCTAAAGAGCTGATTCAGAAGAGGTGAAAAAGATTGTAAGTGATCTGGCTAGTATTGAATAGTTGGAAGTTATTGATGTCGAACATAAAAAAGATGAAACTCATGAAGAGAAAGAGAATTTTATCGTCAAAGGAAAAACTGAGGAATAAATCGTATATATGACAATGCCTATTGGTAAGCATCCTTAGTTCTTTCCATAGAGGTTGAAGAAGAATAAAGAGGAGGTCAGTTTCAAAAGACTCTTCAATATCTTCTAAAAAGTGCATATAGACATATCATTTATAGCCCCATTAAGAAACATGTCAAAATCTGCAAAATATCTACATGATGTAGTGGCATGCAAAATACTCTTAGGCAATTGTTAGATGGTAGCACTTACTGAAGAAAAATATTTTCCTTTCTGTTATTAAATAATTGTATTCTTGCAAATCAAACAAATAAAATAATACATAAATCAGATACATAAAATACAAAAATATTTGATATTTTAAATAAATATTGAAAGTGTGGCTAAACGGTCCTATTAAATATCAAAATATTGGCATTTTGAAATTTTTTCCTATTTTAATTTTATAGAAGGGGTCTCCTATCTAGGCACTAGAGTAGGTGCCCCATGACCCGGTGGTTTGGGTCATGACAATTCTTTTGTTAAGATTATCTTTTTAATGATTGAAAATATTAAGAACTCACATGTTATTGAAATTTAGGGAGAAGAAAGCATTTGGTAAATTTCTGATTTCATTCAATGAAAAATTGAATTAGAAAAGAAGAAAATATCTCAATTATATACACTTAACTATGATGTAACTGCTCTAGTTAACTAACTTGACTCTAGTTAATTAACTAACTTCTAACTAACCAACTAACAAATGGAATCTAACTAACTAATGAAAAATAACTAATTACATAATTAGCTGACTAAGCACTATCATCAATACTCCCCCTCAAGCTGGATGTACTGAAAACATTCAAGACTCCAAGTTTGGCTAATAGAAAATCATGTTGTGACCGACCAAGAGCTTTAGTTAGAAGGTCTGCCTGTTGGTCTTTAGTGTTGATGTAGCTAGTTTTAATCAAGCACTGTTGAACCTTCTCCCTAATGCAGTGGCAGTCGATCTCGCTATGTTTGGTCTTTTCGTGAAAAATAGGATTTGCAGCTATCTGTATGGAAGCCTTACTGTCATAATGAATGATGGAAGAATTGGTTAGATGCACCCCAGTTCTTTAAATAGGCTTGTGACCCAAACAACCTCAGCTTTCAATATTGCCAAACTTCTATACTCTACCTCAGCTGATCTTTTGGATATTGTATTTTGCTTCTTAGATTTCCAAGAAATCAATGAATCACTAAACTTCAATATGTAACCAGTGACTGATTTCTTGGTGCTCAGGCATGCAGCCTAATCAACATCACAATAACCAGTTAAAGTAGGACTCTTGTTGGAGCTCATAAGTAATCCCAAACCTGGACTTCTTCTTGATATATCTGATTACTCTAAGTGCTGCATTTCAATGTGAGAGTTTAGGTTGTTGCATCTATTGACTCAAGGTTTGAAGAGCAAATGCAAATCAGGCCTTGTGTTTGGTCAAATATAGAAGTTTGCCAACCATTCTCTGATATTTATGAATATCATGAAACAACACATCATTTACACTGATATAAAATTTTGTAGAAGTGAGCTTTATATTGCATTCCAAGGGAGTAGTAGCAGGCTTAGCTCCTGCAAGCCCTGCTTCATATATTAGCTCTAAGATATATTTCCTCTGATTCATCACTATACCACTGCTGGATCTACAAAATTTTATGCTTAAAAAATATCTCAATTTCCCCAAGTCTTTGATCTTAAAATGACTATGCAATACCTCCTTAGTGTCCTGAACAATCATAGGATCATTACCTGTGATGAGAAGGTCATCCACATACACTAACACAATGACCAAACCATTGGTGTTCCTTTTGGTAAACAGGGGATAGTCCAAGTGACTTTGAACATATCCAGATTTCCAAAGGGCTTCAATAAGCTTAGCATTCCACAGTCTTGATGCCTGTTTGAGTCCATACAAGGACTTGACAAGTTTACACACATGATGTTTATCTGCACAACCAAAACCTTTAGGCAATTGCATATATACCTCCTCAAATAAGTCACCTTTAAGTAGGCATTGAACACATCCATTTGGAGATTTGCCAATTTTCAACTGCAGCCAAGGCAATGATCGACCTGATTGTAACCATCTTAACCATTGAAGCAAAAGTCTCTTGATAATCAATACAACCTATTTGGCTATTTCCCTTAGCTATAAGCTTTGCCTTGAATCTATTAATCTTTCCATCAACCTTGTACTTGATCTTAAAAACCCATTTGCAACCTATTGTAGATTTCTTCTTCTCAGGCAATTTGACAATCTACCAAGTTCCATTTTCCTCCAAAGGTTTGATCTCTTGTTGCATAGCTACCACCCATCTAGGATCCTTAAAAACTTCCTCATAGCTTCTAGGTTCAACCTTTGTTGAGAAGTTACCGAGAAAAACTTGATATCCATGTGACAAGTGATGGTAATCAACATAATTAGCAATGGAGTATGGATGATCATGGTTAGTTGCATTAGTGGCATAATCCCTCATCATAACTGGTGGATTAGATGCTCTAGTAGATTGTCTAGGACCTTGTTCAACTGACACATGCTCTGAATGATGTCCCAGTGTATCTTCAAAATCATCTCATGTAACTTCTAATTAACCCCTCTAAAACTGGATCTTCAACGCCATTTTTTGCAATCATAGGAACCATAAGAGAGCCATTCTCATGGTCATCTTCCATATAAGTTGTACTCTAAGGAAATAATAATGATGGTTGATCCTTCTGTGTTTTCTATGTTGCAACAAATGGATACACTCCTTCCTTGAAAATGACATCTCTGCTTACTAAAACCCTTTTCTAATGTAAGGTTAGCACAATGTAACCTTTCTGAGTGAAAGCATATCCTAACAACACACATGGTTCAGCTCTTGGTGAAAGCTTGTCATTTTTGACAAGTTTGGTAACATAGCACAAACAACCAATGGTCTTCAAATGGTCCAAAACAGGTTGATGACCATGAAAAATTGCATAAGGTGTTTGTCCTTGAAGCACAATTTTAGGTATTCTATTGATCAAGTAAACAACTGTTAATACACATTCTCCCCAAAATCTTATTGGGATAGGACCTTGAAATCGAAGAGCCCTAGCTACTTCAAGAATGTGTCTGTGCTTTCTTTCCACAACTCCATTTTATTGAAGAGTATGTGAACAACTACTCTCATGAATAATACCTAGAGATTCAAATAATATTCTGCAATTCCTATTATAGAATTCAGTCCCATTATCAGACCTAACCTTCTTGATGGACTTATTGAATTGATTATGAACTAAAGTGAAGAAACATTATATAATAGAAAACACATCACTCTTAGATTTCATCAAAAACAACCAAGTCATCCTTGAATGATCATAAACGATTGTAAAAAAAAATCTATATCCAACATGAGTAGGGACTTTATAGGGACCCCATACATCCATATGAATCAAATAAAAAATAACATTAGTTCTAGAAGTACTTGAAGGAAAAGGAAGTATGGTCTGTTTAGCAAGAGGACAGACTAGACACTTATTACATATTTCTTCATCTGTAGTCTTCTTGATCAAAGATAGCTACTTCAACACCTTTACTACAGGATGCCCAAGTCTATTATGCCATGTTATTCCCTTTGAATCCTTGTTATGCACTAACATGTTGTGATCTTCTTCATGCTTAACCTTATTTGAATAGTGTTTGGGAAAGTAATAGAGTCCTGCCCTCTCTTTACCAATCCCCTCCACCTCTCCATTGAAGAGGTCCTGTAACACAAAATACTCAGGAAAAAATTTCACAGAACATTTCAATTGTTTGGTCAGTTGGGAGATTGATAACAAATCAAACTTGAAGTCTAGTACCACCAAGATATTGTTCAAAAATTCACTAGTTGATAGGTTGCAATTACCAATGTGATTGACTGATGTTATGTGTCCATTTGTAGGTGTACTTTTCTACCATTATTAGAGCTAGTTATCTCAACTAAGTTAGTAAGCTTAGAGGTCATGTGACATGTGCACCTGAATCAATAATCCACTCTCCTTTTTTGTTACTACACTCTTGTGAATTTAGTTTTTCATTTACTGAAAAGGGATTAATGGGAATATATGTTGTATAGGCGATGTGCATATTCTCCACTAACTCAGTTCCTCCTTACCTTGCTTGTACTAGATTGTTAGAGGTTCCTGAATTGACTTAACCATCAACTGGTCCAAGTCCTAAATGCAGGTAATCGTGACCTGCATATATAGATCCAAGTTCTTCCCTCTCAGCATAAGCATGATTTGCAATTTCCTTCCTGCATTCATCATTCCTACACCTAGTCTGACCTTCTTCTTAAATTTCCAATAAGTTGGATAACCATTTAGCTTATAACATATGTCCTTGGTATGCCCATGCATTATACAATAGTCACAAATCAAATGCAGTTCTTCTTTGGCTTATAGTTACTATAGTTGTTGTTTCCACCACTTGAGTATCCACCTCGTCTAGTGTAAAATGCCATTGGATCATGGTAAGTACCTCTTTCATTACCAGCGTACATCATTGAATCAATAACCTGCGAATTATCCCCAATAGAACTGAAATTAGCTCTTTCATTTCTAGGATACATCACAGAATCAGGTGTTTTTCTCATTAACTGATTATATCTTCCAGCATACATAACCAAGGATTCATGAACATCCTTACTTAATTTCGATCCAGCTACTATACGTTGACTTTTATCAGAAATTATCATAGCATAGGCCTTGCTTACACTAAGCAGAGGATTCATCATCAAAATTTGACCGCGTGCATGATTATATACCTCATCCAATCCCAATAGAAAGGCAAATAAATGTAGAAACTGTAAATGATCAACATATATCCTAGAATTATCACAATTACAAGCAGGTGGAGGTACTAATGCATCAAATTCATCCTATATAAGACGCAGTTTAGTGAAATACCAGACACTGTCGAATTCTCGATGCAATTGATAACTCCTTGATCCATCAACCTTATTAAATCTTTCATTGAGATCTACCCAGACCATTGCTGCATCTGAAGCATATACAATTTCACTTAATAGTTCCGTATTCATGATCCAAGCAAGCACGAAAGCATTGCATTTCTCCATGCTTCTCCAATTCATATTTATAATCAGATTTCCTACACGTTCCAAGGAAAAAACCCAGCTTGCTCTTTGCTCGAAGATATATCATCATGGATCTGTTCCCCAGTGAATAGTTCTCAGTTCCTGTGAGTTGAACTGATGTTAAAACACTTCCCGGAGTATCCGATGGATGAAGATATAAGGAACAATTACGATTTTTCTCTATTCCTTCAATAGTATCTGTAGTTCCTGCAATTGCAACATTCTCATCAGATGTCGTCGACTCCACGATTCTCAAGCTCTGTTAATGGCGAAGGTTCCAGAAGCAGAGAAGAACAATGAAAACAAAAAACTATCAATGAATCTCACGGATCCATGAGCTCTGATACCATACTGAAATTTAGGGAGAAGAAAACATTTGGGAAATTTCTAATTTCATTCAATGAAAAACTGAATTACAGAAGAAGAAAATATCTCAGTTATATACACTTAACTATGCTGTAACTGCTCTAGTTAACTAACTTGACTCTAGTTAACTAACTAACTTCTAACTAACCAACTAACAAATGGAATCTAGCTAACTAATAAAAAATAACTAATTACATAATTAGCTGATTAAGCACTATCTTCAATACATATATTCTGACTTACTTGGCAATGAAAATTAAGTATAGGAAAAAGTATAATTAATACGAATTTAGAGATACCAACCTCGATTAAATAACTTGTGATAGATATAGGATAGATAACAAGACATATGATGATGAATAAATTAAATTCACACCCAAGTGTCGAAAAGACTTAGGGTGAAATTCTTCTTGTTAGGCTGAGAGACTTTACAGGATGAATAAATTCGTTAGTTTTACATAATAAAGATACATAAATTAGTTGATAGTGAATTATCTATTTGAATTTCGATATCTAGGAATCATATCTCTAGTTTGTCTTTTATGTCTTGGTAAAAAATCATAGTATAAATTGGATCCATAAAACCCCCATTTGAAATAATAATCATTAGATGCAGGGCAGTTGAATTTTATCATGCTGAAAAGATCAAGTTGAATTTAGTTACCCTCAGCCACGTGATATGATGTTATGCCCTAAAACTTTTTCAAGGGAAAAGAGTCCTCCTCTCTATCATGGATGACAATCACCATATCAGCAGGGTTGGATGGAAAGATTCAGTCTTGAAGTATCTTAATTTTGCAATTTAGGGGTGTACATGGGGTTCATTCGGATTTTTAAATATTAAATCAAACTATTTGTGTTGGATTTTTAAATCTAAAAATCAAATAAAACTAATAAAACTTGAGTTTTTCAATTTTATTAGAGTTACTAATATCTATGGACTATAACATTTATTGGTCCATTCAAAATTGTAAATCTTAAATGTGAAATTATATGTCACAAGATAAAAACTATGAAAATGTATAAGAAATATTAATTATATCAAAATAAATACTTTTATGTATAAAATAAATTTTAAAAATTATATATACTAAATGTCGGATTGGTTTGATCTCGGATTGACTTTTTTAATTAAAACCAAGCAAATAAAGTATAGTCAATTTTTTTTTTTTCAAATACCAGATCTTATTCGCGAAAGGTTCGACGTGTTGGTATAGAGACTGGTACCATGGCAAGAGGCCATCAAGCTCCACACAAATATTCCTAGGACTGAACTATAAATATTTCCTCCTCCCTCATTTGTAAGACATGATTTTTATTCCATTTATTCAGGATAATTCCATTAATTTATTTCATTATTGTTATTCTATATTCAGCTCGTTGTTTATAAATTTGCCTAGTACGTATACATTTTATAAGCAAGTTAATTCATCACAATCTAATTGTTTGGTTATTTCAATTGACATATCCTTAAATCACATATATGAATTCAACTTTGAGGGTTGTACCTTTTTTTTTTTGTTTTTAAACCTGTCATATAAGATGTTAAAATTAAACAGTTGTCAATTAGTTAGGATAAAGACAGTCTTTTTGAGATATACTGACTAGAAATGATAAACAAATTGAAATAGAGAAAGAATTTAAAAGAGCAAAAGGAAATTCATGCTTTCTCGAAGGATTATGTGATTTAGGTTGGATATCGTCTTACAAGCAGAAATTTAAATTTATAATTGGATATTTTATGGTACCATGAAATAACCAACAAGAGCACGTTCATCTTCAACTGAATATTGGCAATTACTAATGTGGCTAGGCAAGTATGATAATTTTGAAGTGTTTTGTTTAATGTGTGGGCAAATTAGGAGAAATAAAATTAAAAATAAAGATATTTGAGACAAGGTAGGAATGACTCCAATCTAAGATAAGATACGGAAATTGAGGTTGAGGGTGTTAGGACATGTGTAGAAAAAATATACGGATGCCCCAGTGCAGATGTGTAACAGGTTGTCTATATATGATGGTTTCAAGAGAGGTAGAGATAGAAGGGAAAAGGTTAGTTAGTTAGTACTTCATTGAGTGTTGTATTGCTCTTGTTGCTTTTTCTTGTCCTTTGAATTTGGTTATTATTTGTCATTTTTTACACTTTGATTAATTATCGTTGTGTCTTGTTATGACTATTGATTAGAATAATTTGTCAGATTATCTATAATATTTTTTCCATTATTTCTTTTGCTATACTTGTTTGGAGTGTTTTTTCTTGAAGCTACTTTTCATATTGCATCTAACTTGATATGAATCAATGACTGTCCAATTAGTGTTTAGTAAAAGATGTGAAATGCGACTATATCTATAACCACTAAGTTATGTTCCCACACAAGGAAACATACAAGTTTAAAAAGGCATCATTGGGTCAGAGTCAAGACATGCAATTTGAGAGAATCTCAAGCAAGTTGGGCATTTATTAATGCAAATTGTAAACTTGAGGATTTAGGTATTGGTAGATTGTGTTCATCTCGAATATACACTTGTACTTGACAAAAATGCTTTTTCATTCACTTTTACATTTTCATAACTGTTTTATTCTCTCGTAATTTTATGATATATTAATAAATAAAATATATATTTTATCATAATATATGTATTAAATTATTAATTGATGTATATTGTCGATGGACTTAAAAATGTTTTGCAATTAGTAATTAAAGTTAAGGTAAAAGAAGAAAATATAATTTTCTCTTGAAATGCTAGTATGGACAAACAAAAATGAAAATTTATTTTTTATAAATTGAACAAATAAAATAAAAGTGAGGAGAAAATGTGTAATTGAGGAGGTTGTATATATTTTGGATATTCATTTATGAGAAAATAGGGGTTAATTAATTGCACGTTTTTGTTTTCGATATTAATAAACCTCACTGAGAAATGGAAATGCACATTACCATTCCTTTTTCTTTTGCTTCTTTCTTTGCGATGAAAATTGAAGAGGAACTTTAAATTTAATATCTCAAAAGGTCATTCAATTTGGAGAATTTATCTAACCAAGTTATTAAACTTTGTTTTGTATCAATAAAATCACTCAACTTAGATATCTGTATCAATAATGTCACTCACCTAAATTTATTATTGAAGTAATCAAATTTAACATGATAAAATAAATTATTTTATTATATCATGTTCATTACTAATACGTAAATAAATAGCTCAACTTTGCGTATTTTTAATGTAACTACAACTCTTATTATTAAAATAAATTTAATATAACAAAATAAATTATTTTAATGCCATATTCATTATTAAACGCTCTACAACTCTCATTTCTAAGTTTAAAAAAAAAAAAAATCCCACCATCTCAACTTTGTTTATTTCTATTTTTTTTAAAAAAGTATACCTATTATATTACTATTTATGCATTTGTTTGCGTTTTTCCCATATATGCAAATGAAAAAAATAATTACTGCAATAATAATCCACATGCATAGTTGTGGTTTCTGGATGTTTCAACCTACATGTCAGTTTTAACTGAAAACCTCAATGTGTAAATTAGTGAGGTTGAGGATAAATTTCGATTGATCCTCAATGTGAACGTTGGAATCGATGTTTTTTATTATTTTATTAATGAACATGGCATAAAAAAATATTTTATTTTGTCATGTCAAATTTATTTAAATAATAAATTTAGTTGATTGATTTTATTGATACAAATATTTAAATTGAGTGTTTATTGATATAAAACAAAGTTTAATGATTTTACTAGATAATTTCTCAAAGTTGAGCGATCTTTTAAGATACTAACTCCTTTAAATCAATCGTAAAGTTGTGTGACATATAGATCATAAGTTTGAATGATTGATTCAATCACAAGTATTTGTGCAAATATAAACTATCTATTTACATTACACTCCCTTATGATGCGGTCGTTTTCTCATATCCTTAGGTGAAGGTAAAATATTTTGTTGACCAAGTTAATTTTTTGTGGTTGAAATTTCGAACAATTTTTACCCTATAATCATGGACTAATTCAATGTTTTTGCATGCTCTACGCCACTTTAGTTTCCTTCAATTATTTGCACAATCTACAAAGGATGAATAAAGGAGGAACCGTTTATTATTGAAAATTATGAATAGGCTGGAATGTGACCGATAGACTATTATTCTGTTAGCGTTTATTCGACTTTATTTTTGAAGGTAACAATTTTTTCACTTCTATGATGTCAATCTAATATGTCATCAAATACCATATTATGTTCCTATTTTACTACCACAAAAATGATTTTTAATGGTAATAAATATGCACATTAATAAGAAGTACTAAAACATTTCTTGATATTATTTAATTGTCATTGGATTCAATGTCGTTATAAAATTTAGGGTCATTTATTTGCAAAGAGTGTTACTTACACTAAAGATATATATTTACAGATAATTAAACTATTATCGTTAATAAATTGCATGTAACATCTTGCTATTTGAAAGAACTAGAAAGAGTTAGAATTGGAAAGAGTCATTTTAGGAAAGAATGAAAAATCTGGAAATTTGTTAAGTTAAGCTAAGTTGAGTTTTGGGGTCAATTTCAAATGACCATAAATCCTAGTTCAGGATGAGTTAGGTGTGCTTTCAAATACCGTAGGAATGATGTTGGAATTATCTTTCCAACACCGCCGAGTTTGCATGATTCCGAGTTCGTATGAATGAGATATGCCCATTTGAAGTTGGGCTATTCAAATAAGAAAAGTCTAATCCGAATTTTCGAAGGGTAATTTGGTCTTTTCCATACCCTATTATTTTTAATTTCGTTTTTTGGTAATTAGTTGGGGTCTAAACTGAACTTGGTCAGATTACTCTTTTGAAAAAGAGTTAGGGTTTTGAGAGAAGAGAAAAGAAGAGGTGAAGAAGCAAGCATTCGTCGTCTTCGTAAGGAATTGATTGCAAATTTCGCCAAGGATTTGATCCTACGAGGTATGTGAGACTTTCATAACGTTGGGTTCATTCACCCACGTGCCCAACATATTTAATTCAACATGAATTCGTTCTAAAATGATTGGAAGTTTGAATGTTCTTGGTGGGTGTTCTTGAATTGCTTTCGTTCTTCAATTTGGGTTGAGATTGAGGAGTTTCTTGAGATTTAAATGTTGATTCGTTGACTTGTTTGAGTTAGATCTTTGTGTATATGTTTTGGGTATCTGAATCTAAAGAGAATTTGAGAAAAGGGATCGAGTTTAGTCAAATTTAGATCAGAAAATGTGTTGAAGAGTTCGTCGAGTTTGCTTGGGGAGGGGCTGGCGCGCGCCCCCCCGTAGCGTCAGGAAGGCTTGGGCGGTGTGCTAGCAGTGCGTCAGAAATGAGCCTCAGTAACTTAGGTGCTGGCGTGGCGCGCCAGGAACGCGCCTGGGTCATCTGCCCCTATCCATTTTTTGTCGTTTAGGCCGTTTAAGTCCTTCTAAAGTGTACTAACACTTCCAATTGATTCTAACTACTTTAAATGACTTCTAAACACTTAGAAATCATTCATAAACTTGAATCATAACCTTGAATCTATAAATTCAAATTCAAGGAAAGTTAAGAGCCAATTCTAGAAAGTTCATTGAGTCTTTCCAAGAAGTCATTTACAAATGTTTTAACTTTGTTTTAAGACTTAAGCTTTGAGTTGAGTAAAGAGTAAGAGTAAAGTTCATTTCATCAAAGATTATATGGGAACTAAGTATTCCCAAGAGTTAAAATATTTTCACATTTGAGCAAGAAAGAAAACACCGATTTCCAAGAGAGCCTTGAGCTAGTTTTTGAGTAATTATCTCAAATCACAGAAAGATTTTTGTTTTTAAAAACATATGAGCTGAGTATATTTTGGGAGTACTATTGAGCACCGATATGGGGACGTGAGTTCATGATAACTCAAGTCTCCAAAAACCATGTAGCCATCATGGGTAGAAAGGATCATACTTTTTAGATGATTCCTTAGTGCTTTTTAGCATACACTAGTAGATCCCCTTAGTTAAGGTGTTCTATATGACGGCAAAGTATAGGACAGTTCTGGAAGCGTGGGCAAGATGATGTATCATCACTTAGGCTTATAGTGGTGGTTGTCGGTTAGAGAAACTTCCACGGTAATATATTACTTTATTATATGAGTACACTGAGTTGTTATTGTATCTTTTTAATACATTAAGTTACCACTTATCATTTTAAATGCTTTGTATAAACTGCACCATTATTGTTGTTTTTACTTTGCATTTGAGTTAAGTTATTCATGAGTTGAGTAAAGCCGAGGTAAGTGTTCTTTTCAGATTCCTTTCAAGCTTATGTCTTGTTTAGTTTTCCCCTCGCATACTTGTAAATTCAATGTACTTATTCCATTTGGCCTGCATCATTTTATGATGTAGACACATGTAAACAGGTTCAGCATCCAGCACCTCATTGATCCAGTTGAGCACTTAGAGTTAGTTGGTGAGTCTCCTTTCTTTCTGGAGGACCCTTTATCATTTGCTTTAGTATTTTAGCTGTTAGGATGATCGGGGGTCTTGTATCGACACCCCTCCTTGTTTTAGAGACTTCATAGATAGTTAGTAGTTCAGTTGTCTTTACATTGTTATTTCTTATGCTAAGACTTGAGTTGCTACTTTGGCCAAGTTGAATGCTTGACCTTTAAAAGTTCGAAGTTATTTTATTAAACAATTGAGTAGAGATGCATTGAATCCTTGTATTAATGCTTTTAAGTCTTCCGCATAGTAAGTAAGCCAGGCCAAGGGTTCGGGCCAACAATGGTTCTCGGGTGCCAGTCCCGCCCAGGATGTAGGCTCGGGGTATGACATTTCCGCTAATGATTATTTTTGTTGTAATGCCTGTTATAATGATTGGACTAATATTTCATTTTAAAAAGTGTTTTTTACTGACTCTAGTACTGCACCATCTAATTTAAAATAAAATTACATGTTGCAATACATCTTATACCATTTTAATTTTATCTAAAGAAAGGTTTTGATTAGAAAAAGAAATGAGAAAGTTGACAGATAGAATATATTTTGCTAGTGTTTGCAATAATTCTCGTGGTCATTTACTTGCTTTTGTGTGATTTTTACTATTTTTCCCCTTTCCAAAGTTTCTGTTTAGTGTTTATGGTGTGTTGGGTTGTATGACATGCTTCCCAATATGGTCGGGACAGTTTTGAGTAAGTTTTTCCCTTTTGAAAGCTTTTTGTCATGATCTAAAATATCAGATCATGATTTCACATATGAACAAAACCATTAGTAGGTAAGATGGTCCTATAGCCCAGAACCAAAGATAACGTACCATCACAAAAAAGTAAGAATGTAGAAGATGGAGAACAAATATATAAAGAGAAGAGAAAAAAAAATCTAAATACAACACCCCTGAGACCTGGTATCTGTCGGAAGTCAAGCTTCTAATTACAACCAGAGTATAAGGTAAACACAAATATACACATTACCATCTTCGAATACAAAATAAAAACTAGTCCAGTCAAAACAAAGGGAGAATACCAACTCCAAACATTAAGAGCTTACCTCAGGTCTTTGAGCCACAACTACTACGCATGAGGTACACGTCAACAATGAAAACTCGTATTATAATATGTAGGATGCAGAAGTATAGTATGAGTACCAAAAAAATCGTACCCAATAGGCATAAGCACAATGAGCTTCAAAGATGACATACGTATAGATAACAAGTAAAGAATAAGTATATATTTCAAGCAACTAATAAAGAGATAACTTGAAATATAAGTAAATAGACACAAGAGAATATGACACACGAAATAGGTAACTAAGACAAAAGAATGAACCTGGAAGAAGTGGGCCAATAACCTAATCACACCAAGATCCCACTACGAAATCAACTTACTAAAGATATACTACCAACATTCACCACAAAATATCATAGTTGTCAATAGACCAATCCATTCCTAGTCCAAAAGTACTAATATAGAGGAAAATCTAGCACAATTTTAAGCCAATTATGTATAAACCAGTCATCTGTCTAACATAAACTACACAATCATAATCAAACAATAACCTAATCAAACCCCTATTAGCTCGTAAGGTACATAACACCAAACATAATCCATTTCCCCTATAAGACCGACAAATCAAATAACAAACAATTATACTTATGAGAACGAAGCACAAGAATGAAAGTTACGCAGTGAAAACCAATAGTGCCAATTGCACATGATCACACATAACCAAGTATATATACACCTACATCCTGCTCCGGTGTAATGACCCGATTGATCATTTTTTGAATTTTATATAAAGTTACCATTTTTAACCTTCTTAATATTGATCCCAAGTCATTTCTGATAAGATTTTGAAATTAATTCGAGTTTTAAGTATAAAGTTATGAATTATGATAGTTTTGGAGTTTTGAAAGGTTAAAGTTGTTAAAAAGTGTTTTTAGTGTCTCTTAGAGTTTTGAGTCACATAATAAAATTCGTTGATGGAAGGTCCTAAGTTGGAACTTATTGAGATTTTAGCCTTTGGGTTGACATTGGTCAACATTCAGGTTCGGATGCTTGGATCGAATATCCAAAAGTTCGATTGGATTTGAGGGATGATATTAGGCCTTTGAGAGGTCGTAACTTTAATTTTTAGAGATTTCAAACTTGTTTTAGCCTTTTTAGGCTTTATGTTTGTCTTTGTGGCTTTCACGGGTTCTGGTTCAAGAAGACGTTTGATTAATATTTTGATAGTTCTATTGAGTCCGAAATATTGAGTTTAGTCAAGCTGTATATTTGGTTTGTGTGTACAAGATTTCGAACAAATTCCCAAGGTTATTTCAAGAACATTTGTGACTAATATGAATTGTTGGTTTTTGTTGTGTGGTGCAGGGCATTTTGTTCATCGTGATTGTGTGATCTTCTTTCACAATTGCGTGGAGTATTTTCTATGAACATCACGATCATGTGTAGCTCATTTGCGATCACGATGGTCAGCATAAGTGATTTGACCTTTTTAACTCAACACAATCATGAGCTTTTAATAATCATGATCGTGAAGAGAATTTTTCACCTGGGTAGAATATTTTCAACCCCTCCCCCCCTCCATTTCACCATTTTTGAATAGTGAGAGCTCAATTTTGGGCGATTCCAAAAGGGTTTTCTAGATTCAAATTTTGGGTAACAATTTCTACATCTCTAATTCACTTTCCGATCGATTAATGGATTATTTTGATGATTAAAATGGAGTTTTTACTCCCAATTGAAAATGGTTTCGAAAATGTTGAAAGAATTTCATAAATTCATGATTGTAGACTGATTTCAACTCATTTTTGAAATGGTTTTCACCAATAGATTCCAAATTCTTTGGATACATATTTATGTATAAATTTCTAGATCTACCATTTGTTTTTAGAATTGAGTTTTTGAGTCGATTTGACCCATTTGTTCAAATTTGTTGATATGGGTGTTGTTAGTTATAAAATTTCATTACGAATACTATTTTGACTAGATTGTGTTGATTAGAATATCGTTTGAAAGGTAAAATCTCAAGTCTTGGATTGATTTGTGATTGATTAAGGTAAGTGAACTTCTAAACCTTGTTAAAGCTTGTAGAATCTTGAACTCTCTTTCTTGTATGTATTCGGGAGTAATGAGAATGAGGTGATAAGATAATTGCTCAAATTGAATAACCTTAATGATAGAAATATGATTAATGAAAAGGCAACATGTTGATAATATTGTATTGAGTTGTGTGAATTACCTTGATTGTTGATATTAAATTGGTGGTTGATGAAATACTTTGATAGTATTGTGGTGGATATGAATTACTTGAATTTGTCATTTCTTTATTATTGTGTGAGCATGCCTATTTGCTTTCGTTCTAAAACACTATGATAAGATACATTGTTATTGATTTTGAGGTCTTTGTCGGTAAGTGTTATTGATGCCGAAGTCTTTGTCGCTGACTGCAATTGATGTCGGGATCTTTACAAGTGAGTGTTATTGATGATGAAGTCTTTGCTGGCAAGTGTTATTGATGTTGAGGTCTTTGTCGGTGAGTGATATTAATGTCGAGGTTTTTGTCAGTGAGTGTTATTGATGGCATGTTCTTTCCCTGTGAGTGTTATTGATGTTGAGGTCTTTATCGGTGAGTGTTATTGATACTGAGGTCATTTCCAGTGAGTATCTTTATGTTGAGGTCATTGCTGACGATTATTATTGATGCAACAACCTTTTTTGAGGAGTGCATGGTCTCTACGTGTTCCGCATGAGTCCCGATTGATATTTGAGCAAGATTACTTGTGTTTGATGTACTTGATTATTATGTTTAAAAATCTTAATATTTGTGATTGATGACGTGATACTTGTAATTGATGAACGTGATCCTTGTGATTGATGAACTGAAACTGTTGGACTATAATTATGGAATCCTTGCGAACTGTATATTGTAAACTATTAGGTTGAGCTGATTTCTATACAGGTTTTAGTTGTGGTAGTTCGGTTGGGATGAAAGGAGTCCTCTTTTTCTAGCTAGTTTTACCTTGTTTTAGAGGATTGCTTATTGAGTACTGTGTTAGTTGGTACTCACTCCTCGCTTCTATTCTTGTAAAGGTTTCGTGCCTAAATTTCTGAGGCTTTTTTGTGGATACTTGAGAGGTAGATGCTTGTAATCCTGATAGACCATCTAATTGTTCCTTATTTATGTTGTTATATTCGAGAATCAAAGACATTGAGACTTTTATTCATCTTTCAAATTTTGTATTATTACACTAGCTACTTGTACATGTGACAATCAGGTTTTGGGGGTATTTTAGAATGACTAAGTTTTCCATGCTTATGTTATTATTAGTTTATTTCCATTTTTCTTTTGTATTGTTGGGTTTTAAGGTGACTTGTCTTTGTGGAATTAGACGAGTACCATCACGTCCATTTTTGGATCGTGACAAATGATATCAGAGCCCATGTTCATAAGTCTCATGTATGTAAACGATAAGTCTAAGTAGAGTCTTGAGGATTGGTACAGAGATGTGTGTACTTATCTTTAAGGGCCTATGAAGGTTATTAAGAAACATTATTTTATTTATTCATTCTTTTTTTGTGTCGTTACCTTCATTAGTACTAAGTTGTCACGTATTCTTTTGACAGATGGTGAAGACCAGTCTATTTTTGGTGGTAGGGAAAGGTTGTCCCCAATGCAATTATTGAGATCATAGCTTGGGGTTGAGGTAGGGATCGAGATAGAGGTAGTGTTCATGGAGTTGCATCAGTTAGATATTGTGTCTTGGAAGAGGCACCAGCCAGACGCTTTGCTAGAGGTATCCCCTGAGCCACATGTTGAGGTTAGAAAGGAAAAAGTTCCTTAAATCTCCTTTGTTTTAGGATAGTTTCTTGAGGATGTTGGGTGTGATAGAAATCTTCTCTCAGAGTGGTGCGGCAGGCACACCAGAGGACGAGAGTAGGGGCACAGACCCAAAAGAAACATCAGGCTTCAATTATTCATGATCAGGTGGGTCAGCCATCTATGATTCTTGCACCAGTTGTTGGTGTATAGGTTGCTCCTGAGGTAGTCATGATAGTGGATGATCAACATAAATATGACAAGTTTCAGAAGATTAAACCACCCTAGTTCTTGGTTGGAAATAGAAAGGATGCTCATGAGTTTTTGAATTTATCTCACAAAATACTAGAGGAGATGGGTATGATCGATTCACGTGGTGGTCATTTTGTTGCACTTGTTCTCTGCTGATCCATTAAAAAGTGATTGGGGGGGGGGTGTATGTGAGGTCTAGGCCAGTTGTATTTCCTTTGGTAGAGTGGGATGAATTCTCTAGTGCCTTTCATGACTGCTTCATAACTAGGAGCGTGAGGGATAAAAGTCATTTGAGATTTGAGGACTTGAGACATAGTAGTTTATTGATTATCTATATGAGTCCCTTTTGTGTTAGTTATGTATGCATGGTATAAATATTGTTCCAAATGAGGCAAAAAGAGTTCACATGTTCATGAGGGAGCTGACTTTCTCCATTAGATCTTATGTGGTTAGAGCAGCCAGAGAGGGGGCTTCCTTCCAGGTCATCGTGAGTACCGCCAAAGAGGCGAAGTTGATGGTGAGAGAGGAGTTTGGGGATCCCAATAGGGCCTACTCATCTGGTTGGTTTTTTGGTTCCTCATCATGAGACAGAGGTTCACACATAGGTAGTAGCTCATTCCAGCGTCATGGTCCTATTCATGCATCTATGTCTAAAACAGAGAGTGGATAGACATCTTGAAGGTCCTACAGTTTTGGTCGAGATAGCAATAATGGTTCATCTGATACCACAACAACTTGTGGTAAGGTGTTACAACTCAGCAGAGTGGGGGTCGGGGAAATGTTCAGACCCGAAGTGGTCAAGAGGGACAATTTATGGTTTTCCAGTGAGGCTAGAGGTCAAGGTTTCTGATGTTCTGAGTAAATGAATTGTTCCAATTTCTCTTCAACTTGTTTTTGTAATGTTTGATCCAGGGTATACTTTCTCGTATGTATATACCTATTTTACTATTGAATTTGATATGTTATGATAGCATACCTATGCTTATTTGTGTTTCTACACCAGGGTGTATCATTACTGGTGGATCAAGTGTATCGATCTTGTCTTATTTCTCTAGCTAGGTATAATACATGGGTAGACTTGATCATACTTTGGATTGTAGACTTGGATAGTATTTTTGGTATTAATTGACTTTCTCGGCATCATGTTGTTGATTTTTATTCTAATACTCTGACCTTAGCGATGACGGGTGTCTTGAGATTTGAGTGGACGGGTGCTAGTGATTCTTACTCTAGCAAAGTTATCTCCTTCATTTTTGCTCAAAGATTGGTTGATAGAGGGTGTTTGTCTTATTTGGCCTTTATTCGGGATACTAGTGTAGAGACACCTCCCATGGATTCTATTCATGTGGTTTGAGAGTTTTCAAATGTTTTTCCTACTGATCTTTCATGTGTTCCTCTAGATAGAGAAATTGATTTTGCTATTGAGTTGGATCCGAGCACCAAGACCATTTATATTTTTCCATACCGCATGGCTCCAGTAGAGTTGAAGGATCACTTACATGATTTGTTGAGTAAGGGGTTCATTCACCCTAGTGTGTCATGGTGGGGTGCCCCTTCTTTGTTTGTGAAGAAGAAAGATGGAACCATGATGATCTATATTGACTACTAGCAGTTGAACAAACTTACAATGAAGAACAAGCATTCTTTCCCGCTTATTAAGGACTTATTTGATCAGCTTCAGGGAGCATCATTTTTTTCTAAGATTAATTTGAGGTCCCACTATCATCAGTTGAAGATAAGGGCATTGGATGTCCCTAAGAGAGTTTTTCGGACTCAGTATAGGCACTATGAGTTTTTTGTGATGTCATTTGGTTTGACTAATGCCCCTTCAACATTCATAGAGTTAATGAATTGGGTATTCCAACCCTTTTAGGATTTTTTTTGTGATAGTCTTCAATGATGACATATTTGTGTACTCCAGGACTGAGGAGGACCATGATCAACACTTAAGGATTGTGCTCTAAAGATTGAGGGAGGATAAGTTGTGTACGAAGTTCTCGAAGTATGAGTTTTGACTTTATTTTGTAGCATTTCTAAGACAGATGGTATCTAAAATGGCTATTCGAGTGGATCTAGCCAAGATTGCGGCAATTATAGGTTGGACGAGTCCTACTTCAATTACCGAGATTCAGAGTTTTGTTGGCTAATAAGTTATTACAGGTAGTTTGTTCAGATCTTCTTTACTATTGCATCCTCTTTGACCAAATTGACTCATTAGAGTGTAAGTTTTCAGTGGTCCGATGAGTGTGAGGAGAACTTTCAAAATCTCAAGACCTTTTTTACTTCATCTCCTAAGTTGACTCTATCCAAGGAGAGTGTGAACTTTACCATTTATAGTGATGCTTCTGAAGTCGATTTGAGTGGTGTTCTGATGCAAAAAGGGGAAGGTGATTTCCTATGCTTCTAGATAGTTGAAGACTCATGAGAAGAAATACCCTACTCATGACTTGGAGTTAATGGTCGTAGTCTTTGTGCTTAAGTTATGGCGACATTATTTGTATGGGGTACATGGTAAGGTCTTCACTAATCATCAGAGTCTTTCGTACATTTTCTGGCAGAGGAATCTGAGCACATGTGGCTTGAGTTACTGTAAGATTATGATATCACCATCTTTCATCATCCAGAGAAGCCCCATGTGGTGGCCGATGCTTTGAGTAGGAAGACTTCTAGTATGGGGAGTCTTGCCACTATTAGTGTTAAAGAGACATCGTTAGCTAGGGATGTCTAGAGGTTAGCCAACAATCTTTTTTGGTTGAAGATTTCTGAGGAGAGTGGTGGTTTTATTGCTTTTATAAAGGACTTGCCCTCCTTAGTTAAGCAGATCCGTGAGCTCTAAGTTGATGAGTGTTATTGACGCTAAGGTACTTGTCGGAGAGTGTTATCGATATCGAGATTATTTTTAGTTAGTATTTTAATGTTGAGGTCACTGTCAGCGAGTTGTTGATACCGAGATCTTTCCAGGCGAGTTCATGGACTATGAGCATTCCCCATGAGTCCCGATTGATATTTGTTCATAAGAATCTTAAAAAATGTGTTTGATGTACTTGATTATTTTGTTTGATGGTCTTGATACTTGTGATTGCTGAGGTTATCCTTGTGATTGATGAGCGTGATCCTTGTGATTAATTAACTAAAACTATTAGACTATGATTATGTAATCCTTGTGAACTGTATATTGTAAATTGTTAGGTTGGATTGATATCTATACAGGTTTTTTTTATGGAGGTTTGGTTGGAATGAAAAGAGTTCTCGTTTTCTAGCTAGTTTTACCTTATTTCAGTGAATTGCCTGTTGAGTACCATGTTATTTGATACTCACTCCTTGTTTTTACACTTGTGTAGGTCCTGAGCCTAGATCTGTGTGGAACCACTTCTTCTATATACATCTAAGGCTTTTCTGTACTTGAGAGTTAGTTGCTTTTCATCCAATGGACCCTCTTGTTCCTTATGTATGTTCATGTTCTATTCGATAATCAAAGACATTTAGACTTGTATTCATCTTTCAATTTCTTTTATTATTACACTAGTGGCTTATACACGTGACAATCAGATTTTGGAGGTATTTTATAATGACATTTTTCCGCACTGATGTTATTATTAGTTTATTTCTACTTTTCTTTTATATTGTTGGGTTTTAGGCTAACTTGTCTTTGTGGGATTAGATGAGTGTCATCACATCAATTTTTAGGTCGTGACATTTGACATGCTATATAGGACCCATGCGGACACTCGCCCTCCTGTTCAGTGAGTCACATGAACGAAGGGACCCATAGGGAATTCACTGATGCTTAGATATATGTAAAGTCATATGTATAATTTTTACTTTATTTCGTAAATTATACGATTGAATTATCTGATTTGATGAAATTATGTGATGCAAGTATTTTTTTCATGTATTTTTTAATGTATTTTTTTTTTACCCCTTTTGAGAGATTTTATTTTTTTGCTCCTTATTCGAACACATAATCATAGGATTGGAAGTAAAATCATCTTTTTTGGTAATTGGTTTGGGAGGCACAAAAGTGAAATTTACAGGGAGTGTATTAGTGACTATTAAAAATTTATAGTGAAATGGTAAGTATTATTTATTTTTTAATAGGATGTTTAAAATCTGAATATTGAAATAAAATCATATTTTATAAGGAATTACTCTCAAATAAGATTCACCAATACAAAATTCAAATCAATCACATAGGTGTGTTTGGTATGGAGGAAAATGTTTTCTAAAAAATATATTTTTTTTAAAAGCAAGTTGATTTCTAACTTATTTTTTCATGTTAGGTTGGTGAATGAATTTTTTTTTTTCTAGAATTTTTTTTTTTTAAAAGTATTTGGTTGGTGAATGAAGAATATTTTTCAGAAAATATCTTTTATTTTTGGTTGAGAGTAGAAAATAATATTTTTAGAAAAATGATTTTTGACCCATAAACCAACCCCAATAATCGATGGAGAATCCAACCCCGATATTCAAAATCGGACATGACTCCAATAGCTAATTCGATACTCGACCACGACATTTGACCCAGTTCCGAGACTCTACACTCGAACTGGAATTTGACCCCGACCCTAATAGCGGAATCGGGACATAACCTTGACGACCAATTTGAGATCTAACCTTGAGAGCCAGCCCAAGACCTAACCTCGACTCTTGAATCAACACTTGACATTCAGACTGGGACTTGGCCTCGACCCCAACAACCGAACCTGAAAACTATACTGATGATCGACCTAGGATTCCATCCTCAAACCTGATTCAGGACCTAATCCCGACTCATGTTTCGAGATCCAACATTCAAATTGGACATGACACCAACCCTTAACCCGGACGCTGATAACAAATTTGACACCCGAACCTGACCCCACCACTTGAACCGAATATGACCCCACGAGTGATCTAGGATTTAACCCCAAGACCAGACCCAGGACCTATCCTTGACTCCTAACTCTGGGATCTAACATTTGAATTGCGATCTGACCTCGACCCCGACCCCAACACCCTAACCTAGACATGACTCCAAATTAGGATTCAATCTCGACACACAATCTAGGACCTAACCGTGATACTTGACCTCAACCCCAATGACTGATTTGGGACTTAATTTTGACACTCAACCCGAAAGTCGACACTTGATTTGAGACTCGACTTTCAAATCAATACTCGACCCTAATATCACGCGGGACCTGACCTTGATAGTTGACCCAAACCTAATACTCGAACCACCCAAGATCCAAACCAAGACCCGACCTCGATACCGGATCTGCACCTGACTTTCCAACCACAATCCAACCCCAAGATTCGAACCCTACTCCTAAATTAGGATGCAACTTCCATATCGAGATCCAACCCTGACTTTTGATTTGAGATTCAAATTTTGAATCAGGATTCGATCTCGACACCCGATTTAGGAACCAACTACGACACTCAATTAAGGTTCTGACCTCATATTCTGACCAAGTATCCGACACTTAAATTAGGTTTTTTCCTCATCTTGACTCGGGGTGTGGGTCCCAAGTCAAGAATTATGAGTTAATATAAAAACCTTCTCCCGTCGTTATAGAAAATCCAACGGAAAATTTTTTTTGGACTGGAAAACTTTTTCGTAGTAAATTGAGAATTCCTAGCCTAGTCCAGATTTGGACGAAATCTGAGTCAGTGAGGTCTAGGTTAATATGGTAGAAAATGGTAGATCTAATAATGGATTCAATCACGTGAGTGGATAGCTATGACGTTAAGAAACCCGTATGACTTTACGAAATTGAATTCGAGCTAGTAGAATTCCTGAAACTGATCATAGTGTGAACGGGTAGTTCTGAATGTCATGTGTTGAAGGTGTGTTGTGAAATGGAGGTTTGGAACTCTAATTCCGACTCTCTGTCTCTATGGTAGGGGGCCGCCAAAGTGGGCCAATCATGACTTAAGTCGAAAATAAACTTCAAAAATGTCATTATTCTGCAAACTTCGTTCTTAAGAGTTAGGAGAAGAACCAGGGCTACTTCATGACAATTTTTCACCGTTCTTGAAGCTAAAGGTATTTTTCGATTTGTAGAATGTAAATTAATGGGTAATTATTGTTGGGGGAGGGGTTTGGAACTGATTTGGATGGTGGGAAAAAGCCCTAGATGCATATTAGGATCATGGGTTTGGCTTAGGGTTGATGATTTTGATTGTAATCCGAGTAATCAGGTCTCGTTTATTGACCCTCACGTTATATTGATTGTTTCTAGACCAAGAACAAGTGGTAACAATCCAGAAAGGAAATTATCAAGTTTCTTAGGGGGGTTCAAGTTTTGTTGGAGGTAGGTGATGGTTGTGATTTCATGTTGGTGTGATGTATTTTAGTAATTACTTACTTATAATGCATGTATGAATGCGAATGCTGCATTATTCATCACACTAATCGTAAATGAGTATGAATGGATGATTGAATGCCATGAATCAACACTTGATTGCATGATTATAAGAATGTACATAGTGATTGTGATTTTGGCATGTTGAATGGATCAGGCGTTACATCCCAACACACTAACTTGGATCGGGTGACACGTTTCGGCGCATATATGGGATCGAGTGTCACGTCCGGCACACTAACTTGGATCGGCTACCACCGGTACACTAACAATTT
Source organism: Solanum bulbocastanum (assembly GCA_037074985.1). Taxonomy (NCBI): domain Eukaryota; kingdom Viridiplantae; phylum Streptophyta; class Magnoliopsida; order Solanales; family Solanaceae; genus Solanum; species Solanum bulbocastanum. The sequence goes on along the minus strand of CM073602.1, from coordinate 15,763,239 downwards.
GGGTGTGGGTTCCATGAGAAGACGATTGACTTGTCATATAGATATATTATTGAGAATATGGAATTGTACATTGATCCTGAAATGATGACTGCTATTGTATATGTTCAGTATATTCATGTTTTATTATATTGTGGTTACTTGTATATGTTTCATTTATTGGAATAGCCGGGTGAACCTACCAGTACAATGTGGTTGTGTACTGATACTGCACTTGCTCTTTCTTTGTTGAGTACAGGGCATCTTCAGGTGGCTACTGACGGACCTCGTTTAAAAGACCAGTGACCGATTCAAATTTAAGGGTGAGCTAGTTCTTCCAAGCTACCATGAGTTCTCCTTTTGCTCAATCCATCTTATTCGTACTTAGATTAGTTCTTTAGAAATTCGTATGTTTAATTGGGTTGTACCCATTTTCTTTAGACTTATGGTTCCTTGGTAGAGTTTTGGTACATTGACTTTCAGGTTCTAGGCATTATTTCTGCATTTGTTTGTTAGACGTTTTGGGAGTTTGTGTGAACTCCCTATTATTCCTTTTCTTAGACATTTAAACCTGCTTCCGTATCTTTAAATGTTTAGTTCTTGGGTTAGTTGATTAGTGTTAATGGTTCTCCCACCGGAGGGTTAGTGTGGGTGCCAATCACAACGGTCTGGATCGTGACAGTTAAATCCCAGATTGGGAGGCTGGTTCTCTGAAAGGTCCAAATATGTGAATTTCTAAAAATATATAATGTCAATTTTTTAGGCAACTACATAAATTTAGAGTCAGTTCAAGATTTGCCTTTTTCTAGTTTACTTGTGTTTGATATCAGATATAGTCGTTCAAAATTTGCATTTTTAATTTTAATTTGTACATAACTGGGAATTATTTGGATCCCAATTTAAAGGAAAATGAAAAGAATAAAAGATAAGGTGATTGAATAGATAATGAAGGTTGACTGGGCAAATCCTTGTAGTAATTTTGAATGGAAAGTTTGTCGTTATAATTTGTCGATACCACGTAGAATCATTCCCTTTTAAACATATTTTATTAGCCAACATGCATGATAATCTTCTAATTAACTTTATCTGATGGCGCCTACTTAATAGAAAAAGAGTTTGTTAAGTGTAAATAAACTAAGCATATAGGACAATCACTATGTATTATTTCACTGAAATTGCAATATATGTTCATTCAATTAACATATATAATTTTGTTGCCATTCTCTTGGAGGATAGCTGATAAATTAAACACGTCACCCCAAACATGCATGTCTTTCAATGAACGTAATCATTATTTTGGAAAGTTTTATTTTCTTCCAATAAATTGGTCAGTGGCCACTAATATAGTAGGACTGATGATTTTTAAAAGGGTCATGGTGGAGCATTTTTATATAATGTTCATATAATGATTACAAGATTTTACAAATTTGAATGGGCGTAGAATTTTTTTTTATTGTTGTGTGAATTACTTTGAAAGTTTTTTTCCTATACAATTATAATAATTGCTTTGAAAGTTCTCTTTCTTTTTCAATATAATGTTTCACTAAATAATGAGCAAAACTCGATTACAACATAATCTTGTTACTTTATGTTGCCCCATATATATAAATTAAAGAAACAGATTCTTCAATATAATTTAAAATAAGAAGAAAGTGTGAAATGTAAAACAATCGACACAAGGTTCTTATATGAAAAAAAATTCTCTCCCAGGAGTAAAAAAATCATGATTTGTCAAATTATCACTAAATTTAAACTTTCACAAGTTTTAGAAGCACCAAAGAATCTAACAACTATAGATCATATTAAAATTGCACTCATAATATTATTCCCTGCGTCTGTGTTAACAACTAAAGATACTAAAAATACTTATATCAAAGTACTTATATTTGGATAAAAGTAATCAAATATTTTTTGCCTTTAATATTTTTTTTCTGGAAAGTAATTGATAAATAAAGTGTCATTTATTGAAGAGATATAGGGAAAATTAACAAAAAAATATTATAATTTATTCATCTATAATTTTTTTAAGAAGTAGGATTATAGTAAAAGACATTAGGGCTGATTTGGAAATGCTAAAATTTGTTAGGAGGTATTCTACTACAGTAAACAATTAGTAGTCCTCTTGTTCATATTACATTTTTATCAAGTTTTTTATGAACAAAAAGTTTTTAAAAATTTCACTTAATTAGTATTTCACTAAATTAGAGCAATAAGAAAAGTGAATGAAAGTGTATATATCTTTTGTAATCAAGTTTGCACAACGCCACCAATGGGCAATGACCAATTCTTGTTCTACTCCTTTTTCCTAGAAATGACACATAAACAATGTAAGTAGGAGATACAACTATTGTGTCTTTGTCAAACTTATGTTAGATTTTGTACATCCCTTATTCGTCAATTAATCGAATAAGGGAGTTTTACACAAATCTCATAGTGTTAAAGAGCTAATTACATCATATACATTTTTTAAAATAATAAAAATCCCTCATTTTGTGGAATTTGGATACATCCCAAAATGTTTCGATACATTGCGTCCCAGTTTCGGATACATCCCTCAACGTCCTGATACATGTCTCGATTTTGGATATATCACTCAACATTCCGATATGTCGCGTAAAGTGATATATCTGAGAATAGAAAAAAAGAAAAAACTTTGTAATTTTTTCTAATGGTAAAATTTTTTAGAAAATGTGGTAAATAAGATGTATATTTAAGTAATTTCATGAAGTATTCTTTATCAAAAGTAATTCAACTTCTAGAGCTTTAACCTAATCAAAAATAAAAATGTAATAATTACCACCATATCACAGTTTTTTTAATAAGTTACAAATAATATTTTTCCCGATATATATGGTATATTCAAAGAGAGAATATATATATATATATATATATATATTACTCATAATATTAATTGTTTATTGTCTAATTCATTTGTCAAGATAGAAAACTTAATATGGATATTATGTTAAAACATTAATTTCAATTATTATTTCTTAAAAAAAAACATGTAAAATTTAAACTGTGTATAAAAATAAAAAGAGAAAATAAATAAGAAAGGTATCATCTAGATGGTCCAAATCTAATGACTTTATATTCTGAATGGGTGAAGGCAGTCCAATACCGGCACATCTGGTCCTGTCTTTATATTTATGTTAAAGAAGAAAAAACTAGTACTAGTTGTTATTGAGTCAAAATTCCAATCAATCACACTCCTAGCAACCTTATGACCACTTCTACTCACCTAATTTTTATTCTAATTATGTGTTATTCACGTCAAGGAATTTATTGTTGAAAAAGAGAGGTTTAAAATTTATGAATTTTTATAATAATTTTTAAGTTAATATTCCTATGATTATAATATATTGGAATTAAATAGTATTCGTTTATTTTTATTTATTCAGTATTTTAAAAATGAATTTTTATTTTTACTTATCACATTTACAGTATCTAGAAAAGACGATTACTTTTTCTTATGTTTTACTCTTAACATTTTTACTTATTCTTTAAATCATTTTTCCAGACCTAATAGTAAACATCAATTAATAGGGATGATGTGGTAAGATAATCATATCAATCATTATTTTCTCAATCGATGTGCTACTTTCAAATATAATAAGTGAACGGAAAAAGGAATAGATTCTTATAAACCCGCACCCTACATGCTAGATTCACTCTTGTTCCGGGATGTAATTTGTGAAAGAAAGGATAATTGTTCAAGTTTGTGACTTTAAATATGCTTACTACGAGTTTACTTTAAATAAAAGTATGACTTAATTGGTTTAGAGAATCGTCATTCATATAGATGACTTGAGATTGATCCCCAAGTTTTTTGAATCGAGCTCACAAAAAGTGCTCACTACAGGTACATAGTGCTCACATAAGTAGCTGAGATAACCTAGGGTTCCAAAAAAGGAAGAGAAATGTATCATTTTTGTAGAAATAGACTAATCATAAAAAGTATTACTATATAAAATGGAATAACTGGTGTAGAAATTCATATACAGCTAAGATTTTAGTCCTTTTAATTCTTCATAAAATGAAACTTCTAAATTATAGTTTAACCTCAAGTTTAAACTAAACTTTAAGATAAATAAATTTCTACGAGATAATTAAATTCAATGCTGAGAAATCATTTTCCAAAATTCAAATTGTCTCACAAACGTTGAAAAATAAACAGTTATAACTAAATTTTCGACTGAACAAATCATTGACCAACTAGAGGCCTGAGGTATATTCTCCACAAAAATCATTTACAACATTAGTTTTGTCTTTATAATTTCAGTTGATGTTAATATATTAACTAAATGAGACAAAATTATTTTCTAATTTTTTATTTATTTATATGAGGTTATATGAGGTGATCATTACTTAATATAAGATTAACTAGCAAAAGTTGTTGGTTAGACATGCGCATTCAATGATTTAATTGATAATTTGATCTCAAAATAATTTGATCTCAAAATAGAGATTTTCTTTTAACAAACTCAATACTAGACCAACGCAATCCCAACTCAAATAACTGATAGATTTAGTTCACTAACTCGTAATTAAAACTACAAAGGAATTTAAGAACTAAAATGAAATTGAAGAACACATATAGAAGTAAGAGATAAGAAGCAGAACTTAGAGAAAGGAGATGATAAAACTAGACATTTTTCTCAACAATCTGTATAAACCGTTCTTTCTCATACGACGTCCTTTACTCCTTTTAGCTAGATATTCATTAAGTCTGAATTCCAAATCAACCTTTGGGATCTTATCAGCCCAATAACTAGTAGTCAAGTTTGCACAACACCACCAATGGCCAATTTTTGTTCTACTCCCTTTTCCTAGTAATTACCCATGTACAACATAAGTAGGAAATACAACTATTGTTCTTTTGTCAACTTATTTTAGATTTTATGCATCCCTTATTCGTCAATTAATCAAATTTGTATAAAGAAAATTCACCTTAGGAATTAAGTATTTTTTTTAGTCAAAAGTAACTCAACTTCTGGAGCTTTAAATAAAATTTTTTTAATGAAAAATGTATTAATTACCACCGTATCATATTTTTCTTGTTTTTGTAAGTTAAAAATAATAATTTTTTTTCGAACACACGCAATATATTTATCTCTCTCTTTATGTAACAATCTATTCCCGTCGTTATGGAAAAGCCTATGGAAAAAGAATTGGGGCCAGAAAACTTTTGAGTAGTGACTTGGAAATGTCTAGCCTAGTCCAGATTTGGACGAAAACTGAGTCAGGTAAGGTTTAGGGAAATCTGGTAACGAATGAGAGATTTAATTATGAATTTGATCACATGACTGGATAGACAAGACGTTGAGGAGCCTGTACGACTTTACAAAATTGAATTCGGGTGAGTAGAACCCCAGAAACCGATCTTGATGTGAATAGGTAGTTTTAGAATGTCCAAGTTTGAAGGTGTGTTGTGAAAGGGGAACTTGGAACTCAAATTCCGAGCTTCTGTCTTTGTGCAAGCCGCCAGGGCGGGGCCGCTATGGCAGGATGGGGTTTTTCGTGGCGGGCCAGTCGCGAACTTAAGTCGGAAAAAACCCCAAAACTGTTATTTTCTACAAAACTTCATTCTTGAGAGCTAGGAGACGACCCAAGGCAATTCTTGACAGTTTTCCATGACTTCTAGTGGTAAAGTTAAGAAAATTACTCCCTTAATCCGTATTTCGATTCCTTGAACTTAGAATCTTGGGTAATTTTAGTTGGGGGGGGGGGGGTTGGCCTGAAGTTGATGGTTGGTGAAAAGCCCTAGCTGCACATTAGGATCTTGGGTTTGGATTTGGATTGATAGTTTGATTATTATCTGGGGTAATTAGGCCTTGTTTATTGATCCTTGTGTAAATTACTCATTTGTAGATCAAGAACAAGCGAAAAGAATATAGAAAGGATTCAAGTGTCTAGGAGGATTCAAGCTTGAATTCGAGACAGGTGATGGTTCGATTTCTTGTTTGTGTGAAATATACCGGTTGATTGCTTCATTATATGCATGCGCGTATGTAAATAGTGAAATGTTAATCAAGCCTAATGAAATGATTATGTGCAAATACCTACATGCAATGAACCTACTATTTGACCATGTGATTATATGTACTATTCATTATGGTGTGGTTGTGATTGTGTTTGTTTTAATGGGATTGGGTGGTGACGTTTCAACACATGCATTGGATCGGGTATCACATTCCGACATATATATTAGACCGAGTGTCACGTTTTGACACATACAATGGATCAGGTGTCACATTCCGACACACTAACTGTTTGGGTATGGGTTCCATGAGAGAACCACTTGTGATTATTATGTTTATGTCTACTTGTTTATTGATATTGGAGATTGTATGTGCTATAAAATGATAACTGAATTATGCAGTTCCATATATGTGTGTTGATTGTGTTGTAATTGCTTGTGTATATTGTGCTTACTAGAGTGGTTGTGTGATCCTACCAGTACACTGTGATTGTGTACTGATACTACACTTGCTCATTGTTTATTGAGTGCAGGGCATCTTCAGGCGGTTACTGATGAACCTCCATCAGGAGATCACTAATCGAGACCAGATTCAAGGGTGATCCAGTTCTTCTAGGCTGCCATGGGTTCTCTATTGTTTAGTCCATTCCTTTCGAACTCAGACTTTATAGTTAGACTTATTCGTATGTTAGCTTCGGTGTTGCATTCCCTTTCCTTAGACTTGTTGATAGGTAGAGTTTTGGTACATTGACTTTTAGGTTATAGGGGTTGCCTTTTGCAATAGTTATGTTTAGTGGTTTATTTAAGCTTTCTGAGTTTATGGGAACTCCATGTTATTCTATCATTTAAACATGTTTTCGTATCTTTAAGTGTTTAGTTTTTTGTTAAGTTGCTTATTTGGGTTGTAGTAATGGTTCTCCCACCGGAGAGTTAGTGTGGGTTCCAATCACGGTGGGCTATGGCGTGACAAAGTTGGTATCAAAGCCCTAGGATCATTGATCTCATTGTACCAAAATGAGTCTAGTAGAGTCTTGCGGAACGGTACAGAGTCATCTTTACTTTTCTTCGAGAGGCTACAAGACTTTAGAAAATCTCTCTATCATTTTCTTTTTCTTTTCGTGCTATGATTTGATTCCAATCGGTATCTGGTGATCCAAATTGGTATCTAATTCTTTTTCACTCTTCTGTCTGAGGTGGTTAACACGCGATACAATGGCATCAGGCCCGTAGCCCCTATCAATGAGCCAACTAAGGATCCTACGGCAAGAGGCCTTGGTCGAGCCAGGGGTAGATGAAGAGGAAAGGGTAGGGGTCAAGGAAGGGTAGCACCCGCTAGTAATGGAGCCCTAGTTGAAAATGCTCCTAAGGAAGACACCTCTCCTGCGCCCCAAGAACAGGTACAAGAGAATGTGGAAATCAAAAATAAGGAGAATGTTAGACCAGACGAGAAGGTGTAGGCTGAGACTACATGTATTACTCCCTTAGACCTAGTACTCTACAGATCATGACTTTTCTAAAGGGATTGGTCGACCCTGGAGTCCTTCCCACAGTGCAAGCGGCTCAACCCCCATGCTAATCCCCCTATTACTATTACTGTTCCAAAGGTGGGTGGATCTTTAGGCACTGATGCCTTTTTTTGTCCCCTAATGGGTTTTGTGATAACTTGTACTGAGCACGAGATGTTGACTAAGTTTTTGAAGCTGAAGCCACCTGTGTTAAATGGTGCTGAGAGTGAGGACGCCTATGAGTTCATTTTGGATTTCTATGAGAGGCTTCACAAGTTAGGTATTGTACATCAACATGGAGTAGAGTTCATGACCTTCCAGCTTCAAGTGAAGCTAAGTAGTGGTGGAGAGCCTATGAGGATTGTAGATCGTCGGTCTTACCCTCACTCACTTGGATGTAGTTTCATGTTTTGTTTCTTAAAAAGTATGTGCCCCGAACTTTGAGGAATCGCAAGAAGGATGAGTTTGTGGTTTTGGAACAGGGTGGTATGACTGTAGCTGCTTATGAAGCTAAGTTCCATGCCTTGTCCAGATATGCTACACAATTGGTAACTACTGAGGAGGAGAGGTTTCGTCTATTCGTCAAGGGATTGAACCTTGAATTACAGGTATTGTTTGTTCATATGACCTCTGCAGGAACTTTTTAATGAGGTGACAGACTTTGTGAAGAAAGTGAAGGGAGTTCGACGTGATGGGTAGGTTAAGGCCTTGGCTAAGAAGCCTAAGAACACAGGTAGCTTCCATGGTTTTTACTCTAGTGGTTTAGGTAGGCCGACACTTGCAGCCTGGCCAATTCAGTCAGTCATGCCTGCTTCTATAGGAGATTACTCGGGAACTCCACAGTAGAATTTTATTTAGGATAGCTAGGGATTCATACCTTCAGCAGACAACAAGGTGTCTTTTGACCACAGTTGTTGCAATTGTGGAGAACCTAGGCATATGAGAAGAGATTTTCCCCATCTGCGCATATTTGACCCTGCGCAGTAGCATACTAGTGCAGTGGTACCTGTGGACAACAGTAATAATGGAAGAGGACCTCCACAAGGTGGGTGAGGAGGGAATCAACGAGGTCGTGAAAGCCGAGGAAATAGTAATTCAGGGAGAGGAGCAGTGCAGCCAGAAAGGAGGTTGTCCCTCAAGATGACAGGGCTTAGTGTTATGCCCTTCTGGGCAAGATCGAGGCAGAGACAGCTGATGCGGTGATCACATGTACTATTCTTATCTGTGACTGGATGACTATTGTTTTGTTTGATCTGGGTTCTACTTATTCATATGTGTCAGTTCAGTTTTCCTTGGGATTTGATGCGAATTGTCATGTCCCCATCCATGTTTCTACCTAGTTTGAGAGTTGGTCATCGTCACCCATGTATATTGTGCTTGTCTTGTTCTGTTTATGGGTTATCAGACTTGGTTGATTTGGTTATTCTAAATGTGACTAACTTTGATATAATCTTAGGCATGACTAGTTTGTCCCCCTATTATGCTGTGCTTAATTGTAATACTAAGTTTGTTACTCTAAAGATCTCGGGTAGGGAAAAGGTAGAGTGGGAAGGGGTGTACAAGCCTAAGCTAGCAAAGGTCATATCTTTCATTCGGGCTAAGAAATCGGTGGGGCAGGGGTGTTTGGAATATTTGGCTCATATTCAGGATGTAGATGCTGAGTCTCCCTCTATTGAGTCTATTCATGTAGTGTGTGAATTTAAGGAAGTGTTTCCTACTGATTTGCCTGGTATGCCTCCGGATAGAGATATAGATTTCTGCTTTGACTTGGAACCAGATACTCACCCCATTTCCATTATACCTTAATGCATGGCTCTGGTAGAATTGAGAGAACTTAAGGATCAAATCCAAGAGCTTATGGATAAAGGTTTCATCCGTCCTAGTGCTTCCCCATGGAGTGCTCCTGTCTTGTTTTTTAAGAAGAAGGATGGTAGTATGAGAATGTGCATAAACTATCGACAGTTGAATAGGGTCATCATCTGGAATAAGTATTCATTGCCTCAAATAGATAATCTATTTGACCAGTTGTAGGGTGCATCAGTTTTCTCTAATATTGACCTAAGGTTTGGTTACCATCAGTTGAAAATTAGGCCTGAGGATGTACCAAAAACGACATTCAGGATCCGCTATAAGCGCTATGAGTTTTTAGTGACGTCGTTTGGGTTGACCAATGTACCTGCAACCTTCATGATTTTTATGAATGGTATGTTCAAACCATTCCTAGATTCTTATGTTATAGTCTTTATTTATGACATTTTGGTTTATTCTAAGAGCATGTCGACCATATTCGTATTGCTTTGGGTGTCTTAGGAAAAAATTATATGCCAAATTCTCCAAGTCTGAGTTCTGGTTGGATTCAGTTTCATTTTTTGGGCATGTGCTTTCAAGGGAAGGGGTAATGATAGATCCCCAAAAGATCAAAGCAGTCAATAACTGGGTTCAGCCTATCTCTATGACGAAAGTTAGGAGTTTCATGGGACTCGCCAGCTATTATTAAAGGTTTGTGAAAAATTTTGCTTCTATCGCCACGCATTGAACAAGGCAATATGCTTTTCGATTGGACTGACAAATGTGAAGAGAGCTTCCAAAAGCTCAAAACACCTCTAATCACATCACCTATTCTGGCACACTGGTGGAAGGTAAAGATTTCCTTGTTTATTCTAATGCTTCACATTCGGGTTTGGGTGTTATGTTGATGTAGGATAAGAATGTCATAGCATATGCATCGCGACAGTTGAAGGTGCATGAGAGAAACCGTTCGACGCATGATTTGTAGTTGGCAGCGGTGGTGTTTGCCCTTAAGATCTGGCGGCATTACCTTTATGGTGTCAAGTGTGAGGTGTTTATAGACCATCGTAGTCTACAACATATATTCACTAAGAAGGACTTGAATCAGAGACATGGACGGAGGATGGAGCTACTCAAGGATTATGATGTGACCATCCAATGTCATCCGAGTAAGGCTAATGTGGTGGCAGATGCACTAAGCCGGAAGACAATAAATATGGTTAGTTTAGATTGCTTGGGTGTATCCAAGCAACCATTGGCCAAGGAGATTCAGACCTTGGAGTCTAAATTCATTCTGCTGGGCATCTCAGAGAGAACTGGGGTGTTGGCTAGGATTGAGATTAAACCCACTTTCATTGAGGAGATCAAGGCCAAGCAGTTTGAGGATGAAAGATTGAATGAGCTTAGAAAGAAGAGAGTGTGTGGTATGGCACAAGATATGGTTCTTGATGTGGGTGGTGTGCTTAGTTTTAACGGGAGAATTTGTTGTTCCCTGAGTAGATGACTTGATTTAGAAGATGTTGACAGAATCCCATGGTTCACGATATTCATCCGGGTGTGACCAAGATGTACCGAGATTTGAAGCGAATTTATTGGTGTCCTGGCATGAAAAAAGACATTGTTGAGTTTGTGGATAAGTGCAAAGCTGTCAGCAGGTAAAGTATGAGCACCAAAGGCCAACAAGTTTTCTTCAATGAATGTCAATACCTTAATGGAAGTGGGAATTGATAGCTATGGATTTTGTGGTTGGTCTCCCCAAGACCTTGGGGAATTTTGATTCCATTTGGATAGTGGTTGACAGATTGACTAACCCAACCCATTTCATTCTAGTCAGAGTAGACTATAATGCTCAGCAGTTGACCAAGGTTTATGTGAAAGAGATAGTGAGGCTGCATGGGGTGCCCCTTTTTATCATCTCAGACCGTGGTATGTAGTTCACATCCAAGTTTTGGGGAAACATGCATGAGGAATTGGGAACTCAATTCTAATATGAAGAAGATATACTTACATCCCTTTTATTTAGGATAAATTCCATACCAATGTAATGACTTTTTGTAAGCACTTTTTAAATTGGTATGCTATGTTATGTTAGATTGCATGTTGGGTGTTTGAACATGTTTCCACCCTTAGTTATAATTAGAATGATCTCATTCGAGGACGAATGTTCTCAAGGGGGAGATATTGTAACACCTCAGTCTTGGAAATAACTAATTTTAGCAAGAAGCAAATTGGAAAGAGCCAAATTGAGAACTTTGCAAGTTAGCCTTAAATTGTGAGTTTTGAGTCAACTTCAAACGATAATAACTTTTAGCACAGAATCATTTAGGTGGTCTGTAAGGTATTAAATGAAAGATCGCTGAGTCCTCTTTCCAACGCCTTCGACTTTGCTAAATTTTGAGTTTGGATGAGGGAGATATCCTTGTTTGAGTTCAGCTTGTCCGATTAAGGAAATTCATATGAATGAAGGAGGGGTATTTTGGTCTTTTCCTTACCCCACTAGCCTAACCTGCTTTTAGTAATATTTTAGGTTCTCAATTCTAAAATATGGTTAGGGCTTAGAGAGAAGTTTAAGAAGAGAAAAAGGGAGAAAAGATTCAAGCGTTCAAGATTTTCTTGCAATCGTCGACGAATTTCGCCAAGGATTCAATCCTAACGAGGTATGTTGATGAGTCCACAAATTGGACTCATTTAGAGCTATATTTTGATACAATAAGTGTACTCAAATGTATATTTTGTCTCAATATTTGATGAAAACCCTTAAGTTTCAAGTGTTTGGAGATTGAGGAAAAACATGTACACTACTTAGCAAAAAGGAACAAAGGCAACTAAAAGAATGAAGAAATGAAGATATGAGAATCACCGAACCATTCGGCAAGTCGCCAAAAGGTCTTACCTCTCCTTTTGTTCTAGTATGCGGAGCCCTGAAAGAAAGGATCAAATTGGTGGTGAAAAGGAGTAGTCAGCGTGTCGCCAAGCAATTTCGCGAAACAGTACTATGTCATCCAATGATCCAAAACACGACGATGCTGAGGGATAGAGCAAGATGACAATGAAACCTACCAAAGGGCGGATTGCCGAGTTGATCGGCAATCCCGACTAACGGAGCCGAATGATCCGCTGCAACACAGATTTTTGAAAACTATAAATACTCGTTGAGAGTTATAGCTTAATAACATATTTTTAATATAGAATTTTGAACATAGAATTTTGAGTTCTAAGTTTGGAGAGGGTTTTGAAGAACTTGAAGATTCAAAGGGTTTAAACTCCAAGAAATTGGATTTGGGTGGTGTGGATTGTTCACTCTTGGCTTGTTTTAAGACTTAACTCTTCATACCCATTTGAATGTAAACTCATATTGGTATAAATTTCTATCTCTTTTACATGTCTAGCTAAAACCCTAATTCTTGGGGTGTGATCTTGTGAATATGGGTTAGATTATCGGTTGGGTATTGCTTGTTGATGATTTATTTGTTGTTTAGATGTGATTTTGTTTAGTAGTTGTGGTGGAACTTAATGAAATTGTAGTTGCAAATACGATTTCACCTTTGTGTTTTCATCTTGCTTGAGAGAGAGGTCGTAAAACTAAGACTACTAAATTGATGGCCAGTGGGTTTGGGTCGACATGAGGTTCAGCTCGAGAGAGTGAACCCTACTCTTTCTCCTATTCGAGAAAGTGAGTGGGCTAAGGCGGAGGTAGTTCTTTATGCGGTATCTCGGTGTTCGTGAGAAATTGAGTTGATTCGAGATAAGTTGCTCGAGAGAGAATTTACCCCCACTATAGTCTAGCCTAGTTACAAATGTTCAGCAGATTTATTATCAAAAGCATACACCCAATAGTTTAGTTTATCCCATATTCTTATCATATCCCAAGAACCCCATCTCCTTGATTAGTACTCCTTACATTTTTGCCGTTTTTGTTTACTTGCGACAAACCCCCACTAATAATTGATGCTTGCGTCACCCCTTAGATTTTAACATGTTTGTACGCGAAAATGTTTTTAGCTATGACTAATTAGAACTAAATTTTATTTTTCTATTAATCCCACTACCTTAGGACTCGACCCCAACCTTTGGTTGGGTTACTTTACTATTGTACTATCGTAGACACTTGCATTGGAAGTTGTGTCTTCATTACGCAAACATCAAAATGGGGCCGCTACCGAGGAGTGGTTTTATTTGAGAATTCTTAGTTTAGTAAAATTTTTGTTCTTCTTAGTTGTAGTTCACTTACTAAAGTTTTAGTTTTGTTTTGTGCTTTTTTGCATATTGAAGCATAAAAAGGATATGAAGGATCATTATGGGTATCAAACATATCACCCTTCTTGAAACTGTTGATCCTTAGGGACAACCTCCTAACGTTCAAACAAGTAAGGGATGAAACTATTCAGGAAATGTGGCTGAAGTTTCAGGCAGTGCTGCAGCCATGCCCCACTCATGGGATGACCGACAAGGTGCTACTATAAAGCTTTTATCGGGGTCTTGGACCCAATAATAGAAGTAATGTTGATCAACTTTTCGTGGGTGGTATGCTACACTAGCCCTATGAAGTCGTAGCCGAACTCCTAGATGGCATGTTTGAAGCTAACAAGGAGACCAAAAAAAAACATGAGTGGGATGAAATGCTAGCTCAGTTGGATTTTTTATCCAAAAAAGTCATGGGGTTGGAAGCACAGGCCTTGAAAAAGGATAAGCACTTCTCACTTCGAGAGTGTAAAAGGGGAAGAAGAAGGAGGGCGTACAATATGATGAATTCCTCTCACTTATTCAATAAAAGATCGAAGAACAAGACAAGATGTTGAATGAGATGAAAGAAAACATCGACATGCGGAATCAAGCAACAACCTCTAACTTCATGATAATTCAGCTCCAAGATGCCTAGATAAATCATTTAATATCAGGTCGCTATCCACCATTTGCCAAGGACTCGCCTAGTTACACCATGGTTGACTCTGAGGATGAGGACTAGATGTTAACTTGTGTCGTTCCACGAAGTTACCTAAGGCACTGTTTGGGAGGCAACCTAAAACTCTTTTTATTGTTTTAAGTTGGTTTTAAAAATAATGTTGTGTTGGTTGTACAGGCTAAAGTGTGGCAAGTGTTAGGAAAGAATGAGTTTAGGGAACAAAATACTTCATTCAGTGAATCGCCAAAAGATGTCAGCGACCCCAATCCAGTCCGCCGTTGAGCTCAAGGCAACTTAAGCTAGAACCTGTAAAACTCGGTAAGCCCGAGAAATTGTTGGCGAATCGCCAATCTATCTGGCAATCCTAATCCTTACCGTCATTTGAATTCCTAACATTGACTAGAGTTCTGTAAAACTCGGTGAGGTAAGTGACTATTCGGTGCATCGCTCAGTGATTCGGTGATCCTGACTAATGTCGTCGAATGAGCGAAATCTAGACGGTCTTTCAATCAATGGTTTAAATTGCTTAAACTCACACCTGCACCTCTACTTTTATATCTCCGCGTCTATATTGTATATTGGTTATTGAGTTGTGCTCGGAGTTGGATTGCATTGCCGCATAATATCTTAATTGCATCTAACTCAGCACCAAAGATTAGTTTCCAAGCCCTAAGCTTCTTGTATTGAAAGTTGTACTCAAATGAAATGGCATTACTTTGATGATGTGTGCTGGGCCTCTCTAGTAGGATTATAATATTTGTTTGCCTCTTAGGTTCGCAAATTTTGCCTATATTAAGTTAAATAGTTAATTCCTGAAGGTTGCGCTTTCAATTGGATGAAAAATCATCGGTTGTGCATGCTTGTCACTAGGTTTAAGCCTTATTTGAGTTGTGCATTGTTTGATTTTGTTTTTGGGGGTTGTGGGTTAAATTTGGGAAGTTCGACCGAAAGCAGGCACGTTGGGTCATTTTGCGGGTTTGGTCTCGCCGAACAACTCAGTGGTTCGCCTAAAATCCCCATATCACCTTTAATTTAATGCTAAATGTGATGTTGAATTCTGTAACTTTCGATGACAAGCATGATGTCACTGAACAGAGTCTACTTCTCACCGAAAGACTCCTGGTTTGCCCTTTGTTTGCACCCTTGTATTCTCTATGTACTACACTCGGTGAACCACCTAAGTAGTAGCGTGCTTTGCCAACTGGTTCGATGAAGTGATTCTGTAATTGTATTGCCTTGCTTTGGTCTGAATACTTTCAAACTTTTTCTCGAAGCTTTGTAGAAATGGCTTAACCGAAAGTAGCTAGAGGAGATATGATACCCCGACAAACAAGAGCAAAAAATTTTAGGAAAAATACAAAGGCAACAAATCCTCCCAAAACATATAATAAGGGCAAGAAGCCCAATGCTAGCAAGAGAACAAATCCTCGAGACCCCACTATTCCCTCGTGGAGACGTGGATTCTTCACAGATATTCATTCCTTTTTGGCGACTCATGACTTGGACAATCTTAGTAAGTTAGCTGCCGCTGAATCTTCTAAAGAAGCTTCGGGGGCCATTTTCAAATTCCAGGTTGACACATTGGGCACTGATGTCCAGACAGATAGAGCAATTGTGTAGACATGATTTTTCTCTACCTCCATCTCTGTCTTTCTTTATTCTAAATTTTGGATACTCTATTTCATTTGCATTTAAGGACAAACGATTTTTGTTTGTGGTAGGGTGAGGCTCACCTTTGTGTGCTATTTGATGTTCGTGTTTTGTTTATATTTGGGCTTTCTGCTTAAATTGTGTTAATATTATTTTTATGGATGTTTGAGCTTGTGGCTCCTTTTGTTTGAAATTGCAAAATGATGTTGACCCTTCCGAAAATTTTTGCCACCTCTCGTGTGTTGAATGTCGCTGTTCTTTTGTAAAATTTAAGTCTCAGTTCTGATCAATACCAATGAATTTAATAGTGCTCATGATCGAACAAACATGAATGTACGACTATGATGAGACAAAATGAAGTTGCATAAATAATATGTGAACTCTTTGGATCTCGTTGTGATTAGCTATGTATCAAATTGATTCTCTTGTGATGACCATTGCACACTAGCAAAAGTGTGGAGTCTTGTTTGACTTTAGTGTCGATGCCTTGTGTGATGAGCTTTTTGTGAACCATGCATCAATACACCTAGAATTTGCCCCGTTGGTCCGATAGACTAAGTAAGGTTATCTCTTGTTATGATCTTAGGCAACTTCGAAGAGTGTGAGCCAATTTAACAGATACCCAGTGTCTTAGGTATCATGACTCCCTCTGCTGCCCAGTGCCAGGTGTCTCAGCATCCTTGGCTCCACTGGATCCCACCATAAAAGTGTCTCAGAGTGATGCTTGCCTAGCAATCTAAAACATGGCACCCTCCAAGTCAACTAATCATCGTAGACTGCCTCCTCACAAACACCAAACTACTCCTCATCAGTCTACGCCTCTGACTAAACAACAATATCATCAACTCTAAGCGGGGCCAAGGCAACAACTATAGCGCTCTTTATCATCCTAAGCATAGCAACCGCAATCTTGGAGGCACACACATCGGCTAAATGAGCCTGATTTCCCATCTTGTACAACATGACCTTGGTGATAGGCGGTCGAGATATAGAATCACTAACAACAGACGATGTAGGGGGAGGGGGTGCAACAAAAGTGAGAGGAGACTTAGAAGCAGTAGGTCTGGAAATACCTGAAGGCCCACTGGCCTGAGTAGGAATGATTGTGTCTATAGGTAATATATCAACATCAACCTCTAGGGATGTGTCCACCTGGGCTACCCTCCTCCTGTCAGCCTCGCCCCACGTGTACACGCCCTCTATACGCCAGTTGTAGGTAGAAGAGAAGGGTGTATTTCGAAATCCTCTCTTTTCATCTCTCGGAACACGAGCCTGTCGACATAATTTGGTGATCAACACTGGAATTGAAAGCAAAGTTTGACGTTGCTTGGTCCTCATGACCATCTCTTGCTCGATAATCAAACCTAAATTCAACCTCTTCTTAGCAATGACTGACCCAAGACAGGCCGCCTTTGGGTGGTAGGTGATAGACTCGTTCTAGGACTGCATGATCGTGTTGCTGATAAACCCAAACCAATACCGTACTGCAATATTAATATCCTTTTTCTCTATCAATGCTCCTGCCTCAATCTACCTCGGGGTGATGTCGGAGAGAAGAGGGGCCAGCTAACCTTTTAGGTCATCTAGAGTCTATGTCTGGATCATGCTCTGGTAGTCATGCATAAAGTAGAAAGCACGCCAAAACACAATATTTATATCATCGCTGCTGCATTTAACCTTCTTTCTTCAAACCACCACAAAGTCCACCAGCTTAAAGGAACTAGACTTCTTCTTGCCCTAAGGCACCAAGTCACTGTAAGATTAGCAGAACTCCTGGACCCATGTAGAAATTTATGGGCCATGGGGTTTGGTGAAAACCTCAAATATATGGAATCTGAGAGTGTCCCACACTATTGGATGCCTGTCCACCATACCATCGGTAGACAACATCTTTTCTTCTAATATGGTCCTCAATCTCTTAGCCTTTATCTAGTTGAGTGACCGGGGAGAAGGACTCTTTACTGGTGGCGTCGGGACCACAATTTGTGCTAGCTCTGCAACTGGAGGAGGAGGGGGAGTCTGAGGCACCGGGATCCTAGACAGATCATGCATCACCTTGGAGCGAAGCTCTGCTCTCCAGGCTTGTAACACCTGGTCATCCTCAGGCTTATAGATGGAAGCCTGAGAATCTTGTGAGTCCCCCTCACTACCGGATGTGGTGAGGTGTGTCTCGTAGACTCCCTCACTATCAGAGATGGCCTCCGGCGTCTCAACCATGGGCACCTTGCCCTTTCCTTTGCCTTTTCCTCTCTTGGTAGGGAGTTTTTCTGTCTTTTCTCGAGATGCAGCTGCATCGTCATTAATAGTTATTCCTCGTGCCCGTTTTCGGGGTGGCATATCTCTACCGAAAACTTTGGGTCTAGCTATTCCTACAAAACAACGTAGCAAATATTAGAAAAGATTCTAGAAAAACTTTTGAAAATAACTGCACGAAGACTTGCCGAACCGATCGACGAGTCGCCGAACAACTTTGGCGAACCAGGTCGGGCTTGCCAAAAGTTCCAACACAAAATTTCAAAAGTTCAAAGCTGGTCGGCATGTCCAGGGTCATTTGGCGAATTGCCGACACCAGTCGGCAAACTGAAAGTAGCTCGCAGAAAGTTACAGTGTATTTTAACGAAGTAGGGGCATATAAGAGCGATCAAGAAGTACTTTCGGTGAGCTCAGGCGTATCACCAAAATTTATAGAAAAATAAATCAACATTTAGAGAAATTAAAGGCGATCTAGGGGGACATAGGTGAAGTACCAAACCAATCGACGAGCTCGACCCAACTCACCAAATGTTCCTTCATGCCAGTTTTTCACCCCTTAGTTCAACATCAGGCCCGCAACCCTCAAAATAAAAATTAAACACCTACACTATGAAGTTAAAGCAAGAGTCATACTACCCATGCCCTCGTAGTACTAAGACATCCCTTGATTTAGCCAAAATTGGCTATTTGACATCTTTTTCCCTTAAGAATGATGTCAACTGCTCTATCATTGGGAAAACAACAACAATTAGCACAATCAGAGGTTACTCAGACTTTACCTTGCTAGACCCAACACATTTTTAATCCAAACCAACAATTTTGACTCAATTTTAACAAGCAAAGACACAAGGATAAACCATTTACAATCGATTATGCATGAATTCATTATAAATTAATCAAAAAAACATACACACAATGATTATCCAACAATATTCAACAAGAAATTACCAATTGCATTCGAGTTCAACCATATATAGAGATTGGGGTTCGAAAAGCCAACCTTTTATTCCAAAATGAGATTTGTAAAGCTAGGCGGCAAAGTAAAATCCAAATTCTATCCCTGAGCAAAGATTCCAAACAGTATGAGAGTAAAAGCACAAAAATATTTAAGAACTAATATTGGGTGAGAGAGTACATGAGTTGAAAAGCTGAGAAAATGAAGGAATTTTGAATTTAAAACAGTTTGGCCCATTAAAACATCTTAATTCGCATGCCAGTTGGCTATATAAGTCACGCCCGTCGAACCACTCGGCCATGCGCTGAGTGGTATTTTAGCTTGCCGAGTTTTACAGAACTCCCAGCAGATAAGGTCGTGCTCACTGACTTATTTGGCAAATCACTGATTGAGCCTTTGGCTCGCCGAGTTTTACAGAGATGCCCATCAAGTCTGGTGGTTCTAACAGCGGTCCAAGTTGGGCTCGCCGACCTCTTCGGTGAGTCGTCGACAACTTTAGTAAGTCGTCGACTAGACTTTTGGTTTGCCTAATTGCCCATTTTCCAACACTTTTCACTTTTCAACCTGCAAAATCAACACCCGTTATTCGAAAACTACAATTAAAACATAAACAACTTTGTACGAAATTTTTTTAGGTCAACTCTTTCCTCTTTGGGATTTTGACATTCATGAGGTGGGATGTATCTTTCCTTATCACCATCCCTTTCCTTCCGGTAGCATTACAATCAACCATTCCCTATCACGATCTATCCATCCATCCTCTCTATTCCAACTCGAATTTCCACCTGGCCTTGGGTAATTTGAGTGAAATCCTCCTCCTTGATTAACAAGGAAGTTCACTTCCTTATTGTAAAACGCTTCAAATTATGCTTGTTCGGGGTTAACTCCACCAACACCCACAACATTTACTCTCTTCAACCCATTACCCATCATATTTTTTGACAATAGATCCAGTTGGGTCATCATTTTGGCCATATTTTGGTCTCTCTCTTGATCCTTCTCGATATGTTCTATTGTCATCCTAAAAGTGAGAGGAGAAACTTGGTCCTCACGAGTGTACCATGCTCTATTTATCTTGGTCATGCCATCAAGAAGTTGAGAGACTAATTCATAGAGTTGTTGCATTATACCTCTAGGAACAAGTTGATCAACAAATCCTTTGTTCACCTAGTCAAGACTCTTATAGAAGTATTGTAACAATATATGGTTTGGCAGTCCGTGAGTCGAGAATTGAAGTACAAACTTCTTAAATCTCAGCCATGTCTCGTGGATAGGTTCACTCTCCAAGCGTTTGAAACCTTAGATACTATCCCTGAGCGTCATCATCTTTGACAGGGGGAAGAATCTCACATGGAAAGCTATAGTAAGTTCATCCTAAGAGGTAACAGAGTCTCTTGGTAACTCAGCTAACCATTTGGTAGCTTCACCTATTAAAGAGAATGGGAACAACCTGACACAGACTGATTCTTGTGATATTTTCTTGAATTATAACAGATCACAAACGTCCATGAAGTTTCAAATATGCTCGTGGGGGTCTTCGTGGGCCAGCCCTCCATATAATCATTTCATTTGGAAGAGTTGTAACATCGTGCTAGTAACATGGAAGACAACATTACCCTCAACTGGAGGTAGAAAAATTGCACCAACACCATCCAATTGAATTAGGTCATTCACATCATTAAGAGTCCCAATATCGTCTTGGTGGACCACTTGGCCACCATTACTCCCGTTCACACTCAACTGTTCCTCTGTTCAAAACAAGCAACACAAACATAAACCAAAGTAAGTTGATTCAACTACAACCAAAAAGATCACAATTCAACTTCAGTAATAGAATTCTAAACAAGACCACTCCCCGGCAATGATACCATTTTTAATTAACTTCCCAAATACACCTCAACCAATTCTAGGTGTAGATGATTATTAACTAGTATATAACCTAACAAAGAGTTAGAGTCGAACCAACAGGGAGGAGCGGTACGTGATTAAATTCAGTTATGACGTTATAAAGTGGTCTAAGCGATTATAGGAACAGAACTTATAGAAAACATACAAACAAGTCAAAACGGGTGACAACGAATGTTAGATGGGGGGTTTGGATTGTCAATTTAAAGCTGAAGCAAGTACAAAAATAGGGGAAACAATAATATTAAGAGGAATTCTTGAGATGTGATCGTTTATAAGATAATTATGCTATATGGGTAATTTAAATTTAACAATAATATTCTGAAATATTGTGGGTAGGCTGGACTTTAAGTGTAATAGCTTTCTCTCAAATAACTATAATAGTTCACATGATTTCTCTCAAACATCGACAAGCTTAACAAAATAAACAGCCCACAACCTTAATGTATCCCCTTTCTTGAGCTAGATAGGTAGAATTAAGTTTAGGATTTACTCTCTCAAGCTGAACCCATATTAACCCAACAACTACGATCATCAATCAAAAGCTTTTGTGCCAAAACCCCTCTCTCAAGCAATCGAAAAAGTAAAAATTAGAATTGCATTTGCAACTACAATTCATTGATTAAAACACAACTAATCGTTAAACCCATATTAAAAAAACAATTTCATCAATAAATAACAATACCCATAAGAAAGTTGTACAAATAAATACATGATCACGCCCCAAGAATTGGGGTTTTTGCCACACATCATAAAAATAGAAAAATGATTACCAAATACATTAGCCATGATCTAGGTAAAGGTTCTCATGTCTTTACAATGGTCCAAATTTAATAAATTAAAAAATCCACTTCTAAATCTTCAATTTTGTGGCTCAAAAGCTTCAAAGTCTTCAATGGAACTCAAAAACTAAGAGAAAACTCTAACTCACAAACTTGGGAATAAAAAACTCTGCTAAATAATTGGGAGAGAACTCCTCAATTCTAATTTTAAATTTCAATCTATAGTTGCCTAATTTTTGGCCCAAAAAACCATTGGGCGGAGTAAGTCGGGCTTCGCTGAACTGGTCGGTGATGCGCCCTTTGCTCCCTTTCATTGCCAATTTGCCATGGCCATTAGTCCTCAGGGTTCTGTGACTTTAGGCGGTCAAGATTGCCATCGTGTAGTCATTTGGCAATTCACCGACTACCCATTTCTTTCACCAAGTTGGTTCTTCCCCAAGGCTGGCATACTGGAACTTTGGGTTGGCTAAAGAGCCACTCTGCAATTCACCGAGTAGTCTTGGCGATCAGTAGGATCGCTTTTCGTCACTTCTTCAAATTGTTTGCTCCTTTTTGCTTGATAGTTTCCTTGCCTTGCTCCTTATCCTGCATACCTAAAAAACAATGCTTTAATATCATATTATAGCATAAATTATGCATTTTAGGACACTAAAACTATCAAAACAACACCCTAAATGAGTCTTAATCTCAGACTCATCATGCATCTTGCTTTCCATGTCTGTATGCTAAAGAAATGTGTTGGAGATCCGACATCTATAGTTACCATATAATGTTTGGGAGTTAAAGAGAATCTTTCTTATGAAGAAGTTCCAGTTGAGATTTTAGACCGGTAAGTCATGAAATTGAGGAACAAAGAAGTTGCTTTCGTGAAAGTGTTATGGAGAAAACAGCTAGTTGAGGGCACTACTTGGGAGGCCGAGACCGATATGATGTCCCGATATCCTCATCTTTTTCCTTCTACTCCTCCTCTATCTTGAGGTATTGAGTATCTCATGAATTACTATTTTGGTGTCATGTGTTTTTTTTAGATATTCCCATGATTTCCTTATTATGCATGTTCATGAAAAGCTTAAGTTTTGAGAAAATGAGTCAACTTGACTGATTTCTACATGTTTATATGCATCTTAGCATGAATTGCATATAGACCATAAGATATGATGTTTTGAACATATTTTAGCTTGGAGTTGATGTTTCCTCCTCAGATATATGCATTTGAGTATGAGTTGCATATGCATTTCATGATATGAAGATATGAATATGGTTTAGCTTGGAGTCGATGTTTCCTCCTTGGATATGTGCATTTATGTGCTTGCATACAAGATGGCTACTAGTATTGAGTCTTTTCTTTAAGACATGTCTGGAATCTAATTTGAGTACGAATGTTCCCAAGGGGGAGCTAATGTAACACCTCAGATTTGAGAGAAGTCACAATAGCATGTTTATAGCTTCAAGGTGCCATCCATAAAGGCCAACCATGAATCGTGAATAGGAGCACATACCGTAGGTGGGTCCGTGGATAGGCCACCAAAAAGTTGTCAAGGGCAAGGACTATGACAGGACCCACAAATGTTCAATAGGTCCAAGGCTTATAGTTAGGGAGCCATAGGTTAGGCCCAAATTCTCTTAAGTTGGCGATGAGTGTGCAGGAGGGACCGTTGGTCAGTCCATGGTCCTTCAGTCGTGCGTCGTGGATGGTGGTTCGATAGTTAGTGTTAGAGGTAGTTGGGTCTTTTCCTAATTATTATATCTCTATAATACTCCATTTTGACTATGTCTAAGGCCCCTATATAAATGATTTTAACCCCAAAACATACCCATTCAAGTCATTCTCTTAAATTCACCAAAATAATTGGATTCTTCCTCTCCAGAATATTTCTCTCTCTAGAACTTGAAGAAGAAGAAAGGGTTGAAGCTAGGTTCAAGGTTTAAGTCTCCATTCCTCAAGAATTTGTGGGTATTGATAGTAAGGTATTATGACTTTTCATCCATAGAAAGCTTGCATCCATGGAGCCCCTAAGTTCTCCCCATTGAAAAGTAGAATTTCCCAAATTAAATTAGGGTTTTCTCCTAAGTTGTGGGTCTTTGTGAATGTTGATTTAATTGAGTGAATCATGATTCATTATGCATGAATTGAGTGGATTCTATGCTATTATGATGAATTTCCATGTACCCATGCCTAACCCATGCCTCTAAGTAGAAATTGATGTAAATGGGTTTTATTCTATGGAAGGAGAAATGTTTAGATGTATTATTATAGGATTGATAAGGTACATTATCAATTGATTTGATATTAAATATTATTTGATTAAATTATGATAATATTGGCTTTGAGAGTGAAGCCTATACATTAATTGTTGATTGTAGATGTGATTATTGTGGAAGGGATTTTCCCACATGATTTACTTTATGTATGTATGAATGTGAATGGCTTTCTCACATTGAAAGATTTTAGGTTCAAAGGATTGCCCACCTAAAATGAATTTAAGTTATAAGACTATGAAATTGATGAGGTGAGAGGTGATATTAGACATGACCTCTAAATTACAATAGGATATGAGGTGATTACCTATGTTCTTTAGAATATAATATAAGGTGAGTACCCATATTCATTAGAAATGAATAAGAGACAATTACCCTTATTTCATGAAGTTGAAAAATAGGCGACTACCCACATTTCTATTATGTAAGTTAGACAAGGGCCGACTACCCATGATCCTAAAGTAAAGAGGACAAGAGGCGCTGTCCATGATCCTTACAGTTACGCAAGTGGCGAACCCATGTCTATAAAAGTAAGCTATCAGATGTAAATTGTTATGATTAATTATTAACTTGGATTGTTGCTTGAATTGCCTTCCAAGATAAGTAAGCCTAGAGGCGGATACCCAAGCCTTGACTAAGTATGAATTGAGGTTACTCTAAGAAGTACTCCTCCCATGTTATGATGATCTATTATGTGCACTGATTATGCTTTATGACTTATGTTGTCAAATATTTATGTTTATGTTGTTTATGCAAGCTATCATATTTAGTACATCTTTGTACTGATGCATACTCTTGCCTACATTTCTTATCCAAATGTAGGGTCCGGGGATCTCGATTCTCATCCCCGTGGCTTGGATCTTTAGTAGAGGCAAGACTTGAAGATTGGTGAGTCCCATAGAATTCGAGGATTTGGCCACTATTTCCTTATGCTTTTATATTTTTAGTTGGTGAACATTGTTGTGTGGGCTGTGTCCCAAGATCCTATTGTATTAGATGGTTTTTGAGACAAGTGTATTAGACTTTCTCTTTTGAAAGGAAAACTTTAATTGTCTTGAAATGTTTTAAATTCTCGTGAATTTCTATTATCTTGACTATGAAAGCTAAAGTGGCTTGTATAAGGCCTCTCGGGGTCTTGTATGACATGTTACATCTAGGGGGTACCCTTGGGTTGTGATAAGAGAACCCTTTGAGTAATAATCTCAAAGTTTGAAAATGAAATGTTTTTTTAAACATATGAGCATGAGTTATATTAATGGGAGTAGTATTGAGCACCGATATAGGGATGAGTTCAGATAGCTCAAAGTCTTCATAAACCATATATGCCAACTTGGGTAGAAAAGGTTATTTTAGAGGATTCCTTATTTCTTATTAAGCATAGCTTAGTAGATCCACTTTGTTGAGGATGCCTTATACTCCGGTAAGGCATAAGAAAGTTCTGGCAGCGTGGGCGAGACACTGTATCATCACATAGCTCATAGTGACGGTTGTCGATTAGAGAATCTCTCAAATAAGAGTAAAAGAGTTATTATCATATTTTAAATACATTGAGTTATTATCTACTGTTTTAAAAGCTTTATTTATAATGCATCTTTATTGTTGCTTTTATATTGAGCTGAGTTGAGTACTTTTGAGTTTGAGTATCTTTGGGTATCCTTGAGTTGAGATAAGGTGAGTATGTTCTTCGTTTTTTATCAAGTTCAACCTTATGTTTGTGTTTTAGAGTTCCCCTTGCATGCTCGTACATTCCATGTACTGACTCCGTTTGGCCTGCATCTTTTCATGATGCAGATATAGGTAACCAGGGTCATTAACATGCGCTTCGTTGATACAACTTGCAATTTGAGTTAGCTTTGGTGAGCCTCCATGCTTCAAGAGGATTCCCTTTATATCTTTAAGTTTTGTTAGGATATCGTGGGTCTTATCCGGACTTGCATCATAGTTATTAGAGGCTTCACAGATAGACAATAGTAGTTAATCCAAGGATTTGCTTGGGGTCAACAATGGTTCTCGAGTGTGTGTCACAACCAAGTACTATTTTAAGATAGGCGTCATTATAAGAGCAATGACAAACTTAAACAACTACTGAAAGTAAACTAAAGAATGAAGTCATCCGAAAGCAAAGAGGCCTCACTCAAAAGCTGATGAACAGATGAAGTGATCTCAACAAAACTCCTATTGAGGATCCTAAGTACCTTAATCTGCATCATAAAAAGATGCTGGTCGAATGACATCAGTACAGTGAATGTACGAGTATGTAATATATGTGAAGTAAAGTAGCTGAATGAAAGGAATGAAATATATATATATATATATATATTCTCAACTATATATATATATATATATATATATATATATTCTCAACTGAATGTAAAGAAATAAATATGTGAAATTATTTGAACTTTACTAAATACTTGCTCATCTATGAACTTAAGATATTAAGTGATATGATAAAAATACACTTTTAACTCTATTTGGGAGATTCTCTAAACGACAACCGTCACTATAAGCAACATGTTGATACAACGTCTCGTCCACACTGTCAAAATTTTCTTATACCTTCCAGGTACATAAAACATCTCTACTAAATGGATCCACAAAAGCTTTGCTCAAAGAGCAATAATGAGTCATCTAAAAATACGATCCTTTACCCATGTTGACTGTATGATTTATGAGGAATATGAGTTGTCTAACTTCATTCCCATATCGGTGTTGAATGCTACTCTTAATAAATATATACTCACGCTAAAATGTATATACTCTTTCTCAATTTGATGCAATTTCTCAAAATATTCTCTGAAAAAAGGTAACGACTGAAATGTCTCTAAACTCATTAACTCATTTAAAAATTAAAAAAAAATATTTTCTCAATGTAAAATGTGACACATTTGTGAATACTTAGTTCCCTTATACTCTTACTTAAATCTTATTTAAAATTCTTTCTCAAAACTCATCTTTGCTTTCTTAGAAAATCAGGTAAGACAAATATGCTTGCTTTAAAGGGTTCAAAAAAAGTATAACACAAAATAGGGTTCATTCTTAAATACAGGCATGAACAAATCAACTCAAAGATCTCAATAACAATATATAAAACTCAATACTTAAAAATCACGAACTCAGAAATCAACGATACTACTCATCTCAAGAGTACTCTATTAAAACACTCAAAAACAATTTAAGAGAATTTTTAAATACTTGAAGGTTTAGATTCATGATTTTGAGAGGAAAACTAGCTAGTTCATGATATACTCCATTAAAATACTCAAAAACAATTTAGAATAGTGTTAAAAAGCTTGAGAAAAAACCAAAATTACCCTAAGAACGCATCCAGAAAGTTGCTGAATTTTTTGTGGAGCAAACCTTCAAGGAAGAGTCTACGGTTCGTGGAAATTTCCATAGTTTGTTGGTCTAGTCGTAGAACATCGACAACCAAACATGGCTTCAGTACAAAGGCCATAACATTTTACACCAAGCTCCAAAATAAGAAAATTTGGTGGCATTGGAAAGAGGACTCATAGACCTTTAATTTGATAGGTCATGGGATACCTACTTCATTTATTCCAAAACTTAATCTGTAAGGAAGCTTTCTATTCAACTTTGTGCTAGGGGTTTCTTGTGACCTAAATTAGGTGTTAAAATGTTGAGGTATAGATTTAGAAAGGGTGGGAAAAGACTAAAAACAACCCTTCTTAACATTTACAGAAATTGTCTACGGAAGGCCATCTACGGTTCGTACAAAAGTCTATGGACCGTAAACCCTCTCGTAGAAAACATGTTGGGTTCAGGATATCTAAATTTTGGGTCTATGGACCCTTTCTATCTCCCATGGGAACTTTGAGCGGCCATCCTGCTCAATCGCAGGAAGCTTACTACGGCTTTTTCAGGAATTAGGTTCCACGATGCCTTTCTACGAATTGTAGAAGGTTCTATGAGTCGTAGTTTGTTCTATGAAACTTGGACCTGATAATTATTTTTTAGAGAATGGTTCTACAAACCAACCTACGGTCCATAAATACTTTTACGAGCCATAGATTTAATTCGTGGCACCTGAAGAATTTTTTTTCAAGCTCTGATTTGAGTTGGAACTTTTGGGGTGTTATATTATTTCCCCATTCAGATCATTCATCCTCGAATGATGATTAGACTAAGAATGGAAGGGAAATGAGTTACTATCACTACCTCTTTTGAATTCTAAGCTTGCATATTAACATAGGCATAATTGATCCATACTGAGAGTCTTGAAACTTGACTAGAGCACGCTTAGCAAGGATGCTCGCATAAGATTTCAAGATCATAGGTCATGACCTGAAATTTCTAAGAATCACAATAGGAGCATCAACTCTCTATGACCTGTCATTAGTAAACCACTATCATCAACATCACTATTAGAAATTACAAAGGATCATAGAGAGAACTTTGAGAGAAAGATCATAAACATGATTCATTCAAGAAATCTGATATAAGAATATGCATGACATAACATTAATTTTCTAGGGATTGAGTGTAAATCCTGAATTCGCGAGACTTAGCATGAGATATGAATGCTTAGCTGAATAGGTCCATATCATGAGGTTGATATAAATAAACTTATGGAGTAAGATTCAGATTAATAGGCTTAAGTATTTGCCCCTCATTCTGTGAACTACGCATATATAGATGTGAATCTATTTGGAGTATATGAGTATAGTTCATGATACAATTCTGATATTAGAAACCTCAATAGGATGTTGTATCGACTGAACTTTGAGGAATATGCTAGAGTATGAATTGATTGATACATCATAACTCTTTCTGAACACATCACTATCTGATTCTTAACACTTGACTTGGTTTCTCATTTTATCATCTCCCCCTAAAGTTTGAAGTTGACACTTTAAAGTTATGGATCTATTCCATCTTCTCTTAACTAGTCTATATTCACTTTATTTTAATACCCGTGAAATGCTAATCTCATGGCTATTGAACTCTTCATGCACATGTACTAAGATTTCTTCTAAATATTCTTTCAGAGATGTTTCACTTAAATTCTTCCTCCTTCTATGAAGTCCTTCTATAATCCTTACCCACATGGACTTATAAAGTCGCTTAATCTAACACTTAGTAGCCTGACCTCTCTTTCTTAGCCCACTAATACCATCTTTCTATGTTCATATATACCTAACTGGAGGATACATGAACTATATTTGAAAGGCTCATCATGAACTATATATATATATATATATATATATATGTATAAAAGATAACCCTAGGCCCGCCTACATGGCGCCACAACAAACAAGAATTCCCTTTTAATTTATTTATTTCCAAAACTAGCCTTCCCACCTCTCAGCACCTTCACAATTGTCACCACCATCTTATAAATTAAGCCTCCACAAAATCTTCCATATGTATAAATATCAGCCCCTTTTGAACTTACTTAAGTAACTGATCAGCAGATGGAAATACTGGGCCAAACTTAATCCTATATATACTTGCATTGTTGCATTCATTAATCTACCATTTCTCGATAATCTTACCTCACCTTTGGTTATTTGAGTTAATCAATTTTTTTTTCTAGGTGTGGTAAAATATAGATTGAATGTCAATGTCATTTAGTAGAACTTTGAATTGATATTTGATGTACACGTTGTTGGATTTTAAAAGGTAAATGAAATATGAAGAGTTGAGACTTTCATAAAAAAAATTTGAATTTTATGAAAAGTCTTAGTTATTGGTGGGGGTTCGGTTCGTTAGTGGGAATTTGTTTAGTAACTTTTCCAAATAGTTCTGGACTTTCTTATAAGGAACAATAAGCATTTTTTTACACTACCCTTTGTTGTCTATAATTTGACGAATATCCTCTCATTTTAAAACAATGAAAATTCTGAACTTCTTCTTCTTCTTTAACACAATTAAATATTCGTGTACTTTACTCATGTTAAGTGGCGCATTGACACCATTATTTTTGTATCAATACACTGGTGAATAAAATCTTTATATCCTAAGGGAATCTATTACATTAAACATCGAGTACTAGAAAGGAATAATTTCGTTAAGGGGACACTGTGCATTCAATGGGCTCGATTTTTTCTTTCTATTTCATTCTATTGTTACAGATCCTGGTATGTTTTTTAAGTGACTAATTTATGCTTATGTTATTAATCCTTGTTTTTGAGTACATGATTTAAACTTTGTTGTTTATATTTCTGCAAAGTTGTTGTTATAAGTATTTGTTAGTACAAATTAAATAACACACGTTAATTGAGTATTTACGCAACTTTCCTCTACCAAAATTATTGAGGTACAATAAAAAAATCCCTTAAAGTTCTATACTACTATCTCTTGAAGACAAACTTCTAATTTGGTATGTCACTGTAAGGTCATAATGACCATAAAAACCTTATCGTACCTTGATGTGCATAGTGAACCAGCAAAAGAAGACAAGAAATAATAAATTTTTGACATGGCTTCAAGGATGTTATGCCGGATGACCTATAGAGGAATATGACTAGACTGGAGCCTCTTTTAATCCCATAGACTTAGATAACTACAGAATAAATTAATTGTTCATATCTAATATGAAGTATGGATAGATTCTCAAGTTTAGTGCAAGTTCTCAATATTATTCTTCAAGTAATATATGTGTTTGTCGATATCGCGATTGGAATAGAAAGGTAGTTTCAAGTTGAACTCCACTACTTTGGTATGCAGATTTTTAAAAAGCACACAAACAAATAGAATAAATTTGTGTAATACTTTTCTCTTTCAAGTATATATGATAAGTTAATTGTTGTCCAATATGATACATTCTATCTTTAATTTTTTATTTTAATAATTTACTATGATACATTTACATTAGGAACTTTAAAATAATAAATGTAAAACAAAAGACAGGGCTTAACTTTCTACATATTAAAATTACAAAAATTTGTTTACTTTTTCAGCCTTTAAAAATTTATTTATCCCTTCATAAAAGATTATATATTTAATAGAAAAATTAATTTTTCTGGCTAATGTTCATTTAATTCCCCAAAAATATCAAATAGTAACACTTACCAGAAGCAAAATGATAAATTATAAAATTATTATTGTTCGCTACTACATAATTTTATATGTAAGATAATATAGTGCTTTAATTTTAATGACTGATAGATTTTAATTATTTTATAAATTCCGTGAGATTGAATTTCGGCTAGAGGTGCGAGTAATTTTTCTAGTTTAGTATAAGAAAACTTGCTATCTAAGTCCTTCTTTTCAATAAATAATTAATCACCAAATTATCTAAATAAATTGGAGAAAATAAATCATGCATTACCCAGATTAAATTAAATACAATGTGCATGTACTCTATGGTTGTAGTTATGCTAGAACTCTATAATCATATGGAGAAGACTTATGGAGTTGATACAAATAGATACAATTTCACTAATAGGATATGACTACTCTTTAGTAATAATTATGTTTTCTAGTTTTTCCATTTGGGTAACAGAATACATTATAAGCATTCCTCTAATAAAAAATGGTTTAGATTTGTTTCGTTACACCCAAAAGTTTAATCCATGATTTAATCTTTTTCCTCTTTCTCTATTTTCTACGGTCAGATAAAAATTCCTAATTCCCTTCCATTTGATTTCCGAATCTATCAAGAATATCATAAAAGAAATTCAAACACAAATCCAAACATAAACACAAAACTTACAAGGTGATCTCCATTATCAACTAAAATCGGAACTAACACGACTAGTTCTCCACAAAAAGATGTACATATCACAACATCAATCCAAAATGTATGTTTATCTTATGAATGGAACTACATTAAAGACTGGCTACTATATGGATAGATTACAAAAACATTAGATTCAGGTTTCTCGTCTATATATTCTTCAAGAAAATGCATGAAACTGAGGAGCACCTATTGTTTCTTTTGTTGTTACAAATTCATTGTGGCTGTGAATGCTCAATTGGATGGGTACACAAAGGAGTATAGGAGATTAGAAGGAGGAGGTCAGCTGGATGAGTAGATATGTAAAGAAGAAATTTTGTATCAGTGGTATGCTCAACTACTTGTTTGTTTGTTATGGTTGTGTTACTAATAAAGGAAAAAAACATGCTCAGATTTTATAAAAGACATTATCTGGCTGATTGAGTGGGCAAATAAATGGCTATCCATGTTTATTTCAAAGTACATAAGTTGAGGAAATGACAACCACTACTTAATCATCTACAGCTGCAACACCCCAACTTTTTGAAACTTCTAAATTAACTCATACATTCGTGGAAAGACAAAGAGGGTGAGTAATGAATTAAGAATGATGTGGTATTTCATATTTTAAGTGTTCAAGGGTTGTATCTCAATTTTTGAAGTTAGGTAATTGGCAAAATAAAAGTTGGCGAATGTTATCGTACGTTCCTTTTTAAAGATTTCTCTAAAATTTGGGTAAAATTGGAGGTTTTATCCAAATATATAAAGATTTATGGGGCCCAAGACTTATCAAATCAAAGGTCTACGAGTCTAGTTTCTACCGCATCAAACCGTTTGTCTATACGACTTCAAAATAGAGAGATATTCGCAATTTCGCGAGACTACACAAGCAGACACGTGAGGTGGGGCCCTAGGTCGTGGAACTTTTTATATATCTTTTTATTCAACTTTTTGTTTATTTTTTTAGTTAAGAATAAGAAAAAAAAAGGAAACCCATTTCTAGGATCAACCAAATTATAGATTTTCTCAACTTAAGTCCTTGACGAAAAGTATTCTACGCATTGAGCTCGTCATCATGGTATAATTTGTTTTATCAATTTCGTAGCATATCATACTTTGGTGTTGGAACAATAAGGGTTTGGACATATTTTAAGGTTTTGAGGTGTATTACGAACTTAAGATCAAGGTAAGACCCTTCTTTCCTCGACTCTAGCTTTAATATGCCACAAATAGCAATTTGCGACGAAAATACATATCTTTTATTGGATTATCATGGTATCTTCTAATCTTGGGTGTTGATTATGGTCCTGCCTTGTTGTAGTATCTAGAGGGGAGGGGGTTGTGAGTAAAAGTCGTTAGGCCATGTGAATTCAGCGAAAAATGTATGTTAAAACTATTCCCTTATTACAACATGTTTCATTAAAGCCTAGAAGTAATGTATTGTGCTATTATTGTTGTTATATTTGTAGCCATTATTGTTGATTGTTGGCTGCTCGAGTGGATATAATCCTCCCTTGTAGGGATTCTTATTCAATTAGTAGCGTCCCTATGTTGGACACGACTTAGAGGCTATTCGTATAGGTTGCTTATAACTAAATGGCTCACTTTTTAGCCTATTGGATTGTTATTTTTGTCGTTGGGACTATTTTGATTAGCTACAGGAATGTGATCTATACCTAGAAGGGCTATGTTCTGCCTATGGGGCTATATTGACGCCTAGAAGGGCTATGAGTTGCCTACGGGGTTATCTTAATGCCTAGAAGGTCTATGGGTTTCCTAGAGGGCTATACTGATGCCTAATAAAGGCTATGTTATTGCCTACAGGGCTTGGGAACTAGCGATAAGGGTATATAAATTGTTGGCACCATCTAGGCTTATGGGGGCCTGGGTAGGTGGTCTTGTGTGCTCTTTTACCTGCCAAGCTTATGGGCGCTTGGTTAGGTTGTTGTTTTTATTATTTTTGATATGTTTAGATTTAGGAGCAGGTCAGTACACTTATCTTATCTCTACTTTATTTTTTGGATTACACCATGTATAGTAGAATACCTGCTTATAGTCTATTGCCTTTCATACTCGTTACATTATTTCGAATTGATGCCTTATTGCTTAGGGATACTAAATTCATGCTTGCATGTCCTGATAGACGACCTAGTAGGTCTCCTTTATAGAAGGATTGACTTTTATCAGATTGGCTAACCTTTTTCCTCTAGAGCTATGAGAGTTGGGAGCTTTGTTAGCTTTTGTTGTATATATATTTATGGGTAGGATGTGTCCCTGTCCTGCCAATATTTACTACTCTTAGAGGCTTGCAGACTAGTGTGTGGGGTGTATAGTTACGTTATGGCTGTTCTGGCCAAGTTTTGTTTATTTTCTGTAGCTTGTTAGCTGTTTGATGTATTGTCGGTATATAGATCATGGTGGTCTCGACGGGCCAATCCAGACTTCTGTGCTAGTTGGCTATTTCTTTATATGAACTCTTGGGTGTAGCTGCTTATTTTATAGATCTATTGATAGTGGCCTTACCGGGCAAAGGCTTAATTTTAAGTTGAGATACACTTGTTTGTTTTCTTGATTGCGTGTGGATGTCATGCACTAGTAGCAAATGGTTTAGCAGGGTTGGCTTAGGCATAAGTTTTGCCATTAGGAGCCAGTTGCGCCCCTTGAGTTTGGGGCATGAAAAACATGATATCAGAGCAATGTTGTATCCTAGGGAGTCTGTAAGTTGTGTCTATTAGAGTCTTGTTTATAAATGTTTTGTGCACCACATTCGATAAGTTAGAAGTTACCAGTTATATTAGAATGACTATCCTTCTTTTGCTTACCTTGTGCTATAGAGTGGTGTCTTAAAGGTTGAGGTTTATGGCTTATAATTGGCATTTGTATGTAGATAAAGATGGATGAAACCAAATAGACCACAACTAGCCAGGGGCTAGATACAACTACGGGCGAGGGTACTGACAAGGTACCATAGGTGGAGGTAGCCCATTGTGAGACCCAGGGGGAGACATTTTCTCAGCCTCCTATAGCTTCTTCACCTCTTAAGAAGCCTCTAAGGGCTACAGGACCCCCAACTCCACCAACTGTACCACCTCTAGTTCTTTCTATTCCATTTGATCAGGATTTCAAGAGTGCAGTATATATGTTAGCACGATTAGTAGTTGCACAGCGCCAACCGGCTGCACCAGATGTTGCTGGACCTTCTGAAGGGCTTGGAAGTTTGAGAGTTTATGAATTTCTTGCCTTGAATCCCCTACAGTTTATAGGAACAGATCACAGAGAGGATCCTCAGCACTTTGTTAATAAGCTTCATAGGATCTTTAGAGTCATGCATGCCTCAACGACTAAGTCATCTGAGTTAGCAGCATTTAGATTGCATGATGTTGCAGTATTGTAGTATGATAGTTAGGAGAAATCTATGTTAAAAGATGCATCTCTACCTCCTTGGGTTAGTTTTATAGAAGCCTTCATAGATTATATTATTTATAGGCCAGGCAATGACAGCCCCATCGCGTTGCGCTACTTGTGGTAGGAGTCATGGTCCCATATTTGGTATTCTTATGGATATAAGGGGCATGAGTGAAGGAACTACCTGACCATAGATTAGGGTGGTATCGGTCAGTCGACCGGGTTAGTAGTAGGTTTCTCTTCATCAGTACAGTCTACACGGCATGCACCCTAGACTTCAATAGGTAGAGGCAGATGTAGATGTAGAGAGGGATCATCTAGTTCTGGTAGTGGCCAAAATCGTACATATTCACTAGCCAGCTGACTGGACTTAAAGTCATCACTAGATATTGTGACAAGTGCATTGATTGTTTGTGCCCATTGTGTTTATGCTTTAATGGATCCTGAATATACTTTGTCTTATGTTACTCCATTTATTGCGAGGAAGTTATGTATAGTAGGATAGTCATTAGATCAGCCCTTTATTGTATCTACACCAGTTGATGAGTCTATTATTGCCAGGAGAGTCTATTGAGGTTGTATGGTAGAAATTATTGACTGACAGACCTCTGTGGACCTGGTAGAGTTAGAAATGGTCGATTTCGACGTCATTATGAGTATGGACTGGTTAGCGTTTTGTTATGCTAATGTTGAGTGCCGGACAAAGATTGTTAGATACCATTTTCCAGGAGAGGCAGTTCGGGAATGGAAAGGAGATACAACAACACTGAAATGTAGGTTAATTTCCTATCTTAAGGCGATGAGAATGATTACTAAGGGTTGTAGTTATCATCTTGTTTACATTCTTGACATGGATGCAGAACCATCGACTCTTCAGTCTTTTTCGATAGTTAATGAGTTTCTAGATGTATTTCCTGATGAGCTTCCTGGTATCCCTCTAGAATGGGAAATTGATTTTTCTATCGATATGCTACCAAGTTCACAATCCATATCTATCCCTCCTTATTGAATTGATCCTGCTGAGCTAAATGAGTTAAAGGATCAACTGAAAGACTTGATGGATAAAGGCTTTATCAAGCCTAGTGCTTCACCATAGAGTGCGCCAGTGTTATTAGTGAGGAAGAAAGATGGCTCACTGAGGTTGTGTACAGATTACCGATAGCTGAATAAGGAAACTATAAAGAATAAGTATCCCCTTTTGAGGATCGATGACTTGTTTGATTAGTTACAAGGTGCTAAGTGCTTCTCAAAGATTGATTTCAAATCAGGGTACCACCATGTACGAGTTTTGGAGAAAGACATTTCAAAGATAGCTTTAAGAACATGATATGGACATTTTGAGTTCTTGGTAATGTCTTTTGGATTAACTAATGCCCTAGCAATGTTCATGTC
Source organism: Solanum bulbocastanum (assembly GCA_037074985.1). Taxonomy (NCBI): domain Eukaryota; kingdom Viridiplantae; phylum Streptophyta; class Magnoliopsida; order Solanales; family Solanaceae; genus Solanum; species Solanum bulbocastanum. The sequence goes on along the minus strand of CM073602.1, from coordinate 15,726,805 downwards.
CTGATGAATAGTATATTTAGTGTCACGAACTAGGGGTGCCTTTTAGACGTAACATGGCGTACTTGACCACAAAGGGGTCTCATACAAGCCCTTAGCTTCATCATAACATAAGATCATAGAAAAGTAGGGAAAAATTTAAAACTTTCTTTTTATACAATCAAAAACAATTTCATAAGCAAGCGAAAGTCTTTACTACATCTTTGTATCAAACCATCTATTAAAACTCATGAATAAAAGTCTTGGAACGCAGCCCATACAAATTCTAAAACATAAAGAAAAGACATAAAGGGGATAAGGGTTTGTCCTCGAAGCTATGAGGACTCACCAACTCTTCAACTCTTCTAGATCCTTGAAACCTAGCCTCTAAAGCAACTCAAGCCTCCAACCCTACATTTGGTTAGAATGTAGGCAATATGCGTTAGTACAAAATGTACTACTTATGAAAGCTAGCACAACATTATAAGAGCATCTCAAATGGTTAGACAACATAATACATAAGCATAAGAGACAATAACATAGTCATAACATAATCATCATAGTCATAGCATAATCATCATAGTCATAGCATAATCATCACAGGTATAGCATGGTCTCCAACATAAGAATTCTATAAACATAAGTCAACATAAGACATAGTAAATGAACATAGGAGATAAGTCATAACCATATAAGCATAAATAGACTCTTAGTCATCTTTACCCTCACAGTCTAAGTGCATGGTTAAGTCATAAGTCTTTCTACCATAAGGGCACCATACTTCTAAGTAACCCCAAGACACACTTGTGCAATGTATGAAAGGCATCCCATACTACCCTTCACACTAATCATAGACTTGAAGTCATCTTAGTCATACTTACCCTCATATGGTCTTACTTAATAGCTTACTTCATAAGGACAAAGGAACTACCACCTTAGTCAATCATTTCTTGGAAGGCAACTATGGCTACAACCAAAGATAAATCTATACTATGTAAGGGAACCCTTCACAACTAGCCTCAACTCATACTTGTGCCATGTGTAGGTAGCATCCCATACGACTACCCACACTAAGTATATATTTAGACTACCATGAATGTTCACGAGTTTGGGACTTGTCCCTCTTGACTATTTGCCTCTATTCATATAAGGTACTTCTCTATTTAGTACTAGGTAAGTCATCACACATGAATGAGCACAAGACATCAATTAAAGGTTACCAAGAGATAGCACCCTACTAGGCTAGACCAAGCTAATAATCTAACTAACATGACCTTACTATACTAAGTCAAGCTACCATGGAGACATACTATCATACTGGACTAAGCTCTCAAAGGAATAACCCTCTAATAGGCTAGACCATGCTATTATCTTACTAACACAACTAGGTTAAGCTAAGCTAACTAACTTGGAAGACGCATTAACGTGCAAGTCCAAGCTACTCTAGGAAAGGTAGAAGTGCCCTATATTAGCTACCATGAAATAGTCCTAAACCAACTAAGTCATGATACCTTTACAAGTGTACTAGGATAAAAATGCAAGATAACCATAAGGGAGTATGATTCTCAATCCTAAGCTATCCATAGGGGAGTATGATTCTAAACCCTAAGCTATCCTGAGGAGAGTATGAATCCTCAATCCCAAGCTACCATGACTAACTTAACTCAAGCTATCCTTGATATGCATCTTACAATGCAAGGTCAAGCTACCCTTATGAGAGTATGGATCCTCAATCCTAATCTACCCTTAGGAGAGTATAAGTCCTTAATCCTAAAACTACCATGAAATGGTCTTAGCCAAACCAAGTCATGCTACAATGAAAACATCCTAACAATGCTAGTTCAAGCTACCCATAAGAGAGTATAAATCCTAAATCCTAGGCTACCATGACTAACTCATGCTACCCTTGACATGCACCTTACAATGCTAAGCCAAACTATTCTTAGGAGAGTGTAGATCCTCAATCCTAAGCTGTCCTATCTTGGTCTTGTCTTACCAAGTCAAGCTACATAAGAAGGGATCATATATCACAACTTCAAGATATTCTAATCTAACAAGATTTGATTCATTTTAGGTTATTAAGTTAACCTAGAATCCTTATATGTGAGAGAACTTAAATCTCCTAGCATATTCATGTCTAAGTGTATAAGAGAAAGAGAATACACCACAAGATTACATCATATTGACTTCACCCCCAAAGCCCTAACAATGATGGCTACAAGCTCTACTTTCAAGCTTAACTTCATTCTATCATGATCCATGTCTAAATTACAAGCTATTCAATCACATTCTTTACTACTAAGTGATTCTAGTCATAATTTATTCATAAAGGTTCAATTCTAACTTCACAAGTCAAGATCCTTCCTATTCAATAAAGTCTAGTTCAATTAGTTGATGATCTTAGTTATGATCTATTAGCATACAAGACATCGATTTAGGAAGATCACCTTTGAGCCTTCAACTTTGCCTCTAATGGCATAAACCCACAAACACCATATTCATCAATTTAAATTAGGGTTCATCATAGAAATCACATGAATTCATCATAATATCATTAAAGAAAGATTATTCAATCATAATTGGATGCTATCCACTAGATTGGATTAACAACCAAGCCGTACCCACAATGCAATCACAACCCTAGATAGAATTAGGTTTTTGAGTTCATAATTGGGGGGGGGGGGGGGGGGACTATAGGGGCTCCATGGGTGGAAGAACCCATGGATTATTAAGCTTCACATACCTTAAATCAAATCCCTAAACAAATCTTAAATAAATGGTGAAAATCGCCCTAAGCTAATTCCCCTGTTATCTTCTCTTCTTTCTCTTCTTCTTTAGTTCTAGAGAGATGATCTTTTTAGAGAGAGTTTTGGGGTCTTTAGATGAATGAGTTAAACTGATTAGTTTAGGGGTCTAATAGGCTTATATAGGTAGTTAAATAACCTATTAACTGACCTACATTAAACCATAATTAATAACTAACTTAACCCCTAAACACTCAACTAAAACTAAAAGCTGAAAAACTTCCATGACTTACGCCCTGGCATCCACAGACCGCAGATAGGACTACTATCCGTGGTCTTGGTTCGTGGTTCAGATCTGATGCTTATATTTTGCAAGCCAAATCAGGATTGACCTAGGCCCATGACCGACGGGGTGTAGGTTGATCTGCTGGGCGTGAATTGCAACTGTAGGTCACAAAAAAATAGCTTTTGTGGACTGCTTTGGGGGTTGTTTTGGGGTCCTCATCAAGGACCCCTGGGGTGGTCCTTGGGGGGTCGTACATGGACATTTAACCCCTAAACATGCCATTTTAAGTATAGGAACCATTTTTACAAGTTTTAACTATTATACAACACTCCAAAACCCTTACCAAAGGCTCTAGAACTCACTAGTTCAACTTACTAAATTACAGGGTGTTACATTCTGGTCATATCTAGACTTGTTTGTGGTTATATTTATTGATGATATTTTGGTGTATTCACGTTCGAAAAATGAGCATTCAGATCATTTTCGAGCAGTCCTTCAGGTTTTTCAAGACCGAGAACTTTATGCAAAGTTTTCTAATTGTGAGTTTTGGTTGGACTCTGCAGCTTTCTTAGTCCATATTGTATTAGATGCATTCATTACAGTTGATACACAAAAGATTGATGTCGTAAAGACTTGGCCCAGACACATGACTCCAACTAAGGTTCGTAGTTTCTTAGGGTTAGCTGGGCACTACAGAAGGTTTGTAGAGGGAGTTTTCTTCACTTTCAGCACCATTAAACAAGATGACTCAAAAGCAGCTAAGTTCTAGTAGACTGAGGCTTGCGAGCATAGTACAGGTTGACATGAGCACTAGTTCTAGCATTGCTAGAGGGTTTCGAGGGCTATGATGGTGTAGTGTTATGCTTTTGATGTTGGGGTAAGATGTATTCTAATGCAACATGGTAAGGTTATCATATATGATTCAAGGTAGTTGAGGAAGCATGAGAAGAACTATCCTACCCACAATTTAGAGTTGGTTGCAGTTGTGCATGCGTTAAATATCTGGAGACACTATTAGTATGACATTCATGTTGACATCTTCATAGATCATAAAAACTTTCAATATATCTTTAGACAGAAGGATTTAAATTATTGATAATGTCGATGGATTGAGTTACTGAAAGACTACGACATGGATATTTTATATCATCCAGGAAAGGCGAATGTGGTAGAAAATGCCCTCAGTCGAAGATATATGGGTAGTTTATTCTATTTAGGTGTTGAGAAGTGTGAGTTAGCCCAAGAGCTTCATCATTTAGCTAGCTTGGGAGTCAGATTGTTAGAGACAAATTATAGTGGGGTCACAATTTAGGACACAACCGTATCATCTCTAGTTGTGGAGGTAAAAGCATGACAACAGGAGGATCCAAGCTTAGAGCAGCTCAGATCTAAGACTCAAGATCAACAGTCTTTAACATTTGATATAGAAGGAAATGGAGTCCTCATATATATATATCGATCGATTGTGTGTTCTGGATGTTTCAGGGCTTCAACATCAGATTATGAAAGAGCCTACTCTGGTTCGACAAAGATGTACCATGATATTAAGGAGATCTATTAGTGGTACGGGATGAAGAAAGGCATTGCTAAGTTTGTGGCACAATGTCTTAACTGCCAACAAGCGAAAACCCATTGAGCTAGTCCAGGAGATAGTCATTCCTTTGTGGAAATGGGATGCAATTAATATGGATTTTATTATCGGATTACCTAGATCGCGTCGCAAGTTTGACTCTATTTAGGTAATTGTTGACAGAGTAATAAAATCAGCCCACTTCTTACAATTTAGCGATACTTTTATAGTCGAAGACTATGCAGGGCTCAATATTAGAGAGCTTGTTAGGCTACACGGTGTCCCAGTATCTATTATCCCTGATAGAGTAGCATAATTTACCGCTAACTTCTAGAAGTCTTTCCAGAAAGGACTGGGACACAGGTTAATCTTAGTACAACCTTTCACCCTCAGACAGATGACCAGGCTAAGTGCACAAATTTGACATTTGAAGATATGTTACAGGCGTGCGCGCTAGACTTCAAGGGATGTTAGGTTGACCACTTGCCTTTTATTGAGTTTGCATATAATAATAGTTATCATTCCAGCATCGGGATGTCATCTTATGAGGCTTTGTATGGTAGAAATGTAGATCCCCCATTGGATCATTTGAGGTAGGTGAGTCAGAGTTGATTGGACCCAACTTAGTACAATAGATAGTGGAACAGGTTAAGATCATTCGAGAGAGGTTGCTAATAGCTCAAAGACTACAAAAGTCTTAATCAGATGTTCGTCTAAGGGACTTAGAGTTTTGTGTCGATGACTGGGTATCTTAAATGTCTCGCCTATGAAGGGGGTTATGAGATTTGGCAAGAAAGGCAAGCTTAGTCCAAGATTCATTGGGCCTTATTGGATCTTTCATAGGGTAGGACGAGTGTCTTATGAGTTATAATTGCCTTCGGGGTAAGAATTTGTTCATCCAATTTTCCATGTATCGATGCTACGGAAGTGCGTAGGAGACCATTCTTGAGTTGTCCCAGTTGAGGATGTTCAGATCACAGAGGAGTTGTCCTACGAGGAAACTCCAGTTTCCATATTAGATCGATAGGCCCATAAATTGAAGACCACAGATTGTGCTTCGATTAAAGTAGTATGGAGAAACAAGAATAGAGAAGAGGTGACCTAGGAAGCTGAGGATGGCATGAGGTCCAAATATCCTCTCTTGTTTCATACCCCAGGGTGATGACATATCGGTTTATATTAATGCAGTGAGGTAAGATACCTATCTAATTTTTTTTATATTTTTTCTTATTATTATGTTTGTTGTCATTGTACATTTGCTCACACTATTATTGCAGAGTTATAGTGCTTAGCTATTTATGTCCTCCTGTGAGACACCTATGTTAGAATTTCTGTGTTTCAGGTCCCTAGATAGTCACATTTACAAAGGATACTCTGCCTAAATTTTTTGCAACTCCTCAGGACTTAACCACGTGACTCAGATTTATCATTCGAGGACGAATGTTTCTAAGGGAGGAAGGATGGAACACCTTGACTTTTTGAAACATCAAAATTAACTCGTACCTTCGTGGAAGACAGAAAGGGTGATTAGTAAATTAAGAATGATGTGTTATTTCATATTTGAAGTGTTCAAGGGTTGTATCTCAAGTTTTGAAGAGAGGTAATTGTCAAAATAAAAGTTGGCGAACGTTCATAAGTTCGTTTTTAATGATTTACCTAAAATTGGGGTCAAATGTTTCGGATGTTTTCTCCCAATCTATGAAGAGTTATGGGGCCCACAACCTATCAATTCAAAGGACTACGAGTGTTGTTTTAAGCGCATCAAACCGTTTGTTCATACGACTTCAGAATAGAGAAATATTCAAGTTTTTGTGAGAATGCGCAAGTAGGCACGTGAAATGGGGCACTAGGTCGGTGGAACTTTTTATATATCTTATTCTTCGACTTTTTCTTAATTTTTTTAGTTAAGAACAAGAAAACTTAGAAAGCCCATTTCTAGGATCAACCAAATTATAGATTTTCTTGACATAAATCCTTGACGAAAGTTGTTCTATGTGTTGAGCTTGTCATCATGGTATAATTTATTTTATCGATTTCACAGCATATCATACATTGGTGTTGGGACAACAAGGGTTTGGACATATTTTAAGGTTTTGATGTGTATTACAAACTTAAGATCAAGGTAAGACCCTTCTTTTATCGACTTTAGCTTTGATAGGCTGCAAATAGCAGTTTGCGACATAAATACATATCTTTTATCAGATTATCATGTGATCTTATATTCTTGTGTGTTGATTATGGTCCTGCCTTGTTGTAGTATCGAGGGGGGAGGGGTTGTGAGTAAAAGTCAGCAGGCCATGTGAATTCACGAAAACGATATGTTAAGGCTATTCCCTTCTTATGGCATGTTTCCTTAAAGCTTCAGAGTAATGTAATTGGGTTCTTATCGTTTTTATACTTGTAGCCACTATTGTTGATTGTTGGTTGCTCGAGTGGATACAATCCTCCCTTGTTAGGATTCTTATATAATTAGTAGTGTCCCTATGTTGGACACAAATTAGAGGCTATTCGTATAGGTTTCTTATAGATAAATTGCTCGCTTTTAGCCTATTAGATTGTTATTGTTTCCATTGGGGCTATTATGGTTAGCTACAGGAATGTGATCTATGCCTAGAAGGGATATGTTCTGCCTACGGGGCTATATTGATGTCTAGAAGGGCTATGAGTTACCTACAGGGCTATATTGATGCCTAGAAGGTCTATGAGTTGCCTACGGGGCTATATTGATGCCTAAGAAGGCTATGTGACTGCCTACGGGTCTAGGAGAATATCGATACGGGTGTATAGACTGATTGACAACTTCTAGACTTATGGGGGCTTGTGTAGGTGGCCTTGTGTGTTGTTTGTGCTTGTCGAGCTTATGGGGGCTTGGATAGGTTGTTTTATTAGTTTTGATATGTTTAGATTTATAAGTAGGTTAGTACAATTATCTTATCCTTGATTTATTTATCGGATTACTCCCAGTATATTAGGATCTGCTCATAGAGTATTGTCTTTCATACTCGATACATTATTCTATATTGATGCCCCATTTCTTGGGGGTACTGCATTCATACCTGCAGGTCCCGATAGATGACCTAGTAGACCTCCTGAACAGCAAGATTGACTTCTATCCCGGTGGATAGACCCTTTCCTCCGAACATGCCAGAGTTGGGAGGTTTGTTAGCTTTTGTTGTATATATTTTTATGGGTAAGCTGGGCCCTGTCATGCCAATCTTTACTACTATTAAAGGCTTGTAGACTAGTGTGTGGGGTCTATAGCTATGTTATGGACATGATGACCCAGTTTTGTTGGTTTGTTGTAGCTTGTTAGCTATTTGGCTATTTCTTTATAGATTTATTGACAGGGGCATTGCCGGCCGAGGGGTTAATTTTAAGCTGAGATATATTTGTTTGTTTTCTTGATTGCATGGCGTTGCCATGCGCTAGTAGCAAATGGTTTAGTAGGGTCAGCTCGGGCCTGAGTTTTGGAATTAGGATCTAGTTGCGCCCCTTGAGTTTGGGGCATGACAACAACACCCATTGTGAAGATAAGTCGAAGATAATACTATGAGATTCTTTAGACTGCAGATAGAATAGTACTACTTTAGATTGATATAAGAGGAACTAGGTACCCTCCCCTAATTCATTCTATTCAACCTGCATTTACGCATTCAAGGTCAATCTAATACTAAGGAAGTAGTAACATAATTTTAAGCCTACCGAGCGCGCGCCAAATTACAATGCTGGAACTTTTCCATTCTAAACTGCCTTAGAACACTGCCATGCTATCAAAAATAGATCACAACGTCAATACGGCTGTTTCAACACTAAAAATACATGGAATCAAAACGAGCCAATTTTTAAGTCAAATGGAAATGGTGAGACCTGCATCAAAATTTCAGGAATTTACATCATCAAAGGGTCCAAAGAAGTTCCCCCAACTTATGTTCCCAAATAAATACAAATTCAGGGCTCAAAATAGCCAAGAAAAGCAATATGCAATTTAATAACATTTAAGTTCAATTAAAAAAATTGGAATAGGTCTAAAAGACAAGAATTTACATCAAACAAGAGTTCCCCAACAACTTCCAATCACCCAAGCATGAAGTCTCGATGATTCCAAATGCATTGAACTTTGAATCACCTGTTTTGAGCCAAAATAAGAGAGTAATCACCTTTTAAAATTTGCTTTCATAGCTAAACCATGTCTGGTTTTAAATAAAAGACCAGACGAATTTTATTTTTTTGAGCAAGGCCCAGGGGTTCTGCGATTCTGATCAAGAGAAAGTTTCTCAGTATGAATACGGCAAGGAGCGCGTGAATGCAAAGGCAAGAGAAAACAAGGTCCTGCGATTGCGATTGGTCCGCACTAAAGGAATGTTTGGTTGATTAAGCCTTTGCAAATATGGCCAGGACCCGAAAACACTATGACTAACCTTCATAGTCTCAACAAACGTGACTGAAGGTCAATGATTACGAAGACAAAATTTGGTCTATACTGGCTAATACATATCAACTTGTTTTGGCAGGTTTCTAATCTTCAATGAGGTTTTTCAAATTTAATTGCAACCCCATGTGTAAAACCTCAAAAAAATTGAACTAAGAGGGAACAAGTGAGAATGGAAAACCATTGAGGGGTTCACCACCTGTAAAAAGGACTATGACCCATCACCCTACTCATGGTTGTGCACCAAACAAATGGTGAAAAACCACAGACTACTAGATGGTCTGTGGAGCTCTACACGGGCTGTGAAATGGATAGCAAAGGAGACACAGAACCACCATGGATGCTATGAAGGACCAAAGACCAATAGATGGTCCATGGAACTTTATAAAGACTGTGGAGTGGCCCGTAAAAAGAGGCACAGGACTACCAAGACCCTATGAAGAACCACAGTCTCCTAAATTGTCCTTGGGGCTTCACAAAAGCCGTGAAGTGGCTCATGAAAGAGGCTTGGCTGACTTTGAGCTTTTGGGTCAAGTTCAAATGATCACCTTTTTAAAAAAAATGAATTAGAGGGCCCATGACCTATCAAATTAAATATCGCAGAATCCTCTTTCCAATGCCACTAAGTTTGCCTAATTCTGAGCCTGGATTAAAATTTTATGCTTATTTTAGTAAATCCCTATCGGTAAGGCAAGCACCAAGACCCACTTGATGGGCCGTGATGCTCTAGATGGCTCGTGTAGTCTCATTTTAAGTCACTTTGTCAACTTTTAAGTCGGATCATATTGGCCTTTTCCCCAATGCGTTTGGAACTTAAAATACATTGTTTGGTGCTTAAACTACGTCATTTTACTTAGTCTAAGCCTAACAATCTAGTCAAAAACTAACTAGAACTCTCATTCTCCTAATATCATCAAACTTAGAAAGAATAAAAGAGAAAGAGGTGACAGTTTCTCCCAACAACAAGTAGAGGTGTTGTTCATGTCTAGCCCAGAAATCCAAACCTTATTTTTTGTCACTAGATATGTGGGATTTCACTACTGGGTTGCTTTCACCCATTAGGTCCCTATAATTATGTCTGTTCTTCAATTTTTGTTCCCAAATCTTAGGGATCCATTGAAATTTAGTTGTTATAGTTTCTGTTGTATCAAATATATGTTTCTTCTTGAAGAATTATTGTAGTCCTATTTATAGAACTCAGAGCCCTAGCTTGAATTAATTCTCAGTGTTTGATGATTTATACTTGCTAGAGAGATCAGTAAGAAAATCATGCTTTAAAATTTGAATGTCAAATCTTTCAGTATATATATGCTGCATTCTCAGATGGCATATCAATATTCGAGCTGCTCCTTATTTCAGTTGTATTTTAACCATACAGATTCAATTAGGAGTAGACTTAGCACTGATTTGGACTAAGGTTCAGCATAGCCTCAAAGTCTGTGAACTACGTGCTAACGTGGGCCCAAAAGTCCCCTTTATTGGGCATCAATTTTTAGTGATCACACCACAGTCATGCCTTTATACCCTTGGAAAGGTATATTGGGTCCTTTTGATGGGGCATATATATTGGACTCCATGTTTAGCTCACGTGGTTGATGTCGGTTAATAGTACCTCCCACAGTCAAACTCTTATTGCATTGACAATGTTATCGATATTTACTTTTGTACTCAATTCAACATGTTAACTTAATAATTAATGCTTGGTCATTGCATCTAGTTCAACTTTCAGTTATGTCTCCGCATAACTATTTCTATGTTCAGTTTATATATTTCAGCTTAGTATTTATATCCAGCATGCTCAGTTTATTCAAAGTACTGACACATAATTTTGCGCTACAACATTGTATGATGTAGATTCAAGCGCTCAACATCCACATTACGCTTAGTTCGACTTCCAGTCCATACTCAGTAGCTTCAGTGGTGAGTCATCATAGTTCTAGGACGTTTCTTTATGCTAGTGGTTTAGTTAGCTCAATATCATCTTTTACTATTTTTAGAGTTAGATCGGGAATTATCCCAAAAACTTATCAATATTAGAGGCTTTCACACATAGAGCTAGTATTAAGTTGTTTTGGGTTGTTGCGCATTGATATTAAGTTATATTGTCACTTGAAGTTGTTGTTATTTTGACTCACTTTACAGTGATGCTTTCGCTTACTTAATTGTATTTTAGTATGCTTGTAATATGCCAGACTCAGGGTTAGCTTAGGGCGACTCATGATCCTAGGTCCTATGTTGCATTTAGGGGGTAGCCTTAGGACATGAAAAACTTAGTATGAGAGCATCAGGTTCAAGTGTCCTAGGGTGTCTCAAAGCCGCACTAAGTAGAGTCTCTTTCATGGGTGTGAAGTGCGCCACATCCATGAGAGGGAGGCTACTAAGTGTTCTAAGAAAAAACTTCCCTTCTTTGCTATTCCTATCATGCATAAAGTGTGATTCAACTTCTCCTTTCTAATCTATTATTATGCATTTCAAATAATGCCTCCTCGTAGAGCTAACATATGGAATGCTAACGAAGGTAGTGCTAATGCAGTTCCTCCAATCCCAACCCATTAGGTTATCAATGTGGAGTTTTATAAAGTGATCTAGCTATTGGCTCAAATCGTAGCCAATCAGACCAATCAGAAGACCCAAGTTCCTGCAAACCCCACTAGTAGATTAGCTGCAGCCCGGGGTTGAGACTTTAGTCATATGAATATGCCAAAGATTCTAGGGTTGAAGGTTTGTGAGGACCCACATAAATTAATTGATAAGGTCAAGAAAATTCTTAAAGATAATGCAAGTGACTGGTATTGGGAGTGTTGAGCTACCATCCTATGAACTTAAGGATGTGGCTCATATCTGGTTCACGAAGTCGAGAGACAACAAGGGTGCAGATGCATCTCCTATGCGTGGAAATGTTTTACTTGAGCTTTTCTTGATAGGTTCTTCCCAAGAGAGCTGAGGAAGGCTAGGGTTCTGGAGTTTATGAACTTGACAAAGGGTTTGATGTCAGTGTAAGAATACGGACTAAAGTTCACCCAGCTCTCAAGGTATGCCCCAGATATGGTGGCCAATTTGAGGGTATAAATGATCAAATTCTTGTTTGATGTATTCGATTTGGTAAAGACAGAGTGTAGGAATGCTATGCTATAAGGGGAAATGGAGATAAGCTCAAGGATATAACTAAGGATAACAAAAAAGGCTAGAACATGCAATTATGAATGCTCTCACCAGAAGTTGGGTGGTGAAATAACTCATATTTTCAGCAAAGGTCTATAACCCCAACTCCTTCATTATCTAGGTCTCAGTCCCCCAGGTTTCGATAGGATCAGAAATAAAGGCATCAGGCTCTAAGTCTTAAGGAAGTGCTTTAGGTAACCTGACTTTTCAATCTTGTCCAAAGTGTGGAAAGAACCATCCAAGTGAGTGTCTTGCTTGTAAAGAGGGTTGTTTTAGCTGTGGTCATTCTGGTCACAGTTTGAAGAACTGCCTTTATGCCAGACAAAGACAAGGCAGTAACAAAGCTCAGTCTACAACTTCACCAGCTCCAGTGAGTCACTCCACTCAGTTGGGTGCCTCATCTTGTACAGCTAGTAGTCAGCGCTAGAACAGGTTGTATGCTCTTTAGGATCTCCTAGACCAGGAAGATTATGCCGATGTGATCACTTGTATGTTAAAAATCTTTCATTTAGATGTTTATTTATTGTTAGATCCAAGGGCTACACTTTCTTTTGTAACTCTCTATATAGAAGGAATCGTCGGTGAAAGTCCATAAAATATCTCAGAACCCTTCTTAGTCTCTACTCTAGTTGGTAACTCAGTAATAGCTAGACATTTATACATAAATTGCCCTGTCACAGTTTCCAAAAATTTACCTCAGCAGGCCTTGTAGAGTTAGAAATAGGAGATATTTATATCAATCTAGGCATGGATTAGTTACATTTATGTTATACCTCAGTCAATTGTAGAACTACGATCATTCAATTTCAGTTTCCAAGCAAGTCAGTCTTAGAGTGGAATGATAGTAACTCAGTTCCTGTAGGTCGATTTATTTCTTACTTTAAGGCCAATAAAATAATTTCCAAAAGGTATATCTATCATCTTTTTTAGGTTAAGGATCCAAACTACGAAACCCTAATTCTTGAGTCAGTCTTAGTCATAAATGAGTTTCCAAAAGTATTCCCAAAAGATCTTCCCAGTGTTCCTCTACAAAGGGAAATCAACTTCGCAAAAATATCTTCTTCTGGATACCCAACCTCTTTTGATTCCTCCTTACATGATGGCTCAAGCTGAGCTTAAGGAATTGAAATAATAATTGAAAGACCTTCTAGATAAGGGCTTCATCAAACCTAGTATCTCTCCATGGTGTGCTTCAGATTTGTTCGTGAAAAAAAAAGATTACTCTCTCAAAATCTGCATTAACTATCATTAGTTTAACAAAGTCACAACCAAGAATAAATATCCCATCCTTAGGATTGGTGACTTGTTAAACCAACTTCAAGGTACTAGTTGTTTTTCTAAGATAAACCTCAAATCCAATATCATTCAGGATTTAGTATGGTAACTATGAATTTGTAGTTATGCATTTTGGAGTAACAGTTATCCCTGCAGCTTTTCTGGACTTAATAAATAAGGTTTTTAAATAGTATTTGGACTTGTTTTTCATTGCCTTCATTGATGATATCCTTATTTTCCAAGGTGAGGAAGAGCATGCGACTTATCTGAGAGTTTTTTTGCAAACCCTCAAAGATCAGTAGCTATTCGCTAAGTTTAACAAATTTGATTTTTGGTTATAGTCGGTTGTTTTCCTTGGCCATATGGTATCGAGCGAAGGGATCCGAGGGGATTCTCAAAAAATTGAGGCACTACTTCACTGTCCCAGACCCACCTCTTCGATTGATATAAGGAGTTTCTTGGGTTTGGCTAGATACAACATGAAGTTTGGTATGGATTTTTACCCATTGCTTACCCATTAACCAAATTGAATTAGAAGAAGGTCAAGTTTCAACGGTCAGATGAGTGGTTGACTACATCTCTTATCAAGACCCTACTAGATGGCTCAAATGGTGATCTGGTTTATTGTGATGCATCCAAGGTTGGCTTAGGTTGTGTGTTGATGTATCAATGTAAGGCCATAACTTATGCTTCTAGAACACTTAAGGTCTATGAGAAGAACTACCTGACTCATGACCTCGATCTTGCATATGTAGTGTTTTCCCCAAAGATTTTAAGACACTGCTTGTATGGTGTTCATGTTGATGTGTTCACAGATCATAGGAGCCTCTCGTATGTGTTTACCTATAATTACTTGAATCTTCGTTAGATGAGATTTCTTGAATGCCTCAAACACTATGACATGAATATGCTCTACCATACGAGGAAGGACAATGTAGTGGCTGATGGCCTCAGTAGACTGATGAGTATGTTATTTTGACTTATTTAGGGCTTCCTTTTGATAGTTTAAGTGTCCTCAATTGCCTAATTTATGCTCTAAACTAGTGTTAAAATGTTGATTTACTGTTATGAAGGATGAGGAGCAAGACAAGGACGCTACTAAGCAAAAATGAGCAAACATGCTGAAAGAGTGAAGAAAATCGACCTTGGCGATCTCCAAGACCACTTGGTGGTTCGTCGAGCGGCTCTTTAGATCACCCAAAGTTCCAGCGGGCCAGCCCTGGGGAAGAACCAATTTCGCTACAGGAATAGGCAGTCGGCGAATTGCCGAACGACTCTGCGACTACAACTTTGATTGCCTAAGTTCACAGAATTTTGAGGACTGATAACCAATGCAAATTGGAGGTGGAAAGGAGCGAAGAGCGAATCACCGACCTTGTTAGCAAGGCTTAACTTACTTTTCCCAATGGCTTTTCAGGCCAAAAATTGATAACTATAAATTGAAATTTTAAATGAAAAGTAAAGAGTTTTGGTTCTCTGAGTCTGAGAGTTTAAGTTTTTTTTTGAGTTTCTGAGTTTCCATTGCAGACTTTAAAGCTTTTGAAGCGTGAATTTGATGATTTGCAAGTGGGTTTTGGAATTTATTCAACTTAGACCATTGTAGAGACTTGGAAGCTTTACCTAGCTCATGGCTAATATAGTTGGTAATTGTTTCTCTCTTTTTATGATGTGTTGCTAAAACCTTAATTCTTGGGGTGTGTTCATGTTATTATTAATTAGCTTATGGTTATTGCTGTTAATTATATAAATGTTGTTTTAATATGGGTTTGATTGATAGCTGAATAGTAATTCATGAATTGTAGTTGCAAATACAATTTTAGCTTAGTGTTTTGGGCTTGCTCGAGAGAGAAGTTCTAAAACCAAGGTTATTGATTGATGATTTTAGCATGCGGGTCATTATGGGTTCACCTTGAGAGAGTGAATCTTGACTCATTCCTACCTATCTAGATCGAGATAGTAGGTAAATTAAGGGTTGAGAGAACTCGCTTGAATTGTAATAGTTGTTCGAGAGAAAACTATTGCACTTATAGTTTGCCTACCCACAATGATTTAGCAAATTATTGTTAAACTTCAATTGCCTATATAGAATAATTAGGCTATAATCGATCACATCCCCAAAATTTCTTTTAATATTGTTGAAACCATCTGTTTTCATATTTGTTTTAGTTGTTAATTGACAAACCAATCCCCCCATCTGACATTTGTTGTCATCCCTTTTAATTTAACTAAATGCTTTCAATAATTTCTATTCCTACCACCTATTAGATTACATTTGTAACTTCGTAACTGAATTCCAACTTGTACCGCTCCGTGTGGGTTCGACTCCAACATTTTGTTGGGTTTAATACTAGATTACGATCGATCATACCTAGTATTGGATGAGGTATGGTTGAGCGTTTATCATAGACTATCTATGGGTAGTGTGGCACATGTTGAGAAATAGAAGAAAGAATTATCCAAATATGTTCATCGGCTTGCTCGCTTAAGAGTTTGCCTTGTGGACACGTCAGATGGTGGTGTCATAGTTTAGAATGGGTCAAAATCTTCATTGGTAGAGAAGGTCAAGGAAAAAAAGGATAGTGATCCTATATTACTTCAGTTGAAAGGTGCAGTTCATCACCAGAGAGTTGAGGTTTTCTCCCTAGGGAGAGATGATGTGCTTTGTTACTAAGGTCACTTGTGGGTTCCTAATGTAAGTGAGTTGAGGAAGAAAATTCTTATAGAAACCCATAATTCCATATAGTATATTCTTCTAAGTGCCACTGATATATACCGTGATCTACGAGAAGTCTATTAGTGGAACGATACAAAGTGGGACATCACATATTTTGTGGCTAAGTGTCCTAACTGTCAATAGGTTAAAGTAGAACATCAAAAACTAGGAGGTGTGACTCAAGATCCTATATGGAAGTGGGAAGTGATAAACATAGATTTCATTATGGGTTCACCTCGTACTAACAAATGGCAAGACTCAATTCGGGTGATAGTGGACAGAGTCACTAACTCAACTCACTTCTTGGCTGTCAAGACTAAAGACTCAAGGAGGATTATGCTAGACTCTACATTCGAGAGATAGCCAGGTTGCATGGGGTTCCCTTATCTATTATCTCAAATAGCACTACTTCAAAATTATTTTTAGCATTAATTAATTAATGATAATAGAACAATTGCAGCTAAATATGTAACTTTTGCAGCTATTAGCAGTCTTTATATATGTCCCTGAAGCCTTAAGCCATATTGGATCTAATGACACTTAACTAATGCCGGTAAAGACCTTGACACTCTTTAATAATGTGTATATTTGTTGCCACTAAACGTTGTTTTTGTTGTAGTGTAGAGGTCTCCCAGTTTACATCTCATTTCTGGAAATCATTAAAAAAAGGTCTTGGTACCTAGGTAAATCTCAATACAAAATTTCATCTACAGACGAATGGTTAGACAGAGCGTACCATTCAAACCTTAGAAAACATGTTGAGAGCTTTCTCGATCAATTTCAATGGTTATTGGGATGATCACCTACCTCTCATAAAGTTCTCTTACAATAACAACTTCCATTCCAGTATTTAGATGACCCCTTATGAGGCGCTATATGGGTATAGATGCAGGTGTCAGGTTGGTTGGTTCGAAGTAGGTGAGGCAGCCTTGGTTGGGCCAAATTCATTTATAAGGCTATGGAGAAATTTTAGCTAATCAGAGATAGACTAGAGATAGCTCAGAGTCATTAGAATTCCTATGCAAATGTCAGGAGAAGGGACTTAGAGTTAGAAATTGATGATTAGATTTTCCTGAAGCTATCACCTATGAAGGGGTGATGATATATGGAAAGAAAAGGAAGCTCAGTCCCAGGTATGTAGATCCTTACATAATCCTTAAAAGGGTTTAAGGTGCCTTATGTGTTAGAATTGCTAATAGAACTACTAGCGGTTCATCCAATATTTCACCTTTCCTAGTTGATGAAATATGTGGGTGATCCAACATCGATAGTACCTTTAGAGAGGGTAGTTGTAAAGGATAGCCTCACCTTGATAACTGTCAGGTTTGTAGGTTGAGAAATAAGAAAGTTGCTTCATTAAAAGTTTTTTTGGAGGAATCAGTCCATAGAGGGAGCTACCTAGGAATTAAATGCAACCATGATGGCTAAGTATCCTCACCTCTTTCCTTCCAATTTAGTTTAAGCTTGAGGTAATAGTCCTCTCCAGAATGTTTGTTAATCTTGTGTAAATTCAGTCTAAGTATTTCAATCCCTCAATTATCATTGGATTTCAAAATATTTGCATGATTCATGGAACATAGTTCAGTTTTATATCAGTTTCAAGTAATCAATTCGTAGGGATTTCAACTCTTTCCTCCAAGCTCATCTTGTTTAGACTTCATTCGAGGACGAATGATCCAAATGGGGAGATATTCTAACACCTTAATAAAATCTTAACTAGGATGGAACAGGAGAGAAGGGTAAACCATAGTGGGGTCCATGGGCCGTGAAGAGGACCACAAACTATCACCTTGCTCATAGTTGTGCACCCAACAAAAGGTGAAAGACCATAGACCACTGAATGGTCCATGGAGCTCCACACGGGCTGTGAGATGGCCCGTGAAAGGGACACAAAACCATCATGGCTACTGTGAAGGACCATGAACCACTAGACAATATGTGGAACTTCACATGGACTGTGGAGTGGCTCGTGAAAATAGGCACAGGACTCCCAAGCATCTTTGAAGAATCACTATTGTCTAAACGAGTCGTAGAGCTTTACACAAGCCGTGAAGTGGCTCCTGAAAGAGGCTTGATAGACTTTGAGCTTCAGGTCAACAATGTTCATATCTTTTAGTAATAAATGAATAAGGGTTCCTATGACCTATCAAATTAAAAACTTTGGAATCCTCTTTCCAACGCCACTGAGTTTGCCTAATTCTGAACCCGAAGTTAAAAGTTATGCTTGTTTTAGTAAAGACTTGTCGGGCAGGGCAAGCACCATGACCCACTAGATGGGCCTTGATGCTCCAGACGGCTTGTCTAGCGTGTCTTAAAGTTACTTCCTCAGCTTTTAAGTCAGGGTTACATTGGTCTTTTTCCATACACAGTTGGCACTTAAACTGCATTGTTTGGTGATTAAACTATGTCGTTTAACTCAGTCTAAACCTAATAATATAGTCATAAACTATGTAGAATCCTCATTCTCCTAAAATCATCCAACATATAAAGAAAGAAAGAGAAAGATACGGCAGTTTCTCCAAAGAAAAGCACAGTTGTTCTTCAAGTTCAGCCTTGAAATTAAAACTACAGTTTTCATCACTAGGTATGTGGGATTTCACTAGTGGATTCCTTTCACCCATTTGGTCCCAAGAATTCAGTCAGTTCTTCAATTTCTCCATAAATTGATCAGACCTGGGTTTCCCAAATCTTGGGGATCTATTGAAATTTAGCTTCTATAGTTTCCATTGTATCGAATACATGTTTCTTCTTGAAGAATTAATGTAGTCCCATTTATAGAACTCAAAACCCTAGCTTCTATTAATTATCAGTATCTTATAAAATATACTTTCTAGGCAGTTGAGTCAGAAAATCATACTTCAGAATTTGAATGCCATATCTTTCAATATATATATGTTTTATTCTCAAATAACATATCAATAGTTGAGCTACTTACTATTTCAGTTGCGTTTTAGCCATACATTTAGTTGGGAGTAGACCTAGCACCGAGTTGGACTTGGGTTCAGCGTACCCTCAGAGTCCCAGAACTACATGCCCACTTGGGTTCAAAAGTCCCCTCTATTGGGCATCAATTTTTAGTGGAAATGCCACAGTCATGCCTTTATACCCATGGAAAGGTATATTGGGTTCTCTCGATAGGGTGTATACATTGGACTCTATATTTAGATCACGTGGTTTACGTGAGTTAATAGTATCTCCCAAAGTCAGACTCTTATTGCATTGACCATGTTATCAACATTTACTTCAGCATTCATTTCAGCATATTATCATCATGGTTAGTCCTTGGTCATTGCATATAGTTCACCTTTCAGGTATGTCTCTACATATCTATTTCAATGTTAACTTTATATTGTTCAACTTAATATATATCTACTGCATGGTCATTACATTAAAAGTACTGACATATACTTTTACGGTACATCATTCAATAATATAGGTTGAGGCGCTCAACATCCACATCACACTGAGTTCGATTTCCAGTCCATAATTAGTAGTTTAAATAGTGAATCCTCATAATTCGAGGACATTTCTTTATGCTTTTGGTTTAGATATCTCATTATCAACTTTCAATATTTTTAGAGCTAGCTGGGACATCAACTCACCAGTATTAGAGGCTTTTAGACATAGAGTTAGTATTGAGTTGTTTTTGGTTGTTCCCCGTTGATATTTAGTAATATTCTCACTTGAAGTCTTTTAGTTTTGACTCACTTTATAGTTATGCTTCAGCTTAGTTAGTTGTATTTCTTTATTCACTTGATATTCTAGACTTAGGGTAAGCTTGGGTTCACTCGCGATCCTAGGTCCCATGTTGCGTCTAGGGGGTACCCTCGGGGCGTGACACCGTGCACACAAATGAAGTATGCTATCCTATAAAATTTGATATTTTAGACTCAATCAACTTTACAAAAGTTTCATACGATGTATCTTGGAAAACAATGGGAACTACCCCCAAACACAAATTTAAGTAAAATTCTACATAGGGGATTTTAATTTGGTCTCGAGCCTCAACATCCACACGAAGGATTGTTTTAGACAAAAATCAACATTGTAGACCTAACCACACTGATAGAATTCTCATTCGAGCACATTTACCTAAAATGTTGAATAAAGTCAAACTTAGGCCTAAATATGAAAGTTAAAATCCCTAATCACACTGAGTCACACTAGAAGCCTCGAAAGTTGTCTCCACCTCCCTACTAGCATAAAATGACCCTACTAGAGCTGATGGAATCATCAAAATTGGATTCTAAGGTTATCTTTCTGAAATTTTGATAAAAATAACAATTCAAGGTTCAAAAGCTCCAAAACAGAGAAATTCATATAAAACAAAACAAATGACGAAGTGACTGAACTGTCACTCCCACCTTGTTATAAATTACTTGGGGTTACTATAGGGCTCACAAAGTTTCTGAGGAAGAACATCAAAATTCATTGCAACATAAGGAGTCACAAAAGATAGACTCGATCTTGGATATAGCAAGGCATAAACCTCAAAAGTAAAGACTTTGATCATAGTAGTGACAACATGTAGAGAATTCTATTGCTCTTGATGATTAGTGATCACATATAGGCGGTTTACTCCTCCGATAGTCCATGAAGTAGGTCCTCTAGGTGCAACCATGTCTGGTGGAGCAATTGAAGAAGATTGGGCTCTATTGCCCCTATTTCCATTTCCCTGTTTGTCTTATGACACTCTTTCATGAAGTGACCCTCTTGACCGCACTCGAAACATCCAGTAGATCCATCATGACAAGCACGTGGGTGGTTTCTACCACACTTAGCACATGTAGGAGCCCAATTACCTCTTTGTGCCACAATACCCTGAGACTGAGAAAGTTTAGCTCTGAAATTCTGTGAATTTTGACCATTATACTAACCTTTGTTCCTTGGTACAAGTTTACTAGCAGATGTTGGAGTAGGTCTCTTTTGCTTATGTTGAAAGGAAGAACAGTTAACATTACTCCTTTGCTACCTAGACTCATTACCTGTCTTAAATTTCTTATTTCTGAATTCTTCTCTATCCTTTAGCTTCTCCTCCTCAACCTACTGCACATAAACCATAAGTTTCTCTATATCCATGTACCATATCAGCATCGCTGCCTTGCCCTCCTTACTTGACATACAAGACAATCCAGCAACAAACAAACTCATCCTTCTTCTTATATCCACAACCATCTCCGGAGAATATCGGGAAAGTTGGGTAAACTTCAAACTGTACTCATGAACACTCAAAGAATTCGGCTAAAGAATAAGGATATCTTGTACCTTGGCTTCTCTAGGTTCACTGGGAAAGAAATGCCCTAAGCAAACCTCCTCAAACATCGCCCAACTCAAAATTGGTGCACCCTTAGCTCTACCCTTCTTCCACTGGTCAAACAAAGTCCTAGCAACACTTTTCAGTTCATAGGCAGTTAGTTCCACTCACTCAATATCGATAACGTGCATAACCTCAAACACCTTTTATAGTTCCTCAACAAATTTTTTTGGATCCTCAGTAGTTCTTGAACTAGTGAAGCTTGGAGGATTCATCCATAGAAACTCATGAATTCTTAAAGTATCATTCACTTCCTGTCGGCTCTCTCTATGACCAGCTTGATTGGTCACTGCTTCACTTAACATTATGATCGCTTCCCTGAACTCAGCAATGGTGACCTTTCCTTGGGGTTGCACTTTAGGTGCATTAGGTACCCCTTGTTCCTTGACATTCCTCCTAGTAAGATGACCTCTGATAGCTCTTCGTGGAGGCATGATCAACTGAAAGACATGCGTAAGCATGAGTTAGAAGGAATTTTTATAGAGATTAACTCTATAGCATGAAATGAATATGAAATAAGTGAGATAGTTCCTAAATGTTGCAGCCTCTTAATTATAGATGCGGCGCGCTTCACACCAATAACTAGGAATCTATAGACACGACTTCATAGTCTAACTAGGACTCTTGAACTCTGTGCTCTGATACCAAGTTTGTCACGCCCCGAGCCTACACCTTGGGCGGGAGTGGTAATCAAGAATCATTGCTGGCCCCAAGCGAACCCTTGGCCTTGTAACACTCTGGAAATTTATAGGCTTAAACTAGAGCTAAACATTATGGTTAGATTCAAGGAAAGAGGGGAAGAACCAAGGCAAAGGGCCAAGGGTCAAGGCAAGGGTCAAGGATGCCGAAGCCTTTCAAAGGCATTGCCCCAGGACCACGAGGGCCTTCGCGACTAGTAAAGGTCCCCACAGGTCATGGTGCCACTCGTGAAGGTGGAGGCAGTAGCCTCCTTAAGGCTGCCTCAAATTGACTCCTCCACATGAGCCACTTCATGGCTCGTGAAGCCTTAGATGGCTCATGGTAGTTGCCTTAGTCATGCCTTGGTGGTGTGAGCATGGTGAGGAAAGTGGCAAGCCACTGCCTCAAGGCCCATGAGAGGGACCACGGCTCGTGGCTTGCACCACGGCTCGTGGAGACCCTCGTGAAGATGCCTTGGGATTGTGAGTTAAAGGCACAATCTGCCTAGCTACTTCCTTAAGACCACGGCTCGTGGAGCCCCATATGGTCCTTGGCAGCTCACTTTAAGTGAGGGCTATTTTGGTGATTTCATGTTTAAGTCAAATTGAAGTGGAGTCATTTTGGGTAAGCTTAGGGGCACTATATAAGTTATTTTAACGTCAAATTCTCCCAAGTTAAGTCATATTTTCCAAAGACTGAAAATATTTCCCAAAGTTCATCTCCTCTCCCAAAAATTCTCTCTCCAGAACTCCATGGAAGAAAAAGAAGAAGAAAGTTGAAGCTAGGGCTTGAAGAAACAAGATTTTCCACTTAATTTATTTGGAGATTCATAACTAAGGTATGGTAGTCCTTCATCCATAGATAGCTTTCTTCCATGGACCCCTCAAACTCTCAATTTCAAAGTTAGAAATCCATAAAAACTAGAGTTTTGACTCCAAGTCATGGATTCTTTCTCAAAACAATTTTTATGATTTATTTACTTTATATTATGATTGAATTATTGATTTAATGTGGTTTTAATTTGAAACCCCCATGAATCCATGAAAACCCCCATATTCCCAATTTATGTCTTTGTCATGTGGGTGAATTGATGAAAGAAAAATACTATGAGATGATGATTATAGTAGTTGAGTTATTTGAATCATGTTATTATCCATGTCTAATTTAGTAATTCTAGGTGTGGTTGATTAAATATGATCTTTGATCCATGAAGGGTAAGGCATGAGAATTATGTATGATTGTGGACTCTTTGTATATGCTTTATGAACTCTTTGAGAGTAAGGTGACCATGATTATGATCTAATTGTTGTGTCGTTGAAAGTTTATTCTCATATACATATTTATTCATGAATATGACATGATGTGAAAGGTTTTCTCGCAATATGATGATTCTAAAGTTAAAAGGCTATTCTCACCTATTGAATCTATGAGCTATCTTATGAATTGTGTTGGATTAAGCAAATATGAACCTATGTCAAGACAAATTATGTAATTGTGGGATGTAATGCTTAGCACCGAGTGGATATTCAATATGAGATGGAAGCTTTTACACATGTTAAGTCTGGCTTCCAATGGGACCTTCTACATAAGTTGAGTCTGGGTTTCCAAAGTATGTATCTCATGAGATGGAGACCTTCTACCAAAGATGAGTCCAAGTCTCTAGTAACAATCTTCTTATCTCATAAATATGTTCCTCCTTAGGATATTTAGCTAGTGGATCCACCTAAAAGCTAATAAACCATAGTCTTACCTTAGGCAAGTAGGCAACCTTGTTCTGTGTGGGTAACACCGCATTCCATGTTAAGCTCACATAGTCTATGTCGGTTGAGGCTTGTTCCCACAATGACATATGAACTATGAACAAATATATGAACTATGAACTATGGTTACTTAAGAAGCTTTACTTAAGCATGAGTGGGATTATGGGATCTTACTCATGCATTGCACAAGTATGCTTTGAGGGTACTGATGATATGTTTCTCTTATGATATGATGACCTATTAATTGATTATGCTTATGACGTGTGTTGTTCCACTATCTTCAAAATGATTCTTTAACTTAGTAAATTGCATGCATTCAACTAAAATGTCCATTTCAGCATGTTTTAAAGGTTTTTATGCATGGCTATCATACTTAGTGCATTTTTGTATTAACCCATATTTTCCTACCTTTTTGCCAAGTGTAGGGTTCAGTTCTCAAGGTGGTCCCCATTGTGGCTAGAGCGTGGATTTGTTCATTTCTCCTTGCATGTGGTGAGTCCTCAAGATCTGATGATGGATATTATCATTGTAGTTCCTTTTCTTGTAGTTCCATTTCGAATTATGTTGTAAGGGCTGTGACCCTATTTGATTTGACTATTGTAATAGATGGCTAATTGATACAAGTCTAGACTTCCACTTTTTCTTAATGAAAATTTTGGACTTGAAATGCATTTTTACTCTTTATTGTTCTAAATATTTATATTATGTTATGCTAAGTGGCTTACATTGTACCTTTTGGGGCTCAACGTGCCATGTTACATCTAGGGGGTACCTTAGGTCGTGACAAACTTGGTAATCAGAGCATGAGGTTTAGAATGATTCAAGGATGATGTATCATAAGCCACTTCTAGTAGAGTTTTGTTCATGAGTATGAAGCGCACCACATTTATGAGTGAGAGGCTATAAGATGTTTAGGAAGTCTCACTTGTTTCATTACTCTTAAGTTGTGCCGTAGATTCTAGCTCTATAAATTCCCTCTCCTAACCTTTCTTTTGTGTCTTCAGGATATGAATACATGAAGGGATAACAGAAGAATAATGGAGGGTGACAATGTGACTAAAGAAGCTCCTCCTTAAGCTAATCAAGCTCTAGTTGATCTTGTGGTTGAGAATGTGACCTATGCAGAGTTTAGGTCTACTTTCCAAATATTGGCTTAAGCTATGACGGCTCAAGCTAATAGAGAAGTTGTAACCCCGATGAATCCTAATATTAAATCAGTTGCTTCAAGGATTATGGATTTTGCTTGAATGAACCCTCCCATATTTCATGGCTCTAAAGTGGAAGAGGATCCCCAATGGTTTATCAATGAGGTTTATAAAGTTTTTGCTATTATGGGGGTGTCTTCGGAAGAGAAGTCAGAGTTAGCCGCCTACCAACAAAAATATGTAGCTCAAGTTTGGTATGATAAGTGGAAGGGTGAGAGGCCCATAGGAGCAGGCCTGGTAGATTGGGAATTGTTCAAAAAAGGCATTTCTTGATAGATTCTTCCCCCTAGAGTTGAGGGAGGCTAAGGTACAAGAGTTCATCAACCTTCGTCAAGGAAGAATGAGTGTTAAAGAGTATGCTCTAAAGTTCACCCAACTCTCCAAATATTCACCAAGCATGGTGGCGGACTCAAGGGCTAAGAAACGTAGGTTTATGATGGGTGTGTCCAAATTGGTTGAAAAAGAGTGTTGTACAGAAATGCTCCTCCATGACATAGATATCTCAAGGCTTATGATGTATGCTCAACAAATTGAGGAGTCCAAACTCAAGAAAAAGAATAGAGAGGTGAAAAGAGCTAGAATTGGGGATGAGAACTTCTCGAATGCTAGGTCCGATGGACAAGGTCAACTAAGGTTCAAAAAAAGGTTCTCCAACCAAGGATCCTTAAGTGCTTCCCAAGGGTCAATAGGGATAGGGTGTCTAACCCTAAACCTCAAGGAGGTTATAATTAGGGAACTACTATAACAAGTCCTACTTGTGCCAAATATGGAAAGAGACATCATGGTAAGTGCCTAGTTGGCATCGATGGGTGTTATGGTTGTGGGAAGGTTGGCCACAAGATGAGAGATTCTCTGTTTCTCAAGGTTATGGGGAGAGAAGATAAGCAAACTCCTCCAATCGGTTCTAACTCTAATGCTCAAAAGCAAAACCGTTGTTATGCTCTTCAATCCTGAGGTGACTAAGAGAGCTCCCCAGATGTTGTGATTAGTATGTTAAAAGTATTTCATAATGATTGTTATGCCTTGTTATATCCCGGTGCTACTTTGTCCTTTGTGACACTTTTTTGGTTTTGACACCGGTTGGTGATTTGGTGGTGGCTAAGAGGGTGTATAGAAGTTGTCCTATTTCCTTGTCCCATAGAGTTACTTTGGCGGATTTGGTAGAATTAGAAATGTTAGACTTTGATGTGATTTTGGGTATGGATTGGTTGCTTGCATGTTGCGCCTCTATCGATTGTAGGATTCGGGTAGTTAAATTCCAATTTCCAAATAAGTCTATCTTAGAGCGGAAGGGAGGGAAATTATATACCTAGAGGTCAATTTGTCTCTTGCCTTGAAGCTAGAAAGATGATCTCCAAAGTATGTATTAACCAACTTGTTAGGGTGAGGGATGTTGTATCCGGAATCCTTTCTCTAGAGCCGGTTCCGGTAGTGAATGAGTTCCTAGAAGTTTTCCCTGATGATTTTTTTGGCATTCCTCCCTAGCGGGATAGATTTTGGTATTGACTTTTTACAGAATACACAACCTATCTCCATTGCTCCTTAGAGAATGGCTCTATTTGAGTTGAAAGAATTGAAAGAGCAACTAAAGGATTTATTAGATAAGGGCTTCATCTGATTGAGTATCTCTCCATGGGGTACTCCAATGTTGTTTGATAGAAACAGGGATGGGTCTCTTATAATGTGAATCGATTATTTTCAATTGGACAAAGTGACCATTAAGAATAAATATTCCCTTTCGAGAATTGATGACTTGTTTGATCAACTTCAAGGGGCTAGTTAGTTCTCAAAAATTGACCTTCATTTGGGGTATCACCAATTAAGGGTAAGAGGGGATGATATACCCAAGATGGCTTTCCGAACTAGGTATGTGCATTATGAGTTTCTTGTGATGTCATTTGGCCTAACTAATGCCCTGGCGACATTTATGGAACTAATGCATAGAGTGTTTAGGAAATACCTATACCTGTTTGTAATCATGTTTATTGACGATATTTTGATCTATTCAAGGAGTAAGAATGAACATGAAGACCATTTGAGAATTGTGTTGCAAGTTCTTAAATACCACTAACTTTTGTAATTTTTAGCAAGTGTGAATTTTGGCTAAGATCCATAGATTTCCTTGGTCATATTGCGTCAATCAAGGGTATTGAGGTAGATCCTAAGAAGATGGATAAGGTCAAGAGTTGACCTAGAAATCTATCTCCTTATGATAATAGAAGCTTTTTGGGATTGGCTGGATACTATAGGAGGTTTGTTGAGGGGTTTTCCTCCATTGCTTCTCCTTTGACGACTTTGACTAAAAAAAAAAGCTAAGTTTGTGTGGTTAGAAGCTTGTGAGAAAAGTTTCCAAGAGTTGAAAGATAGACTTACTTCCGACCCGGTGTTAACTTTACCGAAAGTTATGGATGGCTTTGTATTGTATTGAGATTCCCCTAGAGTTGGGTTAGGATGTGTGCTTATGCAAAATGGTAAGGTGATTGCCTATGCTTCAAGACATATTAAAGTCCATGAGAAGAATTATCGTACCATGACCTTGAATTAGCGGCGCTTGTGTTTGCCTTAAAATTATAGAGGCATTATTTGTATGGGGTCCATGTGGATGTTTTCACCGATCAAAAGTCTTCAGTATGTGTTTAGTCAAAAGGACTTGAATCTTCATCAATGAAGGTGGTTAGAATTGTTGAAGGATTACGATATGAGTGTCCTTTATCACCCCGACAAAGCTAATGTGGTAGAAGATGCACTTAGTAGGTTGTATATGGGTAGTGTGGCTCATGTAGAGGATGAAAAGAAAGAGTTGGTTCGTGATATGCATAGGTTGGCCCGACTAGGTGTTCAACTAGTGGATTCTGCCAGGGTAGTTTTGTGGTCTTTAATAGTTCCGAATCGTCGTATGTGATGGATGTGAAGTCTAAACAAGATCTTGATCCTATGTTAGTTGATTTGAAAGAGTCGGTACTCAAAAAGTTTGTAGAGGATTTCTCCCAAAGGGGAGATGGGTGCTAAGGTACCAAGGTCGATTATGTGTTCAGGATGTTGATGGTTTGAGGGAACAAATTCTAAAGGAAGCTTATAGTTCCCGATATTCTATTCATCAAGGAGCCACCAAGATGTATTGTGATCTACAGGAAGTTTATTGGTGGAACGGTATGAAGAAAGATATTGCAAAATTTTTAGCCAAATGTGCTAATTGTAAACAAGTTAAAGTTGAGCATCAAGGGTGGGGAGGCTTATCCCAAAATATAAGTATCCCTACTCGGAAGTGGAAAGATGTAAATATGGACTTTATTATGGGTTTGCCTTGCATCCGAAGGCAACATGATTCTATTTGGGCCATTATAGATCGGATGACAAAATCAGCCATCTTCATTCCAGTCAAAGTTTCTTTTTCGGCAAAAATATATATGCCAAGTTGTATATAAGAGATATAGTGATGTTGCATGGAGTTCCTCTATCTATTTTTTTTTGGATCAGGGTACTCAATTTACATCGCACTTTTGGAAGTCATTCCAAAAAAGGCTTGGTACTAAGGTGAAGCTTAGCACAACTTTCCACCCTCAAATGGATGGTCAAGTGGAACACACCATTCAGACCTTAGAGGACATGTTGAGGGCATGCGTGATAGACTTTAAAGGTAATAGGGATGACCAATTGCCATTAACAGAGTTTTTCTACAATAATAGCTATCACTCAACTATTGATATGGCTCCTTTTGAAGCCTTGTATGGTAGGAGATGTAGGTCTCCGGTTTTTTTGTTTGAAGTAGATGAAATTGCTTTGATAGGTCCCGAGCTAGTTTATGAATCCATTGAGAAAGTTTGGCTCTTTAGAGAGAGGTTGAGAATGACTCAAAGTAGACAAAATTCTAATGCTAATGTGAGAAGAAGGGATCTAGAATTTGAAGTTAATGATTAGGTGTATTTGAAAATCTCACGCATGAAGGGTGTGGTGAGGTTTGGCAATAAAGGGAAACTTAGTCCCCGGTATGTTGACCCATATCAAATTTTGAAACGAGTTGGAAAGTTGCCTATGAGTTAAATTTGCCAAATGAGTTGGCCTCGGTTCATTCGATATTTCATGTTTCTATGCTTAAGAAGTGTATTGGAGATCCGGTATCCATTATTCCCCTAGAAGGGTTGGGAGTTAATGAAAGTCTTTTATATGAAGAGGTTCCGGTAGAGAACCTACACCGATAAGTAAAGAGATTGAGAAATAAGGAAATAGCTTCCGTGATGGTTTTTTGGAGAAATCATTTAGTTGAGGGTGTTACTTGGGAGGCCGAGGGCGATATGAAGTCCCAATATCCTTATCTATTTACTTCTATTCCTATTCAAGCTTGAGGTAAGTAGTTCTCCTTGAGTTTTAGAGTTTTGTAAGTCATGTGTGGTATGTGTATTTTTTCATGATTTCCTTATGTTATGCAAGTTCTTGATGAAATTCATGTTTACTAAGAGAATGAGTTTTCATGATTTACGTTTCTCATATTGTTTTGCATTTATTATGAGTTTCCTATTTGATTTCATGAGATGAGTTGATGAACATTCTTTAGTATGCTTTTGAGAGTAATTGCATATTGGCTCCATGATGTTGTGTTGAGCATGCTTCTAGTTTGGAGAAAGTAGTTCCTCCTATGATTATGAGAAATGTTGAGTTTCATGAATAATGGGTTGTTAGATGTAGTTCCTACTTCCATATGTTTCATTGATTATGTTCATATGGAGTTGATGTTTCCTTCTTTGAATTGTGCATTATTTTGATGTTTCATGCATGATGGGCAGCTAGTCTTGATCATCATTCGAGGGTGAATGCTCCCAAGGGGGAGATATTGTAACACTCCAGAAATTTATAGGGTAAAACTAGAGATAAACGCTAAGGTTAGAGTCAAGGAAGGAGGGCAAGAACCAAGGCAAAAGGCGAAGGGCCAAGGCAAGGGTCAAGGCTACCCAAGCTTTGCCAAGGCACTGCCCTAAGACCACGAGGGCATTCATCACCACTGGTAGTCACCACAAGTTGTGGTGACAATCTTAAAGGTGGATGTAGTAGCCTCCTTAAGGCTGCCTCAAATTGGCTCCTCCATAAGAGCCACTTCACGGCTCGTGGTCATGACCACGGCTCGTGGATCACCACGTGGTCCCTGGAAGCTCACTTTATGTGAGGGCTATTTTGGGGATTTCATGTTTAAGTCCAATTGAAGTGGAGTCATTTTGGGTAAGTTTAGGGGCACTATATAAGTTATTTTTAAGTCAAATTCACCCAAGTCATACACCCAAATAATTTCCCAAAGTTCATCTCCTTTCCCAGAATTTCTCTCTCTAGAACTCCAAGGAAGAAGAAGAAGAAAGTTGAAGCTAGGGCTTGAAAAAACAAGATTTTCCACTTAGTTTCTTTGGATATGCATAGCTAAAGTAGGGTAGTCCTTCATTCATGGATATCTTTCATCCATAGAGCCCTTCAAACTCTCAAATTTCAAAGTTAGAAATCCCTAAAAGCTAGAGTTTTGACTCCAAGTCATGGATTCTTTCTAAAAATGATTTTTATGATTTAATTACTTTATATTATGATTTAATTGTTGATTTAGTGTGGTTTTAAGTTGAAACCCCCATATTCCCAATTTATATCTTAGTGATGTGAGTGAATTGATGAAAGAAGAATACTATGAGATGATGATTGTAGTAGTTGATTTAGTAGAATCTTTTTATTATCCAGGTCTAAAGTAGTAATTCTATGTGTGGTTGATTGAATCTGATCCTTGATCCATGAAAGGTAAAGCATGAGAATTATGTATGATTGTGGGATCTTTTCATATGCTTTATGAACACTTAGAGAGTAAGGTGAACATGATTATGATCTAATTGTTGTGCTGTTGAAAGGTTATTGTCATATACACACTTATGCATGAATATGACATGAGGTGAAAGGTTTTCTCACAATATCATGATTCTAAGGTTGAAATGTTATTCTCAACTATTTAATCTATGAGCTATCTTATGAATTATGTTGGATTTAGTTCAAGGCATTCTTCCACAAATATGAACCTAAGTCAAGACTAATTCTGTAATTGTGGGTAGTAATGCTTAGCACCGAGTGAATATTGAATATGAGATGGAAGGTTTTACACAAGTTGAGTCTGGCTTCCAATGGGACCTTCTACATAAGTTGAGTCCATGTTTCCAAAGTATGTATCTCATGAGATGGAGACATTCTATCAAACTTGAGTCCGGGTCTCTAGTAACAATTTCCTTATCTCATAACTACGTTCCCCCGTAGGATATTTAGCTAGTGGATCCACCTAAAATCTAATAAACCATGGTCTTACCTTAGGCAAGTAGGAAAATCTTTTTCGGTGTGGGCAACACCAGATTCCATGTTAAGCTCACATGGTCTATGTTTGTTAAGACTTATTCCCATCATGACATATGAACTGTGAACAAGAATATGAACTATGAACTATGGTTACTCAAGAAGCTTTACTTAAGCATACGTGGGATTATGGAATCTTATTCATACAATGCACAAGTATGCTTTGAGGGTTACTTATGATATGTTTATCTTATGATATGATGAGTGAGTTGATTACTCTTATGACATGTGTTGTTCCACTATCTTCAAAATGATGCTTTAACTTAGTAAATTGCATGCATTCAACTAAAATGTCGCTTTTAGCATGTTTTAAAGGTTTTTATGCATGGCTATCATACTTAGTGCATTTTTGTACTAACCCATATTTTCCTACCTTTTTTCCAAGTGTAGGATCTAGTTCTCAAGGTGGTCCCCATTGTGGCTAGAGCTTGGATTTGTTCATTTCTCCTTGCTTGTGGTGAGACCTCAAGATTTGAGGACAAATATTGTCATTATAGTTCCTTTTCTTGTAGTTTCATTTCGGATTATGTTGTAAAGGTTGTGACCCTATTTGATTTGACTATTGTAATAGATGGCTAATTGAGACAAGTCTAGACTTCCACTTTTCTTTTATGAACATTTTGCACTTCATATGCGTTTTTACTCTTTATTGTTCTAAGACTTTATGTTATGGTATGCTAAGTGGCTTACATGGTGCATTTTGGGGCTCTATATGCCATGTTACTTCTAGGGGGTACCCTAGGTCATGACAGGACTGACTTAACTTGTAGCGGAAGACTTAAATAATAAGAAACAACCTCAAAAGATAACTCATGCAATAACTTAGAATGTCTTAAAAGAATATCCGACTAGGAAAAATGGCAACTCAATGTCTTAACATAAACAATGGAAAATAGAAAGACTAGTGAACTATAACTATTCGTGTATGAAGCCTTTAAAACAATAAGGAATGTCGGGACAAAACCCTCCATCATCCTAACAACCCAAATACTGAAAAAAATGTAAAAAAGGGTCCTTCGAAAAGCAAGGAGGCTCACCAACTGATTCTGAGTGCTCAACTGGATCAATGAGGCACTGGATGCTGATCCTAGTTACCTGTATGTGCATCATTAAATGATGTAGGCCAAATGACATCAGTACGTTGAATGTATGAGTATGCGAGGGGAAAACTGAACATGACATAAGTTTGAAATGAAATCTGAAAGAAACACTTACCTACACCTTACTCAGCTCATGGATACTCAACTCAATGCAGAAATAAACAACAGTAAAAATGCAGTTTATATAAAGTATTTAAAATAGTAAGTAACAACTCAATATACATATGTAATAAAGTAATATAATTATGTGGGGGTTTCTCTAACCGACAACCATCATTATGAGCTATGTGATGATACAACCTCTCGCCCACGCTGCTAGAACTGTCCTATAACTTGCGGGGATATAGAATGCCTCAACTAAGTGGATCCACTAGTCAATACTAAAAAGCATTAAGGAATCATCTAAAAAGTATGACCCTTTCTATCCACGTAGGCTACATAGTTTATAGAGATATGAGTTATTATGAACTCGTCCCCATATCGGTGCTCAATACTACTACCAAAATAACTCAGCTCATATGTTTAAAAACAAAACTCTTTCTCTGGTTTGAGATAATTACTCAAAAACTAGCTCAAAAGCTCTATTAGAAATGGGTGTTTCCTCTCTTTCTTAAAATATAAAAATATTTACTCATTTGGGAATACTTAGTCCCCATATTTTCTTTTTTGAAGAATTGAACTTCATTTGCTGCTCTTACTTAACTTAAAGCTCAAGTCTGAAAACAAGTTTGGAGAACTTGCAAAAGACTTTTTAAATTGACTCTAAGAACTCTCTAGACTTGACTCTTAACTTTTCTTGAAATTTAATTTATAGATTCAAGGATTATTGTTTGTGATAGGAAAGAGGTCATGATGTTTAGGAGTGTTTTTAGATAGTTAGACATGAGAAATGATTGAGAAATTATTGTCTGGAAACAAGTTTGCGACGCAGAGATGCATTTAAATATTTGGTCATGAAATAAATTTTGAGATAGAAGGGTTCGTGACAGCTCCGCGGCGCGAAGAGAAAATTCCACATTTTGAGGAATAGGTCTGAGATACGGATCTGGTACCTAGATTCGCCCGACTTTTTCCTTCTTCATTTTTAACCCCAATTCACCTAAACTCGATTCTTTTTCTCAAGTTCTCTTTACAATCAGATACCAAGTATGTATACACAAGAATCTAACTCAAACAACTCAAGGAAACAATGTATAACCTCATGGAACTCCTCAGTCTCAACCAAAATTCAAGAACGGAAACAATTCAAGAACACACTTGAAGAACATTCAAATGTCCAATCTTTTTAGGACAACTTCACGATGAAATAAACATGTTTGGCACGTGGGTGGATGAACCCAATGTTATGAATGTATCACATACCTCGTTGGATCAAATCTTTGATGAAATCCGCAATCAATTCCTCACGAAGACAACAAATCTTGACTTTCCTCTTCCTTTCTCTCTTAAATTCTTCTCTCTAAAACCCTAGCGTGAATTTTTAATTGTGCAAATTGAAACAATCCTGTTTGATCCTAATTAATTCACTAAAAATGAATTAAATCAATTGGGTATGGAAAATACCATAATACCCTTCTAATATTTGGTTTTGACTTTCCTTTTCTAGACATCCCGACTTTTAATGGGCATATCTCCCTCATACGAACTCAAAATTGAGCAAATTAGATGGCGTTGAAAGATAATTCAATGATCTTTACTACGGTATCTTGGGGCACACCTAAATGATCGTAAGCTAGGAGTTATGGTCGTTTGAAGTTGACCCCAAAACTCAAACATAACACAACTTAACCAATTTTCCAGAATTTTCATTCTTTCCAAAATGACTCTTTCCAATTCCAGCTCTTTCACTTAGCGAGGTGTTACAAAAGTCTTCTCCAGGCATAACTCTAATTTCAAGAACTCCAATTATCAACTCCATGATAATTATGAGTTCAAGAACTCTCATCCTCTTCTATCT
Source organism: Solanum bulbocastanum (assembly GCA_037074985.1). Taxonomy (NCBI): domain Eukaryota; kingdom Viridiplantae; phylum Streptophyta; class Magnoliopsida; order Solanales; family Solanaceae; genus Solanum; species Solanum bulbocastanum. The sequence goes on along the minus strand of CM073602.1, from coordinate 15,692,273 downwards.
CAGGGGAAACATTTAAATAAAACTTGAGATGCTTGGCCACAATAACATTTCAAGTTTATTTTTTAAGTTTCTCAATCCGTAACTTCATTGTCAACTTTTGCTCCTCCATGTGTTAATCTTAAGTTATTTTTGAGCCAAACTGCTTAATCTTAAACAATAGTATTCATTTTTTCTTTCTTGTTCAGTGCTTGTAATTCTTTAGGGAGATCTTCAAATTCCTCAAAGTCATTTGATTTGGCATCAGCATGATCACGTTGTCTATCCTCTAGTTTTAACGTCAAAAAATTTGTCAATTATTTTTCTATACTTGTGGAATCATAAGAACATCATTTTCCTCTCTATGAAAATAGCGTAACACCAATATCTACTCTGGCCCAAGTTACAAACTTATCTACTTATTGGGACAAACTAGTTTTCTTTTTGAGATAATAATAGTGCATGCTTTCTCAAACTCGATCAGTCTCATTTGAATCTTTTGGTTACACTTTTTGGTCATGCTTTACATTGAAAAATAATTAAAGAAGTAAACAAGATATATGGAAAAGATGACAAATTAGCAAAATATTAAAATACTTATAGTTTCTCGTAAAGAAAAAAAAAACCTTGTTTTAGTACGCATATGGGCTTGCAACTTAGATTGAAGTACATGTTGGTGTTATTCTTTTTGCGTAGTTGTAAAACCATGTTGATATTATTTTACTAGTAAAGAAAAAATAGTACACAACCTTTTTATAGTGAAACTAGAAGATCAAAACCGTAAACATGTCGACGGAAGATCTAATATCTTTGATGCATTTGAAAATCTTCATTAATAATTTCAATCCATGAAAGATATTGAAAAAAATGAATACTAATGTATAAGATCATGCAAATTGGATCACAAATACCGTCAGATAAAACATATTGGCGGAGATTTTGACAATGAAGTTGCGGATGGGGAAAGTTAGAAAAAAAAGAAGTGTTTTTATGACCTCGCATCTCAAGCTTGATTTAAATGTTGTCCATGAGCCGGATGAGGAGGAAAGTTCTTGAACTCATAATTATCATTGAGTGGTTGGTGAAGTTCTTGAATTTGGATCTATAAATGGAGGAAACTTTACTAATGGTCAAAACTTCTAATATGGTCAATCCACATTATTCTTATTAAGTTAGTCATTGTTACTCTTCAGTCATCCCTTTATCTAATATTTTCAATCAAGTTTTTTTAATCTTTAGTCTTTCATTAAGTTTTGTCTAGTCTTGATTCATAAGTCAATTGAGATCTTTTATTGACCTAGTGAATGATCGATTAAATTTCTTATGTAGTCATTAATATTATTTTATCTCAAATGAGGGCGACAGATTTATATATAGGCTAAATCTCTATAACATGATAGAATCTCAATAATATGAGTTTTTCTAATATGTATTGACTTTACTGGAAGGTTAAGGATTCCAAGAGAAATTGAGCCTGATTTTTCAGCCAGATATACACATGTGTTGAAATAGGTACACAAATGGGGTTCCTTTCTTGTATAAAAAATAAATTTTACCCAATTACACTAGCCTTATAGGTTACTTTCCACAATTCAATTTATTTCTTTTCTGGCTCCAGTTTTGTGTAACCTTGATAAAAATTCAATTGAAATATTTTATGAGACAATGTGAAAATGATTGATCAAAGAAAGATATTGTGTAATCATTATGCCACTTCAACTACAAAGTAATACAAATAGATTTAATGTAAAAACAAATGAAAAACAACTATGCCTTTTAATTTATTTACATATACAATGCTAATTTCTTTTATTTGTACATTTTCTCCTAATGTTATTCAAGAAAAAATATGTACAACTCTAGCTCAATAAAACCTTATAATATTATTTGGCACCTCTACTTAGTTGCATCCCCCCTCCCTCTAGGGAAAGCAAGTAAATTGCATTAGAAATGCATCAAGAAGATGCAAGCCAGTAACATAGAAAAAGACTAGTAGATTTAGAGCATAGCTCCATGAAGTTTGAGTAATAAGAAAAAACCCATGGAACTAGTCAAAAGAATGGTGCGTTGGAACTCTTCTATATAAGAATCAAGGATCTAATATAATCCATAAAACAATCAACATTGCTTAAAGGGGAGTTGTAATGCCAATTAAATAAACTGACTAAGCAAATAGCCTTCAAAGAACTATTGGGAAATGAGTTCCCATCAAAACATCTATAGTTTCTTTGTGTTGAAATACACAAAAAGATAGATGTTGGAATTATATTGCAGTTTGTTTTATGATCTTGTACACCTCTTCATGATATTTAGTTTTCAAAGGCATCTTTGATAGAGAAAAGCATAACCCATTTCCACGACCCAATTCATTGAGTCATGATGACGCCTCTTATAACCCCCACTAGGTAAGAAAAGTTGTAACCCAAAATAATAAGCAATGTACATAATGGTAGAAACAAAGTATAAGTAGTAAATTAAAACAGAAAGAAAGAAAAATGGCAGAAGAAATCTAGAAGTTATATACAATAGATATTTCTCAGAATCTGGAAGTCACAAGTATAAAGCTATCTAAATAAAAGAGTAAAGTCCTAAAGTGGACCTAAATACAAAACTAGTATCAAAAATCAAAAAACTAGCTATCCAAAATACTATAGGAGACAGTTAATTGCAAGACGCCAAGTGCTCTTCCTCGCCTCTGATCCAAGTTGTAGTAGGCTCGAGTAATCAATAGGGGTAGCTAGTGCTTGGACCTGCTTCATGAAACAGATGCGTAGTGTAAAACCCCAGAAATCTAACGAACTAAGCAAGAGCCTAACATAAAAACTAGTAGACTAAATGGGGTTAACATAAATATTAGAGCCCTAAAATAACCTCCCTAAGTTAGTACAAGTGTGTTAGGACCTAAACGTCAAGGCATGACCCCCTCAAGGACTCCCAAGGGTCCTTGAGGAGGGCCTTGGTTTGCAGCCAAAAAGCTACCTGAAGGCAGCCACGCACGAAATGGGCACCCAAGCCTTGTGGGTAGACTCACGCCCCATACATGGGGGTTGTGAGTCGAGGCTAGACCTCCCCTAAATCTCCAAGTCTTTGAAAGAAACTACGAGCATGCAGTACGATCCGTAGAACCACTCACACCCTGTGGGTGAGGTCTCGTGAGTGGGGTGCCTGAGTATGCCAAAAGGAAGGGCTTTAGACCATAACCATAGACCTGCAGGATGGGGTGTGAGCCCATCTATGGTCCATGGGTTGGTGGACGTAGGTCACACCTTTAGCTTGCCTAGGTTCGGCCACTTAAGGATTAAGTTAGTAATTTCCTAATTAATTTATTAGTAATTGGGGATGGTTTTTATTTAATTATTAGAAATATTTAAGATACTATAAACCATTAACCACCTCTTTTACACCTCGTAACTCAGAAGACTCAAATCATAACCAACTTCCCTTTCCAAATATTCTCTATGTAGAAACTCCAATGAAATGCAAGAACAAGGTCAAGCTTAGGGTTCAAGCAGCAACCTTTTTTCTTCAATGTCATGTGGGATATCCAATCAAGGTATGGTATTCTTGATTAAGGATAGTTTCCTTCCATAAAGACCTTTAAAACTCTATTTCTCAAAGTTGAAATTCTCCAAAACCTAGGCTTTTTAATCTATGGCATGGATTCACTTTCAAAATGATCTCATTATGTTTATTGTCTTATATTGTGATCCAATTGATGAATTACTACTATTTTCCTAAAGGAATCATCCATGAATCCATGAATTTATAGGTTTCCCTAAAACGGATCTTGAACCATGAATATGGGTCTTTGTTAGTAGATTGTGTTAGAATTAATGAAGTAATTCTAGAGATATTAATGAATTATGATCCATGACCCTTGTAGGGAAATTTGTGAGGATTTTTCCCATGTTGATGAGGATTGTCTATAAGTTTATGATTCACTTAGAAAGTGAAGACTCAATGAATATGGTGGAATTGTGGTATTTATTTAAAGATCACCTTCCCCTATACCATTACACATGATTATGCATGAAGTATGTATGTTTATGATAAGCTTGTTGTGTTGATTGAAAGGCTACTCTCATGAACACACTGTGAATATGATGTGAAAGGTTTACTCACATGTTGATGATTCTAAGGTTGAAAAGACATTCTTACCTAATGAATCTATGAGTTGTTATGATATTATGTTGCTTTGAGTGCCTAGTGCATTCTCTAATGAATATGAACTTAAGTAAAGACTTTATGAATTTAAAGGGAATTATGCTTAGCACCGAGTGGGTATGAGTATGACATGAGTTCCTTCATGCTAGTAGTCCGGGTTCCTAATATGGTTATCTCATGAGATGGAAACCTCCACGTTAGTAGTTCAGGTTTTTAGTAGCAATCTCCTTATCCCATGACTATGTGCCCACATAGGTCTTTAGCTAGTGGATCCACCTAAAAGCTAATATGTTAACTCTACCTTAGGCAAGTAGGACACCACTTTTCAGAGGTAGAACACCAGACTCTATGTAGTTTACATGGTCTATGTCGGTTAAGGCTATATTTCCCTATTTGATAAGAATATGAATTATGACAAGAACATGAACTATAGCTATGACTTCTTAAGAGGTACTACTTTGTATGAGTGTGGGTATGGGACTCCATTTGTACATTGCACAAGTAGGCTTCAAGACTGGGTGTGGTAAGGTTCTCTCATGCTATGAAGACTTATGAATTATGCATGTATGATATGTATTGTTGCTAAGGATGACTTTATTTGCTACAAGTTATGAATATAAATATTTCATTGTATATGAATGATGGCTAATGATGAGGTCAAGGTATGATATGAATGATGTTGGTGATCTAAAAGTTGTATTTGGCATTTGGTAGGGTTATGCGATCTTGCCTTTTCTTTGCACTAGTATAACTTTGGGTTGCTTATGATATGGTTTAACTTATGTTTCTTCACAAATGTGCATGATGGCTTTTAAGTATGATAAATGCATGGTTTGAACTAAATATAACTTTTGACCATGTTTTAATGATTTTTATGCATGGCTTCCATACTTAGTAAAATATTTGTGCTAACCCATATTTCTATATTTTCTTATAAGTGTAGGATTCGATCGTTGAGGTATACTTCTCCTTTCAAGTAAAGCTTGGGTTGACTATTCTCCAAGCTTGGTGAGTCCTCATAGTTCAAGGACAAGACATTATTCATCTCTAGTTTCTAGCTTACTTTCTATCTTCAAGACTATGTTGTCAAGGGCTTTGACCCTAAGATTGTATTCGATTATATTAGATGGTGATTGAGACAAGGTCTAGACTCTTATATTTCTCTTGTGACGAAAAAGACTTTGACTGTAAAAAGTTTTAATTCTGCATCATTTCTATTACTTATGTTTATGATTATACTAAGGGCTTATATGAGACCCATTCGGGGTCAAGTACACCGTGTTATGTCTAGGGGGTACCCCTGGGTCATCACAAACTTGGTAATCAGAGCACAAGGTTTAGAATGATTCTAGGATGACGTATCATGAACCACATCTAGTAAAGTCTTGTTCATAAGTGTTAAGCGCGCCACACTTATGAATTAGAGGCTATAAAATGCTTAGGAAATCTCACTTCTTTCATTAATCTATAGTCGTGCCTTAGAGTTTTAACTCTATAAAGTCCTTTTCCTAACCCTTTTCTTGTGTCTATAGGATATGAATACAAGAAGGGCGACCACAAGAAGGATGGAAGAGGAGATTGTGAATGAGGGAGTTCCTCCATAAGGTCCTCAAGAGACTCAAGATCCTTAAGTTCCTATTGATGCGGGGGCTATGACGAATGTGGAGATAAGTTCGGATCTCCAAGTATTAACCCAAGCCGTGGTGGCTCAAGTCAATAGGGATGCTAGGCCTTATGTGAACCCCAATGTAAGTACAACCACTTTAAGGATGAGGGATTTCAGAAGAATGAATCCTCCTATGTTAATTGGCTCCAAAGTGGATGAAGACCCACAAGGGTTTATTGATGAGATCTTTAAGGCGCTTGATTCTATATGAGTGTCTCCATAAGAGAAGGCGTAAGTAGCATCCTACCAATTGAAGGATGTCGCTCAAGTATGGTATGAGCAATGGAAGGGTGAGAGACCTATTGGAGCGAGTCCCGTAGATTGGAAATTATTCAAGTCGGTCTTCCTTGATAGGTTCTTTCCCTTAGAGTTGAGGGAACGAAAAATGCAAGAGTTCATAAATCTTAGACAAGGGGGTTGGAGTGTGAAGGAATATTCCCTTAAATTTACCCAATTGTCTAAATATGCTCCAACCTTGGTAGCGGACTCTAGGGTTGGATGAACAAATTTATTATGGGGATATCCGACTTAGTAGTCAATGAATGTCATTCGGCAATGCTCATCCCAAGTATGAATATTTCTTGTCTTATGGTTCATGCCGAACAGATTGAGGAACAAAAGCTCAAGCAATTGAATAGGGAAGTGAAGAAGGCAAGGACCAATGAAAAGAATTATTCCAAGGGTAAATTTGAGAGTCAATGTAGACCAAGGTTCAAGAGGATGTTTTCCAACCAAGGCTTCTCTAGCACTCCAATGGTCAACAATGATAGGGTGTCTAGCCTTAAGCCATAAGGAGGTAATAGTGGTGGTTCCTATGTTGATATACCTAATTGTGCAAAGTGTGGTAAGAAGCATGAGGGTAAGTGCCTAGTTGGCATGGATGGTTTCTATAGTTGTGGGAAGAGCGGTCATATGAAGAGAGATTGTCCCATGTTAAGGGCTCAAGGAAGAGAGGGCAAGCAAGTCCCTCCCAGTGGTTCAAATTCCAATGCTCCCTAGAAGAACCACTATTACACTCTTCAATCCCAAGGTGACCAAGAAAGTTCCCTGGATGTGGTAACTAGTATGTTTCAAGTCTTTTCTATTGATGTATATGCATTATTAGACTCTGGTACCACTTTGTCTTTCATTACACCTTTAGCAGTTATGAAATTTGAAGTACTCCCCGAAGAGTTAGTGGAACCTTTTTCAGTTTTTACCCCAGTTGGTGACTCGGTAGTGGCTAAAAGAGTCCAAGTTTGGGTAGGTTATTTTAGTGTTCATGGAAGTGTGAAGTAGAAAAAATTAGCAACGCTTGCTTTGCTTAAACATGAATTGTAAGCGAAGTGCTCTCTTTATTGAAGTGCAGCGCAATTTAACTAAAAAAAGACCAACATAAATAGAGAGAATATATAAACAAAAGTTCAAATAATAAGCTAAAATATAGATATCACAAATTCAAATTAGCTATAATGGTTAAACATTTATTTCTTGTTCTTCTAAATGATCTACTTGGAAATGATTGTTAGAATCTTGTATTTCTCCCTTACAAATATCTCTCTCATCATTTTCTTCAAATCCATTAATTATAATCTCCATAATAAAAATCTCTTTCACACTTTCTTATCTAATAAATCCATATCACAGTTATCATAAAAGAGTGATTGGTTCAAACTTACTAATGCATTGAGGCCCTTACATCGTAGAGCTCCGCTTCACGCTTAAAGTGGTGAAGCGAGTGCTTTCCTAAATATTGGGTTAATGACCCAGTCATTTATAAACTCAGTCCATCCTGACCTCTAAAAATTTAGTCTATTTAAAAGTAGATTGTTGTCATTGCGTTTGTGAGCAAGACATATGTGTGAAATAAATCCAATTATATTAAGTATTTAATAATATTTTTAGTAGCTTTATGTATTTTATTATAAAATATGATCTTTTTTATTTTGTTTCTTAAGGATTAGGCTTAGCGATTGTTATTTTTCTAGAAGGCGATTTATTTTTCCTAGTTTCATAAGGATTAGACTTCTTATTGATGTAGTAAGATTCCCTATTTAAAAGGAATTTTATGGAATAAAACAGGTCACATATTTATTTAAAAAACATGTTATTGGAGTTCCCTCATCCATTGAATATTATGATTCAACATTTCTTTAGTGAGTTGAAGTTATATTCAAAATAGATTGTTCTAGGAATTTTAACAAAGACAAAGAAAAGTCAAAGTAAATTGATTAATATTTTCCTGTTCATCGTCCTATGACTTGATCCATCTCTAGAAGCCCTAACAATTTGATATTGAGGCCTAACACAATCAGGTCATTTCCATATTACAAGAGTAACATGGAATGCATACTAGCCACTATAATATGGAGAGTACTATAATATGGAGAGTTGAATAGTATTGGTGATGGCAATGGGGCAGTTTTGGGTGGGGTGGGGTGGGTTGAGCTTAACACGCAAAATTTTAATTTGCCCGCCCCGCCCCGCAAAACAGTTTTTGGGTGGGGTGGGTTGAGCTTAACACGCAAAATTTTAATTTGCCCGCCCCGCCCCGCAAAACAGTTTTTCTTTTCAACCCGACCCACCGTCCTGCATAAACTTTTTAACATTTTCTTTTTCTAGTTATGTTTAATACTAAAATAAATTCATAAAAATAAATTCATTTTTACATTAAGTTGTATTAATTTAATAGGAAAGTGACTTAAAATTTTATTTTTAAGAGGTCAATTGAGAAACATATGATAAATTGTATTTTATTGTTGAACCATTTTCATTTACTATCTTGAATATTTTCATAGCTTTAAAAAATAACTCAATAAATAATGCTATATCACTCTTATAACTTGTAAAAATAATTAGGTTTGAACCCACATAAAATTACATATACCCCTAAACCGGCCCCGCCCCACATTAGTTTTAAATAAACCCACTTCAACCCCCCGCATCCCACCCGCCTCGTAAAACGTTAATCCTACCCTACCCCGCATCGCCTTCAGCCCACCCCACCCATATCCGCCCTGCCCCATTGCCATCCCTAATTAGCATGACTGATTGGGTATGTAATTATGGACCAAAAATTTTGTGTAAGGATCTAGAAAAGACAATCAACCATTTTTTCTTACATTGCAAATGGACATATCATCTATTTAAAATGGTCATTTATCTATAAGGAATCATAAGGGTAAAACCTGGAAGAATCGCATGGGTTTTAAGCAGCTGGAACAAGGATAGAAATGTCACAAAGAAGGAAGAGAGATGGAAATTTGTCCCAACATGCATATGATTGAAAATTTTGGGATTATAGGAACAAGAGGATCTACTAGCTCAAATAGAGAACATATTTGATTTACTTGATAGTTTATAGGCTTTAGAAAGGTGGAAAAGAGGCAAGTTTATCATACTTTTAGAAAGGAACTACACATTTTAGATTAAAGTTACCATATCATAAAAAAATTGTTTTAATAAAGAGAGGAAAAAGTCTTTCCGTAGACTGTATTTGAAAAATAATGCATGCATTAGCCTTATCTATTATTAGTTCCTTCTTTGTTATACTTTTTAGCCAAAAGTGTCACAAAACTTGCACTAGTTATACACTCTATTTTATATTGAGGTGTGTTCTACTAATACCGTGAATTTTCATTTATTAGTAAAATAAAGGGTTTCAACACACGTATTAGATAGATTAATGACATTAATACCCCGCAAATCTCCCCCCAAACATTTTCCCAAGATAAAGAGTGTGTAAGGTATTTTTTAGAGAAAAACTTTTTTTTGGAAGTTATGGAATGCATTTTATTTTTAATACAACAAACCAAACACATAAAAAAAATAATCTTAGCAGAACTAATGCAAGCATTATTTCACACTTTAATTTTGTTTGTAGGTTTCTCTTTTTTTGGTATACCTCTTGTATATGTCATGTTAGCCTTGTTTTATCATGGATACATTTTACTTGACTAAAAAAATAAAAAAACAATCTAAATCTTTGTAATAGTTTGGTGAGTTGTGTTATGACCCATTTGAAGCATATTTTGATCAAACTCATCTCAGTCCAACAATTTTTGGTTTGGATTGGACAACTACTCATTTATTGATTGAACCCATTTTGACCTTTCAAATCCAGTCCAAACTTACGATTTGCCTCCCTAGCTGACCAGTAGTTTTACACATTTACAATCTCAAGGTCCACTACGGAAGAGATATTTTTGTGGAGATTGTAATGCATGGATTTTTACAAGGTAAATTAATAATGAATGGATTATTATTCAGTGATTAAAAGTTTAGACATTGTTATACATGAACTAATTACTTTGAAAGAATATTTTTGTCTTTAAATAACTACTATTTGCATTTCTAATTCATATATTCTTATTTCACATTCTATTCTACATAAAATAATACTAATAGCTAATGGTTGTATTATGAACTCTTATTACAAAATATTTTGCTATCTCACATAGAGTTAGCATTTGTGTAAAATGTATATGTGCCAACCTCCATAATGATGGAACCATGAAAGAACACTAACTAGTGCAAGAGTGTTTTCTTTGATTTCACAATATTCACTAGGTCAGTAAATGGCTCTAATTAATTTACCAATCTAGACAACTCAAAGCAACATCAACGATTAAATATGCAACAAACAAAAATGATTTACTTAGTAACATAAGAGCTCCATAACTTTCTATTTTTGTCTAAAACCTTTTATAAATGGGTGACTGAAGACAAACAACAAGTGACGTAGTAGAAGAGACAAGAATTGACCATATTAAAAGACTCAATCGCTGGTAAAGTCTTCTCCAAGCGTAACTCTAATTTTAAGAACTCCAATTATCAACTCATGATAAATATGAGTTGAAGAATTATCATCCTCTATCTTAGGGGAAACATTTAAGTAAAACTTGATATGCTTGGCCATAACAACACTTCTAGTTTTTTTTTAATGCTTCTCCATCTGAAACTTCATTATCAACTTTTTCTACTCCATGTATTAATGTTGAGGTAGTTTTGAGCCGGAGTGCATAATCTTAAACAATAGTATTCATTTTTTTTTCTTTCTTGTTCAGTGCTTGTAATTGTTTACAGAGATCTTCAAATGCCTCAAAGACATTTGATTTGACATCAGCATGATCACGTTGACGATCAAATAGTGTCACATAAAAAAGAATTCAATTATTTTTCAATACTTGTGGAATCATTAGAAAATAATTTTCCTCTTAATGAAAATAGTGTAGCACCAAGATCTGCTCCGGTTCAAGCTGCAAATGTATCTGCTTGTTGGGACATACAACTTTTATTATTGAGAAACTAACAGTGCATACTTTCTTAAACTCAATTAACGTCATTTCCATCTTTTGGTTACACTTTTTGGTCATGTTTTCCATTTCAAAAAAAAATAATTATAGAAAAAAAATATGGAAAATGTGACCAATTAGCAAAAGATTGAAATAAAGTTGATTAACTCTCAGAACACAAGTGCCGTTAGTTTCTCGCAAAGGAAAAAAACTTGTTTTATTATGCATATAAGCTTGCAAGTTGGATTGAAGTATGTGTTGGTGTTATGATTTTTCACAAGTGTAAAACCATGTTTCTATTTACAAGTAAACAAAAATATAGAAATTTTTTTAGTGAAAGTAGAAGATCGCTACCATAAACATATTAAGGGAAGATCCAATGTCTTTGATGCTTTCGATGATCTTTGTAATGAATTTCAAGCATTGAACGAGAATGAAAAAAATGAATAATGTTAGTGTAAAACTAAAAACCAACAAATACAAATGTATAAGATAATGCAACCTTGCTCACAAATACCGTTAGATAAGCACATATTGGAGTAGATGTTGATAATGAAGTTGCAAATGGAGAAAGTTAGAAAAAAACAAGAAGTGTTATTATGGCCTAGCATCTCAAGATTGATTTAAATGTTGTCCATGAGCCAGACGAGGAGGAAAGTTCTTGAACTCATAATTATCATTGAGCGGTAACTAGAGTTCTTGAATATGGATCTATGCATGGAGGAAATTTTACCCATGGTTGAAACGTCTAATATTGTCAATTCTCGGCATTGTTATTAAGTTAGTTTTTGTTACTATTCAGTCGTCCCATTATATAAAGTTTTAACTAAAAATATTTTAGGATATGAAGTTCTTATATTATTCAGTCAGAGTTTTTGTTTTATTTTTTCTTTAGTCTTTCATGAAGTTTTGTGTAGTAGTAAGTCAATTGAGGTCTTTTATTGACCTAGTGAATGATCAAATAAATTCCTTATGCACTCATTAATATTTTTTATTACCAATGAGGGTGGCACATTTAAATATAGGACAGTTCTCTGCAAGATGATGGAATCTCTGTAATACATGTTTTTTCTAATATTTATAGATTTTACTGGCAAATTAAGAATTTCAAGATAAATTGAGCCTGATTTTTCAGCAAGATCCACACATATAATGAAATAGAGTACATTTTTTTACCGAGAGCACATACACGAATGTGGTTCCTTTCTTGTATAAAATAAAATAAACTTTACTCAATTACATTAACCTTACAGGGTTTTTCCCAAATTCGATTTATTCCTTTTCTGGCTCCAATTGTGTGTGACCTTAATTACAAATCAATTGAAATCTTATATAAGACTATGTGAAAATGATGGATCAAATAAAACCCTCATGTACTCATTATGACACTTCGATTGCAAAGTTATACAAACAGATTGAATCTAAAGACATTTGAAAAACAACTATGCCTTTAAATATATTTACATATATAATGTTAATTTGTTTTATGGGTAAACTTTCTCCTAATGTGATTAAGAAAAAAATATGTACAACTCTATCTCAATTAAACTTTATAATATGATTTTACACATATAATTAGTTTCATCTCCCCTCCCTCCGGGGTAAAGTAAGTAAATTGCATTAGAAAGGTATGAGGCAAATGCAAGATAGTAATGGAGAAAAAAACTAGTAGCTTTAGAACATAGCTCCATGAAGCTATAGTAATAAGAAAATGCTTCAAGGTCCCCTTGATCGTGGCTGGCGACCATGGCCTAACGAACGTGGAAGGGGATCCCGCAAATGCAGGCCCCGCAAACGTGCTATCTAGGGTTCTTGGCCTTTGTGAACATTTCCTAAGGCCACAATGCGAAATTTTTTTTGGCTTGCACAAGTTGACGCTTATCAACTTGTTTTGGCAATTCTTTACTCTACGATGGGGTAAGGGGTATTTGGAATTCATTCGGAACTTTGTGCATGCAAACACGATAAATTATCCCGACAAATTTGAAATTTTAGACTAAATAAAGCTGTAGAAACAACATATGAGTTCGTCTTGATAAAAAGTGAGCCCCACACCCAAACTCCATTTAAAGCTTGAATCCACATTGGGCCGTAAAATTAGATCGAGAGCCTCGAAATTTGCATGAACAATCATTCTAGTTTTAATTGTACAGTTTTTAGCTAACCGCGCTATAGATATTCTCATTCAGGAATGTGTAACTAGAATATTGAACAAGGTCAAACTTAGACTAATACTAAAAAGTTAACATACCTAATTGCACAAACTCATGCTTAAAGTCTCGAGAGTCGTACTGACCATGACACTTTCCTGAAATAATCCTTTTTTAGCTGATGGAATTGTTTGAATTAGATTATGAGGTCATCATCCCAACCTTTTGATCAAAAAGAATTGTTCAAGTTTCAAAAGCTTTGAAACACAAAAATTTGCATAAAAGCTTAATGTACAACCAAGTTACCCTATTGTTAGTCCCATAAAATAATAAATAATTTGTGGTCATTACAGGAACGTTCTTAATGACTAATATAAGGCATTAACACATATATAACTTGGAGGGTCATTACACATATTTGAGACAAAGCATTGAAAAGAAGAACTACCAAATATTAGTTGTTAGTGGGCAGTGCAAAAATTGGTGATTCACTTTTTCATTGTATTTTTCACATAGGTACAATCCTTTGATAAGAATAATGCCTCTCTTTTTGAGTTTTTCTAGGATCAGGCATGCAAATTTTTAGGGTTCTAGGTAAAACAATTAACTTTATGAGGTTGTCTAGTTCTCCCAACATGTTTCTGGGGCTGGTCCTTAAGCACACTATTTACACACCATCCTTGTTTGTATCATTCTCTCCCAGTGTAATCACCCATCTTCCTATCTGGGGAAACATCCAAGTTGTACCCTCTAATGAAACAAAGAGATGGAGGAGCTCATTGACTTCGTAGTCTTGATGATTCCTTTGGAAAGAAGTTACATTTATTATTACTTTTTAGACTTCATTAGCCTTGACTGTAGTTATTGAATCTTCTAATGTGGTCAAATATCATCTTTGTTATTAATATAGTTTTTTCTAGTCCTCAGTCATCAATTTATACAAGTTTTTTTCCATAAAATTATTGGTTGTGAAGTTCTTTTGTTATTTAGTGAACTTTTATGTTTTTTCATCTTTAGGTTCAATGATGCTTTGTGTTCTTTAGATTGATAAGTCTGTTAAAATCTTTTATTGAACAACATAAATGTGATGGATCCAAGAAAATTATCTTCCACTCATCATTCCACTTATATCAGAAAGTAATATAGATGAATTGAATATAAAGTCAAATGAACACAACTTTGTTTTACATTTATTTACATATATAATGTTAATTTTTTGTTATGTGTACAGTTTCTCCAAATTTAACTCAAGAAAATATATGTACACTATACCTCAATAAATCATTATGATATGATATTACATCCCCCCTCCTCCTCCTTTGGTAAAGTCTTCAAGAAAATCAATCACAGAACATCCCAACTTTTAGCATTCTTTCACAGTGTAATCACCCTTCTTCCTATTTAGGGCAACAGCCATGTTGTGTCCTCTAGTGATATGGAGGAGCTCATTCACTTCCTAGTCCTTATGATTCCTTTTTAAAGTAATTGTTTTAATTGTTACTTTTTAGCCTTGATTAGTTTTATTAAAGTTGTTAAACTGGACCCTACTAAGTGAAATTTCATTGTATATGTTGTTGAACTGATCACTTCCCTTTTTACATCACCTATATTACTTTTAGTATTTGTCTTTAAGATTTCCTTTATGTAATATTGACAATTCTTTGCCCAATAATGTTAAATTCATGCAAGGATTGGTTCTAAAGTTGCATATAAATGTTGGATGCCCCATTTAATACAAGAACATTTGTTTTATTCATAAATGGGATATAAATTCACTACCGGAACCTCCAAGCAGAAGGACATGAATTGGCAACGATCAATAGGAAAATGGTTAGATTGTATAAAGAAAAATTCGTCAAAAATAAAATTTAAGCACAAAGAAACTAAAATGAAGGAAGTTAAGAGCTAAAACTTAAATCTTAAAGCATGAGTTTTGCATTGCTGCATTCACAAAAATTTCGTCATTCACGCTCAAGAGTTAACTCCCAAATAAAAATTGCACTTAGGGGTTTTGTAGAGTGTATTACAAAAATAATGAATGTATTAACCTTCTCTATTAGTATTACCTTACATTAGTTCTACACTCGATTGTGTACTAAGATGTGTCTTACAAATACCATGAATTTCTAAGTATTAGTAATACAAGGGATTTTAATACATGCTTAAAGACCTAGGGGCTCTAATTAGACAGGTTGGTCAAATTAGTATGAGTCATAATGGGTTAGAACAACAATTAGTTATAGACCCAATCCAACCCAAATTTTTTGGGGGTCAAAATGGGTTAGGTAATGTGTTACATTGTGGGGTCAAGACCCTATCCAACCCAATTTTTACTAAGCTTAATTGTTTTATTGTTCTTCTAAACTATTTCAACACCTATTCAATTTATATTTTTCTCTTTTATGGCTATATTACAAAATATCTAATTGAGAAAAAAAAATTTAAGAAAATTTTGACAAGATTTTTCATTAGCTCATTTGGGTAACATATGTACTCAATTTTAAATGGGTTGAAATAGGTTGAGCTAATGAAAGGGCGGGTTACTAGCCCGCCCAATCTTAAAGGGATACGGAGGGTTGCATTTGTTGGGGTTTGATTTTCCGCCACTATTGCCCCTTAAAATATGTTTTACATATTTTCGATAATAATTGTAACACCCTGAAATTTTTTTAGCTATGACTCGAACCCTTATTCAATGTGAACGGAACTTTTCCAAGTGATTTTAAAATTTCTGAGGTGTTAAGGTCATAAGATGTAGCACCTCAAGTTTCAAAAAGAACTGAAGAGAAATTCGTTCAAGTCACCCATCATTTTCTTAAGTTTTGGATCAACTTCAAATGAACATATCTTTTAGCACATAAGGATTTAGGTGGCCCGTGAACTATCAAATTAAAGGTCTTTGATTTCTCTTTCCAATGCTACCGATTTTGCTAAAGTCCAAGCTCTGAGCAAAAATTTGACTGATTTAGTAACTACACTCAAACCTAGCAATAGCTTCACGATGGCTCCGCATTACGGAGCCAATTCATACCTCTATGCTGGAAAATTATTCCGACTCCCAGCTCGTTTTATTTATTTCTTTAACAATATTTTAGTCCTAAAACACCTTAGAAGGTTATCTAAATTACCCCAAAACATGCAGAAAAATCAATTTTCATAAATCAAACCCTCCCATTCACGCCTAAAATTCTACGCTCAAGAAATTCAATAAACGCTAAGGATAGGGTTCATCTTCCATGATTTTCCTTTAAGTTTCTTCAAGAAGATTGTTCTTTCAGATATGTAAGCTTTAAAAGTGTTGGGTTTATTCACCCACATGCCAATCATGTAAAATTTCATCCATGAATTCTTTTTAATGTCAATTGATTGAGATTCTTGATGAATTCTTGAAGTTTAGCTTCACTCTATATTAATAGAGTCTTGTTGAGTTCTTGAGGTGAGAGTTTTGCGAATGAGTGTTATTATTAATGAGTTTTGTGTTGGTTTCATTGAAAAGCTTTTGGGCTTATGAAAAATCGTGAATTGGGACCATAAAATTGCATAGGGTATGAATTGAATCGAGTTGGGAGAGGAAGAAATGATCGGGAAAATAATCGTGCCCAGAGTGACGTCGTGGAGACACTTAAGATTTTAAATTTTCAGATAGTCACCCCATCTCCACATCGCAGAGAGGATACAAAGTCCTGTGCCTAAAAAATTATCTTGCGACCAAAAATTTAATTCATCATCTGTGTTGCGCCAGTGACCTCCAGTTTGTGTCTTTGCTCGTTTCTTCTTATCAACTATCTAAACTTTATTTAATAATTGAGAGATCCTATATCCTAATCATAATCCTTGAATTCATACTTCAAATTTGAGGTAGAGTTAAGAGAAAAGTGGGAGAAAGTCCTTTTGAGTCTTTTCCAAGATTCTTCTACAATAACTCATAATTTGTTTCAATACTGGATTAAGTGAGCATGAGAATTAGAAGAGTTTAGTCATGAGTCTACATTAGCATTGAGATCCTTGATTTGAGTCGTTGATTCCCATAATTCCGCATGAACTCCTTAAATTGAGTATCTTTGAGAGGAGTAGTATCTTCATGTTCTTATTCTTGTGTATTGAGTCCCTAACCCTTTTGAGATTATATTACTAATTATGGGACTACCATATGTTATACATGAAGGTTTTTGAGTTTAGTCATTCATGCCCATAATTCCGCATGAACCCTATAAGTCGAGAATTTTATAGATGAGTAGTATCATTGAGTCCCTGAGTTCTTAAGTTATTGAATTTCGAGTACTGAGTTCTATATATGGTTATTGAAAACCTTGAATTGAGTCATTCACGTCCATAATTTGGCATGAACCCTATTTTTAGAAGTCTTTTACATTTATTTATAATTTGTTTAAAGGCTTGAGTATAACTATGAGGATGAGGAGAGTCAAGTTTCTTTTTTTAAAATGAGTATAAGGGGACAAAGTATTCCCAAGCATAAATGTTTTTACATTTAAAATGAGAAGAAACTTCGATTTTCGAATGAGTTCATGAGAAGTACTGAGCACTATCTATTTTAAGAGAACCTTTTGAGTAATAATCTCAAAGTTTGATGATGAGGAAATATTTTTAAACACATGAGCCTGCATTATATTATTTGGAGCATTATTGAGGACCGAAATTGGGATGAGTTTAGACGACAACTCAATGTTCTAAAATACCATGTATGCCAATGTGGGTAGAAAGGGTCATACTCCCTCTGTTTCAAAAAGAATGACCTCCTTTCCTTTTTAGTCTGTTTAAAAAAGAATGACCTCTTTCTTTTTTTGGTAACATTTTAATTTCAACTTTCCACGTGTCATGTTTAAAGCCACAAGATTGAAGGGCAATTTAGTAAATTTAAAATAACTTTAATTTAGGACCACAAGATTCAAAAGTCTTTTTTATTTTCTAAAACTTCTTGCCAAGTCAAACTAGGCCACTCTTTGTGAAAAGGAGGGAGTACTTTTTAGATGATTCCTTATTTCTTTTTAAGCAAGGCTTAGTCGATCTACTTAGTTGAGGATGTCCTATACTCCGACAAGGTATAGGATAGTTCTGGGAGCGTGGGCGAGACATTGTATCATCACAAAGCTCATAGTGATAGTGGTCAGTTAGAGAATCTCTCAAATAAGAATAAAGAGTTTATTATTGTATTTTCATATACATTTGAATTAATATGTACTCCAACCGTAGCTCCAACTTTAAAAACAAAATTACCAACTCCATGATATTTATGAGTTTAAGAACCATCACGAATTGATTCCTCAAGCCATGATGGCACCTAATGTAATCAACCCATATGTAAGCAAAATTTAACCTATAACAACAAGTATTGAGTGTAACGATAGAAATGGGCAGAAACAACACTATAACAAAAGGACAAGATAGAAATGGAAGCAAAAAATATATATATACAAAAGATCCCTCCAAAAACTCGGAAGTCACAAGTACAGGGCAATTAAAACTAAGAGTACAAGTCCCAAAACTGGACAAAAAGCAAAGTTGTCTAAACTAGTAAATGACTAGCTATATAATAAACAGAAGGAGACCTACAAGTATAGAACGCCAAGTGGTCACCCTTGTCTCTGATCTGAAATGATGTTGATCGTATGAGAAATCACCACCGGTAGCTGGTACTAGGACCTGCATCACAAAACATATTAATAGTGTAGCATGAATATCATACCAAAGATACTTTATAGGCATCATAGGCCTACTGAGAAAGAAAGGTCAGCACAAAATGAAGAGATTGAATCTACACACAAATAAAGGTCAAAGTGGAATTTAAAAAAAAGCAAACGAGCATACAAAAATTATATCTAAGCACAATTAAACTAAACATAGTTGGACCTCCACAGAGCTAGAAGGTACACTAGTGCACAAGATTAATTAAACTCGAGTAGAGTCCTACAAGCCTGATAGGTACATAGAATAGCTAAGTCTACTAGAGAGAAGTACCACATATAAGAATTCAAAAAGAGAAAGTTGGGTTGCCTACCCAAGTAACCACAACACCTAGAAAGGGAACACCCATTCAGCCAGTCGAATCCCAACCCAGCTAGAAAGAGTTAACTAGAGGGTATGTAGAAATGTTCTAGGCCACCTAGCCATCCAATCTACTCTCAAGGGCGTAAGCCGCCCATTTAGCAAAAGAGATATGGGGGCGTGTCTGTAACATCCCATACTCTAGAGAACCAAAAATACAGAATTTTAGAAGTTGTAGACGCCACAACGGGACCACCTACAGAGTGTAGGTTGTCCCACGGACCGTAAGTGGGGTCCGTGGTTGGCCACATGTAACCCATTCCCCAAAATATAGGAAAAATCCAGTCGGTCCAGACCTACGCCTGGATCTACGGATCGTAGGTAGGACCACGGTCCATGGTCCAGGACGTGGTTCAGACCCCTAAATTCCATCTCTCTTAAGATAAATGACAGTTGACCAAGATGGACCGTAGGCCCATCCACGATTCATCAGTCAGGTCCGTCGGTTGATCTTGACAATGTTTAAGTCAGGGGTCTTTTGGTATTTCCCCTCTGCCTTGGGCACCTAAACTACATTGTTTAACCCCTAAACTACGACGTTTTGGTCAGTTTTAGCCTAGTAACTTAATTAGAATTTACCCAAATCAGTTCATTCACAAAAATTTAGAGTGAAAGGAGAGAAAGCATCGACCAAACCTTCTCTAAGAATACAGTAACGTTTCCTTCGATTCTAGCTCCGAAATTGAAAGATTTCTCCTTGTAATTCATCACCAGATATGTGGGATTTCACTAGTGGGTTCCTTTCACCCGTTAAGTCCCTAGAATTCAATCAGATTCTTGATTCTGTTTATGTTTTGACTTGGGCTTTTTAGAACTTTAGATTATTGATGTGGTTTAGCCGTTAGATTAATCCTAATCAGAATATTTTGTTTTCGTAAATATGTTGCTTAATTCTTGCATGAAATTTAGAACCCTAGTTGTGTAGCTTCGTTTAGTTCATGAACTATACTTGCTAGGTCAGTTTATACAAATATACATGCACCCGTTTTCAAATGTTTCATTATCAGTACTTAATGTTTCATTTTCTGTTAGCATGTTAGAATGTTGAGTTATCCAATTTATTTTAGTTATGTTGTATTTCATACATTCTAGTTGGGAGTAAACTTAATACAGAGTTGGACTAGGGTCAGTCATCGTCATAGTCCGAGAACTACATGCCTCCGTAGGTTAAGTCCCCTCTATAGGCTTATTTTTAGTGATCATGCCAATCATGTCTTTATACCTTTGGCAAGGTATATTGGGTCATCTCGATGAGGCATATACATTGTACTCCACATTTATGTCACATGGTTTTATGTTGGTTATTAGAAGCTCCCATAGTCAAATTCTAGTGCCTTGACTAGGTTACTAGTTATATTTTAGTATTCAATTTCGACATATTGTGTGTTTGGTCATTGCATTCAATGCAGTTCATTTCAGTATATCTCAGTATCTTTATCATGTTCAGATTGTATCATTGCCCAATATGTTATGTTCAGTAATGTATATTTATTCAGTTTCATCCTATCCCGCATGCTCAGTACCTTTCAAGTACTGATGCATACTCTGTACTACATCTTCTCGTGATGTAGTTTCAGGTCCTCAGCATTCAGATCGCGCATAGATCTGTTCCTGATCTCTAGTTCAACAGTATCAGTAGTGAGCCCTCATTCTTCAAAGACGATCGTCATGCTATATATTCAGTCTTTTCTTTTTAGTTTCAATTTTGCTAGAGTTAGCTGGGGGCATATCCCAACATCTCAAGTTAGATAGAAGCTTATTTCAGACATAGTTAGAATCAGTTCTAGTCTTTTGATTCTAATCTCGTATTGTAAACTCTTATTTAGTATGTTATTCGAATTAGTATTGGGTATTCCCCATTTTAGTTTATATCATTTTTTAAGCTTTCGCACAGTATTTCTCATTTTAGTAAATCTTTAAGTATGCTTATGATACGCCAGTTTAGGGTTAGCTTGGGGTCACTCGTGATCCTAGGTCTCTTGTTACATCAAGTGGGTAGTTGCTGGGTTTGACTGTGTCACTCTAAATAGGATCTCTATATCAAGTCAGCCTAGTCAATCAGTCAACTCCTAGGGGTGTATACAACCCATCTCACAAGAGTGACCCAGGTGTATGTCGACTCTGTCATGATAGTAGATTTTCACTCATTTGGAGCCTTTTTAGTTAAACAATTAGTGTCTTCAATGCCTATTTATGTCGTATTCTGATAATATTTTGATGTTTTGCAGCTATAAATTCTAAAGGACAAGGCAAGTATTAATACTTGAAAAAAAGGCCAATAACATCAAAATGAGTACACACTCCCAACTGGTAGTCACCTTCCCTTAACGGATCCTGAAAGTTGTGTATGGAATATCACATTCCCTTAATCTTTGCTGATGGTAGCCAGATTTCAGGTCTATCTTGGAAAAACATGTAGCACCCTGAAGTTGATCGAAGAGATCATCAATTCTCGGTAGATGATACTTATTCTTGATGATAACCTTGTTCAACAGACGGTAATCTATACACATTCTAAGGGAACCATCCTTCTTCCTCAAAAGTAAGACCTGAGCTCCCCAAGGTGAGACACTTGGTAAAATAAAACCCTTCTCAAGGAGATCTTTCAACTACTCTTTTAACTCTTTTAAATTTGTTGGTGACACCCTATATGACGGAATAGATATAGGATAAGTATTTGGAAGAAGGTTTATATCAAAGTCTATCACTCTCTCAAGAGAGACTCTGGGAAGATCATCGGGAAAGACTTCTTGAAACTCTTTTGCTACTGGAACTAACTGAATAGGAGGTATCTCAACACTAGAGTCATTAAATCGGACTAAGTGATACACACACCCTTTGGAAACTAACTTTCTTGCCTTAAAGTATGAAATAAAATGCCGCTTAAGCACTGCTGAACTACTTTTCCACTATATAACTAGCTCATTAGGTAATTGGAACTTGACAACTTGAGTTTTATAATCAATTGAGGCATAACAAGCATGAAGCGAGTCTATACCAAGAATAACATCAAAATCTACTATGTCTAACTAAACTAAATTATCTAAGGTGCTATTGTGTTTGATAGAAATGGTACAATCATGATAGACTCTCTCTGCTAGAATTGACTCATCAACAGGTGTAGAAACACTGAAGGGCTCATTAAGTTGCTCTTCAAAAACATCAAAATTCATTGCAACATTAGGAGTTATAAAGGATAAACTTGGTCGTTGATATAGCAAAGCATAAACATCGAAGTTAAAGACTTGGATCATACCAATGTCAGCATCTGTGAATCCTCTTGCTCTTGGAGACTAGTAATAACATACAAATAGTTTCCTTCCCCGCCTACCCCTGAAGAAGCTCCTTTAGATGCAACTCTATCTGGTGGAGCAACTGAAGAAGACTGGGCTCTAGTTCCCCCATTACCATTACCCTGCCTGTTCTTTGGACACTGTCTCATAAAATTTCCATTTTGTCCATACTTGAACCAACTAGTGGAGCCATCATGACACACCTCTGAGTAGCTCCTACCACACTTAGCACTGCGGGAGGCTAACCACCCTCTTGTGCCACACTACCATGAGAATGTGTAGGTCTAGCTTTGAAATTATGTGAATTCAGACTATTGTACGCACCTTTGTTCTTTGGTGCAGGTGCACTAGCAGATGATGGAGTAGGTCCTATCTGCTTCTTTTGGAAAGACGATTGGTTGACATTTCCCTTTTGTTGCCCGAACACATTCTCTGATGTCTTAGCCCTCTTATTCTTAAACTCTTCTCAATCCCTCAACTTTTCCTCCTCAACTTGTTGCACATGGATCATTAGCCTTGCTATGTCCATATCCCTTATTGGCATGGCTGCCTTGCTTTCCTTGTTTGATAAATGAGACAACCACCTTTGTTTTTCTTAATTCTTAGGGAAAGAAATGCACGCTGCAAGAAGGCCACCTCCAACAAAGCCTAAGTCAGAAAGGGTGCACCCTTAACTAAATTCTTCTTCCATTGATCAAACCAGATTCTAGAGACATCCTTCATTTGGTATGTAGCTAGTTCCACCCTCTCAGCATCGGCAACATGCAATCTCAAAGACCTTCTGAATGTCTTCAACAAAGTTTTCTGGGTCCTCAGTAACACTTGAACTAGTAAAGCTTAGAGGGTTCATCCTTAAGAACTTATCCTCAAAGTATCAACTACTTCCTGACGATTCTCTCTCTGTTGGACATCTTGGTTGGTCAGAACTTGGCTCAACATCCGGATGGCCTCAGGGAACTCAACATTTGTGACCTCGCCTTGGAGTTGAATTGTTGGTGCATTATGTACCCCTTGTTCCTGCGGTTCAACATTCCTTCTAGACGGATGACCTCTGACGGCTCTTCGTGGAGGAATGATCTAAAAGACACGCATAAGCATGAAATAGAAAGAAACTTTATAGAGATTAACTCTATCACATGAAATGAATATGAAAGAAGTGAGATAGTTCCTAAATGTTGTAGCCTTTTAATTATAGATGTGGCGTGCTTCACAACAATAGCTAGGACTCTACAGTCACGGCTTCATAGACTCTCTAGGACTCTTGAACTCTTTGCTTTGATATAAAGTTTGTCACACCTTGAGCCTACACCCTGGGCAGGACTGGCACTTGAGAACCATTGCTGGCCCCAAGCAAACCCTTGGTCTGGCTTACTTACTGAGCGAAAGACTTAGCTCAACATAACTGAACCTTTAAAAGTAAACTGAGAGCTCAAAATATAACTTAGAATGTATTAAGATAACATTTAGCGACCACAGTGGCAATTCAAGTCTCAAACATAAACCAATAGCAAGATAATCACAATAAACTAACAAATTGTCTATGAAGCCTCAAAACAATTGAGATTGACGTTAGGACAAGACCCATGACATCCTAATAAACTAAAACACTGAAAAATAATGAAAGGGGATCCTCTAGAAGCAAGAAAGCTCACCAACAACTCTGAAGCTCAATTAGAATCAATTTTGCACTGGATGTTGATCCCGGTTACATGTATCTACATCATAAAATAATGTAAGACAAATGGAATCAATACATTGAATGTATATAAAAATACAAGAAAAGATTTAAAATATGGGTAAAAACTCCGTGTATTTAAAAATACAATAGTTACTTTGTATGTATGCAAAGATAAAATATAAATTCTTGATGTATATAAAAATACAAGATACTTCTGTGCATATAATAATACAAAATACTTCTATGGGAGTTTCTCTAACTGACAACCATTACTTAAGAGCTATTGTGATGATATAACGTTTTGCCTTATGCAGCCAGGGTCGTCCTATACCTTTCCAGGGGTATAGAACCTGACTACTAAGTGGATCCACTACTCTATGCTAAAAAGCACTAAGGAATCATCTAAAAAGTATGACCCTTTTCTATCCATGGTGGCTACATGGTTTATGGGGGCTCGGAGTTTTCTGAACTTTCCCCTATATCGGTGCTCAATACTACTCCCAAAATATACTAGCTTAATATGTTTAAAAACATAGCTATGTGGTTTGAGATAATTCTTCAAAGCATAGCTCAAAGGTTCTATTGGAAATCAAAGTTTCCCCTCTTGCTTAATTTTGAAAGAGTTTACTCTTTACTGAAAACTACCTCAAAGTCTCTTTGGAAATCATAATTGTCTTTCTTGTTTAAATGTGAAAATATTTACTCTTTGGAAATACATAGTCCTGATATAGTCTTTTTAAAGAAGTGAACTTCAATCTCTACTCTTAACTCTTTACTCAACTCAAAACTCAAGTCTGAATACAAAGTTAAAACATTTGTAAAAGACCTTTGGAAAACTATGATCTTCTCTAGACTTGACTCTTAACTTCTCTTGATTTTACTCTTAACTTTCCATAAATTGAATTATGGATTCAATGTTCATGATCTCATGTTATGGATGATTTCATGTTGTTTAATCATACCTTAGATTGTAGAAATCAACTAGAAAACATAGGTATGTTTCAAGGGAAACTTGAACGAAAAGAAGTGGGAAAAGGCAGAAGACCTGGCGTCCCTGACACTCTGAATGGCGCAGGGCACCAGAGGAAAAACTACAGAGTCTGGGTTGTGGCGCACTGGTTGGTGCGGCACCCCAGAGCCCAAACTATATACTCCATTTGGGGCGTGGCGCCCCAGACTTGTTCCCAGATTTTTGACGAATTTTCTTGCTCTTTTTCAACTCTAAACCTTCTAGATTTGATCGGTTCCTTCCCCAAACACTTAGATTCTAATACATAACCCAAATAAGCAAGAATATACTCAAAACAACCTTAGATCTCATGCAACTAACCTAAGAACTCCTCAAAACTTTAACAATCAAGATTCAAATGAAACTTTCAACAACATTCATCAAGAACTCATAAAATGTTCTTTCAAGAACATGAATACGCTGAAATAAATCATGATTGACGCGTGGGGGAACTAGCCCAATGCTATGGAATCTCACATACCTCATAGGGATCAACCCTTTGCTAAATTCTCAAGTAAAACTTCAAGAACTTGGTGATTCCTTGTTTCTTCTCTTCTTTTCTCTACTTATTTACTGTTCACTCAAAACCCTAACTTATTTTGATAAAGCGTAAATTGAATCCAATTAGTTTAGACCCCAACTTAATTAACAAAAACGAAACTAAATAATTGGGTAGTGAAAAAAGCATAATACCCTTCTAAAATCCAATTTTGACTTACCTTATCTAGACAACACAACTTCAAATAGGCATATCTCCCTCATATGAGCTCGAAACTGAGAAAACTTGGCGAAGTTGGAAAGATAATTCAAAGATCTTACCTACAGTATCTTGTAGCACAGCTAACTCATCCTAAGCTAGAAGTTATGGTCATTTGAAGTTGACCCAAAACTCATACTTAGCTTAACTTTGTCAAACTTTCCCAAATTTGATTATTTCCTAAAGCAGTTTCTTTCTAATTATAGTTCTTTTTTGTTCTTCCAAATAGCGAGGTGTTACAACCCTTGCAGGAATAATCCCACCCTAGCAGATTGCATTGAAATAGAGAGTCAATTTAAGAGCTTCAAATCCACATTTCAAAACACACCTTTAACCCACAACACTCAGAAACTACCTGCTCATGCTAAGATCAATTTTGGGAGTTTTACTCGCCCGAATTCAATTCCGTAAAGTTGTACGGGTTCCTTAACATCTTAGCTATCAAATCATGTAATCACATTCAATATTAAATCTTGCATTTTCTACCATATTTCCCCAGACCTCACTGACTCCGATTTCATCCAAATCTGGACTGGGAGAGGAAATCTCAAGCTACTACCAAAATGTTTTCTGGCCCAAAAATTTTCCCCAATAATTTTAGTATAATGACGGGAATAGGTCGTTAACAAATGTGGGCTATGAAGAGACTTTTGCATCAGTAGAAAAATGACTATGGTGCGAACAATTATTGCCATCGCTTCTTCACAAAATTAGTTTCTCTATCAAATGGATGTCAAAAATTCTTTTCTCCATTGTGATCTTAAAGAATTTATTTATATGAAAACTCCACCTAATTTGTTCTCATCACCTACATGGGATGTATGCAAGCTCCCCAAAATCTCAATTTACTGACAATTCCTTACATCATTAGGTATTTTCTACGAGCATCTACTCATGGGTTATTCTTTCCTAGATTTTGTACTATTTATATTACTCCTTTAGTGATTCTTAATAGGCACGATGTCCTAATACTCGGTGATTAATCATTGGTTGGTGCACGTTTCTTAGAAAATCATTGATGTCTTGGAAGAGTAAGAAGCAAGATCATGTGTCCAAATAATCAACAAAGCTTGAATATCAATCTATGTCTACTGCCTGTGCTGAGGTTGTATGGCTTCGTTGATTACTTGTTGAGATGGGATTCGTCAATTTAATCCTACTCTTCACCATTCTTTTAATACTAGTGTTATTTAGATTGCTACTAATTTGGATTATCATGAGAGAACCAATTGCATCAAAGAAGATTGTCATTATATACAAGAAGTTGTAGATAAAAGAGTCATTACTCTTCTGCACGTGTCCAGTGGTCTTCATATGGCTGATCATTCTTATTGAACACCATCAATTTCTATCAAGCAAATGGATGTTTCTTATTGAATAACATAAATTTAAGGGGAATGATATCATGATAAATTAGTATAGAATGACTGTATATATTAATGTATTTAGTGTTGTAAGTAAGTGAACTTATACATATTTGTTTCAGTAATTGTATAGAATAATGTTGTGATAGAATATCGGATTTAAAGGGATAGCATAGAAGATTTAGAGGGATTTGAATGGTAGATTTTGTGGCCCGGTATTGATTCAAGTGCATTAGCAACAATATTATTCCCTCACATAATGAATCTTTCCTTGACATCCCAAAGTGATATTAGTAGGCACTATCATTGATCGGGAACACATCAATGAGGGACGCCCGTAGTTCATCCAGCAGCTCTGGCTTCTGATGCAACCACATCTGCTCCTTCTATGGAGTAGGAAGGTGTATTCCCACTTTGCCTCCCACTCCTACTACTACTATTATTGCTGCTATTGTGCCTTCTCACGTTACTACTTCCCATGCCCCCTTGACTCAAGCGTTGATTTATCAAGGGTTGAGAAGGGCATGTCAACGGTGATTGATATGGAAATTGAGAGGGGGATGGCCCCTTTGAGGGATAGGGTGACCCATTGTGACGAATTGGTTGAGTCCAGCAAGATGAGGTTGGATAACCTCACTGCTCGATTATAGGCATAAGAGAAAGCCAAGGGCATTGATGTACCAGCTGATGCGAAATTGCTACTACATGTGATCCTATTGTCAGGCTTTGATGCCCCATATTATTCTCCTCCTCCAAAGTCTCCTCCCGTTGATAGAACTCCATAAGCTTAGCCTATCAAGGGGACATTATGATTCTTCCTCCCGTACTTTTTATTTTTTCATTGAGGAAACTACTATTAGTTTTTTGGGAGTGAGGGGCTTTGTGCCAATATTCCCCTTTTGCTTTGTATTTTGTTATTTTTAAGTTTTGGATGAATGTAGTTTTACTTTTGCTTATATTAGAGTGTTTCATTTGGTTTGTATTTATCTCTTGTTGCCTCTTTTATTTTCCCTCAAATTTAAAACTACCCCATAAATTTTGAAAATCATGAAATTCTTGTGTTTCGAATTATAATATTTTGAGGATTGATTATGTTCATTATTGATATCTTGAGCAATACACATGATGAGCATGATGTATAGTGTTGGTGTTGCAAGAATAAAATTGACGCCATTGCACTTTTGAGAGATCTCTTTGAATATTTTATTGATTAATTGTGTTTTGATGTGAGCCTTGAAATGAAAATCATTCAGATGATTTTTCTCTTTTCGAGTTGCGCTAAATGAGTGTATTTCGAAGTGCTATGTGTCGTTCAGTCTCACATAAAAGCATGTGTGTGGAATCCTAGATTTTTCTTTGTTAGTCTAATTATCTAAACATTGGTAAATTTATGTCGTTATATTGGGAAACAATTCTAAGGGGGAACCCAAATTTCCATTTAATTTTTGACTACTTTTCTAGGGTGTGCATCCATTTTAGCATCAGTTTCAGCCAAAATCATTTGTTGAAAAAACCAAATTAAATCATCTTGAGCCAAATTGTCCCAACCTTGTAACCCAAAATTCTTTTTGAAGAATTGTTATGTTTGAATAGCCAACTTAGGCCAAAAGCCTAAATTGGGGTGTGGAAGGGAAGTAGGAATGAAAGCCCAATGAAGGGCAAATAAAGATGTAATGAGACTCAACTCTTAAGTTTGTTACAAAGAGAAGGAACCCTTCCTAATAAAAAAAAAAGAAAGGGAAAAGAAAAATATTGTGTTGAGCTATTTTAAAAGTTGGAAATTAAAAAGAGAAGTTGATGAAATAATGGGGATTCCGAATAAAGTGAGTGAAAATGCCGTTTGACTTTACAAATGAAAAAGAATGAGAAGTACTTGAGAAGAGTTGAAGATGATTGCAACCATGCTTTGAAAAGGTAATGTCACTAAGACAAACTGATAATACCTTAATCCTCATCCCTATTACAATTCTGAAAGACCTTTCAAATCCTACATGCACTAGGTTGTGTGATGATTGAAAAATATGGGCAAACCTATGGGACGAAGTTTTCATGTATTTCTCTTTTGAGAGAGTGAGAGTTGTATAGATTCCTTATTTATTTGTTGGTTTGATTTTTAAGAACATGCAATCGTTCTTGATGTGAGGGCACTTGAATGTATTTGTTGAAACGTAGTCTTGCATTAGAAAATAGGCTATAGTGAGCATGAGCTTGTGTTAAAATGAACTTGTCATCATTTGAAACTATTTAATTATGATTGGGTGTAGCATGTTGTTGAGAGTAGTCTTGTAATGAGACTTGCATGTAGGGTACTCTTATTTAATATTTTGTAGACACCCTTATTGAGCTAATTGTGTTCTTGATTTTCTTGAGAACAAACAAAAGTTTAAGTTGGAGGTATTAATGAGTGGTAAATTTACACTCATTTGAGGCCTATTTAGCTCTACAATTAATGTCCTCAATACCTAATTATGTCTTATTCTAATGATATTTAGATAACTTACAACTATGAAGGCTAAAGGAAAAGGCTCAGATGAATGTTTGAAAGAATGGCAAAAAAATGTACAAAAAAGTGTAAAAAATACACTGATGATCACCAAACAATAAAGGTGGATCTCATTGTAAGCATGACCTCGCCCAAAGTAACGATGCACAATACTTGCATTAATAGAGGCAGGTCGGTGAAATCATAAATGAAAATGCGACTCGCCGAATAAGAAGGGAAAACTTGTTATCCATCGCCAAAAGTGACAGTGCAAGGAAAATATTTGAAGGCTTGAAAGGCGAACTAAAATGGTACTTAGAAATACACTGAATGTGAAGGGAAGACTCGAACGAGCTCACCGACTGAAGTTCAAACACATGAAGTGTAGAGCAAGTAAAGCGATCTGGAGAGGAATTGGTGATCCACCCATTGTGATCGGTGTTCCCAACTAATCTCACTAAATGGGTAGTGTATTCAGTTTTGGACCGAATTTTGGGAAACTATAAACAGCCAAATGAAAAGAGAAAAATAGAGGTCATGTTAGTTGTAATGGTTTTTGGTGTATGCACAAATGAAGAAAAAACATTTTACCTTATGAATAACATTTTCTAGTTCTTTTTTGGGTTTTTTCAACATTGTTTTTGAAATTGAAAAATTGAAGTTGAATTCAAAGTGGGTTTGCTGGTAATTGATTAATTTAATGTTACCCATGACTGTCTTCATGAAAGGTATAATTTCTTTGTTTTTTGTTATGGGTGGCTAAAACCCCAAGATATAGGGGTGCAATTATGGGGTTGGGTGTTGATTTAATGTTGTGGGTATTGTGTTAGGCACTTTTATGTAGTTTTTCGTACATGAATTTGGGATAATTAGCATGAGGAGATTTATGTCTTAAGGTTGCATACTTAGTTCCTACTTTCGATGTCAGATCATTGCTCTAAAGAGATTGATTGGAATGGGTAATTAGTCTGATACTAGAAATTTAGGTTTGATGTCTATAACTTGTTTGAAAATAGATGTTATGAGACATATCTATTTGCCCTATTTCTGCATCAAAAGAGAGAATAGAGTAAGGTATTGGGTTGTTTAGTATAGCATATAGATAAAACCGAAAGGAGATTCTATGCAAGGATGCTACGAGATTGAAACAAGATTAGTGTCATTGAAGATGACCCGGCCTATTCATGAATGTTCACAATTATAGAGAAACACAATTACCCCTATATGACATTGATATCCAATCCATGCACCCCTATATTGCTTATTTCTTTTGAAAGCTTCCAAAATATTAGTTTAATTGTTTCCATTGATAACAAAATCCTTTTGATTATATTGGTGGAATCATCCACTCACTTGTTTTTACTACTACAAAAATGACTTTACAATCCAAATTTCTTTATAAGAATTTTCTACAATATTCAATTCTCTGTGGGATTCAACCAGTGACACTTAGTTGGGTATTTTTATTGACGATAATCACTGCCTCTTTTAATTGGATTTGAAGAGTACATTTGAGTGTTATCATAGAGAAGGAAATAAAGAAAGTAAAAAATGGAACTTGAACCTACTCTCCACAATGAGACTCCACAAGTTGAAGACAAAATACTTTGATGAGTTGCTAAAGCCTCTAGGAGAGAAGGGTATGCTTAGGAAAATCTAGAAATGAACGAACTTCATATTCCATAACTCATTTGGAAGATTTGAGCGCGAGAGGGGATAGTTTTCTAAAGGAGAAGCAAGGCTTAATAATGTACACACTCTAAGAGAGAGAGGAGATGAGTGATATTCATCTAATAGGGCTAACAAACGTTTAGGTGTTCTTCACTTTATCATAGCAGATGCCTTAAATCAAATAACTGTTATTTGTGTGAAATTCAAGATGAATTATGACATCATAGGGAGCATAATCCTAGTCTCTTTCATATGATAACCAAAACTTTGAGACTATCATTTGCTACTTATGCTACGGGATTATAGTTACACATTGTTACTGGAACACTAAACCAAACCCAATATTTACTATACACATTTTTATTTTCTGGAAATACCAACAACAAATGAGTATAAGAGCTAGTAGACTTATTTCTTCTGCATTCCCTATGGGATCGACCTCTGCTCTTGTTAAGTTCTGTAATTGAGTTCGACCATTTATACTTCTTAAGTGAAGTGTAACTTTGGACGAATTCGTTTTTCATGGAATTCATCTCCTTTTCATTACCCATTAATGTAAAATCATTGATCACTTGTGCTTGTAAATGTAATCTATAACACAGTGGAATGCTTGCATATCTCCATCCAAGTTCCTTTTTCTTGTTTAAAATTGTGAGTTGCAGTCAGCTGTCATTGTTATTGATTGATAGGCGAAGATGGAATTCTCTAAGCAATTTTAAATATATTATAAGTTAATTTCTTAATAGTGGTCCTTCATTAAGCGTACTGATCTTAAAATATTCTAAATTAAAATGGTAAACAAAATCTGGTATATTTCAAATAAATAATAGTACTCTTTTTTTAGAATACTCTTATAAAAGTGATTTAACACGTTATTTTATTTTTATTTTTGCTTTATAAAGGATCCACACTTCATCAAGTCAACTATCAAAGTGAGAGATACTGAAGATATATTTTGTTAGCAACAAAGAAGGCATCATTGATACATTTTTGTTAGAAATTATAATTAAGTTATTTTAAACTTAAAAAAACATAATTCAATGGTCATTTTGTTTAATTTTCACATTGTTGTGCTATAGAAAGAAGGAATCGGAGTTCCAACAAAATAAGCGGGTTTCCATGTAGCTCCCGAAAGTCCATCACTTTTGAATTCATTTGTGGGTCATTCAAGCACGAATATCTCTATTTTAGGGTAGTTTTCAATTTTATCTTTTGAATTAATGATTTTATTTTTTATCTGTAAACATATTAAGTTATTAAAAATAAATTTGTCCAAAACACCCTTGACGTTAAAATAAAAATGACATGACATAATTTATTTCTTATGTGAAAAAAAAATATTTACAAGAAAAAATTCGCAGCACACAAATTATGTCTTACAAGTCATAAATTCAATTTCAAAACATTATGTCTTAAAAGTCAAAATTCATAAGTTACAAAATGACTTAGTTTCTATAGAACTAATATTGATGGATACGCATGTTTAGTTTTAAAACCATAAACTTGTCTATTACTGACATAACTTATCCTAATGAACTTTTGTTAAATAAGATAAAAGTTCTCTAAACTTATATTGGACAAGATTATTATTTTTGGTACAAAATGATAATAATATATTATAGATTAATATGCATCAGTACATGATAGTGGCATCGCATGGCTATGGCTATTATATATTGGACAAGATAAAATTTTCTCTATACTTATGTTGAACAAGTAACGAATTAGATACTACATAACTCATGCCGAACAAGACAATTTCTTTCTAAATTTCTATATTCCAAAATTAGATCATAACTAAAAATACTTTAATCTACAAATTTTAATTAATTTTTAAAACAAAAACAATTTAAAGGAGAAAACTAAATACCACAAATAAAATATGATTTATCTACGCAAAAACTTGTTTATTTGGGCAACGTTAGAAGAGCCCGTCATATAATTGAGTTTTAGACAACATTGAAAGAGCCCTATCATATGAGTGAGTTTTGGCCCACATTGGAAGAGCCCTATCATATGAGGGAGTCAATAACCTGATAGTTGAGATATAGGTAGACAAGGTAAAAATTTAAGGAAAGCAATCAGAGGTGGAGGCGGAGACGGAGACTAGAAGGAAGAGAGCAATCAAATTTCCGAGATTGAGATATGTTATAATAATATCAGGAACTTTTTTTGGTGCAATCATGGATTCTATCGTATTCATCACACTGAACTTCACTACAAGGCCTTATGATCTTGTTTTTCTTCTTCTATGCTTGTTTGTTTATTCTAAAGAGAGATCATATGTATAAATTATTGTTATATTATTGTAGGATATGTGGAATGAGAGATTGAAGACATTTGAGGAGGAGCTCAAAATAAAGCAAAGTATGGAGATGCATATATACCCCCAATCAGTTGTCACCCTCCTGAGAGATAGATACTTCTAAACATTGATTTGCTAATCTCTTCACTTTTTGTAGATTATAGCTTAGAGAAGCTTTGAAAAATTTAGATTCTTGTGTATCTTGATGATTATTATTTGGAAATTCAATCAAGATTGCACGCTCCAATAACAATGAATAATTAGGTATGGAATTGATGTTTAGAAAATTAGGGTGAATTTCTTGTGTCAAGCTTATGTCTTGTTGATAATAACTGATGTTTTTTCTCTGAAATACAATGTGTGTAGTAGATATCTTACTTGGGAATAAGATAACATGAGGGTCTTATTTAGGCCTTGTTCATGCTAAAATGTAATATATCAGTAAGTTTGACAATGGTGAATTATGAATTTTGAGTCATGGATACTTAATTGCCTTCCATGTGAAATTAATTTCTAAGATCGGGTGATCAATCAATATCCATATATTTTTTTCTACTATTCAACATAAAAATATAGTGTGTGGGTAAAAAACAACGGTTGCCCAAGTGCCTAATAACAAATATTTAGGTCTCCACTATACCCTACTATGATAAAGACCATAGAAGTCAAGAGAGGAGGTGTCAACTCATGTTTATAAAAGTAAACAGTTTCTCTGTATGTTTTATTGGAGATAAATATTTCCTATAAAATGTGATATGTCCAATCCATACAAGTTTGGGTAGGTTATTGTATGTTCATGGAAGTGTGAAGTGGAAAAAGTTGGCAAGGCTTACTTTGCTTAAACATGAATTGTAAGTGCTCTCTTTATTGAAGTGAAGCGCAATTTAACTGAAAAAAGACCAACATAAATAGAGAAAATATATAAGCATAAGTTCAAACTATAAGCTAAAAAGTAGATATCACAAAATCAAATTAGCTATTAATGGTTAAATATTTATTTCTTGTTCTTCTAAATGATCTACTGGGAAATGACTGTTAGAGTCTTGTATTTCACCCTTACCATTATATCTTTCATCTATTTCTTCAACTCCATTAATTAGAATCTCCCTTATAAAATCTCTTTCACACTTCCTTATGTGATAAATCCATATCACAGTTATCATAAAAAAAGTGATTGGTTGAAACTTACTAATGCATTGAGGCCCTTACATTGTAGAGCTCAGCTTCACGCTTAAAGTGGTGAAGCGACTGCTTTCCTAAATACTGGGTTAATGACCCACTCATTTATTAACTCCGTCCATCCTGACTTCTAAAAATTCAATCTATTTAAAAGTTAAATTGTTGTGATTGCATTTGTGAGGAAGATGTATGTGTGAAAGAAAGCTAATTAAATTAAGTATTTAATAATATTTTTAGTAGTTTAATATATTTTATTATAAAATAGGATCTTTTTTATTTTGTTTCATAAGGATTAGGCTTAGCAATTGTTATTTTTCTAGAAGGCGTTTTATGTTTCCTAGTTTCATAAGTATTAGACTTCTTGTCGATGTACTAAGACTCCCTATTTAAGAGGAATTTTGTGGAATAAAATAGGTCGTATTTTAATTTAAAAAACAAGTTATTGGAGTTCCCTCATCCATTGAAATATTATGATTCAACATTTCTTTAATGAGTTGAAGTTATATTCAAAATAGATTGCTCTAGGAATTCGAACAAAAGACAGAGAAATATAAAGCAAATTGATTTATATTTTTTTGTTCATCATCCTATGACTTGATCCTTCTCTAGAACTCCAAACAATTTGGTATAGGGGCCTGACACAATGAGGTCATTTCCATATTCCAAGAAGAACATGTAATCCATACTAGCCACTATAATATGTAAAGTTGAATAGTATAAGTGATGGCGATGGGGTGATTTTGGGTGAGGGCGGGGCAGGTTGAGCTTAACCCGCAAAAATTTTTAATTCGCCCCATCCTACCCCGCAAAATAGTTTTTTCATTTTCAACCCGCCCACCCCGCCACACATAGACCCGCCCCGCATAATTTCTTTAACATTTTCTTTTTCTAGTTAAGTTTGATACTAAAAATAAAATTCACAAAAATAATTCATTTTTACATTAAGTTGCATTAATTTAATTGGAAAGTGACTTAAAATTTTATTTTTAAGAGGTCAATTGAGAAACATGTAAGAAATTATATTTTTTTATTGAACCATTTTTATTTACTATCTTGAATATTTTAGTAGTTTTAAAAAAATAACTTAATAAATAATGTTATATCACTCTTCTAACATATAAAAAATATAAATCACATACGCCCAACACTAGTTTTAAAAAAACCTACTTCAACCCACCCGCCCCGCCCCGCATAGCCTTAAGTCCACCTACCCACACTTTCCCCACCCCATTGCCATCCCTATATAGCATGACTGATTGGGTATGTTATTATAGGAAAAAAAAATTGTGTAGGGATCTAGAAAAGATGATCAGCCATTTTTCTTACATTACAAATTGACACATCATCTATTTAGGATGGTCATTTGTCTATAAGGAATCATAAGGG
This sequence comes from Solanum bulbocastanum, assembly GCA_037074985.1. Lineage (NCBI taxonomy): Eukaryota > Viridiplantae > Streptophyta > Magnoliopsida > Solanales > Solanaceae > Solanum > Solanum bulbocastanum. The sequence continues at coordinate 15,655,857 of CM073602.1, read as the reverse complement.
TAAAGCCTAGAAGAATCACATGGGTTTTAAGCAACTAGAACAAGGATAGAAATGTCACAAATAAGGTGGAGAGATGGAAATTTGTCCCAACATGCATATGATTGAAAATTTTGGGACAAAAGGAACAAGAGGATGTATTAGCTCAAATAGAGGGCATATTTGATGTACTTGATTGTTTATAGGCTTTTGAAAGGTGGAGAAAGAAGCAAGTTTGTAATACTTTTGAAAAGGAACTACACATTTTGTGTATTATACCTGTGAATATTTAGATTAAAGTTATCATATTTAAAAAAAAAATTTGTAATAAAGAGAGAAAAAAGTCGTTTGGTAGAGTGTATTTGAAAAATGATTCATGCATTATTTTTTATACAAACACTTTTTTATGGAAGTTACAGAATGCATTTTTTTTAATACAACAAACCAAATACATTAAAAAGTAATCTTAGCAGAACTAATGCAAGCATTACTTCACACTTTAATTTTGTTTGTAGGTTTCTCTTTTTTTGGTATAGCTCTTGTATATGGCATGCTAGCCTTGTTTTATCATGTAAACTTTTTACTTGACTAAAAAAATAAACAGACAATCTAAATCATTGTAAGAGTTGGACGAGTTGTGTTTTGACCCATTTTACGCGTATTTTGATCAAACTTCTCAGTTCAATAATATTTAGTTTGGGTTGGACAACAACACATTTATTGATTGAACCCATTTTGACCTTTCAAATCCAGTCCAAACTTACAATTTGCCTCCCTAGCTTACCAGTACTTTTTACACATTTGCAATCTCAAGGTCCACTACGGAAGAGATATTTTATAGAGATTGTAATGCATGGATTTTTAAAAGGTAAATTAATAATGAATGGATTGTTATTTGGTGATTAACATTTTAGATATTGTTATACATGAACTAATTACATTGAAAGAACATTTTTGTCTTTAAATAACTCCTATTTGCATTGTTAATTCATATATTCTTATTCAACATTCTATTCTACATAAAATAATACTAATAGCTAGGATATTTTATGAACTCTTATTACAAAAGATTCTGCTATCTCACATAGAGCTAACCTTTGTGTAAAATGTATATGCGCCACCCTCCTTGAAGATAGAACCATGAAAGAACACTAAGCCGTGCACGAGTGTTTTCTTTGATCCATCACATTCACATTATTCACTAGTTTGGTAAATGGCTCTAATTAATTTATCAATCTAGACAACTCAAAGCAACATCAACAATTAAAGATGCAACAAAGAAGAATGATTGACTTAATAACATAAGAGCTCCATAACCTTCTATTTTGTTATCTAAACCTTTTATAAATGGGTGACTGAAGACTAACAACAAGTGACTTAATAACATAGACAAGAATTGACCACATTAAAAGACTCAATCGCTGGTAAAGTCTTCTTTAAATGTAACTCTAATTACAAGAACTTTAATTATAAACTCCATGATAATTATGAGTTCAAGAATTATCATCCTTGTGTCTCAGGGAAAACCTTTAAATACAACTTGATATGATTGACCATAACAACACTTTTAGATTTTTTATGATTCTCCATCCGAAACTTCATTATCAACTTGTGCTCCTCCATGTGTTAATCTTGAGGTAGTTCTGAGCCAGAATGCATAAACATAAACAATAGTACTCATTTTTTTATTTCTTGTTCAGTGGTTGTAATTCTTTACGGAGATCTTCAAATGCCTCAAAGACATTTGATTCAACATCACCATGATTACGTTGATGATCATCTAGTGTCGCATAAAAAAAATCAATTATTTTTATATACTAGTGGAATCATTAGAACAAGATTTTCCACTTAATGAAAATAGTGTAACACAAGCATCTTCTCTGGTTCAAGTTGCAAACTTATCTGCTTGTTGGGACAAACTATTTTTCTTTTTGAGAAACTAACAGTGCATGCTTTCTCAAACTCAATTCACTTCATTTCAATCTTTTGGTTACACTTTTTGGTCATGTTTTCCGTTTCAAAAGAAAATAATTAAAGAAGAAAACAAAATATATGTAAAATGTGACCAATTAGCAAAAGATTGAAATATAGTTGATTGAGTCTTAGAACGCAAGTACCGTTAGTTTCTTGAAAAGGAAAAAACCTTGTTTTAGTATGCATATAAGCTTGCAACTTGGATTGAAGTATATGTTGGTGTTATGAATTGTTCACAAGTGTAAAACAATGTTTCTATTTACAAGTAAACAAATAAAATAGACAATTTTTTTAGTGAAACTAGAAGATCACTAGCGTAAATATGTTGAGAAAAGATCTAATGTCTTTGATGCTTTTGAAGATCTTTGTAAAGAATTTAAAGCATTGAGCAAGAATGAAAAAAATGAATACAACTATATAAGATAATGCAACTTGGCTCACAAATATCGTTAGATAAGCACATATTGGAGCAGATGCTGATAATGAAGTTGCAAATGGAGACAGTTAGAAAAAATAAGAAGTGTTATTATGGCCTAGCATCTCAAGATTGATTTACATGCTATCCATGAGCCAGACGAGGAGGAAAGTTCTTGAACTCATAATTATGATTGAGCTAGAGTTCTTCAATTTTGATTTATGCATGGAGGAAACTTTATCCACGGTTGAAACTTCTAATATTGTCATTTGTCGGCATTGTTATTAAGTTAGTTGTTGTTAGTATTCAGTCATCCAATTATATAAAGTTTTAAATAAAAAAATTGTAGGATATGAAGTTCTTATATTATATCATCAGAATTTTTGTTTTTGTTTTTTTTTTTTTTTATCTTTAGTCTTTCATGAAGTTTTGTGTAGTCTTGATTCGTAAGGTGATTAAGGTCTTTTAAGTACCTAGTGAATGATCAAAGAAATTCCTTATGCACACATTAATATTTTTTATTTCCAATGAGGGCGGCGCATTTAAATATAGGCTAGTTCTATACAAGATGATGGAATCTCTGTAATACAAGTTTTTTTCTAATATCTATTGACTTTACTGGCAAATTAAGGATTTCTAGAGAAATTGAACCTGATTTTTCAGCAAGATCCAAACATGTAATGAAATAGAGTACAATTTTTTAATCGAGATCACACACACAAATGGGTTTCTTGTATAAAACAAAATAAACTTTACTCAATTACATTAACCTTATAGGGTACTTTCCCAAATTCAATTTATTCCTTTTCTAGCTCCAATTTTGTGTAACCTTAATTACAAATTAATTGAAATATTATATAATACTATGTGAAAATGATGGATCAAAGAAAACCCTCATGTACTCATTATGACACTTCAATCGCAAAGTTATACAAACTGATTGAATCTAAGGACAGATGAAAAACAACTATCTTTAAATTTATTTACATTTCTTTTATGGGTAAATTCTCCCCTAATGTGATTAAGAAGAAAATATGTACAACTCTATCTCAATTAAACTTTAGAATATGATTTTACACATCTAATTAGTTGCATCCCCTCTCCCTCTGAGGTAAAGTAAGTAAATTGCATTAGAGAGGTATGAAGCAAATGCAAGATAGCAATGGAGAAAAAACTAGTACCTTTAGAACATAGCTCTATGAAGGTATAGTAATAACAAAATGCTTCAAGGACCCCTCGATCGTGGATGGCAGAGGACCGTGGCCTCACAAATATGGCAAGGGATTATGCAAATGCAGGCCTCACGAATGCGTAAGCTAGCTTCCTAGCCTTCATGAACATTACCTAAGGCCTAAAATGCACAGAACATTTTGGCTTGCACAAGTTGATGCTTATCAGCTTGTTTCGGCAACTCTTTACTCTACGATAGGGTACATGGTATTTGGAATTCATTCAAAACCCTGTGCACGCAAACAAGATATATTATCCCGCCAAATTCAATATTCTGGACTAAATAAAGTTGTAGAAACACCATATGAGTTTTTCTTGAAAAAAGTGAGCCCCACACCCAAACTTCATTTTAAAGCTAAAATACACAATGTGCCTTAAAATTAGATCGAGAGCCTCGAAATCTGCACGAAGGATCATTCAAGAATAAATTGTACATTTCAGAGATAACCGTGCTATAGATATTCTCATTCGGGAATGTGTAACAAGAATGTTGATCAAGGTTAAACTTAGACTAATACTTAAAATTTAATATACCTAATTGCACAAACTCACGCTTAAAGTCTCGAGAGTCATAACAACCATACCACCCTCCTAAAATAACCCTTTGGGAGCTGATGGAATTGTTTGAATTAGATTACAAGGTCATCATCCCAAACTTTTGATCGAAATGAATTGTTCAAGGTTCAAAAGCTCTGAAACACATAAATTTGCATAAAAACCAAATGTACAACCAAGTGACCCTATTGTTAGTCCCAGAAAATAATAAATAATTTGTGTTCACTACAAGAACACTCTTAATGACTAATAGAAGGCATTAACACATAAATGACCTAGAGGGTCATTACACCCATTTGAGACAAAGCACTGAAAGGAAGAACTACCAAGCATTAGCTATTAGTGGGCAGTGCAAAAAGAGGTGATTCACTTTTTAATTGGTTTTTTTCTCATAGGTAGAGTCCTTTGATACGCATAATGCCTCTCTTTTTGAGTTAATCTAGGATCAGACACGCAAATTTTTAGGGTTCTAGGTAAAAAAATTAACTCTATGAGGTTTTCTAGTTCTCCCAACATGTTTCTGGGCTGGTCCTTAAGCACACCATTTACACACCATCCTTGTTTGTATCATTCTTTCACAGTGTAATCACCCATCTTCTTATCTGGGGCAGCATCCAAGTTGTACCCTCTAATGAAACAAAGAGATGGAGGAGTTCATTGACTTTGTAGTCTTGATGATTCCTTCCAAAAGAAGTTGCATTTATTATTACTTTTTATACTTCATTATCCTTGACTGCAGTTATTGAATATTCTAATGTGGTCAAATATCAACTTTGTTATTAATATAATATTTGCTAGTCCTCAGTCATCCATTTATACAAGTTTTTTTTTCCATAAAAATATAGGTTATGAAGTTCTTTTGTTATTTAGTCAATTTTTATGTTTTTTCATCTCTAGTTTCAATGATGCTTTGTGTTGTCTAGATTGATAAGTCAGTTAAAATCTTTTAATGAACAATGTAAATGTGATGGATCCGAGAAAACCATCTTCCACTCATTATTCCACTTATATCACAAAGTAATATAGCTAAATTGAATCTAAAGCCAAATGAAAACAACTGTGTTTTATATTTATTTACGTATATAATGTTAATTTTTTGTTATCTACACAGTTTCTCCAAATGTGACTCAAGAAAAAATATGTACATTATACCTCAATAAATCTTTATGATATGATATTACATCCCCCCTCCTCCTCCCTTGTTAAAGTCTTCAAGAATATCAATCATAGAACATCCCAACTTTTAGCATTCTTTCACACTGTAATCCCCCTTCTTCCTATTTGGGGCAACAACTATGTTGTGCCCTCTAGTGAAATAAATATATGAAGGAGCTCATTCACTTCCTAGTCCTTATGATTCCTTCTTAAAGTAATTGTATTTAATGTTACTTTTTATCTTTGATTAGATTTATTAAATTTGTTAAACTGGAACCCACTAAGTGAGATTTCATTATGTATGTTGTTAAGTTGATCACTTCCCTGTTTACACCACCTATTTTACTTTCAGTATTTATCTTTAAGATTTCCTTTATGTAATATAGACAATTATTCGCCCAGTAATGTTAAATTCATGTAAGGCTTAGTTCCAAAGTTGGATATTAATGTTGGATGTCCAATTTGATACAAGAACAATTATGCTATTCATAAATGGGATAGAAATTAACTACCAAAAACATTAAGCAGAAGGACATGAATTGGCTACGATCAACAAGAAAATGGTTAGACAATATAAAGACAAATTCTTCAAAATGAAAATTTAAGCACAAAGAAACTAAAAGGAAGGAAGTTTAGAGCTCAAAGTCAAATGTTGAAGCGTGAGTTTTACATTGCTGGATTCACAAAAATTTCATCATTCGCGCTCAAGAGTAAAATCCCAAATAAAAATTGCACTTAGGGGTTTTGTAAAGTGTATAACATAAATAATGAATGCATTAACTTTATGTATTAGTAAAACCTTGTTTGGTACATTTTTACATGCTATGTAGAACTAATGCAAATATTAGTTACACACTCAATTGTGTACTAAGATGTGTCTTACTAAGACCATGGATTTCTAGGTATTAGTAATACAAGGGATTTTAGTACATGCTTCAAGACCTAGGGGTGGTAATTAGATAGGTTGGTCAAATTTGGATGAGTAATAATGGGTTAGAACAAAAATTAGTTATAAACCCAACCCAACCCAACCCAAATTTTCTGGGTTCAAAATGGGTTAGGTAATGTGTTACATTATGGGTCAAGACCCAATCCAACCCAATTTTTACTAAGCTTAATTATTTTTTTGTTCTTATAAACTATTTCAATAACTAATCAATTTATATTTTTCTCTTTTATGGCTATATTACAACATATCCAATTGAGAGAAAACATTTAAGAAAATTTTGACAAGATTTTTCTTGAGCTCATTTGGGTAACATATCTACCCAATTTTTAATGGGTTGAAATAGGTTGAGCTAATGAAAGGGCGGGTCACTAAACCACCCAATCTTAGATGGGTTGGGAGGGTTGTATTGGTTTGGGTTTGATTCTCCACCCCTATAAAGACCTCATTGCCCCTCAAAATATGTTTTACATCTTTTCCAACATAATTGTAACACCTCAAAATTTTTTGAGCTAACAATCGAACCCTTGTTCATTGTGAACGGAACTTTTCCAAGTGATTTTACACTTTCTTAGGTGTTAAGGTCACTAGATGTAGCACCTCGAGTTTCATAAAGAATTGAAGATAAATTCGTTCAAGTCACCCATCATTTTCTTAAGTTTTGGATCAACTTCAAATGACCATATCATTTAGCACATAAATATTTAGGTGTCCCATGAACTATAAAACTAAATGTCTTTGATTTCTCTTTCCAACGGCGCAAATTTTGCTAAAATTTGAGCCCTAAGCAAAAAGTTATGACAGATTTACTAACGACACTCAAGCCTCACTGCCTGCTGGAAAATTATTCCGACTCCCAACTCATTTTATTTATTTCTCTAAGGATATTTTAGTCCTAAAACCCTTTAGGAGGTTATCTAAAGTACCCAATAAAGAATGTAGAAAAATCAGTTATCATAAATCAAACCCTCTCATTCACACCTAAAATTCTACGCTCAAGAAATTTTAGAAATGCTATGGATAGGGTTCATCTTCCAAGATTTTCCTTCATGTTTCTTCAAGAAGATTGTTCTTCCAGATGTGTAAGCTTTCATATTGTTGGGTTTGTTCACCCTCGCACCAATCATGTAAAATTTCATCAATGAATTCTTTTTAAAGTTGATTGATTGAGATTCTTGATGAATTTTTAAGGTTTAGCTTCACTCAATATTAATGGAGTCTTTTTGAGTTTTTGAGGTGAGAGTTTTGTGAATGAGTGTTATTCTTAATGAGTTTTGTGTGGGTTTCATTGAAAACGTTTTGGGTTTATGAAAATTCATGAATTAGGACCATAACATTGCATAGGGTATGAATTGACTGGAGTTGGGAGAGTAAGAAAAGATTGGGAAACTAATCGTGCCCAGGTTGATGTCATGGAGACGCTTAAGATTTTCAGTTTTCAGATTTTCACCCCATCTCCACATCAAGGAGAGGATACGAAGTCCTTTGCCTCAAAATTTATTTTGCGACTACAAATTTAATTCATCATCTGTGTCGCGCTAGTGACCTCCTATTTGTGTCTTCGCTCGTTTCTTATTATCAACTATCTAAACATCTTTTAATCATTGAGCGATCCTATATCCTAATCATAATCCTTGAATTCATACTTCAAATTCGACGTATAGTTAAGAGTAAAGTGGGAGAAAGTCCCTTTGAGTCTTTCAGAGGATTCTTCTACAATTACTTATAATTTGTTTCAAAACTAGAGGAAGTGAGCATGAGAATTAGAAGAGTGTATTCATGAGTCTACATTATCATTGAGATTCTTAAGTCGAGTCTTTGATGCCCATAATTCCGCATAAACTTCATAAATTGAGTATCTTTGAGAGGAGTAGTATCATTGAGTTCTTATTCTTGAGTATTAAGTCCCTAACCCTTTTGAGATTATATTCCTAATTATGGGACTACCATATGATTATATTCCTAATTATGGGACTACCATATATTATACTTGAAGGTTTTTGAGTTGAGTCGTTCATGCCCATAATTCTGCATGAACCCTATAAGTCGACCATTTTGTAGATGAGTAGTATCATTGAGTCCTTGAGTTCTTTAGTTATTGAATTTCGAGTATTGAGTTCTATATATGGTTATTGAAACTTTTGAATTGAGTCATCCACTTCCATAATTCGGAATGAACCCTATTTGAGAAGTCTTTTACAATTATATATAATTTGTTTAAAGATTTGAGTAAATAACTATTAGGATGAGGATAATCGAGTTTAATTTTTTAAAATTAGTGTAAGGGGACTAACTATTCCCAAGAGTAAATGTTTTTACATTTAAAATGAGAGAAAACTTCGATTTCCAAATGAGTTAATGAGAAGGTTTGAGCACTATCTCTTTTAAGAGAACCTTTTGAGTAATAATCTCAAAAGTTTGAGGATGAGAAAATGTTTTTAAACACATGAGCATGAGTTATATTATTTGGAGTAGTGTTGAGCACTGATATGGGGATGAGTTCAAACAACTCAAAGTCCTCATAAACCATGTATGCCAAGGTGGGTAGAATGGGTCATACTTTTTAGATGATTCCTTATTGCTTTTTATTCATATCTTAGTGGATCCACTTAGTTGAGGATGTCCTAGACTCCGGCAAGGTATAGGACAGTTCTGGCAGCGTGGGCGAGACATTGTATCATTACATTGCTCATAGTAATAGTTGATAGTTAGAGAATCTCCCCAATAAGAATAAAGAGTTTATTATTGTATTTTCATCTACATTTGAGTTATTATCTACTGTTTTAAAATTTTCACGTATATAGCATCATTTATTGTTGCTTTCATTATGAGTTGATTATTCTCAGTTGAGTTCAGTATCCTGAGTTAAGTTGAGTATTCTGAATTGAGTTGTGTATCCTTCAAGTTAGTTAAGTATTCCTTAGTCAAGTTGAGTATTGTTGAGTCATGTTGAGTTGAGACGAAGTGATATGTCTTCCTTATTATCAGTTAAAGCTTATACTTATGTTGCAGATTTCCCCTTACATGCTCGTACATTCCATGTACTAACACCATTTGACCTGAATCATTTCATGATGCAGATACATGTATTCAAGATCATCAACAGGTTTTTCATTCTGGTCATGTGATATTCTAGTCAGTTTTGGTGAGTGTTCTTGCATTCTGGAGCACATCACCTTTACCTTACAGTTAGTAGTTTTGAGATGTTATGTGCCTTGTCTCAGTATCCTTCTGTAATGGTACAGGCTTCATAGATAGAGAAAGTTGAGGAGTTGCTTGTATTTAATTTGTTTTGAGTTATTTTACAAACTCTGAGTATATATATGTTTAGTATTGTTTAGACTTTCTTAAAGTTGAATAGTCGAGTTCAATGAATTTAATTTAGTTTTAAGCTTATGTATGCTTGAGTTAGTCTTCCGCTTGTCGTTAGCCAAGATGAGGGTTCACTTGGGACCTGCAATGGTTCTCGATTGCCGGCCACATCTAGTGTGTAGACTCGGGTTGTCACAATAAGTGTGAATAATATCTTGTAAATAAATATTTTTATGCAAGAACTTCTAATACATTACATAAAAAATAATCTATATATAGTTAATGCAGGCATTATTAGTACACCTTTTTAGCATTTTTCTTACACAGTATTACAAACGGCCCCTTATTAAATATTAATGTTACTCATTATTAGGATAGTTACCATTATTAACCAAAATCTATTTATAATGCACAAGAAAGCCATCTACGAGTAGATTTCTATTATATGTTCATGTTTGCCCAAAAAACAATTGTTTAACAAAAAAAATTGTAATATTTAAAATTGGATGGGGTGGGCTTCAAAGTTATTTGTGATTATACTCATCAAAATTATGGAAAATATGGGGAGGTATTCTAACTTTGTGCAAGAGACTGTGATGGGATCTCTAATTTGAATGTTGATCCAACTCCTATAACTGTGAAAGCTGCTATTTGAACATTTTGTATATTTCACTGATTTTGAAGGTGTGCATATGATGATTCCTTAATATAACTTTGTTATCAGCATTAGAAAAGTGCTAGATATGACCTTGTAGGTTACGTGTAATTCTCTGTATAATTTTCATAAGGATGATGATGGCAGTGATAAGGAACCATCAGAAAAGCAAAAAGAAGTTCTGAAGTTGTTCTATGTCTACTGTATGATCATTGTTTAGGATATTTGCAATTGTGAAGTAAGTTGTTTAAATGTTTGGGTATTTTCTTTGTGCTCGTTCAACATGCAAGACTCCTTTTATTTTCTATGTTAAACTAATTTTGAAGTTTCCACTTACTTTTGACATTATATATTTTATTGTTTATTAATAAAGTATTTCCTATGTAGTTATGTGGAGAGCACACAAAACATGGGATACTCAGGGATGAGTCTTTTTTTTTTTTTTTTTTTTTTTTTTTTTTTTTTTTTTTTTTTTTTTTTGCATCATATATAATATAACCTCATAGTTAGGAGTCATTGTTTCAAAATGCTTCTAGAGGTGACTGGCTGATAATCATTTTATTTATACAAAGGGTTTCAACACATGAAGATTGATTAATGACATAACCACTCCTCAAATCCCACTCAAACATTTCCCATTGTTTTTGAGCTTAAAGTGTGTGGAGGGTATTATTGAAAACAATTTTTTTTTTAATGGAAATTATTGAATGAATTTTATTTTTAATAGACAAAACAAATCATTCCATAAAAAGTAAGATTAGCATAACTTATGTAGTAATTACTAATACACTATATTCATTATTATTCTTATACACCCTATCAAGCTATCCATTATATTTTTTTTGTAGGTTCCTCCTTTTTTGGTATAGCTCTTGTGTACAGAAAGTTGAGATTTCTTTTATTAATGAAACTCATTCCTTGATTAAAACAAATAATAATAAATAAACAATAATGGTAAGAGGAGGTCAGTTTGTGTAATGAACCACTGTTTTCATAATTTTATGTAATCCATGATAATTATGAACTTGAGATGCTTGGTTATATAACACTTTATTTTTCTTTATTAAGTTTCTCCACCCACAACTTCATTTTAAGCTTTTGGTCCGCCAAGTGTTTACCTGGAGGTATTTCTTAGCGATGATGCATAATCATAAACATTAGTATTCTATTTTATTCTTTCTTGCTTAGTTTTTAGAATCTTCTTATGGATATCTTCAAATTCTTCTAGGCGATTTGAATTTCCTTCAGCCTAATTGCGTTGGTGATACTCTTGTTTAATTTTGAAAATTTTATCAATCATTTCTTTGATAATTGTGGAAAAATAGGAAAATGGTTTTCCACTTGGTGAAAAGACCACTACACCAACATCTTCTTTGGTTCACGTCACAAGTTTATACACATTATGGAACAAGGTATTCTTTTGATAAACTAAAAACATTTTCCTATGATTCCACAAGTATAGAAAACATAATGGAAAATTTTTCAAAAGTGAAATTAGAGGATTTCCAACATGATTATACCTAGGAAAATTGTAATTGGTTTGATGCATTGGAATATATCCATAAAAAAATACGAACATTGAATGAGAAAAAAATAAAAGTAAATACTAATGTATAAAACTATACACCCAAACTCACAAATACGTCTAGATAAATATATGGAGGAGCAGAAGCTGGAAATTAAGTTGTAGGTTGAGGTTGTTAAAGAAAAAAATAGGAAGTGTTATTCTGGAATGCATTTTATTTTTAATACAAAAAAAAAAAAAAAAAAAAAAAACAAACGCCTCATAAAAAATAATATTAGCATAACTTATGCAAACAGTAGCAATACACTCTATTCATTATTATTTTTATATATTAGAGGACCCCTTGTATTTTTGTTTGTGGGTTCATCATGTTTTGGTATAACTCTTGTATATGACAAGTTGACCTTTGTTTTATTAATGGAACTCTTTCCTTGATTAATACAATAAACAAACAAATTTATTAAGGGTAAGAGTTGTGCTGGTAGTGTTGTTATGGCTTATTGTTTATCATATATTTATGTAACCCATCTCAAACAGACAAATTTTTGTGTTGGATTGGAAAGTATCTCATCATTTGATTAAATCTATTTTGATAGGCCAAATTCATTTTAAAGTGACAATTTTCCTACTTGGCTAACCAATATCTTCATACATTTGCAACCTCAACGTCCACTATGGTAAATATATTTTAATGTGGAGATTGTAATGCTTTGACAATTTATGAGGAAAATTAATAATGAATGGATTGTTATTCAATGATTAATAATTTAGAGATTGTTTTACATTAATTTATTAATTTCTTTGAAATAATATATTTTTACTATCTACATACCTAATGCACATATTTTTATTCCACAATCTAATCAATATAAAATAATACTAATCGTTAGTAGATGTTTTATAAACTCATATTACAAATATTCCACCATCTCACTGAGAGCTAGGTTAGGTGTAAAATTTAAATGTTTCAATCGTTATGGAGTTGGAAAATTGAAAGAATACTAATGAGTGAACAAGTGTTCTCTTTGATCCATTACGTTCATATTGTTCATTAGTTCAGTAAAAGTCTTCATTCAATTTACTAGTCTAAAAAACACAACAACTTTTTAAATTTTAAAGATGAAACAAACAAAAAACTAACTTATTACATAAGAACTTTATAACCTTCTATATTGTTGTCTAAAATCTCATATAAATTGGTGATTGAAGACTAACATAATGAGACCTAATAACATAGAAAAGATTTGACTATATTAGAAAACTCAATCGCTGGTAAAGTCTTCTCCAACAGTAGCTCCAATTTTAAAAATACCAATTAGAAACTTCATAATACTTATGAATTTAAGAACCATCATGAACCATTTCCCAAAGTCATGATGGCACCTACTACAATCAACCAGTATGTAAGCAAAATTATAACCTATAACAACAAGTAATTAGTGTAAGGGTAGAAATGAGAAGAAACAACACTATAACAACAAAACAAGATAGAAATGGAAGCAAATAAAACATATATACAAAAGATCTCTCCCAAAACCAAGAAGTCGCAAGTAGATAGGAATCAAAATAAGAGTACAAGTCCCAAAACTGGACAAAAAGCAATGTTGTCTCAAATAGCAAATGACTGGTTGTATAAGAAACAAAAGGAGACTAGCAAGTATAGAACCCCAAGTTCTCACCCTTATCTCTGATTTGAAATGATGTTGATCGCATAAGAAATCACCATCGGTAGCTGGCACTAGGACCTGCATCAAAAACAGATGTAAAGTGTAGCATGAATATCATAGAAAAGGTACTTTGTAGGCATCATAGGCCAATTAAGCTAGAAAGCTAAACACAATATGAAAAGATTAAATCTACAAAAAAATAGAGGTTAAAGTGGAATTTAATTAAAAGCATACGAGCATACAAAAATTATATCTAACCACAACTAAACTAAACATAGTTGGACCTCCATAATGCTAGAAGGTACACTAGTGCACAAGATTAAATTAAACTCGAGCAGACTCCTACAAGCATGATAGGTACATAGAATAGTTAAGTCTACTAGAGAGTAATACCAGTTATCAGAATCCAAAAAGTGAAAGTTGGGTTGCCATCCTAAGTAACCACAACACCCAGAAAAGGACCACCCACCCAACCAGCCAGTCGAATCCCAGCCCAGCTATAAAGAGTGAACTAGAGGGTATGTAGAAATGTTCTAGGCCACCTAGCCAGCCAGTCTACTCTCGGGGGTGTAAGCCACCCATTTAGCAAGAGTAATCCAAAGTTGTGTCGACTGTTAATAAGATCTTTATATGTCAAGGCAGCCCAGTCAATCAGTCCACTCCTAGGGGTGTATGCCACCCACCTAGCAAGAGTGACCTAACTGCATATCGACTCTATCATGATAGTAGATTTTTACTCATTTGGGGCTGTTTTAGCTAAACAATTAGTGTCTTCAATGCCTATTTTTGTTGCATTATGATAATATTTTGATGTTTTGCAGCTATAAATTCTAAAGGCTAAGGAAATGATTAATACTTGAATAAGAGGCCCATAACATCGAAAGGAGTACAAACTCCCAACTGGTAGTCACCTAAAAAAATGAATCACCTAATTACTCAGACCTTACCACTATTGACAGTGTTTGAAGAGAAAATACCAAGGTATATCGGCAAAGAAAATATGCATAGGTGATACGCCAAATGTAAAAAGGTGATCCCATATTCCTTCGCCGAAAGTGACGTAGTAGTGAGTAAAGATAAAGGTCAAAATAGGCTAACAGGGTGGAAATCGGCAAGCCACTGATCTTGAAAGGTGAACTTAATCGAGTTCACTAATTTGAGCTCAAACACCTAAAGGCTGAAGCTGTGAAATGGAGAATTCAAGGATGGAATGGCGATCCACCAATCATGCTAGACGAGCCTGACTAATGTAATCAAATGGAATGTGAAGGGCATTCGGGTTAATTTTTAGGGAATGTATAAATAGTTCTAATGAGTAAGAAAATGTATCTTTTGCTTAATTAACTTTTTGATATTGAGCAGTATACTTTTTAGTACCTCTCTTAGATTTTTGGCTTGAAAATACTCACGTAAAAGATATTTGAAGGTTGAAATTTAAGTGGGTGTCGAAGATTCTTGCTAATTATCAACACATTAATGGCTGAGAACATCATGGGTATAATTTATTTCCTTTTTTATGATGTTTGTCTAAAACACCAAATCTAGGAGTGTGATTATGTGGTTTGGTATGGATTTAATTTAGTGGGTCCTGTGCCTTGCTCTTCTTTATTGTTGTTCATTCATGGATTTGACTTATGGGTTAAGATGGCCAACTTAATCTTAGCTTAGATGTTCACTTGGTACTTGAAAGAGACCAGTTAAAGTGGGTAGATATATTAATGCTTGCAATTTAGGTTTGACTTTCTATAGTTTGCTTGAAAGAGAGATAATAGTTTAATTCTATTTGCCAAAACTTTTTCAAGGATAGATTTTAATAAGGAAATGGGTTGTTTTGTGATACATAGATAATACCAAAAGAAGATTCTATGATATTATGTTTTGAGATTTACCAAAGATTAGTGTCATTGAAGATTACCTAGCCTTTGCCTAGTGTTATAGAGCAAGCGCGTGAACCCCTACTTGACATCAATACCAATCCCCACACCCCATAGATCCTCTCTTAATTGTGAAACACTTGTTTCTTTAGCATGATGAATATATAGAGAATAATTTTATATATTCATGTATAGTAATGTAAATAAGTGTAATTATACAAATTTGTTGAAGTTATCATAGAGAATAATATTGTGATAGAATAGCAGATATGAAGGGATAGCATAGCAGATTTAAGGGGATTTGAATTGAAGATTCAGAAGGATTGAATAGTTGATCTTTAGGCATAGGAATAATGGATCTTTAAGGATAGGTAATGTGTATACTTTCTATATAAAGGAAGGACTCTCACTTTGAGAGCATTCATCAAAATCTTTACGTGGTATTAGAGCCTTCTCTTTGTTGTCTTGTTTCATAGAGTTTTCTTTCTGAAAATCTTTTTTTTGTTGACTATTCATCAACAATTACCTTAGCGCCTACGACTCTTGGTCTTGGTCATTCTTTCTTTTTTTCGAGTCATTGTATTTCTAGTTTTTGTAGCTATATAAAAGCCTGAATTCACATCACCTGGAATACTTCTGTGTTCTTTATACTAGAAAGAATCATTCTTCTTGGAAGTTTTAATTTCAATTTTTTGTCACCGAAAAAGATATATGGGGTCATATAGATGGTAGTGATCCTGCTCCTACCAATCTTACCAATTTAGGTGAATGGAGGATTAAAGATGATTGGGTACTGACTTGGATTTTAGGGTCAATTAGCCCTCTTATTGCTCTTAATCTACGGCCTTATTAGATAACTAAGGCTATGTGGGATTATATACAAAAGGTTTACAACCAAGATAATAAAATGAGACGCTTTAAGTTAGAGTTTGAAATTGCTAACTACTCTCTATGAGGTCTCTCTCTTATGGATTGTTATTATGGATTTCAATAATTATGGGGTGAATTTACAGATATTTTTTATGCAAAATTACCTTCTAATCATTATTAGTAATTGAGGTAGTTCATGAGCAAAGCAAGCAAGATAATTTTTTGATGAAATTACAGTCCGAGTTTTAGTGTGTTCGCTCAAACTTGATGAACATGATCCATCTCCCTCCTTGGATGTTTTTTCTAGGGAACTACTCCATTAAGAGTACCATCTTGTCCCACAAATGCTTAAAATAAAGAAAATGATGTCACTGTTGCATTTCTTTCCCAAGGTAAAGGAAAGGAAAGGGATATGACTAGAACTCAATGCTACAGTTGCAAGGAATATTGTCAATTGTTTTAAGAAGCTATGTACTTATTGTAAACAAAGACACATTAATAAGTATGTCCCACATGCACTCAAAACCATAGGGTAATTGCATTTCAAGCTGGGACAAATGGTTCAACTCATCTTTATGAAGAGCTCTTACTCTTGAAATTGTACAAATGATCGTGTCAACCTTTTCAACGTTAGGATTACAAGGTAATAATGTCTTATCTAAATTGTGGATTGCTGATTGGGTGATTCCAATCAAATAACCAACTAAAAAAGCATACGAAAAATGTTTGTGAGTATTAAGATCCATCAAAAATATAGATTGCAAATGGTAGTAATTTACTAGTTATCATGGTTAGGGATATTACTCCAACATTCAAAAATGATTTTCTGTGACCAAAGCACTCAACTAGTCTTATTTCAGTTGGACAATTGGTGGATAACAATTGAGATGTGATTTTTTCTCGTAATTGTTGCCTTGTGAAGGATCAGGTGTCGGGGATGATAATTTCAAAGGGGCCTAAGGTTGGAAGATTACTTCCTGGACACTATTTCATTCCACATGTTCTATCATTTGCTTGTACTTCTACAACTAATTAGATTGAGGTTTGGCATAAACGTCTAGGACATCCAAATTCTATTATGTTGTCTCATTTATCTTATTCTTGTTTATTAGGGAATAAAACTCAATTTTCAATTGCTTCCTTTGATTTTTCTACTTTTAAGTTAGGAAAAAGTAAAACTCTTACTTTTCCTAACTTTGGTAGTCATGCTACAAAGTGTATTAATGTTATTCATAGTGATGCTTGGGAAATTTCACCAATTATATCTCGTGGTCATTTCAAGTACTTTGTGACATGCATAAATGATTATAGTCGGTTTACATGTGTTCATTTTCTTTGATCCAAATATGAGGTATTTTCCATGTTCAAAACATTTTTGGCTTACACTGAGACTCAATTTTCTATGGGCGTCAAATTATTAAGATCTGATTGTGGTGGAGAATATAAGTCTTATGAATCAAAATAATTTCATTCTTGAGAATTTAATTGTCTCACAAAGCTCTTGTCCATCTACAGCACAACAAAATAGGATTTCTAAGCTTAAAATTTGTCAATATTTAGATATCTCTCATACATTATCGATTGAGTCCTCAATCTCATCCAAATATTGGGTGGAAGCATTGTCTATTATTTTCTATTAATTAATCTACTACCATATAAAGTGCTAAATATTGAGTCTCCATATTATCGTCATTATCACCAAAATCCTAGTTATGATAATTTTAATACATTTGGTTGTGTATTTTTTTGTGCATCTGCCTTCTTCTCACCATAATAAACTTTTTTTTTTCAGTCTACTAAAGGTACTTTTGAGTTATTGTACTTCACAAAAAGGTTTTATTCTCTACGATCCATGTACTGATAAATTTTGTGTTTCTAAAATGTTGTTTTATTTGAAAATTGGTATTTTTTTTCTACTCATGGTGAGTCAAGTTCTGTTTCTCCTCTTCATCCTACTTTTGAGGAATTGTCATTTTCTTCTAACTGGTTCAAACTTGGATTTGTGTATGAACGACATTGGCCAACTCTACCCCATCATGAAATTGAATCAACCACCTAAGACTGCACCATAGCTAGACTTTTAGAATTCTTATCCACCATTTCTGCTCCAACTTGTTACTCACAAGTTTGCCAGCATGAATGTTGGCAGAATGCAATGGATGAAGAACTTTTGTCCCTTAAATAAAATAACACATAGGGTTGTTTCATGGCCTTCAAATGTCCATCCAATTAGATGTAAATGTTCTTATTCAAATAAAATTCATTCTTATGGAACTCTTGATCAATAGAAAGTTTGGTTTGTTGTTCTTGGTAATAAATAGGAGAATGATGTGGGCTATGAAGAGATTTTTGCAGTAGTAGAAAAATGACTATGGTGAGAATAATTATTACCATTGCTTGTTCACAAAATTTGTCTCTTCATCAAATGGATATCAAAAATACTTTTCTCCTTTGTGATATTAAAGAAGATATTTATATGAAACCTCCACCTAATTTGTTCTCATTACCTACATGGTATGTATTGCAAGCTCCCCAAAATCTCAATTTTTTGACAATTCCTCGCGTGATTAGGTATCTTCTAGGATCATCTACTCAAAGATTATTCTTTCCTAGATTTTTTACTATTTGTAGTACTGCTTTTAGTGATTATTTATATGCACGATGTCTTGATACTCATCGTTTAATCATTGGTTGGTGCACGTTTCATAGAAAATTGTTGATATCTTGGAACAGTAAGAAGCAGGATCATGTATCCAAATAATCTCAAAGCTTGAATATCGATCTATGTCTACTGCTTGTGCTGAGGTTGTGTGGCTTCGTTAATTACTTGCTGAGATGAGATTTCGTCATCTAATCCTAGTCTTCACCATTCTTATAATACTATTGTTATTCATATTGCTACTAATCTGGTTTATCATGAGAGAACCAAGTGCATCGAAGAAGATTGTCATTATATATAAGAAGCTGTAGATAAAAGAGTCATTACTCTTTCACACGTGTCTAGTGGTCTTCATATAGTTGATGCATTTACAAAATCCATGGAATGACAATACCAACAATTTATATTAGGCAAATGGATGTTTCTTATCGAATATCATCAATTTAAGGGGAATGTTAGCATGATGAATTAATAGAGAATGATTGTATATATTAATGTATATAGTGTTGTAAATAAGTGAACTTATACAAATTTGTTTCAATAATTGTAGAGAATAATATTGTGATAGAATATCATATTTAAAGGGATAACATAACAGATTTAGAAGGATTAGAATGGCATATTTTGTGGCCCGATACTATTTCGAGTTCATCAATAGCAATATCATGCCCTCACATAATGAATCTATCCTTCGACATCCCAAGGTGGTGTTAGTAGGCACTATCATTGATCGGGAACACATCAATGTGGGATGCCCGTAGTTGATCCAACAACTATAGCTTCTGATGTCACCAGAATTGCTGCTGCTACTACTACTACTACTACTACTACTGCTACTACTACTGCTACTGCTACTGCTACTCCTACTGCTCCTACTGCTCCTACTAATGCTACTGCTACTACTACTGCTACTCCTACTACTCCTACTGCTCCTACTAATGCTACTACTACTGCTACTGCTGCTACTACTGCTGCTACTACTATTGCTACTACTGCTACTGCTATTGCTACTACTACTGCTACTGCTACTGCTACTACTGCTCCTACAGCTACTGCTGCTACTGCTACAGCTACTACTGCTACTACTATTGCTACTACTGCTACTGCTACTACTATTACAGCTACTACTGCTACTGCTATTGCTACTACTGCTCCTACTCTACTGCTGCTGCTACTACTCCTACTGCTACCACTGCTGCTGCGGCTGCTGCTGCTGCTGCTACTGCTATTGCTGCTGCTGCTACTCCTACTACTGCTGCTGTTATTGCTGCTGCGGCTGCTGCTGCTGCTTCTACTGCTACTGTTACTGCTACTGCTGCTGCTACTACTACTGCTACTGCTACTACTCTGCTGCTATTGCTACTGCTACTGCTTCTACTGCTGCTGCTGCTGCTGCTGCTGCTGCTGCTGCTGCTGCTGCTGCTAATACTCTTATTGTTGTTGTTGTTGCTTCTCCTGCTACCGCTGCTCCTGCTCCTGCTACTGCTACTGCTACTGCTGCTATTACTACTTCTGCTGCTGCTGCTACTTCTACTGGTACTGCTACTGCTACTGCTACTGCTGCTGCTACTGCTACTGCTACTGCTACTGCTGCTGCTACTGCTACTGCTACTGCTACTGCTACTACTGCTACTGCTACTGCTCTTACTGCTACTGCTACAGATACTGCTGCTGCTGCTACTACTGCTACTTCTACTGCTAGTGCTACTGCTACTGTTGCTGCTACTGCTCTTGCTGCTGCAGCAACATACTGCTACTGCTACTGCTGCTGCTGCGCTCCCACACTTACTGCTACTGCTATTGCTACTTCTACTTCGACTGCTGCTGCTGCTAGTGCTACTGCTACTGCTACTGCTACTACTGCTGCTGCTACTGCTGCTGCTGCTACTACTACTGCTGCTGCTGCTGCTCCTGCTACTGCTGCTGTTGCTACTACTACTGCTGCAGCAGCATACTGCTATTGCTACTGTTGCTGCTGTTGTTGCTGCTGCTGCTGTTGCTACTACTACTGCTGCAGCAGCATCCTGCTATTGCTACTGCTGCTGCTATTATGATATGACTTCTCACGTTACTACTTCCCATGCCCCCTTGACTCAAGCGTTGGTTTATCAAGGATTGAAAAGGATAGCAAAACGGTGATTGATATGGAAATTGAGAGGGTGATGTCCCATTTGAGGAATAGGGTGACCTATTGTGAGGAATTTGTTGAGTCCCATAAGCTGAGGTTGGATAACCTCACTGGTCGATCAGAGGCAAAAGAGAAGACCAAGGGCAGTTCTAGTGTGCTTGACTCCATGAGAGCTCAACTTATTACCTTGCGAGTGTATGTCGCGCCCCGAGCAACCCTTGATATGCGAATATGGAACCTTGGATCACAAGTGACCTTATGCTAACCCCGTTGACATAATCTTGAGCATAATACAGATAACCTGAGGAATAAAAATCATGCAGAAGCTAATTGTAAATAAATCTAAAATGATGGGGGATACCCATATACTAAAATTGAATATCAAATATGTGAGTTTAATACAAAATAAATATCTAACTCAAATACTAAGTTGAATTTAACTATCTCTAAAAATAGCCTCTAAGTGACAACAAATGATGGGACATGGCCCAGCTAAGTCTAGCAAAACTGAAACTAAAAGAATGAAATACTGGAAAGATAAAATGACTATTATCCTCTAAGAATGAGGACTCACCACTAATACTCCTGAACTAAAGATCGGGAACCGATCTGTAACACCTCATAAATCAGACCTAGAAAAAAATACAAAAATTTTACCTGAAGAAGTGAACCACAGCAGGGTTTATGGACCATGAAAGGGTCCACGGTCTGTTGACCTACCGTGGTCATGACTTAGAAGTCACCATGCCCAGACATCAGACCAAGAGCACCTTCATGGTCCGTGGTCTTGATGACGGGTTGTGGTGGCCCTCGTGAAGTTAGATCCAGTAGGCCCTCTAGACTAGCCCTCAGACCCCCAAGCCTCAGTGAGGACCATGGGGACCTTCATGATCCATGGTTCTCCACACGGCCCGTAGTAGGGTCTATGAAGGCCAGACAATAAGCCCCTAAATCTTGAGCCACCAGACCTTAACCCAAGTGAGGACTATGAGGACCTTCACGATCAGTGGTCCCTCACACAGGCCGTGGTAAGACTCGTGAGTCAGACCCCCAGTTTTGTAGTCACAATGTGAAGACCACGACCAACTTCATGGTCTGTGAAGGTGGCAGTGGTCAGCCCCGTCTACAACTCAAGTCAGGGGTCTTTTAGCCTTTTCCTATTTTGTTACCCCTAAACTAAGATGTTTAACCCTAACTACATGTTTTTGATTAGTTTAGCCTAGAAACATAACTAGAACTTACCCAAGTCAGATCTTTAATCAAAACGTAAAAAATTAAAAGCAAGAAAATAGAAAGAGGCGACCAACCCTAGTTCAAGAACGCAACAAGTTTCCTTCAATTCCAGCCCCAAAATTAAAAGGTTTCTCGGTGGATTTGCCACCATGTATGTGGAAATTCACTAATGGGTTCTTTCACACATTAGGTCCATAGTTTTCAATTAATTTCTTGATTCCCTTATTATGACTAGACCTAGGGTTTCTAGAACTTGACCAGATTATCATGAATTAGTTATTTTGATGTTCCAAATTAGATTATCATGTTATTAGTTGGTTTCTTGCATGAAATTCACACACCTAGCTATGTATTTATTTAGATATTAAATTACACATGTTAGGCTAGATATTTCAGTCATTTAAGGTAGGCATGCCTTAGTCTTGAATGGGTTATTATCAGATATTTATGCGCATTCTCAGTTTGCATGCCAGTTTTGAGCTGTCCACTATATTACAGAAATTCAGTCATAACGTGTAAATCACTTAATCTAATGGAGGAGCTTAATAACGAGTTGGATTAGGGTCAGCCACCCTTATAGTTCGAGAACTATGAGCCATGTAAGTTGTAAGTCCCCTCCGTGGGCATGATTTTAGGGATCATGCCAATATATACGTTTGGCAGGGTATATTGGGTCCTCTCGATGGGGCGTATACATTGGACTCCACATTTAGCTCATGTGGTTTTATTATCGGTTATTTGTAGCTTCCACAGTTTAGTCAGATTCTATTGCATTGACCATGTTTCAGTACTCAGTCTCAGCATGTTATAATTTGGTCATTGCATTCAGTTTAGTCATGATCAGTATTTCAGTGTCTATATCATGTTTAGTTGATGCTCTTGATTTATTGCTTGTTCAGTTATATGCTTTGTTCAACTTTACTCTATCTTGCATGCTCAGTACCTTTCAAGTAGTGACGCATATATTGCGCTACATCTTCTGATGATGTAGGTTAAGGTCCTCAGCAATTAGATCACGCTTAGATCGATTCCCTATCTCTAGTTCAGCAGTACCAATGGCGAGTCCTCATTCTTCAAGGATAATAGGCATGCTATTTTCCTTAGTATTTTAGTCTTTTAGTTTCAATTTTTCTAGAATTAGCTAGGGCATGTCCTTGCACTTTTAGTCAATTAGACGCTATTTTCAAACGTAGCAAGATTTAGCTTAGTATTTGAGTTTTGATGTTTCTTTTGTATTAAACTCTCAGATTTGATATATTCAGTTTTAGTATATGGGTATTCCCCATCACTTTCATTTTCATGATTTAGCTTCCACATCAGTTATTATTATTCTTAGTATGTCATGTCATGCCAGCAGGGTTATCTTGGGGTCACTTGTGATCCTAGGTCCCGTGTCCGCGTCTCGGGGGTAGCTTCAGCGTGACATGATCTAAGACTGATCTGGATGTTGAGAACCTGAACCTATATCACAAGAAGATGTAGCACAGAGTATGTGTTAGTACTTGAAAGTTACTAAGAATGGAGGATAGAGTAAAGCTGAAATAAACATATAACTGAACAAGCAATAAATCAAGAATATAATCTAAACATGATACGGATACTGAATACTGAACTGACTGAATGCAATGACCAAATTTATAACATACTAAGACTAAATACTGGCTGTACTAAAATGTGATCAATGCAATAGAATCTACTGAATTGTGGGAGTTGTTGATAACCGATAATAAAACCACATGAGCTAAATGTGGAGTCCAATGCATATAGCCCATCGAGAGGGCCCAATATACCCGGCCAAAGGTATAGAGGCATGCTGGTGTGATCACTAAAATGATGCCCACATAGGGGACTTAAAACCTAAGTGGCTCGTAATTCTAGGACTATATGGGTGACTGACCCTAGTCAAACTTGGTATTTTGCTACTCCCAATAGATTAAGTTATTAACATATTATGACTGAATTACTGTAATATATTGGATAGCTCAAAACTGACATGCAAACTGAGAATGGACATTAATATACTGATAATGACGCATTCAAGACTGGGGCATGTATGTCTGAAACACTAATCTAGCCTGTGTAATTTAAGAACTAAAGAAATACATAGCTAGGGTCCTAAAATTCATGAAATAAACAAAGTAATAACATGATAATCTGATTTAGAACATGTAAATAACTAACTCATGATAATCTGCTAAAGTTGTAGAAACTCAGGGTCTAGTTGATTAAACGGAATCATGAATCTGACTGAAATCTAGGAATCTAATAGCAGAAAGGAGCCCACTAATGATCCCACATACCTGGTGATGAATTCCACAGAGAAATCATTCGATTGTAGGGCTGGAACTAATGGAATCTTGTTGTGTTCTTGAACTTAGGGTTGGTTGCCTTTTTCTCTTCTTATAGTTCTAAATTTCTATTTTTTGATTAATGATCTGACTTTGGTAAGTTCTAGTTTTGTTTCTAGGCTAAAACTACTCAAAATGACATAGTTTAGGGTTTAAACAACATAGTTTAAGGGTCCAACTAAATAGGAAAAGACCAAAAAACCCCCAACTTAATTAATTTTGGAGTAATCGACAGATGGGACTGACGAATCGTCGATCGACTGACGTTCCATGTTGGTCGACTGTTGTTTTTCACTGAAGGTGGACTTCTGAGGGTTTGATCCACAGCACTAGACCACAGACCATGGTCTGACCTACGATTTGTAGGTCCTAACCATGGCTCGACCCTTAGCCAAAAATTTGGATTGAGTTTTGGAGAGGGCTGCAGTGACCATCCATGGACCACCAGCTCGAACATTGGATCACTCTTCGATCTGTGGGTGAAGTTCGTAGGTGGCACCTGTAGCACTAAATTATCTACACTTTCATTTTTCTAGCATGCGGGGTGTTACAATGTATGTAGACTAGCTGCGATCTACTTATATTTTGAGTCTTTGGGATGATGTTCCCATATCAGACGTTCTATCCTCCATGCCACCAACTATGCCTAATAGTGATCCTTCTTCTAGTGTGAAACCAAGTAGAATAGTTGAGGGTGTTGCGATTTTTATTGAGAATGTTGTTGATGATGATGAGTGGGCCGATGATGATTTGGATAAGAAGATCGATGAGGATTAGGTGAGGAGAGATGAGGATGAGCATGCGATTTTGCTGACACTTATGGCATTGCAGGACAGTGAGGAGATGATTGTCCAAGCTACCTTGGAGAGATCCGTTCAAGAGATCTCCACAATCGGGACTTGTGAAGTATCTTTAGACTCTGCCATTCCTCCCATGATGTGTAGGGAACTGATGCCTCATTTGATGCCAAATTGTTGCTACATGTGATACCATTGTCGAGATTTGCCCTAGATTATTCTACTCCTCCAAAGACTCCTCCCGTTAATAGAACTCCATAAGCTTAGCCTGTCAAGGGGACATTATGACTCTTCCTCCCATACTTTGTACTTTTCATTAAGGAAACTGCTTTTATTTTATTTTATTTTTGGTGAGGGCCTTTGTGCCAACTTTCCCCTTTTTCTTTGTTATTTTTATATTTTGGATGAATGTAGTTTTTGCTTTTGCTTATAATAGAGTGTTTCATTTGGTTTGTATTTATCTCTTGTTGCCTCTTTTGTTTTCCCTCAAATTTTAAACTACCCCATAAATTTTGAAAATCATGAAATTCTTGACTTTCCAATTATAATATTTTGAGGATTGATTATGTTTATTATTGATCTCTTGAACAATACACATGATAAGCATGATGTATAGTGTTGGTGTTGCAAGAATGAAATTGATGCCATTGCACTTTTGAGAGATCTCTTTGAATCTTTTGTTGACTAACTATGTTTTGATGTGAGCCTTGAAATGAACATCATACATATGCTTTTGATCTTTTTGAGCTATGCTAAATGAGTGTAGTTCAAAGTGCCATGTGTGGTTCAGTCTCACATAAAAGCATGTGTGTGGAATCCTAGATTTTTCTTTGTTAGTCTAATTATCTAAACCTTGGCAAATTTAAGTCGTGAAATTGGGCAACAATTCTAAGGGGGAACCCAACATTCCATATAATTTTTGACTATTTTTCTAGGGTGTGCATCCATTTTTGCATTAGTTTGAACCTAAATCAAATGTTGACAAAACCAAATTAAAACATCTTGAGCCAAATTGTCCCCACCTTGTAACCCAAAATTCTTTTTGAAGCATTGTTATGTTTGAATAACTAACTTAGGCCAAAAGCCTGAGCTGGGGTGTGGAAGGGAATGAGGAATGAAAGCCTAATGAAGGGCAAATAAAGATGAAATGAAACTCAACTTTAAAGTTGTTACAAAAATAAGGAACTCTTCCTAATTAAAAAAAATAAAGTGAAAAGAAAAATATTGTGGTGAGCTATTTTGAAAATTGGAAATGAAAAAGAAAATTTGATGAAATAATGGGGATTCCGAATAAAGTGAGTGAAAAGTTAGCTTGAGTTCTCCAATGAAAAAGAATGAGAAGTACTTGAGAAGAGGTGAAGATGATTGCAACCATGCTTTGAAAAGGTAAATTCGCTAAGCCAAATTGATAATACCTTAACCCTCATCCATATTACAAGCCTAAAAGACCCTTGATATCTTGCATGCACTAGGTTGTGTGATGATTGAAAAATATGGGCAAACCTCTAGGACGAAGCTTGCATGTATTTCTCTTTTGAGAGAGTGAGAGTTGCACATATTTCTTATTTCTTTGTTGATTTGCTTTGTAAGAACATACAATCGTTCTTGATGTGAGGGCACTTGAATATATTTGTTCAAACATGGTCTTGCATTAGAATTAAGCTATAGTGAGGCTAAGCTAGTGTTAAAACCAACTAGTCATCATTTGAAACTCTTTGATAATGATTGAGTGTAGCATGTTGTTGAGAGTAGTCTTGTAATGACATTTGCATGTGAGGCGCTCTTAGTGAATATTTTTGTAGACACACTTATTGAGCTAATTGTGTTCTTGATTTTCTTGAGTACAAACAGAAGTTTAAGTTGGAGGTATTTATGAGTGGTATATTTACACTCATTTGAGGCTAATTTATCTCAACCATTAATGTCCTCAATACCTAATAATGTCTTATTCTAATGATATTTTGACAACTTACAGCTATGAAGACTAAAGTAAAAGAAAATGATAAATGTTAGAAAGAATGGCAAAAAATGTACAAAGAAGTGTACACAATACTTTGATGATCACCAAACAATAAAGGTGGATCTCATTGTATGCATGACCTCGCCCAAAGTAACGATGCACAACACTTGTATTTATTGAGGCAAGTCAGTGAACTCATAAAAAAAAAGGTAACTCACTGAATAAGAAGGGAAAACTTTTTATCCATCGCCAAAAGTGATAGTGCAAGGAGAAAATTTGAAGGCTTGAAAGGCGAACTAAGGTGGTACTTAGAAATACACTGAATGTGAAGGGAAGACTCGAATGAGGTCAGTGACTGAGGTTCAAACACCTGAAGTCTAGAGAAAGAAAAGTGAGCCAAAGAGGAATCGGTGATACACCCAGTGTGATCGGCTTTCCAGACTAATGTCACTAAATGGGTAGCGTATTAAGTTTTGGACCAAATTTTGGGAAACTATAAACAACTCAATGGAAATATAAAAATAGAGGACACATTAGATGTAATAGTTTTTGGTGTATGCACAAGTGAAGAAAAAACACTTTACCTAGTGAATAACACTTTCTAGTTCTTTTTTGTGTTTTTTCAACTTTGTTTTTGAAATTGACAAAATTGAAATTGAACTCAAATTAGGTTTGCTGGTAATTGCTTAATTTCATGTTACCCATGACCGCTTTCATGAAGGTATAATTTCTTTGATTTTAGTGATGGGTGGCTAAAACCACAAGATATAGGGGTGTAATTATGGGGTTGGGTGTTGATTTAATGTTGTGGGTATTTGTTATGTACTATTTTGTTGTTGTTCGTACATGATTTTTGGCTTATTAGCTTGAGGTAATTTATGGGTTAAGGTTGCGAACTTAATTCCTACTTCCGATCTCAGATCAATTCTCTAAAAATATTGATTGGAGTGGGTAGTTAGTTCGCTACTAGAAATTTAGGTTTGATGCCTATAACTTGTTTGGAAATAGAGGTTATGGGTCGTATCTATTTTCCATATTTCTGCATCAAAAGAGATAATAGAGTAAAGTATTGGGTTGTTTAGTATAGCATATAGATGAAATCGAAAGGAGATTCTATGCAAGGATGCTATGAGATCGAAAGAAGATTAGTGTAATTGAAGTTGACCCTACCTATTCATGAATGTTCAGCACTATAGATAAACACAATTACCTCTATGTGACACTGATATCCAATCCATGCACCTATATATTGCTTATTACTTTGAAAGTTTCCGAAATATCAGTGTAGTTGTTACCATAGATAACAAAATCCTTTTGTTTATATTGGTGGAATCATACACTCACTTGTTTTTACTACCACAAAAAATGACTTTACAATCCAAATTTCTTGATAAGAATTTTCTACAATATTCAATTCTCTGTGAGATTCGACCAGTGACTCTTAGTTGGGTATTTTTATTGACGACTATAGCGGCCTCTTTTAATTGTCTTTGAAGAGTAAATTTGAGCATTATCACAAAGAGAGGAAATAAATAAGTTATAAAAGGGAACTTAAATCTAGTCTCCACCATGAGTCTCCACAAGCTGAAGATAAAATACTTCGACGAGTTGCAAAATCCTCTAGGAGAGAAGGGTCTGATTAGGAAAATCTGGAAATGAATGAACTTCATATTCTATAACTCATTTGGAAGATTTGAGCGCGAGAGGGGATAGTTTTCTAAAGGAGAAGCAACGGTTAATAATGTACACATTCTAAGAGAGAGAGGAGACAAGTGATATTCATCTAAAAGGGTTGACAAGCATTTAGGTGTTCTTAACTTTCTCATAACAGATGCCTTAAATCAAATAACCGTTATTTGTGCAAAATCCAAGATGAATTCTGACATCATGGTGAGCATAATCCTGGTGTCTTTTATCCGATAAAGAAAACTTTGAGACTATCATTTTTTACTTACTCACTTATAGTTACACATTGTTACTGAAATAGTAAATCAGGCCCAATATTTACTATACACATTTTTAGATTTTGGAAATATCAACCACAAATGAGTATAAGAGCTAGTAGACTTATTTCTTCTACATTCCCTGTAGGATCGACCTCAACTCTTGTTAAGGTCTGTAATTGATTTTGACCATTTATACTTCTTAAGTGAAGTGTAAGTTTGGATGAATTAGTTTTTCATGGAATTCATCTCCTTTTCGATTATCCCTGCACGTAAAATCATTGTTCACTTGTGCTTGTAAATGTAATCTATAACATAGTGGAATGCTTGCATATCTCTATCCAAGTTCATTTTTCTTTGTTAAAATTGTGAGTTGCAGTTATCTGTCATTGATATTGATTGACATTCAAAGATGGAATTCTCCAAGCTTTTTAAAATAGATTATAAGTTAATTTCCTTATAGTGGTCCTTCGTTAAGTGTATTTATTTTAAAATATGCTAAATTAAAATGGTTAAAAAATGTTTTATATTTCAAAAAAAATAACAGTACTCTTATTTTTTAGAATACTGTTTTACAAATTGAATTAACACGTTATTTATTTTTATTTTGTTTTATAAAGGATTCATGCTTCATCAAGTCAACTATCAAAGTGAGGGATACTTAAGATGTATTTTGTCAGCAACAAAGAAGGAATAAGGGATACATTTTTGTTATAAGTTATAATTAAGTTATTGTTTAATTTTCGCAACAGAAAATAAGGAATCGGAATTCCAACTAAAATAAGTGGGCTTCAATGTAGCTCCCAAAAGCCCATCACTTATGAATTTATTTAAGCCCATCACTTTTGAATTTACATGTGGGTCATTCAAGCACGAATACCTCTATTTTAGGGTAGTTGTCTATTTTATCTTCTGAATTAATGATTTAATTTTTTTATCTCTAAATATATTAAGTAGTTAAAAATAATTTTTTCCAAGATACCCTTGACACTAAAATAAAAATCACATGACACAATTTATTTCTTACGAGGAAATATTTATTTACAAGAAAAAATTCGCAGAACACAAATTATGTTTTAAAAGTCATAAATTCAATTTCAGAACATTATGTCTTAAAAAGTCAAAATCCATAAGTTGCGAAATGACTTAGTTTCTATAGAACTAATATTAATGGATGCATATGTTTAGTTTAAAAACCACAAACTTATCTCTGAGTGACAAAACTTATCCTAATGAACTTTTGCCAAATAAGATAAAAGTTCTCTAAACTTTTATTGGACAAGATAAAATGTTCTCTATACTTATGTTGAACAAGTAACTTATACTCTCCGAATTAGATACTACATAAGTCATCCCGAACAAGACAAGTAGTTCTAAATTTCTGCATTACAAAACTAGGTCATAACTAAAAATACTTTAATCTAAAAAATTTAATTAAATTGAAGAAAAACAATTTAAAGGACAAAACTAAATACCACAATTATAATATGATTTTTCTGCACAAAACTTGTTTCTTTGGGCAATGTTAGAAGAGCCCATCATATAATTGAGTTTTGGCCCACATTGGAAGAACCCTATCATATGAGTGAGTTTTAATCCACATTGGAAGATCCCTATTATATGAGTGAGTCAATAATATGATAGTTGGGATATAGGGCACACAAGGCAAAAATTTAAGGAAAGCAATCAGAGGTTGAGGCGGAGGTGGAGTTGGAGGCGGAGACGGAGACGGAGACTAGAAGGAAGAGGGCAGTAAAATTTCCGGGATGGAGATATGTTTTAATAATATTGGGAAATTTTTATGAGGCAATCATAGATTCTATCTTATTCATCGCACTAAACTTCAGTACAAGGTATTATGATCT
Source organism: Solanum bulbocastanum (assembly GCA_037074985.1). NCBI lineage: Eukaryota > Viridiplantae > Streptophyta > Magnoliopsida > Solanales > Solanaceae > Solanum > Solanum bulbocastanum. Next base: position 15,624,770 of record CM073602.1, on the reverse strand, counting down.
TGTTGATACTAACTTATGTTTTTGCTCTGAAATACAATGTGTTTAGTAGATATCTTACTTGTGTATCTGATAACATGACGTTATTATTTAGGACATATTCATGCTAAAATGTAATATATCATTAAGTTTGACAATTGTGAATTATGAATTTTGAGTCATGGATACTTAATTGCCTTTAATCTGAAATTAATTTCTATGATCGGGTGATCAATCAATATACATATATATTATTTCTAGTATTTAACATAAAAATTAATGTGTGGGTAAAAATTAACAGTTGCCCAAGAACCCTATAACATTGATTTAGGTCTCCACAATACCCTACTATGATAAAGACCATAGAAGTCAAGAGAAGAGGTGTCGACTCATGTTTATAAAAGAAAACAATTTCTCTCTATTTTTTTATTAGAGTTAAAAATCTCCTAAAAATATGATATGTCCAATCCATAAAAGTTTGGGTAGGTTATTGTTGTGTTCATGGAAGTGTGAAGTGGAAAAAATTGACAAGGCTCGCTTTGCTTAAACATGAATTATAAGCGAAGTGCTCTCATTATTCAAGTGAAGTGCAATTTAACTGAAAAAAGACCAACATAAATAGAGAGAATATGTAAGCAAAAGTTCAAATTATATGCTAAAAATTAGATATCACAAAATCAAAGATATTAATGGTTAAACATTTATGTCTTGTTCTTCTAAATGATCTACTTGGAAATGATTGTTAGAATCTTGTATTTCTCCCTTACCATTATATTTCTCATCAGTTTCTTCAACTCCATTAATTATAATCTCCCTTATAAAAATCTCTTTCACACATCCTTATCTTATAAATCCATATCACAGTTATCATAAAAGAGTGATTGGTTAAAACTTACTAATGCATTGTGGCCCTTACAGCGTAGTGCCCCGCTTCACGCTTAAAGTGGTGAAGCTAGTGCTTTCATAAATACTGGGTTAATGACCCACTCATTTATTAATTCAGTCGATCCCGACCTCTAAAATATCAGTCTATTTAAAAGTTAGATTATTGTGGTTGCACTTATGAGCAAGACGTATGTCTGAAAGAATGCAAATTAAGTTAAGTATTTAGTAATATTTTTAGTAGCTTTATGTATTTTATTATAAAATAGGATTTTTTTTTTTTTTTGTTTTGTTTCATAAGTATTAGGCTTAGCAATTGTTATTCATCTAGAAGACAATTTATGTTTCCTAGTTTCATAAGGATTAAACTTCTTATTGATGTAATAAGACTCCCTATTTAAAAGGAATTTTTTGGAATAAAATAGGTCGTATTTAATTTTAAGAATATGTTATTGGAGTTCCCTCATCCATTGAAATCTTATGATTCAACATTTCTTTAATAGTTGAAGTTATATTCAAAATAGTTTGTTCTAGGAATTCAAACAAAGACAAAGAAAAGTCAAAGTAAATTGATTTATGTTTTCTTGTTCATCGTCCTATGACTTGATCCATCTCTAGAACTCCTAAAAATCTTTTTAACATTTTCTTTTTCTAGTTATGTTTAATACTAAAATAAAATTCATAAAAATAAATTCATTTTTACATTAAGTTGCATTAATTTAATAGGAAAGTGACTTAAAATTTCAAGAACTCCAATTATCAACTCCATGATAATTATGAGTTCAAGAATTACCATCCTCCTGTCTCAGGGGAAACATTTAATTAAAACTTGATATGCTTGGCCATAACAACACTTCTAGTTTTTTTTATGCTTCTCCATCCGAAACTTCATTATCAACTTCTGCTCCTCCATGTGTTAATCTTGAGGTACTTCTGAGCTGGAGTGCATAATCTTAAATAATAGTATTCATTTTTTTTTCTTTCTTGTTCAATGCTTGTAATTCTTTATGGAAATCTTCAAATGCCTCAAAGACATTTTATTTGACATCAGAATGATCACCTTGAAATCATCTAGTGCCACATAAAAAATCAATTATTTTTCTATACTTGTTGAATCATTAGAACGTGGTTTTCCGCATGATGAAAATAGTGTAACACCAACATCTGCTCATGTTCAAGTTGCAAACTTATCTTCTTGTTGGGACAAACTAATTTTCCTTTTGAGAAACTAATAGTGCATGCTTTCTGAAACTCAATTAACTTCATTTCAATACTTTGGTTACACTTTTTGGTTATGTTTTCAATTTCAAAAGAAAATAATTAAAGAAGAAAAAAAATATGGAAAACATGGCCAATAAGCAAAAGATTGAAATAGAGTTGATTGTGTCTTAGAACACAAGTACTGTTAGTTTCTCGAAAAGGAAGAAACATTGTTTTAGTATGCATATAAGATTACTGTGACACCCCGTATCAGAAAAAAGAACTTAATGAAGATTTCCAGAAGTTGCAGGTGCAACCTACAATTGCTACCCACGGATCATAGGGTGCCCCACAACTCGTGCTGGTGGTCCGCATCTCCAATCAACCCCAGAAATTCATACAAAAACCATTCTAAGGCATGACCCACATGCTGACTTAACGGATCGTGGATCCATTGATGGATCGTCGATCAGTCCGTAGGTCGAGGTCCTCAGAACCTGGTCTATAAAGTTGATCGATGGACTGACATAAAGGATTGTGAATCTATCGACGGATCATCGATCAGTCCGTAGGTCGAGACCCTTAAAACCTAGTCTCTAAAGTCATTGACGGACTAACAAAATGGATTGTGGATCCATTGATAGATCGTCGATCAGTCCATAGGTCTCTTCAACGGATTTTAAGTTAAGGATCTTTTGGTCTTTTCCTTATGCGTTGGACCCTTATACTTTGTCGTTTTAACCCTAAAAAATGTAGTTTTGGTTAGTTTTAGCCTAGAAACATAACTATAACTTACCTAAGTCAATTCTTTAATCAAAACTTAGAAAAATTAGAGTGTAAGAGGACAAGAGAAGTGAAGAACTCTATTTCAAGAACGCAACAAGTTTTTTTCTATTCCAGCCCTGAAATCGAAGGATTTCTCCATGGAATTTGTCACCAGGTATGTTGGATTTCACTAGTGGGTTCCTTTCACCCATTAGTTCCCTAGTTTTCAGTCAGTTTCTTTATTCCCTTATTATGACTAGACCTAGGGTTTCTTGAATGTTAGAATTATTGGGTTCTTAGCTGTTAGAAAGATCCAAATCAAATTAGTATGTTAATATTCATTTTATTGCATAAATTCTAGAACCCTAGCTATGTATTTATTTAGTTCTTGAATTACACATGCTAGGTAAGATATTTCAGTTATTCAGTTATACATGCCTCAATTATTAATACATCAATATTAGTTTAATTGTTTATACCCAATTTGCTTGTTCTATTTAAGCCATAAAGTAACTTACAAAAATTTAGTCAAAATGTGTTAAATACTTAATCCATTGGGAGTAGCATTAAATCGAGTTGGACTAGGGTTCAGCTTACCTATATAGTCCCAAAACTACGAGCCACATAAGTTGTAAGTCCCTTCTGTGGGCATCATTTAGTGATCATGCTTGCATGACTCTATACCTTTGGCTGGGTGTATTAGGTCCTCTTGATAGGGAATATACATCGGATTCCACATTTAGCTTATGTGGTTTTATTATCAGCTATTAGTAGCTCCCATAGTTCAGTCAGACTTCATCGCATTGACCACATTTCAGTACAGTCAGTATTCAGTCTTAGCATTGCATTCAGTTAGTTCAGTATTCAGTATCTATATCATGTTTAGATTATGCTCTTGCTTTATTGCTCCTTCAATTATATGTTTATTTTAGCGTTATTCTATCATGCATGCTCAGTACCTTTCAAGTACTGACGCATAATTTGTGCTACATCTTCTCTTGATGTAGGTTAAGGTTCTCAATAACCAGATCACGCTTGGATCGATTTCCAATCTTCAATTTAGAAGCATCAACGGTGAGTCCACATTCTTTGAGGACTAGTGAATGTTTATCTTTATCGGTTTTAGTCTTTAGTTTCAGTATTTCTAGATCTAGTTGGGGCATGTCTCAACATTTCCAGTCAGTTTGGAGGCTTATTTTAGACATAGTTAGATTCAACTTAGAATTGAGTTAATATCTTATTTGTATTAAACTCATCTGTTTTCATATATCTCAGATATAGTATATGAGTATTCCCTGTTTTTTCATTTTATTTATGGTTATATCTTCCGCATCAGTTTATTATACAACTTTTCTTTACTATGCTAATGATCATGCCAGTACGATTAGCTTGAGATCACTTGTGGCCCTAGATCTCGTGTCCGCGTCTCGGGGGTAGTCTCGGGGCGTGACAATTACAACTTGGATTGAAGTATATGTTGGTGTTTTGATTTTTTCACAAGTGTAAAACCATGTTTCTATTTACAAGTAAAGAAAAAAAAATAATACATTTTTGAGAAACTAGAAGAGCACTATCGTTAACATGTTGAGGGAACATCGAATGTCTATGATGCTTTTGAAGATCTTTGTAAAGAATTTCAAAGGCTCTGAAACATAGAAATTTGCATAAAAACCAAATGTACAACCAAGTAACCCTATTGTTAGTCCCACAAAATAATAAATAATTTGTGGTCGCTGCAGGAACTCTCTTAATGACTAATAAAAGGAATTAACACATAAATGTCCTGGAGGGTAATTACACCTATTTGAGACAAAGCATTGAAAGCAAGAACTACCAAAAATTAGGTGTGAGTGGGCAGTGCAAAAAGAGGTGATTCACTTTTCATTGGGTTTTTCACATAGGTAGAATCCTTTGATAAGGATAATTCCTCTCTTTTTGAGTTTATCTAGGATCAGACATGCAACTTTTTGGGGGTCTAGGTAAAACAATCAAGTCTATGAGATTTTCTAGTTCTCCCAACATGTTTCTGGGGCCTGTCTTTAAGAATACCATTTACACACCATCCTTGTTTGTATCATTCTTTTATAGTGTAATCACCCATCTTCCTATCTGGGGCAACATCCAAGTTTTACCTCTAATGAAACAAAGAGATGGAAGAGCTCATTGACTTCGTGGTCTTGATGATTCCTCCTGAAAGAAGTTACATTTATTATTACTTTTTAGAGTTCATTAACCTTGAATTCAGTTAGTGAATCTTCTTCTGCGGTCAAATATCATCTTTGTTATTAATATAGTTGTTTTTAGTCCTCAGTCATCAATATTCAAGTATTTTTCCATAAAATTATTGGTTATGAAGTTCTTTTGTTATTTAGTCCATTTTTATGTTTTTTCATCTGTAAGTTCAATGATGCTTCATGTTGTCCAGATTGATAAGTCACTTAAAATCTTTTATTCAACAATATAAATGTGATGTATCCAAGAAAACCATCTTCCACTCATAATTCCACTTATATCACGAAGTAATATAGATGAACTAAATCTAAAGCCAAATGAAAACAACTTTGTTATACATTTATTTACATATATAATGTTAATTTTTTGTTATCTGTACAATTTGTCCAAATGTGACTCAAGAAAAAATATGTACACTATACCTCAATAAATCATTATGATATGATATTACATCCCCCCTCCTCCTCCCTTGGTACAGTCTTTAAGAATATCAATCATAGAACATCCCAACTTGTAGCATTCTTTCACAATGTAATCACCCTTTTTTCTGTTTGGGGCAACAACCATGTTGTAACACCCCGTATCTGAAACATACCAAAAATGTAGATTTTGAGAAGTTGCAGGTGCAATACACGGTGGCTATTCTACGGACCATAAGTCAGACCACGGCCCATGTGGTGGTCTGTGGTTCACCACTGTAACCCCTCCCCAAGCACAGCTCAGAAAATCGGCAATGTCTCGACCCACGGACAAACCCACGGTCTGTAGGTCAGACCATATTTCATGGTCTATGTCCATGGATCGAGGCCCCTTTTACCCAGCCTTTGTCACAAAGGATAGCTGACCAGCACGGACTATCTTTCGATCCATGGTCTGTAGGTCTGACCGTAGGTTAGGGTCAATAGCTAGTTAGAGGAAAATTATTGATTGGGTCAACTTCAAATGGTCATAACTCTTATAATAAAAGGAATTATGTGTCCTATGACCTATGATATGATAGATAATATAATCCTCTTTCCAATGCCACCAATTTTGCTAAAATTCGACCTTCTAGTAACGAGTTATGATCGTTTTAGTGAAGCCCTGTTGGGTAGACTTGACCTATGACCCCAATCTACTGACCGTAGATTGACCTACGGCCTGTAGGTCCCGTCCGTTGATCACTCCGATAGCAGTTAAGTCAGGGTTCTTTTAGTCTTTTCCTATTTTATTTAACCCCTAAGCTACGTCATTTAGACCATAAATTATGAGGTTTTAATCAGTTTAAGCCTAGATATATAAATAGGACTTACCTAAGTCAAATCATTAATCAAAACTTAGAAAAAATTGAGCGTAAGAAGAGAAAATAGGTCAAGAACCCTAGTTCAAGAACACAACTAGGTTCCATAAGTTCCAGCCCTGAAATCTAAGGATTTCTCTATGGAATTCGTCACCAGGTATGTGGGATTTCACTAGTGGGTTCCTTTCACCCATTAGGTCCCTAGTTTTCAGTCAGTTTCTTGATTACCTTATTATGACTAGACCTAGGATTTCTTGAATATTAGAATTATTGGGTCCTTAGATGTTAGAATGATTCAAATCAAATTAGTATGTTAATATTCAATTTATTGCATGAATTCCAGAACCCTAGCTATGTATTTCTTTAGTTCTTGAATTACACATGCTAGGTCAGATATTTCAGTTATTCATTTATACATGCCTTAATTATTCATGCATCAATATCAGTTTGATTGCTGCATTGTCAGTTTGCATGTCTAGTTCGAGCTATCCAATAACTTATAGAAATTCAGTAATATTGTGTTAATTACTTAATCCATTGGGAGTAGCATAACACCAAGTTGGACTAGCACTCAGCGTACCCAAATTGTCCTAGAACTACTAGCCACGTAGGTTATAAGTCCCCTTTGTGGGCATCATTTCAGTGATCACGACAGCATGCCTCTATACCTCTAGCAGGGTATATTGGGTCCTCTCGATGGGGTGTATACATCGGACTCCACATTTAGCTCATATGGTTTTACTATCGATTATTAGTAGCTCCCACAGTTTAGTTAGATCCTATTGCATTGATGAGTTATCAGTATATCCAGTATTCAGTTTTAGCATGTTATAAATTGGTCACTACATTTAGTTTTCTTTGTTATATCATTGCTTATTTGCTTTGCTCTATTTTATATTATTTCAGTTGTATTCTATCCAGAATGCTTAGTATCTTTCAAGTTATGATGCATACTCTGCGCTACATCTTCTTATGATGTAGGTTCAGGTTCTTAGCATCTAGATCATGCTTAGATCGATTCTCGATATCTAGTTCAGCAGAATTAGTGGTGCGACCTCATTCTCCACGGACAATAGTCATGAGTTTCTTTTTATTATTTTTAGTCCTTTAGTTTCAGTTTTTCTAGACTTAGTTGGGGCCTGTCCCAGCATTTCTAGTTTGTTAGAGACTATTTTCAGACATAAATAGATTCAACCTAGTATTGATTTAATATCTTCCTTGTATTAAGCTCATCAGTTTTCATATATCTCCGTTATAGTATATGGGCATTCCCCATCATTTCATATTTATTTATGATTGTAGCTTCCACACAGTTTCTATTATGCAGTTATCTTTTGTATGCTGATGATCATGCCAACAGAGTTAGCTTGGGATCACTTGTGGTCCTAGGTCTCATGTCCGCGTCTAGGGGGTAGCTCGGGGTGTGACACATGTTGTGCCCCATAGTGAAACAAAGAGATGGAGGAGCTCATTCACTTCCAAGTCCTTATGATTCCTTCTTAAATTAATTGTATTTAATGTTACATTTTAGCGTTGAGTGGCTTTATTAAAGTTGTTAAAATGGACTCCAGTAAGTGAGATTTCATTATGTATGTTGTTGAGCTGATCACTTCCCTTTTTACATTACTTATATCACTTAAAGTATTTATCTTTAAGATTTCCTTTATGTAATATCGACAAATCTTTTCCCAATAATGTTTAAATTCATGTAAGTCTTAGTTCCAAAATTGAATATTAATGTTAGATGTCCCATTTCATACAAGAACAATTGTTCTATTCATAAATGGGATAGAAATTCACTACCAGAAACTCCAAGCAGAAGGACATGAATTTGCTACGATCAATAGGAAAATGGTTAGACAGTATAAAGACAAATTCTTCAAAAGGAAAATTTAAGAACAAAGCAACTAAAAGGAAGGAAGTTTAGAGCTCAAACCTAAATCTTAAAGCATGAGATCTGCATTATTGCATTCACATAAATTTTTTCATTGACGCTAAAGAGTTAACACCCAAATAAAAATTGCACTTAGGGGTTTTGTAGAGTGTATAACAAAAATAATGAATGTATTAACTTTTCATATTAGTAATACTTTGTTTGGTACATTTTTACACGCTATGTAGAACTAATGCAAACATTAGTTACACACTCAATTGTGTACTAAGATGTTTCTTACTAATATCATGGATTTCTAGGTATTAGTAATGCAAGGAATTTTAATACATGGTTAAAGACCTAGGGGTGGTAATTAGGAAGGTTGGTCAAAGTTGGATGAGTCATAATGGGTTAGAACAACAATCAATTATAGACCCAACCCAACCCAAATTTTCTGGGGTTAAAATGGGTTAGGTAATATGTTACATTATGGGTCAAGATCTAATCAGACCAAATTTTTACGAAGCATAATTGTTTTTTTGTTCTTCAAAACTATTACAATGCCTAATCAATTTGTATTTTTCTCTTTTATGGTTATATTACAACATATTCAATTGAGAAAAAAAAAATTTAAGAAAATTTTGACAAGATTTTCATGAGCTCATTTGGGTAACATATAAATAGGTTGAGCTAATGAAAGGGCGTGTCACTAACCCTCCCAAACTTAAATGGGTTGGGAGGGTTGGATTGGTTGGGGTTTGATGTTCCACCCCTATAAAGACCCCATTGCCCCTCAAAATATGTTTTACTTCATTTCCATCATAATTGTAACATTCCAAAAAATTTTGACCTAAAACTCAAACCGTTCTTCATTGTGAACATAATTTTTCCGAGTGATTTTGAACTTTCTTGGGTGTTAAGGTCACTAGATATAGCACCTTGAGTTTCAAAAAGAACTGAAGAGAAGTTTGTTCAAGTCACCCATTGTTTTCTTAAGTTTTGGGTCAACTTCAAATGACCATATCTTTTATCAAATAAAAATTTAGGTGACCCATGAACTATCAAATTAAAAGTCTTTGATTGCTCTTTCCAACGCCTCCAATTTTTCTAAAATCCGAGCTCTAAGCAAAGATTTATGACTGATTTATGAATGATGATCAAACCTACCAGCAGCTCCATAATGGCTTCGCGTTACGGAGCCAATACATACCTCACTGCTCACTGGAGAATTATACCGACTCTGAGCTCATTTTATTTATTTCTTTAAGGGTATTTTAGTCCTAAAACCCCTTAGGAGGTTATATAAATTACCCTAAGCATGTATAAAAATCAGTTTTCATAAATCAAACCCTCTCATTCACTCCTAAAGTTCTACGCTCAAGAAATTCATGAAATACTAAGGATAGGGTTCATCTACCAAGATTTTCCTTCGAGTTTCTTAAGAAGATTGTTCTTTCAGGTATGTAAGCTTTCATAGTAATGGGTTTGTTCGCCCTCACAAAAATCATGTAAAGTTTCATCCATGAATTCTTTTTAAAGTTGATTGATGGAGATTCTAAATGAATTCTTGAGGTTTTGCTTCACTCTTTATTAATGGAGTCTTGTTGAGTTTTTGAGGTGAGGGTTTAGTGAATGAGTGTTATTCTTAATAAGATTTGTGTGGGTTTCATTGAAAATGTTTTTGGTTTATGAAAATTCATGAATTGGGACCATAGAATTGCATAGGGTATGAATTGAATCGAGTTGGGAGAGGAAGAAAAGATTGGGAAAATAACAGCGCCCAAGTCGACAACACAGAGACGCTTAAGATTTTTGAGTTTTCAGATAGTCACCCCATCTCCACGTCACAGAGAGGATACAAATTCCTCTGCCTCAAAAATTATTTTGCGACAATTAATTTAATTCATAATCTGCGCCGCGCTAGTGACCTCCAGTTTGTGTCTTCACTCATATCTTATTATCAACTATCTAAACTTCATTTAATCATTAAGAGATCCTCTATCCTAATCATAATCCTTGAATTCATACTTCAAATTTGAGGAAGAGTTAAGAGTAAAGTGGGAGAAAGTCCCTTTGAGTCTTTTCGAGGATTCTTCTACAATTACTTATAATTTGTTTCAAGAATGGAGTAAGTGAGCATGAGAATTATAAAAGTGTATTCATGAGTCTACATTATCATTGAGATCGTTGAGTCGTTGATTCCCAAAATTCCGTATGAATTCCATCAATTGAGTATCTTTGAGAGGAGTAATATCTTCGAGTTCTTATTCTTGAGTATTGATTCCCTAATCTATTTGAGATTATATTCCTAATTATGGGATTAACATATGTTATACATGAAAGTTTTTCAGTTCAGTCGTTCATGCCCATAATTCCACATGAACCATATAAATCGAGCAATTTTTAGATGAGTAGTATCATTGAGTCCTTGAGTCCTTGAGTTCTTGAGTTCTGAGTATTGAGTTCTATGTATGGTTATTGAAACCCTTGAATGAGTAATTCACATCCATAATTCAGCATGAACCCTATTTTGAGAAGTTTTTTACAATTATTTATAATTTGTTTAAAGACTTGAGTAAATGACTATGATGATGAGGAGAGTTGAGTTTCATTTTTTAAAATGAGTATAAGAGGACTAAGTATTTCCAAGAGTAAATTTTTTTACATTTCAAATAAGAGGAAACTTTGATTTCAAAATGAGTTCATGAGAATTTTTATGCACAGTCTCTTTTAAGAGAACCTTTTGAGTAATAATCTCAAAGTTGGAGGATGAAAAAAATGTTCTTAAACACATGAGCATGCGTCATATTATTTGTAATAGTATTGAGCACCAATATGGGGATGAGTTCAGACAACTGAAAGTCCTCATAAACTATGTATGCAAATGTGGGTAGAAAGGATCATACTTTTTAGATGATTCCTTATTGCTTTTAAGTATAGTTTAGTGGATCCACTGAGTTGAGGATGTCCTATACTCCAACAAGGTATAGGACAGTCCTAGAAGCGTGGGTGAGACATTGTATCATGACATAGCTCATAGAGATGGTTGTTGGTTAGAGAATCTCCCAAATAAGAATTAAGAGATTATTATTGTATTTTCATATACATTTGAGTTATTATCTACTATTTTAAAAGTTTTATGTATATAGTATCTTTTGTTGTTGCTTTCATTATGAGTTGAGTATTGTGAGTTGAGTTTAGCATCGTAAGTTGAGTTGAGTTGTGTATCCTTGAGGTTAGTTAAGTATTCGTGATTTGAGTTGAGTATTCTTGAGTCATGTTGAGTTGAGACGAAGTGACTATGTCTTCCTTATTATCAGTTTGAGCTTATACTTATGTTGCAAATTTCTCCTTACATGCTTGTATATTCCATGTACTGACACCATTTTCCTTACATCATTTCATGATGCAGATACAAGTATTCAGGATCATCAACGAGAGTTTCGTTCTGGTCATGTGATATCCCAGTCAGCTTTGGTGAGCCTTCTTACATTTCGGAGGACTTCACCTTTACCTTACAATATTCAATTTTGGGATGTTATGGATCCTGCCCCGATATCCTTCTGTTATAGTAGAGGCTTTATAAATAGATAGAGTTGAGGAGTTGTTTGTATTTACTTTCTTTTGAGTTGTTTTACAAACTCTGAGTATATATATGTTTAGGATTGTTCAGACTTTTTAAAGTTGAATAGTCGAGTTCGATGAATTTAATTTAGTTTTAAGCTTATATATGCTTGACTTAGTCTTCCGCTTATAGTCATCCAGGATAAGGGTTCACTTGCGACCTACAACGATTATCGAGTGCCGGCTATGTCTAGGGTGTACACTCAGGTTGTCACAATTATTGTGAAGAATATCTTGTAAATAAATAATTTTATGCAAGAACTTCTAATACATTACATAAGAAATAATCTATCTATAGTTAATGCAAGAATTATTAATACACTTTATTTAGCAATATCCTTACACACTATACCAAATTGCCCCTTAGTAAATATTAAAATTACTCATTATTAGGAAAGTTACTATTATTAATTAAAATCTATTTATAATGAACAAGAAATCCACCTACGAGTAAATTTCTATTATATGTTCATGTTTGCCCGAAAAATAATTATTTAACAAAAAAAGTTTTAATATTTAAAATTTGATGGGGTTGGATCTGAAAATATTTGTGATTATACTCGTCAAAGTGATGGAAAATCTGGGGAGGTATTCCAACTTCGTGCTGGAGACTATGATGGGATCTCCAATTTGAATTTTGATATCGCTCCTATAACTGTGAAAGTTGATATTTGTACATTTTGCTTATTTCATTAATTTTGAAGGTGTGCATATGATGATGATTCCTTAATGTAAATTTGTTATCAACTTTAGAAAATTTCTAGATATGACCTTGTAGGATAGGAGCAATTCTAGGCATAATTTTCACAAGGATGACCATGACAGTGACAGGGAACCATCAAAAAAGCAAAAAGAAGCTATGTAGTTGTTCTATGTCAACTGTATGATCATTGTTTAGGATGTTCGCAATTGTGAAGGAAGTTGTTTAAATGTTTGGCTATTTTCTTTGTGCTCTTTCAACATGCCAGACTCCTTCTGTTTTCTATGTTAAACTAATTTTGAAGTTTTCACTTACTGTTGATGTTATATATATTATTGTTTATTAATAAAATATTTTCTATGTAATGATGTGGAGAACACACAGAACCTGAGATACTCAGGGATGAGTTTTTTTGCATCATATATAATATAATCTCATAGTTAGGAGTCATTGTTTTGAAATGCCTCTAGAGGTGACTAGCCGATTATCATTTTATTTATACAAAGGGTTTCAACACATGAATAAGATTGATTAAAGAGTGTGAAGGGTATTATTGAAAACAAATGTTTTTTATGGAAAATTGAATGCATTTTATTGTTAATAGACAAAACAAAACATTGAATAAAAAGTAATATTAGCATAACACTACAACATTTTAGGCCTAAGGCCACACTAAATCTGGACAATGCTTGTAAAATGTTGCCTTAAATATTTTTGGGTACACTTAAAGTGTAGCCTTAGTTTTTAGGTTTTGACCACGGTAACATTAGCAACATTTGTCGAGTGTGATCTTTTGTGGTATAGGCTACATTTTTTAATTATAGTCATATCATAATATAATTGGCAACACTTATTTATATCTATGAATACACTTTTAAAGTGTGACATTTTTATAATTTAAAAAATAACACTTTTTAAGTGTGGCCATTGTATATTTCCTAAAACTTTCACTAAGATATTTTATTTCCTCCAACATATTTAACTCTCCCTCTAACTTTCAATTGGCCAAAAAATGAACTCATACAAAACAAATTAAAAAAACTATCAATATAAATAACTTTTAACTCTAAAATCAAATTTGTGCCCCAAATAAGAATAAGAGTTGCTATTTGCAAATACCACAAATCTCACGCCTAAACCCTACTTTCTTCTTCTTCTTCTTCTTCTTCTTCTCATTTTGACTCATAAATTCTCCTTTGTAACTAGTTCGTCATTTTTCAAATCTCGTTGTCACTCTACATTTTTCATTACTTTGATTGTTGATGGTGATTTCCCTAATTTTTCTTCACCTTTATCTAAGAAACTGGAGTAATAGGTCGAAGAATTTCAACATTGATTAGAGGAAGAAGGGATTTTATGGTAGTCGATAGTTGGTTCGCCTACATTCGAGAAACTGCAGAATAGTTTGAAGAATTTCGACATTGTTTTGAGGAATTTGATGATTTATGGGTGTGGATACTTTGGGGATTTACGGGTGTGGATATGGGTTGTAATGATGAAGATAGATTCAATCACTATGCTCATAAATGCCAACCTTCTTCTGTTCATCAGTTTGCCCTGTTGAGGGTATCCAAAAATCATATTTTATATGACTATCTTTTCATTTTATGAGATTTTGAATTGTTAGATGCAATTTGATTTATAAATAATCTGCACATTTTCAAAATTTGAGTTTCATTATATTACATATAGTATTAAACTCGGTGTCCATTTAAATTGGCTTGTGTTTTGGAATGGTATTGTAGATTGTCTTTTGAAAAGTTTGTGCTTCATTTCGTTTTGTTTTAGTTTATTTGTGTTTATTTATGAGTTAGTTGCTTTTATTTTGAGATAGAATGGACATTAGAGATTGAAATATTTATTTGAAAGCTTGTAAATGTTGTGATGAACCAAAGTATTTCCAAAGTTTTGGTATTAACTAGTGAAGTGATTTCTTTTGAATGTGGGTTGACACCTTCCCTGATTTTATTTGGCAGGTTGCTGGAGTAAATCTTGCCTTGCTAGTTCTATCTCCCCCTTGGTGTTATGTTATTCATGCTCCAATTGTATCTAATAGCTTGTCATTTCATCTTTTTCAATTACTTGCTGCAGTCTCTTGTTCGTGGGGTCCTCGTAAGAGGCCGATGGTAATCGATGCTCTTCAGCATCTTTTCTTCCAGGTGGACAACTTCTTCCCCTTTTTAACTTAATGTACATAAGCCAGTGTCTGTCCCTCTGTTAAATTAGATGATATCATTTGCGATGTTGCAGAGTTGCTTTTACGTACCTCCATCACTACGCACCCAAGGCTGCTATTGCTAAGACTCCTCCTTCTGGTTCGTAATGTCTTCTATATTACTAGTAAGAAACTTGGGCTTTATTTTGTTACAATGAACTTAGATGGACTTTTTTATTGCTTATGTTGTGCAGGTGCAGTGGAGAAGAAGTACAAGTGCTCATCTGGGTTGTTGCACAATGCCAAACCTAGCATCAACTTCTTTACTGTTAAGTCACAATTGTCGTTTAACACATGTGACCTATACGAATTTAAAGGATTTTACTGTGATCTAGCTAAATCAGAGGCCTAGTATTCTTTACACTAACCATTTTATATTTTTCTTTCCTGAATTTAACTGTGAAAGAGCCATCCAGCCTTTTAGCTACATAGAAAAACCTACCTTCTTTATTCTGATTCTTATTCAACTGTTTCAAGCTGAAAACTCTGTAACAGATGTACAAAGGAAGGTGGACATGAATTATCAGGTATGTTTTCATTGGAAACAACCTTTTCTTAGTCAATTGGCTTTTTATTTTGTAGTTTAGATTTGTATTAAATAAGCATGTGACAAGTTATTGATAAAAGTGTGCATTGATGTGTTTGGCCTGCTACTTTATTGTTCTGGATTTGTTTGGCTTTATTTGAAAATCCATCTTCATAAACAGAGGCTATCTATTTCTTTTATTTTCATGTGACCTTGGTGAGTTATTTGAACTCCATTACCTTCCTCTTTTTATTTCGAATGGGCCACAGAGGCATGTTACTCATAGAGTTGCCCAAATATCTTTCACCATTCAAGCATATCCTATCAGTGACTAATCCACACACAACCAGAAATTCCTAAAATTTGTATCTGTATTCTACTTTAACGGAATATGGAGTCGCCCAAATGTAGTTTGTTAGCGATCATTTAAATGTTTTGTTCTTTTCTCCCAGATTTATTTTTCATATTTGCCAAAAGAGTCTTGAACTACATGTAGAACTAGGATTTTATAGTTTTTGTAACAACAGTTGATTGGAAAATAGATTTTGTTGTAGTTACTTACTGTGGCATCTTATTAGCATATCAAATACATGTTTTAATAGGAACTAAGAGTCCTGTTTTTCATAATAGTACCACTACATTAGGATGGGGCTGGGAAGTATTGTTAAAAATAACTAGTATTGAGAATATTAAATACATGATTTATTTCACTAACTTATATTTTTATTTTGAACGTGCAGGAAAATGCCGGTAATTGAATTTGAAAAGTGGCCAGAAGTAAACTCAATCTATTGTGGTGAACGATGAAGAATTTTTGTACTATTGTCATATTTGTTTGAATGCATTTGGTTTTGTGGAATTTATTGATAGTAGAGATCATTAAGCAATCACTTTCTAAGTATTGGTCGTTGAAGACATGTTTCTCAAAGTTTATTTGAAATATATAGCTTCTATTTATTTATTAGCTAATTTTGTGGTTTAGATCACATATATATATTTAATTATGTGATTATTGAATATATGTAGATAAAAATTATTATCCTTAAAAATGAAAAATTGTGGCTACAAAAATTCTACACAACATTGCCACACTTCAAAAGTGTTGCTATAGGGACGTCCAATATGTGGCTTACTGATTGCAAAGTTTATCTTGTACATAAGAAAAGTTACACTTTATAAGTGTTGTTATAGGTGAGATATAAAAGGCAACACTTATTAAGTGTGACCAATAACAAAGCAAAGGCCACACTCTTAAGAGTAGTATAATCAAACAAAAGGTGTTGCTAATGAATTACTACAAAGTGTGCCCTTTATATCTCTTTGGCCACAGTTTTAAGTGTAGCTGCTCTGGCGGCATTTTCAAAAGTGTAGCCTAATGTCAAAGGTAACGCTGCTTTAGGCCACCCCCTAAAAAGTATTGCTTAAAGTCCAAAAGTGTAGCTTTTATCAAAGGCCACACTTTTTGCTAGTTTAGGCTACACTTTACAGGGGTGGTCGTAGGCCTAAAATTTTGTAGTGAACATATGTAGTCATTACTAATACACTATATTCATCATTATTCTTATACACCATATCAAACTATCCATTATATTATTGTTGTAGGTTCCTCCTTTTTCGGTATAACTCTTGTGTACAGGAAGTTGAGATTTGTTTTATTAATGAAACTCATTGCTTGATTAAAACAATAATAATAAATAAATAAATAATGGTAAGAGTAGGTCAGTTTGTGTTATGAACCATTCTTTTCATATTTTTATGTAATCCATGATAATTATGAACTTGATATGCTCGATTATATAACACTTTCTTTTTCTTTATTAAGTTTCTTCACCCGCAGCATCATTGTAAACTTTTGTTCCTCCAAGTGTTTACCTGGAGGTATTTCTGAGTAATAATGCACAGTAATAAACATTAGTATTCTATTTTATTCTTTCTTGTTTAGTTTTTGTAATTTTTTTTATGGAGATCTTCAAATGCCTATAAGACATTTTATTTTCCTTTAACCTAATTACATTGGTGATACTCTTGTTTCATTTTGAAAATTTTATCAATTATTTCTTTGATACTTGTCGAACAATAGGAAAACGGTTTTCCACTTGGTGAATATACCATTGCACCAACATTTTTTGGTTCAAATCGCAAGTTTATATACATTACGGAACAAATTATTCTTCTGATAAACTAACTATGCGTGCTTTCTCAGACTTAATGAATATAAACTTGCGACTCGGGCCAAAGGAAACGTTGGTTTTATAGTCTTTTCACTAAGAGTAAAACCATTTTCCTATGATTCCACAAGTAGAGAAAAAATAATGGAAACTTTTTCAAAAGTGAAAGTAAAGGATTTCCAACATGATTATACTTGGGGGAATTCTATTTGGTTTGATGCATTGGAATGTATCCACAAAAAATTACGAACATTGGACGAGCAAAAAAAAAAGTGAATACTAATGTATATGACTATACACCCTAACTCACAAATACGTATAGATAAATATATGGAGGAGCAGAAGCTGGCAATTAAGTTGTAGATTGAGGTTGTTAAAGAAAAAAATAGAAAGTGTTATTCTGGAATGCATTTTGTTTTTAACACAAAAAAACAAACGCCTCATAGAAAGTAATATTAGCATAACTTATGCAAACATTACAAATACACTCTATTCATTATTATTTTTATACACCCTATAAGAGGACCCCTTGTATTTTTGTTTGTCGGTTCATCATTTTTTGGTATACCTGTTGTATACGACAAGTTGACCTTTATTTTATTAACGGAACTCTTTCCTTGATTAATACAATAAACAAACAAATTTATTAAGGGTAAGAGCTGTGCTGGTAGTGTTGTCCTGGCCTATTGTTTGTCATATATTTATGTAACCCATATCTATCAGAAATTTATTTGTGTTGTATTAGAAAATGTCTCATTTATTGATTAAATCTATTTTGACAGGCCAAATTTAGTTTAATTGACAATTTTCCTGCTTGGCTAACTATTATCTTCGTACATTTGCAACCTCAATGTCCACTATGGTAAAGATATTTTCATGTGGAGATTGTAATGCATTGACAGTTTATGAGGGAAATTTATAATGAATTGAGTGTTATCCAGTGATTAACAATTTAGAGATTATTATACATTAATATATTAATTTCTTTGAAATAATACTTTTTTTATTATCTACATACTTAATGCACATATTTTATTCCACAATCTAATCAATATAAAATAATACTAATCATTAATAAATGTTTTATAAACTCATATTACAAAATATTCCACCATCTCACTTAGAGGTAGCTTAGGTGTAAAATCTAAATGCTATCAATCTTTATAGAGTTGGAAAATTGAAAGAACACTAATGAGTGAACGACTGTTCTCTTTGATCCATTACATTCATATTGTTCATTAGTTCAGTAAAAGTTTTCAATCAATTTACTAGTCTAAACAACACAAAAACTTATTAAATGTTAGATGAAACAAACAAAAAATGAACTTATTTACCTAAGAACTTTATAACCTTCTATATTGTTGTCTAAAATCTCCTATACATTGGCGATGGAAGACTAACAAAATGAGACCTAATAACATAGAAAAGATTTGACTATATTAGAAAACTCGATCGCTGGTAAAGTCTTCTTCGACAGTACCTCCAATTTTAAAAAACACCAATTAGAAACTCCATGATACTTGTGAGTTTAAGAACCGTCACGAACTGTTTCCTCAAGTCATGCTGACACCTACTACAATCAATCAGTATGTAAGCCAAATTGTAACCTATAACAACAAGTAATGAGTGTAAGGGCAGAAATGAGAAGAAACAACATTATCACAACAAAACAAGATAGAAATGGAATCAAATAAAACATATTTACAAAAGAACCCTTCCAAAACCATGAACTCGCAAGTAGATAGCAATCAAAAATAAGAGTACAAGTCCTAAAATAGGACAAAAAGTAAAGTTGTCTCAAATAGCAAATGACTTGTTGTATCAGAAACTGAAGGAGACCAACAAGTATAGAATCCCAAGTGCTCACCCTTGTATCTGATGTGAATGACGTTGATCGCATGAGAAATCACCACCGGTAGCTGGCACTAGGACCTGCATCACAAAACATATGCAGAGTGTAGCATGAATATCGTAGCAAAGGTATTTTGTAGGCATCATAGGCTGACTAAGCAAGAAAGGTAAACATAATAGGAAAAGTGTGAATCTACACACAAATAGAGGTCAAAGTGGAATTTAAAGAAAAGCGTATGAGCATACGAAAATTATATCTGAGCACAACTAAAGTAAACATAGTTGGACCTCCATAATAATTTAAGGTACATTAGTGCACAAGATTAAATTAAACTCGAGTGGACTCCAACAAGCTTGATAGGAACATAGAATAATTAAGTCTATAAGAGAGATGTACGATCGATCAGAATCTAAAAAGTGAAAGTTGGGTTGTCATCCCAAGTAACAACACCCAGAAAGGGACAACCCAACCAACCAGTCGAATTCTAGCCTTGCTAGCAAGAGTTAACTTGAGGGTATGTAGAAATGTTCTAGGCCACGTCCCCAGATAGTCTACTGTCGGGGGTGTAAGCCGCCCATCCAGCAAGAGTGATCCAGAGGTGTGTCGACTCTTAATAGGATCTTTATATGTCAAGGCAGCATAGTCAATTAGTCCACTCCTAGGGGTGTATTCCATTCACCTAGCAAGAGTGACCTAGGTGCATGTCGACTCTATCATGATAGTATATTTTCACTCATTTGGGGCTTTTTTAGCTAAACAATTAGTGTCTTCAATGCCTATTTATGTCGTATTCTGATAATATTTTAATGTTTTGCAGCTATAAATTCTAAGGGTCAAGGAAATGATTAATACTTGAATAATAGGCCAATAACATCGAAAGGAGTACAAATTCTCAACTGGTTGTCACCTAACAAAAAAAATGGATCACTTAATTGCTCAAACCTTACCAATGTTGATAGTGTTTTAAGAGAAAATACCAAGCTATGTCGGCAATCAAAGTATGCAAAGGTGATGCACCAAATGTAAAAAGGTGATCCCAAATTCTTTCGCCAAAAGTGAGATAGTATTGAGCAAAGATAAAGGTCAAACTAGGCTTATATGGTGGAAATCGGCAAGCCACCGATCGTGAAAGGTGAACTTAATCAAGTTCACTGATTCGGTCTCAAACATGTAAAGGCTCAAGCTGTGAAATGGCAAGTTCAAGGATGGAATGGCGATCCACCGATCATGCTAGACGAGCTTGACTAATGTTGTCAAATGGGATGCGAGGGGCACTCAGGTTAATTTTTAGGGAATGTATAAATAGTTCTAATGAGTGATAAAATGTATCTTTTGCCTAATCGAACTTTTTGATATTGAGTAGTAGACTTTTTAGTACCTCCCTTAGTTTTTTGGTTTTAAAATACTCTCATAAAAGATATTTGAAGGTTGAAATTTAAGTGGGTGTTGAAGATTCTTGCTAATTATCAACACATCAATGGCTGAGAACATCATGGGTATAATTTATTTCCTTTTTTCTAATGTTTGGTTAAAACACCAAATCTAGGGGGGTGATTATGTTGTTTGGTGTTGATTTGATTTAGTGGGTCTTGTGCCTTGCTCTTCTTTATTGTTGTTCATTCATGGATTTTTGTTTTTTGGCATGGGGTTTAACTTATGGGTTAAGATGGCCAAGTTAATCTTAGCTTAGATGTTCACTTGGAAAATTGAAAGAGACCAGTTAAAGTGGGTAGATATATCTATTTGCCAGATGGGTAGATGTTCACTTCGTACTTGAAAGAGACTAGTTAATCTGTAGTTTACTTGAAAGAGAGATTATAGTTTAATTCTTTTTGCCAAATCTGCTTCAAGGAGAGATTTTAATAAGGAAATGGGTTGTTTTGTGATTTACATAGATAATACCAAAAGAAGATTCTTTGATAATATGTTTTGAGATTGAACAAAGATTAGTGTCATTGAAGATTACCTAGAAGTTGCCTAGTGTTATAGAGCAAGCGCGTGAACCCCTACTTGATATCAATACCAATCCCCATACCCCATAGATCATCTCTTAATTGTTAAACCCTTGTTTTTGTTTGCATGATGAATTTATAGAGAATAATTTTATATATTCATGTATAGTATTTTAAATAAGTGTAATTATACAAATTTGTTAAAGTTATCATAGAGAATAATATTGTGATAGAATAGCGGATATGGAGAGATAGCATAGCAGATTTTAGGGGATTTGAATGGAAGACTTAGAAGGATTGAATAGCCGACCTTTAGGGATAGGAATAACGGATCTTTAAGGTTGGCTAATGTGATTCTATATAAAGGAAAGACTCTTACTTTGAGAAGCATTCATCAAAATCTTTGCGTGGTATTAGAGCCTTCTCTTTGTTGTCTTGTTTCATAGAATTTTCTTTTTGAAAATCTTTTTTTTGTTTACCATTCGTCGACAATTATCCTTAACACGTAGGACTATTGGTCTTGGTCATTCTAGTTTTCTCTTGAGTCATTGTATTTCTAGTTTTTGTAGATTTGTAAAAGCATGAATTCACATCACTTCGAATACTTAGTGTTCTTTATACTGGAAAGAATCATTCTACTTGGGAATTTCAATTTCAGTTTTTTGTCACCGGAAAATATATATGGGGTCATATAGATAATAGTGATCCTTCTCCTACTAATACTACCAAGTTAGGTAAATGGAGGATTAAAGATGGTCGGATACTGACATGGATTTTAGGGTCAATTGGCCCTCTTATTGTTCTTAATCTATGACCTTACTAGATAACTAAGGCTATGTGGGATTATATACAAAAGGTTTACAACCAAGATAATAAAAAACAAGACACTTTAAGTTAGAGTTTGAAATTGCTAACTACTCACAATGAGATCTCTCTATTAAGGATTGTTATTTTGGATTTCAATTTATGGGCTGAATTTACAGATATTCTTTACGCAAAATTACCTTCTAATCATTGTTTGCAATTGAGGTAGTTCATGAGCAAAGCAAGCAAGATAATTTTCTTATGAAATTACGGTCTGAGTTTGAGAGTGTTTGCTCTAACTTGATGAACATGATCCATCTCGCTCCTTGGATGTTTTTTTTAGGGAACTACTTCATTAAGAGCACCATCTTGTCCCACAAAATGCTTAAAATAAAGAAAATGATGTCACGGTTGCATTTGTTTCTCAAAGTAAAGGAAAGGGAAGGGATATGACTAGAACTCAATGCTACAGTTGCAAGGAATATAGTCATATTTCTAGCAATTGTTGTAAGAAGCTCTCCAATTATTGTAAACAAGGACACATTAATATAGTATGTCCCACATGCCCTCAAAACAATAGGGTAATTGCATTTCAAGCTGGGACAAATGTCTCAACTCATCTTCATGAAGAGCTCTTACTCTTGAAATTGTACAAATGATCATGTCTACCTTTTCAACATTAGGATTATAAGGTAATAATGTCTAATCTAAATTTTGGATTGTTGATTGGGTGATTCCAATCAAATGACCAACTAAAAAAGCACGATAAAAATGTTTTTGAGTATCAAGGTTCATCAGAAATATAGATTGCAAATGGATAACAATGATTTTATGTTACCAAGCATAATATAGCAGTTACCATGGCTAAGGATATTACTCCAACATTCAAAAATTATTTTATGTGACCAAAGCTCTCAACTAGTCTTATTTCAGATGGACAATTGGTTGATAACAATTGAGATGTGATTTTTTCTCGTAATTGTTGTCTTGTGTAGGATCAGGTGTCGGGGATAATAATTTCAAAGGGGCCTAAGGTTGAAAGATTGTTTCCTAGACACTGTTTCATTCCATATGTTCTATCCTTTCCTTGTACTTCTACGACTAATTAGACTGAGGTTTGACATAAGCGTCTAGGACATCCAAATTATATTGTGTTGTCTCATTTATCTTATTCTTGTTTATTAGGGAAAAAAACTCAATTTTCGATTGCTTCCATTGATTGTTCTACAATTAAATTAGGAAAAAGTAAAACTCTTCCTTTTCCTAATTTTGGTAGTCATGCTACAAAGTGTATTAATGTTATTCATAGTGATGTTTGGGGAATTTCACCAATTGTTGTCATGATCATTTCAAGTACTTTGTGACATTCATATATGATTATAGTCGGCTTACATGTGTTTATTTTCTTCGATCCAAATACGAGGTATTTTCCATGTTCAAGACATTTTTGGCTTTCATTGAGACTCAATTTTCTACAGGCGCCAAATTATTAAGATCTAATTGTAGTGGAAAATATAAGGCTTATGAATTTAAAGGAATTCATTCTTGAGAATGGAGTTGTCTCACAAAGCTCTTGAACATATACACCACAACAAAATAGGGTTCCTAAGCTTAAAATTTGTTAATATATAGATGTCTCTTGTACATTATCGACTGAGTTCTCTATCCCATCCAAATACTGGGTGGAAGCATTGTCTATTATTTTCTATTAATTAATCTACTACCATATAAAGTGCTAAATATTGAGTCTCCATATTATCATCTTTATCACCAAAATCCTAGCTATGATAATTTTCATACATTTGGTTGTGTTTTTTTTTGTGCATCTGCCTTTTTCTCAGCATAATAAACTTTTTGGTTTATTCTACTAAAGGTACTTTTGAGTTATTGTACTTCACAGAAAAGTTTTATTTGCTATGATCCATGTACTGAGAAATTTTGTGTTTCTAAAATGTTGTCTTCTTTGAAAATTGGTATTTTTTTTTTCTACTCATGGAGAGTCATCTTCTATTTCTCCTCTTCATCCTACTTTTGAGGAATTGTGATCTTCTTTTAACTGGTTCAAACTTGGATTTATGTATGAATGGCATCGGCCAACTCTATCCCATCTTGAAATTGAATCCACCACCAGAGACTACACCATAACTAGACTTTTAGAATTCTTCAAGGTCTAATCCTCCAAAGCCTACTCAGCTATTAACTAGAGTATCTCATATTCCTAATTGGTATAACTTTTCCTCTGCTTTATCCACCATTTCTGATCCAACTTGTTACTCACAAGTTTGCCCGTATGAATGTTGACAGAATGTGATGGATGAAGAACTTTTAGTCCTTAAAGAAAATAACACACGGGGTTTTTTCATGGCCTTCAAATGTCTGTCCAATTGGATGTAAGTGGGCTTATTCGGAAAAAAATCATTTCGACGGAACTCTTGATCAATACAAATTTTGGTTTGTTGTTCTTGTTAATAAATAGGAGAATGATGTGGGCTATGAAGAGACTTTTGCTCCTATAGAAAAATGACTTTGGCGCGAACAATTATTGCCATTGCTTCTTCACAAAATTGGCTTCTTCATCAAATGGATGTCAAAAATGCTTTTCTCCATTGTGATGTTATAGAAGATATTTATATGAAACCTCCACCTAATTTTTTCTCATTGCCTACATGGGATGTATGCAAGCTCCCCAAAATCTCAATTTTCTGACAATTCCACGCTCCATTAGGTATTTTCTAGGAACATCTACTCATGGATTATTCTTTCCTAGATTTTATAGTATTTGTATTATTGCTTTTAGTGATTCTTAATAGGCAAGATGTCCTGATACTCATCGTAATCATTGGTTGGTGCACATTTCTTGGAAAATCGTTGATATCTTCGAAAAGTAAGAAGCAAGATCATGTATCCAAATAATCAACAAAGCTTGAATATTGATCTATGTTTACTTCCTGCGCTGAGGTTTTGTGGCTTCATTGATTACTTACTGAGATGGAATTTTGTCATCTAATCCTACTCCTCACCATTCTTATAATACTGGTGTTATTTGGATTGCTACTAATATGATTAATCATGAGAGAACCAAGTGCATCGAAGAATATTGTCATAGCATAGCATATAGATGAAATCGAAAGGAGATTCTATGCAAGGATGCTATAGATCGAAAGATGATTAGTGTCATTGAAGATGACCAGGCCTATTTATGAATGCTCATCACTATAGAGAAACACAATTACCCCTATATGACATTAATATCCAATCCATGTACCCCTATATTGCTTATTACTTTAGAAAGTTTCCAAAATATTAGTTTAGTTGTTACCATTGATAACAAAATCCTTTTGTTTATATTGGTCGAATCATCCATTCACTTGCTTTTAGTACTACAAAAATTGACTTTACAATCCAAATTTCTTTAAGAATTTTCTACAATATTCAATTCTCTGTGATATTCGATCAGTGACTCTTAGTTGGGTATTTTTATTGACGACGATAGATCCCTCTTTTAATTGTCTTTAAAGAGTACATTTGATCATTATCACAGAGAAGGAAATAAATAAGGCAAAAAGGGGAACTTGAATCTACTCTCCACGATGAGTCTCCACAAGCTGAAGACAAAATACTTCAATGAGTTGCAAAATCCTCTAGGAGAGAAGGGTTTGATTAGGAAAATCTAGAAATGAACGAACGTCATATTCTATAACTCATTTGGAAGATTTGAGCACGAGAGGGGATAGTTTTCTAAAGGAGAAGCAAGGGTTAATAATGTACACATTGTAAGAGAGAGAGAGGAGACGAGTGAAATTGATCTAAAAGGGTTGACAAGCATTTAGCTGTTCTTAACTTGGTCATAACAGATGCCTTATATCAAATAAACGTTATTTGTCTGAAATTCGAGATAAATTCGGACATCATGGGGAGCATAATCCTAGTCTCTTTTATCTGGTAACGAAAACTTTGGGACTATAATTAGCTACTTACGCTACTTGATTATAGTTGCACATTGTTACTGGAACACTAAATAAAACCCAATATTTACTATACACATTTTTATTTTCTGGAAATATCAACCACAAATGAGTATAAGAGCTGGTAGACTTTTTTTTTCTACATTCCCTGTAGGATTGACCTTAACTCTTGTTAAGTTCTGTAATTAATTTCGGCCATTTATACATCTTAAGTGAAGTGTAACTTTGGACAAATTAGTTTTTCATGGAATTCATCTCCTTTTCGATTACCCATGCATGTATAATCATTGATCACTTGTGGTTGTAAAGGTAATCTATAACACAGTGGAATGCTTGCATATCTCCATCATTGTTCCTTTCCCTTGGTTAAAATTGTGAGTTGCCGTTAGATGTCATTGTTGTTGATTGACATGCGAAGATGGAATTCTCCAAACACTTTTAAATAGATTATAAGTTAATTTCTTAATATTGGTCCTTCATTAAGCGTAGTTATTTTAGAATATGCTAAATTAAAATGGTTAAAAAATATGTTATATTTCAAATAAATAAAAGTACTCTTATTTTTTAGAATACTATTATAAAAAGTGATTTAACACATTATTTTTTTTGTTTTATAAAGGATCCATGCTTCATCAAGTCAATTATCAAAGTGAGGGATACTTAAGATGTATTTTGTCAGTAACAAAGAAGGCATAAGGGATACATTTTTGTTACAAGTTATAATTAAGTTATTTTAAACTAAAAACCATAATTCAATGGTCATTTTGTTTAATTTTCACATTTTTGTGTAACAGAAAATAATGAGTTGGAGTTCCAACTAAAATAAGCGAGCTTCAATGTGGCTCCCAAAAGCCCATCACTTTTGAATTTATTTGTGGTCATTCAAGCACGAATATTTCTATTTTAGGGTAGTGTCAATTTAATCTTTTGAATTAATTATTTTATTTTTTTATCTCTAAACATATTAAGCAATTAAAAATAAATTTGTCCAAGATACCCTTGACATTAAAATAAAAATCTCATGACACAATTTATTTCTTACGAGGAAAAATATATTTACAAGAAAAAATTCGCAGCATACAAAATTATGTTTTAAAAGTCGTAAATTTAATTTCAGAACATTATGTCTTAAAAAGTAAAAATCCATATCTTACGAAATGACTTAGTTTCTATAGAACTAATATTGATGGATACATACGTTTAGTTTTAAAACCACAAATTTATCTCTTAGAGAAATAACTTATCCTAATGAACTTTTGTTAAATAAGATAAAAGTTCTCTAAACTTATATTGAACAAGATAAAATGTTCTCTATACTTATGTTGAACAAGTAACTTATACTCTCCGAATTAGATACTACATAACTAATGTCGAACAAGACAATGTAGTTCTAAATTTCTGCATTCCAAAATTAGGTCATAACTAAAAATAATTTAATCTAAAATTTATTATTAAATTTAAAAAATCAATCTAAAGGAGAAAACTAAATACAACAATTAAAATATAATTTATCTGCGCAAAACTTGTTTGTTTGGGCAATGTTAGAAGAGCCCATCATATAATTGAGTTTTAACCCACATTAGAAGAGCCCTATCATATGAGTGAGATTTGGCTCACATTACAAGAGCCCTATTACATGAGTGAGTCAATAACTTGATAGTTGGGATACATGGTACACAAGGTAAAAATTTAAGGAAAGCAATCAGAGGTGGTGGCGGAGGTGGAGTTGGAGGCGGAGACTAGTAGGAAGAGAGCAATGAAATTTCCAAGATGGACATTTGTTTTAATAATATCAGGAACTGTTTTTGAGGAAATCATAGATTCTATCTTATTCATTGCATTGAACTTCACTATAAGGTATTGTGATCTTATTTTTATTATTTTATGCTTGTTTATTTATGCGATAGAGAGATCATATGTATAAATTATTGTGATATTATTGTAGGATATGTGGAACGAGAGATTAACGAAGTTTGAGGAGAAGCTCAAAAATAAAGCAAAGTATGTACACATATATACCCCCAATTAGTTGGTACCCTCTTGAGAGATAGGTACTTCTAAACATTGATATGCTACTCTGTTCAATTTTTGTAGATTATAGCTTAGATAAACTTTGAATTAGATTCTTGTGTATTTGGTTGATTATGATTTGGAAATTCAATCCAGATTGCACGCTCCAATAACAATGAATAATTAGGTATGGAATTGATGTTTTGGAATTTAGGGTGAATTTCTTGTGTCAAGCTTATGTCTTGTTGATGATAACTTATGTTTTTACTCTGAAATACAATGTGTTTCATAGAGATCTTACTTGTGAATCAAATAACATGAGGGTCTTATTTAGGGCTTGTTCATGCTAAAATGCAATATATCATTAAGTTTGACAATTGTGAATTATGAATTTTGAGTCACGGATACTTATTTACCTTTCATCTGAATTTACTTTCTATGATCGGGTGATCAATCTATATACATATATATTATTACTAGTATTCAACATAAAAAAAATAGTGTGGGTATAAAATAATGGTTGCCCAAGCACCTAGTAACATTGATTTAGGTCTCACTATACCCTACTATCATAAAGACCATAGAAGTCAAGTAAAGAGGTATCAACTAATATTTATAAAAGTAAACTATTTCCCTCTATTTTTTTATTGGAGTTAAAAATCTCCAATAAAATATGATATGTCCAATCCATACAAGTTTGGGTAGGTTATTGTAGTGTTCATGGAAGTGTGAAGTGGAAAAAATTGGCAAGGCTTGCTTTGCATAAACATGAATTGTAAGAGAAGTGCTCTCTTTATTGAAGTGAAGCGCGATTTAACTGAAAAAAGACCAACATAAATAAATAGAGGGAATATGTAAGCAAAAGTTCAAATTATAAGCTAAAAAGTAGATATCACAAAGTCAAAGCTATTAATGGTTAAACATTTATTTCTTGTTCTTCTAACTGATGTAATTGGAAATGATCGTTAGAATATTGTATTTCTCCCTTACTATTATATTTCTCATCATTTCCTTCAACTCCATTAATTATAATCTCCCTTATAAAAATCTCTTTCGCACTTCATTATCTTATAAATCCATATCACAGTTATTATAAAAGAGTGATTGGTTCAAACTTACTAATGCATTGAGGCCCTTACATTGTAGAGCTCCGCTTCATGTTTAAAGTTGTGAAGCTAATACTTTCGTAAATACTGGGTTAATGACCCACTCATTTATTAATTTAATCCATCCTGACCTCTAAAAATTCAGTTTATGTAAAAGTGAGATTGTTGTGGTTGCGTTTGTGAGCAAGACGTATGTCTGAAAGAAGGTGAATTAAATTAGGTATTTAGTAAAATTTTTAGTAGATTTATGTATTTTATTATAAAATAGGATTTTTTTTAAATTTTGTTTCATAAGTATTAGGATCAGAAATTTTTATTTATCTAGAAGACAATTTATGTTTCCTAGTTTCATAAGGATTAGACTTGTTATTGATGTAATAAGGCTCCCTATTTGATAGAAATTTTGTGGAATAAAATAGGTCGTATTTTAATTTTAAAAACATGTTACTGGAGTTCCCTCATCCATTGAAATCTTGTGATTTAACATTTCTTTAATGAGTTGAAGTTATATTCAAAATAGTTTGTTCTAGGATTTCGAACAAAGACAAAGAAAAGTCAAAGTAAATAAATTTATGTTTCCCTATTTATCTTCCTATGACTTGATCCATCTCTAGAACTCCTAACAATTTGGTATAGGGGCTTGACACAATGAGGTCATTTCCAAATTCCAAGAAGAACATGGAATCCATACTAGCCACTATAATATGCAGAGTCGAATAGCATTACTAATGGAAATTGGGTGGTTTTGGGTGGGGGTGGTGAGGGTTGTGCTTAACCTACAAAATTTTTAATTTGCCCCGCCCCGCATAACAGTTTTTTTCATTTTCAACCGACCCCACCACACCCCGCATAGACCCGCCCTGCAAATTTTTTTAATATTTTCTACTTCTAGTTAAGTCTAATACTAAAAATAAAATTCATAAAAATAAATTCATTTTAAATTAAGTTGTGTTAATTTTATAGGAAAGTGACTTAAAATTTGAAGAACTCCAATAATCAACTCCATGATAATTATGAGTACAAGAATTATCATCCTCCTGTCTCAAGGGAAACATTTAAATAAAACTTTATATGCTTGGCCATAACAACACTTCTAGTTTTTTTTATGCTTCTCCATCTGAAACTTCATTATCATCTTTTGCTCGTCCAAGTGTTAATCTTGAAGTAGTTCTGAGCCAAAGTGCATAATCTTAAAGAATAGTATTCATTTTTTTCTTTCTTGTTCAGTGCTTGTAATTCTTTATGGAAATCTTCAAATGCCTCAAAAACATTTGATTTGACATCAGAATGATCATGTTGACGATCATCTAGTGTCACGTAAAAAAATTTCAATTATTTTTCTATGCTTGTGGAATCATTAGAAGATGGTTTTCCACTTAATGAAAGTAGTGTAACACCAACATCTGCTCCGGTTCAAGTTGCAAACTTATCTGCTTGTTGGGACAAACTAATTTTCTTTTTGAGAAACTAATAGTGCATGCTTTCTCAAACTCAATTAACTTCATTTCAATCTTTTGGTTACACCTTTTGGTCATGTTTTCCATTTTAAAAGAAACTAATTACAGAAGAAAAAATATATATGGAAAACATGGCCAATAAGAAAAAGATTGAAATAAAGTTGATTGAGTCTCAGAACGCAAGTATTGTTAGTTTCTCGAAAAGGAAAATACATTGTTTTAGTATGCATATAAGATAACAACTTGGATTGATGTATATGTTGGTGTTATGATTTTTTCACTAGTGTAAAACCATGTTTTGATTTACAATAAACAAAAAAAAAAGATATTTTTTTAGAGAAACTAGAAGATCACTATAGTTAACATGTTAAGGGAAGATCGAATATCTTTGATGCTTGTCAAGATCTTTGTAAAGAATTTCAAAAGCTCTGAAACATAGAAATTTGCATAAAAACCAAATGTACAATCAAGTGACCCAATTGTTAATCCTAGAAAAATAATAAATAATTTGTGGGTGCTACAGGAACGCTCTTAATAACTAATATAATGCATTAACACATAAATAACCTGGACGGTCAGTACACCCATTTGAGACAAGCCATTGAAAGGAAGAACTACCAAACATTAATTAGCTTTTAGTGGGCAGTGCAAAAAGAGGTGATTCACTTTTCATTGGGGTTTCCATATAGGCAAAATCCTTTGATAAGGATAATGCCTCTCTTTTTGAGTTTATCTAGGATCAGACATGCAACTTTTTAGGAGTCTAGGTAAAACAATTAACTCAATGAGGTTTTCTAGTTCTCCCAACATGTTTCTAGGGCCTGTCCTTAAGCACACCATTTACACACCATCCTTGTTTGTATCATTCTTCCATAGTGTAATCACTTATCTTCCTATCTGGGGAAACATCCAAGTTTTACCCTCTAATGAAACAAAGAAATGGAGGAACCCATTGACTTCGTATTCTTGATGATTCCTTTTGAAAGAAGTTGCATTTATTATTAATTTTTAGACTTCATTAGCCTTGAATGCAGTTATTGAATCTTCTAATGTGGTCAAATATCATCTTTGTTATTAATATAGTTGTTGTTAGTCCTCATTGATCAATATACTAGTTTTTTTTTCATAAAATTATAGGTTATGAAGTTCTTTTGTTATTTAGTCAATTTTTATATTTTTTCATCTTTAGGTTCAATGATGCTTTGTGTTGTCTAGATTGATAAGTCAATTAAAATCTTTTATTGAACAATGTAAATGTGATGGATCCAAGAAAACCATCTTCCACTCATAATTCCACATAGATCACAAAGTAATATAGATGAATTGAACCTAAAGCCAAATGAAAACAACTATGTTATATATTTATTTGCATATATAATGTTAATTTTTTGTTTTGTGTAGAATTTCTCCAAATGTGACTCAAGAAAAAATATGTACATTATACCTCAATAAATCATTAGGATATGATATTACATCCCCCCTCCCCCTCCCTTGGTATAGTCATCAAGAATATCAATCATAGAACATCCCAACTTGTAGCATTCTTTCACAGTGTAATCACCCTTTTTCCTGTTTGGGCAACAACCATGTTGTGCCCTCTAGTGAAACAAAGAGATGGAGGAGCTCATTCACTTCCTAGTCCTTATGATTCCTTCTAAAATAAATTGTATTTAATGTTACTTTCTAGCGTTGAGTAGCTTTATTAAAGTTGTTAAATTGGACCCACTAAGTGAGATTTCATTATGTATGTTGTTGAACTGATCACTTCCCTTTTACATCACCTATATCACTTTAAGTATTTATCTTTAAGATTTCCTTTATGTAATATCGACAACTCTTTTGCCAGTAATGTTAAATTCATGTAAAGCTTAGTTCCAAAAATTGGATATTAATGTTGGATGCCCCATTTCATACAAGAACAACTGTTCTATTCATAAATGAGATAGAAATTCACTACCAAAAACATCAAGCAGAAGGACATGAATTGACTATGATCAATAGGAAAATGGTTAGACAGTATAAAGACATATTCTTCAAAAGGAAAATTTAAGCACAAAGAAACTAAAAGGAAGGAAGTTTAGAGCTCAAACTTAAATCTTAAAGCATTAGTTATGCATTGCTGCATTCACAAATATTTTGTCATTCACGCTCAAGATTTAAGTCCCAATTAAAAATTGCACTTGGGGGTTTTGTAGAGTGTATAACAAAAATAATGAATGCATTAACTTTTTGTATTAGTAATACCTTGTTTGGTACATTCTTACATGCTATGTAGAACTAATGCAAACAATAGTTACACACTCAATTGTGTACTAAGATGTTTCTTACTAATACCATGGATTTCTAGGTATTAGTAATGCAAGGAATTTTAATATATGCTTCAAGACCTAGGGGTGGTAATTACACACGTTGGTCACACTATGATGAGTCATAATGGGTTAGAACAACAATTAGTTATAGAAATGGGTTAGGTAGTGTGTTACATTATGGGTCAAGACCCAATCCAACCCAATTTTTACTAACCTTATTTGTTTTTTTTGTTCTTCTAAACTATTTCAATACCTAATCAATTTATATTTTTCTCTTTAGTAGATATATTAAAACATATTCAATTGATAAAAGAGTTTTAAGAAAATTTTGACAAGATTTTTCATGAGCTCATTTGGGTAACATATCTACCCAATGTTTAATGGGTTGAAATAGGTTGAGCTAATGAAAAGGTGGGTCACTAACCCTCCCAAAGTTAAATGGGTTGGGAGGG
This sequence comes from Solanum bulbocastanum, assembly GCA_037074985.1. Taxonomy (NCBI): domain Eukaryota; kingdom Viridiplantae; phylum Streptophyta; class Magnoliopsida; order Solanales; family Solanaceae; genus Solanum; species Solanum bulbocastanum. Next base: position 15,591,423 of record CM073602.1, on the reverse strand, counting down.
TTGGATTGGTTGGGGTTTGATGTTCCATCCCTATAAAGACCCCATTGCCCCCTCAAAATATGTTTTACATCTTTTCCATCGTATTTGTAACACTCCAAAAATTTTTGACCTAAAACTCGAACCCTTCTTCATTGTGAACGGAATTTTTCCAAGAGATTTTAAACTATCTTAGGTGTTAAGGTCACTAGATGTAGCACCCTGAGTTTCAAAAATAATTGAAGAGAAGTTTGTTCAAGTCACCCATCATTTTCTTAAGTTTTGGGTCAACTTCAAATGACCACATCTTTTATCACATAAAGATTAGGTGGCCCATGAACTATCAAATTAAAGGTCTTTGATTCCTTTTTCAAACATCACCAAATTTTCTAAAATTCGAGCTCTGAGCAAAAAGTTATGACTGATTTACTAACGACGCTCACACCTAGCAGCAGCTCCACGATGGCTCCGCGTTATGGAGCCAATACGTACCTCACTGCCTGTTGGAAAATTATTTCGATTCCCAGCTCATTTTATTTATTTATTTAAGGGTATCTTAGCCCTAAAACTCCTTAGGAGGTTATCAAAATTACCCTAAATTGGTAGAAAAATAAGTTTTCATAAATCAAATCCTCTCATTCACTCCTAAAATTCTACGCTCAAGAAATTGAAGAAACACTAAGGATAGGGGTCATCTTCCAAGATTTTCCTTCAAGTTTCTTAAAGAAGATTGTTCTTCCAGGTATTTAAGCTTTCATAGTGTTGGGCTTCTTCGCCCTCACGCCAATCATGTAAAATTTCATCCATGAATTCTTTTTAAAGCTGATTGATTGAGATTCTTAATGAATTCTTGAGGTTTAGCTTCACTCTTCATTAATGGCAACTTGTTGAGTTCTTGAGGTGAGGGTTTTGCAAATGAGTGTTATTCTTATTGTGTTTTGTGTGCGTTTCATTGAAAACGTTCTGGGTGTATGAAAATTTGTGAATTGGGATCATAGAATTGCATAGGGTATGAATTGAATCGAGTTGGGAGTGTAAGTATAGATCGGGAAAATAATTGCACCAAGGTCAACATCACCAAGACGCTTACGATTTTTCAGTTTTCAGATAGTCAACCCATCTCCACATCGCGGAGAGGATACGAAGTCCTCTGCCTCAAAAATTATTTTGCGTCAAAAAAGTTAATTCATCATATGTGTCATGCTAGTGACCTCCAGTTTGTTTTTTCGCTAGTATCTTATTCTCAACTATCTAAACTTCATTTAATCATTGAGAGATCTTATATCCTAATCATAATCCTTTAATCTATACTTCAAATTCGAGGTAGAGTTTAGAGTAAAGTGGGAGAAAGTCCCTTTGAGTCTTTTCGAGGATTCTTCTACAATTACTTATAATTTTTTTCAATACTGGAGTAAGTGAGTATGATAATTAGAAGAGTGTATTCATGAGTCTACATTATCATTGAAATCCTTGAGCCGTTGATGCCCACAATTTCGCATGAATTCCATCAATTAAGTATCTTTGGGAGGAGTAGTATCTTCGAGTTCTTATTCTTTTATATTGATTCCCTAACCTATTTGAGACTATATTCCTAATTATGGTACTACCATATATATACATGAAGGTTTTTGAGTTTAGTCGTTCATGCCCATAATTCCACATGAACCCCATAAGTCGAGCATTTTTTAGATGAGTAGTATCATTGAGTCCTTCAGTTCTTGAGTTTCAAGTATTGAGCTCTATATATGGTTATTGAAACCCTTGAATTAGTCATTCACATCCATAATTCGGCATGAACCCTATTTTGAGAAGTCTTTTAAAATTATTTATAACTTGTTTAAAGACTTGAGTAAATGACTATGAAGATGAGGAGAGTCGAGTTTCATTTTTTAAAATGTGTATATGGGGACTAAGTATTCCCAAGAGTAAATGTTTTTACATTTAAAATAAGAGTAAACTTCGATTTTCGAATGAATTCATGAGAAGCTTTAAGCACTATCTCTTTTAAGAGAACCTTTTGTGTAATAATCTCAAAGTTTGAGGATGAGAAAATGTTTTCAAACACAAGAGCATGCATCATATTTTTGGAGTAGTATTGAGCACCGATGTGGGGATGAGTTCTGACATCTCAAAGTCATTATAAACCATGTATGCAAACATGGGTAAAAAGGATCATACTTTTTATGAACCATTGTTTTTATATTTTTATGTAATCCATGATAATTATGAACTTGAGATGCTCGGTTATATAACACTTTCTTTTTCTTTATTAAGTTTTTCCACCCGCAACTTCATTGTAAACTTTTGTTCCTCCAAGTGTTTACTTGGAGTTATTTTTAAGCAATGATGCATAATCATAAACATTATTATTCTATTTTATTTTTCTTGTTTAGTATTTGTAAATTTTTTATGGAGATCTATCTTCAAAAGCCTCTAAGCCATTTGATTTGACTTCAGCCTAATTAGGTTGGTGATACCCTTGTTTCATTTTGAAATTTTTTTCAATTATTTCTTTGATACTTGTGGAACAATAGGAAAGTGGTTTTCCACTTGGTGAAAAGACCACTACATCAACATCTGCTTTGGTTCAAGTCGGAAGTTTATATACATTATGAACAAGGTATTCTTTTGATAAACTAACAATGCGTGCTTTCTCAGACTTAATGAATATAAGCTTGCAACTCGGGCCGAAGGGAATGTTGGTTTTATAGTCTTTTCAGTTAGTGTAAAACCATTTTTCTATGCTTCCACACGTATAGAAAAAATAATGGAAAATTTTTCAAAAGTTAGAGTAGAGGATTTCAAACATGATTATACTTAGGGAAATTCTAATTGGCTTGACGCATTGGAATATATCCATAAAAAATTGCGAACATTGGACGAACAGAAAAAAAGTGAATACTAATGTATAAGACATACACCCTAACTCACAAATATGTCTAGATAAATATATGGAGGAGCAGAAGCTAGCAATTAAGTTGTAGGTTGAGGTTGTTAAAGGAAAAAATAGGAAGTGTTATTTTGGAATGCATTTTATTTTTAATACAAAAAAACAAACGCCTCATAAAAAATAATATTAGCATAAGTATGAAACTATTACATATACACTCTATTCATTATTATTTTTATATATCCTATTAGAGGACCCCTTGTATTTTTGTTTGTAGGTTCATCATTTTTTGGTATAACTCTTATATACAACAAGTTGGCCTTTGTTTTATTAATGGAACTCTTTCATTGATTAATACAATAAACAAACAAATTTATTAAGGGTAAGAGTTGTGTTGGTAGTGTTGTTATGTCCTATTGTTTATCATATATTTATGTAACCCATCTCAATCAGACAAATTTTTGTGTTGGATTGGAAAATGTCTCATTTTTTGATTAAATCTATTTTGACATGCCAAATTCATTTTAAATTGAAAATTAACCTGCTTGGCTAACCAATATCTTAATACATTTGCAACCTCAACGTCCACTATGGTAAAGATATTTTCATGTGCAGATTGTAATGCATTGACAATTTATGAGGGAAATTAATAATTAAGGGATTGTTATTCACTGATTAATAATTTAGAGATTGTTATACATTAATTTATTAATTTCTTTGAAATAATATTTTTTTAACTATCTACATACCTAATGCACATAATTTTATTCCACAATCTAATCAATATAAAATAATACTAGTCGTTAGTAGTTGTTTTATAAACTCATCTTACAAAATATTCCACCATCTCATTGAGAGCTAGCTTAGGTGTAAAATCTAAATGCATCAATCTTTATAGAGTTGGAAAATTGAATGAATACTAATAAGTGAACGAGTGTTCTCTTTGATCCATTACGTTCATTTTGTTCATTAGTTCAGTAAAAGTCTTCAATCAATTTACTAGTCTAAACAACACAAAAACTTATTAAATTTTAAAGATGAAACAAACAAAAAACTAACTTATTTACATAAGAACTTTATAACCTTCTATATTGTTGTCTAATATTCATATAAATTGGTGATTGAAGACTAAAAAAATGAGGCCTAATAACATAGAAAAGATTTGAATATATTAGAAAACTCAATCGCTAGTAAAGTCTTCTCCAACAGTTGCTCCAATTTTAAAAACACCAGTTAGAAACTCCATGATACATGAGTTTAAGAACCGTCACGAACCATTTCCTCAAGTCATGATGACACCTACTACAATCAACCAGTACGTAAGCCAAATTGTAACCTATAACAATAAGTAATGAGTGTAAGGGTAGAAATGAGAAGAAATAACACTATAACAACAAAACAAGATACAAATGGATGCAAATAAAACATATATACAAAAGATCCCTCCAAAGCTAGGAGCAAGATAGCAATCAAAAATAAGAGTGCAAGTCCCAAAATTGGACAAAAAGCAAAGTTATCTCAAATAGCAAATGACTAGTTGTATAATAAACAGAAGGAGACCAACAAGTATAGAACCCCGAGTGCTCACCCTTGTCTTTGATCTGAAATGATGTTGATCGTATGAGAAATCACCACCGGTAGCTGGCACTAGGACCTGTATCACAAAATAGATGCAGAGTGTAGCATGAATATCATAAAAAAGGTACTTTGTAGGCATCATAGTGATGTGAGGCCAAAATACATATTTTTAATCAATATTCATCTCACATTTATTATTTATATATGTCCTTTTTGAGAATAAATTTTATGGATTGTGCTAAATAATATATTTTATTTGTAGGATTAAATTGGTGGAAAAATGAAGAAGTTTGGAGCTAAAACAAATTAAAAATTGAAGATTGAAAAAGAAAATTAAGCAAACAGTTTAATAGATTAAAATGAATAAAATATTATACTTATATATAAGGTGCATATTGCTGCAAATTGCGAATTGCAAAAGAATTTAAGTTGAAGGAATAAGCTTGCCACGTGGTAATTTTTAAAGGCACTGGCCAATTGATGTGTGGCGTAGAATCTATAATTTGAGGCGGTTTCAACTTTCACACGGACAACTCACGTGGCGAAAAAAAAAGGAATCCACTTCCTTTTGATTTTGGATTCCTAACTTAATTTGGACTCAATTATTTTATTTAGGGTTTTTTTTATAAATATTCCATAGAAATAATTATTTTAGGGGGATTGATACGAGATAAATAGGAGATACTTTTTAGGGTTCTTTTCTTCTTCTTATTTTGGGGTTAGACTTTATTACTTTTGTTTGAATTTTTGGCTTTGGAGATTAACTTACAATTTTAGTAATTCTTGATTTCCTAAGTTTGTTTTGAAGATTTTGACTTTGAAATTCTTGTTGAGATTCTAGGTTTATTCTTCTCATTACGTAAGTTCAAAATTTCTTTACCTAAAAACATGAATTATGTTCATCCTACTATGGGTAACTAAATTCATAACTAGGATTGTGGGAACAATGAGCAATTAACAAAGTATGAATAGCAAATACGTAATTCTCGAATAGTGTTATTGCATGCATTGATAATTCTTTTGTTTAGAAGTTTTTTTAGTGGTTGAAAACATTAGAACGCCTTGTTGCTACTTGCTGGACCAAGGAGGTGGTTAATAAGAAAAGAATTATCAACCTAGATTTATTTTGATACTATCTAATAGTATAATGTCGATTGGTACGAGGGTGAAAACTAAGCCATACATCGATGTGATGTCTAATATGAGGTAAATGTAAGGGTTAGTAAATTATACACACGTAGCCGGACCAAGGTGCGGGGTGAAATTCTCAAGTTTTTGGACCAAGGAATTAGAGATACCTAACTTATCACTTTGCATGTAATACACTAGGAAAGGATTACTATTACTAGTATTACCGTGTTATGAGCTTATGGGAACACGTGCACCCTAGTTTCTCTCTCATCTTGAAAACAACTAAAGTTTGAAATCTTGCTCACTGATTGTTCACATAATTTCCAGAATTTGTTTCACAAACCCCCCCCCCCCCCTTTAGTTACTTGTTTTGGAAGTCCGTTGACTAAAAGAGTATAATTGTAAGTTAAGTTTAAGTCTAAACCATATTCCTCGTGGGATCGACCCCAACCTCCAGGTTGGGTTCTTTACTTGATAACGATCATTTATACTTCAATAGGGAGGTGTAATTTGAGCGTATCAAATTTTGGCGCCGCTGCCGGGGAATAAGGCTTTTAGATTAAGCTTAACTAAATTGTTGAAATTTCGTCAATTTTTTCCTAAATTTACATTATTTGCATAGGTTTCAACTCTAGTGTATGCCAAGTACACGGAGTCGAGGCGAATTCTTGACCCCTACGATCCTGAACTAAGAATGACTTTGAGAAAAATAGAAAATCTAAGGATACACAATAATCCAATTAGAGAGGGTCAAGGGGACTGAACCGAGTAACTAAGGTGTCTTGTCACGACCCAGACCATCGTGATTGGCACCCACACTAACAATCTGGTGGGAGAACCACTACTACAATCCAAACCAAGCAATCAATCTAAAAACTAAGGCATATATAAGTCAAACAATAAGGAAAGAAAATAGAGTTTCCATAAACTCTAACAAAAGTCAATAACTAACAAATGCAGAAGAATTAACCTAGAACCTAAAAGTCAATGTACGAAAACTCTAATAACGACAAGTCTAAGAGTAAGGGGTACAACCTCGAAACTAAACAACACCTTAAACAAAAGTTTGAGTTTGAAAAGAATGAACTTAAATAATAAAGATCCATGGTAGCTTGAAAGAATTTTCTCACCCTTGAACCCAGTCACACTCATAGTCACCTTGTTGAGGTCTATCAATAGCCACCTGAAAATGCCCTGTACTCAACAAAGAAAGAGCAAGTGCAGTATCTGTACACAATCACCGTGTACTGGTAGGATCACATGGATATCCCACTAAGTGTAACATACATTAGTTGATACAACAATATAATCACATGCACATATCAAACATATACAATATCATTAACATATACGTACAATGAACAACTTCACGATTCTCAATAATACACATTGGTTATCAATTTAGAGCAACATACCATCTTCCAATATCAATCATCATTATATATGAACGAACTTATCAAAAGTAGATACACAATATAATTCAATGATCCGCTCATGGAACCCAAACCCAAACAGTTAGCATGCCAGAACGTGGCAATCCGATCTCATATTCATTCATGAACGTGGCAATCCGAACAAAGTTAGTTTTGCCAAAACATGGCAGCCAATCCCATATTTATGTCGAAACATGGCAACCGATCCCAGTTAGTGTGTCAGATCGTGACACCCGCCTATTCAACAAACCATAATCACAATAACAATGTATATTCTTAGAATCATACAACAAGAGGTGATTCATGACATACAATTATTCAATTATCCTCATTTACAACAAGTGTGATCAATAATGCAACATTCACATACATATATGTATCATAATGAAGCAAGAACAAACATACATCATACAATCATAGAATCACCATTATCACCTTCCTCAAATCCAAGCTTGAATCCCCTAAGGCACTTGAATCTTCCCTTTCTCGCTTGTTCTAGGTCTACAATCAACAATTTATATGCAAGGATCAACAATCAAATGTCTAATTATCTCGATTATAACAAACCCAATAACCCTGGACAAAACCCAAGATCCTAATAACCAATTTAGGGTTGTTTCCACCATATAATCTTTACCAAAACCCTCCCCTATCAATATTTATCCATTCAATTACATTCTACGAATCGAAAAATAGATTCGGGGAGTGAAAAGCTTACCTTTAGCCTCAAGAATGGTGGAAAACACTCAAGAACTCGTCTGGGGTTGTCTCCTTAGCTCTAAAAATTGAAAAGTGCCAAATAAAAGTCGTTTAGGGGTTTATTAACGACTTTAAGTCGCGTCTGGCCTGCCACGATGGACCCATCCCGCTACAGTGGTCCAGCTCTGGCGCCTACAATCCTGCTCTAGCGGCCTACACATATACAGAATGTTACCTGTTATGGTTAAGACCATTTTTGAGAGTTCTACTGGCCCAAATTCGATTATGTAAAGTCGTAGAGGTTCCTTAACATCTTAGCTATCTGATCATGTGGTCTGAATTATAATTAGATCTTTCATTAATTACCATATTTTTCTACACCTTATTGACTCCAATTTCATCCAAATTTGTATTAGGTTGGGAAATTCCAAGTTACCACGAAAAAGTTTTCTAGCCCCAATTCATTCTTCATTGACTTTTCCCTAACAACAAAATCAGGTCGTTACATGTCTGTGTCGTGGCGCCATGTTAAATTAAGCGCTAATTAGGAGGCAACCCAATTAGTAGTGTAACTTCCTATTTTATTTTATTTTTATTTTATTAGTGTCACTTTTTTTTCTTTTGGTCTTTTTTTTTTTTTTTTTTTTTTTTTTTTTTTTTTTTTTTTTTAGATTAGGGGAAGTCTGAGTACCAAAAAAAAAAGGAGCATGTTTGAGCTTAAGTGTGGGGTGACGCCCCTTGATGAAAATAAAGAGAGCATGCTACTAGCTATCCCTAAAGGCCTCAGGGAGTTTTCCTAACCCTTGTTTTAAATTTTATTTAATTCTTTGGGGACATAACATATTTTTAAGTGTGGGGTTGAGGAATAAATTCCTAGTTTTACTGTTTTATTGAGTATTTTTTTTAGGATGGTTCCTTGGCTTTTGTTTTCGGTTCTTTTCCGGAGGATAGTCTCTCTGAATTGAGTGTCTCTTTTTTTAGGAATGCATTTTATTTTTAGATTTTATTTTTATTTTTATGTTTTTGGAAAGATAAGAAAAGACTCTTTTGAGTTTTGTGATACTTAATATTTGGGCCTAATTTTGAGTAGTACTTTCTTGTGAATGCTTGAAAAAAAAATGCCAACTCTTTGACATCTAAGCTCATGGTTGTGACTTTGTATATAAATTATTTCATTTTGTAGTTTGTTATGATTTGTCTCTCTTAGAAGTTGAATTGATCTATCTTGATTGATTCTTGTGCCATGTGTGATGAGAATTTGTTTATTCCATGTTTTACATATTAGTCTAGAACTTGCCTTGCATGTTATTGAAGCAAAATAAAAAGTGATGATTTGTTTAAGAGATGATAATAGGCTTCCTTTGATTTGGCTTGTAAATTTTAGCCTTTTCAGATATTTTATCAATAGTTAACCCTTTTGGGCCTGTAGCCTTTTGTTGGTAGCCATATTTTGCCCTTGACTAGTTTGTGGAATCCCTAGTTTTTGCACCTTGCTTCCTTGAACATTATAGCATAGACTTATTCTAATTATCCATTCTGAGAAAAAAGGGATGGTTGAGTGAATAGGTAATCAATGATAGCAACAAAGTGCTTAAAAGCCCTCTTTGAAAGAATGTGAAATGAAAAAAAAAGAACAAAAAAATGTGACATGAGAAAAAAAAAAGTTACCTTGATGATGGCCCTGGTTCTTCCAAGGACATCGTGCACCTTAACACATGTAAAATACGTAAGTGTAGGGTGGCTGTTATGAAGGAAAACTTTAAAAAAAAAAATTGGAAAAAAAAAAAACTGAAGCATTCTTGAGACGATGAGAATTACATGTGGAATAATTGTTGAAGAGAGGGCTGAAAATAAAGAGAAGAAAATAATGGGTGATGAAGTCTAAAATTGCAAAGTGCTTGAGGAAGTGTAAGTAACTATTATATAGTTTTCCTACCTGTCCCCTAGCCTACATTACAACCCGTTAAAGTCCTATTTGATTCTATTCAAGCATGCTTAATTAGTGGAGATGTACATAATGGACAAGCCTATGGTTCTTTGTGCATGCATGTGAATTTTATTTGTGAGTGTGAGATTTGTTCTTGATATGAAGTCCTCAATTTATATTCAATCTTTTGAATTGAGTGTTTGAACTATTTCTTTTTGTGAGGGCACTTGCTTCATGACAGATAAGTTATTTTATTAGTTTTCTTTGATGAGAGTAGGTGAGCGAGCTTAAATTTGATGAGTGCAAAGTCTTTCCTTGAGGTTAGGAGGTTAGAAGTTTGTTGTTCATTTGGATGTCTTGTGTAATGATTAAGAAGTCTACTTGATGTTTTGAAATTGATATATGACCTAATTGTTTGTATTAACCAAAGTGATGACATTCTTATTTTGATGAGCTTTATTGTTTGCTCGAGGACGAACAAAAGTTTAAGTGTGGGGTATTGATGTGAGGCCAAAATACATATTTTTAATCTTTATTTGGCTCACATTTATTATTTATATTTGTCCTTTTTGAGCATAAATTTTATTGATTGTGCTAAATAGTATATTTTATTTGTAGGATTAAATTGGTGGAAAAATGAAGAAGTTTGGAGCTAAAACTATTTAAAAATGTAAGGTTGAAGAAGGAAATCAAGCAGACACCTTAATGGATTAAAGTGAATAAAATATTATACTTAAATATAAGGTGCATAATGCTGCAAATTGTGAATTGCAAAAGAATTTAAGTTGAAGGAATAAGCTGCCACGTAGCAATTTCTAAACGCACTGGCCACGAATCAACTTTCACGCGGACAGCTCACGCGGAGGAAAAAAAAGGAATCCAATTCCTTTTGGTTTTTGATTTCTAACTTAATTTGGACTCAATTATTTTATTTAAATTTTCTATAAATAGTCCATAGAAATAATTATTTTAGGGGGATTGTTAAGAGATCAATAAGGGATACTTTTTAGGGTTCTTTTCTTCTTCTTATTTTTGGGTTACACTTTATTAGTTTTGTTCAAGTTTTTGGATTTGGAGTTAACTTGAAATTTTAGCAATTCTTTATTTCCTAAGTTCGTTTTCAAGATTTTGACTTTGAAATTCAAGTTGAGATTCTTGGTTTATTGTTTTCATTACGTAAGTTCATGACTTCTTCATCTAAAAATATGAATTGTGTTCTTGCTACTATGGTTAACTAAAATCCATAACTAGGATTGTGGGAACCATGAGCGATTAACAAAGTATGAATAGTAACTAATTAATTCCTGAATATTGTTGTTGCATGCATTGATAATTCTTTTGTTTAGAAATCTTTTTAGAGGTTGCAAACGTTAGAACTCGCCTTGTTGCTACATGTAAGATCAAGGAGGTAGTTAATAAGAAAAGAATTATCAACATAGATTTAGTGTGATACTATCTAATAGTCTAATGTCGATTGGTGTGAGGGTGAAAACTAAGCCATACATCGATGTGATGCCTAATATGAGGTAAAGGTAAGGGTTAGTAAATTATACACACGTAGCTAGACCAAGGTGCGGGGTGAAATTCTCAAGTTGCCGGACCAAGGAATTAGAGATACCTAACTTATCACTTTACATGTAATACACTAGGAAAGGATTACTATTACTAGGATTACTGCGTTATGAGCTTATCGAGAACACCAACACCCTAGTTTCTCTCTCATCTTGATTACATATAAAGTTTGAATCTTTCTCACTGATTGTTCACATAATTTCCATAATTTTTTTCACAAATCCCCCCCCCCCCCCCCTTTTTATTACTTGTTTCGGAAGTACGTTGACTAAAATAATATATTTGTAAGTTAAGTTTAAGTCTAAACCATATTCCTCGTGGGATTGATCCCAACCTTCAAGTTGGATTCTTTACTTGATAATGATTGCTTATACTTCTTTAGGGAGGTGTAATTTGGGCGTATCACATAGGCCGACTAAGCAAGAAAGGTAAACACAATATGAAAAGATTGAACATACACACAAATAAAGGTCAATGTGGAATTTAAAGAAAAGCGTACGAGCATACAAAAATTATATCTAAGCACAAATAAACTAGACATAGTTTGACCTCCATAATGCTAGAAGGTACACTACTGCGCAAGATTAAATTAAACTCGAGCGGACTCCAACAAGCCTGACAGGTACATAAAATAGCTAAGTCTACTAGAGAGAAGTACCACTGATAAAAATCCAAAAAGTGAAAGTTTGGTTGCCATCCCAAGTAACCATAACACCCAGAAAGGGACCACCTAACCAGCCAATCGAATCCCAGCCCAGCTAGCAAGAGTTAACTAGAGGGTATGTAGAAATGTTCTAGGCTACCTAGCCAGTCAGTCTACACTCGGGGGCGTAAGCCGCCCATCTAACAAAAGTGATCCAGAGGTGTGTCGACTCTTCAAAGGATCTATATATGTCAAGGCTTCCAAGTGAATCAGTCCACTCCTAGAGGTGTATGTCACCCACCTAGTAAGAGTGACCTAGGTGCATGCCGACTCTATCATGATAGTATATTTTAACTCTGGGCTTTGATAGTTAAATAATTAGTATCTTCAATGCCTATTTATGTCGTATTGTGATAATACTTTTATGTTTTGTAGCTATAAATTGTGACGGTCAAGGAAATGATTAATACTTTAATAAGAGGCCAATAACATCGAAAGGAGTACAAACTCCCAACTGGTAGCACCTAACAAGAAAATGGATCACCTAATTGCTCAGCCCATACAAATTTTAACAGTGTTTAAAGAGAAAATATCAAGGTATGTTGGCAAAGAAAGTATGCATAGGTGATGCACCGTATGTGAAAAGGTGATCCCAAATTGCTTCGCCGAAAGTGACTCTGTATTGAGCAAAGATAAAAGTCAAACAGGGCTAACAGGGTGGAAATCGGCAAGCCACTGATCGTGAAAGGTGAACTAAATCGAGTTCGCTGATTCAGGCTCAAACACCTAAAGGCTGAAGTTGTGAAATGGCGATCCACCGATCATGCTAGATGAACCTGACTAATGTCGTCAAATGGGATGCGAGGGGCATTCGGGTTAATTTTTAGGGAATGTATAAATAGTTCTAACAAGTGAGAAAATGTATTTTTTTGCCTAATCTAGATTTTTGATATTGAGCAGTAGACTTTTTAGTACGTCTCTTAGTTTTTTGGTTTTAAAATACTCTCGTCAAAGACATTTGAAGGTTCAAATTTAAGTGGGTGTTGAAGATTCTTGCTAATTATCAACATATAAATGGCTGAGAACATTATGGGTATAATTTATTTCCTTTTTATGATGTTTGGCTAAAACACCAAATCTAGGGGTGTGATTATGTGGTTTGGTGTTGATTTAATTTAGTGGGTCTTGTGCCTTGCTTTTATTTATAGTTGTTCATTCATGGATTTGAGTTGTTTAGTATGGGGTTTAACTTAGGGGGTTAAGATGGCCAACTTAATCTTAGCTTAGATGTTCACTTGGTACTTGAAAGAGACCGGTTAAAGTAGGTAGATATATCAATGCTTGTAATTTAGGGTTGATTTCTGTTGTTTGCTTGAAAGAGATATTATAGCTTAATTCTATTTGCCAAATATGCTTCAAGGAGAGATGTTAATAAGGATATGGGTTGTTTTAGGATTTACATAGATAATACCCAAAGAAGATTCTATGATATTATGTTTTGAGATTGAACAAAGATTAGTGTCATTGGAGATTACCTAGCCGACAAGCACGTAAACCCCTACTTGACATCAATACCAATCCCCACACCCCATAGATTGTCTCTTAATTATGAAACCCTTGTTTTTGTTAGCATGGCTAATTTATAGAGAATAATTTTATATATTCATGTTAGTAATGTAAATAAGTGTAATTATATAAATTTGTTGAAGTTATCATAGAGAATAATATTGTGATAGAATAGTTGATATGGAGGGATAGCATAGCAGATTTAAGGGGATTTGTATGAAAGATTTAGAAGGATTGAATAGTTGATCTTTAGACATAGGAATAACAGATATTTAAGGATGGGTAATGTGTATACTTTCGATATAAAGGAAAGACTCTCACTTTGAGAAGCATTCATCAAAATCTTTACGTGGTATTAGAGCCTTCTCTTTGTTGTGTTGTATCATAGAGTTTTCTTTTTGAAAGCTTTTTTTTGTTGACTATTCATCGACAATTATTCTTATCGCCTAGGACTCTTGGTCTTTGTCATTCTAGTTTTTTCTTGACTCATTGTATTTCTAGTTTTTATAGCTATATAAATACCTGAATTCACATCACTTCGAATATTTCAGTGTTCTTTATGATGGAAAGAATCATTCTTCTTGGGAATTTCAATTCAAGTTTTTTGTCACCGGAAAAGATATATGAGGTCATATAGATGGTAGTGATCCTGCTCCTACTAATCCTACCAAGTTAGGTGAATGGAGGATTAAAGATGATCGGCTACTGACATGGATTTTAGGGTTAATTGGCCCTCTTATTGTTCTTAATCTACAACCTTACTAGATAACTAAGGCTATGTGGGATTATATACAGAAGGTTTACAACCAAGATAATAAAACAAGATGCTTTAAGTTAGAGTTTGAAATTGCTAATTACTCTCAATGAGGTCTCTCTATTAAGGATTGTTATTCTAGATTTCAATACTTATGGGCTGAATTTACAGATATTCTTATGCATAATTACCTTCTAATCATTGTTTGTAAATGAGGTAGCTCATGAGCAAAGCAAGCAAGATAATTTTCTCATGAAATTACTGTCCGAGTTTGAGAGTGTTTGCTCTAACTTGATGAACATGATCCTTCTCCTCCTTGGATGTTTTTTTTTGGGGAACTACTTCATTAAGAGCGCCATCTTGTCCCACAAAATGCTTAAAAGAAAGAAAATTATGTAACTGTTGCATTTGTATCTCAAGGTAAAGGAAAGGGAAGGGATATGACTAGAACTCAATGCTACAGTTGCAAGGAATATAGTAATATTTCGAGCAGTTGTTGTAAGAAGTTCTGTAATTAGTGTAAACAAGAGCACATAAATAAAGAATGTTCCAAATGCCCTCAAAACCATAGGGTAATTGCATTTCAAGCTAGGACAAATGGTTCAACTCATCTTCATTAAGAGCTCTTACTATTAAAATAGTACAAATGATCGTGTCTGCCTTTTCAACACTGAGCTTACAAGGAATAATGTCTAATCTAAATTTTGGATTGTTGATAAGGTGACACCAACTAAAAAAACATACTAAAAATGTTTTTGAGTAGCAAGGTCCATCAGAAATATGGATTGCAAATGGTAGTAATTTACCAGTTACCATGGTTAGGGATATTACTCAACTTTCAAAAATGATTTTCTGTGACCAAAGCTCTCAACTAGTCTTATTTCAGTTGGACAATTGGTGGATAACAATTAAGATGTGATTTTTTCTCGAAATTGTTGTCCTGTGCAGGATCAGGTGTCAGGGATAATAATTTCAAAGGGGCATAAGGTCTGAAGATTGTTTCCTGGACACTGTTTCATTCCACATATTCTATCCTTTGCTTGTACTACTACAACTAATTAGATTGAGGTTTGGCATATGCGTCTAGGACATCCAAATTCTACTGTGTTGTCTATGTTGTTCTTGTTTATGAGGGAATAAAAATCAATTTTCAATTGCTTCCATTGATTGTTCTACTTTTAAATTAGGAAAAAGTAAAACTCTTCCTTTTCCTAATTTTGGTAGTTATGCTACAAAATTTATGAATGTTATTCATAGTGATATTTGGGGAATTTCACCAATTGTTTCTCATGGTCATTCCAAGTATTTTGTGACATTAATAGATTATTATAGTCGGTTTACACATGTTTATTTTCTTCGATCCAAATATGAGGTATTTTCCATGTTCAAGACACTTTTGGCTTACATTAAGACTCAATTTTCTACGGGCGCCAAATTATTAAGATCTGATAGAGATGGAGAATATAAGTCTTATGAATTTTAAAATATTTATTCTTGAGAATGGAATTGTCTCACAAAGTTATTGTCCATATACACCACAACAAAATGTGGTTCCTAAGTTTCAAATTTGTCAATATTTAGATGTCTCTTAGGCATTATTGATTGAGTCTCTATCCCATCCAAATACTGGGTGTAAGCATTGACTATTGTTTTCTATTAATTAATCTACTACCATGTAAAGTGCTAAATATTGAGTCTCCATATTATCGTCTTTATCACCAAAATGTTAGCTATGATAATTTTCATATATTTGGTTGTATTTTTTTGTGCATCTGCCTTCTTCTCACCATAACAAACTTTTTTGTTCAGTATACTAAAGGTACTTTTGAGTTATTGTACTTCACAGAAAGGTTTAATTTGCTATGATGCATGTAATGTGAAATTTTGTATTTCTAAAATGTTATTTTCTTTGAAAATTGGTAATTTTTTTTTACTCATGGCAAGTCATCTTTTGTTTCTCCTCTTCATCCTACTTTTGAGAAATTATCATCTTGTTTTAACTGGTTCAAACTTGGATTTGTGTATGAACGACGTCGACCAACTCTACCCCATCCTGAAATTGAATCCACCACCAGAGACTGCATCATAACTAGACTTTTAGAATTCTTCAAGGTCTAATCCTCCTAAGCCTACTCGGCAATCAACTTGAATATCTCATATTCCAAATTGGTATAACTTTTCCTTTACTTTATCCACCATTTCTGCCCCAACTTGTTACTCACAAGTTTGCCAGTATGAATGTTGGCAGAATGCGATGGATGAAGACCTTTTGGACCTTAAAGAAAATAAAACATAGGGTTGTTTCATGATCTTCAAATGTCCGTCCAATTGGATGTAAATGGTCTTATTCAAATAAAATTTATTCTGATGGAACTCTTGATAAATACAAAGTTTGTATTGTTGTTCTTGGTAATAAATAGGAGAATGATGTGGGCTATGAAGAGACTTTTGCACCTATAGAAAAATGACTATGGTGCGAACAAATATTGCCATTGCATCTTCACAAAATTGGTCTCTTCATCAAATGGATGTAAAAAATGCTTTTCTCCATTTTGATCTTAAAGAGGATATATACATGAAACCTCCACCTAATTTGTTCTCATTACCTATATGAGATGTATGGAAGATCCCCAAAATCTCAATTTTCTGACAATTCCTCGCGTAATTAGGTATTTTCTAGGAACATCTACTCATGGATTATTCTTTCATAGATTTTCTACTATTTTTATTACTATTTTTAGTGATTCTTAATAGGCACGACGTCCTGATACTCGTCGTTTAATCATTGGTTGGTGCACATTTCTTAGAAAATCATTTATATCTTGGAAGAGTAAGAAGAAAGATCGTAGATCATGTATCCAAATAATCAACAAAGCTTGAATATCGATCTATGTCTACTACTTGCACTGAGGTTGTGTGGCTACCTTGATTACTTGATGAGATGGGATTTCATCATCGAATCCTATTCTTCACCATTCTTATAATATTGGTGTTATTCGGATTACTACTTATTTGGCTAATCGTGAGAGAACCAAGTGCATCGAAGAAGATTGTCATTACATACAAGAAGTTATAGATAAAAGAGTCATTACTCTTCCGCACGTGTACAGTGGTCTTCATTTAGCTGATGCATTTACAAAATCCATGGAATGACAACACCATCAATTTCTATTAGGAAAATGGATGCGTCGAATAACATCAATCTAAGGGGAATGTTAGCATGATGAATTAATAAAGAATGATTGTATATATTAATGTATATAGTGTTGTAAATAAGTGAACTTATACAGATTTGTTATAGTAATTGTAGAGAATGATATTGTGATAGAATATTAGATTTAAAGGGATACATAGCAGATTTAGATGGATTTGAATGATATTGTGCATCTCTCATTATGCCTCCCACTCCTCCTCCTTTTCCTTCTATTGCTGGTATTATGCTTTCTAACATTACTACTTCCCATGCCCCCTTGACTCAAGCGTTAGTTTATCAGGGTTTGAGAAGGACAGGCCAACGGTGATTGATATGAAAATTGATAGGGTTATGGCCCCTTTGAGGGATAGGGTGACCCATTGTGAGGAATTTTTTGAGTCCCTCAAGATGAGGTTGGATAACCTCACTGCTCGATTAGAGGCAAAAGAGAAGGTCAAGGGTAGTTCTAGTATGCTTAACACTATTAGAGTTTAGCTTATTACCTTGTGAGTGTATGTTCACTAGATGTGATCTTCTGATATTTTGAATCTATGGGGTGATGTTCCCTTACCAGGTGTTCAATCCTCCATGCCACCAACTATGCCCAATAGTGATCCTTCTTCTAGTGTGAAACCAAGTAGAATAATTAAGGGTGTTGCAATTTTTGTTGAAGATGATGTTGATGATGATGAGTGGGCCGATGATGATTTGGATAAGGAGACCGATGAGGATTAGGTGAGGAGAGATGAGGATGAGCATACGATTATGCTCACACTTATGGTGTTGCAGGATACTGAGGAGATGATTGTCCAAGCTACCTTGGAGAAATCTGTTTAGGAGATCTCCGCAATCGGCACCTGTGGAGTCTCTTTAGACTCTGCCATTCCTCCTATGATATGTAGGGCACTGATGCCCCAGTTGATACCAAATTTGCTGCTACATGTGGTACTACAGTGGGGCTTTGCCCCAAATTATTCTACTCCTCCAAAGACTCCTCTAGTTAATAGAACTCCATAAGTATAGCCTGTCAAGGGGACATTATGACTCTTCCTCGCGTACTCTGTACTTTTTCATTAAGGAAACTACTTTTATTTTTTTGGGGGTGAGGGCCTTTATGCCAGTTTTCCCCTTTTGCTTTGTATTTTGTTATTTTTAAGTTTTGGTTGATTGTAGTTTTTACATTTTCTTATATTAGAGTTATTCATTTGGTTTTTGTTTATCTCTTGTTGCCTCCTTTTGTTTTCCCTCAAATTTGAAACTACCCCATAAATTTTGGAAATCGTTAAATTCTTGAGTTTTCATTGATAATATTTTGAGGATTGATTTTGTTCATTATCGATGTCTTGAATAGTACTCATGATGAGCATGACATATAGTGTTGGTGTTGTACGAATGAAATTGATGTCGTTGGACTTTTGAGAGATCTCTTTGAATCTTTTGTTGACTAACTGTGTTTTGATGTGAGCCTTGAAATGAACATATACGCTTTTGATCTTTTAGGGTTGTGCTAAATGAGTGTACTTCGAAGTGCCATGTGTGGTTCAGTCTCGCATGAAAGCATGTGTGTGGAATCCTAGATTTTTTTTTTCTAGTATAATTATCAAAACATTGGTAAATTTAAGTCGTGATAATGGGAAACAATTGGGGAACCCAAATTTCCATATAATTTGTGACTACTTTTCTAGGGTATGCATCCTATTTTTGCATCAGTTTGAGCCTAAATCATTTGTTGACAAAACCAAATTAAAACAACTTGAGCTAAATTGTCCCCAACTTGTAACTAAATTTTTTTTTTTTTGAAGCATTGTTATATTTGAATAGCCAACTTAGGCCAAAAGCCTAAGATGGGGGGGTGGAAGGGTAGGAGGAATGAAAGCCCAATGAATGGCAAATAAAGATGAAATGAGACTCAACTTTGAAATTGTTACAAAAAGAATGAACTCTTCCTAATAAAAAGAAAGAAAGGGAAAATAAAAATATTATGTTGAGCTTATTTGAAAATTGGAAATGAAAATAGAAGTTGATGAAATAATGGGGATTCCAAATAATGTGAGTGAAAAGTCGTCTTGATTTCTCAAATGAAAAAGAAAGATAAGTACTTGAGAAGAGGTGAAGATGATTGCAACCATGTTTTGAAAAGGTAAAGTCACTAAGCCAAATTGATAATACCTTAACCCTCATCCCTATTACAAGCCTAAAAGACCCTTAAGATCTTGCATGCAATAGGTTGTGTGATGATTGAAAAATATGGGCAAAACTTTGGGATGAAGCTTGCATGTATTTCTCATTTGAGAGAGTGAGAGTTGCATAGATTCCTTATTTATTTGTTGATTTTCTTTTTAAGAACATGCAATCGTTCTTGATGTGAGGGCACTTGAATGTATTTGTTCAAACATGGTCTTGCATTAGAAAATACGCTATAGTGAGGCTGAGCTCGTGTTAAAACCAACTAGTCATCACTTGAAACTTTTTGATCAGGATTGAGTGTAGCTTTTGATCAGGATTGAGTGTAGCATGTTGTTGAGAGTAGTTTTGTAATGACACTTGCATGTTAGGCACTCTCACTGAATATTTTTGTAGACACCCTTATTGAGCTAATTGTGTTCTTGATTTTCTTGAGGACAAACAAAAGTTTAAGTTGGAGGTAGTAATGAGTGGTAAATTTATACTCATTTAAGGCCAATTTAGCTCGACCATTAATTACCTCAATACCTAATTATGTCTTATTCTAGTGATATTTTGATAACTTACAACTATGAAGGCTAAAGTAAAATAAAAGGATGAATGTTTGAAAGAATGACAAAAAATGTACAAAGAAGTGTAAACAATAATTTTATAGTCACCAAAAAATAAAGGTGGATCTCATTGTAAGCATGACCTCGCCCAAAGTAAAAATGCATAACACTTGCATTAATTGAGGCAGGTCGGTGAACTCATAAAAGAAAAGGTGATTCACTGAATAAGAAGGGAAAAATTGTTATCCATCGCCAAAAGTGATAGTGCAAGGAGAAAATTTGAAGGCTTGAAAGGCGAACTAAGGTGGTACTCAGAAATACACTAAATGTGAAGGGAAGACTTGAATGAGGTCAGCTACTGAGGTTCAAACACCTGAAGTCTAGGGAAAGAAAACTGAGCTGGAGAGGAATTGGTGATCCACTCAATGTGATCGGCTTTCCCGACTAATGCCACTAAATGGGTAGCATATTGAGTTTTGGACCAATTTTTGGGAAACTGTAAACAACCCAATGGAAAGAGAAAAATAGAGGCCATGTAAGTTGCAGTAGTTTTTGGTGTATGTACAAGTGAAGAAAAACACTTTACCTTGTGAATAACACTTTCTAGTTCTCTTTCGTGTTTTTTCAACTTTATTTTTGAAATTAACAAATTGAAGTTGAATTCAAAGTGGGTTTGCTGGTAATTGCTTAATTTAATATTACCAATGACTGCTTTCATGAAAGGTATAATTGCTTTGTTTTTTGTGATAGGTGGCTAAAACCCCAGGATATAGGGGTGCAATTATGGGATTGGGCGTTGATTTAATGTTGTGGGTATTTGGTATGCACTATTTTGTTGTTGTTCGTACATGAATTTTGGCTTATTAGGATGAGGTAATTTATGGGTTAAGGTTGCAAACTTAATTTCTACTTCCGATCTCCGATTGTTGCTCTAAAGAGATTGATTGGAGTGGGTAATTAGTCTGATACTAGAAATTTATGTTTGATGTCTATAACTTGTTTGAAAATAGAGGTTATGGGTCGTATCTATTTTCCCTATTTCTGCATCAAAAGAGAGAATAGAGTAATGTATTGGGTTGTTTAGTATAGCATATAGATGAAATCAAAAGGAGATTCTATGCAAGGATGCTATGAGATCGAACGAAGATTAGTGTCAGTTAAGATGACCTAGGCTATTCATGAATGTTTAGCACTATAGAGAAACACAATTACCCCTATGTGACATTGATATCCAATCCATGGACCCCTATATTGCTTATTATTTTTGAAAGTTTCCGAAATATTAGTTTAATTGTTACCGTTGATAACAAAATCCTTTTGTTTATATTGGTGGAATCATCCAATCACTTTGTTTTTACTACTACAAAAAATGACCTTACATTCCAAATTTCTTGATAGGAATTTTCTACAATATTCAATTCTCTATGAGATTCGATTAGTGACTCTTAGTTGGGTATTTTTATTGACGACGATAGATGCCTCTTTTAATTGTCTTTGAAGAGTACATTTGAGCATTATCACAGATGGGGAAATAAAGAAGGTAAAAAAAGGATCTTGAATCTACTCTCCACGATAAGTCTCCACAAGCTGAAGACAAAATACTTCGATGAGTTGCAAAAGCCTCTAGGATAGAAGGGTCTGATTAGGAAAATCTGGAAACGAACAAACTTCATATTCTATAAATCATTTGGAAGATTTGAGCATGAGAGGGGGATAGTTTTCTAAAGGAGAAGCAAGGGTTAATAAGGCAGACATTCTAAGAGAGAGAGGAGATGTGTGATATTCATCTAAAAGGGTTGAAAAGCGTTTAAGTGTTCTTAACTTGCTCATAACAGATGCCTTAAATTAAATAACCATAATTTGTGCAAAATCTGAGATGAATTTTGACATCATAGGGATCATAATCCTGGTCTCCTTTATCAGATAATGAAAATTTTGATACTATCATTTGCTACTTACGCTACTCGATTATAGTTACGCATTGTTACTGGAATACTAAATCAAACGCAATATTTACTATACACATTTTTATTTTCTGGAAATATCAACCACAAATAAGTATAGGAGCTAGTAGGATCGACCTCAACTCATGTTAAGTTCTGTAATTGATTTCGACCATTTATACTTCTTAAGTGAAGTGTAAGTTTGGACGAATTAGTTTTTCATGGAATTCATCACTTTTTCGATTACCCATGCATGTAAAATAATTGATCACTTGTGCTTGTAAATGTAATCTATAACACAGTGGAATGCTTGCATATCGCCATCCAAGTTCTTTTATCTTGGTTAAAATTGTGAGTTACAGTTAGCTGTCATTGTTGCTGATTGACATGTGAACATGGAATTCTCCAAGCACTTTTAAATAGATTATAAGTTAATTTCTTAATAGTGGTCTTTCATTAAGCGTACTTATTCTTGAATATCCTAAATTAAAATGGTTAAAAGATCTGTTATATTTCAAATAAATAAAAGTACTCTTATTTTGTAGAATACTGTTATAAAAACTGATTTAACACATAATATTTTTGGTTTTATAAAGGATCCATGCTTCATCAAGTGAACTCTCAAAGTGAGGGATATTTAAAAAGTATTTTGTCAGCAACAAAGAAGGCATAAGATACATTTTTGTTATAAGTTATAATTAAGTTATGTTAAACTAAAAATCGTAATTAATGGTCATTTTGTTTAATTTTCGCATTGTTGTGCAATAGAAAATAAGGAATCGGAGTCCAACTAAAATAAGCAGCCTTCAATGTAGCTCCCAAAAGCCCATCACTTTTGAATATATTTGTGGGTTATTCAAGCACGAATAACTCTATTTTACGGTAGTTGTCAATTTTTTCTTTTGAATTAATAATTTTATTTTTTATCTCTAAACATATTATGTAATTAAAAATAAATTTGTCCAAGATACCCTTGAAATTAAAATAAAAATTGCATGACACAATTTATTTCTTACGAGGAAAAATATATTTACAAGAAAAAATTCACAGCACACAAATTATTTTTTAAAAGTCATAAATTCAATTTCAGAGCATTATGTCTTAAAAAGTCAAAATCCATAAGTTACGAAATGACTTAGTTTCTATAGAACTAATATTGATGGATACTTACGTTTAGTTTTAAAACCACAAACTTATCTCTGAGTGACATAACTTATCCTCATGAACTTTTGTCAAATAAGATAACATTTCTCTAAACTTATATTGGACAAGATAAAATGTTCTCTAAACTTATATTGGACAAGATAAAATGTTCTCTAAACTTATATTGGACAAGCCTGATAGGAACGTAGAATAGCTAAGTCTACAAGAGTGAAGTACCACAAATCAGAATCCAAAAAGTGAAAGGTAGGTTGCCATCCAATTAACAACAACACCCAGAAATGGACCACCCCACCAACCAGTCAAATCCCAACCCAGCTATAAAGAGTGAACTAGAGGGTATGTAGAAATGTTCTAGGCCACCTCACATGCCAGCCTACTCTCGGGGGCGTAAGCCGCCCATCTTGCAAGAGTGATCCAGAGGTGTGTTGACTCTTAATAGGATCTTTATATTTCAAGGAAGCCTAGTCAATCAGTCCACTCATAGGGGTGTATGCCATCCGCCTAGCAAGAGTGACCTAGGTGCATGTCCACTCTATCATGATAGTAGATTTTCACTCATTTGGGGCTTTTTTAGTTAAAAAATTAGTGTCTTCAATGCCTATTTACTTTGTATTCTTATAATATTTTAATGTTTTGTAGATATAAATTCTAAAGGTCAATGAAATGATTAATACTTGAATAAGAGGCCAATAACATCGAAAGGAGTACTAACTCCCTACTTGTAGTCGCCTAACAAAAAAAATGGATCACTTAATTGCTCAGACCTTACCAATGTTGACAGTGTTTGAAGAGAAAATACCAAGGTATGTCGGCAAAGAAAGTATGCATAGGTGATGCACCGAATGTAAAAAGGTGATCCCAAATTCCTTCGCTGAAAGTGACATTGTACAGTGCAAAGATAAAGGTCAAACTAAGCTAACGTTGTGGAAATCAGCAAGCCAGCGATCGTGAAAGGTGAACTTAATCGAGTTAACTTATTTGGGCTCAAATACCTAAAGGCTGAGCTGTGAAATGGCGAGTGCAAGGATTGAATGGCGATCCACCAATCATGCTGACGAGCCTGACTAATGTCGTCAAATGGGCTACGAGGGGCATTCGGGTTAATTTTTAGGGAATGTATAAATAGTTCTTATGAGTGAGAAAATGTATATTTTTCCTAATCTAACTTTTTGATTTTGAGCAATAGACTTTTTAGTACCTCTCTTAGTTTTTTGGTTTTAAAACACTCTCGTAAAAGATATTTGAATGTTGAAATTTAAGTGGGTATTGAAGATTCTTTCTAATTATCAATACATTAATGGCTGAGAACATCATGGGTATAATTTATTTCCTTTTTTCTAATGTTTGGCTAGAACACTAAATATGGGGGTGTGATTATGTGGTTTGGTGTTGATTTAATATAATGGGTCTTATGCCTTGCTCTTCTTTACTGTTGTTCATTCATAGATTTTGAGTTTTTTAGCACGGGGTTTAACTTATGGGTTAAGATGACCAACTTAATCTTAGCTTAGATGTTCACTTGGTACTTGAAAGAGACCAGTTAAAGTGGGTAGATGTATCAATGATTACAATTTAGGGTTAATTTTTGTTGTTTACTTGAAAGATAGATTATAGTTTAATTCTATTAGCCAAATCTGCTTCAAGGAGAGATTTTAATAAGGAAATGGATTGTTTTGTGACTTACATAGATAATACCGAAAGACGATTCTTTGATACTATGTTTTGAGATTGAACAAGGATTAGTGTCATTGAAGATTACCTAGCAGTTGCCTAGTGTTATAGAGCAAGCGCGTGAACCCCTACTTGACATCAATACCAATTCCCACACCCCATAGATCGTCTCTAAATTGGGAAACCCTTGTTTTTGTTAGCATGATGAATTTATAGAGAATAATTTTATATATTCATGTACATTATTTTAAATAAGTGTATTTATAAAAATTTGTTGAAGTTATGATAGAGAATAATGTTGTGATAGGATAGCGGATATGGAGGGATAGCATAGCAGATTTAAGGGGATTAGAATGGAAGATTTAAAAGGATTGAATAGTTGATCTTTAGGGATAGGAAAAACGGATCTTTAAGGGTGGGTAATGTGTATACTTTCTATATAAAGGAAAGACTCTCACTTTGAGAAGCGTTCATCAAAATCTTTATGTGGTATTAGAGCCTTCTCTTTGTTGTCCTGTTTCGTAGAGTTTTCTTTTTGAAAATCTTGTTTTTGTTGACTATTTATCGACAATTATCCTTAACACCTAGGACTCTTGGTCTTGGTCATTCTAGTTTTTTCTTGAGTCATTGTATTTCTAGTTTTTCTAGCTATATAAATGCCTGAATTCACATAGCTTCGAATACTTCAGTGTTCTTTATACTAGAAAGAGTAATTCTTCTTGGGAGTTTCAATTTAATTTTTTTCTCACCGAAAAAGATATATGGGGTCATAAAGATGGTAGTGATCCTGCTCCTACTAATCCTACAAAGTTAGGTTAATAGAGGAATAAAGATGATCAGGTCCTGACATGGATTTTAGGGTCAATTGGCCCTTTTATTGTTCTTAATCTATGGCCTTACTACATAACTAAGGCAATGTGGGATTATGTACAAAAGGTTTACGACCAAGATAATAAAACAAGATGCTTTAATTTTGAGTTTGAAATTGCTAACTACTCTCAATGAGGTCTCTCTGTTAAGGATTGTTATTCTGGATTTCAATACTTATGGACTTAATTTACGGATATTCTCTATGAAAAATTACCTTCAAATCATTGTTTGTAACTGAGGTAGTTCATGAACAAAGCAAGCAAGATAATTCTTGATGAAATTATGTTCTGAGCTTGAGAGTGTTCACTCTAACTTGATGAACATGATCCATATCCCTCCTTGGATGTTTTTTCTAGGGAACTACTTCATTAAGAGCACCATAGTGTCCCATAAAATACTTAAAAGAAAGAAAATGATGTCACTGTTGCATTTGTTTCTCAGGGTAAATGAAAGGGAAGGGATATGACTAGTTGCAAGGAATATAGTCATATTTCTAGCAATTGTTGTAAGAAGCTCTGTAATTATTATAAACAAGGACACATTAATAAAGCATGTACTAGATGTACTCAAAACCATAGGGCATTGCATTTCTAGCTGGGACAAATGGTTCAACTCATCTTCTTGAAGAGCTCTTACTCTTGAAATTGTACAAATGGTTGTGTCTGTCTTTTTCTGCATTGGGATTACAAGGTAATAATGTCTAATCTAATTTTGGATTGTTGATTGGGTGATTCCAATCAAATGACCAACTAAAAAAGCATAATAGAAATGCTTATGAGTATCAAGGTCCATCAGAAATATAGATTGGAAATGGATAACAATGATTTTATGTGACCAATCAAAATATAGCAGTTGCTACGGTTAGGGATATTACTCCAACATTCAAAAATGATTTTATGTGACCAAACCTCTCAACTATGCTTATTTTAGTTGGACAATTGGTAGATAATAATTGAGATGCGTTTTTTTCTCGTAATTGTTGTTTTCTGCAGGATCAAGTGTTGGGAATGATAATTTCAAAGGGGACTAAGGTTGGAAGATTTTTTCCTGGACATTGTTTCATTCCACATGTCCTATCCTTTTCTTATACTTCTACAACTAATTAGACTGAGGTTTGGCAGAAGCATCTAGGACATCCAAATTCTATTGTGTTGTCTCATTTATCATATTCTTGTTTATTAGGGAATAAAACTCAATTTTCAATTGCTTCCATTGATTGTTCAACTTTTAAATTAGGAAAAAGTAAAACTCTTTCTTTTCCTAATTTTGGTAGTCATGCTACAAAGTGTATTAATGTTATTCATAGTGATGTTTGGGGAATTTCACCAATTGTTCTCATGGTCATTTCAAGTAATTTGTGAAATTCATAGATGATTGTAGTCTGTTTACATGTGTTTATTTTCTTTGATCCAAATATGATGTATTTTCCATGTTCAAGTCATTCTTAGCTTATATTAACACTCAATTTTCTACGGGTGCCAAATTATTAAGATATAATTGTGGTGGAGAATATAAGTCTTATGAGTTTAAAAAAATTCATTCTTCAGAATGGAATTGTCTCACAAAGGTCTTGTGCATATACACCACAACAAAATGGGGTTCCTAAGCTAAAAATTTGTCAATATATAGATGTCTCTCGCACATTATTGATTGAGTCCTCTATCCCATCCAATTACTAGGTGGAAGAATTGTCTATTGTTTTCTATTAATTAATCTATTACCATATAAAGTGCTAAATATTGAGTCTCCATATTATCGTCTTTATCAACAAAATCCTAGCTATGATAATTTTCATACATTTGGTTGTGTTTTTTTGTGCATTTGCCTTCTTCTCACCATAATAAACTTTTTTGTTCAGTATACTAAAGGTACTTTTGAGTTATTGTACTTCATATAAAGGTTTTATTTGCTATGATCCATGTACTGAGAAATTTTGTGTTTCTAAAATGTTGTTTTCTTTGAAAATTGGTAGTTTTTTTCTACTCATTGCGATTCATCTTCTATTTCTCCTTTTCAACCTACTTTTGAGGAATTGTTATCTTCTTTTATCTGGTTGAAACTCGGATTTGAGTATGAAGAACATCGACAAACTCTACCCTATCCTGAAATTGAATCCACCACCTGAGACTGCACCATAACTGGACTTTTAGAATTCTTCAAGGTCTAATCCTCCTAAGCCTACTCGGTGATCAACTAGAGTATCTCATATTCCTGATTGGTATAACTATTTCTCTACTTTATCCACCATTTCTTCTCCAACTTGTTACTCACAAGTTTGCCAATATGAATGTTGGTAGAATGCGATGGATGAAGAACTTTTGGCCCATAAAGAAAATAACACATGGGGTTGTTTCATGGCCTTCAAATGTCAGTCTAGTTGGATGTAAATGGGCTTATTCAAATAAAATTCATTCTTATGGAACTCTTGATCAATACAACGTTTGGTGTGTTGTCTTGGTAATAAATAGGAGAATGATGTGGGCTATGAAGAGACTTTTGCACCTGCAGAAAAATGACTATGGTGCGAACAAATATTGCCATTGCTTCTTCATAAAATTTGTCTCTTCATCAAATGGATGTCAAAAATGCTTCACTATTGTGATCTTAAAGAAGATATTTATATGAAACCACTACCTAATTTGTTCTCATTACCTACATGGGATGTATGCAAGCTCCCCAAAATCTCAATTTTCTAACAATTCCTTGCGTCATTAGGATGTCCTGATACTCGTCGTTTAATCATTGGTTGGTGCACGTTTCTTAGAAACTCATTGATATCTTGGAAGAGTAAGAAGCAAGATCATGTATCCAAATAATCAACAAAGCTTTAATATCGATCTATGTCTACTACTTGCGCTGAGGTTGTGTGGCTTCGTTGATTACTTGCTGAGATTGGATTTCGTCATCTATTCCTACTCTTCACCATTCTTATAATACTGGTTTTATTCGCATTGCCACTAATCTGGTTAATCATGAGAGAACTAGGTGCATTGAAGAAGATTGTCATAGTATAGCATATAGATGAAATCGAAAGGAGATTCTATGCAAGTATTCTATGAGATTGAAAGAAGATTAGTGTCATTGAATATGATCTGGCCTATTCTTGAATGTTCAGCACTACAGAGAAACACAATTACCCCTATGTGACATTGATATCCAATCCATGCACCCCTATATTGCTTATTAATTTTGAAAGTTTCCAAAATATTAGTTTAATTGTTTCCATTGATAAAAAAATCCTTTTGTTTATATTGGTGGAATTAGCCACTCACTTGTTTTGACTACTACAAAAAATGACTTTACAAGCCAAATTTCTTGATAAGAATTTTATACAATATTCAATTCTCTACAAGATTCGACCGGTGACTGTAAGTTGGGTATTTTTATTGACGATGATAGATGCCTCTTTTTATTGTCTTTGAAGAGTACATTTGAGAATTATCACAGAGAACTTGAATCTACTCTCCACAATGAGTCTCCTCAAGTTGAAGACAAAATACTTCGATGAGTTGAAAAATCCTCTAGGAGAGACTGGTCTGATTAGGAAATGTAGAACCGAACAAACTTCATATTATATAACTCATTTGGAAGATTTGAGCGCGAGAGGGGATACTTTTCTAAAGGAGAAGCAAGGGTTAATAATGTACACATTCTAAGAGAGAGAGAGAGGAGACGAGTGATATTCATCTAAAAGGGCAGACAATCGTTTAGGTGTTCTTAACTTGCTCATAACAGATGCCTAAAATCAAATAATCGTTATTTATGCGAAATCCAAGATGAATTCTGACATCACGGGGAGCATAATACTGGTCTCTTTTATTTGATAACGAAAACTTTGAGACTATCATTTGCTATTTACTCTACTCGATTATAGTTACACATTGTTACTGGAACACTAAATCAAACCCAATATTTACTATACACATTTTTATTTTTTGGAAATATCAACCACAAATTAGTATAAGAGCTAGTAGACTTTTGTCTACATTCCCTATAGGATCGACCATAACTCTTGTTAAGTTCTATAATTTAGTTCGAACGTTTATACTTCTTAAGTGAAGTGTAAGTTTGGACAAATTAGTTTTTCTTGGAATTCATCTCCTTTTCGATTACCCATGTATGTAAAATCATTGATCACTTGTGCTTGTAAATGTAAGCTATAACACAGTGGAATGCTTGCATATCTCCATCCAAGTTCCTTTTTATTGGTTAAAAGTGTGAGTTGCAGTTAGATGCCATTGTTATTGATTGATATGCGAAGATGGAATTCTCCAAGCACTTTTAAATAGATCATAAGTTAATTTCTTAATAGTGGTCCTTTATTAAGAGTACTTTTTTTAGAATATGCTAAATTAAAATGGTTAAAAAATATGTTATATTTCAAATAAATAAAAGTACTCTTACTTTTTAGTACTGTTATAAAAAGTGATTCAACACATTATTATTTTTTTGTTTTATAAAGGCTCCACACTTCATCAAGTCAACTATGAAAGTGAGGGATACTTAAGATGTATTTTGTCAGCGACAAAGAAGGCATAAGGGATACATTTTTGTTATAAGTTATAATTAAGTTATTTTAAACTAAAAACCATAATTCAATGATCATTTTGTTTAATTTTCGCACTGTTGTGCAACAAAGAATAAGAAATCGGAGTTCCAACTAAAATAAGTGGGCTTCAATGTAGCTCCCAAAATTCCATCACTTTTGAATTTATTTTTGGGTCATTCAAGCACAAATATCTCTATTTTAGGATAGTTGTCAATTTCATCTTTTGAATTAATGATTTTATTTTTTATCTCTAAACATATTAAGTAACTAAAAATAAATTAGTCCAAGATACCCTTGACATTAAAATAAAAATCATATGACACAATGTATTTCTTACGAGGAAAAACACATTTACTAGAAACAATTTCAGAACATTATGTCTTAACAATTCAAAATCCATAAGTTATGAAATGACTTAGTTTCTATAGCACTAATATTGATGGATACATACGTTTAGTTTTAAAACCACAAACTTATCTCTTAGTGACATAACTTATCCAAATGAACTTTTGTCAAATAAGAAAAAAGTTCTCTAAACATATATTGGACAAGATAAAGTGTTCTCTATGCTTATGCTGAACAAGTAACTTATACTCTCCGAATTAGATACTAAATAACTCATGTTGAACAAGACAATTTAGTTCTAAATTTCTGCATTCCAAAATTAGGTCATAACTATAAATACTTTAATCTAAAGTTTTTAATTAAATTTAAAATATCAATTTAAAAGACAAAACTAAATACCACAAATAAAATATGATTTAGCGCAGAACTTGTTTGTTTGGGCAACGCTAGAAGTGCCAATCATATAATTGAGTTTTGGCCCACATTGGAAGAGCCTTATCATATGAGTGAGATTTGGCCCACGTTAGAAGAGCCCTATTATATGAGTGAGTTAATAACCTGATAGTTGGGATATAGGGTACACAAGGTAAAAATTTATGGAAAGCAATCAGAGGTGGAGGCGGAGGTGTAGTTGGAGGCGGAGATGGAGACAAGAAGGAAGAGAGCAATGAAATTTACAGGATGGAGATTTTTTTTAATAATATCAGGAACTTTTTATTAGGCAATCATAGATTCTATCATATTCATTAAACTGAACTTCACTACAAGGTATGATCTTACTTTTCTTATTCTATACTTGTTTATTTATACGAAAGAGTGATCATATGTATAAATTCTTGGTATATTATTGTAGGATATGTGGAACAAGAGATTGAAGAAGTTTGAGGAGGAGCTCAAAATAAAGGAAAGTATGTACACAAATATATACCCCCAATCAGCTAGTACCCTCTTGAGAGATACATACTTCTAAACATTGATTTGCTAATCTATTCACTTTTTGTAGATTATAGCTTTGAATTAGATTCTTGTGTATTTGGTTGATTATGATTTGGAAATTCAATCTAGATTGCACGCTCCAATAACAATGAATAATTGGATATGGAATTGATGTTTTAGAATTTAGGTTAAATTTCTTGTGTCAAGCTTATGTCATGTTGATAATTACTTATGTTTTTGCTCTGAAATATAATGTGTTTAGCATATATCTTACTTGTGAATCAGATAACATGAGGGTCTTATTTAGGGCTTGTTCATGCTAAAATGTAATATATCGTTAAGTTTGACAATTGTGAATTATGAATTTGGAGTCATAGATATGTAATTGCCTTTAATCTAAAATTACTTTCTAAGATCGGGTGATCAATCAATATAAATATATATTATTTCTAGTATTAAACATACAAAAATAGTGTGTGGGTAAAAAACAATGGTTGCCCAAGCAACTAGTAACATTGATTTAGGTCTCCACTATACCCTACTATGATAAAGACCATAGAAGTCAAGAAAAGAGATATCAACTAATATTTATAAACGAAAATAGTTTCTCTGAGTTTTTTTTATTAAAGATGAAATCTCCTACAAATATGATATGTCCAATCCATACAAGTTTGGGTAGGTTATTGTAATGTTCATGGAAGTGTGAAGTGGAAAAAATTGGTAAGGCTTGCTTTGCATAAACATGAATTGTAAGCGAAGTGCTCTCTTTATTGAAGTGAAGCGTAATTTAACTGAACAAAGACCAACATAAATAGAGAGAATATGTAAGCAAAAGTTCAAATTATAAGCTAAAAAGTAGATATCACAAAATCAAAGCTATTAATGGTTAAACATTTATTTCCTATTCTACTAATTGATCTACTGTTAGAATAATGTATTTCTCCCATACCATTATATTTCTCATAATTTTCTTCAACTCCATTAATTATAATCTCCCTTATAAAAATCTCTTTCACACTTCCTTATCTTATAAATCTATGTCATAGTTTTTATAAAAGAGTGATTGCTTCAAACTTACTAATGCATTGAGGAACTTACATCATAGAGCTCCGCTTCACGCTTAAAGTGGTGAAGCTAGTGCTTTTGTAAATACTGGGTTAATGACCCACTCATTTATTAATTTAGTCCATCCTGACCTCTAAAAATTCAGTCTATGTAAAAGTTAGACTGTTGTGGTTGCGTTTGTGAGCAAGACGTATTTCTGAAAGAAAGCGAATTAAATGAAGTATTTACTAATATTTTTAGTAGCTTTATGTATTTATTATAAAATAGGATTTTTTTAATTTTGTTTCATAGGTATTAGGCTTAGCAATTGTTATTTATCTAGAAGACGATTTATGTTTCCTAGTTTCATAAAGATTAGACCTCTTATTTATGTAATAAGACTCCCTATTTAATAGGACTTTTGTGGAATAAAGCAGGTCGTATTTTAATTTTAAAAACATGTTATTGGAGTTCCCTCATCCGTTGAAATCTTATGATTCAACATTTCTTTAATGATTTGAAGTTATATTCAAAATAGTTTGTTCTAAGAATTCGATCAAAGACAAAGAAAAGTCAAAGTAAATTGATTTATGCTTTCTTGTTTATCGTCCTATGACTTGATCCATCTCTAGAACCCCTAACAATTTGGTGTCGGGGCTTGACACAATGAGGTCATTTCCTGATTCCAAGAAGAACGTGGAATCCATACTAGCCACTATAATAAGCAGAGTCTAATAACATTAGTGATGGAAATTGGGAAGTTTTGGGTGGGGGTGGGGAGGATTGAGCTTAACCTGCAAAATTTTTAATCCGCCCCATCCCGCATAACAGTTTTTTTCATTTTCAACCCACCCCACCCCGCCCAACATAGACCTGCCCCGCATAATTTTTTAAATATTTTCTTTTTCTAGTTATGTTTGATACTAAAAATAAAATTCATAAAAAAAAAATTCATTTTAAATTAAGTTGAGTTAATTTAATAGAATAGCGACTTAAAATTTCAAGAACTCCAATTATCAACTCCATGATAATTGTGAGTTCAAGAATTATCATCCTCCTGTCTCAAGGGAAACATTTAAATAAAACTTGATATGCTTGGCCATAACAACACTTCTAGTTTTTTTTATGCTTCTCCATCCGAAACTTCATTATCAACTTCTGCTCCTCCATGTGTTAATCTTGAGGTATTTCTAAGCTAGAGTGCATAATCTTAAACAATAATATTCATTTTTTTTCTTTCTTGTTTAGTGCTTGTACTTCTTTATAGCGATCTTCAAATGCCTCAACAACATTTGGTTTGACATCAGAATGATCATGTTGACTATCATCTAGTGTCATGTAAAAAAAAATCAATTATTTTTCTATACTTGTGGAATCATTAGAACATGGTTTTCTGCTTGATGAAAATAGTGTAACACCAACATCTGCTCCGGTTCACGTTGCAAACTTATCTGCTTGTTGGGACAAACTAATTTTCTTTTTGAGAAACTAATAGTGCATGCTTTTTCAAACTCAATTAACTTCAATTCAATCTTTTAGTTACACTTTTTGGTCATGTTTTCCATTTCAAAAGAAAATAATTAAAGAAGAAAGAAAATATGGGAAACATATAAATTGGTGATTGAAGACTAACAAAATAAGACCTAATAACATCGAAAAGATTTGACTATATTAGAAAATTCGATCGCTGGTAAAGTCTTCTCCAATAGTAGCTCCAATTATTAAAACACCAATTAGAAACTCCATGACACTTATGAGTTTAAGAACTAGTATGCAAGCCAAATTGTAACTTATAACAACAATTAATGAATGTAAGGGTAGATATGAAAAGAAACAACACTATAACAACAAAACAAGATAGAAATGGAAGCAAATAAAACATATATACAAAAGATCCCTCCCAAAACCAGGCAGTTGCAAGTAGATAGCAATCAAAAATAAGAGTACAAGTCCCAAAACTGGAAAAAAAGCAAAGTTGTCTCAAATAGCAAATGACTAGTTGTATAAGAAACAGAAGGAGACTAGCAAGTATAGGACCCCAAGTGCTTACCCTTGTCTGAAATGATGTTGATTGCATGAAAAATCACCACCGGTGGTTGGCACTAGGACCTGCATCACAAAACAATTGCAGAGTGTAGGATGTATATCATAGAAACCTTTTTAGGCATCATAGTGATGTGAGGACAAAATATATATTTTTAATCATTAGTTGCCTCAGATTTATTATTTATATTTGTCCTTTTTTAGCATAAATTTTATGGATTGTGCTAAATAATATATTTTATTTGTAGGATTAAATTGGTGCGAAAATGTAGAAGTTTGGAGATAAAAACAAATTAAAAATGAAAGATTGAAGAAGAAAATCAAGCAGGCAACTTAACGGATTAAAATTAAAAAAATATTATACTTATATATAAGGTGTATATTGCTACAAATTGCGAATTGCAAAATAATTTAAGTTGAAGGAATAAGCTGCCATGTGGCAATTTCTAAAGGCATTGGCCGATTGATGCATGGCGGTGTAGAATCTATAATTTGAGGTGGTTTCAACTTTCACACGGACAGCTCCCATGGCGGAAAAAATAAAAGGAATCCAATACCTTTTGATTTTGGATTCCTAACTTAATTTGGACTCAATTATTTTATTTAGGGTTTTCTATAAATAGTTCATAGAAATAATTATTTTAGAGGGTTTAATAAGAGATAAATAGGAGATACTTCTTAGGGTTCCTTTCTTCTTCTTATTTTGGGGTTAGACTTTATAACTTTTGTTTGAGTTTTTGGCTTTGGAGATTAACTTGTAATTTTAGCAATTGTTGATTTCCTAAGTTTGTTTTGAAGATTTTTACTTTGGAATTCAAGTTGATATTTTGGGTATATTCTTCGCATTATGTAAGTTCATGATTTCTTCATCTAAAAATGTGAGTTGTGTTCTGGCTACTATGTGTAACTAAATCCACATCTAGGGTTGTGAGAACCATGAAGGATTAACAAAGTATGAATAGTAACTACATAATTCTTGAACAGTGTTATTCCATGCATTGATAATTCTTTCGTTTAGAAGTCCTTTTAGAGGTTGCAAATGTTAAAACTCGCCTTGTTGTTACTTGCCAGACTAAGGAAGTAGTTAATAAGAAAAGAATTATCAACATAGATTTAGTTTGATACTATCTAATAGTCTAATGTTGATTGGTGCGAGGGTGAAAACTAAGTCATAATTGTTGTGATGTCTAATATAAGGTAAATGTAAGGGTTAGTAAATTATACACACCTAGCCGGACCAAGGTGCGGGGTGAAATTCTCAAGTTGTCGGACCAAGGAATTAAAGATACCTAACTTATCACTTTGCATGTAATACACTAGGAAAGGATTACTGCTACTAGGATTACCGTGTTATGAGCTTATGGGGACACGCACACCCTAGTTTCTCTCTCATCTTGATAACAACTAAAGTTTGAATCTTGCTCAATAATTGTTCACATAATTTCCAAAATTTGTTTCACAAATCCCCTTCCCCTTTATTTACATTTTTCGGAAGTACGTTGACTAAAAGAATATAATTGTAAATTATGTTTAAGTCTAAACCATATTCCTCGTAGGATCGACCCCAACATCCAAGTTGGGTTCTTTAATTGATAACGATCGTATATACTTCTTTAGGAGGTGTAATTTGAGCGTATCAAATTTTGGCGCCACTGCCGGGGAGTAAGTCTTTTAGATTTAGTTTAACTACATTATTGAACTTTAGTCAATTATTTCCTGAATTTACGTTTTTTGTTTGTTTTTGTTTTCTATAGGTTTCAACACGGAGTCGAGGTGAACCGTTGACCCTTACGATCCTGAACTAACAAAGACTTTGAGAAAAATGGAAAATATAAGGATACACAACAATCTAATCAGAGAGGGTCAACGGGATGGAACCGAGTAACTAAGTTGTCTTATCATGACCTAAACTGTCGTGATTGGCACCCACACTAACAATCCGGTGGGAGAACCACTACTACAGCCCAAACCAAGCAATCAATCTAAAAACTAAGGCATATAAGTCAAATACTAAGGAAAGAAAATAGAGTTTCCATAAACTCTAACAAAAGTCAATAACTAACAAATGCAGAAGAATTAACCTAGAACCTGAAAGTCAATGCACCAAAACTCTCTTAACGGCAAGTCTAAGAACAAGGGGTACAACCCCAAAACTAAACAACACCTTAAACTAAAGTCTGAGTCCGAAAAGAGTGGACTTAAACAATAAAGATCCATGGAAGCCTGAAAGAATTGGCTCACCCTTGAATCCAGTCACGGTTATAGTCACCTAGCTGAGGTCTATCAATAGTTGCCTGAAGATGCCCTATCCTCAACAAAGAAAGAGTAGGTGCAATATCAGTACACAACCACCGTGTACTAGTAGGATCACGTGGCTATCCCACTAAGTGTAACATACATTAGTCAATACAACAATATAATAACATGCACATGTCGAACATATACAATATCATCAACATATACGAACAATGAGCAATTTCTCAATTCTCAATAATACACATTGGTTATCAATTTAGAGCAACATACCATCTTTCAATATCAATCATCATTAGATATGAATGAACTCATCACAAGTAGATACACAATACAATTCAATGGTCCTCTCACGAAAACCAATTCAATGGTCCTCTCATGGAACTCAAAACCAAACAGTTAGCATGCCGAAATGTGGCAATCCGAACTCATATTTATGCCAGAACCTGGCGATCCGATCCAAGTTAGTTATGCTAGAACATGGTTATTTATGCTGAAAGGTGGTAACCAATTTTGGTTAGTGTGTCGGATTGTGACACCCGCCTATTCAACAAATCACAATCACAATCATAATGTATATTCTCACAATTATACAAGAAGAGGTGATTCATGGCATACAATTATTCAATTATCCTTATTTACAAGAAGTGTGATCAATAATGCAACATTTGCATACATATATGTATCATAATGAAGCAAGAACAAATATTCATCCTACAATCATAAATTCACAACGATCACCTACCTCGAATCCAAGCTGGAATCCCCTAAGGCACTTGAATCTTCCCTTTCTGGATTCTTTTCGCTTGCTGTAGGTATACAATCAACAATTTATATGCAAGGATCAACAATTGAAGGTCTAATTATCCGGATTATAACAAACCCAATAACCCTAGACCAAACCCAAGATCCTAACAACCAATTTAGGGTTGTTTCCATTATAGAATCTTTAGCAAAACCCTCCCCCATCAATATTTATCCATTCTATTACGTTCTACGAATCGAAAAATGGATTGGGCAGTGAAAAACTTATCTTTAGCCCCAAGAATGGTGGAAAATGCTTAAGAACTCGTTTGGGGTCATCTCCTTAGCTCTAAAAATACCAAATAAGGACGTTTAGGGGTTTATTAACGACTTTAAGTCACATCTGGCCCACCACAACGGACTAATCCCGCTACAGTGGACGAGCTCTGGCAGATCTAATCCCGCTCTGCGATGGCCTACACATAGACAGAATGTTACCTGTTCACTCTAAGATCATTTTCGGGAGTTCTACTCGCCCAATTCGATTCTGTAAAGTTGTACGTGTTCCTTAACGTCTTAGCTATCTACTTATGTTGTCCAAATCATAATTACATCTTTCATTAATTACTAGATTTCCCAACACCTTATTGACTCTGATTTCGTCCAAATTTGGACTAGGTTGGAAAATTCCAAGTTATTACAAAAAAGTTTTCTGGCTCTTATTATTTCTTCATTGACTTTTCCCTAACGACAGAATCAGGTCGTTACATGTTTGCGTTGTGCCGCCACATTAAACTAAGCGCTCATTGGGATGCTACCCAATTAGTAGTGTAACTTCTTATTTTATTTTATTTTTATTTTATTAGTGTCACTTGTTTTTTATTTTGGTCTTTTTTTTTTTTTTTTTTTTTGCAGATTAGGGGAAGTCTGAGTACCCAAAAAAAAAAAAAGAGTATGTTTGAGATTAACTGTGGGGTGACGCCCCTTGATGAAAATAAAGAGAACATGCTACTAGCTAGGCCTAAAGGCCTCAGGGAGTTTTCCTAACCCTTGTTTTAAATTTTATTTAATGCTTTGGTAATATAACATCTTTTTAAGTGTGGGGTGGAGGAATAATTTCCTAGTTTTTACTGCTTTATTGAGTCTTTTCTTATTTTTTTAGAATGGGTTCCTTGGCTTTTAATTTCAGTTCTTTTCCTGAAGATAGTTCCTTTGACCCGGGTGTCTTTTTTTTAGGAATACATTTTATTTTTAAATTTTACTTTTATTTTTATTTTTTTGGAGAGAAAAGAAAAGACCCTTTTCAGTTTTGTGATACTTACTATTTGGACCTAAATTTTGAGTAGTACTTTCTTGTGAATGCTTGAAAAAAAAATACAGACTCTTTGACATCTAAGCTCATGGTTGTGACTTTGTATATATATTATTTAATTTTTTAGTTTGTTATAATCTTGTCTCTTTTAGAAGTGGAATTGATCCATCTTGATTGATACTTGTGCCATGTGTGGTGAGAATTTGTTTATTCCATGTTTTGCATCTTAGTCTACAACTTGCCTTGCATGTGATTGAAGAGAAATAAAAAGTGATGCTTTGTTTCGAAGATGATAATAAGCATTCTTTGATTTGTCTGGTAAATTTTAGCCTTTTCAGATATTTTATCAATAGTTAACCCTTTTGGGCCTGTAGCCTTTTGTTGGTAGCCATTTTTTTCCCTTGACTATTTTGTTGAATCCCTAGTTTTTTGCACCTTTCTTCCTTGAGCATTATAGCATAGACTTATTCTAATTATCAATTCTGAGAAAAAGGGATGGTTGAGTGAAAAGGTAATCAATGATAGCTACAAAGTGTTTAAAAACCCTCTTTGAATGAATGTGACATGAATAAAAGAAAGAACAAAAAATGTGACATGAGAAAAAATAAGTTACCTTGATGATGGCCTTGGTCCTTCTAAGGACATCGTGCACCTTAACACATGTAAAATACATAAGTTGAGGGTAGCTGTTATAAAGGAAAACTTTTAAAAATAATCAAAAAAAATAAAAAAATAAAAATTTGAAGCATTCTTGAGATGATGAGAATTACTTGTGAAATAATTGTTGAAGAGAGGGCTGAAAATAAAGAGAAGAAAATAATGGGTGATGAAGTCTAAAATTGCAAAGTGCTTAAGGAAGTGTAAGTAACTATTATATAGTTTTCCTACCCATCCCCTAGCCTACATTACAACCTGTTAAAGTCCTATTTGATTCTATTCAAGCATGCTTAATTAGTGGAGATGTACATAATGGGCAAGCCTATGGTCCTTTGTGCATGCATGTGAATTTTATTTGTGAGTGTGAGAGTTGGTCTTGATATGAAGTTCTTAATTTATATTCAATCTTTTGAATTGAGTGTTTGGACTATTTCTTTTTGTGAGGGCACTTTTTTCATGAGAGATAAGTGATTTTATTAGTTTTCTTTAATGAGAGTCGGTGAGCAAGCTTAAATTTGATGAGTTCAAAGTCTTTCCTTGAGGTTAGGAGGTTAGATGTTTGTTGTTTATTTGGATGTCTTGCATAATGATTAAGAAGTCTACTTGATGTTTTGTGATTGGTATATGGCCTAATTGTTTGTATTAACCAAAGTGACAACATTCTTATTTTGTTCAGCTTTAATGTTTGCTCGAGGACGAACAAAAGTTTAAGTGGGGTGTTGATGTGAGGCCAAAATACATAATTTTAATCATTATTTACCTCACATTTATTATTTATATTTGTCCTTTGTGAGCATAAATTTTATGGATTGTGCTAAATAATATATTTTATTTGTAGGATTAAATTGGTGGAAAAATGAAGAAGTTTGGATCTAAAACAAATTACAAAAGGAAGGTTGAAGAAAGAAATCAAGCGGACAACTTAATGGATTAAAGTGAATAAATTATTATACTTATTTATAAGGTGCATATTACTGCAAATTGCGAATTGCAAAATAATTTAAGTTGAAGGAATGAGCTGCCACGTGGCAATTTCTAAAGGCACTGGCCTATTGATGCATGGCAGGGCAGAATCCATATTTTGAGGCGGTTTCAACTTTCGTGCAGACAACTCACGCAACAGAAAAAAAGGAATCCAATTCCATTTGGTTTTGGATTCCTAATTTAATTTGGACTCAATTATTTTTATTTAGGGTTTTCTATAAATTGTCCATAGAAATAATTATTTTAGGGAGATTGATAAGAGAAAAATAGGGGAAACTTTTCTTATCTTCTTCTTAGTTTGGGGTTAGACTTTACTCCATCTATCCCTAATTACTTGTTCACTTTTCCTTTTATAGTTGTCCCTAATTACTTGCCCACAAATCAAGAAAGGAAATTTTTTTTGCCTATTATACCCTTAATTAAATGACTAATTACTTTGAAAACTTAGCCATACATCAATGTAATGTCTAATATGAGGTAAAGGTAAGGGTTAGTAAATTATACAAATGTTGCCTGACCAAGGTGCGGGGTTAAATTTTGTAGTTGCCGGACCAAGGAATTATAGAAACCTAACTTATCACTTTCCAAGTAATACACTAGGAAAGAATTACTATTACTATGATTATCACGTTATGAGCTTATGGGGAACACGTACACCCTAGTTTCTGGCTCATCTTGATAAAAACTAAATGTTTGAATCTTGCTCACTGATTGTTCACATAATTTGTAGAATTTGTTTCAGAAATCCCCCATCCGCCCCCCATTTAATTACTCATTTCGGAAGTACGTTGACTAATAAAATATAATTGTAAGTTAAGTTTAAGTCTAAACCATATTCCTCATGGGATCAACCCCAACCTCCAAGTTTGGTTCTTTACTTGATAACAATCACTTATACTTCTTTATGGAGGTGTAATTTGAGCGTATCATATAGGCCGACTAAGTGAGAAAGGTAAACACAATATGAAAAGATTGAATCTACACACAAATAGAGGTCAAAGTGGAATTTAAAGAAAAGTATACAAACATACAAAAATTATATCTAAGCACAACTAAGCTAAACATAGTTGGACCTCCATAATGCTAGAAGGTACACTAGTGCGCAAGATTAAACTAAACTCGAGCAGACTCTCACAAGCCTGATAGGTACATAGAATATCTAAGTCTACTAGAGAGAGGTACCACATATCAGAATCCAAAAAGTGAAAGTTGGGTTGCCACCCAGCTAGCAAGAGTGAACTAGAGGGTATGTAGAAATGTTCTAGGCCACCTAGCAAGCCAGTCT
The DNA here is from genome assembly GCA_037074985.1 of Solanum bulbocastanum. Lineage (NCBI taxonomy): Eukaryota > Viridiplantae > Streptophyta > Magnoliopsida > Solanales > Solanaceae > Solanum > Solanum bulbocastanum. The sequence goes on along the minus strand of CM073602.1, from coordinate 15,549,526 downwards.
ACTCTCAGGGGCGTAAGCTGCCCATCTAGTAAGAGTGATCCGGAGGCGTGTCGACTCTTAATAGGATCTTTATATGTCATGGCTTCCCAGTCAATCTGTCCACTCTTGGAGGTGTATGCCACCGACCTAGCAATAGTGACCTAGGTGCATGTTGACTCTATCATGATAATAGATTTTCTCTCATTTGGGGCTTATTTAGTTAAACAATTAGTGTCTTCAATGCCTATTTATGTCGTATTCTGATAATATTTTGATGTTTTGCAGCTATAAATTGTATAGGTCAAGGAAATTATTAATGCTTGGATAAGAGGCCAATAGCATCGAAAGGAGTAGAAACTCCCAACTGGTAGCACCTAAGAAAAAAACGGATCACCTAATTGCTCAAACCTTACAATTGTTAATAGTGTTTGAAAAGAAAATACCAAGGTATGTTTGCAAAGAAAGTATTCATAGGTGATGCACCGAATGTAAAAAGGTGATCCCAAATTACTTCACCGAAAGTGACATAGTGTTGAGCAAAGATAAAGGTCAAATGAAGATAACTTGGCGGAAATCGGCAAGCCACCAATTGTGAAAGGTGAACTTAATCGAGTTCAATGATTCAGGCTCAAACACCTAAAGGCTGAAGCTGTGAAATGGCGAGTTCAAGGATGGTATGGCGATCCTCCGATCATGCTAGAAGAACCTGACTAATGTCGTCAAAGGGGATGTGAGGGGCATTTATGTTAATTTTTAGGGAATGTATAAATAGTTCTAATGAGTGACAAAATGTACATTTTTCCTAATCTAACATTTTGATATTAAGCAGTAGACCTTTTAGTACTTTTCTTAGTTTTTTGGTTTTAAATTACACTCGTAAAAGATATTTTAAGGTTGAAATTTAAGTGGGTGTTGAAGATTCTTGCCAATTTTCAACACATTAATGGCTGAGAACATCATGGGTATAATTTATTTCCTTTTTTATGATGTTTTGCTAAAACACCAAATCTAGGGGTGTGATTATGTGGTTTGGTGTTGATTTAATTTAGTGGGTCTTGTGCCTTACTCTTCTTTATTGTTGATCATTCATGGATTTGAGTTGTTTAGTATGGGGTTTAGCTTAGGGGGTTAAGATGGTCAACTTAATCTTAGCTTAGATGTTTACTTGGTACTTGAATGAGACCAGTTAAAGTGGGTAGATATATATCAATGCTTGCAATTTAGGGTTGATTTCCATAGTTTAATTGAAAGAGAGATTATAGGTTAATTATATTTGCCAAATATGCTTCAAGGAGAGATTTTAATAAGGAAATGGGTTGTTTTGTGATTTACATAGATAACACCAAAAATAGATTCTATGATATTATGTTTTGAGATTGAACAAAGATTAGTGTCATTGAAGATTACCTAGTCATTGCCTAGTGTTATAGAGCAAACACGTGAACCCCTACTTGACATCAATACCAATTCCCACACAACATAGATTGCCTCTAATTAATTGTGAAACCCTTGTTTTTGTTAGCAAGGTGAATTTATAGAGAATAATTTTATATATTCATGTATAGTATTGTAAATAAGTGTAATTATATAATTTTGTTGAAGTTATCATAGAGAATAATATTGTGATAGAATAGCTGATATGGAGGGATAGCATAGCAGATTTAAGGGGAATTGAATGAAAGATTTAGAAGGATTGAATAGTTGATCTTTAGGGATAGGAATTATGGATCTTTAACGATGGATAATATGGATACTTTCTATATAAAGGAAAGGCTCTCACTTTGAGAAGCATTCATCAAAATCTTTACGTGGTATTGGAGCCTTCTCTTTGTTATCTTATTTCATAGATTTTTCTTTTTGAAAATCTTTATTTTGTTGACTATTCGTCGACAATTATCCACAACGCCTAAGACTTTTGGTCTTGGTCATTCTAGTTTATTCTTGAGTCATCGTATTTCTAGTTTTTGTAGCTATATAAAAGCCTGAATTCACATCACTTCGAATACTTTAGTGTTCTTTATACTGGAAAGAATCTATCTTCTTGAGAATTTCAATTTCAGTTTTTTGTCACTGGAAAAGATATATGGGTTCATATAGATCATAGTGATCTTGCTCCTACTAATCCAACCAAGTTAGGTGAATGGAAGATTAAAGATGATCGGGTACTGACATGGATTTTAGGGTCAATTGGCCCTCTTATTGTTCTTAATCTACAGCCTTACTAGATAACTAAGGCTATGTGGAATTATATACAAAAGGTTTATAACCAAGATAATAAAAAGGGACTCTTTAAGTTAAAGATTGAAATTGCTAACTACTCTCAATGAGATCTCTCTGTTAAGGATTGTTATTTTAGATTTCTATACTGATGGGATGAATTTATAGATATTCTTTATGCACAATTACCTTCTAATCATTGTTTGTAAATGAGGTAGCTCAGAATCAAAGTAAGCAAGATTATTTTCTGATGAAATTGCAGTCCGAGTTTGAGAGTGTTCGCTCTAACTTGATGAATATGATCCATCTCCTCCTTGGATGTTTTTTTAGGGAACTACTTCATTAAGAGCACCATCTTGTCCCACAAAATGCTTAAAAGAAAGAAAATGATGCCACTGTTGCATTTGTTTCTCAAGTTAAAGAAAAGGGAAGGGATATGACTAGAACTCAATGCTACAGTTGTAAGGAATATAATTATATTTCTAGCAATTGTTGTAAGAAGCTCTTTAATTATTGCGATCAATGGCACATAAAAAAAGTATGTCCCACATGCCCTCAAAACTATAGGGTAATTACATTTCAAGCTAGGACAAATGGTTCAACTCATCTTCATGAAGAGCTCTTACTCTTAAAATTGTACAAATGATCATGTCTGCCTTTTCAACATTGGGATTACAAGGTAATAACGTCTAATCAAAATTTTGGATTGTTGATATGGTGAGTCTAGTCAAATGACCAAATAAAAAAGAATACTAAAAATGCTTTTGAGTATCAAGGTCCCTTAGAAATATAGATCTCGAATGGTAGTAATTTACCAATTACCATGGTTAGGGATATTACTCCAACATTCAAAAATAATTTTCTGTGACCAAAGCTCTCAACTTGTCTTATTTCAGTTAGAAATTGGTTGATAACAACTGAGATGTGATTTTTTCTTGAAATTGTTGTCTTATGCAGGATCAGGTGTCGGGGATGATAATATCAAAGGGGCCTAAGGTTGGAAGATTGTTTTCTGGACACTGTTTCATTCCACATGTTCTATCCTTTGCTTGTATTTCTATAAATAATTAGATTGAGGTTTGGCATAAGCGTCAAGGACATCCAAATTATATAGTGTTGTCTAATTTATCTTATTCTTGTTTGTTAGGGAATAAAACTTTATTTTCAATTTCTTCCATTGATTGTTCTACATCTAAATTAGGAAAAAGTAAAACTCTTCCTTTTCTTAATTTTGTTAGTCATGCTACAAAGTGTATTAATGTTATTCATAGTGATATTTGGGGAATTTCACCAATTGTTTCTCAAGGTCATTTCAAGTACCTTGTGACATTCATAGATGATTATAGTCAGTTTACATCTGTTTATTTTCTTCGATCCAAATATAAGGAATTTTCCATGTTCAAAACATTTTGGGCTTACATTGAGACTCAATTTTCTATGGCGTCAAATTATTAAGATCTGATCGTGATGGAGAGTATAAGTCTTATGAATTAAAAAAAAAATTATTCTTGAGGATGGAATTGTCTCACTAAGCTCTTGTCCATATACATCACGACAAAATGGGGTTCCTAAGCTTAAAATTTGTCTATATATAGATGTCTCTCGTACGTTACTGATTGAGTCCTCTATCCCATTAAAATACTGGGTGGAAGCATTGTCTATAGTTTTCTATTAATTAATCTACAACCATATAAAGTGCTAAATATTGAGTCTCCATATTATCGTGCTTATCACCAATATCCTAGCTATGATAATTTTCATACATTTGGTTGTGTTCATGGTAATAAATAGGAGAATGATGTGGGATATGAAGTGACTTTTGCACCAGTAGAAAAATGACTATGGTGCGAACACTTATTGCCATCGCTTCTTCACAAAATTGGCCTCTTAATCAAATGTATGTCAAAAATGATTTTCTCCATTGCGATCTTAAAGAAGATATTGATATGAAACCTCCACCTAATTTGTTCTCATTACCTACATGGGATGTATGCAAGCTCCCCAAAATCTCAATTTTCTGATAATTCCTTGCGTCATTAGGTATTTTCTAGGAATATCTACTTATGGATTATTCTTTCCTAGATTTTCTACTATTTGTATTACTGCTTTTAATGATTCATAATAGGCACGATGTCCTGATACTCATCGTTTCATCATTGCTTAGTTCACGTTTCTTAGAAAATCGTTGATATCATGGAAAAGTAAGAAGCAAGATCGTGTATCCAAATAATCAACAAAGCTTGAATATCGATCTATGTCTACTACTTGAATTGAGGTTGTGTGGCTTCGTTGATTACTTGCTGAGATGGGATTTCATCATCTAATCCTATTCTTCACCATTCTCATAATACTAGTGTTATTCAAATTGCTACTAATCTGGTTTATCATGAGAGAACCAAGTGCGTCAAAGAAGACTGTCATTATATACAAGAAGTTGTAGATAAAAGTGTCATTACTCTTATCACGTGTCCAGTGATCTTCATATAGCTGATGTATTTACAAAATCCATGGCATGACAACACCATCAATTTCTATTAGGCAAATGGACACTTCTTATCAAATAGCATCAATTAAAGGGGAATGTTACCATGATGAATTAATAGAGAATGATCGTATATATTAATGTATATAATGTTGTGAATAAGAGAACTTATACAGCTTTGTTGCAGTAATTGTAGAGAATAATATTATGATAGAATATCAGAGTTAAAGGGATAACATAACAGATTTAGAGGGATTTGAATGGTAGATTTTGTGGCCCCATACTGGTTCGAGTTCATTAACAGCAATATCACGCCTTCACATAATTAATCTAACCTTCGACATCCCACGGTGGCATTAGTGGGCACTATCATTTATCGGGAACACATCAATGTGGGATGCCCATAGTTGATCCAACTACTATGGCTTCTAATGCCACCACAACTGCTTCTTCAGTGAAGTAGGAAGGTGCATCTCTCACTGTGCCTCCCACTCCTCCTCCTCCTCCTCCTCATACTACTACTACTACTACTGTTGCTGGTACTATGCCTTCTAACGTTACTACTTCCCAATCCCCCTTTACTCAAGCGTTGGTTTATCAAGTGTTGAGAAGGACAGGCCATCGGTGATTGATATGGAAATTGAGAGGGTGATGTCCCCTTTGAGGGATAGGGTGACCCATTGTGAGGAATTTTTTGAGTCCTACAAGATGAGGTTGGATAACCTCACTGCTCGATTAGAGGCAAAAGAGAAGGACAAGGGTAGTTCAAGTGTGCTTGACACCATTAGAGGTGAACTTATTACATTGCGAGTGTATGTAGACTAGCTGCAATCTATTGATATTTTGAGTATATGGGGTGATGTTCCTCTACCAGACGTTCAATCCTCCATGCCACCAACTATGCCAAATAGTGATCTTTCTTCTAGTGGGAAACAAAGTAGAATAGTGGAGGGTATTGCAATTTTTGTTGAGGATGTTGTTGATGATGATGAGTGGGCCGATGATGATTTAGCTGAGGAGACTGATGATGATTAGGTGAGGAGAGATGAGGATGAGCATGGGATTGTGCTCACACTTATGTGTTAGATGACACTGAGGAGATGATTGTCCAAGCTACCTTGGAGAGATCCGTTCAGGAGATCTCTGCAGTTGGCACCTATGGAGTCTCTTTAGACTCAAGCATTCCTCCCATGATATGTAGGGCACTGATGCCCTATCTGATACCAAATTGCTGCTAAATCTGATACTATTGTGGGGGTTTGCCCAAATTATTCTACTCCTCTAGAGAATCCTCCCGTTAATAGAATGCCATAAGCTTAGCCTGTCAAAGGGACATTATGACTCTTCCTCCTGTACTTCGTACTTTTTCTTTAAGGAAACTACTTTTATTCTTTTTTATTTGGGGTGAGGGCTTTTGTGCCAATTTTCCCCTTTTGCTTTGTATTTTTTTATTTTTATGTTTTGGATGGTTGTAGTTTTACTATTGCTTATATTAAAGTGTTTCATTTGGTTTGTGTTTATCTCTTGTTGCCTCTTTTGTTTTCCCTCAAATTTGAAACTACCCCATAAATTTTGGAAATCGTGTAATTCTTGAGTTTTCATTGATAAAATTTTGAGGATCGATTATGTTCATTATCATTGTCTTGAATAGTACTCATGATGAGCATGACGTATAGTGTTGGTGTTGCACGAATGAAATTGATGGCATTGCACTTTTGAGAGATCTATTTGAATCTTTTGTTAACTAAATGTGTTTTGATGTGAGCCTTGAAATGAACATCATACATACGCTTCTGATATTTTCGGGCTGTGCTAAATGAGTGTATATCAAAGTGCCATGTGTTGTTCAATCTGACATGAAAGCATGTGTGTGGAATCCTAGATTTCTCTTTGTTAGTATAATTATTTAAACCTTGGTAAATTTAATTTGTGATATTGGGCAACAATTCTAAGGGGGAACCTAAATTTCCATATAATTTGTGACTACTTTTCTAGGGTGTGCATCCATTTTTGCATCAGTTTGAGCCTAAATCATTTGTTGACAAAACCAAATTAAAATATCTTGAGACAAATTGTTCCCACCCTGTAACCCAATTTTTTTTTTGAAGCATTGTTATGTTTGAATAGACAACTTAGGCCAAAAGCCTAAGCTGGGGTGTGGAAGGAAAAGAGGAATGAAAGCACAATGAATGGCAAATAAAGATGAAATGAGACTCAACTTTGATGTTATCACAAAAAGAAGGAACTCTTCCTAATAACAAAAAAATAAAGGGAAAAGAAAAATATTGTGTTGAGCTCTTTTGAAAATTGAAAATGAAAAAGAGAAGTTGATGAAATAATGGGGATTCCGAATAAAGTGGGTGAAAAGTCAGCTTTAGTTCTCAAATGAAAAAGAATGACAAGTACTTGAGAAGAGGTGAAGATGATTGCAACCATGCTTTGAAAAACTAAAGTCACTAAGCCAAATTGATTATACCTTAATTGTCATCCCTATTAAAAACCTAAAAGACCCTTCAGATCTTGCATGCACTAGGTTGTGTGATGATTGAAAAATATCGACAAATCTCTGGGACGAAGCTTGCATGTATTTCTCTTCTGAGAGAGTGAGAGTTGCATAGATTCCTTATTTCTTTGTTGATTTGCTTTGTAAGAACATGCAATCGTTCTTGATGTGAGGGCACTTGATTGTATTTGTTCAAACATGGTCTTTCATTAGAAAATAAGCTATAGTGAGGCTGAGCTGGTGTTAAAACCAACTAGTCATCATTTGAAACTTTTTGATCATGATTGAGTGTAGCATGTTGTTGAGAGCAGTTTTGTAATGACACTTTCATGTTAGGAGCTCTCATTGAATATTTTTGTAGACACCCTTTTTGAGCTGATTGTGTTCTTGATTTTCTTGAGGACAAACAAAAATTTAAGTTGGAGTTATTAATGAGTGGTAAATTTATACTCATTTTGGGCCAATTTAGCTCGACCATTAATTTCTTCAATACCTAATTGTGTCTTATTCTAATGATATTTTGATAACTTGCAGCTATGAAGGCTAAAGTAAAAGAAAAGGGATGAGTGTTTGAAAGAATGGCAAAAAATGTACAAAGAAGTGTAAACAATACTTTTATGATCACCAAACAATAAAGGTGGATCTCATTGTAAGCATGACCTCGCCCAAAGTAATGATGCACAACACTTGCATTAATTGAGGCAAGTTGGTGAACTCATAAAAAAAAAAGGCGATTCACTAAATAAGAAAGGAAAAATTGTTATCCATCACCAAAAGTGATAGTGCAAGGAGAACATTTGAAGGCTTGTAAGACGAACTAATGTGGTATTCAAAAATACACTGAATGTGAAGGGAAGACGCTAATGAGCTCAGCCACTGAGGTTCAAACACCTGAAGTCTAGAGAAAGAAAACTGAGCTGGAGAGGAATCGGTGATCCACCTTTTGTGATCGACTTTCTCGACTAATGTCACTAAATGGGTAGCGTATTGAGTTTTGGACCAAATTTCGGGAAACTATAAACAACCCAATGGAAAGAGAAAAATAGAGGCCACGTAAGTTGTAATTGTTTTTGGTGTATGCACAAATGAAGGAAAAACACGTTACCTTGTGAATAACACTTTCTAGTTCTTTTTTTTTTTTTTTTTTTGTTTTTTCAACATTGTTTTTGAAATCGACAAATTGAAGTTGAATTCAAAGTGGGTTTGCTGGTAATTGTTAAATTTCTTGTTACCCATGACTGCTTTCATGAAAGGTATGATTGCTTTGTTTTTTATGATGGGTGGCTTAAACCCCAAGATGTAGGGGTGCAATTATGGGGTTGGGTGTTGATAATGTTGTGGGTATTTGTTATGGACTATTTTATTGTTGTTTGTACATGAATTTTGGCTTATTAGGATGAGGTAATTTATGGGTTAAGCTTGCAAACTTAATTTCTACTTTCGATCTCCGATAGTTGCTCTGAAGAGATTGATTGGAGTGGATAATTAGTCCGATATTAGAAATTTAGGTTTGATGTCTATAACTTGTTTGAAAGTAGAGGTTATGGGTCGTATCTATTTTCCCTATTTCTGCATCAAAAGAGAGACTAGAGTAAAGTATTGGGTTGTTTAGTAGAGCATATAGATGAAATCGAAAGGATATTCTATGCAAGGATACTATGAGATCGAAAGAAGATTAGTGTAATTGAAGATAACCCGACCTATTCATGAATGTTCAGCACCATAGAGAAACACAATTACCCCTATGCAACATTGATATCCAATCCATGCACCCCTATATTGCTTATTACTTTTGAAATTTTCCGAAATATTAATTTGATTGTTAGCATTGATAAAAAAAATCCTTTTGTTTGTATTGGTGGAATCATCCACTCACTTGTTTTTACTACTACCAAAAATGATTTTACATTCCAAATTTCTTGATAAGAATTTTCTACAATATTCAGTTCTCTATGAGATTCGACCAGTGAGTCTTATTTGGGTATTTTTATTGACGACGATAGCTACCTCTTTTAATTGTCTTTGAAGATTACATTTGAACATTATCATAATGAAGGAAATAAAGAATGTAAAAAAGGGAACTTAAATCTACTCTCCACGATGAGTCTCCACAAGCTGAAGACAAAATACTTCAATGAGTTGCAAAATCCTCTAGGAGAGAAGGGTCTGCTTAGGAAAATCTAGAAACGAACGAACTTCATATTCTATAACTCATTTGGAAGATTTGAGCACAAGAGGGGATAGTTTTCTAAAGGAGAAGAAAGGGTTAATAAGGTACACACTCTAAGAGAGAGAGAGGAGATGAGTGATATTCATGTAAAAGGGTTGACAAGTGTTTAGGTGTTCTTAACTTGCTCATAACTGATGCCTTAAATAAAATAACAATTATTTGTACGAAATCCGAGATGAATTCTGACATCATGGGGAGCATAATCCTAGTCTCTTTTATATGATAACGAAAACTTTGAGACTATCATTTGCTACTTACGCTACTTGATTATAGTTACACATTGTTACTGGAACACTAAATCAAACCCAATATTTACTATAAACATTTTTATTTTCTAGAAATATCAACCACAAATGAGTATAAGAGCTAGTAGACTTATTTCTTCTATATTCCCTAGAGGATCGACCTCAACTTTTGTGAAGTTCTATAATTGATTTCGACCATTTATACTTCTTAAGGGAAGTGTAAGTTTGGACGAATTAGCATTTCATGGAATTCATCTCTTTTTCGATTACCCATGCATGTAAAATCATTGATCACTTGTGCTTGTAAATGTAATCTATAACACAGTGGAATGCTTGCATATCTCCATCCAAGTTCCTTTTTCTTTGTTAAAATTGTGAGTTGCAGTTAGCTGTCATTGTTGTTGATTGACATGTGAAGATGAAATTCTTCAAGTACTATTAAATAGATTATAAGTTAATTTCTTAATAGTGGTCCTTCATTAAACGTACTTATTTTAGAATATGCTAAATTAAAATGGTTAAAAAGTCTTTTATATTTCAAATAAATATAAGTACTCTTATTTTTTAGAATACTATTATAAAAAGTGATTTAACACATTATTGTTTTTTGTTTCATAACAGATCCATGCTTCGTCATGTCAACTATCAAAGTGAGGGATACTTAAGATGTATTTTGTCAGCAACAAAGAAGGCATAAAGGATACATTTTTGTTATAAGTTATAATTAAGTTATTTTAAACTAAAAACCGTAATTCAATGGTCATTTTATTTAATTTTCTCATTGTTGTGCAACAAAAAATAAGGAATAGGAGTTCCAACTAAAATAAGTGGGCTTCAATGTAGTTCCCAAAAGCCCATCACTTTTGAATTTATTTGTGGGTCATTCAAGCATGAATATCTCAATTTTATGGTAGTTGTCAATTTTATCTTCTGAATTAATGATTTTTTTTTATCTCTAAACATACTAAGTAATTAAGAATAAATTTGTCCAAGATACCCTTGACATTAAAATAAAAATCGCATGACACAATTTATTTCTTACGAGGAAGAATATATTTACAAGAAAAAATTTGCAACATATAAATTATGTTTTAAAAGTCATAAATTCAATTTTAGAACATCATGTCTTAAAAATTCAAAATCCATAAATTACGAAATGACTTAGTTTCTATAGAACTAATATTGATGGATAGATACGTAACCACAAACATATCTCTGAGTGACATAACTTATCCTAATGAACTTTTCTCAAATAAGATAAAAGTTCGCTAAACTTATATTGGACAAGAAAAAATGTTGTCTATACTTATGTTGAACAAGTAACTTATACACTCCGAATTAGATACTACATAACTCATGCCGAACAAGACAATTTAGTTCTAAATTTCTGCATTCCAAAATTCGGTCATAACTAAAGATACTTTAATCTAAAAAATTAAATTAAATTAAAAAAAAACAATTTAAAGGACAAACTAAATACCACAATTAAAATATGATTTATATGCACAAAACTTGTTTGTTTGAGCAATGTTAGAAGAGCCCATCATATAATTGAGTTTTGGCCCCCATTGGAAGAGCCCTCGTATGAGTTAGTATTGACCCTAGTTGGAATAGCCCTATTATATGAGTGAGTCAATAACCTGATAGTTGGGATATAGGACACACAAGGTAAAAATTTAAGGAAAGCAATCAGAGGTGGAGGCGGAGGTGGAGTTGGAGGCAGAGACTAGAAGGAAGATGGCATTGAAATTTTTGGGATGGAGATTGTTTTAATAGTATCAGGAACTTTTTTTGAGGAAATCATAGATTCTATCTAATTCAAGATATGTTTTAATAATATCAGGAACTTTTTTTGAGGCAATCATAGATTCTATCTAATTCATCGCACTAAACTTCACTACAAGGTATTATGATCTTGTTTTTCTTATTCTATGCTTGTTTATTTATGTGAAAGGGAGATCATACGTATAAATTATTATTGTATTATTGTAGGATATGTGGAACGAGAGATTGAAGAAGTTTGAGGAGGATCTCAAAATAAAGCAAAGTATGTACACACATATATACCCCCGATCAGTTGGTATCCTCCTGAGAGATACCTACTTCTAAACATTGATTTGCTAATCTGTTCACTTTTTGTAGAGTATAGCTTAGATAAGCTTTTAATTAGATTCTTGTGTATTTGGTTGATTATGATTTGGAAATTCAATCTGGATTGCATGCTCCAATAACAATGAATAATTCGCTTTGGAATTGATGTTTTGGAATTTAGGGTGAATTTCTCGTGTCAAGCTTATGTCTTATTGATAATAACTTGTGTTCTTGCTCTGAAATACAATGTGTTTAGTAGATATCTTACTTGTGAATCAGATAGCACTAGGGTCTTATTTAGATCTTGTTCATGCTAAAATGTAATATATCGTTAAGTTTGACAATTGTGAATTATGAATTTTGAGTCATGGAGACTTAATTGCCTTTAATATGAAATTACTTTCTAAGATCAGGTGATCAATCAATCTACATATATATTATTTTTAGTATTCAATATAAAAAAAATAGAGTGTGGGTAAAAAATCAATTGGTTCCCAAGCACCTAGTAACATTGATTTAGGTCTCAACTATACAGTACTATGATAAAGACCATAGAAGTCAAGAGAAGAGGTGTCGACTCATGTTTATAAAAGTAAACAATTTCTCTGTGTTTTTTATTGGAGTTAAAAATCTCCTATAAAATATGATATGTCCATTCCATACAAGTTTGGGTAGGTTATTGTAGTGTTCATGGAAGTATGAAGTGGAAAAAATTGGCTAGGCTTTCTTTGTGTAAACATGAATTGTAATTGAAGTGCTCTCTTTATTGAAGTGAAGCACAATTTAATTGAAAAAAGACCAACATAAATAGAAAGAATATGTAAGCAAAAGTTCAAATTATAAGCTAAAAAGTAGATATTACCAAATCAAAGCTATTAGTGGTTAAACATTTATTTCTTGTTCTTCTAAATGATCAACTGGGAAATGATTGTCAAAATATTGTATTTCTCCCTTACCATTATATTTCACATCATTTTCTTCAACTCCATTAATTATAATCTCCCTTTTAAAAATCTCTTTCACACTTCCTTATCTTATAAATCCATATCACAGTAATCATAAAAGACAGATTGGTTCAAACTTACTAATGCATTGAGGCCTTTACATCGTAGAGCTCCTCTTCAAGCTTAATGTGGTGAAGCTAGTGCTTTTGTAAATACTAGGCTAATTACCCACTCATTTACTAACTCAGTCCATCCTAACTTCTAAAAATCCAGTATATTTAAAAGTTAGATTGTTGTGGTTGCGTTTGTGAGCAAGGCATATGTCTGAAAGAAAGCGAATTAAATTAAGTATTTAGTAATATATTTATTATCATTATGTATTTTATTATAAAATAGGATTTTTTTAAAAATTTGTTTCATAAGTATTAGGCTTAGCAATTGTTATTTATCTAGAAGACAATTTATGTTTCCTAGTTTCATAAGGATTAGACTTCTTATTGATGTAATAAGACTTCCTATTTAAAAATAATTTTTTAGAATAAAACAGGTAGTATTTTAATTTTAAAAACATTTTATAGGAGTTCCCTCATTCATTGAAATCTTATGATTCAACATTTCTTTAATGAGTGGAAATTATATTCAAAATAGTTTGTTCTAGGAATTTGAACAAAGACAAAGAAAAGTCAAAGTAAATTGATTTATGTCTTCCTGTTCATCGTCCTATGACTTGATCAGTCTCTAGAACTCCTAACAATTTGGTATCAGGGCCTGACACAATGAGGTCATTTCCAGATTCCAAGAAGAACATGGAGTCCATACTAGCCACTATAATATGCAAAGTTGAATAGCATTAGTGATGGAAATGGGGCTGTTTTGGGTGGGGGCGGGGAGGGTTTTGCTTAAACCACATGGCCAATAAGCAAAATATTGAAATAAAGTTGATTGAGTCTCAGAATGCAAGTACTGTAAGTTTCTCAAAAAGGAAAACAACATTGATTTAGTATGCATATAAGATTACAACTTGGATTGAAGTATATGTTGGTGGTATGATTTTTTCACTAGTGTAAAACCATGTTTTTATTTACAAGTTAAAAAAAAAAGATAATCTTTTTAGAGAAACTACAAGAGCACTATCGTAAAAGTGTTGACCGATGATCGAATGTATTGGATTCTTTTTAAGATCTTTGTAGAGAATTTAAAAATCCCTGAAACACAGAAATTTGCATAAAGACCAAATGTACAAACAAGTGACCCAATTGTTAGTCCCAGAAAATAATAAATAATTTGTGGTCGCTACAGGAATGCTCTTAAAGACTAATAGAAGACATTAACACATAAATGACCTAGAGGGTCATTACACCTATTCGAGACAAAGCATTGAAAGGAAGAACTACCAAACATTAGTTGTTAGTGGGTAGTGCAAATAGAGGTGATTCATTTTTCATTGGGTTTTTCACATAGGTAGAATCCTTTGATAAGGATAATGCCTCTCTTTTTGAGTTTATCTAGGATCAGACATGCAACTTTTTAGGGGTCTAGGTCAAACAATTAATTCTATGAGGTTTTCTAGTTCTCCCAACATGTTTTTGTGGTCGGTCCTTAAGCACACCATTTACACACCATCCTTGTTTGTATCATTCTTTCACAGTGTAATCAACCATCTTCCTATCTGGGGAAACATCCAAGTTAAACCCTCTAATGAAACAAAGAGATGGAGGATATCATTGTCTTCGTAATCTTGATGATTCCTTCAGAAAGAAGTTGCATTTAATATTACTTTTTAGACTTCATTAACCTTGAATGCAGTTATTGAATCTTCTAATGTGGTCAAATATCATCTTTGTTATTAATATATTTATTGTTAGTCCTCAGTCATTAATATACAAGTATTTTTACATATAATTATAGGTTATGAAGTTCTTTTTCTATTTAGCCAATTTTTATGTTTTTTCATCTTTAGGTTCAATGATGCTTTCTGTTGTGTCGATTGATAAGTCAATTGAAATATTTTATTGAACAATGTAAATGTGATGGATCCAAGAAAATTATCTTCCACTCATAATTCCACTTATATCACTGTCACGACGCAGGAGTACCCCCTAGACGTAACACGGTGTACTCGTCCCCGAAGGGGTCTAATACAAGCCTTTTGCATTATAACAAAGGTTGAATTGAAAATATATGACAAATTAAAACTTTTACAATCGAAGTCATTTTCATAACAAAAGAAGTTGAAGTCTTTACTAAACCTTTGTTTCAAACCATCTAACATAATACTTGAATGGAACTCTTGGGACGCAGCCCATACAAAGTCTTAACATTCAAAAATGACATAAAGGTAAAGTGGATGCTGTCCTCAAAGCTATGAGGACTCACCAAGATCTTCAACTTTTCTAGATCCTTAAAACCTAGCCTCCAAAGAAACTCAAGCCTGCATTATTTTGTTGGAATGTAGGCAATATGTGTTAGTACAAAATGTACCAAGTATGAAAGCTAACACAACATCATAAGAGCATCTCAACAACATAATGCATAAGCATAAGAGAGAATAACATGATCATAACACAAGCAATGTAGCCATGAGACAATCATCAACACAAGTATCATATAAACACGTCAACATAAGTTATATTTAATGCACATTGGAGAAACATCATGTTCATGGCGTAATAATTAATTAGACTTTCATGATTACATACTTCAACCTTAAGTGCTTCATATTACAAGAGGACTACATCACAAGCCACCTCAAAGTATACTTGTGCATTGCAAGGATAGCATCCCGTACTACCATCCAAGCTAAGTACATCTCTTTGGTCATTCTTGAGCATAGTCCACCTTCACATTCAAGACTTAGGTCTTCATGTCATCTTAATTACAATCTATGTACATGGTCAACTCTTAAGCTTCTCTATGGCATAAGGATATCATACTTGCAAGTAAATCCAAGACACACTTGTGCAGTACATGAATGGCATTCCATACTACCCTTCATACTAAGCATAGCCTTGGAGTCATCCTAGTAATATTCACCCTACTTTGGAGTCATTATTAGCTTAACTCTCATAACTAAGGAAATCTCTCACTTTTAGTCAACTATAACAAGGAAAGGCAACTTTAACACAATCCTATCTCAATACATCTCTTTAATGACCCTAAGCCATACATGTGCAATGCATGCGTAGCACCCTACAATACTATACATGCTAAGTACTACCTTTAGTTCCTAATGCTAACATTTCTTTGTTTGGAACCTAGTTCCTCTCTTTAACTTTAGAACACTATGAGGTACTCTCTCAAGCACTTCTTAGTTAATTAATAACTTGAACCCTATGAGATGCTGTCTTAAGTAAGTGTAAGTTCATTACTAGCATGGATACTATGAGATACTTACTTAAGCATGTCTAATGTCTAACTCCATTTATACTATGAACACTATGAGATACTCTCTTAAGTATGTCTAAGTTCCTTCTTCATAGAGACCCAATGAGATACTATCTTAAGCATGTCTAAGTCCATTTACACTCTTGAACACTATGAGTTACTTCATTATGTAAGTCTTAGTTCATTATGCTTTGAACAGTATGAGATGCTTCTCAAGCATGTCTTAGTTTATTATGCTCTGAACACTATGAGATGCTTCTCAAGCATGTTTTAGTTCATTGGATATAAAGATTGCTACTAGGAACCTTAACTCAACTATGTGAAGGATCCCATCTCATGAGACCTAACTTTGGGAGAACCCACGCACTACTACGTAAAAGTTCCCCCTTTAACTTGGATAGTCCTCACATCAACTAGGTGTTGCTCTTCTTTGTTCTTGGAGTCCGGACCCTATCTTGTGTGACACTCCATCCCATTGTTATTATCCACTTGGAGCCAATAATAAATCCCAAGAATTAATTGTTAAGACTTGCTTCACACTCATCTCTCATGGAAGGATGTCCTTGGCAACCAATCCATTATCAATGGATTCTATCACTTTCATCTATCAAGCATTCATAAGGTATGTTGGGTGCGTATAGGCCTTTCACCACAATTCAACCTATTAGACCTCTATTCTCTTTTAGGATTTACTCTCAAAGCCTTAGCAACACTAGGTAATCACATTAGCATGACCCTAAAGCCTTAGCTATCATGATCACCCCTACTCTCAAGGTTTCTTTCTTAATCTCTTCTTTATACCTAGATTTCAAGGTAACTTGATCACATATTTCATTACTAGGTGATTATATTCTTAATTGATCATAAAGGTTCAATTCTAACTTTACAAGTCAAGATCAATCATATACAATAGAGTTTAATTCAATTCATGATTATATGATTCTAACTTTGATCAAATACAACACATAACATTGAATTGGGAAGATCACATATGAACCTTCAACTTTGCCTCTAATGGCATAAACCCACAAAGATCACATTTACACATTTAAATTTGGGTTCATCTTAGAAATCACATGAAATCATCATATTATCATTAATCAAAGCTAATCAATTATAATTGGATGATATCCATTAGATTGGAAGCACACCCAAACCCTACCCACAATGTAAGGACAACCCTTGCAAGAATGGGGTTTTTGATCGACAATTGGGGGATTATTATGGGGGCTCTATTGGTGGAAGAACCCATAGAAGAATAAGCCTCACATACAATCAATCAAAGCCCCAAACAATGCTTCAATAAATGGTGAATAGACCTAGATTCTGCCCCTCTTCTTCTTCTTCTTCTTCTTCTTCTTCTTTGCTTCTAGAGAGAGAATTTTTTTAGAGTAGTTTGGAGGTTCTAAGATGAATGAGTTAAAGTGATTAGTTTAGGGTCTATTAACTATTTATAGGAGGGATTAATTAACTAAATGTCCACCCCAAACCCTAAGCTAATTACTAAACTAACCCTCAAAGCCTAAGTTAAAACTAAACTATCCAAAATTGGTACCATCTACGGATCCCCATCCACGGACCATGGATGGGTCTAAAGGCCGTGGTTTGGGTCAGTCAATTGGACCTGGGGCTCAAATGTTTCAGGGTGTTGCAAGCTTGATCTATGCCCATGACCTACAATGTGTAGGTTGATCTAAGGGGCGTGGTTTGCAACTGTAGGTCACACTTTTAGACTGTTTTGGGGGATTGTTTTGGGGTCCTCCTCAAGGATCCCTTGGGTGGTCCTTGGGGAGTCGTACCCAAACGTTTAATCCCTAACACATGATATTGTAATTACAAGACCCATTTATTTTGCTTTTAACCCTCAGACGACAAAACAAAACTCTTTCTAAGTACTCTAGAACTCACTAGTTCAACTAACTAAAATATGGGGCGTTACATTATCCCCCACTTGGGAACATTCATCCTCGAATGATGCTTTAAATAATCCTTAAAGTCTAAGCTCTAACTTAGCAGACCTTTATGCATGCACTACATCTAAGTGCATAATCAAGGAAGAAAACTTCAATTCTAAGCTAAACATAGACAATGCAACACTAGGGAGTAGGAACTACTTCTACCAACCCAAAATGCATCAAATACTATATCTACTCATTTTCAAGGAGGAACTAACATCTCCTATCTAAAACATGCTCAACATACACTCATGGGGCCTAAAATACAACTTCTCAAAAAATAATTTATTCAAGGAGAAACCCTCCAACTCCAACCATAAAGGCATACTCATACTCAATTCATGAAGTCTATATGCATGTCATATTCAAATGCATAACAACATCAGGAAACTATGAATTCAAGTCAATTTTAACAAGACCTAAGCATTTCATGAACATGCATAAAATAAGAGGATCATGGAAACGTACTATTCACACATGACTTCACATAAAAGGAAATCAAGAGGAACTTATCATCTCAAGCTTGAATGAGAGTAGAAAGAAAGGCTGAGGACATCGGAACATATCATTGGTCCTTGGTCTTCAAAGTAGCAGTTCTGACCATATTTCTTACTAAAGAACACTCCTTTCTAATATGTGGAATAACTTCCTTGTTCTTCTATTTCTTGACTTAACGGTCTAAGTCCTCTACTGGTACTTCTAAATTAGAGAGGTTCTGAATAAGCAACTAAAGCTCACAAGCAACCTTACTAACCCCACTGAAGATCTCACAAGAGCCTAACAAACCGGGACTAAACTTCTCATACACACCACACCTCTCAAGGTGAACATATCTAGGAACTCTAATTCATAAACATCACTTGGATTTCACATCACCACACAAAATGATCCTAAACCATGGTGAGCTATACTTCTACCCTTCTTAGAGGAGTCTATTCACTCAACTTGTCTAGGCATTATGCAAAAACCCTATTCAACAAATTTATAAGCATACCTGAAAACTCCTCATAGCTAAGTTGGTTCTACCAACAACTAAACATAGCCACAATAACCTTGCTAGATAGGCACACTATCTCCTACTTGGGAGTAAGCCTACGCAAACTTTTCTAAACATCATGCACAATAAAAACAACTTCAAAGTCTATCATCCTAAATCTTGCCAAGTCACATAGCCATAATTTGCATCTCAACCAACCTTTCTCCCTCACTCCTTGTAGCATAAACCTTCCTAATAGTCACATCCTATAGATCATTGGATAAGGGTTAAGAGAGGAAGCTTATAGATCTATGGCACGACTTGGAGAATGAAGAAGTGAGATTTTTCCTAAGTATCCAATAGCCTCCTATTCATAAAATGTTTCGCGACTCACACCCATGAATAAGACTCTACTTAGATGTGGTTTGAGACATCCTAAAATTTATCCCAAAACCTTATGCTCTGATACCAAGATGTAACACGGTCTACTCTACCCCGAAGGGGTCTGATACAAGCCCATTGCATTGTAACATAGGTAATAGAATTGAAAATATGGGACAAATTAAAACTTTTACAACAGAAGCCATTTTCATAAAAAAAGAAGTTGACGACTTTAATAAACCGTTGTCTCAAACCATCTAACATAATACTTGAATGAAACTCTAGGGACGCAACACATACAAAGTCTAAAAGTAAAGAAATAACAAAAAGGTAAAGTGGATGTTGTCATCTAAGCCACGAGGACTCACCAAGATCTTCAACTCTTCTAGATCCTTAAAACCTAGCCTCCAAAGCAACTCAAGCATCCAACCCTACATTTGGTTTGATGTAGGCAATATGCGGTAGTACAAAATGTATGAAGTATGAAAGCTAACACAACATTATAAGAGCATCTCAAATGGTTAGTCAACATAAGACATAAGAATAAGAGATAATAACATGATCATAACAGAAGCAATGTAGCCATAGGAAAATCATCAACACAAGCATCATATTAAACACAAGTCAACATAAGATATATTTAATGAGCATTGGAGATACATCATTTTCAAGGCATAGTCTTTACTTAGACTTTCATGGTTACATACTTCAACCTTAAGTCCTTCATATTACAAGAGGACTACATCACAAGCCACCTCCAAGTATACTTGTGCAATGGAAGGATAGCATCCCGTACTACCATCCAAGCTAAGTACATCTCTTTGGTCATTCTTTGGCATAGTCCACCTTCACATTCAAGAGTTAGGTCTTCATGTCATCTTAATTACAATCTATGTGCATGGTCAACTCTTAAGCTTCTCTATGCCATAAGGGTATCTTACTTCCAAGTAACCCCAAGACACACTTGTGCAATGCATGAAAGGCACACCATACTACCTTTCACACTAAGCATAGCCTTGGAGTCACCCTAGTCATATTCACCATACTTTGGACTCATTATTAGCTTAACTCTCATAACTAAGGAAATCTATCACCTTTAGTCAACTATAACCAAGAAAGGCAACTTTAGCACAATCCCATCTCAATACTTCTTTTTAATGATCCTAAGTCATACTTGTACAATGCATGCATAGCACCCTATAATACTATAAAGGGTAAATACTACCTTTTAGTCCTCATGCTTACACTTCATTGTTTGGAACCTAGTTTTGCTCTTTAACTTTAGAACGGTATGAGGTACTCTCTCAAGCACATCTTAGTTCATTAATAACTTGAACCCTATGAGATACTATCTTAAGTATGTCTAAGTTCATTACTAGAATTGATACTATGAGATACTTACTTAAGCATGTCTAACTCCATTTATACTTTGAACACTATGAGATACTCTCTTAAGTATGTCTAAGATTCATCTACATATAGACCCTATGAGATCCTATCTTAAGTATGTCTAAGTCCATTTACACTTTTGAACACTATGAGTTACTTCATTATGTAAGTCTTAGTTGATTATGCCTTTAACACTATGAGATGTTTCTCAAGCATGTCTTAGTTTAGTATGCTTTGAACACTATGAGATACTTCTCCAGCATGTCTTAGTTCATTGGATATGGAGATTACTTCTAGGAACCTTAACTCAACCATGTGAAGGATCCCATCTCATGAGACCTAACTTTGGGAAAACCCATAGTTTACTACGTAAGAGTTCCCCCTTTAACTTGGATAGTCCTCATATCAACTAGGTGTGGCTTTCCTTTCTTCTTGGAGTCCAGACCCTATCTTGTGTGACACTCCATCTCATTATCAATATCCACTTGGAATCAACCCTACAACCCAGGGTTTACTTGTTAAGACTTGCTTAACACTCATCTCTCATGGAAGGATGTCCTTGACAACCCATCTATACTTAAGTGATTCTATCACTTTCATTTATCAAGCATTCATATGGTAGGTTAGGTAAGTATAGGCCTTTAACCACAATTCAACCTATTAGACTTCTCTTCTCTTTTAAACTCTACTCTCAAAGCTTTGGCAACACCATGTAATCATATTAGTGTCACCCTAAAGCCTTAGCAATCATGATCACAAACCCTACTCTAATGGTTTTTTTCTTACTCTCTTCTTTATACCTAGATTTCAAGGTAATTTGATCACATCTTTCATTATTAGGTGATTCTAGTCTTAGTTGATTATAATGGTTAAATTCTAACTTTACAAGTCAAAATCAATCATATACAATAGATTCTAGTTCAATTCGTGATTATATGA
The DNA here is from genome assembly GCA_037074985.1 of Solanum bulbocastanum. Lineage (NCBI taxonomy): Eukaryota > Viridiplantae > Streptophyta > Magnoliopsida > Solanales > Solanaceae > Solanum > Solanum bulbocastanum. Next base: position 15,527,811 of record CM073602.1, on the reverse strand, counting down.
TCCTAACTTTGATTAATTACAACACATAACATTGAATTGGGAAGATCACACATGAACCTTCAACTTTGCCTCTAATAGCATAAACCCACAAAGATCACATTCATTAATTTAGATTAGGGTTCATAATAGAAATCACATGAAATCATCATATTATCATTAATCGAAGCTAAATCAATCATAGTTGGGTGTTATCCACTAAATTGAAATCACACTCAAACCCTACCCACAATGTAAGAACAACCCTAGATAGAATGGGCTTTTTGATCCACGATTTTGGGATTACTATGGGGGCTCTATGGGTGGAAGAACCATAGATGAATAACCTTCACATATCTTCAATCAAAGCCCCAAACAAAGATTGAATCAATGGAGAACTGACCAAGATGCTACCCCTCTTCTTCTTCTTCTTCTTGTTCTTTGTTTCTAGAGAGAGAATATCTTGAGAGTAGTTTGGAGGTTCTAAGATGAATGAGTTAAAGTGATTAATTATAGGTCTACTAACTATTTATAGGAGGGTAATTAATTAACTAAACTTCCACCCTAATCCCTAAACTAATTACTAAACTAACCCTCAAAGCCTAACTTAAAACTAAGCTTGCAGAAAAATTGGCAGAATCTACATATCCTCATCCACGGACCGTAAATGGGTCTAAGGGCCGTGGTTTGGGTCCGTCAATTGGACCTAGGCCTCAAATGTTGTAGGGCGTTGCAGGCCTGACCTACGCCTATGACCTAAGGGGCGTAGGGTGATCTAAGGGGTTTAGTTTACAACCGTAGGTCAAACTTTTTAACGGTTTTGGGGGACTATTTTGGGGTCCTCCTCAAGGACCCCTTGGGTGGTCCTTGGGGAGTGGTACCCGGACGATTAACCTCTAAACATGATATTCTATGTATTGGAGCCATTTATTTTGATTTTAACCCACATACGACACACCAAAACTCTTTTTAAGGACTCTAGAACTCACTAGTTCAACTAACTAAAATATGGGGTGTTACATTATCCCCCACTTGGGAACATTCATCCTCGAATGACACTTTAAATAATTCTTAAATTCTAAACACTAACTTAGCAGCCCTTGATGAATGCACTACATCTGATGCACATAATTAAGGAATAAAAACCTCAATTCCAAACTAAACACATAAAATGCAACACAAGGGAGTAGGAACTACTTCTACCAACCCAAAATGCATCAAATACTACGTCTACTCATTTTAAGGAGACACTAACATCTACTAGAGGAAACATGTTCAACACACACTCATGGAGACTAAAATACAACTTCTCATAAAAGCATTTATTCAAGGAGAAGCCCTCCAACTCCAACCACTAAGGCATGCTCATAATCAATTCATGCTATCTATATACAAGTTTTATTCAAATGCATTACAATATGAGGAAACAATGGATTTAAGTCATTTGTAAAAAGTCCTAAGCATGTCATGAACATGCATCACATTAGAGGATCATGGAAACATACTATTCACACATGACTTCACATAAAAGCAAATCAAGAGGAACTTATCATCTCAAGCTTGAATGATAGTAGAAAGAAAGGATGAGGCATCAGAATATCTCATTGTCCCTTGTCCTTCGAAGTTGCACTACTAACCGTATTCCTTACTAAACAACACTCGTTACCAATCTATGGAACAACTTGCTTGTTCTTCTATTTCTTGACTTTCCGATCGAAGACCTCTATTGGCACTTCTAAATTAGAGAGTTTCTCAATAAGCAACTAAATCTCACAATCAACCTTACTAACCCCACTCAAGATCTCACATGAGCCTAACAAACTGGGACTAAACTTTTCATACTCATCACACCTGTCCAGGTTAACATTTCTAGGAACTCTAATTCATGGAAATCGCTTGGATTTCACATCACCACACAAAATGATCCTAAATCGTGATTAAGTACACTTCTACCCTTCTTAGAGGAGTCTATTCACTCAACCCGTTTAGGCATTACTCAAACACCCTATTCAACCAATTTATCAACATACCTCAAAACTAATCATAGCTAAGTCAGGTTCTACCAAGAACTAAACATAACCACATAATAACCTTGCTGGATAGGCATACTATCCCCCACTTGGGCGTAGGCGTACACAAACTTTTTTAAACATCATGTATACTAAAAACATGTTCAAAGTCTATCATCACAAATCTTACCAAGTCACATATCCATAATTGGCATCTCAACCAACCTTTCTCCCTCACTCTTTGTAGCATAATCCCTCCTAATAGTCACATCCTAAAGACAATCAGATAAGGGATAAGAGAGAGAGCTTATAGATCTATGGCATGACTTGGAGAATGAAGTAGTGAGATTTTTAGTAAGCATCCAATAGCCTCCTATTCATAAAATGTGTTTCCACTCACACCCATGAATAAGACTCTACATAGATGTGGTTTGAGACATCCTAAAATTTATCCCAAAACCTTATGCTCTAATACAAAGTTTGTCATGACCATGGGGTAACCCCTAGACATAACACGGCATACTCTACCCCGAAGGGGTCTAATACAAACCCTTTGCATCGTAACATAGGTAATAGAATTGAAAATACGGGACAAATTAAAATTTTTACAATCGAAGTAATTTTCATAACAAAAGAAGCGTAAGTCTTTACTAAACCTTTGTCTCAAGCCATCTAACATACTACTTGAATTAAAATACTGGGACACAGCCATACAAAGTCTAAACATAAAGAAATTACATGAAGGTAAAGTGGATGTTGTCCTCGAATCTATAAGGACTCACCAAGATTTTCAACTCTTCTAGATCCTTGAAACCTAGCCTCCAAAGCAACTCAAGCCTCCAACCCAACATTTGGTAGGAATGTAGGCAATATGCGTTAGTACAAAATGTACCAAGTATGAAAGCTAACACAACATCATAAGAGCATCTCAAATGGTTAGTCAACATAAGACATAAGCATAAGAGATAATAATATGATCATAACACACGCAATGTAGCCATAGGACAATTCTTAACACAAGCATCATATAAACACAAGTCCACATATGATATATTTAATGAGCATTGGAGATTCATCATGTTCATGGCATAGTATTTACTTAGACTTTCATGGGTACATACTTCAACTTTAAGTCCTTTATATTACAAGAGGACTACTTCTCAAGCCACCTCCAAGTATACTTATGCAATGCAAGGATAGCATCTTGTACTACCATCCAAGATAGGTACATCTCTTTGGTCATTCTTAGGCATAGTCCACCTTCACATTCAAGACTTAGGTCTTCATGTTATCTTAATTACAATCTACGTACATGGTCAACTCTTAAGCTTTTCTATGTCATAAGGGTATCATACTTCCAAGTAACCCCAAGACACACTTGTGCAATGCATGAAAGGCATCCCATACTACCCTTCACACTAAGCATAACCTTGGAGTCATTCTAGTCTTATTCACCCTCCTTTGAGCTCATTATTAGCTTAACTCTCATAACTAAAGAAATCTCTCACCTTTAGTCAACTATAAATAGAAAAGGAAACTCTAGCACAATCCTATCTCAATATTTCTCTTTAATGACCCTAAGTCATACTTATGAAATTCATGCATAACACCACATAATACTATACATGCTAGTACTACCTTTAGGTCCTCATGCTAACGTTTTTTTGTGTGGAACCTAGTTCCTCTCTTTAACTTTAGAACACTATGAGGTACTCTCTCAAGCACATCTTAGTTCATTAATAACTTTAACCCAGTGAGATACTATCCTAAGTATGTCTAAGTTCATTACTAGCAAGGATACTATGAGATACTTACTTAAGCATGTCTAACTTCATTTATACATTGAGCACTATGAGATACTCTTCTAAGTATGAGATACTATCTTACGCATGTCTAAGTCCATTTACACACGTGAACACTATGAGTTACTTCATTATGTAAGTCTTAGTTCATTATGCTTTGAACACTATGAGATGCTTCTCAAACATGTCCTGGTTCATCATGCTTTGAACACTATGAGATGCTTCTCAAGCATGTCTTAGTTCATTGTATATGGATATTTCTACTAGGAACCTTAACTAAACTATGTGAAGGAACCCATTTCATGAGTCCTACCTTTGGGAAAACCTACACTGTACTATGTAAGAGGTCCCCCTTTAACTTGGATAGTCCTCACATCAAGTAGGTGTGACTCTTCTTTCTTCTTGGAGTTCGAACCCTATCTTGTGTGACACTCTATCTCATTGTCAATATCCACTTGGCGCCAAGCATACACCCCAAAGTTTACTTGGTAAGACTTGCTTAACACTCGTCTCTCATGTAAAGATCTCCTTGACAACCCATCCAGGCTCAAGTGATTTTATCACTTTCTTCTATTAAGCATTCATAAGGTAAGTTAGGTGAGTATATGCCTTTCACCACAATTCATCCTATAAGACTTCTATTGTCTTTTAGATTTTACTCTGAAAGCTTAGCAACACTAGGTAATCACATTAGCATCACCCTAAACCCTTAGCTATCATGATCACAAACTCTACTCTCAATATTTCTTTCTTAATCTCTTCTTTATACCTAGATTTCAAGGTAATTTGATTACATCATTCGTTATTAGATTATTCTAGTCTTAATTGATTATATAGGTTCAATTCTAACTTTACAAGTCAAGATCAATCATATACAATAGAGTCTAGTTCAATTCATGATTATATGATCCTAACATTGATCAACTACAATGCATAACATTGAATTTGGAAGATTACATATGAACCTTCAACTTTACCTCTAATGGCATCAACCCACAAAGATCACATTCATCAATTTAGATTAGGGTTCATCATAGAAATCGCAAGAAATCATCATATTATCATTAATCAAAGATAAATCAATCATAATTGGGCGATATCCACTACACACCAAAACCCTACCCACAATGTAAGAATAACCCTAGCTAGAATGGGGTTTTTGTTCCACTAGTGGGGGATAACGATAGGGTTCTATGGGTGGAAGAACCCATAGATGAATAAGCTTCACATACGTTCAATCAAAGCCCCAAACAAAGCTTGAATTAGTGGAGAATCGATCTAGATGCTGCTTGTCTTCTTCTTCTTTACTTCTAAAGAAAGAATTTCTTGAAAGTAGTTTGGAGGTCCTACGATGAATCAGTTAAAGTGATTATTTTAGGGTCTATTAACTATTTATAGAAGGGTAATTAATTAACTAAATTTCCACCCTAAACCCTAAACTAATTACTAAACTAACCCTCAAAGCCTAACTTAAAACTAAACTTGCCAAAACTGGCAGCATCTCCGGATCCCCATCCTCGGACCGTGGATGGATGTAAGGGCCATGGTTTGGGTTCACCAATTGGACCTAGGGCTCAAACATTGTAGGGTGTTGCAGTCCTGACCTACGCCCATGATCTATGGGGCGTAGGTTGATCTAAGAGGAGTGGTTTGCAATCGTGGGTCACACTTTTTGACTGTTTTGGGGTCTTTCTCAAGGACCCATTGGGTCGTCCTTGGGGAGTTGTACCCAGATGTTTAACCCCTCAACATGATATTCTAAGTATAGGAGCCATTTATTTTGATTTTAACCCTCATACGACCAACCAAAACTCTTTTCAAGGACTCTAGAACTCACTAGATCAACTTACTAATATATGGGATGTTACAATCACAAAGTAATATATATGAATTAAATCTAAAGACAAATGAAAAGAACTATGTTATACATTTATTTGCATCGATAATGTTAATTTTTTGTTATGTGTACAGTTTCTCCAAATGCGAGTCAAGAAAAAATATGTACACTATACCTTAATAGATCATTGTGATATGATATAAAATCTCCCTTGCTCCTCCCTTGGTACAGTCTTCAAGAATATCAATCATAGAACATCCCAACTTGTAGCATTCTTTCACAGAGTAATCACCATTCGTCTTGTTTGGGGCAACAACCATGTTGTGCCCTCTAGTGAAACAAAGAGATAGAGGAGCTTATTCACTTCCTAGTCCTTATGATTCCTTCTTAAAGTAATTGTATTTAATGTTACTTTTTAGTGTGAGTCATGAGCCTAGAGATGTTCATGTCTCCAAACAACATAGCATTCCTGCACTCTGTTTTAACTAAGTCTGACATCCCATAAAGAAACTTATTCATCTGAGCCTTAGAGTCAGCAATCAAGTGAGGAGCATACCTAGAGAGTTGGTTAAACTTGAGCCCATACTCTTGGTCCGTCATGTTACCCTGCCTTAAGTTCATAAATTCCTGTGCCCTTGCTTCTCTCAACTCTATGGGGAAAAACATGTCTAAAAAGGTATCGCTAAAACAATCCCAAGTAATAGAAGCTACATCTGTACCTCTAATCTCCTTCCACTGCGTATATGAGATATGAGCCACATCTTTCAGTTGATACGATACTAACTCAACCTAATCATTCCCAGTTACCTGTATCATATCAAAGATATTCTTGACCTCACCAATAAAGTTTTGGGAAACTTCTCCAACTTGCGATCCTAAAAACTCTGGTGGATTCATCCTAACAAAGTCTCGCACTTTAGCTGCAGCTGACCCAACATTGATGTTTGCCTGAACTGGAACCTGCTAATTTTTCTGGTTGGCCACACTGTGAGCCAACATCTGAATGGGGTTCCTGAATTCTGCATTAGAAACTTCCTAATTTGGGACTGGAGGAGCTGCGTTTGCCTTCCTGGCATTCACATTCCTGGCGTTAGCTCTACGAGGAGGCATGATCAATGAAACATAGAACGTTGAGTTAGAATAGAATTAGATCATACCTTACGCATGATAAGAGTAACAAGAAAATAAAGTTTTTCTAAATCACTTTGTAGCCTCCCTCACATTAGATGTGGTGCACTTCACACCCTTGAAAAGGATGCTACTTAGTGAGACTTTTCAGAAGTCATACGACTCTTAAACCTGATACTCTGTACCAAGTTTTGTCACGCCTCGAGCTACCCTCGAGATGTGGACATGGGACCTAGGACGACAAGTGATCCCAAGATAACCCTGTTGGCTTGATCATGTACATACTAAATATAAACTGAATAGTAGAAACTGTGTGGAAACTATAATCATAAATAAAATGAAAAGATGGGGAATACCCATATACTATAACTGAGATATACCAAAATTGATGAGTTTAATACAAGGAAGATATTAACTCAATGTGAAGATAAATCTATCTATGTTTGAAATAAGCCTCTAAACTTACTATAAGAGTTGGGAAATGGCCCAACTAGATCTAGCAAAATTGAAACTAAAGGACTAAAAACATTAAAAAGATAAACATGTCACTGGTCCTCGAAGAATGAGGACTCACTAATGATGCTGAACTGACGATTAGGAAGTGATCTAAGCGCAATCTGAATGATAAGAAACTGAATCTAGATCACGAGAAGATATAGCACAGAGTATGCGTCAGTACTTGAAAGGTACTAAGCATGCAGGATAGAGTAAAGCTGAAATAACATATAACTGAACAAAGCAATACACCAATGAAATACTCTGAACATGATATAGAAGTTGAAATACTAAACATGATTAATCTGAATGTAATGACCAAGTTATAACATGCTGAGACTGAATATTGAAACGTGGTCAATGCAATGGAGTCTGACTAAACTGTAGGAGCTACTAATAATTGATAATAAAACCACGTGAGCTAAATATGGAGTCTGATGTATACATCCCATCAAGAGGACCCAATATATGTTGCTAAAGGTATATAGGCGTGCTGGCATGATAACTAAAATAATTCCCATAGATGGCACTTACACCCTATGTGGCTAGCAGTTCTGGGACTATTTGGGTACGCTGAACCCTAGTCCAACTCGATATTATGCTACTCCCAATGGATTAAGTAATTAACACATTATGAATGAATTTTTATAAGTTATTGGACAACTCATACTGAACATGCAAACTGAGGATGCAACGATTAAATTGATATTGATGCATTAATAACTGAGGCATGTATAACTGAAGAACTGAAATATCTTACCTAGCATGTGTAATTCATGAACTAAAGAAATACATAGCTAGGGCTCTGGAATTTATGCAATAAACTGAATATGAACATACTACTCTAATTTGGATCATTCTAATAGCTAAGAACCCAAAAATTCAAACATTCAAGAAACCTTAGGTCTAGTCATAATAAGAGAATCAAGAAACTAACTGAAAACAAGGTACCTAATGGGTTAAAGGAACCCATTAGTGAAATTCCACATACACGGTGATGAATTACATGGAGAAATCTTTAGATTTTGGGGCTGAAACTTATGGAACCTTGTTGCATTCTTGAACTAGGGTTCTTGACCTCTTTTCTCCTCTTACGCTCTAAGATTCTAAGTTTGGATTAAATAATTGACTTAGGTAATTTCTACTTATGCTTCTAGGCTAAAACTAACCAAAACCACATAGTTTAAGTCTAAAACGACGTAGTTTAGTGGTCTAACGAATAAGGAAAAGATCAAAATAATCCTAACTTAAACTGTAGACGAGCTGACCACGGCTACCTTCACGGACCGTGAACAGGACCACATACCATGCAGTTGGTCGTGGTCTAGACTTGGTGACTACTAGCTGAGGGTCTAAGTCCAGAAGCCCTACCATGGCCCATGTGAAGGACCATTGACCATGAATGTCCTTGCGGTGCTCACTTAGGCATGGGATCTAAGGGGTTGGCTAGGGAGGTTCACTACCTCGACTCTACGGGCACCACCATGGCCCGTCATCAAGACCACAGACTGTGAAATTGTCGTGGTCTGATGTCTGGGCCTGGTGATTTCCACGTCAAGACCACGGGCAGGTCTACGGACTATAGACCCTTTTATAGTCCGTGAATCCTACCGTGGTTCACTGCATTAGATATATTTCTGCAATTTTTTTCTTGGTGTGGTTTTTGAGGTATTACATGTCTATTGTACATTATTGATTGAGTCCTCTATCCTATTCAAATACTGTGTGGAAAGATTTTCTATCATTTTATATTAATTAATCTACTATCATATAAAGTGCTAAATATTAAGTCTACATATTATCTTTATCACCAAAATTGTAACACCTCAAAAACCTGACCCATGAAAAGATACAAAAAAAATTACCAGCATCAGTGCACCAAAGCTGGGTTCACGGACCGTGATAAGTTCCACGGTCCATGTAACCTTCCGTGGTTTTGACATGGATTCTACCAGATCCAGTCATTAGACCATAGGACCCTTCACGGGCCATGGTCTAGACGATAGGCCATGGTGGTGTCCATGGTCACTTAGGCAGTAGCCTACCCTAGCCAACCTTTAGGCCTCCATGCCCAACTGAATACCACGAGAGCCTTCAGAGTCCGTGGTCCTTCACAATCTGTGGTCTTCACAAGGGTCGTGGAGTGGCTCGCGAAGTCTAAACAAGTAGACCCCTCTTAGACTAGCCCTCTGACCTTCAAGTGTAAGTGAGGACCACAAGGATTTTCACAGTTTGTGGTCCTCTACACGTGCTGTGGTAGCGCCCGTGAACTAGAACCCCCAGACCTTGAGTCCAAGTGAAGACCACGATCGGCTTCCCAGTCTGTGGTGAGTTTCACAGTCTATGAAGATGGTCGTGGTCATCTATCAGCAGTTTAACTCAGGGTTTTTTTGGTCTTTTCCTTTTTTTGTTGGACTTCTAAACCTCAACATTTTATCCTAAATTTCATGGTTTTGGTCAATGTTATCCTAGAAATTAACTAGAACTTACATAAGTCAAATCATCAATCAAAACATAGAAAATTAGAAGAGAAAGAGGAGAAAGAGTAGACCAACCCTAGCTCTAAGATCGCAAAGAGTTTTCATTTGTTTCAGCCCCGAAATCGAAAGTTTTCTCCATGGAATTCATCACCAGGTAAGTGGGATTTCACTAGTGGGTTCCTTTGACCCATTAGGACCCTAGTTTTCAGTCACTTTCTTGATTCCCTTATTATTACTAGACCTAGGGTTTCTTGACTGTTAGAATTGTGGGGATTTTAGATGTTAGAATGATCCAAATCAGATTAGTATGTTAATATTCAATCTATTGCATGAATTTCAGAACCCTGGCAATATAGTTCTTTAGTTCTTGAATTGCACATGCTACACCAGATATTTTAGGTATTTTAGATATACATGCCTCAGTTTGAAAGGTGTCATTATCAGTTAATTATGTGCATTCTCAGTTTGCATGTTGTTTTGAGCTATCTAGTATATCACAGTAATTTAGTCATAATTTGTTAATCACTTAATCTAATGGAGTAGCTCAATACCAAGTTGGACTAGGGTTAGTTACCCCTAGAGTCCCAGAACTATGAGTCACATAGGTTGTAAGTCCCCTCTATGGGCATCATTTTAGTGATCACGCCATCATGCCTCTATTCCTTTGGCTGGGTATATTGGGTCCTCTAAATGGGGCGTATACATCGGACTCCACATTTAGCTCATGTGGTTTTATTATCTATTATTAGTATCTCTTACAGTTCAATTAGATTCTATTACATTGACCATGTTTCAGTTTTCAGTCCTAGCATGTTATAATTTGGTTATTTCATTCAGTGTAGTCATGTTTAGTATTTCAGTATCTATATCATGTTCAGTTTATGCTCTTGCTTTAGTGCTTGTTTTGTTATATTATTTGTTCATCTTTACTCTATCTTGCATGCTTAGTACCTTTCATGTATTGACATATACATTGTGCTACATTTTCTGGTGATGTAGGTTCAGGCGCTCAATAGTCAGATCATACTTAGATCTATTCCCGATCTCCAGTTCAGCAGTACCAGTAGTGAGTCCTCATTCTTCGAGGACTGTAGTCATGCTATTTTCTTCAATATTTTAGTCTTTTAGTTTCAGTTTTTCTAGACTTAGCAGGGGCATGTCCAAACATTTCTAGTCAGTTAGAGGCTATATTCAGACATAGTTAGATTCAGCTTAGAATTTAAGTTTGATGTTTCTTTTATATTAAACTCTCAGACTTGATATATTCATTTTAATATATGGGTATTTCCCCATCATATCAGATGAAACAATGATTTAATTTCCACATCAGTTATTATTATCTTTAGTAGTCTTATGATCATGCCAGTAGAGTTAACTTAAGGTCACTAGTGATCCTAGGTCCCGTGTCTGCGTCTCAGGGGTAGCTCGGGGCATGAAAAACTTGGTATTAGAGCACTAGGTTTAAGTGTCCTAAGATGTATGAAAAGCCGCATTAAGTAGAGTCTCTTTCATGGGTGTGAAGTGCACCACATCTAATGAGAAGGAGTCTATAAGGTGTTTTAGGAAAAATCTTCATTTTCTTGTTATTCTTATCATCCATAAGGTATGATCTAATCCCATTCTAAATCGACGTTCTATGTTTCAGTGATCATCCCGCTTCGTAGAGCTAATGCCAGGAACACAAACGCAACTGCTCTAGTCCCAAATCAAAAAGTCTCGAATGTAGAATTCAGTAACGCCATTCAGATGTTGGCTTAGAATATGGCCAACCAAAGCAATCAGCGGGCTCCAATTTCGGTAAATGCCAATGTTGGGTCAGCTGCAGCCAAAGTACGAGCCTCTGCTAGGATGAATTCGCCAGAATTCTTAGTATCCCAGGTTGGAGAAGATCCCTAAAACTTCATTGATAAGGTCAAGAAGATCTTTGAAGTGATGCAGGTAACTGGGAATGATTGCGTTGAGTTAGCATCTTACCAACTTAAGCATGTAGCTTATATCTGGTATACTAAGTGGAAGGAAAACAGGGATACAAATGCAGCTCCTGTATCTTGGGATTGCTTTAGGGAGACTTTTCTGGATAGGTTTTTCCTAAGAGAGACAACGGAGGCGAAGGTTCAGGAATTCATGAACTTAAGACAAGATAGCATGACGGTCCTAGAATATGGGCTCAAGTTTATGCAACTCTATAGGTATGCTTCTCACATAGTGGCTAATTCCAAGGCCCAAATGAACAAGTTTCTTTATGGAGTTCCAGATTTGGTGAAGACAAAGAGCAGAAATGTTATGGGAGATATGAGTCTCTCTAGAATAACTACTCATGCTTAGCAAGTTGAGGGTGATAAGCTTAAGGAACAGGCCAAGGAGAACAAGAAAGCTAGGACTAGAACCTATGAAGAGTCTCAATAAAAACTCAGTGGTGGAAATCATTCGCAGAGAAATCATAAATTTAATCTAGCACCTTCATTAGCTAGTGTTCCATCCTCTAGGTTTGGTAACAATAAAAAAGGTAAGGCATTAGGCTCTATGTCTCAGGGGAGTGTTATAGGTACCAAAACCTACCCAAATTGCCCTAAGTGTGGTAAGAAACATCTGGGCGAGAGCCTAGCAGGAAAGGAAAGGTGCTTTGGATGTGTGGTAACATGTTGAGGGATTGTCCTTCTAAATAAGTCAAGGCAATGCTAATCGAGCCCAGTCTACAACTTCAGTAGCACAACCAGGTTGCCCAACTCAGTAGGGTAACTCTTCTAGTATAGGTGGTGGAGAGTGCCAAAACAGGCTCTATGCTCTTCAGGCTCGCCAGGATCAGGAAGATTCTCCTGATGTAGTCATTAGTACGTTACAAGTCTTTGATCTCAATGTTTATGCTTTGTTAGATCCAAGGGCTACTCTTTCCCTTGTTACTCCCTACATTGCAATTAAGTTTGATGTTAGTCCAGAAACTCTCTTAAAATCTTTCTTAGTCTCTACTCTAGTCGGTGACCCAGTTATAGCTTGACGGGTACATAGAAATTGCCCTGTCACAGTCTTTTAAAAAGTCACCTCAGTAGATCTTGTAGAGTTAGAAATGGTAGACTTCAATATCATTCTAGGCATGGAATGATATTATGTCTCATTTGATTGTAGAACTAGGATTATTCGTTTTCAATTTCCAAACGAACATATCTTAGAATGGAAGGGTAGTAACTTAGCACCTATGGGTCGTTTCATTTCTTACCTTATGACCAGAAAGATGATTTCTAAGGGGTATCTCTATCATCTAGTGCGGGTTAAGGATTCATGCTCCGAAACAACAACTCTTGAGTCAGTTCTAGTGGTTAATGAGTTTCCAAAAGTGATTCACGGAGATCTTCTCGAAGTTCCTCCAGATAGGGAAATCAACTTTGGAATTGATATGCTTCCAAATACCTAACCTATCTTTATTCCTCCTTATAGGATGGCTCCAGTTGAGATTAAGGAATTGAAAGAGCAGTTGAAAGACCTTCTACATAAGGGCTTCATCAGACCTAGTATTTCACCATGGGGTGCACCAGTGTTTTCCGTGAAAAAGAAAGATGGTTCTCTCAGAATTTTTATTGACTATAGGCAGCTGAACATGGTCACAATCAAGAATAAGTATCCCATCCCCAAGATTAATGACTTGTTTGACCAACTTCAGGGTGCTAGTCATTTCTCAAAGATAGACCTCATATTTAGTTATCATCTGCTTAAAGTCACATATAATGACATTCCAAAGATAGCCTGTAGGACTTGACATGGACATTATGAATTTGTAGTTATGTCATTTGGACTAACCAATGCTCTTGCAGTTTTCATGGATCTGATAAGCACAGTGTTCAAGCAGTACTTAAACTTGTTCGTCTTTACTGATGATATTCTCATTTATTCTAGGAATGAGGAAGAACATGTAAGTCATTTCAGGGTTGTTCTGCAAACTCTCAAAGATCGCTAGTTATTTGTTAAATTTAGAAAATATGAGTTTTGGTTGCAGTCAGTTACTTCCCTTTGGAATACTGTATCTAGTGAAGGAATTTGAGTATATTCCCAGAAGATAAAAGTAGTGAAAAAATGGCCCAAACCTACCTTCGCTACAAATATCAGAAGTTTCTTGGGTTTAGCAGGTTATTAGAGAAGGTTAGTCGAAGGATTTTCATCCATAGCCTCACAATTGACTAAACTAACTCAGAAAAAGGTCAAGCATCAGTGTCAGATGATTGTGATAAAAGCTTCACAAAATTAAAAACTAGGTTGACTACAACTCCTATTTTGACTCTACCAGAGGGTTTAGACAGTTATGTGATTTATTGCGATGCATCCACAGTCTGCCTAGGTTGTGTATAGATGCAGCGAAGTAAGGTGACAGCTCATGCTTCCATACATCTTAAGGTGCATGAGAAGAATTATTCGACTCATGAACTCGATGTTGCAGCGATGGTGTTTGCACTAAAGATTTGGAGATATTACTTGTATGGTGTCTACGTAGATGTGTTCACCAAGCCTTTCGTATGTGTTCACCCAGAAAGAGTTGAATCTTTGCTAGAGAAAATGGCAAGAGTTCCTCAAAGATTATGATATGAGTGTGCATTACCTTCTAGGTAAGGCAAATGTAGTAGCAAATTATCCATGGTAGAGTAGCATATGTTGAGGAAGAAAGAAATGAGCTAGCAAAGGATGTTCACAAGCTTGCTCGCCTAGGAGTTCTTCTTGTGAGTATATTAGACACTGCTGTAATAGTTCAGAATGGGACAGAATCTTTTTTGGTAGTATAAGTTTAGCAAAAGCAAGAAAGTGATCCTATATTACTAGAACTCAAGGATGCAGTCTATCAATAGAGAGTTGAGGTTTTCTCCCATCGGGGAGATGGTGTGCTGCGCTACCAGGGTCGATTATATGTTCCTAATATAGGCGAGTTTAGACAGCATATTCTTTCAGAGGCCTATAATTCCAGATATTCTATCCATCCAGGTGCCACTCCATTTGGGTGATAGTTGACAGTGTTACTAAGTATTCCCAGTTTTTGGCGGTTAAGACCACAGATTCGGCAGAGGACTATGCCAAGCTTTATATTAATGAGATTCGGAGGTTGCATGGGGTTCCTTTGTGTATCATCTCAAATAGAGGTCCTCATTTTATCTCTTATTTCAAGAAGTCATTTTAGAAAGGTCTTGGTATTCTGGTTAACATTAGCACAACATTTCATCCATAGATGGATGGTCAGGTAGAGTGTATCATTAAGACATTAGAGGACATGTTGAGAGCTTATGTGATCGAGTTCAAAGTTAGTTTGGATGATAACCTTCCCTTTATTGAGTTTGCCTACAACAATAGCTACCATTCCAGCATTCAGATGACCCCTTGTGAGGCATTGTATTGGTGTAGATGTAGATCTCCTGTTGGTTGGTTTGAAGTAGGTGAAGCAGCCTTGATAGGACCAGATTCAGTCCTCGATGCTATGGAGAAAGTGCAACTCATTAGGGATAGACTTAAGACAGCCCAGAGTCACCAGAAATCTTATGCAGATGTAAGGAGAATGGAACTAGAGTTCCAAGTTGATGATTGGGTTTTCTTGAAAGTGTCACCTATGAAGGGGGTGATGACATTTGGCAAGAAAGGGAAGCTCAGTCCCAGTTATGATGGCCCTTACGGGATCTTGGAAAGGATTGGTAAAGTGGCTTATGAGTTAGATTTGCCAGTAGATTTAGCAGCACTGTATCCAGTCTTTGACATTTCATTTTTGAAGAAGTGTGTGGGTGATCCAGCATTCGTAGTGCCTGTAGAGACTGTGGTTGTAAAAAATAGCCTTTCTTATGAGGATGTACCAGTTGAGATTCTTGATCTTCAGGTTAGAAGGTTGATAAACAAGGAAGTCGCTTCAGTCAAGGTTTGGTGGAGGAGTTAGTCCGTAGAGGGAGCTACTTGGGAAACAGAAGCATCTATGAAAGCCAAGTATCCTCACCTCTTTCCTATTGATTCCACTCCAGCTTGAGGTAATAGTTCCTCTTCATTTCATGTGTGAAATCAGTCTTAGTATCATGTTACTTCAGTTTGTATTTGCATTTTCAACGTATTTGCATGTTCTTAGAACTCAGTTCAGTAAGAATTCAGTCTTTAGTGTTTGCAGCTCTTTCCCTACAATTTAGCTAGTCTAGCCTTCATTTGAGGACGAATGTTTCCAAGGGGGAGATATTGTAACGCCTCAAAAACCTAACCTAGAAAAAAATCCAAAAAAAATTACTTCTACTAGTGTACCACGGTAGGGTTCACGGACCATGATAAGGTCCACGGTCCGTGTAACCATCCGTAGTCTTGACTTAGATTCCACCAGGCCCAGACATTAGACCATGTGACCCTTCAAGGGTCTTGGTCTTGACTACGGGCCGTGAGCATTTGGGCAGTAGCATCCCCTAGCCATCCCTTAGGCCTCCACGCCCAAGAAAAGACCACGAGGGCCTTTACGGTCCGTGGTACTTCACACGGGTCGTGGAGTGTCTTGTGAAGTCTAAACTAGTAGACCCCCCTAGGCTAGCCCTTAAACCCTCAAGCTTAAGTGAGGATCACGACGAATTTCACGGTTCGTGGTCCTTCACACAGGTCATGGTAGCACCCTGAACCAGAACACCCGGACCTTCAGTCCAAGTGATGACCACGACCGACTTCACGGTCTGTGGTCCCTTTCACTATCCGTGAAGATGTCCTGGTCAGCTCGTCTGTAGTTGAAGTCAGGGTTATTTCGATCTTTTTCTTTTTTTTTGGACTTCTAAACCTCGTCATTTTAGCCCTAAATTTCATGGTTTTGATCGATTTTAGCCTAAAAACATAACTAGAACTTACCTAAGTCAGATCATTAATCAAAACTTGGAAAATTAGAAGCGAAAGAGAAGGAAGAGTCGACCAACCCAAACTACAAGAACGCAACAAGTTTTCATTAGTTTCAGCCATGAAATCGAAATATTTCTCCATGGAATTCGTCACCACCTATGTGGGATTTAACTAGTGGATTACTTTAACCTATTAGGTCCTTAGTTTTCACTAAATTTCTTGATTCTCTTATTATGACTAGACCTAGGATTTCATGAATGTTAGAATTGTTGGGTTTTTCTCTGTTAGAATGATTCAAATCAGACTAGTATGTTAATATTTGTTCTATTGTATGAATTTTAGAACCCTAGCTATGTAGTTCTTTAGTTCTTGAATTACACATACTAGGTCAGATATTTCAGTTATTTTAGATATACATGCTTCAATTTGAAATATGACATTATTAGTTATTTATGCGCATTATGAGTTTGCATGTCATTTTGAGCTATCCAATATATCACAGTAATTTAGTCATAATCTATTAATCACTTAATCTACTGGAGTTGCTTAATACCAAGTTAGACTAGGGTTAGTCACCCTTATAGACCTAGAACTACAAGCTACGTAGTTTGTAAGTCCCCTCTGTGGGAATCATTTTAGTGATCACGCCAGCATGCCTCTATACCATTGGCTGGGTATATTGAGTCCTCTCGATAGGGCATATACATCAGATTCCACATTTATCTCATATGGTTTTATTATCGGTTATTAGTAGCTCCTACAGTTCAGTCAGATTCTATTACATTGACCATCTTTTAGTATTCAGTCTCAACATGTTATTCGGTCATTTCATTCAGTTTTGTCGTGTTCCATATTTCATTATCTATATCATGTTTAGTTTATGCTCTTACTTTAGTGCATGTTCGGTTATATGATTTGTTTAGCTTTATTCTATCCTGCATGCTCAATAACTTTCAAGTACTGATGCATATATTGCGCTACATTTTCTCGTGATATAGGTTCAGGTCCTCAGCAGTCAGATCACGCTTAGATCGGTTCCCAATATCCAATTCAGCAGTACCAATGGTGACTCCTCATTCTTTGAGGACAGTAGTCATGCTATTTTCTTCAGTATTTTAGTCTTTTAGTTTTAGTTTTGCTAGACTTAGCTAGGGCAAGTCCCAATATTTCTAGTCAGTTAGAGGCTATTTTCAAACATATTTAGATTAAGCTTAGTAGTTAAGTTTGATGTTTCTTTTGTATTAAACTCTCATATTTGATATATTTAGTTTAGTATATGGTTATTTCGTCATCATATCAGATTAAACTATGATTTAGCTTCCGCATCAGTTATTATTATCGTTAGTATGCTTATGATCATGCCAACAGGGTTAGCTTGGGGTCACTTGTGATCCTAGGTCCCGTGTCTGCATCTCGAGAGTAGCTCAGGGCGTGACAAAAATCCTAGCTATAATAATTTTCATACATTTGGTTGTGTATTTTTGTGCATCTGCCTTCTTCTCACCATAAGAAACTTTTTTGTTCGTTCTACTAAAGTTACTTTTGAGTTATTGTACTTCATAGAAATATTTTATTTGCTATGATCCATGTACAGAGAAAATTTATGTTTCTAAGATGTTGTTTTCTTTGCAAATTGGTATTTATTTTGTACTCATGGTGACTCATCTTATGTTTATCCTCTTCATCCCACTTTTGAGAAATTGTCATCTTCTTTTAACAGGTTCTAACTTGGATTTGTGTATGAACGACATCGGCCAACTCTACCCCATCCTGAAATTGTATCGACCACCTTATATTATGCCATAACTAGACTTTTAGAATTCTTCAAGGTCTAATCCTCTAAAGCCTACTCGGCCATCAACTAGAGTATCTCGTATTCCTAATTTGTATAACTTTTCCTCTACTTTATCCACCATTTATGCACCAACTTGTTACTCACAAATTTGCGAGTATGAATGTTGGCAGAATGCGATGGATGAAAAACTTTTGGCCCTTAAAGAAAATAACAAATGGGGTTGTTTCATGGCCTTCAAATGTCTGTCCAATTTGAAGTAAATGTCTTATTCAAATAAAATTCATTCTATTGGAACTCTTGATCAATACAAAGTTTTGTTTGTTGTTCTTGGTAATAAATAAGAGAATGATGTGGGCTATGAAGAGACTTTTGCAACAGTAGAAAAATGACTATGGTGCGAACAATTATTGCCACTGCTTCTTCACAAAATTGGTCTCTTTATCAAATGGATGTCAAAAATGCTTTTCTTCATTGTGATCTTAAAGAATGTATTTATATGAAACCTCCACCTAATTTGTTCTCATAACCTACATAGGATGTATGCATGGCCCACAAAATTTCAATTTTCTGACAATTCCTCGCGTCATTAGGTATTTTCTAGGAACATCTACTCATGTATTATTCTTTCCTAGTTTTTCTACTATATATATTACTGGCTTTAGTAATTATTAATAGGCACGATGTCTTGATAGTCATCGTTTAATTATTTGTTGGTGCACGTTTCTTAGGAAATCATTAATATTTTGGAAGAGTAATAAGCAATATTGTGTATCCAAATAATCAACAAAGCTTGAATATCGATCTATGTCTACTCCTTGCACTGAGGTTGTGTGTCTTCGTTGATTACTTGCTGAGATGGGATTTCGTCATCTAATCCTACTCTTCACTATTCTTATAATACTAGTGTTATTCAGATTGCTACTAACTACTGCTGTTGCTATTATGCCTTCTCACGTTGCTGCTACTGTTGCTGCTACTGTTGTGCTATTATGCCTTCTCACGTTGCTGCTACTACTACTGCTACTGCTGCTGCTGCTGCTGCTGTTGTTGCTGCTACTGTTGCTGCTACTGTTGTTGCTATTGTTGCTACTACTGTTGCTGCTATTATGCCTTCTCACATTACTACTTCCCATGCCCCCTTGACTCAAGTGTTGATTTATCAAGGGTTGAGAAGGACAAGCCAAAGGTGATTGATATGGAAATTGAGAGGTTGATGGCCCTTTTGAGGGATAGGGTGATGGCCCCTTTGAGAGATAAGGTGACCCATTGTGAGGAATTTGTTGAGTCCCACAAGATGAGGTGGGATAACTTCATTGCTCGATTAGAGGCAAAAGAGAAGGCAAGGGTAGTTATAGTCTGTTTGACACCATGAGAGGTCAACTTATTACCTTGTAAGTATACGTAGACTAGCTGTGATCTACTGATATTTCGAGTCTATGGAGTGTTGTTTCCCTACCAGATTTTCCAACCTCCATGCCACCAACTATTCCCAATAGTGTTCCTTTTTCTGGTGTGAAACCAAGTAGACTAGTTAAGGGTGTTGCAATTTTTGTTGAGAAAGTTATTGATGATAATGAGTGGGCCGATGATGATTTGGCTGAGAAAACCGATGAGGATCAGGTGAGGAAAGATGAGGATGGGCATGGAATTATGCTGACACTTATGGTGTTGCAGGACTCTAAGGAGATGCTTTTCCAAGCTATATTGGAGGGATCCATTCAAGAGACCTCCGCAGTCGGCACCAGTGGAGTCTCTTTAGACTCTGTCATTCCTCCTATGATGTTCAGGGCATTGATGCCCCAACTAATGCCAAATTTGTCCTACATGTGATACTATGGTCGGGCTTTGCCCAAGATTATTCTACTCCTCCAGAGACTCCTCCCATCAATAGAACTCCATAAGCTTAGCCTGTCTAGAGGTCATTATGACTCTTCCTCCCGTACTTTGTACGTTTTCATTGAGGAAACTGCTTTAATTTTTTGGGGGGTGAGGGACTTTGTGTAAATATTCCCCTTTTTCTTTGTATTTTGTTTTTTTTTAGTTTTTGATGATTGTAGTCTTTACTTTTGCTTATATTATAGCGTTTCATTTGGTTTGTGTTTATCTCTTGTTGCCTCTTTCGTTTTCCCTCAAATTTGAAACTACCCCATAAATTTTGGAAATCATGAAATTCTTAAGTTTTCATTGATGATATTTTGAGGATCGATTATGTTCATTATCGATGTCTTGACAATTACTCATGATGAGCATGATGTATAGCATGGTGTTGCAAGAATAAAATTGATGTTGTTGCACTTTTGAGAGATCTGTTTGAATCTTTTGTTGACTAACTGTGTTTTGATGTAAGACTTGAAATGAACATCATACATATGTTTTTGATCTTTTCGAGTTGTGCTAAATGAGTGTATTTTGAAGTGTCATGTGTGGTTCAGTCTCACATGAAAGCATGTGTGTGGAATACTATATTTTTCTTTGTTAGTCTAATTATCTAAACCTTGGTAAATTTAAGTTGTGATTTTGGGCAACATTTCTAACGGGGAACCCAAATTTCCATATATTTTATGACTACTTTTCTATGGTGTGCATTCATTTTTGCATCAGTTTGAGCCTAAATAATTTGTTGACAAAAAAAAATTAAAACATCTTAAGCCAAATTGTCCCCACCTTGTAACCCAATTTTTTTTTTTAAGAATTGTTATGTTTGAATAGCCAACTTAGGCCAAAAGCCTAAGCTAGGGTGTGGAAGGGAAGGAGGAATGAAAGCCCAATGAAGGGCAAATAAAGACGAAATGAGACTCAACTTTGAAGTTGTTACAAAAAGAAGGAGCCCTTCCTAATAACAAAAGAAAGGGAAAAGAAAAATATTGTGGTGAGCTATTTTGAAAATTGGAAATGAAAAAGAGAAGTTGATGAAATAATGGGGATTCTGAATATAGTGAGTGAAAAGTCAGTTTGAGCTATTGAATGAAAAAGAATGAGAAGAATTTGAGAAGAGTTGAAGATGATTGCAACCATGCTTTGAAAAAGTAAAGTAACTAAGACAAATTGATAATAGCTTAACCTTATCCCTATTACAAGCCTAAAAGATCCTTGAGTTCTTGCATGCACTAGGATGTGTGATGATTGAAAAATATGGGCAAACCTTTGGGACGAAGCTTGCATGTATTTCTCTTTTGAGAGAGTGAGAGTTGCATAGATTCCTTATTTCTTTGTTGATTTGCTTTGTAATAACATGCAATTGTTCTTGATGTGAGGTCACTTGAATGTATTTGTTCTAACATGGTCATGCATTAGAAATTAATCTGTAGTGAGCCTAAGCTTGTGTTAAATCCAGCTAGTCATCATTCAAAACATTTTTATCTTTATTGAGTATAGCATGTTGTTGAGAGTAGTCTTGTAATGACACATGCATGTTAGGCACTCTCATTGAATATTTTTATAGACACCCTTATTGAGCTAATTGTGTTCTTGATTTTCTTGAAGACAAATAAAAGTTTAAGTTGGAGGTATTAATGAGTGGTAAATTAACACTTATTTTAGGCCAATTTAGCTGGACCATAAATGTCCTCAATACCTAATTATGTTTTATTCTAATGATATTTTGATAACTTACAGCTATGAAGGCTAAAGTAAAAGAAAAAGATGAATTTGAAAGAATGGCAAAGAATGTACAAAGAAGTGCAAACAATACTTTGATGATCACCAAACAATAAAGGGGGATCTCATTGTAAGCACGACCTCTCCCAAAGTAACGATGCACAACACTTAAATTAATTTAGGCAAGTCAGTGAACTCATAAAAGAAAAGGTGACTCACTTACTAAGAAGGGAAAACTTGTTATCCATCTCCAAAAGTGACAGTGCCAAGAGAAAATTTGAAGGTTTGAAAGGAGAGCTAAGGTGGTACTTAGAAATACACTGAATGTGAAGAGAAGACTCGAACGAGCTCAACGACTGAGGTTTAAACACCTGAAGTCTAGGGAAAGAAAAGTGATTTGGAGAGGAATCGGTGATCCACACATTGTGATGGCTTTCCCGACTAATGTCACTAAAAGGGTAGTGTATTGAGTTTCAGACCAAATTTTGGGAAATGATAAACAACCCAATGGAAAGAGAAAAATAGAGGCCACGTTAGTTGTAATAGTTTTTGGTGTATGCACAAGTGAAGAAAAAACACTTTACCTTGTGAATAGCACTTTCTAGTTCTTTTTTGGGGTTTTTCAACTTTGTTTTTGAAATTGGTAAATTGAAGTTGAATTCAAAGTGGGTTTGTTGGTGATTGCTTAATTTCATGTTACCCATGACTGCTTTCATGAAAGGTATAATTGCTTTGTTTTTTGTGATGGGTGGCTAAAACCCCAAGATATAGGGGGTGCAATTATAGGATTGGGTGTTGATTTAATGTTATGGGTATTTGTTATGCACTATTTTGTTGTTGTTCGTACATGAATTTTTGCTTATTAGAATGAGGTAATTTATGAGTTAAGGTTGCAAACTAAGTTCCTACTTCTGATATCAGATCGTTGCTCTAAAGGGAATGATTGGAGTGGGTAATTTTTCTGATACTAGAAATTTAGGTTTGATGTCTATAACTTGTTTGAAAATAGAGGTTATGGGCTATTTTCCCTATTTCTGCATAAAAGAGAGAATAGAGTAAAGTATTGGGTTTTTTAGTATAACATTTAGATGAAATCGAAAGGAGATTCTATTTAAGGATTCTATGAGATCAAAAGAAGCTTAGTGTCATTGAAGACGACCCGGCCTATTCATGAATGTTCACCACTATAGAGAAACACAATTACCCCTATGTGACATTGATATCAAATCCATGTACCCCTATATTGCTTATTACTTTTGAAATTTTTCGAAATATTAGTTTAACTAGTAAAATTACCCACGCTTCACGCAAAAATTTAATATCATGGAATTTATAAAATAATACTTAAAATTTATCAGTCATTAAAACTAAAAGACTATATTATCTTACATACATGATTACATATTAACAAATATTAACAATGCAAAGGAAAATGAAAATTATTACATCTTATCATTTATCCTTAATAGCATAAGCATAAATTAATGATTGTAAAAACACATACAAAGTTTTGTAACATAAGCCATGTTGTTAGTGAGCCACTCAACAGGAGCAAAGTACACAAATATTTAATTGTGAAGAAGAAGAAGAAGAGGTTTAGAATTTTCATTGTTTTAAAATTAGAGGAAGGAAGTGCAGAAATTTAATATCATGGAATTTATAAAATAATACTTCAAATTTATCAGTCATTAAAACTAAAACACTATATTGTCTTACATACACGATTACGTAGTACAAACATTAATAATGTAAAGGAAACTGAAAAATGTTGCATCTTATCATTTATCCTTAATAACATAAACATAAATTAATGACTGTAAATACATACCAAGTTCTATAACATAAGAAATGTTATTAGTGAGCCACTTAACAGGAGCAAAGTACAAAAATATTTAATTGTGAAGAAGAAGAAGAAGAAGAAGAAAAAGAAGAAGAAGAAGAAGAAGAAGAGGTTCAGAATTTTCATTGTTTAAAATGATAGGAAATCCCTGTATTTATAGACAACAAAGGGTAATTTGAACTAATATTTATTGTGCCTTATCGGAAAAGTTACAACTATTTGGAAAAGTTGCAACCCTTTGGAAAGACAGCCCTTCGAAAATGTCAAAACCTTTCATAAAAGGCACAACTCTTCATTAAAGTTGCAACTCTTCATAAAAGTCGCAACTCTTCATAAAAGTCGCAACTCTTCCTTAAAGTCCCAACTCTTCCTTAAAGTCGCAACTTTTCATTAAAGTCGCAAATTTTCATGAAAGGGGAAGGCTAGTTTTGGAAATAAATAAACTAAAAGGGAATTCGGGTTTGTCGTGGTGCCACCTAGGCGGGCCTAAAGTTCTCATATATATATATATATATATATATATATATATATATATATATATATGTATATATGATTGTTACCATTGAGGAAAAAAATTCTTTTGTTTATATTGATCGAATCATCCACTCAATTGTTTTTACTACTATAAAAAATGACTTCGCAATCAAAATTTCATGATAAGAATTTTTTACGATATTCAATTCTCTGTGAGATTCGACCAGTGAATCTTAGTTGGATATTTTTATTGACGATGATAGCTGCCGCTTTTAATTGTCTTTAAAGAGTACATTTGAGCATTATCACAGAGAAGGAAATAAAGAAGGTAAAAAAGGGAACTTGAATCTACTCTCCACAATGAGTCTCCACAAACTAAACACAAAATACTTCGACGAGTTGAAAAATCCTCTAGGAGAACGAATTTCATATTCTATAACTCATTTGGAAGATTTGAGCACGAGAGGGGATAGTTTTCTAAAGGAGAAGCATGGGTTAATAATGTACACATTCTAAGAGAGAGAGGAGACGGGTGATATTCATTTAAAAGGGTTGACAAGCGTTTAGGTGTTCTTAACTTGCTCATAACAGATGCCTAAAATTAAATAATCGTTACTTGTGCAAAATCCGAGATGAATTATGACATCATGGGGAGCATAATCCTTGTCTCTTTTATCTATTAATGAAAACTTTGAGGCTATCATTTGCTACTCACGCTACTCGATTATTATTACACATTGTTACTGGAACACTAAATCAAACCCAATATTTACTATACACATTTTTATTTTCCAGAAATATCAACCACAAATGAGTATATAAGCTAGTAGATTTATTTTTTCTACATTCCCTGTGGGATCGACCTCAACTCTTGTTAAGTTCTGTAATTGATTTCAACCATTTATACTTCTTAAGTGAAGTGTAAGTTTGGACGAATTAGTTTTTCATGGATTTCATCTCCTTTTCGATTACCCATGCATGTAAAATCATTGATCCCTTATGCTTGTAGATGTAATCTATAACACAGTGGAATGCTTGCATATCTCCATCCAAGTTCCTTCTTATTGGATAAAATTGTGAGTTGCAGTTAGCGTCATTGTTATTGATTGACATGCGAAGATGGAATTCTCCGAGCACTTTTAAATAGATTCTAAGTTAACTTCTTAGTAGTGGTCCTTCATTAAGCATACTTAAGATGTATTTTTTAAAGTGATTTAACACATTTTTTTTCTTCAGATGTATTTTGTCAGCAACAAAGAAGGCATAAATGATACATTTTTTATGTAAGTTATAATCAAGTTATTTTAAACTAAAAAACATAATTCAATGGTCATTTTTGTTTAATTTTTGCATTGTTGTGCAACAGAAAATAAGGAATCGGAGTTCGAAATAAAATAAGCGGGCTTCAATGTAGCTTCCAAAAGCCCATCACTTTTGAATTTATTTGTGGGTCAGAGAGTGCTTTAGGTAATCGGACTTTTCCAACTTCCCTAAAGTGTGGTAAGAACTATTCGCGTGAGTGTCTGGCTGTGGGGTGTTTTGGGTGTGGTCAGTCTTGCCATAGGTTGTAGGATTGCCCTTCTGCCAGGAAGGGGAAACGAGGTAACAACAATAGGGCTCAATATATAGCTCCAGTAGCACCAACAGGTCACCCAACTAGCAGGGTTCTTCATCTGGTACAGGTGGTAGTCAGCACCAAAATAGGTTATATGCTCTCTAGGCTCGCTAGGTCAAGAAAGATTCTTATAATGTGGCAAGTGGTACATTACAAGTCTTTCATTTGGATATTTATGCATTATTAGAGGTAGGGTCTACTCTATCTTTAGTAATTCTATATACAGTAAACTTTGGTGTTAGTCTAGAATATCTATGAGAGCCCTTCTCAGTCTTTATTTCAGTTGGTGACCTAGTTATAGCTAGACAGGTATATAGAAATTACCCTATCACAATCTCTTAGAATGTCACCTCAGCAGACCTTGTAGAGTTATAAATGCTAGATTTCGATATCATTTTACAAATGGATTGTTAATATTTTTGTTATACCTCAGCCGATTGTAAAACTAGAATCATTTGGTTTCAGTTTCCATGCGAGCCAATCATAGAGTGGAAGGGTAGTAGCTCAATGCCTATGGGTCGATTTATTTCTTCCCTTAAGGCCAGAAAGTTGATCTCTAAAGGGTATAGCTATCATCTTGTTTGGATCAAGGATTCAAACTCCAAAACCTCAACTCTTGAGTCAGACCTTATGCTAAATGAGTTTCCAGAAGTGTTTCCAAAAGATCTTTCTGGAGTTTCTCCCGAAAGGGAAATCAATTTTGGAATAGATCTCCTTCTAGATACCCATCCCTTTTTGATTCCTCCTTACAGAATGGCTCCAGTTGAGCTTAAGAAATTAAAGAATAGATGAAAGACCTTCTAGATAAGGGCTTCTCAAACCCAGTATCTCTCCATGGGGTGCTCTAGTGTTATTTGTGAAAAAGAAAAATGGTGACATCAAGGTACTAGTTGAACAAAGTCACAATCAAGAATAAGTATCCCATCCCCAGGATTGATAATTTGTTCGACCAATTTCAGGGTGCCAGTTGCTTTTCTATGATAGACCTCAGATCTGGCTGTAATCAGCTAAAAGTTGAAGATAGTGACATTACGAAGACTGCCTTCAAACTCGATATAGTCTCTATGAATTTGTAGTTATGTCTTTTGGACTAACCAATGCTCATGAACCTCTTATAGACTTACTAAACGGGGTATTAAAATATTATTTGGACTTGTTAGTTATTATTTTTATTTATGATATCCACATTTATTGTCGTAGTGAGGAGGAGCATGCGACTCATCTGAGAGTTATTGTGCAAACTATTAAAGATCGACAACTATTCGCTAAGTTTAACAAATTTAAATTCTTTTTACAGTTGGCCACTTTCCTTGGACATGTGGTATCTAGAAAAGGGATCCGAGTAGATTCTAAGAAAATTGATGTGGTACAACATTAGCCTAAACCCACCTCTTTAATAGATATGAAAAGTTTCTTGGGTTTGGATAGTTATTACATAAGATTTGTGGAAGGATTTTCATCCATAGCTTCCCCAATTACCAAGTTGACCTAGAAAAGGGACAAGTTTCAGTGGTCAGATGAGTGTGAGAAAAGTTTCTCAGAACTGATGACTAGGTTGACTACAACCCCTATCTTGACTCTACCAGATGGTTTAGACGGTTATGTGGTTTATTGTAATACATCTAGAGTCATCCTAGGTTGTGTGTTGATGTAACAAGGTAAGGTTATAATGTATTCTTCTACACGACTCATGACCTCGAGCGTGCTGCTATAGTATTTTCCCTTAAGATTTGGAGATAATACTTGTATGGTGTTCATGTGCATGTGTTCATCAATCATAAGAGCCTCCAGTAAGTGTTCACCCATAAAGAGTTGAATTATCATTATAGAAAATTTCTTGAATTCCTCAAAGACTATGACATGAATGTGCTTTACCATCTTGGTAAGGCCAATGTAATGCTTGATGCTCTTAGCAGACTGTCTATGGGTAGTGTAGCTCATGTTGAGGAAGAAAAGAAAGAGTTAGCCAAAGATGTTCACCGGCTTGCACTCTTAGGAGTTTTCCTTACTGACATATCAAATGATTATGTGATAGTTAAGAATGGATTAGAATCTTTAGTGGTAGCAGAGGTGAAGGAAAAACAAGATAGTGGATCCTCTATTGTTTCAGTTTAAAGGTGCAATTTATCAGCAGAAAGTTGAGGTTTTCTCCCAAGGGGGAGATGGTGTGCTTCATTACCAGGTTCACTTATGTATTCCTAAGGTGGGTGAGTTGAGGCAGCATAGCCTTACCAAAGCCCATAACTCTAGGTATTCTATTCATCTAGGTGCCACTAAGATGTACTGTGATCTACGAAAGTTTTTTAGTGGAACGACATGAAGAGGGGTATAGAAGACTATGTAGGTAAGAGTTCTAACTTTGAAAAGGTTAAGGTAGAACATTAGAAATCAGGAGGTATGACTAAAGAAATTAACATTCCTATATGGAAGTGGGAATTGATAAACATGGACTTCATTATGGGTTTACTTCGTACTCACAGACATCATGACTCCATTTGGGGGATAGTAGACAGAGTCACTAAATCTGCTCACTTCTTAGCTGTCAAGATTACAGATTCAGCAGAGCACTACACCACTCAACATCAATGCAATGGTAAATTTATGTGTGTTCCCTTGTCTATCATTTCAGATAGAGGTCCTCGGTTTACCTCTCACTTTTGGAAATCATTTCAGAAAAGTTTTGGTACGGAGGTAAATCTCAGTATGACATTTCATCCAAAGATGTTTGGTAGGGTAGAGCGTACCATTCAGACCTTAGAGGACATGTTGAGAGCTTCTGTGATCGATTTCAAGGGAAGTTCTGATGATCACCTACCTCTCATAGAGTTCGCATATAATAATAGCCTCTCTTCCAGTATTTAGATGGTTCCACATGAGGCACTATATGGGCATAGATGCAGGTCCTTGATTGGTTGGGTTGATGTAGGTGAAGCAGGATTGGGCCAAATTTGATTCATGAGGCTATGAAAAATTTCAACTCATTAGAGATAGAATAAAGACAGCCTAGAGTCATCAAAAGTCCTATGAAAATGTAATGAGAAGGGACTTAGAGTTTGAGATCGATGATTGGTTTTTTTCGGATAGTGTCACCTATGAAGGGGGTGATGAGATTTGGCAAGAAACGGAAGCTCAGTCCTATATATGTAGGTTCTTATAGAATCCTGAATAGGGTTGGTAATGTGGCTTATGAGTTAGAATTGCCATCAGAACTAGCAACGATTCATCCAGCCTTTCACATTTCCTTGTTGAAGAGGTGTATGGGTGACCAGGCATCAATAGTACCATTAGAGGGTGTTACTATGAGAGATAGTCTCACTTATGAAGACGTGCCACTTGAGATTCTTGACCGTCAGGTTGGTAGGTTAAGAAATAAGGAAGCTGCTTCAGTGAATGTTTTGTGGAGGAGTTAGTCTATAGAGGGAGCTACTTGGGAAGCAAAATCAGCCATGATGGCTAAGTATCCTCACCTCTTTCCTTCTGATTCCATTTCAGCATGAGGTAATAGTTTCTCTCCAATCTTTTAGTTTATTTTTGCATAAATTCATTGTTAGTACCTTGTTCCTCCAATTAATATTGTATTTTAGCATGTTTTCATGACTCTTGGAACTCAAATCAGTTAGATTTCAGTTTCTAGTACTTAGTGGTAGGGATTGCAGCTCCTTCCCTCTATACTCAACATGTTTAGACTTCATTCGAGGATAAATGTTACCAAGGGAAAGATAATGTAACACCTTGGATTTGAGAAAGGGGAATAAGAACATTTTCCAAAAGTTGCAGGTGCCACTGACGGAGGTAACCCACGGCCCATGGATGGGACCACGGACCATAGGTGTGGTCCGTGATTGGTCACCCAAGCACTGCCCAGAAAGTTCTAGACCACGACCTGACCTACTGACCATCGGTCAGACCACAAGTCATGGTTGAGGGCTTGTGGTTCAAGATCGCAGTTCCAGCTTTCTAAGCAAGATGATGCACAACTAGAACGGACCATTGAGGAGACCACAGTCTATTGGTTAGTGTCCGTTGGTCAGCAGTTGAAAATTAGCTTAGGGTAGTTGGGTTTTTTCCTAATTATATTATCCCTAATATGCATTGTTTACTTTGTTTAAGTGTAATATTCCAGTCAAAACCTATACTAAATGATTTTTCACCTAACCTTAGAGAAAATTGAGAAGAAAGATGCACAGTTTCCCAAGAACATACAGAGGCGTCCTTCAAGTTCCATCACTAGGTATGTGGGATTTCACTGGTGGATTCCTTTCATCCACTACATACCTAGTATTCAGTCAAATTATTGATTCTTGATATTTTGTTCAAACCTAGGGTTTCTAAAACCTTAGATAATTGTTGTGATTTAGCCGTCGTAGTATCCTAAATCGAATTAGCTTGATTCTTGGAAAGTTTGCTTAGTTCCTTGCATAAAACACAGAACACTAGTTTGTATGAATTCTTAGTTCATTAATTATACTTGCTAGGTCAAATAAACCGATTTTCGAATGTTACATTATCAATACATAAGTGTTGCATTATCAGATTTGCATGTCAGAACTTTGACCTATCCAGTATTTCAGTTATGTTGTGTCAGCTACATTTTCAGTTGGGAGTAGGCTTAGCACCAAGTTGGACTAGGGTTCAGCGTACCCTTGTAGTCCAAGAACTACGTTCCTCTGTATGATTAAAAGTCCCCTCTGTTGGGCACTAGATTTAGTGATCACACAAGTCATGCATTTATACCCCCTAACAAGGCATATTGGGTCCTCTTAATATGGCGTATGCATCGAACTCCACGTTTAGCTCACGTGGTTCATCTCAATTAATAGGAGCTCACACAAACAGACTTTTAGTGCATTTCACCAGGTTTTAAACATTTATATCAGTTTACCGTTCAACATATTCTCTCCATGATTAGTACTTGGTCATTGGAATTAGTTTAGTTTTATCATGACCCAAGCCTAGCCCCTAGATGTGACACGGCGTACTTGACCTAGAACGGGTCTCATACAAGCCTTATAGCATTTTATTGCGTAAGATACTGAAAAATATTGCGTAATTTAAAACTTTTCTTTTTAAACCATACAATCAAAATACTCATTTAATTAAGACATTTGAAAGTAAAAGAAGTCTATTGTATTACATGGCCATCTAAAACAACATCTTGAAAACTAAAGTAGGGACACAACCCTTTACAATCGAAAGACTAACAAATGTCTATTACATGAAAAGAAAGGAAACATCAACTACTTGTCATTGATCTATGAGAACATACCACTTAGTCTTGGAGAATATCAAATCCTAGCTTCAACTAGAGAGAATCACTCAATTGCCGAAACCTACACTTGTAGTAAACATAGAAGAATATGGGTTTGCACAATAATGTATGTAGTATGATAGCCATGCAAAGACCATGCTTAAAACGGACATTTAATTTGAATGTCATGATATATGCCATTTTGGGAAAATTTCATGAACATAAGCATAAGAGGCATATTATAAGACATAATCAACATACAAGTCACTTCTTCATGTTAGAGACAAAATCAACATGTAAACCATTACCTCCACATTAAGCATTCACCTCAAATAACCCTCAAGATATGCTTTGTGCAATCTATGAATAGTGTCCCATACCACTATCCATACTAAGTACCACCTCAAGGTCACCAAAAGTGAAGTGACCATTCCACCTTTCCATGTTCAGACCATACTCATACATAAGAGACATACACATTTCATAAGTCATATCAACACATTAGGAAACATCATCTAGGCCAACCCTATGTCATACTTGTGCAATGTATGAGTAAAATCCCATAATACTACTCACACTAAGTACTCCATTAGAGACAGAATAGACAAGGCACATTCATATTCAACAAGTCATGATAAGGAAGTAACTTAGAATACCATCCAAGTAAAGCATCCATCATAACATATAAGCATTTAAGTCAACATTCTTCATTAACTTCATTTAGAACGCCTTCATTCATTAGGGCAACATTAAACCAACATTCCTATTACATCATCATAAGATCACATTCATTACACTTAACATTATATATGAACACACCACAACCCCTCTCAAAGCCTACTTGTGCAATGCATGGATGGCATCCCATACTACCACCCACACTAAGTAGTTCATTCTTGAGAAGCCATAGTTCATTAACATTCTTTGTGGGGGTAAGCCTTAACCAACGTAAACCATGTGAGAAAGTCATGGAATCCCAGTGTCACCCTCATCGGATAAGAGATTCCTACTCGTGTAAGGTAGGACCATTATTTTTAGCTTAGGTGGATCCACTAACTAGACCTATGTGGGCACATAGTTTAAGGGATAGGGAGATTGCCACTAGATACCTCGCTACAACTAACAGATGAGCATCCATCTTAAGAGATAGCTAATATATACCCCGCCCTAAATCACAGATGAGCACCTATCTCAAGCCATATCCACTCTGCGCTTACCATTATTCCCCATGGAATACATGACTTTCATTACACTCGTTTATTTTTTTGGGATAAGGGATTGCTACTAGATACTCCGCCTCAACTCATGGATAAGTATCCATCCCAAACCCAACATTCATACATTGAAAAGCTCATAGATTCAAAGATGAGAATAGCCTTTCACCTAATAACCCCCATATTTTGAGAAAGTCCTTTCACAACATGCCATTATCGTTCATTAGAGTACAATTGAGAATAGCCTTTCAATTAATATTTCATCATTAACATTATCATAGAAATTCATTCATTAGTCATTCATGAGTGTGTGTGTATGTGAAAAAAACCTTTCACATATAACCACATCATTCATAAGCTTTCAATACTAGAACAATTCCATTCTGAATATGATCATAATACATTCATTGAGATTACACACATACACTTCACATCATAAATATACATAGATCCTTCATGTACTTGCTTTAATAGTCTATGAATCCAAGATACTACAATAGATAATGAATTTGACATGATCTAATAACTAATTCAATATAAACATAGACAATTCAACATACTTACATAATAAATCAATTCCCATTCACAAATCACAACTTAATAATTTTGGGGGAAAATGGGTTCAAGGGATAAATAATCTTAATTCATCTTTAAATCCACAATTCATTCATAATTCAATCCAATAAAGCCTTTAGAAAACATTCACAATCGAACCCATGCATAGATTGATAATTAGGGTTTTCATTGAAACATTGGAGACTTGAAATCACTTTTGAAATTGGCTCATTGAGAGAAACTTAATCGAGGATGAAGACTACCATACCTTTAGTGGATGAAATACACGAAAATCCCTTTAAAATCTTGAAGTCTTGACCTGGAGAGCTTGAATCCTTCACCTCTAATGGAGGTTTCTAGAGAGAAAACTTTTTGAGAGGAGAGGTTTCCAACTTTGGGGTGTTTTGAAATAATGAAATCAAAAATAGAGTTTAATACTTTAAAAGCTGTTAAAATATTTTAATTAACCTAAAATAACCATCCATGAACTAAGCTAATCATAAAAGCAATTTACCAAATAGCCCTTACCTTTGCTATGCCAAAGTAGAAAAACCAGCAGTGACTCACAACCAGCACCCACAAATCGTGGGTGGGACTACGAGCCATCCTGGCTGTCCGTGGTCTGGGATAAGCTGCTAATTTTGGGGCCTGAACTACGTAGGCCATCCACGGGGCATGGATGGACCTACGGGGCATGGTCCCCTTTCGTAGGTCACCAAACTTTAGGCCACTTTTTTTTTCTTTGGGGTCTTGGGGGTTTGGCTTTAGGGTCCCCCTCAAGGACCCTTGGTTGGTCTATGTGGGGTCATACCTTGATGCTTAACCCCTAAAATCCTCAACGAAACCTCAGGACAACATTTTATAACATGTAACCTCATAACAACTCAAAAATACACAAGTTAGGCTCTAGATTCACCTATTCGTTTTACAGGTCGATAGATTATCCCCCAGTTAGCAACATTGGTCCTCGAATGACACTTTAAACATAATAAGGGGTTAACAACTCAAGACTAGCACCCCATCATTCATGCAACATCATAAACAATGCACAAAACTAGGAAGAAACCTCAATGCCACATCAATAAGCCCAATGCAACAAAAGAATGTAGGAACTACGTCTACGAACTCATTATGCATCATAACTTCAACATTACTCAATTCATTGGAGCCATTACCTTCTCCAACTCATATCATGGTCATTACAACATTATTAAGCACATTATGCCATTTCTTCATAAAAGCACATTTAGGCATGTTCAACATTTCACAACTCATACTAAATGCAATTCAACAAGAGCAACATAATTCATAAAAACTCATGTTCTTATTCCAATATAAACTCATCAAGAACATGCATAACATAAGGGGACCATGGGAACATATAATCAGACATGACTCCAAAATATGAAACAGGCTGCGAGGAACTCCTGGTCTCAAGCTTGAATAAGAATAGAAGGAAAGAGATAAAGATATCAAAACTCTCACAACCTTACTATTCAACATACTATCCCCCACTTATGACAAAACCCAACTAAGGCTGACATGAAAAGCAACATAGGAACCTCAACACAACATTCACAACAAAAAAAGAACTATCACATATCGGTGCCTTAATCCGAAATACCTCCTTTGTCCTTGTTAGCTTGAAGCACATAGAAACGGTTTCTCTTTGGAGCATTAGGATCCGAGCTATCACGAGAATCTTGTTTGATCTCTCTTTCTTTAGTCGAGAGTGTTAGGCAATCTCTCATATTATAACGCTTCTTCCCACACCCAAATCAGCCATCCGTGCCAGCAAGGCACTTACCCAAATATTGCTTCCCATACTTCGCACATATAGATCTTTCAAAAGAAGAAACGCTTCCACTCCCTTCTTGAGATTTAGGGTTATACACCCTATCATTGTTGAGCATAGGGGAATCTTGGTTGTAGAACCTTTCTTTGGACCTTGGTTGACTTTGTTCATCGAACCTAGACCTCTTCATCTCCCAATTCTTTATCTCAAGTTTGGATTCCTCAATAGATTGAGCATACACAATAAGTCTAGAAATGTTTATCTCCTCATGGAGCATTGCCGTACTACACTCTTCCTTAACTAGGTCGGATACACCGGTCACAAACCTACTCATCTCATCTTTAGGGTTGGACACTAACGATGGTGCATACTTAGAAAATAGGTTAAATTTCAAGGAGTACTCCTCCACACTCATGCTACCATGCATAAGATTTATAAACTCATCCATCTGAACCTCCCTCTTCTCATGGGGAAAGTATATACTAAGGAAAGATTTCTTAAACTCTTCCCATTCTATAGGACCTGCTCTTACCAACCTATTGCTTTTCCATTGAGTGAACCAAACTTGGGCAACATCTTTCAATTGATAGGAATCTAGTTCCATTTTTTCCATAGAAATCACCCCCATAGCAATCACTATGTTATACACCTTATTCAAAAACTCTTGGGGATCCTCTCACACCTTGTAACCTAGAAACACCGGAGGATTCATCCTCACAATTATTTGCTACTTACGCTACTCGAATATAGTTACACATTGTTACTGGAACACTAAATCAAATGCAATATTTACTATACACTTTTTTTATTTTCTGCAAATATCAACCACAACTAAGTATAAGAGCTAGTAGACTTATTTCTGCTACATTCCCTGTAGTATCGACCTCAACTCTTGTTTCTGTAATTGATTTCGACCATTTGTACTCCTTAAGTGAAGTGTAAGTTTGGACGAATTAGTTTTTCATGGAATTCATCTCTTTTTCGATTACCCATGTATGTAAAATTATTGATCACTTGTGCTTGTAAATCTAATCTATAACACAGTGGAATGCTTGCATATCTCCATCCAAGTTCCTTTTTCTTTGTTAAAATTGTGAGTTACAGTTAGCTGTCATTGTTGTTGATTGACATGCAAAGATGGAATTCTCCAAGCACTTTTAAATAGATTATAAGTTAATTTCTTAATAGTGGTTTTTCATTAAGCGTACTTATTTTAGAATATGCTAAATTAAAATGGTTGAAAAATCTGTGATATTTCAAATAAACAAAAGTACTCTTATTTTTTAGAATGCTGCTATAAAAAGTGATTTAACCCATTATTTTTTTAGTTTTATAAAGGATCCACGCTTCATCAAGTCAACTATCAAAGTGAGGGATACTTAAGATGTATTTTGCCAACAACAAAGAAGGCATAAAGGATACATTTTTGTTATAAGTTATTTTAAATTAAAAACCATAATTCAATGGTCATTTTATTTAATTTTCGCATTGTTGTGCAACAGAAAATAAGGAATCGGAGTTCCAACTAAAATAACTGGGCTTCAATGTAGCTCCAAAATGCCCATTACTTTTTAATTTATTTGTGGGTGATTCAAGCACGAATATCTCTATTTTAGGGTAGTTGTCAATTTTATCTTTTGAATTAATAATTTTATTTTTTATCTCTAAAATTATTGAGTAATTCAAAATAAATTTGTCCAAGATACCCTTGACATTAAAATAAAAATCGCATGACACAATTTATTTCCTACGAGGAAAAATATATTTACAAGAAAAAATTCGCAGCACACAAATTATGTTTTAAAAGTCATAAATTCAATTTCATAACATTATGTCTTAAAAAGTCAAAATCTATAAGTTACAAAATGACTTAGTTTCTGTAGAACTAATATTGATGGATACATACGTTTAGTTTTAAAACCACAAACTTATCTCTGAGTGACATAACTTATCTTAATGAATTTTTGTCAAATAAGATAAAAGTTCTCTCAACTTATATTGGACAAGATAAAATGTTCTCTATACATATGTTGAACAAGTAACTTATACTCTTCGAATTAGATACTACATAACTCATGTCGAACAAGACAATTTAGTTCAAAATTTCTGCATTACAAAATTAGGTCATAACTAAAAATACTTTAATCTAAAAAAAATTAATTAGATTAAAAAAAACAATTTAAAGTACAAAATTAAATACCACAATTAAAATATGATTTATCTGTGCAAAACTTGTTTGTTTGGGCAATGTTGAGAAGAGCCCATCATATAATTGAGTTTTGGCCCACATTGGAAGAGCCCTTTCATATGAGTGAGTTTTGGCCCACGTTGGAAGAGCCCTTTCATGTGAGTGAGTTTTGGCCCACGTTGGAAGAGCCCAATTATATGAGTGAGTCAATAACCTGATAGTTGGGATATAGGGCACACAAGATAAAAATTTAAGGAAACCAATCAGAGGTGGAGGCGGAGGTGGAGTTGGAGGCGGAAACTAAAAGGAAGAGGGCAATGAAATTTCTGGGATGGAGATATGTTTTAATAATATCAGGAAATTTTTTTGAGGGAATCATACATTCTATCTTATTCATCGCACTGAACTTCACTACAAGGTATCTGATCTTTTTTTTCTTATTCTATACTTTTTTATTTATGCGAAAGAGAGATCATATGTATAAATTATTGTTATATTATTGTAGGATATGTGGAACGAGAGATTCAAGAAGTTTGAGGAGGAGCTCAAAATAAACCAAAGTATGTACACACATATATATCCCCAATCAGTTGGTACCCCCTTGAGAGATAGGTACTTCTAAACATTGATTTGCTAATCTGTTTACTTTTTCAAGAGTATAGCTTAGATAAGCTTTGAATTAGATTCTTGTGTATTGGTTGATTATGATTTGGAAATTCAATCCAGACTGCATGCTCCAATAACAATGAATAATTTGGTATCGAATTGATGTTTTGGAATTTAGGGTGAATTTCTCATCTCAAGCTTAAGCCTTGTTGCTAATAACTTATGTTTTTACTCAGAAATACAATGTGTTTAGTTGATATCTTACATGTGAATAAGATAAAATGAGGGTCTTATTTAGGGCTTGTTCACACTAAAATGCAATATATTGTTATGTTTGACAATTGTGAATTATGAATTTTGAGTCATGGTAATTGCCTTTAATCTTAAATTGCTTTCTAAGATCGGGTGATTAATCAATATCCATATATATTATTTCTAGTATTCAACATAATAAAATAGTGTGTGGGTAAAAAACAATGGTTGCCCAAGCACCTAGTAACATTGATTTAGGTCTCCACTATACCCTACTATGATAAAGACCATAGAAGTCAAGAGAAGAGGTGTCGACTCATGTTTTTAAAAGTAAGCAATTTCTCTATTTTTTTTATTGGAGTTAAAAATCTCCTATAAAATATGATATGTCAATTCCATACAAGTTTGGGTAGGTTATTGTAGTGTTCATGGATGTGTGAAGTGGAAAAAATTGGCAATGCTTGCTCTGCCTAAACATGAATTGTAAGAGAAGTGCTCTCTTTATAGAAGTGAAGCGCAATTTAACT
Organism: Solanum bulbocastanum; assembly: GCA_037074985.1. Lineage (NCBI taxonomy): Eukaryota > Viridiplantae > Streptophyta > Magnoliopsida > Solanales > Solanaceae > Solanum > Solanum bulbocastanum. The sequence goes on along the minus strand of CM073602.1, from coordinate 15,489,562 downwards.
AAAAAGAGACCATTATAAATAGAAAGAATATGTAAGAAAAAGTTCAAATTATAAGCTAAAAAGTAGATATCACAAAGTCGAAGCTATTAATGGTTAAACATTTATTTATTGTTCTTCTAAATGATCTATTTGGAAATGATAGTTAGAATCTTGTATTTCTCTGTTACCATTATGTTTCTCATCATTTTCTTCAAGTCCATTAATTATAAGATCCCTTATAAAAATCTCTTTCACACTTCCTTATCTTATAAATCCATATGACAGTTATCATAAAAGAGTGATTGGTTGAAACTTACTAATGAATTGAGGCCCTTACATCATAGAGCTCTACTTCACACTTAAAGTGGTGAAGCTAGTTCTTTTGTAAATACTGGGTTAATGACCCACTGATTTATTAACTCAGTCCATCCCGACCTGTAAAAAATTCAGTCGGTTTAAAAGTTAGATTGTTGTGGTTGTGTTTGTGAGCAAGACATATGTCTGAAAGAAAGCGAATTAAATTAAGTATTTAGTAATATTTTTAGTAGATTTATGTATTTTATTATAAAATAGGATTTTTTTTTAAAAAAAAAATCATAAGTATTAGGCTTAGAAATTGTTATTTATCTAGAAGGCGATTTATTTTTCTTAGTTTCATAAGGATTAGACTTATTATTGATGCAATAAGACTCGCTATTTAAAAGGAATTTTGTGAAATAAAACAGGTCATATTTTAATTTTAAAAACATGTTATTGGAGTTCCCTCATCCATTGAAATCTTCTGATTCAACATTTCTTTAATGAGTGGAAGTTATATTCAAAATAGTTTGTTCTAGGAATTCGAACAAAGACAAAGAAAACTCAAAGTAAATTGATTTACGTTTTCTTGTTCATCGTCCTATGACTTGATCCGTCTCTAGAACTCCAAACAATTTGGTATTGGGGCCTGACATAATGAGTTCATTTCTAGATTCCAAGAAGAACACGGAATCCATACTAGCCACTATAATATCTAGAGTTGAATAGCATTAGATAGGGAAATGGGGCGGTTTTGGGTGGGGGACAGGGAGGGTTGAGCTTAACCCACAAAACTTTTAATCTGCCCCACCCCGCATAACAATTTTTTTCATTTTCAACCCACCCCACCCCGCCAAACGTATACCCGCCCCACATAATTTTTTTAATATTTTCTTTTTCTAGTTAAGTTTGATACTAAAAATAAAATTAATAAAATTAATTTATTTTTACATTAAGTTGTATTAATTTTATAAGAAAGTGACTTAAAATTTCAAGAACTCCAATTATCAACTCCATGATAATTATGAATTCAAGAATTATGATCCTCCTACCTCAATGAAATATTTAAATAAAATTTGATATGCTTGGCCATAACATCACTTCTAGTTTTTTTTCATGCTTCTTCATCCGAATCTTCAATATCAACTTATGCTCCTCCATGTTTTAATCTTGAGGTCATTCAGAGCCAGAGTGCATAATCTTAAACAATAGTATTCATTTTTTTCTTTCTTGTTCAGTGCTTGTAATTCTTTATGGAGATCTTCAAATGCCTCAAAGACATTTGAGTTGACATTAGAATGATCACGCTAACGATCATCTAGTGTCACGCTTCAATTATTTTTCTATACTTGTGGAATCATTAGAACATGATTTTATGCTTGTTGAAAATAGTGTAACACCAACATCTGCTCCGGTTCGAGTTACAAACTTATCTGCTTGTTGGGAAAAACTAATTTTCTTTTTGAGACACTAATAGTGCATGCTTTCTCAAACTCAATTAACTTCATTTCAATCTTTTGGTTACACTTTTTGGTCATGTATTTCATTTCAAAAGAAAACAATTAAAGAAAGAAAAATATGGAAAACATAGCCAATAATCAAAATATTGAAATAAAGTTGATTGAGTCTCAGAACTCAAGTACTGTTAGTTTCTCGAAAAGAAAAAAAAAATTGTTTTAGTATGCATATAAGATTACAAATTGGATTGAAGTATATGTTGGTGTTATGATTTTTTTACAAGTGTAAACCATGTTTCTATATACAAGTAAACAAAAAAAAAAGATAATTTTTTAGAGAAACTACAAGATCACTACCATAAAAATGTTGAGGGAAGATCGAATGTCTTTGAAGCTTTTGAAGATCTTTGTAAAGAATTTTGAAAGCTCTGAAACACAGAAATTTGCATAAAAACCAAATGTACAATCATGTGACCCAATTGTTAATCCCAAAAAATAATAAATAATTTGTGGGCGCTACAGGAACGCTCTTAATGACTAATAGAATGCATTAACACATAAATGACCTGGAGAGTCATGACACCCATTTGAGACAAAGCATTGAAAGGAAGAGCTACCAAACATTAATTAGTTGTTAGTGGGCAACGCAAAAAGAGGTGATTCACTTTTCATTGGGTTTTTCACATAAGTAGAATCCTTTGATAAGGATAGTGCCTCTCTTTTTGAGTTTATCTAGGATCAGACATGCAAATTTTTAGGGGTCTAGGTAAAGCAATTAACTCTATGAGGTTTTATAGTTCTCCCAACATGTTTCTTGGGACGGTCCATAAGAACACCATTTGCACACCATCCTTGTTTGTATTATTATTTGACAGTGTAATGACCTATCTTCCTATCTAGGGCAACATCCAAGTTTTACCCTCTAATGAAACAAATAGATGGAGGAGCTCATTGACTTCGTAGTCTTGATGATTCCTACTGAAAGAAGTTGCATTTATTATTAATTTTTAGACTTCATTAGCCTTGAATGTAGTTATTGAATCTTCTAATGTGGTCAAATATCATCTTTATTATTAATATAGTTGTTGTTAGTCCTCAATCATCAATATACAGGTATTTTTCCATAAATTATAGGTTATGAAGTTCTTATGTTATTTAGTCAATTTTTATGTTTTTTGATCTTTAGGTTCAATGATGGTTTGTGTTGTCTAGATTGATAAGTCAATTAAAATCTTTTATTGAACAATGTAAATGTGATGGATCCATGAAAACCATCGTCCACTCATAATTCCACTTATATCACAAAGTAATATAGATGAATTGAATCTAAAGCCAAATGAAAACAAGTATGTTATACATTTATTTGGATATCTACTGTTAATTTTTTGTTATGTGTAGAGTTTCTCCAAATGTGACTCAAGAAAAAATATGTACACTATACCTCAATAAATCATTATGATATGATATTACATCCCCCCCTCCCCTCCTCCTCCCTTGGTACAGTCATCAAGAATATCAATCATAGAACATCCATACTTGTAGCATTCTTTCATAGTGTATCACACTTCTTCCTGTTTGGGGCAACAACCATGTTGTGCCCTCTAGTGAAAAAAAGAGATGGAGGAGCTTACTAACTTCCTAGTCCTTATGATTCCATATTAAATTAATTGTATTTAATGTTACTTTTTAGTGTTGAGTAGATTTATTAAAGTTGTTAAACTAGACTCACTAGGTGAGATTTCATTATGTATGTTGTTGAACTGATCACCCATATCACCTTAAATATTTATCTTTAAGATTTCCTTTATGTAATATCGACAATACTTTTCCCAGTAATGTTGAATTCATGCAAGGCTTAGTTCCAAAAATTGGATATTAATGTTGTAACTCCCCTAAATGCTAACAAGAGTCGTATGTTGATTTACCATTGCTCAATTTCTACAATATGTTTTACTCTCATTTTGGGAACTTTAAATGTTGTGAAAATTGCTAGCTTGCTTAACATAAAATGTATCATAATTTATGGGATTTTATTGGGGTATTTATGTAAGAGTTTAATTAGAATTTTTTATAATTTTAAAAAATAGGTGAAGGATATATATATATATATATATATATATATATATATATATATATATGTATGCATTTTGGGTAGCACACAATACTATTTGGGCAACTTGAAGGGCAATTGTCCAAGTGACAAACATCACTTTATGTTGCTATATTTTTTAAAACTTCTCTAGTGAATTTCGTGGCTCTTGAAGACTTGGAACTTTAGAACCTAAATTAACCTTTTGTTCATCAAAATCACAAGAGAAAAACTTGGTCTTTTGGCTGGAATTCGAGACACACTGCTTCGTTGGTAAGTGCTGAAATTTGTTTCTGATCTGGGTAGTGTTTGGTAATTGATGTATATCTTGTTCTATTGAGCTTAGTTTACTGTGAATAAATATGATTTGGAAAGATAATTTACATATCTACAACTCTTATGTTTATGTGAAAGTCTAATTTAGTTGTTATGGATTTGAAATATGGGACGCAACACAAGACAAGTTCTGTCCAGATTTCGAATTTTAGAAATCCTATTTTATTTTGATATTATTGAGATATTAGGAATTAAAGAAGTTATTTAATTGCATTTTTAAGGCTTTATATACTTGTGAACAAGTTAAGGAGCTTTTACGTTGGGTGGTCTACTGTTTGAACTCGCGAAATTTTGTTGGACTGTTGCTACTCTAAAGTATTGAGGTTTTGTATAAACTTGTACTTGCACTCTTTTAATTGCTGGTATATATGAAAATTGATCTTGATACCTTGATTATCTCTTGTCACTTTACATTTTCGTGTTGGTATGATGCTTATGTAACTCGCCCACTTGTACGGATTGTTGATCACTTGGCACTCTTGTTGGGACCTTGTCCTTCTTATGGCTGTGAATTTGTCACTATTGGCAGGCCTCTTGATTCGGATCATTTTCCATCTTGACTCTAGATTTGTAGTTCGTCTTAGAATGAAAGTTGTCCATTTTAAGTACAAACTAGAAAACAATTTTTAATATGGTTCTTGGTTCTCTTGATTTTTGGGTTGTGACCCTTCTTGATACAGGGCGTCGGCCCTTCTTGATACTTGCTTGTGTCAGGTGTTACAGCATGACGTATATGTTGGGCGAGCCTTGTTATTGAATCCCTTGGAAAATGGAGCTATGAGCTTTCTTGACATTTGTATCTTTGAATATCGAACTTGATACTTGTTATATATTGTTACTTGATTTATTTATTATGTTTCAAGTATGCTACTCATTGACTTGAAAAAGGTAACTTGGGAAATTTTGAGGACTCCGACCGTATAGTTTTTACACCACTAAGCTTTATGCTTAGCGATAGTTGTTTCTATCGTTAAGGGCTGATTGAGAGGAGGCATGAAGCTGGCAATTGGAGATGGAAACTTTGAAAACTTTAAATAAGATCACATTTGCATATAGGCATCTATATTTTATATAAACTAAGCAATCAATCTAAAAACTAAGGCATATAAGTCAAATACTAAGGAAAGAAAATAGAGTTTCCATAAACTATAACAAAAGTCAATAACTAACAAATGCGGAAGAATTAACCTAGAACTTGAAAGTCAATGTATTAAAACTCTACTAACGACAACTCTAAGAACAAGAGGTACAACCCTGAAACTAAACAACACCTTAAACAAAAGTCTGAGTACGAAAAGAATGGACTTAAACAATAAAGATCCATGGTAGCCTGAAAGAATTGGCTCACCCTTGAATCAGATTACACTCCGAGTCACTTAGCTGGGGCCTATCAATAGCCACCTGAAGATGCCCTATACTCAACAAAGAAATTGAAGGTGCAGTATCAGTACCCAACCACTGTGAACTGGTAGGATCACGCTGCTATCCCACTAAGTGTAACATACATTAGTCAATACAACAATATAATCACATGCACATATCGAACATATACAATATCATCAACATATACGAACAATGGACAACTACACGATTCTCAATAATATGTATTGGTTATCAATTTAGAGCAGCATACCGTCTTCTAATATCAATCATCATTAAATATGAATGAACTCATCAAAAGTAGATAGACAACACAATTAAATGGTCCACTCACAGAACCCAATTCAATAGTCCTCTGATGGAACCCAAACCCAAATAGTTAGTATGTCAGAACATGGCAATCTGATCCCATATTTATGCTAGAACCTGGCAATTCGATACAAGTTAGTTATGCCGGAACATGGTAGCTGATCCCATATTTATGCAAAAACGTGGTAGCCGATCCTAGTTAGTGTGTCGGATTGTGACACCCGCCTATTCAACCAACCACAATCAAAATTACAATGTATATTCTCACAATCATACAACAAGAGGTGATTTATGGCATAAAACTATTCAATTATCCTTATTTACTCTAAGTGTGATCAATAATGCAACATTCGCATACATACATGTATCATAATGAAGCAAGAACAAACATACATCACACAATCATAGAATCATAACCATCACCTACCTCGAATCCAAGCTTGAATCCCGTATGGCACTTGAATCTTTCCTTTTCTGATTCTTTTCGCTTTTTCTAGCTCTACAATCAACAATTTATATGCAAGGATCAACAATCGAAGGTCTAATTATCTGGATTATAACAAACCCAAGATCCTGACAACCAATTTAGGGTTGTTTCCACCATAGAATCTTTAAAAAAACCCTCCCCCATCAATATTTACCATTCTATTATGTTCTACGGATCGAAAAACGGATTCGGGAAGTGAAAAACTTGACTTTAGCCTCAAGAATAGTGGAAAACGCTCAAGAACTCGTCTAGGGTCATCTCCTTAGCTCTAAAAATCAAAAAGTGCCAAATCAAGCCGTTTAGGGATTTATTAACAACTTTAAGTCACGTCTGGCCCGCCCCAATAGACCCATCCTGCTAAGTGGCCCAGCTCTGGCAGATCCAATCCCGCTCTGCGGCGGCATACGTAGACAGAATGTTACTTGTTCACGCTAAGATCATTTTCAGGAGTTCTACTCGCCCAAATTTGATTTCGTAAAGTCATACGGGTTCCTTAACGTCTTAGCTATCTACTCATCTGGTCCAAATCATAATTAGATCTCTCATTACTTATCAGATTTCCCTACACCTTATTGACTCTGATTTCATCCAAATTTGGACTAGGTTGGAAAATTTCAAGTTACTACAAAAAAGTTTTCTGGCCCTAATTCTTTCTTTATTGATTTTTCCCTAACAACAAAATCAGGTCGTTACATATCTACGTCATGCCACCACGTTAAATTAAGCGTTCATTGGGAGGTAACCCAATTAGTAGTGTAACTTCTTATTTTATTTTATTAGTGTCACCATTTTTTTCTTTTGGTCTTTTTTTTTTTTTTTTTTTTTTTTTTTTTTTGCATATTAGGGGAAGTCTGAGTACCCCCCCGCCCCCCCCAAAAAAAAAAAAAGAGCATGTTTGAACCTAAGTGTGGGGTGACGCCTCTTGATGAACTTAAAGAGAACATGCTACTAGCTAGGCCTAAAGGCCTCAGGGAATTTTCCTAACCCTTGTTTTAAATTTTATTTAACACTTTGGGGACATAATAACTTTTTAAGTGTGGGGTGGAGGAATAAATTCCTAGTTTTTACTATTTTATTGAGTCTTTTCTTATTTTTTTAGGATAGGTTCCTTGGCTTTTGATTTCGGTTCTTTTCCTGAGGATAGTCCCTTTGAACCGAGTATCTTTTTTTTTTTTTTTAGGAATACATTTAATTTTTAATTTTTTTTTTCTTGAGAGAAAAGAAAAGACCCTTTTGAGTTTTGTGATACTTACTATTTGGGCATAATTTTTGAGTAGTACTTTCTTGTGAATGCTTGAAAAAAAATGCAGACTCTTTGACATCTAAGCACATGGTTGTGACTTTGTATATAAATAATTTTATTTTGTAGTTTGTTATGATCTTGTCTCTTTTGGAAGTGGAATTGATCCATCTTGATTGATACTTTTGCCATGTGTGGTGAGAATTTGTTTATTCCATGTTTTGGATCTTAGTCTAGAACTTGCCTTGCATGTGATTGAAGTGAAATAAAAAGTGATGCTTTGTTTCGGAGATGATAATAGGTTTTCTTTGATTTGTCTGGTAAATTTTAGTCTTTTCAGATATTATATCAATAGATAGCCCTTTTGAGCCTGTAGCCTTTTGTTGGTAGCCATTTATTTTCTTGAATCCCTAGTTTTTGCACCTTGCTTTCTTGAGCATTATAGGATAGACTTATTCTAATTATCAATTCTAAGAAAAAGGGATGGTTGAGTGAAAAGGTAATCAATGATTGCTACAAAGTGCTTAAAACCCCTCTTTGAAAGAACGTGACATGAAAAAAAAAAAGAACAAAAAAATGTGACATGAGAAAAAAAAAAGTTACCTTGATGGCTCTGGTCCTTCTAAGGACATCGTGCACCATAACACATGTAAAATACATAAGTTGATGGTGGCTGTTATGAAGGAAAACTTTAAACAAATGGAAAAAAAATTAAATTGAAGCATTCTTGAGATAATGAGAATTACTTGTTAAATAATTGTTGAAGAGAGGACTGAAAATAAAAGAGAAAAAAATAATGGGTGATGAAGTATAATATTGCAAAGTGCTTAAGGAAGTGTAAGTAACTATCATATAGTTTTCCTACCCGTCCCCTTGCCTACATTACAACCTGTTAAAGTCCTATTTGATTCTATTCAACAATGCTTAATTAGTGAAGATGTACATAATGGGCAAGCCTATGGTTCTTTGTGCATGCATGTGAATTTTATTTGTGAGTGTGAGAGTTGTTTTTGATATGAAATCCTTAGTTTATATTCAATCTTTTGAATTGAGTCTTTGGACTATTTCTTTTTGTTAGGGCACTAGTTTCATGATAGATAAGTGATTTTATTAGTTTTCTTTAATGACAGTAGGTGAGCAACCTTAAATTTGATGAGTTCAAAGTCTTTCCTTGAGGTTACAAGGTTAGAAGTTTGTTGTTTATTTGGATGTCTTGCATAATGATTAAGAAGTCTATTTGCTGTTTTGAGATGGGTATATGGCCTAATTGTTTGTAATATAACCAAAGTGACAACATTCTTATTTTGTTGAGCTTTAATGTTTGCTCAAGTACGAACAAAAGTTTAAGTGTTGGGTGTTGATGTGAGGCCAAAATACATATTTTTAATCATTATTTGCCTCACATTTATTATTTATATTTGTCCTTTTTCAGCATAAATTTTATGAATTGTGCTAAATAATATATTTTATTTGTAGGATTAAATTGGTGGAAAAATGAAGAAGTTTGGATCTAAAACAGACTAAAAATGGAAGGTTGAAGAAAGAAATCAAGCGGACAACTTAGTGGATTAAAGTGAATAAAATATTATAGTTATATATAAGGTGCATATTTCTGAAAATTGCGAATTGCAAAAGAATTTAAGTTGAAGGAATAAGCTGCCACGTGGCACTGGCTAATTGATGCATGGCGGGGCAGAATCTATACTTTGAGGCGGATCAACTTTCACGCGGACAGCTCACGAGGAGGAAAAAAAGGAATCCAATTCCTTTTGGTTTTGGATTCCTAACTTGATTTGGACTTAATTATTTTATTTAGGGTTTTCTATAAATTGTCCATAGAAATAATTATTTTAGGGGGATTGATTAGAGATAAATAGGGGATACTTTTTAGGTTTCCTTTCTTCTTCTTATTTTGGGGTTAGACTTTACTCCATCTGTCCCTAATTAGTTGTCAACTTTTCCTTTTATAGTTGTCCCTAATTACTTGTACACAAATCAAGAAAGGACAATATTTTTTTAACTATCATACCCTCAAAAAAATGACTAATTACTTTTGAAAAATGCAGAACTTTTCATCCACTTCATAATTAATATAGGTAAAATGGTAAGCTCATTATGTCATTAATTAATTTATTAATAGGTGTGGCAATTAAAAAGTGGACAAGTAATTAGGGAAAGAGGGAGTATTAATTTTTTTCGAGTTTTTGGATTTGGAGATTAACTTCCAATGTAAGCAATTCTTGATTTCCTAAGATTGTTTTAAAGATTTTGACTTTGAAATTCAAGTTGAGATTCTGGGTTTATTCTTCTCATTACGTAATTTCATGATTTATTCATCTAAAAATATGAATTGCGTTCTTGCTACTATGGGTAACGAAATCCATAACTAAGGTTGTGGGAACTATGAGGGATTAACAAAGTATGAATAGTAACTAAGTAATTAATGAATAGTGTTATTGCATGCATTGATACTTCTTTCATTTAGAAGTCTTTTAAGCGGTTGCAAACGTTATAACTTGCCTTGTTGCTACTTGTCGGACCAAGGAGGTAGTTAATAAGCAAAGAATTATCAACATAGATTTAGTGTTATACTATCTTATAGTCTAATGTCGATTGGTGTGAGGGTGAAAGCTAAGTCATACATCGATGTGATGTGTAATATGAGGTAAAGGTAAGGGTTAGTAAATGATACACACATTGCCTGACCAAGGTGCGGGGTGAAATTCTCTACTTGCTAGACCAAGGAATTATAGATACCTAACTAATCACTTTGCATGTAATTCACTAGGAAAGGACTTCTTTAGGGAGTCGTAATTTGAGCGTATCACGTAGTCCGACTAAGAAAGAAAGGTAAACACAATATGAAAATATTGAATATACACACAAATAGAGGTCAAAGTGGAATTTAAAGAAAAGTATACGAGCATACAAAAATTATATCTAAGAACAACTAAACTAAACATCATTGGACCTCCATAATGCTAGAAGGTACACTAGTGCGCAAGATTAAATTAAACTCGAGCGGACTCCCATAAGCCTGATAGGTACATAAAATAGCTAAGTCTACTAGAGAGAAGTACCACAGATCAAAATCCGAAAAGTGAAAGTTAAGTTGCCATCCGAAGTAACCACAACACGGACCACCCAACTAGCCAGTCGAATCCCAGCCCAGCTAGCAAGAGTGAACTAGAAGGTATGTAGAAATGTTTTAGGCCACCTAGCCAGCCAGTCTACACTCAGGGGCGTAAGCCTTCCATCTAGTAAGAGTGATCCAGAGGCGTGTCAACTCTTAATAAGATCTTTATATGTCAAGGCTGCCCAGTCAATCAGTCCACTATTAGAGGTGTATGGCACCCACCTAGAAAGAGTGACCTAGGTGTATGTCGATTCTATCATGATAGTAGATTTTCTCTCATTTGGGGATTTTTTAGTTAAACAATTAGTGTCTTCAATGCCTATTTATGTCGTATTCTAATAATATTTTGATGTTTTGCAGCTATAAATTGTAAAGGTCAAGGAAATTATTAATAGTTTGATAAGAGGCCAATAACATTGAAAGGAGTACAAACTCCCAATTGGGAGAACCTAACAAAAAAATAGATCACCTAATTGCTCAGACCTTACCAATGTTGACAGTGTTTGAAGAGAAAATACCAAGGTATCTTGGCAAAGAAAGTATGTATAGGTGATGCACCGAATGTAAAAAGGTGATCCCAAATTCCTTCACCGAAAGTGACATAGTGCTGAGCAAAGATAAAGGTTAAACAAGGCTAAAAGGTGACCTTAATTGAGTTTATTGATTCGGAATCAAACACCTAACGGCTGAAGCTGTGAAATGGCTAGTTCAAGGATCGAATGGCAATCCATCTATCATGCTAGACGAGCCTGACTAATATCGTCAAATGGGATGCGAGGGGCATTCATGTTAATTTTTAAGGAATGTATAAATAGTTCTATTGAGTGAGAAAATTTATCTTTTTCCTAATCTAACTTTTTGATATTGAGAAATAGACTTTTTAGTACCTCTCTTAGTTTTTTGGTTTTAAAATACTCTCGTAAAAGACATTTTAAGGTTGAAATTTAAGTGGGTGTTGAAGATTTTTGAAAATTATCAACACATTAATGGATGAGAACATCATGGATATAATTTATTTCATTTTTTATGATGTTTGGCTAAAACACCAAATCTAGGGGTGTGATTATGTGGTTTGATGTTGATTTAATTTAGTGGGTCTTATGCCTTGCTCATCTTTATTGTTGTTCATTCATGGATTTGAGTTGTTTAAGATGGGATTTAACTTAGGGGGTTAAGATGGTCAACTTAATCTTACTTAGATGTTCACTTGGTACTTGAAAGAGACCAGTTAAAGTGGGAGATATATCAATGCTTGCAATTTAGGGTTTATTTCTGTAGTTTGATTGAAAGAGAGATTATAGCTTAATTCTATTTTCCAAATATGCTTCAAGGATAGATTTTAATAAGGAAATGGGTTGTTTTGTGATTTACATAGATAATACCAAAAGAAGATTCAATGATATTATGTTTTGAGATTGAACAAAGATTAGTGTCATTGAATATTACCTAGCCACTGCCTAGTGTTATAGAGCAAACACGTGAAACCCTACTTGACATCAATACCAATCCCCACACCCCGTAGATCGTCTCTAATAATTGTGAAACCCTTGTTTTTGTTAGCATGGTAAATTTATAGAGAATAATTTTATATATTAATGTATAGTATTGTAAATAAGTGTAATTATATAAATTTATTGAAGTTATCATAGAGAATAATATTGTGATAGAATAGCGGATATAGAGGGATAGCATAGCAGATTTAAGGGGATTTGAATGAAAGATTTAGAAGGATTGAATAGCTGATCTTTAGGGATAGGAATAATTGATCATTCACGATGGGTAATGTGTATACTTTCTATATAAAGGAAAGACTCCCACTTTGGAAGAATTCATCAAAATCTTTACGTGGTATTGGAGCCTTCTCTTTGTTGTCTTATTTCATAGAGTTTTCTTTTTGAAAATATTTTTTTTGTTGACTATTCGTCAACAATTATCCTTCATGACTAGGACTCTTGGTCTTGGTCATTCTAGTTTATTCTTGAGTCACTGTATTTCTAGTTTTTGTAGCTATATAAAAGCCTGAATTCACATCACTTCGAAAACTTCAGTGTTCTTTATACTGGAAAGAATCATTGTTCTTGAGAATTTCAATTTCAAATTTTTATCACCAGAAAAGATATATTGGGTCATATAGATCGTAGTGATCCTGCTCCTACTAATCCTACCAAGTTAGGTGAATGGAGGATTAAAGATGATCGGATACTAAAATGGATTTTAGGGTGGGTCAATTGGCCCTCTTATTGTTCTTAATCTACAGCCTTACTAGATAACTAAGTCTATGTGGGATTATATACAAAAGGTTTACAACAAGACGATTTAAGTTAGAGTTTGAAATTGCTAACTACTCTCAATGAGATCTCTCTGTTAAGGGTTGTTATTCTGGATTTCAATATTGATGGGCTGAATTTACATATATTCTTTATGTAAAATTACCTTCTAATCATTGTTTGTAAATGGGGTAGCTCATGAGCAAAACAAGCAAGATAACGTTCTAATGAAATTACGGTTCGCTCTAACTTGATAAGCATGATCAATCTCCTCCTTGGATGCATTTTTTAGGGAACTACTTCATTAAGAGAACCATCTTGTCCCATAAAATGCTTAAAATAAAGAAAATGATGTCACTGTTGCATTTGTTTCTCAAGGTAAAGGAAAGGGAAGGGATTTGACTAGAACTCAGTGCTATAGTTGCAAGGAATATAGTTATATTTCTAGAAATTGTTGTAAGAAGCTCTATATTTATTGTAAACAAGGGCACATAAATAAAGTATGTCCCACATGCCGTCAAAACCATAGGGTAATTACATTTCAAGCTACGACAAATGGTTCAACTCATCTTCATGAGGAGCTCTTACTCTTAAAATTGTACAAATTATCGTGTCAACCTTTTCAACATTGGGATTAAAAGCTAATAATGTCCAATTGAAATTTTGGACTGTTGATTGGGTGATTCCAATCAAATGACCAACTAAAAAAGCATACGAAAAATGTTTTTAAGTATCAAGGTCCCTTAGAAATATTGATCTCAAATGGTAGTAATTTACGAGTTACCATGGTTAGGGATATTACTCCAACATTCAAAAATGATTTTCTATGACCAAAGCTCTCAACTTGTCTTATTTCAGTTGGACAATTGGTGGATAACAATTGAGATGTGATTTTTCCTCAAAATTGTTGTCTTGTGCAGGATCAAGTGTTGGGGATGATATTTCAAAGGGACCTAAGGTTGGAAGATTGTTTTTAGGAAACTGTTTCATTCCACACGCTCTATCCTTTTCTTGTACTTCTACAACTAATTAGACTAAGGTTTAGCATAAGTGTCTAGGACATCTAAATTCTATTGTGTTGTGTCATTTATCTTATTCTTGTTTATTAGGGAATAAAACATAATTTTCAATTGCTTCCATTGATTGTTCTACTTTTAAATTAGGAGAAAGTAAAACTCTTCCTTTCCCTAATTTTGGTAGTCATGCTGCAAAGTGTATTAATGTTATTCGTAGTGATATTTGGGGAATTTCACCAATAGTTTCTCATGGTCATTTCAAGTACTTTGTGACATTCATAGATGATTATAGTCAGTTTACATGTGTTTATTTTCTTCAATCCAAATATGACGTATTTTCCATGTTCAAGAGATTTTTGGCTTACATTGAGACTCAATTTTCTACAGGCATCAAATTATGAAGATATGATCGTGATGGAGAATATAAGTCTTATGAATTTTAAAAAATGTATTCTTGAGAATGGAATTGTCTCACAAAGCTCTTGTCCATATACACCACAACAAAATGGGGTTCCTAAGGTTAAAATTTGTCAACATATAGATGTCTCTCGTACATTATTGATTGAGTCCTCTATCCCATCCAAATACTGGGTGGAAGCATTGTCTATTGTTTTCTATTAATTAAGCTACTACCATATAAAATGCTAAATATTGAGTCTTCATATTAGCATCTTTATCACCAAAATCCTAGCTATGATAATTTTCATACATTTGGTTGTTTTTTTTGTGCATCTACCTTTTTCTCACCATAATAAACTTTTTTGTTCAGTCTACTAAAGGTACTTTTGAGTTATTGTACTTCACAGAAAGGTTTTATTTGCTATGATCCATGTAATGAGAGATTTTGTGTTTCTAAAATGTTGTTTTCTTTGAAAATTGGTATTTTTTTTTCTACTGATGGCGAGTCATCTTCTGCTTCTCCTCTTCATCCTACTTTTCAGGAATTGTCATCTTCTTTTAACTAGTTCAAACATGGATTTGTGTATGAACGACATCGGCCAACTCTACCCTATCCAGGAATTGAATCGACCACCTGAGACTGCACTATAACTGGACTTTTAGAATTCTTCAAGGTCTAATCTTCCTAAGCCTACTTGGTGATCAACTAGTGTATCTCATAATCCTAATTGTTATAACTTTTCCTCTACTTTATCCACCATTTCTGCTCCAACTTGTTACTCACAAGTTTGCCATTATGAATATTGGCAGAATGCAATGGATGAAGAACTTCTGGCCCTTAAACAAAATAACACATGGGGTTGTTTTATGGTATTCAAATGTCCGTCCAATTGGATGTAAATGGGCATATTCAAATAAAATTCATTCTTATGGAACTCTTGATCAAAGTTTGGTTTGTTGTTCTTGGTAACAATTAGGAGAATGATGTGGGCTATGAAGAGACTTTTGCACCTGTAGAAAAATGACTATGGTGCGAACAAATATTGCCATCACTTCTTCACAAATTTGGCTATTCATCAAATGGATGTCAAAAATTCTTTTCTCCATTGTGATCTTAAAGAAGATATTTATATGAAACCTCCACCTAATTTTTTCTCATTACCTACATGGGATGTATGCAAGCTCCCCAAAATCTCAATTTTTTGACAATTCCTCGCGTCATTAGGTATTTTCTAGGAACATCTACTAATGGATTATTGTTTCCTAGATTTTCTACTATTTGTATTACTACTTTTAGTGATTCTTAATAGGCACGATGTCCTGATACTCGTCGTTTAATCATTGGTTGGTGCACGTTCGAAAATGGTTGATATCTTGGAAGAGTAAGAAGAAAGATCGTGTATCCAAATTATAAAAAAAGCTTGAGTATCAATCTATACCTACTACTTGCACTGAGGTTGTGTGGCTTTGTTTATTACTTGTTGAGATGGGATTTCGACATCTAATCCTACTCTTCACCATTCTTATAATATCGGTGTTATTCGTATTGCTACTAATCTGGTTAATCATGAGAGAACCAAGTGCATCGAAGAAGATTGTCATTATATATAGGAAGTTGTAGATAAAAGAGTCACTACTCTTTCGCACGTGACCAGTGGTCTTCATAGCTGATGCATTTACAAAATCCATGGCATGACAACACCATCAATTTCTAATAGGCAAATGGAAGCTTCTTATAAATAGCATCAATTTAAGGGGAATGTTAGCATGATGAATTAATAGAGAATGATTGTATATATTAATATATATAGTGTTGTGAATAAGTGAACTTATACAGATTTGTTGCAATAGTTGTAGAGAATAATAATGTGATAGAATATCAGATTTAAAGGGATAACATAGCAGATTTAGAGGGATATGAATGGCAGATTTTGTGGATCGATGCTAGTTCGAGTTTATTAACAGCAATATCATCCCCTTACATAGTGAATCTAACTTTCGATATCCCAAGGTGGCATTAGTGGGCACTATCATTGATCGGGAGCATATCAATGTGGGATGCCCGTAGTTGATCTAACCGCTATGGTTTGTAATGCCACCACAACTGCTCCTTTTGTGAAGCAAGAAGGTGTATCTCTCAGTGTGCCTCCTCTTCATCCTCCTCCACATATTACTACTACTACTACTACATTACTACTACTGTTGCTGGTATTATGCCTTCTAACGTTACTACTTCCCAATCCCCCTTTAATCATGCATTGGTTTATTAGGGGTTGAGAAGGACAGGCCAACGGTGATTGATATGGAAATTGAGAGGGTGATAGCCCTTTTGAGGGATAGGGTGACCCATTGTGAGGAATTTTTTGAGTCCTACAAGATGAGGTTGAATAACCTCACTGCTCGATTAGAGGCAAAAGAGAAGGACAAGGGTATTTCTAGTGTGCTTGACAGTATTAAAGGTCAACTTATTACCTTGCGAGTTTATGTAGACTAGATGAGATCTATTGATATTTTAAGTCTATGGGGTGATGTTCCCCTACCAGACTATCAATCCTCCATGCCACTAACTATGCCCAATAGTGATCTTTCTTCTAGTGTGAAACAAAGTAAAATATTTGAGGGTGTCGCAATTTTTATTGAGGATGTTGTTGATGATGATGAGTGGGCCGATGATGATTAGGTGAGGAGAAATGTGGATGAGCTTGGCATCGTGCTCACACTTATGGCATTGCATGACACTGAGGAGATGATTGTCCAAGCTACCTTGGAGAGATTCGTTTAGGAGAT
Source organism: Solanum bulbocastanum (assembly GCA_037074985.1). Taxonomy (NCBI): domain Eukaryota; kingdom Viridiplantae; phylum Streptophyta; class Magnoliopsida; order Solanales; family Solanaceae; genus Solanum; species Solanum bulbocastanum. Next base: position 15,472,383 of record CM073602.1, on the reverse strand, counting down.
CTCCACAGTCGGCACCTGTCGAATATCTTTAGACTTTGCCATCCCTCCCATGATATGTAGGGCACTAATGCCTGAGCTTTGCCAAATTGCTGCTACATCTGATACTATTGTCGGGCTTTGCTCCAGATTATTCTACCTCTCCAGAGACTCCTCCCGTTAATAGAACTCCATAAGCTTAGCCTATCAAGGGGACATTACGACTCTTCCTCCCATACTTTGTAGTCTTTCATTGAAGAAACTACTATTTTTTTTTTTGGGTTAGGGCCTTTGTGCCAATTTTCCCCTTTTGCTTTGTATTTTGTTATTTTTATGTTTTGGATGATTGTAGTTTTTACTTTTGCTTATTTTAGAGTGTTTCATTTGGTTTGTGTTTATCTCTTGTTTTCTTTTTTGTTTTCCCTCAAATTTGAAACTACCCATAAATTTTGGAAATCATGAAATTCTTGTGTTTTTATTGATAATATTTTGAGGATCAATTATGTTCATTATCGATGTCTTGAATAGTACTCATGATGAGTATGACGTATAGTGTTGGTGTTGCACGAATGAAATTGATGTGGTTGCACTTTTGAGAGATCTCTTTGAATATTTTGTTGAACAACTGTGTTTTGATGTGAGCCTTGTAATGAACATCATACATACACTTTTGATCTTTTTGGTCTGTGCTAAATGAGTGTATTTCGAAGTGCCATGTATGGTTTAGTCTCACATGAAAGCATGTGTGTGGAATCTTAGATTTTTCTTTGTTAGTATAATTATTTAAACCCTGGTAAATTTAAGTCGTGCTATTGGGTAACAATTCTAAGGGGGAACCCAGATTTCCATATAATTTGTGACTACTTTTCTAGGGTGTGCATCAATTTTTGCATCAGTTTGAGCCTAAATCATTTGTTGAAAAAGCTAAATTAAAACATCTTGAGAAAAATTGTCCCCTCCTTGTAACCCAAATTTTTTTTGAAGCATTGTTATGCTTGAATAGCCAACTTAGGCCAAAAGCCTAAGCTTGGGTGTGGAAGGGAAGGAGGAATGAAACCCCAATGAAGGGCAAATAAAGATGAAATGAGACTCAACTTCGAAGTTTTTACAAAAAGAAGGAACTCTTACTAATAAAAAAAAGAAAGGGAAAAGAAAAATATTGTGTTGAGCTCTTTTGAAAATTTGAAATGAAAAAGAGAAGTTGATGAAATAATGGGGATTCCGAATAACGTGAGTGAAAAGTCAGCTTGAGTTCACAAATGAAAAAGAATGACAAGTACTTGAGAAGTGGTAAAGATGATTGCAACCATGCTTTGAAAAAGTAAAGTCACTAAGCCAAATTAATAATACCTTAACCCTCATCCCTAGTACAAGCCTAAAAGTCCCTTGAGATCTTGCATGCACCAGGTTGTGTGATGATTGAAAAATATGGGCAAACCTCTAGGACGAAGCTTGCATGTATTTCTCTTTTCGAAAGAGGGAGAGTTGCATAGATTCCTTATTTCATTGTTGATTTGCTTTGTAAGAACATGCAATCGTTCTTCATGTGAGGGCACTTGACTGTATTTGTTCAAACATGGTTTTGCATTAGAAAATAAGCTATATTGAGGCTGACCTGGTGTTAAAACGAACTAGTCATCATTTGAAACTTTTGATCATGATTGAGTGTAGCTTGTGCTTGAGAGTAGTTTTGTAATGACACTTGCATGTTAGGAACTCTCATTGAATATTTTTGTAGACACCCTTATTGAGCTGATTTTGTTCTTGATTTTCTCGAAGACAAACAAAAGTTAAAGTTGGAGGTATTAATGGGTGGTAAATTTATACTAATTTGGGGCCAATTTAGCTCGACCATTAATTTCCTCAGTACCTATTTATGTCTTCTTCTAATGATATTTTGATACCTTACAACTATGAAGGCTAAAGTAAAAGAAAAGGATGAATGTTTAAAAGAATGGCAAAAAATGTACAAAGAAGTGTAAACAATACTTTTATGATCACCAAACAATAAAGGTGGATCTCATTGTAAGCATGACCTCACCCAATGTAATGATGCACAACACTAGAAATAATTAAGGCAGGTCAGTGAACTCATAAAAAAAAAAAGGCGACTCACTGAATAAGAAGGGAAAAATTGTTATCCATCGCCAAAAGTGACAGTGCAGTGAGAAAATTTGAAGGCTTGAAAGGCGAACTAACGTGGTACTAAAAAATACACTAAATGTGCAAGGAATACTCGAATGAGCTCAACCACTAAGGTTCAAACACCTGAAGTCTAGAGAAAGAAAACAGAGCTGGAGAGGAATCAGTGATCCACCTATTGTGATCGGCTTTCCTGACTAATGTCACTAAATGGGTAGCGTATTGAGTTTTGGTCCAAATTTGGGAAACTATAAACAACCCAATGAAAAGATAAATATAGAGGCCAGGTAAGTTGTAATAGTTTTTGGTGTATGCACAAGTGAAGAAAAAACACTTTACCTTATGAATATCACTTTCTAGTTCTTTTTTGAATTTTTTCAACTTTGTTTTTGAAATCGACAAATTGAAGTTGAATTCAAAGTGGGTTTGATGGTAATTGCTTAATTTCATGTTACCCATGACTGTTTCATGAAAGGTATAATTGCTTTGTTTTTTGTGATGGGTGGCCAAAACCCCAAGATATAGGGGTGCAATTATGGGGTTGGGTGTTGATTTAATGTTGTGGCTATTTGTTATGCACTATTTTGTTATTGTTCATACATAAATTTTGGCTTATTAGGATGAGGTAATTTATAGGTTAAGGTTGCAAACTTAATTTCTACTTTTGATCTCCGATCGTTGCTCTAAAGAGATTGATTGGAGTGGATAATTAGTCCGATACTAGAAATTTATGTTTGATGTCTATAACTTATTTGAAAATAGAGGTTTTGGGTCATATCTATTTTCCCTATTTCTGCATCAAAAGAGAGAATAGAGTAAAGTATTAGGTTGTTTAGTATAGCATATAGATGAAATCCAAAGGAGATTCTATGCAAGGAGCAATGAGATCGAAAGAATATTAGTGTCATTGAAGATGACCCGGCCTATTCATGAATGTTCAGCACCATAGAGAAACACAATTACCCCTATGCGACATTGATATCCAATCCATGCACCCGTATATTGGTTATTACTTTTGAAAGATTTCGAAATATTAGTTTAATTGTTACCATTAATAACAAAATCCTTTTGTTTATATTGGTGGAATCATCCACTCACTGGTTTTTACTACTACAAAAAATGATTTTACATTCCAAATTTCTTGGTAAGAATTTTCTACAATATTCAATTTTCTGTGAGATTCGACTAGAGACTCTTATTTGGGTATTTTTATTGACAACGATAGCTGCCTCTTTTAATTGTCTTTAAAGAGTACATTTGAGCATTATCACGCAGAAGGAAATAAAGAAGGTAAAAAAGGGAACTTGAATCTACTCTCTACGATGAGTCTCCACAAGTTGAAGACAAAATACTTCGATGAGTTGCAAAATCCTCTAGGAGAGAAGGGTCTGCTTAGGAATGTTTGGAAACGAATGAACTTCCTATTGTATAACTCATTTGGAAGATTTTAGCGCGAGAGGGGATAGTTTTCTAAATGGGAAGCAAGGGTTATTAAGGTGCACATTCTAAGAGAGAGAGAGGAGACGAGTGATATTCATCTAAAAGGGTTGACAAGCGTCTAGGTGTTCTTAAATTGTTCATAACGGATGCCTTAAATCAAATAATCATTATTTGTGTGAAATCTGAGATGAATTCTGACATCATGGGGAGCATAATCCTGATATATTTTATCTGATAACAGAAACTTTGAGACTATCATTTGTTACTTATGGTACTCGATTATCTTAAATTATTACTGGAATACTAAATCAACCCCAATAGTTACTATACACATTTTTATTTTCTAGAAATATCAACCACAAATCAGTATAAGAGCTAGTAGACTTATATCTTCTATATTCCTTGTAGGATCGACCTCACCTCTTGTGAAGTTCTGTAATTTATTTCGACCATTTATACTTCTTACGTGAAGTGTAAGTTTGGAAGAATTAGTCTTTCATTGAATTCATCTCTTTTTCAATTACCCGTGCATGTAAAATCATTGATCACTTGTGTTTGTAAATGTAATCTATAACACAGTGGAATGCTTGCATATCTCCATCCAAGATCCTTTTTCTTTGTTAAAATTATGAGCTGCAATTAGCTATCATTATTGTTGATTGACATGCGAAGATGGAATTCTCCAAGCACTTTTAAATAGATTATACGTTAATTTCTTAATAGTGGTCCTTCATTAAGCGTTTTTACTTAGTTTAGAATATGCTAAATTAAAACTGTTAAAAAATCTGTTATATTTCAAATAAATAAAAGTACTCTAATTTTTTAGAATATTGTTATAAAAAGTGATTTAACACATTTTTTTTGTTTTATAAAGGAGCCACGCTTCATCAAGTTAACTATCAAAGTGAGGGATACTTAAGATGTATTTTGTCAGCAACAAAGAAAGGCATAAGGGATACATTTTTGTTATAAGTTATAGTTAAGTTATTTTAAACTAAAAACCATAATTCAATGGTCATATTGTTTAATTTTCACATTGTTGTGCAGCAGAAAATAATGAATCGGAGTTCCAACTAAAATAAGTGGGCTTCAATGTAGCTCCCAAAAGCCCATCACTTTTGAATTTATTTGTGGGTCATTGAAGCGTGAATATCTGTATTTTAGGGTAGTTGTCAATTTTATCTTTTGAATTAATGATTTTTTTTAATCTCTAAATCTACTAAGTAATTAAAATTAAATTTTTCCAAGATACCCTTGACATTAAAATAAAAATCGTATGACACAATTTATTTCTTACGTGGAAAAATATATTTACAAGAAAAAATTCGCAGCACACAAATTATGTTTTAAAAGTCAGAAATTCAATTTCAAAACATTATGTCTTAAAAGTCAAAATTCATAAGCTACGAAATGACAGTTTCTATAGAACTAATATTGATGGATACATACGTTTACTTTTAAAACCACAAACTTATCTCTAAGTGACATAACTTATCCTAATGAACTTTTGTGAAATAAGATAAAAGTTCTCTAAACTTATATTGGACAAGATAAAATTTTCTCTATACTTATGTTGAACAAGTAACTTATACTTTCCGAATTAGATACTACATAACTCATGCCGAACAAGACAATTTAGTTCTAAATTTCTGCATTCCAAAATTAGGACATAAATAAAAATACATTAATCAAAAAAAATTAATTAAATTAAAAAAAAAAATTTAAAGGACAAAACTAAATACCATAATTAAAAGATGATTTATCTGCACAAAACTTGTTTGTTTGGGTAATGTTAGAAGTACCCATCATATAATTGAGTTTTGGCCCATATTGGAAGAGCTCTCATATGAGTGAGTTTTGGCCCAAGTTGGAAGAGCCCTATTATATGAGTGAGTCAATAGCCTGATAGTTGTGATGTAGGGCACACAAGGTAAAAATATAAGGAAAGCAATCAGAGGTGGAAGCGTAGGTGGAGTTGGAGGCGAAGACGGAGGCAGAGACTAGAAGGAAGATGGCAATGAAATTTTTGCGATGGAGATATGTTTTAATAATATCAGAAACTATTTTAAAGGCAATAACAGATTCTATCTTATTCATCGCACTGAACTTCACTATAAGGTATTATGATCTTGTTTTTCTTATTCTATGCTTGTTTATTTATGCGAAAGAGAGATCATATGTATAAATTATTTTTATATTATTGTAGGATATGTGGAACGAGAGATTGAAGAAGTTTGAGGAGGAGCTCAAAATAAAGCAAAGTATGTACACACATATATACCTCCATTCAGTTGGTAAACGCTTCAGAGATAGGTACTTGTAAACATTGATTTGCTAATCTGTTCACTTTTTGTAGAGTATAGCTTAGATAAGGTTTGAATTAGATTCTTGTGTATTTGGTTGATTATGATTTGGAAATTCAATCCAGATTGCATGCTTCAATAACAATGAATAATTGGGTATGGAATTGATGTTTTGGAATTTAGGGTGAATATCTTGTATCAAGCTTATGTCTAATTGATAATAACTCATGTTTTTTCTCTGAAATACAATGGGTTTAGTAGATATCTTACTTGTGAATCAGATAACATGAGGGTTTTATTTAGAGCTTGTTCATACTAAAATGTAATATATTGTTAAGTTTGACAATTGTGAATTATGAATTTTGAGTCATGGATACTTAATTGTCTTTAATTAGAAAGTACTTTCTAAGATCGGGTGATCAATCAATCTACATATATATTATTTTTAGTATTCAATATAAAAAAATAGTGTGTGGATAAAAAAAAATGGTTGCCCAAGCACCTAGTAACATTGATTTAGGTTTGCACTATACCCTATTATGATAAAGACCCTAGAAGTCAAGAGAAGAAGTGTCGACTCATGTTTATAAAAGTAAACAATTTCTCTATGTTTTTTTATTGGAGTTAAAAATCTCCTATAAAACATGATATGTCCAATCCATACAAGTTTGGGTAGGTTATTGTAGTGTTCATGGAAGTGTGAAATGGAAAAAATTGGCAAGGCTTTCTTTGCTTAAACAGGATTTGTAGGCAAAGTGCTCTCTTTATTGAAGTGAAGCGCAATTTAACTGAAAAAAGACCAACATAAATAGAAAGAATATGTAAGCAAAAGTTCTAATTATAAGCTAAAAAGTAGGTATCACAAAATGAAAGCTATTAGTGGTTAAACGTTTATTTCTTGTTCTAGTAAATGATCTACTAGGAAAGTATTAGGCTTAGCAATTGTTATTTATCTAGATGACGAGTTATGTTTCCTAGTTTCATAAGGATTAGACTTCTTATTGATGTAATAAGACTCCCTATTTAAAAGGAATTTTTTTGAATAAAACAGGTCGTATTTTAATTTGAAAAACATTTTATAGGAGTTCCCTCATCCATTGAAATTTTATGATTCAACATTTCTTTAATGAGTGGAAGTTATATTCAAAATAGTTTGTTCTAGGAATTCGAACAAAGACGAAGAAAAGTCAAAGTAAATTGATTTATGTTTTCCTGTTCAGCGTCCTATTACTTGATCCGTCTCTAGAACTCCTAACAATTTGGTATCGGGGCCTGAAACACTGAGGTCATTTCCAATTTCCAAGAAGAACATAGAATCCATACTAGCCACTATAATATGAAGAGATGAATGGAATTAGTGATGGAAATGGGGTGGCTTTGGGTTTGGGGGGAGGGGGGGAGGGTTGAGCTTAACCCACAAAATTTTTAATCTTCCCCGCCCTGCATAACCGTTATTTCATTTTCAACCCACCCCACCCCACCCCGCATAATTTTTGTAATATTTTCTTTTTCTAGTTAAGTTTGATACTAAAAATAAAATTAATAAAATAAATTCATTTTTACATTAAGTTTAATTAATTAATTAGTTAAGTGACTTAAAATTTCAAGAACTCCAATTATCAACTCGATGATAATTATGAGTTCAAGAATTATCATCCTCCTATCTAAGGGGAAATGTTTAAATTAAACTTGATACGCTTGGCCATAATTAAAACACCTCTAGTTTCTTTTATGCTTCTCCATCTGAAACTTAATTATCAACTTCTGCTCCTCCATGTGTTAATCTTGAGGTAGTTCTGAGCCAAAGTGCATAATCTTAAAAAATAGTATTCATTTTTTTTCTTTCTTGTTCAGTGCTTGTAATTCTTTATGGAGATCTTTAAATGATTTAAAGACATTTGATTTGACATCAGAATGATCACATTGACAATCATCTAGTGTCACATAAAAAAAATTCAATTATTTTTCTATACTTGTGGAATCATTAGAACATGGTTTTCCTCTTGATGAAAATAGTGTAACACCAGCATCTGCTCCAGTTCAAGTTGCAAACTTATCTGCTTGTTGGGACAAACTAATTTCCTTTTTGAGAAACTAATAGTGCATGCTTTCTCAAACTCAATTAAGTTCATTTCAATTTTTTGGTTACACTTTTTGGTCATGTTTTCCATTTCAAAAGAAAATAATTAAAGAAGAAAAAAATATATATGGAAAACATGGCAAATAAGCAAAAGATTGAAATAAAGTTGATTGAGTCTCAAAACGCAAGTGCTGTTAGTTTCTCGAAAAGGAAAAAACATTGTTTTAGTATGCATATAAGATTACAACTTGGACTGAAGTATATGTTGGTGTTATGATTTTTTCACAAGTGTAAAACCATGTTTCTATTTACGAGTAAGCAAAAAAAAAAAATCATTTTTTTAGAGAAACTAGAAGAACACTACCATAAACATGTTGAGCGAAGATCGAATTTCTTTGATGCTTTTTTAAGATCTTTGTAAAGAATTTCAAAAGCCCTGAAACCAAATGTACAACCAAGTGACCCAATTGTTAGTCTCAAAAAATAATAAATAATTTGTGGACGCTACCGGAATGCTCTTAATGACTAATAGAAGGCATTAACACATAAATGACCTAGAGGGTCATTACACCCATTTCAGACAAAGCATTGAAAGGAAGAACTACCAAACATTAGTTGTTAGTGGGTAGTGCAAATAGAGGTGATTCACTTTTCATTGGGTTTTTCACATTGGTAGAATCCTTTGATAAGGATAATGCCTCTCTTTTCGAGTTTATCTAGGATCAGACATGCAACTTTTTAGGGTTCTAGGAAAAATAATTAACTCTATGAAGTTTTCTAGTTCTCCCAACATGTTTCTGTGGCCGGTCCTTAATCACACCATTTACACACCGTCCTTGTTTGTATCATTCTTTCACAATGTAATCCACCATCTTCCTATCTAGGGTAACATCCAAGTTATACCCTCTAATGAAACAAAGATATGGAGGAGATCATTTACTTCGTAGTCTTGATGATTCCTTCCGAAAGAAGTTGAATTTATTATTATTTTTTAGACTTCATTAATCTTGAATGCAATTATTGAATCTTCTAATGTGGTCAAATAACATCTTTATTATTAATATTGTTGTTTTTAGTCCTCAGTCATCAATATACAAGTATTTTTTCATAAAATTATAGCTTATGAATTTGTTTTGTTATTTAGTCTATTTTTTTGTTTTTTCATCTTTAGGTTCAAAGTTGCTTTGTGTTGTCTCAATTGATAAGCCAATTAAAATATTTTATTGAACAATGTAAATGTGATGGATCCAAGAAAATCATCTTCCACTCATAATTCCACTTATATCACTATAACGACCCAGGAGTACCCCCTAGACGTAACACGGCGTACTCGACCCGAAGGGGTCTACTACAAGCCCTTTGCATTAAAACATAATACTTGAATGAAACTCTTGGGACGCAGTCCATACAAAGTCTAAACATACCGAAATGACATAAAGGTAAAATGGATGTTGTCCTCGAAGCTATGAGGACTCACCAAGATCTTCAACTCTTCTAGATCCTTTAAACCTAGCCTCTAAAGTAACTCAAGCCTCCAACCCTACATTTGGTTGAAATGTAGGCAATATGCGTTAGTACAAAATGTACCAAGTATGATAGGTAACACAACATCATAAGCGAATCTCAAATGGTTAGTCAACATAATACGTAAGCATAAGAAATAATAACATGATCATAACACATCAATGTAACCATGGGATATTCATCAACACAAGCATCATATAAACACAAGTCAACATAAGATATATTTAATGAGCATTGGAGATACATCATGTTCATGGCGTAGTATTTACTTAGACTTTCATGGTTACATACTTCAACCTTAAGTCCTTCATATTACAAGAGGAGTACTTCACAAGCCACCTCAAAGTATATTTGTGCAATGCAAGAATAGCACCCCGTACTACCATCCAAGCTAAGTACATATCTTTGGTCATTCTTGGGCATAGTCCACCTTCACATTCAAGACTTAAGTCTTCATGTAATCTTAATTACAATCTATGTACATGGTCAACTCTTAAGCTTCTATATGCCATAAGAGTATCATACTTCCAAGTAACCCCAAGACACACTTGTGCAATACATGAAAGGCATGCCATACTACCCTTCACACTAAGCATAGCCTTGGAGTCATCCTAGTCATATTCACCCTACTTTGGACTCAATTAGCTAAGGAAATCTCTTACATTTAGTCAACTTTAACTAGGAAAAGCAACTGTAGAACAATCCTATCTCAGTACTTCCCTTTAATGACCCTAAGTCATACTTGTGCAATGCATTGATAGCACTCCATAATACTATACATGCTAAGTACTACCTTTAGGCCCTCATGCTAATACTTCATTGTTTGGAACCTCGCTTTTCTATTTAACTTTAGAACACTATGAGGTACTCTCTAAAGCACATCTTAGTTCATTAATAACTTGAACTCTATGAGATACTATCTTAAGTATGTCTAAGTTCATTACTAGCATGGATACTATGAGATACTTACTTAAGCATGTCTAACTCCATTTATAATTTAAACACTATGATATACTCTCTTATGTATGTCTTAGTTCTTTCTTCATATAGACCCTATGAGATACTATCTTAAGCATGTCTAAGTCTATTTACACTCTTGAACACTATGAGTTACTTCAGTACGTAAATCTTAGTTCATTATACTTCGAACACTATGAGATGTTTCTCAAGCATGTCTTAGTTCATTATGCTTTGAACACTATGAGATGCCTCTCAAGCATGCCTTAGTTCATTCGATGTGGAGATTTCTACTAGGAATCTTAACTCAACTATGTGAAGAATCCCATCTCATGAGACCTAACTTTGGGAAAACCCACACTCTACTACATCAGAGTTCCCCCATTAACATGGATAGTCCTCACATAACTAGGTGTGGCTCTCCTTTCTTCTTGGAGCCCGGACCCTATCTTGTGTGGCACTCCATCTAATTATCAATATCCACTTGGAGCCAAGCATACACCCCAAAGTTTACTAGTTAAGACTTGCTTAACACTCATCTTTCATGGAAGGATGTCCTTGACAACCCATCTATGCTCGAGTGATTCTATGACTTCATCTATCAAGCACTCTTAAGGTATGTTAGGTGAGTATAGGCCTTTCACCGCAATTCAACATATTAGACTTCTATCCTCTTTTAAACTTTATTCTAAAAGCTTTGGAAACACTAGGTAATCCAATTAGCGTCACCCTAAAGCCTTAGCTATCATTGTCACAAACGCTACTCTCAAGATTTCTTTATTAATCTCTTCTTTATACCTAGATATCAAGGTAATTTGATCACATCTTTAATTATTAGGTGATTCTAGTCTTAAGTGATCACAACAGTTCAATTCTAACTTTACAAGTCGAGATCAATCATATAAAATAGATTCTAGTTCAATTCATGATTATATGATCCTAACTTTGATCAATTACAAAACATAACATTGAATTAGGAAGATCACATATGAACCTTCAACTTTGCCTCTAATAGCATAAACCCACTAAGTTTACATTCATCAATTTCGGTTAGGGTTCATCATATAAATCACATTAAATCATCATATTATCATTAATAAAATCTAAATCAATCATAATTGTGTGTTTTCCACTAGATTTAAATCACACTCAAACCCTACCCATAGTGTAAGAACAACCCTAGATAGAATGGAGTTTTTGTTCCACGATTATGGGATTACTATGGGGGCTCTATGTGTGGAAGAACCCATAGATGAATAAGCCTCATATACCTTCAATCAAAGCCCCAAACAAATCTTGAATCAATGGAGAATTGACGTAGATGCTGCTCCTCTTCTTCTTATTCTTTGCTTCTAGAGAGAGAACTTCTTGATAGTAGTTTGGAGGTTCTAAGATAAATGAGTTAAAGTGATTAATTTCGAGTTTATTAACTATTTATAGGAGGGTAATTAATTAACTATATTTCCACCCTAACCACTAAACTAATTACTAAACTAACCCTCCAAGCCAAACTTAAAACTAAATTTGCCAAAACTGGCAGCATCTACAGATCCACATCCACAGACTGTGGTTGGGTCTAAGGACCGTGGTTTGGGTCTATCAATTGGACTTGGGGCTCAAATGTTGCAGGGTGTTGCAGGCCTGACCTACGCCCATGACCTAAGGAGCGTAGGTTGATCTAAGTGTCTTGGTTTGCAACCATATGTCACACTTTTTGACAGTTTTAGGGGACTATTTTGTGGTCCTCCTCAAGGACCCCTCGGGTGGTCCTTGGGGAGTCGTACCTGGACGTTTAACCCCTAAACATGATATTCTAAGTACGGGAGCCAATTATTTTGATTTCACTACACACCAAAACTCTTTTTAAGGACTTTAGAACTCACTAGTTCAACTAACTAACATAAGGGGTGTTACAACATCCCCCACTTGGGAACATTCATCCTTGAATGACACTTTAAATAATTCTTAAAGTCTAAACTCTAACTTAGCAGCCCTTTATGCATTCACTACATCTAATGCACATAATCAAGGAGGAAAACCTCAATTCGAAGCTAAACACATACAATGCAATACAAGGGAGTAGGAACTACTTCTACCAACCCAAAATGCATGCATCAAATACATATCTACTCATTTTGAAGGAGGAACTAACATCTACTAGCTAAAACATGCTCAACACACAATCATGGAGCCTAAAATGCAACTTCTTATAAAAGCATCTATTCAAGGAGAAACCTTCTAACTCCAACCACTAAGGCATGCTCATAATCACTTCGTGAAGTCTATATGCAAGTCTTATTCAAATGCATTGCAACATGAAGAAACAATGCATTTAAGTCATTTCTAACAAGACCTAAGCATTTAATGAACATGCATCACATAAGAGGATCATGGAAACATACTATTCACACATGACTTCACATAAAAGGAAATCAAGAGGAACTTATCATCTCAAACTTGATTGAGAGTAGAAGAAAGGATGACGACATCGGAACATCTCATTGGCCCTTGGTTTCCGAAGTAGCACTCCTGACCATATTCCTTAGTAAAGAACACTCGTTACCAATCTATGGAACAACTTCCTTGTTCTTCTATCTCTTGACTTGCCGGTCCAAGACCTCTACCGGTACTTCTATATTAGAGTGTTTCTCAATAAACAACTAAAGCTCACATGAGCATAACAAACCGGGAGTAAACTTTTCATACTCACCACACATCTCAAGGTGAACATTTCTAGGAACTCTAATTCATGATCATCACTTGGATTTCACATCACCACACAAAATGATCCTAAACAATGGTGAATTAAACTTCTACCCTTCTTAGAGGAGTCTATTCACTCAACCCATCTATCAGCATAACTCAAAACTCATCATACCTAAGTCGGGTTCTACCAACAAATAAACATAACCATACAATATCCTTGCTAGATAGGCACACTATCATCCACTTGGGAGTAAGCCTACACGAACATTTCTAAACATCATGCATACTAAAGACAACTTGAAAGTCTGTCATCCCAAATCTTACCAAGTCACATAGCCATAATTGGCATCTCAACAAACCTTTCTCCCTCACTCTTTGTAGCATAAACCCTCCTAATAGTCACATCCTAAAGACCATCGAATAAGGGATAAGAGAGAGAGCTTATAGATCTATGGCACGACTTGGAGAATGAAGAAGTTAGATTTTTCTTAAGCATCCAATAGCCTCTTATTCATAAAATGTGTCGCGACTCACACCCATGAATAAGACTCTACTTAGATGTGGTTTGAGACATCCTAAAATGTATCCCAAAACCTTATGCTCTGATACCAAGTTTGGCACGACCCAGGGGTACCCCCTATATGTAACACGACGTACTTGACCCCGAAGGGGTCGAATACAAGCCCTTTGCATCATAACATAGATAATAGAATTGAAAATACGGGATAGATTAAAACTTTTACAATCGAAGTCATTTTCGTAACAAAAAAAGCAGAACTCTTTACTAAACCTTTGTCTCAAACTATCTAACATAATACTTGAATGAAACTCTTGGGACGCAGCCCATACAAAGTCTAAATATAAAGAAATGACATAAATGTAAAGTAGATGTTGTCCTAGAAGCTATGAGGACTCACCAAGATCTTCAAATCTTCTAGATCCTCGAAACCTTGCTTCCAAAGCAACTCAAGCCTCCAACCCTACATTTGGTTTGAAAGCAGGCAATATGTGTTACTAAAAAATGTACCAAGTATGAAAGTTAACACAACATCATAAGAGCATCTCAAATGGTTAGTAAACATAAGACATAAGCATAAGAAATAAAAACAAGATCATAACACAAGCAATGTTGCCATAGGACAATCGTTGTATGTTTTTAACAAGAGAATAACAGATGTTTGCTAAGAAAGAAAAGAGAAGAAACAAGGTTAAGTTTTTCTTGTTTAGTAAAGTAATGACTACAATATAAATACATGAATTCTTAACTTAAAAGGCTAAACAAAAGGAGTGCATTAAGGTAACATTATCTCAAATAACTAAATCCTAAAATATAGCAACTAACTAATTAGATTCTTCCGAATACTGCAGCCTAATTTATATGAACTTAATCCTACTTTTAAGCTATATATTGATACAACAGAAAGTGGAACTAATCTCCAGGATTTAGGAACCACCTTCAATGCTCCTTTTTGACTCACGAGCAACAATCCCAAGCCTTTTTTTGAGAAATTCAAATCTTGCTCTAGGTAGTGCCTTAGTTAAAATATCAGCAGTCTGAAAACCAGTTTTTCAGTGCACTAAGTCTATGTCTCCATTCATTTGCACCTCCCTCAAGAAATAAAGCTTGATATTGAAATGTTTTGTCTTTCCATGGGAAAAAGGATTATTTGCAATTGAAATTGCAGCTTGATTATCAACAAAGATTTCAATGCTCTTCTTTTGCTCTATATGAAAATCTGTCAGTAACTTCCAAATTCAAAGTGCTTGATTCACAACTGATGCACCTGTAGTGCACTATGCTTCAGCTGTAGATTGAGCCACAATATCTTGCTTCTTTGAACACCAAGAGAACATTTTAGAACCAAAACTAAAACAGTAACCTGAGGTGCTTCTTATATCATTTGAGCTACCAGCCCAATCACTATCAGAAAATCCATGAAACTAAAAGTCTAATGCTTTTTTAAACATTATGCCAAAATTCATAGTACCATTAACATATCTAATCACACGTTTAGCTGCTTGAAAATGACTTTCGCTAGCCCAATCCATATATCTTGAAAGCAATATCTGGTATTATTGCAGTCAAATGCATTAGGCAACCTATCAGGCTCCTATAAAGTCCTTCATCAACATTTTTAGCTCCATCATCTTTGCAGAACTTCTCCTTTTAATTCATAGGAGTTGTTGTAGACTTTCATTCTTCCATTTTGAACTTTATGAGAATTTCATTAGCATATTTCTTCTGGAATATAAAGACCTTGTGTCCTTTTTGCTGAATTTCCATGCCAAGGAAGAAGAGCATTTCACCAAGGTCTGTCATATCAAAAACTTCCATCATTTCAATCTTGAAAAAATTAATCAAGTTCAAATTGCTACCTGTAGCTAGCAAGTCATATACTTTCAAAGAAACAATGGTTAAATCAGAATCTTCTTTTCTAATATAGAGTGTAGACTTGTTGAGACTTTTTGTAAAGCTTAAGCTCAGAAGATGAGCATCAATTATGCTATACCAAGCTCTAGGAGCTTGTTTTAAGACATATAATGCCTTCTTTAAAAGGTACACTTTGTCTTCTTTGCCTTTGATAGAAAAACCTTTAGGTTGTTTTACAAAGATTTCTTCTTCAAGGTAGCCATTTAGGAAAGTTGATTTCACATCAAGATGGTGTATCTTCCATCCCAGTTGAGCTACTAAAGCTAACAACATTCTTATCGTATCCAAACGGGCGACAAGAGCAAAAGTTTCTTAAAAATCTACTCCAAACATTTGTGCGTACCCTTTTGCAACTAGCCTAGCCTTTATACTTGTTTATGGAACCATTAGGATTTACCTTGGTCGTATAAACCCACTTGACTCCAATTTCCTTCTTGTGCGGTGGTCTGTCAACCAACTCCCATGTGTTGTTCTTTTCTATCATTTTGAGCTCCTCTTGCATTGCATATCTCCATTTTTCATCTTTAGCAGCCTCCATATATCCTCCTGGTTCTAAAATAGCAACATTACACCTTTGATATATATCAGAAACTGCTCTTGTACCTCTAACAGGTACATCATCAACATCTTCATCTAGAGATTCTAGATTTTTTTGATTTTCTTCATCATGCCAACTTCAGGTGTCATTTTCCACGAACTTGACATCCTTGCTTACAATGATTTTTTCATTTTCAGGTTGACTTTAGCCTAAAATTTCTTTGGCAGTCCTTTCTCATAGAGCAAACATCTTGTCATCTCCTTTAGTGTCCTATTTTTTCTTTCCACACTCTGTTTAGTTAGGGACTATAGGATGCTATTAGCTGATGCTCAATTCTCGCTTATTACAAAACTTGTTGAATTTTTCTAAAGTATACTCGGTTCCATTATTGATTCTTATCACCTAAATTCTGCAACCACTCCGATTTTCCACAAAAGCCTTGTATTTCCAGAATACATCAGCAACCTCAGATTTATAATTCAAAAAATAAATACAACAATATCTTGTACAATCATCAATAAAGGCAATAACTTACTACCCTTTAAATATGGTGTTTTCTGAGGTACGCCTACATCCGTGTGAATAAGTTGCAGCTTCTGCTTTGCCCTCTATGATGAATTTTGAAAAGGCAACGTTGTTTGCTTCCCATACTGACAAGCTTTACAAGTCGGCAAGTTCTTCTCAAGGATTGGTAGACCTTCTAATAGTTGATTTTCTTTCATGAAGAGTATAGCATCATGATGAAAATGTCCGAGTCTTTTGTGCCATAGTTTTGAGTTATTTTACTACTCGATAACTGTTGCTTGCTCCTCGTCCAACAAGTTCACGGCAAAACTTTTTCCTCTCATCCTGACCTTGAACATCTCTTTATTATCAGCATCCTTGATGAAACATGCTTTTTCTTCAATCCGTTTTCAAGTAGCTATCCAACAGTTCAGAGGTTTTGATCAAGATCAGGAGCAAAAAGAATATCAACTTTAAGTTTCAAACCTATAAGGCTTTCAATGGCAAAAGTTCCTTTATCTCTCGCATCGAGATATTCTCTATTTCCAATTTTCACGTTGGAAATAAAAGATCTATGTGGATCTTTAAAGAGTTCTTGGTCGCTGGTCATATGATTTGTGCATCCACTATCAATTAACAAACTTTGAGAAGTGCCTTTGCTAGCAAAACAAGTTGCTACAAACAATTGCTCTTCTTGATATTGATTTATTGTAGCCTTAGCTTCTTTTTGTTACAGTTGTGACTTGCATACCCTCTCCATATGGCCTAATTGACCACATTTGTTGCACTTGACGCCTGGTCTCCACCAACACTTCTGTTGAGAGTGATTTGTCTTTTTGCAATGAGGGTAGGGATGCTGACTTCCTCCTTAATTGTTGTAATTAATGCTTTGCCTCTACTTCTTATTATTTTTCCTTCTGTTGTTTGACTCATTATTTAGTGAATTAGATTGAAAAGCACCTTCAACAAAACCTTCTTTCCTCATTAATCTCCTTTGCTCTAATGCCTAAAAAGCGTTAACAAGTTCTACCAAGGTAACACTTGACATATCTTTAGAATTCTCTAAAGAAGAAATTGTGGCTTCATATTTCTCAGGAAGTGTAACAAGAATCTTTTGAACAATTATTTCATCAGTGAAATCCTTACCGAACAATCTCACCTTGTTGGCCAAGTCGAGTAGTTGGTCTGCATAGTCTTTTATAGTTTCTGATTCCTTCATTCTTTTTATTTGAAATTCTCGAATAAGATTCATCACTTGCATATTCTGCACTATTTCATTTCCTTTGTATTCTTTTTTGAGATACTCCCTAATTTCTGTAGCAGACTTCATTTGCATAGTTCTAGTAAGAATTGAAGGGGATACTTTAGAGAAAACTCAAGCTTTAGCTTTGGCTTTCCTTTTCTTATTCTCCTTGAGATGTTTCATCTGATTCATTGTTCGATTATCCCCGAGAGGAGTTACTTCATAATCCTCTTCTACTACTTCCCAGAGATCCAATGCTTCAAGATGAACCGTCATTCTTTATTGCCCATGATTGATAATTCTCACCATTGAGGACTGGTGGAGTTAAGAAGATTGTTTTAGAATTCATTTTCTATAAACTATTTAAGATAGTAGTTCAAAGAAGGGTTTATATGGTTCACTCTCTTCTCACAGATCCCTCAAGATGGAAATGCTCTGTAGGTTTTTAACAGGAGAAATAAGATGTTTACTAAGAAACAAAAGAGAAGAAACAGGGTTAAGTTTTTCTTGTTTATTGAAATAATGACTGCAATATATATACATGAATTCATAACTTAAATAGCTAAACAAAAGGAGTGAAATAAGATAACATTATCTCCAATAACTACAGCCTAAAATATAGCAACTAACTAATCATATTCTGCAAAAAACTGCAGCCTAATTTAAATGAACTTATTCCTACTTTTAAGTTGTATATTGATACAACAGAAAGTGGAACTAATCTCCAACTTTTTAGGCTCCACTTTCAACAATCATCAACACAAGTAAACATAAGATATAATTAATGAGCATTGGAGATACATCATGTTCATGGCATAGTCTTTACATAGACTTTCATGGTTACATACTTCAACCTTAAGTCATTCATATTACAAGAGGACTACTTCACAAGCCACCTCCAAGTATACTTGTGCAATGCAAGGATAGGTTCCCGTACTACCATCCAAGCTAAGTACATCTCTTTGGTCATTCTTGGGCATACTCCACCTTCACATTCATCACTTAGGTCTTCATGCCATCTTAATTACAATCTATGTACATGGTCAAATCTTAAGCTTTTCTATACCATAAGGGTATCATACTTCCAAGTAACCCCAAGACAAACTTGTGCAATGCATGAAAGGAATCCCACACTACCCTTCACACTAAGCATAGCTTTGGAGTCATCCTGGTCATATTTTCCCTACTTTGGACTTATTATTAGCTTAACCCTCACAACTAAGGAAATCTCTCACCTTTAGTCAACTATAACTAGGAAAGGCCACTTTAGCACAATCCTGTCTCAATACTTCTCTTTAATGACCCTAAGTCATACTTGTGGAATGCATGCATAACACCCTGTTATACTATTCATGCTAAGTATGACCTTTGGGTTCTCATGCTAACACTTCATTGTTTGGAACCTAGTTTCTCTCTTTAAAATTAGAACACTATGAGGTACTCTCTCAAGCACATCTTAGTTCATTAATAACTTGAACCCTATGAGATACTATCTTAAGTATGTCTAAGTTTATTACAAGCAAGGATACTATGAGATACTTAAGCATGTCTAACTCCATTTAAACTATGAATACTCCGGGATACACTCTTAAGTAAGTCTACATTCTTTATTCATATAGACCCTATGAGATACTATCTTAAGCATGTCTAAGTCCATTTACACTCTTGAACACTATGAGTTGCTTCATTATGTAAATCTTAGTTCATTTTGCTTTGAACAGTATGAGATGTTTCTTAAGCATGTCTTAGTTCATTATGCTTTGAACACAATGAGATGCTTCTCAAGCTGTGTTAGTTTATTGGATATGGAGATTGCTACTTGGAACCTTAACTCAACTATGTGAAGGATCCCATCTCATGAGATCTAACATTGGGAAAACCCACACTCTACTACATAAGAGTTCCCCCTTTAACATTGATAGTCCTCACATCAACAAGGTGTGGCTCTCCTTTCTTCTAGGAGTCTGGACCCTATCTTGTGTGACACTCCATCTCATTGCAAATATCCACTTAGAGCCAAGCATACACCCCAAGGTTTACTTTTTAAGACTTGCTTAACACCATCTCTCATGGAAGGATGTCCTTGACAACCTATCTAAGCTCAAGTGATTCTATCACTTTTATCTATCAAGCATTCCTAAGGTAGGTTAGGTGAGTATCTTCCTTTCACCACAATTCTACCTATTAGATTTTTATTCTCTTTTAGAGTTTACTCTCAAAGCCTTAGCAACACTAGGTAATCACATTAGTGTCACCCTAAAGCCTTAGCTATCATTATCACAAACCCTACTCTCAAGGTTTCTTTCTTAATCTCTTCTTTGTACCTAGATTACAAGTTAATTTGATCACATCTTTCATTATTTGGTGATTCTAGTCTTAATTGATCATAACGATTCAATTCTAACTTTACAAGTCAAGATCAATCATATACAATAGAGTCTAGTTTAATTCACAATTATGTGATCCTAACTTTGATCATTTACAACAGATAACATTGAATTAGGAAGATCACATATGAACCTTCAACTTTGCCTCTAATGGCATAAACCCACAAAGATCACATTCATCAATTTGGATTAGGGCTCATCATAAAAATCACATGATATCATCATATTATAATTAATCAAAGCTAAATCAATCATAATTGGCTGATATCCACTATATTGGAATCACACTCAAATCCTACGCATAATGTAAGAACAACCCTAGCTAGAATGGGGTTCTTGATCAACATTTGTAGGATTACTATGGGGGATCTATGGTGGAAGAACCCATAGATGAATAAGCTTCACATAAGTTCAATCAAAGCCCCACACAAAGATTGAATCAACGGAGAATCGACCTATAAGTTGCCCCTCTTCTTCTTCTTCTTTGCTTCAAGAGAGAGAATTTCTTAGGGATAGTTTGGAGTTTCTAAGATTAATGAGTTAAAGTTATTAGTTTAGGGTCTATTAACTATTTATAGGAGTATAATTAATTAACTAAACTTCCACCCTAACCCCTAAGCTAATTACCTAACCAACCCTCAAAGCCTAACTTAAAACTAGACTTGCCAAAACTGGCAGCATTTACAGATCCCCATCCACAGAATGTGAATAGGTCTAAGGGCCGTGGTTTGGGTCTGTCAATTGGACCTGGGGCTCAAATGTTGTAGTGTGTTGCATGTCTGACCTACGCCCATGACCTACGTGGTGTCGGTTGATCCAAGGGACATGGTTTGTAACCGTAGTTCACACTTATTAACTATTTTGGGGGACTGTTTTGGGGTCCTCTTTAAGGAACCCTAGGGAGTCGTACCCAGACTTTTCACCCCTAAACATGATATTCCAAGTATGGGAGCCATATATTTTGATTTTAACCCTCATACGACACACCAAAACTCTTTTTAAGGACTTTAGAACTCACTAGTTCAACTAACTAAAATATGGGGTGTTACATTGTCCCCCACTTGGAAACATTCGTCCTCAAATGACACTTTAAATAATTCATAAATACTAAACTCTAACTTAGCAGCCCTTTATGAATGCACTACATCTGATGCACATGATCAAGGAAGAAAACCTCAATTCCAAGCTAAACACATATAATGCAACACAAGGGAGTAGGAAATACTTCTACCAACCTAAAATGCATCAAATACTATATCTACTCATTTTAAAGGAGGAACTAACATCTACTAGGGAAAACATGTTCAACACACACTCATGGAGCCTAAAATGCAACTTCTCAAAAAAGCATCTATTCAAGGAGAAACCTTCCAACTCCAACCACTAAGGCATGCTCATAATCAATTTATGAAGTCTATATGCAAGTTCTATTCAAATGCATTACAACATGAGCAAACAATGCTTTAATTCATTTCTAACAAGACCTAAGCATTTCATGAACATGCATCACATAAGAGGATAAAGGAAACATACTATTCACACATGAATTCACATAAAAGCAAATCAAGAGGAACTTATCATCTCAAGTTTGAAGGAGAGTAAAAGGAAAGGATGAGGATATCAGAATATCTCATTCGCCCTTGGCCTCTGAAGTTGCACTCCTAACCATATTCCTTACTAAAGAACACTCGTTACCAATCTATGGAACAACTTCCTTGTTCTTCTATTTCTTGACTTGCCGATCCAAGACCTCTACCGGTACTTCTAAATTAGAGAGGTTCTCCATAAGCAACTAAAGCTCACCAGCAACCTTACCAACCCCACTCAAGATCTCACATAAACCTCACAAATCGGGACTAAACTTCTCATACTCATTACACATGTCAAGGTGAACATTTATAGGAACTTTAATTCATTAAAATCACTTGGATTTCACATCACCACACAAAATGATCCAAAATAGTAATGAATTACACTTCTACCATTCTTAGAGGAGTTTTTTCACTCAACCCATCTAGGCATTACTCAAACACCCTATTCAACCAGCCTATAAACATACCTCAAACCTAATCATAGCGAAGTTGGGTTCTACCAATAACTAAACATAACCAAACAATAACCTTGCTAGATAGGCACACTATCCCCCACTTGGGCGTAACCCTACACAAACTTTTTTAAACATCATGCATACTTAAAACAACTTCAAATTCTATCATCCCAAATCTTACCAAGTCACCTAGCCATAATTGGCATCTCAACCAACCTTTCTCCCTCACTCCTTGTAGCATAAATTCTCCTAATAGTCACATTCTAAAGACCATCAAATAAGGGATAAGAGAGAGAGCTTATAGATCTATGGAATGAATTGGAGAATGAAGAAGTGAGATTTTTCGTAAGCATCCAATAGCCTCCTATTAATATAATGTGTCGCAACTCACACCCATGAATAAGACTCTACTTAGATGTTGCTTGAGAAATCCTAAAATTTATCCCAAAACCTTATGCTTTGATACCATGTTTGTCACAACCAAGGGGTACCCCTTAGATGTAACACGGCGTACTCGACCCCGAAGGGGTCTAATACAAACCCTTTGCATCATAACATAGGTAATAGAATTGAAAATACGGGACAAATTAAAATTTTTACAATTGAACTCATTTTCATAACAAAAGAAGTGGAAGTCTTTATTAAACCTTTGTCTCAAACCATCTAACATAATACTTGAATTAAACTCTTGGGACACAGCCCATTCAAAGTCTAAACATAAAGAAATTACATAAATGTAAAGTGGATGTTATCCTCTAATTTATGAGGACTCACCAAGATCTTCAACTCTTCTAGAATCTTGAAACCTAGGCCCCAAAGCAACTAAAGCATCCTCCAACCCAACATTTGGTTGGAATGTAGGCAATATGCGTTAGTACAAAATGTACCAAGTATGAAAGCTAACACAACATCATAAGAGCATCTTAAATGGTTAGTCAACATAAGACATAAGCAGAGGAGATAATAACATGATAATAACACAAACAATGTAGCCATAGGACAATCATCAACACAAGCATCATATAAATACAAGTAAACATAAGATATATTTAATGAGCATTGGAGATACATCATGTTCATGGCATAGTCTCTTAGACTTTCATGGGTACATACTTCAACCTTAAGTCTTTCATATTACAAGAGGACTACTTCACAAGCCACCTCCAAGTATACTCATGCAATGCAAGGATAGCATCTTGTACTACCATCCAAGCTAAGTACATCTCTTTGGTCATTCTTGGGCATAGTCCACCTTCACATTCAAGACTTAAGTCTTCATGTTATCTTATTTACAATCTATTCACATGGTCAACTCTTAAGCTTCTCTAAGCTATAAGGGTATCATACATCCAAGTAACCCCAAGACACACTTGTGCAATGCATGAAAGGCATCAGATACTACCCTTTACACTAAGCATAGCCTTGGATTCATCCTAGTCATATTCACCCTGCTATGGACTCATTATTAGCTTAATCCTCATAACTAAGGAAATATCTCACCTTTAGTCACCTTTAACTAGGAAAGGCAACTCTAGCACAATCCTATCTCAATACTTCTCTTTAATGACCCTAAGTCATACTTGGGCAATGCATGCATAGCACCCCATAATACTATACATGCTAACTACTACCTTTAGGTCCTAATGTTAACACTTCATTGTTTGGAACCTAGTTCTTCTCTTTAACTTTAGAACACTATGAGGAACTCTCTCAAGAAAATCTTAGTTCATTAATAACTTTAACCCTATGAGATACTATCCTAAGTATGTCTAAGATCATTACTAGCATGGCAGTATGTCTAAGATCATTACTAGCATGGCTACTATGAGATATTTACTTAAGCATCTCTAGCTCCATTTATACTTTAAGCACTATAAGATACTCTCTTAAGTATGACTAAGTTCCTTCTTCATATAGACCCTATGCTATACTATATTAAGCATGTCTAAGTCCATTTACACTCTTGAATACTATGAATTACTTCATTATGTAAGTCTTAGTTTATTATGGTTTGAGCACTATAAGATGTTTCTGAAGCTTTTCTTAATTCATTATGCTTTGAACACTATGAGATGTTTTTCAAGCTTGTCTTAGTTCATTGGATATGGAGATTTCTACTAGGAACCTTAACTCAACTATGTGAAGGAACCCATCTCATGAGACCTAACTTTGGGAAAACCCACACTCTACTACGTAAGAGTTCCCCTTATAACTTGGATAGTCCTCATATCAACTAGGTGTGGCTCTCCTTTCTTCTTGGAGTTCAGACCCTATCTTGTGTGACACTCCATCTCATTGTCAATATCCACTTGGAGCCAAGCATACACCCAAGGTTTATTTGTTAAGACTTGCTTAACACTCATCTCTCATGTAAGGATATCCTTGACAACCCATCCATGCTCAAGTGATTTTATCACTTTCATCTATCAAGCATTCATAAGGTAGGTTAGGTGAGTATTGTCCTTTCACCACAATTCAACCTACTAGACTTCTATTCTCTTTTAGATTTTACTCTCAAAGCCTTAGAAACACAAGGTAATCAGATTAGCTTCGCCCTATACCCTTAGCTATCATGCTTATAAACCCTACTCTCAAGGTCTCTTTCTTATTCTCTTCTTTATACCTAGATTTCAAGGTAATTTGATCACATCATTCATTATTAGATGATTCTAGTCTTAATTGATCATAAAGGTTCAATTATAACTTTACTAGTCAAGATCAATCATATACAATAGAGTCTAATTCAATTCATGATTATATGATCCTAACTTTGATCAACTACAACACATAACATTGAATTTGAAAGATCACATATGAACCTTCAACTTTGCCTCTAATGGCATAAACCCACAAAGATCACATTCATCAATTTAGATTAGGGTTCATCATAGAAATCACATAAAATCATCATATTATCATTAATCATAGGTAAATAAATAATAATTGGGTGATATCCACTAGATTTGAATGACACCCAAACCCTACCCACAATGTAAGAACAACCCTAGCTAGAATGGGGTTTTTGATCCACATTTAGGGGATTACTCTAGGGGTTCTATGGGTGGAAGAACCCATGGATTAATCAGCTTCACATAAGTTCAATCAAAGCCCCAACCAAAGCTTGAATCAATAGAGAATCGACCTAGATGTTGCCCCTCTTATTCTTATTCTTCTTCTTCTTTTTTGCTTCTAGAGAGAGCATTTCTTGAGAGTAGTTTGGAGGTTTTAAGATGAATCAATTAAAGTGATTAGTTTAGGTTATATTAACTCTTTATAGGAGGGTAGTTAATTACCCAAATGTCCACCCTAACCCCTAAACTAATTACTAAACTAACCCTCAAAGCCTATCTTCAAACTAAACTTGCCAAAACTGGCAGCATCTACAGATCCGCATCCACAGACCGTGGATTGGTGTAAGGGCCATGGTTTGGGTCCGTCAATTGGACCTGGGGCTCAAATGTTGTAGGGTGTTGCAGTCCTAGCCTACACCCATGACCTACGGGGCGTAGGTTGATCTAAGGAGTGTGGTTTGCAACCGTAGGTCACACTTTTTGACAGTTCTGGGGGACTGTTTTGGGGTCTTCCTCAAGGACCCCTTGGGTCGTCCTTAGGGAGTCGAACCAGGATGTTTAACCCCTAAACATGATATTCTAAGTACGGGAGCCATTTATTTTGACTTTAACCCTCATACGACACACCAAAACTCTATCCAAGGACTCTAGAACTCACTAGTTCAACTAACTAAACTATGGGTTGTTACATTCACAAAGTAATATATAAGAATTGAATCTAAAGCAAATGAAAACAACTATGTTATACATTTATTTGCATATATAATGTTAATTTTTTCTTATGTGTACAATTTCTTGAAATGTGATTCAAGAAAAAATATGTTCACTCTACCTCAATAAATAATTACGATATGATGCTTAATCCCCCCACCCCTCCTCCTCCCTTGGTACAGTCTTCAAGAATATCAATCATAGAACATCCCGACTTGTAGCATTCTTTCATAGGGTAATCACTCTTCGTCCTGTATGGGGCAACAATCATGTTGTGCCCTCTAGTGAAACAAAGAGATGGAGGAGTTCATTCACTTCCCAGCCCTTATGATTCCTTCTTAAAGTAATCTTATTTAATATTACTTTTTAATGTTGAGTAACGTTATTAAAGTTTTTAAACTGGACCTCACTAAGTGAGATTTCATTATGTATGTTGTTGAATTGATTACTTCCCTTTTAACATTACCTATATCACTTTAAGTATTTATCTTTAAGATTTCCTTTATGTAATATTGACAATTCATTTCCCAGTAACGTTAAATTAATGTAAGGGTTAGTTCCAAAATTTGATAGTAATGTTGGATGCCCCATTTCATACAAGAACAACTGTTCTATTCATAAATGGGATGGAAATTCACAACCAAAAACTCCAAGCAGAAGGACATGAATTGTCTACGATCAATAGGAAAATGGTTAGACGGTATAAAGACAAATTCTTCAAAAGGAAAATTTAAGCACAAAGAAACTAAAAGGAAGGAAGTTTAGAGCCCCAACTTAAATCTTAAAGCATCAGTTCTGCATTGCTGCATTCACAAAAATTTCGTCATTCACGCTCAAGATTTAACTCCCAAATAAAAATTGCATTTAGGAGTTTTGTTATGTGTATAACAAAAATAATGAATGCATTAACTTTTTGTATTAGTAATACCTTGTTTGATAAATTTTTACATGCTCTGTAGAACCAATGCAAACATTAGTTACACACTTAATTGTGTACTAAGATGTTCTTACTAATACCATGGATTTCTTGATATTTGTAATACAAGGAATTTTAATACATGCTTAAATACCTAGGGGTGGTAATTAGACAGGTTGGTCAATGTTGGATGAGTCATAATGGGTTAGAACAACAATCAATTATAGACCCAACCCAACCCAAATTTTCTGGGGTCAACATGGAGTTAGGTAATTTGTTACATTATGGGTCAAGACCCAATCCAACCAAATTTTTACTAAGCTTAGTTATTTTTTTATTCTTCTAAACTATTTCAATAGCTAATAAATTTATATTTTTCTCTTTTATGGCTATATTACAACATATCCAATTGCGAAAAAAATTAAGAAAATTTTGACAAGATTTTTCATGAGCTCATTTAGGTAACATATCTACCCAACTTTTAATGGGTTGAAATAGGTTGAGCTAATGAAGGGGTGGGTCATTAGCACTCTGAAACTTAAATGGGTTAGGAGGGTTGGATTGGTTGGGGTTTGATGTTCCGCCCCTATAAAAACCGCATTGCCCCTCAAAATATGTTTTACATCTTTTTAATCATAATTGTAACACTTTGAAAATTTTTCACCTAAAACTCAAACCCTTCTTCATTGTGAATGGAATTTTTCCGAGTGATTTTAAAATTTCTTGGGTATTAAGGTCACTAGATATAGCACCTCGAGTTTCAAAAAGAACTGAAGAGAAGTTTGTTCAAGTCACCCATCATTTTCTTAAGTTTTAGGTCAACTTCAAATGACTATATCTTTTATCACATAAAGACTTAGGTGGCCCATGAACTATAAAATTAAAGTTCTTCAATTCCTCTTTCCAACACCACCAATTTTTCTTAAATCCGAGCTCTAAGCAAAAAGTTATGACTGATTTACTAACGACGCTCAAACCTAGCAGCAGTTCCACGATGGCTCCGTGTTATGGAGCCAATACGTACCTCACTACCCGCTGGAAAATTATTCTGATTCCTAGATCATTTTATTTATTTCTTTAAGGGTAATTTATTCCTAAAACCCTTTAGGATGTTATCTAAATTACCCTAAACATGTAGAAAAATTAGTTTTCATAAATCAAACACTCTCATTCACTCCTAAAATTCTATGCTTAAGAAATTCAAGAAACGCTTAGGAAATGGCTCATCTTCCAAGATTTTCCTTCAAGTTTCTTAAAGAAAATTGTTCTTTCTAGGTACGTAAGCTTTCATAGTGTGTTCACCCTCACACCAATCATGTCAAAATTTCATCCATGAATTCTTTTTATAGTTGATTGATTGAGATTCTTAATGAATTCTTGAGGTTGGGCTTGACTCTTTATTATTGGAGTCTTGTTAAGTTCTTGAGGTGAGGCTTTTGCAAATGAGTGTTATTCTTAATGATTTTTGTGTGGGTTTCATTGAAAACGATCTGGGTTTAAGAAAATTAGTGAATTGGGACCATAGAATTACGTAGGGTATGAATTGAATCGAGCTAGGAGAGGAAGAAAAGATCGGGAAAATAATCACGCCCAGGTCGACGTCATGGAAACGCTTAAGATTTTTTAGTTTTCAGATAGTCACCCCATCTCCACGTTACGGCGAGGATACGAAGTCCTCTGCCTCAAAAATTATTTTGCGACAAAAAATTTAATTCAACAGCTATGTCGTGCTAGTGACCTCCAGTTTGTGTCTTCCCTCGTATCTTATTATCAACTATCTAAACTTCATTTAATCATTGAGAGATCCTATATCCTAATCATAATCCTTGAATTCATACTTACAATTCAAGGTAGAGTTAAGAGTAAAGTGGGAGAAAGTCCATTTGAGTCTTTTCGAGGATTATTCTATAACTACTTATAATTTCTGTCAAGACTGGAGTAAGTGAGTATGAGAATTAGAAGAGTGTATTCATGAGTCTACATTATTATTGAGATCCTTGAGTCTTTGATGTCCAGAATTTTGGATGAATTCCATCAATTGAGTATCATTGATAGGAGTAGTATCTTCGAGTTCTTATTCTTGAGTATTAATTCCCTAAACAATTTGAGATTATATTCCTAATTATAGGACTACCATATATTATACATGAAGGTTTTTGAGTTAAGTTTTTCATGCCCATAATTTTACATGAACCCTATAAGTTGAGTATTTTTGAGATGAGTAGTATCATTGAGTCCTTGAGTTCTTGAGTTCCGAGTATTGAGTCCTACATATGGTTATTGAAACCCTTGAATAAGTCATTCACATCCATAATTCAGCATGAATCCTATTTTGAGAATTCTTTTACAATTATTTATAATTTGTTTAAAGACTTGAGTAAATGACTATGAGAATGAGGAGATGCAAGTTTCATTTTTTAAAATAAGTATAAGGGGACTAAGTATTCCAAAGAGTAAATATTTTTACATTAAAAATGAGAGGAAACTTTGATTTCCAAATATGTTCATGAGAAGTTTTAAGAACTATCTCTTTTAAGAGTACCGTTTGAGTAATAGTCACAAAGTTTGAGGATGAGGAAATTTTTTTAAACGCATGAGCATGCATCATATTATATGGAGTAATATTGAGCATCGATATGGGGATTAGTTCAGACAACTCAAAGTTCTCATAAACCATGTATGCAAAAGTGGGTAGAAAGGATCATACTTTTTATATGATATCTTATTGCTTTTTAAGCATAGCATAGTGGATCCACTTAGTTGAGGATGTCCTATACTCCGCCAAGGTATAGGACAGTTCTGGAAGCGTGGACGAGACATTGTATTATCACATAACTCATACTGATGGTTGTCGGTTAGAGAATCTCCCAAATAAGAATAAAGAGTTTACTATTGTATTTTCATACACATTTGAGTTATTTTCTATTGTTCTAAAATTTTCATGTATATAGCATCTTTTGTTGTTGCTTTCATTATGAGTTGAGTTTAGTATCCTAAGTTGAGTTGAGTATTTTAAGTTGATTTGTGATCCTTGAGGTTATATAAGTATTCCTGAGTTGAGTTGAGTATTCTTGAGTCATGTTGAGTTGTCACGAAGTGAGGATGTCTTCCTTATAATCAGTTCAAGCTTATAATTATGTTGCAGATTTCCCCTTACATGCTCGTACATTCCATGTACTGATGCCATTTGGCTTGCATCATATTATGATGCAGATAAATGTATTTAGGATCATCAACATGCATTTCATTCAGGTCATGTGATATTCCACTCATCTTTGGTGAGCCTTCTTACATTCTGGAGGACTTCACCTTTACCTTATAGTATGTAGATTAGAGATGTTATGAATCCTGTCCCAATATCCTTCTTTAATAGTAGAGGCTTCATAGATAGACAGAGTTGAGGAGTTGTTTGGATTAACTTTCTTTTGAGTTGTTTTACAAACTCTGAGTATATATATGTTTAGTATTGTTTAAACTTTTTAAAGTTGAATAGTCAAGTTCAATGAATTGAATTTATTTTTAAGTTTATGTATTCCTGAACTAGTCTTCCTTTTATAGTCAGCCAGGATGAGGGTTCACTTGGAACCTGCAATGGTTCTCGAGTGCCAGCCACGTCTAGGGTGTAGACTCAGGTCATCACAATAATTGTGAAGATTATCTTGTAAATAAATATGTTTATGCAAGAACTTCTAATACATTACATAAGATATAATCTAGTTTATGCAAGCATTATGAATACACTTTATTTAGCATTATTCTTGCACAGTATACGAAACGACCCCTTAGTAAATGTTAATATTACTCATTATTAATCAAAATCCATTTTTAATGCACAAGAAAGCCAGCTACGAGTAATTTTTTATTCTATGTTCATGCTTGCTCGAAAAACGACTGTTTAAAAAAAAGTTTTAATATTTAAAATTTGAAGGGGTTGGCTCTGTAAATATTTGTGATTATACTTGCCAATGTGATGGAAAATCTTGGGAGGTATTCCAACTTTGTGCAAGAGACTATGATGGCATCTCCAATTTGAATGTTGATCCGGCTCCTATAACAGTGAAAGTTGATATTTGTACATTTTGTATATTTCACTAATTTTGAATGTGTGCATATGATGATGATTCCTTAATGTAAATTTGTTATCCACGTTAGAAAATTGCTAGATATGACCTTGTAGGATAGTGCAATTCTCGGTATAATTTTCACAAGGATGATGATAACAGTTATAGGGAACCATTAGAAAAGCAAAAAGAAGTTTTGAAGTTGTTTTATGTCAACTGTATGATCATTTTTTAGGATGTTTGAAGTTGTGAAGTAAGTTTTTTAAATGTTTGGCTATACTCTTTGTGCTCGTTCAGCATGCCAGACTCCTATTTTCTGTCTTAAACTAAGTTTGAAGCACTTACTCTTGACATTATATATTCCATTGTTTATTAACAAAATATTGCCTATGTAGTTATGTGGAGAGCAAACAGAACCTGGGATACTTAGGCATGAGATTTTTGCATCATTTATAATATAATCTCATAGTTAGGAGTCATTGTATCAAAATGCTTCAAGAAATGACTGGCTGATTATCATTTTATTTATACAAAAGGTTTCAACACATGCATAAGATTGATAAATGACATAAATACTACTCAAATCCCACTCAACCATTTCCCATTTTATTAAGCTTAAAGTGTGTGGAGGGTCTTATTGAAAACAAATGTATTTCATTGAAATTATTGAATGCATTTTATTTTTAATAGACAAAACAAAATATTGCATAAAAAGCAATATTAGCATAACTTATGCAGTCATTACTAG
Organism: Solanum bulbocastanum; assembly: GCA_037074985.1. Lineage (NCBI taxonomy): Eukaryota > Viridiplantae > Streptophyta > Magnoliopsida > Solanales > Solanaceae > Solanum > Solanum bulbocastanum. The sequence continues at coordinate 15,440,598 of CM073602.1, read as the reverse complement.
TACACTATATTCATCATTATTCTTATACACCCTATCAAACCATCTATTATATTATTTTTGTAGGTTCCTCCTTTTTTGGTAGAACTCTTGTGTACAGAAAGTTGCATTTCTATAATCAATGAAACTCATTGCTTGATTAAAGCATTAATAATAAAAAAAAAAAATGGTAACAGTATGTCAGTTTGTGTTATGAACCATTGCTTGTCATATTTTTATGTAAGCCATGATAATTATGATGTAGTGGCGGAGCCAGGAATTTCACAAAGGGTGTTCAGAAATATCACAACGAAAGCTCCAGAAATACCACAAGAGGTGAAACCGTTTGGCTATAACAACTTTGTTAAATTAAGGCTGTCCAAAATGTGTTATTTAATCATTTCGTATATCATTTTACTTGTATTACAATATTTTTTTCCAACGAAGGGTGTCCAATTAGACACCCTGATCATCATATGGCTACATCACTGATTATGAACTTGAGATGCTCGGTTATATAACACTTTGTTTTTCTTTATTAAGTTTCTCCACCCGCAACTTCATTGTCAATTTTTATTCCTCCATGTGTTTACCTGGAGATATTTCTGAGCAATGATGCATAATCTTAAACATTAGTATCCTATTATATCCTTTCTTGTTTAGTATTTGTAATTTTTTTAATGGAGATCTTCAAATGGCTCTAAGCCATTTGATTTTCCTTCAGCCTAATTAAGTTGGTGATACTCTCGTTTCATTTTGAAAAATTAATCAATTATTTCTTTATTCTTGTGAAACAATAGGAAAGCAGTTTTCCACTTGGTGAAAAGACCATTACATCAACTTCTGCTCTGGTTCAAGTCGCAAGTTTATATACATTATGGAACAAGGTATTCTTTTGCTTTGTATTTTGTTATTTTTATGTTTTGGATGATTGCAGTTTTTACTTTGTTTATATTAGAGTGTTTCATTTGGTTTGTGTTTATCTCTTGTTGCCTCTTTTGTTTTCCCTCAAATTTGAAACTACCCCATAAATTTTGGAAATCATGAAATTCTTAAGTTTTCATTTATAATATTTTGAGGATCGATTATGTTCATTATCGATGTCTTGACAATTACTCATGATGAGCATGATGTATAGTGTTGGTGTTGCAAGAATGAAATTAATGTCGTTGCACTTTTGAGAGATCTATTTGAATCTTTTGTTGACTAACTTTGTTTTGATGTGAGGCGTGAAATGAACATCATACATACACTTTTAATCTTTTTGAGCTATGCTAAATGAGTGCATTTCGAAGTTCCATGTGTGGTTCAGTCCTACATGAAAGCATGTTCGTGGAATCCTAGATTTTTCTATGTTAGTCTAATTATCTATACCTTGGTAAATTTAAGTCGTGATATTGGGCAACAATTCTAAGGGGGGAACCCAAATTTCATATAATTTGTGACTACTTTTATAGGGTGTGCATCCATTTTTGCACCAGTTTGAGCCTAAATCATTTGTTGACGAAACCAAATTAAAACATCTTGAGCCAAATTGTCCCCACTTTGTAACCCAAAATTCTTTTTTAAGAATCGTTATTTTTAAATATCCAACTTAGGACAAAAGCCTAAGCTAGGGTGTGGAAGGGAAGGAGGAATGAATGCCTAATGAAGAGCAAATAAAGATGAAATGATACTGAAGTTTGAAGTTAATACAAAAAGAAGGATCCCTTCCTAATAAAACAAGAAAGGGAAAAGAAGAATATGGTGGTGAGCTATTTTGAAAATTGGAAATGAAAAAGTGAAGTTGATGAAATAATGGGGATTCTGAATATAGTGAGTGAAAAGTCAGTTTCAGTTCTCAAATGAAAAAGAATGAGAAGAACTTGAGAAGAGGTAAAGATGATTGCAACCATGCTTTGAAAAGGTAAAGTAACTAAGCCAAATTGATAATACCTTAACCCTCATCCCAATTACAATCCTAAATGACCCTTGAGATCTTGCATGCACTAGGCTGTGTGATGATTGAAAAATATGGGCAAACCTCTGGGACGAAGCTTGTATGTATTTCTCTTTTGAGAGAGTGAGAGTTGCATAGATTCCTTATTTCTTTGTTGATTTGTTTTGTAAGAACATGCAATCATTCTTGATGTGAGGTCACTTGAATGTATTTGTTCAAACATGGTCTTGCATTAGAAGGGAAAACTTGTTATCCATCGCCAAAAGTGACAGTGCCAAGAGAAAATTTGAAGGCTTGAAAGGAGAGCTAAGGTGGCACTCAGATATACACTAAATGTGAAGGCAAAACTCAAACGAGCTTAGTGACTAAGGTTCAAAGACCTGAAGTCTCGAGAAAGAAACGTGAGTTTGAGAGGAATCACTGATCTACCCATTGTGATCGGCTTTCCTCACTACTGTCACTAAATGGGTAGCGTATTGAGTTTCATACCAAATTTTGGGAAAATATAAAGAGCCCAATGGAAATAGAAAAATAGAGGCCACGTTAGTTGTAATAGTTTTTGGTGTATGCACAAGTGAAGAGAAAACACTTTACCTTGTGAATAACACTTTCTAGTTCTTTTTTGGGGTTTTTCAACTTTATTTTTGAAATTGACAAATTGAAATTGAATTAAAAGTGGGTTTGCTGGTGATTGCTTAATTTCATGTTACCCCTGACTGCTTTCATGAAAGGTATAATTGCTTTGCTTTTGTGATGGATGGCTAAAACCCAAGATATAGGGGTGCAATTATGGGGTTGGGTGTAGATTTAATGTTGTGACTATTTTTTATGCACCATTTAGTTGTTGTTCATACCTGAATTTTTGCTTATTAGTATGAGATAATTTATGTGTTAAGGTTGCAAACTTAATTCCCACTTACGATTTCAGATTGTTGCTCTAAAGAGAATGATTGGAGTGGGTAATTAGTCAGATACTAGAAATTTAGATTTGATGTCTATAAATTGTTTGAAAATAGAGGTTATGGGTCGTATCTACTTTCCCTATTTCTGCATCAAAGAGAGAATAGAGTAAAGTATTGGATTTTTTAGTATAACATTTAGAAGAAATCGAAAGGAGATTCTATGCAAGGATTCTATGAGATCGAAAGAAGATTAGTGTCATTGAAGATGACCTGGCCTATTCATGAATGTTCACCACTATAGAGAAACACAATTACCCCCATGTGACATTGATATCTAATCCATGCACCCCTATATTGCTTATTACTTTTGCAAGTTTCCAAAATTTTAGTTTAACTAGTAAAATTACCCGCGCTCGTGTGGAAATTTAATATAATGGAAATTATAAAATAATACTTCAAATTTATCACTCATTAAAACTAAAACAGTATATTATCTTATATACATGATTACATAGTAACAAATATTAATAATGTAAAGGAAAATGAAAATTATTACATCTTATCATTTATCCTTAGTAACATAAGCATAAATTAATGATTGTAAAAATACATACCAAGTTCTATAACATAAGCAATGTTGTTAGTGAGCCACTCAATAGGAGCAAAGTACACAAATATTTAATTGTGATGAAGAAGAAAAAGAGGTTCATAATTTTCATTGTTTTAAAATGAGAAGAAAGAAGTGCAGAAATTTAATATCATAGAATTTGTAAAATAATACTTCCAATTTATGAGTTATTAAACTAAAACACTATATTATCTTACATACATGATTACGTAGTACAAATATTAATAATGTAAAGGAAAATGAAAATTATTGCATCTTATCATTTATCCTTAATAACATAAGCATAAATTAATTACTATAAAAATACATACCAAGTTTTGTAACATAAGCAATGTTTTTAGTAAGCCACTCAACAGGAGCAAAGTACACAAGTATTTAATTGTGAAGAAGAAGAAGAAGAGGTTCAGAATTTTCGTTGTTTTAAAATGAGAGGAAAAAAGCGCAGAAATTTAATATCATGGAATTTATAAAATAATACTTCAAATTCACCAGTCATTAAAATTAAAACACTATATTATCTTACACGCATGATTACATATTACAAATATTAATAATGTAAAGGAAAATGAAAATTATTACATCTTATCATTTATCCTTAATAACATAAGCATAGATTAATGACTGTAAAAATACATACCAAGTTCTGTAACATAAGCAATGTTGTTAATGAGCCACTCAACAGGAGCAAAGTACACAAATATTTAATTGTGAAGAAGAAGAAGAAGAAGAGGCTCAGAATTTCGTTGTTTTAAAATGAGAGGAAATCCCTTTATTTATATACAACAATGGGTAATTTGAACAAATGTTTATTGTGCCTTTTCGGAAAGTTTACAGCTATTTGGAAAAGTTTCAGCCCTTTGGAAAGGCAGCCTTCCGGAAATGTCACAACCTTTCAAAAAAGGCACAACTCTTCATTAAAGTCATAAATTTTCATAAAAGTCACAACTCTTCATTAAAGTCTCAACTTTTCATTAAAGTCGCAACTTTTCATGAAAGGGGAAGGCTAGTTTTGGAAATAAATAAATTAAAAGGGAATTCTGGTTTATGGTGGTGCCACGTACGAGGACCTAAGGTTCTCTTTTATATATATATATATATGATGTATGATGTATGATGTATGATTGTTACCATCGATAACAATAATACTTTTGTTTATATTGGTGGAATCATCCACTCACTTGTTTTTACTACTACAAAAAATGACTTTACAATTCAAATTTCTTGATAAGAATTTTCTACAATATTCAATTCTCTGTGAGATTCGACAAGTGACTCTTAGTTGGATATTTTTATTGACGATGATAGCTGCCGCTTTTAATTGTCTTTGAAGAGTACATTTGAGCATTATCACAAAGAAGGAAATAAAGAAGGTAAAAAAGGGAACTTGAATCTACTCTCCATGATGAGTCTCCACAAGCTGAAGACAAAAAACTTCGACGAGTTGAAAAATCCTCTAGGAGAGAAGAATCTGATTAGGAAAATTTGGAAATGAACGAATTTCATATTCTATAACTCATTTGGAAGATTTGAGCATGAGAGGGGATAGTTTTCTAAAGGAGAAGCAAGGGTTAATAATATACAATTTTTAAGAAAGAGAGGAGACGGGTGATATTCATCTAAAAGCATTTAGGTGTTCTTAACTTGCTCATAACAAATGCCTTAAATCAAATAACCGTAACTTGTATGAAATTCAAGATGAATTATGACATCATGGGGAGCATAATCCTAGTCTCTTTTATCTTATAATGAAAACTTTGAGACTATCATTTGCTCTTACACTACTCGATTATAGTTACACATTGTTACGGGAACACTAAATCAAACACAATATTTACTATACACATTTTTATTTTTCGGAAATATCAACCACAAATAAGTATAAGAGCTAGTAGAGTTATTTCTTCTACATTCCCTGTGGGATAGACCTCAACTCCTGTTAAGTTCTGTAATTGATTTCGACCATTTATTCTTCTTAAGTGAAGTGTAAGTTTGGACGAATTAGTTTTTCATGGAATTCATCTCCTCTTCGATTACCCATGCATGTAAAGTCATTGATCCCTTGTGCTTGTAATGTAATCTATAACACAGTGGAATGCTTGCATATCTCCATCCAAGTTGCTTCTTGTTGGTTAAAATTGTGAGTTGCAGTTAGCGTTCATTGTTATTGATTGACATGCAAAGATGAAATCCTCCAAGCACTTTTGAATTGATTATAAGCTAATTTCTTAATAGTGATTCTTCATTAAGCATACTTAAGGTGTATTTTGTTTTAAGTGATTTAACACATTTTTTTCTTAAGTTGTATTTTGTCAGCAACAAAGAATGCATAAGCAATACATTTTTGTTATAAGTTATAATTAAGTTATTTTAAACTAAAAAACGTAATTCAATGGTCATTTTGTTTAAGTTTAGCATTGTTGTTCAATAGAAAACAAGGAATCAGAGTTCCAAATAAAATAAGCGGGCTTCAGTGTAGCTTCCAACATTCCATCACTTTTGAATTTATTTGTGGGTCATTCAAGCACGAATATATCTATTTTAGGGTAGTTGTCAATTTTATCTTTTGAATTAATGATTTTATTTTTTTTATCTCTAAACATATTAAGTAATTAAAAAAAAAATTCCCAAGATACCCTTGACATTAAGATAAAAATCGCATGACACAATTTATTTTTTACGAGGAAAAAAATATTTACAATAAAAAATTTGCAGGACACAAATTATGTTTTAAAAGTCATAAATTAAATTTCAGAACATTATGTCTTAAAAAGTGAAAATCTATAAGTTACGAAATGACATAGTTTCTATAGAACTAATGTTGATGGATACATGCGTTTAGTTTTAAAACCACAAACTTATATCTTAGTGACATAATTTATCCTAATGAAATTTTGTGACATAAGATAGAAGTTCTCTAAACTCACATTGGACAAGATAAAATGTTATATATTCTTATGTTGAACAAGTAACTTATACTCTCCAAATTAAATACTATATAACTCATGCTGAACAAGACAATTTAGTTCTAAATCTTTGCATTCCAAAATTAGGTCAGAACTAAACATACTTTAATCTAAATTTTTTAATTAAATTTAAAAAATCAGATTAAAGGACAAAAATAAATACCACAGTTAAAATATGATTTATCTGCCCAAAACTTATTTGTTTGGGCAATTTAGAAGAGCCCATCATATAATTGAGTTTTGGTCCACATTAGAAGAGCCCTCTCATATGAGTGAGTTTTGGCCCACCTTTGAAGAGCCCTATTATATGAGTGAGTCAATAACCTGATAGTTAAGATACAGGGTACACAAGCAAAATATTTAAGGAAAGCAATTAGAGGTGGAGGCGGAGGTGGAGTTGGAGGCAGAGACAGAGAATAGAAGGAAGAGAGCAATGAAATTTTCGAGATGGAGATATGTTTTAATAATATCAGGAACTTTTTTTGAGGCAATCATAAATTCTATCTTATTCATCTCACTAAACTTCACTACAAGGTCTTACGATCTTGTTTTTCTTATTCTATGCTTACGAAAGAAAGATCATATGTATAAATTATTGTTCTATTATTGTAAGATATGTGGAACGAGAGATTGAAGAAGTTTGAGGAGGAGCTCAAAATAAAGCAAAGTATGTAGACACATATATACCCCTAATCAGTTGGTACCCTCTTGAGAGATAGATATTTCTAACTAGTGATTTGCTAATCTATTCACTTTTTGTAGAATATAGCTTAGATAATCTTTGAATTAGATTCTTGTGTATCTGGTTGATTAGGATTTGGAAATTCAATCCAGATTGCACTCTCCAATAACAATGAATAATTTGGTCTAGAATTGATGTTTTGGAATTTAGAATTTGATGTCTTATTGATAATAACTTATGTTTTTGCTCTGAAATAGTATGTGTTCTGTAGATATCTTACTTGTGAACCATATAACATGAGGGTCTTATTTAGAGCTTGTTCACACTAAAATGGAATATATCGTTAAGTTTGACAATTGTGAATTATAAAATTTTGAGTCATGGTAATTGCCTTTAATCTTAAATTACTTTCTAAGATCAGGTGATTAATCAATATCCATATATATTATTTCTAGTATTCAACATAAAAAAAATAGTGTGTGGGTAAAAAACAATGGTTGCCCAAGCACCTACCCGAGCACCTAGGATTATTGATTTAGGTCTCCACCCCTACAATGATAAAGACCATAGAAGTTAAGAGAAGAGGTGTCGACTCATGTTTATAAAAGTAATCAATTTCTCTTTTTTTTTTTTATTGGAGTTAAAAATTTCCTATAAAATATGATATGTCCAATCCATACAAGTTTAGGTAGGTTATTGTAGTGTTCATGGAAGTGGAAGGGTGTAGGTTATTGTAGTGTTCACAGAGAGAATATGTAAGAAAAAGTTCAAATTATACGCTAAAATATAGATATCACAAAATCAAAGCTATTAATGGTTAAGCATTTATTTCTTGTTCTTCTAAATGATCTACTTTGAAATGATTGTTGGAATCTTGTATTTCTCCCTTACCATTATATTTCTCATCATTTTCTTCAGCTCCATTAATTATAATCTCCCTTATAAAAATCAATTTCACACTTTCTTATATGATAAATCCATATCACAGTTAACATAAAAGAGTGATTGGATCAAACTTACTAATGCATTGAGGCCCTTACATCGTGGAGCTTTGCTTCATGCTTAGAGTAGTGAAGAGGTGCTTTCCTAAACACTGGGTTAATGATCCACTCATTTATTTACTCAGTTCATCTTGACCTCTAAAAATTTAGTCTATTTAGAAGTTAGATTGTTGTAGTTGCTTTTGTGAGCAAGATGTATGTCTAAAAGAAACTGAATTAAATTAAGTATTTAGTAATATTTTTAGTAGTTTTATGTATTTTATTATAAAATAGGATTTATGTTTATTCTGTTTCTTAAGTATTAGGCTTAGCAATTGTTATTTATCTAGAAGATGATTTATATTTCCTAGTTTCATAAGGATTACACTTCTTATTGATGTAATAAGACTCCCTATTTAAAAGGAATTTTGTGGAATAAAACAGCTCGTATTTTAATTTTTAAAATATTTTATTGGAGTTCCCTCTGCTACTGAAATCTTATGATTCAACATTTCTTTAATGAGTTGAAGTTATATTCAAAATATTTTGTTATAGGAATTCGAACAAAGACAAAGAAACGTCAAAGTAAATTGATTTATGTTTTCCTGTTCAACGTCCTATGACTCCTAACAATTTGGTATCGGGGCCTGACACAATGAGGTCATTTCTGAATTCCAAGAAGAACATTGAATCCATACTAGCCACAATAATATGTAGAGTTGAATACCATTAGTGATAGCAATGGGGCGGTTTTGGGTGTGGGTGGGGAGGGTTGAGCTTAACCCACAAAATATTTAATCCCCCCCTCATAGACCCGCACAACATAATTTTCTTAATATTATCTTTTTCTAGTTAAGTTTGATACTAAAAATAAAATTCATAAAAATAAATTCATTTTTACATTAAGTTGTGTTAATTTTATAGGAAAGTGACTTAAAATTTCAAGAACTCCAATTATCAACTCCATGATAATTATGAGTTCAAGAATTATCATCCTCCTATCTCAGGGTAAAAATTTAAATATCACTTGATATGCTTGGCCATAACAACACTTCTAGTTTTTTTTTTTTTTTTTTTTTTAATGCTTCACCATCCGAAACTTCATTATGAACTTTTGCTCCTCCACCTGTTAATCTTGAGGTAGTTCTTAGCTATAGAGCATAATCTTAAATAATAGTATTCATTTTTTCTTTCTTATTCAGTGCTTGTAATTCTTTATGGATACCTTCAAATGCCTCAAAGACATTTGATTGATATCAGACTGATCACGTTGACGGTCATCTAGTGTCACGTAAAAAAATTCAATTATTTTTCTATACCTGTGGAATAATTAGAACATGATTTTCCACTTATTGAAAATAGTGTAACACTAACATCTGCTCCGGTTCAAGTTGCAAACTTATCCGCTTGTTGGGACAAACTAATTTTCTTTCTGAGAAACTAATAGTGCATACTTTCTCAAACTCAATTAACTTCATTTCAATCTTTTTGTTACACTTTTTGGTCATGTTTTCCATTTCAAAAATAAAATAATTAATGAAGAAAAAAATATATATGGAAAACATGAACAATAAGCAAAAGATTTGAAATAAAGTTAATTGAGTCTTAGAACGCAAGTACTATTAGTTTCTCGAAAAGGAATATGCATTGTTTTAGTATGCATATAAGATTACAACTTGGATTGAAGTATATGTTAGTGTTATGATTTTTTCACAAGTGTAAAACCATGTTTCTATTTACATGTAAACAAAAAAAAGATAATTTTTTTAGAGAAACTAGAAGATCACTACCATAAACATGTTGAGGAAAGATCGAATTTCTTTGATGCTTTTGAAGATCTTTGTAAAGAATTTCAAAAGCTCTGAAACACAGAAATTTGCTTAAAAACCAAATGAACAACCAAATGACCCAATTGTTAGTCCCAGAAAATAATAAATAATTTGTGGTAGCTACAAGAACGCTCTTAATGACTAATAGAAGGAATTAACACATAAATGAACTGGAGGGTCATTACACCCATTTGAGATAAAGCATTGGAAGGAAGAACTACCAAACATTAGTTGTTAGAGGCAATGTAGAAAGAGGTTATTCACTTTTCATTGGTTTCTTCACCTAAGTAGAATCCTTTGATAAGAATAATGCCTCTCCTTTTGAGTTTATCTAGGATAACACATGCAACTTTTTAGGGGTCTAGGTAAAACAATTAAATCTATGAGGTTTTCTAGTTCTCCCAACATGTTTCTGGGGCCAATCCTTAATCACACCATTTACACACCATCCTTGTTTGTATCATTTTTTCACAGTTTAATCACCCATCTTCCTATCTGGGTTAACATCAAAGTTTTACCCTCTCATTAAACAAAGATATGGAGGAGCTCATTGACTTCGCAGTCTTCATGATTTCTTCCGAAAGAAGTTGCATTTATTATTACTTTTTAGACTTCATTAGCCTTGAATGCAGTTATTGAATCTTCTAATGTGGTCAAATATCATCTTTGTTATTAATATAGTTGTTGTTAGTCCTTAGAAATCAATTTATACAAGTATTTTTTGATGAAATTATAGGTTATGAAGTTCTTTTGATATTTAGACAATTTTTATGTTTTTTAATCTTTAGGTTAACTGATGCTTTGTGTGTTGTAGATTGAAGTCAGTTAAAATCTTTTATTGAACAATGTAAATGTGATGGATCCAAGAAAATCATCATCCACTCATAATTCCACTTATATCACAAAGTAATATAGATGAATTAAATCTAAAGCCAAATGAAAACAACTATGTTTTATATTTATTTGCATATATAATGTTAATTTTTTGTTATGTGTATGTTTCTCCAAATGTGATTCAAGAAAAAATATGTACACTATACCTCAATAAATCATTATGATATGATATTACATCCCTCCCCCCCCCCCCCCCCAACACCCTCCTCCTCCTCCCTTGGTATAGTCTTCAAGAATATCAATCATAGAACATCCCAACTTGTAGCATTCTTTCACAGTGTAATCACCCTTCTTCCTGTTTGGGGGTAATATCCATGTTGTGCCCTCTAGTGAAACAAAGAGATGGAGGAGCTCATTCACTTTCTAGCCCTTATGATTCCTTCTTAAAGGAACTATATGTAACGTTAATTTTTAGAGAGTAGCTTTATTAAAATTGTTAAACTGGACCCTGTGAGATTTCATTATATATGTTGTTTAACTGATCACTTCCCTTTTTACATCACCTATATCACTTTAAGTATTTATCCTTAAGATCTCCTTCATGTAATATCGACAATTCTTTGCCCAGTAATGTTAAATTCATGTAAGGCTTAGTTCCAAATTTGGATATTATTGTTGGATGCCCCATTTCATACAAAAACAATTGTTCTATGCATTAATGGGATAGAAATTCACTACCAGAAACTCCAAGCAAAAAATAATGAATTGGCTACGATCAATACGAAAATGGTTAGACAGTATAAAGACAAATTCTACAAAAGGAAAATTTAAGCACAAAGAAACTAAAAGGAAGGAATTTTATAGCTCAAACTTAAATCTTAAAGTATGACTTCTGCATTGCTGCATTCACATAAATTTCGTCATTCACGCTCAAGAGTTAACTCCTCAATAAAAATTTCACTTAGGGGTTTTGTAGAGTGTATTACAAAAATAATGAATACATTAACATTTTGTATTAATAATAACTTGTTTGGTACACTTTTACATGCTATGTAGAACTAATGCAACCATTAGTTACACACTCAATTGTGTACTACGATGTTTCTTACTAATACCATGGATTTCATGGTATTAGTAATGCAAGGAATTATAATAGATGCTTTATACCTAGGGGTGGTAATTAGACAGGTTTGGTCAAAGTTGGATGTGTCATACTTGGTTAGAACAACAACCACTTATAGAACTAACCCATCCCAAATTTTTTGGGTCAAACTAGGTTAGGTAATGTGTTGCATTATGGGTCAAGACCGAATCCAACCCAATTTTTACTAAGCTTAATTATTTATTTGTTCTTCTAAACTATTACAATACCTAATCAATTTATATTTTTCTCTTTTATGGCTATATTACAACATATCCAATTGAGAAAAAAAAATTTAAGAAAATTTTGACAAGATTTTTCATGAGCTCATTTGGGTAACATATCTACCCAATTTTTAATAGGTTGAAATAGGTTGAGCTAATGAAATTGCGGGTCGCTTAAGTTAGTCTTCCCCTTGTAGTCAACTAGGATGAGGGTTCACTTGGGAACACACAATGGTTCTTGAGTGCCGGCCACCTCCAGGGTGTAGGCTCAGGTCATGACAAGATAGTCACTCCATCTCCACGTCGCGGAGAGGATACAAAGTCTATTGCCTCAAAAAAGTTTTGAGATTAAAAAATTTATTCATCATCTGCGTCGCGCCAGTGACCTCCAGTTTGTATCTTTGCTCATATCTTTTTATCACCTATCTAAACATCATTTAGTCATTGAGAGATCCTATATCCTAATCATACTCCTTTAATTCATACTTCAAATTTGACGTAGAGTTAAGACTAAAGTGGGAGAAAGTCCCTTTGAGTTTTTTTTAGGATTCTTCTACAATTACTTATAATTTGTTTCAAGACTGGAGTAAGTTAGCATGAGAATTAGAAGTGTGTATTCATGAGTGTACAATATCATTGTGATCCTTGAGTTATTGATGCCCATAATTCGGCATGAATTATATCAATTGAGTATCTTTGAGAGGAGTAGTATCTTCGAGTTCTCATTCTTGATTATTGATTCCCTAAACTTTTTGAGATTATATTCCTAATAATGGAACTACCATATGCTATACATGAAGGTTTTTGAGTTCAGTCGTTCATGCCCATAATTCTGCATGAACCCTATAAGTCGAGCATTTTTTAGATGAGTAGTATCATTGAGTCCTTGAGTGCTTGAGTTCCAAGTATTGAGTTCTATGTATGGATAGTGAAACCCTTGAATTAGTCATTTTCATCTATAATTTGGCATGAACCCTATTTTGAGAAGTCTTTTACAATTATTTATAATTTTTTGAAAGACTCGAGTAAATGACTACAAGGATGAGGAGAGTTGAGTTTCATTTTTTAAAATGAGTATAAGGGGACTACTTATTCCCAAGACTAAATCTTTTTACATTTAAAATGAGAGGAAATTTCTATTTCCAAATGCGTTCACTATAAGTTTTAAGCACAATCTCTTTTACTAGAACCTTTTGAGTAATAATATCAAAGTTTGAGGATAAGGAAATATTTTTAAACACATGAGCATGCATCATATTATTTGGAGTAGTATTGAACAACGATATGAGGATTGGTTCAGACAACTGAAAGTCCTCATAAACCATGCATGCCAACGTGGGTAGAAAGGATGAAACTTTTTAGATGATTCCTTATTGCTTTTTAAGCATAACTTAGTGGATTACCTTAGTTAAGGATGTCCCATACTCTGGCAAGGTATAGGACAGTTCTGGAAGTGAGGGCGAGACATTTTATCATCACATAGCTTATAGTGATAGTTGTCGGTTAGAGAATCTCCCAAATATGAATAAAGAGTTTATTATTGTATTTTCATATACATTTGAATTATTATCTATTGTTTTATAAGTTTCATGTATATAGAATCTTTTATTGTTGCTTTCATTATGGGTTAAGTATTCTGAGTTTAGTTTAGTATACTGAGTTGAGTTGAGTATTTTAAGTTGAGTTGTGTATCCTTGAGGTTAATTTAGTATTACTGAGTTGAGTTGAGTATTCTTGAGTCATGTTGAGTTGAGATGAAATGAGTATGTCTTCCTTATTATTAGTTCGAGCTTATACTTATGTTGTTGATTTTCCCTTACATTCTCATACATTCCATGTACTGACGCCATTTGGCCTACATCATTTCATGATGATGATACAAGTATTCAGGATCATCAGCAGGCATTTCGTTCAGGTCATGTGATATTCCACTCAGCTTTTGTGAGCCTTCTTACATTCTGGAGGATTCACCTTTACCTTACAGTATGTAGTTTTGAGATGTTGTGGATTCTATTCCAATATCGTTCTGTAATAGTAGAGGTTTCATAGATAGACATAGTTGAGGAGTTATTTGTATTTACTTTCTGTTGAGTTGCTTGACAAACGTGTGTGTGTGTGTGTTTAGTATTGTTCAGACTTTTAAAGTTGAATAGTCGAGTTCAATGAATTTAATTTAGTTTTAAGCTTATGTTTGCTTGAATTAGTCTTCCGCTTGTAGTCAGTCAGGATGAGGGTTCACTTGGCACCTACAATGGTTCTCGAGTGCCGGCCATGTCTGGGGTTTAGAATCGGGTCGTCACAATATTTGTGAAGAATATCTTGTAAATAAACATTTTATGAAAGACTTCTAATACATTACATAAGAAATAATCTAATTTAAATATATATATATATATATATATATATATATATATATAATACAAGCGTTATTAATACACTTTATTTAGCATTATTCTTACACACTATACCAAACAACCCCTTAGTAACTATTAATATTACTCATTATTAGGAAAGTTACCATTATTAACCAAAATCTATTTATAATGCACAAGAAAGCCACTACAAGTAGATTTCTATTCTATGTTCATGTTTGTCCGAAAAACAATTGTTTTAAAAAAAATTTAATATTTAAAATTTGATGGGGTTGGCTCTGCAGCTATTTGTGATTATATTTGTCAAAGTGATGGAAAATCTAAGGAGGTATTCCAACTTTTTGCAAGAGACTATGACGGGATTTCCAATTTGAATGTTCATCTAGCTCCTATAACCATGAAAGATGCTATTTGTTCATTTTGTATATTTCACTGATTTAGAAGGTGCGATTCTTTAATATAACTTTGTTATCAATGTTAGAAAAGTGCTAGATATGACCTTGTAGGATATGTGCAATTCTCGGTATAATATTCACAAGTATGATGATGGCTGTGACAAGGAATCATCAGAAAAGCAAAAAGAAGTTATGAAGTTGTTCTATGGCAATTGTATGATCATTGTTTAGGATGTTTGCAATTGTGAAGTATGATGTTTAAATGTTTGGCTATTTTCTTTGTGCTCGTTCAGTATGCCAAACTCCTTCTATTTTCTGTGTTAAACTAATTTTGAAGTTTTCACTTACTGTTGACAATATATATTCCATTTTTTATTCATAAAATATAGCTTGTGTAGTTATATGGAGAACCTATAGAACCAGGGATACTCGGGCATGAGTTTTTTTGCATCATATATAATATAATCTCATAGTTAGGTTTCAACTGATGCATAAGATTGACTAATGACATAACTACTCCTCAAATCCCACTCAAACATTTCCCATTTAGTTGAACTTAAACAATGTTGAGGGTATTATTGAAACCAAATGTTTTTTATTGAAACTATTGAATGCATTTTATTTTTAATAGACAAAACAAAACATTGCATAACAAGTAATATTAGCATAACTTATGCAGTCATTACTAATACACTATATTCATCATTATTATTATACACCCTATCAAACCATCAATTATAATATATTTGTAGGTTCTTCCTTTTTTGGTATAACTCTCGTGTACAGAAAGTTGGCAGTTCTTTTACCAATGAAACTCATTACTTGATTAAAACAATAACAAAAAAATTAAATAATGGTAAGAGTGGGTTAGTTTGTTTTATGAACCATTGTTTGTCATATTTTTGTGTAACCCCTGATAATTCTGAACAGTGGAGGAGCCAGAAATTTCACAAAGGGTGACGGGAAATAGCACAACAAAAGCTCCAGAAATATCACAGGAGGTGAAACTGTTGGGCTATAACAACTTTGTTATATTATGGGTGTCCAAAATATGTTATTTAATCTTTTAATATATCATTTTACTTGTATATACAATTTTTTTTCCAACGAATTGGACACCTTGATCAACATGTGGCTACGCCACTGATTATGAACTTGAGATGCTCAGTTATATAACACTTTCTTTTACTTTATCAAGTTTCTCCACCCGCAACTTCATTGTCAATTT
Source organism: Solanum bulbocastanum (assembly GCA_037074985.1). Classification (NCBI taxonomy): domain Eukaryota; kingdom Viridiplantae; phylum Streptophyta; class Magnoliopsida; order Solanales; family Solanaceae; genus Solanum; species Solanum bulbocastanum. Next base: position 15,424,505 of record CM073602.1, on the reverse strand, counting down.
TTATTCTTCCAAGTGTTTACCTAGAGGTATTTTTGAGCAATGATGCATAATCTTAAACATTAAGATTCTATTTTATTTTTTCTTGTTTAGTTTTTGTAATTTTCTTATGGAGATCTTCAAATGCCTCTAAGCCATTTGATTTTCCTTCGGTCTAATTACGTTGGTGGTACTCTTGTTTCATTTTGAAAAAATTATCAATTATTTCTTTGAGACTCGTGGAACAATAAGAAAACAATTTTCCACTTGGTGAAACGACCATTACACCAACATCTGCTCTGGTTTAAGTCGCATGTTTATATGCATTTTGGAAAAATATATTCTTTTGATAAACTAACAACGCATGCTTTCTAAGACTTAATCATTATAAACTTGCAACTCGGGCTAGAGGGAATGTTGGTTTTATGGTGTTTTCACTAAGTGTAAATTCATTTTCCTATGGTTCCAAAAGTATAGAAAAAATAATTGAAAATTTTTCAAAAGTGAAAGTAGTGGATTGCTAACATGATTACAGTTAGGGCAATTCTAATTGTTTTGACGCATTAGAATATATCCATAAAAAATTATGAACATTGAATGATAAAAAAGAAAGTGAATACTAATGTATAAGACTATACACCCTAAATTAGAAATATGTCTAGATAAATATATGGAGGATCAGAAGCTGACAATTAAGTTGTAGGTTGAGGTTGTTAAAGAAAAAAATAGGAAGTGTTATTCTGGAATGCATTTTATTTTTAATACGAAAAAAACAAACGCCTCATAAAAAATAATATTAGCTTAACTTATGCAAACATTACAAATATACTCTATTCATTCTTATTTTTATACACCCTATCAGAGGATCCCTTGTATTTTTTTTTGTAGGTTCATCATTTTTTTGTATAACTCTTGTATACGACAAGTTGGCCTTTCTTTTATTAATGCAACTCTTTCCTTGTTTAATACAATAAACAAACAAATTTATTAAGGGTAAGAGTTGTGATGGTAGCGTTGTTATGGCCTATTGTTTATCATATATTTATGTAACCCATCTCAATCAGACAAATTTTTGTTTTGGATTGGAAAATGTCTCATTTTTTTATTAAATCTATTTTGACAGGCCAAATTCATTTTAAATTGACAATTTTCCTGGCTGGGTAACCAATATTTTCATACATTTGCAACCTCAACGTCCACTATGGTAAAGATATTTTCATGTGGACATTGTAATGCAATGTAAGCTTATAAGGGAAATTAATAATGAAGGGATTGTTATTCAGTGATTAATAATTTAGATATTGTTATACATTAATTTTTAAATTTCTTTGAAATAATTTTTTTTTTTTTACTATCTACATACCTAATATACATATTTTTATTCCACATTCTAATCAATATAAAATAATACTAATTGTTAGTAGACGTTTTATAAACTCATATTACAAAATATTCCACCATCTCACTGAGAGCTAGCTTAGCTGTAAAATCTAAATGCATCAATCTTTATAGAGTTGCAACAATGAAGGAATACGAATGAGTGAAAGAATGTTCTCTTTGATTCATTAAGTTCATATTGTTCATTAGATCAGTAAAAGTCTTCAATAAATTTACTAGTCTAAACAATTAATTTAAACTGGAAAGGACTCCCACAAGCCTGATAGGTACATAAAATCGCTAAGTCTACTAGAGAAAAGTACCACAAATCAAAATCCAAAAAGTGAAAGTTGGGTTGCTGCCAAAGTAACCACAACACCCAGTAAGGGACCACCCAACCAGCCAGTTGAATCCCAGCTAAGCTATCAAGAGTTAACTAGAGGGTATGTAGAAATGTTCTAGGCCACTTAGCCATCCAATCTACTCTCGGGGGCGTAACCCGCCTATCTAGCAAGAGAGATCCGGGGGCGTGTCAATTTTAAATAGGATCTCTATATATCAAGGCAGCTTAGTCAATCAGTCCACTCGTAGAGGAGTATGCCACCCACCTCGCAAGAATGACCTGGGTGCATGTTGACTCTAGCATGATAGTAGATTTTCACTCATTTGGGGCCTTTTTAGTTAAACAATTAGTGTCTTCCATGTTTATTTATGTTGCATTCTGATAATTTTTTAAGTTTTGCAACTATAAATTCCAAAGGACAAGGCATGGATTAATACTTAAAAAAGAGGCCAATAACATCGAAAGGAGTACATACTCCTAACTGGTAGTCACCTAACAAAAAAATGGATCACCTAATACCTTGACCTTACCAAAGTTGACAGTGTTTGATGAGAAAATACCAAGGTATGTTTCCAAAGAAAGTATACATCAGTGATGCACCGACTGTAAAAAGGTAATCCCAAATTCCTTTGCCAAAAGTGACATAGTACTGAGCAAAGATAAAGGTTAAGCTAGGAAAAAATGGTGGAAATCGGCAAGCCACCGACTGTGAAAGGACAACTTCATCAACTTCACTGATTCGGGCTCAAACACCTAAATCCTGAAGCTAAAAAATAGTTAATTGAAGGATGGAATGGCAATCCACCAATCATGTTAAACGAGTCTGACTAATGTTATCAAATAGGATGTAAGGGGCATTTTGGGTTAATTTTTAGGGAATGTATAAATAGTTGTAATGAGTGAGAAAATGTATCTTTTGCCTAATCTATGTTTTTTTATATTGAATAATAGACTTTTTATTCCATCTTTTAGTTTTTTGGTTTTAAAATACTCTCATAAAAGACATTTGAAGGTTGAAATTGAAGTTGGTGTTGAAGATTCTTATTAATTATCCAGACATTAATGGATGAGACCATCATGGGTATAATTTATTTCCTTTTCATGATTTTTGGCTAAAACACCAAATCTAGGGTGTGATTATGTGTTTTGGTGTTGATTTGATTTAGTGGGTCTTGTGCCTTGCTCTTCTTTATTGTTGTTCATTCATGGATTTGAATTATTTAGCATGGGATTTAACTTATGGGTTAATTTTGCAAACTTAATCCTAGCTTAGATGTTCACTTGGTAGTTGAAAGAGACCAGTTAAAGTGGGTAGATAGATCAATGGTTGCAATTTAGGGTTGAGTTCTGTGCTTTGCTTGGAAGAGAGATTATATTTTAATTCTATTTGCCAAATCTACTTGAAGGGGAGATTTTAATAAGGAAATGGGTTGTTTTGTTATTTGAATAGATAATACCAAAAGAATGTTTTAAGATTGAACAAATATTAGTGTCATTGAAGATTACCTAGCGTATCTATTGTTGTCTAGTGTTATAGAGCAAGCGTGTGAACCCCTACTTGTCATAAATACCAATCCCCACACCCCATAGATTGTCTCTTAATTGTGAAACCCTTATTTTTGTCAGCATGATGAATTAAAAAAGAATAATTTTATATATTCATGTACAGAATTTTAAATAAGTGTAATTATATAAATTTTTTGAAGTAATTATAGAGAATAATATTGTGATATAATAGCAGATATGGAGGGATAGCATAGCAGATTTAAGGGGATTTGAATGGAAGATTTAGAGGGATTGAAATTTGATCTTTAGGGATAGAAATAACGGATCTTTAAGGACGTGTAATGTGCATACTCTCTATATAAAGTAAAGACTCTCACTTTGAGAAGCATTCATCAAAAATCTTTACGTGGTACTAGAGCCTTCTCTTTGCTGTCTTGTTTCATAGAGTCTTTTTTTTGAAAATCTTGTTTTGTTGACTATCGTCAACAATTAGTCCTTAACACCTAGGACTCTTGGTCTTGGTCATTGTAGTTTTTTCTTGAGTCATTATATTTCTAGTTTTTGTAGATATTCAAAAGCCTGAATTCACATCACTTTGAATCCATCAGTGTTATTTTCACTATAAATAATTATTCTTCTTGGAAATTTCAATTTTGGTTTTTTTTCACCGGAAAAGATATATGGGGTGATATAGATGGTAGTGATCCAGCTCCTACTAATCCTACCAAGTTAGGTGAATGGAGGATTAAAGATGATCGGATACTGACATGGATTTTGTCAATTGGCCCTCTTATTGTTCTTAATCTACGTGCTTACTATAAAACTAAGCCTATGTGGGATTATATACAAAAGGTTTACAACCAAAATAATAAAAAAACAAGATGCTTTAAGTTAGAGTTTGAAATTGCTAAGTACTCACAATAAGGTCTCTCTATTAAGGATTATTATTCTAGATTTCAATTTATGGGCTGAATTTACAGATATTCTTTATGCAAAAATACCTTCTAATCATTGTTTGTAATTGAGGCAGTTCATGAGCAAAGCAAGCACGATAATTTTCTGATGAAATTATGGTCCGAGTCTGAAAGTGTTCACTCTAACTTGATGAACATGATCCATCTCCCTCCTTGGATGTTTGTTTTAGGGAACTACTTCATTAAGATCACATCGTGTCCCACTAAATGCTTAAACAAAAGAAAATGATGTCATTGTTGTATTTGTTTCTGAAGGTAAAGGAAAGGGAAGGGATATGACTAGAACTCAATGCTATAGTTGCAAGGATTAGTCATATTGCTAGAAATTATTGTAAGAAGCTCTGTAATTATTGTAAACAAGGACACATTAATAAATTATGTCTGACATGCTCTCAAAACTATAGGGTAATTTCTTTTCCACGTGGGACAAATGGTTTTACTATTGATAACCCATCTTCATGAAGATATCTTACTCTTGAATTGGTACAAATAATCACGTCAGCCTTTTCAACATTGGGACTGCAAGGTAATAATGTTACATCTAAATTTTGGATTTTTGATTGTGTGATTCCAATCAAATGACCAACTAAAAAAGCATACCAAAAATGTTCATGAGTATCAAGGTCCATCCAAAATATAGATTGAAAATTGTAGTAATTTACCAATTACCATGGTTAGTGATATTACTCAAACATTCAAAAATGTTCTTATTCGACCAAAGCTCTCAACTAGTCTTATTTCATTTGGACAATTGGTGGATAACAATTGTGATGTGATTTTTTCTCGTAATTGTTGTCTTGTACTGGATCAGGTATCGAGGATAATAATTGCAAGGTGTCCTAAAGTTTGAAGATTGTTTCCTAGACACTGTTTCATTCTTCCTCTACTATCTTTTGCTTGTACTTCTACAACTAATTTGGCTGAGATTTTGTATAAGTGTCTAGGACATCCAAATTCTTTTGTGTTGTCTCATTTATCTAATTCTTGTTTATTGGGGAATAAAACCCAATTCTCAATTGCTTTCATTGATTGTTCTACTTTTAAATTAGGAAAAAGTAGAACTCTTCCTTTCCCTAATTTTGGTAGTCATGCTACAATGTGTATTAATGTTATTGATAGTGATGTTTGGGAAATTTCACCAATTGTTTCTCATGCCCATTTCAAGTACTCTGTGGCATTCATAGATGATTAATGTCGGTTTACATGTGTATATATTCTTCGATCCATATATGAGGTATTTTCCATGTTTAAGACATTTTTGGCTAACACAAAGACTCAATTTTCTATGGACATCAAATTAGTAAGATCTTATTGTTGTGGAGAATATAAGCATTATGAATTAAAAAGATTTCTTTCTTGAGAATGGAATTGTCTCACAAAGCTCTTTTCCATATACACCACAGATAAATGGGGTTCCTAAGATTAAAAATTGTCAATATTCAGATGTCTCTAGTACATTATTTATTGAGTCCTCTATCCCATCCAGATACTGGGTGGAAGTATTGTCTATTGTTTTCTATTAATTAGTATACTACCATATAAAATGCTAAATCTTGAGTCTATATATTATTGTCTTTATCACAAAAATCCTAGCTATGATAATTTTCATACATTTCGTTATGTTTTTTTTGTGCATCTGCCTTTTTCTCACCATAATAAACTTTATTGTTCAGTCTACTAAAGGTACTTTTGAGTTATTGTACTTCACATAAAGGTTTTATTTGCTATTGACACACCCTGAGGCTACCCTCTTAACATAAAAAGTGACCTAGGATCACGAGTGACCCCAAACCTGACTGGCATATCATAAGCATACTTTAAGATTTACTGAACATAGAAATACTGCACAGAAGTTTAAACATGCTATAAAGGGAAATGATGGGGAATACCCATTCTAAGTTTGAATAAATAAAAATTGAGAGTTCAATAAAAAATGAAAGATCAAACTCTAACTAAAACTGAATCTAACTATGTCTGAAGTAAGCCTCTAACTGACTAGAGATCCTGGGAAATGCCCCAGCTAACTCTAGCAAAACTGAAACTAAAACAAGAATGACTGTATAAAAGGCATGTCAATTGTCCCTGAAGAATGAGTACTCACAACTGATACGGCTGAACTAGAGATCGGGAATCGATTTATGCGTGATCTAGGACCTGAACCTACATCACTAGAAGATGTAGTGCAAAGTATGTGTCAGTACTTGAAAGGTACTAAGCATGCAGGATAGGATAAAGCTGGACAATATATACATAACTAAACAAAGCAATAAGAGCAATGCTATAATCTAAATTGAATGTAAATACTAAAATATACAGAATACTGAGCAATTGAATGAAATGACAAAGTACATAACATGTTAAGACTGAATACTGAAATGTAACTGGTAACCTCGTCAATGCACTAGAGTTTAAATGTGGGAGCTACTATTAACCGACATAAAACCACCAGAGCTATCATTGGAGTCTGATGCTTATGCCCCATCAAAAGGACCCAATATACCTTGCCAAGGGTATAAAGGCATGACTGGTGTATTCACTAAATATGTTTGCCCACAGAGGGGACTTATCCTACGGGAGAATGTACTTTTCGAACTTTGAGGGTGACTGACCCTTAGTCCACTTGGTATAAAGGCTACTTCCAACTGATTATGGAAGTAATAGATTATAACAAAATTTTTGTAATACCGAATAGCTCAACATACCAACATGCTAACTGAAAATGCAATATTCATATATTGATAATGCAACATTCTTAATTGGGGCATGTATATCTTGATAAATTGACCTAACAAGTGTAATTCATGAAGTAAATGAATCTACACAACTAGCGTTCTGAGTGTCATGCAAGAAGCTAAACAACACTTCCTCAAAAACATGATAATATCATTAGGATTAGTCTAATAGCTGAATCATAACACTTTTCTAAAGTTTAAGAAACCCTAGGTCTAAACATAAGAACCTGGATGAATTCTAGGGACCTAATGGGTGAAAGGACTCCACTAGTGAAATACCACATACATGGTGACAAATTTCCTGGAGAAATATTTTGATTTCGAGGCTGGAACTGGAGGAAACCTTGTTGTGTTCTTGGAGGTGGTTGGTCAAATTTTTCTCCTTTTTCTCATTCAAGTTGGATGAATTTTGGAGAATGAGTTGACTTGGGCAAAGTCTAATTAAGTTACAAGACTAAAACTGACCAAAATGACGTAGTTTAGGGGTTAAACGACATAATTTTGGTATCAATGCATAGGAAAAAGACCAAAACGACCCTAACTTAAAGGTTGTTGGGGCCAACTGACAGACCTGATCGATTAACTGTTGATGGACATATGGTCCTTCATGGTCAACCTTCGTTTGGCTTCAGAGACTGGTTCCCAAATGTTTGAACCACAAACCGTGGTCCCACCTATGGTTCATAGGTCTTTGTGTGGGTCGACCCTTCGTTGAGATTTCCTTGGTTTCTAAGGAGAGGCTGCAGGTAGCCAACCACGGACCTCTACCTATGGCCCATAGGTCACCCTACGGTCTGTGGGTGGTGCCCGTTGGATGGACCTACAATTCTAATTTTTTGAAATCTGATCTTTCTAGCATACAAGTGGTTGCATTATTGCCTCCTTGGGAACTTTCGTCCTCGAATGATGACTAAGCTAGATAAATATTAAGGGAAACAGCGGCAAACCCTACCACTAAGAAATGGAAGCCTAAATCTAACTAAACTATTTTCTGAGACCATGCAAATATGCTGAAAATACAAGTATAACTGAAGAAACAAGATAGTAAGACTGAATTTATGCATGAGTAACTGAGATACTGGAGAGGACATATTACCTCAAGCTAGAATGGAATCGAAAGGAAAGAGAGAAGGATACTTGGCCTTTATGGCTGGTTTTACTTCCCAAGTAGCTCTCTTTATGGATAGACTCCTCCATAAAACCTGAACTGAAGTGACTTCTTATTTCTTAACCTTCGAACCTGACAATCAAGAACCTCAACTAGCACATCCTTATAGCTAAGACTATCCTTCAGAACCGCACTTTCCAAGGGTACTATAAATGCTGGATCACCCACACACTTCTTCAACAATGAAATGTGAAAGACCGGATGCACCTTCGCTAGTTCTGCTGGCAACTCTAACTCATAAGGAACTTTACCAAGTCTTTTCAACATCTTGTAAGGCCTACATATCTAGGACTGAGCTTTCCTTTCTTGCAAAATCTCATCACCCCCTTCATAGGTGACACTTGTAGGAAAACCTAATCATTAACTTGGAACTCCAAGTCTCTTCTCCTTACATATGCATAAGACTTCTAGTGACTCTGGGCTGTCTTAAGTCTATCTCTGATGATCTGAACTTTCTCCATAGCTTCATGAACCAAATCTAGCCCTATCAATGTTTCTTCACCTACTTCAAACCAACTAACTGGAGATCTATATCTACATCCATATAATATGTCATATGGGGGCATCTAAATGCTAAAATGGTAGTTGTTACTGTAGGCAAACTCTATAAGTGGAAGTGATCATCCCAACTATCCTTGAAGTCGATCAGGAAAGCTCTCAATATGTCCTCTAAGGTCTAAATGGTATGCTCTTCCTGACCATCCATCTGTGGATGAAATGTTGTGCTGAGATTAACTTGAGAACCAAGATCTTTCTGAAATGACTTTCAGAAATGAGAGGTAAACTGAGGACCTTTATTTGAGATGACAGACAAAGGAACCCCATGCAACTTGACTATCTCATTAATGTAAACCTTGGCGTAGTCCTCTGCTGAATTTGTGGTCTTCAATGCCAAAAAGTGAGCAAACTTAGTAACACTATCTATTATCACCCAAATGGAGTCATGCTGTCAGCGAGTAAAAGGTAAGCCTGTAATAAAGTCCATGTTTATCACTTCCCACTTCCATGTAGGAATGTTAATCTCTTGATTCATACCTTTTGGTTTTTGATATTCTACCTTCACCTGCTGGCAATTAGGGCACTTAGCCACAAAATCTGCTATATCCCTTTTCATACCATTCCACCAAAAGACTTCCCACATATCATGGTGCATCTTAGTGGCACTTGGATGAATTAAATACCTAGATTTATGGGCTTCTGTAATAATCTATTTTATCAACTTACCCACCATAGGAATACATAAGCAACCCTGATAGTGAAGTACACCATCTTCCCCTTGGGAGAAAACTCTAACTTTCTTCTAATGAAATGCGCCCTTCAATTGAAGCAATATTGGATCATTGTCTTGTTTTTCCTTAACCTCCGCTACCAATAAAAACTCTGACCAATTCTGATCTATCAAATCATCCCCTGATATGTTTATAAGGCACACTCCTAAGTGAGATAGTTCGTGAACATCTTTTGTTAATTCTTTCCTTTCTTTATCAACATGCGCTACACTACCCATAGATAGTCTACTAAGACCATCAGCTACTACATTGGCCTTATTAGGATGGTAAAGCACTTTCATATAATATTCCTTCAAGAACTCAAGCATCTCCTCTTTCAAAGATTCAACTCTTTCTGGGCGAACACATATTAAAGGCTCTTTTGGTCTGTGAACACATCTATGTGAACACCATACAAGTAATGTTTCCAAATCTTAATGGTAAATACTACGACTGCATGTTCGAGGTCATGAGTCTGATAGTTCTTCTCATGCACCTTAAGTTATTTAGAAGCATATGCTATAACCTTACCTTGATGCATCAACACATAACCTAGGCCGACTTTAGATGCATCACAATGGATCACATAATCGTTTGAACCCTTTGGTAGAGTCAAAATAAGAGCTGCAGTCAACCTAATTTTCAGTTCTTAAAAGCTCTTCTCACAATTATCTGACCACTGGAACATAATCTTTTTCTGAGTCAACTTAGTCAATGGAGAAGCTATAGATGAAAATCCTTCCACGAGTTTTCTATAAATACCGGCTAATCCCAAGAAACTTTTGATATCTGTAGGAGAGGTAGGTTTGGGCCATTGTTTCACTGCTTCTTTTTTCTTAGAATCCACTCAGATCATTTCACTAGACACTATATGCCCAAAGAGAGGAACTAATTGTAACCAAAACTCACATTTGCTAAACTTAGCGAATAACTAGTGATCTTTGAGAGTTTGGAGAATAATCCTCAAGTGAATCACGTGTTCTTCCTCATTTCTAGGGTAAATGAGGATATCATCAATAAAGACGATAACGAACAAGTCCAACTACTGTTTGACTACCTTTTTCATCAAATTCATGAAAGCTACTGGAGTGTTGGTTAGTCCAAATGACATTACTACAAATTCATAATGACCATACCAAGTTCTGAAGACTGTTTTTGAAATGTCTCTATCTTTGACTTTGAGATGATGATAGCTGGATCTAAGGTCTATCTTCAACAAATGACTAGCACCCTGAAGTTTGTCGAACAAGTCATCAATCCTGGGATAGGATACTTATTCTGGATTTTGACTTTGTTCAACTATTGATAATCAATGCATATCCTAAGAGAACCATCTTTCTTTTTCACGAACAACACTAGTGCACCCCATAGTGAAATACTAGGTCTGATGAAGCCTTTATCTAGAAGGTCTTTCAACTGCTCTTTCAATTCCTTAAGCTCAACTGGAGTCATTCTTTAAGGAGTAATAGAAATAGGCTGGGTATCTGGAAGAAGATCAATTTCGATTTCCCTTTTTGGAGGAACTTTGGGAGAATCTTATTGAAACACTTCTAAAAACTTATTAACTACAAGAAAAGACTCAAGAGTTGGGGTTTCGGAGCTTGAATCCTTAACCCGAACTAGATGATAGAGATAACCCTTAGAGATCATCTTTCTGGCCTTAAAGAAAGAGATAAATAGACCCATAGGCACTGAGTTACTACACTACCATTCTAGGATTGGCAAGTTTGGAAACGGAAAATGAATGATCCTAGTTCTACAATAGACTGAGGCATAATAGGAATGTAACCAATCTAGTCCTAGAATGATCGTGAAGTCTACCATTTGTAAATCTACAAGATCTACTGAGGTGAATTTCTAAGAAACTATGATAGGGGAATTTCTGTATACCCATCTAGCTATAACTGGGTCACCGACTCGAGTAGAGACTGTAAAGGGTTCTAAGAGAGTTTCTAGACCGACACCAAAGTTTAATGCTATATATGGAGTTACAAAGGAAAGACTGGCCCCTGGATCTAACAAAGCATAAAAATCTAAATGAAACACTCACAACATACCAATAATCATATCAGGAGAATCTTCTTAATCTTGGCGAGCATAGAGAGCATACAACCTATTATGCTACTAACCGCCTGCTTTACGAGATGAAGTACCCTGCTAAGTTGGGTGACCTACTAGTGGTACTGAAGTTGTGAATTGAGCCCTACTATTATTACATCCTTTTCCCTGTTTAGAAGAAGGGAAATCCCTCAATTTATCACCTGTCTTACCATACCTAAAACATCCATCCTTTCTTGCAAGACAGTCACCTGGATGGTTATTACCACACTTTGGACAAGTTGGGTAGGTTTTGGTAACTGAAACACTCCCTCGAGACATAGAGCATGATGCCCTACCTTTCTGATCCTATCGAAACTTAGAGGATGGAACACTAGTTGATGAAGGTGCTGGCACTAAAGACCTTTGCTGAAATTGCGAGCTATTTCCACCACCCGATTTCTACTGAGAGTACTCATAGTTGCATGTCCTAGCCTTTTTTTGTTGTTAGCCTGTTCCCTAAGCTTATCTCCCTCAACCTGCTGAGCATGGGTCATAAGCCTAGAGATATTCATGTCCTCTAACAACATTCCATTTCTGCCCTCCGTTTTCACCAAGTGTGACACTCCAAATAGGAACTTACTCATCTGCACCCTGGGATCGGAAGCCATATGTGGAGTATACCTAGTGTCCTGGGTGACTTAAGTCTATACTCTTGGACTGACATGGAACCATACCTCAAATTAATGAACTCCTGAGATTTTGACTTTCTTAACTAATGGGGAAAGAACTTGTCTAGAAAAGATTCGATGAAACACTACCAAGTCATCGGAGTTGCATTCACACCCCTATTTTCCTTCCACTGCATAAACCATATATGAGTCACATCCTTAAGCTAGTAGGACGCCAACTCTACCCGCTCATTTGGAGTGACTTGCATCACTCAAAATATCTTGTTGACCTCATCAATAAAATTTTTGGGCTTCTCACCAAGTTGCAACCCTAGAAACTCTGGTGGGTTCATCCTAACAAAGTTACAGACCCTAGATGCCCCTAATCCACGATTACCATTTGCAGGAAATGGAACTTGTTTATTCCTCTGGTTTGCTACACTCTAGGCCAAAAGTTGAATACCTTTTCAAAATTCTGCATTTAAAACCTAATGGTCTGGGACTGGACGAACTGTGTCACTATTGCAAACATTACTATTCCGTGGGTAAGCTCTATGAGGAGGCATGATCTGAAAACACATAATGTTGAGTTAGAAAGGAGATCATACCCACACATTATAAGAATAACAAGAAAGTGAGGCTTTTCCTAAAACACATTGTAGCGTCCCCCTCAGAGGTGTGGCACACTTCATACTCATGAAAGGGACTCTACTTAGTGCAGCTTTTTAGACATCCTAGGACTCTTGAAGCTAGTGCTCTAATGCCAAGTTTGTCACGCCCCAAGGCTACCCTCTTGGCATAACACGGGACCGACGATCACTAGTGACCCTAAGCTAACCTTGAATTGGCATATCGTAAGCATACTTAAAGATTTACTAAAAATAAAAATACTGTTCAAAATCTTAAACATGATATAAAAGGAAATGATAGGGAATACCCATTCTAAGTCTAAATATATAAAAGTTGAGAGTTCATTAACAACTAAAAGATCAAATTCAAACTAAAATAAAATCTAACTATGTCTGAAGTAAGCCTCTAACTAACTAGAGATGCTGGGACATACCCCCTGCTAACTCTAGCAAAACTAAAACAAGAATGACTGAATAAAATACATGTCAATCGTCCCCGAAGAATAAGGACTCACTATTGATATTGCAAAACTGGAGATTGAGAATAGATCTATGTGTTATCTGTATGCTGAAGACATAAACCTATATCACGAGAAGATGTAACACAAAGTATGTGTCAGTGCTTAAAAAGTACTGAGCATGCATGATAGGATAAAGCTAAATAACATATGCATAACTAAACAAAGCAATAACAGTAATGATATAATCTGAACTGAATGTAAAGACTAAAATATACTGAGCTAACTGAATGAAATGACAAAGTACATAACATGCTGAGACTTAACTGAATTGTAACTGGTAAACTAGTCAATGTAGTAGAGTCTGAATGTGGGAGCTACTATTAACCGATATAAAACCACGAGAGCTATCATTGGAGTCCGATGCTTATTCCCCATCCAGAGGATCCAATATACCTTGTCGGGGGTATAAATGCATGATTGGCCTAATCACTAAATATGTTGCCCACAGAGGGGACTTATCCTATGGGGGCCCATAGTTCTTGGACTATGAGAGTGAATGACCCTTACTCCACTCGGTATTAAGCCTACTCCCAACTGATTATGTAAGTAAAACACATTATAACAAATTTTTTGTAATACTGAATAGCTTAACAAGCTAATAGAAAATGCAACATTAATATACTGATACTGAAACATTCTTAACTGGGGTGTGTATATCTCAATAAACTGACCTAGCAAGCGTAATTTATTAACTAAACAATTCTACACAACTAGGTTTCTAAGTTTCATGCAAGAAGCTAAGCAACAATTCTGCAAAAACATGATAATATGATTAGAATTAGTCTAACAGCTGAGTCACAACACTTTTCTAAAGTCCAAGAAACCCTAGGTCCAAACACGATATAGTGAATTAAGAATCTAACTGAATCTTAGGGACCTAAAGGGTAAAAGGAACCCACAAGTGAAATCCGACATACCTGGTGACGAATTTCACGGAGATATTATTCGATTTTAGGGCTACAACTGGAGGAAACCTTGTTGCATTGTTGGAAAGGGTTGGTCAACTCTTTCTCCTTTTTTTTAATCAACATGGATTAATTTTGCAGAATGAGTTGACTTGGGTTAAGTCTAATTAAGTTACTAAGTTAAAACATAACAAATCGACATAGTTTAGGGGTTAAACGACGTAGTTTAGGTGTCCAACACATAGGGAAAAGACCAAAACGACCCTGACTTAAAAGATGACGAGGCTAACTGACGGACCATCGATGGACTTATGGTCCATCTTAGTCAACCGTTGTTTGGCTTCAAAGACTAGTTCACAAGGGTTTCAACCACATACCGTGGCCCCACCTACTGTCCGTAGGACATGGCGTGGGTCAACCCTTGGTTGAGATTTCCTAGGTTTTTGGGGAGGGGCTGCAGGTGGCAAACTATGGACCCCCACCTAGGGCCCGTGGGTGGTGCCTATTGGTGGCACCAGGAAATTTTGATTTTCTGATATGTGATCTTTCTAAGATACGGGGTGTTTCTTCTATGATCCATGTGTTGAGGAATTTTGTGTTTCTAAAATGTTGTTTTCTTTGAAAATTGGTATTTTTTTTACTCACGACGAGTCATATTCTGTTTATCCTCTTCATCTTACTTTTGAGGAATGTTCATCTTCTTTTAACTAGTTCATACTTGGATTTGTGTATGAACGACCCCTGCCAACTCTACCCCATCCTGAAACTAATCCACCAGCTGAGACTCCATCATAACTAGACTTTTAGAAATCTTCATGGTCTAATCCTCCTAAGACGACTCGACGATCAACTTGAGTATCCCGTATTCCTAATTGGTATGCCTTTCCTCTACTTTATCCACCATTTCTGCTCCAACTTGTTACTCACAAGTTTGGCAGCATGAATGATGGCAGAAAGCAATTGACGAAGAACTTTTGGCCCTTAAAGAAAATAACACATGGGGTTGTTTCATGGCCTTCAAATGTCCGTCCAATTTGATGTAATTGGGCTTACTCAAATGAAATTCATTCTGATGGATCTCTTGATCAATACAAACTTTGGTTTGTTGTTCTTGAAAATTAGTAGGAAAATGATGTGGGATATGCAGAGACTTTTACAGCAGTAGAAAAATGAATATGGTGTGAACAATTATTGCCATCCCTTCTTCACAAAATTGGTCTCTTCATCAAATGGATGTCAAAATTGCTTTTCTCCTTTGTGATATTCAAGAAGATATTTATATGAAACCTCCACTTAATTTGTTATCATCACCTACATGGGATGTATGCAAGCTCCCAAATATCTCAACTTTCTGACAATTCCTCGCATCATTAGGTATTTTCTAGGAACATCTACTCATGGATTATTCTTTCCTAGATTTTCTACTATTTGTATTATTGCTTTTAGTGGTTCTTAATAGGCAAGATGCCCTGATACTCGTCGTTTAATCACTGGTTGGTGCACGTTTCTTAGAAAATCATTGATATCTTCGAAGACTAAGAAGCAAAATGTGTATCCAAATAATCAACAAATCTTGAATATCGATCTATGTCTACTACTTGCGCTGAGGTTATAAGGCTTCGTTGATTACTTACTGAGATTGGATTTCATCAATCTAATGCTACTCTTCACCATTCTTATAATACTAGTTTTATTCAGATTGATACTAATCTGGTTTATTATGAGAGATCCAAATGCATCAAAGAAGATTAGCATTATATACGAGAAGTTGTAGATAAAATAGTCATTACTATTCCGCACGTGTCCAGTGGTCTTCATATAGGTGATGTATTTACAACATCCATGGCATGACAACACCATCAATTTGTATTAGGCAAATGAATGCTTCTTGATCAAATAGTGTCAATTTACAAGGAAATTTAGCATGATGAAACAACAAAGAATGATTGTATATATTAATGTATATAGTGTTGTAAATAACTGAACTTTTACAGATTTGTTTCAGTAATTGTAGAGAATAATATTGTGATAGAATATCAGATTTAAAGGGATAACATAGTAAATTTAAAGGAATTTGAATGGCAGCTTTTGTGGCTCGATACTGGTTCGAGTTCATTAGCAAAAATATCATGTCCTCACATAATGAATTTATCTTTCGACATCCCAATGTAGTATTAGTTGACACTATCATTGATTAGGAACACATCAATGTGGGACGCCCATAGTTGATCCAATAACTTTGGCTTCTGATGCCACCACATCTTCTCCTTTTGTGGAGTAGGAAGGTGCATCACCCACTGTGCCTCCCACTCCTACTACTAATAATGTTGCTTCTATTTTGCCTTCTCATGTTAATACTTACCATGCCCCTTGACTCAAGAATTAATCTATCAGGCGCTGAGAAGGACATGCAAACGTTGATTGATATAGAAATTGACAGGGTTATGGCCCCTTTGAGGGATAGGCTGACCCATTGTGAAAAATTGGTTGAGTCCTACAAGATGAGGTTGGATAACCTCACTCCACAATTAGAGGTAGAAGATAATGCCAAAGGTACTTCTAGTGTGCTTGACACTATAAGAGGTCAACTTATTACTTTGCGAGTGTATGTAGACTAGCTGCGATCTACAGATATTTCGAGTCTATGGGGCGATGTTCCCCTAGAAGACTTTTCATCCACCATGCCACCAACTATTCCTAATAGTCATCCTTCTTCTAATGTGAAACCAAGTAGAATAGTTGAGGGTGTTGCAATTTTTGTTGAGGATGTTGTTGTTGTGATGAGTGGGCCGATGGTTATTTGGCTGAGGATACTGATGAGGATTAGGAGAGTAGAGATGAGAATTCGCATGGGATTGTGTAGACATTTATGGTGTTGTACAACACAGAGGAGATGATTGTCCAAGATATATTTTAGAGATCCATTATTGAGACCTCCGCAGTCGGCACCTGTGAAGTCTCTTTAGACTCTACCATTCTGCCATGATGTGCAGGGCACTAATGCCAAATTGCTGGTACATGTGATAGTATTGTTGGGCTTTGATTCTCCAGATTATTCTACTCCTCCAGAGACTCCTCTCGTTTATAGAACTCCATAAACATTGCATGTTTACGAAACAATATGAATCTTCCTCCCGTACTTTGTACTTTTTCATTGAGGAAATGGCTTTTATTTTTGTTGGGGTGAGGGACTTTGTGCCTATATTCCCATTTTGCTTTGTAATTTGTTATTTTTAAGTTTTGGATGATTGTAGTTTTTACTTTTTCTTAAATAAAGTGTTTCATTTGGTTTGTGTTTATCTCTTGTTGCCTCTTTTGTTCTCCCTCAAATTTGAAACTACCCCATAAATTTTGAAAATTGGGAAATTTTTGAGTCTACATTGATAATATTTTGAGGATTGATTATGTTCAATATCGATGTCTTGAATAGTACTCATAATGAGCATGATTTATAGTGTTGGTGTTGCAAGAATGAAAATGATGTGGTTGCAGTATTGAGAGATCTCTTTGAATCTTTTGTGGACTAATTGTTTTTTATGTGAGCCTTGAAATGAACATCATACATACACTTTTGATCTTATCAGGTTGTGCTAAATGAGCCATGTGTGGTTTAGTCTAACATGAAATCATGTGTGTTAAATCCTAGATTTTTATTTGTTAGTCTAACTGTCGTAACCTAGGTAAATTTAAATCATGATATTGGGCAACAATTCTAAGGGAGAACCCAAATTTCCATATAATTTGTGACTACTTTTCTAGGGTGTGCATCCCTATTGACATCAATTTGAGCCAAAATTATTTGTTGACAAAACAAAATAAAAACAACTTGAGCTAAATTGTCCCCACCTTATAACCTAATATTCTTTTTGAAGCATTGTTATGTTTGAATAGACAACATACGCCAAAAGCCTATGCTGAGGTTGTAGGAAGGAATGAGGAATGAAAGCCCAATGAAGGGCAAATAAAGATGAAATGAGACTCAACTTTGAAGCTTGTTACAAAAAGAAGGAACCCCTCCTAATAAAAAGAAATGGATAAGAAAAATATTGTGGTGAGCTATTTTGAATATTTGAAATGAAAAAGAGAAGATGATGAATTAATGGGGATTCTGACTGAAGTAAGTGAAAAGTCAGTTTGAGTTCTCAAATGAAAAAGAATGAAAAGTACTTGAGAAGAGGTTAAGATGATTTCAACCATGATTTGAAAAGGTGAAGTAACTAAACCAAATTTACCATACCTTAACCCTCATCCCCATTACAAGCCTAAAAGACTCTTGAGATGTTGTATGCGCTAGGTTGTGTAATGATTGAAAAATATGGGCAAACCTATGGGATTAAGCTTGCATATATATTTCTCTTGAGAGAGAGAGAGAGACTTGCATAGATTCCTTATTTCATTGTTGATTTGCTTTGGAAGAACATGCAATCATTCTTGATGTGAGGGCACTTGAATGTACTTGTTAAAACATGGTCTTGCATTAGAAAATAAGTAATAGTAAGCCTGAGCTTGTGTTATAACCAACTAGTCATCATTTGAAACATATTGATCATGATTGAGTGTAGCATGTTGTTGTGAGTAGTCTAGTAATGCCTCTTGCATGTTAGGCACCCTTATTGAATATTTTTGTAGACACCCTTATAGAGCTAATTCTGTTCTTGATTTTCTTGAGGACAGAAAAAAAGTTTAAGTTGAAGGTATTAATGAGTGGTAAATTTACACTAATTAAAGCCTACTTAGCTCGACCATTAATGTCCTCAATACCTATTTATGTCTTATTATAATGATATTTTGATAACTTATAACTATGAAATATAAAGGAAAAGGCAAGAATGAATGCTTGAAAGAATACACTGATGATCACCAAACAATAAATGTGGATCTCACTTTAAGCATGACCTCACCCAAAGTAACGGTGTATAACACTTGCATTAATTGAGGCAGGCCGGTGAACTCATAAAATAAAGGGTGACTAAACGAATAAGAAGGGAAAACTTGTTATCCATCGCCAAAAGTGACAATGCAAGGAGAAACTTTGAAGTCTTGAAAGGAGAATTAAGGTGGTACTCAGAAATACACTTAATGTCAAGGGCAGACTAGAACAATCTCACCGTTTGAGGTTCAAACACCTAAAGTCTAGAGAAAGAAAGGTGAGCCTGAGAGGAATCGATGATCAACCCATTATGATCGGTGTTCCCGACTAATGTCACCAAATGGGTAGCGTATTGAGTTTTGGACCAAATTTTTGGGAACTATAAATAACCAAAAGGAAAGAGAAAAGTAGAGGCCACGTTAGTAGTAATAGTTTTGGGTGTATGCACAAGTGAAGAAAAAGCACTTTACCTTGTGAATAACAATTTCTAGTTTTTTTTTTTTTTTTTTTTGGGCTTTTGAATTTTATCTTTGAAATTGACAAATTGAAGTTGAATTCAAAGTGGGTTTGCTTATAATTGCTTAATTTCATGTTACCCATGACTACTTTCATGAATGGTATAATTTCTTTGTTTTTTTGTGATGGGTGACTAAAATTCCAAGATATAGGGGTGCAATTATGGGGTTGGGTATTGATTTAATGTTGTGGGTTGTGTTATGCACTATTTTGTTGTTGTTCATACATGAATTTGGGCTAATTAGTGTGAGGTTAATTTATTTGTTAAGGTTGCAAACTTAATTCCTACTTTCGAACTCAAATAGATGCTCTAAAGAGATTGATTGGAGTGGGTAATTAGTCCGATAATAGAAATTTAAGTTTGATGTCTATAACTTCCTTGAAAATAGAGGTAATGGGTCATATCTATTTTCCCTATTCATGCATCAAAAGAGAGAATAGAGTAAGGTATTGGTTTTTTTACCGTAGCATATGGATGAAACGGAAAAGAGATTCTATGCAAGGATATTATGAGATCGAATGAAGATTAGTGTCATTGAAGATGACCCGGCCTATTCATGAATGTTTGCCACTATAAAGAAACAAAATTGCCCCTATGTGACACAGATATCCAATCCCTGCACCCCTATATTGCTTATTACTTTTGAATGTTTTCGAAATAATTAGTTTAATTGTTAACATTGATAACAAAATCCTTTGGATTATATTGGTAGAATCATCCACCCACTTGTTTTTACTACTATAAATAATTATTTTACAATCCAAATTTCTTGATAGAGAATTTTCTACAATATTCAATTCTCTATGGGATTCGACCACTGACTCTTAGTTGGGTATTTTTATTGACGACAATCGATGCCTTATTTCATTGGTTTTGAAGAGTATATTTGAGTGTTATCACAGAGAAGGAAATAAAAAAGTTAAAAGAAATGGGAACGTTACTGTCCCTAATGAGTCTCTACAAGCTGAAGAAAAAATACTTCGACGAGCTGCAAAAGCCTCTAGGAGAGAAGGGTATGATTAGGAAATTATAGAAACAAATGAACTTCATATTTTATAGCTCATTTGCAAGATTTGAGTGCTAGAGGGGATAGTTTTCTATAGGATAAACAAGTGTTAATAATGTACACATTCTAAGAGCGAGAGTTTCACACCCTGAGCCTACACCCTGGATGTGGCCGGTAATCTAGAATCATTGCTAGCCCCAAGAAAACCCTTGGCCTGGCATGGATCAACTACTAGCGGAAGATTTTATTGAACATTTAAAATTACTCAAGAGACAAAATCATGTACTAAACTCAGAATGTTACAAAGGAAACATTCAACTAGCCATAGAGGAAACTCATGTATGTAAACACTTAAAATTGAAAATTGAAAAGACTCATGAACTACTATCTATCTATCTATGAGGCCTCTAATTCTATGAGGGATGTCAGGAAAAGACCCCCGATCATCCTAACAAAACTTAATAATAAAGCAAAATAAAGGGATCCTTCGAAAGTAAGGAGGCTCACCAAAAAATCTGAAGCTCAATTAGATCATAAAAGATGCATCTAAAATGGCATCAGTACATAGAATGTATGAGCATATGAGGGGAAATCTAAACAAGACATAAGCTTGAACTGGAATCTGAAAGAAACACTTACCTCATTTAAACTCAACTCATGAATATTTAACTGAATGTAGTAATAAAACTACAATAAAATGTAGTTCATATAAAGCATTTAAGACAGTAGATAACAACTCAATGTATTGAAGAATACAATAATATCTCAGTTGTATGGAAAAATACAAAATAAACTCTCTTTGGGAGATTGTCTAATCGACAACCATCACTATGAGCTATATGATGATAAAACGTCTCGCCAACGCTGCTAGAATTATCCTATACTTTGCCGGGGTATTGAACTCCTCAATTAAGTGGATCCACTAGTCTATGCTAAAAGAATTAAGGAATCAACTAAAAAGTATGATCCTTTCTAGTCACGTTGGCTATATGGTTTACGGGGGTTGTGAGTTGTATGAACTCTCTCCATATCGGTGCTCAATACTACTCCCAAAATATACTTAGATCATTATGTTTTAAAGAAAACATTTCCACTTTCTGTGGTTTGAGAATATTACTCAAAAATCTATCTCTAAAAAAAAGATGGAACTAAAAACTGCTCATGAAAACTTATTTGGAAATCGGCATTTCCTGTCTTGTTTAAATGTGAAAACACTTACTCTTGGGAATAATTAGTTCCTATATATCAATTTAAAGAAAATGAACTTAGCTCTACTCTTTCTCAAACTCAATGCTCAACTTTAAAACAAGTTTTAAGATGTTTACACAAGACTTCTTTAAAAGACTAGAGAGAACTCTCAAGACTTGACTCTTAGCTCTACCTTGAATTTGAATTTATGGATTCAAGGTGATGATTCATGTTAATGAATGGTTTATAGATGTTTAAAAGTAGTTTAGAGTAGTTAGAATCAATAGAAAGTAAAGGTATACTTTAGAAGGACTTAGGCGGGCTAAATGACGAACAAAGGGTGGGGAAGTCATCCCGGGCGCACTGCTGGCGTGAAGCGCCAGGCGTTAAAGTTCAGAGGCTACATTTTAGCAAACTGCTGGTGGGCCACATCAGACCTGTTGGTGCATTTAGGGCGCACTGCACCACCCCTCTTCTAGATCATCCCGATAAATTTTCTTCCTTGTTTTCTAACCCCAATTTTCCTAGAATCAAATGGTTTCTTCTCCAATGATTTGAATACCCAACAAAAGTACAAAAGAATCTACTAGAAACTTTCCTTAATATACTCAAAATTATCACAAGAAATCATGAACCCCTCCTAATTCAAGAACGAAAAAAAATACTTTCAAGAAACTAATCAAGAACTCGAATTCTTCAACTTCCTGATCAAAAATTTGCTGAAAATAACATCATTGGCGTGTGCGTGAATGAACACAACAATATGAGAACTCACATACCTCTTTAGGGATTAACCCTTGGCGAAACGACCTTCGTTTCCGCAAGAAAACTCCAAGAGCGCCTTGATTTTTCTCCTTTCCTCCTTTTCTTGAACTGTTCTCAAAACCCTAGACGTATATTGGTTTGGGAAAACTGAACCAAATCAGTTTACACCCCTAATTAATTAATAAAAATGAATTAACTTGATAGGGTAAGGAAAAGACTAAAATACCCTTCTTAAATCCGGGGAACTTTTCTTAACCGGACATCTTGATTTCAAACAGTCATATCTCCCTCATACGAGCTCAATAATTTGCAAACTTGGTGGTGTTCGAAAGAGGATTCTAAGAACTTTCATTTAATATCTTATGGGATACCTAACTCATCTTGTAAGGAAAGTCATTGCCGTTTGAAGTTGACCCAAAACTTACTTCTTTAACGTAACTTGAAATTTTTCAGATTTTGTTGTTTCTCGTTTAGTTCTTTCTATTTTTAGCTCTTTCAAATACCGAGGTGTTACAGAGAGGAGACGAGTGATATTCATAAAATAGGTCAGACAAGCATTTAGGTGTTTTGAACTTGCTCATAACGGATGCCGTACACCAAATAACTGTTATTTGTGTGAAATCTGAGATGAATTCTGACATCATGGGGAGCATAATCCTGGTCTGTTTTATTTGATAACCAAAACATTGAGAATATTATTTGCTACTTACGCTACTGGATTTTAGTTACACATTGTTACTGGAACACTAAATCCAACCCATTATTTACCATACACATTTTTATTTTCTAGAAATATCAACAACAAATGAGTGTAAGAGCTAGTAGACTTATTTCTTCTTCATTCCCTGTGGGATCGACCTTAACTGTTGTTAAGTTCTGTAATTGATTTCGACCATTTATACTTTTTGAGTGAAGTGTAAGTTTGGATGAATTAATTTTTCATGGAATTCATCTTCTTTTTGATTACCCATGCATGTAAAATCTTTTATCACTTGTGCCTGTAAATGTAATCTTTCACGCAGTGGAATGCTTGTATATCTCCATCCAAGTTCATTTTTCTTGGTTAAAATTGTGAGTTGCAGTTAGCTGTCATTATTATTGATTGAAAGGTTAAGATGGAATTCTCTAAGCACTTTTAATAGATTATAAGTTATCTTAATTAGTGGTCCTTCATTAAGCGTACTGATTTTAGAATATGCTAAATTAAAATGTTAAAAAAATATGTTATATTTCAAATAAATAAAAGTACTTTTATTTTTTTGAATAATCCTATAGAAAGTGATTTAACACATTATTTTTTTTTCTAAAGTATCCACACTTCATGAAGTCAACTATCAAAGTGAGTGATACTGAAGATGTATTTTTTCAGCAACAAAGAAGGCATAAGGATACATTTTTGTTATAAGTTATAATTAAGTTATTTTAAACTAAAAAACATAATTCAATGGTCATTTTATTTAAATTTCTCATTGTTGTGCAACAAAAAAAAGGAATCGGAGTTCTAACTAAAATAAGCAGGCTTCCATGTAGCTCCCAAAGGCCCATCACTTTCGAATTTTTTTGTGGGTCATTCAAGCTTGAATATCTCTGTTTTAGGGTAGTTGTCAATTTTATCTTTTGAAATGATGATTTTATTTTTTATCTTTAAACATATTAAGTAATTAAAAATCAATTTGTCCATCATACCCTTGACATTAAAATAAATATCGCATGACACAATTTATTTCATACGAGGAAAAAAAATTTAGAAGGAAACATTCTCATCACACAAATTATGTCTTACACATCATAAATTTAATTTCAGAACATTATGCCTTAAAACCATAAACTTATCTCTTAGTGACATAATATTACATACGATTAATTTTAAAACCATAAACTTATCTCTTAGTGACATCAATTATCCTAATGAACTTTTGTTAAATAAGATAAAAGTTCTCTAAACACATATTGGAAAAGATAAAATGTTCTCTATACTTATATTAAACAAGTAACTTATGCTCTCCGAATTAGATACTACATAACTCATGTCGAACAAGACAACTTTTTTCTAAATTTCTGCATTCCATAATTAGGACATAACAAAAAATACTTTGATATACAAATTTTAATTAAATCAAAAACTCAATTTAAAGGAAAAATCTAAATACCACAATTAAAAAATGATTTATCTACGCAAAAACATGTTTATTTGGGCAATGTTAGAAGAGCCCATCATATAATTGAGTTTTGGCACACATTGGAAGAGCCTTATCATACGAGTGAGTCAAAAACTTGATAGTTCGGATATAGGGTAGACAGGGTAAAAATTTGAGGAAAGCAATCAGAGGAGGAGGCGGAGGTGGAGGTGGAGGCAGAGACTGAGACAAGAAGGAACAAAGCAATGAAATCTCTGGGATGGAGATATGTTATAATAATATCATGAACTTTTTTTGAGGCAACCATGGATTCTATCTTATTCATCGCACTGAACTTCACTACAAGGTCTTATGATCTTGTTTTTCTTATTCTATGCTTGTTTGTTTATGCGAAAGAGAGATCATATGTATAAATTATTGTTACATTATTGTAGGGTGTGTGGAATGAGATATTGAAGAAGTTTGAGGAGGAGCCCAAAATAAAGCGAAGTATGGAGACACATACATTCGCTCAATCAGTTGTCGCCCTCTTGAGAGATAGGTACTTCTAAACATCGATTTTCTAATATCTTCACATTTTGTAGATTATACCTTAGATAAGCTTTGAAGTATTTAGATTCTTGTGTATCTGGTTGATTATGATTTGAAAATTCAAACCAGATTGCACACTCCAATAACAAGGAATAATTGAGTATGCAATTGATGTTTTGGAATTTAGGGTGAATTTCTTGGGTCAAGCTTATGTCTTGTTGATAATAACTTATGTTTTTGCGCTGAAGTACAATGTGTTTAGTAGATATCTTACTTGGAAATCATATAACATGAGGGTCTTATTTAGGTCTTGTTCATGCTAAAATGTAATATATTGTTAAGTTTGACCATTGTGAAATATGAATTTTGAGTCATGGATAATTAATTGTCTTTAATCATAATTTACTTTCTAAGATCAGGTGATCAATCAATATGCTTATATATTATTTCTAGTATTCAACATAAAAATATAGTGTGTGCGTAAAAAACAATGGTTGCTCAAGCGCCTAGTAACATGGATTTAGGTCTCCACTATACCCTACTATGATAAAAACCATAGAAGTCAAGAGAGGAGGTGTCGACTCATGTTTATAAAATGAAATAATTTCTCTGTGTTTTTTTAATGGAGTTAAAAATATCCTATAAAATATGATGTGTCCAATTCATACAAGTTTGGGTAGGTTATTATAGTGTTCATGAAAGTGTGAAGTGGAAAAAAGTAGCAAGACTTGCTTTGCTTAAACAATAATTGTAAGCGAAGTGTTGTGTTTATTGAAGTGAAGCACAATTTAACTAAGAAAAGACCAACATAAAGTAAAGAGGATAGTTCAAATTATAAGCTAAAAAGTAGATATCACAAAATCAAATTTATTAATGGTTAAACATTTATTTCTTGTTCTTCTAAATGATCTACTTGGAAATGGTTGTTAGAATCCTGTATTATCCCTTACCATTATATTCCTCATCATTTTATTCAACTCCAATATAATCTCCCTTATAAAAGTCTCTTTCACAGTTATCTGGTAAATCCATATCACAGTTATAATAAATGAGTGATTGGTTCAAACTTACTAATGCATTGAGGCCCTTACATTGTAAAGCTCCTCTTCACGCTTAAAGTGGTGAAGCGAGTACTTTCCTAAATACTGGGTTAATGGCCCACTCAGTCATTAAATCTGTCCATCTTTATCTGTACATATTCAGTCTATTTAAAAGTTAGATTGTTATGGTTGCGTTTGTGAGCAAGTCGTATGTTTGAAAGAAAGCCAATTATATTAAGTATTTAATAATTTTTTTAGTAGCTTTATTTATTTTATTATAAAATAGGATTTTTTAAAATTTTGTTTCATAAGGATTAGGCTTAGAAATTGTTATTTTTCTAGAAGACGATTTATCTTTCTTAATTTCATAAGGATTAGACTTCTCACTGGTGTAGTAAGACTCCCTATTTAAAAGAAATTTTGTGGAATAAAACATGTCATAGTTTAATTTTAAAAAAACATGTTATTGGAGTTACCTCATCCATTGAAATCTTATGTTTCAATATTTCTTTAATGAGTTGAAGTTATATTGAATATAGATTGTTCTAGGAATTCGAACAAAGAAAAAGAAAACTCAAAGTAAACTGATTTATATTTTCCTGATCATCGTCCTATGACTTGATTCGTCTCTAGAACTCCTAATAATTTGGTATCGAGGCCTGACACAATGAGGTCATTTCCATATTCAAAGAAGAACATGGAATCCATACTAGCCACTATAATATGTATAGTTGAATAGAATTAGTGATGGCAATGGGGCAGTTTTGGGTGGGGCCGGACCGGGTTGAGCTTAACCCGTAAAATTTTTAATCCGCCCCGCAATGAACAACCCCGCATAACATTAAAGTTTTGTGTAGTCTTGATTCGTAACTCAATTGAGGTCTTTTATTGACCTAGTGACTGATCAAAGAAATTTCGTATGCACTAATTATTATTTTTTATTTCAATGAGGGCGGCACACTTAATTATAGGGTAGTTCTCTACAAGATGATGGAATCTCTGTAATACAAGTTTTTTTCTAATATCTATTAACTTCACTCGCAAATTAAGTATTCCAAGAGAAATTGAGCTAGATTTTTCAGCAAGATCCACACATTTATTGAAACTGAGTACCATTTTTTATCGAGAGCACATACACAAATGGAGCTCCTTTCTTGTATAAAACAAAATAAATTTTACATAATTACATTAGCTTTATAGGGTACTTCCCCAAATTTGATTTATTCCTTTTCTTGCTCCAATTTTGTGTCACCTTACTTACAAATCAATTGAAATCTTTTATAAGACTATGAAAATGATGGATCAAATAAAAACCTCGTGTACTCATTATGCCACTTCGATCGCAAAGTAAAACAAATAGATTGAATCTAAAGACAGATGCAAAACAACTATGCACTTACATTAATTTAATTATATAACGTTAATTTCTTTTATGGGTAAATTTTCTCCTAATGTGATTAAGTAAAAATATATGTACAACTCTATCTCAATTAACCTTTATAATATGGTTGTACATATCTAATTAGTTGCATCCCCCATCCCTCTGGGTTAAATTTAGTAAACTGCGTTAGAAAGGTATGAAGCATATGCAAGATAGTAATGGAGAAAAAAACTAGTATCTTCAGAACATAGCTATATGAAGCTATAGTAATAAGAAAATGTATCAAGGTCCCCTTGATCGTGGGTGGCAGAGGATCGTGGCCTCACGAACGTTGTAAGGGATTGCACAAATACAGGCACCGTGAACGCACTACTAGGCTACCTGGCCTTCATGAACATTACATAAAGCCCCGAATGTGAAGGACATTTTTCTACCAAATTCGATATTCTGGACTAAATAAAGCAGTAGAAACACCATATGAGTTCATCCTAACAAAAAGTAGGCCCTACACCAAAACTACATCTAAAGCTAAAATCCACAATGGGCCTCAAAATTAGATCGAAAGCCTCAAAATCTGCACGAAGGATCATTCTAGACTAAACTAGACATTCCAGAGCGATTTAGATATTCTCATTTAGGAATTTGTAACAAGAATGCGGACCAAGGTCAAACTTAGGACAATACTTAAAAGTTAACATATCTAATTGCACAGACTTATGCTTAAAGTATCAAGAGTCGAACTGACCATGCCACCTTCCTTGAACAAACCTTTCGGAGTTGATGGAACTATCTGAATTATATTACAAGGTTATCATCCCAAACTTTTAATTGAAATAAATTTTTCAAGGTTCCAAAGATCTGAAATACAAAAATTTGCATAAAAACCAAATGTACAACCAAATGACCCAATCGTTAGTCCCAAAATATAATAAATAATGTATCGTCGCTACAGGAAAGTTGTAATACCCAGATTCAAAAAATTAGAATAGTAACATGTTCCAGAAGTTGTAGGTGCCACCAAAAGAGGCCACCCATGATTAGTGGATAGGAGCACGGACTGTAGGTCTGGTTCGTGGTTGGTCACCCTAGAACTGGCCAAAAAGTCCAGAACCACGGCCTAGACTACGGACCCTCGGTCAGACCACGATTTGTGGTTGAGGGCCTATAGTTCAAGATCCCAGTTCTAACTCTCTGTGCTAGATGACAGACCACCAGGACGGATTGTCGATCAAACCACAGTTTGTCAATCAGGGTCCATAGGTCGATAGTAGGCGATTATCTTAGGGGTAGTTAGGTCTTTTCCAACTTATTTGATCCCTAAACTACGTTGTTTTACACATTTTAAGCCTAATATTCAAGTTAGAACATACCCTAAATGATTACTCACCTAAACTTAGGGAAAATTTATAAGACAGAGGCACCAGATTCCCATGAACAAGCAGAGGCATTCTTTAAGTATCAGCTCTAAAATCCAAAGGATTTCTTCGTGAATTTTGTCACCAGGTATGTGGTAGTTAAATAGTGGATTCCTTTCGTCCAATAGGTCCCTAGAATTCAGTCAGATTCTTAATTCTCCATATTTTTTTCAGACCTAAGGGTTCTAAAAACTTGGATAGTTAATGCTATTTAGCTGTTGTAGTATCCTAAATCGAATTAGCTTAATTCTTGGAAAGTTTTCTTAGTTCCTTGAATGAAGATCACAACGCTAGTTTGTTTGAACTCTCTTAGTTCATGAATTATACTTGCTAGGTTAGTTAAACATATAACCATGCTCCAGATTTGGAATGTTACATTATCAGTACATAAGTGTTGCATTCTCAGATTTGCATGTCCGAACTTTGAGATATCCAATATTTTAGTTATGTTGCGTCAAATATATTTTTAGTTGGGATTAGGTTTAGCATTAAGTGGGACTAGGATTCAGTGTACCCTGATAGACCCATAACTACATGCCCTTGTAGGATTATAAGTCACCTTTGTTGGGCATCAGATTTAGTGATCACGCCAATCATTCCTTCATACCCCTGGTAAGGTATATTGGGTCCTTTCGTTGGGGCGTATACATTGGACTCCACGCTTAGCTCACCTGGTTTATGTTGGTTAATACTAGCTCCCATAGTCAGACTCTTAGTGCATTTGACCAGGTTTTCAACATTTATTTCAGTTTACAATTCAACATATTATCTTCATGATTAACACTTGGTCACTACACTGAGTTCAGTTATTGTCAGCTATACTTTAGTACATACATTTATCTTATTTCATATTATATCATTGCTCAGTTTTGCATTGTCCAACTTATATATTTGTTCAGTTTAGTATCTATAGCCTACATGCTCAGTACATTCCAATAGTGACACATACTGTGTGCTACATCCTTTCATGATGTAGGTTAAGGTACTCAGCATCCAAATCACGCTTAGATCAATTCTCGATCTACATTCAGCAGCTTTAGTGGTGAGTCCTCACATTTCGAGGACAATAGATATGCTTTCCATTTCAATCTTTACTTTCAGTTTCTGTTAGAGTTAGCTGGGGCATGTCCTAGCAACTGAACTCAGTTAGAGGCTTCTCATACATAGTATTTGAATTAACTTGACTTATAAAGTTTCTATTTCATTATTATTAAACTCTTAGTATGTTTATTTTATTTAGACAAGTTGGGTATTCCCTATATTCAGTTATCTATCATTTTAACTTCTGTATAGTATATATTTTATTTAGTTATTATTATTATGCTTGATATATGTTAGACACATAGTTAGATTGGGGTCACTCGTGATCCTAGATCTCATGTTACGTCAAGGGGGTAGACTCGGGGCATGATAAACTTGGTATCATAGCATTAGGTTCAAGAGTCTGAGGATGTTTGAAAGCCACACTAAGTAGAGTCTCTTTCATGGGTGTGAAGCGCAAAACATGTATGAGTGGGAGGCAACAGAGTGTTTTAATAAAAAATTCACTTTCTTTGCGACTCTTATTGTGCGTGAGGTATGATGCAATTTCTCTGTTCTAATATTTTGTTATGCTCTTTAGATCATGGCTTCCCGTAGAGCTAAAACATATAATGCTAATGCACGGAATGCTAATGCAGTTCCTCGTATCTCAAACCATGAGGTTATGAATGCAAAATTTCAGAATGTTATTTAGCTCTTGGCTTAGAGTGTGGCTAACTAGAATAATCAATAGGCCCATTCCTTTCAATTTTGAATGGTGAATCAGCTACAGCTAGGGTTTAGGCTATTTTTTTATGAATCTGCCTAAATTTTTAGGGTCGCAGGTTGATCAGGACCAAAATATCTTCATTGATGAGGTCAAGAAGATTTTTGGGGTGATACAAGTGACTAGAAATGATAGGGTGGAGTTGGCATCCTACCAGTTTAAGGATGTGACTCATATTTTGTTCACTAAGTGGAAAAACAATAGGTGTGCAGATGCATATCCTATAACTTGGGATTGTTTTACTATAGCTTTTCTAGATAGGTTCTTCCCAAGAGAGTTGAGGGAGGCTAAAGGTCAGAAGTTTATGACTTTGAGGTAGGGAAAAATGTCAGTCCAAGAGTACAGATTGAGGTTCACTCATCTCTCCACGTATACTCCACATATGATTGTTGATCCAAGGGCACAAATGAGCAAGTTCTTGTTTAAGGTATGGGATTTGGTGAACACCGAGTGTAGGAATTCTATGCTATTCGAGGATATGGATATCTCCAGGCTAATGACTCACGCTCAGTAGGTTAAGGGAGATAAGCTTAGGGAAATGGCTAAGGATAATAAAAAGGCAAGAATATTTAACTATGAGTATTGTCAGCATAAGTCAGGCAGTGCAAATCGCTCATTGTTTCAGTAGAAATCTACATACCTAGCACCTTCTTCAGCTTGTGCTCCATCCCCCAGGTGTCGACAGGTTCAGAAAGGTAGGGAACCAAGCTCTAAGTCTTAAGAGAGTGCTTTTGGTAATAGGACATTTCCAACATCCCCAAAGTGTGGTAAGAAATATCTGTGTCAGTGTTTGGCTATTATAGAAGGGTGTTTTCGGCATGGTCAAACTTATCATAGGTTGAATGATTTCCCTTTTACCAGGTTGGGGAAAGGAGGTTACAACAATAGGGCTCAATCTACAGTTCCAGCAGCACCAATAGGTCACCCAACTTCGCAGGGTGCTTCATTTGGTACAAATGGCGGTTAGCACCAAAATAGGTTGTATGCTCTCAAGTCTCGCAAGGACAAGAAGGATTCTCCTGATGTGGCCACTGGTACATTACAAGTCTTTCATTTAGTTGTTTATGAATTATTAGATCCAGGGGCTACTCTATCTTTAGTAACTCCGTATACACTAAACTTCGATGTCAGTCCAGAATATCTATGAGAACCCTTCTCAGTCTCTACTCCAGTTGGTGACCCAGTTGTAGTTAGATGGGTATACAGAAATTTCCCTGTTACAGTCTCTTAGAAAGTCACCTCATCAGACCTTGGAGAGTTATAAATGCTAGATTTAGATATCATTTTATGCATGGATTGGCAATATTCCTATTATTCCTTAGTCGATTGTAGAACTAGAATCATTTGGTTTCAGCATCCATGCGAGCTAATCTTAGAGTTGAAGGATAGTAGCTCAATGCCTATGGGTCGATTTATCTATTTCCTTAAGGCTAAAAAGATGATCTCTAAATGGTATATCTATCATCTTGTTTGGGTCAAGGATTCAAACTCCAAAACCTCAACGCTTGAGTCAGTCCTAGTAGTAAATGAGTTTCCAAAAGTGTTTCCAAAAGATCTTCTTGGAGTTTCTCCTGAAAGGGAAATTGATTTCCGAATAGATCTCCTTACAAATACCCATCCCATTTCGATTCCTCCTTATAGAATGGCTCTAACTATGCTTAAGGAATTAAAGAATAGCTGAAAGACCTTCTAGATAAGGGTTTCTCAGACCTAGTATCTCTCCATGGGGTGTTCTAGTGTTATTCGTGAAAAAGAAAGATGGTGACATCAGGGTGCTAGTTGAACAAAGTCACAATGAAGAATAAGTATCCCATCCCCAAGATTGATAATTTGTTTGACCAATTTCAGGGTGCTAGTTGCTTTTCTATGATAGACCTCAAATCTGGCTATAATCAGCTTAAAGTTAGAGATAGTAACATCACAGAGATAACCTTTAGAACTCGGTATGGTCACTATGAATTTGTAGTTATGTCTTTTGAACAAACCAATGCTACAGAACCTTTCATAGACTTAATGAATGGGGTGTTAAAATAGTATATGCACTTGTTCGTTGGCATCTTTATTAATGATATCCTCATTTATTCTCAGAGTGAGGAAGAGCATGCGACTCATCCAAGAGTTGTTGTGTAAACTATCAAAGATCAACAACTATTCACTAAGTTTAACAAAATTTGAATTCTGGTTACAGTCGACCACTTTCCTTGGGCATGTGTTATCTAGGAAAGGGATCTAAGTAGATTCTCCGAAAATTAATGTGGTACAACATTGGCCCAGACCCACCTCTCCAACATATATCAAAAGTTTCTTGGGTTTGGCTAGTTATTATAGAAAATTTGTGGAAGGATTTTCATCCATAGCTTCCCTATTTACCAAGTTGACCTAGAAAAGGGATAAGTTCCAATGGTCAGGTGAGTGTGAGAAAAGCTTTTCAGGACTGAAGACTAGGTTGACTACAACTTCTATCTTGACTTTACCAGATGGTTTAGATGGTTATGTGATTTATTGTTATGCATCTAGAGTCATCCTAGGTTGTGTGTTGATGTAGCAAGGTAAGGTTATAGTGTATTCTTCCAGACAACTTAAGGTCCATGAGAAGAACTACTTGACTCATGACCTCGAGCATGTTGTTGTAGTATTTGCCCTAAAGAATTGGAGACAGTACTTGTATGGTGTTCATGTGGGTGTGTTCGTAGATCATAAGAACCTCCAGTATGTGTTCACCCATAAAGAGTTGAATTATCGTTAGAGGAGATGTCTTGAATTCCTCAAAGACTATGACATAAATGTGCTTTACCATCTTGGTAAGGCCAATGTAATGGTTGATGCTCTCAGCAGACTGTCTATGGATAGTGTAGCTCATGTTGAGGAAGAAAAGAAAGAGTTAGCCAAAGATGTTCACCGGCTTGCTCGCTTAGGAGTTTGCCTTACTGGCATATCAAATGGTGGTGTGATAGTTCAGAATGGATCAGAATCTTTAGTGATAGAAGAGGTTAAGGAAAAATAAGATAGTGATCCTATATTGCTTCATTTTAAAAGTACAGTTCATTAGCAGAAAGTCGAGGTTTTCTCCCAAAGGGTAGATGGTGTGCTTCGTTACCATGTTTGCTTATGTATTCCTAAGGTGGCTGAGTTGAGGCAGCATAGCCTTACCGAAGCCCAAAACTCTAAGTTTTCTATTCTTCTAGGTGCCATTAAGATGTATTGTGATATATGGAAGTCTTTTGGTGGAACAACATAAAGAGGGATATAGTAGACTTTATGGGTAAGTGTCCTATTTGTGAACAAGTTAAGGTAGAACATTAGTAATCAAGAGGTATGACTCAAGAAATTAACATTCTTACATGGAAGTGGGAAGTGATAAACATGGACTTCATTATGGGTTTACCTCGTATTCGTAGACAACATGACTCTATTTGGGCTATAGTAGACAGAGTTACTAAATTCGCTCACTTCTTAGCTGTCAAGATTATAGATTCAGCAGAGGACTACGCCAAACTCAACATCAATATGATAGTAAATTTATGTGGGGTTCCCTTGTCTATTATCTCAGATAGAGGTACTTAGTTTACCTCTCATTTCTAGAAATCATTTCAGAAAGGTTTGGGTACGGGGGTAAATCTCAGTACGATATTTCATCCACAAATGGTTGGTAAGGTAGAGCATACCATTCAGACCTTAGAGGATATGTTGAGAGCCTGTGTGACTGATTTCAATGGAAATTAGGATGATCACCTATCTCTCATAAAGTTTGAATATAATAATAGCCTCTATTCCAGTATCCCATATGAGGCACTACATGGGCATAGATACAGGTCCTTGATTGGTTGCTTTGAACTAGGTGAAGTAGGATTGGGCCAAATTTGATTCAGAAGGCTATGGAAAAATTTCAACTCATTAGAGATAGACTAAAGACAGCATAGAGTCATCAGAAGTCGTATGAAAATGTGATGAGAAGGGACTTAGAGTTTGAGATATATGATTGGGTATTTTCTTGAAAGTGTCACCTATGAAGGGGGTGATGAGATTTGGCAAGAAAGGGAAGCTCAGTCCTATATATGTAGGTCCTTACAGAATCCTAAAAAGGGTTGGTAATATGGCTTATGAGTTAGAATTGCCAACGAAACTAGCAACGGTTCATCCAGTCTTTCATATTTCCTTGTTGAAGAGGTGTGTGGGTGATCAGGCATCAATAGTACCATTAGAGAGTGTGGTTGTGATAGATAGTCTCACTTATGAAGAGGTACCAGTTGAGATTCTTGACCGTCAGGTTGGCAGGTTAAGAAATAAGGTAGTCACTTTAGTGAATGTTTTGTGGAGGAGTTAGTCTATAGAGGGAGCTACTTGGTAAGCAGAAGCAGCCATGATGGCCAAGTATCCTCACCTCCTTCCTTCCGATTGCATTTCAACTTTAGGTAATAGTTTCTCTCCAATCTTTCAGTTTACTTTTGCATACATTCAGTCTCAGTACCTTGTTCCTCCAATTATTATTGTATTTCAGCATGTTTGCATGACTCTTAGAACTCAATTCAGTTAGATTTCAGTTCTAGTACTTAGTGGTAGGGATTGCATCTCCTTCCCTCCATACTCAGCGTTTTTATACTTCATTTGAGGATGAATGTTCCTAAGGGGGAGATAATGTAACACCCTAGATTTGAGAAAGGGGAATAACAACATTTTCCAAAAGTTGCAGGTGCCATTGACGGAGGTAACCCACGGCCTGTGGATGGGGCCACGGACCGTAGGTTTGGTCTGTGATTGGTCACCCTAGCACTGCCCAGGAAGTCCAGGACCTCGACCTAACCTACCGACCATCAGTCAGACCATAATTCATGTTTGAGGGCCTGTGGTTTATGATCCCAGTTCCAGCTCTCTGAGCAAGACGATGCACAATGAGAACAAACCGTTGATAAGACCACGGTCCGTCGGTCAGTGTCCGTAGGTTGGCAGTTGAAAATTAGCTTAGTTATAGTTGGGTTTTTTCCTAATTATATTATCCCTAAACTACATCGTTTACTCAGTTTAAGCATAATATTATAGTCCAAACCTACCCTAAACTATTTTTCACCTGAACTTAGAGCAAATTGAGAAGCAAGAGGCATAGTTTCCCAAGAACAAGTAGAGGCGTCCTTCAAGTTTCATCACCTGGTAGGTGGGATTTCACTAGTGGATTCCTTTCGTCTACTATGTACCTAAAATTCAGCGAGATTCTTGATTCTCGATATTTTGTTCAAACCTAGGGTTTCTAAAACCTTAGATAATTGTTGTCATTTAGCTATTATAGTATCCGAAATAGAATTAGCTTGATTCTTTGAAAGTTTTCTTAGTTCCTTGAATGAAACTCAAAACAATAGTTTGTATGAATTCTCTTAGTTTATGAATTATACTTGCTAGGTCAAATAAACCGATAACCATGCTGTAGATTTCGAATTTTACATTATTAGTACATAAATGTTGCATTATCAGATTTGCATGTCAGAACTTTGAGCTATCAAGTATTTCTGTTTTGTTGTGTCAGCTATATTTTTAGTTGGGAGTAGGCTTAGCACCAAGTTGGAGTAGGGTTCAGCATACCCTCATAGTCCAAGAATTACGTGCCTCTGTAGGATTAAAAGTCCCGTCTATTGGGCACCATATTTAGTGATCACACATGTCATGCATTTATACCCCTAACAACACATATTGGGTCCTTTTGATATGGCATATACATTGGACTCGACGTTTAGCTCACGTGGTTTATGTCAGTTAATAGTAGTTTCCAAAGTCAAACTCTGAGTGCATTTCACTAGGTTTTCAACATTTATATCTATTTATAGTTCAACATGTTATCACCATGATTAACAATTGGTCATTGCATTCAGTTCGGTTCTGTCATGAGCTAAGGCAAGCCACTATATGCGACACAGCGTATTTGACCCCGAATGTGGTCTCACACAAGCCTAATAGGATTTCATTGCATAAGATACTTAGAAATAGTGCGGAATTTAAAACTTTTCTTTTAAAACCATACAATAAAAATACTCATTTAAGACATTCGAAAGTAGTGGAAGTCTACTGTCTCACATGACCATCTAAAACAACATCTTGAAAACTAAAGTAGGGACACAACCCTTTACAGTCAAAAGACTAACAAATGTCTATTACATGAAAAGAAAGGAAACATCAACTACTTGTCCTCGATCTATGAGGTCATACCACTAAGTCTTGGAGAATCTCAATTCCAACCTTCCACTAAAGAGAATCACTCAATTGCCGGAACCTACACTTGTAGTAAACATAGAAGAATATGGCTTAGCACAATTATGTACTTGGTATGATAGCCATGCAAAGACCATGCTTAAAACGGGCATTTTATTTGAAAGTCATGATATATGCCATTTTGGGAAAATTTCATGAACATAAGCATAAGAGGCATATTATAAGACATAATCAACATAAAAGTCACTTCTTCACGTTAGAGACAAAATCAACATTTAAACTATTACCTTCACATTAAGCCTTCACATCAAGTAACCCTCAAGCTACACTTTGTGCAATCTATGTATAGCATCCCATACCACTATCAACACTAAGTACCACCTCAAGGTCACCAAAAGTGACCTCACCATTCAGCCTTTCCATGTTTACACCATACTCATACAAAAGAGACATAAACATTTTATAAGTCATATCAACATATTTGGAAACATCATTTAGGCCAACCCTAAGTCATACTTGTGCAATGTATGAGTAGAATCCCATAACACTACTCACACTAAGTACTCCTTTTGAGTCACCATAGACAAGGCACATTCATATTCAACAAGTCATAACAAGGAAATAACTCATAATACCATCCAAGTAAAGCATGCATCATAACATATAAATATTTAAGTCAAAATTCTTCATTAGCTTCATTTAAAACACCCTCATTCATTAGGCTAGCATTAAACCAACATTCCAATTACATCATCATAAGAGCACATTCATTACACTTAACATTATAAATGAACACACCACAACCCCTCTCAAAGCCTACTTGTGCAATGCATGGATGTCATCCCATACTACCACTCACACTATGTAGTGTGTTCTTGAGAAGCCATAGTTCATTAACATTCTCTGTGGGGGTATGACTTAACCAATATAGATCATGTGTGAAATTCATTGAATCCCGGTGTCACCCTCACCGAATAAGGGATTCCTACTTGCCTAAGGTAGGACCATTATTTTTAGCTTAGGTGGATCCACTAGCTAGACCTATGTGGGCACATAGTTTAAGGGATTGGGAGATTGTTACTACATACCCCACCTCAACTCACAGATGAGCACCCATCTCAAGAGATTGAAACTAGATACCCTGCCTCAATTCATGGATGAGCATCCATCTTAAGCCATATCAACAAGATACTTAGCATTATTTCCCATAGAATACTTAACATTCATTACATTCTGGGATAAGGGATTGTTACTAGATACTCCGCCTCAACTCATGGATGAGTATCCATCCCAAACCAATATTCATTCATTGGAAAGCTCATAGATTCAAAGATGAGAATAGCCTTTCACCTAAGAACCCCTATATTGTGAGAAAGTCCTTTCACAACATGTCATTATAATTCATTAGAGTGTAATTGAGAATAGCCTTTCAATTAATACTTCATCATTAACATTATGATAGAAATTCATTCATTAGTCATTCATGAGTGTGTGTGTGTATGTGAGAATAACCTTTCACATAGAACCTCATCATTCATAAGCTTTCAATACTAGCACAATTCCATTCTGAATATCATCATAATACATTCATTGAGATCAGACACATATACATCACATCATAAATATACATAGATCCTTCATGCACTTTCCTTAATAGTCTATGAACCAATATCAACCCATAAATCCAAGTTACTACAATAGATAATGGATCTAACATGATTCAATAACTAATTCAATATAAACATAGACAATTCAACATAATTACATAATCAATCAATTCCCATTCACAAATCAAAACTTAAGAATTTAGGGGAAAACATGGGTTCAAGGGATAAATAATCTTAATTCATCTTTAAATCCACAATTCATTCATAATTCAATGCAATAAATCCTTTATAAAACGCTTACAATGAAACTCATACATAGATTGATAACTAAGGTCGTTTTTGGGAAAATATTGGAGACTTGAAATCACTTTTGAAATTGGCTCCTTGAAAGAAACTAAGTCAAGGATGAAGACTACCATACCTTTAGTGGCTGAAATCCACGAAAATCCCTATAAAAACTTGAAGTCTTGACCTTGAGAGCTTGAATCCTTCACCTCCAATGGAGGTTTCTAGAGAGAGAACTTTTCAAATGAGAGGTTTCTAATTTTGGGGTGTTTTGAAATACTGAAATCAAAATAGAGTTTAATACTTTAAAAGCTCTTAAAATACTGTAATTAACCTAAAATAACCGTCCATTAACAAAGCTAATCATAAAAGGAGTTTACCAAATAGTCCTTACCTTAGCCGAGCCAAAGGAGAAAACCCAGCAGTGACTCACGACCACCACCCATGGACCGTGGGTGGGACCATGAGCCCTTCTGGCTTTCCATGGTCTGGGTAGCGCTTGCTAATTTTTGGGCCTGAACTATGTAGGCCATCCACAGGGCATGGATGGACCTACACGGCGTGGTCCCTTTCCGTATGTCACC
Source organism: Solanum bulbocastanum (assembly GCA_037074985.1). NCBI lineage: Eukaryota > Viridiplantae > Streptophyta > Magnoliopsida > Solanales > Solanaceae > Solanum > Solanum bulbocastanum. Next base: position 15,385,069 of record CM073602.1, on the reverse strand, counting down.
AAACTTTAGGCAACTTTCTTTTTCTTTGGGGTCTTGGGGGTTGGGCTTTAGTGTCCCCCTGAAGGACCCTTGGTTGGTCTTTGGGGGGTCATACCTTGACTTTTAACCCCTAAAATCCTCAACCAAACCTCGGGACAACATTTTTCGACATGTAACCTCATAACAACTCAAAGATACACAAGTTAGGCTCTAGATTCACCTATTCGTTTTACGAGTTGTTACATTATCCCCCAGTTTAGAACATTCATCCTCGAATGACACCTTAAACATAATAAGGGGTTAAAGACTCAAGACTAGCACCCCATCACGTATGCAACATCATAAACAATGCACAAAACTAGGAGGAAACTTCAAGGCCGCATCAAAAAGCTCAATGCAACAAAAGAAGGTAGGAACTACGTCTACAAACTAATTATGCATCATAACCTCAACATTACTCATTTCATTGGAGGCATTATCTTCTCCAACTCATATCATGCTCATTGCAACATCATTAAGCACATTATGTCATTTCTTCATAAAAAGCACATTTAGGTATGTTCAACATTTCACCTCATGAAGCATATAGACAACTCATACTAAATGTAATTCAACAAGAGCAACATAATTCATAAAAACTCATATTCTCATTTCAACATAAACTCATCAAGAACATGCATAACATAAGGGGACCATGGAAACACAGAATCAGACATGACTCCAAAATATGAAACGAGCTACAAGGAACTCTTGGTCTCAAGCTTGAATAAGAATAGAAGGAAAGAGATAAGGATATCAAACCTCTCACAACCTTACTATTCAAAATACTATCCCCCACTTATGACAAACCCTAACTAAGGCTAACATGAAAACAAACATAGGAACCTCAACATAACATTCACAACCAAAAAGGAACTATCACATACCGATGCCTACATCTGGACTAGCTCCTTTGTCCTTGTTAGCTTGAAGCACATACAAACAGTTTCTCTTTGGAGCATTAGGATCCGGGCCATCACGAGAAGCTTGTTTGGTCTCTTTTTCTTTTGCCAAGAGTGTTGGCCAATCTCTCATCTTATAACCCTTCTTCCTACACCCAAATAAGCCATCTGTGTCAACAAGGCACTTACCTAAATGTTGCTTCCCACACTCAGCACATATAGATATTTCAAAAGAAGAACAGCTTCCATTCCCTTCTTGAGATTTAGGGTTAGACACCCTGTCATTGTTGAGCGTAGGGGAATCTTGGTTGTAGAACCTCTTTTTGGACCTTGGTTGACTTTGTTCATTGGACCTAGACCTCTTCATCTCCCTATTCTTTATCTCAAGTTTGGACTCCTCAATAGATTAAACATACAAAATAAGTCTAGAAATGTTCATGTCATCATGGAGAATTGACGTACCGCACTCTTCCTTAACTACATCGGATACACTAGTCACAAACCTACTCATCTCATCCCTAGGGTTGGACACCAACGATGGAGCATACTTAGACAATAGGGTACATTTCAAGGAATACTCCTCCACACTTATGCTACCTTGCCTAAGATTTATAAACTCCTCCACCTTAACTTCTCTCTTAGCACGGGGAAAGTACTTACTAGGGAAAGCTTGCTTAAACTCTTCCCATTCTATAGGACCCGCTCCTACCGGCCTATTGCTTTTCCATTGAGTGAACCAAACTTGGGCAACATCTTTCAATTGATAGGAATCTAGTTCCATTTTTTTCCATATAAGTCACCCCCATAGCATTCACTATCTTATACACCTTATTCAAAAACTCTTGGGGATCCTCTCCCACCTTGGAACCTAGAAACACCAAAGGATTAATCCTCACAAAGTCCCTCAACCTAGAACCCATAGTACTCTCATTAGCATTCACTCTAGGCCCTATACACCAATTAACTTAGGCCGTCATAGGTTGAGCTAAGGTTAGAAAAGCGGACCTAATATCTTCATTAGTCATGGCCAGAGCATCAACCAGAACTTGATTGCCTTGAGGAACTTTGTCACCTTGAGGACCTTGGGGATCTTAGAGAGGAACTCCCTCATTCACAATCTCTTTTTCCACTCTTTTTGCAAGCATTCTTCTTTTATTCATATCCTATAAACACAAGATATGGATTAGGAAAAGGACACTTGTAGAGCTAAACTCTAATGCAAGACTTCAAGAATATGAAATAAGTGTAACTTCCAAATGTCCTATAGCCTCTTGCTCATAGATGTGTCGCGACTCATACCGATGAAAAAGACTATATTAAACATGGCTTCTGAGATATCAATCCTAAAACCATTCCCAAAACCTTGTGCTCTAATACCATGTTTGTCACAACCCAAGGCTAGCCCCTAGATGCGACACGACGTACCTGACCCCAAAGGGGTCTCATACAAGCTCATAGCATTTCATTGCATAAGATACTTAGAGGTAGTGCGAAATTTAAAACTTTTCTTTTAAAACCATACAATCAAAATACTCATTTAAAAGATTCGAAAGTAGCGAAAGTCTATTGTTTCACATGGATATCTAAAACAACATCTTGAAAACTAAATTAGGGACACGACCATTTAGAATCGAAAGAGCAACAAATGTTTATTACATAAAAAGAAAGAAAGCATGAACTACTTGTCCTTGATCTATGAGGACATACCACTTAGTCATCGAGAATCTCAATTCCAAGCTTCAACTAAAGAGAATCACTCAATTGCTGGAACCTACACTTGTAGTAAACATAAAAGAATATGGGTTAGCACAATTAAGTACTTCGTATGATAGCCATGAGAAAACCATGCTTAGAATGGACATTTTAATTGAAAGTCATGATATATGCCATTTGGGGAAACTTAATGAACATAAGCATTAGAGGCATATTATAAGACATAATCAATATACAAGTCAGTTTCTCACATTAGAGACAAAATCAAAATATAAACCATTACCTTCTCTTTAAGCCTTCACCTCAAGTAACCCTCAAGCTATACTTTGTGCAATGCATGAATAGCATCCCATACCACAATACAGACTAAGTACCACCTCAAGGTCACCAAAAGTGAACTTACCATTCCACCTTCCCATGTTCACACTATACTCATACATTTGAGACATAAATATTTCATAATTCATATCAACACATTAAGAACCATCATCTAGGCCAACCCCTAAGTTATACTTCTGAAAAGTATAAGTAGAATCCCATACTTAGTCTCACACTAAGTATTCCTTTGGAGACACCCTAGACAAGACACATTCATATTCAACAACTCATAACAAGGAAGCATCTATCATAACATATAAGAATTTAAGTCAATGTTCGTCATTAGCTTCATCTAGAACACCTGCATTCATTAGGCCAACATTAAATGAGCATTCCCATTACATCATCATAAGAGCACATTCATTACGCTTAACATTATAATGGAACACACCACAACCCCTCACAAAGCCTACTTGTGCTATGCATGGATGGCATCCAATACTACCACCCACACTAAGTAGTGCATTCTTGAGAAGTCATAGTTTATTAAAATTATTTGTTGGGGTAAGACTTATCTGACATAGACCATGTGAGCAATTCATGGAATCCTGGTGTCACCTTCACCGGATAAGGGATCCTACTTGCCTAAGGTAGGACCATTGTTTTTAGCTTAGGTGGATCCACTAGCAAGACCTATGCGAACACATAGTTTAAAGGATAGGGAGATTTTTGCTACATACCCCGCCTCAACTCACGGATGAGCACCCATCTATAGAGATTGATACAAGATACCCTGCCTCAATTCACGGATGAGCATCTATCTCAAGCCATATCAACAAGATACTTAGCATTATTTCCCACAAAATACTTAACATTTATTACATTCTTTCATTTTTTCTAGGATAAGGGATCGTTACTAGATACTCCGCCTCAACTCATGGATGAGTATCCATCCCAAACCGAACATTCACTCTTTGGAAAGATCATAGATTCAAAGATGAGAATAGACTTTCACCTAAGAACCCCCATATTGTGAAAAAGTCCTTTCACAACATGTCATTATAATTCATTAGAGTACAATTGAGAATAGCCTTTCAATTAATAGTTCATCATTAACATTATCATAGAACTTCATTCGTTAGTCATTCATAAGTGTGTGTGTGTATGTGAGAATAAACTTTCACATATAACATCATCATTCATAAGCTTTCAATACTAGCACAATTTCATTTTGAACATGATCATAATACATTCATTGAGTTCACACACATATACTTCACTTCATAAATATACATAGATCCTTCAAGAACCTGCCTTAATAGGCTATTAATCAACATCAACCCATAAATCCAAGACACTACAATAGATAATGAATTTGACACGATTCAATAACTAATTCAATATAAACATAGACAATTCAACATACTTACATAATCAATCAATTCACATTCACAAATCACAACCTAAGAATTTGGGGGAAAACACGGGTTCAAGGGATAAATCATCTTAATTCAACTTTAAATCCACAATTCATTCATAATTCAATTCAATAAAGCCTTTATAAAATTTTTAAAATCGAACCCATGCATAGATTGATAACTAGGGTTTTTGGGGAAACATTAAAGACTTGAAATCACTTTTGAAATTGGGTCTTTGAGAGAAACTAAGTCAATGATGAAGACAAACATACCTTTAATGGAAGAAATCCATGAAAATCCCTTGAAAAACTTGAAGTCTTGACCTTGAGAGCTTGAATCCTTCACCCCCAATTATGGTTTCTAGAGAGAGAACTTTTTAGAGGAAAGATTTCTAACGTTGGGGTTTTTTGAAATAATGAAATCCAAAATAGAGTTTAATAATTTAAAATCTCTTAAAATACTTTATTTAACCTAAAATAACCGTCCATTAACCAAATTAATCATAAAAACAATTTACCAAATAACCCTTACCTTAGCCGAGCCAACCCAAAAAAACCAGCAGTGACTCACGACCACAACCCACGGATCGTGGGTGGGACCATGATCTGTCCAAGCTGTCCTTGTTCTAGGTCAGAGGTTGCTACTTTTGGGGCCTGACCTACGGAGGCCATCCACGTGGCATGGATGGATCTACGAGGTGTGATCCCTTTCCATAGGTCACCAAACTTTAGGAAACTTTCTTTTTCTTTTGGCTCTTGGGGGTAAGTCTTTAGGGTCCCCCTCAAGGACCCTTGGTTGGCCTTTGGGGGTCGTACCTTGACGTTTAACCCCTAATATCAACCAAAGCTCGGGACAACATTTTACAACATGTAACCTCATAATAACTTAAAGATACACAAGTTAAGCTGTAGATTTACGTATCCATTTTACGGGTCGTTAGTAGTTCTTTTTAGTTATACTTCAGTACATACCTATATATTCTTTTAGATTATATCATTGCTCAATTGTGCATTGTTCAACTTGTATATTTGTTCATCTTAGTATCTATATCATGCATGCTCAATATATTCCAATTATTGATGCATACTTTGTGCTACATCCTATCATGATGTAGGTTTAGATACTCAGTATTCAGATCACGCATGGATCAATTTTTGATCCGCTTTCAGTAGCTTCAGTAGTGATTCCTCATATTTCAAAGACAATAGACATGTTTTCCATTTCAGTCTTTATTTTTACAGTTTTAGTTAGAGTTAGCTGGGGCATGTCCAAGAAACTCAACTCAGTTAGAGGCTTCTTATACATAGTAATAGAATCAACTTGACTTGTTAAGTTTATCTTTCAGTACTATTAAACTATTAGTATGTTTATTGTATTTAGACTAGTTGGATATTCCCTATATTTATGTCAAAAGAATTCAGTTCCTTTTGTGACGAAAATGGAATACAAAGAGAAGTCATACAACTTTATACACAAGAGAAAAATTGTGTAGTAAAATGAAAGAACTGCACAATTGTCGAGATGGGCAGAAGCATGATGGAAGGTAGAGGTGTACTGAAGAGTTTATGGGCTGATGTTGTTTCCACTGTTTTCTATTTGTTGAACATTTCTCCCACTAAGGTAGTGTTTAACCAAACATTGTATGAATCTTGGAGAGGTAACAAGCCCATGGTAAGCCACGTACGTGTCTTTGGTTGCATATCTTATGCCTTGATAAATTTAGAAGCTCGATGTAAGCTTAATGAAAAATGTGAAAAATGTATTTTTGTTGGATATAGCACATAATCAAAGCATTATATGTTATATAATCAAGTGACTAGTAAGATTACGGACAATATAAATGTTGTGTTTAATGAAGATGCAAGTTGGAATTTTAATTTTGCAAATGAATGTTCAAACATTCAATTGTTGCCTTCTAACGATATTATTGATCAAGAGTATGCAACAGATCCATTTTAGGCTTGTCCATCGACTACCTCATAAATTGCACGAGCAACTTCTCAAATATTGGAAAAACCCTTCACTAAGCCAACTCCATTAAGAAGATCAACAAAAGATAGGAAACAAAATCCTAGATATGCTAACAGTACATCTTGTACCTTTTCTTTACTTATTTTAGATCCTAACTCTTTGAAGATACTAAAAAGAGGATAAATGGTGCAAGGCTATGGAAGAAGAGTTGATGGCTATTCAAAAGAATCAGACATGGGACTTGGTAAATTTGCCTGAAGGGAAGAAAGCTATTGGGCTCAAATGGTTGTTTAGAACCAAGTATCATACTGATGGAATCATCAAAAAACATAAGGCAAGGCTCATCACAAGATGTTATTCCCAGCAGCAAGGTATTGACTTTGAAGAAACTTTTTCTCCCGTTGCTGGCTTTGAAACTGTGAGAACTTTTTTAGCCTTGGCTTCTAATTTCAAGTTGCCAATTTACCAATTTGATGTTAAATATGCCTTTTAAATGGTGATTTGGAATAGGAAGTTTATGTCTCCCAACATGAAGCTTTTGTCGTAAATGGTAAAGAAGATAAGGTCTTTAGGTTACAAAAGGCACTTTATGGCTTAAAGCAAGTGTCGGGGGCATGGTAATTCTATATTGATTCATATTTCCATGATAATGTTTATGAAAGGAGTAACAATGAGCCTCTCTTTATGTAAAATAAGAGGGCAAAAAAGATTTTTTTGGTGGTATGTCTTTACATTGATGATATGATATATAGGGTTGGAATGAGTCTATGATCACTGCTTTTTAAGAACTACATGATGAATAATTTTGAATCTACTGCATTGTTTTCTTGGTCTTGAGGTGAAACGGGGAATCAGAGGCATATTTCTTTCATAAAAAAAATATGTGAATGATCTTCTGAAAAAGTTTACTATGGTGAATAGTAAAGTTGTTGTTACGCCGATGCATATTAATAAGAAGTTGTGTCGTGATGATGGTTCTGAAATGACAAATTAAACTTATTTTAGAAGTTCGATTGGTGGTTTGAATTACTTGTCTCATACGAGACCAAATATTGTTTTCTCTGTTGGCATTATATCAAGATTTATGCACAATTCAAGCAAGCTTCACTTTGGAGCAACAACGAGATACTAAGATAAATCGCTAGGACAATAGAGGATGGAATTTGGTATTATAATATACCAAATTTTACTTATTGATAATGACTAAGTAGGCAACATTGATGATTTAAAGAGCACAACTAGTTTCTTGTTTAATCTTGGGTCTAGAGCAGTGTCATGGAGTTCAAAGAAGAAAGAAGTGGTCGCTTTATCAACTTCAGAGGCTGAATATATTGCAGCAACCTCTGCAGCTTGTCAAGCAGTTTGGTTAAGGAGACTTGTTGCAGATTTTAATCAGAAACCAATCGGTGCATCTAAGATTTTTTGTGACAATATATATGTTATTGCGATGACGAAGAAGCCAACATTTCACAACAGAACAAAGCACATTGATATTCTCTATCACTATATAGAGGTCTTGTTTCTACTGGAGAAATTACTTTGAAGTCTTGTGATACAAATGAACAAGCAGTATGTATCTTCACGAAGTCACCTCCGCAAGCAAAGCACAAGTTCTTCAGAAGCCAACTTGGAGTCTGCTGTTTTGAATCAAGGGGGAGTATTGAAAAGTAATTCAATAGATAGTTGATCGAGTCTTCAAGTGATTGTTAGTTAGTTTCCTTTATCTTAGCATGTTTAGATATTGTGGCAGATTAGTAGCTAATTAGTAGTTAGTGGGTAAGTGGAACTAGATTTTAGTTTTTTTAGTTTTATAGTAAGTCTATTTATGGGCAGGCTTGTTGCTTCCATTATTAATCAAAAAGAAAAACATTGCAATAGCTTTTACTTTTGTTTTTTGCTCTATTTTTCTTTTCACTTTCTCCTTTACTTCTTTTTTCTTTCCAACATATACTCTCCATCTAACAGAAATACTCTCACTTTGAGAAGCATTCATCAAAATCTATTCGTGGTATTAGAGCCTTCTCTTTACTGTCTTGTTCCATATATTTTTTTTAAAAAAATCTTGTTTTTGTTGACTATTGATCGACAATTAGTCCTTAGCACCTAGGACTCTTGGTCTTGGTCATTTTTGTTTTTTCTTGACTCATTGTATTTCTAGTTTTTGTAGCTATTCAAATGTCTGAATTCACATCTCTTTGAATTCTTCCATGTTCTTTTCACTAGAAATAATTATTCTTCTTGGGAATTTCAATTTCTGTTTTTTGTCACTGAAAAAGATATATGGGGTCATATAGATGGTAGCGGTCCTGTTTCTACTAATCCTACCATGTTAGGTGAATGGAGGATTAAGATGACCAGGTAGTGACATGGATTTTAGGGTCAACTCACTCTCTTATTGTTCCTAATCAACGACATTACTAGATAACTAAGGCTGTGTGGGATTATATACAAAAGGTTTAGAACTAAGATAATAAAACAAGACGTTTTAAGTTAGAGTTTGAAATTGCTAACTACTCTTAATGAGGTCTCTTTGTTAAGGATTGTTATTATGGATTTCACTACTTATGGGCTGAATTTAGAGATATTATTTATTCAAAATTATCTTCTAATCATTGTTTGTAATTGAGGCATTTCATGAGCAAAGCAAGCAAGATAATTTTTTGATGAAATTACGGTCCGAGTTTGAGAGTATTTGCTCTAACTCATGAACATGATCCATCTCCCTCCTTGGATGTTTGTTTTAGGGAACTACTTCATTAAGAACACCATCTTGTCCCAAAGAATTCTTTAAAGAAATAAAATGATGTCACTTTTGCATTTGTTTCTCAAAGAGAGTAAAGGGAAGAGATATGACTAGAACTCAATGGTACATTTGCAAGAAATATAGTCATATTGCTAGCAATTGTTGTAAGAAGTTGTGTAATTGATGTAAACAAGACACATTAATAAAGTATGTCCCACATACCTTCAAAACCATAGGGTAATTTCTTTTCAAGTTGGGACAAATGTTTCACTATTGATAACTCATCTTCATGAAGAGCTCTTACTCTTGAAATGGTACAAATGATCACGTCAGCCTTTTCAACGTTGGGATTACAATGTAATAATGTTACATTTAACTTTTGCATTGTTGATTGGCAAATTCCAATCAAATGACCAACTAAAAAGGCATACTAAAATTGTTTGTGCGTATCAAGGTCCATCAGAAATATAGATTGCCAATGGTAGTAATTTACCGGTTACCATGGTTAGGGATATTACTCCAACATTCAAAAATGCTTTTTTTTTTTAACAAAGCTCTCAACTAGTCTTATTTCAGTTGGAAAATTGGTGGATAATAATTGTGATACGAATTTTTCTCGTAATTTTTATCTTTTGCAAGATCAGGTGTCGGGGATGATAATTTCAAATGGGCCTAAAGTTGGAAGATTGTTTCCTAGACACTTTTCATTCCTCCTGTTCTACCCCTTGTTTGTACTTCTACAACTAATTAGACTGATGTTTGGCATAGACGTCTAGGACATCCAAATTCTATTGTGTTGTCTCATTTATCAAATTCTTGTTTATTGTGGAATAATTTTCAGTTGCTTCTATTGATTGTTCTACTTTTAAATTAGGAAAAAGTAAAACTCTTCCTTTTCCTGATTTTGGTAATCATGCTACAAAGTGTATTAATGTTATTCATAGTGATATTTGGGGAATTTCACCAATTCATGCTCATTTGAGGAACTTTGTGACATTTATAGATGATTATAGTCGGTTTACTTGTGTATATTTTCTTCTATCAAAATACGAGGTATTTTCCATCTTCAAGACATTCTTGGCTTATATTGAGACTCAATTTTCTTTGGGCAACAAATTATTAAAATTCAATTGTGGTGGAGAATATAATTCTTATGAATTATAAAGATTTGTTTCTTGAGAATGGAATTGTCTCACAAAGTTGTTGTCCATATACACCACAAAAAAATGGGGTTCCTAAGTTTAAAAAATGTCAATATTCATATATCTCTTGTATATTATTGATTTAGTCCTCTATCCCATCCACATGAGACTGCACCATAGCTAGACTTTTAGAATTATTCAAGGTCTAATCCTCCTAAGCCTACTCGGCGATCAATTAGAGTATCTAGTATTCCCAATTAATATGCCTTTTCCTCTACTTTATCCATCATTTTTGCTCCAACTTGTTACTCACAAGTTTGCCAGTATGAATGTTGGCAGAAAGCAATGGATGAAGAACTTTTGGCCCTTAAAGAAAATAATACATGGGGTTGTTTCATGGCCTTCAAATGTCCATCCAATTGGATGTAAATGGGCTTATTCAAATAAAATTCATTCTGATAGAATTCTTGATTAATACAAAGTTTGATTTGTTGTTCTTGGTAATAAATACGAGAATTATGTGGTCTATGAAGAGACTTTTTACACCAGTAGAAAAATTACTATGGTGCGAACGGTTATTAGCATCTCTTCTTCACAAAATGGGTCTCTTCATCAAATGGATGTCAAAAATGCTTTTGTCCACTGTGATGTTAAAGAAGATATTTATATGAAACCTCCACCTAACTTGTTTTCGTCACCTACATGGGATGTAGGAAAGCTCCCCAAAATCTCAATTTTAGGACAATTTCTCGCATCATTAAGCATTGTATAGGAACATCTACTCACGGAATATTCTTTCCTAGATTTTTTACTATTTGAATTTATGCTTTTAGTGATTCTTAATAGGCACGATATGAATATACTTGTCGTTTAATCATTGGTTGGTGCACATTTCTTAGAAAATCATTGAAATCTTGGAAGAGTAAAATACAAGATCGTGTATCCAAATGTCATGACCCAGACCGTTGTGATTGGCACCCACACGAAGCCTCCAGTGGGAGAACCATCACTATAACCCAAACCAAACAAATTAACAAAAAAACTAGGCATTTAAAGATACAGAAGAAGGTTTAAATGCAGAAATAGAGTGGAGTCCCAATAAACTCTGAATGTCTAACAACCCATTACTAAAACATTGCATAAAACACCCTTAGAAACTGAAATTGAATGTACCAAAACATCTAAAGTTCAACAAGTCTAAATAAAATGGGTACAACCCAACTAAAAAACTACTGAAGCAATGTCTAAGTCCAAATAGAATGGACTAAACAAAATACGAAGGATCCATGACAGCTTGAAAGAACTGGCTAACCCTTGAATCTGGTCTCGATCAGTGATCTATTAAATGAGGTATGTCAGTATCGGCCTAAAGATGCTCTGTACTCAACAAATAAAGAGAAAGTGCAGTATATGTACACAACCATAGTGTATTGGTAGTATCACACGGCTATTCCAGTAAACACATGTATAAGTAGTCACAACAAAGTAAATTTGATATGCCTGGAATATATACATGGTGGTTATCATTTTATAGCAACATACAGTCTTCCAATAATAATTATCATTAGATATGAACGTAATCATCACAAGTAGACACACAATACAATTCAATGGTCCTCTCACGGAAACCAATTCAAGGGTCCTCTCATGGAACCTATACCCAAACTGTTAGGTTACAGGAATGTGGTACCCAATCCCAATTAGTGTGCTGGACATTACACCTAATCCAATATATGCACCGGAACGTGGTACCCGATCCAAGTTAGTGTGTCAGAATGTGACACTCGATCCAATATATGTGTCAGAATGTGGCACCCGTTCTACGTTAGTCTATCGGAATGTGACACCCGATCACCAAAACGTGGCACCCAATCCAAGTTAGTGTGTCAGAACGTGAAACCCGATCCATTCAAAACAACCCCAATCACAATCACTCATATGTCCATTCTCAAAATCATACAATCATTGTTAAATCATGGCATACATTTATTCATTCACACTCATCTAATTAGGTTTGATCAACAATGCTTCATTCACATACATACAAACATTACAATGAAGCAATTACTAACACATATTACGCAAACAAGAAATCAAACCATCACCTACCTTGAATCCAAGCTTGAATCCCCTAAGGTACTTGAATCTTCCTTTTTCAAATTCTTTCCGCTTGTTCTAGGTCTACAAATAGTTAATATATGCAAGGATAAACAATCAAAGGTCTAATTAATCGAATTATAACAAACCCAATAACCATAAATCAAACCCATGATTCTTAGGTACGACTAGGGCTTTTCCCACCATCAAATTCGGTTCAAAAACCCTCCCCCAATAGTAATTAACAAAAAATCTAAGTTCTACAGATTGAAAAACGGATTAGAGGAGTAAAAACCTTACCTATAGTGCAAGAAGTGGTGGAAAACCGTCAAGAACTTTCTCTAGTTCGTTTCCAAGATCTTAAGAATGAAGTTTGTAGAATAATGACATTTTTGGAGTTTATTTTCGACTTAAGTTGCGACTGTCTCGCCACAGCGGCGCCGCCCTGACGGAATTAATCCCTCCTTGGCGGCTTGTACAGGAACAGAGAGTCGAAATTAGAGTTCCAAATACCCTTTTTACAACACACTTCCAACTCATGACATTCAAGGACTACCCCTTCATGCTAAGATCAGTTTTGGGAGTTCTACTTGGGAGAATTCGATTCAGTAAAGTCGTACGGGTTCCTTAACATCTCAGCTCTCCACTCATGTCATCAAATTCATCATTAAATCTATAATTCAATACCAGATTTCCCTAGAACTAACTGACTGAGATTTCATCCAAATATGGACTAGGCTAGAAATCCCAAGTTACTACAAAAAGTTTTTCCAGCCCCATTTCTTTCCCTATTGGCTTTTCCATAACGATGGGAACATGTCATTAAAATAGATACCAATTTAACCATATCTCGTTTTCGAGTGACAAACTAGGAGAAAACGGCTAAAGCAAGAGTAGAGTAGTATCTGAATCGTTAAATAATTGGGGATACATGTCCCGCATACTTTTTCTATCAACTGTATGATACTAGAAGCTTAGCTTGGATACTTCCACCATATCCTAAGCATCCTTCATCAAAACAACCCTCAACTGTTCTACATCTCTAGTCTCAAACCATCCTATGGGTGATGCACATCCCCTTCCATACAATGCATCAATGAAGTCATCTCAATACTCAAGTGATAAATATTGTTGTATGTAGACTTAACTTACAACAAAAGTGATTCCCAACAACCACCAAAGTTGATCGTACACACGTCTTCAAAAAGTTATCAAGGACCTTGAAACAATCATCAGGACGAATCCTTCCGCATATAAGCATGATAAAATTCCAAATCCATACTCACAACGATTAGAACTGAACCTAAACCAACAACCACACACTCATAATACCCAACCAATCATAGTTCTTAACAACATCTCCATTACACAACATAAATTTCCATGAGCTTAAGTTACAAAAATTTCTATCTTTAGACATTAGATACTTATTGAGGGGTAAGTCCAAGCATAAACACCCTCTAAAACCACTATCGAGACTCTAGATTTAGTAATTGTGATTGTATATTACCCTTAAGAATAATAGAATTGGACCCAATGATCCCCAAATTAAATTAGAAATAATTGTTTCATGACCTTGATGACAATATGAATATTAAAATTGCTGGACAACCATACGTACGTAATGTAGCTCTTCTATAAATTCTCATAAGAAAGGTGATACATGTAGCAGTACGGGAATACTTCAACAACTCCAAGACAACACCAAATATGTCATTTGATACAACCAAATATTCCCAATCTTTCCTCTCAACCTAGAGAACATCGTAGGTTAGTACCCCTGATCCACCACTAGGGATCTACCCACAAAAATGAAAACACACGTGATTATAGCTAGTGAAACATGCTCACCACCGTGTACAAAATGAAATAGATGATCATGTAAGAATTTTACACAATAACACTAAAGGTTTTCCTCTGAAGAGTCAATACAAGTCATTTCCATGTAGTTGACTCCACATACTCTTCACTTCATTCCCCTGAATTACACACTCTCAATAATAGCAACGATCATGCACACTCCGACCATTTACGTTACTATAAACAAAAACTTTTGAATGAAAACCTTTCCTAGGTACTTAACAATCAACAATAATAAACTTTAAGACTCAACCCAGGTGTAAGTCCTTTCCAATGCTCAATACTGGATACAATTGATCATTTCTCACCTTGCCAATTCATAATTTGACAAAATATATCACCATGAATGTAGACTTACAATGAAAATTCTGAATTTTAAATTCAATCGTATAACACAATCCCCTTATCTATCAACATTAGCTTGTATCTTAAAGATTTTGATGAAATCATGGATCATCGCTTATCGTTGATCGCATCTCCATCGATCTTACAATATCTTTCGCTAGAAGTTCAATCACACTCATGATTAATCTCAAAACAAAACAAGAACTTATCATCCCACTCGAGCTAATTTCTGTACACTCTTTTCTCAAGTCTTTTCCAATAGATTTTAACCAATCTAATGGACCATGACACTATTACCATAGCCACAGAAAAACGAATGAATTCACACGTCTATGAACCCAATTCTCTACCCCTTTAAAGATACCTCTTTAGAATTTGCAATTAAATAACATATTCTTCCCCTCGCCTCTCTCTAGAGGTTGTACTAAATCCCACTATTTTTCTTCATTATGACTCTTGCACTTTTAAATTTTGTTCAAGTGGTGTCCCACCATCACTTAAAACTTTCCATACAACCACATTACTCATCAAATATTAGAAAACCACAACCTTAGATAGTCACAAGTTGTAATTACTATACAAAATTTGCTTAGCAAAAAATCTTATTATAGAGTTCCATTCCATCACGAACAATTACTACACCTACACTTGGTTAGCCCTGGTTATCACTATGAAGTCAACCTTTTCATCGACATGACACCTCAACTCAGGTATACCCATCAAATTCAAAAGACTAGCCCAATTTTATATGCACTTTCTCACTAAAATCTTCAATTGCCTTCACCCAATTATATTCAATGCGACTTTCTTTATCCACAAGCTTGTCATTCCAGTATCAATCCACTTCTTTATGGCTTAAGATAAAATCACCAGTCCTCATACTACCATCCTTCTTCTTAACAAACAGGATAGGAACACCCCATGGAGAAGCACGAGGACAGATGAAACCTTTATCAAGAAGCTCCTGCATTTGAGTATCCTATTCTAAGTTAATGCAAAAATCTATATCTCTATCCGAAGGCATACTAGAGAAATCGATAAGAAACACTTCCTTAAACTCAGAAACTATAGGAATATACTCAATAGAGGGAGACTCAACCTTGTCATCCTGAGTAATAGCCAAATATGCCAAACATCCCTGCCCTACCTATTCCCTACACCGAAAAGAGGATATGATCTTAGATGGCTTAGGCTTGTACACCCCTTCCCACTCTAACTTTTCCCTACCAGAGATCTCTAGAGTCACAGACTTCGCATCATATTTAAGCACGACATCATAGGGGGACAACTAAGTCATGCCTAAGATTATATCAAAGTCAGTCATATCCAAAATAAATAAATTAGCCTAAGTGTGAAAACCCATAACCAGATAGGGCAAGCACGATACACATCGGTGACTATGATAGACTCTACAACTGGAGTAAAAATATGGATGGGGCCATCAAGTACATCACAAACCTCAGCAATTCACAAGGAAATTTAATTGACACATACGAATAAGTAGAACCCAAATCAAACAAAATAATAGTCATCCGAGCATAGACAAGAGTAGTACCAATGATTACTACATCAAATACCTCAGCCTTGGTCTTGCCCAAAAAAGCATAAAACTGAGCCATGTTATCCTGAAAGGCAACCTCCTTACCTGGTTGCACTACTCCCCTACCTACATCATCATTTCCCCAACCTCTATTGCCTTGCGGGGTCCCTCCTCACATGCCCAGTTTCTCCATAATTGTAACACACTTAAAAACTTAGCCAAGTAAGCATTGTTGCTATCATAGTAGTCGTATGTTGACCCTTTTTGATATATACAGAATCTAGAAAATCGTGGTAGAGATTTTAACCTCAATTGTAGAAACATAATTTCATCATTTGCTAAGCAACCCATACATGATATGACAACATTACTAAGTGCATTTTCCAAATTAATGGTGTTCATTATCTAGCCTTCCCTTACAAAACTTCTTGAATGTTGTCACCTTGGCAAAGTCTTTTGACTTCAACCCCTTCTACTTCTGTCACCAAATAAACCACTTCCCAAAAACATTTTTGCTAAAGCAGCCACCTATAAGCTTAAATCTGCAAATTTGACCTTAATCCCTTCACAACATAGCGAATTTGCTTTTCTAGACTGATATAAAATGGAATACCATAATTGGATAAAGCGCAAACCTTTGCCTTAAAGGCTGCAACAAATACATTATGTTGCTCTATATTTAGGAACTCATCTCTCCTCCTATCCCTCAAAATTCAAGGTATATACTCCTCTGCACAGTGAGTTATAAAATGTTTCCCAAGTCATGAGTAGTACATTTACTAGTCAACACTCAACATGAGACAACCACTACATTTTGGTGTCTCCCTTGAACCGGTATAACTTAAACTCAACACCATATCACTCTACTTTATCCATCTTATGAAGTAGCTTATGATAATCATTCATTCTTTTTACGCTGCTTCAGCTTCTACAGTGATATTAGCCTCGATCATATTGTCCAACTCGTGAGTTGTTATAAAGGCGTGTATCGCATTATTGAGCCCTCGAGCCCACAAAGGGACATTAGGGCTGATGGGCATCCTCCTTCTCGAACAGGCTGTCTTGTTGTTGCTCCTTTCAGTTCTTTTGAACTGTTGTGCTCTTAAATGTCTAGGTAGCATGTTTCTTTCTACAACTTTTGGTCTGGCCATGTCTTTAATGTCTTCATATAATGTTAGAACATATTTGACAACCAAAACAAAGATATTCAGCTGCAGAAAGACAAGATAGTCCACTCAGAGTGCCCACGAATACATTCGGCGAGCCACCGACAATCCACTGAAGGTCAAAGTGTAGAAGGAGTTAGGGGTGCAGACTAAGGGCGAATAAGAAGATTTTCGGCAAGTCACCGAGTTCTCTTGGCGACCTTATACTTCTGGCTGAAAGTTATAGATGCCACATTAAATAAAGCATTATAGAGTAATTAGGTGAACCGCAAAATAGTTCAGCGAGCTCATTACAGCTCGCCAAATGACCCAACGTGCCTACTTTTGACCCAATTTCTCAAAATCAGCCCGCAACCCCCAAAAAAATGAAAGCACGCACCAACACAATTAAGGTAGGACCCATAACACCCAAACACAAACCCTCAAATTTTAATCCAGTTTAAGGCATGCAATTATGGGAATTCCACAATCACAACTACCTGAGCAAGGATATCAAATTAAATCATGCATGTAAATAATATAATCCTCTTAGGGAGGAGTAGAATATTTCAACCAGATCATACTATTGCAAATGAGTATAGTTATGATAAATTAAACTTGGGGCATAGAGAACTAACCTTTTGTGTCGCTAAGGAGAGGATTGAAATGCTAAGCTGCAATGTAATCCAAGTCCGAGCACAATTCAACAACTAAAATTCTCTAAAAATGTAAGAAATATAGAAACTAGTGTGCAAGTGTGAGTTTGGACAGATAAAAAGTAAGGGAAAGTGAATGAAGTTAAACATTTAAACTTTTGGCTTGCAAAAATCGTCCAGTTTTCGCCTACTTGGTGACATTAGTCAAGCTTGCCTACTCACTTGGTGGAACGCCGACTACTTAGTTTCTTCGTTGAAATTTATAGAACTTCTGGCTTACAGGGGGGTCCAAACGGCAGTTTCCATCGTGATGGCCGACATGGTCAGCGATTCGCCAATAATTTCCAAAGCTCGCCGAGTTTTATAGACTCCAATGTTGATAATGTCTTAAGTCAAACCGCAGATACGGTCGGATTCGCCGACCCCTTCGGTGACTCACCGATTGGATCGATTGCTTGCCATCCTTCACTTTTTTGAACACTTCTCATACTTGAATCTATACAAACAATGAATCATTATTTTACAAAGACATAAAAAAAACTAAAGGGGTTTTGGGTTACCTTCCAAATAACGCCGTAATTAACGTCGCGGCACGACGTAAGTTCACCTTTAAACCTCGCTCTTGGGGTTAGCGATAGTATCGCTAGGCAAACCCCTTTGCAGTCTCGGATTTAGTTGAGATGAAATATGACCCATCTAGGTCTCCAACTACTAGATTGAAACAGAATACGAGGTGACGGTTTGGCTAAGGGTAGAAACATCTTCTTTCATGTCTTTCATCATTTTGTCTGACCCTTCAACTTTGTTAAGGATACACAAGAGCATAACCTCAGACTTACCACCTTCCGAATCCTTGGGTTTTCGGCGCTCATGCAGAGGCACATATTTATCCTTATCCCCATTTTCCAGATTGGATTTCGGTCCCTTCATTCATGATCTCTATCCTTCCAGCCTTCGTCTCTAGCACAGCCTTGATTACCACCCTACCTTGGGTAGTTTGAACGATAGCCCCTGCCTTTATTTGCTAGAAAATTTATCTTCTCGTTATATAGGTCTTCAAATTTCATCACTTCAGGATTTGCACACCTGACCCCCATAACGTTGATACTACGGGCACCAGCCCTCATGACATTTTTGGATAGAATGACAAGCTATGTCATGATTGTGGCCATATTTTGGTCTCTCTTATTGTATTTTTCAATCTGCTCCTTAGATAGATTGAATGTAAAGGGGATACTTAGTCCCAGCAAGTGTACCACGCTCTATTGATGGTTGTCATGCCATCTAAAAGTTGGGCTGCTACTGCATATGGATGCTGCATTAGGCCTCAAGGCGAGAGTTGGTCAGGGACACCTTTGTTCACCGACTCGAAACATAGGTAAAAGTATTGAAGTAGCACGTTGTCCGGCAAATCGTGGGTTGGGCATTGTAGCACTAACTTTTTAAACCTTAGCCAAATTTCGTGCAGAGGATCTCCTTCTAGACGTTTAAAGCTTTAGATGCTATCTCTCAGTGACATCATCTTCAAGGGAAGGGAAAATCACACTTGAAATGTGGTTACCAACTCCTTCCAAGAAGTAATGGATTCACGTGGTAGCTCGATTAGCCACTTGCATACCTCTCCCATCAACAAGAAAGGGAATAGCCTTAACCGGACTGACTCCTAAGAGATGTTTTTGAACGAGAATGGTACACACACATCTATAAAGTTTTAAAGATGCTCGTGAAGATCCTCATGAGCCAGTCCATTGGAAAGTCCCTTCAGTTGCAAGACTTGCAACATTGTGCTCATTATGTGGAACACTGCATTTCTCTTAAATGGGGGTAAACGGATGGCTCCAACACCTCCCATGAGATGGGGGCCATTGATGATGGGCTCTTAGACATCGTTGAGATTTCTGATGTCATCTTGGTGGCCTACCTGTGTACCATTGCTACCATTAACACTCATGTTTTCTGAAATATTCACACAGCAAACAAATAAAGCTAAAAATTTGGTAAGTAGACTATAACTAAGAAGAAAAATAATTCTACTAATCTAAGAATTCTCAAGTAACACCACTCCCCGACAACAGAGTCATTTTGATATTCGCGTAATCAAGGACACAACCTCCGATGCAAGTGTCCATGATTGTGCAAAAGTATAATAACCCAACCAAGGGTTGGGATCGTTCCCTAGAGAGTGGTTTTGAGAATTAACAAAAGAATAAAATTTAGTTGAAACTAGTCATAGCTAAAGACGTTAAAGATTAAAAGCATTGTAAATTAAAGGAGGACACAAGAGTGTCAATTAACAATGGGGTTTGGTCACTAGTAAGAAAAAACACCAAAATAAACAAGGATTTCTACGTAATGAGAAGGGATTGTTGGGATGTGATAGCAATACGGGATAGACTAAATCATTGGGTACATGCTTTTGATGGTAAATTCATTGAATATTTGTGACTAAGCTAGACTTTAAAGGGGATAAGCTCTCTCTCGAGCAACTTAACCCATTTCAAGCGGGTTCCTTTGGGACACCCACTTGCTGCATGAAGAACAACCTCCACCTTAACCCACTCACTCTCTTGAGCTGAGTGTGTGGACATGGGACTAGGGTTCACTCTCTAGAGCTGAACCTCAAGCCAACCCACTCGAACTAGCTATCAATTTAGTGGTCTTTGTTTTTTGACCTCTCTCTCTCGAGAAAGCCAAAACCACATATATGAGACTATATATGCAACTACAACCTCATTAACTTCATCCACAACCACTAAACAAAAACACATTTGAAATACGAATAGAGTATCAGCAAGCAAGACCCAACAACTAATGTAACCCATATTCACAAAATCACACACCAAGAGTTAGGGTTTTTAGCCACACATCAAGAGATACAAGTTTATACCTAAATGAGCTTAAATTCAAATAGGTATGAAGATTTAAGTCTTGTTATAGGCCAACAAAGAAGAATCCAAGAGACCCAAGTCCAAATCCTTGGAGATAAAACCCTCTTCTTCTTCATGTTTTCAAAACCCTCTCAAAATCAGAGCAAAAATATCAAAAGTACTATTCTATTATGAAAATTATAATAATTTTTTGACTCTTAAAACTACAACTCTAACTAGTATTTATAGTTTTCACTGATTTATGCTGCAACGGATCATTCGACGTCGTTAGTCGAAATTGCCGATCAACTCGGCGATTCACCTTTTGGTGTAGTTCATCGCTGTCTTTCACCATCCTTAAACATCATTATGCTCTGGGTCATTGGGCGACATGGTACTACTTCGCAGAACTTCTCGGCGATGCGCCGACTACTCCCTTTTTCTGCCGAATTTATCCTTTCCATTAGGTCTCATCACACTGGACCAAAAGGCGAAGTAAGATCCATCGGCGATTGCCAAGTGGATTCGGCAATCCTCAAGCCTTCATTTCTTCGTTCTTTTCAGCCTTTTCATTTTTTTTGCGACGTAGTGTCCATACTTTCCTTTAAACTTCAAATACCTAAAACTTAAGTGTTTTCATCAAATATTGAGATAAAATATGCATTTGACGATATAATTTCTATTAAAATATAGCCCTAAATGAGTCCAATTTGTGGACTCATTAACCATCACGAGCTGTTTCCTCAAGTCATGATAGCACCTACTATAATCAACTAGTATGTAAGCCAAATTATAACCTATAACAACAAGTAATGAGTGTAAGGATAGAAATGAGAAGAAACAACACTATAACAACAAAAAAAGATATAAATGGAAGCAAATAAAACATATATACAAACGATCCCTCCCAAAATCAGGAAGTCGCAAGTAGATAGCAATCTAAAATAAGAGTACAAGTCCTAACACTGGACAAAAATCAAAGTTGTCTCAAATAGCAAATGACTAGTTGCATCAGAAATTGAAGGAGATCAGCAAGTGTAGAACCCGAAGTGCTCACCCATGTCTCTGATCTGAAAAGATATTGATCGCATGAGAAATCACCACCGGTAGTCGGCACTAAGACCTGCATCACAAAACAGATGCAAAGTCTAGCATGAATTTCATAGCAAATGTACTTTGCAGGCATCAAAGGTCGACTAACAAAGAAAGGTAAAAACAACATGGAATGACTAAATCTACATACAAATAGAGGTGAAAGTGGAATTTAAAGAAAAGCATACAAGCGTACAAAAATTATATCTAAGCATAACTAAACTAAACATACTCGGACCTCCATAATATTAGAAGGTACCCTAGTGCACAAGATTAAATTAAACTTGAACGGACTCCCACAAGCCTCGTAGGAACATAGAATAACTAAGTCTACAAGAGAGAAGTACCATAGATCAGAATGCCAAAAGTGAAAGGTGGGTTGCCATCTCAAGTAACAACAACACCCAGAAATGGACCACCCGTGAACTAGAGGATATGTATAAATGTTCTAGGCGACCTGACATGCCTTTCTACTCTTGATGGTGTAAGTCGCCCATCTTGCAAGAGTGATCCAGAGGTGTGTCGACTCTTAATAGGATCATTATATGTCAAGTCAGCCCAATCAATTAGTCCACTCCTAGGGGTGTATGCCATCCACCTAGCAAGAGTGACCTAGGTGCATGCAGACTCTATCATGATAATAGATTTTCACTCATTTGGGGATTTTAGTTAAACAATTAGTGTCTTCAATGCCAATTTATGTCGTATTCTGATAATATTTTAATGTTTTGCAGCTATAAATTCTAAAGGTTAAGGAAATGATTAATACTTGAATAAGAGGCCAATAACATCGAAAGGAGTACAAACTCCCAACTGGTAGTTACCTAACAAAAAAAATGGATCACTTAATTACTCAAACCTTACGAATGTTGATAGTGTTTGAAGAAAAAATACCAAGGTATGTCGACAAAGAAAGTATGCATAAGTGATGCACCGAATGTAAAAGGTGATCCCCAATTCCTTCACCGAAAGTGACTTTGTACTGAGCAAAGATAAAGGTCAAACTAGGATAACAGGGTGGAAATCGGCAACCCACCGATCGTGAAAGGTGAACTTAATCGAGTTCACTGATTCGAGCTCAAACACCTAAAGGCTGAAGCTATAAAATGGTGAGTTCAAGGATGGAATGGTGATCCACCAATAATGCTAGATGAGCTTGACTAATGTTGTTAAATGGGCTACGAGGGGGCACTCGGGTTAATTCTTGGGGAATGTATGAATAGTTCTAATGAGTGAGAAAATGTATCTTTTGCCTAATCTTACTTTTTGATACTGAGCAGTAGAATTTTTAGTACCTCACTTAGTTTTTTAGTTTTAAAATACTCTCGTAAAAGACATTTGAAGGATGAAATTTAAGTGGGTGTTGATTTATTTCTTTTTTTATGATGTTTGGCTAAAACACCAAATTTAGTGGTGTGATTATATGGTTTGGTGTTGATTTAATTTAGTGGGTCTTGTGCCTTGATCTTTTTTATTGTTGTTCATTCATGGATTTTGAGTTTTTTAGCATGGGGTTAAACTTATAGGTTAAGATGGCCAGCTTAATCTTAGCTTAGATGTTCACTTGGTACTTGAAAGAGACCAGTTAAGTGGGTAGATATATCAATGCTTGCAATTTAGGGTTGATTTATGTAGTTTACTTGAAAAAGAGATTATAGTTTAATTCTATTTGCCAAATCTGCTTCAAGGAGTGATTTTAATAAAGAAATGGATTGTTTTGTGATTTACATAGATAATACCAAAAGAAGAATCTATGATATTATGTTTTGAGATTGAACAAAGATTAGTGTCATTGAAGATTACCTAGCAGTTGCCTAGTGTTATAGAGCAAGCGCGTGAACCCCTACTTGACATCAATACCAATCCTTACACCCTATAGATTGTCTCTTAATTATGTAACCCTTGTTTTTGTTAGCATGATGAATTTATAGAGAATAATTTTATTTATTCATGTATAGTAAATAAGTGTAATTATAAAAATTTGTTGAAGTTATCATAGAGAATAATATTGTGATAGAATAGCGGATATGGAGGGATAGCGTAGCAGATTTAAGGGGATTCGAATGGAAGATTTAAAAGGATTGAATAGCTGAACTTTAGAGATAGGATTAACAGATCTTTAAGGGTGGGTAATGTGTATACTTTCTATATAAAGGAAAGACTCTCACTTTGAGAAGCCCTCATCAAAATCTTTATGCGGTATTAGAGCCTTCTCTTTGTTGTCTTGTTTCATAGAGTTTTCGTTTTGAAAATATTTTTTTTGTAGACTATTCATCGACAATTATCCTTAACACCTAGGACTCTTGGTGTTGGTCATTCTAGTTTTATCTTGAGACATTGTATTTCTAGTTTTTGTAGCTATATAAAAGCCTGAATTCACATCACCTCGAATGCTTCAGTGTTCTTTATACTGGAAAGAATAATTCTTCTTGGGAATTTCAATTCAAGTTTCTTGTCACCAAAAAAGATATATGGGGTCATATAGATGGTAGTGATCCTGCTCCTACTAATCCTACAATGTTAGGATAATGGAGGAATAAAGATGATCGGGTCCTAACATGGATTTTAGGGTCAATTGGCCCTCTTATTGTTCTTAATCTATGGCCTTACTAGATAACTAAGGCTATGTGGGATTATATACAAAATGTTTTCAACCAAGATAATAAAACAAGACACTTTAAGTTAGAGTTTGAAATTGCTAACTACACTCAATGAGGTCTCTTTGTTCAGGATTATTATTCTAAATTTCAGAACTTATTGGCTGAATTTACAGATATTTTTTATGCAAAATTACCTTCTAATCATTTGTAATTGAGGTAGTTCATGAGCAAAGCAAGCAATATAATTTTCTTATGAAATTACGGTCTGAGCTTGAAAGTGTTCGCTCTAACATGATAAACATGATCCATCTCCCTCCTTGGATGTTTTCTCTAGGGAACTACTTCATTAAGAGCACCATCTTTTGCCACAAAATGCTTAAAAGAAAGAAAATGATCTCACTGTTGCATTTGTTTCTCAAGATAAAGGAAAGGGAAGGGATATGACTAGAACTCAATGCTACAGTTGCAAGGAATATAGCCATATTTCTAGCAATTGTTGTAAGAAGCTCTATAATTATTGTAAACAAAGACACATTAATAAAGTATGTGCCACATGTACTCAAACCATAGGGTAATTGCATTTCAAGCTGGGACAAATGGTTCAACTCATCTTCATGAAGAGCTCTTACTCTTGAAATTGTACAAATGATCATGTCTGCCTTTTCAGCATTGGGATTTCAAGGTTATAATGTCCAATCTAAATTTTGGATAGTTGATTGGGTGATTCCAATCAAATGACCAACTCAAAAAGCATAATAAAAATGTTTGTGAGTATCAAGGCCCATCAGAAATATAGATTGGAAATGGATAACAATGATTTTATGTGACCCAGCATAATATAGCAATTACCATGGTTAGGGATATTACTCCAACATTCAAAAATGATTTTATGTGACCAAAGCTCTCAACTAGTCTTATTTTAGTTGGACAATATGTGGATAACAATTGAGATGTGATTTTTTTCTCGTAATTATTGTCTTCTGCAGGATCAAGTGTCGGGAATGATAATTTCAAAGGGGCCTATGGTTGGAAGATTTTTTCCTAGACACTGTTTCATTCCACGTGCTCTATCATTTGCTTGTACTTCTACAACTAATTAGACTGAGGTTCGGCATTAGCATCTAGGACATCCAAATTCTATTGTGTTGTCTCATTTATCTTGTTTTTGTTTATTAAGGAATAAAACTCAATTTTCACTTGCTACCATTGATTTTTCTACTTTTAAATTAGGAAAAAGTAAAACTCTTCCTTTTCCTAATTTTAGTAGTCATGCTACAAAGTGTATTAATGTTATTCATAGTGATGTCTGGGGAATTTCACCAATTGTTCTCATGGTCATTTCAAGTACTTAGTGACATTCATAGATTATTATAGTTGGTTTACATGTGTTCCTGTACTTCGATCCAAATATGAGGTATTTTCCCTGTTCAAGACACTTTTCGCTTACATAGAGACTCAATTTTCTACGGGAGTCAAATTATTAAGATCTGATTGTGGTGGAGAATATAACTCTTATGAATTTAAAAAATTCATTCTCTAGAATGGAATTGTCTCACAAAGCTCTTGTCCATATACACCACAACAAAATGGGGTTCTTAAGCTTAAAATTTATCAAAATATAGATGTCTCTCATACATTATTGATTAAGTCCTCTATCCCATCCAAATAATGGGTGGAAGCATTGTCTATTGTTTTCTATTAATTAATCTACTACCATATAAAGTGCTAAATATTGAGTCTCCATATTATCATTTTTATAACAAAAATCCTAGCTATGATAATTTTCATACATTTGGTTGTGTTTTTTGGTCCATCTGCCTTCTTCTCACCATAATAAACTTTTTTTTTCAGTCTACTAAAGGTACTTTTGAGTTATTGTACTTCACATAAAGGTTTTATTTGCTATGATCCATGTACTGAGAAATTTTGTGTTTCTAAAATGTTGTTTTCTTTGAAAATAGGTATTTTTTTCTACTCATGGTGAGTCATCTTCTGTTTATCCTCTTCATCCTACCTTTGAGGAATTGGCATCTTATTTTAACTAGTTCAAACTTGGATTTGTATATGAATGGCATTGGGTAACTCTACCCCATCCTGAAATTGAATTCACCACCTGAGGCTGTACCCTAACTAGACTTTTAGAATTCAAGGTCTAATCCTCCTAAGCCTACATGGCGATCAACTAGAGTATCTCATGTTCCTAATTGATATAAATTTTCCTCTACTTTATCCACCATTTCTGCTCCAACTTGTTACTCACAAGTTTGCCAGTATGAATATTGGTAGAATGCGATGGATGAAGAACTTTTAACCCTTCAAGAAAATAACACATGGGGTTGTTTCATGGCCTTCAAATGTATGTCCAATTGGATGTAAATGGGCTTATTCAAATAAAATTCATTCTGATAGAACTCTTGATCAGTACAAAGTTTGGTTTGTTGTTCTTGGTAATAAATTTGAGAATGATGTGGCCTACGATGAGACTTTTGCACCTGTAGAAAAATGACTATGGTGCTAACAATTATTGCCATCACTTCTTCACAAAATTGGCCTCTTAATCAAATGGATGTCAAAAATGTTTTTCTCCATTGTGATCTTAAAGAAGATATTCATATAAAACCTCCGCCTAATTTTTTCTCATTACCTACATGTGATGCATTCAAGCTCCCCAAAATCTCAATTTTCTGACAATTCCTCACGTCATTAGGTATTTTCTAGAAACATCAACTCATGGATTATTCTTTCCTACATTTTCTACTATTTGTATTACTGCATTTAGTGATTCTTAATAGGAATGATATCCTGATACTTGTCGTTTAATCGTTTGTTGATGCATGTTTCTTAGAAAATCATTGATATCCTGGAAGAGTAGGAAGCAAGATGGTGTATCCATATAATCAACAAAGCTTGAATATCGATCTATGTCTACTGCTTACACTGAGGTTGTGTGGCTTCGTTGATTATTTGCTGAGATGGGATTTCGTCGTCTAATCCTACTCTTCAACATTCTAATAATACTGGTGCTATTCTGATTATTGGTAATCTGATTAATCATGAGAGGACCAAGTTCATCAAAGAAGATTGTCATAATATAGCATATAGATGAAATCGAAAGGAGATTCTGTGCAAGGATTCTATGAGATCGAAAGAATATTAGTGTCATTGAAGATGACCCGGCCTATTCGTGAATGTTCAGCACTATAGAGAAACACAATTACCCCTATGTGACATTGATATCCAATCCATGCACCCCTATATTACTTATTAATTTTGGAAGTTTCTAAAATATTAGTTTAATTGTTACCACTTATAACAAAATCCTTTTGTTTATATTGGTGGAATCATCCACTCACTTGTTTTTACTACTACAAAAGTTGACTTTACAATCCAAATTTCTTGATAAGAATTTTCTACAATATTCAATTCTCTATGAGATTCAACCAGTGACTCTTAGTTGGGTATTTTTATTGACGATGATAGATGCCTCTTTTAATTGTCTTTGAAGAGTACATTTGAGAGTTATCACATAGAAGGATATAAAGAAGGTAAAAATGGGAACTTAAATCTACTCTCCATGATGAGTCTCCACAAGCTGAAGAAAAAATACTTCAATGAGTTGCAAAATCCTCTAGGAGAGATGGGTCTGATTAGGAAAATCTGGAAACGAACAAACTTCGTATTCTATAACTCATTTGGAAGATTTGAGTGCGAGAGGGGATAGTTTTATAAAGGAGAAGCAAGGGTTTATAATGTACACATTCTAAGAGAGAGAGAGGCGACGAGTGATATTCATCTAAAAGGGTTGACAAGCGTTTAGATGTTCTTAACTTGCTCATAACAGATGCCTTAAATTAAATAACCGTTATTTGTGCGAAATCTGAGATGAATTCTGACATCATGGGGAGCATAATCCTGGTCTCTTATATTTGATAATGAAAACTTTGAGACTATCATTTGCTACTTACGCTACTCGATTATAGTTAGACATTGTTACTGGAACACTAAATCAAACCCAATATTTACTATACATATTTTTATTTTCTAGAAATATCAACCACAAATGAGTATAAGAGCTAGTACACTTATTTCTTCTACATTCCCTGTAGGATCGACCTTAACTCTTGTTAAGTTCTATACAATCGTTTATACTTCTTAAGTGAAGTGTAAGTTTGGACGAATTAGTTTTTCATGGAATTCATCTCCTTTTCGATTACCCATGCATGTAAAATCATTGATCACTTGTTCTTGTAAATGTAATCTATAGCACAGTGGAATGCTTGCATATCTCCATCCAAGTTCCTTTTTCTTGGTTAAAATTGTGAGTTACAGTTAGATGTCATTGTTATTGATTGACAAACGAAGATGGAATTCTCCAAGCACTTTTAAATAGATTATAAGTTAATTTCTTAATAGTGGTTCTCCATTAAGTGTACTTATTTTAGAATATGCTAAATTCAAATGGTTAAAAAATCTATTATATTTCAAATAAATAAAAGTACTCTTATTTTTTAGAATACTATTATAGAAAGTGATTTAATACATTATTATTTTTTTGTTTTATAAAGGATCCACACTTCATCAAGTCAACTATAAAACTGAAGGATACTTAAGATGTATTTTGTCAGCAACAAAGAAGGCATAAGGGATACATTTTTGGTATAAGTTATAATTAAGTTATTTTAAACTAAAAACCATAATCCAATGGTCATTTTGTTTAATTTTCACATTGTTGTGCAACAGAAAATAAGGAATCGGAGTTCCAACTAAAATAAGTGGGCTTCAATGTAGCTCCCAAAAGCCCATCACTTTTGAATTTATTTGTGGGTCATTCAAGCACGAATATCTCTATTTTAGGGTAGTTGTCAATTTTATATTTTGAATTAATGATTTTATTTTTTATCTCAACATATTTTAAGTAATTAAAAATAAATTAGTCCAAGATACCCTTGACATTAAAATAAAAATCGCATGACACAATTTATTTCTTACGAGGAAAAATATATTTACAAGAAAAAATTCGCAGCACAAAAATTATGTTTTAAATGTCATAAATTCAATTTCAGAACATTATGTCTTAACAATTCAAAATCCATAAGTTACAAAATGACTTAGTTTCTATAGAACTAATATTGATGGATACTTATGTTTAATTTTAAAGCCACAAACTTATCTCTTAGTGGCATAACTTATCCTAATGAACTTTTGTCAAATAAGATAAAAGTTCTCTAAACTTATATTGGACAAGATAAAAATGTTCTCTATGCTTATGTTGAACAAGTAACTTATACTCTCCGAATTAGATACTACATAACTCATGTCGAACAAGACAATTTAGTTCTAAATTTTTGTATTCCAAAATTAGGTCATAACTAAAAATACTTTAATATAAAATTTTTATTTAAATTTAAAAAATCAATTTAAAGGATAAAACTAAATACCACAATTAATATATGATTTATCTGTGCAAAACTTGTTTGTTTGGGCAATGTTAGAAGAGCCCATCATATAATTGAGTTTTAGCCCACATTGAAAGAGCCCTATCATATGAGTGAGATTTGGCCCACGTTAGAAGAGCTCTATTATATGAGTGAGTCAATGACCTGATAGTTGGGATATAGGGTACACAAGGTAAAAATTTAAGGAAAGTAATTAGAGGTGGAGGCGGAGGTGATGTTGGAGGTGGAGACGGAGACTAGAAGGAAGAGAGGAATGAAATTTTCGAGATGGAGATTTGTTTTAATAATATCAGGAACTTTTTTTCAGGCAATCATAGATTCTATCTTATTGATTGAACTGAACTTCATTACAAGGTATTATGATCTTGTTTCTCTTATTCTACGCTTGTTTGTTTATGCAAAATAGAGATCATATGTATAAATTATTGCTATATTATTGTAGGATATGTGGAACGAGAGATTGAAGAAGTTTGAGGAGGAGCTCAAAATAAAGGAAAGTATGTACACACATATATTCCCCCAATCAGTTGGTACCCTCTTGACAGATAGGTACTTCTAAACATTAATTTGCTAATATATTCACTTTTTGTAGATTATAGCTTAGATAAGCTTTGAATTAGATTCTTGTGTATTTGGTTGATTATGATTTGGAAATTCAATCCAGGTTGCATGCTCGAATAACAATGAATAATTGAGTATGGAATTGATGTTTTGGAATTGAGGGTGAATTTCTCGTGTCAAGCTTATGTCTTGTTGATAATAACTTATGTTTTTGCTCTGAAATACAATGTGTTTAGTAGATATCTTACTTGTGAATCAGATAACATAAGGGTCTTTTTTAGGGCTTGTTCATTCTAAAATGTAATATATCGTTAAGTTTGACAATTGTGAATTATGAATTTGGTGTCATAGATACTTAATTGCCTTAAATCTGAAATTACTTTCTAAGATAAGGTGATCAATCAATATAAGTATATATTATTTCTAGTATTCAACATAAAAAATAGTGTGTGGGTAAAAAAAAATGGTTGCCCATGCACCTAATAACATTGATTAAGGTCTCCACTATACCCTACTATGGTAAAGACCATAGAAGTCAAGAGAAGAGGTATCGACTCATATTTATAAAAGAAAACATTTTCTTTGTGCATTTTTATTCAAGTTAAAAATCTCCTATAAAACATGATATGTTCAATCCATAAAAGTTGGGGTAGGTTATTGTAGTGTTCATGGAAGTGAGAAGTGGAAAAAAATGGCAAGGCTTGCTTTGAATAAACATGAATTGTAAGCAAAGTGCTCTCTTTATTGAAGTGAAGCGCAATTTAACTATAAAAACACCAACATAAATAGAGAGAATATGTAAGCAAAAGTTCAAATTATAAGCTAAAAAGTAGATACCACAAAATCAAAGCTATTAATGGTTAAACATTTATTTCTTGTTCTTCTGACTGATCTACTTGGAAATGATTGTTAGAATCTTGTATTTCTCCCTTACCATTATATTTCTCATAATTTTCATCAACTCCTTTAATTATAATCTCCCTTATAAAAATCTCTCTCACACTTCCTTATCTTATAAATCCATATCATAGTTATTATAAAAGAGTGATTGGTTCAAACTTACTAATGCATTGAGGCCCTTACATCGTAGAGCTCCGCTTCACGCTTAAAGTGGTGAAGCTAGTGCTTTCTTAAATACTTGGTTAATTACCCACTCATTCATTAATTTAGTCCATCCTGACCTCTAAAAATTCAATCTATGTAAAAGTTATATTGTTGTGGTAGTGTTTGTGAGCAAGACGTATGTATGAAAAAAAGTGAATTAAATTAAGTATTTAGTAATATTTTTAGTAGTTTATGTATTTTATTATAAAATAGGATTTTTTTCATTTTGTTTCATAAGTATTAGGCTTAGCAATTGTTATTTATCTAGAAGACGATTTCTATTTCCTAGTTTCGTAACGATTAGACCTCTTATTGATGTAATAAGACTCCCTATTTAATAGGAATTTTGTGGAATAAAATAGGTCGTATTTTAATTTTAAAAACATCTTATTAGAGTTCCCTCATCCATTGAAATCTTATGATTCAACATTCTTTAATGAGTTGAAGTTATATTCAAAATAGTTTGTTCTATGAATTCGAACAAAGACAAAGAAAAGTCAAAGTAAATTGATTTATGATTTCCTGTTTATCGTCCTATGACTTGATCCGTCTCTAGAACTCGTAACAATTTGGTGTCGGGGCCTGATACAATGAGGTCATTTCCAGATTCCATGAAGAACATGGAATTCATACTAGACACTGTAATAGGCAGAGTCAAATAACATTAGTGATGGAAATTGGGTAGTTTTGGGTGGGGGCAGGGAGGGTTGAGCTTAACCCGCAAAATTTGTAGTCCGCCCCGCCCCGCATAATAGTTTTTTTTTATTTTGTACCCACCCCGTCCCGCCCCGCATAATTTTTTTAATATTTTCCTTTTCTAGTTATGTTTGATAATAAAAATAAAATTCATAAAAATAAATTATTTTAAATTAAGTTGCATTAATTTAATAGAAAAGTGACTTAAAATTTCAAGAACTCCAATTATTAACTCCATGATAATTATGAGTTCAAGAATTATCATCCTCCTCTCTCAAGGGAAACATTTAAATAATACTTGATATGGTTGGCCATAACAACACTTCTAGTTTTTTTTATGCTTCTCCATCCGAAGCTTCGTTATCAACTTCTGCTTCTCCATGTGTTAATCTTGAGGTAGTTCTGAGCCAGAGTGCATAATCTTAAACAATAGTATTCATTTTTTTCTTTCTTGTTCAGTGCTTGTAATTCTTTATGGAGATATGTAAACGCCTCAAAAACATTTGATTTGACATCAGAATGATCTTGTTGAAGATTATCTAGTGTCACGTAAAAAAAATCAATTATTTTTCTATACTTGTGGAATCATTACAACATGGTTTTCTGCTTGATGAAAATGGTGTAACACCAACATCTGCTCCGATTTAAGTTGCAAACTTATCTTCTTGTTGGGACAAACTAATTTTCTTTTTGAGAAACTAATAGTGCATGCTTTCTCAAACTCAATTAACTTCATTTCAATCTTTGGTCACACTTTTTGGTCATGTTTTCCACTTCAAAATAAAATAATTAAAGAAGAAAAAAAATATGTAAAACATAGCCAATAAGCAAAAGATTTAAATAAAGTTGATTGAGTCTTAGAACGCAAGTACAGTTAGTTTCTCAAAAAGAAAAAAACATTGTTTTAGTATGCATATAAGATTACAACTTGGATTGAAGTATATGTTGGTGTTATGATTTTTTCACAAGTGAAAAACTATGTTTCTATTTACAAGTAAACAAAACAAAAAGATATATTTTTTTTAGAGAAACTAGAAGATCACTACCGAAAACATGTTGAGGGAAGATCGAATGTCTTAGATGCTTTTGAAGATCTTTGTAAAGAATTTCAAAAACTTTGAAACACAAAAATTTGCATAAAAACCAAATGTACAATCAAGTGACCCAATTATTAATCCCAGAAAATAATAAATAATTTGTGGGTGCTACAGGAACGCTCTTAATAACTAATAGAATGCATTGACACATAAATGACCTGGAGAGTCATTACCCCTATTTGAGACAACACATTGAAAGGAAGAACTACCAAACATTAATTAGCTGTTAGTGGGAAATGCAAAAAGAGGTGATTCACTTGTCATTGGGTTTTTCACATAGGTAGAATCCTTTGATAAGGATAATGCCTCTCTTTTTGAGTTTACCTAGGATTATACATGCAACTTTTTAGGGTTCTAGATAAAACAATTAACTCTGAGAGGTTTTTTAGTTCTCCCAACATGTTTCTGGGGCCGGTCCTTAAGCACACCGTTTGCACATAATCCTTGTTTGTATCATTCTTTGACAGTGTAATCACTCATCTTCCTATCTAGGGCAACATCCAAATTTTACCCTCTAATGAAACAAAGAGACGGATGAGCTCATTGACTTCGTAGTCTTGATGATTCCTTCTGAAAGAAGTTGCATTTATGATTACTTTTTAGACTTCATTAGCCTTGAATGCAGTTATTGAATCTAATATGGTCAAATATCATCTTTGCTATTAATATAGTTGTTGTTAGTCCTCAATCATCATTATTCAAGTATTTTTCCATAAAATTATAGGTTATGAAGTTCTTTTGTTATTTAGTCAATTTTTATGTCTTTTCATCTTTAGGTTCAATGATGCTTTGTGTTGTCTAGATTGATAAATCAATTAAAATCTTTTATTGAACAATGTAAATGTGATGGATCCAAGAAAACCATCTTCCACTCATAATTCCGCTTATATCACAAAGTAATATAGATGGATTGAAGATAAAGCCAAATAAAAACGACTACGTTATACATTTATTTGGATATATATTGTTAATTTTTTGTTATGTGTAGAGTTTCTCCAAATGTGACTCAAGAAAAAATATGTTCACTATACCTTAATAAATTATTATGATATGATATTACATCCCCCCTCCTCCTCCCTTGGTACAACCATCAAGAATATCAATCGTAGAACATCCCAACTTGTAGCATTCTTTCGCAATGTAAGCACCCTTCTTCCTATTTGGGGCAACAACCATGTTGTGCCCTTTAGTGAAACAAAGAAATGGAGGAGCTCATTAACTTCCTAGTCCTTATGATTCCTTCTTACATTAATTGTATTTAATGTTACTTTTTAGTGTTGAGTAGATTTATTAATGTTGTTAAACTGGACCCACTAAGTGAGATTTCATTATGTATGTTGTTTTGCTGATCACTTCCATTTTTACATCACCTATATCACTTTAAGTGTTTATATTTAAGATTTCCTTTACGTAATATCGACAATTATTTTCCCAGTAATGTTACATTCATGCAAGGCTTAATTCCAAAAATTGGATATTAATGTTGAATGCTCCATTTCATACAAGAACAACTGTTCTATTCATAAATGGGATAGAAATTCACTACCTGAAACTCCAAGCAGAAGGACATGAATAGGCAACGATCAATAGGAAAATGGTTAGACATTATAAAGACAAATTCTTCAAAAAGAAAATTTAAGCACAAAGAAACTAAAAGGAAGGAGTTTAAGCATGAGTTCTGCATTGCTTCATTCAAAAAAAATTTCATTCACGCTCAAGAGTTAACTCCCAAATAAAAATTGCACTTGGGGGTTTTGTAGAGTGTATAACAAAAATAATGGATGCATTAACTTTTTTTTTATTAGTAATACCTTGTTTGGTACATTTTTACATGCTTTGTAGAACTGATGCAAACATTAATTACACACATAATTGTGTACTAACATGTTTCTTACTAATATCATGTTTTTCTAGGTATTAGTAATGCAAGGAATTTTAATACATGCTTAAAGACCTAGGGGTGGTAATTAGACAGGTTGGTCAAAGTATGATGAGTCATAATGGGTTAGAACAACAATCGGTTAGAGACCCAACCCAACCCAAATTTTTTGAGGTCAAAATGGGTTAGGTAATGTATTACATTATGGGTCATGACCCAATCCAACCCAATATTTACTAAGCTGAATTGTTTTTTTGTTCTTATAAACTATTTCAATACCTAATCAATTTATATGTTTCTCTTCTATGGCTATATTACAATATATTCAATTGAGAAAAAAATTTAAGAAAATTTTGACAAGATTTTCCGTGAGCTCATTTGGGTAACATATCTACGCAATTTCTAATGGGTTGAAATAGGTTGAGCTAATGAAAGGGCAGGTCACTAACTCTCCCAAACTTAAATGGATTGGGATGGTTGGCTTGGTTGGGGTTTGATGTTCCACCCCTATAAAGACCCCATTGCCCCTCAAAATATGGTTTACATCTTTTCCATCATAATTGTAACACTTTGAAAGTTCTTATTCTTGAGTATTGATTCCCTAACCTATTTGAGATTATATTTCTAGTTATGGGAATACCATATATTATACATGATGGTTTTTGAGTTCAGTCATTCATGCCCATAATTCCACATGAACCCT
This sequence comes from Solanum bulbocastanum, assembly GCA_037074985.1. Classification (NCBI taxonomy): domain Eukaryota; kingdom Viridiplantae; phylum Streptophyta; class Magnoliopsida; order Solanales; family Solanaceae; genus Solanum; species Solanum bulbocastanum. The sequence continues at coordinate 15,349,146 of CM073602.1, read as the reverse complement.
ATAAGTTGAGCATTTTTTAGATGAGTAGTGTCATTGAGTCCTTCAATTCTTGAGCTCCGAGTATTGAGTTCTATATATGGTAATTGAAACCCTTGAATGAGTCGTTCACATCCGTAATTCATCATGAACCCTACTTTGAGAAGTCTTTTACAATTATTTATAATTTGTTTAAAGACTTGAGTAAATGACTATAACAATGAAGAGAATCGAGTTTCATTTTTTAAAATGAGTATAAGGGGACTAAGTATTCTTAAGAGTAAATGTTTTTTTGTTTAAAATGAGAGGAAACTTTGATTTCCAAATGAGTTCATGAGATGTTTTAAGCACTATCTCTTTTAAGATAACCTTTTGAGTAATAATATCAAAGTGTGAGGATGAGAAAATATTTTTAAACACATGAGCATGCGTCATATTATTTAGAGTAGTATTGAGCACCGATATGGGGATGAGTTTAGACAATTCAAAGTCCTCATAAACTATGTATGCAAACGTGGGTAGAAAGGATCATACTTTTTAGATGATTCCTTATTACTTTTTAAGCATAGCTTAGTGGATCCACTTAGTTGAGGATGTCCTATACTCCGACAAGGTATAGGATAGTTCTAGAATTATGGGCAAGACGTTGTATCATCACATAAATCATACCGATGGTTGTCAGTTAGAGAATCTCCCAAATAAGAATAAATAGTTTATTACTATATTTTCATATACATTTGAGTTATTATCTACTATTTTAAAAGTTTCATGCATTTAGCATCTTTTGTTGTTACTTTAATTATGAGTTGAGTATTCTGAGTTGAGTTTAGTATACTAAGTTGAGTTGAGTATTTTGAGTTGAGTTGGGTATCCTTGAGGTTAGTTAAGTATTCCTAAGTTGAGTTGAGTATTCTTGAGTCATGTTGAGTTGAGACGAAGTGAGTAGGTCTTCCTTATTATCTGTTTGAGCTTATACGTATGTTGCAGATTTCCCTTTACATGCTCGTATATTCCATGTATTGATGTCATTTGGCCTGCATCATTTCATGATGTAGATAAAGGTATTCAGTATCATCAACAAGTGTTTCGTTCTAGTCATGTGATATTCCAGTCAGCTTTGGTGAGCCTTCTTACATTTTGGAGGACTTGGCCTTTACCTTACAGTATGTAGTTTTGAGATGTTATGGATCTTGTCCCGATATCCTTCTATAATAATAGAGGCTTCATAGATAGCCAGGGTTGAGGAGTTATTTGTATCTTCTTTCTTTTTGGTTGTTTTAGAAACTTTGAGTATATGTATGTTTAGTATTGTTCATATTTTTGAAAGTTGAATAGTCAAGTTCAATGAATTTAATTTAGTTTTAAGCTTATGTATGCTTGAATTAGTCTTCAACTTGTAGTCAGCCAGGATGAGGGTTCACTTGGGACATGCAATGGTTCTTGAGTGCCGGCCACGTCTAGAGTGTAGACTCGGGTCATCATAATAATTATGAAGAATATCTTGTAAATAAATGTTTTTATGCCAGAACTTCTAATATATTGCATAAGAAAAAATCTTTATATAGTTAATACAAGCATTCTAATAAACTTTGTTTAGCATTATTCTTACATACTATACCAAATGGCCTCTTAGTAAATATTAATATTACTAATTATTAGGAAAGTTACTATTATTAATCAAAATCTATTTATAATGCACAAGAAAGCCAACTACGAGTAAATTTCTATTCTATATTCATGTTTGCCCGAAAAACAATTGTTTAACAAAAAAAGTTTTAGTATTTAAAATTTGATAGGGTTGGCTCCACAGATATTTGTGATTATACTCGTCAAAGAGATGGAAAATCTAGGGAGGTATTCCAATTTTGTGCAAGAGATTATGATGGGATCTCCAATTTGAATGTTGATCCATCTCCTATAACTGTGAAAGCTGATATTTATACATTTTGTATATTTCACTGATTTTAAAGGTGTGCATATGATGATGATTCCTTAATGTAAATTTGTTATCAACGTCAGAAATTTTCTAGATATGACCTTGTAGGATACGTGCAATTCTCCATATAATTTTCACAAGGATGATGATGGCAGTGACAGGGAACCATCAGAAAAGCAAAAAGAAGTTCTGAAGTTGTTCTATGTCAACTGTATGATCATTGTGTAGGATGTTTGCAATTGTGAAGTAAGTTTTTTAAATATTTGGTTGTTTTCTTTGTGCTCGTTCAACATGCCAGAGTCCTTCTGTTTTCTATGTTAAACTAATTTTGAAGTTTTCACTTACAGTTGACATGATATATTTTCTTGTTTATTAGTAAAATATTTCCTATGTAGTTATGTGGAGAACACACTGAGCCTGGGATACTCAGGCATGAGTTTTTTTTGCATCATATATAATATACTTTCGTAGTTAGGGGTCATTGTTTTGAAATGCTTCTAGAGTTGACTAGCTGATTATCATTTTATTTATACAAAGGGTTTCAACACATGAATAAGATGACCACTCCTCAAATCCCGCTCAAACATTTCCCATTGTTTTTGAGCTTAAAGAGTGTGGAGGGTATTATTGAAAACAAATGCTTTTTATGGAAATTATTGAATGCATTTTATTTTTAATAGACAAAACAAAACATTACATAAAAAGTAATATTGGCATAACTTATGTAGTCATTACTAATAGACTATATTCATCATTATTCTTACACACCCTATCAAACCATCCTTATATTATTTTTGTAGGTTCCTCCTCTTTTGGTATAACTTTTGTGTATAGAAAGTTGAGATTTTTTTTATTAATGAAACTCATTTCTTGATTAAAATAATAATAATAAATAAAAAATAATGGTAAGAGTAGGTTAGTTTGTGTTATTAACCATTGTTTTCATATTTTTATGTAATCCATGATAATTATGAACTTGAGGTGCTCGGTTATATAACACTTTCTTTTTCTTTATTAAGTTTCTCCGCCCGCAACTTCATTGTAAACTGTTATTCCTCCAAGTGTTTACCAGGAGGTATTTTTGAGCAATGATGCATAATCATAAACATTAGTATTCTATTTTATTCTTTCTTGTTTAGGTTTTGTAATTTTTTTATGGAGATCTTCAAATGCCTCTAAGCAATTTGATTTTCCTTCAGCCTAACTACGTTAGTGATACTCTTGTTTCATTTCGAAAATTTTATCAATTATTTCTTTGATACATGTGGACCAATAGGAAAATGGTTTTCCACTTAGTGAAAAGACCATTACACCAACATCTGCTTTGGTTCAAGTCGCAAGTTTATATACATTATGGAACAAGGTATTCTTTTGATAAACTAACAATGCGTACTTTCTCAGACTTAATGAATATAAACTTGCAACTCGGGCCAGAGGGAATGTTGGTTTTATAGTCTTTTCACTAAGTGTAAAACCATTGTCCTATGGTTCCATAAGTATAGAAAAAATAATGGAAAATTTTTCAAAAGTGAAAGTAGAGGATTTTCAACATGATTATACTTGGGGCAATTTTAATTGCTTTGACGCATTGGAATATATCCATAAAAAATTACGAACATTGGACAAGAAAAAAAAAGTGAATACTAATGTATAAGAGTACACACCCTAACTTAGAAATACGTCTAGATAAATATATGGAGGAGCAGAAGTTGGCAATTAAGTTGTAGGTTGAGGTTGTTAAAGAAAAAAAAAAAAGAGCAAGTGTTATTCTGGAATGCATTTTATTTTTAATGCATAAAAACAAATGCCTCATAAAAATAATATTAGCATAACTTATGCAGACATTGCATATACACTCTATTCATTATTATTTTTATACACCTTATTAGAGGACACCTTGTATTTTTGTTTGTAGGTTCATCATTTTTTGGTATAACTCTTGTGATGACAAAATGGCCTTTGTTTTATTAATGTAACTCTTTCCTTGATTAATACAATAAACAAACAAATTTATTAAGGGTAAGAGTTGTGCTGGTATTGTTGTTATGGCTTATTGTTTATCATAATATTTATGTAATTCATCTCAATCAGACAAATATTTGTGCTGGATTCAAAAATGTCTCATTTTTTTATTAAATTGATTTTGACAGGTCAAATTCATTTTAAATTGAAAATTTTCCTACTTGGCTAACCAATATCTTCATACATTTCCAACCTCAACGTCCACTATGGTAAAGATATTTTCATCTGGAGATTGTAATGCATTGACAGTTAATGTGGGAAATTAATAATGAAGGGATTGTTATTGACTGAATACTAATTTAGAGATTATTATACATTAATTTATTAATTTTTTAGAAATAATATTTTTTTACTATCTACATACCTAATGCACATATTTTAATTCCACAATCTAATCAATATAATAAAATACTAATCATTAGATGTTTTATAAACTCATATTACAAAATATTCCACCATTCTCATTGAGAGCTAGCTTAGGTGTAAAATCTAAATGCGTCAATCATTATAGAGTTGGAAAATTGCAAGAATACTAATGAGTGAACGAGTGTTTTCTTTGATCCTATATGTTCATATTGTTCATTCGTTCAATAAAAGTCTTCAATCAATTTACTAGTCTAAACAACCCAAAAACTTATTAATATTTTAAATATGAAACAAACAAAAAACTAACTTATTTGCATAGGAACTTTATAACCTTCTATATTTTTGTCTAAAATCTCATATAAATTGGTGATTGAAGACAAACAAAATGAGACCTAATAACATAGAAAAGATTTGACTGTATTAGAAAACTTGATCGCTGGTAAAGTCTTCTCCAATAGTAGATCCAATTTTAAAAACACCAATTAGAAACTCCATGATACTTATGAGTTTAAGAACTGTCACAAATCGTTTCCTCAAGTCATGATGGAACCTACTACAATCAAATAGTATGTAAGCCAAATTGTGACCTATAACAACAAGTAATGAGTGTAAGGGTAGAAATGAGAAGAAACAACACTATAATAACAATACAAGACAGAAATGTAATCAAATAAAACATATATACAAAATATCCCTCCCAAAACCAGGAAGTCGCAAGTAGATAGCAATCAAAAATAAGAGTACAGGTCCTAAAACTGGACAAAAAGCAAAGTTGTCTCAAATAGCAAATGACTAGTTGTATAAGAAATAGAAGGAGACCAGCAAGTATAGAACCCCAAGTGCTCACCCTTGTCTATGATATGAAATGATGTTGATCGCATGAAAAATCACCACCGGTAGCTGGCACTAGGACCTGCATCAGAAAACAATTGCAGAGTGTAGGATGAATATCATAGAAAACTTTGTAGGCATCATAGTGATGTGAGGCCAAAATACATATTTTAAATCATTATTTGCCTCACATTTAATATTTATATTTTTCCTTTTTGAGCATAAATTTTATGGATTGTGCTAAATAATATATTTTTTTTTGTAGGATTAAATTGGTGGAAAAATGTAGAAGTTTGGAGCTAAAAGAAATTAAAAATGTAAGGTTGAAGAAGAAAATCGAGCAGACAGCTTAATAGATTAAAATAATAAAATATTATACTTATATATAAGGTACATATTGCTGCAAATTGTGAATTGCAAAATAACTTAAGTTGAAGGAATAAGTTGCGGCGTGGCAATTTCTAAAGGCACTGTCCAATTGATGCATGGCGGGGTAGAATCTATAATTTGAGGTAGTTTCAACTTTCACACGGATAGCTCACGTGGTGAAAAAAAAAGGAATCCAATTCCTTTTTATTTTGGATTCCTAACTTAATTTGGACTCAATTATTTTATTTAGGGTTTTCTATAAATAGTTCATAGAAATAATTATTTTAGAGGGATTAATAAGAGATTAATTGGAGATACTTTTTAGGGTTCTTTTCTTCTTCCTATTTTTGGGATAGACTTTATAACTTTTGTTCAAGTTTTTGGCTTTGGAGATTAACTTGCAATTTTAGCAATTCTTGATTTCCTAAGTTTGTTTTGATGATTTTGTCTTTGGAATTCAAGTTGAGATTTTGGGTTTATTCTTCTCATTACGTAAGTTCATGATTTCTTCATCTAAAAATGTGAGTTGTGTTCTTGCAACTATGGGTAACTAAATCCACAACTAGGGCTGTGAGAACCATGAGCAATTAACAAAATATGTATAGTAACAATGTAATTCTTGAATAGTGTTATTGCATGCATTGATAATTCTTTTGTTTAGAAGTCTTTTTAGTGGTTGCAAATGTTATCAATTATTATCTGAATTTACGTTTTTTGTTTGTTTTTGTTTTCTATAGGTTTCAACATGGAGTCGAGGCGAACCCTTGACCCCTACGATCCTAAACTAAGAAAGACTTTGAGAAAAATGGAACATCTAAGGATACGTAATAATCCAATTAGAGAGGGTCAAGGAAATGGAACTAAGTAACTAAGGTGTCTTGTCACGACCCAGACCATCGTGATTGGCACTCACACGAACAATCCGGTGGGAGAACCACTACTACAACCCAAACCAAGCAATCAATCTAAAAACTAAGGCATATAAGTCAAATACTAAGGAAAGAAAACAGAGTTTCCATAAACTCTAACAAAAGTCAATAACTAACAAATGCAGAAGAATTAACCTAGAACCTGAAAGTCAATATACCAAAAATCTACTAATGACAAGTCTAAGAACAAGGGGTACAACCCCGAAACTAAACAACACCATAAACAAAAGTCTGAGCCCGAAAATAATGGACATAAACAATAAAGATCTATGGCAGCCTGAAAGAATTGGCTCAACCTTGAATCCGGTCATGCTCATAGTCACCTAGCTGAGGCTTATCAATATCCACCTGAAGATGCCCTATACTCAACAAAGAAAGAGCAGGTGCAGTATCAGTACAGAACCACCGTGTACTGGTAGGATCATGCAGCTATCCCACTAAGTGTAACATATATTAGTCAATACCACAATATAATCACATGCACATATCGAACAGATACAATATCATCAACATATACGAACAATTAACAACTTCACGATTCTCAATAATACATATTGGTTATCAATTTGGAGCAACATATCGTCTTCCAATATCAATAATCATTAGATATGAACGAACTCAACACAAGTAGATACACAACACAACTCAATGGTACTCTCATGGAACCCAAACCTTAATAGTTAGCATGCCGGAATGTGGCAATCCGATCAAAGTTACTTATGCCAGAACATGGTAGCCGATCCCATATTTATGCTGGAATGTGGCAACCGATCCCAGTTAGTGTGTCAAATCATGACACCCGCTTATTCAACAAACCATAATCGCAATCATAATGTATATTCTCACAATTATACAATAAAAGGTGATTCATGACATACAATTATTCAATAATCCTTATTTACAACAAGTGTGATCAATAATGCAACATTCGCATACATACATGTATCATAATAAAGCAAGAACAAACATACATCGCACAATCATAGAATCACAACCATAACGTACCTTGAATCCAAGCTCGAATCCCCTAGGCACTTGAATCTTCCCTTTCCAGATTCTTTTCACTTTTTCTATGCCTACAATCAACAATTTATATGCAAGGATCAACAATCAAGGGTTTAATTATACGAATTATAACAAACCCAAAAACCCTAGACCAAACCCAAGATCCTAATAACCATTTTAGTGTTGTTTCCACCATATAATCTTTAACAAAATCCTCCCCCATCAATATTTATCCATTCTATTACATTCTACGGATCGAAAAATGGATTCAGGGAGTGAAAAACTCACCTTTAGCCTCAAGAATGGTGGAAAACGCTCAAGAACTCGTCTGGGGTCGTCTCCTTAGCTCTAAAAATCGAAAAGTGCCAAATAAGGCCGTTTAGGGGTTTATTAACGACTTTAAGTCGCATCTGGCCCGCCATGGCGGACCCATCCCGCTACAGTGGCCCAGCTCTAGCAGCTCTGATCCCTCTCTGCAGTGGCCTACACGTAGACAAAATCTTACCTGTTCACGCTAATATCATTTTCAGGAGTTCTACTCACCCAAATTCGATTCCGTAAAGTTGTACGGGTTCATTAACATCTGAGCTATCTACTCATGTGGTTCAAATAATATTTAGATCTCTCATTAATTACCTAATTTCCCTACACCTTATTGACTCTGATTTCGTCTAAATTTGAACTAGGCTGAAAAATTCCAAGTTATTACAAAAAAGTTTTCTAGCCCCAATTCTTTCTTCATTGACTTTTCCCTAACGATGGAATCAGGTCGTTACATGTCTGCGTCTTGCCGCCACATTAAATTAAGCGCTCATTGGGAGGCAACCTAATTAGTAGTGTAACTTCTTATTTTATTTTATTAGTGATAGTTTTTTTTTTTTTTTTGTAGATTAGGGTAAGTCTGAGTACCCAAAAAAAAAAAAAAAAAAAAAAAAAAAAAAAACAGAGCATGTTTGAGCTTAAGTGTGGGTGACTCCCCTTGATGAAAATAAAGAGAACATGCTACTAACTAGGTCTAAAGGCCTCAGGGAGTTTTCCTAACCCTTGTTTTCAATTTTATTTAATGCTTTGGGGACATAACATCTTTTTTAAGTGTGGGGTGGAGGAATAAATTCCTACTTTTTACTATTTTATTGAGTCTTTTCTTATTTTTTTGGGATGGGTTTCTTGACTTTTGATTTCGGTTCTTTTCATGCGGATAGTCCCTTTGAATTGAGTGTCTTTTATTTTTTAGGAATACATTTTATTTTTAAATTTTTTTTTTATTTTTTTGAGAAAAATGAAAAGACCCTTTTAAGTTTTGTGATACTTACTATTTTGGCCTAATCTTTGAGTGGTACTTTTTTGTGAATGCTTGAAAAATAAATGTAGACTCCTTGACATCTAACCTCATGGTTGTGACTTTGTATTTAAATTATTTTACTTTGAAGTTTGTTATGTTCTTGTCTCTCTTAGAAGTGGAATTGATCTATCTTGATTGATACTCGTGCCATGTGTGGTGAGAATTTGTTATTCCATGTTTTGCATCTTAGTCTAGAACTTGCCTTCCATGTGATGGAAGCGAAATAAAAAGTGATGCTTTGTTTCAGAGATGATAATAGGCTTTCTTTGATTTGTTTAGTAAATTTTAGCCTTTTTAGATATTTTATCAATAGTTAGCCCTTTTGAGCCTGTAGGCTTTTGTTGGTAGCCATATTTTGCCCTTGACTATTTTGTTGAATCCCTAGTTTTTGCACCTTGCTTCCTTGAGCATTATAACATAGACTTATTCTAATTATTAATTCTGAGAAAAAGGGGTGGTTGAGTGAAAAGGTAATCAATGATAGCTACAAAGTGCTTAAAACCCCTCTTTGAAAGAATGTGACATGAAAAAAAAAAAAAAAAAAAAAAAAAAAAAAGAACAAAAAAATGTGACATGAGGAAAAAAAAAGTTACCTTGAGGATGGCCCTGGTCCTTCTAAAGACATCGTGCACCTTAGCGGATGTAAAATACATAAGTTGAGGGTGGCTGTTATGAAGGAAATCTTTTTTAAAATAATGGAAAAAAAATTGAAGCATTTTTGAGATGATGAGAATTACTTGTAAAATAATTGTTGAAGAGAGGGCTGAAAATAAAGAGAAGACATTAATGGGTGATGAAGTATAAAATAGCAAAGTGCTAAAGGAAGTGTAAGTAACTATTATATAGTTTTCCTATCCATCCCCTAGCCTGCATTAAAACCTGTTAAAGTCCTATTTGATTCTATTCAAGCATGCTTAATTAGTGGAGATGTACATAGTGTGCAAGCCTATGGTTCTTTGTGCATGCATGTGAATTTTATTTGTGAGTGTGAGAGTTGTTCTTGATATGAAGTCCTTAATTTATATTCAATCTTTTGAATTGAGTGTTTGGACTATTTCTTTTTGTGAGGACACTTGTTTCATGATAGATAAGTGATTTTATTAGTTTTCTTTAATGAGAGTAGGTGAGCAAGCTTAAATTTGATGAGTTCAAAGTCTTTCCTTGAGGTTAGAAGGTTAGAAGTTTGTTGTTTATTTGGATGTCTTGAGTAATGATTAAGATGTCTACTTGATGTTTTGAGATTGGTATATGGCCTAATTGTTTGTATTGACCAAAGTGACGACATTCTTATTTTGTTGCGCTTTAATGTTTGCTTGAGGAAGAACGAAAGTTTAACTAGGGGTGTTCATGTGAGGCCAAAATTCATATTTTTAATCATTATTAGCCGCACATTTATTATTTATATTTGTCCTTTTTGAGGATAAATTTTATGGATTGTGCTAAATAATATATTTTATTTGTAGGATTAAATTGGTGGAAAAATGAAGAAGTTTGGATCTAAAACAAATTAAAATGGAAGGTTGAAGAAAGAAATCAAGCGAACAACTTAATGGATTAAAGTGAATAAAAAATTATACTTATATATAAGGTGCATATTGTTGCAAATTACGAATCGCAAAAGAATTTATTTTGAAGGAGTAAGCTGCCACGTGGCAATTTCTAAAGGCACTGGCCAATTGATACATGGCGGGGCAAAATCTATAATTTGAGGCGGTTTCAACTTCCACGCAGACAGTTCACGCGGTGGAAAAAAAAGGAATCCAATTCCTTTTGGTTTTGGATTCCTAAATTAATTTTGACTCAATTATTTTATTTAGCATTTTGTATAAATTGTCCATAGAAATAATTATTTTAGGGAGATTGATAAGAGATAAATAAGAGATACTTATTCGGGTTCTTTTCTTCTTCTTATTTAGGGGTTAGACTTTACTCCATCTATCCCTAATTACTTGTCCAATTTTCCTTTTATAGTTGTCCCTAATTATTTGTCCACAAATCAAGAAAGGACAATTTTTTTTCCCTATTATACCCACAATTAAATGACTAATTACTTTGAAAAATGCAGAACTTTTCATCCACTTCATAATTAATATGGGTAAAATGGTAAACTCATTATGTCATTAATTAATTTCTTAATAGGTGTGACAATTCAAAAGTGGACAAGTAATTAGGGACAAAGGGAGTATTACTTTTGTTCGAGTTTTTGGATTTGGAGATTAACTTGCAATTTTAGCAATTCCTGATTTCCTAAGTCCGTTTTGAAGATTTTGACTTTGAAATTCAAGTTGAGATTCTGGGTTTATTCTTCTCATATTGTAAGTTCATGATTTCTTCATCTAAAAATATGAATTGGGTTCTTGCTACTAAGGGTAACGAAATTCATAACTAGGGTTGTGGGAATAATGAGCGATTAACAAAGTATGAATATTAACTAAGTAATTATTGAATAGTGCTATTGCATGCATTGATAATTCTTTCGTTTAGAAGTCTTTTAAGCATTAGTAAATTATCTAATAGTCTACTGTCGACTGTTAATAAGAAAAGAATTATCAATATAGATTTAGTGTGATACTATCTAATAGTCTAGTGTCGACTGGTGAGAGGGTGAAAACTAAGTTATACATCGATGTGATGTTTAATATGAGGTAAAGGTAAGGGTTAGTAAATTACACACACGTTACCTGACCAAGGTGCGGAGTGAAATTATCTAGTTGTTGGACCAAGGAATTATAGATAACTAACTTATCATTTGCATGTAATACACTAGGAAAGGATTACTATTACTAGGATTACCTCATTATGAGCTTATGGGGAACACGTACACCCTAGTTTCTCTCTCATTTTGATAAAAACTAAAGTTTGAATCTTGTTGACTGATTTTCACACAATTTCCAAAATTTGTTTCACAAATTCCCCCCTCCCCCCCCCCCCCCCCCCTTTAATTACTCATTTTGGAAGTACGTTGACTAATAGAATACAGTTGTAAGTTAAGTTTAACTCTAAACCATATTGCTCGTGGGATCAACCCCAACCTTCAAGTTGGGTTCTTTACTTGATAACAATCACTTACACTTCTTTAGGGAGGTGTAATTTGAGTGTATCACATAAGTTGACTAATAAAGAAAGGTAAACACAATATGAAAAGATTGAATCTACACACAAATAGAGGTCAAAGTGGAATTTAAAGAAAAGCATACAAGCATACTAAAATTATCAAAGCACAACTAAACTAAACATAGTTGGACCTCCATAATCCTAGAATTTACACTAGTGCACAAGATTAAATTAAACTCGAGCGGACTCCCACAAGCCTTATAGGTACATAGAATAACTAAGTCTACTAGAGAGAAGTACCACATATCAGAATCCAAAAAGTGAAGGTTGGGTTGCAATGCCAAGTAACCACAACACCCAGATAGGGACCACCTAACCAGCCAATTGAATCCCAATCCAGCATGCAAGAGTGAACTAGAGGGTATGTAGAAATGTTCTAGGCCACCTAGCCAGCCAGTCTACTCTCGGGGGCGTAAGCCGCCTATCTAATAAGAGTGATCCAAAGGCGTGTCGACTCTTAATTGGATCTTTATATTTCAAGGTTGCCCAGTCAATCAGTCCACTCCTAGAGGTGTATGCCACCCACCTAGCAAGAGTGACCTAGGTGCATATCGACTCTATCATAACAGTAGATTTTCTCTCATTTGGGGGTTTTTTAGTTTAACAATTAGTGTCTTCAATGCCTATTTATGTCGTATTCTGATAATATTTTGATGTTTTGTAGCTATGAAATGTAATGGTCAAGGAAATGATTAATACTTGGATAAGTGGCCAATAACAGCGAAAGGAGTACAAACTCCCAACTGGTAGCCCTTAACAAAAATATAGATCACCTAATTGCTCAGACCTTACCAATGTTGACAGTGTTTGAAGAGAAAATACCAAGGTATGACTAAAAAGAAAGTATGCATAGGTGATGTACCGAATGTAAATAGGTGATCCCAAATTCCTTCGCCGAAAGTGACATAGTGCTGAGCAAAGATAAAGGTCAAACAAGGCTAACAGGATAGAAATCGGCAAGCCACCGACTGTGAAAGGTGAGCTTAATCGAGTTCACTAATTTGGGCTCAAACACCTAAAGGCATAAGTTGTGAAATGGCGAGTTCAAGGATGGAATGGCGGTCCACCGATCATGCTTGACATGCCTGACTAATGTCGTAAAATGGGATGCGAGGGGCATTCATGTTAATTTTTAGGGAATGTATAAATAGTTCTAATGAGTAAGAAAATGTATCTTTTTCCTAATCTAACTTTTTGATATTGAGCAGTAGACTTTTTAGTACCTCTCTTAGTTTTTTGGTTTTAAAACACTCTCGTAAAAGACATTTTAAGGTTGAAATTTAAGTTGATGTTGAAGATTCTTTCCAATTATCAACACATTAATGGCTGAGAACATCATGGGTATAATTTATTTCCTTTTTTTTTTTTTAATGATTTTTGGCTAAAACACAAAATCTAGGGGTGTGATTATGTGGTTTGGTGTTGATTTAATTTAGTGGGTCTTGTGCCTTGCTCTTCTTTATTGTTGTTCATTCATGGATTTGAGTTGTTTAGTATGGGGTTTAACTTATGGGGTTAAGATGGTCAACTTAATTTTAGCTTAGATGTTCACTTGGTACTTGAAAGAGACCAATTAAAGTGGGTAGATAATATCAATGCTTGCAATTTAGGGTTGATTTCTGTAGTTTGATTGAAAGAGAGATTATAGCTTAATTCTATTTGCCAAATATGCTTCAAGGAGAGATTTTAATAAGGAATTGGGTTTTTTTTTTTTTTTTGTGATTTACATAGATAATACCAAAAGAAGATTTTATGATATTATGTTTTGAGATTGAACAAAGATTAGTGTCATTGAAGATTACCTAGCCGTTGCCTAGTGTTATAGAGCAAGCACGTGAACCCCTACTTGACATCGATACCAATCCCTACATTACCTCTCATTTCTAGAAGTCATTTGAGAAAGGTCTTGGTACTCAGGTTAATCTTAACACAAAATTTCATCCACAGATGGATAGTCAGGCAGAGCGTACTATTCAGACCTTAGAGGACATGTTGAGAACTTGCGTGATCGACTTCAAGGGTAGTTGGGATGATCACCTTCCTCATAAAGAGTAATCCTATAATAGTACCTACCATTCTAGAATTCAGATGGCCCCTTACGAGGCATTATATGGGCATAGATGTAGATATCTAGTTTGATGGTTTGAAGTAGGTGAAGCAGCTTTGATAGGACCAAATTCGGTTCATGATGCTATGGAAAAGGTCTAGATCATTAGAGATAGACTTAAGACAGCACAGAGTCCCTAGAAGTCCTATGCAAATGTAAGAAGAAGGGAGTTGGAGTTCCAAATTGATTATTGGCTTTTCCTGAAAGTGACACCTAGGAAGGGGGTGATGAGATTTGGCAAGAAAGAGAAGCTCAGTCCTAGATATGTAGCCCTTACAAGATCTTGAAAAGAATTGGAAAAGTGGCTTATGAGTTAAGAGTTACCAGTAGAACTAGAAGTAGTGCATCCAGTCTTCAGAAACAAAAAAAATCTCAAAATAAGGATCAACCCCATAAGCATAGTCATTTTTCTACAATTGCAAAAGTCTCTTCATAGCCCAAATCATTCTCCTATTTATTACCAAGAACAACAAACCAAACTTTGTATTGATCAAGAGTTCTATCATAGTGAATTTTATTTGAATAAACCCATTTACATCCAATTGGACGGACATTTGAAGACCATGAAACAACCCCATGTGTTATTTTCTTTAAGGGCCAAAAATTCTTCCTCCATCGCATTCTGCCAACATTCATACTGGCAGACTTGTAAGTAACAAGTTAGAGCAGATATGGTGGATAAAGTAGAGGAAAAGTTATACCAATTAGGAATATGAGATACTCTTGTTGATCTCCGAGTAGGCTTAGGAGGATTAGACCTTGAAGAATTCTAAATGTCCAGTTATGGTGCGGTCTCAGGTGGTTGATTCAATTTCAGGATAGGGTAGAGTTGGCCTATGTCGTTCATACACTAGTCCAAGTTTGAACAAGTTATAAAAAGATGACAATTCCTCAAAAATAGGATGAAGAGGAGAAACAAATGATGACTCGCCATGAGTAGTAAAAAAAATACCAATTTTCAAAGAAAACAACATTTTAGAAACATAAAATTTCTCACTACATGGATCATAGCAAATAAAACCTTTCTGTGAAGTACAATAACTCAAAAGTACCTATAGTAAACTGAACAAAACGTTTATTATGGTGAGAAGAAGGCAGATGCACAAAAAAAAACACAACCAAATGTATGAAAATTATCATACCTAGGATTTTGGTGATAAAGACGATAATATGGAGACTCGATATTTAGCACTTTATATGGTAGTTGATTAATTAATAGAAAACAATAGACAATGCTTCCACGCAGTATTTGGATGTGATAGAGGACTCAATAAATAATGTATGAGAGACATCTATATATTGACAAATTTTAATCTTAGGAACCCCATTTTGTTGTGGTGTATATGGACAAGAGCTTGGTAGGACAATTCCATCCTCAAGAATAAAGTTTTTCAAATTCATAAGTCTTGTATTCTCCATCACAATCAGATTTTAATAATTTGACGCCAGTAGAAAATTGTGTCTTAATGTAAGCCAAAAATGTCTTGAACATGGAAAATACCTCATATTTGGATCAAAGAAAATAAACACATGTAAACTGACTATAATCATCTATGAAAGTCACAAAGAACTTAAAGATGCAAGCCAAATGGCATCAGTACATAGAATGTAGGAGCTTGCAAAGGTAAATTTAAAATAGACATAAGCTTGAACTGGAACTCGAAGAAACACTTACCTCGTCTAAACTCAACTCATTTCAATTAAAAGCAAAAATAAAATGCAATATAAAGAAAAGCTTGAAAACATGTAGATAACAACTCAGTGTATTGAAAGGCATAGTATTAACTAAGTTTTGTATCTGAATATACAAGTAACTTTGTGGGAGATTCTGTAACTGAGAACCATCTATGAGCTATGTGATGGTACAATGCCTAGCTCACTCTTATAAAACTGTACTATACTTTTTTGGGGTATAGAACCTACTACTAAGTGGATCCACTAGTCTATGCTAAAAAGCATTAAGGAATCATCTAAAAAGTATGACCCTTTCTACCCACGTTGGCTACATGGTTTATGGAGAATTGAGTTATTTGAACTCGTTCCCATATCGATGCTCAATACTACTCCCAAAATGTAACTAGCTCATATGTTTAAAAACAATACTTTTTCTATGGTTTGAGATTATTATTCAAAAGATCTTTCTCTGAAAAGAGATGGTACTAAAACTATTTAAGAAAACTCTTTTAGAAATTGGTGTTTCCTCTCATATTAAATGTGAAAACATTTATTCTTTTGGAATACTTTGTTCCCATATAACATTTTAAAGAAAATGAACTCGGCTTTACTCTTTCTCAAACATAATGCTTAAGTCTTAAAACAGGTTTAAAACAATTGTAAAAGATTTTTTTAAAAGACTCTAAGAAATCTCTAAACTTGACTCTTAGCTCTACCTTGATTTTGTATTGTGGATTCAAGGATTATGATCTCATGTTATGGATGGTATCTAGATATTTGGACATACCATAGAATGTAGAAATCAACTAGTAAACATAGGTAGGATTTGAGGGAACTCAAATGAAAAGAAGTGGGAAATGGTAGAGGACCTGGTGACTGGCGTACTGAGTGGCATAGGGCGCCAGACCCTGAAAAACAAAACCTGGGTTGGGGTGTAGTGAGTGGCGCTGTGTCCCAGAGCCAAAACTATAGAATCTTATTTGAGACGCACTAAGTAGCACGGCGCCCCACCCCTTTTCTCAAAAAAATTGACGAATGTTTACTCGTTTTTCTACCCTAATTCTCCTATAATCAAATGATTTATTACCCAATTAGTTAGATTTGAATACCAAACAATATTGTATAAGACTCTACTCAAAAACAATATTAAAACTCATACGGTTATATCAAGAACTCATCCAAAGGTCAACAATCAAGATTACGAAAGAAACTTCAACAAAACTCATCAAGAACTCAAATCCTTTACTTTCAAGAATGAATTTACGTTCAATTAATCATGGTTGGCGCATGGGTGAATGAAGCCAATGCTATGTCAACTCACATACCTTTTAGGGATCAAACCCTTGGCAAAATCCTCTACGAAATCTTCAAGAACTTGATGAAAGTTTGACTTTTCTCCTTTTTCTCCTCTTCTTGATCTTCTCTCAAAGCCCTAGCGTATATTTGGATTTGTAAAACTGAACCAAATCATTTTGACCCCTAGATATTACAAAATTTCGTTTAAAGTTAATTGGGTAAGGAAAAAACAAAATACCCCTCTTAAATCCTGGTAGTTTTCCTTAACTAGATAGACCGACTTCAAACAAGCATATCTCCCTCATACAAGCCCGAAAATTAGCAAACCCAGTGGCATTGGAAAGAGGATTCCAAGAACTTTCATTTGATATCTTATGGGCAACCTAATCATTCTGTACTGAAAGTTATGGTCGTTTGAAGTTGACCAAAAACTCATACTCAGCATAATTTGAAAAATTTCAGATTTTTCTATTTCCAAATTTGTTTCTTTCAATTTCTAGTTCTTTAAAAAACAGAGGTGTTACAATATCTCTCCCTAGGAAATATTCGTCCTGGAATGAGATTACTCTAAGTAGACTAAGGATGTTACATCTAACATTCATCTCAACACCCAACATGCAATATATAACACAACAAGTCAACTTAAATAAATTCCAAGAAAACGATTAGTACCTTAATTTGGAATTTCTCCGGATTCAAAGAGATGTGGTTATCTCTTCTTCATATCCTCCTCATCTTCCCAAGTTGCTTCCTCAAGACACTGGTTCCTCCACAGAACCTTGACTGATGCTACCTCCTTGGTTCACAACTTGAGAACCTTAAGATCTAGAATCTAAATGGGAATCTCCTTATAAGATAAGCTATCCTTAATACCAATATCTTTAGTAGGTATGATAAGTGAAGGATTTCCCATACACTTCTTCAATATGGAAATGTGAAATACCGAATGAACCGTTGCTAACTCTTGGGGTAGCTCTAATTCATAAGCTACTTTATTGACCCTCTTGGATATCTTGTACGGACCGATATACTGGGGACTAAGCTTCCCCTCCCTGCCAAATCTCATAACACCCTTCATGGGTAAAACCTTCAAATAAGCCCAATCATTTTCTTCAAACTTTAAGTCTCTTCTCCTAATATCTGTATAGGATTTCTGATGACTTTATGCTATTTTCAACCTCTCTTGAATAATCTAAACTTTTTCATGGCTTGATGAACCAATTTTGGTCCTATTAACCCAGCTTCACCAACCTCAAACCATCCAATAGGAGATCTACATCTTCTCCCATAAAGAGCCTCATAAGGAGCAATCTGGATGCTAGAATGATAACTATTGTTGTAAGAAAACTCAATGAGAGGTAAGTGATCATCCTAACTACCTTTGAAATCGATCACACACCCTCAAAATATCCTATAAAGTCTTAATTGTGTGCTCTTCTTGACCATCTTTCGGTGGATGAAAAGCAGTACTAAGTTTCACCTTCGAGCCCAAACCTTTTAGGAAAGACTTACACAATTATGCGGTGAATTGCGTACCTCTATCTGAAATAATAGATATCGGAACTCCATGATGTCCAACTATCTATTGAATATATAATTTAGTATAATTTTCTGCTTAATAGATAGTCTTTACCGATAAGAAATGGGCTGATTTAGTCATTCAATCTATAATTACCCAAATCGAATCATATTGCATGTGAGACCGTGGCAAACCTATAATGAAATCCTTATTGATCATCTCCCACTTCCATTATAGAAGATCTGTGTTCTGAGCCATACCACTTGGCCTCTGGTGCTCTACTTTGACTTGTTGGGAATTCAGACACTTAGCAACAAATTCTACAATGCCTTTTTTCATACTACTCCACTAATAGACTTATCTCAAGTCGCGATACATCTTTGTGGAACCCGAATGGATAGAGTATCTGGAAATATAAGATTCCTCCATGATTCTGTCTTGAAGTTCATCAACCTTTGGTACACACAATCTACCTTGATACCTCAACACTCCATCTCCCCCTTGTTCAAAAGACATCACTTTCTGCTTATGAACATTTGTCTTTAATTCTAGCAAAATAGGATCTTGATCTTGTTTCTCTTTTACTTCAACCACTAATGATGATTCAGCCCCATTCATCACCACCACTCCTCCTTCATTGGAATCTATTATTCGGACTTCCAATCGTGCAAGTATATGCACATCTTTCGCTAACTCTTTCTTTCCTTCCTCAACATGGGCGGTGCTGCCTATAGGCAATCTGCTCAAAGCGTCAGTAACAACATTAGCATTACCTGGGTGATAGAGAATAATCATGTCATAATCCTTGAGTAACTCCGGCCAGTTACTTTGTCTAAGATTAAGCTATTTCTCACTAAACACATACTAAAGAATTTTGTGATCGGTGAACACATCTACATGAACACCATAAAGATAGTGACGCCATATTTTCAAAGCAAACACTACATCAGCCTCATGGGTTGGGTAATTCCTCTTGTGAATCTTAAGTTGTTTGGAGGAATAAGTTATAACTTTGCCATTCCATAATAATACATAACCCAATCCAACTCTGGACGTATCACAATATACCACAAAGCCTTATGTACCCTCTGGTAAAGTCAACACTGGGCAGTACTAAACCTAGTTTTCAATTCCTTAAAGCTTTTCTCACAAGCTTTAGACCAATGAAACTTAACTTTTTTCTGAGTCAACGTAGTCAACAAGGAAGAAATAGATGAAAACCTATTGACAAACATTCTATAATAACCAACCGATCCTAAGAAACTCCTAATATCAGTTGGGTGTTTACTCGAATCCCATCAGTGGAAACAATATGGCCTAATAATGCCACAGAATCAAGCCAAAATTCACACTTAGAGAATTTAGCATACAACTCTCTATTCTTGAGAGTTTAGAGAACTATTCTGCGATGACTAGAATGATCTTCCTCATTCCCCGAATATATTATAATGTCATCAATGAATACGACAATGAACATGTCTAAATAATGCTTGAATACTCTGCTCATATGTTCCAATAATGTTGAAGGAGCATTAGTTAACCCAAATGACATAACTAGAAAATCATAATGCCCGTAACGGGTTCTAAATGTTGTCTTTGGAATATCACATTCCCTTACTCTCAACTGATGGCAGTCTAATCTGAGGTCTATCTTAGAAAAAAAAGTGGCACCCTGAAGTTGATCGAAGATATCATTAATTCTCAGAAGAGGATATTTATTCTTGATAGTAACCTTATTCAGGTGAAGGTAATCTATGCACATTTTAAGAGAACCATTTGTCTTCCTTACAAATAAGACTGGATCACCCCAAGGTAAGACACTTGGTCGAATGAAACCTTTCTTAAGAAGATTTTTCATTCGCTCTTTTAACTCTTTCAACTCCGCTGGTGCCATTCTATATGGCGGAATAGAGATAGGACAAGTATTAGGAAGAAATCTATACCGAAGTCTATTTCTCTCTCGTAAGGTACCCCGGGAAGATCACCTAGAAAGACTTCTTGAAACTCACTAACAGCTGGAGCTGACTTAATAGGTGGTGTCTCAGTAATAGAGTCATTAACTCAGACTAAGTGTGTAACGACCCTTTCCAATTACTATACGCAAATAAATCACGAGATATTTTTATGTATATATTGTCCTCACGCAAGTAAATAATGATACTAATAAAAAATATTATCAACTCCGAGTACCCAAACTAAATGGATTCATGCTTCATATGATCATTCCAAACAAGTAGGAAATGTAATATATTACAAAACTTGGGCTTACACACCCCAAATAAAAAAAACATGTTGCCATACTTATATACAAACCATGGTGACATAATCCGATTAGCCCTCAAAATTATATGCAAATATACAACACATAGATCACGTGTAAGACCCAGAGTTTTTACAAAATATAGATGTCTATATGCCAATGTGATCTACTTTAAAGCTCTCAAAATTTCCATCTCCAAAGGCAAGCTTCATAACTCTTCTAGATCAGCCCCTACGATAGAAACAACTATCATTAAGCATATAGCTTAGTGGTGTAAAAAACTATAGGTTCGGAGTCCTCAAAATTCACTGAGCTACCTTTTCCAAGTCACTGAGCAGCATACTTGAACATAATAAATAAATCAAGTAATAATATATAACGAGTATAAAATTCGATATTCAAAGATACAAATGTCAAGAATGCTTATAGCACCATTTTCCATGAGATTCAATAACAAGGATCGCCCAATATATACCTCATATCATCACACCTGGCATAAACAAGTATCAAGAAGGGCCAATGCCCTGTATCAAGAAGGGTTACAACCCAAAAGTCAAGAGAACCAAAAACCATAGTAAAAATGGCTTCCTAGTTCATACTTAAGATGGACAACTTACATTCTTAAGATGGACTAAAAATCCAAATTCAAAATGGAAAATGATCTGAATCAAGAGGCATGCCTATAGTGACAAAGTCACAGCCACAAGAAGGAAAAGGTCCTAACAAGAGTGTCAAGTGATCAAACAATCCATACAACTGGGCGTGTTACACAAGCGTAATACCAACACAACAATGCAAAGTGAGAAGAGGTAACCATGGTATCAAGATCAACTTCCAGATATACCAGTATTTACAAGACTGTAAGTACAAGTTTATACACAAACCTCAATGCTTTTGCGTAGAACAATCCAACACCACTCCCCGAGTTCAAATCGTAGACCAACCAACGTATCAAGGTCCTCAACTTGTTCACAAGTATATATAACCTTAAAAATATAATTAAATAACTTCTTTAATTCCTAATAACTCAGTACAAGTAACCTCAGCCTACACAAATACAACTATGTTCCCAAAATAGTGATTCTAGCCAGTCTAGCACCCCATGTTGTAACTTAGCTTTAAATAGGAAAATGGTAAAACTAGACTATATAACCTTTATGAAAGATATAGATACATCTCTTAAGATTGCAACACAACAATAATCACTGAAAAATACATTTTTTACAAAATGATATCATCGATACACCAACAGTTGTTCATATAGGATTTCTAAAATCCATAATTCAGACAGAACTTGTCCTATGTTGCATCTAATATTTCGAGTCCATAACAGCTAAATTAGAGTTTTACATAAACGTGAGAGTTGTAGGTATATGAATTTTCTTGGCAAATCATATTTATTCACCAAAAACGGAGTTCTAGAAAAAAGATATTCTAAACGTAATACATAGTACTCAGCTACAAAAACAGATTTCGACTACTTACCAAAAACAATGTGTGTCTAGAATTCCAGACAAAAGACCAAGTTTTTCTCTTGTGATTTGGAAGAACAATTGGTAAGCTAGGGTTCTAAGGTTCTAATCTTGAAGGAACCAAAATTATCTCAAAGAGGAGATGTCAAAATATAGGCTCAAAAGTGATATTTATCGCCAAATCATAGCTATCCCTTAAGCTGCCCAAATAGTGTTGTGTGTTGCCCAAAATGATACATATACACCTATATCTATAAAATCCTTCACCTCCTTTAACAATTATACAAAATTCTAATTATACTATAACGTAATTACCCCAATACAATCCCATAAATTACAACAAAATTCATGTTAAATAAGCTAGCAATTAGCAGAAAATTTCAAGTTCCCAACATGAGAGTAAAACCTATTGTTGTAATAGGCAACGGTAAATCGACATGAAACTCTTGTTAGCATTTAAGGGTGTTACAACTCTCTCTCCTTAAAGAAATTTCGTCTCGAAATTTACCTTACACTAGTCCTGAAACAAATGTGGATACTGGGTCCTCATGTATTCTTCTCTCTCCCAGGTAGCTTCTTTTCCCGAGTGGTTCCTCCAAAGTACCTTTACTAAGTGGATTTTCTTGTTTCTAAGTTGCTTCACTTCTCGAGCTTGAATTAAAATAGGTTCTTCATTATATGTCAAGTCAGGTTTAACCTCAAGAGATTCAACTGGAAGAACATGAGATGGATGAGAACGTTATCTTCTAAGCATAGAAACATGGAAGACATTGTGGATCTTGTCTAACTCAGGTGGCAAAGTCAATTTATATGCAACAAGTCCAACCCTTTCAAGTATCTCTTAAGGTCCAATAAATCGGGGACTAAGTTTTACCTTTTTGCTGAATCTCATAATCTTTTTCCATGGAGACACCTTTAAAAATACTTTATCTCCCACATGATATTCTATGTCACGCCATTTCAGATCAGTGTACGACTTTTGTTTATCCAAAGAAATCTTTAGATGATCCTTGATAATTTTTACCTTGTCCTCTTTTGTTGCAAAATTTCAAGACCAATGAGTTTCTTGTCACCAACTTCACTCTAACAAAGAGGGGCCTGACATTTCCTTCTGTACAAATCTTCATAGGGAGGCATTCCAATACTCGATTGGTAACTATTATTACAAGCAAATTCTATCAAAGCCAAGTGTTGTCCTAACTACCCTCAAAATCCATAATACAAGCTCAAAGCATATCCTCCAAAATCTGTATCACTCTTTCCGACTGACCGTATGTCTGAGGATGGAACGAAATGCTAAATTTCAGCTTAGTACCCAAAGCTTCCTACAAGCTACCCCAAAATCTAGATGTAAACCGTGGGTCTCGATTAGATACAATAGACATAGGGATCTCATATAGTCTTATGATCTCATTAATGTACAATTCGTCTAAACGCTCAAGTGAGTAATCCATCCTGATTTCTAAAAAATGAGCACTCTTGGTTTGCCTATCCACAATAACCCATATTGCATCATGATTTCTTTGGGTGCGAGGAAGTCCAGAAACAAAGTCCATAGTTATTCTCTTCCATTTCCATTTCGGCATCCACAAGGGTTGTAGCAAACCAACTGGGACCTGATGTTCTGCCTTTACTTGTTGACAAACCCAACATTTAAAAATGAACTCCGCAATGTCTTTCTTTATACCGTTCCACCAATAATTTTCTTTCATGGTCTGGTACATCTTTGTACCCCCAGGATGCATTGCATATAGTGAGGTATGTGCTTCACTCAGTATTTCTCTCTTCAATTTGCCATTATTAGGGACACATAGTCTATCTTGATAAAATAAGATACCATACTCTGTTAATGTAAAATCAAGTTTTTCCCCATTTTGAACTTCTCTAATCAATTTTACAAGTTTCTCATCCAACTTTTGTGTTTCTTTCACCTGTTCAAGTAATATTGGCTTTACTTGCAAGTTAACAATAATTGAACCCTTTGAATCAAGTGTGAAACAAACATTCATGGCTCTTAACTCAAGAAGCAAGGGCAAAGCACTCAAAGAAATTCTTGCGAAGGATTTTCGACTTAAGGCATCTGCAACCATATTAGCTTTACCTGGATGATAATCAATCGTGCAATCATAATCCTTACTGAGTTCAAGCCACCTACACTGTCGGAGGTTTAGCTCCTTCTGAGTACCCAAGTACTTTAAGCTCTTATGATCAGTGAATATATGACATTTCTCTCCATACAAATAATGCCGCCATATTTTTAAAGCAAACACTACTGTAGCAAGTTCAAGATCATGAGTAGGATAATTCAATTCATGTGGTTTTAATTTCCGAGAGGCATAATAAATAACCTTCCCTTCTTGCATCAAAACGTATCTGAGACCATTGTGAGAGACATCGCTGTATACTACATACTCCTTCCCTTCAATTGGTAGAGTAAATATAGGTGTTTGAGTCAGCAAGGATTTGAGAGTTTCAAAGCTCTCTTGGCATTTTTCATTCCAATTAAACTTTACTTCCTTTTGCAAGAGTTTAGTCAATGGAGAGGCAATAATGGAAAAGCCTTTGACAAATCTTCTGTAATATCCTGCTAAGCCTAAGAAACTTCTTGCGTCGGTGTGACTTTTGGGAGGTCTCCACTCGGCAACTATTTGTATCTTACTCGGATCCACCTTCACGCCTTCGGCCGATACAACATGTCCCAAAAACTTCACTTCATCAAGCCAAAATTTACACTTGGAAAGTTTAGCATAAGGTTCCCTCTCCTTCAAAATTTGCAAAATAATCCGGAGGTGTTTATCATGATCTTCACTACTTCTGGAAAATATTAAAATATCATCAATAAAAACAACCACAAACTGATCAGGATAAGGCTTGAATACTCGATTCATTAGATCCAAGAATACCGCAGGAGCATTTGTCTACCCGAATGGCATCACCAAAAATTCATAATGACCATATCGAGTTCTAAAAGCAGTTTTAGGAATATCTTTCTCTCTAACACGCAGTTGGTGATATCCAAACCTTAAATCAATCTTTGAGAATACTTTAGCACCCTTCAGTTGGTCAAAGAAATCATCGATCCTTGGTAGTGGATATCTATTCTTGATTGTTATTCTGTTCAATTGTCTATAGTCAATACAAAGCCTGAGAGTGACATCTTTCTTCTTTACGAATAAAAACGGGGCAACCCAAGGAGAAACACTAGGTTGAATAAAACCCTTCTCAAGAAATTCTTGCAATTGAGATTTCAGTTCTCTTAATTTTGTTAGAGCCATTCTATAAGGAGTGATAGAAATAGGGGTAGAACTAGGAATAAGCTCGATTGAAAATTCAACCTCTCTTCCTGCGGATAATCCAGGAATGTTTTCTGGGAAGACTTCTAGGAAATCACGTACAGAAGGTATGTCCTTGATAACAGGACTCTCCAACCATGTATTAACTATATGAGTAAAGTATGCCCCACAACCTTGACGCATCAACTTTCTTGCCGAGGCCACAGAAATAATACTAGCTGTCAATGATCTTTCACCTTGTACAATGATGTGTGAAAATGCATCATCTTTAAAAGTCACATGCTTAGACCTCCAATCTACCACTGCATGATATTTATAAAGTCAATCCATCCCGATAATAACATCAAAATCCTTAAAGGGCATTTCAATCAAATCAGCAGGGAAGACTAGATTTTGAATTATGAAGGGACAATCGTGATAAACTTGATTACACACAACTTGATAACCCAAAGGACTTTCAACCAGCACATCAAAATGAAGTCTCACAGGTTTCACGTTTTCAGGAATATCAATTGATGAACAAAGATAGGAATGTGTAGAATCCGAATCAAACAATGTAAACACACATAAGCCAAATAAGTGAAATTTACCGACAACCACGTCTTTTCCATCTTTATCCTCCCTCTGCCTCATAGCATAAGAGCGTGCAGTAGCCCTTGGTCCATTAGCTTTATTCGCTCCACTTGCACCTGTTAATTGTGTATATTTAGGTCTTTCACCTTCATTACTTCGAGGAAGATTCATAAAAGGCTTATGAACTAAGCCTTCAATTCTCAAGGAAAGAGCATTATTAGGATTAGGACAATCCTAGACTTTATGATCAAAGCTCCCACAATTGAAACATGCACCAGAAGCTCTCCTGCAAGTACCATAATGATTCTTTCCACATTGTGGACAAGTGGGAACACGAGACCTGCCTTGGCCATAATTTAGAGTGCTAGCTGTAGAAAATTCTGATTTGTTTTGCTTTTGCTGAGGTGGCCTGTTAACAATACCAACTTTAGAATCATCAAACCTTCCCCTTTTGGATGGACTTTCAAAATCTGGTCTAGGCTTTCGAAATTTGTTTTCATTTCGACTAGCTTCTTCTTTATCAAGTCGTTCCTAAGTACAAGCAACAGACACTAACTTACAAAAGTTCTCATGTTGCAGGATCACCACATTCTTCCTAATGGAATCATTTAAACCATCTTCAAATTTCCTACACTTGTCTTTTTCCTCTTTAATAATACCTCCAGCATAACGAGAGAGCCTTAGAAACTTCTGTTGGTACTCAGCAATAGATATGCCTCGTTGTCTTAAATTCAAAAACTCCTTTCTCTTTACATCACAATAAGCAGGTGGGACATACTTCCTGTGAAACTCCCTAAGAAAATCATCTCAAGTAAGAACAGGAGGTTTTAACTTGGCATTCAGAACACTTATGCACTAATCGTAAGCATCCTTTTGTATTAGTGAAATGGCATACTTAAATCTCTCAACATCTGAACACTCTAACTGCTCAAATACCCTCTCCATGCGCTCCAGCCATTGTTCAGCATCCGTGGGATCAACGGTGCCTTCAAACTCCACTCCACCCATTTTCCTCATTTTGTCAAAGTTAATCACGCGGGGATCATACATCTTCGGCCATGTGGTGGAAGAATTCAGCCATTTTTTGAAAAAAATGATTCATGGCTTAAGTACAACGAGTCATGTGAGGATGTGAACCAGCACTGGCACCCTGATAGTTTCCCACTTCAGACCCACTAGTGTGGGCAACATAATGATCTAAAAAGGGTTCTCCAACCTCTTCTAGTGCATGAGGTTGGGAAACAGAGGCACCCGAACCTTTACGAGCAGCTTCCATAGGTTGGTCAGTAGAAGAGGCCATAACTTAATTCCTTCAAAAGGGAAGATCACATCGCATTATGGACATGTATATGATGCATGTGAACTCTACATGCAATAAAATATTATAAACCATGTAAGTAAACAAATAGTCCAAAATAAAACTTTTTCCAAAAGACAACAAGAATACAAGTAATTCACAACAAAAGTCCTAAAACCACAAACCTAGTCTCTGATACCAAACTTGTAACGACCTTTTCCATTTACTATACGGAAATAAATCACGAGATATTTTTATGCATATATTGTCTGCACGCAAGTAAATAATGATAATAATAAAAAATATTATCAACTTCTGAGTACCCAAACTAAATGGATTCATATTTCATTCGATCATTCCAAACAAGTAGAAAATGTAATTTATTACAAAACTTGGGTTTACACACCCCAAACAAACAAAACATGTAGTCATACTTATATACAAACCATGGTGACATGATCCGACTAGCCCTCAAAATTACATGCAAATATACAACACATAGTTCACGTATAAGACCCAAAGTTTATACAAAATGTAGATGCATATATGCAAATGTGATCTTCTTTAAAGTTCTCAAAATTTCCATCTCCAATGGCCAGCTTCATGCCTCTTCTTGATCAACCCCTACGATAGAAACAACTATCGCTAAGCATATAACTTAGTGGTGTAAAAAACTATAGGTTCGGAGTCCTCAAAATTAACCAAACTACCTTATTCAAGTCAATGAGCAGCATATTTGAACATAATAAATAAATCAAGTAACAATATATAACGAGTATCAAGTTCGATATTCAAAGATACAAATGTCAAGAACGCTCATAGCACCATTTTCCAAGAGATTCAATAATAAGGATCTCCCAATATATATACTTCAGGTCGTCACACCCGACACAAACAAGTATCAAAAAGGGCCAATGCCCTATATCAAGAAGGGTCACAGCCCAATAGTCAAGAGAGCCAAGAACCATATTAAAAATGGCTCCCTAGTTCGTACTTTCGATGGAAAACTTCTATTCTTATGACGGACTAAAAATCCAAAGTCAAGATAGCAAATGATCTGAATCAAGAGGCATGCCCATAGTGACAGAGTCACAGCCACAAGAAGGACAAGTCCCAACAAAAGTGCCAAGTGATGAAACAATCCATACAAGTGGGCGTGTTACACAATCGTAATACCAACACAACAATGCAAAGTGACAAGAGGTAACCAAGGTATCAAGATCAACTTTCAAATATTCCACCATTTACAAGAGTGCAAGTACAATTTTATACACAAACCTCAATGCCTTAGCGTAGAACAGTCTAAGACCACTCCCTGAGTTCAAACCGTAGACCAACCAATGTATCAAGGTCCTCAACTTGTTCACAAGTATATACAACCATAAAAATACAATTAAATAACTTCTTTAATTCCTCATATCTCAATAATATCGAAATAAAATAGGATTATCATCACAAGTAAGCTCATCCTACATAGATACAACTATGTTCCCAAAACAGTGATTTTGGCCAGTCTAGCACCCCAAGTTGTAACTTAGATTTGAACAGGAAAACAGTAAAACTAGACTTTATAACCTTCATGAAAGATGTAGATACATCTCTTAAGATTGAAAAGAAACAAGAATCACTGAAAAATACATTTTTTACAAAAAGATATCATCGATACACCAACAGTTGTTCATACAGGAATTCTAAAATCTGAAATCCGAACAGAACTTGTGTTGTGTTGCGTCCCATATTTCGAGTCCATAACAGCTAAATTAGAGTTTCATATAAACAAAAGAGTTGTAGGTCTATGAATTGGCTTTGCAAATCATATTTATTCACCCAAAACGGAGTTCTAGAAAATGAGATATTCTAAACGTAATACATACTACTCAGCTACAAAAACAGATTTCGACTACTTACCAAAAACAATGTGTCTCGAATTCCAGCCAAAAGACCAAGTTTTTCTATTGTGATTTGGAAGAACAATTCATAAGCTAGGTTCCTAAGGTTCTAAGCCTTAAAGGAACCAAAATTATCTCAAAGAGGAGATGTTAAAATATAGTCTCAAAAGAGATATTTATCCCCAATCACAATTGTCCCTCAAGCTGCCCAAATAGTGTTGTGTGTTGCCCAAAATGCATACATATAAACCTATATCTATAAAATCCTTCACCTCCTTTTACAATTCTATAAAATTCTAATTATACTATTACGTAATTACCCCAATACAATCCCATAAATTAAGACATAATTCATGTTAAACAAGTTAGCAATTATCACAAAATTTCAAGTTCCCAACGTGAGAGTAAAACATATTGTAGTAATAGGCAATGGTAAATCGACATAAAACTCTTGTTAGCATTTAGGGGTGTTACAAAGTGATAGATGCACTCCTTGGAAACTAACTTTCTGGCATTAAGGTGCGAAATGAAATGACCCTTATGCACTACTAAACTACTTATCCCCTCTATAACTTGCTTATTAGGAAACTGGAAATTAACTACTCGAGTTCTACAATCTACTAAGGCATAATAGGCATGAAGCCAGTCTATACCTAGAAAGACATAAATATCTACCATATCTAACTCAACTAAGTCAGCTGTGGTGTCCTTGTGATTGATAGAAATGGTACAATCACGATTAAATCTCTCAGCTAGAATAGACTCACCAACATATGTAGAAATACTTAAGGGCTAAAGAAGTTGCTTAGGAAGGATATCAAAATTCATGGAAATATAAGGAGTAACAAAAGATAGACTAACTCCGTGATCTAGCTCAAGGGTATAATGGGAAAGTTGGGTGAACTTGAGGCTATAGTCATGCACACTCATAGATTCCTTCTTAAGAGTGAGGAATTCTCTTACCTTTGCCTCTCTTAGCTCATGGGGAAAGAAATGCCCTATGAAGGCACTCTCAAACACAATCCAACTCACAATCGAGGCACCCTTAGCTCTGCCCTTCTTCCATTGGTCAAACCAGATTCTTGCAATACCCTTCAGTTTGTATGCAGCTAGTTCTACTCGCTCAGCATCAACAACATGCATAATCTCAAACACCTTCTACAACTTTTCCACAATGTTTTTTGGATCCTCAGTGACACTTGAACAAGTGAAGCTTAAAGGATTCATCCTTAAGAACTCGTGGATTCTAGATGTTTCAGCCACATCCCATCGATCCCCTATCTGTTGACCAGCTTGATTGTCCACCACTTGAATCAACATCCGAATAACATCTTGGAATATAGCATTAGTGACCTCTCCTTGGGGTTGCACTTCTGGTGTGTTAGGTACCCCTTGATCCTCAATATTACTTCCAGTAGGATGACCTCGAACAACTCTTCGTAGAGGCATGATTTGAAATATGCGTGCAAGAATGAGTTACAAAGAAAATTTTATAGAAATTAACTCTATCACACAAAATGATTTTGAAAGAAGTGAGATAGTTCTTAAATGTTGTAGCCTCCTAATTATAGATGTGGTATGCTTCACACTGATAGCTAGGACTCTGTAGACACGATTTCATAGGCACCCAAGGACTCTTGAAACTTATGCTCTAATAACAAATTTGTCACGCCCCGAGCCTACACCATGGATGCGACTGACACTCGAGAACCATTTCTGGCCCCAAGAGAACCCTTGGAATGGTTAACTCTTAGCGAAAGATTTACTCAATATGAAAATGAACTAAAATACAATCTTAACTGAACTGTCTCAATAAATAACTTAGAAGGTTTTAGAAATAATCATTCAACTAGCCAAAGTGGCAACTCAAGTCTCAACATGGACAACTAAAAATGAAAAAACTCGTGAACTAATAATGTCTAACTATCTATGAAGCCTTTATTACTGTAAGGGTTGCTGGGAAAAGACCCCCAATCATCCTAACAAAACTAAAATGACAAAACAATGATAAAATGGATCCGCCGGAAGTAAGGAGTCTCACTAACACTTTGACACTCAACTGGATCAACGATGCACCGGATGCTGATCCTGGTTACCTGTATCTAGATCATAAAAGATGCAGGCCAAATGGCGTCAGTGCATGAAATGAACGAGCATGCGAGGGGAAATCTAAATAAGACATAAGTTTGAAGTGGAACGTGAAGGAACAATTACCTCATCTCAACTCAACTCATTTCAAAATAAAGCAGAAATAAAATGCAATATCAAAAAAAAAGCTTTAAAACATGTATATAACAACTCAGTGTATTGAAAGACACAATAATAACTTAGTTTTGTATATGAAAATCCCAGTAACTCCTTGGGAGATTCTCTAATCGACAACCATCACTATGAGTATGTGATGATACAATGCCTAGCCCACACTGCCAAAACTTTCCTATACTTTGTTGGGGTATAGAAACTACTACTATGTGGATCCACTAGTCAATGTTAAAAATTATTAAGGAATCATCTAAAAAGTATGACCTTTTCTATGCACGTTGGCTACATGGTTTATGGAGATCTTGAAGTAAAATCCTAGCTTTTTCTTCCATAGCTTTAGAGAGGATTTTGGGAATGAACTTGGAGGTAAAATTATGAGTTAGGAGAATTATTTAGAGAGGGAAGTTTTAGGACTTAAATCACTTATATTTAACTTAGAATAGGGGTTAAAATAACATAGATTATGTATAAAACATATAATAGAAAGGCTAAAATAGCCTTGACTTAAAAACTAATGGGTGGCCTATATGGACCCCTAAATGGTTCGTATAACGCACAACTGGCATTATAGGGAACCGTACAGGTGACTCTTGCAAGGATGCCTTAAGGGGCCAGTCCACTAACCCTGAACGGACTATTTAGGCTTTCTTTAAAGGTTCATGATTGGTTTAAGTCTTCTGAACTTGTTCGTTAACCTCCCCTACCTTTTCCAAATCCCGAAGTGTTGCATATTATGTGATTGTTTTCCCACAAAAATTAATATTTTCTTTGTTTCTATTTATAATATAATGTCTCTTTTAGTATATTTATGCTTTTTCAAACACTATTATGAAGATGTTGATTGTATAACCACAACTCTTTCTTGTATATCGGTAATGTCCATCCCCAATTTATGTGGATCCTTACATGATCACATGACTTTTATAAACTTGTTGAATTAAATAAATTGTAATAATTTAATTTTTTATTAGTTAATTATTCTCCTTTTTAATTTATACTAGTTATGGTGTATATATAAGTACCACATTCTAGTAGGTGTGGTATCAATCATATTTAGACCATGAAAAACATTATAGACCTTACTAATGATCTAGTGTAGATATTTTTTCATATAACATAAATTACGCATATGAAAAAACATTGATTGTTTAAATGGTCTATATTATGACCAACAGTGAGAATAGTCAAATATCAAAGTTTTATAACAATAACAAAGTACAAATTGCTTTTTTTTAACGTCATCATATGTTTTTTTGAAATTTTTTTAAAGGGTCATTTAGGATCTATATCAAAGAAATGTGTGTATTTGTTATATTTGGATATTTTATACATGGATTGTTTATTATGTATTGTTTGATTTGGTTCATTAAAAATAGCATGCATGATACCCTTCACAATTTAGTGGAAACAAAAATGTAAGCTTTGAGGACAATTGGGTCTTTAACACTTCTAATCAATGCATTAAAACTATTTCATTACTATCATGAATTACACACCTCAATACACAACTAGTACAATTGATACAAAATGTTAATAGATAGTGTACAAAATTTATGCCATCTTTTGATTGATTGATATTAGATCATGAGTAGATTTGATAATAATTAACATTAAATTGAAAAAAATGTAGGGGTCCAAAATACAATAGCTTGAGTTCACCAGTATCTTGATTACAATAGGAAATTGACTCAAGCCTCGCTAAGATTTATTGTTATTTATGTGGTTCTCATTTGTCCAGGTCTCTTGCAAATTGAGTATTTGTTCCTCCTCTTGCTCTTGAAATTGTCACGAACTGCCTTGCCACATTTTATTTTCTTCCTTCCAAGCTTGTTATCGACAAGGGATGTAAGAATCTTCAGGTTAAGGAATTCTTGTGCACACATCATTTCGACCCAAGAGGGATAACATTAATAGATTCAGAGTAAGCAAGGACATATGTTTCACCTTTGTACAAAGGCAAAGAGTATTCATAGATGCTCATCGACATGCTTCGATCGTGAAGCAACCAACGCATGAGCGCATGAATAACTTGACCAAGTCATATTCCCTAAAAGAACATGACTTTTTCAATAGGTTAAAATTGGCAGTAGAACCTATACCGAACACGGTGATTTGGTTGTCGTCCCCGATGATCTTCTCCAAATTCAAGGAGTCTCCCTCGATCATTTTTCTCTTGCGATTCTTCTGGTAGCTATAACACCCCAGATCCAAAAGAGGGTAAATATCACTTTAATGAGCTTTAGGTTCCAACCCACGAGGGCCACCCACGGCTCATGGATTGGACCACGGATCGTAGGTGTGGTCCATGGGTGGCCTCTCCAAAACAGACCCTGAAGGCCTAGGACCATGGCCTGACCAACGGACCTTCGGTTAGACCACAATTCGTGGTGGAGGGATAATGGTTCAAGGACCCAGAATCACTTTCTAGCCACCATCAACGGCCGCGCAGGATGGACCATCTATTGATCCACAGTCCGACAATAGGTGGTCGTAGGTTGAGATTCAGCAGTTAAGTTTAGGGATACTTTGGTATTTTCCTAATTATTTTATTCTTATACTACATTGTTTATACCCTTCACTAAGACCCCCTATATACGTCTTTTAACCCCAAATTTCCCAATAGAAATAATTCTCTCCAAATTCACTAAAAAGAAAAACTCTCAAATAATTCTCTCTCTAGAAAGCTTGAAGAAGAAGGATTCAACCTAGGGTTTCAAGTCAAGTCTCAATTCCTCCATTGAAGATAAGAAATTTTATTTGAGGTATGACAATTTTCATCCATGGATTCCTTCCATTCATGGAGTTCCCAAATTCCTCTATTTTCAAAGTTAGAAATCCCCAACTAAGTTAGGGTTTTCTTCGATTTACATAGGTTCTCTTGATTATGTATTTAAATGAATGAATTGTGATCTCTTATGCATGAATTGATGAAATACTATGATTTTATGATGATTTTCCTATGAACCCGTGTAATCCCCATGTTTTCAAGTTATGATCATATGTTGTGGGATTTTGATTATAATGGAAGTGTTTTATGAAATCAAGCATCTATTGATAAAGATACATTAATTTATGGTGAAATCCATAACTAACCCATGTTTTCTAAGTGTTGATGATTGAAAGTTGTTTTTGAGCCTTGAAAGGTAAATTATGGAACTATGCATGTTCTTATGAAATGTATGCAAATGTTTTAAGGATGGTTTGAGAGTAAAGTATCAATGATGATACTGTTCTTGTTGTGTTGTTGGAAGGATTGTTCTCATATACACATGAATGCATGATTTGAAAGGTTTTCTTACATAGTAAGGATTCTAAGGTTGAAAAGTCTTCTCACCTAATCTAATCAAAGATTAAGAGCTATCTTAATGAAATCTATCTGGGATTTGTTATTAAAAGAAACCTTTCCGTGGAGAATGACTTAGCTTGGATTGGCAAGTTTACGTGCCCTTCCATGGATAATAACAACAAGTAAGAAATGACTATTCCGTGGGATTTATGCTTAGCATTGAGAGGATATTGAGATGGAAGCTCTCCCG
Source organism: Solanum bulbocastanum (assembly GCA_037074985.1). Classification (NCBI taxonomy): domain Eukaryota; kingdom Viridiplantae; phylum Streptophyta; class Magnoliopsida; order Solanales; family Solanaceae; genus Solanum; species Solanum bulbocastanum. Next base: position 15,314,078 of record CM073602.1, on the reverse strand, counting down.
TTAGTAGAGGTTGGGTTTCTAGAAGCAATCTCCGTATCCCTTACCAATATGCCCCATAGGATGATTGTCTAGATAGGCATTAGCTAGTGGATCCACTTAAGCTAGAAATTCATAATCTTTACCTTGATAATTAGGACAACCCTTTTTGGTATGGGAGACATCGAGGGATCATGTTATAGATCACATGGTCTCTATGTCGGTTAAGACTACTTCCAACATTAATAATGAACTAAGGTTACATAAAGAAGTATCTCATATATGTTCAAAGGTTTTAATGATGTTAGGTTGCATTGACCATGTTTTTATGACTTATGCTTTCTAACAATTTTATTTTCACAACCCGAGTCTACACCCTGGACGCGACTGGCACTCAAGAACCATTTTTGGCCCCAAGCGAACCCTTGACTTGGCTTAACTCTCAGCGGAAAACTTACTTAACATGAAAATTAACTGAAATACAATTTCAACTAAACTGTCTCAATAGATAAATTAAAATGTTTTAGAAATAAACATTCAACTAGCCAAAGTGGCAACTCAAGTCTAAACATGAATAGCTAAAAATGAAAAGACTCATGAACTAATAATGTTTGGCTAACTATGAAGCCTCTATTACTATGAGTTATGTGGGGACAAGACCCTCGATCATACTAACAAACTTAAATGACAAAATAATGATAAAAGGGATCCTCTGGAAGCAAGGAGGCTCACTCAAACTTTGAAGCTTAACTGGATCAACGAAGTGCTGGATGCTAAATTTGATTACATGTATCTATAGCATACACGATATAGGCCAAATAACGTCAATACATGAAATGTACGAGCATGCGAGGGGAAATCTAAAATAGACATAAGCTTAAACTGGAACTGGAAGAAACACTTACCTCGTCTTAACTCAACCCATTTTAATATAAAGCAGAAATAAAATGCAATATAAAGAAAAGCTTTAAAACATGTAGATAATAACTCAGCGTATTGAAAAACACAATAATACTTACTTTTTTTTTATATTAAAATACAAGTAATTCTATGGGATATTCTCTAATCGACAACCATCACTATAAGCTATGTGAGGATACAACGTGTAGCCCACGCTGCCAAAACTGTCCTATACTTTTTCGGGGTATAAAACCTACTACTAAGTGAATCCACTAGTTTATGCTATAAATCATTAACAAATCCTCTAAATGGTATGACCCTTTATACCCACGTTGGCTACATGGTTTATGGAGACTTGAGTTATCTAAACTCGTCCCTAGGTCGATGCTCAATAATACTCCCAAAATTTAACTAGCTCATACTTTTAAAAACATAGCTTTTTATGTGGTTTGAGATTATTACTCAAAACATCCCTCTCTTAAAAGAGATGGTAATAAAACTGTTGATGAAAACTCATTTGGAAATCAGTGTTTCCTTTCATCTTAAATGTGAAAACATTTAATCTTTGGAAATACTTAGTTCCCATATAACATTTTGAAGAAAATGAACCCGACTTTACTCTTTCTCAAATTTAATGCTTAAGCCATAAAATGAGTTTAAAACAATTGTAAAACACTGTTTGAAAAGACTTTACGAACTCTCTAGAATCGACTCTTAGCTCTAAGTTGAATTTGAATTATGGATTCAATCATTATTATCTCATTTTATGGATAATATATTGATGTTTAGACATAACTTAGACAATATAAATCAACTAGAAAAAATAGGTACGATTTGAGGCAACTCAAATGGAAAGAAGTGGGAAAGGGTAGAGGACCTGGCGACCCTGGCGTACTGAGTGGCACAGGGCGCCAAACCCTGAACTACAGAGTCTAGGTTGGGGTGCACTAAGTTGCGCGGCACCTTAGAGCCAAAACTACAGAACCTGATTTGGGGCACACTAAGTGGTGCGGCGCCCTACCCCTTTTTCCCAGAAAACTTGATAATTTTCTTTCTCATTTTTCGACCCTAATTCACCTAGAATCGAATGGTTTCTTCCCCCAATAACTTGGATTCCAATACACAACAATAGTACACAATAATCTACACAAAAAAAACCTTAAAAACACATATGATTATCTGAAGAACTCATCCAAACCTCAACAATTAAGAATACGAAAGAAACTTCAACAAAATTGATCAATAACTTAGATCCTTTACTTTCAAGAATGAAATTATGATGAATTAATCATGATTGGTGCATGGGTGAATGACCCCTCTGCTCTGTGAGCTCACATACCTCTTAGGGATCAAACCCTTAGAGAAATCCGCAACGAAATCTTCAAGAACTTGACATACGCTTGACTTTTCTCCTTTTTCTCCTCTTCTTGAACTTCTCTCAAAGTCCTAGCATATTTTTGGATTTGTAAAACTGAACAAACTCAGATTAGACCCCTATATATTATCAAATTTCGTTATAAGTTAATTACATCAAAAAAAGACCAAAATACCCTGTTTAAATCTGAGTAGCTTTCTTTAACTAGACAGCCTAACTTCAAATGGGCATATCTCGCTCATACAAGCTCAAAAATTAGCAAACTCGATGGCGTTGGAAAAAGGATTCCATGACCTTTCATTTGATATCTTATGGGCCACCTAACTCATTGTGTACTTAAAGTTATGATCATTTGAATTTGACCCAAAACTCTTACTTAGCATAACTTGCAAAATTTCAGATTTTTCTATTTCCAAATTAGTTTCTTTCAAATTCTAGTTCTTTCAAAAACCGAGGTGTTACATTTATATCATGTTTTAGCTTGGTCAATTGCATATCATGAAATTTCCCCTTTTAGCATGATTTAAATGTTTTATGCATGGATATAATACGTGGTACATTGTTTTTTACTAACGCATACTCTTGCTTACATTTCCCCAAATGTAGGGTCTAAAAGTCAGGTTTTTGAGTTTTGTGGCTAGTGGTTGATTCGATATTCCTGAGCTTTGATGAGTCCTCATGCTTCGACGATGGAGTTTTATTCTTTCTGTTTTGTCTTACTTTTAGTTTTGGACATGATGTATGGGCTAGGCCCAATTTCATTCTATTGTGTTAGATATCTATTGAGATAAGTATTTTAGACTTCTGCTTTTTGTTTATAAAACTATTGGACTTGAAATGTTGTTTTACTTCTATTGTTCTATTTCTTATGTTATGAATGCTAAGTGGCTTGTATGGGGTCCCTTGGGATCATATACTGCATGTTACATCTAGGGTGTACCCCTAGGTCGTGACAAACTTCATAATCAGAGCGCAAGGTTTAGAATGGTCCTAGGATGTCTCATAAGCCACTTCAAGTAGAGTCTTGTTCAAGATGTTTAGAAAACTCTACTTCTTTCATTACTCTAAAGTTAAACGATTGAGTTTAACTCTATAAGGATTCTCTCCTGATCCTCATCCGATGCTTTACAGGATATGAGAGAGATTGTGGAACAAGAAGCTCTTCCCCAAGATCCTCAAGTTTTGCTCGATCCTTTGTCCAAACAAGTAACTAATGTAGAGTTTAGGGCTGCTTTTCAAGTGTTGTCTCAAGATATGATGGCCTAATCCAATAAGGATATTGCGGTTCTCGTGAAACCAAATGTGGGTACGACTGTTTCTAGAGTGAGGGACTTTACTAGGTTGAATCCTCCAGAGTTTCATGGTTCTAAAGTTTAGAAAGATCCTCAAGAGTTTATTGATGAGTTATATAAGGAATTGATGATTATGGAAGTGACGCCGGTGGAAAAGGTGGAATTGGCCACTTATCAACTAAAAGGTGTTTCTCAAACTTGGTTCAACCAATGGAAAGAAAGGAGACTGGAAGATGCAGGTCCTCTTGATTGGGAGAAGTTTAAGGCTGCTTTTCTTGATAGGTTCTTTCCCCTTGAGATGAGGGAATCAAAGGTGCTTGAGTTTATCAACCTTCGACAAGGAAGTATGAGTGTGAGGGAATATGCTTTGAAGTTCACACAATTTTCAAAATATGCTCCATCAATGATTGTCGATTCAAAGGCAACGATGAGTAATTAAGTTCATTTAGGGTGTGTCCAAAATGGTGGTTAAAGACTGTCATACCACAATTCTTATTAATTACATGGACATATCTCATCTCATGGTTCATGCACAACAGATTGAAGAGGAAAAACTTAAAGAAAAGTCCAGGGAGACAAAAAGGGCTAAGACCAGTGATCGTAATTTCTCTCATCCAAGGTCCGATGGACATGTTCACTCTAAATTTTGACAAAGGTTTTTTGGTTAAGGTTCCTTCAATACTCCTCCTAAGTTCAACAAAGATAGGGTGTCTAACCCTAAGCCTTAAGGAGGTAATGGTAGTGGATCTACAATGCCCATGTCTAGCTGTACTAGGTATGGAAAGAAGCATGAGGGTAAGTGTCTAACTGACACGGATAGTTGTTTCAGTTGTGGTAACATTATTCATAAAATGAGGGATTGCCCTATGTTTATGGCTAAAGGAAGAGATGGAAAACAATCTTCTCTTAGTGGTTCAGGTCCCAATGCTTCTAAGCAAAACCAAAACCAATTCTATGCACTTCATACTCTTGGTGAACAAGAGAGTTCTCTCGATGTGGTTACCTGTATCTTGAAACTTTTCCAACTTTATGTATGTGCTTTATTTGATCCCGGCGCTACCTTGTCTTTTGTGGCACCATATGTGGCTATGAGGTTTAATGTGCTACCTGATGTGTTGTTAGATCCTTTTGTTGTCTCTACTCTTGTTGGTGATTCTATTATGGCTAAGAGTGTCTAAAGAAAGTATCCCGTTTCCTTGTCCCATAGATTTTCTCTTATTGACTTGGTAGAGCTTGATATGCTAAACTTTGATGTGATTCTTGGTATGGATTGGTTGCACGCATGTTATGCATCTATTGATTGTAAAACCTATGTAGTGGGAAATTATATGCGTAAAGGTCAATTTGTCTCTTGTCTTAAAGATAGAAAGATGATTTCTAAGGGTTGCATTTACCATCTACTTAGGGTGAGGATGTAGATTTTGAAACCCATACTCTTGAGTTGATCTCTATTGTAAATGAGTTTTTGAAAGTCTTTCGAGATGACTTACCCGATATTCCTTCCGAAAGGGAAAGTGACTTTGATATTGACCTTTTCCCAGATACGCAACATATTTCTATTACTCTTTACCATATGGCTCCAGAAGAATTGAAGGAGTTGAAAGAACAATTGAAAGATTTGTTGGATAAGGGTTTCATCTGATCGAGTATCTCTCCATGGGGTGCTTCAGTTTTGCTCATTAGAAAGAAAGATGGTTCTCTTCGTATGTGTACTGACTATTGTCAATTGAACAAAGTGACCATTAAGTATAAGTATCCTCTTCCAAGGATAGATGATTGATTTGACCAACTTCAAGGAGAAAGTTATTTCTCTAAGATTGACCTTAGATCAGGTTATCACCAATTGAGGGTGAAAGAAGATGATAGTTTGAAGAAATATTTTCGAACTCGGTATGGTCATTATGAGTTTTTGGTAATGTCATTTGGGTTGACTAAGAAAAGTTTTCAAGAGTTGAAAGATAGACTTACTTCCACTCTAGTGTTGACTTTACCAGAAGGGATCGATGGCTTTGTGGTTTATTCTGATGCCTCTATAATTGGGTAAGGGTGTGTACTTAGCAAAATGGGAAAGTGATTGCCTATGCCTGAGGGAAACTTAAGGTACATGTGAAGAATTATCCTACCCATGACCTCGAACTAGTGGCGGTTGTTTTTCCCTTAAAGATTTGGAGGCATTATTTGAATGGTGTGCATGTTGATGTGTTTACCAACCATAAGAGTTTGCTATATATGTTTAATCGAAAAGATATGAATCGTCGCCAAAGAAGGTGGCTTGAACTATTGAAGACTGACATGAGTGTTCTCTATCACCCCGAAAAAGAAAATGTTGTAGCGGATGCTCTTAGTCGGTTATGTATGGGAAATGTTGCTCATATTGAAGAAGAAAAGAAAGAGTTATTGCGAGATGTTCATAGATCGGTCAGACTAGGTGTTCAATTAGTGGACTCTACCAAGAGTGGTGGTATGGTCCACAATGGTTCATAATCATCTTTAGTGGTTGATATGAAAGCCATGAAAGGCCTTGATCCAATTTTGGTCGACTTGAAAGAAGTGGTACTTATGAAATCCGTTGAGGCTTTCTCCCAAAGGAGAGATAGTGTACTTAGATATCAAGGTTGTTTATATGTTCCGAATGTTTATGACTTGAGCAAACAGATCTTGACAAATGCCTATAGTTCATGGTATTCTATTCACCTTGGAGCTACTAAGATGTACCGTGATTTATGGGAGGTCTATTGGTGGAATAAGATGAAAAAGGACATTGCGGAATTTGTGACTAAGTGTCTTAATTATCAACAAGTAAAAGTTGGTCATCATAAACCGGAAGGTTTATCCCAAGACATTTGCATTCCTACTTGGAAGTGGGAAGATGTGAATATGGACTTTAGTTTTTGTTTGCCTCGCACCCGGCGACAACATCACTCGTTTTGTGCTTATAGTAGATCAGATGATGAAATAGGCTCATTTTCTTCCCATCAAGGTTTCCTATTCAGCGGAGGATTATGCCAGGTTGTACTTGAGGGTAATGGTAAGGTTACATGGAGTGCCTTTTTCTATTATTTCCAATCATGGTACCCAATTCACTTCTTAGTTTTGGAAGTCTTTCCAAAAGGGTCTAGGTAATGGGGTTAAGCTTAGTATGGCCTTTCATCCCCAAACCGATGGGAAAGCAGAGCGTACTATCCAAACTTTGTAAGACATGTTGGGATCCTGTGTGATTGATTTTAAGGTAATTGAGATGACCATTTTCTATTGATTAAGTTTGTATATAACAATAGCTATCACTCGAGTATTTGTATTGCGTCATTTGAGGCATTGTATGTTAGGAGGTACAAATATCCTATATGTTTGTTTGAGGTGGGTGAAGTTACCCTAATTGGTCCCAAGTTGGTACATGAGGCCATAGAGAAAATTCAACTTATTAGAGAAAGGTCGAAAATGGATCAAAGTCGGAAAAAGTCATATTTTTATGTAAGAAGAAAAGATCTTAAGTTTGATGTTCATGACTACATTTACTTGAAAATTTCACCCATGAAGGGTGTAATGAGGTTTGGTAAGAAAGGGAAGCTTAGTACCCCTTATGTAGGCCCATAACAAATTTTGAGACGTGTTGGTAAGGTTGCTTATGAGATAGATTTTCCAAATGAGTTGGCATCGGTGCATCCAGTTTTCTATGTCTCTATGTAGAAGAAATTTGTTGGTGATCCGACATCCATAGTTCCTTTAGAATGTTTGGTAGTTAAGGAGAATCTTTCTTATTAGTAAGTTTCGATTGAGATTTTAGACCGGCAAGTCAAGAAATTAAGAAACAAATAAGTCGCTTCCGCGAAAGTATTGTAGAGGAATCAATTAGTTCAGGGTGCTACTTGGGAGGCCGAGGCCGATATGATGTCCCGATATCCCCATCTATTTCCTTCTACTCCTACTCTAGCTTGAGGTAATGAATTCCTTATGGTTTGTTCTTCTTTCTTTTGGAGTGATATGTTTTATGTGTTTCCATGATTTCCTTACTATGCATTCTTAATGAAAAGATCAAGTTTTGAGAAAATGAGTCAATTTAATTGATTGCTACATGTTTATGTGCACATGAGTATGATTTACATGTAGATTACTTGATATGATGTTATGAGCATGACTTTAGCTTGGAGTTGATTTTTCCTTCTCGGATGTATGCATTTATGTATGTTGTTAGCTTGGAGTTGATGTTTCGATCACGTCCCAAACTCGAGGTGCGCAACTGGATCCTATTCCAAAACTTAGGCCTGAGCTGACCCTGTTGAACCATTTGCTACTAGCGCATGGCAGCCACATGCAATCAAGAAAACAAATAAGTATATCTTGGCTTAAACCTAAGCCTTCGGCTGGCAAGGCCCAAATAAATAGATCTATAAAAGAAACAGTTACTCCCAGGAGAAAATATAAATAAATAGTCAACTAGCACAGAAGTCCTGATTGGGCCATCGAGGCCACCATGATCAAACAACTCACAAGCTTCAGCAAACCAACAAACTAGGCCAGTATGGCCATAACGTAGCTATACACCCCACACACTAGTCTGTAAGCCTCTAAGAGTAGTAAATATTGGTGGGACATGGCCCCAGCCTACACATAAACATATATACAACAAAAGGTAACAAACCTCCCAACTCTGGCAGCTCTAGAGGAAAGAGGCTTGCCAATCAGATAGAAGTTAATCCTGTTGCTGAGGAGGTCTACTGGGTTGTCTGTCAGGACCTGCATGCATGAACGCAATGCCCCCATAATGTGCAAAGTATGAAAGGTTATAGACTAAGTGAGCAAGTATACTAAAAGTAATCACATAAGGAAATCAAAATTTTTAGATAAGCATGCTAACCCGCTACTGAATCTAAAAATACAAAAATGATCAAATATCATCCTAACCAGGCATAAGCTCAGCAGGTACAAACAATAGACCACCTACCTAGGCCCCCATAAGCCCAGAAGGTGCCAAATCAATCTACATACCTCTATCGGTAGCCCCTTGTATTTGTAAAAAGTCACATACTTTTGGCAATGATATAGCCCCATAGGTAGCACATTGCCCTGTTAGGCAACATCATAGATTTGTGGGCTGCACATAGCCCTCTTTTGCATCAACATAGCCATGTAGGCAACACATAGCCCTCTTTGGCGTCAAAATAGCCCCATAGGCAACACATAACACTCATTGGCATCAATAGCCATGTGGGCAAGACATAGCCCTATTTGGAAATAACATATTCCTATTAGACAACATCATCGATCCAATAGGCAGTTCATAGCTCAATAACTAGCCACAATAGCCCCAAGGGCAACAACAAATAATTGAATAGGCCAAAGGCAAGCAATTTTGCTATAAACAATATATATGAATAATCTCCAACTCGTTCCTAACTTAGGGTCGTTTTTAACAGATTATGAGTCCCTAAAATGAGGGTTTATAACAAGTCCATCATCCAACCACTCACAATTACATCTACAAGATTACCAACACTAACTACCTCTAAGGAAACATGTCGAACAAAGGGAATAACCTTAACACACCTTTCCAATTAACGCTCGAAAGACCGTAGTTCCTTCACAAAAGTTTTTCCTTATGTCATCAGCTTCACCAACACTATATAAACACAGCTGGTACACACCTATAAATAGTTCATAATTAATCTTAAATCGGAAGATTTGCCATATTGCCCCAACTTGTCAAAACGACTGTAGAAATTCATAAAAACAATCATAAAAGAGTCCCAAGATGAATAACTTAGTTAACCAAGTTTAATCCTTGAAGAAACACCAATAACTACAAATTTATATGTTTAAAAACCAGCTCCAAATGCAGCTAATAGAAGGAAAAAATGATTGCCATATGTAGAAATCACGTTTCTAGGCACGGGGGCAACGTTTAATGGTAGAAACTATCAAGAACTAACCTTCATGATGAAATAAATCCATAGGAACCCTCTGTTATTCTTTCTCTCAGGTTTGGAAAGAAAAGAAATGTTTTCATGGCTTAAAACGTTGAGTAAGTCGAGATACCACATTTTTACCTAACCTGAATACGACCCGGATTCTGCCCCAGCAGTCCGTAGTAAAACCCTCATAACTTTTTACTCTGATATCGGTTGGATACGGGGTTTTCTGTGTTGCAAACTAGACTCTTAGGCCTTTGATTTAATGGGTGATAGGCCTTCTAACTCTTTATATAATGGGAGAAAACATCCAAGATATTTGACCCAAATTTCCGAGAAATATTTAAAAAGGAACGTACAATAACTTTCGTTAACTTTTATTTTGTTACTTACCTTACTTCAAAACATGAGATACAACCCATGAACACTTAAAATATGACATACCACATCATTCTTAATTTATTACTCACCCTCCTCTTCTTTCCACGAAGATACGAGTTAATTTAGATATTTTGAAAAGTCGGGGTGTTACATCCTTCCCCCCTTAGAAACATTCGTCCTCAAATGAAAAAAATCTGAGTCACGTGGTTAAGTCCTTAGGAGTTTAAAAAATTTAGGCAGAATATCCTTTGTAAGTGTGACTATCCTAGAACATAAAATGCAGAAATTCTAACCTAGGCTTCTCACAGGATGACATAAATAGCTAAGAACTACAGCTCCATAATAACAGTGTAAGCAAATATATAATGAAAACAACAATAATAATAAGCAACAATATATATAAAAAAACTAGATAGGCATCTAACCTCACTACACTAATATACATTGATATGCCATCACCTTGGGGTATGAAACAAGTGAGGATATCAATTTGGACCTCATCCCATCCTCAGCTTCCCAAGTCACCTCTTCTCTATTCTTGTTTCTCCATAATACTTTAATCAAAGCCACCTCTTTGGTCCTCAATTTACTGACCTGCCGATCTAATATGGCAATTGGAGTTTCCTCATAGGACAACTCCTCTGTGATATGAACATTCTCAACAGGGACAACCCGAGAATGGTCTCCTACGCACTTTCGTAGTATCGATACATGGAAAACTGGATGAACAGATTCTTGCCCCGAAGGCAATTCTAACTCATAAGCTACCCGTCCTACCATCCGAAGGATCCACTATGGCCCAATGAATCTTGGACTAAGATTGTCTTTTTTTCCAAATCTCATAACACCCTTCATAGGCAAGACATTTAATAATACCCAGTCATCGGCACAAAACTCTAAGTCCATTCATCGCACATCTGAGTATGACTTCTGTCAGCTTTGAGCTATTAGAAACCTCTCCCAAATGAGTTTTACTTGCTTCACTGTCTGTTGTACTAAGTCGGGTCCAATTAACCCTGACTCACCTACCTTGAACCATCTGATGGGGGATTTACATTTTCGCCCATACAAAGCCTCATAAGGTTCCATCCCAATGCTGGAATGGTAAATATTATTGTATGCGAACTCAATAAGAGGTAAGTGGTCATCCCAACTTCCCTTGAAGTCTAGCACGCATGCCTGTAACATATCTTCAAGTGTCAAAATTGTGCGCTCAGCCTGGCCATCTGTCTGAGGGTGAAAGGTTGTACTAAGATTAACTTGTGTTCTCCAGTCCTTTCTAGAAGGACTTCCATAAGGTGGCGGTAAATTGTGCTCCTCTATCATAGATAATAGATATAGGGACACCGTGTCATCTAATAATCTCTCGAATATAGAGCCCTTCATAGTCTTCAGTCGTAAAAGTAGCCCGACTGGTAAGAAGTGGCTGATTTTGTTAGTCTATTAATAATTACCAAAATAGAGTCAAACTTGCGATGCTTTTAAGGTAACCCTGTAATAAAATTCATATTAATTGCTTCCCACTTCCACAAAGGAATGACTATCTCCTGAACTAGCCCAGCGGCCTTTTGGTGCTTAACCTTCATTTGTTGGCAGTTAGGACATCGTGCTAGAAGCTCAGCAATTTCCTTCTTAATCCTATGTCACTAATAGATCTCCTTAATAACATGGTACAACTTTGTCGAACCAGGGTGAATAGAATAACGGAAATGATGTGCCTCTACCATAATTCGATGTCGAAGTCCTTTGGAACCCATAATCGATCGCTATATCTAAGGACTTCATCTCCTTCTATATCAAATGCTAAAGACTAATGATCCTTAGCCTTGACTTTGAGCTGCTCTAAGCTAGGATCATCTTGTTGCCGTGAATTTACTTCTACAACTAGAGATGATATGGTTGTGTCCTAAATTTTTACCCTACTATCTTCTGCCTCTAACAATCTGACTCCCAAGCTAGCTAACCAATGAAGCTCTCTAGCTATCTCACACTTCGCAACACCTAAATAGGATAAGCTACCCATAGATCCTAGACTAAGGGTATCGGCTACAACATTCGCCTTTCCTGGATGATATAAAATATGAACATCGTAGTCTTTCAGTAACTCACGCCATTGACATGGTAGATTTAACTATTTTTGTCTAAAGATATATTGAAGGCTTTTATGATCTATGAAAATGTCAACATGAACGACATACAAATAATGTCTCTATATCTTTAACGTAAACTCTGAATCGTGGGTCAGATAGTTTTTCTAACGCTTTCTCAACTGCCTTGAAACATATGTGATAACCTTACCATGTTGCATTAGAACACATCCCAACCCAACACCAGAAGCATCACAATGCACCGTATAGCCTTTTGAACCTTCTGGTAATGCTAGAACTGAAACTTAGCTGCTTTTTTTGTCAACTTCGTTAATGGGGCTGAAAGCGAAGAAAACTCCTCTAAAAACCTTCTGTAGTATCCAGCTAACCCTAAGAAACTACGAACCTCAATCAGAGTCATAGGTATGGGCCAAGTCTTGACGGCCTCAATATTTTGTGTATCAACCGCAATGGTTGTATCTGATACAATATAGCCTTAGAAAGCTATAGAGTCCAACCAAAACTCACACTTAGAAAGCTTTGCATAAAGTTCTCGGTCTCAAAGAACCTAAAGGACTGCGCACAGATGATTTGCATGCTCAACTTTTGAATGTGAATACACCAAAATATCATCAATAAATACAATCACAAACAAGTCTAGATATAGCCTGAATATACAATTCATCAGGTCTATAAACACTGCTGCGGCATTAGTTAATCCAAAAAATATTACCAAGAACTCAAAGTGTCCATATCTGATTCTAAAAGCTATCTTTAGAATGTCTTTCTCCCGAACTCGTATCTGGTCGTACCTTGATCTTAACTTAATCTTTGAGAAGCACTTAGCACATTGTAACTGATCAAACAAGTAATAGATCCTCAAAAGAGGATACATATTCTTTATTGTTTCCTTATTCAGCTATTGATAATCGATACACATTCTTTGTGAGACATCTTTCTTTCTTATGAATAACATTGGCGCACCCCATTGTGGAGAACTGGGCCTAATAAAGCCTTTATCCAACAAGTCTTTCAGCTGATCCTTCAACTCCTTTAGCTCAATAGGAGCCATTCTACAAGGAGGGATAAATATGGGTTGTGTACGTGGTAGCATATCGATAGAAAAATCAATTTCCCGTTCTGGAGGGATACCAGGGAGCTCATCTAGAAATACATCTAGAAACTCATTAACTACCGAAATAGAATAAAGAGTCAACGGTTTGGCATCTATATCATGAACGTGAACAAAATGATAAATACAACCCTTAGTAATCATCCTCCTCGCCTTAAGATAGGAAATAAACCTACCTTTTGGCATTGTTGTGTCGCCTTTCCATTACCAAACTGCCTCTCCTAGAATGTGGAATCTAATGATCTTTGTCTGACACTCAACATTATCATAATAAGATGCTAACCATTCCATACCTATAATGACGTCGAAATCGACCATCTCTAACTCTATGAGATCTACATGGGTCTGGCGATTGATAATTTCTACCGTGCAACCTCGATAGACTTTCCTAGCAATAATAGACTCATCAACTTGTGTAGATACAATAAAGGGTCAATCTAATGACTCTGCTACTATACATAACTTCACCGCAATAAATGGAGTAACATACAATAGAGGAGATCCACGATCTATCAAAGTATAACTACAATAGGACCAAGCAATCAATGTACCTATCGCAAGATCTGGTGATGACTCTGATTCCTGTTGGTTGGCTAGTGAATATGTATAGTTCTGTCCACTACCAGAACTAGATGATCCCTCTCTGCCTCTGCCTCTACCTCTACCTGTAGAAGTTTGGGGCTCATGCCCTGTAGACTGTGCTGATGAGGAGGAACCTATTACTGATCTGGTCGATTGACCTACACCACCCAAACCTATGGCCGGGCAGTTTCTCCACCCATGCACCTCCTGTCCATAAGAATAACAACTTGTGGAACTCTGTTTGCACATCCCGAAATGCATCCTACCAAAAGTAGCTCAATGCGGGGGGGGGGGGGGGGGGGGGGGTGTCCTAGCCTGGCCTGAACCCCTCTACTATTGAGATCCTGATGCTCGTAAACCCTCACATGGGCCTGAGTGTCTGTGACGATCAAATCTACTACCTTAGAACTGCTGTGGTGGAGGTCTAAGTGGCCTAATAGATTAGCGCGGTCTGGGACTGCCTTGAAAATATCCATGTGAACCAGTAGGCCCAGTCCTCCTCTCTGTCTCTTTCTCAACCCTCTCACTCATATACTGTAAATGTTGGCGATCTTTTATGCCTTGTGCAAAGGCCTGAATTTGTGAGATATCCTTATTATCATTTAGTGCTGCAGTAGAACAAGAGTTGATATAGTCTAACTCGAGCCCTTCACAAATCTACGCAACCTATCATGCATTGTATCAACAATTGCTGGCGTATATCTAGCCAATGAATCAAATCTTAGCTCGTACTCTCAGACACTCATGCTGCCCTGTCGAAGGTTGAAAAACTGGTCCACTCGACAATCCCTAATCTCGCAAATAATGATCTATGAAAGCTTCTGTAAAACAATCCCAAGTAGGTATAGATGCATTTTTTCCCCTAGATCTCTCTTAACTCTGGTACCAAAATACTGCAACAAAGTGTAATTGAAATGCTGCTAACTCAACTAACTCAGTCGCTGAGACATGCATGACTCTAAAGATCCTATGAAGCTGATCAACAAAGTGGTGAGGGTCCTCTATGAGATCTTTCCCTATAAACTATGGAGGATTCAAGGCAAGAAATTCATGAACTCTCAAACTTCTAGGACCTTCAGAAGGTCCAACAACATCTGGCGCAACTGGCTGGTGTTGTGCAGCTACTAACTGTGCTAACATACATATTGCACTCTTGAAATTCTAATCAAATAGAATAGGAGGAACTAGAGGTGGTACTGTTAGTGGAGCTGAATGTCCTGTTGCCCTCGAAGGCTCTTGAAGCGGTGGAGAAGCTATAGGGGGCTAAGAAGATATCTCCCCCTGGGTCTCACAATGGGCTACCTCCACCTGTGGTACTTTGCGGGTACCCTCGGTTGCAGCTATATCTAGCCCCGACTAGTTATGGTCTATCTGTTGTCAACCATCTCTCTCTGCATACAAGTATCAATTACAAGCCAGAAACCTCAACCATTACAACACTGCTCTATAGCACGAAGTGAGAAAAATAAAGATAGTCATTCTAACATGCCTGGTAGATTCTTGATTATCGGATGAGGTGCAAAACAAATTTATAAAAGAGACTATACTAGACACGGCTTGCAGACTCCCTAGGATACGATGTTGCTCTAATACAAGTTTGTCACGCCCCAAAATCGAGGGGCGCAACTGGCACCTAATGCCAAAGCTCGAGCTCAAGCCAACCCTGCTGAACCATTTGCTACTAGCGAATGGTAGCCATACGCAATCCAGAAAACAAACATGTGTATCTCAACTTAAAAGAAACACCTACTCTCAGGAGATCATACAAATAAATAGCCAACTAGCACAAAAATCTTGATTGAGCCGTCGAGGCAACCATGATATCTATAAAAAAAACTGAAAGCAGGTATATATCAGGACAATACATAAAACAACTCACAAACTTCAGCAAACCAACAAACTAAGCCAGTATGGCCATAACGTAGCTATACAACCCACACACTAGTCTGCAAGCCTCTAATAGTAGTAAAAATTGGAGGGATAGGCCCCAGCCTACTTATAAAGATATATATAACAAAAGGTAACAGACCTCAAAACTCTAGCAGCTTTGGAGAAAAGGGGCTAGCCAATCGGAAATAAGTTAATCCTTATGTTGAGGAGGTCTACTAGCTCGTCTATCAGGACTTGCATGCATGAATGCAGCGCCGCCAAGGCAATGGGGCATTAGTACAAAACAATGTACAGAGTATGAAATGCTATAGACTAAGTGAGCAAGTATCATAATATACTGAAAGCAATCACGTAAGGAAATCAAAATTTTAGATAAGCATGCTAACCCTCTACTGAATCTAAAAATATAAAAATGATCAAACATCAACCTAACCAAGCCCCAATAAGCTACGCAGGCACAAACAACATACCACCTACCTAGGCCCCCATAAGCCCAGAAGGTGCCAAATAATTCTACATACCCCTATCGCTAGCCCTTTGTCTTTTAAAGAAGTCACATAGCCTTTTTGGCAATGATATAGCCCCGTAGGCAACACATAGCCCTCTTAGGCAATATCATAGCTCTGTGGGCTGCACATAGAACTCTTTTGCATCAACCTAACCCTGTAGGCAACATATAGCCCTCTTTGGTGTCAAAATAGCCCCATAGGCAACACATAACACTCATTGGCATCAATATAGCCCCGTGGACAACACATAGCCCTCCTTGGAAATAACATAGTCCTATTAGACAACATCATAGCCCCCATAGGTAGTTCATAGCTCAACAACTAACCAAAGTAGCCCCAAGGGCGAAAACATATAATTGAATAGGCCAAAGGCAAGTAATTTAGCTATAAATAATATATATGAATAATCTTCAACTCGTTCCTAACTTAGGGTCATTTTTAACAGATAATGAGTCCCTAAAACAAACCACTCAATCAGCCAACCACTCATAATTAGACATACAAGATCACCAACATTAACTACCTCTAAGGAAACATGTTGAATGAAGGGAATAACCTTAACATACCTTTCCAATGAACACTAAAAAAATCGTAGTTCCTTCATGAAAGTTGTTCCTTATGTCCTAAGCTTCACAAACACTATATAAATACAGCTAGTACACACCTATAAATAGTTCATAATTAATTTTAAGTCGACAGATTTTCCATATTGCCCCAACTTGTCGAAATGTCTATAGAAATTCATAAAAATAATCATAATGGAGTCCCAAATTGATTACCTTAGTTAACCAAATTTAAAATTTGAAGAAACACCAATAACTAAAAATTTATATCTTCAAAAACCAGCTCCAAATAAAGCTAATAGAAGGGGAAAATAATTGCCACGTGTAGAGATCATGTTTCTAGGCACGGGGGCAACGTTTAATGGTAGAAATCGTCAAAAACTAACATTCATCATGCAAGAACTCCATAGGAACCCTATCTTAAGCTTTCTCTCTGGTTTGGAGGTGAAGAGAAATGTTTTCATGCCTTAAAATGTTGAGTAGGCCGACAAACCATATTTTTTACCCGACCAAGATTTTGCCCCAGCAGTCCGTAGTAAAACACTTATAACTTTTTACTGTGCTATCAGTTGGATATGGGGTTTTGTGTATTGCAAACTAGACTCGTATTCCTTAGATTTAATAGGTGATAGGGCTTCTAAATCTTTATATATTTGGAGAATAGATCCAATACATTTGACCCAAATTTTAGAGAAATCTTTAAAAAGGAACTTAAGATAACTTTCGCCAACTTTTATTTTGTCACTTACCTAACTTCAAAACATGAGATACATCCCTTGAACACTTAAAATATGACATATCACATCATTATTAATTTATTACCCACCCTCCTTGTCTTTTCGTGAAGATACGAGTTAATTTAGGCGTGTTGAAAAGTTAAGGTGTTACAGTTTCCTCCTCAAATTTGTGCATTAAATGCATGATGGGCTGTTAGATTTAGTTCCACTCCTTTTATGATGTTTTAGTTTCATCTTATCTTGGATTCGATAGTTCCTCCTTGATTACATGCATTAAGATGAGGTTGCATTGTAGGTTAGGTTGTGAGTTTCTATCCTACTCTTTTTGTACTAGCTTGAATATCATTCGAGGATGAATGATCCCATAGGGGAGATATTGTAAAACCCTAGATACAAAAAAGGGTAAATAGTACTTTAACGAGCTGTAGATGCCAACCCACGAGGGCTACCCATGGCCCGTGGATGGGACCACGGATCATAGGTATGGTCCATAGATGGCCTCCCTAAATCAGACTCGAAGGCCCAGGACCACGGCCTAACCAATGGACCACTGGTCACACCACGGTCCGTGGTTTAAGGGCCTAAAATAACTTTTTGACCACCATCAACGGCCGTGCAGAACGGACCTTCGGTCAGTCCACGGTCCATCGAGTGGTGGTCGTGGGTTAAGATTCAGTAGTTAAGTTCAAGGGTAGTTGGGTCTTTTTCTAATTATTTTATTCCTATACTACATCTTTTTAGCATTCACTAAGACCCATATAAAAGTATTTTAACCCCAAATTAGCCAATAGAAATAATTCTCGCCAAATTCACCGAAAAGAAGAACTCTCAAATAATTTTATCTCTAGAAAGCTTGAAGAAGAAGGATTGAACCTAGGGTTTAAGGTCAAGTCTCCATTCCTTCATTAAGGAGAAGCAACTGTCTTTGAGGTATGATATTTTTTATCCATGGATTACTTCCATTCATGGAGTTCCCAAATTCCTTTATTTTCAAAGATAGAAATCCCCAATTGAGTTAGGGTTTTCTTCAATTGTTAGGGGTTCTCTTGATTATTGATTTAAATGATTAAATTATGGTCTCTTATGGATGAATTGATGAAATAGAATGATTTTATGATGATTTCCCTATGAACGCATGTAACTCCCATGTTTTGAAGTTATGATCATATGATATGGGATTTTATTTATAAAGGAAGAGCTTTTGGAAATCAAGCATGCATTGATAGACTTACATGAATATATGATGAAATCCATATCTAAACCATGTTTTCTAAGTGTTGATGACTGAAAGTTGTTTTTGAGCCTTGAAAGGTAAATTATTGAACTATGCATATTCTTATGAAATCTATGCAAATGTTTTAAGGATGGTTTGAGAGTAAAGTATCAATGATGATATTGTTCTTGTTGTGTTGTTGAAAGGTTTGTTCTCATAAACACATAAAAGCATACTGTGAAAAGTTTTCTCACATAGTAAGGATTCTAAGAGTGAAAGAACTTCTCACCTAATTGAATCACAGATTAAAGAGTTATCCTAATGAAATCTAGCTTGGATTGGTTATTGAAAGATACCTCTCCATGGACAATGACTTAGCTTGGATTGGAAAGATGATGTGCCCTTCCATGGATAATAAGAATAGGTAAGATTTGACTATTCTGTGGGATTTATGCTTAGCACCGAGAGGATATTGATATGGAAGCTCTCTCGTTAGTAGAGGTCGTGTTTCTAGAAGGAATATCCTTATCCCTTTCCTATGTGCCCAATAGTATGATTGTCTAGATAGACATTAGCTAGTGGATCCACTTAGGATAAAAGTTCATGGTCCTTACCTGTGGAAAGTAGGACAACCCATTTTGGTATGGCAGATATCGGGGATCATGTTATAGATCCCATGTTCTCTATATCGGGTAAGGATACTTACCACATTAATAATGAACTAAGGTTACTTCAAGAAGTATCTCATATGTGTTCAAAGGTTTTAATGATGTTAGCTTGCATTGACCATGTTTTAAGACCTATGCTTTCTAACCCTTTAGGTTGGTCAATTGCATGTCCTGAAATGTCCCCTCTTAGCATGATTTAAATGTTTTATGCATGGCTATTATACTTGGTACAATATTTTGTACTAATGCATACACTATCCTACATTTCCCCAAATGTAGAATTCGACAGTCAGGTTTTCAAGTTTTGTGGCTAGTGGTTGATTCGAGATTCCTGAGCTTTGGTGATTCCTCATGCTTCGAGGATGGAGTTTTATTCTTTCAGTTCTATCTTACTTTCAGTTTTTGACATGATGTATGGGTTAGGCCCAATTTCATTCTATTGTATTAGATGGCTATTGAGACAAGTGTTTTAGATTTCCAATTTTCGTATATAAAACTATTGGACTTGAAATGTTGTTTTACTTTTATTGTTCTATGTCTTATGTTATGAATGCTAAGTGGCCTGTATGGGGTCCTATACACCATGTTGCATCTAGTGTGTACCCCTGGGTCCGAACAGTAGCTGGCACCATTTTATTACCCTTTGATTTGAGGTATATATATGCCTCTCCTTGAACTATTCTCCAAAGCACTTAGCAATAGAATTAAATATGGATACCACATGCTACTCTCTCTTATCTGTCAACATAGCATTAACTGACTCGACAATATTTGTGGTCATCACATTATACCTATTGCCTAGAAAATGTGCCCCTACTCTAATTCTCAAACAAACTTCATGATTAAAAATGATGGTTTCCTTGAGGCACTTGTTCTTTAATTCTACAAAATGATCATTGAACTCCTCCAAAGAATATGCCTTCACCAGATTGTAGTATAGATAGATGGAATCTCCACAGTGTTGATTTACCTGGAGATTTTTATTATGGTTCCTCATTCAATATACGTGATGATCACGAATGTAAACCTTCGCAATACCATTTTCAATGCTCTTGTGTCTATAAAAAATAAAGCACAAATCTCATTCATCAATTACAATCTCCTTTAACTTCCCAAAATTTAACATGATACAATACCTAGAACCAACATTTAGAGTGTTGATCATATAGGAAAAGGTTGGTAAGCATGGATATCAGTGCTCTGTTGTCCCTCAGACAATTTTCCTTGTAATCACACCTCTCTTCCAACATTTTCAATAGCTTGGACTACAACAGAAAAAATAAACTAAAAATAACATTATGAATCTCTTTAACATTTGGACACTAATCACAATACAGATTCCCACAAAGCGATGCAGTGACTTTGGTCAAGATTTTCTATGGTTGTTGATCCATGTTTAATACTGCAACTTTAACCACCAATGTACTAGTACATACGATATCATTTTGAACACTCATATTTCCTTTCCCGCAACATCCACGTACAAATATGAGATACACATTTCACCTTTAAGTATTTAGTATAACTATTCACTGTGGCAAAATTAAAAGACATCTTCACCGCCACATTGTAACTTGCTAGAGAATAGTGGTTATGGATCGAATATATTTTCCCTATTTCTACATCGAAAAAGAGAATATAGTAAGGTATTGGGTTGTTTAGATTGGCATAAAGATAAGATCAAAAGGAGATTCGATGCAAGGATGCTATGAGATCGGAAGAAGATTAGTATCATTAAAGATGACTTAGTCTATTCAAAAATGTTCATCATGATAGAAAAACACAGTTACCTCTATGTGATATCAATTCCCAATCCCCGCATCCTAGATTGCTTGATAATTCTTAAAATTTTCGTAATTGTAGTTTAATTGTGATAATTGTTAACCAAATCTTTTTTATTAAATTGGTGGAATCATCCAACCACTTGTTCTTACTATTACAAATGACCAATTTTACAATCCAGATTTCTTGATAATAAATCTCTATGATAAACCATTCTGTATGGGATTTGACTCTGAATCATCATTGAGTTTTTATTGAGTACAATTGTTGTTCATTTTAATTGTTTTTAAAGAGGACATTTGAGCATGATAAAAAAAAAATTGGCACCGCTGTGGGAGATGGAGATTGAGAATTCCATTTGAGAAGTTAGTTTGTAAATTTGTTTAGTTGTCCTAGATTGTTGTTTTGTGTTGTTGTTGGCTGGTTTGTAGGTCTAATACAATGAGTGGCGATAGTAGTGAAAACGATAGCCACTATAGTCTAATTGACAACATGGGTAACTAAATGATATGCATATGAATATTGTTCAAACTACAGGATCCATCCTGATATCTCGCATGGTCGGGAGGGCTGTGTTTCTCATAATTCGAAACAATGCTATGATTGCTCCAACTACAAGGAAATTTTAGGAGCCTAACTCATGAAGATCCCATGAACACCTTAGAAATTTTATAGAGGTATATAGACTATTTGTGTTCAAGAATTTCTCTCAAGAGTCTGTAAGGTTGAGGTTATTCCCGTTCTCTTTAATAGGTAAAGCTACAAGATGGTTGGCAGGATTATAAAATGATTTTATCACTTCGTGGGAGGAGTTGAATGATGCTTTTGGGGAAAAATTCTTTCCGCCTTCGAAGATAGTTAAACATCAAACGCAGATCCAAAATTTTAAGCATATTGGAGGTGACCTTTACATGAAACTTGGTTAAGGTTCAAGAAACTACTTTTGCAATGTCCGATACATGGAATTCTAGACAACTTACTATTGCAATACTTCTATTGCAGTCTTGATTCAGTTAATAACTGTGTGGCTGATCAATTAGTCTAAAGTGGATTAATGAGACAACCGTATTATGTGGCTTCTTTGTTGCTAGATGACATGATTAAAGTTAACCTAGTATGGCATACTAGAGAAGACCAAGTGTCTAGTCTACAACTGAGTTTGAGTAAAGAGCAAATCGAGAAATATAATGAACGACATGAAAATATGGCCAAAATGATGACCCAACATGATTTGTTGTCTCACATGTCATGAGAGGTGGACTTAAGTCTGTAAATACAGTTAGAATAAACAGTGGGAAATGCCTGGATGATGCCAAGTTTTAGGCATTATATAATGACGAAGTTCAATATTTCAAAAATCAAATACGGGATTCTCACACCTATTATCAACGATAAGATTGGAACCAAGGTTGGAATAAGGATAGAGATCGTGGTTTGAAAAGATTGGCGAAGTGGAAATTGAAGAGATAGGGAGGTTGACAAATATAGGTATATGCCTCCCTATGATCGTCAATGACCAAAAGACCCAGTTGGATTAAAAGGAAACTAAACCGAGAAAATTCTTACAAGGATCTTCAATATGGTTTAAGGGTCTAGAAAAGTATTGAAGGAATTGAAAATGACTTCTCCAATTTATCCAAAATGGTGACTTCTCATTCGGTGTCTATCAAGCAGATAGAGACCAAATTATGCCAGATCTTCACTCATCTCAATCTAAGGAAAAGGGAACGTTGCCTAGTGACACCATCCTAAATCTCAAAAATGAATGTTGAGAAATTGAGGACTATGTCGTTCTAAGGCATTAAATAAGGTGATTCTTGGGAGGCAACCCAAGTGTTTACTTTTGTTCTTATTACTTTCAATAACGTGCTTTGTGAGTATCAGTTGAGAAAAAGTTGAAATGATGAAAAAAGGATTATTAGGCAATGCTAATACCTAAACGGTGATTTGCTAAAGGTATTGAATGGATTCATTTGTGTCCACCTTCTGAACTTGAACATGTGAAAAAGTGCACTGTCAATTAAGATGATCTGAGCTCCAATCGGTGATCCACCGAAGTGCACTATACAGACTTCCTCGAGTCCACTGACTCAGCCTTCAAGTTTGTTGTTTTATTTATGCATGTTTGGCGAGATTGATCTCCAATTGGCCATTGGGCTAACACGTTTGGAGAAATTTTCATGATCATCGAACGGGCTAACTATAAAAGGCTAAGGGTCTTTTCAAATTCAAAAAGCAAACCCTTTGATATCTTTAAAAATTTCTTCTCATTTCTGTTGCATTGCATCATTTGAGTGATTATGAGCCTTTAATGCACAATTTCAAAGTTTGAGTTTTTTTTCTTGCCATCATTGTCAACCCAACCCCATTTCCCTGATTATTCTCGATTGTAGCTTCAACTTAAGGTTGGTTTCAATTTTGTTGATCATTTTGAGCTCAAATTTGCATTTTGGGTATGGGCTTAAAGCCATTAGATGGTATTTACTGTTATACTTTAGTGAGTCGCTTCATATTGTGCGTATTGAACTGTGTCCATGAGTTATTTGTTGGTGTGTTGCCTATAAAATGCTTATCTTGAATGTGTTGGTTAATTTGTGAAATTGAACTCATATAAATAATGGGTCTGTGCCTAATTTGATGTGGGTGAAGTCTGAGTAATCTAATGTTAACCCAATTAAGTGGTTTTACCCAATTATAGATAGCATAACGAATTTCTTAAAGGCAAATTTGTTAATTCAAGCAATACTTAACAATATCTAGGGAAATTATGAGTACCCATGGGTAGTTAAATATATAGGTAGATTGTATTGATGTTGGGAAACACTTATTTGTTGGGTATGTTAGGTTTATCTGTAAATATTAGGCACTAGGCTGAACATCTTCTGTTTGGAGAGCTTGTCTTATCTCGTCAAGGAACTTAGGCGAATCAATGAATAATCTCCAGCTCAGCTTCTTTTAGCATATATGTTACCTTGGGCATTGTTCCATTCGGGGAGCTTGTCTTATCTCACTAAACCCAATTGGTGAATCACTGAGTAGTGGTGGACATTGCCTTAGATTCCTGCTTTTATTCCAATTGCACTTCTATTTTTAGCGGACTTCTCTTATCCCACAAAAACCAACTCAATGATTTGCTTAGTTGGAATTGACTCCACCCTTAGTATCTGATCCCTTTGAAAATTGCCAGTTTCTGATTTGGTAAGCTCGCTAGAGCTTGCCTATCTTGTTAGGTGATCCATTTTCCTATTCAACAAGCCTCAATGTAATCATTGATTTATGCTCTGATTCAGTTTGATTATAACAAACCTTCACAAATCCTATGTTTGAATGTGTGCTTTGCCTATTATAGAACACATAATAGGAAACTCAGTGGTGCAATTTGAGACAGAGTTGGATAGAGACTATCCTTCTCTTATTCCTCTCAAGAAGCACATGGGAATATCCCTTAATGATCCCTTGGAGGCTCCAAGTGCTCAACAATCCAATCCACAAACCCATACCAGTGGGGATAGTAAAATACAAAAACATATTGCCACAAAGAAGGTGAATATTTTTTCCAAGTAAGCATCGCCTCCGCAAGATCCAATGTTCTCCCCATCATAGGTCCAAGGGCCCTAAATAGGCTTAAGGTAAAATGAGAACATACTATTAAGGAGGAGCGTAGACTCTCGACTAATAGATTCATGAGTGGCTACCTACTATGTGGAAACTATAAAATTTCATAAGTTTGAGCAGTTCACAACGCCCAGACAACCATATGTGCCTAAATAGGTTAGGGAGTTCTACAACGCCTATGCTAATTTCCTATCAAAGAAGATAAATGGTACTGTTTGGAAACTCTTGGAGGAAGTGGAAGTATGGGTAAATATAGCTCAGTGTCATACGGGTGATGTTAACTAAGTACTATGCACCTCGTCTACTCATGTTGACACCTACCAGATCTGGATGCATCGAGAGATCTTGATTCCCTAAAGAGGTGGATAGCCCCATTTATATATGATGAGTCTTTCCCATCTTGGATGGATAAAGGTGCAAATATAGAGAAGAAGGACCTAAAATCATAGCCCACTATTTGTTTCAATTTATAAGCAACAACATCATGATGTCCCTAAACGAATCAATCAATCGACACCCTAAGGTAGTGCAAGTGGGAACTATCATCGATAAAGAGGAGATCAATGTCGGTATCATCATTATAGAGTAGATGTTGCTACATGCTAAGCAAGAGTAGACCTCCCTTCCTTTACCAGTGCTCATTACTTAGTTGTATGAGAGAACTGGAGTTCCCTTTTGAGAAAGTCTAATTTGAGGATCACAGCAGCATGTTCCAGTGACATTCAGAGGATTAAGGCTGAGTATTTACAGAATGATGCAGCTTGAAGAAATCTGCCACCACTTGACAGTACGTCCGTGGTTAAACTCACTACACTAGCTATGTAGGCCAACACACCTGCTCCTTCTGTGGAGCAGGCAGGTATATCTATACCCTCTGTTATGCCTTCTTCTACTACTACTCATGCTACTAATATGCCTATTACTGGTGTTTCTGCTAGGCATACCCCCACTCCTTTCACACGTCCCCAGATTGACTTAAATGATGATTTATCATATAGGCAGCCTTGCCTGATCGATGGACGTTAGAGCCACAAGAGATGAGATGGACATGCCTGAGATTATTCATCGGACTAATGAAAGATCCTTGGCTCCTTTGAGAGAAAAAGGTATCTAGATTGAGGGGTTGGTTGAGAGCCATGGTGTGAGGTAAGATAACCTCATAGTGACACAAGAGACCTAGGAGAAGTTTGGGGGTACTTCTGGTGCACTAGAAACCATGAAGGGCGAGCTTCTTACTTTGCTAAAAAGGAGGTGACTCAATTTCAGTCCACAAACATCTTGATGTTATGGGGTGAGGTTCCCCTACCAAATACACCTATCTCTATGCCACCATAGATGCCTAGTAGTGGGCCTACTCCTAGTGTGCATCTTGAGATAGCTGCGAGTGTTGATGTTGATGTTGATGTGGATATGGATGTTGAGAGGGCTAAGGATGATTTGGCCGAGGAGATGTGAGTGTGGATGTTGATGTGGATGTGGATGTTGATACTAGTGGAGTGTTTTTAGACTCCACCATTCCTACGAGTGTTGTGATGGGAATTGCTACCCCAATTGAGACTTCACTCGTGCTTCCGGTGATCCTGTTGCTGGACATTAATGCCCCAAATGATGCTTCCATTCCTAAGACTCCAGATGAGAGTGCTTTACAAGCTTAGCCTATCATGGGGACCCTTCTATCTCAACCTCCCATAATTTTAATTTCATTGCATCGAGGACACGGTTTGTTTCTCTTTGGGGTGGTGAGGGCCTTTGAGCCAATAGTCCCATTTTTACTTGTATTTTGTTACTTTTAGTTTTGGATGATTGTATTAGTTTACTTTTTATTATATTATAGTGTTTCTTTTGGGTGAATTTATCTTTTTCATTCTCTCTTAATTTTGGAACCCTCCACGAGTTTTGAAAATCATAAAATTCTTGAAGTTTTTATTGATAATGATTTGAGGATCAATTATGTTCAATATTGATGCCTTGAATGGTACTCATGATGAGAATAATGTAGAGTGCTAGTTTTGTGAAAATTAAATCAATATGGTTGTACTTTTGAGTGATCTCTTTGAATGCTTTGTTGACTAGCTACGTTTTGATGTGAGCCTTTCAATGAACATTGCACATACTCTTTTGATCTTTTCAGGAGGTGCTAAATGAGTGTATTTAAAAAATTTTCATATGTGGTGAGGTCTTACTTGAAAACATGTGTTTGGAGTCCTAGAATTTGTATTATTAGTCCAATTGTTTAAATCTTAATGAGTGTCAGGTGTAATCTTAGGAAATAATTCAAAAAGAGAACCCAAATGTCCATTATCATAATGTAACTACTACCTTGTGAGGGTGTGTATCCATTGTTGTAACTTTTGAGCCTAATCAATTTGTTGGAAATACCAAAAGAAAACCTCTTGAGCCAAAATATCCCTACCTTGTCACCTAAAATCCCTTTTGAAGGATTATTACATTTTAATAACCAACTTAGGTCAAAAGCCTAAGTTGGGGTGTGGAAAGGAAGGAGGAATGAAAACCAAGTGAAGAGCAAATAAAGATGAAATGAGACTCAACTTTGGACTTAGTTACATAAAGAAGGAACCCCTCTTAAAAAGAAATGATTGTGGTGAAAACATCTAGAAAAATGGAAATAAAAAACAGAATTGATGAAATAAAGGGGATTCCAAATAAACTGAGTAAAAAGTGAATGTTTGAGTTCTAAAATGAAAAAAAATGAAAAGAACTTAAGAAGAGGTGAAGATGAATGCAACAATGCTTTCAAAATATGAAGTCACCGAGCCAAATTGACCATACCTTAATCCTCAGCCCCATTACAAGACTAAAAGACCCTTGAAATCTTGTATGAACTAAATTGTGTGATGATTGGAAAATATGGGCGAACCTGTGGGACAAAGCTTGCATGTGTTTCTCTTTGGAAAGAGTGAGAGTTACATTGATTATTTATGTCTTTGTTGATTTGATTTGTGAGAGCATGGAATCGTTCTTGATCTGAGGGCACTTGAATTATTTATTGAAACATGGTCTTACGTTAGACAAGAAGCTAAAATGAGCATGAGTTGTTGTTGAGACTGGCTAGTCATCATTTGAAGCTTGTTGATCATGATTGAGTGTAGCATATTATTGAGAGTGGTCTTGTTGTGGAATTTGCATGTTAGCTCTCATTGAATACTGTTGTAAAAACCCTTATTGAGCTAATTGTGTTCTTAATTTACTTGAGGACAAGCAAAAGTTTAAGTTGGAGTGTTGATTAGTGGTAAATTTGCACTCTTTTGAGGTGTACTTAGATCAATAATTAGCGTCCTCAATGCCTAAATTTGTCCTATTCTCATGACATGTTAATGATTTGCAGTTATGAAGGCCAATGGACAAGGCAAGGATTTATATTTCAAAGAATGGCCAAAAAATAAAAAAGAACTACAAAATATACATTATTGACTGCCAAACGAGAAAGGTAAATCACCTAGAGAGCATGACCTTGCCCAAAATGACAGTGCATAACAATTGCGTCTATCGTGATAGGTTATCATTCATATCACATGTGAGACTAAGCTCAAAAAGTCATTCCTTGTAAATAACCTGTATCTAGGTTGTAAATCACATCATGCTTGCTTTCATGTTTAAAATTCATAAATGCGTAAGAGACCATAGATATCATGCTAAATTGGTGCAACAAGGTGTTTAAAACCAACACAAAACAATAAAAATAGGAATTGATGAAGAAAGACCATAATTTCATAATAATCCTAGTTTTTCTTCTAAAAATCTTGTGAAATTCTTGAGAATCAAAATACTTTAGGCATGAGAGCGAAGGTATACTCTCATTGAATCTTGACATACCTCAGACACTCTAAATTCAGGGGAATCTTTGGAGTAAGAGATACCGAACAATTGCTCTTGAACCCTAGAGGTGGATTTTGTTTAAGACCTTTGGATTCCATGAGTAAAAAGGTGTAAATTGGTCGTAAGATGAATAAATTATGAAATTACATGGTCAAATGTTACCTTGGATGAATGATGAACCTTGGCGGATGATAATTTCTTGATAACTTCTCTTTCTAAGGCAAAGTGTTGAACTAGAAAAGTGAACTACGTCTTTAGGGGGTTATTAAAAGACCACATAGGTGCACTACAACATAAAAAATGTGTCATGCACTGAGGAAGGCAGTAGTTGTTGCCTCAGTAAGCTATCGCGTGTAAAATGCCTCGTGCGTGTGACAAGATAATGTCATGTAAAGTGAACATAAATTCTTGCTCCAAACTCCATCTGATGCAAACTTGGTGGAGTTGGAAAGAAAACTCATAGACCTTTATTTAGATAGACCATGTGCCATCGAATTCATTATATGTTATATGATTGTTTGAAGTTGACCTTCCATGAACTAATGCGAGAAACATAGCCGGTAGAAAGGTTTTGAACTTGGCGTGGTGTTTGAGATAACTTATGACCCTAAAATACTTTTGATACACTTACGACACTTAGTAAAGGACCTTATGATATATTTGCAATGGGGTGTCAAAATTGACCCAAACTATAGGTAACCCACCTAGAATTAAGGGTTGGGCTCAAGATAATTTGAATTGGGTTCAATCTCAACCCATTCAATCCTTAACACATTTTAAGCGAATCCTCAAATGAGTCCAATTTAATCTCAAAATTCAACATATTTTGCATTGATGTAATGTATGTTCCTATATTAAAGGTATGAATTACCATATATTTTATATTTTTTAGGATTTATCTACCCATTTGTAACTTTTTAAAAAAATCACTTTTTTGAGTTGAAATTCAAATTGTGGTTATAATACTTAAATAAAAATATATTAAAATTATTGAGATTAAGCGGGTCAAATTAGGTGGGTTAAGACCCAACCCATTTTTAAGCCATTTCAACCCAACCCATTTGAGCCAAAAGTAAACTTGGACGGGCCAGTACCTAATTCAATGTCTATTTCAAGTCATTCTAATATCTTCAATTTCAATCCATCTCGTTCATACACATATAAAAGATGTTGCGATGTGTTATAATATCTCCCCCTTGGAATAATTCATCTTGAAATGAAGATTAAAGCTAGAATAGACATGTGAATAGAGATAGCTTAATTTTATTTGGGTTATTTATGGTGTACATGTCACGAACCAAAGTACACTCTAGGTATGACATGGTGAATTGGACCTTGAGAGCCCCTAAACAAGCCACTTGGCATAAATATGACGTTAAGAAATACAATATCACGATGAAAGCAATAGAAGTATCAACCTATATGATGAAATAAATGATACCGACAAAGTACATCATATAATATGTGAAATACTACCAAGTCTGACATAACATTTCTAATATCATAAGAGTGGTTGGGATGTAACCCATATACCATGTACAATTTTGAAATTAAAAGACTAAGAAAAACAATAAACTAGTAATGGCCTATCCCTCGAAGCATGAGGACTTACTGATCCAAGCAACCAAAAGTTGAGCAATTCACCTAAGTGCGTCCAAGTGGATGAGCATCGGATCCAATATTATGAGACTATAGACACAATATGCATTAGTATGATGAATATACTAAGCATGGGGAAATGTGTAAAAATGTACATATTAAATCATAATGAGTTGGAAATGTTAAAATATGCAAGACCAAGTAGAAACATAGTAATATTTAAGTAGTCAAATCATAAATCAATTTACAAGGTCAATGCACCTTAAGCTCATAAAGAAATCTTTCATAAATCCATTGAAGAAATGTAGTTCATATGTAAGATATATATCGTTAACCGACAGTAAGACCATGTGAGCTATAATATGAAATTTAATGTAGCCCTAACACAGAAAGGATGAGGTCTTATTTGCCAAGGTAAAGACATGTACGTTCATTCTTTGCTAAAGTGGACCTACTAGCTATGTCATTTAAGACAATCCTACATGGGCACTTAGTATGGGATAAAGAGATTACTACTAGAGACCCGACCCCTACAAATGGGAAGACCTCCATCTCAAAGTTCTCTCAGTGCTAAGTAAATCCCAAATGGAAAAGATTAATCCTAATACTTGGAAAGGCAATAATCAAAAGACTACTAACCCAATCATAAGTTCATGTTAGATTATCTCCAAACAAACCATGAATTCATTTTAAGACACTTACCTTTCTAAGCATCTACTTCATAGTTCCGTTAAAATGTGAGAAAACATTTCACCATCAATTAAATTTCATCTTAAAAACGTCATTAAGTAATAAATCATCAATTTCATAAAACATGCATGAATTCTTAATCAATTCATAAATTGAAGTTCATAAGTTCATAGTTGTAATTAAGCATAAAGCATGGGTTCATATGAAATCAACTATAAAACATGTAATTTAATCGAATCATGCAAAATAAGATAAAATAATAATAATTGAATCATAATAAATTTGACCCATGGATATTGGCATGACACCCTAGATAATTTGTGCCAAATTGAATTGGGGAATTGAGTTTCTTGGGAACCAATCGATGAAAGGGATCCATTGGTTAATTACCACATACCTTAGCATTCAAATCCCTAAAGATAGCAAGAGAAAGGGACATTCAAGCTTGAAATCCTAGCTTTTCCTTAGAAATATTTGGGAGACAATTGGAGAAGAATACTTTGGGGGATTTGGGGTTTTGAATGAATGGGTAAAATTTCATGAGTAAAAGTAGTTATAGGACTTATATATAAGGTCAAAATGACAAAGTATAGGGGTTATATGGCTAAAAATTGACCAAAACACGCTAAATCAAGAATTGTGGGAAGACCCTACGGTTCCAAACTTCTAGGGACCATACTGGTCATCCGTAGACCCAACTACTGAAATGCAAAAATCCAGCCAACTTCCATGACTCCCTTCTACGGGCTGTCGTCCTTCCTACAAAGCATAGAGCCACTCCGTAGAACCTAGTTCCAGTCCAAAATTTGAACAAGTCCAAACACTTTCCAAGAAAGATTTTCTATGGCTTGTTCAACTTCATACGGACCATTCTGGTGATATGTAGAAAACTTGAGAGATCTAACTTCTCCCAAATTTCAACCCTCCTCCTATGACTGCCTTCCTTTGGCCTGTCAAACTTCATACAGTCTAAAAGTCTAGTCGTAGAACCTGAAACCAGTGCCAAAAATGCAATTTTTCCTTTCAATTTGACTTATCAACTTTTGAGGTGTTACCGTATATAATGGCAAAAATTTAACTTTACCAATAATAGGGATCTAGAAACCAATAATAATAATGTAAAAGCACGAACTAAGAGCGCAAGAACTAGCATAGACATGAAGAACATAAACAAGGACATGATTTTGGCCTCTAAAGACTTGGAAAAGGAAATGTTATAACCTTTAGAGGAGGAATCACAAGAATAATTCATTTGCAACACCAACATGAGTTCATAGAGTATGAACGATATAGATTGAATAATGGGCCACACCCTATCTGAAGCTACTTGAAAGGAAACTGGGTACCATGGGCATTAGTTCTATTATGCCTTAAGCGATGCAACTGCTGATATTTAAGTTTAGAAACACTTCTCAACTACACTTCTTGTATTAAATACTACCCTTTATCAGCTGCAACTTATAATCCTCACAAGGATACATGTGTCTACTTCTAATCAAGTTTGAGGTATAACTAGATGCTATCACCATATTCCAACCTAACTTGGAGTCACAGGTTGTTACACATAAGATGAACGTACTATTCTCATATTTCTATAGAAAATTCTATCCCAAGAATACTACTTCTTCTTACCACACAAATCAACTAACCTCGAGTTCAAATTAAGAAGCTACAAGTACATAATGTATTCATATATATGTTATCAACATAATATTCAAGCCTATCAGTGTAATAACTTCATGGACTTCAAGGTAACCAACCCATTTAACAATTTTTATCTTTTCTAAAGTCTTTACAAGATGAATTATACTAAGGACTATTACCAAGAGACACACCAAGACTTTTCATCTAAGTATTGCATACAATATATCCTTTGATCTCCCTCCACCTTTATAACCTTAGGTAGAATAAGCATACCACAATCTTCCTAATAAAGGACAACTATCTTCTCATCTAAAATCATCAATTGACTTCTATCAACAACATTATTGAAACAAATGGAGGATCTATTTAGGACTACAATATGAGGATTTAGAATAAGAGAGGTATTGTTAAATAATAGCTTATACTTATCATCACATTGACACTCATAAATGGAGGTCTAAAGAAAAAAGTGTAATAGACATGAGTATATCATGTACCTGAAGCATAAAGCATACATAGAGATGCATTCTAGGTATATAACATATCATACCCATCCATGACCATTATGATTGACCATGAGTAGGGTTTAGAACAATAAAATTATAGGCAGGAGTTGTTCAAGAAATCTAATATGAAATCAAAAATAACATATTATGAGTTAAATTAAAGAGCACACAAGACTAAGCATACTAAGAAATCATGGGTTCATGCATCATGAGTTGTATATCATAGATCTAGAAGTCATAGATTCATGGAATAATTTTTGGATCGTTCAGAAGCTATTGCTGTTATTCTAGATTCGAAGCATGGATTCCTATAAAAGGTGCATGAGCATGGGTCAATGTCACAATGCCTACACACAAGAGATGAATAAAGTGTCGTAATGACTAAAATCTGAGGAATACTCTAGAATATAAATGAGTCGAATCTCATCATAACTTCATATGAAATGCAACATAATGTAATTCCTAAATTTTATTTGGTTATTTCTCCCTATCATCTCCCCCTTAGATGAAAGATGAAATTCCAAGCCTATGGGTCTATTACATATTCTCTAAATTCAGAAATAATACACATGATTGTTTAACTTACTTAGACATATTATATTTGGAAGGTACCAACTTAATTTTGGGATATTCATTTCAGAGATACCACTCTTAACGTCTTCTAGCTTCTATAATCATCATACAACTTATATTTTTACTAGTTAACATAATTAATTCCCCTAGCACCTCATAATATACTCTTTCTTGTTATTCTACTGACATCACACCTCTATGTTCATATCCCTCAAAATTAGAGGAGAATAAAGCTTCACTAAGAGACACAACACCATATATCTCTAAATCCTCAATTTAACTCTTTAAAACACCATATAGTACATACTACACTTATCATTCTCCATACCTAGAAATTCAAACATCGTATCGAGAAACACATAAAACTTAATAATCTTAGAATATCACACAACCACATATTATATTTGCTTCACTTCTGTCTTCCTAATGCTTAAGGGTCACCTTTATCTAATGACTTAGTCACCATTCATAATCTCACCTATGGATCACATCTATATCATACTTGCACCATCAAACTTATTGAAAATGCATAAACATAAATTCTTACATATGCTATTTCAATCCAACTAGATCAATTCCATAAAGCTAGCATTACTAATGCCAAATCATTATTTATTTCTACTTTAGTGATTATTTACATTCCAAACTTAGTTTCTAGCACAAAACATGCATAATATTAATAGTCGATCTTAATTTTATAGTCTATATAATTAAAATACACTAGAATATCCTTCTGTAACACATCTTCACTACTTATCCATTCCTACGTCCAAACGATATTCGTAACTCTTTAAGCATCAAGTAGTTCTTTTTCAGAAAAAAAAAATTGTAGCCTAGATCTATCAATAATTAACCAATTCATACATTCATTAGTGACCTATATCATGAACTCATTTCCTAGCTCAATCATAATCTAGGTCATCTCAACCAATGACTTCTTCTCTACCTTCTACTATAAGTTCTACCTCTTAATTGACATATGAAGACATATCACCTCAATTCTAATTTAATTGATTCACAACTTCTATATATATAGTACACTTTGATAATTCATTATCCTCACCATTTTGAGTGCTAAAATTTTAGATTCACACTTCTAATATTCGTTCATTCTACTAATGAATCATAACATTCTAAACCATACTATCCTCCGGCCAATACTACCCAAGAATCTAAATACATAATTTCTTTTTTAATGAATGTTCTTTGTAACAAAGAATTATTGAAGGATTTGAATACATATCATATGTCACGACCCAAGGTAGACCCTACAAGTGATATGGCATATGAGACCCCAAGATGCCCTACAAAAGCCACTTGACATACATCATACAGAAAGAATTACAAAAGAAATTTTTAAGTAGAAAGTCATATTATAAAGGAGAGATTGAACATAATTGCGGAAATCCAAAAGTATGTCTTGACAAGCCTTTCTAAAACATGACAAGAGTGGTTGAGAGTAACCCATACACCACGTACAAAGTCTCAAAGGAAAATGATAAAAGAAATAAAAGTCCTAATGGTCTTTCCCTCAAACTATGAGGACTCACAAACCCAAAGCAATGGAGTAACAATCTAAGCAAGCCATAAGCGGAGAGAGACACGCTAGAACCTATAGTATAAGAAAATATGGGAACAAGTATGCATTAGACCATGTACTAAGTATGAGGAAATCCATGAAAACATAATCATGATCATTTTGGGGACTTTAAACATGATATGCATGACCAAGCTAAAACATGAGTAAAACCTTTAAAGAATCATAAGTCGTTATACAAGGTTAATGCATACTTAAAATCATTGAAAAAGCTTTCATAAAACCTTTGAAGGTGGCGTAGTTCATTTTGTGGGATATTTACCCTTAGCAGACATAGACCATATGAGTTATAACATGGAATCCGAGTCTTACTCCCACACTACAAAAAGATCTCCTAATTGCCAAGGTAAGTACCATACTTCTAGCTTAGGTGGAACAATATCTTAGGTAATTTAAGAAAATCCAACAAGGGCACATAATTAGGGACAAAGAGATTGCTTCTAGAGACTCGACCTCTACTAACGATAAGGCCTCCATCTTAAAGTCCACTTGGTGCTAAATAAAATCCCAACAAAATTTGTCATAATCCTATTCATAGCATCATCCTTGGAAAAAACTAATTAAACTACCAATCCACTCATAAAGTAATTATAAAGTCTCACCTTTAAATTATGAATCATACATATGTGAGAATGCCTTTCACAATCATGATTTCACAATATGTGAGAAAATCTTACACAATTTAATGGTATTTATCTTAAAAGCATCCTTAGTTCAAAAATATCATTAACATAAAGCATGCAAAACTTTTATAAATTCAAAAGCTTTCTTCATAAATTCATCATCATAATCAAGTAAAAAGCATGGGTCCATTTGAAATCAATTGAAAGATATGTAGCTGAATCAAATAATACATAATAAAAGTGAAATCAAACAATTGAATCATAAAAAAATAGGACCCATGAAGAATTACATGAAATCATAATCAATTGTTTGAAAATTAAATTAAGGAATGAGATTCTTTTGGGACCCAATAGACAAATGGAATACATTAGTGAATTCCCACATACTTTTATTATCAAAGTCCTAAAACCAATGGAGATTGAAGGATTTGAAGCTTCAAACCCTAGACTTTCTTCCTTGAGCTTGAGAGAGAATTTGAGGGGATGAACTTGGATGGGATTTGGGAATTTGAGAGAATGAGAGGGTTTGGCAGATTTTTTGAAATTGAAAGTCAGCTATAGGGGTAGCAATAGGTCTAAAAGGATATAGTATTAAGGTTAATTGGGTAGGAAAAGACCAAAACACCCTTTCATTAAAACTGCCAAAAATGACCTACAATCTCTTTTAGGATCTGTAGAACTTCCTATAGTCTGTAGATATGACTCATAGACCACAACATCAGTACCAAAAATTAAACTTTTCCTTTTGAATCCCACTTTCGAATTTCTATAGTCTTCCAATATCTCCACCTTGGTAACATTTGTCCTCAAATGTGACTTAAGCTAGCATGAATAGAGTAGGAGATAAACAAACAATCCAGCATGAATGCAAATTTCATTATAATGCACATAAATCACTCCAAGCTAAACCATAACATCAAAATCAAGTTTTTTAATGAACATGCATTCATATGAAAATATGAGATTGACTAAAATGCATGAATCTAAAAAATTTAACCATGAGGAACTAATACCATAAGATAGAATAGAAGCGGAGGGAAAGAGTTTGGGATACTTGTACATCATATCTTCTTTGTCTTCCCAAGTAGCACCCTTGACTAATTGAGTCCTCTGTAGAACTTTGACATAGGCAACTTCTTTATTCCTCAACTTCCAAACTTGTCGGTCCAAAATCTCAACCAGAACCTCTTCATACGAAAGAGTTTCCTTTACTCCTAAAGTTTCCAATGACTGTATAGACGTTGAATCCCCAACACACTTTTTTAACGATCAATATGAAATACTAGATGATTGATGAGGTAACTCCAATTCATAAGAAACCTTGCCAATATGCCTTAATATCATATTTGGGCCTACATATCGAGGACTGAGCTTCCATTTCTTTCAAAATCTCATCACACCCTTCATGGGTGAGATTTTCAAATAAACCCAATCATTAATTATAAATTCAATCTCTCTTCTTATAACATTGACATAGGAATTCTGTTACCATTGAGCCATTTTTAACCTTTCACAAATAAGTCAAACCTTTTCCATAACTTAATGAACTAACTCAAGCTCTATCAAAGTGACCTCACCAACTTCAAATCAACCAATAGAAGACCTACACCTACTACCATAGAAATCCTCAAATGGAGCCATCCCAATACTATAATGATAGTTATTATTATAAGCAAACTCGGTCAAAGGCAAATGATCATTATAATAACCCTTTAAATCAATCACACAAGATCTCAATATATATTCCAAGGTATAAATAGTACCCTTGGCTTGCTCATTGGTTTGATGATAAAAATTCATGCTAATTTCACTTAATACCAAGGCCCTTTTGGAACAACCTCCAAAATTGAGATGTAAATTTAGTACCACGATTAAAGATAATGGACAAAAACTCCATGCAACCTCACCCTTTCTTGGATATAAATCTTGGCATACTCTTCATCTAAAAATAGATCTTTTATAAGAAGAAAGTGAGCCAATTTTGTCAATTGGTCCCATAGTTGAGGTTTATGTTCGGACGTATCAAATTTTGATGCTGCCATCGGGGAATTTCGATTCACAAATACTCTACTAGCTATTACTTCAGCTGTAGTTGTATTTTCTAATTTTACTTCTTGTTTCTTGTTAGTGTCATCTACAAGTGAATTAGTTAGTGCATGCCAAATACTAGAATTAAGGGAGCACATTTGATTCCTACGATCCTAAGTTGAAATGAAGTATTAGGATAAAGGTGAATGCACAAGAACTTGAAGCCCAAAGACAGAGGCTTAGACAGGATACTCAGTGCTCACAATAATACCAATGATCTAAACAAAGTGCATGTTGAGGACGAAGTTTAAGAAGAGTTTGGCCCTCCTCAACAATAATTTCTTGCTCCAAGAGGTCAAGGCCAACAATCGAGACATGTTGTATTTGAAGAGGATGATTTAGAATTAAATGGAGCTAGAGCTACTGGAGGTATAGTACTCCCAGTACAGCCACCAGGACAAAAAGTCACCATTACTAGTACTACGATTCAACTATTAAACCTGAAGAGGGTTGTTTAGAGGTACAACTATTGAGGACACGAATCAACACTTGATAACCTTCGTCACTACTAGAAAATCGGCTAAGACTCCTGGAGTTAGTGAAACTGCGATGAAACTGAGGTTGTTCCATTGTCTCTAACTAGGAAGGCAACAAATTGGTTGAATGAGTTACCGTATGACTCAATAAGAACTTGGCAGAACTGAGAGAAGCTTTCATGGAGAGGTTTTTCCCAGAAGTAAAAGACTTTCAAATGAAAGATGGGATAGGCTCTCATAAGCAAGTGTTAGGAGAAGCAATACATGACACATGATGGAGATTTAGCCAAAATCTAATGAAGTACCCAAATTGAAATGGGGCGTGGCGGGGTTAGCTTAACCCACAAAAATTTTAATCTGCCCCGCCCCACCCTACATAATATTCTTTTTATATTCAAACCGCCCACCCTACCTCGTATAGTCCGCTCCGCATGAACCCGCCCCAGATAATGTTTTTTAATATTTTATTTTTCTAGTTATGTTTGTTACTAAAAATAAATTTATAAAAATAAATTCATTTTTCATTAATTTGTATTAAATTTAAAAGGATAGTGACTTCAAATTTAAATTTTTAGAGGTCAATTGTGAAACATGTGAGAAATTGAGATATTTTTTATTGAACCATTTTCATTTACTATCTTGAATATTATAGTAGCTTTAAAAAGATTATCTTAATAAATAATGCTCTATCACTCTTATAACATGAAATTACACACCGTAACCAACCCACCCACCTCCGCATTACTTTAAAAAAACCCACTTCGACCTACCACAAATCCCACCCGTCCCACACAAACTTAAACCCACCTCGCATAGCCTCAAACCCACCCCACCCCACATCTTCCCCTCATCATTTACATCCCTATGCCCAAATCATGGCCTTACTGAAAGGCACTTAAAACAGGCACTTTATAGGTCATTGAATTTTGTGACCAAACCAGTGATGGATGCAGTGTGCGGTGGATCCTTTATGACGAAACTTTTTTCTAAAGTCATGGATTTCATGGATGAGGTTGCAAAGAAAAATAGACATTGGCACACGAGAGATGCAGAGGTCGGAGACCTTGGGTTTACATTTGAGCTTTCGGTTAAACAGAGAAAAAGAGAAGAAGAACAGGACAAAGACATGACTTAAATGAAAACCCAAATGGACATCCTCATGAAGAATCTCTGAACTGGACCAAAAAGGTAAATGCAGTGGGCGCTACAAACAAATATGAAGACTAGGATGTTGACTTTAATGTAGAAGCTAAATATTTGAACGACTTAGGGGGTTTCTAGAAATATAAATTATGCAACCAAAAATATAATTCTGGAAATCAAGGTAGGAACTATTAGCGAGATAGTCAATTTGATAGACTAGGAAACAAAGATCAAGGAAATTAGCAAGAAAAAGACAGGTTCAAGAAAGAGCGAAGTGGCATGTATGTACCTCCAAGTAACACAGATAGAACAGGTAGTTGTCTATCCAGTCCAGGATGGAAGAAATTCTAAGAAAGGTGTTACAATGAGTCGAATCTACATATGTGGGAGAAAAAGAGTTAAAGAATGATTTCTCCAACATGAGTTAGCTTGTGGACTCACACACAACTTCCATCAAACAGTTAGAACAACAAATGGGACAACTCTATACTTCATTTAACCAGAGTAAAAGAATGGGACGCTGCCTAGTGATAATATTAAAACCCCAAAAAAGAATGGGAACAACATAGCTATTACCACTAGGAGTGGTAAATCACTACCAGAACCTACACAAACAAGTACTAAGCAGGAAGAAAGTATAGATTTAAATGTTGAAAAGGATGCAAGTTAGGAACGTTTAGAAGTGTTAGAAGCAACTACAAAAGTAAAGAGAGAGTCAGGAATCGATGAAAAGATAAGCAAGGCTAAAGATTCCACAATAAAGTTATCATAGCCTTTACCAAAGATTCCCAAAAATGCTCATGTATTCCCTCAGAGTCTCAAGAAGAAATATGAATATGCAAAGTTCTTGAAATTATATCAATGCTTAATCAGCTATCAGTCAACAATCCATTGGTGGAAGCTTTGGAACAGATGCTAGGCTATGCTAAGTTCATGAAGGACTTAGTGACAATGAAGAGGGCAATAAGTTTTAAACCAGTAGATAAGTTTCACCATTGCAGTGCTATTGCTACAAGGTCATTGGTATAGAAAAAAAGGATTCTAGCGCATTTACCATACAATGCATAATTGGTGCATTCGAGTTTGTCAAAGCTCTATCTGACTTAGGAGCCAGTATCAACCTCATGCTACTGGCATTAGAAAAGAAACTAGCTTTAGGAACTCTAAATCCTATTGCTATGAGAATGATAATGACATATATGTTAGTGAAGAGGCCCGTAGGCATTCTTTGTGATGTATTGGTCAAAGTGGGGAGTTTCATCTTTCTGGCTGACTTTGTATTTTTTTATTATGATGTGGATTTTGAATTTCCCATAATTATGGAAAGGCCATTTTTGTCCATTGGTATAGCATTGGCTGATGTAAAGAGTGGTGTGCTAAAGTTTAGGCTGAATAATGAAGAGGTTAAATTCAAAGTGTGTAAGTCGATGAAACAACCTCAAGATATAAGTATGGTGTTCGCTATTGCTATAGTTGAAGAAGGGGTGATTGAAGCATCTATAGAGGAGAGGTTCATTATAGAGACACTAGATGCAGTATATATAAACTTCGATGAGGTATTCTAAGAAGATTATATAGAGACCTTGAATGCACTGCAAGGCATGTTCTGACATTCATATTTTCCTACGAAGTTAGATCTGGATCTGAAGAACATGTCAAGCCGTCTGACAAAACCATCTATTGAAGAACCACATTTGGTTGAATTGAAGCAACTACCTCGTCCTCTAAGGTATGTCATTATAGGTAAAAATAACACTTTGCCAGTTATTGTGGCTGCAAATTTTAATATTGAACAAGTGCTAGCATTGGTGAATGTATTGAAAAGGTTCAAGAAAGGAATTGGTTGGACCATTACTAATATAACTGAGACACCTCTAGGTATTTACACTTACAAAATCCAATTGGAGAAAGATTGTGATCCTAGTATAGAGCACCAAACAAGGTTGAACCCACTGTTGCAAGAGGTAGTGAAGAAGGAACTCATTAAAAGTATAAATGCAGGAGTTGTGTACACCATTTTTTATAGTCATTCGGTTAGCCCAGTGCAGTATGTACCCAAAAAGGGCGGAATTACTGTAGTGGAAAATGCAAAGAATGATTTTATCCCACAAAGTAAAGTCACTGGTTGGCGATTTTGTAAAGACTACAGGATATTGAAAAAATGGACCTTAAAAGTCCATTTCCCAATGCGTTTCATGGACCAGATGTTAGATAGGCTGACAGGAAAATGTTGGTATTGCTTCTTAAATGGTTACTCTGGTTACAACCAAATTTAAATTGCACCTAAAGATAAGGAGAAAACTACTTCCACATGTCCATATAGTACCTTTGCCTTCAAGTGCATGTCATTTGGATTATGTAATGCGTCTACGACTTTTTTGCGATGTATGATGTCAATTTTTTTGGACATGGTTGAAGACACTTTGGAGGTATTCATGGATGAATTCTCTATTGTAAGAGGTACTTTTAATGATTCTTTGTTCAATATTAGTTGGGCATTCGGAAAAGTGCCATTTCATGGTCAAAGAATGGATAGTATTAGGCCATAAAGTGTATGAGAAATGCTTCGAAGTGGATAGATCTAAGATTGAAGTTATTGAAAAACTACCTCCACCTATTTCTGTAAAGGGAGTCCAGAGTTTACTGGGACATGCAAGGTTTTATTGGTGATTATTTAAAGAGTTCTCAAAAAATGCACATCCTTTGTGTAAGTTGTTAGAGAATGAGATAAAGTTCACTTTTGATGAGGCATTTACCAAAGCATTTGAATATCTCAAGGAAAAGTTGGTTTTAGCTCCCGTGATCATTGCTCCAGATTGGTTGGAACCATTTGAGATAATGTGTGATGCAAGTGGTGCTGCCTTGGGGGGTTGTGCTAGGTTAGAAGAGTAATAAGATCTTACTGTGCATGCAAGGCTTTGAATGGAGCTCAAAAGAACTACACTATTACTATGTAAAAATTGCTCACATTGGTGAATGCATTTGAGAAATTTAGAGCATACCTGCTAGGTAAAAAAGTAATAGTGCACACTTACTATATAGTGTTGCGATATCTTATGGGGAAGAAAGATACAAAGTCGAGATTGATAAGATGGGTGCTATTGTTACAGGAATTTGACTTTAAGGTCAAAGACATATGAGGTTGTTAGAACCAAGTAGCAGATCACTTGTCTAGGTTGGAAGTACAAACGAAGGGGGAAGCTGAGCTTGACATTGATGAATCATTCCTAGATGAGTAGGTATTAGCCGCTACTCTTGATATTATCCCCTAGTTTGTTGATTTTTCAAACAATCCTGTTAGCGACTTGATGTCTGAGGACTTGATATTTCAACAAAGGAAGAAGTTATATCATGATGTGGACTAATACTTTTGGGATGAACCGTACTTTTATAGGGTGTGTTTTGATAACATAATCAGGTGATGTGTATCTGAAGTGTATATGCAAAGTATTATTGAAGCTTGTCACTCTCTCCAGTTGCTGGACACTATGAAGGAGCTCGCACTGCCCACAAAGTGTTTCAAAGTTATTACTACTGCCTCACAATTCATTAAGATACATTTGATTGGGTAAAAGGTTGTGATATCTGTCAAAGGCAATGAGCCATATCTCGCTATCATGAGCTTCCTATGACCCATATCCTGGAGGTTGAATTATTTGATGTATTGGGCATCGACTTCATGGGACAAGTTTTGAGCTCACATGGGCATAATTACATATTTGTGGTAGTTGACTATGTCTCCAAGTGGGTTGAAGTTGTTGAATTGGCAAAAAATGATGCCAAAAGTGTTGCTAGATTCTTAAAGAGAAATATTCTCTCTAGGTCTGGCACACCTAGAGTGATTATTAGTGATGGAGATTCAAACTTCTCCAATAAAGTTTCTAGTACTTCATCTACAAAATATGGGGGGAAACAACATAAATTAGAAACTCCATAACATCCACAAACGAGTGGACAAGTTGAAGTTTCTAATAGAGATATAAATTCCATAGTGGCAACGATTGTGAATTCCAACAAGACTAATTAGGCAAGGAATTTAGATGATGAATTATGGGCATAGCAAATATTTAACACCCCATAGACTAAAGAGGAAAACTTAGCAAATTTTTAGAACATCCAGGTGTCACCCACGAGGGCTAACCACACCCCATGGTTGGACCCATGCCCAGTAAGTGAGCCTTATAGATGGGCACCATAGAATACTACCTAAGGCAGTAACCACACATGGACCCACACCCCGTGGATGTATCCACGCCCCCTTTTTAGGGGTCCTAGGTCCCAATGCCAAAAATCAGCCCCAGACCATCAAACAATGCTGGACTAGGACAGACCATAGGTCCATACACGGTCCGTCGGCGTGGTCTCGTAGGTGGTCTTGAGGGATGGATAAGTTAAGGGCTTAAGGGTCTTTTCCAAATTTAATTAGAATTAAGTGGTTTCATTTTGACTAAACCTAGACCACCAATATAAGTAGTTTTAACCCCCAAAATCCCCCATTTAACTTGTTCTCTTAAATCCCAAAAGAAAAGCCAAAACTCCTCTAAAAAATGCTCTCTCTAAAAGTTGGAA
This sequence comes from Solanum bulbocastanum, assembly GCA_037074985.1. Taxonomy (NCBI): domain Eukaryota; kingdom Viridiplantae; phylum Streptophyta; class Magnoliopsida; order Solanales; family Solanaceae; genus Solanum; species Solanum bulbocastanum. The sequence continues at coordinate 15,270,125 of CM073602.1, read as the reverse complement.
GAAGAAGGAAGAAATTGAAGCTAGGTCAAGTTCAAGTCTCCAATATTCAAGCTTTTGTGGATATTGTGACTAAAGTATGATGGGTTTTCATCCAAGGGATCCTTCCTCCCATGGAGTCCTCTAGAACTCCTCCAATTTGATGAAGAATTCCCCAATTCTAGCTAGGGTTTCTTCATATATTGTGGGTTATGATAATTGTTGATCCCAATTGAGTTTATTTTGATTTTTTATGATTGAATTAGTAGAACTACATGTTCTTAGAGTGAAAGTACATGTACCCATGCCTATTCCATGATTATAACCTAGAATTGATATACTTGGGTTAGTTCCATAAAGGGAAACTTTGTGGGTTTAGGCTTGTCCTTATAGAATTGATTAATTGTGATTAAAATTGCTTGAGAATGAAGCTTAGATGATTATCATGAGATCTAGGGCTTTGAGAGTAAATCTTATGATGTGAGTTGTTGTTAATTGATGTTGTTATTGAGGAAGGGATACTTCCCACATGAATTGCTTAATCATGAATGTGTAACTGTGAAAGGCTTGCTCACATGAATGATTCTAGGTTTGAAAGGAATGCTCACCTAAAATGAATCTAGACTAAAAGATGATGTAATTGATGAGGCTAGAGGTGATTACCCTTGACCTCTATATGAAAGGATATGAGGTGATTCACATACTCCTTAGAATTGAACAAAGAGGTGAGTCCCCACATTCCTATTATGATGAATGGACATGGAGGCGTGTACCCATGCTCTTTATGAAATTATATGGAGGAGAGTACCCATGTCATACAATGAGATTGTGCAGGCAAGTACCCGCAATCTAAAAGTAAGTAACGAAAGAGGCAAATACCCATTAGCCTTTGTAAGTTAGCTGAAGATGCAAATCCCTATGTCTTTAAAAGTAAGTATAAACTATGTGAATTATCTTATGAAGAATTAATATCTTGGATTGTTGCTTGAGGTACCTTCCATGAGGTAATTTTACTCAAAGGTGATGACCCAAGTCTTGACTAAGGACAAGTAAGGTTGCTTGAGAAGTATTCCTTTCTTGTTATGATATTAATATATGTGCATGATTATGCTTATGGTTTATATTTACTAACTATGATGTTTATATTGTCTATGTTAGCTATCATATTTCGTACTTAATTGTACTAGCGCATTCTCCTCCCTACATGTAGGGTCCGGCGACATAGATTCTCTTACTTGAGGCTAGCTTCGTTGTTGATCAAGGATGTGAAGATTTTGTGCGTCCTCGTTTGTTCGAGGATGTGATCACCCTTTTCTTTCATGTCTTTCTTTTATGTCTTGGACTATTGTCACGACCTAGGAGTACCCCCTAGATGTGACACGACGTACAAGACTCTGAAAAGCATCATACAAACCTATTAGCATATCATAACATAAGATAATAGGAAAATGATGTGGAAATTTAAAACTTTTCTTTACAATCGTAGTATTTTATAAAAACAAGCGGAAGTCTACACCTTGTCTCAAACCATCTATAACCATTTAAAACTAAAACTTGGGACGCAACCCATACAAAAGTCTAAAACATAAAATAAGGATTTAAAGGACATGGTGGTCAAGCCCTCAAATGGTATGAGTTCTCACCATAGCTTCTCTTCATGATATTTTATGAATCTAGCCACAACGATGGAAGTAAATATCACCAAACCATACACTTAAAGGAAAGTGTAGAAAATATAGGTTAGTATAAAAATGTACCAAGTACGATAGTCATGCACAAAATCATGTTGAAAAGGACATTTTAGTTGAAAAGCATGCACTTTACCAAGTTTGAGAATCATGAAGAACATTAGTGTAAAAGCATAAGTCATAAGAATATTCAACATATAGATCACCATAGCATAATAGAACCATCTTATAAGTAACCCTAAGTTATACTTATTCAATGCATAGATAAAGATCCCTAATCCCATCTATATTAAGTACCACTTTTAGGCCACCATAATCATACTTATCATTCTTTGATATCATCATTAAATGATACTCATATATAAGGAAACCTTCACATTTACCAAGTCATATCAAGGAAAGCAACTCATAGCAACAATCCACATTAAACATACTCCATTTCATAAATCATCATAACATAAAAGGAACGCACCATAACTACTCTCAAAGCCTACTTGTGCAATGCATGGATGAAGTCTCATACCCCCACCCACACTAAGTGGAGCTTCTTGAGTAACCATAGTTCATAACTCATATTCTTGTTCCTAGTGGGAATAAGCCTTAACTGACATAGACCATGTGAGATTAATATGGAATATGGTGTCATGCCGCACACTAAAAAGAGGTGTCCTACTTGCCTATGGTAGAACTAGAATGTATTAGCTTTTAGGTGGATCCAATAGCTAAATAACCTATCGGGGCACATAGTTATAGGAAAAGGAGATAGCTATTATAAACCCCTACCTTACTTAACGGGGGAGCTTCCATCTTATGAGATTACTTTTAGAAACCCGGCCTTACTTAACGGGAGAGCCTCTATATCATATTCAATATCCACTTAGTGCTAAGCATAATTCCCATGGAGTACTTATTGAATCCTAACTAGTTCCATTAGGATAGCTCATTAGATCATGTGTGAGAATAACCTTTCACCGTCCATGTCTTCATTTTAGATTTAATTAGGTGAGAATTGACTTTCAACCTAGAATCTTCATTATGCGAGAAAACCTTTCACATCATGTTCATTATGTTTCATGAGATTAGTCTTTCAATCAACACAATAATATCATCATAATCATGGTCTTTTCATTCATAGTCATGCATAAGTGTGTGTGTGTGAGAATAGCCTTTCAACAACACCACAATTACATCTAAGTTATAATAACTTTACTTTCTCAAATGGGTGTTCTTAAAACATGTACACAACCCTCTCAAAGCATGTATTATATTTTGAATCAACACATCTAAAATTAATTTTATTAGACATGGATATAATCATAGTTCAATTAATCAAGTTATTATATGCATAGTGTCATATACTCATAACATAGGTCATGTTGGTGAAGCCTTTCTACAATAATACCATATACAATTCAACCTACATGATGGCTTCACTCCTAAAGTCTTAACATTCTTGGTTCATTCATATTAGCTTCTACCCTCATAGATCTAGAAATCATAATCATATTATAAGCCGTATTCTCAAGAAATACTTCACATGGTCATTGTATATGCCTAATTTTCAAGGGCATCTAACCACACACTTCATTTTTAAGAAAATCTAGTCATATATCATCATGTATACACAATCTCAACACTACATAGTCATGATTCATCCTATAAGCCCTAATCTCATTAATTCTTGTCTACAAGCTTTATCTTTAAGTAATTCATAATTAGTACTCTAATATCGAGTAATTCATAATGAAATTCACCAATCTTAGAAGATCACATCTAAGCCCTCAATTGCCTCTTTCATGGAATAAAACCAAATTAGATCAATTTTACCCTAAAACCTTAGATTAATCAAGAATACATATATAATCATGCTAAAATCATGTAATTACACCATAAACAATCATTATCCACTTAATTGGATCAACATATAACAATACCCACTTTTAAGACCTAAATAGGAAAAATAGGGAAATTCATGGATTCTTCGGAAATTCATCGTGAAAATAGTAATGAATCATCAATTTGATCATAATATAAAACAATTAAATCACAAATATCATTTTTGAAGTGAATCCATGACTTGGAGTAAAACCCTAGCTTTTGGGGAAGTTACAAGTTTTGAAACTTAGTTTGGGAGGGGCTCCATGGATGAAGGACTATCATACCTTGATGAATAATTACCATGAATTTGAGGAGAAAATTTTGATTCTTAAACCCTAGCTTCACCTTTCTTCTTCTTCTTCTTCTTCTTCATTGGAATTCTAGAGAGAGAATTTTTTAGGGAAAGTTAGTTATGGATTTGTGTTTCTATGGGATAGTTGAAATAATTATTTTTAGTGACTATAATAAGTGTCTATTTGGTTTATATAGGTGTTCTAATTACTAATAAAACTACCCTACTTAATAACTAATTAATTCTGCACCTTTCCCATAACCCCCACTTAATAATTAAAAGGACTCAAAAATGTCCCACCCGCGAGACACCACCCACGGACCATGGGTGGGTCCATGTACCATACTAGTCCTTCATGGGTGGTGGACTGGGGCTCAAGAACTAGGGGAAGCAGGGGCCTTGAGCCACTACCCTTTCCCACGGGACGTGGGTCCATCCACTGTCTATGGATGCCCTTCGTGGGAGGCTATTTTTTACAGCTTTTTGGGATAGTCCTAGGCTCCCCCTCAAGGACCCTTGGTTGGTCCTTGGGGTGTTTTACCTTGATGTTTAGCCCCTAAACTCATCGTTCTAAGTTCAAGAAGAAAATTTTATGACTCTAACACCTACGACAAGCTCTAGTTAATCCTCTTCCGGGGTGTTACAACTATTGTATGGGCTGCATCCCAAGATTTTATTCATGTTTTTTAGATGGTTTGAGACTATGGTATTAGACTTCCGCTCATTTTATAAAAGACTTTGATTGTGTTGAAATGTTTTTAATTTTTGCACCATTTTCTATTACATTATGTTATGATATGTTAGGTGGCTTTTATGAGGCCTCTCGGGGTCTTGTACGCCTTGTTACATCTAGGTGGTACCTTTGGGTCATGGAAAACTTGGTAATCAGAGCACAAGGTTTAGAATGTTTCTAGGATGTCTCAAACCACATTAAGTTGAGCCTTGTTCATAAGTGTGAAGTGCGCCACATTTATGAATGAGAGGCTGCTCGATGTTTAGCAAACCTCACATCTTCATTTCTTTAAGTCGTGCCATGGATTTTAACTTTATAAAGTCTTTCTCGTAATCCTTACACGATGGCTTTTAGGATATGACTACTAAAAGGACTAATTCTAGAAGGACTGAGGGAGACTATATGGGACAAGATGTTCCTCCCCAAGCTCTAATTTGGCTGATAATGTGACAAATTCAGAGTTTAGGTTGGGTTTTCAAGTGTTGGCCCAATCTGAGATGGCACAAGCCAATAGAGAGGTGGTAGCTCCCATGAACCCAAATATGGGTACGGCAACGGCAAGAGTGAAGGACTTTGTAAGGATGAACTCTCCAAATTTTATGGCTCCAAAGTTGAGGAAGATCCTCAAGATTTTATCGATGAGGTCTATAATATACTAGCTATTATGGAGTGACACTGGTAGAGAAGGCAGAGTTGGCCACCTATCAACTTAAAGGGGTTGCTCAAATTTGGTTCAATCAATCGAAAGAGGCAAGTCCAGAAGGAGCAAGTTCCATAGAGTGGGAAAGGTTTCATTAACCTTAGGCAAGGAAATATGAGTGTAAGGGAATACACTTTGATGATCACTCAACTATCTAAGTATGTTCCTTTTATTATGGCGGATCCTAGGACCAAAATGAGTAAGTTTCTGTCGGGGTTGTTCAACTTGGTTGTCAATGAATGTTGCACCACTATGTTTGTCCATGATATGGACATTTATCGCCTTATGGTGAATGTGCAACAAAATTGAGGAAGAAAAGCTTAAGGAAAGATCTAGAGAGGCAAAGAGAGCAAGAATGGATGATGGTAACTATTCAAATTCTAGGTCCAGTGGATGGGGTCGTTCAAGGTTTCAAAAAAAGTGCTCTAGGCAAGGTTCTTCAAATGCTCCTCCAATGTCTAACAATAAAAGGGTCTATAACCCTAAGCCTCAAGGAGATGGTGGTAAGTCCTCAATGCCTACATGTGCTAAATGTGGGAGAAATCATGAGGGTAAGTGTCTAGCGGGTTCCAATGCTTGCTTTAAGTATGGAAAGACAAATCAAAAGATAAGAAATTGTCCTTAGGTTGCTAAGGATGAGGGAGATACTCGTCGTAGGGCTATGCCCTACCCTTCATCCGGTCCAAGTGGTTCAGGTGCAAGTGATCCTAAGTAAAACTAGCTTTATTCTCTCCAAACTAGAGGTGATCAAGAGAACTCCCCGAATGTGGTGACTGGTATGTTAAAGGTCTTTTAATTAGATTTGTATGCTTTACTTGATCCAGGGACTACTTTTTCCTTTGTGACTCCTTATGTGGATATGAGGTCTGATGTGCTCCCCGATGTGTTGTTAGAACCTTTTTCTGTCTCTAACCATATTGGTGATTTTATGGTGGTTAAGAAGGTCTATAGAAGTTTTCCTGTTTCCTTATCCCATAGAGTTACTCTTTTTGATTTGGTAGGGCTTGATATGTTGGACTTTGATGTCATCCTTGGCATAGATTGGTTGGATTCATGTTATACCTCTATTGGTTGTAAGACTAGAGTAGTCAAGTTTCAATTTCCAAATGAGCCTATCATAGAGTGGAAGGGGGGTAATTCTATGCCTAGAGGTCAATTTGTTTCATTTCTTTAAGCTAGGAAAATGATTTCCAAGGGTTGTATGTATCATATAATGAGGGTAAGGGATGTGGATTTCGAAGTCCCTAGTCTTGAGTTAGTCCCTATTGGTAATGAGTTTCTGGAAGTATTTCATGACAATTTGCTCGGTATTTCTCCTGAAAGGGAAATAGACTTCAGTATCAACATATCTCTATTCCTCCTTATAGAATAGCTCCAGCAGAACTTGAGGAGTTGAAAGAATAATTGAAGGATCTATTGGATAAAGGTTTCATCTAATCAAGTATCTCTCATTGGGGTGCACCGATTTTGTTTGTTATGAAGAAAGATGGGTCCCTTCATATGTGTATTTATTATCGACAATTGAACAAGGTGACCATTAAGAACAAGTATCCTCTTCCAAGGATAGATGATTTATTTGACCAACTTCAAGGAGCAAGTTATTTCTTTAAGATTGATCTCTGGTCGGGTTATCACCAATTGAGGGTAAAAGAAAAATATATTCCAAAAATGACTTTTAGGACCTTATATGGCCATTATAAGTTCTTGGTTATGTCTTTTGGTTTGACTAACGCTCCGGCGGGGTTTATGGATTTGATGAAAAGAGTGTTCCGACATTATCTTGACATTTTTGTGATTGTGTTCATCAATGATATTCTGATCTATTCAAGACATTAGAATGAGCATATTGATCATTTGAGGATCATATTGCAAATCCTCAAGGACGAACATCTTTTTGCCAAGTTTAGCAAACGTGAATTTTTGTTGAGGTTCATGGCTTTCTTAGGCCATATTGTTTCAAGCAAGGGTATTGAAGTGGATCCAATTAAGATAGAGGTGGTCAAGAGTAGACCTAGACCTCTATCACCGACAGATATTAAAAGCTTCTTGGGTTTGGCCGGTTATAATAGAAGATTTGTTGAGGGGTTTTCCTCTATTGCTTGTCATTTAACGACCTTGACTCAAAAGAAGGTTAAGTTTATATGGCCAAATTCTTGTGAGAAAAGTTTTCAAGAGTTGAAAAATAGACATACTTCCGCTCTAGTGTTGACTTAATCGGAAGGTACGGATGTTTTTGTGGTATAGTGTGACGCCTTTAGAGTTGGGTTGATATGTGTGCTTATGCAAAATGGTAAGGTGATTGCCTATGCTTCAAGGCAACTTAAGTTTCATGATGAGAACTATCCTACCCACGACCTTGAATTAGTGGTGGTGGTATTTTCCTTAAAGATTTGGAGGCATTATTTGTATGGGGTTTATGTTGATGTTTTCACCGAACATAAGAGTTTACAATATGTGATTTCCAAAAAAGATCTAAATCTTCTCCAAATAAGGTGGTTGAACTTATTGATGGACTATGATATGATTGTTCTTTATCACCCCGAAAAGGTGAATATGGTGGTGAATGCTCTTAGTAGGTTGTCTATGGGTTGGACATGTTGATGATGATAGAAAAGAGTTGGCCCGAGATGTACATAGATTTGCCCGATTGGGTGTTCGATTGGTAGATTCCGACAAGGGTGGTGTCATGGTCCATAATAGTTACGAATCATCTTTTGTAAATGATGTGAAGGCTAAGCAATGTCTTGATCCGACTTTGGTGGAATTGAAAAAAATGGTACTTAAGAAGTCTGTTAAGGCTTTCTCCTAAGGGGGAGATGGGGTACTTAGATACCAAGGTCGATTATTTGTTCCAAATGTTGATGAGATAAGGGAACAAATTTTGGCAGAAGCCCATAGTTCACAGTATTCCATTCACCCGGGAACCACCAAAATGTACCAAGATTTACAGAAAGTTTATTAGTGGAATGGGATGAAGAATGATATTGCAGTATTTGTGGCTAAATGTCCAAATTGCCAATAAGTAAAGATTGAGCATCAGAAACTAGGAAGTTTACCTCAAAATATTAGCACTCCTACTTGGAAGTAAGAAGACGTAAATATAGACGTTATAGTTGGTTTACCTCACACTCGGCGACAACATGACTCTATATGGGTGGTGGTAGATCGAATGACAAAATCAACACATTTCCTTCCCATCAGGTTTCTTATTCAGTAGAAGATTATGCCAATTTGTATTTTAGAGAGATTGTAAGGCGACATGGAGTCCCTTGGCCCATTATTTCCGATCGTGGTACCCAATTTACTTCCCAGTTTTGGAAGTCATTCCAAAAGGGACTTAGCACTAAGGTTAAGCTTAGCACAACTTTTCACCCACAAACTGATAGGCAAGCAGAGCGAATGATCCAAACTTTAGAGGATATGTTGAGAGCATGTGTCATCGATTTTAAGGGAAGTTAGGATGATCACTTGTTGTTGATAGAGTTTGCTTATAATAATAGCTACCATTCTAGTATTGGTGTGGTCCCCTTTGAAGCTCTTTATGGTAGGAAGTGTAGATCTCCTATAGGGTGGTTTGAAGTGGGTGAAGTTATTTTGATTAGACCCGAATTAGTTCATGAGGCTATGGACAAAGTCCGACTCATTGGAGAGTGGGTGAGAACAGCCCAAAGCCAACAAAAATCCTATGTCGATGTTAGAAGAAGATACCTAAAGTTTGAGGTTAGTGATTGGGTCTATTTGAAAATCTCACCCATGAAGGGTATGATGAGATTTGGCAAGAAGGGGAAGCTTAGTCCTCGATACATTGGCCCGTATCAAATCTTGAGACGTGTTGGTAAGGTTGTGTATGAACTTGATTTGCCAAATGATTTGGCACTGCTACATCCCATTTTTCGTGTCTTTATGCTTAAGAAGTGTGTTGGAGATCCAACATCCATAGTTTACCATGAAGGGTTGGGATTTGATGGAAATCTCTCATATGAAGAAGTTCCAGTTGAGATTCTAGACTGGCAAATTAATAGATTGAGAAACAAGGAAGTTGCTTCCATGAAGGTTTTATGGAGACACTTAGTTGAGGGTGCTACTTAGGAGGCCGAGGCCGATATGAAGTCCCGCTATCCTCATCTTTTTCCTTCTACTACTATTCTAACTTGAGGTAATGAATTTCCTCTTGGTTTGCTTTATGATTTGAAGTCATGTGTGTTTTATGTGTGTCCATGATTTCCTTATGATTATGTATGTTCATGAATTGCTTAAGTTTTGAAATAAATTACTTATGTGAATTATTTTTTCATGTTGTTGTGCATTGAGTATGAGTTGCCTATAGACTTCATGAGTTGAATTGTTGAACATGCCTTGACTTAGAGTTAAGATTTCCTCCTTAAGTATGTGCTTTGCGTATTGATTGCATTTAGGCTCCATGAGATTGTGTTGAGCATGTTTTTAAGTTTGGAGATGATAGTTCCTCCTTAAATGTAAGAAATCTGAATATTTCATGCATATTGGGTTGTTAGATGTAATTCCTACTTCCATATACTGCATTGAGTATGTTTGGCTTGGAGTTGATGATTCCCACTTGGTTGTCTGCATTAAGATATGTTTCATGCATGATGGGTTGCTAGTCTTGAGTCGTCTCCTTTAAGAAGTGCCTAAAATGCCATTCGAGGATGAATGTTCCCAAGGGGGACATATTGTAACACCCCATAGCCTAAAGAGGAAAGCTTAGCGAATTTTCAAAACTTCCAGGTGTCACCCACAAGGTCTAACCATGCCCCGTGGTTGGACCCACGCCCCGTAGGTAAGCCTCATGGATAGGCACCATGGAACACTACCTAAGGCAGTAACTATGCTGGACCACACTCCATGGATGGATCCACGCCCCATGGATGAATCCATACCCTATGGTTGGGGGACCGTAGGTCCCAAGGCTGAAAATCAGCCCCAGGCCATCAAACCATGTTTGACTAGGACAGACCGTAGGTCCATCCACAGTCTGTCAGCGTGGTCTCGTGGGTGGGCCTCAGGGACGGTTAAATTGAGGGCTTAAGGGTCTTTTCCAAATTTAATTAGAATTGAGTTGTGTCATTTTGACTAAACCAAGAAAACCTATTTAAGTTTTTTTTTTTAACCCTTAAAATCCCCCATTTAACTCATTCTCTCAAATCCCAAAAGAAAACCCAAAACTCCTCTCAAAAATTCTATCTCTAAAAGTTGGAAGAAGAAGAAAGAAATTGAAGCTAGGTCAAGTTCAAGTCTCCAATATTCAAGATTTTGTGGGCATTGTGACTAAGGTATGACAGTTTTTCATCCATGGGATCCTTCCTCCCATGGAATCCCCTAGAACTCCCCCAATTTGATGAAGAATTCCCCAATTCTAGCTAGGGTTTCTTCCAATGTTGTGGGTTATGATGATTGTTGATCCAATTAAGTGGATTGTTATTGTTTATAATTGAATTAGTATAAATACATGTTATTAGAGTGAAATTACATGTACCCATTCCTATTCCATGATTATAACCTAGAATTCATATAATTGGGTTGGTGCAATGAAGAGAAACTTCATGGGTTTAGGCTTTTCCTTATAGAATTGATGAATTGTGATTAGAATTATGTGAGAATGAAGCTTCGATGATGATCATGAAATCTATGTCTTTTAGAGCAAAGCTTATGATATGAATTGTTAATAATTGATGTTATTATTGAGGAAGGGATACTTCCCACATGAATTGCCTAATCATGAATGTGTAAATGTGAAAGGCTTGCTCACATGAATGATTCTAGGTTTGAAAGGAATGCTCACATAAAATGAATCTAGACTAAAAGATGATATAATTGATGAGGCTAGAGGCGATTACCCTTGACCTCTACATGAAAGGATATGAGGTGATTCCTATACTCCTTAAAATTGAACAAAGAGATGAGTCCCCTCATTCCTATTATGATGAATGGACATGGAGGCAAGTACCCATGCTCCTTATGAAATGATGTAGAGGCGAGTACCCATGTCGTAATATGAGTTTGTGGAGGCGAGTACCTGCAATGTAAAAGTAAGGCAAGAGACGAATACCCATTAGCCTTTGTAAGTTAGGCAAAGAGGCAAATCCTTATGTCTTTAAAAGTAAGTATAAACTATGTGAATTATCTTATGAAGAATGAATTTCTTGGATTGTTGTTTGAGGTACTTGCCATGAGGTAAGTTGACTAAGTGGTGATTACCCAAGTCTTAACTAAGGATGAGTAAGGTTGCTTGAGAAGTATTCCTTTCTTATTATGATATTGATGTGCGTGCATGATTACGCTTATCGTTTATATTGACTAACCATGATGTTTATGTTGTTTATGCTAGCTATCGTACTTAGTACTTAATTGTACTAACACATACTCTTGCCTACATTCTTATCCAATATAGGATCCGGTGACATAGATTCTCACACTTGTGGCTAGCTTCGTTATTGATCAAGGAAGTGAAGAGTTGGTGAGTCCTCATTGTGTTTGAGGATGTGATCACCCTTTTCTCTCATATCTTTCTTTTATGGCTTGGACTACTGTATGGGCTGCGTCCTAAGACTTTATTCATGTTGTTTAGATGGTTTGAGACTATAGTATTAGACTTTTGTTCATTTTATGAAAGACTTTGATTCTGTTGAAATGTTTTAAATTTTCATACCACTTTCTATTAATTTATGTTATGATATGTTAGGTGGCTTGTATGAGGCCACTCGGGGTCTTGTACGCCTTGTTACATCTAGGAGGTACCCTTGGGTCATGAAAAAATATCTTTCAAAAACCCATTTGTATGTGGCCTATCAATTATTTTTATAAATACATGTCATTTTCCTAGGGAGTTAGAGCACAAAGCAATTTAGGCGCTAAAAAGCTAAACTTGAGTTGGAATAAAGAATAAAATATGAGACAAGAGTAGATAAATGAGATGGATTAGTTTCGACTTAGGGCTTATGGAAGATCTGCATTGTACGATGAAAGGATGAAGTTGTATCATGACAAACATATTGAGAAAGGGACTTTTAGCCTTAGGGACTTGGTGTTATTGTTTAAGACTGAGACTGTTACCACAAAAGTTGAGGTCTAAATGGTCGGGACCATTCAAAGTGACAAAAGTATTTCAATATGGAGCCATTGAACTTAAAAATGAAAAGGGTGAAAGGTTTAAGGCAAATGGATAGTGAGCCAAGTCATACATGGGGATCCTAGAAGAAGTTAGGATAGTTGAGGAATTCCAACATTATGATGTCTGAGAAATGAAGTAACTTGCATTGCACCGCGACATTAAATTGTGTTGTACTTTGGAGGCAACCCAAGATGTAATTGTAGTAAGTAGTTAAATTCGTGCATTTTTAAAGTTTTATAGGTTCACTATGGTGTTGAATGTATGCTGGTAGGACTTGGGACAATAATTTGTCACCATGGGCCAGTAGATGGGTAATGAATACCTACACAGCCCGTGTATTGTGTGGCAAGTGGTTCGTGTACTCACAGGTCAAGTGGGGGAAATGTTCACATAAGGGTTTATGGTTCATTCAACCTTTTACGAAGTGTTTAGCTTCCTGTCAATGTTGAGGTGAGTTTTCAAAATTGTTTTCTATAAGTACGGGGTCATAAGTTGTAACATTCCGAAAAATCTAGTAAACTAAGCTAGAGCTAAATGTGTAAACTAGTAGCATAATTGGGGTTAGACAAAAAGGTTAGAGTTGTAAAATAACCTATGATACTTAATAAAAGTGTTTTTGGGTGTAGATGTCAAGGCATGACCCCACAAGGACCAACCAAGGGTCCTTTAGGAGGGTTATGAGATAGCCGAAAAAGTTTTCTACTGGCAGCCACCCACGAAGGGTACCCATGATCCGTGGGTGGAACCACGCCCTATATATGAAGGTCATGGGTCAAGGTTGGACCTTTCCCCATTTTCCTAGTCCCAGTACCATCAGCCATGATTGACCAGAACGGTCCGTGGGTGAACACTGTTTTGGTATGTTAGTTTTTAAGTTAGGGGTTAAAGGAGGGGCTTCGGGTTAATTTATTAATTAAGTAGGGTCACTTAACACAAATTGAACAACCTCTATAAACCTAATAGACCTCTAAACTAAGTCTTTTAATTCATTCTTTCAAGACCACAAAATAAAATCCTTCCCTCCCAAATATTTCTCTCACTAAAACCTCCATTGAAGAAGAAAAAGAAGAAGAAGTCAAGGTCTAGGGTTCAAGGACTGATCTTTCCATTGAATTTCATGAGGAATCTACATATGGTATGGTGACTTTTCATCTATGGGTAGCTTCCTGCCATAGAGTCCCTTCAAAACTTGATTTCAAAGCTTCCAATTTCCCCCAAAACCTTGGGTTTCAATCTAAGTCATGGGTTCTCTTCCAAAACGTTTTCAATGGGTATTTTATGATGGATTATGATTGATTGATGGTTTATTGTTGATTTATGATGAAATCCCCCCAAGAACACATGATTTTCGCATATTACTAAATTATGATTTCATGATGTGGGTTGATTGATTATGGAAGCATGTTAATTGATTATGTCTATATTGATTAAGATTATTGAATCATGATATTGTCCTTTTCTAATGTAGTAGTTATATATGTTGGCTTGATTGTGATACATGGTCCTTGAAGGCCAAATTATGAAGGTTTGTACATGTTGATAAGAATTGTGTATGAGCTTACGATTCACTTAGTGAGTGAAGATCCTACGACTAGGTGTGATTGTGGTACTGTTGAAAAACCATTATCCCCATGCCCTTACACATGACTATGTATGCGATGTCTATGACTATGATAGTATTGTTGTGTTGACTGAAAGGCTATTCTCGTGAACACACTATGAATATGATGTGAAAGGTTTACTCACATATTGATGATTCTAAGGTTGAAAGTCCATTCTCACCTAATTGAATCCATGAGCTATTTTATGAGTTGTGTTGAATGAAGGGTAAGATACTCCTTCACACATGTAAATACAATTCAAGACTAAATATGTAAATTTTGGTAAAATAATGCTTAACACTGTGCGGATCTGGATGATGTCTCATAAAACACGTCTAGTAGAGTCTTGTTCATGAGTTTGAAGAATGTCATATTTATGAATAAGAGGCAATAAGATGTTTAGCAAATTTCACTTCTTTCATCATTCTTTAGTCATGCCTTAGAGTTTTAACTCTATGAAGTCCTTTCCTAACCCTTCTCTTGTGTCTTCAGGAAATGAATACACGAAGGGTGAATGCTAGAAGGGTGGAAGAGGAGAATATGATTCAATAAGTTCCTCATGGAAACTATGTTCCTCAAGATCCTCAAGCTCCTATTGATGAGGGAGCTATGACGAATGTGGAAATAAGGTTGGCTCTCCAAATCTTGACCCAAGCTATGACAGCTTAAGCCAATAGGGATGTTGGGCCTCGTGTGAACCCTAATGTGAACACTATTGCTTAAAGGTTGAGAGATTTCACAAGAATGAACCCTTCTATGTTCTTTTGTTCTAAGTGGGTGACGACCCTCAAGAGTTTGTGGAAGAGGTCTACAAGACAATTGATGCTATGGGGGTGACTTCTATAGAGAAAGCGAAGCTAGCTGCTTACCAATTGAAGGATGTTGCCCAAGTATGGTATACCCAAAGGAAGAGTAATAGTCCGGTAGAATTGGGTCCCATAGATTGGGAAGTGCTCAAGAAAGCATTCCTTGATAGGTTATTTCCCCAAGAGAAAAGGGAAGCAAAGGTGGAGGAATTTATTAGCCTTTGTCAAGAAGGTATGAGTGTTCAAGAATATTCTCTAAAATTCACTAAGTTGTCCAAGTATTCTCCGTCTTTGGTGTCGAATTCAATGGATGAGATAAGTAGGTTTTTGATGGGTGTGTCAGACTCGATTGAAGAAGAATGTCGTGCGGCAATGCTCCATAATAATATGGATATATCACATCTAATGGTGTATTCCCAACAATTTAAAGATTCAAGACTTAGGAAGAAGAATAGAGAGGTGAAGAGGGCAAGGTCCGATGATGGGAATTCTTCCAAGGGTAAATTCAAGGGTCAAGGTAGACCAAGGTTCAAGAGAAGGTTCTCCAACCAAGGCTCCTCTAGCGCTCCAAGGGTCAACAAAGATAGGGTATCTAACCCTAAGCCTCGAGGAGGCAATAGTGGTAGGTCTCCTATGGTGAGGCCTACATATTCTAAGTGTGGTAAGAAGCATGATGGTAAATGTCTTGCCGACATGGGTGTTTGCTATGGTTGTGATAATAGTGGACATCAATTGAAGAATTTCCCAACACTTACGTCCAAGGGGAGATAAGAAAATCAAACTCCTCCTAGCGGGTCAAATTTTGATGCTCCTAAGAAAAACTGCCTTTATGCTCTTCCATCCCGAGGTGACCAAGAGAGATCCCCGAATGTGGTGACGGATATGTTACAAGTCTTTTCTATTGATGTATATGCATTGTTAGACCCCGGTGCCACTTTGTCTTTTGTTACACCTTTTGTGGCTATGAAATTTGAAATACTCCTGAAGTGTTAATAGAGCCTCTTTTTTGTTTCTACCCTAGTTGGTGACTCGACAGTGGCAAAAAGAGTCTATAGAGGTTGTCCTATTTCTTTGTCCCATAAAGTTACCTTGGTAGATTTGGTGGGGTTAGACATGTTAGATTTTGATGTGATTTTGGATATGGATTGGTTGCATGCATATTACGCCTCTATTGATTGTACGACTCAGATAGTTAAGTTTCAATTCCCAAATGAGTCTATTTTAGAATGGAAAGGGGAAAATTCTATCCATAGAGGTCAATTTGCTTCTTGTCTCAAAGCTAGGAAAATGATCTCCAAGGGGTGTATTTACCATATTGTTAGGTTGATGGATGTGGAGTCTGAAACCCCCTCCCTAGAGTCAATCCCCATGGTGAATGAATTTCCAGAAGCCTTTCCCGATGACTTGCCCGGCATTCCTCCCAAATGGGAAATAGATTTTGGCATTGATCTCTTGCCGGATACGCAAACTATCTCCATTCCTCCTTATAGAATGGCTCAGGCCAAGTTCAAAGAGTTAAAGGAGCAATTGAAGGATTTACTAGACAAGGTTTTTATTCAACCGAGTATCTCTCCATGGATTTCTCCGGTATTATTTGTTATAAAGATGGATGGGTCCTTTAGAATGTGTATTTACTACCGCCAATTGAACAAGGTCGCCATAAAGAATAAGTATCCCCTTCCTAGAATTGACGACATGTTTGATTAACTTCAAGGGGCTAACTATTTCTTGAAAATAGATATTCGTTCGGGTTACCATCAACTAATGGTAAGAGGGGTTGACATTCCCAAGACGGCCTTCCAAACTAGATATGGTCACTTTGAGTTCCTAGTAATGTCCTTTGGTCTAACTAATGCCCCGGCGGCATTTATGGACCTAATGAATAGAGTGTTTAGACACTACCTTGATATGTTTGTGATCATGTTTATTGATGATATTTTGATCTATTCAAGGAGTGAAAATGAGCATATCAATCATTTGAGGATTGTATTGCAAGTCCTTAAAGACCACCAATTATATGTGAAGTTTAGTAAATGTGAGTTTTGAGGTTTGTAGCCTTCCTTGGTCATATTATGTCGAGCAAGGGTATTGAGGTAGATCCTAAGAAGACGGATGTGGTCAAGGTTTGGCCTAGACCTCTAACTCTTACCGATATTAGAAGTTTTTTGGGTTTGGCTGGTTACTAAAGGAGGTTTGTTGAGGGTTTTTCCTCCATTGCTTCTCTGTTGACGGCTTTGACTCAAAAGAAGGCTAAGTTTGTGTGGTCGGAGGCTTATGAGAAAAGCTTCAAAGAGTTGAAAAAGAGACTTACTTACGCTCCGGTGTTGACCTTACCAGAGGGTACCGATGGTTTTGTTGTTTATTGTGACACCTCTAGAGTGGGTTTGGGATGTGTCCTTATGCAAAATGGTAAAGTGATTGCCTATGCTTCAAGGCAACTCAAGGTCCATGAAAAGAATTATCCAACCCATGATCTCGACTTAACGGTGGTGGTATTTTCCTTGAAAATATGGAGGCATTATCTATATGGAGTACATGTTGATGTGTTCACCGATCACAAGAGTAGCCAAAAAGACTTGAATCTCCGAAAAAAAAGGTGGTTAGAACTTTTGAGGAATTATGACATGAGTGTCCTTTACCACCCCGCCAAAGCGAATGTAGTTGCAGATACCCTTAGTATATTATCCATGGGTAGTGTGGTTCATGTAGAGGATAAAAAGAAAGAACTGGTTCGTGATGTGCATAGGTTGGCCCGGCTAGGTGTTAAACTAGTGAATTCCACCAATGGTGGCGTCATGGTCCATAATGGTTCCGAATCATCCTTTGTGGTTGATATGAAGTCTAAACAAGGCCTTGATCCCATATTAATGGGATTGAAAGAGTTGGTACTCAACAAGTCCGTTGAAGCTTTCTCCTAAGGGAGAGATGGGGTGCTTAGGTACCAAGGTCGATTATGTGTTTCGGATATTATGGCTTAAGAGAGAAAATTCTAGAATAAGCTTATGGTTCACGATATTTTATTTATTTGGGAGCCATCAAGATGTACCGTCATCTATGGAAAGTCTATTGGTTGAATGTTATGAAGAATGATATAGCGGGTGTTGTAGCCAAATGTCTGAATTGTAAACAAGTTAAAGCCGATCACCTAAGACCAAAAGGTTTGTCTCAAGATACAGATATTCCCACTTCGAAGTGGGAGGATGTGAACATGGATTTTATTGTGGGTTTTCCTCATACTTGAAGGCAACATGATTCTATTTGGGTCATTGTTGATAGAAGGACAAAATCCACCCACTTTATTCCCGTCAAGGTTTCCTTTTTGGCAGAAAGCTATGCAAAATTGTACATCACTGAGATAGTGAAGTTGCATGGAGTTCCCTTATCTATTATTTTGGACTAGGGTACTCAACTTAGTTCACACTTTTGGAAGGCATTCCAAATAGGGCTTGGTACTAAGGTCAAGCTTAGCATGGCCATTCACCCTCAAACGAAGCGCACCATCCAAACCTTAGAGGACATGTTAAGGGTGTGTGCTATAGACTTTAAAGGTAATTAGGATGACCATCTACCATTGGTAGAGTTTTCCTACAACAATAGTTACCACTCAAATATTGCCATGACTTCTTTTGAAGCCTTGTATGGTAGGAGATGTAGGTCTCTGGTTGGTTGGTTTGAAGTAGGTGAAATTACTCTAATTAGTCCTAAACTTGTTTATGAGGCCATTGAGAAAGTCCAACTCATTATATAGAGGTTGAGGACGGCCCAAAGTCGGCACAAGTCATATGCCGATGTTAAAAGAAGGGATCTAGAATTTGAAATTGATGATTGGGTTAATTTGAAAATCTCACCTACGAAGGTGTGAAGAGGTTTGGCAAGAAATGGAAACTTAGTCCCCGATATGTAGACCCATATCAAATCTTCTAATGTGTTGGAAAGTTGCCTATAAGTTAGACTTGCCAAATGAGTTGGCTCCGGTTCATTTGGTATTTCATGTTTCTATGCTTAAGAAGTGTATTACTAATCCGGTGTCCATCATTCCTTTAGAAGGTTTGGGAGTTGATGAGAGGCTTTCCTATGAAGAGGTTTCGGTAGAGATCTGGGACCGACAAGTCAAAAGGTTGAGAAATAAGGAAATAGCTTTCGTAAAAGTGTTATGGAGGAATCATTTAGTTGAGGGTGCTACATGGGAGGCCGATACCAATATGAAGTCCCACTATCCTCATCTTTTTCCTTCTACTCCTATTCAAGCTTGAGGTAAGTAGTTCTCTTGAGTTTGGTGTTTTGGGAGTCATGTGTGTTTTGTGCTCTTCATGAGGTGACTTGATGAACATGCTTTGTTATGTTTTTGATGAAATGACATATTGGCTCCATGATGATTGTATTGAGCTTGCTTTTAGGGGGAGAAGGCAGTTCCTCCTATGAACAAGAGAAATGTTGAATTTCATGCATATTGGGTTGATTATGTCTTGAGATGGAGTTGATGTTTCCTCCTTTAAATAGTGCATGTAGTGAATAATGCATTTGAAATTTTTGCATATTTTGATTGTTCATGCATGATAGGCTGCTAGTCTTGAGTCTCTAAATGATCTTGGTGTCTAAATCGTCATTCGAGGATGAATGATCCCAAGGGGGAGATAATGTAACATTCTGGAAAATCTAGTAAACAAAGCTAGAGCCTAATGTGTAAACTACTAGCCTAATTGGGGTTTGAAAAAAAGGTTAGAGTCATATAACAGCCTATGGTACTTAATAAAAGTGTTTTTGGGTATAGATGTGAAGGCATGACCCCCCAAAGACCAACCAAGGGTCCTTGAGGAGGGTTATGAGACACCCCAAAAAGTTGTCTACAGGCAGCCACCCACGATCTGTGGGTGGAACCACGCCCCATAGGTGGGGGTCATGGGTCAAGGCTAGACCTTCCACCACTTTCCTAGTCCCAGTACCATCACCCACGATAGACTAGAATGGTCCATGGACCCACCCACGGTCCGTGGGAGAACACTATTTTGGTAAGTTAGTTTTTAAGTTAGGGGTTAAAAGAGGTGCATAGGGTTAATAAATTAATTAAGTAGAGTCGTTTAACACTAATTAAACTACCTATATAAACCTAACAGACCTCTAAACTAATTCTTTTAATTCATTCTTTAAGGCCCCAAAATAAACTCCTTCCCTCCCAAATGTTTCCCTCACTAAAACCTCTATTGAAGAAGAAGAAGTCAAGGTCTAGGGTTCAAGGACTGATCTTTCCATTCAATTTCGTGAGGAATCTACATAAGTTATGGTGGCTTTTCATCTATGGGTAGCTTCCTCCCATAGAGTCCCTTCAAAACTTGATTTAAAAGCTTACAATTTCCCCCAAAAACTAGTGTATCAATCTAAGTCATGGGTTCTCTTTCAAAACGTTTTCAATGGTTGATTTATGATAGATTATGATTGAATTGATGGTTTATTGTTGATTTATGAAGAAATCCCCCCAAGAACCCATGATTTCCCTATATTACTAAATTGTGATTTCATGATGTGGGTTGATTGATTATGGAAGCATGTTAACTGATTATGTCTATATTCACTAAGCTTATTGAATCATGATATTCTCCTTATACAATGTAGTGATTTTATATGTTGGGTTGATTTTTATTCATGGTCCTTGAAGGGCAAATTATGAGGGTTTGTACATGTTGATAACAATTTTATATGAGCTTATGATACACATAGAGAGTGAAGATCCTATGACTATGGTGTAATTGTGGTTTTGTTGAAAGATCATTCTCCCCATGCCCTTACACATGACTATGCATGTAATGTCTATGACTATGATAGTATTGTTGCATTGATTAAAAGGCTATTCTCATGAATACACTATGAATATGATGTGAAAGGTTTACTCACATATTGATGATTCTAAGGTTGAAAGTCCATTCTCACCTAATTGAATCCATGAGCTATTTTATGAGTTGTGTTGAATTAAGGGTAAGATACTCCTTCACATATGTAAATACAATTCAATACTAAATATGTAAATTTTGGGAAAATAATGCTTAGCACCGAGTGGATATGGAATATGATATAGAGGCCCCTCCATCAATTCAAAAGTTGGGTCATCTAAAGTAATCTCATGAGATGGAAGCTCCCCCATCAATACAATAGGTTGGGATTTCTAGAAGAAATCTCCCGATCCCATAATTATGTGCCTACATAGGTCTTTATCTAGTGGATCCACCTAAAAGCTAATACATTTAGTTCTACCTTAGGCAAGTAGAACATCTATTTTCAGTGTCGAACATGACACCGGATTCCATGTAGCTCAACATGGTCTATGTCGGTTAAGGCTATTTCCCTACATGACAAAAATATGAACTACGGTATGAACATGAACTATACTTATGACTTCTCGATAAGCTTTACTTAGTATGAGTGGGGGTATGGGACTTCACTTCTACATTGCACAAGTTGACTTTGAAAGGGGTTATAATGTAGTTTCCTTATGCTATAAATATATATGAACTTATGCATGTATGATATGGATTGTTGCTAAGAGTGACTATACTTGCTACAATATTTGAACATGAATTTTTCCTTGTCTTTGAGTATTAGCTATGGATGAGTTCAAGGTATGGTATGCATGATTATGGTGACCTAAAAGTGGTACATAGTATTAGATGGGATTATGGGATCTTGTCTATGCATTGCACAAGTATAGCTTAGGGTTGTTTATGAGTTAGTTTGACTTATGTATTTATACTAATGTGCATGATGACTCTTAAAGTTTATAAAATTCACAGTTTCAACATTTTCTCGCATGGCTTCCATACTTAGTGAAATTTTGTGCTAACCCATATTTTCTACATTTATCTGAAAGTGTAGGGCCCGGTTGTTGAGGTGTGCTTCCTTCTTGAGTAAAAGCTTGGATTGACTATTCTCCATGCTTTTAGTGAGTCCTCATGGTTCGAGGATAAAAGTTGTTCTTTTCTAGTTTCTTTCGTACTTCCTCTTTTGAGACTATGTTGTAAAGGGTTATGACCCTTATTGATTCTCGATTATATTAGATGGTTATTGAGACAATTTCTAGACTTCTATTTTGATTTTATGAAAAGACTTCGATTGTAAAAAGTTTTAAATTCCGCATCATTTCTATTACTTATATTTATGATTATGCTACGGGCTTGTATGAGACCCCTTTGGGGTTGAGTACACCATGATACATCTAGGGGGTACCCCTGGGTAATGACACAAGCACCTACACGAACCATGATGCTCGTCATGAGCCACTTCAAAACTCATCTAAGGTAGGTAGGTTTTTAATAAACCCAACCCGACCCAAGCCCTAATTTTTTAATAAAAGACCCCAAATGCCAAGAGAGGAATTCTTCCCCTTTTTCTTTGGCAACCAAATAGTCATTCTCCCTCATCTATATTAAGGAATCAAAGAAATAAAAGCTTTAATCATATACTCCAAGCATTATCCATCTTCCAAACAAGAATTTTCCTTATCTCTTGTGTATTTTGGTGTAAATTTGAGTAAGTTCCCTATTTTTTGTTGATCAAAATTTAAAATTGTGAAAATAAGATTGGCGTAGTGTTAATTAGAAATGAATTCATTGTGTGCTTATGGATTTCAAACTCTTTGGGTGTATATGTTGGTGGGTTGGATTGGGTACTTAACTAAATGCTTGATTGGGACTTGAAAATCAATTAAATAGTTGATGGATTTTGTTTACAATGTGAAATCAAGTGCATGGGGAGCTTAAGGATAGTAAATTTTGTGTTCTTGGGTGATATTATCGAAAGATGAGGGTTAGTTTGGATTAAAAAGAACAAAGCTCACAAAAGTTTAAGTCAACGAGAGGCTTCAGGGTTTATCTACTTCTTCACGGGCTGTAAAACCCCTCATTAACAACACTTAGTTGTTGGTCAATATTGCATTTCTTTCACAAGGGCATTTACGGGCCGTGGAACCTTTCACGAACCATATAGCCACCCATATAAAAAATATTTTAGTAAACAAAAAATATTTTCTTTTATTATTTTATTCTATATTTATTGAGTGGTTGTTCCCAATAATATATTGAGTGATAAGATACTAATAGGAAAGTGTCATGACGCAGGGGTACTCCCTAGATGTAACAAGGCGTATAGGACCGCGAGGGACCCCACACAAGCCAGTTAGCATTCATAACATAGGAAATAGAACAACAAAAGTAAAACAACATTTCAAGTTCAATAGTTTTTATAAACGAAAAGCAGAAGTCTAAAACATTTGTCTCAATGGCCATCTAGTACAAAAGATTAAAATTGAACCTAGCCCATACATCATGTCCAAAAATGAAATACAATAAGGAAAGTAAGAATAGTAAAAATCCGTTCTCAAAGCATGAGGACTCACCAAAGCTCGGGAATCTCAAAATCAAGTACTAGCCACGAAACTGAGAAACCTAACTGTCGGACCCTACATTTGGGAAAATGTAGGCAAGAGTATGTGTTGGTACAAAAAAATGTACCAAGTATGATAGCTATACATAAACATTTAAATCATGCTAAAAGAGGACATTTCCTTACATGCAATTGACCAACCTAAAATATGATATAAAAGGGTTAGAAAACATAAGTCATAAAACATGGTCAATGCAAGCTAACATCATCTAAAGCCTTTGAAGTAAATTTAGTTTATTATTAATTTTGCATAGAGACCATGTGAGCTATAATATGATCTCCCAGTGTCTCCCACACCGAAAACGATTGTCCTACTTGCCAAGGTAAGGACCATAAACTTTTAGCTTAGGTGGATCCACTAGCTAATGTCTATCTAGACAATCATCATATGGGGACACATAGGTAAGGGATAAGGAGATTGCTTCTAGTAACCCTGCCTCTACTAATGTGAGAGCATCCATCTCAGTATCCTATCGGTGCTAAGCATAAATCCCATGGAATAATTATTTCTTACTTGTTCTTATTATCAATGGAAGGGCATGTCATCTTGTCAATCCAAGCTAAGTCATTATCCATGAAAAGGTATCATACAATAACCAATCCAATCTAGGTTTCATTAGGATAGCTCTTAATCTTTGATTCAATTAGGTGAGAAGTCCTTTCAACCTTAGAATCCTTTATTATGTGAGAAAGCCTTTCACATCATGATTTCATGTGTATATGATAAAATCCTTCCAATAACACATCAACATCATCATCTTGATACTTTACTCTCAAAGCATCCTTAAAACATTTGCATAGATTTCATTAGAACATGCATAATTCCATAATTTACTTTTCAAGGTTAGAAACCCACTTTCAAACATCAACATTTAGAAAACATGGGTTAGATATGGATTTCATCATAAATTCATGTAATTCTATCAATACATGCTTAATTTGATAAAACTCTTTCTTTATAATAAAAATCCCACATCATATGATCATAACTTGAAAACATGGAGATTACATGGGTTCATGGGGAAATCATCATAAAATCATAGTATTTCGTCAATTCATGCATAAGATATCATAACTCAATTATTTAAATCAATAATCAAGAGAACTCATGATAATTAAAGAAAACCTAACTCAATTGGGGATTTCTAACTTTGAAAATAGAGGAATTTGGGAACTCTGTGAATGGAAGGAATATGCAGATGAAAACGATCATACCTTGAAGCCAATTTCTAATCTTCAATGGAGGAATGGAGACTTGACTTGAAACCCTAGGCTGAATCCTTCTTCTTCAAGCTTTCTAGTGAGAAAAATATTTTTAAGAGTTCTTCTTTTCGGTGAATTTGAAGAGAATGAAGTGAATGAACTAATTTGGGGGTTGAAATCACTTATATAGGGGTCTTAGTGAAGGGTAAAACAACGTATTATAGAGATAAAATAATTAGGAAAAAACCCAA
Source organism: Solanum bulbocastanum (assembly GCA_037074985.1). NCBI lineage: Eukaryota > Viridiplantae > Streptophyta > Magnoliopsida > Solanales > Solanaceae > Solanum > Solanum bulbocastanum. Next base: position 15,245,438 of record CM073602.1, on the reverse strand, counting down.
CTGCCCCTGAACTTAACTGATGACCTACCATCAACGGTCACGACGACGGACCATGGTCAGGACGACGCGTAGTCCTGCATGACTGTCGTTCATTGTCAGAAATCTCTTTTTAGGCCAGTGAACCATGGGGCCCCAACCACAAATTGTGTTCTAAACAATGGTCCATTGGCCAGGCTATGTTTTCATGGCCTCTAAAGATTTTAGGGTGACAAGTCCATGGACCTGTCCACGGGCTGTGGTTGGCCTCTTTCGCTAGCACCTGCAACTTTCTAAAATCTACCTTATTACCCTTTTTCGAATGTGGGGTGTTACAATATCTCCCCCTAGGGATCAGTCATCCTCGAATAAGATTCAAGCTAGTACGAAAAGAGTAGGAGCGGAACTAACAACCCAACCATAATGCAGCTTCATCTATATGCATATTACTAAGGAGGAACTATCGACTCCTAGCTAAGACATAATCAAAACATCATAGGAGGGGTGGAACTAAATCTAATAGCCCTTCACGCATGCAATACACATATCAGAGTAGGAAACATCAACTACAAGCTAACATCCAAGGAGGAAACATCAACGCCAAGCTAAAAACATACTCAAATGCATATATCTCATGATTAAACATCAACTCCAAGCTAAAGACATGGTCATCACATCATATCAAGTAGTCTTCATGTAATTCATACTCATGTGCACGTAAATATGTAGAAGTCGATCTAATATACTCATTTTCTCAAAACTTGAACTTTTCATAAATCATGCTTAGTATGGAAATCATGGAAACATATAAGACACATGACTCCAAAACAAGGAACAAACCATAAGGAACTCATTACCTCAACCTAGAGTAGGAGTAGAAGGAAATAGATGAGGATATCAGGACATCATATCAGCCTCGGCCTCCCAAGTAGCACCCTTAACTAACTGATTCCTCCACAGTACTTTCACGGAAGCTACTTCTTTATTTCTCAACTTCTTGACTTGCGGGTCTAAAATATCAACCGAAACTTCATCATAAGAAGATTCTCTTTAACTCCCAAACCTTTTAAGGGAACTATGAATATCGGTACACCAAAACATTTATTCAACATAGATACATGGAGATCTGGATGCACCAATGCCACTCAATCAATGGCAAGTGGTCATCCCTATTACCCTTAAACACAAGCCCTTAACATGTCTTCTAAAGTTTGGATAGTACACTCCACTTGCCCAATCGTATGGGGATGAAAGGTCGTACTAAGCTTAACACGAGTACCAAGACCCTTTTGGAATGACTTCCAAAATTGAAAAGTGAATTGGGTACCTCGATCAAAAATAATGGACAAAGTCACTCCGTGCAACTTTGCCATTTCTCTCAAGTACAACTTAGCATAGTCCTCCATTGAATAGGAAACCTTGACGGGAAGAAAATAAGCCAATTTCATCATCTAATCTACTATAACCCAAATCGAGTCATGTTGTCGCCGGGTGCGAGGCAAACCAACAATAAAGTCCATGTTCAAATCTTCCCACTTTCAAGTAGGAAAGCTAAAATCTTGGGACAAACCACTCGATTTCTGATGCTCAGCTTTCACTTGTTGACAATTACGACAGTTAATCACAAATTCCGCAATATCCTTCTTCATCCCATTCCACCAATAGACCTTCCCCAAATCACGGTATATCTTAGTGGCTCCAGGGTGAATGGAATACCATGAACTATGGGCTTTTGTCAAGATATGTTCCCTCAAGCCATCAACAATCGGAACACACAAACGACCTTGATATCTAAATACACCATATTCCCCTTGGGAGAAGGCCTTGATGGATTTTGTAAGAACCACTTCTTTTAAGTCAACCAAAATTGGACCAAGACCTTGCTTGGCTTTCATATCCATCACAAAAGACGATTCCGAGCCATTGTGAACCATCACACAACTCTTGGTGAAGTCTACTAACTAAACACCCAATCAGGCCAACCTATGAACATCTTGAACCAACTCTTTTTTACTTTTTTCAATATAAGCAACACTTCCCATGGATAACCAACTAAGAGCATCTGCCACCACATTAGCCATACCGGGGTGATAGAGAACACTCGTGTCATAATCTTTCAATAACTCAAGCTACCTTCTTTGGCAAAGATTTTGATCCTTCTTATTAAACACATATTGCAAACTCTTGTGGTTGGTAAACACATTTACATGAACACCATACAAATAATGCCTCCAAATCTGTAATGCAAAAACAACTGCCGCTAGTTCAAGGTCATGGGTAGGATAATTCTTGTCATAAATCTTAAGTTTCCTTGAAGCATAGGCAATAACTTTCCCATTTTACATAAGCATGCACCCTAGCCCAATTTTTGGGGCATCACAATAAACGGCAAAGCCATCGGTCCCTTCTGTTAAAGTCTACACCGGAGCGAACTATCCTTCAACTCATGGAAACTCTTCTCACACGCTTTGGACCACATGAACTTAGCTTTCTTTTAAGTCAAAGTCGTCAAAAGAGAGGCAATTGAAGAGAATCCCTCAACAAACCTTCTATAATTATCGGCCAACCCCAAGAAACTCCTAATATTCAAAAGGGTTAGAGGTCTAGGCCAACTCTTGACCGCATCCATCTTATTAGGATCTACCTCAATACCCTTACTCGAAATAATGTGCCCAAGATAAGCTACGGACCTTAGTCAAAACTCACACTTGCTAAACTTCGCAAAATGTTGTTGGTCCTTAAGAATTTGCAACGCGATCCTCAAATGATCAATATGCTCATTTTCACTTATTGAATAGATCAATATATCATCAATGAACACAATCACAAGCATGTCAAGGTATTTTCTAAACACCCTATTCATCATATCCATAAACGTCGCCGGAGTATTAGTCAACCCAAACAATATTACCAAAAACTCATAATGACCATACCGAGTTTTAAAAGCCATTTTTGGAATATCATCTTCCTTCACCCTCAATTGGTGATAACCTGATTGAAGATCAATCTTACAAAAGTAACTCGCTCTTTGAAGTTGGTCAAATAAATCATCTATACTTGGGAGAGGATACTTATTCTTAATGCTCATGTTGTTCAACTGACTATAGTCAACACACATATAAAGAGAACCATTTTTCTTTCTAACAAATAAAATAGGAGCACCCCATGAAGAGATACTCGGCCGGATGAAACCATTATCCAATAAATCCTTCAGTTGTTCTTTCAACTCCTTTAGTTCTGCCGGAGCCATATGGTAAGGATGAATAGAAATAGGTTGGGTATCTAGGAGAAGGTCAATACCGAAGTCTATTTCCCTCTCGGGAGAAATATCGGGTAAATTATCTGGGAACACTTCTGAAAACTCATTAGCAACGGGGACCGACTTGAGAGTAGGGGTTTCAGAATCCATATCCCTCACCCTAACTAGATGGTAAATGCAACCCTTAGAAATCATCTTTCTAGCTTTTTAAGACAGGAGACAACCTGACCCTTACTCATATAATATCCCATTTCCACTTTAGGACAAGGTTATTCGAGAATTGAAATTTGACTACACGAGTTCTACAATCGATAGAAGCATAACATGAGTGCAGCCAATCCATACCAAGAATAACATCAAAATCTAGAATATGAAGCTCTACCAAATCAAAAAGAGTAACTCTATGGGACAAGGAAATGGGACACTTTCTATAGACCCTCTTAGCCATAATAGAATCACCGATAGGAGTAGAGATAAAAAAAATGGATCTAATAACACATGTGGAAGAACATCAAACCTCATCGCCACATATGGCGTCACAAAAGACAAGGTAACACTGGGATCAAGTAAAGCATCAACATCAAGTTGGAAAACTTTCAACATACCAGTAACTACATTGGGAGAACCCTCTTGTTCACCACGAGTCTAAAGTGCATAGAATCAATTTTGCTTACGAGCATTGGGACCCGAACCACTAGGAGAAGCTTGCTTGCCCTATCTTCTTTTATCCATAAGCATCGGGCAATCCCTAATTTTATGACCACTCTTACAACAACTAAAGCAATCATCTGTGCCAGCTAGGAACTTACACTCATGCTTGTTTCCACACCTAGTACAGGTAGACATAGGCAATAAAGATCCACTACCATTTCCTCCTTGAGGCTTAGGGTTAGACACCTTTTCTCTATTGAACTTAGAAGGAGCATTGGAGGAACCTTGACCGGAAAACTTTTTTCAAAATCTAGGACAACTATGTCCATTGAACCTTGCATGAGGAAAATTACCGTCACCGGTGTTAGCCTTCTTTACCTCTCTATACTTTTCCTTAAGCTTCTACTCTTCAATCTATTGTGCATGAACAATGAGAGGAGAGATGTCCAAGTTATTAATGAGAACGGCGGTACAACACTCTTTAACCACCATTTTAGATACACTCGAAACTAACTTAGTGATCCATGCCCTTGAATCGGCAACCATTGTTGGAGCATACCTACACAATTGTGTGAACTTCAAAGCATATTCCCTCACACTCATAATCCCTTGTCGAAGGTTGATAAACTCAAGCACCTTTACTTCCCTCATCTCAAGGGGAAAGAACATATCAAGAAAAGTGACCTTAAACTTCTCCAAATCAAGAGGTCCCGCCTATTCCAGTCTCCATTTTTTCCATTGGTTGAACCAAGTTTGAGCAGCACCTTTTAGTTGATAAGAGGCCAACTTCATCTTTTCCATCGATGTCACTCCCATGATCATCAAAACCTTGTAGACCTCATCAATGAACTCTTTAGGATCTTCCTCAACCTTAGACCCATGAAACTCCAAAGAATTCATCCTTATGAAGTCTTTCACTCTAGATATCAACTTGCCCACATTTAGGTTTACGGGAACTGCAACATCCCTGTTGGATTAGGCCATCACGACCTGAGCCAACACTTGAAAAGCAGCCCTAAACTCTGCATGAGTCACTTGTTTGGCCAAATGATTGACTGAAACTTGAGGAGAGGAGCTTTTTGTTACACATTCCTTCTAGCATAAGCTCTTCGAGTAGTCATCTCATGTAGAGCATCGGATAAGGATTAGGAGAGATACCTTATAGAATTAAACTCTATCACACAACTTTAGAGTAATGAAAGAAATGGAGTTTCCTAATCATCTTGTAGCCTCTAATTCCTAACTGTGGCGTGCTTCACACTTATGAACAAGACTCTTCTCGATGTTGCTTATGAGACATCCTAGGACCATTCTAAATTTTATGCTCTTATTACCAAGTTTGTCACGACCCAGGGGTACCCCCTAGATGTAATATGGCGTATAGGACCCTGAGGAACCCCATACATGCCTCTTAGCATTCATAACATAGGAAATTAAACAATAGAAGTAAAACAATATTTCAAGTTTAATAGTTTTATAAAAGAAAAGCGGAAGTCTAAAACACTTGTCTCAATAGCCATCTAGTATAATAGAATGAAATTGGGCCTAGCCTATACATTATGTCCAAAACTGAAATACAATAAGGAAACTAGGAACAATGAAAATCTGTCCTCAAAGCATGAGGTCTCGAAATTAACCATTAGCCATGAACCTGAGAAACCTGACTGTTGGACCCTATATTTAGGGAAATGTAGGCAAGAGTATGTGTTGGTACAAAATAATATACAATGTATGATAGCTATTCATAAAATATTTAAATCATGCTAAAAGAGGACTTTTACTAACATGCAATTGACCAAGCTAAAACAGGATACAAAAGGGTTAGAAAACATAAGTCATAAAACATGGTCAATGCAAGATAACATCATTTAAAGCCTTTGAACACATATGAGATACTTCTTGAAGTAACCTTAGTTCATTATTAATGTGGGAAGTAGCGTTAACCGACATAGAGACCATGTGAACTATAACATGATCCCCTGGTGTCTCCCACACTGAAAATGGTTGTTGTACTTGCCAAGGTAAGGATTAGAAATGTAACACTCCATAAACTAGTAGACTACACTAGAGATTTATGTGAGGGTTCTAGAGTTTGACGTGAGGGTTAGAATCATAAATATAACTTCTCGTACTTAGAATAAAGGTTTTAGGGGATAGGGCATGAAGGTACGACCCCCCAAGCACCAACCAATGGTCCTTGAGAGGGACCCAAAATAGTCCCTAGAAACTTCCCTAAAATGGGCCACCTACGGATGGGACTCACGTCCAGTAGGTGGACCCACGCCCCGTGGGAAGGGGTCGTAGGTCAAGACCCCAACTTATGACCTAAAGGCCACCACCTACAGAGCACCATTATGTTTGTCCATGGGTGTGGTCTCATGGGTGAGGCTGCCTTGGTCCTTAAATGGGTCAAGTTGAAGGATTACGGGAAGGGTCCATTATAATTTAGTGGTTAAGTGTTGTCATTTTATTAGTAATTAGACCACCTATATAAACCTAATAGACCCCTAAATACATTGAACCTAATAATTATTTTAGATTCACCAAAGAACCCAATTCCCTCCCAGAAATCCTCTCAGAAGAAGAAGAAGAAGAAAAAGAAAATCCCAATTGAGTGGATAGTACTTGTTTATGGTTGATTTAGTATTGATTCATGATATTATGATGATATTACATGTTTTCTATGGCTAACCCTAGTCTAATTGATGAAATTGAAGAATGTGGGTTTATGCCTTGTGAAGTGAAATTGAGGATTCATAAGTGATCTTCTATAATTGATCAAGAATAGAAGTATGTAAACATGAATTGAATTATATTAAGGATTATATGATGGATCTTGAGTAGTAATGAATGAGATTGAGCCTTTATGATGAAGTAAGACTAGAATTGCTTAGAGATGAAACTTATGACTAGATTATCTTGTGATCTAGCTTTGTACGATTGTAAGAGGTAAAGCTTTGAGAGTAAGGTTTGTAGTCATGGATGATGATCACTAGGTCTTTTGGAGTAAATCTAATATGATGAATTAGGTATTATAAGGCTTTGGGAGTAAAATCTATATGAGAATAGAAGGCAAATGAATAGAATTGTGATGAAAGATATTTACCTACCTAATCCACCTTATGAATGATAGATGGTGTGGAAGTGATAGAATCACTTGTTATGATGGAATCCATGTCTAATTTAGTAATTATAGATTTATTGATTTGATATGAATCTTGACCCTTAAGAGGGAAAGATATTATATTATGCATGTTTCTATGAAACTATGAATATGTTTATGAACACTTTGAGAGTGAAGTGTCTATGATCATGATATGTAGTTGTTTTTTTGAAAGGAAATTTGCACATACACACTCATGCATAAATATGATATGATATGAAAGGTTCTCTCATATGGAATGATTCTAGGTTGAAATGTTATTCTTACCTAAAATGAATCTAAGTCTAAAGGCTATAAACTGTGATGAGGTTGTGGTGAGTCCCCCAAAGACCTTTATATGATAGGAATGTGAGGTGGGTTCCCTTATTCCTAATTAGTTAAACATGTGGTAATTACCCATTTCATGATATGGAGAGTGTGAGGTGATTACCCTTTTTGTATGTATGACTTCCAAGGCAAGGGGTGATTACCCTTTAGCCTTTAAAATGATATAGAGATGAATACCTATATCTTATTATGTTGGACATGGAGGTGATTACCTATGATCCTTATTAAGTGAAGTGGAGGCGAATACCTACATTACACCCTAAAGTGGATATGAAGGTGAATACATATATCTTACTAAAATAGATATAGAGGTGAATACCTATATCTTATTAAAATGAACATGGAGGCAAATACCTATGATTCATTAAAATGAACATGGAGGCAAATACCTATGATTCATTAAAAGGAACATGGAGGTGAATACCTATGATTCCATGATATGTATGACTAGAGGTGATTCCCCTTGTCTTTATGGTTCCATGATATGTAGGACTAGAGGTGATTCCCCTTGTCTTTATGATTCCATGATATGTATGACTAGAGGTGATTCCCCTTCTCTTTATGATTCCATGATATGTATGACTTGAGGTGATTACCCTTGTCCTTTATGATGAGCTAAGTATGATATCAAAGAGATGACCAATATTCATAAAAGCCTAAAGTGGTACTTAGTATGGATAGGATTATGGGGTCTTATCCATACATTGCACAAGTATGACTTGAAGCTAATTATGAAGTGTTTCTCTTATATGATGTATGCTTAGATTGGATTGTTGTTATAGTTGCCTTCCTTGCTATGTTGACAAAAGGTGATAGATTCCCTTGTCTATAATATTTAAGCTAAGGATAAGACTATCAGATGATGAGTGTGATTATGATGGCTAAAGGGAATACTTAGCATGGATGGGATTATGGGGTCTTATCCATGCATTCCACAAGTATACTTGGAGGTTACTTATGAAATGGTTCTCTTATGGTATGAAGATCTAAGTATGGACTATGTATATGAGTTATGCTTTATGATGACTAATGCTTATATTATGTCTATGTTGGAGATTGTGCTATGATTATGTTATTATCTCTTATGTTTATGACTTATGTATTATGATGGCTAACATTTTGTTATGCTTCTATGACGATGGACCATGGTCAAGACGATGGGTTGTCCAACACGACCGTCGTTCGTGGTCAGAAACCTCTTTTTTGGTCCAGTGAACCACGGGCCCCAAACCACATACCGTGGTCTGACCAATGGTCCATTGGCCAAGCCGTCGTTTCATGTCCTGTGAAGATTTTGGGTTGACCAGTCCACAAACCACACTATAGTCCATGGTCCTATCCACAGGTCCTGGTTGCCCTAAATGGTTGGCACCTGCAACTTCTTGAAATCTTTCTTATTACCCTTTTTTGAATCCGGGGTGTTACAGAAAGTGTCACTTTGTATAATTACACAAGGGAAGTCTGAGTACTTGTTAGTGCAGTCATTTTTCTTACTTCCACTGCAATATTTTAGGCCTAGGGCCACACTAATTTTGGACAACGTTTTTAAAGTGTTGCCTAAAATACTTTAGGGGACGCTTTTAAAGCATAACCCAAGTTTTTAACTATTAGCTATGATACTATTGGCAACACTTGTAAAGTGTACTCTTTAATGGTGTAAGCTACACTTTATAAGCGTTGTGAAAGTATGATATAATTGGCAACAACTATTTACATATATGGCCACATTTTTAAAGTGTCCTATTTTTATAATTGTAAAAACAACACATTACAAATGTGGCCTTAAAGTTTTCACTAAAATATTATATTCCCTCCAACATTTTAACTCTCTCTCCCATTCTTATTGAGCAAAAAAATATTTCATAAAACATTAAAATTTTATTTTCCCCTAAAAAGAAAATCGAGTTAAACTTCTCATAGAGCTTTTCTCGCTTTCTCATAGAACTGAGAAGTACTTCTGTGAAGAACATGATTTATCACGTAAAAATCACTAAAGAACAAGAAAAATCCTTTCTCACAGAACTGAAGAACAAGAAAATCTAGCTAGAGTGAAGAACACTGTTTATCAGGTAAGTCTTTCTTTTCCCCCAAATCTCTTAAGAACATAATTTTCTCATAGATCTGATAGACATACTTTCGTCAACTTTCTCACAGAATTAAAGAACGAATTTCATGATTTCACATTGAAGAGCTGAAGAGCTACTCGCTGAAGAACAGATTTAACGATTTCTTGTTGAAGACACCTCACAGATGAACACACCTCACTAAAATGCTTCGTCACATTGGAATGATTTTGTTGGAATAGGGTTTATCAGGTAAGAAATTCTATCTTTGAAAGTCTAAATTTTAGCTTTAGGGTTTTGATATTCTTATGTCTGGAAATACGATTTTTGTCAATTTTTAAGAGTCTAGCTCGTAGTTGTATTACCAACATCAGTTGATTAATCACTAAATAAGTATAAATTAGTAAGGAAAGCATACATTTCTGGGTGTATGGATAAATAGTAGTAAGAAGGTTCTTCATGTCTTTGAAAATTAAAATGTAACCCTCAAACTACTAGACTTCTTGTCTCCATATTTAGCAGAACAATGATTCTTCCATAGGTTCCAACAAATGACTAGAGGAAGACTTTGAATCATGAGGGGTACTAGCAGTGGTGAATGAGAAAACATTGTGCATAATAACATTGCTATGCACAATATTTTGAGGGGTGAGTGATCTTTCTATCTCTTGGCTGTGGTACTAGCAGAATGACATTATACATAATATTTTGAAATATTGACCAAGCCGAGGTACTTATTTTCTTGTCAATCTCCATTGAGAGTCAAAAACGGTATCTCAAAGTTAATGTTACCTAGGCTCTGGTATTATGTATTCATTATCTGTTCATGCCAGTTTGGTGTCAAAAAAGGTAGCTCAAAGTTGTTCTTCAAATTCCCCGTCAGCTTGTTAAGAGTTAAATAGTAGCTACTTCTTAAAGTTATTTCCATCAGTCTAACCCCCTGAGAAATTCTTGACAATTATGGGAAAGGGGAAGTTGAAATGAGGAGATACAAAATGAAAGAAGAATCCTAAGGGTGAAACTGGTAGATGCACAAGCCAAACTATATACGTTGCTTGGACTCTCCTTAAAAAAAATCTGGTGTGAGTAGGATCCTTGAGATGTAGTGCAATTTTGGAGGATCCGACATACGTAAACTATATTTTTGGAGATTTCATACACCACATCTAGAAAAGACTAATAACTTTTAACACAACAAAAGATTGATTCATATTATAAGTATTTTACCATTAGACGGCTATAAGCTGCCTCTTTTCATATTCCTCCTAGGCTTATCTTGAACACCAAGGACACTTGTATGATTTGACTTCTAGGACAAGTCACAAGTGGGATTTGAAATTTCTTTATAACTGTACTTTGCTTGACTAAAGACATAATAAGTAGACTATGAATATTTACTGTAAGGTTGTAATCACTACTGCCTAAAAATTAGTAATATACCCTATATCTGAGAGCCAGTTACTAATTAAGAAGCATGTGAAGATGAACCTAAAATATTTCTAAAATATATTAAGAATCACAATCCTTTTGTTCTTCCACTTACATCCTGCATCTCTGAGTGTAATTTAAATTTCTCTGTTTTCATTTTGGCTTACATTTTTTGGATATTTTCAATGTACATCTTACATTTTTACTTAAATAAACATATTAGGAAGACTCTAAAGAAGGTTACCATATACAAAAGCAAGCAGGTATTGAAAGTTTGAACTGCAAGGTTTATAACTCAAAAGAGCACTGCTTTGCTTGTTATTTCTCTCTTCTTTCTTTCTTTTATTACACTTTAGTGTCATAGTAACGTGCTTTAATTGTCTTTTATGCACTAGCGACGTGTGCTGATGCTTTTTCTGGTTAAAGGCTGTTTGAATTAATATATGTAAGTACTTTACTTGTGTCTCCTAACTTGCATCATCAATTGATGAGCATCTTTACACTTACGTTATGGTTTGTTTTTTATTGTGTAATATGGTTGGTTGGCTTAAGATCATTGCCCTACAATACCATTATCCAATTCATGGTTTGTCTTTGCAAAGATACTGATATTCCATACAATTATTTTTACTCTATATGGGACTGTCCTACAAAAACTTTGGTTTGTATGAAACTTGGAAAGCTAGATTGAGTTTCTTGTTGTCAGTCTGCGAGGTGTTGGTGAGTCACAATGTTTATGTTTCTTTTTGACATAGTTGGACTAGTTTCCTCTTAATTTGATAAGTTTCATGCCATTTTCACACAATTGAATTGTTCTTTATCCTCATTTATTTCTCAAACTAGACTGACATTAATTCATATTTGTGTTTTTGGTGAAAACTCTTGTGTAATTACACTAGGTTTGTTGTTGTTGCTTTGGTGAAAATTTTATGGGGCATCTATTGATGAGTGTAATAGTGGTCTTTCTATAATTAAAAAAAAGTGTGTAATATTTTTGTGTTTTCTTTTGGCTACACTTGATCCATAGGTTGTTGACTGCAGAGTTTGTGGTGCTCCCCACTCTTGCCTTTGCTTTGCCTTTGTGGAGTTCGCCGGTGAATGGAAGTTGGAGGGGCCTGAAGTTTTTCTTAGTACTACTAAACATTCAAAAGTCAAAACCAACTTATCATGTGGAATTAGTCCAACAGGCTCAACAAGAGGTTCACTTAGCCTTTGTGGAACAATATTAGGGTTCTCTCCTCTGAAGGTTCTACCATCAAAAATTGTTATTATGCCCGTGAATCCTACATTCCTTCCTAGGGTATGCACAGATCTGTGTCATTTTATTTATTTGTTTATGGATCATGTGGAAAAATAATTTTCTTATGGTTCTATCTCATCTTATAAAAGAAAGGTCTTGGAACTAAATGCTTAGTTTTCCATTATGTGTACATGCTATGTGCAGTCTGAGGATGAGCCTGAGATGTGTGCCAGGACATACCAATGGTTATTGGATCTAACCTTGTTCGATGCCTTGTTTGGTGCAACTACTATCCTAATTTGCAGGACCCCTCTTTGGAGTAGAGTGTATTGATCTAGTGTGATTGTGACTGCTACCTATCTTGGTATCTGCAGTAGAGTGTATTGATCTTGTGTGATTGTGACTCTGTCTTGCGGCTGCTACCTGTCTTGTGTGATATTGTATGTAGTAGAGTGTATTTTCTATAGTAGATTGCTACCTATAGGAATTCTAGGAGTTGTAAGATAGATTAAAGCTTCATCTAAAAGCTCCATGCTACACCAAAAGTAAAACAAAAAATGTTGTGAGCCTTTTATCTTTTGGATGTGATTGTTCTTATCTACAAAGCATCTCAAGTTCCTCTCTTTCCAAACTATCCATCTACAATTTTGTATAGTGTTTCACCATGTTATCTTTCTTCTATTTGAACCTGTCCTGATCTAGCTTCTCAAAATATCAGCAGTGTTGTTTAACAGGACCATTTGACTCCCAAAAAGTTCCAAAACAATTGCCAAATTTGGGTTGCACAATAAAGATGTTGTCTCCACTATTCCCGTTCCACAACACCCTCTATTTGCTTCCTCGAATCCTAATAATCAACAAAAATATGTTACAGTGTTGTATGCAGGATTTTTTATAGGCAATAGAGTTTATATGGAAAATTACCATGGTCTGATGAGGATTTGACCAGGTCATATAGGGGTTGGAAAATATCTAAGACAGCAATCTTAAGTCCAGGAAGTTGCGTTTGTAACTGTGTTGCAGCTTAATTCATTTTCTTGTTGAATTGTTGGGAATTTATATTGATCTTTGAAACACATCCACTTTCATGAAATGGACTACGAATTGATGTAGTAATTCTATAAGCCAACATCTTTGGCCTAAAGTGGACTACGAAATTCTAAAAGTTTTTTTGCCGTTAAATTTAGATATGTAAACTGTATTCTACAATCTGCAATTTGGAACCAGCAATCTTGAATTGTAATCTGTAATCTGGAATGGAGAACCTACAATCTGGAACTGTATTTTGTAATCTACAATAATCTGGAATCTAGAGCTGTAATCTGTAGTCTGCAATGATCTAAAATCTAGAACTGTAATTTGTAATCTGCAATAATATGTAATCTATAATTTGCATTCTGCAATGTGGAATCTAGAACCTGCAATCTGGAACTCATGTAATCTGTAATCTACAATAATTGGGAATCCAAAACTGTAATTTGGAACTCAAAAAACCTGCAATCTGCAATTTGCAATCTGGAACTGCTGCAATCTAGAATCTGGAACTTCTTGCCTCTTCTATAACATATTGCTGCAATCTAATTTGTTGTACATTTCAAATGTATAGGAAAATGGAGGTGATCAAATTTGAAGGGTCGCCACAAGTCAATTTGATCTCATTGAAGTGGATGATAAAAGAGTTTTTGAACTATTGAAAATGTTTGAATACATTACGTTTGATTTTGAGAAATATATTCATTGCTAGAATATATTGAACTATTGTAAGAGTACTTTTGAACAATTGAGTACACATTTTTAGAATATTGCTATAGAAGTATGTGTATGTACACAAGACATACTATCTTTTGAAGTTTATTATAAATCTATATATTTGAATTACTCATTAGCCAATTTAATGCTTGGGATTATTTATTGCAAAGCAATATTGGTGTTTTTTAATTAGAAATTGTGGCATATAAATATTTTATAGCCAAAACAATATTACCACACTTAAAGTGTAGTCATAGGGCTGTAAATTGTGGTATGCACATGGGCAAGGACTACACTTCAAAGTGTTGTCATACATTATATAGAAAAGGCAACACTTTAAAATCGTGGGCAATAAGGAAGCAAAGGCCACGCTTGAAAGTGTAGTTATATGAGATAGAAATGTTGCTATATGAGGTACTGGAAAGCGTGGCCTTTTTCACCTTTTAGCCTAGCTATTGTGGCAACACTTTTCAAGTGTTGCCAGAACTCAAAGGTTACACTTCTTTAGGCCACCCCTGGAAAATCATTGCATAAAGTCAAAAAGTGTGGCCTTGATCAAAGGCCACACTTTTTCATAGTTTAGGCCACACTTTTCTAGGGTGGTTGTAGACATAAAATATTGTAGTGTTCAATACTAAATCTTTGCCTCACAGGTACGATGGGAAAAGCAAGGTGAAAAATAGCAAAACTACACATCAGACCCCCTGCTTCTTCGAAACCAAGTTCTAGCAGTGAAGCACCCAATAACCTGTGAGTCTGAGTGGACACTACAATTGAACAACACTCGCCCTGAGTAACTTAATCTTGGATAGCTAGGGCAGTAGAACAACATGATACTACTCCTTCCCTGTCTAAAGAGGGAGGAGATGGTTTTGAGAGTGAGAAGGGGTCTGATGATCAACCCAGGCTTCAGGAAATGACCCACCTACTCATAAGGTTGAGGAAGAAGAAAGGGATAGCCAAGAGGACATCAACGCCAGTGATAATGATGGCATTGTTATGAAGTTTGTTTGAGAGAGGGAATCTAAAATTTTGGTCCAACAGCAACTCATTGAGATTATCCACAATACGTGGGCAATTCTTGGGTTACGAACTATTTTTGAATTTGGCATACTGTCCAAGTTCGTTGGCATAGGCTGGAGGCCCATATACCTGTAACAAGGATTGTTCAGACTAATTTGCAAGCTTTCTCGGAGATTTATGACCTATTCAAGAGGTATCACTTCGAGTGGATGACCAAAAAGCAGGGGCATTTTGGGATGCATTTAAACAGATAGTTCTACTCCTCATATGCTGCTTCTCAACTTAACTTTGAAACTACGGAAACATCAAAAAAGGGGAAGAAAGTAGCAACACTGAAGTTAGAACTAGTAGATGAAGTGTATATTCGTGGAGCAGGATGGATATTTCAAAGACAAAAAATAAAAATTTCTGCATGGTCTGGAATGCACTGCACCTATTGTAGTAGTTTTATATGTGTCACCATTCGGTGACAAGTGAGTTGGAGATGAGTGACCCAGTGCCTCGTGAGGGAATTACAAGATAGATTGTTTGGATCACAAATGATGGTCAGGAAACATCACGGGTAGCCAACCCAAAGTTGCACATCACAAAGACATCTTTGTCGTTTCCAACGAAAATCCAATGGGCGATAGTTCCTACACAGTTGCGGCCAATGGGAAATGATAACACCCTCTCACTATCCCAGGCTTCATTAATAGGTTATATCATTGTGGGTTATGTATTATATGTGGGTCGATTAATTGCTATAGAGATGAGGCATCGTGCCCTCAATGAAAGAGCAAGTCTTCCTTTCCTTTTTTGATCAGGAGACTATGCCAATATGCCCAAATACCGCCTAATAAGTTGGTGGATAGATACATTGAGGAAACTAAGTTCACTTCAGTTACTAAGATTAAAGATATGGCCAACCCACTATACGACAAACAAGCAGGTCCTGCAGCACCATTAGATGTGCTTCCACAAGTACTAATTGTGCTAGCACAAGGTGAGGGAGTCGCTAGTGAGTCTACTGAGATATCAACCCAGGCAACCCTGGGAGTCCAACCTTTGACAACACCACCTTCATTTGCTGCAGGTATATTTTTCTCTCTTCCTACTGAATTCTTTGAGATACTTTGTGGCAAAATAGTGGTAGACTAGAGCTATACTTGATCAGGTAATTGAGAAGCTACCACAAATGGTCCACAAGTTTGTGTTTGGGTCCACTTTTGGGACTTGTATTCTTTTAAGTAGTCGTGTACTTGTGTCCACCATGTCCTGGGACTAGATCTTTTGTTGATTTGTATATATTTCTATTGTTCCCTTTTTATGTTGTTGTCATTTGCATTGCTTTGTTTACCTTTTGTTGTTTGCTATTTCTACTCGACACGCATGTTACTTATTGTTCTCGAATACATATTGGCTTACCTACTAATGGGGTGCGGTAGGTGTCATCATGACTCGAGGTTTCGGATCGTGACAACCGATGTCCACCATGTTTTGGGATGGACCTTTTGTATCTTTTGTCCTCATTCGATACATGTATATATGTTGGTTTATATGATTCTATGTTATTATCTCTTTTAGTTGCCTCGTTTCTTATTTTTGTTGGTACTTCTACTTTCTAGGCTTGTTACGTGCATTCTAGACTAAAGGTTCGCTTACCAATTAGTGGGATTAAGTAGATGCCATCATGACTTGAGGTACATCCACTTTTGGGGGGCTTGACAAAAAAATTAATTTTTCTTACATAGAGAATGGAATAACTATTTTAGAAATGTCACAATTATATGATTATAGATGGTAAAATATTAAAAGCATATCTTATTTGTATGATTAATAAGGGTAAAAGTATTGAAATATTATCCAACTTACTAGATATTGTTTAAGAATCTAAAATGGTAACGGTATTATCAATTGATCATTTAACCTTAGGTGGTTACTACAAATGCCTAAATAAGAAATTATTGAGGATAATAACACTTTACTCTCTAAATAATTGCTATGTTTTGTAATGTAGGAAAGTCATACTTCTATGATTATGAATGGAAAAATATTAAAAGCATATCAAGTTTGAATGATTTAAAAGGTAAAAGTATTAAAATAGTATGCTATTGGACTAGATAATGTTTAGGAGTCTAAAATGGTGATGTCATTACCAATTGATCACTTTAGTCTTAGAAGATTATTCCGAATGCCTAAAATAGAAAATTATTTGTGATAATAACTTATTTATCTCTTAACTATAAATACATTTTTTTATTCTTTTAATATAGAAAATTCATATTTATATGGTTATGCATTGTAAAATATTAAAATCATATCATGTTTGTATGACTAAAATAGGTAAAAATATTAAAATAATATCATATTTGACCAGATACTATTTAGGAGTCTAAATGGTAATGTCATTAATATTTGACCATTAGTCTTAGACAATTACTCAAAGTACCTAAATAAGAAAATTATTGGGAGAAATTATACTATAATATCTCAATTATTAATAAAATTTAATTTTAGTCCTTTTATTGTATAATAGGCATATTTAACCTTTGATTAATTCAAATGTGTGTCTTTAATCCTCTTTTGTAGAAAATGTGTTATATTTGGGTTCTTCTAAAAAAAATTACCTTGAAATATGTAGTATCATTATAAGCTTAACATCACACATGATTAATTAAATGTTGGAATGATCAATAATTGATGAGTTAAAAAAGAACATTTGAAATAATTGAAGGTTTAATTTGTTTAGTCAAATAACACAAGAACTAAAATAAAAATTCATCGATAATTAATAATAGAAGTACTCTTGACTTCACACTACCATTAAGTTTGAGATATCCCCTAACAATACCAAAAACTTTAGTGCACCAGCTATATCTAACTTATAATATACTAGAGGTCGATATATTTGAAAATTTTGGACAATATTTTTCTGGAAACCCCTCTCCTTTTTTGTATTCGATTAGCTTAATTTTGAAATAATTTTTTCCAAAAAATAATAAAAATTTACAGGAAATAATTTATATTTTCAAGAATGAATTACTTTTGTTTACTAAGTTCTTGACTCATAGATCATGACTTATTTCAATCAGTAGAATAGTCTTAACCTTTAATTATAAAAATTATTATCAATCTATAAATTTCATACTTTTTTTCCTATGGATTGGACGACTAAAACATATTTAAAAATCCTTTTGAATATGATCCAAAAATATTTTCTAAGAATATACTAACATATTTATCATAGAGAAAGTTTTCAACCAAATATTATCGTGCCATAAGTTAATTATTTGCACTTTCTAACTCCAAAAATAATTATGTAAAATGCATTTTGATAATATAAAACTTTTATAGAAAAAATATAATATTTTTCTTGGAATCAGATTACAATAATTAGTTTATTAATATTTTAACAAAAATGTCTCAATAAACATAATATTTCTTGATAGTCACTAGTAGCAATTCATGATAGACATCTATAAAAGCTGTATACCTTTTCACATTTTATGTATTCTACTCCAAAGAGAGTGATTTTTATATTTGGGTATCAAATATGGATAGAAAGAGGGTTAGAGATACTAGAAACGATAGTGAAAATGTAAGAAACTCCCTTCTAGACAAAAGAGCAACAAGTTTATTTAAGAAAGAAAAAGAGTTTTCTATTTTATGTGATATAGATATTGCTATAATTATTTTTAGCCGAGGAGAAATCCAACCTATTATTTGAAAATCTACAAATCTTGCTAAGGAGGTATTAGTGAGGTATTCAAAATTTACTGAGGAAGAAAGAATTAAAAAGTTAATGAGACATGAAAATTATCTTTCAAAGAAGGTGAATGAGAAAGAAGAAAAAATTGAGAGAATAGCAAAAAATGAATGAGGAGAAGGAAATGAAAACCCTCTTCACTTGTGGAAGGAAAGAATATCGCTGAACTTACTGCTAGAGAAATCCAAGGTTTATTAAAGTTGTCTAATACTAAGATAGCTAAACTTCATGAGAGAAAGGAAAAAATCAATCAACAACATCAGTCTTCTCAACCACAAAATTCTCCCTCAAACTTCAAGTTCCCAAACAAAAATGCTACCCCATTACCAAATTCAATGGATGATTTGATCAATGACACATGGTTTGTTGAGACCATGTCTACTAACCACAATTACTTTTACATAGGGGATGGAAACAATATCGATTCTGCCCCAATTGAATGTGATGACATCAGTGCTGGAGATGATGGACATTCCAAGGACCTTGATTGATAGTCTAATGCTTGTGTTGTTCTATTATTATATTTTCTATTGGTCTTTAATAGTTTTTATTGATTTATTTCATTTTCAAATTTATTTTGTGATTTTGTATTTTTATTTCAGTTATTTATGAAGGTTCTATTTCTGTTGGAAAAGTGAACATATTTGTTTAGAAATTTGTTTATATTTGATATATATCGTATTTCATGTGCATGCTCAAGTATTAAAATTCTCACGTCACATTTAATTGTCCATGGATCATCATTTTAAAAAACTTAAGTATTTATAAACTATCCAAAACAATTATTCAGATCTAAAATATCACAATTTTCAGCTATAACTCTTTCTATTTTTTCGCTCTTATATATGTTCTTCTTATTCTTTAATCATTTTTTATTCTCACTCATTTTCTCTTCTATGAACTTTCTCTATTCTTATTTTTCATCCCCTTCATATCCTCTATCACTCCATATCTTTGAAATGGTTTTGGGCTTTAAGTTATTGACAGGGATGCCAAATTTGAATTGTTATAGTAGAGTTTTATTCAAGATGATGAAATTCTGATAGAGATAATGGATTTAAGTTGTTTGAATGAGTTTTAATGATTACTTATGAAAGAAATTTTTTTGTGGGAAGATTTGACAGGATAGATGGTGTTCCAAAGAAACTATAAAGTTGTTAGTAGCATCACGATAAAGACTTGATGATTATTCTAGTCTTTAAGCAATTGTTAGTTACTTGTTGAATTTGATATTTTCAATTGTTGAAAATACATTTTATCACTAGTTTTTAATGCATTATAACGAATAGCTGATATATTATTAGTGCATCTTTAATGTATAATATAAATACATACTTATAATATATTGAATACATAGAGTATATATTCGGTTATAGTTTGAACATAAGTTCTGAATTCATTGTCTAATCAATGTATTCATAATCCACTCTTTTTCAAATTATTTTCATTTTTAGTTGTTGGTAGATATGTATAGATTAGATTCGAGGATGTTTTGATGATAGAGGACTAATTGTGGTAGAAAAGGAGTATTGACAATAAAGATAACTGAAGAGACAAGGGTGCTCTTACTGAATTTCACTAAATTTGATTGTTTTATAATGTTGAAATTTGACAGATATAATGAATAAGAGGTCTAGAGAATTATTTGGGAGGGGGACGGATAAAAAATTATATTTAGGCTAATGTTGTTTTATAACTATACTATTGTAACACCATTGTATTAACCACATAAAACAAGATAAAGTCTGATGATATGGATCAACGAAGAAGCTCATCCCAATAACTCCAATCGATAGCATTAATTCTCAAATATTCCTTGCCAAACATGAGTACTGAGAATAGAATTTGCAAATGGAAGGTGAAAAAAGAATAGAGTGAGTAATGGAAACACTTGTACTCATCCATATGATCATAATAGAGTGAGCAAGGGAAACACAAGTACTCATTAGTATTATCAATCTATCCTAAACTAAAATGGTGTCACAACCCTCCATAAATCTACACTAGGCAAGCCAAACCAAAACTAAAAATGATAAGTAAAATAACTTAAAGTAAGACTACACGAAAGAAACATTGACAAGGAGTAGGGCACATAACATAGATATGTATATAGCGACGCAAAATATATTGAAATGGCCCAAAAGTGACGAAAAAAGACAAAATTGTACATAAGAACCAAAACCCTGACCTTATGTCACAGGCACAAAAGCATTTAACTACATAAATGGTGATACGCAATAATTCTGCCTAATCAAAATACAAAATACATAGATAGTACAACAGAAGGAAAAAGTATATCCGCGGACACAAAAAGCTCACCTCGATCGAACAATGACAGCCTTGAAAGATTTGGAATCAATGGGGGTGGCTCATATTAGGAGCTGCATCAAAAAAAGATGTTTAATTGAAGTATGAGTACCAAAATATGGGTACTCAGTAGGCATCATAGACTAACTAACATCAAATAGAAACTGTATAAATAAAAGAGACATGATAATACTAATGCTACAATTCAGTCGCTAACTAGAAACATTTCATCCACTACTGACAATGAAGATAATAAAATAATAAGCATTCGATATTCAAAATAAGTAAATCACAATTAGACACATAATGCAAGATGATGCAATGCACATGTGGGTAATGCATAAAAGTAGTCCCACAAAATCCATCTTGCCACCCAAAATGATCCCTCAGATTTGACAACTGGTGAAATACACAAAATATAACTCAAGAAAGTTACTCGAACTACATGGAATCAGTAAAAGGAATAAACTATTAATAGTTCTTTGGGCCACCCAGAATGCTTCCTCGAGCTGATCAGTATGATAGTAAAATAACCCATCCTTTAATCAAAATCCATAAAATTTCTTTGCTTAACATAAAATACCCATTCTGTGCAAAAATATTATAAAATTTGCATTTTTCCTCAAAATATTGAAATCTCCTATGTAAAACAATTAATTTTAAAGTAAATATCTCTTTAGACGAAATCCCTAGCTAATCGTGTAAATCCTTTCAAAAGTTTCAGTCTCCTCGAGTAAAACAATTAATATTCTCCCTTGGAGCCCAAAGCAAGTAAAAATAGTGACAAGACCATTAAAAGGTCTCAAATATAAGCTTCTGTCATTTCTAGCTCAAACCATGCCAAATACATATGGCGTGTATGTGAGTGCATACCAAACATAGTAAGTTTACTCACACTATAGTCACACCACACAATTAACAAGGTAGACTCCTGTCACAATATTGTCTTACTAACCTAGAACTACACATTGTAGTATTTTCTTATTTTCGGTTTTATTATAGTGGTTTGATGATTTAGCTCATTTTGTCTCTCCATTTTCATTTTCCTTATGTGTTTTAGAAGTCTTTTAAATGCTTGAGCTTTCATTGGCAATCATTCAAGGAGCGATTGTGTTCAATATTAATATCTTGGATAATAATCATGATGAGCATTGTGTTTAGTGTTGGTAACACAATAATAATTCTATGTAGCTGCACTTTAGAATTATCTTTATGAATCGTGTGTTGACAACCAACATTTTGATGTGAATCTTGCAATAAACATCGCGCGTAAGCTTTTGAAATTGTTAGGCTATACTCAATGAATGTGTTTGAAGTGTCCTATGTGGTAAGGTTTTACTTGAAAGCATGCTTGTTGAATCCTATAATTTTCCTTGTTACTCCAATCGTCTAGCTTTGGTGAATAGAAAAGAATGATCTAGGCAGAGATTTTGAGAGGAACCTAAATGTTCATACCCCTTTTTGTGACTACCATGTGAGGGTGTGCAACCATTTTTGCACCATTTGAGACTAAACCGTTTGTTGACAACCGTGTTGAAACCTCTTAAGCCAAATTACCCCTAACTGCTCACCCATAAATCCTTTTCGAAGCATTCATTTGTTTGAATAGCCAACTTAGGTGTCACAACACAAGTATACCCTAGATGTAACATGGCGTATAGAACACAACCCACTTAGCATACATTATACAAGATAATAGAAATAAAGATTTCGAAAGAAACAGTCTTATATCATAAAAGAGTTTAACAAAGAGGAAGTCTAACATAGTTTCAACAAGTCATCTGTTAAATAAAAAAGTGATTGGGATGTAACCCATAAACCACATACAAATTTCTGAAAATTGAAGTAAACAAAAGCATGTAAAAGTGTCTCGATCCTCAAAACATAAGGACTCACCAATCTTCGAATGCCAAGAGATCAACTATCCACGAGTATGAGAAGTAGGAGCATCAGACCCTACATTAGTGAAATAATGTAGTCACAAGTATGCATTAGTACATGGAATGTACTAAGTAAGATAGAAATGCATAAGAGTTGTGAAATCATTCTAAAAAGGGCTTTACATGACATGCAATGACCAATATAAATTAAAAGATAAAAAGGTTAGAAAACATAAGTCATAATTATGATCAATGCAAGTTTAACATCATTAAAAAATACTTGTGAGATACTATGAAAGTAACCTTAGCTCATTAATGCGGGATTTTTACAATTGATGTACCGCATATTTACGGTACGTTTGATGCTTTAAACTTGGAGTTTTGCATGCATATTAAGCATTTATTAGTAGATGTGATGGTGTTTTGCATGGATTTTTGCTAGAAATAGGTTTTGGAGTAACTTGTACTAAAATGTTGCAGCAATAACAATTTTTTGTGGTTGACGACTATACCTACAAGCCGTTGTTACTTCTACAAGCCATAGTTAGGAGTCGTGGTTTGAAATGCAGATTTCTAGAGCTAAGTGTAAAATTGGTCCAAATTTAGACCATATTCCTCGTGGGGTCGACCCTTACCTCTATAAGATTCATTATTTGACAACGACCACTTATAATTCTTTAGGTAAGTGTAATTTGGGCGTATCAAATTTTAGTGCCGTTGTCAGGAAATAAGGCTTTTAGTATAGACTAATTTTATTGGACTTTAGTGAATTATTTTCTGATTTATATTTTGTTTTGTTTTTGTATTCTATAGGTCTTATTTCCAGTGTATGCCAAGTACAAGGAATCAAGTCAATCTCTTGACCTCTTACAATCCTAAATTAAGAAGAACTTTGTAAATAATGGCCGAAAGAGGTCATAATCTTGGACTAAATAATGACCCAAATGGAGAGGATTGGGTTGGGGTGCATGGAGCTCAACGTCTTGAAATAGTGAAAGTGTTTAGAAACATTCACGATAAACCTCTTTTTGACAATGTGGCAAGAATCCACAACTAGCAAGCACTTGATGTGTGTGATAATTTCAGGGTTGATCATAATGATGTGGGATCAACGGGTGTTATAGTTGTTCCCCCATTACCATCTGGACTTATGTTTGTGGTTGCAAATAGTCTGATACAAATGCTTACATCTATAGGGTTATTTCATGGTTTTCCATTTGAAGACCCATATGCTCATCTGAGTAAAGTCATCAGTATGTGTAAGAGCAGTGTGGTGATGCCATACTTAGACATGGATGTGATTGGTTTGCGTGTGTTTCCCACTATCATTGACGGGTGATTCTATTATGTCACTATCTGATCAGCTCCCATATAACTTGTTTTCCACATGGCCATATTTGCATAGAGTGTTCCTAGAAAAATACTTCCCGTGTCAAAGAAGATAAAGCTCAAAGATAAACGTAACAACTTCATGGATATACATATGAGTAAGCTAGTGATTCTTGGGACAGATTTGCAGGTTTCATGAGAAGCATGTCGAACCACCGTATTGATGATGAATCGCTCAAGGAGTACTTTTATAGAAGGATGGATGAAAATGAGAAAGTTATACTAGATACTATTTCGAGAGGATTTTATTTGGCAAACATGTTTCAGGAGATTGATGAGAAAATTGAGAAGATGTCCAAGAATAATAAGGCATGGAGCACTAGAACATCTGCGACTACAAAGAGAACTTTCTTGATACAAGCTACACAAAATTAGTCCAATGATGATATTTGAGAAGAGATGGTACAGTTGAGAACAGAGGTTGGCATAGTATTGAAACATTTGAGTATAATTGATGAGAAAGTAAATGCAATGAACTATCATACTAAAGCACTACCGGCTAATTAGTATGTCTATGAGGAGGATACAAACCGTGTGAATGATCAGACGAGGGTTTCCATACCAATACCCAAACCCAAGTATCTAATCAGGTTAATTGGATACCAAGGTCAAGGAATCAAGGTTAGAACTACAGTAACTATAATCAAGAAGGGAACTATAATCATGTTGCAAATTATAATAGTGACAACAACTACGACATGAATATGTATAACAACAGAAAAATTAAGAGTGACCCTTATGTTCCACCAAGTAATCAAGATGGAGGATTGAGTTTGAATTGCATTGAGGATATGAAGGCTAAGATGATGAAAAAGTTTAACTCAACTGATGACAATGTGGAGGAAATATGTACTAATTTATAGAGATTTGGCAGAAGGTAGAGTCACATATTGTATCGAGAAAACAAATTAAGCAGTCGTTGATCCAATTATCTTCAAGTACAAATCCACGCCAACAAGGAACACTTCCCAGCAATACTATCCTAAATCCAAAAAATGATGAACACTGCATGTCAGTCACTACTAGGGGTGGAAAACATACTATTGACCCTCCTATGCCGATAGGGGTAGAAAGTATGAAAGAGGCAGAAGGGGATGAGTTGAGGTAGTGGAACAACAAAATGATCAAAATGAGAAGAAAGCTGAACTTACTCAAAAGATCATTCCAATGTCGAGACCTCTGCATCTCTTCCCACAAAGGTTGGTCAAGAAGACTGAAGAACGAAAGTATCACAAGTTCATATCCATGTTGAAGTATTTATCGAAAAATGTTCCTTTGATTGAAGTGCTAGAATAGATACCAAGCTATGGTAAGTTCATGAAAGACCTTGTGACCAAAAACAGGGCTATCAATTTTGAAAGTGATGATAAGTTGCAGCATTCTAGTGCCATTGCTACTAGATTGTTAATGTAAAAGAAGGAGGATCCCAGAGCTTTTACTATCATTTGTACCATTGGTATGCTACATTTTGCTAAGACCCTATGTGACTTGGGTGCTAGCATAAATCTAATGTCATTGTTTGTGTTCAAAAAGTTGGGCTTGGGAGCCCCCAAACCGACTGCAATGTGGTATCTTATGGTTGATCGGACAGTGAAGAAACTAATTGGGGTACTCTAAGATATTCTTGTTAAAGCTGAGGTATTCATATTTTCAGCATATTTTGTGAAATTAGACAGCGAGGTTGGTTTTGAGGTGCCTATCATCCTAGGAAGACTATTCCTTTCCATTGGCGTGCTTTAGTAGATATGAAAAGAGGGCAGATGAAGTTTTGATTGAACAATGAAGAGGTGACATTTAATATCTGCAAACCAATGAAACATCAAAATAACCTTAAATTAGTATCAGTTGTGAATTACAATGTTGAGGAGAACCCAGGTGCATCTATTGAGGAGAGATTAGGTGTTGAAGCATTAGTTGTTATGATCAAGAATTTTGTTGGAAAGGGCATTGATGAGTATGATGAGTTAGTTGCTGAACTTTATAGCATGGATTTCCATTGTCGCCCACCAAAGAAGTTGAATTTGGATCTCAAGAATTGAGAAACTCCGCCTGTAAAACTATCTATTGATAAGCCTCCAAAATTAGAGCTAAAGGCACTCCCATCTCATTTTTGGTATGTGTTCTTAGGTGAAGATAGCACTTTACCAGACACTATTGTTGCTGATTTGAACAAAGGGTAAGTAGATACATAGATATTGGTGTTAAAGCAGTTCAAAGGGGAAATAAGAGGGACTATTGCTAACATTATTGGTATTCCACCAGGTAATGTTCTCACAAGATTCAACTCATGCCTACTAGAAAACCAAGTATTGAGCACAAAAGAAGATTGAATCTATCACTGCAAGAAGTTTTGAACAAGGAGATTATCAACTGGTTAGATGTTGGGGTAGTGTATTCGATCACCAATAGTAATTGGTTGTGTCCATTTCAATGTACGCCAAAGAAGGAAGGAATCATTGTGGTTCCCAACACAAAGAATGAGCCTGTCCCAATGCGGTTTGTCATTGGTTGGAGGGTCTGCATGGATTACTGTAAATTGAATCCGTGGATAGAAAAATATCGCTTCCTAATGCCATTCATAGATCAAATGTTAGATTGTCTAGCTAGAAAGGGTTGGTACTTTTTTCTTGATGGGTATTTGTCTACAATCAGATCTCTATAGCTCTAAAAGACCAAGATAATACTACTTTCACTTGTCCTTATAGGATGTTTACTTTCAAAAGGATGTCATTCGGGTTGTGTAATGCACCGATGACGTTTCAGCAATGCATGATGTCTATATTTTCTAATATGGTGGAAGACACTATTGAGGTATTTATGGATGACATCTCTGTGGTTTGTGACTTGTTTGATGATTTCTTTGCACACTTGGGTGATTTTCTACAATGCTATTAAGAATGAAATCTAGTGTTAAAATAAGAGAAGTGTCACTTTATAGTAAAAGAGGGCATAGCTCTAAGCCATCAGATTTCACAAAAAGGCATCGAGGTTGATAGAGCAAATATCGAAGTGATTGAAAATTTGCCACCATCTATATCCATGAAAGGTGTTAGAAGTTTTCTTGGTCATGCTGGGTTATATAGCAGATTTATCAAAGATTTCTCAAAAAAACCATAGTGGAAGTTACTCAAAAAGGAGACAAAATTTAACTTTGATGATGCTTGTCTAAAAGCATTTGAGGGGTTGAAACAGAAGTTGACTTTTGCACTTATAATTATTTCAAAGGATTGGGGACAAGCGTTTGAAGTGATGTGTGATGCGAGTAGGGTGACACTTGTTGAGTATTGGGGTAAAGGCGAGAAAAGATTCTTCATCCCCTATATTGTGCGAGCAAAGCCCTGAATGTTGCTCAAAAGATTTAAACTATCTCTGAACAAGAATTGCTTACTATAGTCTTCACATTTGAAAAGTTTAAATTCTATTTTCTTGGCAATAAAGTCATTGTGCACATTCATTAGTCATTATTGAGGTATCTTATGGCAAAGAAGTATGCAAAACTGAGACTGGTTCAATGGGTGCTATTGTTGCAAAAAATTGATTTTGAGGTAAAATATAGAAAGGGAATGGAAAATCAAGTTCCTGATCACTTTTCTAGATTAGAGGAAGAGGCAATGTTGAAATTAGTTGATGGAGTTGAAATAGATGATACGTTCCTAGACGAACAGGTTTTGGCTGTATCTTTTTATCTTATCCCGTTGTTCGTTGTTTTTTCTAATGACTTGGCAAGTCATATGGTGCCTTTGGATTTGTCATTCCATCAAAGAAGGAAATTTATGTCTGATGTGAAAAGTTTTTTTGCGAAGAGCCTTATTTGTCTCGTGTCTGTGGTGACAGTATTATTCGTCGTTGTGTGCTTGAGGTTGAGATGATGAGTATATTTAAAGCTTACCATTCATCTCCTATTGGTGGCCATCATAGTGGTATTTGAAATGCTTGTAAGATCTTGTAGTGTGGGTATTATTGGCTTACTGTACACTAAGATACTTATGATTTCACCAAGTTTTGTGATCATTGTCAAAGAGAATGAGGTATTTCAAGGAAGCAAGAACTCTCGTTAACTCATATTCTAGTGATTGAATTTTTTGATATTTGGGGCCTTGACTTCATGCTTCTATTTGTGAGTTCGAATGGGATGAAGTACACACTTGTAGAGGTTGACTGTGTATCTAAATGGGTGGAAGTTGTTGTACTTTTAAACAATGAAGGAAAGAGTGTCACCATATTCCTGAAAATAGAATATCTTCTCCAGATTTGGTACACCAAGGGAAATTATCAGGGATGGAGGTTCTCACTTTTGTATTAAATTATTCAAGGTGTTGATTAAGAAGTATGGTGTTCATCACAGCATAGCAACTTCTTATCATCTGTGGTCTAATGGGCAAGTCGAAGTGTCAACTAGAGAAATTAAGCAAATCCTTAGACTGTGAATGCGAACAAAATTGATTGGTTGAGAAAGCTTTATGGTGATCTATGGGGCTATCGCACTGCATTTAATACTCTCATAATATGTATGTCTCCCTGCCAACTTGTGATGGGAAGTCTTGTCGCTTGCCTGTAAAGTTAGAGAATAAAGCGATGTGGGCACTCAAGAAGTTGAATCTAGATTGGGATGCCGCATCAAGTCAAATGTTGAATGAGTTGAATGAGCTTGATGAGTTTCTCCTAAAAGAATATGGAAGTCAAAACTTGTATAAGGAAAAGATGAAGAAGTACCATGATCAAAAGATCGAAAAGTGTGAATTTGTTCCTGGTTATTTGGTACTTCTATTTAATTCAAGGTTGTGATTGTTTCCTGGAAAGCTCAAGTCTAAGTGGATGGACCCATTCAGAGTTTTAGAAGTGTTCTCACACGGAGCGATTGAACTCGAGAATGAAGAAGGAACAAGATTCAAGGTAAGTGGTCAACATATCAAAATCTACTTAGGTCAACCAAAGGAGATAAAAATGGTCATATAAGAATGGGATTGATGAAGTCTGAGTAGTCAAGGAATCTACGTCGTGACGCGACGCCAAATCAAGAACTACTTGGGAGTCAACCTATGATATAATTAGCTAGTTTAACAGTACTCTAGTGATTTTTATGTTTGAAAGTTTTCTAGTGATGTTTATGTTTTTAAGTTTGATTTTTTGGCTAGATTATTTTACTCTAGGGGTTGTGTCCAAAAGGAGTCAAGAAAATGTAAAAGAAAGTCCTAATGTTTGCTACATGTGCAGAAAAGAAAGAAAAATCTGGGAAATTTTAAAGTGCAGAAGGTTCTACGATTTGGATCTATGGATCGTATGGCAACCTACAAACCATAGGTCTGATTCGTAGAATCTTGGTGTAAGGTAAGTCTTTTAGGACTGGTTCTACAGTTCCCATCTACGAGTCGGCATTCATTGAACGAACCAAAAATAACATCAGTAGAATTCAATGTCCAAATACAGCTACAGTTTTAAGTCTACGAGTGCACAGTACGAACCGTACAAACTTTGACGGTCCATAATCTACACTCATAGACCCAGGTATGTTTCCTAAATTTTGGCAAGTGTTGAGAAGAACGACAAAAGCCATCTATGGCTCGTAGGAATAACTACAGACCGTAGACGGTATTTTGTAGAACCTGTCTGTTTAATATTAATGACCCAACTTGCGACAATTCTAAATAAAATTCCCCAAATTCAAAGTAATCCCCCATTTCCTCCATTCCAACCGTTACAAACCGTTGCATCCTTCCATTTTCTCACCCTTTTACATCCAAATCACATCCATTACGATTCCTACTCTCATTATTCAATCCCTTCCTCCCATATTCTCCATTTCATCTTCTTTTCTTCTATTTCTCACAAATTTTCACTCCTCCAAAATCAAGGTTGTCGCGTGTCTGGGAAATTGTCGAATTAGTTATCTCATTCTAGGCGTTTAGGGAATGAAGAGCTCCACCAGATTCTAGGATTACTATTGAGTTATTGTGTTAATGGGTTTTAATGATTTTTGGGAAAAGGGTTCGAAATATATTCGAGTTTTGATCGAAATTGCTGTAACAATCCCAAACTTTAGACAGGACCTATTACCCCTAGACTATTTAATAATGTATTTTAAAGATATATAGGTGTCCACAAGCATCATTATAAATAGTAACTTGTCCAGTGGATACTTATATATCTTTAAAATACACTATTAAATAATGTAGGGAATAATAGGTCCTACCCAAAGTTTGGGATTCTTAAAGCAATTTCGGTTAAAGTTCGAATATATTTCAAATATTTTTCCCATGAATTTTTTTAAAAAAAACACTATTGGGTTATCTATTTGATTTTGATTTTTAATATTGATTTATTTTGTAAGCTGATAACCCATTAACACTATAATAAATATCAGCTAATTTAATTTTTCCTTTTTTAATGGTGAGCTATAGAGAGTAACGGCTATTCGGTCGAAAAAACAGAAGTATAAAAGGAGGCGGAATTCGATATTTTGGAATTTTAAGAACATATTTGGGAAACTGCTCATTGCCTTTGATTTCTTGGTGTTTAATCGATTTTGAGTCTTGCTTTGATTTCTCTTTCGCATAAATTGTCAACTATTTTCAATTTTACAAGCTGCCTATGGCGTACGACAACACCGGTGAGTTTTTGATTTTCTTTTCTTCTTTCTACTTTCATGTCTCAATTAGGGTTTTACAGAATCATCGTCTGCATTGTTCTGTTCTTCTCCTGAATTTTTTGATTAATTTTGAAGGAACTTTGTGTGGTGTTAATATGTCTTCAATTTTCTTGCTTTTAACAACTAATCTGTTTGAATTATTAGTTGCCTATTTAAGATTCATTTCTACTTGTTATTCTGCATCAAGATTTTTTGTTTTAGGCAGAATTACAAAGAAAAGAAAAGAAATCTCGAGGTAGAATTAAGAGTTTAAAGACTATGCATCTCGGGTTTCTAATCCGGTGGAGGAATTCAAATCTAAGTTTGGAATCTGTTGTAGGGGTGCACCTGCACCTGCACCTGCTGCAGTTTAAAATATTAGTTTCAGAGGTCTTTCGTTTGACAGAAACTGATCATTGTTGTTCTAGGCACAACGAGGTTCGTGAATTTTCTTTTGTCCATACATATGACATTATAATTATCGTTACTGTATGTATTTTAATCTGTAAACCTGCCAACTATTGCAGGAACCGATGAGGATCTTCCTCTGTCACATCGGAGTAGGAGACCAAGAGGTGGTGGCTTTGGTACTGGAAATGACAGAGCTGCTATGATGTTTGATGAAACTGACATGGAGGTGGAAATTCACCGACTTGAGCAAGAAGCATACAGTTCAGTTCTAAGAGCCTTTAAAGCTCAGGCTGATGCCATTACTTGGGTACAATTTTTTAGAATATGTTACTGAATCTAATATTTGATTTTGTTTGATCAGGCTTACATGGTTGCTAAATGAATGTGTTTTCTTCAGGAGAAGGAAAGTCTCATATCTGAATTAAGAAAAGAATTAAGATTGTCCAGTGAACACCATCGAGAATTTCTTGGTAGAGTCAATGAGGATGATGTTGTCCGAAGAATAAGGTTAGCTTTGTAGCTAACTCTTGTACCTCTAGTATTTTTCCGTGGTTTGTTCTGCAGTCAAGAGTCACTCTGACTACTTTTTTTAGGGAGTGGAGGATATCTGGTATGCGTGGTACTGGTCAAGCTGTTCATGATCAAATACCCAGTTCTTCTGTCTCAGTTTCACGTAGGAATCAAATCATAGCCCCATATTTACCTTCTCACTCCTTTTCTGGACCATCTCCTACTTTTCGTCCACCACCCACCACTGCGGCAAACCAGCCATCTACATCCACTGCCAATAGAGATCCTATGATGGATCCCAAGGTAAAAAAAAACATAAATCTGTAAGTCAGATATTGCTAAAAGATATGCAAGTTTAGCAGACACTTCTTGAATGATTCTCTGATTTTGAGTATTTTTCTTTAAACTTCACAGGACCAGACTATGCCTGGTGTGTCTTCAACAGAAATGCAGTATACTTCCTTGGGTCCATCTGGAAGAGGCCAATCCAGTAACCAGGTTTCTGAACCTGCCGAGCCAGTATCATTTGATCCATTGATTGGAAGGATAGTGAGAACTAAATGGCCTGATGACAATAATTTTTATGAAGCAGTCATAGCTGATTGTAATACAGCTGAGGTGTGCATGATTTCTTGATTGTAGATTACTAATTATTTAATAACTTCTTGTGATTGGTTTCTGAAGTCTCTTAATGCACATTGGCAGGGTAAACATGTTCTTGTTTATGATAGGGGTAGTGCAAATGAGATGTCGGAATGGGTCAACCTTAAAGAGGTAAGTTGATGCTATTTTATCCATGACCCAAAACATTTTTCTTTACTTTTTCGCATTCATAGTGTTTCTAAAATGGAAAAAAAAAACATAGAGAAAGCTGCAAAGCCCGTCAAGATGAATCATACATTTTATGCAAAATGCCAAAAATACAATATATGTTTTACCAATATCAAATTAATATTAAAATGACTGGTTTCAACATCAAGTATTTGCTATTGATGATATCTTTTCCAAAAAGATGATGTATTACAGAATGAACCAACAACATATTTTATTAGTAGGAGTACATTCAATAAGTTTGTGTTTCTCATATTAACAAGGTTTCATAGTGTTAATAAGTTCTTGATTTTACAATGATAATGGTATTTTCATGTAATGTTAAAGCTTGTTATTTTCGACATAACAAATGAAACAGCCTGATATCTTCTTCTTTTTTAATCTTTCTTGAATTTTTTTTTTAAAAATAAAGTACAAAACATAAATGCACCGAGGGGTGTGGCCAAGTAGTCAAGGAAGTGGTTAAGAACCCTGAGGTCTCAGTATCAAAACTCAGCGGACACAAAAAACACTAGGCGATTCTTCCCATCTGGAATTAGTCGTCTTGGTGGACAGAGTTAGCTAGAGTTAACTAGTACCTATTGCGAGTGGGAGGTGGCCGGTATCCCGTGGAATAAGCCCGAGGTGCACAAAATCTGGTTCGGACAACCACAGTTATCAAAAAAAAAAACAGTATGTTGAGTTGGATCATTGTTACACCTATGTCAAATCCTCCAAAAATGCAGTGACACAAACCCATCAACATTTTTAATGAGTCCGAACAAACAAAGAAAGAAAGCATATGTAAAGAATCCTAGTACACAAATAGCAAATGGTCTCTTTTTCATCTTTTTCTCTTTTCTTCCCATCATTAATCATATCAAAATAAGCCATTGATGCTTGCCAGACCACCTCGCTTCAATTACTTCACCCCATTAAGCAATAAAACTGATCGAATTTAACAACCCTGGCATGTTTATTGGCAAATCCATTTCCTATTTGCTTATTAGGTGTAGTGTGAAGAAAAATTGCTGTTTGATCTTTCAAGTTAGTTCATGCTATGTATCATTGGCTTGTAATGTGTGACTGGTGTTAGCATGATATTCATCTGCCGGTCTTGGACAGTCAGTGATAGGTTTCTGAAACATGCCTCGTGCTCCAATTTATTGCTTAAAAACTAGGAATCGCCTGATAGTCAACTCTGTATTAGCTTTTATTTATCATTTACTTATTGTTCTTAATTCTGGCATGTGTAGTCAGTTTTGTCTTCTATGATGCTTTAGTTTATTTTGAAGAGCTTCTTTAAGGTTTTAACTTATTTGTCTTCTTTGATAGATCTCTCCAGAGGATATCCAGTGGGAGGGTGAAGATCCTGGAATTTCTCATCATGGAAATAACAGTGAATCAAGGAGTGGACGTGATAGTGATC
Organism: Solanum bulbocastanum; assembly: GCA_037074985.1. NCBI lineage: Eukaryota > Viridiplantae > Streptophyta > Magnoliopsida > Solanales > Solanaceae > Solanum > Solanum bulbocastanum. Next base: position 15,211,450 of record CM073602.1, on the reverse strand, counting down.
CAGTTGCAGTTAGAGGCCTAGGTTTGACTATGCCTCAGTCTAAAACAGATTTTCCATCATCACATTATGGCATAGGAAAGAAGGGAGATGATGATATTGTGCTACTTCGCACTGATATGTTGATTAATGAGGTAAACAATAGTTTCATGCTACACACAAAGATATTACCTTTCTGCAACTGTTCATTGACTCGTGAGTGTGGTTAGGTGGAGAAGAGGATCTTTGATGCCTCTCATCCAGACCCTCTGGAGGTTGAGAAGGCAAAGGAAGTGCTGAAGGTTAGTGGCACCAATCTTTGTGGTGATTGTGTCCTGCTCACTCATTAATATCACAAGAAAGTTTTAATTGTTTTACATTATTCAGGATCATGAACAAGCACTTGTGGCAGCTATTTCAAGGCTTGATAAGATGATATCTGATGGAGATAGCAGTATGAACTGTGCTAAGTGATTTTCTATTTGTTTTTCATTTTAGGCTTCATCATATTTGGATTGGATAAACATTATGATGAGGTTTTCTTTTTTTCGGAGGGGGTGATGAGGATTAAATCTGTTGATACTAGTATACGACGGCTACTAAAACTGAATGCATATTGTAACCTTGGTTTTGTCAAGGATTTAAAAATTGGGTCTCAATGTGGATTGCGAGTCCTCTGAAACTACCATGTAACTCATGGTTACTTCAAGTCCTGCTTAAGATTTGACTTTTATGAATTTTGACTGTGCACTTCTGACCTTTTATCAGTTATTCCTCAAGTAACACATTTTCATCTAAATTAAACCACAAGTTATTTTTCACTTTCCAGCTATTACCAGTTAATGTCTCATGTGAAAATCTTCTTACAGGGATCAACTAAAAGTCCTTGGTCTTCGTTGAGACTGAATGCTAATGAAGTTCTCTTATTCTCTCCCAAAACCTTAATCATGAGGAACTTTCAGTAATGAGTCCAAGTGTGTAGAATTGTATGCATTTTGTTGAACGAGGACTGTTCATTGATTGTGTAGCTTATACTGTTGTCACTTTTTCTTTTTGCAACTAAAATCTATTGCTTTGATCCCAAAATCATGCATCCTCTGCCTTATAGCCTGTAACGTTCTGAATATTATTCCATTTGAAATGTGCTTAATGGTATATGACGATATTCAACTTAACTCACCGTAATCATGAGGAACTTTCAGTAGTGAGTCCAAGTGTGTAGGTTGTGTGCAACAAGGATTGTTCATTGGTTGTGTTGCTTATACTGTTGTCACTTTTTATTTTGCAAGTAAAATCTGTTGCCTTGATCCCAAAATCATGCATCCTCTGCCTTATAGCCTGTAACTTGCTGAATATTATCCCATTCGACATGTGCTTAATGGTATATCCCGATATTCAACTTAACTAACAGTAAACAACCAGCAGCACTTCATCCCATCATATTTAAGCTTCCTGCAAGTTGCACTCTTCATAATTCGTAAGGACCACAAAAACCCTAAAGCTAGACCAAAAACTGTTGAAACTAATATACTATATCTGAATGCCATTGTACTGCATTCCATTACCCTTGCTTTTAGTCAAGGACCTGAAAATTGGGTCTTAAGTAACTATCAGTGAGTGTCTCATGTGAAAATTCCTTCCCATGGAGATCTACTATTAGTTTTTGGCATTCATTGAGACTTAATTCTAATGTAGTTCTTTTCCCTTCACGCGAGACCTTTCATGTGAAACTTTCAGTAGTGAGTCCAAGTATGAGATTGTATGGATTGTGTTGAACAAGTGGTGCATATATCCCAAAGGTTTCAACGGTTGTGGTGCTTATACTGTCATACTGAAAGGAATCATGAATGTGATAGAATCACCCCAACAAGTATGAGATTGTATGGATTTTGTTGAACTTTCACTGCTTCTGGTGCTTAGAGTGTTACTTTTTTTTTTCTTTGCCTCCCACAATCTTTTGGTTGTGGAGTTCGTATTTTATTTATTACTCTTTTTGCTCCTATTTTATGATTACATGGTGTTGTTAACCACCAGTGTGTTTTGGTTATTACGTGTGGATAATATTTTTCTAAAAATGGTATTCCTAAAATTATATCTTTTGTAGGTAAATCATAATTATATATTTCATCTATCTTAAGTATCTTATCCCATATTTGTATTTTTATGTATTTTGCTTTATAATGTATTAGACTTCCTTCATTATTAAATCCTTTTACTATTATAGGTGTTTTTAGTTTTATCCATTTATCTTTTGGTAAACAGTTATATTTACATATGCTAACTTCTGCTCCTGTATCTATCATTGGTGTATAATATCTATTATAATATCCTTCTATTATTATTTTCATAAGTATGTGTATTTCATAATATTATTCTTTTTATTATTGTTGTTTTGTTGTTATAAGTAATAATTATGTGATTAGATTCTATTTTGTAAGGTTTTAATTCTTCTAACCATTTTAATCCAAATATAATATCTGCTTGTAAGGTTTCATTAATTTCTAATTTTATTTTCATGGGTATATCTGCTATTATTATTTCCTTGTCTATTTCTAATTGAGCTACTACAGTCTTTTGCTAAGTATCCTAATTTTCCACAATTATAACATTTACATTCACTTATACTTTTCTTTTTTCTGTATGGTCATTTAGTTTTGGTATAGTATCTTTTTCTTGGATTTTTGTATTTATGTTTCAATTTTTTATATTTTTTAAACCTTTTCTTTTTATATTTTTTATAATATTGGTCATTACATCCAAATTGTGGTGCTATCTTATCTTTACAACATGCTAAGTTTTTTCTTATAGTTTTTTCCATTTTTATTTCTTCTCTATATTTTTCACATATATTTGCATACCACTGTTTAACAAATTTTATTCTAGCTCCTAATTTCTGGGCCTAACTCAATTTATTGGACAGGTCTTGATGGATTTACAGCAGAGAAAAGCCCATTCCAGAACCCTAAAACAAGGGTGAGCAGATAAACATAAATGTATTTTGTGAACGCATTTGAGTTCATTAATTGTGTTCATAATTATTCCTAATTATACTCTCCTCCTACTTGTTAGTAGGAGTAATTGTTTTTGTAACTTCCATTCTATGTTAATCCCAATATGTTGACTCCATCCATTATTATCCATACATCATTCTCCAATTAACATTTACTCCATCGGGTATATGTTGCTCCATTCTATCTCGAAAGTTATTCAAATTATAATAATTTCAAATTTTTCAAAACTCGCGAACACATTGCTCGTTGTCCGATACATAACCAACGATACATGAATTATGTATCAGATAACTGATACATAACTATAAATCATATTTATACTGATTTAGGTTTGAAATAATTAAGGTATCCTCTAAATTACTTTCGGGTTCTATGACTGATGCTATGGAGTAGATAATAAATCTGTCATCTTTGATTCAAGATATATTCAACTTTGATTTGGCCAATAATTAATCAATATGTTTGTTTAAAAAAAAAATACTTGTTATCTTCTCATATTTTATTTTGTCATAATTACCACTTTCACACCTTCTTCAATTTCACCCTTAAAGTTAATTTGTTTAAGTACATTATAAGGTGAGTCTCAAATTCTTTGAGTAACAGAATTTTTGTATAAATTTACAGGTTCAAACCTTGTTTTCGGACATGTTGTTTTTGGGTCAATTTGTGTCACGACCAAAAATATACCGTGACATGGAATATAAGACTCAAAAGGTGCTACACAAATCACTTGACATGCATTGTACAAGAAATAAAGTAGAAAGCTTCATAGCAAAGGGTTTAACTTAAAAGCGAAAGTCTAATCATAGTCTTGACAAGTCAATCTAACACATCAAAAGAGTGCTTGGGACATAACCCACACACCACATACAAAGTATGAAAGTAAAGACATAAGAATTTTTTTTTTGTGGTCTTGCGTTTGGAGTATGAGGACTCACCAAATCGAGTAGCTAAGAAACTTGAATCTAGCCACGAGTGGGAAGAGGTTAAGGCTAATTGCAAGGAATTGGATAGAACCACTATATTGCTAGGATTGTATAGGGACAAGGAATGATGAATAGTATAGGGTAAGGTGGAAGTTGAGGCTAATTGCTGCTGTAATTTTTATTTTATTTTTTTGACAAAGTTGGAAAATAAAATGTGTTTGATCCAATGTCCCTATAGGCTTTATTGATATTTAGAAAGTGTTGATGGCCACTAAAATACATATTTAGCAGCAATCAAGCTATTACTGTTAATTAATTGTTGCTAAAGATAATTTTTAATGTAGTGTATCAGTGGCGGTGCTAGTGCATGTGCAGGTGTCGGTGTTGGTGCCAGTGCAAGTGATGGTGCTAGTGTAACATCGGGTGGCGGCGCCGGTGCAGCATTCGGCCTCAGGTAACATCAGTGGCAGCGATCAACAGTTGCGATGAACCAATAGTATTACTTGAGCTTCAGATATATTGTGTTGTATCTAAATATCCAGAAGAATCATTTGGTTTACCGGATCCTTCAGATGCAATTATATGCAGCTCCGAAGGCTGCTGCTTGGCAGACACTAGAGGACCAAGAACACCAAGTTCACCATCAACATTTGATGCTTAGATGGACAGATTGGGTGGTTCTGCCTCAGTTGGAGATTGAGGAGTTTTCTGTTGATGAAATTCTTGAAAAGTGGTGAGGTGCGAGTTGTATGAATCTGCAGAAAAATCATCACTACTAGGGACATAACGTAAGTCGGACTCACCAAATATTACATTCCTTGATATGAAATCTTTCGTATTTGAGGCTGATAACATTTGTATCCCTTCTGAAGTAAACTATATCTGATGAATTATGGTTGAAATTTGTTTTTATTCTATCCTTTGAAGTATGGAAAATAATGACACGCAAAAGCTTTCTAAGTATTGTAATCCGGTTCTTGGTCATATGTCTTGGAAAATGGAGATTGCACGCTCAAGGTAGAAGTAGGGATTCTGTTGAGAAAATATCCGGCAATCAGAAACTCTTCAACCCACAAAAAATATTGGGAAATCTGCACTAAATAACAAGGTTAGACCAGTTTCAACAAGTGGATGGACAGGAAATTTGTCGTTTGATTCCATTATGAGCCAAGTAATTTATGAACTCAAGACTAGTGAATTCTCCTCTCCCATCGCATTGAAAAATCTTAAGGGGTCGTTTGGTACAAAAATTAATAATGTAGGAATTAGTAATGCTGGGATTAGTGTTGCAATGATTAATAGTGCAGAGATTAGTAATGCATGAATTATTTTTACCAAGTGTTTGGTTTGTTGTTTCCACCTCATCTTGTGTTTGGATTAAAGCTTTATAAAAAGAACTTCTTTTCAATTATACCCTTGAATTATTATACAATTGGGTTAAGGTAAATAATTGTTGGACAATATTATTTTTTTTATGGCCTTCTAACTAGCTATGGGAAGAGCAATTTTGTTTTCATGTTTGCCTTTTTTCACTTAAATTATTTGAGGATAAATAATTGTCATGTTAGTAAATTGATCACTTACAAATTGTCAATTTTCAATTTAAAAAAAGATAAACTATCAACTTTTAAAATTGAAAAGACGGTAAACAATAGTAAAATTAAATAAACCATCTACATTTACACATAAAAATTGCAAGTTGTAATTTTAATATGTATTCAATTTTATAAATTGTTCAAAATATAAATAATTAGAAAACGTCATGTGGTGATATATTTGTCTTTTTAATTAGTTTTAAACAACTCACATTTCAAATATTGTATTAGTTTGTATTGGATTTATTTAGTAACAAACAACTCTCTCTAAATAATTTGTAAGCTAATTTATTTAAATAAATTTACTAGTATAAGTATAAAACATAAATCAAAAAAATAAATAAAATAATTTGAAGGATACTTTTGTCTTTACATGGACTTATCCCATGGTATTATATCTCATGTATTACTAATACCTCCAAATGGAAGGTATTAACAATACATCCTATAATACCATGTTGGAGGTATAACTAATCCATGGATTAGCTATACATAGACCCAATTTCCTACCAAACATGTTACTAAATAATACCATACATAATACATGAACTATTTGTTTTAATGCGGCCTACCAAACGACCCTTAAGTTTCTTAGAAAAACTAATTTTTGAATGACAATGAAGAAAGCTAAAAAGTCATATTCTTTTTGAGTGGATTAATCCATGTAAATTTTGTGCAGTCATCCATAAACTGCATAATATTTTATTCCTTGAGAAGATGCTACCGTGGCTAATCCCCATAAATCGCTATGTATCTTCACTATCGGTCGAGTTCCCTTTTATTCGACAATTTGAAAGGTAACTTACAATTTTTACCCATTTGATAACTAGTACAAATTAAAAACCTTTGTATGGGTGCTCCAATCGTTGATGCCATAGTGTATCTAAATTCACCTAAATTTTTGTAGTTGTCAATATTTAATATAAGTTTCCTCCCAAAGCGTACAAGCCACATCTTTCATGCTTACAACAAAATCCTTGTCAGTAAATTTTAGTGAGCATGCATTATCCTTCACAAATATACTGACATAAATAAGATTTGTCTTGAGTTTAGGCACAACAAACACATCTTTTAAGTGAAGGTTTTCCCAATATGTTTATCTCCGATGTGTGAAATCTAAAAAGTTTCTCACTTAATACCTATTTAATTCGACATGGGGAATTTTAATAGCTCCGGTTAGTTACTTGAACTTTTACCTTGTTAATGAAGTTTGATTCACCACATTGTAATCCTCTCCCCATTTCCTCTGCCCACTATCCTCAATTTTAAAAGAAAAAAAAGGTTGATCAGAGTTAAAGGATAACCATTTCAAATGAAGAATTAAACCAGTCAATACCAAATTATTTGAACCGATTGACTCATTACTTGAAACTGCAAAATTTAAAGCTACAAAAGTAGTTGCTTTGTGTAACTGTAAAGCCATATCTAAGTTAGCTTATCCACATTTATAAGTAGGTTAATACATGCATCATCTAGATCATATATTTGTAAGAGTATCGCTTTACTTGGTAGCATTGGTGTTACAAAGAAAAAGAAGAAGAACTTCAAGTCTATAAGGTGTAAAGAGTAGGAAATCGCAGTAGTAAATTGCTATAGAAATTTGAAAGTGAAGAAGAAGGTAGAAGTTTTCTTGAGTTCTATATATTTCTCTAGATGTTTCATTACATAAATACTATTTATAAATAAAGTGTGAAAGTTACAACCACATAATAAGAAAAATATATCACACCAAACTATGTGCATATGTGGCTCACTAACCATCACTCATTTAAATCAAAAGGCTTACCGACTACAAAATATCTACAACTAGGAGTTTCAACAGAAATGTTAATTTCCTAACATTCCTCCTTAAGATTTTTTTCATTGAAACTCCTTGCAACATCCTTTGCGACTCAAAATTCATAGTGCGAAGAGCCTTGGTCAGAATATCAGATTTTTCATCTTCACTGATGCAATGCACCAACTTAACTTCACCATTCTTCTTAGCATCACCTAAAGAATGAAACTTTATGTTGATATGCTTTGTTCTTCCATGTTGCACCGGATTTTCAGCCATTGCACTGGCTGATTTATTGTCCACATAGATCACTGTTGGTTCTTTTGGAAACAAATTTAATTCCAAAATGATCTTTCTTAACCAAATTGCATTATTTGTAACAGATGCAGTAAATGCAGTAGCCACATACTCGCTTCCATCAAAGATTGAGCTACAATATCTTGCTTCTTTGTGCTCCAAGAATAATTCTTGAACCAACTAAAAAATAGTAACCAAAACTGCTTTTGTAATCATCCAAACATCCACCCCAATCACTATCTGAATAGCCAATAAGAGCTCCATTCTCCACATTTCTGTAGTAGATTCAATATTAATTGTCCCTCTAATATACCTTAACTCCCTTTTACGGCTCCAAAATGCTTAGTGTTGGGACTTTACACATATCGAGATAACAAACTAGCAGCGAACATTATGTCTAGCCTAGAAGCTGTTAAATATAATAGGTTTCCAATAAGACTTCTATAAACTTTTGGATCCTCCCTCTCCTCGACATCATCCTTCATAAACTTTTCATTCACAACAAATGGAGTTGCAACAACTTTGCACTTGTAAAGCTTGAACCTTTTTGCATATTCAAGGCATACCTCTTTTGGGAAGCGAAAATTCCTTCACAAGATTAAGATATCTCCATTCCCAAGAAAAACTTCATTTCTCCTAGATCCAATATCTTGAAAACTTTTAGCATTTCCTTTTTAACTTCTTGAACAACAAGATAATTTTCACTTGTAAACATCATATCGTCGACATAAACTAATATCATAATCAACATCCCATTAACTTGCCTTTTGAAGTACAAAGTATAGGCTCATTTAGGCTTCTGTTGAAGTCTTGAAACAGCTACTATACCAAACTCTTGGAGCTTGTTTAAGACCATAGAGAGCCTTTTTAAGCTTGTACACCCTGTCTTTTTTACCTACAATTGTAAAACCTTCAAGTTGTTCAACATGAATGTCTTCCTCAAGCAATCCAATGAGAAATCCTGATTTGACATCCAAATGGAAGACTTTCCACTAGGATTGTGCTGCAACTAGAAATCTTACTTTCTCGTGCCATACAACAGGAGCAAATGTTTCTATAAAGTCCACTCCAGGCTACTGATAATAGCCTTTAACTACATGTCTAGCTTTATGCTTGAAGATGTAGCCATTTGGATTGAACTTTGTTTGATAGACCCATTTGAAACTAATAATGTTCTTCTCTTCTAGCCTATCAACCAACTCCTAAGTTACAACACCCCATATCCTAGAAAGACCAACCAACATATTTTTCAAAAGTTGCAGGTGGCACCGACGGGTACCACCTACAGACCGTATGTGGGGTTCGTGGTTGGCCACCTACAACCCCCTCCTAGAACTCCTAGAAAATTCAGCTAAGGGTCAACCTACACCAGGACCTACGAACTGTATGTCCGACCACGGTCCATGGTCCAGGGCCGTAGGTCAGACCCCCAGCTTCTAGTTCCCAGTCGCCAAACGAAGACCAACCAGAATGGACCGTCGGTTCATCCACGGTCTGTCGGTCCATCCACGATCCGTCGGTGGCCCCGACAACTTTTAAGTTAGGAATCGTTTGGTCTTTTCCCTATGTGTGGGGAACCTAAACTGTAACACCCCACTAGTAGAAAGACTTAGAGTTACAAAGAAACTTTTTTTTGGAAATAATCAAATTTGGAAAGTTTGACAAAGTTAAGCTAAGTATGAATTTGGGTCAACTTCAAACGACCATAACTCCTAGATCATGACGATTTCGGTGTGCTACAAGATACCATAGGAAGGATCTTTGAATTATGTTTCCAACGCCACCAAGTTTGCTCAGTTTCAAGTTCATATGAGGGAGACATGCCCATTTGAATTTGGGTTGTCTAGATAAGGAAAGTCAAAATCGTATTTTAGAAGGGTATTATGGCCTTTTCACCACTTAATTAATTAAATTCATTTTTGGTAATTAAGTTGGGGTCTCAACTGATTGGATTAAGTTTACTCTATTGAATATAAGTTAGGGTTTTGAGAGAATATAAAAGAAGAGGAGAAAAGAGAAGGAGAAGCAAGGAATCGCCAAGTACTTGAAGAATTGATTGCAGATTTCATCAAGGATTTGATCATTCGAGGTATGTGAGTTCACATAGCATTGGGTTCATTCACCCACATACCAAACATGTTTATTTCAGTATGATTTTCATCCTAGAAGATTGAGACTTTGATGTTCTTGAATTGCTTTCGTTCTTGAATTTTGGATGAGATTGAGGAGTTCTTGAGAGTTTAAGGTCAATTGTTAGAGTTGTTTTGAGTTAGATTACTGTGTACATATGCTGGGTATCTAAATCTAAAGAGGAATTGAGAAAAAGGATCGAATTTAGGCGAACTGGGGTTAGAAAATGAAGAAGGAACAAGTCAGGCAAATCTGGGTACTAGGTCTGTGACGTGGACCTATTCCTCAGGATTAACAAAATTTTCTCCACGTCACGGAGTGGTCACGAACTGTTTTGCCTCAAAAAATTATTTCGCAACCAAATATTTAAGTGCATCTCCACATCGCGAACTTGCTTTCAGACAATGATTTCTTGATCGTTTCTCATGTTTAACTATCTAAAAACACTCCTACACATCATGAGATATTTACTATCACAAATCAAAATCCTTGAATCCATAATTCAATTCAAGGAAAGTTAAGAGTCAAGTCAAGAGAAGTTAAGAATCAAGTCAAAAGAAGTTCATAGAGTTTTCCAAAGATCTTTTACAAACGTTTTAACTTTGTTTTAAGACTTGAGTTTTGAGTTGAGTAAAGAATAAATATTGAAGTTCATTTCTTCAAAAAGAGTATATCGGGACTATGTATTACCAAAGAGTAAATGTTTTTCACATTTAAGCAAGAAATGAAACTTTGATTTCCAAAAGAGCCTCTGAGCTAGTTTTTCAGTAAAGAGCCTTTGAGCTAGTTTTTCGGTAAAGAGCCTTTGAGCTAGTTTTTAAGTAAAGAGTCTTTGAGCTATTTTTTTAGTAAAAAGCCTTTGAGCTAGTTTTTCAGTAAAGAGTAAATGCTTCCACAATTAAGCAAAAGAGGAAACTTTGATTTCCAAGAGAGCCTTTGAGCTAAGTTTTGAGCAATTATCTCAAACCACAAAGTTATGTTTTTAAACATATTGAGCTAGTATATTTTGGGAGTAGTATTGAGCACCGATATGGGAGAGAGTTCAAACAACTCCCAGCCCCTATAAACCATGTAGCCACCATGGGTAGAAAAGGGTCATACTTTTTAGATGATTCCTTTGTGCTTTTTAGCATAGACTAGTGGATCCACTTAGTAGTCAGATTTTATACTCTCGGCAAGGTATAGGACGGCCTTTGCAGCGTGAGGCAAAACGGTGTATCATCACAATAGCTCTTAAGTGATGGTTGTTGGTTAGAGAAACTCCTATAGAAGTATTTTGTATTCTTATATACACAGAGTTACCTGTATTTTTATATACATTCTAGAGTTTATATTGTATCTTTGTGTACATACAAATTTCTATTATATTTCTAAATACACAGAGTTGTTATCCATGTCTTAAAAGCTTTTATTTATATTGCATTCATATTATTTCTTTATATTGAAATAAGTTAGGTTGAGTTGAGTTGAGCCCAAGTATGTTCTTTTAGCTCCTTTCAAGCTTATGTCTTGTTTAGTATCCCCTTGCATGCTCGTACATTCAATGTTCTGACGCCAATTGGCCTGCATCCTTTTAGAATACAGATACAAGTAATCAAGATCAACATCATGCGATTCGTTGATCAGTTGAGCATTCAGAGTTTTGTGGTGAGCCTCTTTGCTTTCCGTAGGATCCCTTTTTACATTGCTTTAGTAGTTTTCAATTGTTAGGATGATCGAGGGTCTTGTCCCGATATCCCTCCTAGTTTTAGAGGCTTTATAGATAAACATTTCGTTAGATCATTTGTCACTATTTTTTTATTGGCTTATGTTTTGAGACTTGAGTTGCCATCTTGGCTAGTTGAATGTTCTTTTAAGACATTATAAGTTTATTTCATGAGTTTATCATTTGAGACTATGTTCTTGTGTTTAAGTCTTCCGCTGAGTAGTAAGCTAGGCAAAGGGTTCTCTTGGGGCCAATAATGGTTCTCGAGTGTCTGTCCCGCCCTGGGTGTAGGCTCAAGGCGTGACAAACTTGGTATCAAATCACAGAGTTCAAGAGTCCTAAGGAGTCTATGAAGCCATGTCTGTAGAATCCTAGTTATCCATGTGAAGCGCGCCACATCTATAATTAGGAGGCTGCAACACTTGGGAACTATCTCACTTCATTCATACTCATTTCATGCACTATAGTGTATCTTTATAAAAGTTTCTTTCCAACTCGTGCTTGCGCGTGTCTTTCAGATCATGCCTCCAGGAAGAGCTATCAGAGGTCGTCCGACTAGAAGAAATGTTGAACCACATGAATAAGGGGTACCTAATGCACCAGAAGTGCAACCCCAAGGAGAGGTCACCAACGTCGAGTTTCGAGAAGCTATATGGATGTTAAGTCAAGTTATGACCAATTAGGTTGAACAGAGAGAGAATCGACAGGAAGTGGCTGATACTTCGAGGATCCGCGAGTTCTGAATTATGAATCCTTCAAGCTTTACTGGTTCAAGTGTTACTAAGGACCCAGAAAAATTTATTGAAGAGCTTCAGAAGGTCTTTGAGATTATGCATGTTGTTGATGCTGAGAGGGTAGAACTAGTTGCATACTAAATGAAGGGTATCGCAGAATCTGGTTTGACAAATGGAAGAAGAATTGAGGTGAGGGTGCACCACTTGTGTGTTGGGTTTTGCTTGAGGAGGCCTTTTTGGGGCGTTTCTTTCCCCGAGAGCTGAGAGAAGCAAAGGTATGAGAGTTCCTCAATCTTAAGTAGGATTCGTTGAGCGTTCATTGTACAGTCTGAAGTTCACACAACTTTCCCGCTATGCTCCGGAGATGGTTGCTGACATGAGGAGTGGGATGAGTTTATTCGTTGCTGGGTTGTCTCTCCTATCAAGTAAGGAAGGCAAGGAATCTATGCTGATAGGGGATATGGATAGCAAGGCTAACAATCTATGTGCAACAAGTTGAGAAGGACAAGTTAAGGAATAGAGAAGAGTTTGAGAATAAGAAGAATAAGACATCAGGGAATGAGTTCGAGCAGCAAAAGAGTAATGTGAACTGGTCTTCCTTCCAACAGAAACAAAAGGGACCTGCTCCATTATCTGCTAGTGCACCTGCACCAAAGAACAAAAATGAGTACAATAGTCAGAATTTCAGAGCTAAACTTGCCTATTCTCAGGGTAGTATGGCACAAAGGGGTAGTAAGCCTCCTGCATGTTCTAAGTGTGGTAGAAACCACTCAGGGATGTGTCACGACACAAGTCTAGGCCCCGGATGTGACACGACATACTCGACCCCGAAGGGCCTCATAACATTCATTCATCCCATTGATAATAGAAATTGTATAGAATTAAAACTTTTTATTTAAAACCATATGAATCAAAATATGCTAAACATTTAAAACGTTGCAGCAGAAATCTACTTGTCTCACATGGCCATCTTAATACAATCTAAGAAAAAGCAACATAAGTAAGGTCACAACCCTTTTATACTTGGAAAGTCTAGAAAGGGTCTAATATAAAGAAGTTGAACAAAACATAAAACTTCTAAAACGTGTCCCCGAATGATGAGGAAATACCACTCTAACTTAGGAGTCTCAGTCCAAGTTTTCACTAGAACTAGCAAGTCACTTGCCGGAACCTACACTTGTTGACATAGAGAGGAAATATGGAATTAGTATACAAAATATACTAAGTATGATAACCATGGGAAAACATGCTAAAACGGAAATTTTGGTTTGGAAACCATGCATGATACCAATTTCAAGATATTTCATGAACATAAGAATAAGAGGCATCAAATATAAGTATTACCAACAACCAAGTCATTATCGTCACATTTCCATCCAAGGTGAACTTACCATTCTCCTCATGCCCCTTAAATGTCAAGACACAATACAAGAACATATACCTCAAGCAAGGCATCTCAATCATCTTAAGGTCCCTATCTATAAAAGCCCTATGACACACTTAAGTAAGATATGAAGTGGCATCCTATACTACCTCTTCACACCACACCTAAGTGTTCCTGTAGGCCACCATAGATAAGACTCCTTGCATTTCAACATATCATGCTAAACAACTTATATCACCAACTCAAGTGAAACATGCTTCATATTATTTGGTCAACTACGAAATACATTATATCATGGTAGACATGCATAGTTTCATATAGACATCCAAGACATACATCATACCATGTAAACATAAAGGTAACATGCTTCATTTGTTCATTTGGAACACATTCTTTCATTAGCAAGTAGAAAGTCTCACCATAGCCCTCTTGAAGCCTACTTGTGCAAATGCATGGATAACATCCCCTATTACTACCCACGCGTCATAGAACTTCTCAAGAAACCATAATGGGTACCTCACATGATGGGAATAAGCATTTAACCGACGTAGACTATGAGAGCTAAATCATAGAATTTGGTGTCATATAACCCTACACCGTAAAAGAGTGATCAACTTGCCTAGGGTCGATCAGTGATTAGCCTAATGGATCTACTAGCTATCCTATGTGGGCATATAGTTAAGGAATAAAGAGCTTGATATATGACTCTCTGGCTCAACTAACGTATGGGCATCTATCACAAGGGATTGCTACTAGATACCCCGCTCAATTATCGTGAGAGCATCCATCCCACTCAATGACCTTTCGGTGCTTAACCTTCATTCCAATAGAGTAGTTCATGTCATTAGTTCATTAAGGAAGAGAGATTATTACTAGATAACCCCGTCTCAACTAACGTATGGGTATCCATATCATTCAAACTTGCATAAGTCTTTAGGGGATAAAGATGGTTGCTAGATAACCCTGCCTCAACTATCGTATGGGCATCCATCTCCAAGTATTTCTACTAGATACCCCACCTTAACTATTGTATGGGCATCCATCCTCTCCCAACATTGGATAGCTCATAGATTCAAATATGAGAATAACTTTTCATATAAGAATCCCTTAACATGCTTTAGTGAAGAGTTGAGAATAACATTTCAAATCAACACATCATAACATTTCAAATCAACACATCATAACATTCATGATCATATAACTTCATCCATTCCTTCAAGAAAAGGAAACCTAAGTCTACCAATTCAAGATACATTAAAAAGGAAGAAAATCTTCCACATGCAAACATCTTCATTCATAAGTGCATAGTTGAGAATGCACTTTAAATACTAGCAGACTTGCATTCTAGGTATAGACCACACACACATTCTTCATATCATGTTTATACTTACATTTTTCATATCACATTCATGCATCTATTCTTCACAACTAGGGTAATAAGAAGACTTCTATCAATTTAACTACCATTATGTACATAGGAAGTAACCACCTCCACCATAAGTGGATCACACATCAATAGATCACATTTCTATATCAACATAAGCTAAATCATGAATTTGCCGTACAAGGCCATAATCAATACATAAGTACACAACAATAATGCTTTGTAATTAGGCATGCATAATCATATTACTTCAATAAACTCATTCAATTTAAGCATCTCATAATCACATGCTTGAACAATCCACAAACCCACTTCTTAGGGCACCATTCAAGACTTTAGGAAAACATGGGTTCTTTGAGAGGGTTTTTCATAAAACCACCATTCAACATCAATACAACCACACTACTTCATAACAAAGCCATTTAAAACAATAAAAGTTTGAACCCATGCTGAAGAGTGAAAGATCTAGGTTTTGAAGTTTTACAGGCTTTGAAAAACACTTTGATAGGACTCTAAAGTGAGAGCTAACCCTAGATAAAAATCCATCATACCTTAATCCAAAGAATCCACAAGATATTTGAGAAGAAACGACCTTGAAATCGCCAAACCCTAGCCTCTACTGCTCTCTTTTTCTTCTTCTCTAATGGAGGGTTTCTAGTGAGAGAACATTTGAGAGGAGATGGGTTTCGTTTAATTCTATTTGGAGGGACTTAAATGAAAGGTTTTTAGGTTATAATAAGGTTATATAGTTGCTAGGAAAATAATAGAATAGTATAGGGTCAATTTCAGAAAAGAACTACGGACCCTAAAGTTTGAACTTAAAATTTCTGCCCCTTGCCCGCTTAAGTTTGCCCTTTGGACACTTGGGCTCATCAAGTGCACTAGGCGATTCACCTAATGCACACTTGGTCCGCCCTTTGTTCCAGTGGCTCACTCAATGTGGATGTCCAACAGGCGATTAGAGGGGAAAAGGGTGACACACCAAGCAAGTCGGCGATCATGCACCTAGGTCGCCCTTTGGAAACTTGGGCTTCCCAAGTGCACTAGGCTACTCGCCAATTGTACACTTAGCTCGCCTATTTTTCGAGTAGGCTAGCTAGGTGGGCAGTCCACTAGGTGAGGTAGGGAGCCATTGGACGACCAAGTCTACCCATCACCAAAAGGTCCTAAACGAACCATACACCAACTCAGGGTCACATTAACCCCAAATGTTAAGGCTCTAGTTCATCCTATCATTTTCTGAGTTGTTGCTTTATCCCCCGCTTAGGAACATTCGTTCTCGACTGACATTTTAAACATTCAAAGAAGTAACAACTCAAAACTAGCGTGCCCATCAAACATTCACCATCATAATCCATGCACCAACTAAAAGAAACATCAAATTTATCTCAACATGTATTCATTGCATTCTACAAACTCATTAGGCACACATACTTCATCATTTCTTACTTTAAATGGAGGAACTACCTTCTCCGATCATAAGCATGCTCATTATAACAACATGAAGCCAAGATATTAAATTACTCTCAAAAGCATACATAGCCATGATCATACATTCACTTCTTGAATTCACAACAACTCATACTAATTGCACAACAGCATGAGGGAATATAGATCAATTAATCATTTTATCATTCTATCATAATCTCATCAAGAGCATGAATAACATAAGGAAACCATGCAACACATAATCATGCATGACTACAAAACATGAAATAAGTTACTAAGAAAACTAAGTCTCAAGCTTGAATAGGAAAAGAAGAAAGTGATAAGGATACTGGAATGCTTCACAACCTCATAATCAACATACTATCCCCCACTTAAGGAAGAAATCATACTCATACTAGGCTAACATGCACACAACATAAGGACCTCAACATCACATTCTAAATCAAAGGAATCCATCACTTACCGGTGTCTTCACCCGGATGACTTCCCTTACTCTCTTTAGCTTGAAGAATATAGAAACGATTCTTCTTTGGAGCATTAGGATCCGGTCTACTATAAGAAGCTTACGTTGCCTCTCTCCCTTTATCCATGAGTGTAGGACAATCTCTCATCATATTTCCCTTCTTTTAACACCCAAAGTAACCTTCCATACCGGCGAGACAATTACCCAAATGGCGTTTTCCACAATTAGCACATGTAGGCCTATCATAAGGAGAACTACCTCCACTTCCGCCTTGAGATTTAGGGTTAGACACCCCACCTTTGCTCACCATATAAGAATCATAGGAGGAATTTTTGTTGGTTGACCTCTTTTTGAACTTAGGTTGACCTTGATCATCGGATCTAGACCTTTTCAATTCCCTATTATTTTCTTGGAGCTTTTCATCCTCCATTTTCTTAACATAAGCCATAAAACGAGATATATCCATGTTATCATAAAGCATAGCCGAACGACATTCTTTTCTCACCAAGCTAGACACACCCGTCATGTACCTACTCATTTCATCTCTAGGATCCGCAACCATAGAAGGAGCATATTTAGACAACTCGGTGAACTTAAGAGAGTACTCCTCAACACCCATACCTCCTTGACGAAGGTTGATAAACTCTTCTACCTTTGCTTCCCTTTTATCCCTAGGAAAGAATCTACCAAGGAAAGCTCTCTTGAACACCTCCCAACTTATAGCACTCGCTTCTTCCTACCTATTCATCTTCCATTGAGTATGCCATACTTGTGCCACACCCTTCAACTGATAAGTGGCCAACTCCCCAGTAGTCACCCCCAGAGCATCTTCAATCTTATAAACCTCATATAGGAACTCTTGAGGGTCTTCACCCACTTGAGAGACAAAAAACTTAGGAGGATTCATTCTAGTGAAATCTCTTAGCCTCGAAGCCATAGTGCTCTCATTAGGGTTCTCATGAGCTCTAGCATCCCTAGTTACTTGAGCCATCAAAGCATGAGTCAAGGTTCGAAGAGCCTTCCTTATCTCCACAATAGTCATAGCCCATTTATCAATAGGAACTTGAGGACCTTGAAGGACTTCCTCATCTTAGGAAACTTGACCACCTAAAGGAACTTGATTACCTTGAGGAGCTTGATTCTCTAGAGGAGGAACTCCTTTATTCACACCCTCTGCTTCCACCCTCCTAGCGATATTCCTTCTTGTATTCATATCCTATAAACATAAGAGAAGGGCCAGGAAAAGGAAAACTATAGATCTAGCTCTAAGGCACCATAAGAGTATGAAGAAAGTGAAACATCCTAACGTCCTGTAACCTTCCGCTCATAGATGCGTCGCGACACACACCGATTAACAAGACTCTACTAGACGTGGCTTATTAGACGACATTCTAAAAGTACCATTCCAAAATCATTGCTCTGATACCATGTTTGTCACGACCCGAGTCTAGGTCTCGAATGCGACATGACATACTCGACCCCAAAGGGCCTCATACAAGCATCATAGAATTCATTCATCGTATAGATAATACAAATTGTACGAAATTAAAACTTTTTATTTAAAACCATACAAATCAAAACATGCTTAACATTTAAAACACTGCAGTGAAAATCTACTGGTCTCACATGGCCATCTTAATAAAATCTTAGAAAAACCGACATAAGTAGGGTCACAACCCTTTTACACTTGAAAAGTCTAGAAAGGGTCTAATATAAAGAAGTTGAACAAAACATAAAGCTTCTGAAATATGTCCCTGAATGATCAGGACATACCACTCTAACTTGGGAGTCTCAATCCAAGTCTTCACTAGAACTAGCAAGTCACTTGCCGGAACGTAAACTTGTAGACATAGAGAGGAAAATATGGAGTTAGTACACAAAATGTACGAAGTGTGATGACCATTTAAAAACATGCTAAAACGGACATTTTGGTTTGGAAACCATGCATGATACCAATTTCAAGACATTTCATGAACATAAGAATAAGAGGCATCAAATACAAGTATTACCAACAACCAAGTCATTATGATCACATTTCCATCCAAGGTGAACTTACCATTCTCTTCATGCCCCTTAAATGTCAATACACAATACAAGAACATATGCCTCAAGAAAGGCGTCTCAATCGTCTTAAGGTCCCTATCTATAATAGAACTAAGACACACTTAAGTAAGATATGAAGTGGCATCCCATACTACCTGTTCACACCATACGTAGGTGTTCCTGTAGGCCACTATAGATAAGACTCCTTGCATTTCAACATATCATGCTAAACAACTTATATCACTAACTAAAGTGAAACATGCTTCATATCATTTGGTCTACTACGACATACATTATATCATGGAAGACATGCATAATTTTATATAGACATGCGAAACATACATCATACCATATAAACATAAAGGTAACTTGTTTCATTTGTTCATTTGGAACACATTCTTTCATTAGGAAGTAGAGATTCTTACTATATCCCTCTTGAAGCCTACTCGTGCAAATGCATAGATAGCATCCCATATTACTACCCACGCGTCATAGAACTTCTCAAGAAACCATAATGGGTACCTCAGATGATGGGAATAAGCACTTAACCGACATAGACTATGAGAGCTAAATCATAGAATCTGGTGTCATATAACCCCACAATGTAAAAGGGTGATCAACTTGCCTAGGGTCGATCGGTGATTAGCCTAATGATTCTACTAGCTATCCTATGTATGCACATATTTAAGGGATAAAGACCTTGCTACATGACACCCTACCTCAACTAACATATGGGCATCCATCATAAGGTATTGCTACTAGATACCCCACCTCTAATGTCGTGAGATCATCCATCCCACTCAATGACCTCTCAGTGCTTAGCCTTCATTCCCATAGAGTAGTTCATGTCATTAGTTTATTAAGAAAGAGAGATTGTTACTAGATAACCCCACCTGAACTAACGTATGGGTATCCATCTCATTCCAACTTGCATAAGTCTTTTAGGGATAAAGATTGTTGCTAGATAACCTCGCCTCAACTATCCTATGGGCATCCATCTCCAAGGATTTCTACTAGATACCCCACCTCAATTATCGTATGGGCATCCATCCTCTCCCAAAATGAGGATAGCTCATAGATTCAAACATTAGAATAACCTTTCATATAAGAATCCCTTAACATGCTTTAGTGAAGAGTTGAGAATAACCTTTCAAATTAACACATCATAATATTCATGATCATATAACTTCATACATGCTTTCAAGATAAGGATACCTAAGTTTAACAATCCAAGATACATTGAAAAGGAATATAACCTTCCACATGCAAACATCTTCATTCATAAGTGCATAGTTGAGAATGTACTTTAAATACTAGCAGACTTGCATTCTAGGCATAGACCACACACACATTCTTCATATCATGCTTATACTTACACGTTTCATATCACATTCATGCATCTATCAAGTTAATTACCATTATGTACATAGGAAGTAACCACCTCCACCATAAGTGGATCAGACATTAATAAATCACATTTCTATATCAACATAAGCTAAATCAAGAATTTTTCTTACAAGGCCATAATCAATAAATCAGCACATACCAACAATGCTTCATAATTAGGCATGCATAATCATATTACTTCAATAAACTCATTGAATTTAAATATCTCATAATCACATGCTTGAACAATCCACAAACGCACTTCTTAGGGCTCAATTGAAGACTTTAGGAAAACATAGGTTCTTTGAGAGGGTTGTTCATAAAACCACCATTCAACATCAGTACAACCACATTACTTCATAACAAAGCCATTTAAAATAATAAAAGTTTGAACCCATGTTGATGTGTGAAAGATCTAGGTTTTGAAGTTTTGCATACTTTGAAAAACACTTTGATAGGACTCTAGGGTGAGATCTAACTCTAGATAAAAAGCCACCATACCTTAATACGAAGAATCCACAAGAAATTTGAGAAGAAATGACCTTGAAATCGCCAAACCCTAGTCTCTATTCCTCCCTTCTTCTTCTTCTCTAATGGAGGGTTTCTAGTGAGAGAAAATTTGAGAGGAAATGGGTTTCTTTTAATTCTATTTAGAGGGACTTAAATGAAAGTGTTTTAGGTCATAATAAGGTTATATAGTTTCTAGAAGAAGAATAGGATAGTATAGGGCCAATTTCGGAAAAGAACTAAGCACCCTAAAATTTTAACTTAAAATTTATGCCCCTTGCCTACTTGAGTTTGCCCTTTGGACACTTGGGCTCACCAAGTGCACTAGGTGATTCACCTAATGCACACTTGGTCTGCCCTTTGTTCCAGTGGCTCACTCAATGGGGATGTCCAGTGGGCGATTGGAGGGGAAAAGGGCGACACTCCAAGCAAGTCGGCGATCATGCACCTAGGTCGCCCTTTAGAAACTTGGGCTTACCATGTACACTAGGCGACTCGCCAAGTGCACACTTAGCTCACCTATTATTCCAGTAGTCTTACTAGGTGGGCTGTCCACTAGGCGAGGTGGGGAGCAATTGGGTGATTCGCCCATCCCATTGGGCGACCAAGGTTGCCCATCGCCAAAAGGTCCTAAACGGCCCATACACCAACTCAAGGTCACATTAACCCCAAAGTCAAGGCTCTAGTTCATCCTATCATTTTTTGAGTCATTACAGGATGTGTCATGTTGGCTCCACTGGTTGCTTCAAGTGTGGCTAGAACGGTCATTTTATGCGAGAGTGTCCAAAGAATAAATAGGGTAATAGTAATGGTGGCAATAGAGCCTAGTATTCTTCAGTTGCTCCACCAGACAGAGCTTCATCTAGAGGAGCTACTTCAGGGGCAGACAGAGGAGGAAACCATCTTTATGCTATCACTAGTAGGTAAGGGCAAGAGGATTCGCCAGATGTTGTCATTGGTATGATCCAAGTCATTAACTTTGATGTGTATGCTTTGCTAGATCTAGGAGTGAGTTTATCCTTTGTAACTCCTTATGTTGCAATAAATTTTTATATTCTTCCTAAAAAACTTAGTGAGCCCTTCAGTGTTTCTACACCTGTTGGTGAGTCTATTCTAGCAGAGAGCGTCTATCGTGATTGTATCATTTCTATCAATCACAAGAGCACCATGGCTGATTTAGTTAAGTTAGACATGGTAGATTTTGATGTTATTCTTGGTATGGACTGGCTTCATGTCCGTTATTCCTAATTTGATTGTAGAACTCGAGTTGTCAAGTTCTAGTTTCCTAATGAGCCAGTTATAGAGTGGAAAAGCAGTTCAACAATGCCAAAGGGTCATTTTATTTCGTACCTTAAGGAGAGAAAGTTAGTTTCCAAGGGGTGTGTCCATCACTTAGTCTAAGTTAATGATTCTAGTGTTGAGATACCTCCTATTCAGTTAGTTTTAGTAGTAAAAAAGTTTCTAGAAGTTTTTCTATATGATCTTCCCAGAGTCCCTCCTAAGGAGAAATAAAGTTCGGCATAGATACTCTTATGGTTCATCCTAATCTATTCCGCTATATAGGATGGCACTAACAAAGTTGAAAGAGTTGAAAGAGCAGTTGAAAGATCTCCTAGAGAAAGGTTTTGTTCGACCAAGTGTCTCACCTTGGGCCACTTCGATCTTGTTTGTGAGGAAGAAGGATGGTTCTCTTATAATATGTATAGATTACAGTCAGTTGAACAAGGTTACTATCAAGAATAAGTATCCTCTTTCGAGAATTGATGATCTCTTCAATCAACTTCAGGGTGCCACCTGTTTCTCTAAGATAGACCTCAGATCGGGCTACCATTAGTTAAGAGTAAGGGAATGTGATATTCCAAAGGCAGCTTTCAGGACCCGTTATGGTCTTTATAAATTTTTGGTCATGTTGTTCAGTTTAACTAATGCACCTACAGCGTTCATGGACCTTATGAATAAAGTATTCAATCTTTTTTTAGACATGTTTGTTATTATGTTCATTGATGACATACTAATCTATTCGAGGAATGAGGAAGATCATGCTAGCCATCTCAGAATAGTTCTCCAAACTCTAAAGGATAGAGAGTTGTATGCCAAGTTCTCTAAGTGTGAGTTCTGGCTTGAGTCTGTGGAATTCTTAGGCCACATCATTTTCGATGATGGAATTAGAGTTGATACTTAGAAAATTGAGGTAGTGCAGAATTGGCCTAGACCTACATCTCCAATTGATATTAAGAGTTTCTTGGGGTTGGCTAGATATTATAGAAGGTTCGTAGAGGGGGTCTCATCTATTTAGTCCCCTTTGACCAAGTTAACTCAAGAAACAGTGAAGTTTCAATGGTTTGAAGCTTGTGAGGAAAGCTTTCAGGAATTGAAAAAGAGGTTGACTACTGCCCCAGTATTGCCATTACCTGAAGGTAAGCAAGGCTTTGTTGTATATTGTGATGTGTCCAGAGTTGGTTTGGGTTGTATGTTAATGCAGAATGACAAAGTTATAGCTTATGCCTCTAGACAATTGAAAGTTCATGAGAAGAATTACCTGACCCATCATCTAGATTTGGCTGTCATAGTATTTGCTTTGAAAATATGGCGTCACTATCATTATAGTGTTCATGTAGATGTATTCACTGATCACAAGAGTTTTCCAATATGTATTTAGTCAGAAAAAGCTTAATCTTAGACAAAGAAGGTAGTTAGAGTTACTCAAAGATTATGACATGAGTATTCCTTATCACCCAAGTAAGGCTTATGTTGTTGTTGATGCCTTGAGTAGATTATTTATGGGTAGTACCACCCATTTTGAGGAAGATAAGAAAGATTTAGCAAAAGATGTGCATAGACTTGCATGATTAGGAGTTCGACTAATGGATTCCACTGAAGAAGGATAGTGTGATGAATGAGGTTGAATCATCATTAGTGTCAGAAGTAAAAGAGAAGCGAGACCAAGATCCTATTTTTCTTGAATTGAAGGTAAATGTTCATAAGCAAAAGTAATGGCTTTTGAACAAAAGGGAGATGGTGTATTGAGCTATCAAGGTAGGTTATGTGTACCAAGGGTGGATGAACTCCAAGAGAGGATCATGGAGGAAGCACATAGCTCCAGATATTCTTTCTATCCTGGTTCCACAAAGTTGTATCGTGACTTGAGGGAAGTGTATTGGTGGAATAGTATGAAGAAAAGTATTGTTAAGTTCGTTGCTAAATGCCCAAATTGTCAACAAATTAAAGTAGAGCACCAAATGTCTGGTGGTATGGCTCAGAATATAGAACTTCTAAAATGGAAGTGGGAGATGATCAATATGGATTTTGTTACAGTTTTACCAAGGTCTCGCAGGCAGCATGATTATATTTGGGTGTTTGAGCTAGGTGTAAGATGTTACGCCTTAGCCTTCTAAGTAATCTCATTCGAGGATGAATGCTACCAAAGGGTAGATATTGTAACACCCCTCTACTAGAAGACTTAGAATGATAAAGAAACCATTTTGGAAATAATCTAATTTGGAAAGTTTGACAAAGTTAAGCTAAGTATGAGTTTTGGGTCAACTTCAAATGACCATAACTCCTAGCTCAGGATGATTTAGGTGTGCTACAATATATCGTAGGAATGATCTTTGAATTATAATTCCAAAGTCACTGAGTTTGCTTATTTTGTGTTTGTATGAGGGAGATATGCCCATTTGAAGTTGGGCTGTCTAGATAAGCAAAGTTAAAACCGGATTTTAGAAGGGTATTATGGTTTTTTCACCACCCAATTAATTAAATTCATTTTTGGTAATTAAGTTAGGGTCTCAACTGACTGGATTCAGTTTATGCTATTGAATATAAGTTAGGGTATTGAGAGAAGATAAAAGAAGAAGAGAAAAGAGAAGGAAAAGCAAGGAATTGCCAAGTTCTTGAAGAATTGATTGCGGATTTCGTCAAGGATTTGATCCTACGAGGTATGTGAGTTCACATAGCATTGGGTTCGTTCACCCACGTGCCAAACATGTTTATTTCAGTATGATTTTCATCCTAAAAGATTGAGACTTTGATGTTCTTGAGTTGTATTCTTGAATTGCTTTTGTTCTTGAATTTGGGATGAGATTGAGGAGTTTTTGAGAGTTTAAGGTCTATTTTCAGAGTTGTTTTGAGTTAGATTCCCACGTACATATGTTGGGTATTTGAATATAAAAAGGAATTGTGAAAAAGAATCGAATTTAGGCGAATTGAGGTTAGAAAACAAAGAAGAAACAAGTGAGGCAAATTTGGGTATAAGGTCCACGATGTGGACATGTTCCTCAGGATTGACAAAATTTTCTCTGTGTCGCGGAGTGTTCATGGACCATTTTGCCTCAAAAAATCATTTTCGACCAAAAATTTAAATGTATCTCTGCATCGCAGACTTGCTTCTAGGCAGTGATTTCTTGATCGTTTCTCATGTTTAACTATCTAAAAACACTCCTAAACATCATAAGACATTTCCTATCACAAATCACAATCCTTGAATCCATAATTCAATTCAAGGAAAGTTAAGAGTCAAGTCAAGAGAAGTTAAGAGTCAAGTCAAAAGAAGTTCATAGAGTTTTCCAAAGATCTTTTACAAACGTTTTAACTTTTGTTTTAGAGTTTTGAGTTAAGTAAAGAGTAAAGATTGAAGTTCATTTCTTCAAAAAGAGTATATCGAGACTATGTATTCCCAAAGAGTAAATATTTTCACATTTAATCAAGAAAGGAAACTTTGATTTCACAAAGAGCCTTTGAGCTAGTTTTTCATTCAAGAGCCTTTAAGCTAGTTTATTAGTAAAGAGCCTTTCAGTTAGTTTTTCAGTAAAGAGCCTTTGAGCTAGTTTTTCAGTAAATAGTAAATGTTTTCATAATTAAGTAAGAGAGGAAACTTTGATTTTCAAGAGAGCCTTTGAGCTAAGTTTTGAGCAATTATCTCAAACCACAAAGTTATGGTTTTAAACATATTAAGCTAGTATATTTTGGAAGTAGTATTGAGCATCGATATGGGGGAGAGTTGAGACAACTCCCAGCCCCCATAAACCATGTAGCCACCACGGTAAGAAAAGGGTCATACTTGATAGATGATTCCTTAGTGCTTTTAAGCATAGACTAGTGGATCCACTTACTAGTCAGGTTCAATACCCTCGGCAAGGTATAGGACGGTCTTGGCAGCGTGAGGCAAAACATTGTATCATTACAATAGCCTTATGTGATGGTTGTCGGTTAGAGAAACTCCCACAGAAGTATTTTATAGTCTTATATACACAGAGCTACTTGTATTTTTATATACATTCGAGAGTTTATATTATATCTTAGCATACATACATAGTTACTATTGTATTTCTAAATACACAGAGTTGTTATCCTTGTTTTAAAAGATTTTCTTTATATTGCATTCATATTATTTCTTTATATTGAAATGAGTTAAGTTGATTTGAGCCCATGTATGTTCTTTTGTTTAAGTCATCCGCTGAGTAGTAAGCCAGGCCAAGGATTCCCTTGTAGCCAGCAATGGTTCTCGAGTGCCAGTTTCACCCAGGGTGTAGGCTCAGGGCATGACATAAACTCTGTCGTTTAACCCCAAAAATACGTAGTTTTGGTCAGTATTAGCCTAGTAACTTAATCAGAACTTACCCTAGTCAATTCATTCTCCAAAAATTTGATCAAACTAGAGAAAAAGAGGAGAAAGCATCGACCAAACCCCTCTGTAAGAATGCAACAAGTTTTCATCATTTTCAACCCTAAAATCAAAAGATTTCTCCGTGGAATACGTCACCAAGTATGTGGGATTTCACTGGTGGATTCATTTCATCCACTAGGTCCCTAGAATTCAGTCAGATTCTTGATTCTCGATATCATGTTTAGACCTAGGGTTTCTACAACCTTACAGAATTGTGGTGAATTAGTTGTTATAGTATTCCTAATTAGATTATCATGTTTTCGTGAAATTGTTGCTTAGTTCTTTGCATGAAATTCAGAACCCTTGTTGTGTAGATTCTCTTAGTTCATGAATTGCACTTGCTTGGTTAGTTAAACCGATATACATGCTCCAGTTACAAATGTTTAATTGTTAGTAGTTAAATGTTGCATTCTCAGATTTTGTATGTTAGAACATAGAACTATCCAGTAATTTCAGTTATGTTGTTTATACACATTCTAGTTGGGAGTAGGCTTAGACCGAGTTGGACTAGGGTTCAGCGTGCCCTCATAGTCCCAGAACTACGTGCCTCCGTAGGAGTATAAGTCCCATCTGCTTGGCATCAGATTGAGTGATCACGCCAGTCATGCCTTTATACCCCTGGCAAGGTATCTAGATAAGGCATATACATCAGACTCCACGTTTAGCTCACGTGGTTTTACATCGTCTATTAGTAGCTCCCACAGTCAGACTTCAGTCCATTTGACCAAGTTTTTAGTTACATTTTAGCATTTAGTCTCACTATTTCATGTTCAGAATTAGTACTTGGTCATTACATTTAGTTCAGTCTTCAGTATATTTCGGCATTTACATTCAATTCAAATTATGTTATTGCTCAGTATGCTTTGTTCAGTTATGTATTTTATTCAGCTATACTTTATATCATGCATGCTTAGAACATTCTAAGTACTAATGCATACTCTGCGCTATATCCTTTCTTGATGTAGGTTCAGGTACTTAGCATTCAGATCACGTATAGATCGGTTCCCGATCTTCAGTTCAGCAGGTTCAGTGATGAGTCCTCATACTTCGAGGACAATAGATATGTTTTACACTTTAGTCTTCTTCTTCAGTTTTCAATTTTGCTAGAGTTAGCTGGGGGCATGTCCTAACAATTATAGTTAGTTAGATGCTTTTTCAGACATAACATTAGATTCAGCTTTAGTTTCAAGTTTGATCTTCCAGTTGTTATTAAACTCGTAGTCTTTTTTATAAGCAGATTAGTAGTGGGTATTCCCCACTTTCAATTAATTATGGTTTTAAGCTTTTGCATAGTATCTCTATATTCAGTTGTATTTTAGTATGCTTATGGTATGTTAGCTTACGGTTAGCTTGGGGTCACTCGTGATCCTAGGTCCCGTGCTTACATCCAGAGGGTAGCCTCGGGGCGTGACACAAGTATTATTTGTATTAATCATGGAAAATTCCTGCTCTATTTTCGAAATCCAAACTTTGTGATTTGTTGCTTCTTCAAATAAGGATGGTTAAACAAGAGGAAATTGCATTCCTCATAAACTTCAGCTAGTTATTTGGTCTTCAAAACAAGAGAATGTGTAGTCAATTCAATATCTAAATTGTTTTTTTGTTCCAGCAATAGAACAAGAGGAAGTATCACTTTTTTGAAGATTTGGAGTTGCAACTAAAGTACTCCCACCTTGATTCTTCACTACAGTATCTCGATCCTAATCATAGTGGCTAGACTCATTTACTACATGATCTCTAATGAAAAACACCTTCTTGCTACTAACATTGTACACTTTGTATACTTTTGCAATTGTACTATAGCCCTATAGAACACACAATTTTGCCTTGCTATCTCATTTGCCTTTTTTAGCATCAGGAGCATATCATAGCACACCAAACCAAATACCTTCAAGTGTCTTGCAGACGGCCTGATACCCTTCCATGCTTCAAATGGTTTCATGTCTTGGACTTCTCTAGTTGGTAATATATTTAGCAAATAGACAACAATATTGACGTCTTCAACCCAAAAGTATTTACGCATATTCTTTTTTGCCAACATGCATCTTGACATCTCTATCACTGTTCTCTTTTTCCTCTCAGAAACCCTGTTTTTCGATGGAGTGTAGCTAACAATGAATTGTTGTTAGATACCCAAATATTTACAATACCTTCTAAAACGACACCAATTATATTGAGTTTCATTACCTGATATGATATTCTTCAGATGGCAGCCACTCTCCCTTTCTACCATAGCTTTGAATTCTTTGAAAACAGAAAAGACTTGGGATTTTCTACTAAGAAAGTAGACCCATGTCATTCGAGTTTGATCAATATCAACAAAAAGAAAATATGTGTTTCCGCTCAAAGATGTTGTCCTCATTGGTCCACATAAATCTGCATGAACCAACTCTAGCTTTTACTTATCCCTCTAAAGACTTCCTTTAGGAAAGGATCGTCTATGCATTTTACCAAATTGACATGACTCACAAACATCGCTACACATGTCAATTTTGAGTACTTCAAGCACCATACCCTTTGATTGCATATACACTAGTGAGCTAAGATTATAATGACCTAATCTTTTTGAAAGAGCAAGTATCGGTAGAATAGCATGAAATTGGAAAGGAATTGTCAATCATGCTAATTTTAGCTACTTCACATCCTTTAGGATCATAAATGACACAGTGTTTATCCTTAAAATTAAGAGAATACTTTTTATGAAGCAACTGAGCATCACTAAATAAGTTTTGAGTCTTTGGAACATAAAGAACATCACTAGTAATTTTCACACCTTCGTCAATAGGAAATTTTATTGACCCTCTACCGTGTGCTTCCACCAGTGCACAATTTCCATGCTTCACTTTTGTTCTATTAGATATGTCCAAGGTAATAACCAAATTTTTATCAACCACCATATGCCTTGGGAAAATAATCATCAACATACCATTTACATTGATCAACATGTGATGTGTATGAGGAAATAAAAACCTCCTCCTCTTATTTTCCAACTTGGTGATCATCTACGACATTCACTTGATGGGAAGACTGACCACTTTGATGTTGCTTTTTCCTACTATATTTTTCAATGTTCCCATACTTCTTACAATATCTACATTGAATTGGAGACCTTTTTCACTTCTGCCAACAACTCTTCTCTAAGTGTTTTGTCTTCTTACAAATGTCACGAGGTGGAAAATTTCCTTTCACTAATGAATCACTTTGGTTTCCACTAGATTTTACCTCTCCAGATTTATCCAACCAGACTTTTTTGCCTTCCTTATAATGCTTGAATGTATGCCTTTCTTGAAAGGAATCTTCTACTGTCCCTTCAGTTCGCATATGTAATTTGGAGATTAGTTCGGCTATTATAAGTGTAGTCAAGTCACAAGACTCTTCAATTGCTGAGATTTTTTTATTCAAACTTGTCTGGCAAGCTAACCAAGATCTTCTCTACAACTTTCGAATCTGCAAAGGTTTCACCAAGTACTCTTATTTTGTTCACAACCTCCATCAGCTTGGAAGAGTATTCTTTCACACTGTCTGAGTCATTCATCTTCGAAAGCTCAAAATCTCACTTCAAGGCTAAGAGTCTAACATATTTTACTCTACTGCTACATTCAAACTCTTCCTTTAGCTTATCCAAAGCCTCTTTTGTTGTTTCATAAGTCATAATCCTTGTAAACATCATGTCCGTAAGACTTGAATATATGCAGGTGAGAGCTCTTGGAGATATAGTCAACAATTCATTATACTTCTTAAATTCATTGAGAGTTGCATTTCTCAATGGCTAGACTATAGGTTCTAAATCTCAATAATTTCCTATAAGTTGAGAGACATTAGATAAGCCTTCATTTTGTTGACCCAAATGTGATAATTCTCTCTAGTAAAAATCGGAGGACCTATCATTGGTTGATTTTCAGGTGCCATGTATTTTTTTAGGAAGTAAATTCAAGTTAAAACAGAAAGTAGATGAGCCAAATAAATAAAATTTGATTCATATCCTTTAGGAAATAAGCTTTGATACCATGTTACAAAGAAAAAGAAGAAGAACTTCAAGTGTACAAGGTGTACACAATAGGCAATCACATTTGTAAATTGCTACAAAAATTTGAAAGTAAGGAAGAATCCTGAAGTTTTCTTGAGTTCTATATATTTTTCTAGATGTTTCATTACATAAGATCTATTTATAAATAAAGTGTGAGAGTTACAATCACATTATAAAAAAATTTCTCATACCGAGCTATGTATATGTGAAGCTCACTAACCACCACTCATTGTAAATCGAAAGGCTTATCTATTACAAAGTATATACAATCTAGGAGTTTCTAATGAAATCTTAATTTCCTAACAATTGGTCCTCCAAAATCACAAACTCTTCAAGTGGTTCATTGCTCCAGAGTCTTGATTTAAGTTATTTCAAGTCGATTCTACTTGAGTTTCACCATCTACAAAAGCAAACATCCTGTTTAACACAATTTCTCACAAGAAAAAAAAGCAAATTATTTAATTCTACGAGTATATCTAATACTTCCACAGTTTGAATTCATGTAAAGGATACCATCCTTGTGATCACCAATCGTCATTGAAGCAAGTTACTGGGATCTTCTTGTTGTGATTGATAGGAGTAATCCCATATGTTAAAACAAAAGAGTGTAGTATAATTTTTACTTCCACAAATATGACATGGGTTAGATTTAGGACTTTGTCTTTTCTTATAACCTCCATTTTAAGTTTTGGTATTTTGTTTTTGATTGTATGATCGTCCTCCTCTAGCCCTTTTTTTCCCTTGTCCACGGCAATGATTTCCACACCCGCATCCCTGTGAATTTTAGGTCACGAAGATCATGGATGGATCAATTGAAGTTGGTGCATCTTCCTTGTCTCCATTTCTCTCATTTCAAGTCCCTAAGAGCAATAACAAATTGATTAAATGTGGAATAATGGTTACTTAACATAACAATTTAATGGGTCTTATATTTTCTTCCAAGACCTCTAGAAAAATTAAAATATTTGCTATCTTTGTCTAAAGGTGTGTGTATAGCCATGAGGTTATCACAAATTCCTTTATATATTCATATATAGATTTTTTTCCCAACTTCACTTTCTGAAGTTGTTGTTTCATTTGAAACTCGTTATCATTGCTTGCTTGTAGATAAGTATCTTCAAGATAAGGTCATATTTGTTTTGTCAAAGTACATCATATGGTGAGGAACAATAATTCTTCCGTCATTGTTCCAGAAAGCCAACTCCAAACAAGAACGTCGTGTTCTTCCCAAGCAGTGAACTTGTGGTTGGAAATTTGTTCAACTTTCTAGTCTAATATGTTCGTGGATGTGGGGGGGGGGGGGGGGGGGGTTTCTCCTTTGATGATCAATCTTCAAGGTTTGCATTAATTGGAGGATTTGTGTCTTCCAAACTATGTAATTCGATGGCTTTAACTTAATAGAACAAATTTTATAAATTGATTGCATGGAGTGAAGATGGTGAAGGTCTAAAATAGTATTTTAGGATGAGACCATGTCTAGAGTATAGACAGAAATAGCTTTAGGATCATGTTAATCGAGCCTAAGTTACTAATACCGTAAAGAAAATAATAATACAAGAACTGTAAAATTATTTTAACTATTGCTTGAATGTTCATATCCTACAATGACATGGGTAATATACACACAATTATAAGAAGAGTCCTTCATGAACTTTGTCTTTATCTATACATGTATTGGTGTATAATAACTCTTTCAATGAGATATTGTGTTGGCTAAGGATTCACGACAAAGGATAATAAACAGTTATGAAGAGTCACACCATTCAAAAATTTGGTATATCCAAGCAAACTGAGTTTTTCATTACTTCTTATCCAATCTCTAAGAAGGGAATTAACAGTTGAGCCAACATTCAACTCTTGCATAGTTGTGAACCAAATTTAGAATTTATTCAAACAATAATTTTTTTAATACCGATTTCCCTCATGCTCAAAATGTTGAAATTGCACTGCTGCAATCTGCTCCCATTCCTCTAGGACCTCCAATTAACTCTTCAAAATCCAATTTTATTAATCATTGTAGTAGTGAGATGTGGTATGTGGGTTACTTGTCTAGCTTTGACTATATCAAACACTCTGTCACTCATACAAAAAATTCTCATCTCCACCGGTATCAGTGACGGTGCTGGTTCTAGTACAAGTGCCAGTATATTTTTGCAGTACCCACCTCTGTTAGTTTAGAAGGGTCAATTACTCAATTATAGTATGAAAATAAATTTAAAACCTTTTTCGATAACTTGATAGATTTTAATCCAAATCAAGAACCAAATGAGAATAATTTTGACTTGAATTTTGTCAAACATATAACACTTCATTTTATTTAGATTCTTGAATCGTAACGTAGTTTGTTTCTACAAGTTCACACACAATAATCATTTAAGTAGATGATAAAATGCTATGGAAAATTGAATTGGAACGTACCTTCATCCATAGTTGTTCAAGAGTCGTAGAAATCACAGTTGATCTTAGCATGAATCACGTTTGATCTAGCACTGACTTATAACTCAAAATATTTAAAACCCTAGAGTTTTCTCGCATATCCTATCACAGAAAGATGTCGGACAGCTAAAGTCACATTCATATTTATTGTTAGGCGAGACTCTTATACAAAACTTTAACCCTAGGGACTTCTCCATAAAAATACTATTTCTTTAGGGACTCTTAATTTATAGTTTCCTTCCATCGAGGAAGCTTCCCCTGATACATAATCAAAAATATTATGTTATATATCATATATTACTAAAAGTGGGAACAAAAAAAATTGAAAGTTGAATTACAATTTTAGCTCTACTATAAATCAAAATGTTATAAAATATTTAACTATTTAAATATTAAATTGTATCATTTAATAAAAATGTTAATGATTTTGGACTTACTTAGATTGATTTCTAATTAAATAACTAATTTAATAATATTTATCATCAATAATATGCTTGAATAAACTGAGATCATCCATTTGTGATGTTGATTTCTCTGTGCTTTGATATTTATTTATCGTTGTATTAATTGAATCTATTATTTCTTGCCCATGGATTTTTCCTTTGGGATATTTTTGAATCAATTTATTCCAAAACTTTGTATAAAAAGTTCTTTGCAGACATGGGAATCCTTCGGGGGTACTATTAACCTCTATAGACCATTTCATGATCCAAGGGATTGAGAATTCTATAAAAAAAAAAAAATACATTCATGACATTCCCTTGAAAAATATATTATCTTTTTTTGTAAACTTATGAGTTTAGGGGAGATGTCAACCCATTCAGAATATTCATTAATGTCATTATTAATGACAATAATACTTAATTCAAAATTACAAGAAAAAAAGTATTTTCTAAAAAACCAATTCTCTCTTCAAATATTTGGAGATCACCCAAATGAATTATGGAATAGAAAAAAGAATGTGGTCAGCCTTCCTTATGAGGACAGTTTTAATAATAGTAATATTCCCACTAAAGCTAGACCTTGCCAAATGAATTCTGAATATTTCGAATTATGCAAAAAGAAAAGTGATTCTTTGCTTCAAAACGGCTTAATAAGGCATTCTAAGTCCCATTGATCTTGTACAGCCTTTTATGTTAATAAACATGTTGAACAAGAAAGAGGTGCCCCCAGGTTAGTTATTAATTATAAACCCCTTAATAAATCTCTGAAATGGATTAGATATCCTATCCCAAATAAAAAGGATTTACTTGATAGAGTTTATGATGCGATTATTTTTTCTAAATTCGATTTAAAATCAGGATATTGGCAGATTTAGATTACTGAATCAGACATGTATAAAACTAGTTTTAATGTTCTTATGGAAAATTCGAATGGAACATTATGCCTTTTGATTTGAAAAATGCTCCATCAGAATTTTAAAAAATTATGAATGATATTTTCATACCTTATAACAATTTTATAATTGTTTATATAGATGATATATTAGTATTTTTCAAAACTATGGAAACACATTTTAAACATTTAGATTATTTTTAAAAAAATCATTTTTTCAAAACAGATTAGTTATTTCTAGTCCAAAAATGGCACTATTTCAAACAAATGTTAGATTTTTGGGTCATTATATTGAAAAGGGAAAAATTAGTCCTATAAACAGAAGTATTGAATTTGCTTCTAAATTTTCTAATATATTGGCTAAGAAGACTCAGCTGCAAAGATTTCTTGGAACCTCAACTATGTTGCCCTTTTATAAAGGATCTAGCCAAAGATACGGCCATCTTATATGATAGACTAAAAATAAATCCTCCGTCTTGGAATAATATTCATACTGAAGCCATTCACCAAATTAAGTCTAAGGTTAGGAACCTTCCTTTTCTTACATTAGCTAATCCAAATTGGTGAAAGACAGTTGAGAATGATGCTTCAGATATTGGGTATGGTGGTGTTTTAACACAATATTGCCCTGACAATAAACATGATTACATTGTTCAATTTTATTCTGGCTAATGGAATAGTAGTCAGAAAAACTATGCCACTATATCAAAAGAAATTTTAACTATTGTGAAGATGTAACGCCCCGAGACTACCCCCTAGACGTTTCATGGCGTACAAGACTCCGAAAAGTCTCATACAAGACTCTTAGCATTCATGACATTCAATACATAGAAATAGTGCAGAATTTAAAACTTTTCTTTTAAAAAAAACCCAACAATCGAAAACGTTAAAATAAGCGAAAGCCTATTGTCTCACATGGCCATCTAAAATAACATCTTGAAAACTAAAGTAGGGACATGGCCCTTTACAATCGAAAGACTATCAAATGTATATTACATGAAAGAAAAGAAACATCTAAACACTTGTCCTCGGTCTATGAGGACATACCACTTAGCCTTGGAGAATCTCAAATCCAAGCTTCTACTAGAGAGAGTTAAATCGAGTACCAATCCCTACACTTCATAAAGGTAAAGAATAAGGGTTAGCCCAATTAAGTACTAAGTATGATAGCCATGCAAAAACATGCTTAAAACGGACATTTCATTTGAAAGTCATGATATATGCCATTTTGAGAAAACTTCATAAACATAAGCATAAGAGGCATAATACAAGACATAATCAACATATAAACCATTACCTTCACATTAAGCCTTCACCTCAAATAACCCTCAAGTTATACTTTGTGCAATGTATGGATAGTGTCCCATAACACCATCCACACTAAAGTACCACCTTAAGGTTACCAAAAGTGATCTTACCATTCCACCTTTCCATCTTCACACAATACTCATACATAAGAGACATAAATATTACATAAGTCATATCAACACATAAAGACCATCACCTAGGGCAACTCTAAGTCATACTTGTGCAATTTATAAGTAGCATCCCATACTACTACTCACACTAAGTACTCCTTGAAGTCACCATAGACAAGGCACATTCATATACATTAAGTCATGTCAAGGAAGTAACTCATAATACAATCCAAGTATAGCATTCATCATTACATTAAATACATAAGTCAACATTCCCCATTAGCTTCATTAAAAACACCTTTATTCATTACACAATAAACCAACATTCTCCATTAGCATCATCATAAGAGCATATTCATTCATTTAACATTATAAAGGAACACACCATGACTACTCTCAAAGTCTACTTGTACAATGCATAGATGGCATCCCATACTACCACCGATACTAAGTATTACATTCTTTAGAAGCCATAGTTCTTTAACATTCTTTGCGGGGGTAATCCTTAACCAACATAGACCATGTGAGCAATTCATGGAATCCCGATGTCAGCCTCACCGGATAAGGGATTCCTACTTGCCTAAGGTAGGACCGTTCATTTAGCTTAGGTGGATCCACTAGCTATAAACCTATGTGGACACATAGTTATGGGATAAGGAGATTCCTACTAGATACCCATGCCTCACCTCACGTATCGGCATCTATCTCAAGAGATTGTTGCTAGATACCCCACCTCAACTCACATATGAGTATCCATCTCAATCAATATCCACTCGGTGCTTAGCATTATTCCCCATAGAGTATTTTACATTCATTGCTTTTATTCATTATTATGGGATAAGAGGTTGCTACTAGATACCCTGCCTCAATTCACATATGAGTATCCATCTCAACCAATTATTCATTCATTGGATATCTCATAGATTCAAAGATGAGAATAGCCTTTCAACTATGAATCCAATATTGTGAGAAAGTCCTCTCACAACATGTCATTATCATTCATTAGAGTACAATTGAGAATAACCTTTCAATCAACACATCATCATTAACATAATCATAGAAACTTTATTCATTAGTCATTCATGAGTGTGTGTATGTGAGAATAACCTTTCACATATAGCCTCATCATTCATAGGTGTTAATTTAGAAATAACATTCAATCATAACACAATTACATTCTAAACATGATCATAACACTTTCATTGAGACTTGAAATCACTTTTGAAATTGGCTCCTTGAAAGAAACTAAGTCAAGGATGAAGACTACCATACCTTTAATGGAAGAAATCCATGAAAATCCCTTGAAAAACTTGAAATCTTCACTTCTAATGGAGGTTTCTAGAGAGAGAACTTTTGAGAAGAGAGGTGGGTTTGTATTTGGGTTTTGAAATAATGAATTGAAAAATAGAGTTTAATACTTTTAATACTCTTAAAATAGAATAATTAACCTAAAATAACCGTCCCTCAACTTAATAGATCATAAAGGCAATTTACCAAAACACCTTTGCCTTAGTCGAACCCACTTTTACAATGATGGACCACAGACCTAATCCACGGGCAATGGATGGGTCCACAGACAGTCCTGGCTGTCCATGGTTCGTGGCTGGGGCTTGGTCTTGAAGGCCTTGACCTAAGGATCAAGACCACGAGGTGTGGATAGACCTACGCCCTGTAGGTCCCATCTGTGGTTCACCAAGTTGGGCTAGTTAGGGCAGTTTTGGGGAGGTTTAAGGGTTAGGCTTTAGGGTCCCCTCAAGGACTTGGTTTTTGGGGGGTTGTACCTTGACGTTTAAGCCCTAAACTTCTCAACCATAGCCCGGGCCATAATTCTACACCCTCAAACCTCAC
Source organism: Solanum bulbocastanum (assembly GCA_037074985.1). Classification (NCBI taxonomy): domain Eukaryota; kingdom Viridiplantae; phylum Streptophyta; class Magnoliopsida; order Solanales; family Solanaceae; genus Solanum; species Solanum bulbocastanum. The sequence continues at coordinate 15,173,954 of CM073602.1, read as the reverse complement.
ATCAAATCAAACACACACTAGTTAGGCTATAGTTTCACTTATTCGTTTTACGGGTCATTACATAATAGTGTTTTAAAATTTCAAGGAGACTTATATAATAATTTTTTTTTTGATAAAAACAGATTGTCAAGCTACTAAATTCATGTTTAATAAATACTATAAACATGATGTTTCAAAACAAATATTTGCTAGATGTCAGGCTTTATTAGCCCCATTTGATTTTGTATTCATTATAATAAAAGGTTCAGATAATAGTTTGCCTGATTTTGTTACAAGGGAATACATAAAACTAAACTTTCATCTTCATGATAGGATGAGGCTTTCGTGGCCCCCACCCTCAAGAAGGGGAAGAGGGAAAGCAGGAACCGAAAGAGGTAATATCCTAGCTCAACTTGGAAATCAAAGGTTGATAGCAGCAAATATTGCTTCTACCAATGATATTAATACAAATCATCCAATGTACAAGGAATTTTTGGATTTTATGCAATCCAAACAAGGAAAGCATGATATTCCTCAAACTTATTCCATAGTTCTCACAGATGAAGAGAACATAGAAATATTTGATCAAAATGATAAAAAAAGAAGTTATACTTCTTCTTGAAAAGAGTGATTTATGATGGAAAGATGACCCATGGCAAATAATGCATAGATATCTTGATTTAGTTTATTATACCACACATGCTTATAAGTACATGATGCATTATGAAATGATATGGTGAATTCCAGCATTTCTACCCGGCCAATACTAAAAAAGTTTATAACTTTTCAAAAATCATAATAAAAAGAGTTATAGCTCCAGAAGAATGGGGAATGAGCCCATTAAAAGAGAAGGATTATATCCATCCAGAGCAGAAAATGACAGTAAAATACAATTACTAGGACTACATGGATAGCTTTAATAAAGATTTGTTATATGAAAATGCTAATAAAAAGCATTATTGGTTTATAAAGATATGCTCACATGTTTTTAACCTACTTACTTCAAATTGATTTTGCCAATGGTGGACTTTATATAGTCCCTCGGTAAAGGTATTACTAGATCTTTACAAAGAATTATATTCTGAATGGGTTGATATCTCCCCAAAACTCATAAGTTTAGAAAAAGATAGTATATTTTTTAAGAGAATGTCATTAATGTATTTTTTTTTATAGAATTCTCAATCCCTTTGATCATGAAATGATCTATAGAGGTTAATAGTACCCCTGAAGTATGAAGTATTCCCATGTCTGCAAAGAACTTTTTATATAAAGTTTTGAAATAAATTGATTCAAAAAGATCCCGAAGGAAAAATCCATGGGCAAGAAATAATAGATTCAATTAATACAGCGATAAACAAATATCAAAGCACAGAGAAATCAACATCACAAATGGATGATCTCAGTCCATTCAAGAAGATTACAAGAAAGATTGAGAAGAAGAAAGGATTAATATCCAAATCATAAGCAATAGTTTTATACATGGAAGAAGTAAAAAGAGATTTAATGAGAAATCTCAACATAGATGCAAAGGATGATATATCCATGGCATCAACTAGCCATACTATTAATGATGAAGAATCATGAATGGCAGGAGAAGCACAAAGTGCTAATAGCAATGAAAAGATTGATATTGATACTCTTTTCCGATGACTTCAAGACCAAGTGGAAGAATCTTCCAGCAACACTGCCTGCAAAGACAAAGGAAAAGGAAAGGTGTAAAATAAAGAAGGTCCCACAAACAAAATAATTGGGGTAATAAAACAAAAAACATTAATAAAGTAGAAATAGGGCCATGATAATATGTTGGCCACGTTTTTAGTGGAAAGACCACGTTTGTTTGTCGGTCTTATCTTTTTCTTATTGGCCATTGTAAGTTGTGTAGGCCATCTTATCTTTTCATTTTAGAATTCCCGACCTCTATATATAAGGAGGTGAGATTTTCTTTAGGGAAACAAGTCTCAGAACCCCACTCTCTCCCTCTAGTCTTTTTCTACTTTCATTTGTAAATCTTGGAGTGTGTTTAATAATAAAATCCTTCAGTTTGGTGTATAATTCAGCGATAATCTTGAGTAGATTCCTACTTCAGGTATTGATTTATTTTATAGTATTTTTTATGTGCTCAGCCTAAATGATAGGCTAGGTTATTTGTGTTGAACTATAACACACTAAGTTACTATATGGCAATTATGTCTGTTGTTGAAACATATTGAACAGTTATACTAAGGTTAAGTTAAAATGATCCAAGCAGATTTTTGAAAGCCTGTCGAATAAGTCCGTTGGATTACCCGTTAGCTAGGAGGGCATTAGGGCAGACTCGGATAGTAGAAGCTTTCATTAATCTTGTCGGGATTGTTTATACTTATAAAGGCACCTTGATTAAAACTAGACGATCTGTTGAAACTATTGGTATCAGAGCCATGGACTTTTAGTAACTATATGTGGTATAGTTCTACACAGCTTTATTAACGAGTATGATAACGAGAAAATCTACTGTTAAAAACAGTAGAAAAGAAGAATATGATATACTCCAACATTTAGATCTACTTAATAAGTGGACTATTTCAAAAATACCTCCCAGGATTATATACCAAATGGGAACATTTGAGAAACTTGGCCTCAAACAAGTGGTTAAAACCACTAAGAAAACTCTCACTGTTGATAATGATCATCAAACTTTTAGATTGTTATCTGAAAATGATCTGACCCCTTATAGGGAAATTTACAGATTCATGCATATTGATTTGGTCCAGGTGGCATTTAAGCCCCTTACCCTAACAGGTCTACCAAAAAGCTTTATAGAAGCTCTAAGAGATGGTAGAAATCAAAATTGGAAGAAATCCTAAATAGGGACAATACAGACTAGTTTGGCTTATGGACCAGTTTATCCTAACTTACATATCTCTTTACAAGATGATAATTCATTAAGTTCTCTAATGCTTAATGTCAAACTTCATGGTTATGATTATATTCTGGAACTAAAGTTGTTTGCATTTGCTATAGAATCTATCATAAACTCCTTCATACTTTGAATCCAATGTGTAGAATGATTGCTTTTAAAAATGAAACTATTCTAATAGAAACTAATTTTGGTAAATCAAAGGTTATTACCAGAAGACCTATCCAGTGGGACGAGATTGATTTCCCACAAGAGTGGGTCATTGAAGGTACAACCCAACCAAAAAACAATATTAATAACGACGTTTCAGAAGTTGAACAGTTCAGTGATGGAACTGTTAAAATTAAATTTTCTGATCCTATGGCTATGCTTAATATAATTGATAATCATAACATGACCTCTAAGCTATCTAGATCTAACTCTTTATATATCTTTCTTGTTGATTATATTGTACGGACTCCCTCGAAAGCATCTACTTCTCAGATTAGAGAAAATTATAGATGTGACAATATTAAGATTGATAGAGATAATATTTTTAGGCTTATGCCCATGCCCAGTTCTGACGTAGACATAACTGAGTCTGAAATGAATTTTCTTGATGGACTCTCCACATAAATATTGTTTTATGATAAATGACAAACTAATTGATTTTAACTCGTTCAAATAATAGGGCCGGTAATCCATCTATAAACTTGGATTTCCAATGAGAGTTATTACACTCTGGAAACTCCATAACTTTACTTAGGAAAACATCTTTATAAAATCTGAAAGATGTGAGGGTCTTACACCTAAGGTTTTGGAGCATTGTTTTTATGGTCTCACTATTATCAGACCACCTACCTGAGAAATGTTCTATGATATTAAGAACAAGGGTATACACAGCATTCTAAGTAATATTCTATTCTCCTTCTTTCTTTACAGCTTGAAGAATCTTATCCCTTTGCTCAAGATTTAAATAATTATCCCACTAGCCTTTCAGTTGGCCAGTAAATCCTGCAGTTATTATATCAGCAATATATTTATCATTATTCTTATTTGCCTTATAGATAGTGTTGTACATAAGCATTCTATGTACCATTGTATAAATCTGTCTATCTGTATAACCATCTATGTTCCATTCATAGATTTCCTTCTCACTATAACTATTTGTGATAATGTGTTCATGTTCTTCTAAGAGCATATCCTGAGAAGTAGGTCTAGGATAATAGTACATCCTTTGGACCGGTTTTCTAGTATATTTTTCGGAGATTTTATTAATCTTATCATAAATCTTTTCTTTATAATCTTCTTCTCCTCCTGAAAATTTTTCAACACTCAAAGGCTTCATACCTAAACTTTTGAATTTCCTTTCTAAGAGTCTTTCAAGGTCCGAAAGGTTTTTTAACTTAAAATCTTCATTTTCTGGGGGAGGTTGGACGCTAGTATTAGCTATTTTCTCTTTTCCTTTAGTGTTGGAATTGACCTTAGAAAGTAATTTATCAATTCTAGCATGAATAGAAGTAATTTGCTCTCCTAATATGCTCATATAAATGTTAGCATAATTTTGTTGTTTGATCATAATATTAATATGCTGAGCAGTAATTAAAGCAGTATTATCTTCAAATAATTTTGTTAGAGCATTAAAATAGACAATTTTGTCATCTTTTTCAACTTGAATGGATTTTAAAGGGGAAAAAAAAATAGATTTAGTAATTTCTCCATTACTTAGTGTAAAATCTCTTTCTATCATAGAGATATAATTATGAACATGCTTGGTCATAAATCATGGAACAAAAACAATCAATACATTTTTCTTTGATTCAATAACATCTTTATAAAATTCTTCTTGAAAACATATGTGTTTTTCTTTATTAAAATTCTTAAAGAACCATTTTCTGAAAGGTTTCCATCTTGATTTCAAGAATTCTTTAGAATTTTTTTCTCTTGCCGGTGATCCCAGACTAATTGTAAAATAGTATCAACTTCAATACTGTTGATTTCTTCTTTTATAAAATTGACTTGTTGATTCTTTGAAATTAGTTTTGAAGATAGCTCATTAATCATTCTAGTAAATGGTTTAGTTATAAACTCAAGTGTAAAATTTTTTCCTTCCCATGTTCCCACAACTTTCTTATTATCCCAATAAGTTACAGGAAAAATATCATTTATAAAAGGAACTCCTAAAATGATCTGATTATTAGTATCTTGTACTAAAACAAAACTTTGAGCGATACAATTTTTTCCTTTACAAATAAAAGCATTGGGCAATTTATATTCTATACCCATTTTGCTGCCATTAGTAGATTTTAGGTTGTGAGTAGTTTTATGAAAATATCTAGATGGGATTAATCCTTCTTGTATGCAATTTAGATTAGCAACACTATCAATTAAGGCTGTAAACACTTTTTTATAATTATAGTTAATAAGAAGAGTGATTTTTGTATAAAACTTTTGAGAAGTAATTGCTTTTAGATTTTGTAAAAAAATTTCCTTATTATTTTCTTTATACTTCAGCATTTGAAGAAAGCTATCACCTTCATCTTCATATGAAGATTCCGAGCTACTATCAAGCCCTTTTTGACTTTCAATATTATTAAGTCTATTTTCAATAGCAACATTCTTCTTATTTAGGATCTAAATATCACTTTTGAGATTATTAATCTCTTCTTTTAGATCATATATAATAGTAGGAGTGCTTATTAGCTTTCTTTTCTCATGAAAAAGTTTTTTTACTTCAGACATTATATATGAACCTTCCTTTGCAATGATATTATCCTCCTTAATATGACTTCTAGAGGTAGTAGATGCTTCACCAATTTTATCAATAATCTGAGATCTTATCTTAGGGTCTTTGACAATTTGGAGAAGTTCAATAATTTTGTCATTATCAATGACATTAATATTTAATTCTTTAAACTGTGAATAGATCTTATACAGAAGAGTGATTTTTTGTATAAATTTTTTGAGAAGTAATTGCTTTTAGATTTTGTAAAAAAATGTCCTTATCATTTTCTTTAAACTTCAGCGTTTGAAGAAAGCTATCATCTTCATCTTCATATGAAGATTCCGAGCTACTATCAAGCCCTTTATGACTTTCAGTATTATTTAGTCTGTTTTCAATAGCAACATTCTTCTTATTTAGGATTTGAATATCACTTTTGAGATTATTAATCTCTTCCTTTAGATCATGTATAGTAGTAGGAGTACTTATTAGCTTTCTTTTCTCATGAAGAAGTTTTATTTACTTCAAACATTATATATGAATCTTCCTTTGCGAGGATATTATCCTCCTTAATATGACTTCCGGATGTAGTAGATTCAATTTCTAGGGGAGGTCGGATGCTAGTATTAGCTATTTTCTCTTTTCCTTTAGTGTAGGAATTGACCTTAGAAAGTAATTTATCAATTCTGTCATGAATAGAAGTAATATGCTCATATAAATGTTAGCATAATTTTGTTGTTTGATCATAATATTAATATGCTGAGCAGTAAATAAATAATAACAATAATAATAATAATAATAATAATAATAATAATAATAATAATAATAATAATAATAATATAAAAATAATTTAAAAAATAACAATAGTAATAATAATAATAATAATAATAATAATAATAATAATGATAATAATAATAATAATAATAATAATAATAATAATAATAATAATAATAATAATAATAATAATAATAATAATAATAATAATAAAATGACACAACTTTTCCTCTATCCATAACTCCTCTCATAAATAATATAATTTATGTGGATAAAGTATTATCATTTATGATAAATAAAGAAAAGGATGCAAATATACATGGTTTGTTAACTTTAATATTTTATTTTCCAAATTCTTCATTTATTTATTATTATTTTCTTTATTTGCTTTAAATGTTTACATTCATAACTTATATCTAATTACCTATTCAATATTGTTGATATCCAATTTTGGACCTCCACGATAGGAATTAGTTTTGGAGCTTCATTAATTTCAAACGATTTGGAATAATTAATTTTATGAAAATTCAAATATATTTCAAGTTATTTTTAGGTAATTTTAGTCATTTTATAATTTTTAAATAATAAATATGTTTTTATATAATTAGTATATCTTATAAATATTCGAAAATCGCGTCGAAAAGATTTTAATTTTACATAAATATTTTGTTAATTATTTTAGCTTAAATTATAGTTAACATTTTTGAATTAATTATTTTGATTAAGTTAATTATTTTATTTTGTTAAATTTAAGAAGCTTGTTAATTAATCTTGTTTAAATTCATCTTATTTAGATTTTAGCTGATTTTGCAAATTAAACTCAATTTGGCTACATTTCTTTTTTATGATTTAGCCATTTTTCTTTACCTCCTTTTAAACCTTTAAGAAATCAAATTTGGGCCTTTTTTCCATTACTGTTCAGCCAACCCAATTCTCAGCAGGCCCAGTCCCATCCTCATATATTCCAGCCCACAATTCCAATTCAAAACAGACCCATTTCATACCCAACCCAATTCCAATTACTTTCCCAAAGAACCCAACATACATTATGTACAACAGCAACACGTTACCAGCAAACCCTATAGCGTTTTCTTCTTTGTAGCGAAGAACGCATACACTCCAAACTTCATAAAAAATAGAAACCCGAGCAACACATGATTTTCAGTGAGCAACGGAGTCAGGGATGGCACCTCACTTGCGTCGATTGGCATGGCGAGTTCACGCTCACGTCTCCTTCTCCCTTTTCTTCCTAGTACAGCTTTAGCTGCATCTCTCAGAACTTGTACAACCCTAGCAGAAAGCAACTACAATTTCATCCTCACTAGTGCGAGATAATGCCACGTCGGCACCCAAGGACAATAGAATTGATTCGGAGCATCGATTCGCCCTTTCCTCTTTCGAAAATGGTGAAAGAATTTTTGAAAGTTTGAATTCGGAATGGGCCTTGTTTCTACCTGTTTGTCATCCGTTTCCCCCCATTCCAAACCCTATTTCCCTTCTATATTTGTCGCCTATTTTTCACTGTCAAAGTTAAGGAAAATATTAGAGATATTTAGTTGGATTTAGAGATGAACATAAAGCTACTGATCAAAACACTTGTATAGACACAAATCAGTTCATTTTAAACTAACAATTTTTCTGTGGATGCAGGAAAGATTTTATGCTTCTTATACCAAGGAGTTGAGAATATGAGTAATATTATTTTATTCAAATTCTCAGCAAAGCAAGGTTCATAATGAGCATTGCAACTATGTTCGGAGATGGAACAAACGAAGACCAAAAAGAGAGCAATATTATTATTTTTCAGCAACTAAAAATACCTGGATGACGTTTATCCGCATTACATTATTGGATATAATAATATTCTTATCTTGAAAGTTATTTATATTGCATTGTCGAATGAGATGATGTCACTACTCTAAGAGTCATTCATATCGTATTGTCGATTGAGACGATACCACTACCCGGAGAGTCAATCATATCGTATTGTCAAATGAGATCATACAGTTACTCTGAGGGTCATTTTTATTGTATTGTCAATTGAGACGATACCGCCACCTAGAAGATACCTAGAAGATCACCTACGTTGCTTGGTGAAGTGTCATCTTCGTTCGGTACCGGGGATGGCATCATCAGAAAAGACGATCATATATAGCAGTAAAGAAAGAGTCATGCATTGCAAGAGAAAGAAATCATGCATAGCAAGAGAAAGGGTCGTGCATCGTAGGAGAAAGAATTCCTACATTGCAAGAGAAGGAAATCATGCATAGCAAGAGAAAGAAGTCATGCATAACAAAAGGAGAAAGTCATACATTGCTGAGAAGTCATGCATAGCAAGAGGAGGAAATCATGCATAGCAAGAGAAAGAAGTCATGCATAGCAAGAGAAGGAAGTCATACATCGCAGAGAAGTCATGCATAGCAAGAGAAGGAAATCATGCATTGCAAGAGAAAGGTCATGTATCGCAAGAGAAAGATTCATGCATCGCAAGAAAGTTATCGTAATTATTTCTATTGCAAGGACAATATCGAGAGAACTATCAACATATTACGCCAACCTATTTTATTACTTTGATTACAAAGAAGGAATATATTGAAGAATTCTATTTACAAATATGAGATACAAGCTTTATTTGCTTTACATCAAACTAGAGGAAGCTGATGTCAAGCGTCCAAGGAGAACAATTAAGTGTCAATGCGGTAAAAGACACCATCTCCACATTTGAATTGCATTTTATGATAATGAGTTTTATCTCAGTCTTATCCGAGAGCATCCCAATAGGATGAATTCTCAAACAAACCACAGATGCGAACGACATCAAAAAGGATGCAGCACAACGTGGAACTTTTTCTTAATAGCAAGCTGGGACATAGTCCAAAGAGAAGTGCCAAACTCTTAGGACGCGAGCTGAGGAGCGACTTTCACCACAATCAAACCCTACCCCTATCAGAAGGCATGTGGGTTTTTCTTAGATTTATCAGTTCTAGCTTTGCATTCGGAAAATTTTGGGTTCACCGAAAGCAACTTTCCAATCCAAGTGGCAATGCACCAAGAACTTTGGAAATTATGTCCATGCAAGTTCTTAATTATGGGTGTGAAACGCGCCGCATTCATGGCTAAGAGTTCGCAAGCCTTCTTTTCATACTCGACTTGCTTTGTCTCTTTTTCAAAACCAAAAAGTTATCTTGCATAATAGATTTCCTTTTCAACCAATCGAGTCGAACTAAAAGCAGCGTGATTCCCTAAGTTGAGGGATATGTAGGCCACATCAGTGTTGAAACTTGGCTGTATTCCATCATTTGCTCTTAAATCTTATTCTCGAGCATTTTGGTCCCTCCATAATTCAATATCAGGATGACTTTTGAATTCTTTCAAAATCGTGCGTGAAATCAAGTGTACTGAACTACAAGTGGTCTGAATTATCATATAGCCTGAGATATGCAGCAAACCCAATTTCGGAGTTCGGCCATAATTCTTAAAGTTTGTACCAATTCCCTTTTCCAAAGATAAAGACATGGTCGATCAAAATTGGATTAGTCAATTTCATTTTTCTCGAATTTCTTGCATCAATTCAAGTGAAATGAGGGACAGTTGTTGACACCCAATTTTGGACCCCCACGATAGGAATTAGTTTTGGAGCTTCATTAATTTCAAATGATTTGGAATAATTAATTTTATGAAAATTCAAATATATTTCAAGTTATTTTTAGGTAATTTTAGCCATTTTATAATTTTTAAATAATAAATATGTTTTTATATAATTAGTATATCTTATAAATATTCGAAAATCGCGTCGAAAAGATTTTACTTTTACATAAATATTTTGTTAATTAGTTTAGCTTAAATTATAGTTAACATTTTTGAATTAATTATTTTGATTAAGTTAATTATTTTATTTTGTTAAATTTAAGAAGCTTGTTAATTAATCTTGTTTAAATTCATCTTATTTAGATTTTAGTCGATTTTGCAAATTAAACTCAATTTGGCTATATTTCTTTTTTACGATTTAGCCAATTTTCTTTACCTCCTTTTCAATCCTTAAGAAATCAAATTTGGGCCTTTTTTCCATTACCCTTCAGCTGACCCAATTCTCAGCAGACCCATTCCCATCCTCATATATTCCAGCACACAGTTCCAATTCAAAATAGACCCATTTCATACCCAACCCAATTCCATTTACTTTCCCAAAGAACCCAACATACATTATGTACAACAGCAACACGTTACCAGCAAGACCCCTGTAGCATTTTCTTCTTTGCAGCGAAGAACGCGTACACTCCAAAGTTCCGAAAAAATTGAAACCCGAGCAACGCGTGATTTCCAGTGAGTAACAGCGTCAGCGATGGCGCCTCACTCGCGTCAATTGGCATGGCGAGTTCACGCTCACGTCTCCTTCTCTCTTTTCTGCCTAGTACAACTTTAGCCGCGTCTCTCAGAAGTTGTACGACCCTAGCAGAAAGCAACTTCAATTTCATCCTCACTAGTGTGAGATGATGCCACGTCGGCGCCTAAGGACAATAGAATTGATCCGGAGCCTCGATTCGCCCTTTCCTCTTTCGGAATGGGTTGAAATCGCTAGGAAAGGGTGTCCCCCTGAAATGGTGAAAGAATTTTTGAAGTTTGAATTTGGAATGGGCCTCGTTTCTACCCGTTTGTCGTCCGTTTTCCCCCATTCCGAACCCTATTTCCCTTCTATATATGTTGCCTATTTTTCACTGTCAAAGTTAGGGAAAATATTGGAGATTTTTAGTTGGATTTCGAGAGGAACACAAAGCTACTAGTCAAAACACTTGTATACAAACAATTGGGGGAAAAAGTTAGGGAGAAAGTTGGAGTAAAAAAAGCTAGGATTATAGACGAAATTACACTAAAGTTATAGATATATTGTTACATACCATTATTCAGACCAGTTCTTAAATCATAGAGAGAGGAAATCCCAGTTTCGGCTTATCCTTGTTCGCTTCCGTTTTGGTCCGTCAAAATTCTTGAGGTCGATTGTTCGAGTTCAAGGTTGTGTGAGAAGTTGTTGTTCTTCCGAGCTCGCTACCGTCCCGTTTGCTACCCCAGAAAAGGTGAAAATCCCTTTTTAATATTTAAATCGTTTGATTGATATTTTTGTTTTGGCGAACTGAAGCGGCTTGTTGATTCTTCTTCTTCTTTCTCGATTGTCTATGTCCTTTTTTGATTTTTTGCTGATAGTCTGATGAGAGCTTGTTTAGTTTCGAATGTTTGCTTCCGTCCACAAGTAGTTTGAGTGTTGTGAGGTTTTGATCTTTTAGAGCTGGTCATTCGAGAATATGATCTAAGCATGTATGTGTGGGCAGCGTGTATACTGAAACTGTTTTCTAGTCTAAAAATGTTACAGTTCTTGCCCTTTTTCGAGTCTTCATAGCTGCATTTCATTTAGTTTTCCAACTGTTCTGCTCGTCTTAGTCTATCTCTGGTCATTGTGAATATGTAATAATGTTTAGTATTCAATGCCATATCCTTCATTCCTTCACCTAAAGTTGAGCGAATGAGTTAGGTGTCAACATTTCGAGTTGTATGTTGTGTTTGCTGCTGTTCTGAGTTTTTGCGGTGTATTCATTATCTTTTGGTCTGATCCTTTTATGAGTTAAGTTCATATTCTAATCTGTTTAGATTGGTGTTCAGTATAAATTAGAGATAGTTTCAGTTTGGTTCATGTCAAAAATGGTTTTGCTGAATAACACGTTATTGCTCCATTTTTATTTTATTTTTTATTTTATTTTATTTTTGGCCCTCATCATAGCTTCTGTATAATTTAGGACTGCCCCTACCCCTTTTTTTAGTTTATTTAGTTTGTTCTGGTTCTTTCTTTTCAAAATTATGGTCTGCTCATATTTTCAATATCTTGTCAAACTTTTGATTTCCTTTGAAGCTTGGTTTTGTCAAAGTTTTGATTTCTTTTAAGTATGTGCATCTGTAGCATATATTTTTTATTTGTAATACTTTGCTAAATTTGGGTAAGAAGGTCACTGAAGTGACGTGATCCTTATTATGAGAAAATGACGTCTCGATCATTGTTTTCTTTACTTTGCGAGCCGCGCCTTTGTCATTAAATATTCATGATTCTGTGATCAATCCATACTTGGCGACTAAATTTATTTATTTTCTTTGTGTGTTACGTTGACTTGAGTTCTTATATTCATTTAAATGAGTGGCATGGAAGATTAAAGTGTTCCTTTCCTGCTCATACATTTGTTTCTCCATTATTTAAGAGTAGTCATCTATTGGAACATGTGATCTTTGCTCTTAATGCTATTTAGTTATGCTAATTGACTGTTTAAAACACATCTTTGCAAGATTTTGACGAAATGAAGCCCCTGCTAATTTATTTTTTTTTAATTTCATTTTGTTGCATGTGATATCACCCGAGTCCTCGTGGACTCCTATATCTTCCCCTCATATTCCAGACAGGCCATAAAGGCCCCCCAAATCCTCTTTTTTCTTCGAGTCAGCCCCCATACCAAGCTCCGAAACTGGTGTACAGGTTGAAGTCGATAAATGTAGGTTGGAAATTAAATTTGCAGGTCTCAAAAAGTCCCAAAGAGGGTTGTATACATGCAGTATACATAATATACAGGCCCAAAATATAGTGATACAAGTTCAAACGTGGTGAAATACAGGAAAAGGAGTAAATATACATGATGTTTGAAGCAATTAGGCTGATATACAGCTTAAAAATGACTAGATACACGGATAATACAGGAAAATGGACATGAAATACGATCCGTATACACTAGTATACACTTAGGGTATACATAATCTCAAAGGCGAAATGGGCCAAAACCCAATGAAACAAATCAGAAAATTGAAGGAGAGTAAATGGACCTAAACGCATCATGTTGGAAATTTTAGCACTAGGACATGTTCCGCAGATTTGGAATTTGGGACAAAATCCCAAGTCCAATATTCCTTTCCTTTACTTTTATCTATTTGTTATCATATTCGACTAACTTTGTTTATTTTATGGTTTTAATTTAATTAAATTTCCAAAGATAGCCATTTCAATTTTTTTTTATACTCAAATTAAATTTATACTTAGCTTTAATTTTTTATTCGTCTAGTCACTTAATTTATTTCCCTTTTAGAAAACTTCCTGTTTATTTCATTTCCCCTTAAGATAATTAAAATGAGAATAATAATTAAATAATAATAAATAAATAAATAAATAATTGTAAAATAAATGAGTTCTTTTACTTAGTTAAAATTTTAAAAATTAGTCAAAGTCATTTTAGTCAAATCGCCGGTCAACCGCAAGTTAGTGGACATTCTTAGGGCCTAACATCTTTTTGGAATGTACATTGAACTTCGAACCCTTTTTATTTCAATCGATTTTATTTGCTTAGGTCTTTTGAAAAATCTTATGTTTTTTTCTTAATTTTTTTTACTAAAAAATTTAGTGGCAACTCTGTTCTTTTGGAAATTCGATTTCTTTTGAAGCATAAGTTTTATCGATTTTTCGAAAAACAAAGTCATCTTTCTTTTTATTTATATTTTCGAGTAAAACAAATGTTCATATTCTTATATCCATAACTCATCTTCATATTCATAACCTCCAAATATTTAATCTAAAAATTTAAGATATCTTTTGGTATTTCTTCATTTCTATCTACATAAATTCAATTTTTTTTATTTCATAAAACTCCTATCAAGGATATTATTTTTATATTATAATTAAAGTAGATGAAGAAGACTCTACCAAAGTATGTGATGATATCTCCCATGTTCTTTCGCAGAATCATGTTTTTTTTTTTTTTAATTTAAATAAACTTGAACACCCATATCATTATGAATCTTCGGTGTAGAAGGACCAGTCATGACATACTGGAGTACCAACTCAAAGATGGTTGTGACCACATCTAATTGAAAAGCAATAGTAGTAACTAAGCCTTTGTATTTGGTGTTTGCATCATATATCACTCCTTCAATCTTGAAATTCATATATTTTCCTGCATTACATTACAACTTATTGTTAATCAAAATCCACAACTATTATTGAGATTATTAAAATAAGTAGTACAAATAATTCCTATACATAATACAATTTGAACTTGTATGAGTAATTAAACAATATATAATAGAATGGTATTTCAATTTAATTTAGAAGAAATGTTTGGTTTGTATATTGATATACAATATGATTTTTTTCATATCAAATTTCTAATCATGTTGGTATACAAGATTTTATCTCATAAATTAGTATGTTAGTATGGTTGTTTTTTTGGTTAAAAGTCATATCGAAATACTATGCATCAATACAAACAAAAGTTGTTATTTTGGTATGAAATACACCAAAACACATTAATCAATAATTAAATCAATTTGGTGTGTTTAACAACAATGACATATACCACAAACATATACGCATACACCAAACAAATGTGGTGTAGATAAATTATCTATACTACATCAAATACACTAACATATCTATCAAAAAAATAAAGAAGTTAAATATCTAAAATAAATTCACAACACCACCACATTCACCAAATATATTTACAGAATGATGTTTCTATTTACTTCAACAAGAAGTTTGGTTTGAATATCAGTATACAGTTTGATTTGTTTATATCAAATTCCTAATCAAGTTGGTATACAAGATGGTTTTAGTTATTAAGTTAGTAGAGTGTTATGATTGTTATTTTGGTATGAAAAAATTAAACACCAACACACATTAATCATTAATTTAACCAATTTATCGTAAACTTTCAAGGTATATACCTTAATCCAACAAAAAACTATTCATCACAAATACCAAGTAATCAACGACATCTGAACATAAAACGAAAATACTAAACATCTAAATACATTCCCGACACCATCGTATTCACCAATACATATATATAGACAATTGTATTTTCAATTGGTATATAGTATGCTTTACACAAATTAAGCAGTGATTTGACAAACTTTCTGTATATACTTTACACTTTCAAGGTATATACCTTAATCCAATCAAAAATCAACTTCACAACAAAATATCAAGTTATTTAAAAACAACGATATATACAAACATAGACAAATCAAATTTTCAAAAACGAAAGACGGTAAACATCTAAAATATATTCACTACTCTATCTGGTGAGATTTCAAAATGAAAATCGAGAAAAAAACCCACCAAATGATTTAAATAAATAAAGTAAATGAATCACCAATTCCCTCGTTATCTATACACACATACATGTTGCGTCGCATCTTCCATAGTTCTCGATTAAAATTGGCACACTATTCATACCGTTAATTGAACAAACTATCAGACTAGAGGAAGGTAAAAAGTTTTATTTTGGTTAAAATACCTTATTTTCTATGGGGGAGAGTGTAATCTTTTTTGAGTTAATTGTGGAAGATAGATAATAGAATCGGAGATAATAAATATTAACTAAATGACAAATTAAAGATTACTTACTAGTAGTCATAACAGGACTTTCTAGATTTCAATAACTAACAGTAGAAGTTTAATCATATCTAACAACTATTAAAATCATGTTTAAAACAAAAATTAAAAAAAACGTAAATATATAATAATAAATACTATAATGACGTGATAAACAGAAGATATGCATTCCATAATTAAAGGATTTCTAACCATAATTAAGAGAGAAGATATTCGTTTCAAACTGTCATATATTTCTCTTCCTTAATTATCCCTCAATTTGTTTGCTTCATTGGTTCTACTCTCCATAATCCGTATTTTTTTTTCTTTTTCTTTTATTTTGCAATCTGTTGTTGTTGTTGTTAGCATATTTATTTTAAGGTTTTATAATATTTTCTTGTATCGTCATGTTTTTTTTTTTTTTTTTTTTTTTTTTTTTTTTTTTGTTTTGGTATCGTTTTTGCTTTCTTCATGTACTACAGTTTCATTTGAAAATTTTTATAATTTTTTTTTGTCTTTTGTTTGTTAAATGTTCTTCTTTTATAATGGATATAAATGTTCAAAATAATTTAGTTTTATTTGTATATTTTCTGCAATTTATATTTAGATGATGATTTCTATTTATTAATAATGAATCTGTTCTTCTACATTGATTGATTGTTGAAAACAGATTTGTCTTAATTTTTTTAGATTAATATTTTAATTATTATGTATAATTCGTGCTGTCAAATTTAAATGAATCTATTGTATGATTTTGATTTATTTTGTGGTTTCACAAGTTAATGAATCAACTGTATGATATTGATATGAATTGTGGTCTCAAACAAAAGTTTATAAACTGATTTTGAACTAGTCTATTATATCAATTTGGTATGATATATGATTTTTAAAAATGAAAATTTTCAGTTGTATTATATTAATATATATTCAGATTTTAAGAGATGTGTAGAATTTAAATTTGTTGTATGATTATGATTTAATTTGTGGTTCAAACAAATGTTTATAAACTATTTAAGATTAATATTTTTTCACAACTACTTGTCTATATAATTGGTTTATGAATTTTTTTTTTATGGTTTAAATTTTTTTGAATTGGTATACATGTATCAACTTGGTATAATATGTGGTGTTCAAAAATAAAATTATTTAATTGTATGATATTGATATATCTACAGGTTTCAAAATATGTATATAAATTGGTTACTATCGATAATTTTATTTTAAAAAATAGAAGTGTATAAATATTGACGTCTCTATGTATATGTATTATATAAAAATATAAGCAACTTAATTTCAAAAAATTCAAACAGCAACAAGTCATTTAAAAAAATTTAAAACATATTTTAATATTAGATTTAATATCAATATCGTACATAAAAATAGTGATGATAGTGATACGTTAAACTGAAGTCAAAGCTGAAAATCTTTGAATATATCATAAGTAACAAATTCAGCAAAAACAGTTACATATAGACTTCAATCGTTGAAATATTGAAGTTATGAAATGTATTAGTTGATAAAAATATATAAATTAAAAAATAAAGACAGCATTAAAAAAAGAGGATGATATTGTTAATGAATTTTTTTTAAAAAAAAGATATTTTGATTTTGGCTCCATTTTTGTGAGGGTAGCAAAAGCTTTCAATTTTTTTAATAAGAATGAAATTGAAAAAAAAAAAAAAACTAAAGTTGAAAAAGAGAAACAAACTAAAGGTGAAAAGGAGTTGATGATTCAGTAATATTAGACCAATCCATACACGTTTATATTTGAAAATAAAAAAAAAATACGGGGCAAATAAGCTTTTAGCAGATTATGGAGAAAATTTTGGAATTTCAAGTAATGGTTGAAATTATTATATTTTTGAAAGACATGTAAAATTAGCATTCCTAAATTGTAGTTAGACAATTATCTTGGTAACGGCCATAAAAAGCATTTTTTTTTATTTTCTCTTTCCAACATTAAATACGAAAATAAAAAATAAATAAAATTTTAAATTAAATGAATTAATTCGAATTTGTTATCACTTGTAATTAAGTTATTGAATTAGTAATTCCTAATTAGTAGATTTATGTGATGTAATATAGGATCTTAAATACATTTATGAGGTAATTTTTCCGGACGGTATTGGAGAAAATCGTGTGGTAGCATGTCTCTTCCATGTACGCTCGTCTTTTATTAATATTAATTTCAATGTTTTTGTGTAAAAAAAACTATTGCTATATTGGTGAAAAATAAAACTATTGTTATATAAGGGTTATTTAGGTTCTTATTTAGTAAACTTACGTTTTTTTTCCCTGTTCAATGCCTACATCCAAGTCTTTTCAAGTTATAAGACAACAAGTAAAATGCAAAATCATAACCGGGATGAGAAATAACTCTTTGCTCATCATTTAAACCAAAGCTTATGAAAGACTCATAGATTCTCAAATTCACTATTTATAGAAAAAACCCTTTCCAAAATCATAAGAGTAAATTCGCCCATTCAAAACCAAAAATCCAACATCTGAAATCATCTCTCAACCCTTACCTCATCTTGTAATTTAAAAAATATGAATAATAAAATTTAATATGAATATTATATGAGTAATTTGAAGTAAGGAGCCTTCAAACATACCTTTTGATGAAGAACATAGGAAAGAGACTTTGAAAATTAACCTTAGATCTTGTTTCTTGAAGTGTTGGGGAAGAAGAAGAAGAGTTTGTCGTAACTTGTCAAATCTCTTTGAATATGACTTTTGGGAGAAGTTAGTAGTCATGGGTTAGTTTATGGGATGAGGAAAGTACTAAAACACCACTCCTAAAATGTGAAGAGAAGAGAAGACTTAAATAATTCCGAAGCCTGACCGCTCTTAAATAATTCCGAAGCCCGAGAGCAGTCGCGCAACTGGAGTCTATACTTGATGCGACACTTCTCATGAGCCTTACAATAACACTTACTTGCCCGTGCGGCGGCGCAACTGAGTTCCACTTCGCATGGCGGATTGCATAGAATTCGTAGTACTCAGTAAAATGGGCATATCTTTTAGCACCTAACTTGGATTGATGAATGATCGAAGGCGTTAGAACATGGGATTTACGACCTTTTATTTTCTTGGTATTAAGCCACAAAATCTTATTACTCTAGGAATCCTTTATGACCAATAATTCACTTCAAAAGATCTTCCCAAAGAAAGAAATTATATTAAATACATATCCAAAATCATTGGATATGGAGTCTGTACAGATTTATAGTTTTAAAAATTCAAGGTATTACAATGTCCTTTCTATCAGCATAACAATCTTCTCAGGGATTATGAATATCTGGGACCAAAAATTTTGATAGAGAATAAGACACTTTTCAATAATTGAAATCTCCCTGCATAGGATAATATCTTTGAAGTCCATGAAGTGACCCTGCTCATGAAGACCATGAAGTTATATTGGACTAAGGGCAAACTTTTACTACTAACGGGAACCTCTAAGTATCTAATTTGAAGTTCACCTTTGGAGAAACCCAAAATGTCAATAATTTATATTTGGACTTGCACTTTGAAACCTCCCAGATAAACAGAATTTTATGTAAGTTAGAAACTAACCTAGATGAAGTTGAGAACTGTTGATAACAATTAGTAGACAAAGTTGTGACAGAAAGAACATCCCCTCTACAAATCAGTAGTAAGTCATGCGCAAATCCAAGCTGGACCACTTGGATCTTGCACATTTGGGATAATATTTGAATTGTGTATTTTGTATCAAGCCTTGTAACAATTTGGTCAGGTACTCCATGGCCAATACAAATATATAGGGAGATATAGGGTCACGTTGTATCAATCCCTTCTTTGCAACAAAATGTTTCGTGGGGTTACCATTTATAAGAATAGAGTAACTTATCATGGAAATGCAAATCATAATCCGATAAATGAATTGTAACACCTCGGATTTGAGAAAGGGATAAAATTTCAGTTTTTTAGAAACCTGGTCACAATACAAACGACACCACCCACGGCCCGTAGGTAGGATAATGTCTTTTGGTGGTGGCGTGGATGGCAACTTAGAATTTTCCAAAAATGTCAAGTTCCAGTAATTTTTCAATAGTTCACCAAGACGGTCCGTCATTCAATGCACAAGCCGTAGATAGGTCTCATAAGTGAGCTCCAAACTTAGAGAGATTTTGAGGCCAAGAGTTGGGACCTACGAATGTGGTCCACGGTTCGTCAATAGACCCACGGGCCATAGGTATGGTCCATCGTTGGGGGTCCACAATTAGTAACAAATGTTATGAAATCTATTAACTTCACAACAAATATGGAGAACCATGTAGTTGAGGACCTATTTGAGCTGACAAGATACACTAAAGGTAAACTTCCATTTAGATACTTTGGTGTACCTATAACTGCGAAGAGATTATCTGCCGTTGATTGTGAAATATTGGTTGACAAAATGGTTGCCAAGGTGAAAGTATGGGGATTAAGAGACTTATCCTATGTTGGAAGAGTGCAGTAAGTTAACTCAGTAGTCATGCATATGAATACATATTGGTTAAGCATATTTGTCTTCTTTGAAAGGGCCCTAAAAGACAGCACAACAATATGTAGGATTTACATTTTGAGTGGGCAAGTAAATACTACAAAATCCTCTCTAATAGCTTGGGATATAGTTTGTAAACCCAAATGAGAGGGTGGACTTGGGATTAGAGAGTGTTTGATCTGGAATGAGTTAGCAGTAGGTAAGTATGTTTGGAACATTGCTAACAAAGAGGATAATATTTGGGTTAAATGGGGAAATCATGTGTATCTTAAAGGAACACACTAGTGGCAAAATTCCCATCCCCTAGACAGTTGTTGGTATTGGAAAAAGATATGTAATGTGAAGAACAATTTTCCAATGGATTCAGGGACAATGGATGGTTAAGTTCAACTGGTAAGTACACTATTAGAGTGGAAACAATATGAAGGCCAACTGTAACACCCCACTACTAGAAAGACTTAGAATAAGAAAGAAATCATTTTTGGAAATAATCAAATTTGGAAAGTTTGACAAAGTTAAGCTAAGTATGAGTTTTGGGTCAACTTTAAACGACCATAACTCCAAGATCAAGATAATTTAGGTGTGCTACAAGATACTGTAGGAAAGATATTTTGAATTATCTTTCCAACTCCACTGAGTTTGCTCAATTTCGAGTTCATATAAAGGAGATGTGGACATTTGAAGTTGGGCTATCTAGATAAGGAAAGTGTAAACCGGATTTTGGAAGGGTATTGTGGTCTTTTCACTACCCCAATTAAATTATCTCGTTTTTGGTAATTACTTAGGGGTCTAAACTGAATTGGGTCAGTTTAAACACTCAAAGGTTTCACGATAGGTTTTTTTTAGAGAAAGATCGCAAGAGGAAAAAAGAGGAGAAAGAGTCAAAATTCTTCGTTCATGAAGTTTAGCTTGTGGATTTCGCCAAGGGTTGATCCCTACGAGGTATGTGAGACTTTCATTGCATTGGCTTCGTTCACCCACACGCCAATCATGTTTGTTTCAGGGAAATTCGTTCTAGAAAGGTAAGAGTATGATGTTTCTTGAATTATATATGTTCTTGATATTGGCTTTAGTTCTTGAGATTTGATGGGATTGTTGAGTTCTTGAGGGAATCATGTCGATTTTAGAGTTGTTTTGAGTTATAATCGTGTGTACATATAATTGATATCTGAATCTAGAGAGGAATTGAGAAAAAGAGAAGAATTTAGGTGAAATGGGGTGAGAAAACGAAGAAGAAAGAACAGTCGAGAAGATTTCGGCACCTAAGTCCGTGTCGCAGACTTGCTCCCCCAGTGCACAAAAATATCTCCGCATCGCGGAGAGGATGCAGACTCCTCTGTTTCAAAATTAATTTCGCAATCAAATATTTAAACGCATCTCTGTGTCTCGAGCTTGCTTCCAGACAGTGATTTCTTGATCGTTTTTCATATTTAACTATCTAAAAATACTCCTAAACATCACGAGATCTTCACTATCACAAATCATAATCCTTAAATTCATAAATTCAAATTCAAGGAAAGTTAAAAGCCAAGTTTAGAAAGTTCATAGAGTCTTTTCAAGAAGTCTTTTGCAAATGTTTTAAGCTTATTTTAAGACTTGAGTTGAGTTGAGTAAGAGTAACAAATGAAGTTCTTTTCTTCAAAAAAGTATATGGGGACTAAGTATTCCCACATGAGTAAATGTTTTTCATATTTTAAACAAGAGAGGAAACACCGATTTCCAAGAGAGCCTTTGAGCTAGTTTTTGAGTAATTATCTCAAGCCAAAGAAAGAGTCACTACAAGAAAAAGGTTCAAGTAAGACCAACATGTAGGGACGAGTTAATAATACCGTCACAAAAAGTATACATTTTGAGACGAGATTATATTTCGGTCCTAAAAGTTATATGTTATTGAGAAGGTAAAAAATCTCGTCCCTAAGAAACTAATGACTCGTCCCAATTGTAATTGAGAGACTTAGTGGGAGCGCCAAAACATTGCTAAAAAATTTACTAAAACCCAAAAAATAATAATTTTGAAAAGTAGGCGGCAAAAAGAAACACTATTTTCTAAAAATCCAAAAAAAATCCTTTTTCTCTGGTCACATATCTTTGCCCTATATGAATTATCAAGTCCAGAAGTGTCTCTTTTTCATCTGGATCAACTACGACTTAGGGCTATTCACCTCTGCTTCAAATCCTTTGAATGTATTCTCAGCAGCAACGTTCTCTCAACTGCAAATCTAAGGTATGATGTCTCTTCTTCTTCCTGTTTACTGATGATCGTTCACTCAACTTAACAAAAGTGTCTCTTTTTCATCTTGGTTAACAGCAACCTATAGTTATTCAGCTCTGCCTCAAATCCTTTGTAGTATTCTCAGCAGCAACATATTTATTTCCATTTCACAACTGCGAATTTAATGTATGTTGTCTCTTTTTCTTCTTCTTCTTCTTGACTGATCTTTTGCTCAACTCAACAGAAGCATCTCTTTTCATCTTGATCAATAGTGACCTACGGTTAGTAGGCTCTGCCTCAAATCCTCTATAAGTATTCGCAGTAGCAACTTCTTTGTTTCCTTCTCTCAACTACGAATTTTGAGTATGATGTCTCTCCTCTTCATCCTGTTTACTAATCTGTCATTCAACTTTACCATATTATATTGTTTTCTTGAGTCCAGATTCTAATTGAAAGTTTAATTGTTTTTGAAGTGTATTCATGTTTGTAGAATATTGTGTGTTCAAAGAATCACAATACCCATAATAGAAAGTCTTTTTTAGAAAAATAACTACGAGGACACCCTTCCTCTTTTCTTCTCTGTTTCATGATTCCCCTCTTCAATAGACACTAAAGTCCCTTGTGTTGAATGAATATATGATTCTTGTTTGATCAGTTGTTGATTATACAACACAAAGATTCTATACAATGGAGTCTTGATCGACTTGTAATAACAAACATGATTATTTTCTATATACTACAAGTTAAGTAATCGCTTTCTTTCATTAATGTGCTACGGGTCGTAAATTGGCAAATATTTTAACATCACTGATTCACTTGTATTTGAAGTCTTTAACCAGTTAAATATAGTGAGCACTAAACTTTATTTCAATGATTAACAAGTAAATAGTTATTTTGGTCATTAACCTGATTGGCTTAACCAATGAATTATGCTTAAGTCTTAACATGCTTGATCTAATGAATCATCTGATCATTTAGAGCATACAAAATTTTCAGAAAAAGAAACTGTACTTCGTCTCTTATCCTAGGAGGTGTTCTCACACAAGCAACATAGGTTGTCTCCTTCGTAATGTCCTCCCATGTTCTTCTTCTTCATTCTTCTCTTCTTTCCTTCTCTCCTTCATGGTTTCCCTTCTTTAATGGATAAAACAGACCCATGTATAAATAGGTATATGAGTCTTGATGGATTAGTTGTTGACTGTACAACATGAAGATACTTTATATTGGAGTCTTGATTGAGTTATGTAATTATCATCTTTTATTAATGTGCTGTAGGTCGTTAATCTATACAACTATTAACATCACTATTTACTTGATTTTGGAGTCTTTGAACAATTAACTAAAGATAGTGATCAACAAATAAGTCAATTTGAATGGCTACTTATGTCATGTCTAGTCAATAAGCAACTACTTGCTTTAAAAAAATCATGTCAACTAATCAAATTGTTGAAGAAAATAATTATAAAAGATTGACTAGAAAGAAAGAATGAGTGAAAATTTAAGGATATCTCAAAGAAAACCTTCAAAATTCTGAGAAAGAAAGCTAAATATGTTGCTTTGTATATGGTGTTCTTCTCTAATTTTGTCCAGTTTGCTCAATTTTGTTATTCATGGTTGTTGTGTTAACATATTGGCAGGAAACAAACTTTAACATGTGTGTCATACATTACCTATTTGACTCCTACACTAATGATCGTGAGAAGATGATGAACTGTAGGATAAACTATTGTAATGTAGTGATTGACTTTCTTTAATAAATAATGAACACATTAGATGGAGTGAAATTCAAATAACTGATAACATATATGAACTAAAGATCAAAGCTACTCGACTAAATAAGTGTATGACAACTTCTGAACAATCTAGAAAAGAAACATATGTGATAATTTAAACGAGTAGCTTATTGCCTCAAAAGAGAAAGGTCTAAAACAAAAAAGCATAACAATTTTACCTTTCCAGCAACTGATATATTGCTTCTTCCTTCAGCCTCTCTAACAAAAAGGGCTTCAACACCAGTAGAGTGTAACACAGGGAAAGTATTGAAAATCGTTTGAACTCGAAAGTACTATTTTCTACTTTCTTGAGTTGCCTCACAGTCCCTTTTCCTTTGTTGCTTCATGTTGCAAGCACTCTTCTATTGATCATCAAATTTATGTATAATTTTTTCTTCATTTAACAATATCTTGTACAGACTTGTCATGTACAATGTTAAGTTAAGTAGGATATTAAAATTTGAAACATTAAATTCTTTCCATCTTATTATCAAAAATTATATTTACATCAGTTATTATCATTTGAAAGTATATTGCAATTCCTTAACTGAAAAAGTAGCCAAGGTCTACTAGAAATTGTGATCTTAGAATTCAACTTAGTTGTGTTCATCTAATTGCAACAAGTTGTGTGCATATTGTTATTTTTATTTCATTTTTATAAAAAAATATAATTTTTATGTTTTCTCTAAGGTTATGGCACCTAGTAAGCAATGGATGGAACTTGTTGACAATCGACTTGATGAAGTCTATTTAGCTGGTGTGCAAAAGTTTTTAGATTATGCCTTTCAAAGAACAGGAGAAGAACATGAAATACGATGTCCATGTGTCAAATGTTTCAATACAATTCTAGGAACTCGTAAAACAGTTGAGAAACATTTGCTAGTGTATGGTATAATTCGAAACTATACTTTCTGGTATCACCATGGTGAACTTTTGGGTGAGCCATTGACTGAATATGAATCTAAAGATGAAGATGGTGATGCAGTAGAAGAATGTGAGAGTGAGGATGAAGTAGAAGAATTGTTAAGAGATCTATATCCTAATCTTGACGGAGTAAGTACACACACAGATTGTGATGATTTACTTGAGGAACCAAATGTTGAAGCAAAAAAATTTTGCAGCCTATTAAAGGATTTCGAGAAGCCACTGCACAAAAATTCAAAAGCTTCAAAGTTTTCCTCTTTGATCAAATTGCTTCATATCAAAAGTATTGGTCGTTGGAGTAATGCGTCATTTACAGTGTTATTGAAACTATTAAAAGATGAGTTGTTGCCTGATGACGCTGATTTGCCAAACTCATATTATGAGGCAAAAAAGATAATTCAAGAACTTGGGCTTTCTTATAATAAGATTGATGCTTGTACTAACAATTGCATGTTATACTGGAAGGAGGATAGCTTACTCGATTCTTGTAAAATTTGTAGTGCATCGAGATGGAGAATTAATACACATAGTGGGGAAACAAAGAATAAGAAAGGTAAAAAGATAGCTTCAAAGAGCTTACACTATTTTCCCTTAAAACCTAGACTTCAGAGGTTGTTTATGTCTACAAAGACATCTACTCTAATGACATGGCACAAGGATGAAAGAGTTGATGATGGAATAATGAGGCACCCAGCTGATTCAATGGCATGAAAGTCATTTGATGAACTTCATCCTTCATTTGCAGTTGAACCTCGTAATGTTCGACTTGGACTTGCTAGTGATGGATTTCAAGCTTTTCAAAATTCAAAAACCTCACATAGCATTTGGCCTGTTGTTCTTATTCCTTAATTTACCACCTTGGTTGTGTATGAAACAAGAAAATTTCATTTTTTCGATGCTTATTTCTGGTCCAAATGGTCCTGGAGATGCAATTGATACATATCCCTAACCTTTAATAGAAGAATTGAAGAAGTTGTGGGATGCTGGTATTGAGACTTATGATGCATCAACTAGAAAGAATTTTAAGTTGTATGCTTCTATGTTATGGACCACCAATGACTTTCCAACTTATGGAAACTTATCTGGATGGAGTACAAAAGGTAAACTGGCATGTCCATGTTGCAATAAGGACACAGCTTCAATTCGATTGACTAATTGTAAGAAGCAGTGTTTTATGGGTCATCGGCGTTACCTTCCTCTTAGTCATAAATGGAGAAATGAGACAAAGTCATTTGATGGTACACAAGAGAAAAGGCCTTCACCGAAAATGCATTCTAGTATTGAGATACTCGATCAAGTGAAAGATCTTGAAGGACTACAATTATCAAAAGATCCAAAGAAAAGGAAGAAGATTTCACATGAAAATCGAAATGATAATTGGAACAAGAAAAGTATCTTTTTTCAACTTCCATATTGGAAGTGTCTCTTGTTGCATCACAATTTGGATGTTATGCATATTGAAAAAAATATATGTTATAATATCATGGGGACAATAATGAATGTCAAAGGAAAGACCAAGGACACAGTTAAAACTCGGCTAGACTTGCAAGAAATGAACATTAGGTCGTAATTGCTCCCAATTCAAAATGGGGAGAAATTTGAAGTTCCAACTACATGCTACACATTGTCTCCAGAAAATAAGCATAAATTATGCCTTTTCTTAAAGAATCTAAAGGTTCTTGATGGGTTTTCATCTAATATTTCTCAATGTGTGAACATAAAAGATCACAAGATATCTGGATTGAAAAGTCATGATTGTCATGTTCTTCTTTAACATTTGCTCACTCTTGCACTTCATGGAATGTTGTCTAAAGAAGTGTGTGAACCGCTGATTGAATTATCTATATTTTTTAGTGTGCTTGGATCAATGGAGTTGAAAATTGATAACTTGGAACATATTGAAGCACAAATTCCAATAACACTTTGCAAGTTAGAAAAGCTCTTCCCTCCTTCATTTTTTGATGTCATGGAGCACTTACCTGTTCATTTAGCTAGTGAAGCTAATATTGCTGGACCGATTAATTATCGGTGGATGCATCCTGTGGAACGATGGTTATATTTTTTGAAATCTCTCATTGGTAATAGGGCATGTCCTGAAGGTTCTATTGCAGAGGGTTATATTGCCATTGAATGTATGACCTTATGTTTGAGGTATCTGCATAGAATTGGCGCAAAGTTCAATAAGCCTGAACTAAATTATGATGGGGGTTTAAAAAAATGTAATGGAGGCTTATCTATATTTTGTCAATCTGGAAAAACTCTAGGAGCTAAAACTCCATATGAGCTTAAAGCAGATGAATTAGAACAAGCACATATTTACATACTAAAGAACTGTGATGAAGTCTTACCATATCTTGAGTATCTAGTGTCCGTTCTTTCAAATCGTCTCATTATTATTATTATTATTTCCTTTAGGGTAATTTCATTTTTATATGAAATTGATGGTTTACTTCAATTTTGTGGAGAGTTTGCACAAACTCATGAGAATGCTCAACACTTGTCTGATGCAGAATGGAAAAAACAATTTATTGAATGGTTTAAAGATAGGGTGAGCAATACATAAACATCAAATTTTATATTATAATATTGTATTACTCATTCTAAACTAGTCAACGTAATCTTGTTTATAGGTCGCACAATTGCACAAAGGAGATGATAGTCGTACGATGGAAGATCTCCTCTCACTTTCACGTGGTCCTACCAAATATTCCACGCATTTTGATGGTTATGTTATTAATGAATATAGATTTCATGTGGAAGATTATGATAAAAAGTTAAGGACTCAGAATTGTGGTGTTGTTGTATTGGGTGAGAATGATAAAGATAGTGAGAACCTTGATTACTATGGAGTTTTAACAGATGTGATTGAGTTGCAATTTGTCATGGATAGAAGAGTGGATTTATTTAGATGTAATTGGTTTGATGTGTTTGATGAAATAAAAGGAGTCAAAAAAGATGAGTATGATTTTGTGAGTGTTAATCCTGCCAGATTACTGAAAACAAATGAGCCCTTTGTTTTAGCAAACCAAGCATCCCAAGTGTTCTATGCTACTGATAATTCCAACAAAGGTTGGCAAGTCGCGATAAATTCTCAACCTCGTGATTCCTTTGAGATTGTTGAACAAATGGATGATGATATTGTAAAGTTAGGAAGTCCTTCAAAAAAGAAACGAAAAAAAACTAGTGAGGTGAAGTATATTTATTGTTACACATTATTGAAATTAGTATATTTATAGTATATTTGTTGTGATTCCTTTGAGATTGTTGAACAAATGGATGATGATGTATTTTTTACTTTTGGATGTTTTTGCAGGTTCAAGATGAAACCAATCAAGAATGAAAGTGAGGACAGTTCAACTATGAAGAGTACTATGAGATATACTTTTGTTGTGCCTTGTTCTATTGGAAAGGGACTAGGATGAGGACAAGGACTTAAATCCTTGGGTGAGAAAGGGAGTATGCAAACTAAGAAGTTATTTTCTCAATCTAATGATCTTGTTAACCATTACATCCAAGAAATTGAAACAAGTAAGATATATTTATTTTCTTGGTTAAATGAAAAATTGTATTCAACCAGTAATTGTTATATACAAACTCGCTACTTGGACTTCCCTAGCATGTGAATTAACCTATTGTCTGTTCTCTTCTCTATTACTCTCTGTTTTTTTTTTCTGTTTCAGAACCTAATCTTCTCTGTGAGTTCTTGTCATTATTCTGTAGCTTCTCATGTTTCAAAACACTTTGTTAAGGATTAATAACATGACATATTTTCTATATGTTCTATAGATAAGATTCAAGGACAAGGACCAAAAATTTCTACCATGTCTACTAGTCTAGGAATGGAAATGATGCATAAGAAAGCCTTGACTCTTAAGAAAGAGAACACGAAAATTAACATTCCATCTCCTGCATGTACTAATCAAGTTAAGCAATACACCCAAGAAGTTAAAACAAGTAAGTTTGTTTTCAGATTTGTTACGTTTTCTCTTTTAAAAACAATGTTATTTTGATGAACTGTTATATTACATTTCTCAGGTCCAGGTGTTATAGGAAAGGGATTAGAGAAAAGATCTGAAATTGCAATGTCTTCTCAAAGTACAAGATCTAATTCTACCATGTCTTTTATAGGTCAAGAAATGAGAACAATGGACAAAAATACCTTGATTTGTGAGGAGGATATGCAAATCAATATTTCTTTACCTCCATCTGTTGATCAAGTTATGAAACACACTGAAACAACTGAAAAAGGTATTGAATTTTGAATCCATATGTTATTAAATTGTAGAACTGAATTTGATTACTAAAGTCTTTACAAAAGTATGAAACTGTAGGCTCATCTAATCCTAACAAGGTAAAAAGAGTTCGAGGGAGCAATATGTGCAAAGAAGTAGCTAAACTTGAAATTGGACAGAAGCTCATAGTGAGTTTTTACAATAACCGAACTGTTGGAACAAATAGCAAACTGTTTTCGAGGCATTTGGGAAAAATTGTTTGTGATCGTAATATTTGTCCTTTGGGAGTATCATTATGGAATGATATTAAACAAGAAAAGTTGAATCACATGTGGGAAGCCGTTGAGGTAACAAATTGCACCTGATTCAAATTCTTTATTATTATCTAATACATCTGCGTATTGTTGTCCATATAGCAGTCGTTGAGGTAACAAATGTTTATGTGATTCAAACACAATTGTTTGTCGAATGGTTTTCATATTTCACATGTGGTACTGGATTCAAGTATATGTGAATCACATTTTCTACTGAATGTTTTTTCTAAGAGATCAAAAAGAAAAAGTAGATGTAGGAGATATCTGCTACTGGAATTTTGATGTGCTACTGAAAAAACAGACATGCTATTGAAATTTCTTTTCTATTGAAATATCTACTTATTGTACTAGAAGAAGAGATCTTTTTCATTTTATGATGCTTTCCTGATAGGTTTCCCTTGGTAATAACTGAACTCATGCTCTAATAATTGTAGCATAAATTTGAGGTTGTAGACATGAATGATCATCATGATCATATCTTGGGATGGATGAATGAGTTATGGAACAAATGGAGAGGACACTTTCATGCAAAATATGAGAAGGATAAGCTTATCCATCAATCTCTTAGGACTATTCCAAGGGGAGTAGACAAAAAAAAATGGGAATGGTTAGTAAAGGAACATTTTTCTTCTGAAAGTTTCCAAGTATGCCTACTGATTAAATAGTAAATTCTCTAGTCTTTTACCACTTGATTTCCCTCTTTAGCACCAAATATACCCAGTTGTTTGATCCATGTTACTGAAATAGTTGTCGTGCTTTGAATTGTTGCATCACCCGCTTGGTATAGACTGCTCCATGAGTCCCTCAATCTCTGGAGCTGACCACCTACTTCTCATTCTTGGTACATTGTGTTCTCTTCCAATAATTCCATTTTTATAATAGGCAGATTCTATTTGGACAGTTCCAGTATTTCTATTCCCTGTACTTTGCCACTTCTCAGTGCACTACATTTCATAATGTTAATAAATGTCTCGCTAATGAAAGAAATATATAAGATGATGGGATGTGAAATTTCTGTTTAACCATTGCGAGTGAAAATAGCATGTTAATAAATTAATAACATATTCCTCATTCACCAAACATGACAAACTAGAAAGAAGTAGGAATATATGTACATACCTGAGAAGCAGCTTACACCTTCAGTTATGTCTATGTAACCTCAGGAGCAGCCGCGTTAGTGTACTCTACTTTCTTCATTCTGGTTGACATTTTGAACTGGAAGTACCTATTTCTACCACTAGAATGGATTGGTAAGAATGCCATGCTTGTTTATGTGGAAACTCTCCTTTATGTCATCTTTGTTGATATATTGTTTTGGGCTATTGTTGCTGGCCTACTTCATCGATTAGGCATATATTGGAAGCTTTAGTTTTGATGAAATTTGCATCTTTTGCTTGCTTATTATATAAGATTAGATGTAGCATTATACTGGAAACTAGAAAGAGCTTCATCTAGTCATGGGTCTCACTTTGATTTCTCTCCGAGAACAAGTGACTAAGAAGTTCAATACATCTTGCACACCAAATGAACAATACAAATATCATTGGTTTTTCTAGCTTGTAAAAAAAAAAAAGAAAAAAAAAAGATGCAGAACTGATGATGGAAGACTTTCTTTCAAGCCAACATTATTCGAGAGATACCCACCCTATAACAAAGAAGCTCATAATGCTTACTTCATTAATTAAAATTTTCTGCACAATTGCACATAAGTGTCTTTCTCTATTTGTTAATTTCTGCACTGCTGTATTTTTGGACAGCTACTTTATATGTTAATTTTTTTGCACACAAATAGTATTTGAATTCTTGGTAAATGCATCTCAATGATTTTTTAATTGATTTTTCTTATGTTCCGCACAGCTTTTGTGGATATTTCTAGATAACACGTGGTGAAGTTTTAACAACATTTGGGGTGAGCGATCTATCTAATTCTTGTATAAATTTGATATGTATACCAATAGTTATTTATCGTTTTTAAAAATTTTGAAATTACAGATTTTGAAGGTTGAAGTTTCAAGTGAAGATACAAGCTTAGAAGAAATGGACAAACTAGTTATTAGTTTGCTACGAATGTTATGGAAAACTCGATAATACATAGTCTAACGCGGATGTTGGCTAAATTTTTTGAAGAACCTATTGAAACAAACATCATGGGATGTTGACCAATTTTTGATTAATCGAACTCTTGATCTCTATCTACTTGTTTCTATCTCCCTATATCTTCTTTTTGAATCGAAAGTTTTAGTAGAAATTTAGTATTTGTTGAAGAATTTTTTTTATTGTGACATCAATTGATCTAGGACCATTGATGGCCAATCTAGGACCAGAAATGTTTCGTCTCTAAAGAATAATCTTGGACTAGAAGTGTTTCTCGTCTCTAAAGAATAATCTACGACTAGAAATAATTCTCGTCTCTATAACGAATCAAGGACGAGATTATTCTTGTCTCTAAACATGATACCTAATGACCAAACCATCCTCATCTCTAAAACTATTCAACGACCATGACAATATCGTCACAAAAGCTAATCATGGACCAGGTTGTTCTCGTCTCTAACGATTACTAAGGCCAGGTGTTCATTGTAGCTAAAAAGATTTAACGACCTGAAAATAGAATTTCCCAAGTCTATTTGAGACTAGATATGTAGTCTCTAAAAAGATTTAACGACTATATTTTTTTCCGTCGCAACTACCATTTAAGGACCAATATTTTTTCCCATCGCGAAAGATATATATTGATAAAGGCGGTTGCGATGGGTGGCGACCAATATTTTCTGGTCTCAAATTTGCATTTGGGACCGGATTTAGATCTTCAGATACAATATTTCCCTTCCTTAGATGTTGTTTTCTTGTTGTGGAGTTTTGTTTTAAACATGTGAGCTGAGTATTTTGGGAGTAGTATTGAGCACCGATGTGGGCACGAGTTCATAACAACTCGATGTCTCCATAAACCATGTGGCCAACGTGGGTAGAAATGGTCATACTTTTTAGATGATTCATTAATGCTTTTTAGTATAGACTAGTGGATCCACTTAGTTGAGGTGTTCTATATCCCAACAAGTTATAAGACAGTTTTGGCAGCGTAGGCTAGACGTTGTATCATCACAATAGCTCATCGTGATGGTTGTCGATTAGAGAAACTCCCACATAATTATATTACTTTATATATAAATTGAGTTGTTATTTTATTTCTTTAAATACATTGAGTTGCTATTTACTGTTTAAATGCTTTATTTAAAATGCACCTTTATTGTTGTTTATTTCTTTATTGAGTTAAGTATTCATAAGTTGAGTAAAGCTGAGGTAAGTATTTCATTCAGAATTTAGTTCAAGCTTATGTCGTGTTTAGCTTTCCCCTCGCATGCTCATATATTCGTGTAGTGATTCCATTTGGCCTGCATCATTTTATGATGTAGATACAAGTAACCAGGATCATCATCTACTGCCTCATTGATCCAATTGAGCACTCAGAGTCAGTTAGTGAGCCTTCTTTCTTTCAGGAGGATCCCTTTGGTTACATTTTGTTCTATTGCTTTTGGTTATTTCAGTTGTTAGGATGATCCGTCTTGTCCCGACATACTTCTTAGTTTCTAGAGGCTTCATAGACTATAAGATATGAGTTCTTTGTCTTGATATTTCAGTTGTTTGATTTAAAGACTTGAGTTTTCATTTTGGCTAAGTTGAATGTTATTTTCTAAACATTCTCAGTTTATCTATTTAAATAGTTTATTTAAGATTTTTTTTAAGTACATTTTCTGTTGAGTAAGTCTTCTACTGAGAGTCTAGCCAGGCAAGGGTTTGCTTGGGGCTAGCAATTGTTCTTGAGTGCCAGTCCCGCTAGGGTATAGGCTCGGGGCATGAAAAACTTTGCATTAGAGCCAAGAGTTCAAGGGTCCTAGGGATTCTATGAAGTCGTGTCTATAGAGTCCTAGTTATTGGTGTGAAGTGCGCCACATCTATAATTAGGAGGCCGCAACATTTATGAACTATCTCACTTCTTTCACATCATTTTGTGAGATAGAGTTAATCTCTATAAAGTTTCCCTTCTAACTTGTGCTTGTGCATGTCTTTTAGCCCACGCCTCTACGAAGAGCTGTCTGAGGTCGTCCTGCTAGGAGGAACGTTGAGGATTAAGGGGTACCTAATGCACCTGAAGCTCAATCCCGTGGAGAGGTTACCAATGCTGAATTTAGGGAAGCAATCTGAATGTTGAGTCAAGTTTTGACCAATAAAGTTGGATAGAGAGAGAACCGATCGAAAGGGAATGATACTTCAAGAATCCATGATTTTCTAAAGATGAATTCTCCAAGCTTCACTGGTTCAAGCACTACTGATGATCCAGAAAATTTTGTTGAGGAATTGTAGAAAGTGTTTGAGGTTATGCATGTTGCCTATGTTGAGCTAGTGGAACTAGATGTTTATCAGTTGAAAAGTTTTGCTAGGACCTGGTTTGACCAGTAGAAGAAGAGTAGAGCAGAGGGTGCAACATTTTTTAGTTGGGCTGTGTTTGAGGAGGCTTTCTTGTGGTGTTTCTTTCTCTGTGAACTGAGAGAAGCAAAGGTATGAGAGTTCCTCACCCTTAAACAGGATTGATTGAGTATTTATGAGTATAGTTTGAAGTTCATCTAACTTTTCCGATATGCTCCGGAGATGGTTATGGATATGAGGAGCAGGATGATTATGTTTGTTGTTGGATTGTCTCATTTGTCAAGTAAGGAGGGCAAGGCAACTATGCTAATAAGGGACATGGACATAGCGAGACTTATGGTTTATGTGCAGTAGGTTGAGGAAGAGAAGCTGAGGGATAAAGAAGAATTCAGAAACAAGAAAGCTAAGACAGGTAATGAGTCTGGGTAGCGAATGAGTAATATGAACCGTTCTTTCTTTCAACATAAGCAAAAGGGACTTGCTCCATCATCTGCCAGTGCACTTGCACCAAGGAATAAGGGTGAGTATAATAGTCAGAATTCACAAAAGTTCAAGGCTAGACCTGCTGAGTCTCAGGGTAGTGTGGCACAAGGAGGTAATTGGACTCCTACATGTGCTAAGTGTGGTAGGAACCACCCAAGTGCTAGTTGCGATGGATCTATTAGGTGTTTAAAGTGCGGTCAAGAAGGTAATTTCATGAAAGAGTGTCCTAAGAACAGGCTGGGCAACGAAATAGGGGTAATAGAGCCCAATCTTCTTCAGTTGCTCTACAGACTGGGCTGCACCTAGAGGATCTACTTCAAGGACTAGCAAAGGAGCAAACCACCTACATACGATCACTAGTCGTCAAGAATAAGACAATTCTCCAGATGTTGTCACTGGTATGATCAAAGTCTTTACTTTTGATGTTTATGCTTTGCTAGATCTAGGAGCGATTCTATCTTTTGTGACTCCTTATATTGCAATGAATTTTGATGTTCTTCCTGAGAAACTTTTTGAGCCCTTCAGTGTCTCTAAACCTGTTGGTGAGTCCATTCTGGCTACGAGAGTCTATCGTGATTATACTATTTCGTCAATCACAAGAGCACCATGGTTGATTTAGTTGAGTTAGACATGTTTGATTTTGATATTATTTCGGGTATGGACTGGATTTATGCACGTTATGCCTTTATTGATTGTAGAACTCGAGTTGTTAAGTTCCAGTTTCCTAATGAGCCAGTCTTTTAGTGGAGGAGTAGTTCAGTAGTGCCTAAGGGTTGTTTCATTTCGTACTTGAAGGTGATAAAGTTAGTGTACAAGGGTTATGTCTATCACTTAATTTGAGTTAATGAATCTAGTTTTGAGACACCTCCTATTGAGTCGGTTCCTGTTGTGAGTGATTTTTCTGAGGTTTTTCCAGATGATCTACCCAGAGTCCTTTCTAGAGAAAAATGGACTTCGGTATAAATATTCTTCCCGATACCCGTCCTATATCTACTCTACCATATAGGATAGCACCAGTAGAGTTGAAAGAGTTAAAAGAATAACTGAAAGATCTCCTTGATAAGGGTTTAATTCGACAAAGTGTCTCACCTTGGGGCGCTCCGTTCTTATTTTTGAGGAAGAAAGATGGATCCCTTAGAATATGTATAGATTACCATCAGTTGAACAAGGTTACTATCAAGAATAAGTATCCTCTTTCAAGAATTTATGATCTTTTCGCTCAGCTTCAAGGTGCCACTTGTTTTTCTAAGATAGACCTCAGATCAGGCTACCATCAATTGAGAGTAAGGGAATGTGATATTCCAAAGACAACATTCAAAACCCGTTGTGGTCACTATGAGTTCCTAGTTGTGTCCTTTGGTTTGACCAATTCTCCTGCAGTATTCATGAACCTTATGAATAGAGTATTCAAGCCTTATTTAGATATGTTTGTTATCATGTTCATTTATGACATTCTAATCCATTCGAGGAATGAGGAAGATCATGCAAGCTATCTTAGAATAGTCCTCCAAACTCTAAAGAATAAAGAGTTGTATGCTAATTGTTCTCTAAATGTGAGTTTTGGCTTCAGTCTGTGGCATTCTTAGGCGACATTATTTCTGGTGATGGAATTAAGGTTGATACTGAGAAAATAGAGGCAGTGCAGAATTGGCCTAGAATCACATCTCCAAACGATATTAGGAGTTTCTTGGAATTGTATGGATATTATAGAAGGTTTGTAGAGGAGTTCTTATCTATTTTGTCCCCTTTGACCAAGTTGACTCAAAAAACAGTGAAGTTTCAATAGTCTGAAGCTTGTGAGAAAAGCTTTCGGGAATTGAAAAATGTGGTTGACTGCTGCCCCAGTATTGACCTTACCAGAAGGTACTCAAGGTTTTGTTGTGTATTGTGATGCGTCCAGAGTTGGTCTGGGTTATGTGTTAATGCATAATGGTAAAGTTATAACTTATGCCTCCTGACAGTTGAAAGTTCACGAGAAGAATTACCCAACCCATGATCTAGAGTTGGCAGTCATAGTATTTGCTTTGAAAATATGGCGTCATTATCTTTATGGTGTTAATGTGGATGTGTTCAACGATCAAAAGAATCTTTAGTATGTATTTATTCAGAAAGATCTTAATCTCAGATAGAGAAGATGGTTAGAGCTACTCAAGGATTATGACATGAGTATTCTCTATCAGCCAGCTAAGGCTAACGTTGTTGCTGATGCATTGAGTGGGTTGTCTATGGTTAGTACCGCCCATGTTGAGGAAGAAAAAAGAGAGTTAGCAAAAAATGTGCATAGACTTACATGGTTGGGAGTTCGATTAATGGATTTAGTGGTAATGAATGACATTGAATCATCATTAGTGTTAGAAGTGAAAGAGAAGCAAGACCAAGATCCTATTTTGCTTGAATTGAAGGTAAATGTTCATAAGCAAAAAGTGATGGCTTTTAAACAAGGGGGAGATGATGTATTGAGGTATCAAGGTATGTTGTGTGTACCAAAGGTGGATAAACTCCAAGAGAGGATCATGGAGAAAGCTTATAGCTCTAGATATTCCATTCATCCGGGTTCCACAAAGATGTATCATGACTTGAGAGAAGTATATTGGTGGAGTAGTATGAAGAAAGGTATTGCAGGGTTTGTTGCTAAGTGCCCGAATTGTCAACAAGTTAAAGTAAAGCACCAAAGGCCTGGTGGTATGGCTCAGAATATATAACTTTCGGAATGGAAGTAGGAGATAATCAATATGGATTTCATTATAGGTTTTCCACAGTCCCGCAGGCAACATGATTCTATTTGGGTGATTGTTGATAGAATGACAAAACTAGCCCACTTTTTATCGGTAAAGACTACCCATTCAGCAGAGGATTATGCTAAGTTATATATTCAAGAGGTAGTAAGACTGCATGGAGTCCCTATTTTGATTATATCAAATAGAGGTGCATAATTTACTGCATAGTTTTGGAAATCTTTTCAGAATGGCTTGGGTTCAAAGGTGAACTTAAGTATCGTTTTTCATCCTCAAACAGATGGTCAAGCAGAGCGCACTATTCAGACTTTAGAAGATATGTTGAGGGCCTTTGTGATTGATTTCAAGGATAATTGGGATGATAACCTACCATTCATTGAGATTTCTTATAACAACAGTTACCATTCTAGCTTTCAGATGGCTTCTTATGAAGCTCTTTATGGGAGAAGATGCAGATCTCTAATCGGATAGTTTGAGGTTGGTGAAGCTGGGTTGATAGGACCAGACTTAGTTCATCAAGCGATTGAGAATGTAAAGGCTATTCAAGAGAGATTAAAAATAGCACAGAGTCATCAGAAATCCTACACTGATGCTAGGAGAAGGGAGGTAGAGTTTGAAGTAGATTATTGGGTATACTTGAAAGTTTCATCCATGAAGGGTGTTATGAGATTTGGTTACAAGAGGAAGCTTAGTCCCAGGTATATTTGCCCTTACAGAATATCCAAAAGGATTGGTAATATAGCTTATGAGTTGGAGCTAGCAGCGGTCCATCCAGTATTTCATGTTTCCATGTTGAAGAAGTGAATGGGAGATCCTTCACTTATCATACCTACAGAAGACATTGGTATTAATGATAGCTTATCTTATGAGGAGATTCCTGTTCAGATTCTGGATCGCCAAATTCGCAAGTTGAGAATGAAAGAGGTAGCATCAGTTAAAGTTCTGTGGAGAAATCTGTTTGTTGAGGAAGCTACTTGGGAAGCTAAGGAGGATATGAAGAAGAGATACCCACATCTCTTTGAATTCGGAGAAGTTCCAAATTAAGTACTAATCCTTTTCTTGGATTTTATTTTAAGTTGTCATGTTGTATTTACATTTTGCTTGTTGGGTGTTTTAGCTTGGTATTAGATGTTACGCCTTAGCCTACTAACAGTAATCTCATTTGAGGAAGAATCTTCCCAAGGGGGATATATTGTAACACCTTGCTACTAGAAAGACTTAGAATTAGAAAGAATCGTTTTTGGAAATAATCAAATTTTGAAAGTTTGACCAAGTTAAGCTAATTATGAGTTTTGGGTCAACTTTAAATGGCCATTACTCATATATCAGGATGAGCTAGGTGTGCTACAAGATACCATAGGAAATATCTTTGAATTATCTGTCACGCCCCCAGCCTACACCCTGGACGTGGCCGGCACTCGAAGACCATTACTGGCCCCAAGCAAACCCTTGGTCTGGCTTACTTAACTCAGTGGAAGACAATATTTATACTTATAATGTTCAATAGCACTTAACTAAACTGAATAATAAAATAACTGAGAATGTTTAAAGGTTAAACATTCAACTTGGCCAAAAATGGCAACCCAAGTCTTAACAATAAGAATGATAATGAAAAGACTAAAAGGACTAACTTATGACTGTCTATGAAGCCTCTAAAACAGCTGAGATGGATGTTGGGACAACCCCACAACATCCTAATGAACTAACTAGAAAGCAATGAAAATAGATCCTCCGAAATCAAGAAGGCTCACAGACTGACTCTGATCTGCTCACTGGATCAATGGTACACTGGAATGCCGATCCTAGTTACTTGTGTCTGAATCATATGACGATGCAGGCCAATTGTTATCAGTACATTGAATGTACGAGTATGCAATTTGGAATGCTAAAACAACATAGGCTTGAAAGGGAATCTAAAAGAAACACTTACCTTGGCTCTTCTCAACTCATGAGTACTTAACTGAACTCATTTCAATATAAAGTAGTTTAAAACAAGTGCAATATAAATAAAAGCTATTTAAAAACATGATGTCACATCTGTGTATATACAAGGATACAACATAACTCTAAAATGTATGTAAAAATACAATAAACTGATGTATATAAAAATACAATAACTTTTGTGGGAATTTCTCTAACTGACAACTATCACATAATAACTATAGTGATGATACCGCGATCTACCTCACACTGCCAGCGCACCTATACCCGGAAAGAGGTATAGGACCTGAACTACTAAGTGGATCCACTAGTCTATTGTGAAAAAGGGTTCATCTAAAAAGTATGACCATTTTCTACCCATGGTGGCTGCATGGTTTTATGGAGATGTGAGTTATTTGAACTCATGCTCGCCCCCAATTCGGTGCTCAATACTACTCCTAAAATATATTAGATCTTATGTTTGAAAAAAAACATACTTCTTTTGTGATTTGAGATTAGTGCTCAAAAACTTGTATTACCATTTGGATATAAAAATGCACCAGGAAGATTTCAATATTTTATGGATACATATTTCACAAAATTACATAACTGTATAGTATACATAGATGATATACTTTTATACTCAAAAATGTATAATGAACATATAGAATTATTAGTACAATTTATAAACATAGTAGAAGAATCAAGGATAAGCTTAAGTAAAACTAAAGCAGAAATTATGAAAAATCAAATAGAATTCTTAGGAATACAAATAGATAAAAATGGAATAAAAATGCAGTAACACATAGTACAAAAAATTACAATTTCCCTTCTTGCTTCATTTTGAAAGCTATTACTCTTTTCTGAAAACTAACCCGAAGGCTCTTTGGAAATCTCAGTTTCCGTTCTTATTTAAATGTGAAAACATTTTAAATCTCTTTGGGACTACTTAGTCCCCATATAGTTTTGAAGAAATGAACTTCAAACTTTACTCTTTACTCTTTACTCAATTTGAACTTTAAGTCTTAAAACAAAGTTAAAACATTTGGAAAAGACTTGTGGAAAACTCTAAGAACTTCTATTAACTTGACTCTTAATTCTCTTGATTTGATCTTAACTTTCCTTGAATTGGATTATGGATTCAAGGTTCATGATCTCATGTTTATGGATAATTTCATGATATTTAGATGTACCTTAGAGTGTTGGAACCAACTAGAAAACATAGGTACATTGCTAAGGAACGAGTACTAAAAGGTGGGGAACAAATGGGGAGAACTGGCGTCCCTTGAGCTCTGATAGGTGTGGGGCGCTAGACCTCAAGATTCAAAGGCTGGTCTGGGGTGCACTGGCTGGTGTAGCTCCCCATGGGTGAAGATATAAATACTCTTTTGGGGAGCGCTGGCTGGCGCGACGCCCTACCCCTATCCCCAAATGTTTGACGACTTTTCTTCTCCGTTTTTCATCTTTAAACCCTCTGAACTTCAATGGTTCTTTTCCCAAACACTTAGGATCATTTATACCATCAATATATGATAGATTCTAAAAGAAATTACACCCGAAAACATGAATCAAATTGCCAGAAACTTCAACAAAACAACCCACAAGAATTCAAACAAATTTCATCAAGAACTCAAAGGATTGTACTTTTAAATCACACATAT
This sequence comes from Solanum bulbocastanum, assembly GCA_037074985.1. NCBI lineage: Eukaryota > Viridiplantae > Streptophyta > Magnoliopsida > Solanales > Solanaceae > Solanum > Solanum bulbocastanum. The sequence goes on along the minus strand of CM073602.1, from coordinate 15,133,022 downwards.
TTTGCTGAATTGAATCATGATTGGTGTGTGGGTGCACTAAACCAATGCTATGTGATCTCACATACCTTTTTAGGGATCACCCCGACGAAATCCATAACCTATCCTTGACAAAATCGATGAATCTTGCTTTCTCTTCTCCTTTCTCCTCTTTTCTCTTTTCTTCAGGCCCTTGCGTGAACTCTAACTTTTCTAAACTGACCAAAATCTGGTTTTACCCCAATTAATCTCCTCAAAATTAATTAGAATAACTAGGTAAGGAAAAGACTAAATTACCCTTCTAAAATCCTGATTAGACTTTCCTTAATCCAACAGCCCAACTTACAAAGGGCATAACTTACTCATACGAACTCGGAATCGCGCAAACTCAGTGGCATTGGAAAGATCATTCCAAGAGCTTTCCAACCATGTCTATAAGTACACCTAACTCATCCTGATTTAGGAGTTATGTCTGTTTGAAGTTGACCAAAACTCAATTATTCCTGACTTAAACAAATTTCCAAATTTTCATTCTTTCCAAAAATCCAATTGTTAGCTTCTTCCTAGTTATTTTAAATTGAGAGATGTTACATTATCTTTCCAACGCCACTGAGTTTGCTCAATTTCGAGTTCGTATGAAGGAGATATGCCCATTTGAAGTCCGGCTGTCTAGATAAGAAAAGTCTAAACCGGATTTTGGAAGGGTATTATGGTCTTTTCACTACCCAATTAAATTATTTCATTTTTGGTAATTACTTAGGGGTCTAACTGAAGCACTTAAAGATTTCACTCTAGGTTTTTTTAGAGAAAGAACACTATAGGGGAAAAGATGAGAAAGAGCGAAAGTTTGTCGATCTTGAAGTTTAGCATATGGATTTCGCCAAGGGTTGATTCCTACGAGGTATGTGAGATGTTCATAGCATTGGGTTCATTCACCCAAGTGCCAATCATGTTTGTTTCAGCAAAATTCGTTCTAGAAAGTTGAAAGTATGATGTTTCTTGAATTATGTTCTTGAAATCGGCTTAAGTTCTTGAGATTTGATGGGATTGTTGAGCTCTTGATGGAATCGTGTCGATTTTAGAGTTTTTTTGAGTTATAATCATATGTACATATACTGGGTATCTGAATCTAGAGAGGAATTGAGAAAAAGAATCAAATTTAGGCAAATTGGGGTGAAAAAATGAATAAGGAAAAAAAGACAAGCAGATTTTGGCACGTAAGTCTGCATTGCGGACTTGCTCCCCTAGTGCACAAAAATCACCTCCGCATCACGGAGAGGACGCAAACTCCTCTATTTCAAAATTAATTTCGTGATCAGATATTTAAATGCATCTTCGTATCGCGGACTTGTTTCCAGACAGTGATTTCTTGATTGTTTTTCATGTTTAACTATCTAAAAACACTCCTAAACATAACGAGATCTTTCCTATCACAAATCATAATCCTTGACTACATAAATTCAAATTCAAGGCTGGGTCAAGAAAGTTCATAGAGTATTTTTAAAAAGTCTTTTGCAAATATTTTAAGCTTGTTTTAAGACTTGAGTTGAGTTGAGTAAGAGTAACAAATGAAGTTCTTTTCTTCAAAAGAGTATATGGGGATTAAGTATTCCCAAATGAGTAAATGTTTCTCACAGTTTAAACAAGAGAGGAAACACTGATTTCCAAGAGAGCCTTTGAGCTAGTTTTTGAGTAATTATCTCAAACTAAAGAAAGAGTTTTGTTTTTAAACATATGAGCTGAGTATTTTGGGACTAGTATTGAGCACCGATGTGGGGACTAGTTCATAACAACTCAATGTCTCCATAAACCATGTGGCAAACGTGGTAAAAATGGTCATACTTTTTAGACTATTCCTTAATTTTTTTTTAGCATAGACTAGTGGATCCACTTAGTTGAGGCGTTCTATATCCTGGAAAGTTATAAGACTGTTCTGGTAGCGTGGGTGAGACATTGTATCATCATATTAGCTCATAGTGATGGTAAACTCCCACAAAATTATATTACTATATATATAAATTGAGTGTTTTGTATTTATTTACATACTTTTAGTTGTTATTTACTGTTTAAATTCTTTATATAAATTGCACCTTTACTGTTGTTTATTTCTACGTTGAGTTGAGATTCATGAGTTGAGTAAAGCTGAGGTAAGTGTTTCTTTCAAAATTCAGTTCAAAATTATGTCGTGTTTATATTTCCCCTCGCATGCTCTCACATTCAATGTACTGATGTCATTTGGCCTGCATCATTTTATGATGCAAATATAGGTAGCTAGGATCAACATCCAGCTCCTCGTTGATCTAGTAGAGCACTTAGAGTCATTTGGTGAGCCTCCTTACTCTTTGGAGGATCCTTTGGTTACGTTTTGTTCTATTGCTTTTGGTTATTAAAGTTGTTAGGATGATCGGGGATCTTGTCCCGACATCCCTCTTAGTATCTAGAGGCTTAATAGACAGTTAGATATGAGTTCTTTAGTCTTGATATTTTAGCTGTTTGATTTAAAGACTTGAGTTGGCATTTTGGCTAAGTTAAATGTTATTTTCTAAACATTCTCAGTTTATTTATTCAGGCATTTTATTTAAGATTGTATTTAAGTACATTTTCTGTTGAATAAGTCTTCCACTGAGAGTCTAGCCAGATCAAGGGTTCACTTAGGGCAATTAATGGTTCTCGAGTGCTAGTCCAACCCGGGGTGTAGGCTCGGGGCGTGACACCTACAAAAAACCTGGTGGTGAGTAGTGTAGAACAACATCAATATACCTAAACATAGCTTCATATACTGGCTCACAATGCATCGAAGGCTATGAACCAGAGAGAGGGTAGCCCAAATAGGAAATCGATAGGACCTAAATTGCATACTATATGGCAGCTATCCTGAACAAATGAACACTTATTTTTTGACTATGCCTTCTCCAGTATTTGTTTGGAAGATACACTTGACCGGCTAAAATTGAAGATCAAGAATACTGATCTGCAGGAGATCTGGGAAAGAGTGTAGCAAGGAGAACACAAGGGAAAGTTAGTGGAAAACTCATGTGGACTATACTGGTTGCGCTGGCATGCTATATTTGGAAGGCTAGGAATGATGCACTATGGAATCAGAGGGTGAAAAGGACAGAATTAATACTCCAACAAATTCAGATGGATAGCGAAGTGAGAATTTTTGACATACTACTACATAGGAAAGCACGATGTAAAGATAGGAATTGGATAGAACAACTATATGGCTAGGATTGTATAGGGACAAGGAATGATTAATAACACAGGGTAAGGTGGAGGTTGAGACTAATTGATGTTGTAATTGTTTTTTTTTTTTTTGACAAAGTCAGAAAATTAAATGTGTTTGTTTGACCAAAAAAATGCACATTAAAAAATAAATTCCCCTTAGATCCAGTGTCCCTATAGGCATTATTGACATTCACAAAGAGTGTTGATTGCCATTAAAATGCATATTTAGCGGCAATTAAGCTATTACCATTAATAATTGTTGCTAAAGATCATGTTTAATGTAGTGTATTAGTGGCTGCGCTAGTGCATGTGCAGTGGTCGATGTTGTTGCTAGTGCAAGTGATGGTGCTGGTGTAACATCGGGTGGCGGCGCCGGTGCAATATTCAACCTCATGTGACAGGCATCATAACATGACGAGGCATGAATTTCCAAGTATTATTTAACTTCAAGGCTTGTTATTCATATCCATTGTAGCGAACGATGAATATGGAAGTGTATGGGTCTTTGCTCGTGGAAGCATATGTGGCAATTTGCTTCATTACTAGGTGCAACTGAGATGATGGAAGATGCGGTAGGATGGCATGGTATAGGTGGGATTTCGGCAAATAAATTAATATCTGGTATGGCCGCAAGGTCAAGGCTGGACGAAGTGGTGGATAACTTTCAGGATAATGAGTAATCAATTGTTGAAGTAGCGGTTGTTTCGGTTGTCACGCCCCGAGGCTACCCCCTTGATGTAAATATGGGACCTAGGATCATGAGTGACCCCAAGCTAACCCTAAAGCTGGCATAGCATAAGCATACTAAAACAATCTAAATAAAGGAATATTGTGCGGAATCTAAAACAGTGGTAAATGAAATGGGGAATACCCAACTAGTCTAAATATATGAAATGTACTAAGAGTTCAATAATAACGAAAAGATCAAACTCAAAACTAAAGGTGAATCAACTACTATGTCTGAAAAGCCTCTACTGACTAGATTTGTTGAGGCATGCCCCCAGCTAACTCTAGGAAAATTAAAACCTAAAATAAAAGACTAAATAGGAGAGACATGTCTATTGTCCTCGAACTATGAGGACTCACCACTAAAGCTGTTGAATACGAATCGGGAACTGATCTATGCGTGATCTGGATGTTGCATACCTCAATCTACATCATAAAAGGATGTAGCGCAGAGTATGCATTAGTACTTGGAATGTACTGAGCATGTAGGATGTAGATAATAGTTGAACAAGATATAAAATCTGAACAAACATAACTGAGCAATGACATAATCTAAACAAAAACATAGATACTGAAATATAATTAAATATTGAGCTAAATGCAATGACCAAGTACTAATCATGAATTTAACATATTGAGACTGAATGTTGAAGTATAACTGAAAACCTGGTCAAATGCACTTGAGTCTGACTGTAGGAGCTACTATTAACCAGCATAAAACCAAGTAAGTTAAACACGAGTCCGATGTATACACCCCATCGAGAGGACCCAATATACCTTGTTAGGGGTATAAAGGAATGACTTGCGTGATCACTAAATCTGATGTCCAACAGAGGGAACTTATAAACCTACAGGGGCACGTAGCTCTGGGACCATGAGGGTACGCTGAACCCTAGTCCAACTTAATGCTAAGCCTACTCCCAATTGGAAATGTATATGACACAACATAGCTGAAATAGTAGATAGCTCAATGTTCTGACATGCAAATCTAAGAATGCAACATTTAGGTACTGACAATGAAACATTCGAAACTGGAGCATGTATATCTGTTTAACTAACCTAGAAAGTGTAAATCATGAACTAAGAGAATCTACACAACTAGGGTTCTGAGTTTCATGTAAGGAACTAGGTAACGATTTCACACAAACATGATAATCTAATTAAGAATAATATGACAGCTAAATAACAACCAATATCTAAGGTTTTAAAAACCCATGATCTAAGCAAGATATAGCAAATCAAGAATCTGACTGAATTGTAGGGACCTAGTGGATAAAAGGAACCCATTAGTGAAATTCCACATCCCTGGTGATGAATTTCACGGGGAAATCGATTTTGGGGATGGAACTGAAGAAAACTTGTTGCGTTCTTGAAGGAAAACTGGTGCCTCTTTTGATTTTAGGGATGGAACTGAAGAAAACTCATTGCGTTCTTGAAGGAAAACTAGTGCCTCTTACTCTTCTCTTCGTTCTAATCTTTGGTGATTAATCGATTAGGGTGGGTTATGACTAGAATATTAGGCATAAATTGAGTAAAATGATATATTTTAAATGCCCAATGCATAGGAGAAAAGACCAGAACGACCCCAACGTAAAATCTATTGGGGCCATCGACGGGCCTGATCGACATTCCGTTGCTCAACTGAAGGTCCATCTTGTTAGTCTTCATTTGGTGTGTAGGAGCTGAAGGTTGGGGGTCTGAACCACAGACCTAGACCACGGACCATGGGTGACCTTAATCTAAGAATGCAACATTTAGGTACTGACAATGAAACATTCGAAATTAGATCATGTATATCTGGTTCTAGACTTTCTCTAAAAGTCCTAGGTGGCCGACCAACAAACCACCCCTATGGTCCGTGGTCCTACCCACAGGCCGTGGGTGACCTTAGTCGGTGGCACCTGCAGGTTCTATAAGGTATGCTATTTGGTCTATTTCAAATATGGGGTGTTACATTATCTCCCACTTGGGAACATTCGACCTCGAATAAAGTCTAAACTAGCTGAGTATGGAGGGAAGGAGCTGCATTCCCTACCACTAAGTACTATAAATTGATATCTGACTGAACTAAGTTCCAAAAACATGCAAATATACTGAAAATTGATAAGAGTTTTAACGTTTATCAAATACACTTCATCCAATTCTAAGTGCAAACGATCGTTAAACAACATATAACCCAACAATTGAGTTGGGGTCGAATCCCAAAGGGAGCGGCAGGTGTTCAAAATTCAATCAAGAAGTAATAATGTGATTTAAATAGATATAGGAATAGAATTTATCGAAAAATACATAAAAGGGGGGGGGGGGGGAATGGTTTGTAATTATCTACTACAATGCAGTTCCAAACAATTTGAAATGACATTAAGGAGAGGAATTCTCGGGATGCGATCGATAATAGGCAAATTTTGATATATAGGTAGTTGAAAATACTAGTAAATAGCTAAATATTAGTGGGTAGACTAGACTATAAGAGAGATAGATTTCTCTCAAACAACTATCCCAAATCAGGTGATTTCTTTCGAACATCAACAAGCATAGCAATGAAGAACACCCTACACCTTAATCCATCCACTCTCTCGAGCTAGATATGTAGGATTGGGTTTAGGTTTAACTCTTTTGAGCTGAACCAAGCTCAACCCAATACTTATAGATCATTAATCAATAATATTAATTCTGAAACCTCTCTCTCGAGCAAGCTAAGAACACAAGGTTAGAATTGCTATTGCAACTACAATTCATAAATTATACCACAACTAATGATTAAACCCACTTCAGTATAACATTTAAGCTAGTAATTAACGATACCCATAAACTAATTCAGCCCATAATCACATGATTACACCCCAAGAATTGGGGTTTTCGCCAAACATCATAAAGGAGTAAAAACGGTTACCAAATCGATTAGCCATTAACTGGGTAAGAGTAATAAAGACTTTACAATGCTTCAGTTTGCAGAAAATTCAAAGTACACTTGCAAAATCTCCAAATTGAATCTCAAAAAGCCTTCAAGTCTACTAAGAAACTACCAAAAAAATCTAGAGAAAATTGTTCTAAGCTAATTCAGCCTCCTAAATTAATTGTTCAAAATCTAATTTATGGTCACAAAAAATAAGCTACAAAGGGTCATTAGGCGAGGTAAGTCGGGTTCGCTGAGTGGTTCGTCAAACCATCCTTTGATCTCTTCTATCGCCTTTTTGCCTTGTCTCTCAGCATCCTCAAGTCTTGTAACTTTGGGCGATCACTCTTTGCATTGCAAAACTGTTCGGCAATTCGCCGACTGCCTCTTTTCTATCACCGACTTGGTTTCTTCCCTCGGGTCTGGCACACTGGAACTTTCGGCAATCAAATTGGCTACTTGGCAATTCGTCAAGTTCTCCTGGCGATCATCAAGCTCGCCTTTTTTCATTTCTTCAATTTGTTTTGTTCCTTTTTGCCTTTTAGTGTCCTTGTTTTGCTACTCACTCCATATACCTAAAAATCAAGGCTTTAACATCAGTTTATGGAACAAATTAAGAATTTGAGGACATTAAATATATATAAACAAAACCCCAAATGAGTCCAAATCTTGGAATCATCAACACCCCCACCTTAAAGTTTTTCTTGTCCTCAAGTAAAACTCAAGATCAGTAGTTCAAAAAGGATGTCTCAAATAGTGCAGCATAAGATTCAATATGAATGCACCTAATAAGGTTCAAATTACTCATGCAATGATCAATTGTGCACTCAAAGATTCAAATTGTTACTCACCATTATCAAAGATACTGAAGTTCACAATACTTGTTTTAAATGAAAGTTCAAGCTCAACAAAGGTACTCAAATGCCCTCACAACAAAGATGATTCCATATTCACACATAATTTTTCAACATTTTAGAGTTCCAAAATCACACACGACTCTCACACTCACAAAGATGAACATATGCATGACTTCACCCATAGGTTTGCCCTTATTTTCCAATCAACATTCGTTTCATCTCACTCAAGATCACAAAGGTCTTTTCAAGGTATTGTCATTTAGGCTTAGTGGATTCTACCTTCATGAAGTATGGTCTGAACATCACTTTCCTCCTTTTCTTTAACATTTAAATCATGCTCATAATCCACCCTATTATTCAACTTCATATGAATTATTGGATACCCTATTTCTTTTGCAACTTTCACTACTTTATTTCACAACTTTTTCATTCTTTTTCTTTGCTTTCTTCTTTTCTTTTTTTTTTTTTTATATGGAGGGGTTCCATCTTTTTTCAAAGCCATTACTCAAAGGGGAATTTTCACACTTCTTGAATTTCCTTCTCTTTTCACCACACCCCTAACTTAGGCTTTTGGACTAAGTTGGCTATTAAAACAAACCACACTTCATAAAAGTTATCAACATCATTGAATGGATAAAGGGAGGTCACAATTTTTTAAGTTTCTTCCAAGAAAATGGTAAGGCTCAAGAGGGTTCAAGCAAGGTTTACACATCTCACAAGGTTGGCCACAAAAGAGGTATTGGCAAATTGTTGCACTGTTCAAAATTGTTGCCTAAGATCATTTCAAGTGTTTGTATCACTTAGCCAATCGTACCAACGGGAAAAATTCTAGGTGTCATGATACACAATGTTCAGAGTAATCTCATCACATAAGGCATTGACACCAATATCAAACAAGACTCCACACTTTCTAGCTAGTGTGCAATGTTCTTCACAAGAGGCTCATTCGATAACTGGCTAGTAACAATGAGATGCTAAAAGTTCACACATTGTCTATGTAAATTCATTGGCCTCATTGTAGCCACACATTCATTTCATTCAATTAAGAGCACTATTCAAGTCATTGGTATTGATCAACTGATACTCAAGTTCACATAACAACAGCCATAATCACACACAATAGAGGTGGCAAAATTTTTTAAAATAGGTTCAAAAACATTTCCATTCCAAACAAGGGATCACAAGCTCAAGCATCCATAAGATTAAGATTAAAACATATGTATAGATCAACAAACCCCAATATTCCCAAACAAAATAAAATCACAAGAAATAGGTATGGAAATACCTTAGCCCACCCACAAAAAGAAGCAGTTGTCCTCAAATGCAACTAAACAAAAATAATAAAGGAAAACAACAGAGAGTGAGGTAAAATGTCATCTTGCCAAGATAAACCTGGGGTGTAGTCTGCATCTCAGTCGCTCCATTTGTTAGGGAATCACTGTTCGGGATCACACTCTAGGGTGGGTATCAATGCCCAATGTAGCAACAATTGTGGCTCTACTAGAGCAGATATATGTCTCAAAGATGTTTGAACAACCAAATGTACCATTGCCTCCTCGACCTTAGTCAGGCCCTCATAGGTGGTCTCCTCCTGATCAACCAGTTGCTCCTCATCAATATTAGCCTTGAACTCTATAGTCACATCATCAGCTTGTACCTCATCTCTGGTAATAGTCGGACGCACATCAAAACAAGCTGGAATATCTGTGTCCAGATCGTCAGAGATCTCCACAGTCTCAAACATTAGAGACATATCAGTTGACTTCAGCTGGTCCACAAATTTCCTCAACTCCTCAATCGCGGCCTTTAAGGTCGTCACCTCATGAGTGGCTCCTTGACCTCTTTCACATACCTCTATCCTTGCCATAAGGGCATCAATAGAATCTCTAGGAGGTGTCAATGAAATAGTAAGAGCTCTCTCAATCATCCAAGGGACCGCAACCTCTAGCTTGGAGGCACGCACAATAGCAGAATGGGATAGGTGCCCCATCTGTAGCAGCATGACATGAGTAAGCGGAGGTCAGGATGCAACAGTGCTAGTAGCATACCTAGGAGGTAGGGGAGCGGCAGAAGAACTTGGAGTCATAGATGGGGCAGAGCTAGGAATACTTGAATGCCCAAGAGTCGGAGTAGGCAATACTGCCTCTGAAGGTAATGTCTCAATTTCAACCATCGGGGATGTATCCACCGGAGCTGCCCTCCTTCTATCAGCCTCATCCTTCAATTACTCGGCCTAAATACACCTGATTTCAATAGAGGAGGTGGGAGTCACTTCCACATCCACCTTCTCATCTCACAAAACACGTGTCCGTCTGCATAACTCGGTGATCAACATTGGAAATGGAAGAGATGTCTGGCGCTGCTTGGCCCTCATGGCCATCACTTTTTTGATGATCACACCCAAGTTTAGTTTCTTCCTAACAATGATTGATCCAAGATAGTCCGCCTTTGTGTGGTGGAGGATAGACTTGTTCTGGGATAGCATGATTGTGCTACTAATAAATCGAAACCAATACCTCGCTGCCACATTGAGGTGTTTCTTCTCTATTGGCATTCCAGCTTCGATCCACTTAGGAGTATTGTCAAAAAGGAGAGGGTCCAACCAACTTTTCATATTGTCCAATTCCATTCTCTGGATCATACTCTGATAGTCATTAGTAAAGTTATAAGTGCATTCCAAAACGGCATTGATATCATCACTATCGCATTTTACCTTTACCTTCTTGCCCCGGACAACCACATGATATACTTGTTTGAAGACACTGGCCTTTCTTTTCCCTTGTGGTACCAAATCTCTGTAGTATGAGTAGTACTCCCCAACCCAATTAGGAATGTAGAGACCCTGGGATTTAGTGAAAATTTAGACGTTGTGAGACTTAAGGGTGCTCTATATCTCTGGATATCTATCCACCACACCATCTATGGACAACCATTTCTCCTCAATGATAGTCCTCAGTCCCTCTACTTTTAGTCTATTGAGAAATCGGGGAGGAGGACCCTATACAGGTGGTGTTGGGACCACCGTTTTATCTGAACCTATTGGAGGAGGAGCCTAAGGCACCCGGATCCTAGGATCCTAGACGGATCATGAATCCCCTTTGAGCGCATTTCTGCTCTCTGGGCCAGTAGAAACTGGTCATCCTTAGGCTTAGATATGGAAGCCTGAGAATCCTAGTGTTCTGCCTCGCTGTCTAATATGGTAAGGTGAGTCCGTAGACTCCTTTACTATCGGAGTTGACCTCTGGTGACTCTACCACAGGCGCCTTGCCCGTTCCTTTTCCTTTCCCTTCCTTGATATAGAGTTTGGTTGCCTTTGCCCTGGATGTCGCTGCATCCTCATTTAAAGGCAATCAAAGGGGGACCTTGGAGAATTGCTGAACTATACGACGAACTTGACGCTGCTTGCCAAACGGCCCAACGTGCCAATTTTCAATCCCATTTCCCAAAATAAAGCCTACTGCCCTTGAATTCAAAATCAAACCCACACACTATGAAATTAGCACTAAAACCATACTACCCATGTCCTCGAGGTACTCATACTTCCCCTGATTTGGCCAAAATTGGCCATTTGATGACTTTTGCCCTTAAGAATGACGTCAAACGCTTCATCATTGGGCAAATCACATTATTTAGTACAACTGAAGGTTACTTAGACTTCTTCCAACTAGACTCATTACAAAATTACCTCAACCCAACAATTTAGAACCAATTTTAACACACAAAGCACGAGAATTGATCGATTTAAGCATTTGTGCACAAGTTCAAACAAATTACGGGCAATCCGACATATAAAATACAACTAAAGCAATTACCCAACACATATCATCATACAATTACTATCGCATTTGAGTTTAACCATAAAATGGAAGTACGGGGTTTGGAAAACCAACCTGTATACCGAATTTAGAAGTTGAAACGCTAGGCCGCAAAGTATTCCAATTCCAAACACGATTGCACATAAGAAAATGGGTAAAAGCAATAAAATATAGAAGATTTAAAGTTTGGGTGAGAGTGCATGGGGTTAGAAATGAGAGAATATGAAAGAATTTTAAATTTTAAACCGTTTGGCCTTTAAAACCTTTCAGTTTGCGGCACCATTGGCAGAGTAAGTTGCGCTCGCGGACCTACTCAACGATGTGCCAAGAGGTACTTTACCTCGCCGAGTTTTACATGACTCGCAAGCATTTGGGATTTCAAATAGTGGACCAAATTGGGGCTCGCCAACCTATCCGGTGAGTCACCCATTAATGAATTAGTCCATCGAGTTTTACAGACTTCCACTTCAGGATTGGTGGGTCCAACAATGGTCCAAGTCGGGCTCGCCGACCTATTCAGCGTGTTGATGACTAGACTTTTGGCTCGTCAAACTGCCTATTTTCTAACACTCTTCACTTTTCAACCTGTACAATCAACACTTGTTATTCAAAATCAAAACTAAAGCATTAAAAACTTGGGTTGCCTCCCAAGAAGCGACTTATTTAACAACGTGGCACGATGACGATACCAAATCAAGCTTTATTTTTAGGGTTTGCTATTTTGTCACTAGGCAACCCCACTTGTTGTCTTGGATTCAAATGCAAAGTTACTTGACCCATTTGGGTCTCCAGTTGTTTAATAGAGGCTAAATGAGAGGTAATCGTCTGATAGAGAATTGGGACATCCTTTTTCATCTCTTTCAACACTTTGTCCAAGACTTCGACTTTGTTGAGAATGCGTGAGAGCATATCTTCTGTTCGGCCACCTTCAGACTCCTTGGGCTTTTGACGCTCATGGGGAGGGACATACTTATCTTTCTCACCCTCTCTTTCCTTTCAAGTGGCGTTACGATCATGCCAATATTTGTCACAATCTTTCTAGCCCTCATCTCTGTTCCAACATTGATTTCCACCCAGCCTTAGGTAGTTTACATGATAACCTCCTCCTCGGTTGGCTAGGAAGTTCACTTCCTCATTGTACAAAGCTTCAAATTATGTTTCATCGGGGTTTTCTCCACCAACACCCATAACATTAGCACTCTTTGTACCAACACCCATGACATATTTAGACATTATCCAGCTGGGGCATTATTTTGTCCATGTTTTGGTCTCTCTTTCTTGATCCTTTTCAATCTACTCTTTTGTCATTCTAAAATTTAGAGGACTGGTCTTCATGAGTGTACCATGCCCTATTGATTTTAGTCATGTAACCAAGGAGTTGAGATGCTACTTCATAGGGTTGTTGCATTATATCACCGAGAACAAGTTGATCAGCAACTCCTCTTTTCACTAAATCAAGGCTCTAATAGAAGTATTGCAATAACACATTATTTGGAAGTCCATGAGTTGATCATCGCAGCACCAACTTCTTAAACCTCAGCCATGTCTCATGGATTGGCTCACCTTCCAAGCGTTTAATGCCTTGGATGCTATCCCTAAGAGTCATCATTTTTGACGGGGGAAAGAATCACACTTGCAATATCGTAATAAGCTTGTCCCAAGAAGTGATGGAATCTCTTGGTAACTCAACCAACCACTTAATAGCCTCGCCCATCAAAGAAAATGGGAACATTTTGAGGCGTATTCATTCTTGTGATATGCTTTTAAATGAGAATGGACCACAAACGTCCACGAAGTTTCGAATATGCTCATGGGGATCCTCATGAGCCATCCCCCCAAACAAACCTTTAAATTATAAGAGCTGAAACATTGTGCTAGTAATGTGAAAAACAATATTTCCTTCATTTGGAGGTAGACGTATTCCCCCCCACACCTTAGGTCATTGGCATTTGGGTCATTTACATCATTGAGGATTCCAACATCATCTTGGTGGCCCACTTGGCTACCATTACTTCCGTTGAAAATCATCTCTTCCTCGGTTTAACACAAGCAACTCAAAACTGAAGACAAAAATAAGTAAATTCAACTATAACTAAAAAGATCACAATTCAACTTCACCAAAAGAATTTTACACAACACCACTCCCCAACAGCGGTGCCATTTTGATTAAAGTTTTAACATTTATCAAATACACTTCATCCAATTCTAAGTATAAATGATCGTTAAGCAATATATAACCCAACAATTGAGTTGTGGTCAAATCCCACAGCGAGCGGTACATGTTCAAAATTCAATCAAGAAGTACGAATGTGATCTAATCTGATATAGGACTAGAAGTTATCAAAAAATACATGAAACACATAAAAGAAGTGACACAAATGTCAGATGGGAGGGGGTTTTGGTTTGCAATTATCAACTACAATGCAGTCACAAACAATTTGAAATAACAATAAGGAGAGGAATTCTTGGGATGCGATCGATTATAGGAAAATTTCGATATATGGGTAGTTGAAACTACTAGTAAATAGCTAAATATCAGTGGGTAGGCTAGACTATAAGGGAGATAGCTTTCTCTCGAGCAACTATCCTGAATTAGGTGATTTCTTTCAAAGATCAACAAGCATAGCAATGAAGAACAACCCACACCTTAATTCATCCACTCTTTCAAGCTAGATGGAAATGATTGGGTATAGGATTCACTTTGTTGAGTTGAACCCAGCTCAACCCAATACCTACAGATCACTAATCAATAATCTTAGTTCTAAAATCTCTTTCTCAATCAAGAGAAGAACACAAGGTTAGAATTGCTTTTGGAACTACAATTCATAAATTAAACCACAACTAATGATTAAACCCATTTCAATATAGAATTTAAACTAGTAATTAACAATACTCGTAAACTAATTCAACCCATAATCACATGATCACACTCCAAGAATTGGCGTTTTAGCCAAACAGCATAAAAGAGTAGAAACGATTACCAAATCGATTAGCCATCAACTGGGTAAGAGTAATTAAGACTTTTCAATGCTTTAATTTGCAGAAAATTCGAAACCCAATTCCAATGTCTCCAAATTGAATCTCAAAAAGCCTTCAAGTCTACTAAGAAAGTATCAAAAAATTATAGAGAATATTGTTGTAAACTAATTCAGCCTCCTAAATTAATAGTTCAAAATCTAATTTATAGTCGCCAAAAATAAGCCACGAAGGTCCATTAGGTGAGGTAAGTCAGGTTTGTCGAGTGGTTCAGTGAACACCCATTTGATCTCTTCTAGCACCTTTTTCCCTTGTCTATCAGCACCCTCAATTCCTGTAACTTTGGGTGATCACTCTTTATATCGTGGAATTGCTCAGCGATTCACCGACTGCCTTTTTCTATTGCCGACTTGGTTTATTTCCTCAAGGCTGGAACACTGGAACTTTAGGCGGTCAAATTGGCTACTCGGTGATTTGCCAAGTGCTTTTGGTGATCATCAGGCTCGCCTTTCTTCATTTCTTCAGTTTGTTTTATTCCTTTTGTCTGCTAGTGTCCTTGCTTTTCTCCTAGTGTCCTTGCTTTGCTCCTCAATCCATATACCTGAAAATAAAGGCTTTAACATCAGTTTATGGCACAAATTAAGCATTTGAGGACACTAAATCTATATAAACAAAACCCCAAATGAGTGCAAATCTTGGACTCATGAAAAATGGAAGAACAACTAAAGGAACATGATATTGAGACTGAATTTATGCAAGACTAAATTGAGAGACTGGAGAGGAACTATCACCTGAAACTGAATTGGAATTAGAAGGAAAGAGATGAGGATACTTGTCCTTCATGGCTTCTTCTACTTCCCAAGTGGCACCCTCTACAGATTGACTTCTTCACAAAACCTTCACCAAAGCAACTTCTTCATTTCTCAACCTAGGAACGTGACAATCAAGAATTTCAACTGGCTCCTCTTCATAAGTGAGACTATCCTTCACAACCACACTCTCTAATGGTAATAGATGTTGGATCACCCACACACTTCTTCAACAAGGAAATGTGAAAGACTAGATGAATTGATACTAGTTTTGCTTGCAACTCTAACTCATAAGCCATATTTCCAACCCTCTTCAAGATTTTGTAAGGACCTACATACCTCGGACTAAGCTTTCCTTTTTTGCCAAATCTTATCACTCCTTTCATAGGTGACACTTTTAGGAAAATCCAATCATCAATTTCAAACTCTAAGTCCCTTCTCCTCACAGCTACATAGGACTTTGATGACTCTGAGTTGTCTTAAGTCTATCCCTGATGGGCTTAACTTTTTTCATAGCTTCATGAACCGAATCTGGCCCAATCAATGTTGCTTTACCTACTTCAAACCAACCAACTAGAAATATGCATCTGTGCCCTTATAATGCCTTATAAGGGGGCCATCTGAATGCTGGAATGATAGCTATTATTATAGGCCAACTCTATAAGAGGTAGTTGATCATCCTAACTACCTTTGAAATTGATCACGCAAGCTCTCAACATTTCCTCTAATATCTGAATGGTTTGCTCTGCTTGACTATCTATCTGTGGATGAAATGTTGTGTTGAGATTTACCTGAGTACCAAGAACATTCTGAAATGACTTCCAGAAATGAGAGGTAAATTAAAGACCTCTATCTAAGATGATAGACAAAGGAACCCCATGTAACCTGACTATCACATTAATGTAGAGTTTAGCATAATCCTTTGCTGAATCTGTAGTCTTGACAACCAAGAAGTGAATGGACTTAGTAACTTTCTCTACTATCACCCAAATTTAGTCATGTTGTCTGCGAGTACGAGGTAAACCCATAATGAAGTCCATGTTTATCACTTCCCACTTCCATGTAGGAATGTTAATCTCTTGAGTCATACCTTCTGGTTTTTGATGTTCTACCTTAACCTGTAGACAATTAGGACACTTGGCCATAAAATCTACTATGTCTCTCGTCATGTCGTTCCACCAAAAGACTTCCCGCAGATCAAGGTACATCTTAGTGGCACCTAGATGAATGGAGTACCTGGATTTATAAGCTTCTGTAAGAATTTGCTGCCTCAACTACCCAGGTTAGGAACACATAGGCGACCATGGTAACGAAACACACTATCTCCCTCTTGGGAGAAAACATGCACTTTCTGTTGATGAACTGTATCTTTCAATTGAAGTAATATAGGATCACTATCTTGTTCTTCCTTAACCTCCATTAAGTGAAGATTTTGATGTATTCTGAACTATCATACCACCATTTGATATGTCTGTAAGACCAACTCCTAAGCGAGCAAGCTGGTGAACATCTTTTTTTAATTCTCTCCTTTCTTCCTCAACATGTGCTACACTACCCATGGACAATCTACTGAGAACATCTTCTACTACATTGGCCTTACCAAGATGGCAAAGCACATTCATGTCATAGTCCTTAAGGAATTCAAGCCATCTCCTCTGACGAAGATTCAACTCTTTCTAGGTGAACACATACTGGAGGCTCTTATGATCTGTGAACAGGTCTACGTGAACACCATACACGTAATGTCTCCAAATTTTTAGGGTGAATATACGGCTGCAAGCTCGAGGTTATGAGTTGGGTAATTCTTCTTATGTACCTTAAGCTTTCTAGAAGCATAAGTTATGACCTTACCTCGCTGCATCAATACACAACATAGGATAACCTTGGATGCATCACAATAGATTACATAATCGTCTGAACCATCTGGTAGAGTCAAGAACGGAGTTGTAGTCAACCTAGTCTTCAGTTCTAAGAAAATTTTCTCACACTCATCTGACCACTGAAACTTAACCTTTTTCTAAGTCAACTTGGTTAATGGGGAAGATATGAATGAAAATCCTTCAACAAATCTCATGTAATACCCGGCCAAACCCAAGAAACTTCTGATATCTATTGGAGAGGTGAGTCTGTACCATTGTTTTGCTGCCTCTATTTTCTGAAAATCCACTCAGATTCCTTCGCTAGGTACCATATGACCAAGGAAAGCCACAGACTATAACCAGAATTCACATTTGCTAAACTTAGTGAATAACTGACGATGTTTGAGAATTTACAAAACAACCCTCAACTGATTCTCATATCCTCCACATTTCGAGAATAAATGAGGATAACATCAATAAAGACAATAACGAATAAGTCCAAATACTATTTGAACACGCTGTTCATTAAGTCCACGAAAGCTGCAAGAGCATTTGTTAGTCCAAAAGACATAACTACAAATTCATAATGACCATACTGAGCTTTGAAAGTTGTCTTCGGAATGTCACTATGTCTGACTCTGAGCTGATGATAGCTAGATCTGAGGTCTATCTTAGAAAAATAACTAGCACCTTGAAGATGGTCGAATAATTCATCAATCTTGGGGATGTGATACTTATTCTTGATGATGACTCTGTTCAACTGACGATAGTCAATGTACATCCTAAGAGAACTGTCTTTTTTTCATGAAAAACAAAGGATCACCCTTTGGAGAGATACTAGGTCTGTTGAAGCCCTTATCTAGAAGGTCTTTTAATTGTTATTTCAATTCCTTAAGCTTAGCTGAAGCCATTATGTAAGGAGGAATCCAAATAGGCTAGGTATCTAGAAAGAGATCTATTTCAAAGTCGATTTCCCTTTCGGGAGGACGGGAAGATCTTCTGTAAAAACTTCTGGAAACTCATTTACAACTAAAACTGATTCAAGAGTTGGGGTTTCAGAGTTTGAATCCTTAACCTGAACAAGATGATACACATACCCCTTAGAGATCATTTTTCTAGCTTTAAGGTAAGAAATGAATTGACTATAGGCACTGAGCTACTACTCTTCTACTCTAAGATTAGCTTATTTGGAAACTGAAACTGAACAATCCTAGTTCTACAATCAACTATGGCATAAAGGGAATGCAACCAATCCATGCCTAGAATGATATTGAAATATACTATTTCTAACTTTATAAGATCTGTTGAGGTGACTTTTTGAGAGACAGTGACAAGGAAATTTATGTATACCTGTCTAGCTATAATTGGGTCACTAATGAGAGTAGAGACGGAGAAGGGTTCTAAAAGAGTTTCTGAACTGACACCTAAGTTTATTGCTATAAAGGGAGTTACAAAGAAAAAAGTAGTCCTTAGAGCTAACAACACATAAACATCTAAATGTAAGACTCGTAACATACCAGTGACCATATCAGGAGAATCTTTTTGGTCTTGGCAAGCCTGAAGAGTATACAACCTATTCTGGCACTGACCGCCACTTGTACCATATAAAGCACCCTACTGAGTTGGGCGACCTGCTGGTGCTGCTGGAACTATAGATTGAGCCCTGTTGTTGTTACCTCCTTGCCCCTGCCTAGAAAAAGGGAAATCCTTCAACCTATGACCAGACTGACCACACCCAAAGCACCCCTCTTTTCCTGCAAGACACTCACCCGAATGGTTCTTACTACACTTTGGACAAGTTGGGAAAGTCCTATTAGCTGAAGCACTCCCCTGAAACTTAGAGCCTGATGCCCTACCTTTCTGATCCTGTCAAAACCTAGGGGATGGAGCACTAGATGATGAAGGTACTGGGGCTATAGACCTTTGCTGAAACTATTAGTGATTTCTACCACCCGATTTCTGCTGAGAGTACTCATAGTTGCATGTTTTTGCCTTTTTGTTGTTCTTAGTTATTTCCCTAAGCTTATCTCCCTCAAACTGCTGAACATGATTCATGAGCCTAGAGATATTCATCTCCTCTAACAATGTAACATTCATGAACTCTATCGAATACCCCTAACAGAAACTTACTCATATGTGCCCTCAAATCAGCAACCATATGTAGAGCATATCTGGAGAGTTGAGTGAACTTCAGCCCGTACTCTTGGACTGACATTGTACCTTATCTCAAATTCATAAACTCCTGAGATTTGGCCTCTCTCAACTCCCTTGAGAAGAACCTATCTAGAAAAGCTCCAGTAAAACACTCCCAAGTTACAGAAGCTACATTTATGCCCTTGTTTTCTTTCCACTGAGTGAACCAAATGTGAGCCACATCCTTAAGCTGGTAGGATGTCAACTCTACCTTATCATTTATAGTTACTTGCATCACTCAAAAGTTATTTTTAACCTCATCAATGAAATTTTGTGGGTCCTCAACAACCTGTGACCCTAGAAACTCTGGTGGATTCATCCGAATAAAATCTTGAACCCTAGCTACAGTTAATCCAACATTAGCATTAGTAGGAACTAGGCCTACTGATTGTTTTGATTAGCCACACTCTAAGACAAAAGCTGAATCGCATTCTGAAGTTCCGCGTTAGTGACCTCATTGTTCGAGATTGGAGAAAATGCGTTAACATTGTGTGCATTAGCATTCCTTGCGTAAGCTCTACGAGGAGGCATAATCTGAAACACATAATGATGAATTAGAAAGGATATCAAACTTACGCACGATAAGAATAACAAGAAAGTGAAGTTTTTCCTAAAACACTTTATAGCCTCCCTCTCATTATATGTGGTGCACTTCACACCCATGAAAAGGACTCTACTTAGTGCAACTTTCAAGCATCCTAGGACTCTTGAACCTAATACTCTCATACAAAGTTTCACGCCCCGAGGCTACCTTTATGACATAAACACAGGACCTAGGATTGCGAGTGACCCCAAGATAACCCTCAGGCAGACATATCATATGCATACTAAAATAATCTGAATAAAGGGATACTGTGTGGAAGCTAAAACAATGGTAACTGAAATGGGGAATACCCAACTAGTCTAAATATACGAAATGTACTAAGATTTCAATAATAACTGAAAGATCAAATTAAAAAAATAATACTATGTCTAAAAAGCCTCTACTGACTACAATTGCTAGGACTTACCCCCAACTTACTCTAGCAAAACTAAAAACTGAAATAAAAGACTGAATATGAAAGACATATCTACTATCCTCGAAGTATGAGGACTCACTACTGAAACTACTGAATATGGATCAAGAATCGATCTATGTGTGATCTGGATGACGAATGCCTGAACCTACATCATGAAAGGATGTAGCACAGAGTATGCATCAATACTTGGAATGTACTAAGCATGTCAGATATAGATAATAGCTGAACAAGATATAAAAGTTGAACAAATATAACTGAGCAACGACATAATCTGAACAGAAACATAACTACCAAAATAGAACTGAAAACTGATCTAAATGCAATGACAAAGTACTAATCATGAATTTAACATGCTAAAACTGAATGCTAAAGTATAACTGAAATATCTGATCAAATTCACTATAGTCTGACTGTGGGAGATACTATTAACCAGCATAAAACCGCGTGATCTAAATGTGGAGTCCAATGTATACACCCCATCGAGAGGACCCAATATACCTTTCCAAGGGTATAAAGTCATGAATGGCATGATCACTAAACTTGATGCCCAACAGAGAGGACTTATAAACCATTGAGGGCACGTAGTTTTGGACTATAAGGGTATGCTAAACCTTAGTCCAACTCGGTGCTAAGCCTACTCCCTATTGGAAATGTGTATGGCACAACATAACTCAAATACTAGATAGCTCAATATTCTTACATGCAAATCTGAGAATGCAACATTTAGGTAATGGCAATGAAACATTCGAAACTAGAGCATGTATATCTCTTTAACTAACCTAGCTAGTGTAATTCATGAACTAAGAGAAACTAGGGTTCTGAGTTTCATGCAAGGAACTAAGCAACGATTTCATGCAAACATGATAATCTAATTATGAATACTATGACACCTAAATCACAACCAATACATAAGGTTTTAAAAACCCTAGGTCTAAGATAGATATACTGAATTCTAGGGACATAGTGGATGAAAGAAACCCACTAGTGAAATACCACATACTTGGTGACGAATTTCACAAAGAAATCTTTAATTTTTGGGGCTGGAACTAAAGAAAACGTGTTGCGTTCTTGAAGGAAAACTGGCACCTCTTCCTTTTTTTTTTCGTTATAATTTTTGGTGATTTATCTATTAGGGTGGGTTCTGACTAGAATATTAGGCATAAATTGAGTGAAACGACGTAGTTTAAGGGTTAAACGACATAGTTTAAATGTCCAATGCATAGGGGAAAAGACCAAAATGACCCAAACTTAAAATCTATTAGGACAATCGACGGGCCTGACCAATGGACTGTAGCTCGACTGAAGGTCCATCTTGTCAGTCGTTGTTTGGCGTCTGAGAGCTGGGGGTCGAAACCACGGACCATGGTCCAACCTATCCTCCGTGGATCCTGGCGTGGTTCTAGACTTTTTCTGAAAATCTTGGGTGGCTGACCAATGAACCACACCTACGGTCCGTGGTCCCACCCACGAGCCGTGGGTGGCCTCATTAGGTGGTACCTGTAGGTTATGTAAAGTCTGCTATTCGGTCTATTTTGGATACGAGGGTGTTACATAGGTGATCAAAAGTGGCAATGAACCAATAGTGTTACTTGAGCTTCAGATATATTGTGTTGTATCTAAATATCCAAAAGATTCATTTCGTTTACTAGATCCTTCAGATGCAATTATATGTGAATCCAAAGACTGCTGTTTGGAAGACAGTAGAGGACCAAAAATACTAAGTTCACTAACAACATTTGATGGTTAGATGGATGGATCGGTGGTTCTGCCTCAGTTTGAGATTGAGAAGCATTTTTTTGTTGATAAAATTCTTGAAAAGTTGTGAGGTGCGAGTGGTCTGAATCTGCAGAAAAATCATCACTACTTGGGGCATAAGGTAAGTAGGACTCACCAAATATTACATGCCTTTACATGAAACCTTTTGTATTTGAGGATGATAAGATTTGTATCCCTTGTGAAGTAAACTATATCCAATGAATTATGGTTGAAATTTGTTTTTACACTATCCTTTGAAGTATGGAAAATAATGACACCCAAAAGCATTCAAAGTATTGTAATTCGGTTCTTGATCAGATGTCTTGGAAAAGGGAGATTGCACGTTCAAGGTAGAAGTAGAGATTCTGTTGAGAAAATATCTGGCAATCATAAACGCTTCAACCCACAAAAAATAATGGGAAATTTGCACTAAATAGCAAGGTTAGACCAGTTTCAACATGTGTATGGACAGGAAATCTGTCGTTTGATTCCATTATGAGCCAAGTAATTTATGAACTTAAGAATAGTGAATTCTCCTCCTCCATCACACTGAAAAACCTTAAGTTTCTTAGAAAATTGATTTTCTACTAATTTGTCAAAGACAATGAAGAAAGCTAAAAAGTCATATTTCTTTTTAAGTGGATTGATCCATGTAAACTGTGTGCAGTCATCCATAAAAACTGCATAATATTTTATTCCTTAAGAAGTTTCTATCGAAGCTGATCCCTATAAATTGCTATGTATCTTCGCTATTGGTCGAGTTCCCTTTTATTCGACAATTTGAAAGGAAACTTACAACTTTTACCCATTTGATAACTAGTACAAACTAAAAACCTTTGTATGGCTGTTCCAATCGTTGATGCCATAGTGTATCTGAATTCACCTAAATTTTTGTAGTTGTCAAGATCTCATATAAGATTCCTCCCAAAGCGTATTACAACAAAATCCTTGTCAGTAAATTTTAGTGAGCATATATTATCCTTCACAAGTTTACTGACATAAATAAGATTCTTCTTGAGTTTAGGCACAACAAACACATCTTTTAAGTGAATGTTTTCCCAATATGTTTATCTCTTATGTGTGAAATCTAAAAAGTTTCTTACTTAATACCTAAGTTAATCTGACATGGTGAATTTTAATAGCTCTGGTTAGTTACCTGAACTTTTACCTTGTTGATGAAGTTTGATTCTCCACATTGTAATCCTCTCCCCATTTCCTTTGCCCACTATCCCCAATTTTAAAAGAAAAAAAATGTTGATCGGAGTTAAAGGATAACCATTTCAAATAAAGAATTAAACCAGTCAATAACAAATTATTTGAACCGATTGACTCATATTAGTTGAGTCTGCAAAATTTAAATCTACAAAAGTAGTTGCCTTGTGCAACTGTAAAGCCATATCTAAGTTAGCTTATCCACATTTATAACTAGGTTAATACATGCTTATCATATATCCGTAAGAGCTTGTATCGCTTTACTTGGTAGCATTGAAGTTACAAAGAAAAAGAAGAAGAATTTCAAGTCTATAAAGTGTAAACAGTAGGAAATTGTAGAAGTAAATTGCTATATAAATATAAAAGTGAAGAAGAAGGCCGAAGTTTTCTTAAGTTCTATATATTTATCTAGATGTTTCATTACACAAAATCTATTTATAAATAAAGTGTGAGAGTTACAACCACATTATAACCAAAATATATCACACCAAACTATGTGCATATATGGCTCACTAACCACCACTCATTTAAATCAAAAGGCTTACCTACAACAAAATATCTACAATCTAGGAGTTTCTAGAGAAATGTTAATTTCCTAACATTCCTCCTTAAGATTTTTCATTGAAACCGCTTGCAACATCCTTTCAGACTCAAAATTCTTAGTGGGAAGAGCCTTGGTTAGAATATCAACTTGTTGATCTTCAATGTAATGCACCAACTTAACTTCACCATTCTTCTTAGCATCACTTAAAGAGAGAAACTTTATGTTGATACACTTTGTTCTTCCATGTTGCACTGGATTTTCAGCCATTGCAATGAATGATTTACTGTCCACATACATTACGATTGGTTTGTTTGGAAACAAATTCAATTCCAAAAAGATCTGTCTTAACCAAATTGCTTGATTTGTAACAAATGCAGTAGCCACATACTTGCTTCCATTGAAGATTGAGCTACAATATCTTGCTTCTTTGTGCTTCGAGAAAAATTCTTGAACCAAATGAAAAATATTAAGCAGAAGTGCTTTTGTAATCATCCAAACAGACACCCCAATCACTATCTGAATAGCCAATAAGAGCTCCATTCTCCACATTTCTATACTAGATTCAATAGTTAATTGTCCCTCTAATATACCTTAACACACTTTTAAAGGTTCCAAAATGCTTAGTGCTGGGACTTTGAAAATATCGAGATAACAAAATGGCAGCGAACATTATGTCTGGACTAGAAGTTGTGAGCTATAATAGGCCTCCAATAAGACTTCTATAAACTTTTGTATCTACCCTCTCTTCGCCATCTTCCTTCATTAAATTTTCATCCACAAAAGGTGGAATTGCAACAACTTTGCACTTGTCAAGCTTGAACCTTTTTAACATATTAAATGTGTACCTCTTTTGGGACAAGAGAATTCCTTCACAAAATTGAGATATCTCCATTCCCATGAAAAACTTCATTTCTCTTAGATCTAGCATCTTTAAAACTAATAGCATTCCCTTTTTAACTTCTTGAATAGCAAGAGCATTTTCACCTGTAAACATCAGATCGTCGATATAAATTGACATCATAATCAACATCCCATCAACTTCCCTTTTGAAGTAAAAAGTATTGGCGCATCTTCTCTATAATAGTGCATAGTCAGTTGTTAGTTAGTTATTTACTGCATATAGGTTTAGTACTACACTATCATTATTAAGAGTCCACTAGGAATACACCTTCTATAGTATAGGAGTTATTGTTGGTCTGCACTTGTATTCAAAAAGTTTCACAACTCATTGTTAAGATATAATAAATTTCATCGTTTTGCATCATGAATATTTATGGTATCCGGGATCTTCTAAACTCCAACGAGTATTGATAAATCTATGCATCTCTTTAATTTTTTTTCTTGTTCCTCTATCATAGTGACTCCATGCATGGGTGCTTCATCTGGTACAAGTGGCGATTAGCGCCAAAACAGGTTATATGCTCTCCAGGCTCGCTAGGAACAGGAAGATTCTCCTGATGTGTCACTAGTACGATATGAGTCTTTCACTTAGATGTTTATGCTTATTTAGATCCAGGGGCCACTCTCTACTTTGTAACTCCTTATATAGTAGTGAATGTTGGTGTCAGTCCAGAAACTCTTTCAGAACCCTTTTCAGTCTCTGCTCTAGTAGGTGACCCAACTAGAGCTGACGAGTATACATAAATTGCCCTGCCACAGTCTCTCAGAAAGTCACCTCAATAGATCTTGTAGAGTTAGATATGGTAGACTTTGATGTCATTATAGGCAAGGATTAGTTACATTCATGTTATACCTTAGTCTATTATAAAACTAGGATTATTCGTTTTCAATTTCTAGACGAACCAATCTTAGAATGGAAGGGTAAAAGTGATGAGTCCACATTTTGGACTCATTTAGGGCTTAATTTTAATAGATTTAGTGTACTCGAATGCATATTTTGTCTCAATATCTGATATAAATCCTTGAATTTTAGGTATTTGAACATATGGACAAAGCATGGACACTATTGAGCAAAAAGAAACAAGGCAATTGAAAGAGCGAAGAAAAGAAGGCCTGAGGATCGCTTAAACCATTGGGAGAGTTGCCGAATGGCCTTGGTCTCACCTAATGTTTCAATGTGCCAAGCCCTAAAGGAGAAAATCAAGTCAGCAATAGAAAGGAGCAGTCGGTGAGTCGTATTCCACGATGCAGTGCCTTGTCACCCAAAGTTACAGAACCACAAGGATGCTGAAGGCAAAAGAAAAAAGGTGATACAAATGACCAAATGGCGTATTGTCGAGTGGATCAGCGATCCCAACTAACTGCACTGACTGAACATTCGCAGCACACTTTTTGACAACTATAAATACTTGTTTAAATTTTTATCTTAATATCAAATTTTGTAGGGAATCATATTATTATTCAATTTTTGAAGTTGAGAACTAAGAACTGAGTTTGAGAGACATTTTTCCTTAGCTTTGAAGATTTGAACATTTCCATTTCTGAGAAATTGGAAGTGGGTATTGATGATTCTTCATCTTAGACGTTTGTAAAGACAATATTAATCGAACCCAGTTGATGGAAACACATTTCAGAATCGATTTCTATCATTTTACTATGTAAAACCCTAACTCTTGGGTGTGATTATGTGAATATGGGTTGAATTTACTACTGGGTATTGCTAATTGATAGTTCATTTGTTGTTTAAAGGTGATTTCGTTCAGTGGTTGTATTGGAATTTAATGAGGTTGTAGTTGCAAATATAATTTTAACTTCGTGCTTTTGGCTTGCTCAAGAGAGAGATTTTAAAACCAAAATTACTGAATCGATAGTCTATGATTATTGAGTTGTCATGGGTTGAGCTCAAGAGAGTGAATCATAAAACCTCTCCTATACATTCAGCTCGAGAGAGTGAATGGGCTAAGGTGAAGGTTGTGCTTCATTGCCACTTATTGGTGTTTGAGAGAAATCATTTTGATTCATGGTAAATTGTTCGAGAGAAAGTTTACCCCCACTATAGTCTAGCTTAGTTACCAATTTACAGCGATTTACTATCAATAGCAATTATCTAGTTGTTTACCTTAGCCCACAATCCTATCACATCCTATGAATCCCATTTCCAAATTTCTATTTTCAATTTCAGTTGTCGTTTTAGTTGATAATTGATTACAAAACCCCCTTTTGATACTTGACACTTGTGTCACCCTTTAATTTATCATGTTTTCCTTAATAAATGTTTATAGCTATAATTGAATTGAACACATTTATGTTTTTCTATTGATTCTCAATTACAAACCACTCCCTTAGGACTGGACCCCAACTTACTAGTTGGGTTATATTACTACTCACAATCGTAAGAGAACTCTCAATTTGATCAGGAGAGCCAAGAGAGCTCTCTATCTTTCCCCAAATTCCGACTAGCGTGGTTCTTTTTCTCGACCAATTTAACTTCTAGAAGTGAAAGGCCGAAAAGTAGGAAGGCATTGGATAGATGTCCGGACTCTATGAACGTGCCAATATGTGATCGGTTTGAGCAGTGGTTAGATATAGGAGCGGCTTCACCAGCTTAGATTGGAAGGAAGGGATTCACTTTTCGATCGCTTTTTGAGCGCCATTTTTGGACCTAGCATCATACGGGCGGGTCGTGCCTGAATTCAGACCGGACCAAACTCTTCTTTGTATGAGCTGCTCCCAAGCACGACGTGAAATCAAAATGGCGCCACTGCCGGGGAGTGGTGTTATTTGAGAATTTGTGGTTAAGTCAAATTTTGTTCTTGTTAGTCATAGTTGTACTTTTTAAATTTTTAGTTTTGGTTTATGTGTTTTTGTTATGAGCAGTTTGAGAAATAAAAGGACCAACACTTGGCCACATTATTGGGCCAGCTAGATATCTTGACCCAAAAGGTCAAGGACTTAGAAGTACTGTCTAAAAACAAGGACAGGTACATCCCCCCTCACGAGCATCAAAAAATGAAGAAGCAAGAGGGCGGGAAAATTAAAGAGGTCCTCTTACTCATTCTATACAACATTGAGGAACACGACAGAGTGTTAGGAGATAAGAGAGAATGTCTTGATACTAAATCAGATGACGACCTCTCATTCTATGCTTATTCAGCAACTAGGGTCCCAAATGGACCAAGTGCTAACTTCTCTTTACCCAAAACCAAAAGAGGGGTGGCCTTATAAAAATAAGGCTAACCCTATTAATGGAACTTAAGTGGGGAGTGGCGTTGTACCACGACGTTAAATAAAGTGCTTCTTCGGAGGCAACCCAATGTTTTATCATTTTATGTATGTGTTAGAAATAATAGTGTGTTGATTGTGCAAGTTAAAGTGTAGAAAGTGTTCCAAAAATGTAGATTGGCGAGCTAAAGGTCCAGTCAGCTTGTCACCGAAGAGGCCGGCTACCCCGACCTAAACCACCATTGGACTCAAGACAATTGGAGTATGTGAAACTCGGCGAGCCCATGAAATGATTGGCGGATCGCCAAATAGGTCAGCGATTACGATTTAGTTCACCGTTTGGACCCCCACAATAACTGAAGGTCCTATAAAGCTCGGTGAGGTAAGTGACCACTCAACACATCGCCGAGTGGTTCAGTTAGTATGACTAACATCGCCGAATAGGCAAAAGCTGGACAGTTTTTAAGGCCAAAATGTTATAGTTTTCAAACTCCTTCACTTTCCCTCTCTTTAAAGCTTCACAAACTCACACATGCACGTTATTCTCTATATTGTTGCATTCTCCAAGTGTTTTAGTCATTGATCTTTGCTCGAAATTTGGATTACATTACTGCCTAGAAATTCAATCTTATCGTAATCAGCATTAAAGGTTGGTCTCCCAAACCCCGAGTTTGTTTTTGACATTTTGAACTCTTATGAAAATGATCTTATCGTGTTGTCATGTGTTGGGCCTCTGTGATGGGTTTAAAACATATGAATACCTACTTCAATTTGAAAATCTAGCCCATATTATTTTGAATGTTGAAATCTCGTAATTTGGTGTATTTAAGTAGATTAAATTTTGTAAGGTTGTGCTTGTATGTTATGGCTCTAGTTTGAATGTGAGTTGTGCATGGTTTGACTTGGTTTTTGGGGATTGCGGGGTTGAATTTGAGAAGTTAGATTGAAAATAGGCACGTTGGGTCGTTTGGCGAGCTGGGTCGAGCTCACTGAACCACTCGGTGGTTCGCCTAATGTCCCCATCTCGCCTTTAATTTCATGTTTTATGTGGTGTTGGGTTCTCCCTTTTACCCATGTTGTGAGAAAATGGAACCCCTCCATACAAAACAAAAGAGAACAAGAATAAATGAATGAAAAAGAAAAAGAACGAAAAAATTGTGAAATAAAGTTGTGAAAATATAAAAACAAATGGGGTTTCCAAAAGTCCATGAAAAGTGTATAATGGGATGAAGAAAAGGAAAGGAAGTGTTGTTCACACCACATCTCATGAGGAATATAGCCATTGAGCCTAAATGACCATACCATGCACTCAGCCCCGTTCCAAGCTTTGAAATGACCTATTTGATATTGGGTGAGCTAAAACAAATGTTGGTTGGAAAATACGGGCAAACCTTTGGGTGAATCCATTCATTGTGTTCATCTTTGTGAGTGTGAGCATTACATTTGATTTCGAAACTTAAATTGTTGAACAATTGTGTGTGAATATGGAATCAATCTTTGTGTAAGGGAATTTGATTTCCTTTGTTGGGCTTGAACTTGCATTTAAAGCAAGTATTATGAGCTTGAGATTCTTCAATAATGGTGAGTCACAATTTGAAACTTTGAGTGCACATTGGATCCTTGCATGAGTAAGTTGAGTCTTCTTGTGTGCATTCATGATTGAGTCTTGTGTAGCACTATTTGAGACATCTTTTTGAACTGTTGAACTTGAGTTTTACTTAAGGACAAGCAAAAGCTTAAGTTGGGGGTGTTATGAGTCCACGATTTGGACTCATTTAGGGCTTAATTTTAATAGATTTAGTGTTCTCGAATGCATATTTTGTCTCAATAACTGATATAAATCCTTGAATTTCAGGTATTTGAACTTAGGGAAAAAGCATGGACACTATTGAGCAAAAAGGAACAAGGCAGCTAAAAGAACGAAGAAAAGAAGACTTGAGGATCGCCTAAACCATTGGGCGAGTTGCCGAATGGCATTAGCCCACCTAATGTTTCAGTGTGCCAAGCCCTGAAGGAGAAAATCAAGTCAACAATAGAAAGAAGCAGTCGGTGAGTCGCCGAATAGTTCCGCGATGCAGTGCCTTATCGCCCAAAGTTATAGAACCTCAAGGATGATGAATGCAAAAGCTAAAAGGCGATACAAATAACCAAAGGGTGGATCGGTGATCTCAACTAACTGCTCTGACTGAACTTTCGTAGCACACTTTTTGACAACTATAAATACTTGTTTAAATTTTTAGCTTAGTATCAGATTTTGTAGGGAATCATATTATTATTCAGTTTTTAAAGTTGAGAATTGAGTTGGAGAGACATTTTTCCTTAGCTTTGAAGATATGAAGATTTTCATTTCTATGAAATTAGAATTGGGTATTGAAGATTCTTCATCTTAGACGTTTGTAAAGACAATATTAATCATACCCAGTTGATGGAAACACATTTCGGTATCGATTTCTATCTTTTTACTAAGTCTAGCTAAAACCTAACTCTTGGGGTATGATTATGTGAATATGGGTTGAATTTACTGCTGGGAATTGCTAATTGATAGTTCATTGATTGTTTAAAGGTGATTTCGTTCAGTGATTATGTTTGAATTTAATGGTGTTGTAGTTGCAAATACAATTTTAACTTCATGTTTTTGGCTTGCTCGAGAGAGAGGGTTTA
The DNA here is from genome assembly GCA_037074985.1 of Solanum bulbocastanum. NCBI lineage: Eukaryota > Viridiplantae > Streptophyta > Magnoliopsida > Solanales > Solanaceae > Solanum > Solanum bulbocastanum. The sequence goes on along the minus strand of CM073602.1, from coordinate 15,102,374 downwards.
AAACCAAAACTACTGAATCAATGGTCTGTGGTTATTAGGTTGTCGTGGGTTCAGCTCGAGAGAGTGAATCCTAAACCCTCTCCCACACATTCAGCTCGAAAGAGTGAATGGATTAAGGCGAAAGTTGTGCTTCATTGCTGCTTATTAGTGTTCCAAAGAAACCAATTTGATTCAAGGTAAATTGTTCGAGAGAAAATTTACCCCTACTATAGTCTAGCTTAGTTACCAATTTAATGTGATTTACTATTAATAGTAATTACCCAGTTGTTTACCTTAGCCCATAATCTTATGACATCCCAAGAATCCCATCTCCATATTTGTATTTTCATTTTTAGTTGGGGTTTTATTTGATAATTGATTACAAAACCCCCATTTGATACTTGACACTTGTGTCACCATTTAATTTATCATGTTTTCCTTTGTAAATGTTGATATCTATAATTGACTTGAACTTGAAGTAGTGTCATGATATGTGAAATCAGGTAGCTCAGTGCCTATGGGTCGATTTATTTCTAACATTAAGGCCAAAAAGATAATTTCCACGGGGTATATCTATCATCTAGTTCGGGTTAAGGATTCCAGCTCCGAATCCCCAATTCTTAAGTCAGTTCTTGTAGTAAATGAGTTTCCAGAAGTGTTTCTAGAAGATCTTCTTAGGGTTCCACCCGAAAGGGAGATTGACTTTGGAATTGATCTCCTTCCAGATACCCAGCCTATTTCTATCCCTCTTTACATAATGGCTTCAGCTAAGCTTAAGGGATTGAAAGAGAATTTGAAAGACCTTCTAGATAAGGGCTTCATCAGACCCAGTATTTCTCCATGGGGTGTACCAGTGTTGTTCGTGAAAAAAAATGGTTCTCTCAGGATGTGCATTGACCATTGATAGTTGAACAAAGTCACAATCAAGAACAAGTACCCCATCCCCAGGATTGATGACTTGTTTGACCAACTTCAGGGTTCTAGTCATTTTTCGAAGATAGATCTCAGATCCGGTTATCATCAGCTCAGAGTCAGAGATAATGACATCTCGAAAATAGCCTTTAGGACTCAGTATGGTCATTATGAATTTGTAGTTATGTCATTTGGACTAACCAAAGCTCCTACAGCTTTCATGGTTTTGATGAATAGGGTGTTCAAGAAGTATTTGGACTTATTCACTATCATCTTTATTGATGATATCCTCATTTACTCTAGGAATGAGGAGGAACATGCAACTTATTTTAGGGTTGTTCTGCAAACTCTCAAAGATCGCCAGTTATTTGCTAAGTTTAGAAAATGTGAGTTTTAGTTGCAATTTTTTTCTTTCCTTGGACATATTATGTTTAGCGAAGGGATCAAAGTGGATTCTCAGAAAATAAAAACAGTGAAACAATGGACCAGACCCACCTCTCCTATAGATATCAGAAGTTTCTTGGGTTTAGCTAGTTATTACATAAGGTTCGTGGAAGGATTTTCATCCATAGTTTCTCCATTGACTAAGTTGACTCAGAAAAAGGTTAAGTTTCAGTGGTCCGATGAGTGTGAGAAAAGCTTCTTAGAACTAAAAACTAGGTTGACTACAACTCATGTTTTGACTCTATTAGAGGTTTCAGACCGTTATGTGATCTATTGTGATGCATGCAGAGTTGGCCTAGGTTGTGTGTTGATGCAACGAGGTAAGGTTATAGCTTATGCTTATGCTTATAGACAACTTAAGGTGCATGAGAAGAATGATCTGACTCATGACCTCAAGCTTGCAGTCGTAGTATTTGCCCTAAAGATTTGGAGACATTACTTGTATAGTGTTCATATAGATGTGTTCACAGACCATAAAAGCTTTCTGTATGTGTTCACCCAGAAAGAGTTGAATCTTCACCAGAGGAGATGGCTTGTGTTCCTCAAAGAGTGTGATATGAATGTGCTTTACCATCCTAGTAAGGCTAATGTAGTAGTTGATGCTCTTAGCAGACTCTCTATAGGTAGTGTAGCACATGTTGAGGAAGAAAGGAAAGAATTGGCAAAAGATGTCCAGCTTGCTCACTTAGGAGTTTACCTTATGAGCATATCAAATGATGGTGTGACAATTCAGAATGGGTCAGAATCTTCATTGGTTGTGGAGGTTAAGGAAAAATAAGACAGTGATCCTATTTTACCTCGATTGAAGGGTGTAGTTCATCAGCAGAAAGTTGAGGTTTTCTCCCAGGAGGGAGATAGTGTACTTCGCTACCAGGGTCATTTATGTGTTCCTAAGTTGGTTAAGTTTAGAAAACAGTTCCTTACAGATGCCTATAACTCTAGGTATTCTATTCATCCAGGTGCCACTAAGATGTACCATGATCTACGAGTGATCTTTTGGTGGAATGGTATAAAAAGAGTTATAGTAGATTTTGTGGCTAAGTGCCCTAATTGTCAGCAAGTGAAGGTAGAACATCAGAAACCAGGAGATATGAATCAAGAGATCAACATTCCTACATGGAAGTGGGAAGTGATCAACATGAACTTCATTACAGGTTTACCTCAGACTCACAGCGACATGATTCCATTCGGATAATAGTCGACAGAGTTACTAAGACTGCTCAATTTTTGGTTTTCAAGATGAAAAATTCGGTGGAGGACTAAGCCAAGCTTTACATTAATGAGATAGTCAGGTTTCATAAGGTTCCTTTGTCTATCATCTCGGATAGAGGTCCTTAGTTTACCTCTCATTCCTGGAAGTCATTTTTGAAAGGTCTTGGTACCCAAGTAAATCTCAGCACGGCATTTCATCCACAGACGGATAGTCAGCCAGAGCGTACCATTCAAACCTTAGAGGACATGTTGAGAGCTTGTGTAATCAACTTCAAGGGTAATTGAGATGATCACCTTCCTCTTATAGAGTTCACCTACAATAATAGCTATCATTCTAGTATTCAAATGACCCTTTATGAGGCATTGTATGGACGCAGATGTAGATCTCCAGTTGGTTGGTTTGAGGTAGGTGAAGTAGCCTTGATAGGAACAAATTTGGTTCATGATGCTATGGAAAAAGTTGAGCTCATTAGAGATGGACTTAAGACAACCCAGAGTCATCAGAAGTCCTATGCAGATGTAATGAAAAGGGACTTGATTCCAAGTTAATGATTGGGTTTTCTAGAAAGTGTCACCTATGAAGGGGGTGATGAGATCTTGCAAGAAAGGGAAGTTCAGTCCTAGATATGTAGGCCCTTACAAGATCTTAAAAAGGGTTAGTAAAGTGGCTTATAAGTTAGAGTTGCCAGCAGAACTAGCAGCAGTCCATCCAGTTTTACATATTTCATTGTTCAAGAAATGTTTGGGTGATCTAACATCCATTGGGCCATTAGAAAGTGTGGTTGTGAAGGATAGTCTCACTTATGAATAGGTGTCAGTTGAAATCTTTGATCGTCAAGTTCAAAGGTTAAGAAACAAAGAAGTCGCTTTCGTTTAGGTTTTGTGGAGGAGTCAGTCCATAGAGGGAGCTACTTGGGAAGCAGAAGTAACCATGAAGGCCAAGTATCCTCATATCTTTCCTTCCGATTCCACTCTAGCTTGACGTAATAGCTCCTCTCCAATCTTTCAGTTACTCATGCGTAAATTCAGTCTTAGTGTTTTGGTTCCTTCAGTTAGTCTTGCATTTGCAGTATATTTTCATGTTCATCAACTTAGTTTAGTCAGATTTCAGCTTTAGCACTTAGTTGTAGGGTTTGTAGCTCTTTCCCTCCATATTCAGCTAGTTAGACTTTATTCAAGGATGAATGTTGCCAAGGGAAAGATAATGTAACACCCTATATCTGAAGCAGACCAACTAGCAAACTTGACAGAACCTGCAGGTGCCACCAACGGTGGCAACCCACGGCCTATGGGTGGGACTACGGATAGTAGGTGTTGTCCATTGGTCAGTCACCCAGGATCTCCAGAAAGAGTCCAGAACACGCTAGGACCTACGAACCGTAGGTGGAACCATAGTCCATGGTCTAGGTACGTCATTCAGACCCTCTATTTTCAACTCCAAGAACCCCAATCGATGCCTGCTAGGATGGACCATCGTCCGTCGGCCTGGCCATCGGTGACCTTCGACAGCTTTTAAGTCAGGGGTCGTTTGGTCTTTTCCCTATGCATTGGACACCTAAACTACGTAATTTTGGTTTTAGCCTAGTGACTTAATTTGAACTTACCCTAGTCAATTCATTCTCCAAAAATTCGATCAAGCAAGAAAAAAGAAGAGAAAGCATCGACCAAACCCCGCTCAAAGAAAGCAATGGGTTTTCATCAGTTTCATCCCCGAAATCAAAAGATTTCTCAGTGGAACTTGTCATCTAGTATGTGGGATTTCACTAGTGGGTTCCTTTCACCCATTAGGTCCCTAGATTTTAGTCAGAATCTTGATTCCCAAAATATTACTTAGACCTAGGGTTTCTAGTATTTCAGATTTATGTTGTGATTTAGTTGTTAGCCTAATCCAAATCAAATTATCATGTTTTCGTAACTATGTTTCTCAATCATTGCATGAACTTCATAACCCTAGTTGTGTAGATTCGTTTAGTTCATAAATTACACTTGCTAGGTCAGTTTATTCAGTTATACATGCCCTAGTAAAGAATGTTTCTTTATCAATATATTAATGTTGCATTTCAGTTAGCATGTCAGTATTTTGAGATATTCAGTATTACAGAATTCAGTTATAATGTGTTACTTACATAATCAGTTGGGAGTAGACTTAATACCGAGTTGGACCAGGGTTAGTCACCCTCATAGTCCAAGAACTACGTGCCCCCATAGGTTTGTAAGTCCCCGTTATGGGCATCATATTTAGAAGAAGGGCAATCCCTCAACCTATGGCCAGACTGGCCACATCTAAAACACCCTTCTTTCTCTGCAAGACACTTGCTTGGATGGTTCTTACCACACTTTGGGCAAGTTGGGTAGGTTCTGGTACTTGAAACACTCCCCTAAGACATAGATCCTGATGCCCTACCTTTCTGATCCTAATGAAACCTGGAGGATAGAGCACTAGCTGATCAAGGTGCTAGAGCTAAAGATTTATTCTAAAATGGTGAGCGATTTCCACCACCCAAATTCTGCTAAGAGTACTTATAGTTACCTGTCCTAGCCTTTTTGTTGTCCTTAGTCATTTCTCTAAGCTTATCTCCCTCAACTTGCTGAACATGAGTCAGGAGCCTAGAGATATTCATTTCCTCTAACAACATAGCATTCTCTATCTTCACTAAGTTGGACACACCATACAGAAACTTAGAAATTTGTGCCCTCGAATCAGTGATCATATGCAGAGCATACCTAGAGAGTTGGGTGAACTTGAGTCCGTACCCTTGGACTGGCATTGTACCTTGCCTCAAATTCATGAATTCCTAGGCCTTAGCCTCCCTTAACTATCTGCGAAAGAATCTATCTCAAAAATCTCCACTAAAGCATTCCCAAGTCACAGGAGTTGCATTGTCACCTCTATTTTCTTTCCACTACGTGAACTATATGTGAGCTACATCCTTGAGCTAGTAGGACCCAACTCTACCATATTATTTCCAGTCACTTGCATCACTCCAAAGATTTTCTTAACCTCATCAATAAATTTCTGGGGATCTTCTCTAACTTGCAACTCTAGAAACTTAAGTGAATTCATCCTTACAAATCAAAATCACGGACACTAGCAACCACTGATCCACCACTAGCATTTGTAGGAACTGGAACCTATTGATTGTTCTGGTTAGTCACACTCTAAGCCAAAATTTGAATCTCATTCCAAAACTGTGTATTCAAACCTTCCTAATTTGGGGCTGGAGGAGCTGCATTAGCATTATGTGCATTAGGATTCCTTTGGTTAGCCCTACGAGGAGGCATGATCTGAAACGCATAACGATGAGTTAGAAGGTAGATCAGACCCACACACGATAAGAATAACAAGAAAGTGAAGTTTTCCTAAAACACTTCGTAGCCTCCCTCGCATTAGATGTGGTGCACTTCACACCCATGGAAAGGACTCTACTTACTGCGGCTTTTCAGACATCCTAGAACTCTTAAACCTAATGCTCTGATACCAAGTTTGTCACTCCTTGAGGCTACCCTTTGGGCATAAACACGGGACCTATGATCACGAGTCCCCTATCTAACCCTGATCTGGCATATCATAAGAAAACTGAACATATCTATGAAAAAATAAACTAATGCGGAAGCTAAATCATGAGATAACTGAATGATAGGGAATATCCAATAGTGGTCTGAATATATAAAATATAATAAACATTTAGTGATACTGAATAATCACTCAAAAACTAACGCTGAATCTAATACTGAAAAAACCTCTAACTGACTAGAGTTGTTGGGACATATCCCCAGCTAACCTTAGCAAAACTAAAACTGAAATGAAAACCTAAATCTGAAAACATGTTTATTGGCCTCGAAGTATGAGGACTCGCCACTGAAGTTGTTGAATATAGATTGGGAACCGATCTACGCATGATCTGAATGCTGAGGACTTGAACCTACATCACAAAAAGATGTAGCCTAGAGTATGTGTTAGTAATTATAAGGTACTGAGCATGCAGGATAGGATAAATGCTGAACCAAGCATAACTGAGCAATGACACAATCTGAACATAATAGAAAAACTGATATATACTGAATAGAACTAAACTGAATGCAATGACCAATTACATTACATGTTGAAATTGAATACTGAAATGTAACTGGGGACCTGGTCAAATACACTAGAATCTGATTGTGGAATCTACTAATAACTGACATAAAACCACATGAGCTAAATGTGGAGTCCGATGTATATGCCCCATCGAGAGGGCCCAATATACCTTTCCAAGTGTATCAAGGCATGACTAGCGTGATCACTAAATATGATGCCCACAGCTAGGTGTTACAAACCTATGAAGGCACGTAGTTTTGTCACTTTAAGGGTGACTGACCCTAGTCCAACTTGGTAAGCCTACTCCCAACTAATTATATAGGTAACACATTATAACTGAATTTTGAAATACTAACATGCTAAATGAAAATGCAACATTAATATACTAATAATGAAACATCCTTAACTAGGCTATGTATAACTGAATAAACTGACCTAGAAACTGTAATTCATGAACTAAACAAATCTACACAACTAGGGTTCTGTATTTCATGCAAGGATTGAGCAATATAGTTACGAAAACATGATAATCTAATTTGGAATATTCTAACAACTGAACCACAACATAAATCTGAAATACTAGAAACCTTATGTCTAAGTAACATTTAGGGAATCAAGATTCTGATTGAAATCTAGGGACCTAATGGGTGAAAGAAATGCATTTGTGAAATCCCACATACCTGGTGATGAATTCCACGAAGAAATCTTTCGATTTCAGGGCTGAAACTGATGAAAACCCCCCATTGCATTCTTGGAGAGGGGTTTGGTCGATGCTTTCTCATCTTTTTCTCTAGCTTGATCAAATTTTTGGTGAATGAATTGGCTAGGGTAAGTTCTGATTAAGTCACTTGGCTAAAACTGACCAAAACTACATAGTTTAGCGGTTAAACAACATAGTTTAGGTGTACAATGCATAGGGAAAAGACCAAACGACCCATGACTTAAAAACTAGGTGTCGACTTGGGTTCTGGGAGTCGAAAATAGGGCGTTCGAACCATGGACCGTGGTCCCACTTATGGTCTGTAGGTCCTGGCGTGGTTCTGGACTCTTTATGGAGATCCTCGGTGACCGACCAATGGACCAAACCTACGGTCCGTGGTCCCACCCACGAGCCGTGGATGGCCACCGTCAGTGGCACCTGCAGGTTCTCTCAAGTCTTCTCTTTGGTCTGTTTCGAATACGGGGTGTTACATGTATTGTGCTGCGAGAGCAATTAGAGATATTATTATCTCATGTCATGCAACAGGAGCGAACATTTCTCTAAAGTCCACTCCGAGCTACTGAGAATAGCCTTTAACTACAAGTTTAGCTTTATTCTTGGAGATGGAGACATCTGGATTGAACTTTGTTCGATAAACCTATTTAACACTACTAATGTTCTTCTCTTCTGACCTATCAACTAGCTCCCAGGTATCATTTTTATTAATCATGGCAAGTTCCTCCTCCATTGCCGAAATCCAAACTTTGTGATTTGTTACTTCTTCAAATAAGGATGGTTCAACAAGAGTAGAATTACAATTCTCATAAACTTCAGCTAGTGATTTGGTCTTCAAAACTTGAGAATCTATAGTCAATTCGACATCTGAATTGTTTTTTGTTCCAGCAATAGGGCAAGAGAAAGTATCACCTTTTTGCGGATTTGGAGTTGCAACTTAAGTACTCCCACCTTGGTCTTCATAACAGTATCTCGATCCCAATCATAGAGGATAGACTCATTTAATACAACATCTCTATTTAAAAACACCTTTTTGCTAGTAATATTGTACACTTTGTATCCTTTTGCAACTATAATATAGCCCAATAGAACAAAAAGTTCTCCCTTACTATCTAATTTGGCACTTTGAGCATCACGAACATATGCATAGCACATCAAACCAAGTACTTTTATGTGTCTTGCACACGACTTGATACCCTTCCATGCTTCAAATGGTTTTATGTTCTAGACTGCTCTAGTTGGTAATCTGTTTAGCAAATAGACAGCGGTATTGACTAGTTCAACCTAAGAGTATTTAGGCATCTTCTTTTCTACCAACATGCATGTTGCCATCTACATCAATGTTCTGTTCTTCCTCTCTTCCTCTCTGAAACCCTGTTCTGTTATGGAGTGTAGCTAACAATAAATTGTTGTTGGATACCTTGTTGTTAGATACCCAAATATTTAAAATATTTGTTGAACCGGTACGAAGTATATTTAGTTCCATTATTTGATCTAATATACTTCAAATGGAAGCCACTCTCCCTTTTTACCATATCTTTGAACTCTTTAAAAACAGAAAACACTTGAGATTTGCTAGTAAGAGAGTAGACCCATGTCATTCTAGTTAGATTATCCACAAAGAGAATAAACTACTTGTTTCCACTCAAAGAAGTCGTCCTTATTGGTGCACATAAATCTGTATGAACCAACTTTAGCTTATCCTTATCCCTCCAAAGACTTCCTTTAGGAAAGGATCGTCTATGCATTTTACCAAATTGACATGACTCACAAACATCTCTACACATGTCAATTTTGAGTACTTCAAGCACCATACCTTTTGATTCCATATACACTAGTGAGCTAAGGTTATAGTGACCAAATCTTTTTGAAAGAGAAAGTATCAACAAAAATAACATGAAATTGGAAAGGAATTGTCAACATGCTAACTTTAGCTACTTCACATCCATTAGGATCAGAAATGACACATTGTTTGTCCTTAAAATTATGAGAATACTTTCTATGAAGCAACTGAGCAACACTCAACAAGTTTTGAGTCAAATTTGGCACATAAAGAACATCATTAACAATTTTCATACCTTCGTCAGTAGGAAATTTTACTGACCCTTTATCGTGTGCTTCCAGCAATGCACCATTTACAAGCTTCACTTTATTTCTATCAGATCTGTCCAAGGTACAAATATTCATTAATTGACACGTGCCTTGTGCACACGCTCTCAACATACCACTTACATTGACATGCATGTGATATGTTCGAGGCAATGAAAAACTCCTTCTCTGATTTTGCAACTTAGTGATCATTTGTGAAATTCACTCAATGAGAAGACTAGCCATTTTGATTTTGCTTTTGCCTACAATACTTTTCAATATGTACATATTTCTTACAGTATCTACACTGAATTGGAGACCTCTTTGACTTTTGCCAACAATTCTTCTCTAAGTAGTTTGTCTTCTTACAAATGTCACAAGGTGGAAAATTTCCTTTTACCGATGAATCACCTTGGTTTCCATTAGATTTTACCTCTCCAGATTTATCCAACGAGACTTTTTTGACTTCCTTTTGATGCTTGAATTTATGCCTTTCTTGAAAGGCATCTTCTATTGTCCCGTCACTTCTCATAGTTACCCGTTACTCTTGGACTTGTGATTTGGAGATCAGTTTGGCTATTATAAGAGTAATCAAGTCACAAGACTCTTCAATAGTTGAGATTTCTCTATTCAAACTTGTTTGGAAAGCTAACCAAGATCTTCTCTATAACTTTCGGATCTATAAAGGTTTCACCAAGTATTCTTATCTAGTTCACAATCTCTATCAACTTGGAAGAGTATTCTTTCACACTGTCTTAGTCTTTCATCTCCAAAAGCTCAAACTCTCTTTTCAAAGCTAAGAGTCTAATATATTTTACTCTACTACTGCCTTCAAACTCCTTCTTTAACTTATCTCAATCCTTTGTGTCTATTTCACGAGTCATAATCCTCCTAAACATCATGTCCATAAGAGTTGAATGTATGCAAGTGAACTCATCATACTTCTTAATTTCATTGGTAGTTGCATTTACTCTCAATGGCTGGACAACAGGTACTCAAAGCTCAACAACAACCTATAAGTTGAGAGACTTCAGATAAGTCTTCATTTTGATGACCTAAATGTGATAATACTCTCCGATAAAAAATTGGAGGACCTGTCGTTGGTTGATTCTCAGGTGTCATGAATTTTTTCAACAAGTAAATTAAAGCAAAAAAGAAAGTAAATGAGCCAAATAAACAAAATTTGAGTTAGATCCTTTAGGAAATAAGCTCTGATACCATGTTACAAAGAAAAAAAAAAGAACTTCAAGGTGTACACAATCGGAAATCGCAATTGTAGATTGCTACAAAAATCTAAAAGTGAAGAAGAAGGTAAAGCTTTCTTGAGCTCTATATATTTCTCTAGATGTTTCATTACATAAGGTCTATTTATAAATAAAGTGTGAGAGTTACAACCACATAATAAGCGAAATCTCTCACTCCAAACTATGTACATATGAGGCTCACTATTTACCACTCATTTTAAATCAAAAGACTTATCTATTAGAGAATATCTACAATTTAGGAGTTTCTAGAGAAATCATAATTTCCTAACAATTGTCCCTCAAAAATACCAAAATCTTGAAGTGGTTCATAGTTCCACAATCCTGAGTTAAGTTACTTCAAGTTAATTCTACTTGAGTTTCACCATCTACAAAATAAAAAATCTTGTTTAACATGATCTCTCACAAGAAACAATGAAATAATTTAAATCTAGTAAATAGCTAATACTTCCTGAGTTTCAGTAGATGTAAAGGACAAGAAGAAAATACCAAAAAATTTGAAGCAAAAAGAAGGGAATGGTGGTTTAATTCTTGGTTTTTCTTGACTCTCCAAGTCTATTAGTACAACTATACTTCCTCAATTTATTTCCTACCATAACTAAATCCATTCCATTAAATGGAAAAGATTTCTCAAGATTACCATTTACTTGCAGAGTGTGGTTGTTGGTGTCTGAATCCATGTAAAGGCTACCATCATTGTGATCACCAATCATCATTGAAACAAGTGCCTGGGATCTTGTTGTTGTGATTGATAGGAATAATACCATCTGTTAAAACAAGAGAGTGTTGTATGATTTTTTCGTCCACAAATATGACATGGGTTAGATTTAAGACTCTCTTTTTTCTTATAACCTCCATTTTGAATTGTATTATTTTGTTTCTAATTATATAATTGTCCTCCTCTACCCCCATTATTTTCATTGTCCACGGTAATGACTGCCACACCCTCATACTTGGAATTTTGGGTCACAAAGGTCATGGCAGGATCAATCGAAGATGGTGCATCTTGCTTGTCTTCATTTCTCTCTGTTCGAGTCCCTAAGAACATTGACAAATTGTAAAAATGTGGAATAATTGTTACTTAACATAACAATTTGAAAGGTCTTATATTTTCTTCTAAGACCTCTAGAAAAATTAAAATCTTTGCTATCTATGTTTAAAGGTTTGTGTATAGCCATTAGGTTATGACAAATTCATTTATATATTCATTTACAGATTTTGCTCCAAACTTCACTTTTTGAAGTTGTTGCTTCAATTGATACTCTTTATCCTTGCTTGCTTGTAGATAAGTATCTTCAAGATAAGGCCATATATGTTTTGTCATGGTACATCCTATGATGAGGAACATTGTTTCTTCCGTCATTGTTCTAGAAAGCCAACTCAAACTAGAACGTCACATTCTTCCCAAGTAGTGAACTTGTGGTTGGGAATTTGTTCAACTTTCTTGTCTAATATGTTCACAGATAGGGGTGGGGGGTTTCTCCTTTGATGATTTCATAAATCTTCAAGGTTTGCATTAATTGGAAGATTTGTGTCTTCCAAACTAAGTGATTCGGTGACTTCAACTTAATAGAACAAATTGCTATAAATTGATTGAAGGTGAAAGGTTTAAGGTAGTATTTAAGGATGAGGCCATGTCTAAAGTTTAGAGAGAAATAGCTTTAGGATCATGTTAGCCGAGCCTGAGTTACTGATTCCATGAATAAAATTATAACACAAGAACTGTAAAATTATTTTAAGTATTGCTTGAATCTTCATATGCTACAATGACATGGGTAATATACACATAACTATAAGAAGAGTCCTTCATGACCTTTGTCTTTATCTATACAAGGATAGGTGTATAATAACTCTTCCAATGAGTTATTATGTCAGCTAAGGATTCACGACCAAGGATAGTAAACAGTTATGAAGAGTCACGCCATGCAAAAATTTGGTATATCCCAACTAGCTGAGTTTTCCATCACTTCTTATCCAATCTCTGAGAAGGGAATGAACAGTTGGGCCAACATTCAACTCCTGCATAGTTGTGAACCAATTTCAGAATTTCTTTAAACAATAATTTGTTTAATACTGATTTCCCTCTAGATAAAAAGGTTGAAATTCCACTGCTGCAATCTTTTCCCATTCATCGAGGGCCATCATTTGATATGTGTTGATTGCAGCCGCACAAAACTCTTCAAAATCCAATTTTAATAATCATTATATCACATTAGTAGTGAGATAAGATCTGTGGGTTACTTGTCTAGCTTTGACCGTATCAAACACTTTTTCACTCACATAAAAAGTTCTCATCTCCACCAGTACCAGTGGTGGTGCTGGTGTTGGTGTTGGTTCTAGTTCTGATTCTGGTTCTGGTTCTGGTGTAAGTGCCAGTACATTTTTGCAGTACCCACTTGTAGTGCTGGTTCAGAAGGGTCAATTACTCATTTATAGTATGACAATAAATTTAAAACATTTTTCAATAACCTGATAAATTTTAATCCAAATCAAGAACCAAATGATAATAATTTTGACTTGAATTTTGTCAAACATATAACACTTCATTTTATTTAGATTCTCGAATCGTAAAGTAGCTTGTTTCTATAAGTTAACACATGACAATCATTTAAGTAGATGAGAAAATGCTATTAAACATTGAATTGGAACGTACCTTCATCCATAGTTATTCAAGAGTTGTAGAAATAACATTTGATCTTAGCCAGAATCACGTTTGATCTAGCCGCCGACATAACTCAGAATAGTAAAAACCCTAGAGCCTTCTCGCATAGCCTATCACTAAAAAATGCCAAATTGATGAAGTAACAAACGAATTTATTGGTAGGCGAGTAAGGACTTCTCCATAAAATACTATTTTCATAAGGAATCTTAATTTATAGTTTCCTTCCATCAAGGAAACATCCACTTATACAGATAAAAATATTATTTCATATATCATATATTACTAAAAGTGAGAAAAAAATGAGAGTTGAATTACGACTTTACCTCTGCTATAAATCAAAATGTTATAAAATATTTAACTATTTAAATATTAAATTGTATAATTTAATTAAAATGTTAGTGACTTTTGGACTTACTTAAATTGATATCTAATTAAATAAATAATTCAATAATAATAATAATAATAATAATAATAAAATCTCTCTCATAGACAGTTTGTAAATATTTTTAAGCAATCAGTTTGTAGGCATTGTTCCGATTATAAATAATAGTTTTTCAGATCTTAGGCTTTGCAGACAACCATCTGTATAAGGTATAATTTTATTTTTCTTTGTTCAGATTTCTTTTAGTTCCGTCTCTCCCATCTAGGACTATGTCCGGCTAAAAGATCTCATATCTATGTTGAATAACTAACTTCTCTCCTATATAGACCATGAACGATCTAAGCTTTATTAAAATATAAAGGAATTTTGTTATGGGTTCTTGACTTAGTTCTGAAATCGAGGTATAGTCATATCTAGCATTACTCTTATTGGCTTTGCCTTAGTGGCTTCGTTTGGTCAGCCGTGATTCTAAGACCATTAAGGAGTTGAAAAGGGGCATCTATACCCAGTTAGAACCACCAGACACATGGGCTCAATAAGAAGTACGTATTAGATCCCTGACAGGCCCTTTGCTCAGGTAAAAGTATCACCATGCAGTCTGAGAAGCTATATGAAAATTCTTGTATATTACAATTCTTATGCAATGCGGACTACCGCTAGCTTAAGGATGTTAAGTTAGTTGCTAGATCTGGTCGGTCGTGCGGATAACTGCCAGTCAACGATCGATCCTATAATAAATAATAATAATAAATAATAATAATAATAATAATAATAAATAATAATAATAATAATAATAATATTAAGAATAATAATAATATTAAGAAGAAGAAGAAGAAGAAGATCGTATTACGAAACCATTTTGATAAGTACTGGTAGTGTTGAATTCCAACAAATCTTTAGCCGGACATAGTCACGGCTCAGATCAGAGAAATACTAAAATATGTAAACAGAAATAAAATAATACCTTATAATGATGGCCGTCTGAACAGACTATTCGATTATTAAATAAATGAGATATTGAGTTATATAAAAAACACTATAATTTCTTACATATTGGCATAGTTCAAATTTCTTTTAAACCTTTAACTCTTAAAGGGTTACCTGAGACATTTTTAGCTGCCCTTCGTGATGCTAGAAATTTAAATTTTATACAATCTTTGATGGGTTCGATTGAGTCCACTATGGCATATGGCAAGGTGTATTTTAATACTCAGCCTAATTTGCAGTTATCTTTAACTGATGTTAATATTCTTGATGCTTTAACTTTAAATGTTAAAATGCATGGTTATAATTATGCACCTGGTTTGAATTGATTTGTTTATCTTATAGATTTTTTTTAAAAATTACTATCTACGTTAAACCCGAGATGTAAGTTATATGACACATCTGATCAGACTATTTTAGTAGAAACTAATTTTGTTAAATCTAAGGTCACTACTAGAAGACCTATAAAATGAGAAGAAAATAATTTTCCAACTACTTGGACTTTGGATTCTGTTATATCCCATAGTCAAATTACAAATGTTGTCACTAATTTTGAGTATTCTCATATTACACAAAATCCTGATGGTAGGATTTGCATGCAGTTTAATGATATTCCTTATAGTAGACAATCATTTTCTGATAGAAGATTGTCTGTTATTCATCATATTTCTTGAAAGGCTTTTCTAGCGTTGCGTTCTTCCTTAGATCTATATCTAGACCTGAAATTTGAAAGTAGTTTTATATTTATCATTTTCAGAAATATGTATTTGCCAAAATCCTGATTTCATATCAAATTTGCTATAGACATTAGCTTTAAAAGTCCTTTTTAAAAGGTCCCGTTTGTTAGGTATGGGATACCTGATCCATTTTAAAATGAAGTTTAAAGGTTTGTAATTGATCACCAGTCTCAGTGCTCCTCTTTCTTTCTCACCGTTATTGTTAACGTAGAAAGCAGAACAACTCCAAGGAGATTTAGAAACCCTGATGATCTTATTTTGTAAAAGAGTGTCAATCTCTTTCTTGCAAAATTCCATCATTTCATGATTCATTTGAATAGGCCCAGCTTTAGTTGAAATAGACTGTTCAGTGAATCCATCAATGTATGGTAGGGAAATGATATGTTTCTTGCGTTCCAAAAATGCATTAGGAAAATCTAAACATATTTCTTTTTCAAAATTCTCACGAAGTTTGGCTATCTTAGTAACCATCTCCAAGGTTTTTAAAATCGGTTTGATTTTCTTAACACGAATTTCATCTTTTAAAAAGGTGATATGTTGTGAAAGGTTATTCATATGAAAAACGGTGTTTTTTCTAATAAAATCAGTTTCATCTTGTTAAAGAGTTTTAACGAAAGTAAAATGCAAATATTTTCCAAGTATAGTTGTATTAATACCATTTAAATCAGTATAAAAAGGTTTTATATAAGTAATAAAAGGTATTCCTAGAATAATATCTTCATTGATATCTTCAGCAATTACGAAATCATTAGTTAAACAAATGCCATTATTGCAACTATGAGCTTTAGAAAGCTTATAATTAATTTTCAAAAGTTCTCCTATGGCGGAGTATAATTTTGAAGTACTCTTTTGCAAATACTTTGTAGGGACTATACCTTTTACTATACAGTTCCGATCAGCACCACTGTCAAGCAAAGAAATTTTGTTAATAACAAAATGTCTAATAACTACAATATTAACTCTAATATGATGACTCTAAGGCCTTATCGAAGATATTACTATTACTTCGGGTGCTACTGAGGTAGATGGATTCTTATCGGTATTTGTGACAATAGGTTCAGCCAAATGGCCATTGTTGATAGACTCAAGGTCATCATCTTGGGTAGATTCATGTCCTGAATCCTGCTCCTGTAGATTGGCCTTCTTTAGAACCTGATCAGTAAGGACATTCATTTCAACTTTTCCTAGTCGAGACTTGATATTTTTAATCTCGTCTTTGAGGTTAGATACTTCATGATGAAGATCAGAGATAGTTGGTTCAGCTTGTTTTTTGAGCGATTTATTATTTGCTTTATGCTTAATGGTTCAACAACTGTACGAGACTTATGTTTCTCTATGTTGAGGATGATGTTTTTGAGTTCTAGAAGAAAACGATTCCTTGCCTCATCATCAGCTATGTGTTGAATAACATCGAATAGAGCTTCTTTGGAATGATCCGAAAGAACCCTGATAGTATGCGTACTATCACAAGTACAAAATGCTTCAGTACAGGCGCAATCTTTTCCTGATTAGCTTTCATCTGATTCATAGTCGAGATCAATGTCTTCATCATCGCTGTATTCATCAGATGTACCTGAAGATTTAGAAAAAGGTTCATCAAGTGGAGCTAAAAGCTTACCTTTGGTTTCACCATCTATGCCAAGAAGATTGATCTTTTTCTTCTTGGTCTGTGATCTACATTTATTGGCTTTGTGACCTGTCTTACCACAAGTCCAACAGACATCAGTCTTGGAATCTCTAGGTCTCTTGGACCTTCTTTTCTTAGGTTTTGTAGAATCATTTCTTCTACGAGATTTCTTCCGTGAGATTTCTTTTCTCCTTTATCCTTCTTCACCTTGTCAGGTGGAGTGATAAAACCAAAATCTCTATAAAAGCTCCCAAGCTCACGCCTTGAAGATGATTGCTCTTTCTTCAGCTGATGCTTAAGTTTAATGTCTGTGCAAAGTCCCAATCCTACTATATTTATGGTGCTTACCAAATCACCATATGTTAAACTGCTATAAGGAATGTGACCGTCATTACGATCTTGAATCTTGGTCCTTACCTTATCAGCAAAGAGAGGAGGTAGGCCGCTAATAAAGCGTTCCTTCCAAAAATCTAGGTGACAATCTGGTCTAAGCATTACTTTATTAAGGAAAGCATGCTTGTAATGGAAAAAACTGTCTAAGTTTTGACAGCTGAGATTTTTCAGGATTTGTAGACTTCTATCTTGAAATAACTTTGGTTCACCAATGAAATGCTTAGTTATATGATATAACAAAGTTGCACAAGCATCTTCTCTAGTGACTTGAGAAGTACTTTTGCTGTTTCCTTCAACCTTTACAACTGTTTCTATTGTTATGGTATTAATGATGAGTTGCTTAGTCTCATCTTTGCAGTAGTTATCCCACCAATGTTTTATCATGCCAGTGAATCCTGCAGCAATCATAGTAGTAGCTTCTTTATCTGTTGATCCCCTTATCTTGTAAGCTATAATGGCTACTCCTATCTCATGGAGTTTATTGTAAATTTGATGTTCTGCAAGACCATCAATATTCCATTCAGTTATGCTTCTTCCTTCATGAGAAGAAGTAGATAAGAAGGCATTTTCCTTATACTGCAGGTCAGGGAAAGAGGGTCGGCTATGATAATTTTTCCTATTATGAAATATATCAGTGGATAATTTTTGAAGAAGGATGTCTTTATCCTGAGTGGTTGTAACAGATTTCTCCTGAAGGGTAGAAACCTTGTTTCGGGTTTTTTCTTCTTGTTTAGAGACTTTGAATGTGGTAAGTTGTTCATTGATTTGGTCAATGAGGTTATTTCCTGAGATTTCAAAGGTCTCTGAAAGTTTAGGGAATTTTTCTTTGGAAAATTCTGGTAATTTAAATCCTGGATTAGGTTCAATATTATGGTTGGATGAAGTTGAGGCCGGGATAGGTCTTCCACTAAATATAGGTTTTGTATCTTCAATTTGTTTGGAGATTACATGAAGAATTTGGTTTGAGTAGTTGTTTGTTCTACTACTCTGTCAATATCTGCAGTAGTGAGCATAGTACCAGTCTTATCACTTTTCTCTTTGAAAGGAGAAGCT
This sequence comes from Solanum bulbocastanum, assembly GCA_037074985.1. NCBI lineage: Eukaryota > Viridiplantae > Streptophyta > Magnoliopsida > Solanales > Solanaceae > Solanum > Solanum bulbocastanum. The sequence continues at coordinate 15,083,846 of CM073602.1, read as the reverse complement.
TTAATCACTGTTCCTGCAATAGGAATGTTAATACCTTCAAGAGGAGGAGTAACAGATTCAACAATCTTATTAGAAGTAGTATACCATTTGTTAATGATAACCTATAGTGACTCGGTTTGATTTTCAATCTTACCAGTCTTCTCAAACCATTTAAAGAATTCGATTTCACAACCTATTCTTTTCATATCTTTCATCCAAGAATATCTGAAGGATTCTCTTTCTTTAAGAGTATAGGTAGAGACATACCATTTTCTTTTAGTCTGATTGTCCGGATGAGTCCACATCTTTTGTAGTATGTCTGGATTTGGGCTGAAGACTTTACCTATCTTTAGCATATCGAGCCAATCTGGTTTTTATGTTTGGGGAGGTTCTATCTCACTTGTAGTGGGAATGGTAGGCTGATCTTCATGGAAGACCTTAGCGATATCTCCTGAAAAGTCCACACCTGTTACCTTACCTTTGCTGTTATCTGCAGTTTCAGCGATGGAAATTTCTTCTTCTGCTTCCTCCGGGGTTTTTGAAGAAGAAGTTGGCCTTTGAACGGATCTCAAGGGATACGAGGTAGAGGCGGACCAGGACGACCTTCGATTAGATAAAGATCTCCTAATTGTATTGTCAAGAAATTTGAGTTCTATGGACCTATCGGGAAATTGAATGACTCTTTCAATCTGAGATCTTTCAGAATGAGATGCAAAAGGTTGAGTTATATTTTCGAAATGACAATCATTATTAGAAAGTATATCTTTCCATTGGAGGAGACGAGGAACGAAAATAGAACTATGTTCATGGTTGGCTTCCATAAGCATAGTTTCACCTTTGATGCTCTCATTATAAGCTTTAGGTGCAAGGGTAGTTTTCATAAGTCTGTAGTAATCACAGTAGATAATAGTTATCTCTCGAGTATTCATTTTACTGTTCAAGTTTTTGGTTTTGACATTGAGGGTCAAAGAATCCATGACGTTCGGGTCATTAATGTCCAAAGAAAAGTTAGGATAACAATTAAAGTAAACTGGCCCATCAGCTAGGTTACTCTGTAAAACTCCTAACAAAGAATCATCAAAATTCAAAAACCTACCATCTCAAAGGATGACACAAACAAGAATATCAAGACCCTTTCTAAATAAAGGCTTAACAGCAACTTGCACTAAACCAATATGCAAATAATTAAAGTTAGATTTATAACGCTTTATATCATTTTCTTTAAGTAACCGGATAACTTCTAGAGAGTTATTGATAGCAATAGTAGATTCACAGGTCTTAATATTATGCGAGTAATCCAACTAAAATTACCGATTTGATAAATCTTTTTGAAAGGTTCTTCTGGTATACTCCAGCTTTGTAAATCATTTTCAACTTTAGCAATCTTAGTTGCTTGAGAAGATAAATGAATACTATTTAAAGTATGTTGATTTGTATTCATAGTGTTGAAAAATACTGTCTAATGGACTTACAGTACAAAATATCTTAATGAGTAATAAAACAAATTAAACATGCCAGTAAGTATATAAAGAATATTATCACAGATATCAAAGATCCAAATAGAATTTCTAAGGGAGGTTCTCTTGGTTTTACAACAGTTCTTTTCCTAGAGTCATCTTAGCTACGGGACCACCATTAACAGGTCTTAAACGCCTTTTTTGGCTAGAACGACCATCAAAATTTTGGCTGACCAACGTATGAACCGAATATTAATCAAAAACCTCATACTTACAGGAAAGAATGAATACCTCACACCAAGTATAGAAATCATATATAGGAACATGATATAGGCAATAATAAACATAAATATACTAACATCATGCAAAATTTATTAAAGTACTACATTAAAATAATTTTGTCATGCCTTAGACAGTATAAATACTTAGTTGCTCATGCTATGTATTTATACTGCCAACAAGAGTCTTTTGTATAAAGGTTCACAAACATGTCTGACTTTGGGGGATAAAATCAAAGTGATTTAGAGATAGCTAAATTTCTGATGCCTCTATAAGAGAATTGAAGTCTCTTTATATAGGAGAAAGTGGGAGTGTCTTTACATCTTAGACATACAAATGGAGGGCTAGGATGTTGCCGACACTAAAAGAGGGGTCTACCTTTAGTGGAGAATAACTTTCTTCATAGTGAAAACGTGAGGACCTACTTCTTTTGTAAAAGAGTGGCTGAGTGGGAATCTTCTTTTTATCTTTGGAGATAATGGAGATTAGCTTTATTCAAAGTTTTGTCGTTTGGCTTTTCAAAAGATGCCAAAATAGAATAATGAAAGTCTTTACTTTGGAAAAAGTAATTCTGGCTTTGCCTCTACTTTTCCAAAAAAGTCTATTCTTATTCATAATGGGGATCCATGTAAGCTAAAGCCAATCCTTTGGGATTACACATGTCTCCTTTATCTTCACTGGTACTTTCCGTTGAAGCGGCGTCTTTAATCATTTTCATGATTTGTTTATTATCATATTTTTCTAAATTGTTCAATGCATCTTGTTGCTTCTTTTTGAGTGCAGCTTTAGAAGATCCTTTAGACGATGAACTAGCTTGGCTTTGAACCTAGGGTTTGATTAAAGGTTGTTTGGGAATCCAACCTTTAATTTGAATCTGCATGCACAGATATTGGATACGATCAAACTCATTCTTAGAAAATTTCCAAGAAATAATATATGATATCCTTTTTTGGATATAGAACTTGCATAATTTTATATGCTCTGGTAATGTAGTAATTTCTTCTTTAATTTGAAATTCTTCAAATCGATTGAGAAATTATTGGGGAAGAATCTCTTTCATTCCTTCGAATAAATTTCACCATTCGTAAAACCGTCTTGGAATAATGGCTTTTACTCTGCTGGGACTGTACTTTACAAACCAAGTGTGTCTTGGTCTTAGATACAAGAAATTCATCCACGCTGCTTTATAATCATACCAATTATAAGTTTGTGGCCTATGAGTTACTGATAATGTATTTGGAGTATGCAAATGATCTGCAAACCATTCAAATGGATCCAAGATCTTCTTAATAGTAAATCTTGAATATTTGGCAATAGTTCGATTGTTCTCATCCCTGGAATGCTCGATCTCAATAGAATCAGTGTCGACAAGAATGACTTCATAGAATCTTCTTGTCTTAACTGGACTATCTGTGTCCACAAATTTTGAGTCTGTGTAGCAAGGTTTGACTAGTTGCTCACTTCAAAATTTCCATATTCCTTGTTTAATGCCATTATAGGCAATACCTGCGAAGTTACAAATTCAAAAGATTCTTCTTTTGGGTTAGGATTTTTTGGAATAATTTTTTGTTAACTCTGGGTTAACTACTTGGGCAAATGATTTTGGAGGTTTCATTTCATAACTTTGTTTAGTTTGGACTGAATTGGAATAGGCTCCTTTGTCTAGGGATAAAGTTGGTCTGAGGTGAACTAGTTTTGGTTGTGGTGGACAAAGCAGCTTCAGGGGCTGAGCTGGTGATGGACAGGGTAATTTTGGGAATTCATCTAGAACTGAAAATTTGTTTTGAAAAGGGTCTACGGGCCTTTGAAGAGTTTCTTGTTTTGGAAGTGGTTGAGAAAGGGTAAATGGTCTAGCCAATTTTGCTTTTGGGAGATTGTCTCCTTTAGAAGGAGTGACCGATTTAAACAGCCTCATGCTTATCCTGCAAAAATTCACAGGTTAGAAAATCTGGAAGAGAGTTTTCTTCTCCTTTGATGAAATCAATTTTAAAATCAAAGCTAGATAGTAGAGCTTTCCATCTAGCAAAGATTTGTTTTGAAACAAGATTTTTTGTAAAATTTCTTTAGCAGATTTGCAATCTACTCGTAATAAAAATTCTTTGTTAATAAGATCATCTTGGAATTTAGTGATACATAGCACTATAGCCAAAATCTCTTTTTTCATTGTTGAATAATTTTTTTGAGTAGAATTCCAGATTCCAGATGTAAAACGAACAAGTTGTTCTGTAGATTCAAGATCTACTTTTTGTTTAAGGATGCCTCCATACATCAGATGCGTCAGTTTCGACAATCATAAAAGCATTAGGATTGGGGATTCCTAAATAGGGAATATTTTTAACTAAGGCTTTAACTTGAATCACCGCCTCAGTTTGTTCTGAACTCCAACGGACAGGATTTTTTCTGAGTCTTTTGTATAAAGGTTCACAAACATGTCTGACTTTGGGGATAAAATCAGCAACGTAATTTAAACTTCCTAAACATCTCTGAAGCTGAGTCTTATCAGGAATTTCATTAGGAAATTTAGAAGAGAACTCGTTAGCCCTGCAAATAGGTTTATAGGTTCCCTGGTAAAGATCATGACCTAGAAATTTGATAGTTGTTTGGAAAAGAACCATTTTCTTGGTACTAACTACTAAACCATTTTTCTTAACAATTTAAAAGAATGTATTAAGATATTTAAAGTGAGAATTAATGTTCTAAGAAAAGATAAATACATCAACAATATAAACAATTAACATATAAGAATAATCATTAAAAATGGAATTCATTATATTTTGAAATACAAAAGGTGCGTTCTTCAACCCAAAAGGCATTACATTCCATTCATACTGGCCAAACGGGACGTTGAAAGCAGTTTTATATTTATCATTTTCAGAAATTTGTATTTGCCAAAATCCTTATTTCATATCAAATTTGCTATAGACATTAGCTTTAAAAGTGCTCTTTAAAAGGTCCCGTTTGTTAGGTATGGGATACTTGATCCATTTTAAAAAGGAGTTTAAAGGTTTGTAATTGATCACCAGTCTCGGTGCTCCTCTTTCTTTCTCTGCGTTATTGTTAACCTAAAAAGCAGAACAACTCCAAGGAGATTTAGAAACCCTGATGATCTTATTTTGTAAAAGAGTGTCAATCTCTTTCTTGCAAAATTCCATCATTTCATGATTCATTTGAATAGGCCTAGCTTTAGTTGAAATAGCATGTTCAGTGAATCCATCAATGTATGGTAGGGAAACGATATGTTTCTAGCGTTCCAAAAATGCATTAGGAAAATCTGAACATATTTCTTTTTCAAAATTCTCATGAAGTTTGGCTATCTTAGTAACCATCTCTGGGATTTTTAAAATCTGTTCGATTTTCTTAACACGAATTTCATCTTTTAAAAAGGTGATATTTTGTGAAAGGTTATTAATATGAAAAATAGAGTTTTTTCTAATAAAATCACTTTCATCTTATGAAAGAGTTTTAACGAAAGGAAAATGTAAATCTTTTCCAAGTATAGTTGTATTAATACCATTTAAATCAGTACAAAAAGGTTTTATCTGAGTAATAAAAGGTATTCCTAGAGTAATATCTTCAGTAATTATGAAATCATTAGTTAAACAAATGTCAATATTGCAACTATGAGCAATAGAAAGCTTATAATTAATTTTCAAAACTTCTCCTATGGCAGAGTATAATTTTTAAGTACTCTTTTGTAAATACTTCGTAGGGACTATACCTTTTACTATGCAGTTCCGATCTGCACCACTATCAAGCAAAGCAATTGTGTTAATAACAAAATGTTTACCAACTATAATTTTAACTGAAATATGATAACTATGAGGCCTTAGCGAAGATATTACCGTTACTCTGGGTTCTACTGAGGTAGAAGGATTATTACCGATATTTGTGACAATAGGTTCAGCCAAATGGCCATTGTTGATAGACTCAAGGTCATCATCTTGGGTAGATTCATGTCCTGAATCCTTCTCCTATAGATTGGCCTTATTGAGAACCTGATCAGTAAGGACATCCATTTCAAATTTTCCTAGTTGAGACTTGATATTTTCAATCTCGTCTTTGAGGTTTGTTACTCATGACGAAGATCAGAGATAGTTGGTTCAACTTCCTTTTCCAAACGATTCATTATTTGCTCATGCTGAATGGTTTAACAACTGGACGAGACTTAGGTTTCTCTGTGTTGAGGATGATGCTTTTGAGTTCCAGGAGAAAACGATTCCTTGCCTCATCATCAGCTATGTGTTGAATAACATCAAATAGAGCTTCTTTCGAATGATCCGAAGGAACCCTGATATTATGCGTACTATCACAAGTACACAATGCTTCAGTACAGGCGCAATCTTTTCCTAATTGGCTTTCTTTTGATTCATTGTTGAGATCAATGTCTTCGTCATCGATGTATTCATCAGATATACCTGAAGATTCAGAAAAAAGTTCATCAAGTATAGCTAAAAGCTTACCATTGATTTCATCATCTATGCCAAGAAGATTGATCTTTTTCTTCTTGGTCTGTGATCTACATTCATTAGCTTTGTGACCTGTCTTACCACAAGTCCAACAGACATCAGTCTAGGAATCTCTAGGTCTCTTGGACCTTCTTTTCTTAGGTTTTGTAGAATCATTTCTTCTGCGAGATTTCTTCCTGTGAGATTTCTTTTCTCCTTTATCCTTCTTCACCTTGTCAGGTGGAGTTATAAAACCAAAATCTATACAAAAGCACCCAAGCACATGCCTTGAAGATGATTGCTCTTTCTTCAGCTGATGCTTAAGATTAATGTCTGTGCAAAGTTCCAATCTTACTACATTTATGGTGCTTACCAAATCACCATATGTTAAACTGCTATAAGAAATGCGACCGTCATTGCGATCTTGAATCTTGGTCCTTACCTTATCTGCAAAGAGAGGAGATAGGCCGCTAATAAAGCATTCCTTCCAAATATCCAGGTGACAATCTGGTCTAAGCATTACTTTATTAAGGAAAGCATGCTTGTAATGGAGAAAACTGTCTAAGTTTTGATAGTTGAGATTTTTCAGGATTTGTAGACTTCTATCTTGAAATAACTTTGGTTCGCCAATGAAATGCTTAGCTATATGATATAACAAAGCTGCACAAGCATCTTCTCTAGTAACTTGAGAAGTACTTTGGCTATTTCCTTCAACCTTTACAACTGTTTCTGTTGCTGTGGCATTAATGATGAGTTGCTTAGTCTCATCTTTGCAGTAGTTATCCCATCAATATTTTATCATGCCAGTGAATCCTGCAGCAATCATAGTAGCAGCTCCCCTCATCTTGTAAGTTGTAATGGCTACTCCTATCTCATGGAGTTTATTGTAAATTTGATGTTCTGCAAGACCATCAATATTCCATTCAGTTATGCTTCTTCCTTCATAAGAAGAAGTAGATAAGAAGGCATTTTCCTCATACTGTAGGTCAGGGAAAGAGGGTCGGCTATGATAATTTTTCCTATTATGAAATATATCATTGGATAATTTTTGAAGAAGGATGTCTTTATCCTGAGTGGTTGTAACAGATTTCTCCTGAAGGGTAGAAACCTTGTTTCGGGTTTTGTCTTCTTGTTTAGAGACTTTGAATTTGGTAAGTTGTTCATTGATTTGGTCAATGAGGTTATTTCTTGAGATTTCAAATGTCTCTGAAAGTTTAGGGAATTTTTCTTTGGAAAATTCTAGTAATTTAAATCCTAGATTAGGTTCAATATTATGGTTGGATGAAGTTGAGGCCGGGATAGGTCTTCCACTAAAGATAGGTTTTGTATCTTCAATTTGTTTGGAGATTACATGAAGAATTTGGTTTGAGTAGTTGTTTGTTCTACTACTCTGTCAATATCTTCAGGAATGAGTATAGTTCTAGTCTTATCACTTTTGATTTTCAATCTTACCAGTCATCTCAAACCATTTAAAGAATTCAATTTCACAACCTATTCTTTTCATATCTTTCATCCAAGAATCTTTGAAGGATTCTCTTTCTTTAAGAGTATAGGTAGCGACATACCATTTTCTCTTAGTCTGATTGTCTGGATAAGTCCACATCTTGTGTAGTATGTCTGGATCTGGGCTGAAGACTTTACCTGTCTTTAGCATACCGAGCCAACCTGGTTTCTCCGTCACTTGCAGCAGTAGGAATGGTAGGCAGATCTTGATAAAAGACCTTAGGGATATTTCCTGAAAGTCCACACCTGTTACCTTACCTTTGTTGTTATCCGCAGTTTCAGTGATGGAAATTTCTTCTTCTACTTTCTCCGAGGTTTTTGAAGAAGAAGTTGGCCTTTGAACGGTTCTCGAGGGATACGAGGTAGAGGCGGATTAGGACGACCTTCAATTAGATGAAGATCTCCTAATTGTATTGTCAAGAAATTTGAGTTCTATGGACCAATGGGAAATTGAATGACTCTTCCAATCTTTGGACATTAAAGACCCGAACGTCATGGATTCTTTGACCCTCAATGTCAAAACCAAAAACTTTAATAGTAAAATAAATCCTCGAGAGATAGCTATTATCTACCATGTTTACTACAGACTTATAAAAACTACACTTGCACCTAAAGCTTATAATGAGAGCATCAAAGGTGAAACTACACTAATGGAAGCCAACCATGAACATAGGTTCTTTTTACGTTCCTCGTCTCGAACAAATCAAAAAACGAACCCAGGATCGAACAAATCAAAAACTGAACCCTAGTTCGAACAAATCAAAAATACGAAGCCTAGTTTGAAAAAATCAAAAAACGAACCCAAGATCGAACAAATCAAAAACCGAACCCTAGTTTGAACCAAATAAAAAACGAACCCAAGTTCAAATAAATCAAAAATCAAACCATAATTCGAACAAATTTAAAACGAACCCCAGTTCGAATAAATCAAAAAACGAACCCAAGTTCGAACAAATCAAAAATTGAACCCTAGTTCAAACAATTCAAAACACGAACCTAAGTTCGAACAAATCAAAAACCGAACCCTAATTCGAACAAATCAAAAAACGAACCCAAGTTTGAACAAAAAAAAAAATCAAACCCTAATTCAAATGAATCAAAAACCAAACCCTAGTTCAAAAAATTGAAAATACGAACCCGAGTTCAAAAAAATCAAAAACTGAACCCTAGTTCGAACAAATAAAAAATCGAACCCTAGTTTGAACAAATAAAAAAAACCAACCCAAGTTCGAACAAATCAAAAACGGAACACTAGTTCGAACAATCAAAAAACGAACCCAAGTTCGAATAAATCAAAAACCGAACCCTAGTTCGAACGAATAAAAAAAAAACCCAAGTTCGAACAAATAATAAAACCGAACCCTAGTTCGAACAAATCAAAAAATTAACCAAAGTTTGAACAAATCAAAAACCGAACCCTAGTTCGAACAAAATCATAAAACGAACCCAAGTTTGAACAAATAAAAATCCGAACCCTAGTTCGAACATATCAAAAAATAAACCCAAGTTCGAACAAATCAAAAACCAAACTTGAATTCGAACAAATCAAAAACCAAACCCTAGTTTGAACAGATCAAAAAACAAACCCAAGTTCGAACAAATCAAAAATCGAACACTAGTTTGAACAAATTAAAAAACGAACCCAAGTTTGAACAAATAAAAGACCGAACCCTAACTCGAACAAATAAAAAAATAAACCCATGTTCGAACAAATAAAAAACCGAACCCTAGTTCGAACAAATCAAAAAACAAACCCAAGTTCGAACAAATCAAAAACCGAACTCTAGTTCAAACAGATCAAAAAAACGAATCCTAGTTCGAACAGATCAAAAAATGAAATCAAGTACGAACAAATCAAAAACCGAATCCTAGTTCAAACAAATAAAAAAATGAACCCAAGTTCAAATAAAACAAAAATCCAACCCTAGTTCGAACTCACCAAAAAACGAACCCAAGTTCGAATAAATCAAAAACCGAATCCTAGTTCGAACAAATCAAAAAACGAACCCAAGTTCGAACAAATCAAAAATCCAACCCCAGTTCGAACACATCAAAAACCAAACCCAAGTTCGAACGAATCAAAAACTGAACCCCAATTCGAACTAACCAAAAACCGAACCCTAGTTCGAAGGAATCAAAAAACGAACCCAGGTTCAAACAAAAACAAAAACCGAACTCTAGTTCGTACGGATAAAAAAACGAACCCAAGGTTGAACAAATCAAAAACCAAACCCTAGTTCGAACAGATAAAAAAAACGAACCCTAGTTTGAACAAATCAAAAAACGAACCCAAGTTCGGACAAATTAAAAATCGAACCCTAATTCTAACAAATCAAAAATCGAACCCTAGTTCGAACATATAAAAAAAAACCCAAGTTCAAACAAATAAAAAACTGAACCCTAGTTCAAACAAATCATAAAAATGAACCCTAGTTCGAACAAATCAAAAAACGAACCGAAGTTCAAACAAATTTAAAACCAAACCCTATTTATAACAAATCAAAAAATGAACCCAAGTTCGAAAAAATAAAAAATCGAACCCTAGTTCGAACAAATCAAAAAAATAAACCGTAGTTCGAACAAATCAAAAAACGAACCAAAGTTCGAAGAAACTAAAAATCGAACCCTTATTCAAACAAATAAAAAAACGAACCCAGGTTCGAACAGATAAAAAACCGAACCCTAGTTTGAACAAATCAAAAAATGAACCCAAGTTCGAACAAATAAAAAACAGAACCCTAGTTCGAACAAATCAAAAAAACGAACCCTAGTTCGAACGAATCAAAAAATAAACCAAAGTTAGAATTAATCAAAAGCCGAACCATAATTCGCACAAATCAAAAAACGAACATTACTTCGAACAGATCAAGAAATGAACCCAAGTTTGAACAAATCAAAAATCGAACCCCAGTTTGAACGAATCAAAAAACGAACCCAAGTTCGAACAAATCAAAATCCGAATCCTAATTCGAAAAAAAAAAAAAACCAACCCAAGTTCGAACAAATCAAAAATCGAAACCTAATTCGAGAAAATAAAAAACAGAACCCTACTTCAAAAAAATCAAAAAAACGAACCCAAGTTTGAACAATACAAAAATCAAACCCTAGTTCGAACAAATCAAAAAATCGAACCCTAGTTCGAACAAATCAAAAAAACGAATCCAAGTTCGAACAAATCAAAAACCAAACCCTAGGTCGAACGAATCAAAAAACGAACCCAAGTTTGAACGAATCAAAAACCTATCCCTAATTTGAACAAATCAAAAAATGAACCCAAGTTCAAACAAATACAAAACCGAGCCCTCATTCCAACAAATCAAAAATCGAACCCTAGTTCGAACAGATCAAAAAAATAAATCCAAGTTCGAACAAATCAAAAATCGAACCCTAGTTCGAAACACATAAAAAAACGAACTCAAGTTCGAACAAACCAAAAATCGAACCCTAGTTCAAACAAATCAAAAACCAAACCCTAGTTCAAACAAATCAAAAACCAAACCCTAGTTCAAACAAATCAAAAACCAAACCCTAGTTCAAACAAATCAAAAACCAAACCCTAGTTCAAACTAATAAAAAAACAAACCCTAGTTCGAACAAATCAAAAATTGAACCCTAGTTGGACCAAGTCAAAAAACGAATCCAAGTTCGAACTAATCAAAAACTGAACCCTAGTTCAAACAGATCAAAAAACAAACTCAAGTTCGAACAAATAAGAAATCGAACACTAGTTCGAACAAATGAAAAAAGGAACCCAAGTTCGAACAAAACAAAAATCGAACCCTAGTTCGAACAAGTCAAAAAACTAACCCAAGTTCGAACAAATCTAATAGTTGGACCAAGTCAAAATACAAACCCAAGTTTGAACAAATCAAAAATCGAACCCTAGATCAAACAAATCAAAAAACGAACCCAAGTTTGAACAAATCAGAAACCGAACCCCAGTTCGAACAAATCAAAAAACGAACCCAAGTTCGAACAAACAAAAATAGAAACTTAGTTAAAAAAAATTAAAAACCAAACCATAGTTTGAACAAATCAAAAAACAAACCCAAGTTCGAACAAATCAAAAACCTAACTCTAGTTTGAACAAGTCAAAAAACGAACCTAAGTTCGAACAAATCTAAAACCGAACCCTAGTTCGAACAAATCAAAAAAACGAACTCTAGTTCGAACAACTAAAAAAACAAACCTAGTTCGAACAAATCAAAAACCGAACCCTAGTTCAAACAGATCAAAATATGAACTCAAGTTTGAATAGATCAAAAACTGAACCCTAGTTCGAACAGATAAAAAAAACGAACCCTAGTTCGTACAAATCAAAAAATGAACTCAAGTTTGAACAAATCTAAAACCGAAACCTAATTCGAAAAAAATAAAAAACCGAACCCTAGTTCATACAAATCAAAAAAGAAACCCAAGTTCGAACTAATCAAAAACAAAACCCTAGTTAGAACGAATCCAAAAACAAACCCATGTTCGACCAAATCAAAAACCGAACCCGAGTTTGAACAAATCAAAAAACGAATCCAAGTTTGGACAAATCAAATACTGAACCCTAATTCGAACTAATCAAAAAACGAACCCAAGTTCGAACAAATCAAAAACCGAACCCTAATTCGAACAAATCAAAAACCGAACCCTAATTCAAACATATCAAAAAACGAACCCAAGTTGAAACTGATAAAAAACAGAACACTAGTTCGAACAGATTAAAAAACGAAACCAAGTTCGAACAAATCAAAAACCTAAACCTAGTTCGAACAAATCAAAACAACGAACCCAAGTTCAAATAAATCAAAAAAGAACCCTAATTCGAACAAATCAAAAATCGAACCCTAGTTCGAACTATTCAACAAACAGATCCCTAGTTCAAACAAATCAAAAAACGAACCCATGTTCGACCAAATCAAAAACCGAACCGAAGTTTGAACAAACCAAAAACCGAACCCTAGTTCGAACAAATAAAAAATTAAACCCAAGTTCGAACAAATCAAAAACCGAACCTTAGTTCGAACAAATCAAAAACCGAACCATAGTTCAAACAAATAAAAAAATAAGCCCAAGTTTGAAAAAATAAAAAACCGAAGTCTAGTTCGAACAAATAAAAAAAACGAGCCCTAGTTCGAACAAATCAAAAACCGAACCCTAATTCGAACAAATAAAAAATCAAACCCAAGTTCGAACAAATCAAAAAAGCAACCCAAGTTCGAACTAATCAAAAAACAGAACCCTAGTTCAAATAAATCAAAAAACGAACCCGTGTTCGGCCTAATCAAAAACTGAACCCAAGTTCGATCAAACCAAAAATCGAACCCTAGTTTGAACAAATAAAAAAATGAACTCAAGTTCGAACAAGTCTAAAACAAAACCCTAGTTTGAACAAATCAAAAAAGGAACCCAAGTTCAAAAAAATAAAAAACTGAACCCTAATTCGAACACATCAAAAATCGAACCCTAGTTCGAACAAATAACCCTAGAACAAATCAAAAAACGAACCAAGTTCAAACAAATCAAAATTCGAACCCTAATTCGAACAAGTCAAAAAACGAACCCATGTTCGAACAAATCAAATATCGAACCCTAATTCTAACAAATCAAAAATCGAACCCAAGTTCAAACAAATCAAAAATCGAGCCCCAATTCAAACAAATCTAAAATCGAACCCTAGTTCGAACGAATGAAAAACAAACCCAAGTTCAAATAAACAAAAAACCAAACCCTAATTCATACAAATCAAAAATCGAACCCTAGTTCATACAAATCAAAAAAGAAACCCAAGTTCGAACTAGTCAAAAACATAACCCTAGTTAGAACAGATCCAAAAACCAACCCATGTTTGTTCAAATCAAAAACCAAAACCTAGTTCGAACATATCAAAAAACGAACCCATGTTCGTACAAATCAAAAACCGAACCATAGTTCGAACAAATGAAAAGGCGAATCCAAGTTCGAACAAATCAAAAACCGAACCCTAATTTGAACAAATAAAAAAGCGAACCGAAGTTCGAACAAATCAAAAATCAAACCCTAAGTCGAACAAATCAAAAAACCAAACCTAATTCAAACATACCAAAAAAGGAACCCAAGTTCAAACTAATCAAAAACCGAACACTAGTTCGAACATATTAAAAAACGAACCCAAGTTCGAACAAATCAAAAACATAACCCTACTTCGAACAAATCAAAAAAACGAACCCAAGTCCGAACAAATCAAAAAACGATCCCTAATTCGAACAAATCAAAAATCGAACCCTAGTTCGAACAAATCAAAAAAGCAACCCAAGTTCGAACTAATAAAAAAACAGAACCCTAATTCGAACAAATCAAAAAACGAACCCATGTTTAACAAAATCAAAAACCTAACCCAAGTTCGAACAAACCAAAAACCGAACCCTAGTTCGAACAAATAAAATAATGAACCCAAGTTCAAACAAATCAAAAATCGAACCCTAATTCGAACAAATCAAAAACCGAACCCTAATTCAAACATATCAAAAAACGAACCCAAGTTCAAACTAATCAAAAACCAAATACTAGTTCGAACATATTAAAAAACGAACCCAAGTTTGAACAAATCAAAAACATAACCCTAGTTCGAACAAATCAAAAAAACGAACCCAAATTCGAACAAATCAAAAAACAAACCCTAATTCGAACAAATCAAAAATCGAACCCAAGTTCGAACACATCAAAAAAGCAAACCAAGTTCGAACTAATAAAAAAACAGAACCCTAGTTCGAACAAATCAAAAAATGAACCAGTGTTCGACCTAATCAAAAACTGAACCCAAGTTCGATCAAATCAAATACCGAACCCTAGTTCGAACAAATAAAAAAATGAACTCAAGTTCGAACAAGTCTAAAACAGAACCCTAGTTCGAACAAATAAAAAAACGAACCCAAGTTCAAACAAATAAAAAATTGAACCCCAATTCGAACACATCAAAAAACGAACCCAAGTTCGAACAAACCAAAAATCGAACCCTAATTAGAAAAAATAAAAAACCGAACCCTAGTTCAAACAAATCAAAATCGAACCCAAGTTCAAACTAATCAAAAACCGAACACTAGTTCGAACAAATCTCCCTAGAACAAATCAAAAAACGAACCCAAGTTCGAACAAATCAAAAATCGAACCCTAGTTCGAAGAAATAACCCTAGAACAAATCAAAAAACGAACCCAAGTTCAAACAAATCAAAAACCGAACCCTAATTCGAACAAGTCAAAAAATGAGCCCAAGTTCGAACAAATCAGAAACCAATCCCTAGTTCGAACAAATCAAAAAACGAACACATGTTCAAACAGATCAAATATCGAACCCTAATTCTAAGAAATCAAAAATCGAACCCAAATTCGAACAAATCAAATATTGATCCCCAATTCAAACAAATCTAAAATAGAACCCTAGTTCGAACTAATGAAAAACAAACCCAAGTTCAAATAAAGAAAAAACCGAACCTTAGTTCGTACAAATCAAAAACCGAACCCTAGTTCATACAAATCAAAAATCGAAACCTAGTTCGAACATATCAAAAAACGAACCCTTGTTCGTACAAATCAAAAATCGAACCATAGTTCGAACAAATCAAAAGGCGAATCCAAGTTTGAACACATCAAAAACCGAACCCTAATTCAAACAAATCAAAAAGCGAACCAAAGTTCGAACAAACCAAAAATCGAATCCTAATTCGAACAAATCAAAAACCGAACCTAATTCAAACATACCAAAAAACGAACCCAAGTTCAAACTAATCAAAAACCAAACACTAGGTCGAACATATTAAAAAACGAACCCAAGTTCGAACAAATCAAAAACATAACCCTACTTCGAACAAATCAAAAAAATGAACCCAAGGTCGAACAAATCAAAAAACGATCCCTAATTTGAACAATCAAAAATCGAACCCAAGTTCAAACAAATCAAAAAGCAACCCAAGTTCGAACTAATCAAAAAACAGAACCTTAGTTCGAACAAATAAAAAAACGAACCCACGTTTAACAAAATCAAAAACCTAACCCAAGTTCGAACAAACCAAAAACCGAACCCTAATTCGAACAAATCAAAAACCGAACCCTAATTCAAACATATCAAAAAATGAACCCAAGTTCAAACTAATCAAAAACCGAATACTAGTTCGAACATATTAAAAAACGAACCCAAGTTCGAACAAATCAAAAACATAACCCTAGTTCGAACAAATCAAAAAAAGGAACCCAAATTCGAACAAATCAAAAAACAAACCCTAATTCGAACAAATCAAAAATCGAACTCTAGTTTGAACAAATCAAAAAAGCAACCCAAGTTCGAACTAATCAAAAAACAGAACCCTAGTTCGAACAAATCAAAAAACGAACCCATGTTTGACCAAATCATAAACCGAACCCAAGTTTGAACAATCCAAAAACCGAACCCTAGTTTGAATAAATAAAATAATGAACCCAAGTTCTAACAAATCAAAATCCGAACTCTAGTTCCAACAAGTCAAAAACCGAGCCATAGTTTAAACAAATCAAAAAATAAACCCAAGTTCGAACAAATCAAAAATCGAACCCTTGTTCGAATAGATAAAAAAAACGAACCCTAGTTAGAACTAATCAAAAAACGAACTCAAGTTCAAACAAATAAAAAATTGAACCCTAATTCGAAAAAATCAAAAACCGAACCATAGTTCGAACAAATCAAAAAAGTAAACCAAGTTCAAACTAATCATAAAACAGAACCCTAGTTCGAACAAATCAAAAAACGAACCCATGTTCGACCAAATCAAAAACCGTACCCAAGTTCGAACAAACCAAAAACCGAACCCTAGTTCGAACAAGTAAAAAATGAACCCAAGTTCGAACAAATCAAAAACCGAACCCTAGTTCGAACAAATCAAAAGCCTAACCATAGTTCAAACAAATCAAAAAATGAACCCAAGTTAGAACAAATAAAAAAGCGAACCCAAGTTCGAACAAAACAAAAACCGAACATTAGTTAAACAAATTAAAAAGCAAACCATAGTTTGAACAAATCAAAAAGCAAACCCAATTCGAACAAATCAAAAACCTAACCCTAGTTCAAACAAGTCAAAAAGCGTACCCAAGTTTGAACAAATCTAAAATTGAACCCTAGTTCAAACAAATCAAAAAAACGAACTCTAGTTCGAACAAATCAAAAAATGAACCCAAGTTCAAACAAATCAAAACCTAACTCTAGTTCAAACAGATCAAAAAGTGAACACAAGTTTGAACATATCAAAAACCGAACCCTAGTTCGAACAGATCAGAAAAACAAACCCCAGTTCGTACGAATCAAAAAACGAACACAAGTTTGAACGAATCAAAAATCAAACTCTAATTCGAACAAATCAAAAACCGAACCCTAGTTCATACAAATCAAAAAAGAAACCCAAGTTCGAACTATTAAAAAAAAGAACCCTAGTTAGAACAATCCAAAAACGAACCCATATTCAACCAAATCAAAAACCGAACCCTAGTTCGAACAAATAAAATAATGAACCCAAGTTCGAACAAATCAAAACTCGAACCCTAATTCGAACAAATCAAAAACCGAACCCTAATTCAAACATATCAAAAAACGAACCCAAGTTCAAACTAATCAAAAACCGAATACTAGTTCGAACATATTAAAAAACGAACCCAAGTTCGAACAAATCAAAAACATAACCCTAGTTCGAACAAATAAAAAAAACGAACCCAAATTCGAACAAATCAAAAAACAAACCCTAATTCGAACAAATCAAAAATCGAACTCTAGTTTGAACAAATCAAAAAAGCAACCCAAGTTCGAACTAATCAAACAACAGAACCCTAGTTCGAAAAAATCAAAAAACGAACCCATGTTTGACCAAATCATAAACCGAACCCAAGTTTGAACAATCCAAAAACCGAACCCTAGTTCGAATAAATAAAATAATGAACCCAAGTTCTAACAAATCAAAAACCGAACTCTAGTTCCAACAAGTCAAAAACCGAGCCATAGTTTAAACAAATCAAAAAAT
This sequence comes from Solanum bulbocastanum, assembly GCA_037074985.1. Taxonomy (NCBI): domain Eukaryota; kingdom Viridiplantae; phylum Streptophyta; class Magnoliopsida; order Solanales; family Solanaceae; genus Solanum; species Solanum bulbocastanum. Next base: position 15,066,179 of record CM073602.1, on the reverse strand, counting down.
AAACCCAAGTTCGAACAAATCAAAAATCGAACCCTTGTTCGAATAGATAAAAAAAACGAACCCTAGTTAGAACTAATCAAAAAACGAACTCAAGTTCAAACAAATCAAAAATCGAACCCTAATTCGAAAAAATCAAAAACCGAACCATAGTTCGAACAAATCAAAAAAGTAAACCAAGTTCAAACTAATCATAAAACAGAACCCTAGTTCGAACAAATCAAAAAACGAACCCATGTTCGACCAAATCAAAAACCGTACCCAAGTTCGAACAAACCAAAAACCGAACCCTAGTTCGAACAAGTAAAAAGATGAACCCAAGTTCGAACAAATCAAAAACCGAACCCTAGTTCGAACAAATCAAAAACCTAACCATAGTTCAAACAAATCAAAAAATGAACCCAAGTTAGAACAAATAAAAAAGCGAACCCAAGTTTGAACAAAACAAAAACCGAACATTAGTTAAACAAATTAAAAAGCAAACCATAGTTTGAACAAATCAAAAAGTAAACCCAATTCGAACAAATCAAAAACCTAACCCTAGTTCAAACAAGTCAAAAAGCATACCCAAGTTTGAACAAATCTAAAATTGAACCCTAGTTCAAACAAATCAAAAAAACGAACTCTAGTTCGAACAAATCAAAAAATGAACCCAAGTTCAAACAAATCAAAACCTAACTCTAGTTCAAACAGATCAAAAAGTGAACACAAGTTTGAACATATCAAAAACCGAACACTAGTCCGAACAGATCAGAAAAACAAACCCTAGTTCGTACGAATCAAAAAACGAACACAAGTTTGAACGAATCAAAAATCAAACTCTAATTCGAAAAAATCAAAAACCGAACCCTAGTTCATACAAATCAAAAAAGAAACCCAAGTTCGAACTATTAAAAAAAAGAACCCTAGTTAGAACAATCCAAAAACGAACCCATATTCAACCAAATCAAAAACCGAACCCTAGTTCGAACAAATAAAAAGAAAACCCAAGTTCAAATAAATCAAAAACCAAATCATAGTTTGAACAAATCAAAAGACAAATCCAAGTTCGAACAAATCAAAAACCGAACCCTAATTTGAACAAATCAAAAAACGAACCCAAGTTCGTACAAATCAAAAACCGAACCCTAATTCTAATAAATCAAAAATCGAACCCTAATTCAAACATATCAAAAATCAAACCCAAGTTCAAATTAATCAAAAGCCGAACACCAGTTCGAACAAATCAAAAAACGAACCCAAGTTCGAATAAATCAAAAACATAACTCTAGTTCGAACAAATCAAAAAAACTAACCCAAGTTCAAACAAATCAAAAATCGAACCCTTATTGAAACAATTCAAAAAACGAACCCAAGTTCTTACAAACCAAAAATCGAACCCTAATTCAATCAAATCAAAAACCAAACCCTAGTTCGAATAAATCAAAAATTAAACCCTAGTTTCAACAAATCATAAAACAAATCGAAGTTAGATCAAATCAAAAATCGAACCTTAGTTCTAACAAATCAAAACTTGAACCCAAGTTTGAACAATCAAAAATCGAACCCTAGTTCGAACAAAATCAAAAACCGCCATAGTTCAAACAAATCAAAAAACGAACCCAAGTTCGAACAAATCAAAAACCGAACCCTAGTTCGAACAAATAAAAAAAATGAACCCTAGTTCGAACAAATCAAAACTTGAACCCAAGTTCGAACAAATTAAAAGCCGTATCCTAATTCGAACAAATCAAAAAACGAACCCTAGTTTGAACAAATCAAAAAAGCAACCCAAGTATGAACTAATCAAAAAACAAAACTCTAGTTCAAACAAATCAAAAAACGAACCCATGTTCGACCAAATCAAAAACTGAACCCAAGTTCGAACAAACCAAAAACCGAACCCTAGTTCAAATGAATCAAAAAATGAACCCAAGTTCGAACAAATAAAAAACCGAACCCTAGTTCAAATGAATCAAAAAATGAACCCAAGTTCGAACAAATCAAAAACCGAACCCTAGTTCGAACAAATCAAAAAATGGACCCAAGTTCGAACAAACAAAAAACCGAACCCTAATTCGAACAAATCAAAATACGGACCAAAGTTTGAACAAACCAAAAACTGAACCCTAATTCAAACAAATCAAAAACCAAACCCTAATTTGAACAGATAAAAAAACGAACCCTAGTTCAAACAAATCAATAATTGAACCCAAGTTCAAAAAATTAAAAATCGTACCCTAATTCTAACAAATCTAAAACCAAACCCTAGTTCGAACAAATCAAAAAATGAATCCAAGTTCGAACTAATCAAAAAACAGAACCCTAGTTCGTATAAATCAAAAAACGAACCCATGTTCGACCAAATCAAAAGCCGAACCCAAGTTTGAACAAACCAAAAACCGAACCCTAGTTTGAACAAATCAAAAAATGAACCCAAGTTCGAACAAATCAAAAATTGAACCCCAGTTTGAACAAATCAAAAATTGGACCCAAGTTCGAACAAATAAAAAATGAAACCCTAATTCGAACAAATCAAAAAACGAACCCAAGTTCAAACAAACCAAAAATCGAACACTAATTCAAACAAATAAATAACCGAACCCTAGTTCAAACAAATCAAATTCGAACCCAAGTTAAAACTAATAAAAAAACCGAACACTAGTTCGAACAAACCAAAAAATGAACCCAAGTTCGAACAAATGAAGAATCAAACCCTAGTTCGAACAAATCACCCTAGAACAAATCAAAAATCGGACCCAAGTTCTAACAAACCAAAAACCGAACCCTAATTCAAACAAATCAAAAACCAAACCCTAGTTTGAACAAATCAAAAACCAAACCCTAGATTGAACAAATCAAAAAACGAATTGAAGTTCGAACAAATCAAAAACCGAACCTTAGTTCCAACAAATCAAAAAAGGAACCCAAGTTCCAACAAATCAAAAACCGAACCCTAGTTCGAACAAATCAAAAAACGAACCCAAGTTTGAACAAATCAAATATCGAACCCTAATTCTAACAAACCAAAAATCGAACCCAAGTTCGAACAAATCAAAAATTGAGACCTAATTCAAACAAATCAAAAACCGAACCCTAGATCGAACAAATGAAAAACGAACCCAAGTTCAAACAAATCAAAAACTGAACCCTAATTCAAACAAATCAAAAATCAAACCTTAGTACGAACAAATCAAAAACCAAACCCTAGTTTGAACAAATCAAAAAATGAATTAAAGTTCGAACAAATCAAAAACCGAACCTTAGTTCCAACAAATCAAAAAACAAACCCAAGTTCCAACAAGTCAAAAACCAAACCCTAGTTTGAACAAATCAAAAAACGAACCCAAGTTCGAACAAATCAGAAACCGAGCCCTAATTCAAACAAATCAAAAACCGAACCCTAGTTCGAACAAATGAAAAAGGAACCCAAGTTCGAAATAATAAAAAACCTAACCCTAGTTCGAACAAAATAAAAACCGAACCCTAGTTTGAACAAATTAAAAAATGAATTGATGTTCGATCAAATCAAAAACCGAACCTTTGTTCTAACAAATCAAAAAATGAATCCAAGTTCGAACAAATCAAAAACCGAAACCTAGTTTGATCAGATCAAAAATCGAACCATAGTTCAAACAGATCAAAAAACGAACCCAAGTTCGAACAAATCAAAAACCAAACCCTAGTTCGAACATATAAAAAAAATGAACCCTAGTTCGAACGAATCAAAAAATGAACCCAAGTTCGAACAAATAAAAAATCGAACCATAATTCAAACAAATCAAAAATCGAACCCCAGTTCGAACATATCAAAAAAGCAACCCAAGTTTGAACTAATCAAAACACAAAATCCTAGTTCGAACAAATCAAAAAACAAACCCATGTTCGACCAAATCAAAAATCGATCACAAGTTCAAACAAACCAAAAATCAAACCCTAGTTTGAACAAATCAAAAATGAACCCAAGTTCGAACAAATCAAAAACCGAACCCTAGTTCGAACAAATCAAAAATTGAACTGTAGTTCAAACAAATCAAAAAATGAATCCAAGATCGAACAAATCAAAAACCAAACCCTAGTTCGAATAGATAAAAAAAAAGGAACCCTAGTTCGAACAAATCAAACAATAAACCCAAGTTCGAACAAATCAAAAATCTAACCCTAATTCAAACAAATCAAAAACCAAACCATAGTTAGAACAAAATTAAAAAAGCAACCCAAAGTCGAACTAATCAAAAATCAGAACCTTAATTCGAACAAATCAAAAAATGAACCTATGTTCGACCAAATCAAAAATCGAACCCAAGTTTGAACAAACCAAAAAACCGAACCCTAGTTCGAACAAATAAAATATTGAACCCTAATTCTAACAAATCAAAAAATGAACCCAAGTTCGAACAAATTAGAAATCAAGCCCTAATTCAAACAAATCAAAAACTGAACCCTAGTTCGAACAAATGAAAAAGGAACCCAAGTTCGAAATAATAAAAAACCTAACCCTAGTTCGAACAAAACAAAAACCGAACCCTAGTTTGAATAGATCAAAAAATGAATTGATGTTCGATCAAATAAAAAATCGGACCTTAGTTCCAACAAATAAAAAAATGAATCCAAGTTCGAACAAATCAAAAACCGAACCCTAGTTCGATCAGATCAAAAACCGAACCATAGTTCAAACAGATTAAAAAACGAACCCAAGTTCAAACAAATCAAAAACCAAACCCTAGTTCGAACATATAAAAAAAATGAACCCTAGTTCGAACAAATCAAAAAACAAACCCAAGTTCGAATAAATAAAAAACCGAACCATAATTCTAACAAATCAAAAATAGCATTGCCTTAGACTTATGTCTTGTGTGGGCTGGATAGCCTTGACTTTCTGCCGATGTCGTTTGGATGACTTAGCTCCTTGTAGACTCGAGTAGCAGACATGAGTCTGATAGTTTGAGCCCTAGATTAGGTGCTATCACCGCTTCCTGCACTTATGTATCTTCTCCCTCTAATTTTGTGGTTCCAACGCATTCTCAAAAGTTTGGTGCATCACTAGAAGCGTGGGATTGAGATAGTATAGGCTTGGAGCTTTTTTTGTGATTTGTTAGAGTGGATGACATTCCACGATGGCTGTTGTTGGATTGGATCCTATTAGAGATACCATCACCCCCGGGGTCGTTCTTTCTAGCTGGGCTAGGAGTGTATCGCTGGCTGGGTAGACTCGATGGTTTCAGCGATCGCCCCTGAGCCTCTATTTCTAGATGGGCTAGGAGTGTGATGCTGGCTTGGTGTCCCTGGGTCACTCTTTCTAGCTGGGCTAGGAGCTTATTGCATGGTAAGATGACTTACAATATCTACCTCACCTCCGGGTCCCTCTTTATAGCGGGTTGGGAGTGGACTAAATGGTTGGGTGCCCCCTGGGGTCATTCTTTATAGCTGGACTGGGAGTGCACTGCTGGCTGGGTGGAGTCTGATGGATTATTTTGGTTACTTTGTGCTGGGATCCAGACTTAGCTATTATGAGTACTTGTCGGGCTTATGGGGGTTCGTTTAGGTTTTATTTAAACTTGCACTGGAGTGTACCTTCTGGGCTTATGGAGGTCTAGTTAGTATTAGTTTAGTTGTACTTATTTTATTTCTGGTATGCTCATGTGCTTTGTTTTCACATCCAATTTGACCTCTCTGTGTCTACATTCTATCATTTCTTATTGTTTTTACCCTTTTTGCTTAGTCAGCCTTCGATACGTACTGAGTACCTACTGTTTTGGTACTCATGCTACACTCTACATTTATCTCGTGATACAGGTCCCAGTACTAGTTACCAATGATGATTAGTTTTAGCCTTCTTTTGCAGTTGTGACTCGAAGACGAGGGTGAGCACTTGGCGTTTTGGGTTTGTTCTGTCTCTTTCTTTTGTTTTAGCTAGTCTTGTTGCTTTTCAGACACGCTTTTTGTGGTCCACTTTTGGGACTTGTACTGTTTATTAGACAACTTTGTACTAGTGACTTCCAAGTTCTAGGATGGATTTCTGTATATATTTATTTTTGTTTGTTTGCGTCTTGTTGTCCTTGTTTAGATTATTATTTTCGCTAGTTCCTGACCTTACGCCCATTACTTGATGTTCTGGGTTACGGGTTGGCTTACCTATTGGTAGGGTATAGTTGGTACCATCATGACTCGAGAAATTGGGTCGTGACAAGTTGGTATCAGAGTCCTAGGTTCATCGGCCTCACCTATACAAATCTAATGTCTAGTAGAGTATTGGGGTTTGGTACGGAGACGTCCGTAACTTATCTTCGACAGTCTATTGGATGGCTTTAGGAAGATTTTCTTTTTTATTTCACTTTCGTGCAGCGTTTGTCTTATTAGTTCCTTGAAATCTCACTTGTTTCACTTTTTCGCAGGATGATTCGCTTGCGAGGTGGTGCGACCGGGGGTGATACACCCAGGCTTGTAGACAGAGCCCCACAATGGGGTAGATGCCGACCCCGAGGTCGAGATAGGGCAACAACACAAGTTCGAAAGAGAGAGGAGGATCCAAAGCCAGTAGCGGACCCTTCAACAGCTCATATACCAGCTCCGTCGGTGGGGTCGGGGCAATCCTAGCTGCCACCCGGACCAGTTTTGACTCCAGATCTCCAGACCGCTATTGCACAACTCTTGGGAGTACTTGGGGGTATGCATCAACCACCACCCCAGCTACATCAGCACCAGTACCGTAGGATCAACCTACAGTGAGAGCACCTTAGGCCCAGGTATCACTTGTGGGAGTACAACCCTTGGCAACGGACAGACCTATGCCACTCGAGGACCAGAAGATGGTTGATGTGTTTCTCAGGTTGACATTACTAAGGGTTTCTGGGGCTGTGGATGAGAATGCCCACAAGTTTCTTACTACTTGCCGTGAGAGGCTTCAAACTTTGGGTCTAGAGGAGTCTAAAGGGGACGACTTCATCTCTTACCAGCTAGATGGGCCCGCCAGGCAGTGGCGGGGAATGTTCATGCAAACTAGGCCAGTTGATCTCCACCGATTTCATGGGACGAGTTCTCTAATTCCTTCTTGGCCAAGTTTATCCCTCGTAGCATCAGAGACCGTCACAAGGATCAGTTCTGCAGGTTTGATCAGGGCTCCATGTCAGTGGCAGAGTATGAGACTAGGTTCCAAGAGCTTTCCTGTCATAGAGAGACGATATTACTTATAGAGGAGGAGAGGGTTAGGTGCTTTGTCCGTGGGTTGAGATTATAGCTTCGGCTTGAGACCCAGTCCTTGGTTTCTGTTGGTTGATCCTTTTTAGACATGGTTGACCATGCCAGTACTATAGAGCATCTTCATCGTGAGGTCTAAGGGGGCAGCGAGAAGAGGGCTAGCTATGATGGCAACTACAGTGACTCCCTCCCCAGGTCTAAGTATTATCATGACAGGACCAGACGATGGTTTCGACAAGGTCAGTCTAGCCAGCCTACCCAACCCTTTCTTCAGGCATTAGATGGTGGTCGTAGCGAGGCCAATTCGAGTCAGGGCCAGTGAGGTGTTTCGGTCGGGTTCTTTAAGCTATGATGGATGTTCGATTGGGAGTCTCCCTCAGCAGGGTTGCTATGAGTGTGGTGAGACGGGTCATTGGGCCAGGGACTGCCCTTAGCATAGTTGGATTGCTCCCCATTCCTCAGGCAGCTCCCCCACCTTTACCAGCACCTCCATTTAGAGGCCATGGTCAGGGTCAGGATTGTATAGGTGGTCATCAGGGTATACAGGATGGTCCCCGAGGAGGCAGGTCAGGTGGTAGGTTTGATGGTCTGGGTAGAGGTGAACATAGCCATTTCGATGCAGCTCCAGCGAGGGCGAAGGCTGAGGCATCAGACGATGTTATCACATGTATCATTCTTTTATACCAAAAGCCTGCCTTGGCTTTATTTGATCTGGGCTCTACTTTTTCGTATGTTCCTATTTATTATGCCTTACACTTGAGTATGATTTCTGAGCCTCTGGTAGCGTTGTTATGTGTGTCGACCCCCGTGGGTGAGTCTTTCGTAGTGAATCAGGTATTTCGATATTGGTTAGTTACTATCCAGGGGCGTGACACTCGGGCGGGCCTTATATTGCTTGACTAGGTTGATTTCGATGTGATTCTGGGCATGGACTGGTTATCCCTTTGTTGTGCTATTTTATATTGCTTCTCTACGACTGTTACCTTAGCCATTCCTGGTATTCCTCCGGTGGTATGGTAGGGATCTCGTAGTAGCACACCAGTTGGGGTTATCTCTTTTATTTGAACTAGGAGGCTATTTGCTAGCGGATGCTTATTTTATTTGGCCTATGTTCGTGATGTGAGTAGGGACGTCCCTCCGGTTGAGTTAGTTCCTATTGTTCGTGACTTCTTAGATGTGTTTCCTACCGACCTACCTGGCCTACCCCTAGAGCGTGATATTGATGTTTCGATTGAGCTTGAATCGGGTACTCGGCCTATTTCTATTCCACCATATTGGATGGCTCCTGCATAGTTCAAGGATCTCGGGGTTCAACTTCAGGATCTCTTGGGTAAGGGATTTATCAGTCCTAGTGTATCACCTTAGGGCGCTCCTATTCTTTTTGTAAAGAAGAAGGACGGTATGATGCGCATGTGCAATGACTATAGGCAGTTGAATAAGGTGACGGTGAATAATCGATATCCTCTACCTAGGATTGATTACTTGGGGTGGCTACAGGAACGCTCTAAATGACACACAGAAGGCAAAACACAAAAATGACTAAGAGGGTCATTACAATTGATACCAAATTGTCATGACCCAATATCTCGAGTCATGATGGCACCTATTATACCCCACTAATAGGTAATCCAACCCGTAACCCAAAACATAAAGTAATAAGCGTAAGGGCAGAAACTAGCGAAACCAATAGTCAAAGCAAGGACAACAAGATAGAAACAAACTAAAATAAATATTTATAGAAATCCCTCCCAGAACCTGGAAGTCAGTAGTACAAAGCTATCTAATAAAGAGTACTAGTCCTAAAAGTGGACAACAACATAGTGTGTCTCAAAAGCAACAAGACTTGCTAAACAAAAGAAGGAGAGATACCAAACCCAAAATGTCAAGTGCTTACCCTCGTCTCCAAGTCACAGCTACAAAAGAAGTCTATAACTAATCACTACTGGTAACTGGTACTAGGACATGCATCACAAAATAGATGCAGAGTGTAGCATGAGTATCGAAACAACAGGTACTCAGTAGGCATCAAAGGCCAACTGAGCAAAAAAGGTAAAAACAATAAGAAATGATAGAATCTTGACACAAAGAGGTCAAAGCGGATCTGAAAAGAAAGCACACGAGCATACCAGAAATAAACTAAGTACAACTAAACTAAATCTAACTGAACCCCATAAGCCCAAAAGGTACACTCGTGTGCAAGTTTAAATGAAACCTAAATGAACCCCTATAAGTTTAAGAGGTACACAGAAGAGCTAAGTCATTTGAGAAAGAAGAAACCGGGCTCCTAGCCCAGAGTAACCAACATAATCCATCAGACTCCACCCAACCAGCAGTGCACTCCCAGCCCAGCTAGAAAGAGTGACTCCAGGGGGCACCCAACCAAATAGTCCACTCCTAGCCCAGCTAGAAAGAAGGACTTGTAGGTGAGGTAGATATTTCAAGTCGTCCTACCATACAGTCAGCTCCCAACCCAACTAGAAAAATCTTGAGCCAAATTTTATCGATAAATAGGAGCAGCTAAAGCACAAGTTTCTCAATCGCGTGTATAGCACAAGGAGTATGATAAGCCTTCTAGAACTCACGAATACTCCCTAAATAGAGGATGAAATTGTTATAGATTTTTATAAATAGATGGAGAAATACAAGCCTAAATTTCAAAGATAGGCTAAGTGAAGCTTCTACAATAGAAATGTGTATCCAAGGAATGCACTTGGATGATTCTTTACATCTTACAAGGAATAAAACCAAAATACTTTGAAGATCTAGATACTTGTGCTCATAATATGGAGTTGACCATCTATTGTAAAAAAAGATATAACATTTTTCCATGATCCTCACAAAGGAAGAGAAAAGAAAGAACCTAAGAGATTATTTTTTTTGGTAAATGTAAATTTTATTACCATATTAGTCAATTTGTACAGATTAGCACTCTAGATAAGGACATGCTCCACTCTCAGAGTCCTACTACAACTCAATCAACCTTTTTCGTAAACTAGTCTAGGGATAAAAATTAAGATTATACATATATCCTGTTAGTTTAGGTATCATGCTAGCTCTATGATAAATATCTTGTGTAATTAATCTACTGATCCTGCATGTGGTCCTCTTCTTGTGTTAGAAAATTCTGAGATTCCTCTCCTGCCATATATGGTATATTGTTGTTGCCAGTGTCATCTTGTAAACATCTGCCATAATAGATTTCCTTGTGGCATGCCCTATGGCCCATTCCAGTTTTTCATTCTAGCCTTCACAACCCCTTGTAAAGAGTAGCTAATTGAGCATCTTTTTCCATATTTTTTTTGAGAAGCTACACGTGAAAAACAAGTGTTGATGTGTTTCAACTTCTATCTTGCATAACGAACAAGCATCATCTTCAATTATTCCCCAGTTACTTAGTCTGTCCTTGGTGTAAAACAGTTTATGTATAGTCACATATAATGCAAATACCCATTTAGGACTACCAAGATTGTTGCAAGTCAATCTTCTCCAAGATACCTTATTGTACTCCACCTTTAGTTTTTGATATATTTTCCTAATGCTAAATTTTGTTTCTTCCACGATCTCAGTTACTTTCAAGCCCTTCACTTCTATCCATGGCATGCTTTCAAAAGTTTCTTCACAATCTATGATGCTTGCTTGATTTCCACTGCCCATGGTTTCCTACCCTTTAGAAAAAAGGTATAAACCCATACAATCCATAGTTTATCTTTCTTCTTGTAGAGGTTCCACAAATATTTTAAAATAGATGTTTTGTTCCATAGATACATATATGTGATATTAAGCCTTCTAGCAGTCTTTGGCCAACAAAGCATCTCCCAGGCTATGAGTACTTTCCCTTTACTTTGCTTTTCACCATTCCATAGAAACCTTTTGCACATGGATTCTACTTTTTGTAGAACATTATTAGGCATTAGGAATATCTGTGACCAAAATCCTTGCATGGCTAAGAGGACACTATTCACCAACCGGAGCCTTCCTACATAGGATAAGAATTTAACTGTATATGTAGTAATTTTTCCCATCATTCTGTCTATGAGAGGTTGGCACTATCTTATTGATAACTTCTTGGAACTTAGAGGCACTCGAAGGTATCTAAATGGAAGATCTCCTTTACTAAAACTTGTATGTTACAGCATCTTTTGTTGTATTTCGTCTGAAACTCCACAAAAATACACATAAATATTAGCGTGCTTAGCTATCAGTCCAAACACCTTTGAAAATTGTTGGAAACATTCATACAATAAGGTAGTGGAAGCAACATATCCTCTGCTAAACAACAAGAGGTCATCAACAAAGCTTAACTGTATAATGTGTTGCTTGTGGCATCTAGGATGGTATTTGAAAGTTTGTTTGGAATTCAGAGTTTTCAATAGCCTGGTAAGATAATCCATAGCAAGAACAAAAAGATAGGGTGAGAGGAAACCACCTTGTCTCACCCCTCTGTTTGCTTGGAATGCTAGACTAACACAACCATTAATGATGATTGAATATGATAATGTCCCTACACAACTCATTACCCAAACTACAAACTTTTTGTGGAACTTGAATTTCTACTAAAACATCCTTCAGGAAGTGCCATTCCAAGGAATCATATGCCCTGTGAATGTCAATTTTAAACATGCACCTTGGAGAAATTCCTTTCATTCCGTACCGTTTGACCAATTCATGACTCATTAACACATTATCATGTACGTAGCATTCTACCAAGTACAAAAGTAGCCTGGCGTGGATCCACTAGATATTCCATTACAGTGTGAAGTCTTTGTTTGAACATTTTTGAAATGATTTTATACATAGTAGTGCAGTAAGATATAGGCCTATATTCTTTAACTGAGGTAGGGTGCTGTGTCTTAGGAATCAGAGTGACAGTAGTCTTGTTCACAGGACCATACAATTCATTTGTTTGGAAAAAGTTTAGGATAGTTGCAGTTACCTCCTTCCCTATGATTGGCCAAGCTTTTTTTAAAAAATAAGTAAGCATTAAAACCATCATCTCCTGGGGCCTTAGAGTCCCAAATACTCCCTAATGCTTCCTTGACATCAACTTTAGTGAATAGTTGAATAAGCTTGAATTGTTGCATCTTGTTAGGTCTAGGTCTAGCTTTGAATACCTCTAGTTATGCAGCTGACATGTGCCTAGTGTTCTACCTTAGTAGCTTTTGGTAGAATCTCACAAGTTCCTATTTTATTTCATTTATTCCTCTTATGATTGTGCCATCCTCTTTTCTTAGCATCATGATTTGATTTTTTTCCTTCCTTATTTTCATACTAGGAAAAAAAAATAAGTAGTGTTAGCATCCCCTAACTTGATTCATTTCACTCTAGACTTCTGTTTGTATATGCTCTCATCTATCTGCCTACGTTTTATTAGTTCTGTTCTTAGTAGCTTCTCTTCTTCTGTCATGTTTTAATGCACTGTAACTACCCTCATGTTATTCTGCATGATCATAACATCCTAACTAATTCTTTGCACTTTATTAGCAACACCCATAAACTCATTTGTATTCAGTTTCTGCATTTCTCTCCTTACCAATTTCAGGTTCTTCAAAATTCCTTTCATACCACCTCCTTTTGACAGCCAGCCTACCTGAACCCCTTCCTTGAATTTTTGATGTTTTCCTAAACAGTTGTAAAATTTTGAATGGTCTCTTTCGTATGTCCCTTTGCTCTCCTAGTATCATCCTCAATGGTGAATGATTTGAAAATAGTGGTTCCATGGCCATGACTTGTGTTGGCATCTTACCCATCTATGCATCATTGTTTATTGCTTTGTTTATCCTACTATACACATGTTCATTTATCCAGGTGTATTCCCTTCCTCCTATATGCAATTTTACTAGATTACAATCCATTAGGCACTTCCTAAAATCTATTCTCTAAATATTTGTAACACTCCGGAAATTAGTAGGCTAAAACTAAAGCTAAACGTTAAGGTTAGAGTCGAGGAAGGAGGGCAAGGACCAAAGCAAAAGGCTAAGGGCCAAGACCACCCAAGCCTTGCAAAGGCACTGCCCCAAGAACATGAAGGCCTTCACTACCAGTGGTGGTCACCACGAGTCGTGGTACCACTCGTGGAGGTAGAGGCAGTGGCCTCCTTAAGGCTGTCTCAAATTGGTTCCTCTACACGAGCCACTTCACGGCTCATTAAGCGTTAGATAGCTCGTAGGAGTGACCTTCAACATGCCTTAGTGGTTGAGGGGTGATGAATGATGGCTAAGCTACTGCCCTAAGGCCCATGAGAGGGACCATAACACGTGGTCAAGATCACGGCTTGTGGAACCCTTCGTGGATTTATCTAAGGTGTGTGAGCTAAAGGTACAACCTGCCTAGCTACTACCTTAAGGCCCACGTGATAGACCAAAACTCATACTGAAGACCACAGATCGTGGAGCCCTTCGTGGAGTTTCCTTGGGTGTGTGAGCTAAAGGTACAACCTGCCTAGCTACTACCAAAAGACCATGGATGGGACCACGGCAAGTGGAGCCCCACGTGTTCCCTCACAACTTACTTTAAGTCATGACTATTTTAGGGATTTCATGTTTAAGTCCAATTGAAGTAGAGTAGTTTTGGGTAAGTTTGGGGTCACTATATAAGTCATTTTTAGTCAAAATACACCCATTCAACCCATTATTTCTGAAACCCCCAAATTAAATCCTAAAAGTTCATCTTCTTTGAAAATTTCTCTCTCTAGAACTCAAGGAAGAAGAAGAGGAAAGTTGAAGCTAGTGCTTGAAGAAACAATACTTTTTCACTCAAAATATTTGGAGAATCATAACTAAGGTATGGTAGCTCTTCATCCATGAAGCCACTTCAAAACCCCTAATTTCAAATCTAGAAATCCCAAAAGTTAGAGTTTGACTTCAACCTCATGGATTCCATTCAAATTCATTTTTAATGATTGATTTATGTTCTATTAGAATTTATTGATGATTTTATATAATCTTATGTTGAATTCCCAAAGAACCCATGAATTCCCCTATTTTGCCCTATTTGGATTTCAAAGTGTGGGTAATGATTGATGCTAGTAGAATATGATAGAATTATGCATGTAGTAATTGAACTACTTGAATTATGTTATCATCCATGTCTAATGTAGTAATTATAGATGTGTTGATTGAATCTGGTCCTTGATCCTTTAAGGGTAATGTATGATGATGTTGTTGTGTTGATTGAAAGTCTATTCTCATGAACACCTAATGAACATAAATGTGGAAGGTTTTCTCACATGCTAATGATTCTAAGGTTGAAGGGATATTCTCATCTATTGAAACTATGAACTATCTTATGAATTATGTAGAATTGAGTGTCAAGGAACTCTTCAATGAATATGAACTTGAGTCAAGACTTACTGTGTACTCCATGGAAATTATGCTTAGCACCAAGTGGATATTGAATATGAGATGGAAACCTTTCTGTGAAAAAGGTCGGGTTTCTAGAAGCAATATCTTTAGATGGGAACCTTTCCGTGAGAAAGGTTGAGTTTCTACCCATAAACTATGCCCCCACATAGTTCTTTAGCTAGTGGATCCACCTAAACGATATTATGATGATGGTCTTACCTTAGGCAAGTACAATCTTTTTCAGTGTGGGTAACACTGGATTCCATGTTAAGCTCACATGGTTTATGTCGGTTAAGGCTTATTCCCACTATGAACAAGAAGATGAATTATGAACTATGGTTACTCAAGAAGCTTTACTTAGCATGGGTAGGATTATGAGATCTTATTCATGCTTTACACAAGTAGACTTTGAGGGTATTTACGGTATGTTTCTCATATGGTATAAAGATCTATGGAATGAACATGATTATGATTTATGCATTTCCTTTTTCCTTTAAGATGATGCTTTAACTTAATAAATTTTATGCATTCAACTAAAATGTTCCTTTTTGCATGTTTTCAAGATTTTTATGCATGGTTATCATACTTAGTGCATTTTTGTACTAACCCATATTTTCCTACATTTTTCCCAAGTGTAGGGCTCTGGTTCTTAAGTCAGTCATCATTCAGTTCGAGCTACGGTTTGACTATTCTCCTTGCTTGTGTTGAGTCCTCATGCTTCGAGGACGGAAGATTCACTTTGAGTTTCAGTTTTACTATTTCATTTTCAAACTATATTGTATGGTCTCTGTCCCTTTTCATTTGGACTATTGTAATAGAGGCTAATTGAGACACTTCTAGACTTCCGCTTTAATTTTATGAAATATTCTTAAGACTTGAAATGCATTTTTACTCTATTTGAGCTAATGCTTTATGTTATGATATGCTAAGTGTCTTACATGGTGCCTTTAGGGGTATTATGTTCCTTGTTACGTCTAAGGGGTAAGTTTGTCACGACCCAAGGGTACCCCCTAGACATAACAAGGCACATAATACCCCTAAAGGCACCATGTAATCCACTTAGCATATCATAACATAAAAATGCATTTCAAGTCTTAAGAAGATTTTATAAAAGCAAATCGGAAGTCTAGACTTCCGCTTTGCTTTTATGAAATCTTCTTAAGACTTGAAATGTGTTTTTACTCTATTTGTTCTAATGCTTTATGTTATGATATGCTAAGTGTATTACATGGTGTCTTTAGGAGTATTATGTGCCTTTTTACGTTAAGGGGATACACTTGGGTTGTGACAAACTTGGTAATCAGGGCACAAGGTTTACAATGATTCTAGGATGATGTCTTATAAGCCATGTCTAGTAGATTCTTTGTTCATGAGTGTGAAGAGCGCCACATTTATGAATAAGAGGCTATAAGATATTAGAAAATTTCACTTCTTTCATTACTCTTAACTCTTGCCTTAGATTTCAACTCCATCAAAGTCCCTCTCCTAATCCTTCTTTTGTATCTTCATAATATGAATATACGAAGGACTAACGCTAGAAGAATGGAGGGTGATGATATGAATGATGAAGCTCTTCAAGGTAATCAAGCTCCTCAAGTTAACCAAGCTCTGGTTGATCCCTTGGTTGAGAATGTGATGCAGATGGAGTTTAGATGTTCTATCCAAATGTTGACCTAAGCCATGATGGCTCAAGCTCAAGCTGTGACAACTCAAGCCCAAGCCATGACAGCCCATGCAATTAGAGATGTTGGGCCTCATGTGAACCATAATATGATTTCCGCAGCTTCTAGATTGAGGGATTTTGCAAGAATGAACCCTCCCGTGTTTCTTGTTTCCAAAGTGGGAGAGGATCCTCAAGAATTTGTGGAAGAGGTTTATAAAATAATTGATGCCATGGGGGTGACTTCGATAAAGAAAGTGAAGTTAGACGCTTACCTATTGAAGAGTGTGGCTCAAGTGTGGTATACTCAATGAAAGAAAAATAGGCCGGTAGGAGCGGGTCAAATATAGTGGAAAGTGTTCAATTCAGCATTCCTTGATAGGTTCTTTCCCCGAGAGATGATGGAAGCTAAGGTGGAAGAATTTATTAACCTTCACCGAGGAGGTACGAGTTTTCAAGAATATTCTCTAAAGTTTACTCAATTGTCCAAGTATTCCCCGACTATGGTGGTAGATTCAAGGGTTATGATGAGTGGGTATTTGACGAGTATGTCCAAATTGGTAAGAAAGAATGTTGTACGACAATGCTCCTTCATGATATGTATATCTCACGTCTCATGGTGTATGCCCAGAAAATGAAGGATGAGAAACTCTAATACAACAAGAATAGGGAGGTTAAAAGAGCTAGAAGCGGTGATGGGAATTTCTCCAATGCTAAGTCCGATAGGCAAGGTCAACCAAGGTTCAATCAAAGGTTCTCCAACCAAGGTTCCTCAAATGCTTTTCCAAGGGTTAACAAGGATAGGGTACCTAAACCTAAACTTCAAGGTGCTAATAGTGGTGGTTCTTATGTGGATAGGCCTAATTGTGCAAAATATGGGAAGAGTCATGATGGTAAGTGCTTAGACGGTACAAATGTATGTTTTGGGTGTGGTAAGTGTGGTCATCAATTGAGAAATTTCCCAACACTTACGGATAAAGGGAAGGAAGGCAAGCAATCTCCTCCAAGCGTCTCAAACTCTAATTCTCAAAAGAAAAATTACTTTTATGCTCTTTGATCCCGGGATGACCAAGAGAGCTCCCCGAATGTGGTGACTGATATGTTTAAATTCTTTTCTGTTGATGTATATGACATGTGAGATCCCGGTGCTACTTTGTCCTTTATGACACCTTAGTGTCCATTAAGTTTGAAATACTCCCCGAAGTATTATTAGAGCCTTTTTAGTTTCTTCCTCGGTTGGTGATTCCTTGGTGGCTAGGAAAGTTTATAGAAGTTGTCCTATTTCCTTGTCTCATAGGGTTACTTTGGTGGATTTGGTGGAGTTAGACATGTTGGATTTTGATGTGAATTTGGGTACAAATTGGTTGCATGCATGCTATGCCTCTATCGATTGTAGGACTCGAGTGGTTAAAGTTGGATTTCCAAATGAACCTATTTTATAGTGGAAAGGGGTGAATTCTATCCCTAGAGGTTAATATATTTTTTGCCTTAAAGCTAAGAAAATAATTTCCAAAGGGTGCATTTACAATCTTATTACGGCGAATGATGTGGAGTCGAAAACCCCTTCTCTATAGTTGGTTTTGGTAGTGAATGAGTTGCCGAATGTTTTTCCCGATGATTTGCCCAGTATTCCTCCAGAGCAGGAAATAGATTTTGGTATTGATCTTTTACCGGACACGCAACCTTTCTCCATTCCTCCCTATAGAATGGCTCCAACGATGTTAAAAGAGTTGAAAGAGAAACTAAGGGATTCATTAGATAAGTGCTTTATTCGATCGAGTATCTCTCCATGGGGTGCTCCGGTGTTTTTTGTTAGAAAGAAGGATGTGTCTCTTAGAATGTGCATCGATTATCATCAATTGAATAAAGTGACCATTAAGAATAAATATCCCCTTCCAAGAATTGATGACTTATTTGATCAACTTCAAGGGGCGAGATATTTATCAAAAATAGACCTTTGTTCGAGTTATCATCAATTAAGAGTGAGAGGGGTTGATATTCCCAAGACGACCTTTAGGACCCGGTATGGTCACTATGAATTTGTGGTTATGTAATTTTGGTTGACAAATTCCCCGGCGACATTTATGGATTTGATGAATAGGGTGTTTAGAGAATACCTTGATATGTTTCTGATTATTTCTATCGATGTTATTTTGATATATTTAAGGAGTGAAAATGAACAAATGGGAAATTTGAGAATTTTGTTGCAAGTTCTTAAAGACGAACAACTTTTGGCAAAGTTTAGCAAGTGTGAATTTTGGTTAAAGCCCATACCTTTCCTTGGTCATATTGTGTCAAACAAGGATGCGGTCAAGAATTGTCTTAGACCTCTTACTCCTTCTGATATTAGAAGCTTTTTGAGTTTGACCAGTTACTATAGGAGGTTTGTTGAGGAATTTTCCTCCATTGCTTCTAAATTGACTGCTTTGACTCAAAAGAAGGCTAAGTTTGAGTGGTCGGAGGCTTGTGAGAAAAGCTTCCAAGAGTTGAAAGATAGACTTACTTCCACTCCAGTGTTGACCTTACCGGAGGGTACAAATTTTTTTGTTGTATATTGTGACGCTTCTAGAGTTGGGTTGGGATGTGTGCTCATGCAAAATGGTAAGGTATTGCCTATTATTCAATGGCACTCAAATTACATGAGAAGAATTATCCAGCCCATGATCTTGTATTAGTGGCGGTAGTATATGCCATGGAAATATAGACATTACTTGTATGGGGTCCATGTGGATGTTTTCATCAATCATAAGAGTCTTCAATATGTGTAGTCAAAAAGACTTGACTCTCCGACAAAGAAGGTGGTTAGAGCTTTTGAAGGATTATGACATAAGTGTCCTTTACCATATCAACAAAGCTAATGTTGTAGCGAATGCACTTAGTAGATTGTCCATTTGTAGTGTGGCTCATGTAGAGGATGAAAAGAAAGAATTGTTTCGTGAGGAGAATAGATTGGCCTAACTAGGTGTCCAACTAGTGGACTCCACCAAGTGTGGTGTCATGCTTATAATGGGTCCAAATCGTCCTTTGTAATGGATGTGAAAGCTAAGGAAAGCCTTGATCCTAATTGGTTGAGTTGAAAGTGTTGGTACTCAAGAAGTTCGTTAAGGCCTTCTCGCAAGGGGGAGATGGGGTGCTTAGGTACCAAGGTCGGTTATGCGTTCCGGATGTTGATGGTTTGAGGGAGCAAATTCTAGAGGAAGCTCATAGTTCTCAATATTTTATTCATCCGGGAGCCACCAAGATTGTCGTGATCTACGGGAAGTCTATTGCGGTAATAATATGAAGAGAGATATTGTGGAATTTTTAGACAAATGTCCTAATTGTCAACAAGTTAAGGATGTGCATCAAAGGCCGGAGGCTTACTACAAGATATACAAATTCCTACTTGGAAGTGGGAAGAGGTGAATATGGATTTTATTGTGGGTTTGCCTCGTATTCGAAAGCAACATGATTATATTTTTGTCATTATAAATAGGATGACAAAATCAGCCCACTACATTCCCGTCAAGGTTTCTCATTCCGCAGAAGACTATGCTAAGTTGTATATAAATGAGATAGTGAAGTTGCATGGGGTGCCTTTGTTTATTATTTCGGATCGGGGAACTCAATTTACTTCTAACTATTGGAAGTCATTCCAAAAAGGGCTTAGTACTAAAGTTAATCTTAGCACGACTCTTCATCCCCAAACTGATGGGCAAGCAGAGCATAGCATACAAATATTGGAGGACATGTTAATGGCATGTGTTATAGATTTCATAGGTAATTGGGATGACCACTTGCCATTAATAGATTTTGCCTACAGTAATAGTTACAATTCTCGTATCAGTATGGCTCCCTTGAAGCCTTGTATGGTAGGAGATACGAGTTTCTGGTTGGTTGGTTTGAAGTCGGTCATATTGCTCTCATTGGTCCCGAATCAGTTTATGAAGCTATTGAGAACGTTCGGCTCATTAGATAGTGGTTGAGAATGACTCAAAGTAGACAAAAGTTTTATGCAGATGTGAGAAGAAAGCATTTAGAATTTGAAGTTAATGATTGCGTCTATTTGAAAATCTCACCCATGAAGGGTGTGATAAGATTTGGCAAGAAAGGGAAACTTAGTACCAGGTATGTAGGCCCATATCAAATGTTGAAGTGCATTGGAAACGTTGCGTATGAGTTGGATTTGCCAAATAAGTTGGCTCGGGTTCATCTGGTATTTCATGTTTTTATTCTTAAGAAGTGTATTAGAGATCTGGTATCCATTATTCCCGTAGAAAGGGTTGGGAGTTGATGAAAGCCTTTTCTATGAAAAGGTTTAGATAAAAATCCTAGACCGGTAAGTCAAGAGATTGAGAAACAAGGAAATAGCTTCCGTGAAGGTTTATGGAAAAATCATTTAGTTGAGGGTGCTACTTGGGAGACCGAGGCCGATATGAAGTCCCGATATCCTCATATCTTTCTTTATACTCCTTTTCAAGTTTGATGTAATTAGCTCCTATTGAGTTTTATTGTTTTGGGAGTTGTGTGAGTTGTATGTGCTTTTCCATGATTTCCTTATGATATGCATGTTCTTGATGAAATTCATGTTTATTAAGGAAATGAGTTTCATGATTTACATCCCTCATGTTGTTGTGCATTTAGAATGAGTTGCCTATTTGACTTCATGAGATTAGTAGATGAACATGCTTTAGTATGCTTTTAACTGTAATTGCATATTGGCTCAATGATATTGCGTGAGCATGATTTTAGTTGGAGACAGTAGTTCCTCCTATGAATATGAGAAATGTTGAATTTTCAAGAATAATGGATTGGTAGATGTAGTTCCTACTTCCTTGTATTACATTGATTATGTTTTGGATGGAGTTGAAGTTTCCTTCATTGAATTGTGTATTATTTTGATGTTTCATGCATGATGGGCTGCTAGTCTTGAATCTTCACTTCCGTAAGGTGTCTAGATCTTCATTCGAGGACGAATGTTCCCAAGAGGGAGATAGTGTAACACTCTTGAAATTAGTAGCTAAAACTAGAGCTAAACGTTAAGGTTAGAGTCGAGGAAGAAAGGCAAGGACCAAGGCAAAAGGCCAAGGGCCAAGACAAGGGACTTCACGACCAGTGGTGATCACCTGAAGTCATGGTGCCACTCGTAGAGGTAGATACAGAAGCCTCCTAAAGGCTGCCTCAAATTGGTTCCTTTACACGAGCCACTGCATGGCTCATGAAGCCTTATAAGTCTCATGGGAGTGACATCGAACATGCCTTAGTGGTTGAGGGGTGATGGAGGATGGCTAAGCTACTGCCTCAAGGCCCACGAGAGGCACCATGACTCTTGGTCAATACCACAGCTCGTAGAGCCCTTCGTGGAGTTGCCTTGGGTGTGTGAGCTAAAGGAACAAGCTGCCTAGTTACAACCTCAAGACCACGGATGGGACTACAGCTCGTGGTCATGACCATGGCTTTTGGAGCCCTACGTGGTCCCTGGTAGCTTACTTTAAATGAGGGCTATTTTGGGAATTTCATGTTTATGTCCAATTGAAGTGGAGTCGTTTGGGGTATGTTTGGGGTCAATATAAAAGTCATTTTAACTCATAATATACACATTTAACCCATTATTTCCAAAACCCCCAAATCAAATCCCAAAAGTTCATCTTCTCTCAAAATGTCTCTCTGTGGAACTAAAGGAAGAAGAAGAGGAAATTTGAAGCTAGAGCTTGAAGAAACAATGCCTTTTCACTCAAATTCATTGGAGAATCATAACTAAGGTATGGTAGATCTTCATCCATTGATAGACTTCATCCATGGAGTACCTTCAAAACCCCTAATTTCAAAGCTAGAAATCCCAAAAGTTAGGGTTTGACTTTAATCTCATGGATTCCTTTCAAATTTATTTTTAATGATTGAATTATGTTTTATTATGGATATATTGATGATTTTATATGGTCTTATGTTGAATTTCCAAAGAATCCATGAACTACCCTATTTTCCCTAATTTAGATCTCAATGTGCGGGTAATGATTGATGCTAGTAGAAATAGATAGAATTATGCATGTAGTAACTAAACTACTTGAATTATGTTATCATCCATGTCTAATGTAATATTCTGGATGTGTTGATGAAATGTGATCCTTGATGGGTGAACTATGATGATGTTGTTGTGTTGATTGAAAGGCTATTCTCATGAACACATAATGAACATAATATGGAAGAGTTTCTCACATGATGATGATTAAAAGGTTTAAAGGCTATTACACCTATTGAATCAATGAGCTATCTTATGAATTATGTTGGATTGAGTGTCAAGGCACTCTTCCATGAATATAAACTTAAGTCTAGACTTAATATGTACTCTATGAGAATTATGCTAAGCACCGAGTGAATATTGACTATGAGATGGAAACCTTTCTGTGAGAAAGAACGGGTTTCTTGAAGCAATCTCTTGAGATGGGAACCTTTCTGTGAGATAGGCCTGATTTCTAGTAACAATCTCCTTATCCCATAAACTATGTGTCCCCATAGATGTTTTGCTAATGGATCCACCTAAAATTGTTATGATGATGGTCTTACCTTATGCAAGTAGGACAACCCTTTTTGGTGTGGGTATCACCAAATTCCATGTTAAGATCACATGGTCTATGTTGGTTAAGGCTTATTCCCACTATGAATAAGAAGATGAATTATGAGCTATGGTTATTCAAGAAGCTTTACTTAGCGTGGGTAGGATTATGGGATCTTATTCATGCGTTGCACAAGTAGACTTTAAGGGTACTTATCGTATGTGATTAACGTTTAAAGCACACCTCATCCCATTCTAGCTGTTCAACGATTGTAAGTAAGTATAAAACCCAACGAAATGAGTTGGGGTTGAATCCCACGGGGAGTAGTACGTGTTTCAAATTCAATTTGGAGATATGAATATGGTCAAATCAGTCATAGGAATAAAAGTTATCGAATTAAGGCATTATTCAAATCAGGGTTAACACAAATGTCAAATAGGGGTTTATATTTTGATTATCAACTACAAACAACAGTAAACAATATGAATTAACAATAATGATATTGGTTCTTGGGATGTGATCAATTATAGGATAATATAGACGAATGGGTAATTGCAACTATTAGTAAATAGATAGATATTAGTGAGTAAGTTAGGGAATAGAGGAAGCAAATTTTGTATCGAACAATTTATCCCGAATTAAGTTGATTTCTCTCAAACATCAACAAGCATGCAAAATAATACCTGCCAGCACCTTAATCCATTCACTCTCTCGAGCTGAATATGCAGAATTGGGTTTAGGATTCACTCTCTTGGGCTGAACCCAGGTCAACCCAATACCCATAAACCATCAAGCAAAAACCTTAGTTCTAGAACCTCTCTCTCGAGCAAGCCAAGAATACAAATCTAGAGTTGTATTTGCAACTACAATTCCTAAATTAAACCACAATTAATGATTGAACGCACTTCTAAATAGCATTTAAACTAACAATTAGCAATATCCATAAACTAAACACCCATAATCACATAATCACACCCCAAGAATTGGGCTTTTAGCTAGACATCATAAAAATAAAAAAAAATTGTTCCCAAATTTATTATCCATCAACTGGGTAAGTGTAGATTTGTCCTTACAATGCTCCAATTTGAAGAATCTCAAAGACCCACTTCTAGTTTCTCAAAAGTGAAATACTTCAATTCTTAAAAGCTTAGGAAAAACTAGAGAAAGTTAAATATATGATCTAAGATGCTAAACTAAATGTTTAAAAATGTATTTATAGCCGCCAAAAGTGTGCTACGAAGAGTCACTCGACAAAGTAAGTCGGGCTCGCCGAAACACTAGACGAGCAGCCCTTTGGTCTATTCCATCACCCTTTTGCCTTGGTACTCAACATCCTCCAGGTCTGTAACTTTGGGCTATCTATCTTGTCTTCACGAAATCAATCGAAAATCTACTGACTGCTCCTTTCTATCGCGAACTTAGTTCTTTTCTTCAAGGCATGGCACAGTGGAACTTTAGGCGGTCAAATAACCATTCTATGATTCGCCAAGTGAACTTGGCGATCACTAGGCTGCTTTTCTTCATCCTTTGAGCCTATTTCGTTTCTCTTTACTTTTTAGTGTCCTTGCTTTGTTCCTCAATCTATAAACCTGAAAATCAATGGTTTTACATCTGTTATAGGCACAAATTAAGCATTTGAGGACACTAATTTTATATATAAAAAGCGCAAAATGACTCCAAATCTCGGACTCATCAGTATGTTTCTCATATAGAATAATGATCTATAGAATGAACATGATTATGACTTATGCATTTCCTTTTACCTTCAAGATGATTCTTTAACTTAATATATTGCATGCATTCAACTAAAATGACCCTTTTTACATGTTTTCAAGGTTTTTATGAATGTCTATCATACTTAGTGCATTTTTGTACTAACTCATATTTTGCTACATTTTTCCCAAGTATAGGGTCTGGTTTTTAAGGCAGTCATCATTTGGTTCGAGCTTGGATTTGACTATTCTACTTGCTTGTGGTGAGTCCTCATGATTCAAGGACGGGAGATTGACTTTGAGTTTCATTTTTAGTGTTTCATTTTCAAACTATGTTGTATGGGTTTTGTCCCTTTCCATTTGGACTATTGTAATTGATGACTAATTGAGACAAGTCTAGACTTCTGCTTTGCTTTTATGAAATCTTCTTAAGACTTGAAATGCTATTTTACTCTATTTGTTCTAATGATTCATTTTATGATATGCTAAGCGGCTTACATGGTGCCTTTAGGGGTATTTTGTGCCTTGTTACGTTTAGGGGTACCCTTGGGTCGTGACAATCTTGTACTTGACTTCCAATTGGTCTGTCCTTATGTGATAATATAGAGTTAAAGTCCCCCATAATCAACAAAGGTTCATTTATGTTATTGTTGAGTTGTTTAATTGTTGTCCCTATAGGTAGTCTAGTAGATATTGTATGAAGACCATATACTACAGTGAACTGAAAGTGAATATTAATATATTTGATCATCAGCAGCCCAAGAATATATTGTTTTGTATCCTTCTTTTTATTAAAATTAACTTCATTAGTATCCCATATTCTCCCTCTCACATTATTTTTGTCAGTTGTGCACCAGTTCCATCCTGTCATATTCTTTCTAATAATAAAACTTTATCAGCTCTGATGCTATGCTCATAAATTGCTATAAGCTTAACTTTATTCCTTTTAAGAAATAACCATTACTCTTTGTGTTTAACCTCTTGGTTGAAGCCTCTCACATTCCATGGCACTATCATTCGGATAATTGGTGTTTTATTGGTATCTCCCTACTTCCCCCACCTTTTTCTCCACTCTATTGGCCTTCATTAGGCTTTCCATCCTGCTTGTATCTTTTTGTGTTACTCGTGTGTCTTACTGTTTTCCATTTCCCCGATCTTGCACTTCATCCCCTTATTAATGCTCCATCACTTCTTGCACATGTACTGTAACACGCCCTATATCATTGTTCTTCTCTTTACCTTTGTCAGTAATAAGAACCCATTCTTTTTTCTTACCTTGATTCAGTCCTTCTTCTGGATCTATGCATCTTACTTTTCCACACATGAGTGTCCTACTTGGATATAGTTTTGGCAAAATATAGTCTTTCATTTAAATCGTACTTGTTGTTCTAAGACTTTTCCCTTAGGATCATGCATCTTAATCACTTAAGAAAAGGGTCTTGTGATATCCACTTTGACTAGTATTCTAGCAAATGAAATTCTATTAACTTTGGATGTACACTCTTACGCATACATTGGTTTCCCTAGGCTACTTCCAATTTTACTCAATGCCACTGCATTCCAATAGTTTAGGGGGAGATTTGGAAGTTTAACTCACAATGGAATAGTGGTAAGTATCTCTACCTTGAAATTAAACTTAAACACCCATGGTTTCATTATAACTGGCCTTCGCACTAGGTAGTGAGGCTCTGAACATAGTACCCTATCCCTCTCTTACACATTCACAAATCTCACCACAAAATATCCATCCTTATGGTATAATATTATAGATTTTATAGTGAAAGTACCCTGTTCAAGTATAAATCTCCCCATAGATCCAATGATGGTGCAATGCCTACCACATACACAACAATTGAAGGAGCCCATTTTTCATCATCTCTAACAACATCCTCCTCGAAAATTTCTACTACTTTCTCTTCATTAGTAATTATAGGGGGTATATAGTTGAGATTCATAACTTTTGTTGTCAATCGATTAGTAGCAAATAGATTGGCCCAAGGTGTCATTGTTGTTACCTCATTTAGATCAGGTTTCCTCTAAGTGGTTACTGAGGGTTTTGACTACGTTACTGTTCAATATGCTCCTACCAGAATTTGGGTTTGGCTAACTCCACTTTCACACTTCTTAGCTATTTTTGACCATTGCTCATCCCTATTCGGTGTCTCTTTCTCCTTACTTGTTCCAATTAAAACTCCTTTAGGTGTTTTTAGTTAGGATTTAGTAATTTTCCTCTTATCTGTTTGTGATATGCCTGCACTTGAACTACTCGCAGTACCCTAAGTTATTTCTTCCTCGAAATTTCCCTGTGTATCCCAGCATGGTCATTCCTTCCCCATTTTGGCAAAGTGCAAGATTGTACACACTAATGTGCGCCAGAGCTCAGAGAGAATTAGTGCTAAGAGATGGAGAAAATTTGTGACCTTGAATGACAACAAAGAATCGATGAATTTCAATGTGTCACCTATGAAGTCCTCTACAATGGAAAGCTAGAAACAAAGTATGAAAATATATTTCCAAGCACATTCAATTCAAAAGTCGACAATGAGGGAGATGTAAGAAAATGAATACCATACTTTGGATTTTGACGTTTTCGAGATTTTTGATGAGTTGCTCAAGTTAAAGCTCATTGATTTTCTAGAAAAGAAGTAACATGATGAATCTAGAAAAACTAATTAGCTAAACTATTGCAAGTACCATATACTAGTGAGTCACCCTCTTGAAAAGTGTTTTGTCTTCAAGGATAGAGTTATGCAATTGGTTAACGAAAAGAAGATTGTACTTAGTGATAAAAAGGCTATTTCTAACCAAATCTGTATCACACTCGGTTCGCTCAATCTGGTATCTATCTGTATCTTTGAAATGCATGAAGAAGATTCAGTGGAGCAACATGAATCTTAAGTTGATATAGATGGTGATGAAGGCTAGATTCTTGTGTCTAGGCGAAGATGCAACAAGTCAAGCTTATAAAAAGAATAATTAGAGCAACCAATTCGAGGGAAGATGGTGAGAAAACTGGAGAAGTAGAAATCAATCACGCTTTCAAAGAAGGAAAAGGTAAAATTTCATCACAATCAGAAACCCCGATGTCTTGTGATTCTAGAAAAATTCCCACCAAGTTGGTTTTGAAAAGTCTACTAAAGACAATGTCGAGGAAACATGTTTCAATGTTGACAAATAAGAAATAGTGAGTGAAACCTCACCAAAGGCATCTTCAACTTAAAAAGAAGAAACGATGAGTGAATCCTCACCAAAGGTTTCTCCTACTAATTAAGAAGAAACAACAAGAGAAATCTCACCAATGATATCTCCTTCATCTTCTAAAAATCCTATTGAACCTTGTTTCCAATAAGTTCATATATGTGATACAAAAATAACATTACATATAATGATCTTCTACTTTGTGAAACACTACTAGATAAGTAGATACACAAACTCTTAATATATGAAGGATCTGGAGTCAATATTCTGCATATTCATACGTTAATGTAACTCCGCATCACGACTGAAGAACTTAGTGAAAGTCATTTGTCGATACGAGGATTCAATCAATAGGGGTAGAGGTATAGTCTTTATTAAATTAGAAATCCACATGGTAGATTTGTGATCAAGCTCATGGATACATGTGATCTATTCAATGACTTCATACAATATATTATTCAGTCGGCCTTGGGTACATGAGAATGAAATTTTCTTATCTTCTAACTATCAATGTTTGAATTATCTTTAAGGAGAGGTTGAAAGGAAGATAGTTGCAGATGATAATCCTTTCATTAAAGTTGAGACACATTTCGCTGATGAAAATTTCTATTTGAAGAGATATGTTGTCAAAGGGGAGAAATTTAATGATGTCAAATCAATCAAGTATGACAATATCTCAAGAAAAAGAACCGATGTGGATGTCAAAAATGTAAAAGTTGACACTAAAGCATATTGTCTCATTTTGAATGAACGGAAGATCATGTCTTTGAAAAAGAAGCTGACTTCTGTACTTTTCAACGTTCCATAGGTGAAGAAAGAAGAAGGTCAATAATTGAACCTTTAAGAAAATGCATTAAGAGGACTAACTCTTCCGATCAGACGGATTAATGAAATAAAAAAATTTTCTAAGCTCATAGGAAAGACAATCGCTCAAAATCAAGTGCGAGATGTGGCACTCCCTACAAAAAAACACAACAGAAGGCTTTGATCCCAACACTTAATAGTTATTTTTGTAGGTTGGATACAACCCTAATAAGCCATCAAAGTTAGGGAAACTGCCTTTGGAAGATATAACCAGGCAAGCACGTGAAGGCTTAGGCTATTACCAACTGTTGCCAATTCGCATCTCCATAAGGAAGGCAAGCAATATCCATATCATGGCAGAAGATGATGCAACTACTTCCAACAAAAAAATATTGTCTTTCATTGACTACTTTCTTTGAGAGGCTAAGTCTATTGAAGAAAAAGAATAACAAGAATCAGATAAAATATCTAAGAGTAACAATGTTTGCTTCATTTTTGAGTCAAAAGGATTTCAAAAGTTTGATTCCTTCTAGAATGAGGTGAGGAGTGGAAATATAGGTTATTGTAAAGAGGAACTAAAGGAAAAGACTCACACTGTGGTTTAAACCAAGGAGAGCGAGGAAGATGAAGAAAGTGTAGGCTTCTTGTATCATGTAACAATCCAAAGTAACCACGATATCCTGCCTCAAATTAAGATTAAAAAATAGTTGGAAGATATTATTTGGTGTTATCACATATCTATCAATAACAACAATCCTCTAGAAGAGGAAGATAATGGAGATTATCCACCAGAACTTGAAGAAGGAGAGAAAACCACAATAGTTCTGTTGAAGGGAGTTAACTTTGGGATAGATGAAGACCCATGTCCAACTTACCTATGTTCCTTTCTAGAAGTTGATGAAGAAATCAGTTATATGAATATACTCAAAAAATATAGGGATGTCTTCTGTTGGATTTATAAAGTAGTGCCTGTCTTGAATCCTAAAGTAGAAGTCCATCAACAGACAGTCAAGAATGGTTCTCATCATGTTCAGCAAATACCAAAACGTTTTAGGCCAAACTTGTTCCATTGATAGAAAATGAAGTTAACAAACTCATTGAGGTAAGCTTTATTCGTGAAGTTAAATAGCCTACATAGATTTCAAGCATTGTTCCTATGAGTAAGAAAAATGGACAAATTCAAGTTTGTGTTGACTTTAGGGATCTCAATAATGCATGCCCTAAAGATGGGTTCCCTCTTTCCATTCAAGTGTTAATGATCGGCGCTACCACTGGGTATGAGGCAATGTATTTCATTGATTGTTCTTTTGGCTATAATCTAATCTTCATGGCACTAAAAGATGAAAAAATCACTGCATTTTGCACACCTAAGGGTATTTATTGCTACAAAGTGATGACATTTTGTTTAAAGAATGTTGGTGCAACATATCAAAGGGCTATGCAAAATAGATTTGATGAGTTGCTCCATAAAAATGTTGAATGACATGTTGATGACTTGGTGGTGAAGCCGTGAAAGAGGGATGATCATTTGAAAGACTTAAGAATGGTGTCTGAGTTTCTTCAAATATATTAACTAAGGATGAATCCATTGAAATGTGCCTTTGGAATTACTTTTGCCAAGTTCCTTGGCTTTATTGTGAGATACCGAGGAATTGAAATTTATCAAGCCAAAGTTGATGCAATTTTAAAGATGCCCAAGCATCAAAATATTCATGAGTTAAAAAGTCTGCAAGGAAATCTAGCCTACTTGAGGAGGTTCATTTCAAATATACCAAGAATATGAAAACCATTTGGTAATCTCATGAAGAAGGTTTCTCCTATTAATAAAGAACAAACAAGTAGTGATGCCTTTAAAAGTATCAAATCTTATCTAGCAAAACCTCTAGTTTTGGCAGCCACTATATCTGGAAAGCCATTCATACTCTACATTGCAGCATAAGAAAGGTATGTAGAAAACCCATTAGCTCAAGAGAATAGTGAAGGTAAAGAACACTCTCTTTATTAATTGACAGAATGATCATGAAAAATGAGCTGAACTATTCACCAATCAAAATATTGTGTTTGGTGCTAATCTTCTCAATTCAAAAGACGAAGCATTATTTTAAAGCACATGTTGTTCGCCTTATTTGTAGAGTGAACTCCATCAAGTTCATTATGTCAAAACCTTTCCTTAGTGACTGACTAGCAACATGGTACCTCTAATTCCAACTATTTCAGATCGTGTACATTCCTTAGAAAGCTATGAAGGGACAAGCATTAGCAAACTTTTTTGTAGCACCTGGTACCAGATGATTGGGAGTTAACTAATGAGCTTCATGATGAACATGCGATGTCTATTGAAATTCAACATCTATGGAGAATGCACTTTAATAGGGCTGCACATCATGGCAGAGCTAACACTAACATGGTGTTCATCATTTCACAAGAAGAGATTCTAACATTCTCTTTTACTTTGAAGCAATGTTTCTCCAAAAATGTTGCTAAACACCAAGGGTCGATATGTAGTCAGAATGGTTGTCGTCTTGAAGCAATTACACTTACAAGTCTTTGGTGATTCATCAATCAACTCTAGGGAAGTTATTAGGTGAAAAAGCCCGAATTACACCATTATCATGATTATGCTCAAAAGTTGATAGGATGGCTATGAGATGTTACCCTCTAATAGACTTCTATAACTGAAAATAAGAAATTTCATGTGTTGCCTGCCCTAACTTCAACGCTAACCCTTCCTGATTAAATGCAAGTTACCATTTCCCAAAATGGGTAGTACCACAACCAAATGTGGATGAATATACAAAAAAAATGAGCTTGAGTATCTCATCGTTGTTTTTGAAGCCGTGAAGGAATATAGGTGACAACTCATTAATGACTATTGTGTTATGGAATACTTCTTGAAAAGCTAAGAAGAAGACTGATAGTTGTCATCGTGCACCTCACTTCTTTTAATACAAGGACACATTATATAGAAGATCATTTGAGGGAGTACTCTTTTGATGATTGGGTGAGGAAGAAGTTATTCGATCTCTGCAAGAAACACACTCGGGAGTATATAGATCATATCAATTTGGGCTAAAGCTCCACTTTCACATAAAGAGAATGGGGTATTATTGGCCAACCATGGTGAAAGATTGGTTAGACTACGCTTGAATATATAAGGCATACCAATTTCATGTAAATTTCATACATCGGCCTCCTAAAGTATTACACCCAACTATTGCATCTTGGCCATTTGATTTTTGGGGATTGGATGTTGTTGGACCACTGGAAAAATCTTCTGGTGGGCACTTGTACATCTTGGCCGCAACACATTACTTCTAAAAAATGGGCCAAAGTTGTTGCTCTTAAATAAGTGAAGAAAGGAAATGTTGCATATTTATTATGAGTAAATATCATTTATCGCTTTGGCATCCCTCTCTATAGAATAAGAAACAATGGAAAGTTATTTGATAATAAGTTAATGATCGAGATTTGTGATCTCTTTAGCTTCAAACAACATATCTTCTATGTATCATGTTGCCGTAAATGGCCTATCTAAGGCATTCGATAAGACTCTATGCAACTTGTTGAAGAAAGTTTTCTCCAAGTCCAAATGGGATTGGCATGAATGAATCAAAGAAGCTTGACGACATACCGTACACTAACTCAAGCAACACCATATTCACTTGCTTTTGGAATGGAAGCAGACCTGTCACTTAGGCATCAAACACCTTCCTTAAGACTTGTTATTCAACAAGGGCGCATGGAAGAAGTAAATTCTCTACTACACCTTGCTGAGTTAGAAGTACTTGAGGAAAAAGGGCTAGAAGGTGAAAATTTTTTTGAATGTTACCAAGTTTGTCTATCGCATTCTTTCAGTAAGAAGGTTCGCTTGAGGTTCTTTCAAGTTGGAGACCAAGTCCTCGCAATTGATTTTAAATGACCACGTCTTTAAAGGATATATATCCAATCGGCTTATGTGTTTTTATTATATTATGGGATGTATAAATTTTCCCAACTCCCTTTTGTGTATTTATAATTAATAGATATATTCCTCACCCCATTTTTAATTAATAATTTCTACACTACCCACCCATTACCCCATCTCCAGCTACGAGCGAGAAGACTTGATCTCTCCACCACCATCATTCCTCCACCTCTTCTGGAGAAATTCTTAACTATTTGGGTAGAACCGAACTTGAAGAGTGTTTCCCTCAACCCTATCGGTAGAGCTTGTCAAGATATAGGGCCGAATATATTACACCAAAGAGACTCTCCACAAGATTTTTGGAACGTAGATAATCAGGTTTGTTGGAGTAAATCAATAAAGGAAGCCGAAAAAATGGCAGTATGAGTCTCCTGATATCCAGGTTTATTACTATAAATTAAGTTGCAGGTCTCTATTCAATCCTCTTAAAAAGGAAATCAACATCTCTTTTTTTCTATGGAGAACTCAATTTGATTTTTACTGGTTGTTGGGAGATATAGTATCTGGACATAATATTGAAGTTTCCTAGTCATAATATTGAAGTTTCCTCCTTTTCAAAGTAACTTCATTCCATTTGAATCTGAATTGTATGTTAAAAACTCAATTTGCCCAATTCTCAGTTTATGCTTTATGATATAGTAGATTATGAGTTTGTATTTACTTAAATTATGCATATTAGTCATCACATATGTTTGTATGTATTGGTGTGTGCACTTGTGTTAGTAGCCTTGATTGAGAATAAAAGGAGGTGAAAGAGTGATCATTACTGAGTAAATTAACTTGTTAATCATTCTTTCTAAGACAACTACAATAGTTTAAGTTGTTACTCTCATTAACCAATGTGAAGAATACTCCTTCCACAAGGGTTTCCTAAATTCAATATTTTGAGTAGGTAATAAAACATAGTCGTGTCACTAAGTGATAAGATAGAGTAACATTAAAGAAAACTATGCACTAAATTTATAACATATATTGTTTTTTTTGATGAACTAGTAAGTTTCATTGAAAAGCATCAAGGAGATGCAAAGATACAAGACGCATAGTTACTTGAATGACAAAAAGGAATATTTAGCTCAGTTCAACTCCTATGCAAAGAGTTAATCTACAACTAGGGTTCTAACAAAGTCTAGAAAATGTAGGGCGGTAATGTTTGGGGTCAACTTTGACCTGCAAAAAAGGTTAAGTTAAAATTTAGCTTTAAGAAAGTGATTTGAAGTTGAGATGTCATCAAAACATCTCTTGTTCGTTTCTGTCCACAAACACCAAATGATAGTAGCTGGAATCATTAACTAGATTATCTTGATGGCCTTATCAACTTTCCATAATGTCTCATGCTCTTTGGCATAACCCAACTCAGGCCAAAAAGGGTGCAAAACATGTTCCAAACACTATTACTGACAATGCAAAAACAATTGATTAGCAGATTCCAAATTTTTCTTACGTAGGTAAAATCTATTATTGATTTTGAGCTTCTCAATGGCATTGTATCTTCTATGTGAATTAGCTACTGATTGAAAATATTTTGTACTCCGATCCCATGTTTTAACGATAGGCATCTTAATTTTCTTCTTTAGTAGGATTCTTTAGCTCTAACTATCTTCTGCAGTTCCATTTTCAGATTAAAAAAAATCTGTTTTTGAGCATAGTTGGACTCCTGCTTTCAGTTGGTTGCTCTAGAGTAGAAAGTTCAGCTAGCACCTTGTTTCTCATGTCTCTAGCTTGACAAAGAGTTCCTTGTTCAAAATGGTGATGTCTTTCTTCTGGTTTCTCAGTTTATGAATGATTATAAAAACAAAGCTACCAATAATCACATAGTTCAGCCACAACTCTTCACCATGTCTTTGAACCCCTCTTGTGGAAACCACATATTCTCAAACTTAAAGTATGATATAGTTGTGTCCCAATCCCTATTTTCCCGCAATAGAGGTTTGTGATCTGATACAGGCCTCTGCCAAAATCCAATTGTCTGATGGATTTGAATCTTCCATTCCATTCTACTAAGATAAGGTACATATCAATTCTTGAGGCTGAAAAGTTGTTTTCTCCCATAAACCAGTTGTATTGTGTCTCTTGTAATGGGAGATCATAAGCTGCAGATCCTTAATTACTTTAGAGAAGTCCCTCATAGCTTTGAATCTAATAGGGACGTTATATCTTTGATTCTCAAATCTACACATACTAAAATCACCTCCAATAACCCCATTAATTACTCCATATTCCCCCTATTACCCCTAGCTCATGCAAAAATTCCTCCCTTTCTGAATTTTTGTGCGAACCATAACAAATATTCCTAGAAGAATTTGCAAAGTTAAGAACATTATAATTTATTAATTGACTCTATCTTCACGAATATATGTAAATTCTCTATCTACTTTCTGTGCAAAAATTAGAGCCAAAAAATTAATTGAAAATCATGATAGCTTTTTATGTGAATAACATATTGAAAATGCTAAAAGTAAGTCGTATATGGAAATCTATTATTTGAATACATATACTAGAAATGAAACAACTTGTAATACTAATGCACAATGATATATTACAGAAGATAAACATGATCCTG
The DNA here is from genome assembly GCA_037074985.1 of Solanum bulbocastanum. Classification (NCBI taxonomy): domain Eukaryota; kingdom Viridiplantae; phylum Streptophyta; class Magnoliopsida; order Solanales; family Solanaceae; genus Solanum; species Solanum bulbocastanum. The sequence goes on along the minus strand of CM073602.1, from coordinate 15,031,235 downwards.
GAGTTTGAATCACACTCATGCAAAAATGTAACACAAAATTTAAAGCAAATAAATAGTATGAACGGTAACACTATATGACATCTAGATAAACACATTCTTAGAAACTAAATTAAACTAAGTTGTGTGGGTTCTTCATATTCATTACCGCACCAATGTTAGATTCTCCAAAAATACACTACTTTTGGAGATTTAGAGTCGTAGCCATTGACATTTTTGAAAGAGTCAGAACAACATAGAATTAAAATACTCTATTATATTGTATATAATGTAACTTACATTCTTGATCTGTAACACCACATAATTTTTAAATAGAAGAAAAATGATTTTTTGACTGAAGTCTTATTTACAAATCCCATCTACGAACTGTAGAAGATTCTGCGGGTTGTAGATGGAAACCGTAGGAAGTGGTAAAATAATTTTCTAAAAAGCCAGCACCAGTACCCTTTTAATAGTTTACCAGGATGGTCCGTTAACCATTGTACGAGTCATAGATAGGTCTCATAGGTGAGTCCCATAAATAGTGAAATTTTGAGGGTGAAAATTGGTTTCTATAGTTGGGTTCTACAAATCGTAGAAAGACCTACGAACCTTATAAAAGTTCTATAAAAATATAGAAGAAATTATTTTAGGGGCTTTTGTGTCTTCCCCTAATTATTCTAACCCAATACTATGTCATTTTGACTTCTACCCTAAGGCCTATATAGAGATTTTAAGCCTCCAATTTACCCATTTTCAACTTATTCTCCTAAATACCCTAAACTTGACCAAATTCACTTTTCAAATTCTCTCAAGGCTAATGAAGAAGAAGAAGAGTCAAGGTTACATCCAAGTCCCAATCCTCCATTATTTTTGTGTAGCTGTCATCAAGGTATTTGTGTGTTCACTCATGGAGTCCTTCACAAGGATTTACATTTCCCAAATCAATTTCCAATTGATCAAATTAGGATTTCAATTCAATAAATGTAGGTTTCATCAAATTGTGATTCATTAAGTCTTCTAATGCATTATTTGATGTTGATATATGAGATTTAGTTGAAATTGCATTTACCCATGTCTAATTAATATTGTTCAACCATGATGCTATGATGAATCCATGAACTATGAATTTTGAGTTTATAAAGATATGCATGTTTTCATGAAATTATTGTAAATGAATTTATGATGCTTTGGGAAGAAAGTATTTATCCTATGGTGAGCAAATTCCTAACTTACTATGATGATTATAATTTTGAAAGGTATTTCTCACAAATGCATTCACATTGGAGAAAGATTTTCTCATCCATGTTGAATTATGTTGAAGAAGATATTCTGTGTTTTGATCTTACAAGTGTAGATTGGTATTGATCATTGTCTTTCCTAAGTTAAATTGATAATTGACTTTTATCCATTCCATTAGGATTTAGACTCAGCAGTGAGAGAGCTTTGATGTGGAAGCTCAAATAAGGTAATCTCTAGTAGCAACCTCTAGTCCCAAACTGTGTGCCCCCGTAGGATGACTTAAATGACCTAGCTAGTGGATCTACTCTAGAAAATGATGATATATTTGGATTATACATTGTCAAGTAGACTCCTCTTCTTTCGGTATGAGATATATACCAGATTCTATGATATATCTCTCATGGTCTTGATGTGACGCCAAAAATATATATTTAATCATTATTTTCCTCACATTTAGTATTTATATTTGTCCTTTTTGAGCATGAATTTCATGAATTATGCTAAATAGTGTATTTTATTTGCAGGATTAAATTGATGGAAAAAAGAAGATGATTGGTGCTAAAACGAATTAAAGATGAAAGGTTGAATAAGGAAACCAAGCAGACAACATAATGGATTAAATGAAATATAATAATATATAAACATATGAAAGACAATTGAAAGAAGAATTAGATTTGAGTGCATCAACTGCCACGTGGCTTCATGTGAAGCATTCCCAAATAGTTGAGGTGGCGCAGTGCACTGTTTCATGCAGAAAAGAACATGAATTCTTATTCCACTTGATTTAGATTTTCCAATTTGTTTTGGATTCAACTATTTTATTTAGGTTTTTCTACATTTATAAATAGTCCATAGAAATAATTATTAGGGGCATCAATCTAGATGAGCCATCAGAGTGCATCAATTATAAAGTCAATACTTTTTAGGGTTCTTTTCTTCTTTCCTTTTCTTAGAGATTAGTGTGTGGCTAAGAATTGAATGTTTAATATTTAAGGTTTATGTATTAATTATTGGTTGTCATTATAAGTTGCTTCTATATTCTTGTTTTAGTATTTTATGCTTGCACACCATAAGATAAATCTATTGTCTAATCTTAAAATTGGGAGAGGAGAGGTTAAATAGACTAGAGAATATAGAGAGCTCCGTCCATCCATTAGATTGAGGTGATTAGTGTTCAGGAGTGACACCCAGATGAGCACCTTGCTTGGTTACGAAATAGAATGAAATATAAATCCTCGTCAGTTAGTTTATTTATTCCCGCTCAACAATGTATTTAGATAGCTAACTGGGGTAGGCGACGAGAGGTGTATAGCCCGACTCATATAATTGACCCTACAAATTAGTAACTTGACAACTGAGAATATAATGCATGAGATTTGTTAATTGTTGCAGCCCTGCTATTGTCTTTTACATGCTTGAAACATCATATTAAAGTCGTTCATAATTTGTTACTTTTATTTAGTGCATAATTAATAATAGTTAACAATCATTACAATCTCTTAACGGTTACTTTTATTTGTATAATTAAGTGTTGATATAAATTGGTCAAAAGTCCCATGGGAACGATAACTCGTTTTTTTAAGAATCTTTATTACTTGCGCGATCATGTACACTTGCGTATATATTGGGGAGCAACAAGTTTTTGGCGCCACTACCGGGGACTTAGAAATTAACTATTCTTCTAGGTTATACTTTTTCTTTCTATTTATTTATCATTATTTATTTATTTTTCTTTTTTTAAACAATTATTATTTTTCTTTCTTTCAATAATTTGGTACTCTTATTGTAACACCCCTAAATGCTAACAAGAGTCATATATTGATTTACTGTCGTTAAACTACTTCAATATGTTTTATTTTCATTTTGGAAACTTGAGATTTTAGGATAATTGCTAGCTTGTTTAGCATAGATTGGATCGTAATTTATGGGATTGTATTGGGGTATTTATGTAATAATCTAATTAGAAATATGTATACTTTTAAAAGGAGGTGAATGATATATAGATATAGGTGTATATGTATGCATTTTAGGTAGCACACAACACTATTTTTGGCAGCCTTGATGGACAGCTTTTCATTGCGATAAATATCACCTTTGAGCCTATATTTTTCCATCTCCTTTAGTGAATTGTGGTTCCTTCAAAGTCTAAAGAAAACCTTAAAACCTTTACAAACCTTTTGTTCATCAAAATCACAAGAAAAAACTTGGTTCTTTTGGCTGGAATTCGAGATATACTGCTTTGTTGGTAAGTGGCTGAAATTTGTTTTTGAGCTGGGTACTGGTTAGTAATTGGTGTATATCTCGTTGTCTAGAGCTTAGTTTACTGTGAATAAATATGATTTGGAAAGCTAATTCATATATCTACAACTCTTATGTTTATGTTACAGTCTAAGTTAGATGCTATGGATTTGAAATATGGAATACAACACAAGACAAGTTTTGTCCAGATTTTGAATTTAGAAATCCGGTATAAACAACTGTTACTGTATCAATGATATCTTTTCATGCAAAATGTATTTTTCAGTGATTCTTATTGTGTTGTAACCTTAAGAGATGTATCTACATCTTTCATGCAGGTTATAAAGTCTAATTTAGCTGTTATGGATTTGAAATATGGGACGAAAAATAGGACAAGTTCTATCCAAATTTTAGATTTAGAAATTCGATATGAACCACTGTTATTGTATCGATGATATCATTTTGTACACAATGTATTTTTCGATAATTTTATTTTTGTTGCAATCTTAAGAGATGTATCTACATCTTTAATGAAGGTTACAAAGTCTAGTTTCGTTGTTTTCCTGTTTAAATCTAAGTTACAACATGGGGTACTAGACTGACTAGAATCACTGTTTTGGGAACATAGTTGTATCTTTGCAGGCTGAGCTTACTTTTGGTGATAATCCTATTTTATTTTGATATTACTGAGATATTGGGAATTAAAGAAGTTATTCAATTGCATTTTTAAGGTTGTATATACTTGTGAACAAGTTGAGGACCTTGATACGTTCGGTGGTCTACGGTTTGAACTCGCGAAATTTTGTTGGACTGTTGCTACGCTAAAGTAGTGAGGTTTGTATATAAACTTGTACTTGCACTCTTTTAACTGTTGTTTATTTGGAAGTTGATCTCGATACCTTGGTTACTTCTTGTTACTTTGCATTGTCGTGTTGGTATGATGTTTGTGTAACTCGCCCACTTGTACGAATTGTTTGATCACTTGGCACTTGTTGGTAACATGTCCTTTATGTGGCTATGACTTTGTCACTATTGGCATGCCTCTTGATTCGGATCATTTTCCATCTTGACTTTGGATTTTTAGTCCATCTTAAGAATGGAAGTTGTCCATTTTAAGTACGAACTAGGAAGCCATTTTTAATATGGTTCTTGGTTCTCTTGATTATTGGGTTGTGACCCTTCTTGACACAGGGCGTTGGCCCTTCTTGATACTTTTTTGTGCCGAGTGTAATGACATGAGGTATATATTGGGCGAGCCTTGTTATTGGATCCCTTGGAAAATAGTGCTATCAGCTTTCTTGACATTTGGATCTTTAAATATCGAACTTGATACTATTTATATATTGTTACTTGATTTATTTATTATGTCTCAAGTATGCTGCTCATTGACTTGAGAAAGGTATCCTGGTGAATTTTAAGGACTCCGAACCAATAGTTTTCACACCACTAAGCTATATGCTTAGTGATAGTTGTTTCTATCGTAGGGGCTGATTGAGAGTAGACGTGAAGCTGGCCATTGGAGATGGAAATTTTGAGAATTTTATAGAAGATCACATTTGCATATAGGCATCTATATTTTATATAAACTTTGGGACTTATACATGACCTATGTGTTGTATATTTGCATGAAATTTTGAGGACTAATCGGATCATGTCACAATGGTTTGTAACATAAGTATGGCTACTTGTTTGGTTTATTTGGGGTGTGTAAACCCAAGTCATGTAATATATTAATTGTACTACTTGTTTTGAATGGTTGGATGAAGCTTGAAACACTTGGTTGGATACTTGAAAAATTGATGATATTTGTCGTATATCATGTTACTAGCATGAGGACGATATATGCATAAAAGAAATCTAATAAGTTATTGGTTTATGTTTTTCGAAAGGGTTATTACAAGTTTGGTATTTGAGCCTTGGTTTGTTTTTCTAGGACTTTTTCTATGAATTACTTGTATACTTGTTCGCTTTCAAAAAAAAAAAAGTTTTATTTGGACTATTTGTTCACTTATATGGTTTATAATATTTAATCACATGTAGAGTGCACATACATCATATACATGTCCCTAAAGCAATGTTATCTTCCCTTTTGAAGGAATTAAGTTATGGCCACTTATGCGGACCGACCTATGGAAGCTGCTCATGAACGTTCGGGTGCCTCTGTTTCCCAATCTCATGCACTAGTAAAGGTTGGAGAACCTTTCTCGGATCATTTTGTTCCCCACACTAGTGGGTTTGAAGTAGGAAATCATTAGGGTGCCAGAGCTGGTTCACATCCTCTCATGAGTCGTGCTACTCAAGCCATGAATCCTTCTTTTCAACAAATGGATGAATTCTTCCACCTCATGGCTTAAACGATGCATGATCCTAACGTGACTAACTTTGAGAAAATAAGGAAAATGGGTGGAGTAGAGTTTGAAGGCATTGTTGATCCCACGGATGCTGAACAATGGCTGGAGCGCATGGAGAGGGTATTTTAGTAGTTAGAGTGTTCAGATGCAGCCAAATTTAAGTATGTTATTTCACTCCTACAAAAGGATGCTTATGATTGGTGGGTAAGTGTTCCGAATGCCAAGGTAAAACTTCCTGTTCTTACTTGGGATGATTTTCTTAGGGAATTTCGTATGAAGTATGTCCCACCTGCTTATTGTGATGCAAAGAGAAAGGAGTTTTTGAATTTAAGGCAATGAGGTATGTCTATTGGTGAGTACCAATAGAAGTTTCTAAGGCTCTCTCGTTATGCTGGAGGTATTATTAAAGAGGAAAAAGACAAGTGTAGAAAATTTGAAGATGATTTAAATGATTCCATTAGGAAGAATGTGGCGATCCTGCAACATGAGAACTTTTGTAAGTTAGTGTCTGCTGCTTTTACTTGGAAACGAATTGATAAAGAAGAAGCTAGTCGAAATAAAAACAAATTTCGAAAGCCTAGATCAGATTTTGGAAGTCCATCCAAAAGGGGAAGGTTTGATGATTCTAAAGCTGGTAGTGTTAACACGCCACCTCAGCAAAAGCAAAACAGCTCAGAATTTCCTACAACTAGCACTCCAAATTATGGCCAAGGCAGGTCTCGTGTTCCCACTTGTCCACAATGTGGAAAAAATCATTATGGTAATTGCAAGAGAGCTTCTGGTGCATGTTTCAATTGTGGGAGCTTTGATCATTAAGTGAAGGATTGTCCTAATCCTATTAATGCTCTTTCCTTGAGAACTGAAGGCTCAGTGCATAAGCCTTCTATTAATCCTCCTCGAACTAATAAAGATGCAAGACCTAAAAATGCACAAGCAATAGGTGCAAGTGGAGCGAATAAAGCTAGTGGATCAAGGGCTACTACATGTGCTTATGCTCTGAGGTAGAGGGAGGATCAAGATGGAAAAGACGTGGTTGTCGATAAATTTCACTTATTTTACTTATGTGTGTTTACATTGTTTGATCCTTGTTCTACACATTCCTATCTTTGTTCATCACTTGATCTTCTTGAAAGCATTAAATCTATGAGACTTAATTTTGATGTGCTGGTTGGAATTCCTTTGGGTTATCAAGTTGTGTGTAATCGAGTTTATTAAGATTGTCCCTTTATGATTCAAAATCTACTCTTCCCTGCTGATCTGATTGAAATGCCCTTCAAGGATTTTGATGTTATTATCAGGATGAATTGGCTTTATAAATTTCATGCAGTGGTAGATTGTAGGACTAAGCATGTGACTTTTAAAGATCCTACATTTTCACACATCATTGTACAAGGTGAAAGATCATTGACATCTAGTATTATTTTTGCGGCCTTGGCAAGAAAGTTGATGAGTCAAGGTTGTGGGGCATACCTTGCTCACATAGTTGTTACATGGTTGGAGAGTCCTGGTATCAAGGACATACCTGTTGTGCATGATTTCCCAGAAGTCTACCCAAAAAACCTTTGGGGATTGCCCTCGAAAAGAGAGGTTGAATTTCCTATTGAGCTTATTCCTGGATCTACCCCTATTTTTATTACTCCTTATAGAATGGCTCTGACAGAATTAAGAGAATTGAAATCTCAATTGCAAGAACTTCTTGAGAAAGATTTTATTCGACCTAGTGTTTCTCCTTGGGGAGCCCATGTTTTATTCGTAAAGAAGAATGATGGCACTTGAAGGCTTTGTATTGACTATAGCCAATTTAACAAAATCACAATCAAGAATATATATCTACTACCAAGGATCGATGATTTATTTGACCAACTGAAGGGTGTTAAAGTATTCTTGAAGATTGATTTAAGGTCTGGATATCACAAACTGCATGTTAGAGAGAATAATATTCCTAAAACTGCTTTTAGAACTTAGTATGGTCATTATGAATTTTTGGTGATGCCATTCGAGTTGACAAATGCTCTTGCGGTACTCATGGATCTAATGAATCGAGTATTCAAGCCTTATCTTGATCAGTTTGTGGTTGTTTTTATAGATGATATTTTAATATTTTCTAGAAGTAGTGAAGATCATGATAAACACCCACGGATTATTTTGCAAATTTTGAAAGAGAGGGAACTTTATGCAAAACTTTCCAAGTGTGAATTTTGGTTTGATGAGTGAAGTTTTTGGAACATGTTGTATCGGCCGAAGGCATGAAAGTTGATCCTAGTAAGATACAAGCAGTTACTGAGTGGAGACCTCCCAAAAGTCAAACCGAAGTAAGATGTTTCTTGGGCTTAGCAGGATATTACAGAAGATTTGTGAAAGGATTTTCTATTATTGCCTCTCCATTAACTAAACTATTGCAGAAGGAAGTGAAGTTTATTTGGAATGACAAATGTCAAGTAAGCTTTGAAACTCTCAAATCCTTGTTGACTCAAGTACCTATACTTACTTTACCAACCGAAGGGAAGGAGTATGTAGTATATAGCGATGCATCTCACAATGGTCTCAGATGCATTTGGATGCAAGAAGGGAAGATATTTCTTATGCCTCTCGGAAATTAAAACCGCATGAATTGAATTATCCTACTCATGATATTGACCTTGCCGCAGTAGTGTTTGCTTTAAAAATATGGCGGCATTATTTGTATGGAGAGAAATGCCATATATTCACTGATCACAAGAACTTAAAGTACTTGGGTACTCAGAAGGAGCTAAACATCCGACAGTGTAGATGGCTTGAATTCACTATGACTGCACGATTGTTATCATCCAGGTAAAGCTAATGTGGTTGCAAATGCCTTAAGTAGAAAATCCTTCACAAGTATTTCTTTGAGTCATTTTCCCTTGCTTCTTGAGTTAAGAGCCATGAATGTTTGTTTCACACTTGATTCAAAGGGTTCCGTTGTTGCTAATTTGCAAGTAAAGCCAATATTACTTGAACAGGTGAAAGAAGCACAAAAGTTGGATTAGAAACTTGTCAAAGAGACCTGAAAAGATCAAAACGGGGAAAAACTTGATTTTACATTATTAGAGGATGGTGTCTTATTTTATCAAGATAGACTTTGTGTCCCTAAAGATGACAATTTGAAGAGAGAGATATTGAATGAACCAATACCTCATCATATACAATGCATCCTAGGGGTACAAAGATGTACCAGACCATCAAAGCAAATTATTGGTGGAATGGTATGAAGAAAGACATTGCGGAGTTCATTTCTAAATGTTTGGTTTGTCAACAAGTAAAGGCTGAACATCAAGTCCTAGTTGGTTTACCATAGCCTTGTCGAAGCTGTAATGGAAATGGGAGAGAATAACTATGGACTTTGTTTCTGGACTTCCTCGCACCAAAAGAAATCATGATACAATATGGGTGATAGTGGACACACTAACCAAGAGTGCACACTTCTTAGCAAGCAGGATGGATTACTAACTTGAGTGCCTAGCCGAATTGTACATTAATGAGATTGTAAGACTACATGGGATCCCTATGCCTAATGTATCTGATTGAGACCCAATGTTTACATCTAGATTTTAGGGTAGCTTGTAGGAAGCTTTGGGTACTATGCTGAAATTTAGCACTTCGTTCCATCCCCAGACAGACAGTCAGTCAGAAAGGGTGATACAAATTTTGGAGGATATACTTCGATCTTGCATTATAAAGTTTGAGGGTAGCTGGGACAAACACTTGGCTTTGATAGAATTTGCTTATAATAACAGTTATCAATCGAATATTGGAATGCCTCCCTATGAAGCTTTGTATAGAAGAAAATGTCAGACCCCTCTTTGTTGGAGTGAAGTAGGTGATAGGAAATTCATTAGTCCTAAAATTGTGCAACAAATAGAAGACAAGGTAAAAATTATCAAGGATCGTCTAAAGATTTCTTCAGATAGACAAAAGTCGTACGCTGATCTTAAAAGGTGTGACATTGAATATCAAGTGGGAGATAAAGTATTTTTAAAGGTGTCTCCATGGAAAAAGATTATTAGATTTGGCAGAAAAGGAAAACTTATTCCCCGATTTATTGGACTGTATGAGATACTTGAAAGGGTTGGACCAGTTGCATATAAATTGGCTTTGACACCTGAGTTAGACAAGATCCACATGTCTTCCATGTATCTATGCTCAGAAGATACCGTTCTGATTCATCTCATGTTTTTCCAGTTGAATCTATTGAGGTTAATCCCGACTTGAAATATAATGAAGAACTTATTTTAATTCAAGCTCAGGAAGTGAAGCAAGTTAGAAACAAGAAAATCCACTTAGTAAAGGTACTTTGGAGGAATCATTCAGGAAAAGAAGCTACCTGGGAGAGAGAAGAAGACATGAGGACCCAATATCCACACTTGTTTCGGGACTAACGTAAGGTAAATTTTGAGAAGAAATTTCTTTAAGGGGGAGAGACTTGTAACACCCCTAAATGCTAACAAGAGTCGTATATCAATTTACCGTCGTTAAACTACTTCAATATGTTTTATTTTTATTTTGGGAGCTTGAAATTATAGGATAATTGCTAGCTTGTTTAGCATAGATTGGATCGTAATTTATGGGATTGTATTGGGGTATTTATGTAGTAATCTTATTAGAATTATGTATACTTTAAAAAGGAGGTGAAGGATATATAGATATAGGTGTATATGTATACATTTTGGGTAGAATACAACACTATTTTGGGCAGCCTTGAGGGACAGCTATTCATTAGGATAAATATCACCTTTGAGCCTATATTTTGCCATCTCCTTTAGTGAATTTTGGTTCCTTCAGAGTCTAAAAAAACCTTAGAACCTTTATTAAACTTTTGTTCATCAAAATCACAAGAAAATACTTGGTTCTTTTGGCTGGAATTCGAGACACACTGCTTTGTTGGTAAGTGGCTGAAATATGTTTCTTAGCTAGGTAGTGGTTGGTAATTGGTGTATATCTCATTCTCTAGAGCTTACTATAAATAAATATGATTTGGAAAGCTAATTCATATATCTACAACTCTTATGTTTATGTTAAAGTCTAATTTAGCTGTTATGGATTTGAAAAAAGGGGCGTAACACAGGACATGTTTTGTCCAGATTTAGGATTTAGAAATCCGGTATAAACAACTGTTAGTGTATCGATGATATCTTTTGTGCAAAATGTATTTTTCGGTGATTCTTGTTATGTTGCAACATTAAGAGATGTACCTACATCTTTTCTAAAGGTTATAAAGTCTAATTTAGTTGCTATGGATTTGAAATATAGGACGCAACACAGTACAAGTTTTGTCCAGATTTCGAATTTAGAAATCTGGTATGAACCATTGTTAGTGTATTGATGATATCATTTTGTACAAAATGTATTTTTTGGTAATTTTTGTTGAGTTTCAATCTTAAGAGATATATCTACATCTTTCATGAAGGTTACAAAGTCTAGTTTTGCTGTTTTCCTATTCAAATCTAAGTTGCAACATGGGGTACTAGATTGGCCAGAATTAATGTTTTGGGAACATAGTTGTATCTGTGCAGGCTGAGCTTACTTGTGATGATAATCCTTTTTTATGTCGATATTATTAAGATATTAGGAATTAAAGAAGTTATTTAATTGCATTTTTAAGTTTGTATATACTTGTGAACAAGTTGAGGACCTTGATACGTTATGTGGTCTACGGTTTGAACTTGTGGAATTTTGTTGGACTATTGCTACGCTAAAGCAGTGAGTTTTGTGTATAAACTTGTACTTGCACTTTTTTAACTGCTGTATATTTAAAAGTTTATCTCGATACCTTGGTTACCTCTTGTCACTTTGCATTTTCGTGTTGGAACGATGTTTGTGTAACTCGTCTACTTGTACGAATTGTTTGATCACTTGGCACTCTTGTTGGGAACTTGTCCTTCTTGTGGCTGTGACTTTGTCACTATTGGCATGCCTCTTGATTCAGATCATTTGCCATCTTGACTTTGGATAGTTAGTCCGTCTTAAGAATGGAAGTTGTCCATTTTAAGTACGAACTAGGAAGCCATTTTTAATATGGTTCTTGGTTCTCTTGACTATTGGGTTGTGACCATTCTTGGCATAGGGCGTTGGCCCTTCTTGATACTTGCTTGTGTCGGGTGTGGTGACATGAGGTATATATTGGGCGAGCCTTGTTATTGAATCCCTTGGAAAATGGTGCTATGAGCTTTCTTGACATTTGGATCTTTAAATATCGAACTTGATATTATTTATATATTGTTACTTGATTTATTTATTATGTTTCAAGTATGCTGCTCATTGACTTGAGAAAGGTAGCTTGGTGAATTTTAAGGATTTCGAACCTATAGTTTTTACACCACTAAGATATTTGCTTAGAGATAGTTGTTTCTATCGTAGGGGCTGATCGAGAGGAGGCATGAAGCTGGCCATTGGAGATGGAAATTTTGAGAATTTTAAAGAAGATCACATTTGCATATAGACATCTATATTTTGTATAAACTTTGGGACTTATACATGACCTATGTGTTTTATATTTGCATAAAATTTTGAGGACTAATCGGATCATGTCACAATGGTTTTTAATATAAGCATGGCTACTTGTTTTGTTTATTTTGGGTGTGTAAACCCAAATCATGTAATATATTAATTATACTACTTTTTTTGAATGGTGGGATGAAGCTTGAAACACTTGGTTGGATACTCTGAAAATTGATGATATTTGTCGTATATCATGTTACTAGCATGAGGAAGATATATGCGTAAAATAAATCTCATAAGTTATTGGTTTATGTTTATCGGAAGGGTCATTACACTTATTGATATGGATGATTGGGATAAATCGGAGTTGAGTGATGAATGTCATTTATGTCATATATGCGGTCGTCAATATATTCATTGGAATGGTTGCACTAAATCTTATTCTCTTCCCCCGAACCCCTATTATGAGTCTTCTGTTATTTGTGATGTTTGTAGGGGTGATGAAGTGGAGAGTCCAAAACAAGTTTCAGTTATGGAATGTTCGGACATGTTGGACAAAGTTAATTCAAAAATCACTGGACAAATATTTGAATACATAGAAAAGCACAAAGAAATAATGAAATTATTGGATAAGCTTGACGTTATTCAATTAGAAATTCCAATCCTAGCTAAATTAGAAGAGAGAGAAGCCCAACAAGTACAAAGTTATGGAGAAATAGAGATAGTGAGTCAATCTTGGCTACAAGAACAAACTCAACTTCTAATGTTTCAAGAGTCTATCTGTAAGGTCTGACACACATGACAACCCAACTAATTGAACGAAGAATTGAGCTCACACAAGAAATAGATCAATTTGGCTCAGATATTCATGACTTGGAGACTCACTTGAACAAAAAGATTGAGGCGTCTGATGCCCAATTACCAATTGTCGTGGATAATGACCAACTAGTGGAGAAAAAAGAGGAATTACAATCATTTAACTACACATTATTCCTTAATATCGATGTTGAGAAAGAGTAAAAAAGTGAGAATGTTGTAAAAAATACTGCTTTGGAGTTGAGGCAACTTGAATCTCATTCAAAACATTTTTCTATAAAATCTAAACTAATGATGAGTGTATAGATGAGGAACAATGCCCCTACATTCTAATGTTTTTTAGTCCACGTAGACAAAACAACATTCCTCACCTAAGGGCCAAAAAGTGCAAGATGCGGCATATATTACTTCATTCATTTATCTTTATACAACCCCCCTTGAGAGAAGTAGAAAAACAGACGCAAAGTTAGGGGTAAAATTCATAAGCTCAAAGTGGAAAGAAAAGTGGTGAATTTATTTGTGTCGTGATGCGATGTTAAATTAGGCAGTTATTGGAAGCTACCCAATTTATACTATAGCTTCTTATTTTTATTTTATTTTATTTTTAGTGTCATTTTTTTGTGTGGTTTTTACAAGTTTTGGAGAAGTCTGAGTATCCAAAATTTGGAGCTAAGGAGAATGTTTGAGCTTATGTGTGGGGTGCGTACTACCCTTGATGAAAATTAAAAGAACATGCTACTAGCTAGGCCTAAAGGCCTCAGGGTGTTTTCTTAACCCCTGTTTAAGTATTATTTGATACTTTGGGGGCATAACATATGTTTAAGTGCAGGGTGGAGGAATGAATTCCTAATTTTTACTATTTTAATGAGTCTTTTATTTTATTAGGATAGGTTCCTCGCATTTTGTTTTCGGTTCTTTTTTCGCAGATAGTCCCTTAGAATCGAGTGTCTTTTATTTTTTTAGGAATAAGTTTTTTTTTAAAAAAAAAAAAAAAAAGAGAGAGAGAAAAGCAAAGACCCTTTTAAGTAATATGATACTTGCTATTTAGGTCTAATTTCTGAGTAGTACTTTCTTGTGAATGTTTGATTAAAAAAATGCAAATTCTTTGACATCTAAGTTTATGGTTGTGACTTTGTATATAACTTATTTTATTTTGTAGTTTGTTATGATCCTATATCTGTTAGAAATGGAATTGATCCACCATGATTGATACTTGTGTCATGAGTGGTGAGAATTTTTTTATTCCATGTTTTGCATCTTAATCTAGAACATGCCCTGCATGTTATTGAAGAGAAATAAAAAGTGTTGCTTCGTTTAGGAGATAATAATATGCTTTCTTTGTTTTGTCTGGTAATCTTAGTCTTTTCAGATATTATTTCACCAGTTAGCCTTGTTGAGCCTGTAGCCTTTTGTTGGTAGCCATATTATGCATTTGACTATTTTGTTGAATCCCTAGTTTTTGCACCTTGCTTCCTTGAGCATTATAGCATAGACTTATTCTAATTATCAATGCTGAGAAAAAGGTATGGTTGAATGAAAAGGTAATCAATGATAGCTACAACGTGATTAAAAACCCCTCTTTGAAAGAATGCGATGAAATAAAATTACTCTATTATGTTGTGTGGAAAATATTAGTATGCTCAAACATTGGCCCTGGTCCTACAAATGATATTGTGCCCCTCAATTAAGAGTGGCTAGTGAAAATGCATATATATATATATATATATATATATAAAAATGAATTGAAGCATTCTTGAGATGAGGAGAATTACATATGAAATAATTGTTGAAGAGAGGGCTGAAAATAAAGAGAAGAAAATAATGGGTAATGAAGTCTTAAAGTGCAAAGTGCTTAAGGAAGTGTAAGTCACTATTATGTAGTTTTCCTACCAGAACCCTAGCCTACATTACAATCCGTTAAAGTCCTATTTGATTTTATTCAAGCATGTTTAATTAGTGGAGATGTACATAATGGGTAAGCCTATGGTTCTTTGTGTATACATGCGAATTTTCGTTGTGAGTGTGAGAGTTGTTCTTGATGTGACGTCCTTAATTTATATTCAATCTTTCGAATTGAGTGTATGGACTATTTCTTCTTGTGAGGGCACTTGTTTCATGATGGATATGTGATTTTATTAACTTTCTTTGATGGCAGTAGGTGACCAAGCTTAAATTTGATGAGTTCAAAGTCCTTTCTTGAGGTTAGGAGGTGAGAGGTTTGTTGTTTATTTGAATGTCTTGCATAATGATTGAGAATTTCACTTGATGTTTTGAAGTTGATATATGGCCTAATTTTTTGTATTAACCAAAGTGATGACATTCCTAGTATGATTTATTTGAGATGAGATTTAATGCTTGCTTGAGGACGAATAAAAGTTTAAGTATGGGGTGTTGATATGAGGCCAAAAATATATATTTTAATCATTATTTGACTCACATTTAATATTTATATTTGTCCGTTTTGAGCATGAATATTATGAATTATGCTAAATAGTGTATTTTATTTGCAGGATTAAATTGATAGAAAAATGAAGAAGTTGGAAGCTACAATGAATTAAAGATGAAAGATTGAAGACGAAAATCAAGCAGACAACTTAATAGATTAAATGAAATATAATAATATATAAACATATGAAAGACAATTGAAAGAAGAATTAGAATTAAGCGCATCAACTGCCACGTGGCTTCACGTGAAGCATTCCCAAACAATTGAGGCGCAGTGCACTGTTTCACGCAGAAAAGAGAAGGAATTCTTATTCCGCTTGGTTTTGATTTTCCAATTCGTTTTGGATTCAATTATTTTATTTAGGTTTTTATACATTTATAAATAGTCCATGGAAATAATTCTTAGGGGCATCAATCTAGAAGAGGAATCAGAGGGCATTAAGTATAAAGTCATCAATACTTTTTAGGGTTCTTTTCTTCTTCTTTTTTTTCTTAGATATTAGTGGCTAAACGCCATTGTTCTTGGGCTATAGCCACGAATCGAATGTTGAATATTTAAGGTTTATGAATTAAGTATTGGTTGTCATTATAAGTTGCTTCTATATTCTTGTTTTAGTATTTTATGCTTGCACACCATAAGATAAATCTATTGTCTAATCTTAAAATCGGGAGAGGAGAGGTTAGATAGACCATAAAATATAGAGAGCTCGGTCCATCCTTTAGATTGAGGTGATTAGTGTTCAGGAGTGATGCCCGGCCAAACACCTTGCTTGGTTATGAAATAGGATGAAAAATAAATGCTCGTCAGTTAGTTTATTTATCTCTGCTCAACATTGTAATTAGATAGCTAACTGGAGTAGGCGCCTAGAGGTTTATAGCCTGACTCATATAATTAACCCTATAAATCAGTAACTTGACAACTAAAATTAGTTCTAAGCAGAGAATATGATGCATGAGATTTGTTAATTGTTGCAGCTCTGGAATTGTCTTTTACTTGGTTGAAACAAAATATTAAAGTCTTTCACAATTGGTTACATTTATTTAGTGCATATTAGTAATAGTTAACAATCATCACAATCTCTTAACGGTTACTTTTACTTTTATTTGTAGAATTAAGTGTTAGATATAAATTGATCATAAGTCCCATGGGAACGATAACTCATTTCTTTAAGAATCTATATTACTTGTGCGATCACGTACACTTCCGTGTATATTGGGGATCAACAAGTTTTTGTTATTGTCGGTTAAAGCTAATATCCTAGAAAATGACTATGCTTTCTTCAAGCTTTTCTTATATCCTTTATGTTAATGTGTTTGACTATGTTTTATGATTTCATGTCATTCTTCTCCAAAAGCTTTTAAATGTTTCATTATGATCACGCCTACCCGTTTAAGTCATTTATGTTATCATACATATGTTTATGCATATTGCCTCATACTTAGTACATTCATGTACTAATGCATACTTGTGCCTATACTATTACACTAATGTCGGGTTCGACGCTCCTACCTTTCATACTCATAGCTAGTTGATTCTTTATAAGCTCTGAAGATGGGTGAGTCCTCATGATTTAAGGACCAAGACTCTTTTATTGTTAAGTCATTTTCGTTTCCGACCTTGTATGTGATGTATGAGTTATGTGCCAATCACTTTCCTTATGATGTATTAGATGGTTTTGAGACTTATGTTAGAATTTTGTCTTTTTTCAAACCTTTGAAATATAAACATGATACCTTTGAATGTCTTTACTTCTATTAGCTTGTATGATTTATGCTAAGTGGCTTGTGTAAGGCCTCTTGGGGTTCTATACATCATGTTACATCTAGGGTATACTTTGGATCGTGAGTAACTTAGTATTCAGAGAACAAGGTTTAGAAATGTCCTAAGATGTCTCATAAACCATATCGAGTAGAGTCTTGTTCATGAGTGTGAAACGCACCACATTTATGAATAAGTGACTATAAGAAGCTTAGGAAATTCTACTTTTATCATCATTCTAAAATCACGTGATAGAGTGTAACTCTATATATATCTCTCTTAATCCTGATTGATCATTTTCAGGA
The DNA here is from genome assembly GCA_037074985.1 of Solanum bulbocastanum. Classification (NCBI taxonomy): domain Eukaryota; kingdom Viridiplantae; phylum Streptophyta; class Magnoliopsida; order Solanales; family Solanaceae; genus Solanum; species Solanum bulbocastanum. The sequence continues at coordinate 15,013,647 of CM073602.1, read as the reverse complement.
TATGGCCCCTCGACGAGCTTATGTTAGGAATAATGCAAATGAGAATGTGGAACAAGAAGCTCCTCAAAAAACTGCACAAGGTCCGGCCAACCCATTGGCCAAACAAGTGACTAATATAGTGTTTTGGCCTACTTTTATAGTGTTAGCCCAAGCCAATAGAGAGGGTGTGGTCCCTGTGAAACTAAATATAGGTACGACGTCAACTAAAGTGAGAGACTTCACTGGGATGAATCCCGTGGAGTTTCATAGTTCCAAGGTTGAGGAAGATCCTCAAGAGTTTATTGATGAGATATACAAGGTGTTGATTGATACACTCAAATTACACCTCCTTAAAGATGTATAAGTGATTGTTGTCAAATAAAGAACCCAACTTGTAGGTCAGGGTTGATCCTACGAGGAATATGGTTCAGAATTAAACATAAATCACTATTATATTCGTATACTGAACTTATTTCTGAGACAAGTAAATAAAAAAAAGGGGGGGGGGGAGGGATTTGTGAAACAAAAAACTGATTTTTGTTTAAGTAACAAGTCATTAGATTCAAACTTTGAGTTATCAATATGAGAAAGAAACTAGGGTGTATGTGCTCCCCATAAGCTCATAAAGTGGAAATCTTAATAATAGTAATCCTTTACTAGTGTTTTACATGCAAAGTTGGTAAGATAGGTATCCCTACGTGATTGGTCCTCCAACTTGGGAATTTCACCCCACACCTTGGTCCAGCTACGTGTGTATAATTTACTAATTACATTTACCTCAAATTAGACATCACATCAATATATGACTTAGTTTTCAACGTCGTATCAATTGACATTAGACTATTATATAGTATCACATTAAATCTCTTTTGATAGTTCTTTTCTTATTAACTACATCCTTGGTCTGGAAAGTAGCAACAAGGTGAGTTCTAACGTGTGCACTAGTTAAAAAGACTTTTAAGCAAAAGAATTACTTATGCATGCATCAACACTATTCAAGAATTACTTTGTTATTATTCATACATTGTTAATTGTTCATGGTTCCCACAACCCTAGTTGTGGATTTAGCTACTCATTCTTGAAAGAACACATTTCATGTTTTCATAATAAGAATTCATGAACTTTTGTTTAGAGTAGAAGAAACCCAAAATTTTGAACTAATTTTCAAAGAAAAAATCTTATAAACCGAAATTCGGAATCAGATTGCCAAAGTTTGCAAGTTAATTTCCAAAAAAATATCAAGAACTAAAAGTAAACAATAATGCCTAACCCCCAAAAACGAGGTTTACATACCCTATTTATAGAAAAACATGTCCTAAACAAATAGGAAACAAAATAAGGAAATAAACTTCTGGGATGCGGCTTTGATCGACGACTCGACCTATGGTCCGTAGGTCCCCTCTGTTGGTTAACACTTAGAACTTTTCAACAGAGGATGAAACCTTCAACTCCCAGTTCATCAATGAAGGACCTACAGGACGGACTGTAGGTGGACCTACGATCAGTGAGGCCTCTTCCGTGGCTCCACACTTAGGAATTTCATCAGGTATTGGAACTTCAACTATCTAAACAACTTCCACAGGTGTTTAGGAAGGCCAGTAGGTCAACCTACGGTCTATGGATCGCTTCATAGTTCCACACTTGGTCAGACTTCTTTGATGTTCCTATCTACGCCTACCCATCGACGGACCATCACAGGACCTACGGTCCGTAGGTCATTTGTGGGTGGCCACTTTTGCATAATTTCAGCTATCATCTGACTCAATCGCGTTAAAGCCTATTTTCTATAAACATAACACACAAAAAATTATTTTCAATACAAAATGGCCCTAGACACACACAACTCTTAAGTGAAATGTATCAAAAATATCATAAACTCATGATATATCAACAACCTCAACTTAAACATGTTGTGTGTCCTCAAGCGACAAACTAACACTCTAAACGAGACTTGTGTGGAAGCACATGTAAAACTCAAGCAATCACTGGCCATTTCAATCCATTACATTTTCTCAGTGCAAATCTTTTCTCTGAAACTCAACAAACCAATTCATAGAGATCAAAACATGACATAGATCAACTAACAGACACCACAACATACACCATTCACAATCACCAAGGTATCAATTTTCCAACAATGTAAATAGTGCCCTCACTTCAAAAGAAATCCTTTTTCACTCACAAGAGATATGAATTTCTAGTTTTAGGATTAGTTCGACACTTACGCTCAGAAGTGACTTCAAGTACAAGTATTGCTCAATACCATAGGCTTGCCCTTATTTTCACTTCTTAGACTTTCCAAACTAGTTGCTAGAATAACTATAGGACTTTGTTAGCTTGTAACGTAGGCTGAAGGTCAGGTGTGGTACATTTGGGTACTTTTAGTGACTTTATGCCCTCCTTGACATTACATTAGCTTTTTACCTCTTTTCTCAACCAATTTCTGACATCCTTTCCTTTTACTTTCTTTCCCTTGATTATTTTCAATATATATGTGACTTTTGACTTTAAGGATCTTATTTTTCACTTTCTTCTTTTTCATGCACTGTAGTTTTCTTTATTTCTTTCAGAACTTTTATTTATCATCTTTTTGCCTTTTTTGCACACAATCACATTTTTTTTATTTTTAGTTTCTTTCTTTAACACACAACTCTTTTCATACCCCTTTTCTTCCATTTTTATTTTTTCACAGCCACCCTCAACTTATGTGTTTAGCATGAGTTGAGGGGCACAATATCCGATGTCGTACCAGGGCCAAGATCAAGGTAACTTTTGAATTAGCTACCCTCAACTTAAGCTTTTGGCCTAAGTCAAAGTGCACATGTCCAAGGAGGGAGTGGGACCAAGAATTTTTTTTAGGGAAGGTGAGTTAGGTGATTCAAAAGAAATGGTCTATTTTAGGCTCAAATATTTGGATCAAAGGGAACATTGATTTAATTTATTTAGATCATTTTAGACTTAAGTGGACTAATTTGAGCAAGGACCTATGATCACTTCCCAACTTCTAGCCTAGTTATCTTAGCAGGACCAACAGTGCAAGTTCTTGATTTGCACATACTGTCTGAACATTCAACTTGTCTCACACACTCTTGGCACATTGTTTCATTATTAGATTATCAGATTACCCAATTCAAGTTTTAGCTTAAGTCATGAAGTCAAATCGATTCCTATCATGTCACATTGAGATACAACACATTCAACTTATCAACCCTACACACCTAGCACATTTCATCATTTTTGGACATAGATAATTTTTTTCATATTTTTTATACCATCATGCTTTCATTTTTCAACTTACTTGTACACATACATTCCTAAATATTCCATTTCAACAAAAATTAAAATAGTCTCTAGGGGAAAAGAATACAGCCAAGAAAACCCCTAGAGATGATTATGAGTTGGGTTACTCAGACTTCACCCTATCACTCACAATCCATTTACCCCACCCAAACAAAATAAAGTGCAATTGTCCCCAACGCACAAAAAGTAAAAAGCAAAGGATTGGGTGAAGGAAACTTGTGGCGCATATATGCCGAAGAACACTCAGAAAGCGAGTGGGTTCGATTTCCCGGAGCTCGCTAGGTCAACACTTGAAACACCATCACTAGCGCTCCCATTAACTATCCCAGTACTCTTAGTAGTGCTCTCATAAACTCTCTTAGTACCATTAGTAGTGCTCACTCTGGCGGATAGGCCAACCCTTATCTCCCTCGCCCGCTGCTGTCTAGACTCCTTATCAACTATGGATTCCCTTCGAGTCACCTCAATCTAATGGTGCTCTTTCTTCCTCAATCTCTTAGCCTCATTATCATCAAAACCACGATCAGAACGGGGGTGCTTCCTAGTATCACAAGAAGAACCTATTGGAGGTATGTCATGGCCGAATAGGGCACTCATCACCACATCATCAACCGGTGTCGTAGGGGCAGACTCTGGCTTAGTCTCTAAGGGAGCGAGAAGTATAACAACATTAGTATGGAGTCTCTCTAGCTCCTTTTGAAGGGTAGTCACATCAACGGTCGGGCAGCCTCTCTAGGTTTTGCAACATATAGGCATCCAGGCTCTAATGAATGGCCTGTACCTTTTGGTCCATCATATGCTCCATACGCTGCTCGACCCTTTCCTTAGACTCCGTTATAGAATGCTACATCCATGGACTCACATGTTGAAATAGGGTATCCATCTGTGCCTCTAGCTTTTGGATTCGGGCTAGAGGGTTGGTGGTGGAATCAAAAGAATGAGTAGCTCTAGAAAAGCTAAGATCCTGATTGGCGGCCAGAGACGGAGGAGCCTGGGCATCTTTTTGTAGTAGCTAGAGGGGAGTGTTATCATCATGCATGTGCTCCACATCTGCTACAAGATCAACACCTAATGATGGCACCTCAACCTATTGCTCTCTACGAGGGGCGACTAGGTTAGCATCATCTCGGATCAGTCCGATGTTTAAAGTCTTGGTTGCCTGAAACAACCTGTCAGAGTGCCACACTAGTACACTGGAGTGCCTCCAAAGCTGGAAGATGAGGCAGGGGAAATGAAAAGTGGTGGTGGCCTTGAAGGCTCTCTCGTGGATATCCTTGATCAGTATAAGTAAAAAATCCACCTCAAGTCCCTCTACCAAAGCTGCAACTATCACCGCTCAGTCCTATGTGACCACATTGTTCGCCTGAGTGGAGGACATCATATTACGTACCAGCAGCCAGAAGAATTTTGCAGCAAAATTTAAGATGGTCTTCCAAATGCCCAGGTTCAGAGTACTGACCCACTCTGTGCGCTCACCATTTATGGAAAGATGTCGTGCTATCCACCTGATAAGTGACTCTTGCTATTCGGCATTCTTCTTTACTTCAAATAGTTCCCATGTGATAGTCTCACACTATTGTATTGATGGGCAGAGTCCAATCTGGGACATAGATGAACTTGCGGAGAGTGGTCTCGAAGTTGTCCATAAAAAAACCCAGAACTAGTATAGCCTCAAGTGGAGGCTGAGCTGTGGGCTTGTCCCACTTGGAGATGAACCCTATAACGGTGGTAGCATAGGTGGTGTAGAACTCCCTAACTATCTCCTCTTTGTACGTTCCTGGGGCCATGCCATCCACTCACACCTGTGTCTACGGAATAGCCCCTCAATGACTGGAGCGGTGTAGAGGCTACCTGTGAGAACCTGACGCTCCTCAGTGACTAGTCGAGCCATCTTATCATTCTCATTCAGCATGCAAGCATCTTTGTATATTTTAAATTGTCCCTCAACACATCATCGATTAGGCTCCTTAGCAAGTTGTGCAGGCTTAGAACTGGGGTGAACTAGAATGCGACCCGCACTATTAGCCTTAGAAGATGAGGCGGTGATGCCATTAGAACTAGAGCCAGAGCCGGATGCTGACTCAGAGCTAGCCAGTGATCTGATCAGTGTGGTCGCCTTATTAGATTGGGGGGAAGTAACCATGTCGAGAATCACCAGCTGGGCTCGGTTCCTCATAGTGCGAGGAGTAATAGGGGAGGTCGTGGTGTTTGGAAGAATATAGTCAGTGTCCTCCGCAATGATTGAATGTCGCGAGGGAGCGACGAATTTTGATTTGCCCTTTATGGAGTAAGTCAGAGCTTGATTGAGGGTCATAGTATATGTAGAAGCTTAGTTATTACCAAAACAAATAAATAAAACACTTGGAAGAATTTTAGAACAAGAAACTAATCAAAACGAAAAACTTAAAAAAATTAGGAGAGTAGCCGAACTGTTGACCCATAGTGGGTACCTACGATCTGTCGAAGGATCAATAGTTCGTGGGCCCCTTCCATAGGTCAGAGTACCTTAATTGGGTCTCTGATGTGGGAACCATGAATATGTAGAACTATCATTCGATGGAATGATGTGTCGTAGTCTACACCGAGGTTCGACACTTAGCAAAAAAATTTTGTGCTTCTGGCCCACAGACCCGACCTACGGGATGTAGAGAGGTCTCGTGGGTCAGGTTGTGCCAGGTTTCATATGGTTCACTTATTTCAATCCTTTTCCTTCACCAATTTAAAATATCTTAGGCCTATACATGCATTTCAACAAGTAATATGGTAGTTAATCATCCTTAGGGTTCTAATTTTACAGAATTTCATAATTTATCACACCGATACCCATGAACCCTAAGTCAAAACTTCCAATTTGGCCTATTAACTTGAATTATTTAGTTTTAAGTAATTACAAACTCACATACCATCATATCAAGGGTGTTCTAGCATGCAATTTCACATACAAACACAAAATTAACAGCACAAGGTCAAGTTCATTATTATGATTTCAAATGGAAACTATGAAAAATTTCAAAGTTTGAGAGAAATCAACATACCTTACAAGTACACAACAATGGTGAGTTTGTGTTTTCAATAAACTTCTAGACCCTCTTTGCAAGAAGTTGACACCGAACCCGGATTGTGGAATCGTTGGGGAATGAGATAGGTTATTTGGGAGAGAAAATATTTTTTGGGATTTGGGGGAGTGAATAGGGTCTTGATATGTGGGATTTGGTGGTTAAATGGGAGTGATGTGGGAGAGAAATAGTTTAAAAATAGCTGGGATGGAGTTTTGAACGTGGGGGTATTTTAAAAATGAAAGGTTTTATTTTATAAGGTATTTGGGTCTGGTAGGGAAAACCCTAGATTTTGGACCCACGAGACCCCGTCTACGGTCAGTGGTAGGTCTGGTCATGTTACCGCCCGTAAACTAGTGAACTAAACTAGAGAGTTTTAGAGCCTTCTGTTAGGGTTTTAGAGTTTGATGTGAAGGATAGAATTGTAAATTGACTTCCTAAACTTAGAATGAAGGTTTTATTGGTTGAACGTCAAGGCACAACTCCACAAGGATCAACCAAAGGGGTCCTTGAGAAGGCCCCCAAAACAGTCCCCAAATCTAGCATTTTTGAGAGAGCTACGGATGGGACCTATGGGGCGTAGCCCATCCAAGCCCTGGGGAGGTGACTCGTGGCTCAAGGCCACATTTGAGGGACTACAGACCAGAACCTACGAATGTGCAGCATGCCCCATAGAGCAAGCCATGGTCCGTGGGTCGTGATCTCATGGGCAGGCGCTACTTGTGGTCGAATTATTTTAAGTTAGGGACTTGGGGGTTAATTCCATATTATTTAGGGTTAAGTGGGGATGGTTAATTAGTTATTATTCCCCATATATATATATATATACCAAATAGAACCATAATTAGATGGTTTTCAAATCATTATTTTAGATTCACAAAAGAACCCAAATTCTCTCAAGAAATTCTCTCTCTAGAAGAAGAAGAAGAAGAAGAGAAGGAAGAGGGGAAGATTTCCTCCATTGTTTCAATCTTTTGTTAGGGCTTTGAATCAAGGTATGTTAGCTTATTCATCAATGGGTTCTTCCACCCATACAACCCCTTAGGTTTTCCCCCAATTGTGTAGTCAAAAACCCAATACTAGATAGGGTTTCTCCGTACATTGTGGGTAGTGTTTAAGTATGATTCCAATCTAGTGGATAACAATTAATTATGATTGATTTAGCATGTAATTATGATATTATAATGAATTTATGCGATTTCTATGGTTAAGCCTAGTCTAGTTGATGAATTTGATATTGTGTGGGTTTATGCCATGAAAGGTGAAATTGAGGATTCATAGGTGATTATCTAAAATCAATGCCATGTGTAGAATTTGTTCAAGGTTAGGAACATATAATCATGAATTGAACTAGACTTTATTGAATATGAAGGATCATGACTAGTAAAGTTGAAATTGAACCTTTATGATCAAATATGACTAGAATAACCTACTAATGAAGAATGTGATTTGAATACCTTGAAATCTAGGTATTATGAAGATAGTAAGAAGTAAAGCTTGAGAATAAGGCTTGTAGTCATCAATGTTAGGGCTTTGGGGGTAAAGTTGATATGATGTGATTTTGTTGTGTATTGTTGAAGCTCTATTCTCACTTACACACCTAGGCATAAATATGCTAGGAGATGCAAGGTCTTCTCACATAGAATGATTCTAGGTTGACTTAATAACCCAAAATGAATCAAATCTTGTTAGTCTAGATTAGCTTGAAGTTGTGATGTATGATCCCTTCATGTATAGCTTGACTTCGTAAGACAAGACCAAGATTGGTTGCTTAGGATTGAGGATCTACACTTTCCTAAGGATAAGTTGACTTAGCATTGTAATATGCATTTCACGGGTAGCTTGAGTTAGTAGTAGTCATGGTAACCTAGGATTGAGGATGTATACTCTCCTAAAGGTAGCTTGAACTAGAATTATTAGGATGCCTTCATGATATCATGACTTGGTTTGGCCAAGTCCACTTCATGATAGCTTAGGATTGAGGAATCATACTCTCCTAAGGGTAGCTTAGGATTGAGAACATATACTCTCCTAAGAGTAGCTTGCATTAGAATCACAATGTGGTTGTAAGGGTAGAAACACTTAGTTGGACTAGGACTATTCAATAGTAGCTAGGATGGCACAGTTGTACCCTTCCTAGAATACCTTGGACTTGCATGACAGTGTGACTTCCAAGGTAGTTGGTTTAGCTTAATAAAGTTATGTTAGCAAGATGATAGCATGGTCTAGCCTATTAGGGTGTTATTCCTTGGTAGCCTTGAGTTGAGAAATAGAATTCATTCATGTGTTGTGACTTGCCTTGTACTAAATAGAGAAGTACCTTAAATGACTAATGGAAAATAGAAAGGAGGAGCTAGTCCCCAACTAGTGAGTAAGTATGATTTCCTAAAGTGGCACTTAGTGTGAATAGTAGTGTGGGATGATATTCATACAGTGCACAAGTATGACTTGAAGCTACTTATGAAGTTTTCTCTTATATAGTATAGACTTTTCTTGGTTTATTTCTATAGTTACCTATGATTAACTAAAGGTGATAGTTCCCTTGTTTATATGTAGTAAGCTAATAATGAGACCAAAAGAGGGTAAGTAAGACTATGATGACTTCAAGGTTATGCTTAGTGTGAAGGGTAGTACGGGATGGCTTTCATGCATTGCACAGTTGTTCTTTGAGGTTACTTAGGAGTATGGTGTGCTTATGGTAGAAAAACCTGAAGACTTGACCAAGTATATAAACTATGCTTAAGACGATCAAAAAGGGATACTTAGCTTGGGTAGTACTATGGGATGCTTTTGATGCATTGCACACGTATGCTTTTAGGTTACTTGAGAGTAGTTCTATTATGCTATAGATGACTAATAGTCGAATAATTCTTATATGATGCTTATGTTGGAGACTTTGCTTATTATTATGATATTGTCTCTTAAGCTTATAGTTTATGTTTCATGAAGTATTTCATATGGTTAAGGATTATGTCTTGAATTGACTAACCGTTTTGTGTTCTTATGATTATGCTAGCTAACATATTTAGTACATTTTTTACTAACGCATACTTTGCCTACATTCCCATCAAATGTAGGGTTTGGAGATTGAGTTCTATTCGTGGAGATGGGTTTCTAAGGAGCAAAGGTGTTGAAGATCTTGGTGAATCCTCAAAGCTTCTAGGACTAAACCCACTAGTTCCTTTATATCTTTTATTTTCATGTTGAGACAATTGTATGGGCTACGTCCTAAGAGTTTTATTCTAAAGTTGTATTAGATGGTTTGAGACAAAAAGTGTAGTAAAGAGTTTCGCTTTCTTTTATGAAAAAGACTTTGATTGTATGGATAAAAGTTTTAAAATTTTTTCGTGCTTTTGTATTATCTTATTTAATGATATGCTAAGGGCTTGTATGAAACCCTTTGGGGTCAAGTAAGCCATGTTACATCTAGGGTGTTCCTTTGGGTCGTAACAAACTTTGTATCAGAGCACAAGGTTTAGAATGGTTCTAGGATTGTCTCAAACCACATCTAGTAGAGTCTTGTTCATAATTATTAAGAGCACAACATTTACGAATAGGAGGCTATTAGATGTTTAGGAAATCTCACTTCTTCATTCTCTAAGTCGTGCCATAGAGTTTGGCTTTAGCTAGCCCTTCTTCTAATATGTGTTTGTTGATTTTTAGGGTATGGCTAATACAAGGGCAAATGCTAGGAGAGAAGAGGATGGTAATGTGGATCAAGAGGTTCCTCTCCAAGCTCCACACCAAGCTCCTCCTCAAGCTCCATTTGATCCCCCGGATATGTCTAATGCGGAGATTAGGTCGACTCTCCAAATGTTGGCCCAATATTTGACTAATCAAGCCCAAACTGTGACGGCTCAAATCAATAGAGAGATGGTAGCTCCGACAAACCCAATAAGAGGGATGTCTGTTTCTAGGGTGAGAGAGTTTTTGAGGATGAATCCTCTAGAGTTTAGTGGCTCCAAAATAGAAAAGGATCCTAATGGGTTTATAGAGGAGATTTATAAGATGCTAGCTATCATGGGGGTGACTTTGATAGAGAAAGAGGAACTAGCCGCTTACCAATTGAAGGATGTTGCTCAAATATGGTATGAACAATGGAAAAATGGTAGGCCAGTATAAGCGAGACCTATAGATTGGGAGATGTTTAAGAAGGCATTTCTAGATAGGTTCTTTCCCTAGAAGTTGAGGGAAGCTAAGGTGAAAGAGTTCATCAACCTTAAGCAAGGTAGTATGAGTGTTAACGAGTATTACTTGAAATTTACTCTATTGTCTAAGTATGCTCCATATATGGTAGTAAGTCCGAGGGATATAATAAGTACGTATTTGATAGGTGTGTCCAAAGTGGTAGCAAAAGAATGTCGTATGGCAATGTGCCTTGATGATATGGATATCTCATGTCTTATGGTGTATGCTCAACAAATGGAGGAAGAAAAACTTGAAGAGGAGAAATCTAGGGAGAAAAAGAGGTCTAGGATGGATAATGATAAGTCCTTTCAAAATGGGTCCGATGGACATGGTTGTTCTAGGAATCGACAAAAATTTTTCGGACAAGACTTTTCTAATACTCCTAAGCATAAGAATGATAGGATGTCTACCCCTAGGATATAAAGGATTAGTAATGAGTCTCTATGTCCCCTTGTACTAGGAGTGGTAAGAGGCATGAGGGTAGGTTTTTGGCTAGTAGAGAGGGTTGCTTTAGTTGTGGTGAGAGTGGCCACAAGATGAAAGATTGTGCAAAGGCAAAGGCTACAAGAAAAGAGGGTAAGCAAGTTGCCTCTAGTGGTACAGATCCGAAGCCTCAAAAGAATTATAGGTTTTATGCTCTCTTATCTAGATAAGATCAATAGTGATCTCCTCATGCTGCTTCTGGTGTGTGTTTATTGCTTTAGTAATTTTTAGATTTCTCTATTTTATTACTTGTTATGTTGGACTTTGAAGTTGTCCTTAGTATGAATGACGTTTATAAGAGTTTGTGTAGGCTTACTCCCAAGGGGGAGATAGTGTGCCTATCTAGTAGAGTTATTGTGTGATTATGTGTTGCCCTGATTTCCTAATATGCATGTTCATGATAATTCTTAGGTCTTGCTAGAAATGACTTATTTGGAGTTGAAAGATTCCTCCTTGAATAAATGCTTTTTGCAAGACTCCAAGAAGAAGAAGAAGAAAGAGAAGAGGAGCGGGAAGAGGAGAAGTAGAGGGAGGGCATATTTCCTCCATTGTTTCGGGCTTGTGTTAGGGCTTTAAATCAAGGTATGTTAGCTTATTCATCTACGAGTTCTTCCACCCATAGAGCCCCCTAGGTTTTCCCCCAATTCTAGCTAGGGTTTGTTCCAACATTGTGTGATGTAAAATGGATTACATCAAGTCTATCCATTCACGAACTTCAATGCTTTGACGGAGTGTTGACAAGGATGGAGGTTGTTTGGCATGTATGGAAGCCAAGGAGGGTTTGGCATGTATGGATGCTCTAGACAACTCATTTTATTCAAAATGGCTGAAATTGGTTTGTTGATTTGTGTCTTGTTTGAAGTTTCCAAGGTTGGATTAGTGTTCCCTAACCTTATTTGAGTCTAGGTCTTAGATTTGAAAGCGCCTGGTTCACTATTAAAGAAACCACCATTTGAGGTTGAAGAAGCTTTGAAAAAGGCAAGTGGGTTTTGAAATTTGGATTTTTGGGAAGGAATTGAGTTCTAAAAAGTATTGGGGTTTGTTCCCTATATCAAGGAGAGCATTCACCTAAAGTTTCATGAAATTTCGAGCGAAAAATCTTTGGGATTTTATTTTGGGTTTTCATAGTGTTCTTGAAGTTCTTTAAGAACATTTAAATCTTCGAGAATGGAATATTTGAAAAAGGAAGAGTTTGATACAAAAAGGAAGAAAGAGAAAGTGTAAAAGTGTTTGTAAAAGGGGAATTTACCAAAAAAGGGTAAAGAATAAAGTACAAGGTGCAGGGGGGACCACCAAGGTTCAATTTTCGGAGTCTTGCAGCTGAAGTTTGAGGAATTTGGGCGAATCCCGATTTGGATCGCCCATTCTACTCGGCGCCTCACCCTTTGACCAGCTAGGTGCTGAGTTGGTCTTTGTTTTGGTGGTGCTATTGGAAAATTTGGCGAGCTAAGCCCTAGTCGCTGAATCCACTTAACGCATCACCGAACTTCCACCTAGATTGCCTATTCACCTTGTTCGATTGTCAAGTTTGGCGAGTTAATCTTCAAGTTGGCAAGCTGAACTTCACATTAGGTGAAGTAAACAGTCCATTTGGCGATTGGAAACTCATCCTATGACCTTTTCTAATCTCAGGTTCTAATTTATTAGTTTCTTTTATTTTGATTCTAGTTTGTAATCAAGAATCCCAAACTGATTTTCAATTTGTAATTACCTACTTGTTGACTATTGGTTCTTGAATTCACTTATTTGTTAGTGTCTTTTCTTTGTGTGCTTTTTTCATTTTACTTTGTGATCAACTTCTTGATTCAAGTTCGTTTGCTTCAATCGAGTCGTCCATTCTTCTTGAAATAAAAATCTATTATGACCAAGAGTAGAAATCAAGACCTTGTGATCAACTGAGTATAAGCAATATTCAATATTAGCTGCGCCAATTTTAGAGGCAATCAAAGTTGTGTAAACACGAGTGATTGTGAGTTCATTTTACTAACGCTAACGTTGTTTGTTGTTTTTTGTTTAGAGTTGTCATTTTGTAGGTACAAGGAGTTATAATGAAAAATGTCCTCAATAGCCTCCTACACATGTGACTATGATATGGGATAGTATGATTGTGATGATAAGGGCTATGGATGTGAGGATAATGGTGATTATGCGGGCTTGATGATAGCCATGATCAAGAGCCGAATGAGAATGGCAGCTACTATTCCGGAGGAGAATATGATAAAAATGTTGAACATGGCTCTTATGGTGAAGATAAAGAGGAAGAAGGCTTTTGTGGTGGTTCCTATGATGATGCCGGAACATGTTACACTTCCCACTCCCGGAATGAAGGTAAGGTGAAGTACAATACTCTATTATATAAGAAGTATGAGAAGTATGCCCTTAGGTCTTGTGAAGATTCGTATTCATACTTTTGTGCTAACCCTCACCCTAGTCAAAGTAGTGTGTATGGCTACACTAGCTCAATTCAAAGTCATCCGAGGGGAAGCAGAGAGTGTGCAACTCTAAAGTCTAAGGATACTATATCCTATACTTCTCAAGGTAATGCACATTTATAGGGATATGGGAACCAAGAAAGGTATGAAGGATGTACCAAGGGTCTCGGTACCAAAAGGATTTATTTTCCTATCTTAAAGGGATGGCGTGATCCCAAGGCATATCTTGATTGGGAGTGGTAATATGAGCAGATTTTCCAATGTCATGCTTTGAGAGGTCTAGAGCGACCCTTGTATGCACTTGGTCATTTGAAAGGTCTTGCATTGGGTTGGTGGACTCAAGAGGAAAGGCTCCGAACACTCCAAGGAAGTACCCAACCATTGACATGGGAAAGATTGAAAGGGCTGATGAGGTTCAAGTATGTGCCAAAGGGGTACACAAAGCTTTTTAATGTCGATCTGAGAAGACCAGTTCTTAGGAAAAAAGTTGGCATTTGTGGGGCTTTGGGATTTGACCTTGTCATTGATGATGGGTACAATCTAAACTACCACTCCAAAGGTGGTAGCATATTTAGGACTACCTCGACTATAAAGAACTTATGCATACACCATGAAGGGATGTAAGGTTATCGGCGGGGTAAGAGTCTCTTTCACACGCAAAAAATACTATATGGAGGTTTGGTGTCATATAATGCCTATGGCTTCTTGTCACTTAAGTTTGGGCCAATTGGTTTACTGAACATGGGGTGCCAAATGAGCAGGATGGGTACAAGTGTGTCATGGATCATTAGGTAACACATCTATTTTCTCCTCCTAAGGTGAAAACTAAGAGACAAAAGATTGAGAGGAGTAAGGGAAAGCAAGGTGGCAACCTTAGAGTTGGAAAAAGGAGAAGTTAAGAGGAGTGAAGTGAGACGGTTGCCACAATCTCAATCTAACATTTCTATTCATCCTTCACTTTGTAAGAATTCTTATGTAGGTACAAGCGTAATGAATGGAGGAACACAAGTTCCAGCCAAAGAGCCTACAATCAAAGGTGTGATGGATGAACTAATGGGATGTTCCAACATCCAAGGTAAAGAAGATCTTTCTTGCAGGCGTCAACGTACAATAGCTAATCTTAACACTTTTACCTTTGCAAATGAACAAAGTGTGAATGTTAACTTGTCTTTATGTGAGCCTATTGATTCTTTACCATGTGTTGATAATGTGCTTGTTGAGAATGCGGATACAATAGATGATCCTATTGATGACCAAATTGATTCTTCTAGTAAGATCGATTTGTGTCCACCTAGTGTTAACACCTATGCTTTGAATGTTAGCTCATTGTTTTGTATTGATAGTGTTGATCAACCTGTTTGTACGTGTAGTTCACTGGTTGAGGGTCCTTGTAATGTGATTTAAGAACCTCAAGTTAGTGTTACTAATAATAATGTTGATCAACTGAATAGGAGTGACTCTATGAGCATATATATTGTGGAAGATTCGATTGCTTGCTTTGCTCATAGAGATCACTTGCTTGAACATGCTTCGAAAAATGATGTGTCTTTTTGAGGGGGAACTTGAATGTTTTAATTCTTCCCTAGTAGTTGATCATTCCCTCCTTAAGTACAATATCTTCTTTGAAGATGATGAAATCACTCGCAGTGATGTACCTAGTGGGGTGAAACTTGAGAGTAGTGTAGTTTTTAATAACTATACTGTCTATAGAAACCCACTATGGTGTAAAGCTTTCCTTCCCAAAGGTGGAAATCTCTTCTTGGAAGATATGAGTACTCTTGTGGGGAAGGAATGTGATGAGGAGGAAGGTGGTGTTGGTTTTCCCATTACTTCTTCCTTTTTGTGTGTTTCAATCCTTGATAGTATGACCAATGCTTTTGAGCCTATTGGTAGTCATACTCATGAAAACACCCTCAAGGAAATTGACTTGTGAGACACCTTTCTCTAATACTTGTTTACATATGATGAAGGTCATGCTGTTGAGTGGAGTATGTTGTTTGAAGCAAAAAGTGCCAACCTGGTAAATAGATGTGCATTTGATCCTAGTACATGGCTTGCCTTTCCAGTTGACCCCAGTAGTGAGCTGAATTATAGCATTTGTGTGGGAATGTTTGGTCGAAATGGAAAGCAACTAGTGGTTGACATTACTAATTCCTTTCCCTATACAGGAAAGCTCTTCTTGAGGTTTTACCATCTACTTGAAGAGCCTACATTATGTGTGGGAAAGGATAGCTTCCTAGACCTCTTTTCTATATTTTACCCTAAGCATGATCTTATTGACTGTGTATTTCATGGGGGTAGGAGATATTTTCCAGTAGAAGGTGAAGCATGTACCTTCATTTACTATCTCTTTGCATATGTTGAAATCCCTGGTTGGATTAAATGTTCATTGCATGTGGATCAGGGTATCCTTGAGGTCTATACTTGTTGGTATGACCCTATTCTACAAACCCCCTATCCTTTTGATCTCGATGGATGCTTGAAGGCATTCAAACTGGTGGGAGTATCATCTTTTTGGTGGTATTCCCTTCATGTTGAGAAGAATGACTATTGTCCCTGTTCTCCATTAGTGGGCTTAATAGCCATGACAATAGAAGATGTTTGGTTGTTCCTTTTGTTTGAGTCTCCTCATTTTATTTCTTTTAATGGTAACCTCAATACCACCCCTCATTCAAAGAGGATAAGCTTCTTGGTTATGATCTATATGGTTTTACAAGGTTTAGATTCGAGGATTCAATCCTATCTACTTGCATGTAGTGATACTCATGCTTGTGTGGGTAGCATATTTTATGTTAGTAGTAAACTGCTTGTGTGGGTAGCATATTTTATGTTAGTAGTGGTTTAAATTGGGCAAATGAGAGTCTCCTTGACTCAATGCTATGCAATCCTTTTCCATTTGGCCCCAGTGTCGTGTTTAAGTGTGCTGAGTGTGGTAGTAACACTGTCTATCAATTTCTTGATTTGTGGTGTTATTACTTGATCCAATGTGCTTGAATGTGGTATGTTTACCAATTTGGGTGGGGGATACTTATGTACTTGAACCTGCTCATGAATTGGGAATAATTATTCTCTTGAAGTTATCTAGTGCATTGTATGGGGTCTTAATTTGAGTCAACACTACTTGTGCCTTCACACTTATGTATGAGAGTGTTTATGTGCTACTTGACATAAGGGAGGCCTTGCGCTTGTTTTAATGTGGAACCAATGAGGGCTTACATATGAAGTTGTTTAAGTGTATTGGGTCTTACGCTTTACCCCTTTGTGTAAGTTTCTTTAGTGGCCAAGTATCTATTGCTTTGATGGGTTACAAACCCTTGGTTGATATTTGTGATGCTTGGTTAAATGTTAAGTTTATGCATCCTTGGCATGGCTATGAAATTGTTATTGCTAATGCTAACCCTCATGCCATGAGGATTTTGTTCTTGTTTGCTCCCTAAGGATTTCTCAAGGTATGGATTCGAGGACGAATCCTTTTCAAGAAGGGGAGAATGATGTAAAATGGATTACATCAAGCCTATCCATTCACGAACTTCAATGCTTTGATGGAGTGTTCACAAGGATGGAGGTTTTTTGGCATGTATGGATGCCAAGGATGGAGTTCCATGCCTTGCATAGGAACATATGCACCTTGAAGGAGCTCCCAGTTGGGAAACACCATGCTCGGATGCTAGCTTAAAGCGTGGGAGGCCTAACAAAGCGAGGAGGAGCAATTGAAGATATGTTGCATTCGGTGAAAGGACAACCAATTTGGCGACTCGCCAAACCCCTTAAGCGAGGATCACAAGGTCGCCAACTAGTCTAACGAGCTACAGAAGGGAAAGCTGACTATTCGGCGAGATGGAGACCATTGGCGCATCGCCATGTGGATTCTAGACAGCCCAAAGTTCCAGTAGCTCCCAGCCAAAGCAATGAGCAGAGTTCCTCACCGAGGCCATTGGGCGCATCGCTGATCCTTAAGGCAAGCTTGACTTGGCTCACCCATGGGCCCATTTCGAGTGATCCTAAATATGTAATAATGCCTAAAACTATAAATAGGCCTTTAGGGGGTTCATTTTAGGGTTAGATTATTTTGAATATTGATGAATGATGAATTGGATCTCCTTTGAGAGACTTGAGAGCTTGGTAAAGCTTTTGTTGAACTTTGTTTAGAAACGGGGGTTTCTTGGAGATTCAATTTCCTTGAGGTATTCGTAAGAGGTAGGTGCTACTATAGGATTAACAGATTGAGGTCATTGGGTTTAATATACCCTTTGGTTGCTTTTTGTTTCCTATTTGTGTGTTTATTTATTATCTTGATTAGGTGCTTCTTTAGGGATTGTAATTGGAGGTTTTAGGATTTAATACATCCTTTAGTTGCCAATTGTTCCTTTTCTTATGTCTCTTCTTATATCTTTCTTTTGTTCCGCATTTTATTGTGATTCCTCTTCTGAGAATTACATCATTGTGGGTAGTGTTTAGGTATATTTCCAAGAGGGGCATATTTCCTCCACTATTTCAAGTTTGTGTTAGGGCTTTGAATCAAGGTATGTTAGCTTATTCATCTATGAGTTCTTCCACCCACAGAGCCCCCTAGGTTTTCCCCCAATTCTAGCTAGGGTTTCTTCCTACAAGGTGAGTAGTGTTTAAGTATGATTCCAATCTAGTGAATAATACTTAATTATGATTGAATTAGAATGTAATTATTATATTATGGTGATTTTTATGTGATTTATATGGTTAACCCTAGTCTAATTGATGAATTTGATATTGTGTGGGTTTATGCCATGAAAGGTGAAATTGAGGATTCATAGGTGATCTTCTAAAATCAATGTCATATGTAGAAATTGTTCAAGGTTAGGAACATATAGTCATGAATTGAACTAGACTTTATTGAATATGCAAGATCATGACTAGTAAAGTTGAAATTTAACCTTTATTATCAAGTATGACTAAAATCACGTACTAATAAAGAATGTGATTAGAATACCTTGAAATATAGGTATAATGAAGGTAGTAAGAAGTAAAGCTTGAGAATAAGACTTGTAGTCATCAATGTGACGGATTTAGGGGTAAACCTAAAATGATGTGATTTTGTTTAGTATTGTCAAAGGTCTATGAAGAGTCTGAGATTTGGACTCATTTAGGATTTTAATTATAATGATTTAGTGTCCTCAAATGCCTATTTTGTGCCAATAACTCATGTAAAACCCTTGATTTTCAGATATATGTATAAAGGAACAAAGATAGGGTAGAAATGAACAATAAAGACAACACGAGCGAAAAAGAGAAGGAAAAACATGTTGATGATCGCTGATGTCACTGAGCAAGTCGCCAAGTTGCCTCTCTACTGCCTAAAGTTTTAGAATGCTGAGGCTAGATTAGGAATAATTTCAGCGAGCAGCAGTTCACCGCGGCGTGATGCTGATCGCATTGGTGATGGATGACTAGGTCATCGAACATACCAATGGAGACCTAGATAATCACAGATGGGCGAGACAAAAGACAGAAGGGAGCATCACGGAATGAACCGGTGATCCTAAGTTGACTCGCCTGAAATTACTATGGTCGGATGAAGAAGATGTGAAGCAAGAAGGCGAGATGAAAGGACAATTGGCGAGTTGCTGAACGGTCGGCGAAGCCCGACTTTCCTGATCAACCGGCCCCAAAAAGTCACAATAGATTTTGTATAAATTTATTTTTTGCATGACAGAGAAAGCATTCAAAATTCGTGAGGAACAAAAGATAGAGAGGAAAAACACTGTTATTATGGATTGGAAGTGATTTTTTAACAAGATTCTTCATTTTGGGTTTTGTAATAGAGAATATATTATTAAATTTTGACTTCCGAACTTCATTTGCCCATCTATGGAAAACATGGTAGGTATTGAATTTCATCTTTTTACCATGATTAGCTAAAACCCTAACCTTAGGGGTTTGACATTGTGACAAATTGTAGCATTTGACTAAGTGGGTGTCATCAATTAGTGAACTTTGGTGTTAATTTAAAGTGGGTTTGAATTATTTTCCTAGTTTAACTTCATTATTGCATGTTTGATGCAATATAGTTTAGAATTTTGTGCTTGCTCAAGAGAGGAGCATATAGCCAACTTAGTAATTTTGCATCCTTATTAGTGGGTCATTACGGTTTCAGCTTGAGAAAGTGAGACATGAGATTCAGCCTTTGTGTCTAGCTCGAAAGAGTAGATTTGATGAGAAAGTGGGTTGGGGGTTTTATGGCTAGTGTTGAAGTTCGAGAGAATTCAGCAGAAATAAGGTAATTGTTCGGGAGAAATTTTCTTTACACATAGTTCATTTTACTAACAACAAATTAGCATTGTTGGTAATGATGTTCACCCATTCAATTAAATTCAATAGTTGGTTAGTCAATCCCCTAAGTGTTGTCTCGTTATTTGATTGTTCTATGTTGATTGTTGAAGTGGGTTATTAACTACAACTTGGAATTCAATATCTAAACTCTTAAATTTGGTGTTTGTCTAGCTAAAAAGGTCACTATCATACTTTCATATTCGAATTCAAAAGAAATCTACTCCATGTGGGATCAACACCAATCATGTAGTTGGGTTTATACTGATTTACGATCGTTGACACTTAGAATTGGATGAAGTTTCCTTGAAATGTTAATCAATCTATTCTCACTTACACACCTAGGCATAAATATGCTAGGACATGCAAGGTCCTCTCACATAGAATGATTCTAGGTTGACTTAACAACCTAACATGAATCAAAGCTTGTTAGTTTAGAATAGCTTTAAGTTGTGATGTATGATCCCTTCATGTATAGGTTGACTTGGTAAGACAAGACCATGATTGGTAGCTTAGGATAGAGGATCTACACTCTCCTAAGGGTAGCTTGACTTAAAATTGTAAGATGCATTTCAAGGGTAGCTTGAGTTAGAAGTAGTCATGGTAGCCTAGGATTGAGGATTTATACTCTCCTAAAGGTTGAATGACCTAGCATTGTTAGAATGCCTTCATGATAGCATGATTTGGTTTGGCCAAGACTATTGCATGGTAGCTTAGGATTAGGGAATCATACTCTCCTAAGGGTAGCTTAGTATTGAGGAATCATACTCTCCTAAGGATAGCTAAGGATTGAGAAATCATACTCTCCTAAGGCTAGCTTAGGATTGAGGACACATACTCTCCTAAGAGTAGCTTGCATCAACATCATGGTGTGTTTGTAAGGGTAGCATGACTTAGTTGGACTATGACTATTTCATGATAGCAAGGATGGAACACTTGCACCCTTCTTAGAATAGCTTGGACTTGCATGATAGTTTGCTTTCCAGGGTTGTTGTTTTAGCTTAATAAAGTTATGTTAGCAGGATGATAGCATGGTCTAGCCTATTAGGGTGTTATTCCTTGGTAGCCTTGAATTGAGAAATAAAATTCATTCATGTGTTGTGACTTGCCTTGTTCTAAATAGAGAAGTACCTTAAATGACTAATGGCAAATTGAAAGGAGGGGCTAGTCCCCAACTAGTGAGTATGTATGATAGCCTAAAGTGGTACTTAGTGTAAATAGTAGTTTGGGATGTATTCAGACGTTGGACAAGTATGACTTGAAGCTACTTATAAAGCGTTCTCTTATATAGTATAGACTTAGCTTGGGTTGTTTCTATAGTTACCTATGATTGACTAAAGGTGATAGTTCCCTTGTTTATATGAAGTAAGCTAATAATGAGACCAAAAGAAGGTAAGTATGGCTATGATGACTTCAAGGTTATGCTTAGTGCGAAGGGTAGTATGAGATGCCTTTCATGCATTGCACAAGTGTGCTTTGAGGTTACTTAGGAGTATAGTGCCATTATGGTAGAAAAGCTTAAAGAGTTGACCTTGTATATAAACTATGCTTAAGACAACCAAAAAGGGATACTTAGCTTGGGTGGTATAATGGGATGCTATTCATGCATTGCACAAGTATGCTTTTAGGTTACTTGGGAGTAGTTCTAATGTGGTATAGATGACTAAGAGTAGTGCTTATATGATGCTTATGTCGGAGACCTTGGTTATTATTATGATATTGTCTCTTATGTTTATAGTTTATGCTTCATGAAGTATTTCATATGATTATGGATTATGGATTATGGATTATGCCTTACATTTACTAACCGTTGTCTTATGCTCTTATGATTATGCTAGCTAACATATTTAGTACATTTTGTACTAACTCATACTTTGCCAACATTCTCATAAAATGTAGTGTTTGGAGATTGAGTTCTATTCTTGCAGATAGGTTTCTAAGGAGCAAAGGAGTTGAAGATCTTGGGGAGTCCTCATAGCTTCGAGGACAAAACCCACTAGTTCCTTTTTATCTTTTATTTTTTTGTTGAGACTATTATATGGGCTGTGTCCCAAGAGTTTTATTCTAAAGTTGTATTAGATGGTTTGAGATAAAAAGTGTAGTAAAGACTTCCGCTTTCTTTTATGAAAAAAGACTTTGATTCTATGGATAATAGTTTTTAAATTTTTCCATACTTTTCTATTATTTTATATTATGATATGCTAAGGTCTTGTATGAAACCCCTTTGGGGTCTAGTGCACATGTTACATCTAGGTCCCTAGGTCACTCTGACACTTAGAAATTTCAGAATACTTATCTGGTGTCTACGGATGCCATTCATGGTCCGTGGAGTCTGGTTCCTAGGTCACTCTGACACTTAGAAATTTTAGAATACTTACCTGGGGTCTACAGACGCCGTTCATGGTCCGTTGATGAAACCAAGGACTGTCGATGGAGTTCGTAGATCACTGCACACCTGTTTTTCTGCAGATTCTGCCTTTCGTCCCTGCACATGTAGCAACCATTAGGACTTTCTTTTTACATTTTATGGACACTTTTTAGACACGAACCCTATTATATATCTAGCCAACACTAATAAAAAAATAAAACACCTATATAAAGAGTTACGAAAGTTAAATAAAAGAAGAAAATGCCTAAATCTAAAAGAAAAACCTATAGTTGGCTAGATTGTACATCATGGGTTGCCTCCCATGAAGCGCTTGATTTAATACCACGGCACGATGCAGGCCCCTTGATTACTTAGACTTCATCAAGATAACAGGACTCAATCACCTCTTTCACACTACTTTGATCATTTGCCTGTTCACCTTAAACCTTGTTCCCTCCTTTTTCTCGAGCTTGACCACTCCATATGGGAACACTTGAGTGACTCGGAATGGCCCTGTCCACTTGGACTTGAGCTTGCCAAGAAACAATCACAGCCTTAAGTTTAATAGAAGCACCAGATCACCCACAACAAATTCACTTTTTCAATATTTTGATCATGATACTTCTTTATCTTCTCTATTTACAAGGATGAACTTTCATATGCTTTTAGGCGAAACTCATCAACTTCATTCATGTCAATCACTCTTTGAGTTGATGCAGCACCCCTATCCAAATTCAACTTCTTTAGCGCCTACATAGCCTTGTGCTCTAACTCAACCCGCAAATTGCACAACTTTCCGTATACAAGTTTGTAGGGGGACATACCTATGGGAGTCTTGAATGCGGTGCAATAGGCCCATAGAGAATGATCAAGCCTCATTGACCAATCAGTTCTATTGGCATTCACAGTATTTGCAAGGATTTTCTTTATCTCTATGTTTAACACTTCAACTTGCCCACTAGACTGCGGATGGTAAGGAGTGGCTATATTGTGACGGACTCAATATTTATCTAGCAATGCCTTGAACAACTTATTACAAAAGTGGGAACCTCCATCGCTGATAATCGCCCTAGGTGTACCAAATCTGGAGAAGATACTCTTTTTTAGGAATGTGGTGATACTTTTCTCTTCATTGTTTGAAAGCGCAATTGCTTCCACCCATTTCGACATATAATCGAGTGCAACAAGAATATACTTCATTCCATGTGAACTTACAAATGGAACCAAAAATTCAAGGCACCAAACATCAAACAACTTAATCACCAATATCGAATTCATAGGTAGCTCTTGCCTCATTGAAATTCCTCCTTCTCTTTGGCTACGATCACAAGACTTGGTGAAATCATGAGCATCTTGGTGGATGGTAGGCAAGTAATACCCATAATGTAAGTTTTATGTGCAGTCCAATTGCCATAATGATAACCACCAACAGGCGATGAATGACATACCACTAGTATGCTGATCATCTAAACCTCAGAAACAGATCGACGAATAATCTCATCAGCAAAAATACGAAATAAATAAGGTTCATCCCAAAAGAACTTGTTCACATCATGCATAAACTTTTTCCTTTGGTGAAATTACAAATCTGATGGAAGCAGATCACTTGCCAAGTAGTTAGAAAAATCCGCAAACCAAGGAATAAGATCAAAACATGTAGCCAATACATGTTCGTCTTGTAACAACCCTTTCAAAATAACATAAGCCAATATCTCACAAGATTTTTATGCATATATCATCCTCACACTAGTAAATATGATATAAAAAGAATATTACCAACTTTCCAAGTACCCAAACTAAGTGGTTCATGCTTCATACAATCATTCAAAACAAGTAGTAAATTTAATATATTACAAGACTTGGGCTTACACACCCTCAAATGAACAAAACATGTAGTCATACTTATATTACAAACCATGGTGACATGATCAGACTAGCCAGCAAAATTACATGAAAATATACAACACATAGATCATGTATAAATCCCAAAGTTTATACAAAATATTGATGCCTATATACACATATGATCTTTCTTTAAGGCACTCAAAATTTCCATCTCCAATTTCCAGCTCTATGCCTCCTCTCAATCATTCCCTACGATAGAAAAAACTATAGCTAAGCATATAACTTAGTGGTGTAAAAACTATAGGTTCGGAGGCCTCAAAATTCATCAAGCTACCTTTCTCAAGTCATGAGCAGCACAATTGAAACATAATAAATAAATCCAGTAACAATATATAAAGAGTATCAAGTTTGATATTTAAAGATCCAAATGTCAAGAACGCTCATAGCACTATTTTCCAAGAGATTCAATAACAAGGCTCGCCCAATATATACATCATGTCATCTCACCAAGCACAAGCAAGTATCAAGAAGGGCTGACGCCCTGTATCAAGAAGGGTCAAAGACCAATAATCAGGAGAACCAAGAAACATATTAAAAATGGCTTTCTAGTTCGTACTTAAATGGACAACTTTCATTCTTAAGACGGACTAAAAATCCAGAGTCAAGATGACAAATGATCTGAATCAAGAGGCATACCAATAGTGACAAAGTCATAGCCACAGAAGGACAAGGTCCCAACAAGAGTGTCAAGTGATCAAAAAATCCATACTAGTGGGCGAGTTACACAATCGTCATACAAACACGACAATGCAAAGTGACAAAAGGTAACCAAGGTACCAAGATCAACTTTCAGATATACTAGCAATTAAAAGAGTGTAAGTACAAGTTTATACACAAACTTCAACACTTTATCGTAGAAAAAATCCAACACAACTTCGCGAGTTCAAACCATGGACCAACCAATGTTTCAAGGTCCTCAACTTGCTCACGAGAATATACAATCGTAAAAATACAATTAAATAACTTCTTTAATTCGTAGTATCTCAATAATGTTGAAGTAAAACAGGATCACCATCACAAGTAAGCTTAGCCTGTACAATTACGACTATGCTCCCAAAACAGTGATTTTGGCCAACACAGTATCTCATGTTGCAACTTAGATTTGAAAAGGAAACCAACAAAACAAAACTTTATAACCTTTATGAAAGACATACGTACATCTCTTAAGGTTGCAAACAAACACAAATCACCATAAAATATATTTTGTACAAACAGATATCATCGATAGACTAACAGTTGTTCATACAGGATTTCTTAACCCGAAATCTGGACAAAACTTTTCCTATGTTGCGTCCCTTATTTTGAATCCATAAAAGCTAAATTAGAGTTTTACATAAACATAAGAGCTGTAGATATATGAATTATCTTTCCAAATAAAATTTATTCACCAAAAAATGAGTTCTAGAGAACAAGATATTTTAAAAGTAATATACACTACTCAGCTACAAAATAGATTTCCACTACTTACCAAAGAGCAGTGTGTGTTTCGAATTCCAGCCAAAGGACCAAGTTTTTCTTTTGTGATTTTGAAGAACAAATGGTTAGATGATGCTCTAAGGTTCTTATACTTCAAGGGAAACATAATTCACTAAATGAGGGGTCAAAATATAGTCTCAAGAGTGATGTTTATCCCAAGTGCACAGTTGTACCTTAAGGGCAACCCAAATAGTTTTGTGTGCTGCCCAAAATACATACACATACCATTATATATATATATATATATATATATATATATATATACACTTCATCTCCTTCTAGAATTATACATAATTCTAATTAAACTATTATTTAAATACCTCAATCAAATCCCATAAATTATGATATAATTTATGTTAAGCAAGTTAGCAATTATCACAAAATTTCAAGTTCCCAAAATGAGAGTAAAACATATTGTAGTAATTAATCAACAGTAAATCGACATGCGACTCTTGTTAACATTTATGGGTGTTACAAATTTCTCCCTCTTAAAGAAATTTTGTCTCGAAATTTACCTTACATTAGTCCCGAAACAAGTGCAGCTACTGGGTCCTCATGTCTTATTCTCTCTCCCAGGTAGCTTCTTTTCCCGAATGGTTCCTCCAAAGTACCTTTACTAAGTGGATTTTCTTGTTTCTAAGTTGCTTCACTTCCTAAGCTTGAATTAAAATAGGTTATTCATTATACATCAAGTCAGGATTAACCACAATAGATTCAACTGGAAGAACATGAGATGGATCAGAACGATATCTTCTGAACATAGAAACATGGAAGACATTGTGGATCTTGTGTGACTCAGGTGGCAAAACCAATTATATGCAACCCATCCAACCCTTTCAATTATCTCATAAGGTCCAATAAATCGAGGGCTATGTTTTCTTTTTTTTCAAATGTCATAATCTTTTTCCATAGAGACACCTTTAAAAATATTTTATCTCCCACTTGATATTCAATTCCACGCATTTTAAGATCAGCATATAACTTTTGTCTATCCAAACAAATCTTGAGATGATCTTTGATAATTTTTACCTTGTCCTCTGTTTGTTACACAATTTCAAGACCAATGAGTTTCCCCGTCACAAACTTCACTCCAACAAAGAGGGGTCCGACATTTCCTTCTGTACAAGGCTTCATAGGTAGGCATTCCAATACTCAATTTGTAACTGTTATTGTAAGCACATTCTATCAAAGCCAAGTGTTTGTCGCAACTACCCTCAAAATCCATAATGCTATCTCGAAGCATATCCTCCAAATTTGTAGCACTATTTTCGACTGTCCATCTATTTGAGGATGGAACGAAGTGCTAAATTTCAGCTTAGTACCTAAAGCTTCCTGCAAGCTACCCCAAAATCTAGATGTAAAGCTTAGGTCTTGGTCAGATACAATAGACATAAGGATCCTGTATAGTCTTACGATCTCATCGATGTAAAAGTCGATTAAACGCTCAAGTGAGTAATCCATACTGATTGCTAAGAAGTGAGCACTCTTGGTTAGCCTGTCCATAATCACCCATATTGCATCATGATTTCTTTGAGTGTGAGGAAGTCCAAAGACAAAGTCCATAGTCATTTCTATTTCGGCATCGACAAGGGTTGTAGTAAACCAACTAGGACCTAATGTTTTGCCTCTACTTTTTGGCAAACCAAACATTTAGAAATGAACTTTGCAATGTCTCTCTTCATACCACTCCACCAATAATTTTCTTTGATGGTCTAGTACATTTTTGTACCCCGAAGATGCACTGTACATGGTGAGGTTTGTGCTTCACTCAGTATTTCTCTCCTCAATTTATCATCATTAGGGACACATAGTATATCTTGATAAAAGAAGACACCATCCTCTGTTAATGTATAATCAAGTTTTTCCCCATTTTGAACTTCTCGGGTCACTTTTACAAGTTTCTTATCTAACTTTTGTGTTTCCTTCACCTAGTCAAGTAATATTTCCTTTACTTGCAAATTAGCAATAACTGAACCATTTGAATCATGTGTGAAACAAACATTCATGGCTCTTAGCTCAAGAAGCAAGGGCAAAGGACTCAAAGAAATACTTGCGAAGGATTTTCGACTTAAGGCATCTGCAACCACATTAGCTTTACCTGGATGATAATCAATCATGCAATCACAATCCTTGATAAGTTCAAGACATCTACGTTGTCAAAGTTTTAGCTCCTTTTGAGTACCCAAGTACATTAAGCTCTTGTGATCAGTGAATATATGACATTTCTCTCCATACAAATAATGTTGCCATATTTTTAAAGCAAACACTAACGCATCATGTTCAAGATCATGGGTAGGATAATTCAATTCATGCGATTTTAATTTTCGAGAGGCATAAGAAACAACCTTCCCTTCTTGCATCAAAACGCATCTAAGACCATTGTGAGAAGCATCGTTATATACTACATACCCCTTCCCTTCAATTGATAAAGTATAGGTGCTTGAGTCAGGAAGGATTTGAGAGTTTCAAAGGTTTCTTGGCATTTTTCATTCCAATTAAACTTCACTTCCTTCTGTAAGAGTTTACTCAATGGAGAGGTGATAATGGAAAATCCTTTCACAAATCTTCTGTAGTATCTTGCTAAGCCTAACAAACTTCTTACCTCGGTTTGACTTTTGGGAGGTCTCCACTCAACAACTGCTTGTATCTTACTAGGATCCACCATCATGCCTTCAACCGATACAACATGTCCCAGAAACGTCACTTCATCAAGCCAAAACTCACACTTGAAAAGTTTAGCATAATGTTCCCTCTCCTTCAAAAGTTGCAAAATAATCCGGAGGTGTTTATCATGATCTTCACTACTTCTGGAAAATATTAAAATATCATCTATAAAAACAACCACAAACTGATCAAGATACGGCTCGAATACTCGATTTATTAGATCCATGAATACCGCAAGAGCATTTTTCAACCCAAATGGCATCACCAAAAATTCATAATGACCACACTGAGTTCTAAAAGCAGTTTTAGGAATATCTTTCTCTCTCACACGTAGTTGGTGATATCCAAACCTTAAGTCAATCTTTGAGAATACTTTAGCACCGTTCAATTGGTCAAACAAATTATCGATCATTGGTAGTGGATATCTCTTCTTGATTGTTATTCTATTCAATTGTCTATAGTCAATACAAAGCCTTAGAGTGCTGTCCTTCTTTTTTATGAATAAAATAGGGGCTCCCCAAGGAGAAACACTATGTCGAATAAAATCCTTCTCAAGAAGTTCTTGCAATTGAGATTTCAATTCTCTTAATTATGCCGAATCCATTCTATAAGGATTGGTAGAAATAGGGGTAGATCCAGGAATAAGCTCGATTGGAAATTCAACCTCTCTTTTCGGGGGCAATCCAGGAAGGTTTTCTGGGAAGACTTTTGGGAAATCACACACAGCAAGTATCTCCTTGATACAAGGACTCTCCAACTGTGTATCAACTATGTGAGCAAGGTATGCCCCACAACCTTGACGCACAACTTTCTTGCCGCAGAAATAATACTAGATGTCAATGATCTTTCACCTTGTACAAAAATGTGTGAAAATCTAGGATCTTTAAAAGTCATATGCTTAAACCTACAATCTACCACTGCATGATATTTATAAAGTCAATCCATCCCGATAATAACATCAAAATCCTTGAAGGGCATTTCAATCAAATTAGCAGGGAAGACTAGATTTTGAATCATGAAAGGACAATCTTGATAAACTCAATTACACACAACTTGATAACCCAAAGGACTTTCAACCAACACATCAAAATTAAGTCTCATAGATTTCACGTTTTCAGGAAGAGCAAGTGATGAACAAAGATAGGAATCTGTAGAACCAGGATCAAACAATGTAAACACACATAAGCCAAATAAGTAAAATTTACCAACAACCACGTCTTTTCAATCTTGATCCTCCCTCTGCCTCATAGCAAAAGCGTGTGCAGTAGCCCTTGGTCCACTAGGTTTATTCACTCCACTTGGCCCTACCACTTAGGTGTTTTTAGGTCTTGCACCTTCATTAGTTTGAGGAATATTAATAGAAGGCTTATGAACTGAGTCTTCAGTTCTCAAGGAAGGAGCATTATTAGGATTAGGATAATACTTCATTTTATGATCAAAGCTCCCACAATTGAAACATTCACCAGAAGCTCTCCTGCAAGTACAATAATGATTCTTTCCATATTGTGGACAACTGGGAACACGAGACCTGCCTTGTCTATAATTTGGAGTGCTAGCTGTAGAAAATTCTAATCTATTTTGCTTTTGCTGAGGTGGCCTGTTAACACTACTACCCTTAGAATCATCAAACCTTCCCCTTTTGGATGGACCTCCAAAATTTGCTCTAGGCTATTGGAATTTCTTTTCATTTCGACTAGCTTCTTCTTTATCATGTCGTTCCTAAGTACAAGCAGAAGACACTAACTTACAAAAGTTCTCATATTGCAAGATCGCCACATTCTTCCTAATGGAATCATTTAAACCATCTTCAAATTTCCTACACTTGTCTTTATCCTCTTTAATAATACCTCCAGCATAACGAGAGAGCCTTAGAAACTTCTGTTGGTACTCAATAATAGACATGCCTCGTTGCCTTAAGTTCAAAAACTCCTTTCTCTTTGCATCACAATAAGCAGGTGGGATATACTTCATACAAAATTCCCTAAGAAAATCATCCTAAGTAAGAACAGGAGGTTTTACCTTTTCATTTGGAACACTTACCCGCCAATCATAATCCTCCTTTTGTAATAGTGAAATAGCATACTTATATTTGGCAACATATGAACATTTTAACTGCTCAAATACCTTCTTCATGCACTCCAGCCATTTTCAGCATCCGTGGGATCAACGGTGCCTTCAAACTCCACAGAACCCGTTTTCCTTATTTTCTCAAAGTCAATCCCGTTGGGATCACGCATCTCTTCAGCCATGTGGTGGAAGAATTCAACCATTTGTTGAAAAGAAGGATCCATGGCTTGAGTACCACAACTCATGTAAGGATGTGAACCAACTCTTACACCCTGATGGTTTCCCACTTCAGACCCACTAGTGTGGGGATTAAATTGATCCGAGAAAGGTTCTCCAACCTCTTCTAGTGCATGAGGTTAGAAAACAGAGATACCCGAACCTTCACGAGCAACTTTCATAGGTTGGTCAGCAGAAGAGACGATAACTTAATTCCTTCAAAAGGAAAGATCACATTGCATTATGGACATGTACATGATGCATGTGCACTCTACATACGATAAAAATATTATAAACCATATAAGTCAACAAATAATCCAAATAAAACCTTTTTCGAAAACAAACAAGTATACAAATAATTCACAGCAAAAGTCCTAGAACCACAAATCTAGGCTCTGATACCAAACTTGTAACGACCCTTCAGAAATAACATAAGCCAATATTTCACGAGATTTTATGCATATATCGTCCTCACACTTGTAAAAATGATATAAAAAGAATATTACTAACTTTTCGAGTACCCAAACTAAGTGGTTCATGATTCATACAATCATTCAAAACGAGTAGTAATTTAATATATTACAAGACTTGGTCTTACGCACCCCAAATGAACAAAACATGTAGCCATACTTATATTACAAACCATGGTGACAAGATCCGATTAGCCCTCAAATTACATGCAAATATACAACACATAGATCATCTATAAGCCCAAAGTTTATACAAAATATAGATGCCTATATGCACATGTGATATTCCTTAAGGCTCTCAAAATTTCCATCTCCAATGGCCAACTTCATGCCTCCTCTCGATTATTCCCTATGATAGAAACAACTATTGCTAAGCATATAGCTTAGTGGTGTAAAAACAATAGGTTTAGAGCCCTCAAAATTCACCAAGCTACCTTTCTCAATTCATGAGCAGCATAATTAAAACATAATAAATAAATCTAGTAACAATATATAAAGAATATCAAGTTCGATATTTAATGAACCAAATGTCAAGAGCACTCATAGTACCATTTTCCAAGAGATTCAATAACAATGCTCGCCCAATATATACATCATGTCATCAAACCAAGCACAAGCAAGTATCAAGAAGGGTCGGCGTCCTGTATCAAGATGGGTCAAAGCCCAATAATCAAGAGATCCAAGAAGCATATTAAAAATGGCTTTCTGGGTCATACTTAAAATAGATAACTTCCATTCTTAAGACGGACTAAAAATCCAGAGTCAAGATGGCAAATGATCTGAATCAAGAGGCATACCAATAGTGAGAAAGTCACAGCCATAAGAAGGATAAGGTCCCAACAAGAGAGTCAAGTGATCAGACAATCTATATAAATGGGTGAGTTACACAAGCGTCATACCAACATGACAATGCAAAGTGACAAGAGATAACCAAGGTACCAAGATCAACTTTTAAATATACCAGCAGTTAAAAAAGTGTAAGTACAAGTTTATACATAAACCCTTTATCATAGAAACAGTCCAACACAACTTCGCGAGTTCAAACCGTAGACCAATCAATGTATCAAGGTCCTCAACTTGTTCACGAGTATATACAACCTTAAAAATACAATTAAATAACTTCTTTAATTCCTAGTATATCAATAATGTCGAAGTAGAACAGGATCATAATCACAAGTAAGCTTAGCCTGTACAATTACAACTATGCTCCCAAAACAGTGATTCTGGCCAGCCTAGTAGCTCATGTTGCAACTTAGATTTGAAAAGGAAAACATCAAAACTAGACTCTATAACCTTCATGAAAGATGTAGGTACTTCTCTTAAGGTTGCAAACAAACATATATCACCGCAAAACCTATTTTGTACAAAAACGTATCATCAATAGACTAATAATTGTTCATACAGGATTTCTAAACCCGAAATCAGGATAGAACTTGTCTTATGTTGCGTCCCATATTTCGAATCCATAAAAGCTAAATTAGAGTTTTACATAAACATTAGAGATGTAGATATACATATTAGCTTTCCAAATCATATTTATTCACCCAAAAATGAATTTTAGAGAACGAGATATTCTAAAAGTAATACACACTACTCAGCTACAAAACAGATTTCGACTACTTACCAAAGAACAGTGTGTGCCTCGAATTCCAGCCAAAGGACCAAGTTTTTCTTTTGTGATTTTGAAGAACAAATGCTTAGATAATGCTCTAAGGTTCTTAGACTTCAAGGGAAATGAAATTCACTAGAGGAGGGGTCAAAATATAGTCTTAAGAGTGATGTTTATCCAAAGTGCACTGTTGTTCCTCAAGGGCTACCCAAATAATTTTGTGTGCTGCCTACATATACCTTTATATATATCTCCTTCACCTCCTTCTAAAATTATACATAATTCTAATTAAACTATTACATAAATACCCCAATCAAATCTCATTAATTACGATACAATTTATGTTGAGCAACCTAGCAATTTTCATAAAATTTTAAGTTCCCAAAATGAGAGTAAAACATATTATAGTAATTAAGCAACGGTAAATCAACATGCGACTCTTGTTAGCATTTAGGGGTGTTACCCGTCTAGATAGCATCATTAATTTCAGCCCCATCTCCAAGCTTGAGCATAGCTTCCTCTTCCAATCTAGACAAAAGGTCGGCAACATGATTCTCTATCTCCTTTCTATCTTTCACCTCAAAATTGAGCTCTTGTAGCAAAAATATCCATATAATCAACCTTGGTTTTGCATCCTTTTTAGCCATCAGATGCCTTATTACAGAATTGTCAGTATGCACTATGACCTTAGTACCAAGCAAGTAGGATCAAAATTTTTGAATGCGAAAACTACAGCAAAGAATTTTGGTTCAATCACCGTATAGTTCTTTTGAGCCACATTTAGAGTTTTGCTGGCATAGAAAATAGGATGTAAAATCTTCTCTTGCCTCTGTCCCAATACCACACCAAGTGCCACTCCACTCGCATCACATATCACTTCAAAAGGTTGTGCAATCTGGTTAAATAATGATAGCTTCGAAAACTAGCTTTTCTTTAAACTCTCCAAATGCTCACAGAAAAGCATCATCAAAATCAAACTTACACTCCTTTTGGAGCAATTTGCACAATGGGTGTGTAATTTTGGAGAAATCCTTGATAAACCTTCTATAAAAGCATGCATAACAAAAATAACTTCTAACACCTTTAATAGAGATAGGTGGTGGAAGCTTTTTTATTACCTCCACTTTAGCTTTGACAACCTCAATACCCTTCTTATAAATCCAATGACCCAGAATGATCCCCTCTTTCACCATGAAGTGGCACTTTTCCCAATTAAGCAGAAGATTGCACTCTTCACTGTATTTCACCTCGGCCAAATGCATCAGACAACCATCAAATGAGTCACCTACCACAAAGAAATCATCCATAAATACCTCAATAGTTTCCTCCATTATATTTGAAAATTTCGACATCATGCAACGCTGGAAGACCATTTGAGCATTACACAACCCAAATAACATTCATTTGAAGGAAAAAGTCCCATAAGGGAAAGTAAAGGTGTCTTTCTCTTGGTCTTTCAGAGCTATGGAGATCTGATTGTAACTCGAATACCCATCAAGAAAGCAATACCAACCCTTACCAATAAGGTAATCCAACAATTGATCCGTGAACGGCATAGGAAAGTGATTATTTTCTGTCAAAGCATTCAATTTCTAGTAGTCCATGCATACTCTCCATCCAATCACTGGCCGCAACAGAACAAGCTCGTTTTTCGCATTACGAACCATAATAATCGCCCATTTCTTAGGAACACACTGAACAGGACAAGCTCAACTACTATCTACAATGGGATATATGACTCCAGCAGCCAACCATTTGATGATTTCCTTTTTCACTACCTATTGCTTAGGTGGAATTAGTCTCCTTTGGTGCTCGATGCTAGGCTTTTTGTCCGGCAAGAGTTCGATTTTATGAGAACAAATGCCAGGAGGAATCCCAATAATGTCTGCGATAGTCTATCCAATTGCCCTCTTAAACCTCTTCAACACAGAAACCAATGCCTCAACTTGTACCTTACTCAAATCGAACACAATGATGACAGGTAAAGTACCATCACTCCCTAAGAATACATACCTCAAATGCGATGGTAGAGCCTTGAGCTCCAATTTTGGAGCCTCTTCAACAGACGATTTTGCAGGTGGAGAGTTGTGATTCTTCATATCTAGATCCAATTTTTTTGTTTTGGAACATAATTTGAACCTATAAAGTACGAAAACTAATTCATCATAGTATTCAATACAATCACCCTCAAAATTTATCATTATCGCCGCCTGTGCATCAATACCCAACCTCTCTTCAATAGACACATCAGAACCTTGCTCCACAACTTGATTCACTACAAATACTTACTTGAGATAGCTTTCCTGCTTCATAGACCTATAGATGTTGAATACTACTTCTTCATTATTCAATCAAAACTTCATATGCCATCTTTGTATATAGATCAAGGCATGCGCAGTAGCATGGAATGGTCTCCCTGGGATGATCGGAACCTCAAAATCAACCTTACAATCAAGTATCACCAAATCCATCGGTAAAATAAATGACTCCACTTTCACAAGTTCATCTTGGAGAAAACCAATGGGCTTCTTCACAGTTCTATCGGCCATGAGTAATCGCATCATATTCGGTTTTGGAGCCCCTAACCCCAATTTCTTGTAGATAGACAATGGAATCAAATTAATGCTAGCACCCAAATAACACAACACCTTCGCAAATTGTAATAACCCAATGGTACAAGGAATAGTGAAAGCACCAGGATCCTCTTTCTTCTACATAAGTGACGCAGTAGCAATAGCACTACAGTGTTGCAACCTCTCATCATTCTCAAAATCGATGGCCCTTTTTTTGGTCACCAAATCCTTTATAAACTTTGTATACCTAGGCATTTGCTCAAAAGCCTCTATCGACAGAACATTGATGGAAAGTTGTTTCAACATAGTAATGAACCTGCGATATTTTTCTTCTATAGTTTTCTTCATCAATCTCTATGGGAATGGAAGTGGAGGTTTAGGCATGGGAACAATATTTTAGGTCACCTCAACTTCCTTCTCTGTAGCATTGTTTGACTCTCCAATAACCTCGATCTCATCATCATCTTTTTCGACCATAATTTCAACCTCGAACGGCATAGGGGGATCAATAGTTTGTGTACCTCCTCGAGTAGTGACTGTCATACAATGCCCAACATTCTTCAGATTATGGATGGTGTTTCTAGGAAGTGTGCCAGGCTAATGTGGGTTTACTGTAGTCGACAACTAATTTATCTGCTGCTCAAGTTACTTAATCGACACTGCATGGGCATCAACTTTTTGATCGATTCTAGACAAGTCATTTTTCATCTCTTTCACATTGTCATTAATCACATCAAACCACTTCATCATCTTCTGCATCATATCCTCAATGCGTGACATACTACCCCCCCCCCCAACTTCTTAATTGCAAAATTCCTGATTTGAATGTGGAACATAATGCCCAATTCTCTCGTTTCTATTGCCATAGTTGTTTCGATTGTAGTTGTTGTCGCGATTGTATTTTCCATCCCAAAAATAGTTACCCTCTCGATTATAGTTATAATTTTTTCAACCTTGGTTTCCTTGACCTTGGCACCAATTATTCGAATTAGAACCTTGGAGGTTGGCTCGAAAACCCCCCGTTTGATCACTCACCAAGTAAGCATCCTCCTCATAGTAGCATTTATCAACTGGTGGTGGTGGATTTCTAGTCAAGTAGTTTACCTTATTTACCTTTTCTGCATCTTCACTCATATGATTTAACACCGACCCAAGTTCTATTCTCATATGAGCCATCTCCTCACAAATGTCATGAGCAAATTGACTAGGAACAGCTTGAACTGCAAATGTGCTTCTTCTAGTGTCTGACTTTCTAGTACTTCCTGTTTTATTATTTCGAGAAATCATATCCAGTTTCTTAGCGATCTTCTCAAAAGTACACTCACCATATGATCCTTCAGCAATTGTATCAAGCACATCCTTCCTATTGTCATCCCGACCTTTGTAGAAATACTCCTACAGTGACTCATCATCAATGCGGTGATTTGGAACACTTCTTATGAATGCAGTGAACCTATCCCACGAACTGCTCACAGATTCTCCAGTTAGTGCTACAAAGTTGTTTAGTTTGTCCTTGTGATTCAGCTTCTTGGACAAAAGAAAAGACTTTGCCATGAACAATTTGTGCAATTAGTCCCATGTATGAATCCAGTTGTAAGGAAGCTCAGAAAACCATACCGCAACATCTCCGGTCAATGATATAAGGAAGAATCTCAACCCTATAACATTCATGTCCAACTCTGATCGTCCCACACAACTCTTGCAAACACTCCTCAACTTGGCCATGTGCCCATGCAGATCTTCCAAAGCCATACCAGAAAACAACTCCCTTGTTGTAAGCATCTGAATCAGACTGCAGGTCACCAAAAATGTATGTCCTATCGGTGGAGGAGGGAGAAAAATAGTTCCTTCTGATTCAATGATATTGAAGTTGACACTGTAATTGCCACACAATCTTGGTTCTGATGGATTCTGCACCCTTAATGCATCGCCAAGTAAATTATTGCCAGAACCTGAGCATTCTCATTACTAACAACTTCTGCAAGCTCCTCTATGATTGGATTATTTTGTACCCCTTTATTATTCATCCTTCTCAAAGTTTTGCTCAACTCTGGATCATATGGGGTCAATGGTTCTCCTAGACTCCGTGTACTTGGCATATACTAGAGTAGAAACCCAAAGAAAACAAAAACAAAAGAAAACATAAAATTAGGAAATAATTGAGTAAATTTCAATAATGTAGTTAAGCTTAATCTAAAAGCCTTATTCCCCGGCAGTGGTGCTAAAATTTGATATGCTCAAATTACACCTCCCTAAAGAGGTATATGCAATCATTGTCAAAAAAAGAACCCAACTTGTAGGTTGGGGTCGATCCCACACAAAATATGGTTCAGACTTAACTCGCTATTATATTCGTTTAATCAACTTATTTTTGAGATAAGTAAATAAAGGGGGGGATTTGTGAAACAAATATTGTTGTTGAAGTAACAAGTGAGCAAGATTCAAACTTTGAGTTATCAATATGAGAAATCAACTAGGGTGTATGTGTTCCCCATAAGCTCATAATATGGTAATCCAAATAATAGCAATTCTTTCCTAGTGTTTTACATGCGAAGTGGGTAAGATAGGTATCCCTAAGTGATTGGTCCTCCAAGTAGGGAATTTCACCTGCACCTTGGTCCGGCTACATGTGTATAATTTACTTACCCTAACCTTTACCTCAGATTAGACATCACATCAATGTATGGCTTAGTTTGCACCCTCGCACCAATTGACATTAGTCTATTAGATATTATCACTGCAAATCTCTTTTGATAATTCTTTTCTTATTAAATACCTCATTGGTCTGGCAAGTAGCAACAAGGCGAGTTCTAACACGTGCACTCATTAAAAAGACTTCTAAGCAAAAGAATTACCAATGCATGCATCAACACTATTCAATAATTACATAGTTATGATTCATACATTGTTAATTGCTCATGGTTACCACAACCCTAGTTGTGGATTTAGCTACTCATTCTTGAAAGAACACAATTCATGTTTTGATAATAA
This sequence comes from Solanum bulbocastanum, assembly GCA_037074985.1. NCBI lineage: Eukaryota > Viridiplantae > Streptophyta > Magnoliopsida > Solanales > Solanaceae > Solanum > Solanum bulbocastanum. Next base: position 14,975,567 of record CM073602.1, on the reverse strand, counting down.
GAATTAATGAACTTACGTTTGGAATAGAGGAAACCCGATATCTCAAACTGAATTTCAAAAAATAAATCTTATAAATTGAAATCCGTAAATCAAATTTCCAAAGTTTGCAAGTTAATTCCCAAGAAAAAATCAAGAACTAAAAGTAAACAATAATGTCTAACCCCCAAAAACAAGGTTTACATACCCTATTTATAGAAAAACATGTCCTAAACAAAAAGGAAACAAAATAAGGAAATAAACTTCTGGGACGCGACTTTGATCGACAACTCGACCTATGGACCATGGGTCGACCTACAGTCTGTAGGTCCCCTAACTTAACACTTAGAACTTTTTAGAAGAGGCTGGAACCTTCGACTCCCAATAAATCAATGACGACCATGCAGGACGGACTGTAAGTGGACCTACAGTTTGTGGGTCCTCTTCTATGGATCCACACTTAGGTCGACCTGTAGGTCGGATGTACAGGACTACCCGTAGGTCAACCTACGGTCCGTTGATTGCTTTTTATTTCCACACTTGGTCAAACTTCCATGATGCTCCTATCTACGCCTACCCATGATGGACCGCCAAATCCGTAGGTTACTCCGTGGGTGGCTATTTCTGCAGAGTTTCAGTTGTCACCTCACTCAACCACGTCAAAGCCTATTTCTTGCAAACATAACATAGAAAACATTATTTCAATACAAAATGGCCCTAGACACACACAACTCTTAAGTGAAATATATCAAAAATATCATAAACTCATGGTATATCATTAATGATCATGGGAGTGACGCCACTAGAAAGGGGGAATTAGCCACTTACCAACTTAAGGGTGTTGTTCAAGTTTGGTTCAACTAATGTGACAAATATAGGGTGGTTGATGGGGGTCCTCTTGATTGGGAAAAGTTTAAGGTTGCTTTCCTTGACATGATCTTTCTTCTTAAGATGAGGGATGAAAATTTACTTGAGTTCATTAAAATTCGTCAATGAAATATGAGTGTGAAGGCATATGTCTTGAAGTTCACGCAATTGTCTAGATATGCTCTTACTATGGTTGTCGATCTTAGGGGCAAGGATGAGAATGTTTGTTTTAGGAGTGTCTGAGATGGTAGTTAAGAAATGTCATACCTTCATGCTTATCAATGAAATAACCATTTCTCGTCTAATGATTCATGCTCAACAAATCGGAGAGAAGAAATTTAAGGAAAAGTCTAGGGAGGCAAAGAGGGTAAGGACCAGTGATGGTGACTTTTCACATTCAAGGTTCGATGGACATGGTTGTTCTACATTCCAACAAAGGATTTTTGGTCAAGGTTTCTCTAGAGCTCCTACTCCTAAGTTCAAAAAAGACACGGTGTCTAACCCTACACCTAAAGAAGGAAATTATGATGGAAATGGATCTTTGGCTCCCGCATTCCAGAAGTGTGGCAAGAGTTATATGGGAATATGCTTGATGGGTACAGATAATTGCTTTGGTTAACGGGGAGTAAGCTTCTCTTTCTTTCCAAACCTCATTTCACCCTTCATGGGTGAAGTTTTCATGTACATCAAACCATCAACATTAAATTCAAGCTCTCTTCTTCTAGCATGACATACAACTTTTGTCGACTTTGAACCGTTTTCAAACATTCGCAAATAAGTCAAACCTTTTCCACAGCCAATTGCCCCAACTTAGGACCTATCAAAGCAATCTCACCAACCTATAGGAGACCTACACCTCCTACCCTAAAGAGCCTCAAAAGTATCATCCCAATGCTAGAATCATCATCATCATCATCATTATTATTATTATTATTATTATTATTATTATTATTATTATTATTATTATTATTATTATTATTATTATTATTATTATTATTATTATTATTATTATTATTATTATTATTATTATTATTATTATAAGAAAACTCAATCAAAGGGAAGTGATCATCCAAATTTCCCTAGAGGTTAATTCCACAAGCTCTTAACATATCTTCTAAGGTTTGGATGGTACGCTCGGCTTGTCCATCACTTTGAGGGTGGAAAGTCGTGCTAAGTTTCACTTGAGTACGAAGACCCATTTGAAACTGAGATGTAAACTAAGTACAACGATCAGAGATAATAGATAAGGGCACTCCACGCAATCTTACCATCTCCTTAATATAAAACTTGGCATACTCTCCCGCGAAAAATAAAGTCTTAATGGGAACAAAGTTAGTCGATTTCATCATCTGGTCCACAATAACTCAAATTGAATAAACTAATGACGAGTGTGGGGTAAACCTATAATGAAGTCTATATTCAAATTTTCCCACTTCCATGTTGTCATGACCCAGAGGTATACCTTAGAAATAACACGGCGTAGTTGACCCCAAAGGGTTCTCATACAAGCCCTTAGCATTTCATAAACATAGGTAATAGAAAAATAAGGGAAAATTTAAAACTTTTTACATTCCATGTCATTTTCATAAAAGCAAGCAAAAGTCTTTCTATACTTTGCCTCAAACCATCTAATACAACTTATAGAATAAACTCTTAGGACACAACCCATACAAAAGTCTCAAAAAGATGAAATAAAGACATAAAGGAAATGGTGGATGTTGTCCTCAGAGCTATGAGGACTCACAAAGATCTTCAACTCCTTAGCACCTGAAGAACCCTAGCTTCAAGATAGCACTCAAGTCTTGAAACCCTACACTTGATTAGAATGTAGGCAAAGTATGCATTCTAATACATAAACCATAAGCATAAGAGACAATATCATAATCATAATAAGTAAAGTCTCCAATATAAGCATCATACAAGCATAATTTGACTCTTAGTCATCTATGCAATAAAAGCACCATTCTCAAGTAACCTCAAAAGCATACATGTGTAAAGCATGAACAGCATCCCATAATGCCACCCAAGCCAAGTATCCCTTTTTGGTCATCTTAATCATAGTCTATATACATGGTCTAGTCTTTAAGATTTTCTACCATAAGGGCACCATACTCCTAAGTAACCTCAAAGCACACTTGTGCAATGCATGAAAGTCATCCCATAATACCCTCCACACTATGCATAACCTTTAAGTTATCCTAGTCATATTTTCCCTCCTTTGGTCTCATTCTTAGCTTACTTCATGTAGAGAAGGGAACTATCACCTTTATTCAATCACATCTTGGAAGGCATCTAAAAAATCCCATCTAAGTATAACTCATGTAAGACAACACTCATAAGGCAACCATAAGTCAAACTTGTGCAATGCATGAGTGGCATCCCATACTACCCGTCATACTAAGTACCTCTTTAGGTCATCATACTCATGTTCCTTAATTAGGGACTAGTCCTTTTTTAAAAGCATAGGAACACTAGGATACATTTTACTAAGTCAATCTTAGTTCCTCATTGGTTTGAACCCTAAGAGATACTATACTAGGTACATCTTAGTTCATCATGTTGGAACTCTAGGAGATGCTACATTAAGCATAATCTTAGTTCACCTTTATGTCCTCATTCTAATGCTTCTTGGGTTGAAACCTAGTTCCTTTCTTTAGACCTTAGAACACTATTAGGTACTACTTTAAGTACATCTAATTTCATTATTAGGTTGAACCCTATGAGATACTTCTTTTAGCATGTATAGGTTCATTATTAACATGGACCATATGAGATACTACCTAAAGTATGTCTAAGTCCATTTATACTTAGGAACACTATGAGCTACTGCACTAAGCCTATCTTAGTTCCTTATTACCTCGAACCCTAGGATATACTACATTACGTACATCTTAATTCATCAAGCTTGAACTCTATGAAATGCTACCTAAAGCATAATCTTAGTTCATTAAGTTTGATCTCTAGGAGATGCTCCTTCAAGCACAATCTTAGACCATTACTTGTATTGGACTCTAGGAAATTCTACATTACGAATAATCTTTGCCCATGAGGTTTGAACTCTTGGAGATGCTACATTGAGCACAATCTTAGCTTATTACTAATCTTGTTTAATTGGGATATATCCTTAACCGACATGAGAACATATTATCTATCACATGATCTCTCAAGGTGTTACCCACACCACCAAGGGTTGGTCCACTTGCCTAAGGTAGAACCGGGTTGTTAGCTTAGTTGGATCCACTACCTAACTTTCCTATGGGGCATGTAGTTATGGGATACGGAGATTGCTACTAGAAACCTAAAACTCCTCTACGTGAATTCTTACATCTCATGAGACAAACTTTGGGAAATTCGGACTCTTCTAGGTAATAGTTCCCATGTTGGAAACCCAATGGGAACCTCTATAGAAGCCCAAACTCCATTAGGTGTGAACTTCCATCTCATTTCAATAACCACTCGGTATTAGGCCTTAATCCCACAAGATAATCATTAAGTCTCTACTTTGACTCAATTTTTTGGAAAGATGTCCTTGACAACAAATCCATGACAATAGCTCATTTAGACCATGTGTGAGCAAGTATCACCATCCATGACCTAGGTATAAAGGCTCTATTGCCTTAGGTTCAATTAGGTAAGAGAAGCCCTTCATTCCTAGAACCATTACTATATGAGAAGTCTATCATGTTAAGTTCATCTTCATGCCTAACAGCATGTCTAGAACTTTTACATTAGACAAGGATATCATCATGACTTAACAGATTCTATCACTTCCTACCATCTATGACTCATAAGGTGAATTAGGTAGGTAAAGATCTTTCATCACAATTCTATTCAGTGGCCATGTATTTACATGTAGATTTTACTCTCAAAGCCTTAGCATCTATACTTAATCACATTAGCTTTACTCTAAAGCCCTGGTGATCAATATTCACAACTATGAGTCTTCATTCTCAATAACTCTTCATCATAGAAACATATTATGAACCTAGATTACAAGGCATTTAATCATATTCTTCATTACTAGGTGATTCTTGCCACAATTCATCCTAAATGTTCATATCCAACTTTACCAATCAAGATGAATCATATTCAATGAGGTCTAGTTCAATTCATGTCTAGGTATTCCTAATCTTGAACAATTACTACACATGACATTGATTTAAGAAGATTACCTATGCACCTTCAATTTCACCTCTAATGGCATAAACCCACAAATATCACATTCATCAATTCATACTAGGGTTTACCATACCAATGACATAAATTCATCATAAAACCATAATTCATTGTTAATACAATCCTAATTAGGTATTATCCACTAGATTGGAATCATACCTAAACCCTACCTACAATGTAAGAAGAACCCTAACTAGAATTGGATTTTTGACTTCATAATTGGGGGAAAACCTAGGGGGCTCTATGGATGAAAGAACCCATAGATGATTAAGCTAACATACCTCAATTCATAGCCCTAAACCCAGCTTGAAACAATGGAGGAAATCTGCCTCTCTTCCTTTTCTAATTCTTCTTCTTTTCACCACTTCTACAGAAAGAATTATTTGAGAGAATTTTGGGGTTCTTTGATGAATGAGTTAATGACTTAGTTTATGGGCCTATTAAGCTTATATAGGTGGTTAAATAACTAACTAACCGACCTCTATTAACCCCTAATTAATTACTTAATTAATTCCCAAACCCCCAACTTAAAACTAAAACTTAAAAACTGTCTTTACCTACGAAACACCCACCCATAGACCATGGGTGGGTCCACGAGGCATACTGGCAAGTCGTGGATGGTTCAGAGACTTGTGGAGGAGTAGGGGAGGTCTAGCCTCGACCCAAGATCCCCATATATGTGGCTTGGGTCCACCCGCGGCTCATTGGTGCCCATCCATAGGTGATGCTGTTTTTTGACAGCTTTTGGGATGTTTTTAAGGGTCCTTCTCAAGGACCCCTTGGGTGGTCCTTGGGGGGGTTGTACCTTAACACCCTAACCCTTAGACCTCCATACTAAGTTTGGGAATAATTTTTATGACTTTTAATCCTCATATCACACTCCAAAACTCTTAGGAAAAGCTCTAGAACTCTCTAGTTCAACTTACTAGTTTCCGGGGTATTACATTATCTCCCCCTTGAGATCATTCGTCCTCGAATGACGATTCTAAATACTTGTGAAAGTCATAATTCTAGACTAGCAGCCCATCATTCATGCAATACATCTAAATGCATATAACCAAGGAAGAAACTTCATTTCCAAACTAAACATATTCAATGCAACACAAGGGAGTGGGAACTACATCTACCGACCCAAAATGCATGAAATTATTTTATTTACTCATTCTCAAGGAGGAACTAACATCTCCTCAATAAAACATGCTCATTATACACTCACGGAGTCTAAATGCAATTTACTCTAAAAAAGATTTTATTCAAGGAGGCGTCTTTCACTCCCAAAACTAAGGCATGCTCATAATTCATCTCATGAACTCTATATACAAATCTATTCCAATGCACTACAACATGAGAAAAACAATGCATATAAGTCATTTCTAACAAGACCTAATCATTTTCATGAACATGTATATAAGGAAATCATGGTAACAAATAATCAACCAATAACCCTACTAGATAGGCGCACTATCTACCCTTTGGGACTAAGCCTACCCAAACTCTTCTAAACATCATTCATACTAAAGACAACTTCAAAGTCTAGCATATCAAGCCACAAGAGACCAAACAATATTGGAATCAAATAAATCTTGAAAACATATTGGTAGCCACATAGAAGGCCACTCTTGATCACCACTAGTTTGGAGAACTTAGCACCTATGCTTACTAGGGAATAATGGAATCTGGGCCCCTAAAAGAATCTTGCTTGGCCTCCCTTCCTTTAGCCCTAAGGATTTGACAATCTCTCTTCTTGTGACCCTCATTACCACAACCATAGCACCCCTTCTTTCTGGCTAGACACTCGCCATAATGCTTTTTTCCACACTTGGAGGAAGTAGGCTTAAGCAACACGGATTTACTATTACTCCCTCTTTGGGGCTTAGGTTTAGAGACCCTCTCTTGGTTTGAAAGTTATTATTGGGTCTTAGGTTGACCATATTCATCGAATCTAGCATTGGAGAAATCCCCATCACCAATTCGTTGTCTCTTCACTTCCCTATTTTTCTTCCTAAGTTTTGTCTCCTCAACTTGTTGAGCATACAACATTAGACGTGAGATATCCACATTATCATGGAGCATTGCCGCACGACATTTTCTTCAATCAATTTGGACACACCCATCAAAGACTAACTCATCTCATCCCTTAGATTAGACACCAAAGACGGAGCATACTTGGACAACTTAGTGAATTTTAGAGAATATTCTTGCACACTCATACCTCCTTGACTAAGGTCGATAAATTCTTCTACCTTAACTTCCCTTATCTCTCAGAGAAAGAACCTATCAAGAAATGCTTTCTTGAACACCCAATCTATGGGACCCGCCTCTACCGGCCTATTCTCTTCCATTGAATATACCATACTTGGGCCACATCTTTCAATTGGTAAGCGGCTAGCTTTGATTTCTCTATAGAAGTCACCCCAATGGCATCGATTATCTTGTAAACCTCTTCCACAAACTCTTGAGGATCTTCACCCACTTTGGAACCAAAAAATATAGGAGGGTTCATTCTTGTAAGGTCTCTCAACCTTGAAGCCACGATGCTCACATTAGGATTTTCATGAGTTCTAGTATCCCTATTGCTTTGGGACGTCATTGCTTGAGTCAATATTTGGAGAGCCGACCTTATTTCCACATTTTTCATAGCCCCCTCATCATTAGAAGCTAAAGGAACTTGAGGACCTTGGGGACCTTGGGGAGGAACCTGTTTCTCCTCATTGCAATCCTCACCTCTCCTAGCATTTTCCCTTGTATTAGCCATATAGTCAAAACAATGGGCACGGATTAGAAGAAGGGCCTACTAAAGAAAAATCCAATGGCAATACTTAGAGAATGAAGAAGTGAGATTTCCTAAACATCCAATAGCCTCCTATTCATAAATGTGGCATACTTCACATTTATGAACAAAACTTTACTAGATGTGGTTTAAGACATTCCTAGAACCATTCTAAACCTTGCGCTCTGATTACCAAGTTTGTCACGACCCAGGGGTATTCCCTAAAAGTAACACGGCGTACTTGACCACGAAGGGGCTCATACAAGCCCTTAGCATATCATAAACATAGGTAATAGAAAAATAAGGGAAATCGAAGTTATTTTCAGAAAATCAAGCGGAAGTCTTTCTATACTTTTTATCAAACCATCTAACACAAATTTTAGAATAAACTCTTGGGAAACAGCCCATACAAAAGTCTCAAAAACATGAAATAACGATCTAAAGGAAATTATAGGTGTTGTTCTCGAAGCTATGAGGACTCACCAAGATCTTCAACTCCTTAAATCCTCAGCAAACCTAGATTCAAGATAACATTCAAGTCTCCAAACCCTATAATTGATTAGAATGTAGGCAAAGTATGTGTTAGTACAAAGTGTACTAAAATGTTAGCTAGCATAATCACAAGAGCATAAGACAAGGGTTAGTCAATATAAGACATAATCCAAACTCATATGAAATACATTATGAATCATATATCATAAGCATAAGAGACAATATCATAATAATAATAATAATAATAATAAACAAAGTCTCTAATATAAGCATCATATAAGCATAATTTGATTCTTAGTCATCTATACCATAATAGCTCCATTCTCAAGTAACCTCAAAAGCATACATTTGCAAAGCATGAATAGCATCCCACAATACCACCCAAGCCAAGTATCACTTTTTGGTTATCTTAATCATATTCTATATGCATGGTCAAGTCTTTAAGATTTTCTACCATAAGGGCACCATACTCCTAAGTAACCTCAAAGAACACATGTGCAATACATGAAAGGAATCCCATAATACCCTCCACACTAAGCATAACCTTTAAGTCATCCTAATCATAATTACCCTCCTTTGGTGTCATTCTTAGCTTACTTCATGTAGACAAGGGAGCTATCACCATTAATCAATCACATCTTGGAAAACATCTATAGCACAATCCCATCTAAGCATAACTCATGTAAGACAACACTCATAAGGCAACCTTAAGTCATCCTTGTTCAATGCATGAGGGTAATCCCATACTACCCCTCATACTAACTACTTCTTTAGGTCTTCATACCCATGTTCCTTAATTAAGGTCTATCCCTTTCTTGAAAGCATAGGAACACAAGGAGACATTTTACTAAATCTGTCTTAGTTCCTCATTGTTTTAAACCCTAAGAGATACTATACTGGGTACATCTTAGTTCATCATGTTGGAACTCTAGGAGATGCTACATTAAGCATAATCTTAGCTCACCTTTGGTCCTCATTCTAATGCTTCTTGGGTTGGAACCTGGTGCCTCTCTTTAGACCTTAGAACGCTATGAGGTACTACCTTAAGCACATATAAGTTGATTATTAGGTTGAACCCTATGAGATACTTCTTTTAGCATGTGTATGTTCATTATTAACATGGACCCTATGAGATACTACCTTAAGTATGTATAAGCCCATTTATACTTAGGTACCTATCTTAGTTCCTTAGTACCTCAAACTCAACGATATACTACATTAAGTACATGAAAATGCTACTTAAAGCATAACCTTGGTACATTAATTTTGACCTCTAGGAGATGCTCTTTCAAGCACCATCTTAGACCATTACTTGTATTGGATTCTAGGAGATGCTACATTACGCTTAATCTTAGCCTACGAAGTTTAAACTCTTGGAGATGTTACATTGAGCACAATCTTAGTCCATTACTAATATTGTTTAATTGGGATATACCCTTAACCGACATGAGAACATATTAGCTATCACATGATCTCTCAAGGTGTTGCCTACACCATTAAGGATTGGTCCACTTGCCAAAGGTAGAACCGGGTTTTTAGCTTTGTTGGATCCACTAGCTAACTTTCCTACGGGGCACACAATTATGGGATACGGAGATTGCTACTAGAAACCCAAAACTTCTCTAGGTGAAGGCTTCCATCTCATGAGACACACTTTGGGAAATCCAGACTCTTCTAGGTGAGAGATCCCATTTTGGAGGCCCAAACCCAATTAGGTGGGAACCTCCATAGAAGTCTAAACTCAACTAGGTGGGAACTTCCATCTCATTTCAATATCCACTCGTTGCTAGTCCTTAATCCCACAAGATAATCATTAATTCTCTACTTTGACTCAAGTTTATGGAAAGATGTCGTTGACAACCAATCCATGCTAATACCTCTTTTGACCATGTGTGAGAAACTGTCACCATCCATGACCTAGGTATAAAGGCTCTATAGCCTTAGGTTCAATTAGGTAAGAGAAGCCCTTCAATCCTTTGAACCTTCAGTTTGACCTGTAATGGCATAAACCCCCAAATATCACATTAATCAATTTAGACTAGGGTTTACCATATGAATTACATAAATTCATCATATAATCATAATTAAATTTTAATACAATCATAATTAAGTAGTATCAACTATATTGGAATCATACCTAAACCCTACCCACAATGTAAGAAGAACCCTAGATAGAACTAGGTTTTCAACTTCCTAATTGGGGGAAAACCTAGGGGGATTTATGGGTGGAAGAACACATATATGATTAAGGTAAACTATCTCAATTCATAGCCCTAAATCTAGCTTGAAACAATGGAGTAAATCTGCCCCTCTTCCTTTTCTTTTTCTTCGCCTTCTTCACTTCTAGAAAGAGAATTATTTGAGAGAATTTTGGGGTTCTTTGATGAATGAGTTCATGACTTAGTTTATTGGTCTATTTATATTGTATAGTTGGTTAAATAACTAACTAACCAACCTCCCTTAAGCCCTAATTAATTACTTATTTAATTCCCAAACCCCAAACATAAAAACTTTCCTGACCTATGAAACCCCAAACCATGAACCGTGGGTGGTTCCATGAGGCATATTGGCAAATTGTGGATTGTTTAGAGACTTGTGGAGGGGCAGGAGAGGTCCAGCCTCAACCCACGACCCCCACCTATGGGGCGTGGGTCCACCTTTGTGGGTGCCCATCCGTAGGTGATGCTGTTTTTTGACATCTTTTGGGCTGTTTTATGAGTCCTCCTCAAAGACCCCTTGGGTGGTCCTTGGGGGGGTCGTATCTTGATGGCCTAACCCTTAAACCTCCATACTAAGTTCGGGAATCATTTTTATGACTTTTAATACTCTTACCACACTCAAAAACTCTTACAAAAAGCTATAGAACTCTCTAGTTCAACATACTAGTTTCTAGGGTATTACACATGTAAGGATACAAATCTTTTGATCCAAACTGCCTAATTCTCAACTTTTACTTATTGATAATTTGAACATTTAGCCAAAAAATTATGCAATCCTTTATCACATTCAACTAATATACTTGCCGCAGATCATTGTACATCTTGGTGGCTTCCGACTGAATAGAATAGCGAGAACTATGAGCTTCAGTCAAAATCTAATTTTTCAATTCATCAACATTCAGAACATATCACTGACCTTAGTATCAAAGGACACCATCTCCCCCTTGGGAGGAAGCCTCAATGGCATTATCGAAAATCAACTTCTTCAAATCAAGATATTGCTTAGCCTTCACACATGATACGAAAGACGATTATGAACCATTATGAACAATTATACCACCTTCATTAGAATCAAGGAAGTGAACACCCAATCAAGCCAATATATGAACATCACGAACTAAATCCTTCTTATCATCTTGAACATGAGAAATACTACATATCAAAATTCGTCTAAGATCATCTGCTAGCACATTCGCTTTCCTGGGATGATATAGGATACTAATGTTATAAACCTTTAATAACTCAAGCCACCTCCTTTGGCAAAGATTTAAATCCTTTTGAGTGAACACATACATTAAGCTCTTATGGCTGGTAAATACATCTACATGAACACCATACAAGTAATGCCTTCAAATATTTAGAGTAAACACCACGGCCTCTAACTCCAAATCATGAGTCAGATAATTTTTTTTATGCACCTTTAGTTGCCTTGAAGCATAAGAGATAACTTTTTCATGTTGTATCAAGACACAACCGAGACCAATCCGTGAAGCATCACGAAGAACTTCAAAACCATCTAATACTTTTGGTAATGTCAACACAAGGGCTGAAGTAAGTCTGTCTTTCAACTCTTGGAAACTCTTCTCTAAAGCTTATGACCATAGAAATTTCACTCTCTTTTGAGTGAATGAAATCAAAGCCAAAGTAATGGAGGAAAACCCTTACACAAACATTTTATAATAACCATCAAAACCCAAGAAATTTTGTATGTCTGATGCGGACAAAGGTCTGGGCCCATTCTTAACCACCTCAATTTTTTTAGGATCAACTTGAATACCTCTGCCAAAGATAATATGGCTAAGGAAAGCCATATACCTCAACAAAAACTCACACTTACTATCTTAGCATACAATTTACGGTCCTTGAGAATTTGCAACACAATCCTCAAATTCTCAACGTACTCATCCTCACTCCATGAGTAAATCAAGATATCATCGATAAATATAATCACAAACATGTCAAGAGACTACTTAAATACCCTATTCATCAATTATAATACACCACTAGGGCATTGGAAAACTAAACGACATCACCAAAAACTCACAATGACACTACCGTGTTTGGAAGGTCATCTTTTGAAAGTCATTCTCCTTCACCTTCAATTGGTGATAACTCAACAAAAGATAAATCTTGGAAAATTAACTCGCTCTTTGGAGTTGATCAAAAAAATAATCAGTCCTTGGAATAGGATACTTACTCTTAATGTTAACCTTATATAATTTTCGATAGTCAATACACATTTGGAGAGAACTTCTTTCGAACAAACAACACTGGAGCACCCATGGAGATATATTCAAACAATTGAAACTCTTATCCAATAAATCTTTCAATTGGTCCTTTAACTACTTAAGTTTTTTTCAGGGCCATACAATAAGAAGGAATATAAATAGGTTGCTTATCTGGGATAAGACCAATAGCAAAGTCTATTTCCCTTTTGGGAGGAGGATCGAGAAGGTCATCGGGAAACACTTCTGGAAATTGATTTACAATTGGAATTGACTCAAGAGTAGGTCTTGGAATATACATCCCTAACCCGAATAAGATGATATATGCAACCCTTTGAGATCATTTTCCTAGCCTTTAGGTAGGATATAAATTGACCATTAAAAATAAAATTATCCTTTTGTCATGATATGATGGGTTCATTAGAAACGTTGAAAGTGGCCAATCCGTTACTACAATCAATGGAAGCATAACATGTATGAAGTCAATCCATCCTAAAAATGATATCGAAATCTAACATATCAAGCTCTATAACATCAACATGAGGGACTCTATGAGATATGAAAATAGGACAATTCCTATATACTATCTTAGAAATAGTAGAATCACCAACATAAATAGAAATATGAAAGCAGAAAGGGTTTTGGGACCAAAATCAATTCTCATGGTCACATAAGGAGTAAAAACTAAAAAAATAGCTCTCGAATCAAGTAAAACATAAACATCAAGGTGAAAAACTTTCAACATATCAATCACCAGATCTTGAGAGTCCTCGTGATCGTGTCAAGTTGGAAGAGCATAAAATTTGTTTTGCTTTGGAGCACTTGAACCAGAACCACTAAGTTGAGCTTGCCTACTATCATTACCCTTGCTAGCTTGCAATGGATAATCTTTCACTTTGTGACCACTCTTCCCACAACCAAAGCAACCATCCAAACCGGCCAAGCATTTACTAGCATGCTTCTTGCCACAGCTAGTGCAAGTAGATATAGAAGGCCCATTACCACGAACTCCTTGGGGCTTAGGGTTAGACACCCTATCCTTATTGAACATAGGAGTCGGAACAATAGAAGAACCTTGACCAGAAAACTTTTTATGAAATTTAGAAAACCCATATCCACCAGATCTAAAATGAAAAAAGTCACCATTACTGGTCCTTGCCCTCTTAAACTATCTTGCCCTTTCCTTGAGTTGTTCATCTTCAATTTGTTAGGCATGTATCATCTAACGGCAGATATCCATCTCCTTGATTAACATAGTGGTATAACACTCTTTCACAAACATTTCAAACATATGAAATACAAACTTACTCATCCTTACCCTAGTGTCGCTAACCATAGTGGGAGCATATTTTGTCAATTGAGTAAACTTCAAAGCATACTTCTTCACACTCAAATTTCCTTGATGGAGATTAATAAACTCAAGAACTTTTGTTTCTCTTATTTCAAGAGGAAAGAATCATCAAGAAAGCACCTTTAAATTTCTCCCAATCTAGAGCACCGCAACAACCACATTCTCTTTCTTCCATTAGTTGAACTAAACTTGAGTAATACCCTTGAGTTTGTATGCGGTCAATTTCACTTTCTCAACTATAGGCAATCCTATAGTATCCACTATCTTATAAACCTAATCAATAAAGTTTTGAGGATCCTTATCCACCTTCGACCCATGAAATAATGTAGGATTCATCCTAATGAAGTCCCTTATCCTTATTGCCTTCGTACCAATATTTGGGTTCACATGAGCAGTGGTCTCTCTATTGACTTGGGTCATGTAGCTTGAGCCAATACTTGGTAAAAGGCTTAGAATTCGATGTGAGTCACTTGCTCAGCCTAAGGGTCAACCAGAACATGAGGAACTCGGGATCCACATTTTAATTGCCTATGTTCCTTGTCAAGTAATATTTTCTAGAGGTTATATCCTGAAAACAATCTAACACAATTTAGGAAGGATGTATATAAAGATAGACTATATGTCATCACTTTAGAGTAATAAAAGAAGAGAAAGTTCCTTAATGTTTTGTTGCCTCTTATTCATAAATATGACGCGCTTCACAGTTCTGAGCAAGACTCTACTCAACGCGGCTTGTAAGATATCTTAGGATCTTTTCCTAAAACTTTATGATCTGAATACCAAGTTTGTTAGAAGAAAAAGTATACCCTAGATGTGAATGGAGGAAAGGACCTCAATAGGCCCTACACAACCCACTTGACATACATATAAATAATATAATAGACAAAAGTAGAGTATTTCATACATGAGAGAGTTTGACATAACTAGTAGAAGTCTAACATGGTCTCAACAAGAAAGTCTAAATTCAAAAGTAGTGATTGGGATGTAACTCATACACCATGTAAAAAATCTTAAAACTAAAAACATGAAAGAATGTAAGCATAGGTGACAAGGTCCTCAGAACATGAGGACTCACTAAGCCTTCAATCTACTAAGCAATCCACTTGCCGTTAATTGAAGGAGGAAGACCACCAGACCCTACATTAGTTCAACACTGTAGGTTCAAGTATGCATTAGTATATGTAATGTACAAAGTATGAGGGATATGCAATAAACTATGAAACATGATCACAAAGGGACATAATAAAAAAATAATATGCATAGTCAAGCTAAACATAGTAAAAACCTTTAAATAAGGAATCATAAATCATGAACATGGTCAATGCTTATTAAAACATAAGGAAATCTTTATAATAATCTTTAAGAACAAATTAGTTCATTTTAACGTATATTAGCTTTAACTGACATAAACCATGTGGGCTATAACATGGAATCCGATGTAACTCCAACACCAAGAAGGGAGAGTTTACTTTACAAGGTAGGAGTTTGTATCATATCATATGTTATATGTGTATCCACTAGATAGGTCATTTAAGACAATCCTACGGGTGCACATAGTTTGGAACTAGAAGTTGCTAATAGAGACTACCTTATTTGTTCCTCGACCTCAAAGTTATCTCGACGCTAAGTTAAATCCCAAAGGAATAGTCATATTCATAACATATCATCATCTATGCAGAAGCACTACTAAGTCACTTATCCAAGATAAAAACATCAAGGAGTAGCTCATTAAATCTTGAAGCAAGTATATGTCAGAAAACATTTCCCCAAACCATGATTTCTTAATATGTGAGAAAGTCCTTTCACAATTTTATTGATTCTAATTTAAATCAACCTAGATCATAAAACCTTTCTTTTGATAAATTTTATGTAGTCTTCATGAAAACATCATTAATAGATTAACCTTCTTTCGTAATTTCATCTCATTGAGGGTTTATTTTCAAAATCATGATCTATGCATGGGTTCATGTAAAATCAATTGCAAAGCATGTAATTGAGTCAAACAAAATCATAATAACATCAAATCTGAACAATTGAAAAACACAATTAGAACCTATGAGGAATTGAATGAAAACCTAATAATATTTGACAAAATTTAACTTGGAGAATTGAGAAAGCTTGGGGATCAATGGATGAATGGAACCCATTGACGAAACTCTACATAATGTAACTATAAAATCCCAAAAGAAATGGAGGAATGGGATACTTGATGCTTGAAACCCTAGGTGTTCTTCCTTGACCATGAGAGAATTTGGAGAGGATGAATGTTCATGGAAATTAGGGATTTGAGAGAATGAGAGAGTTGGGTAATTTTAGGGGTTTAAGAATAGTTATAGGACTTATAAAGTAAGGTTAAAACTACATATAATAGGTATTAAATGCATAGAAAAAGACTCAAATACTCTTAAGAAATAAGTGTCTGGCAACCTTACGATTAGGACCTACGGATCATACTTGTCAACCGTAGGCCATGTTATTGTGGCAAAAATTTTCCAAATTCCTATGACACCCTTCTACGGACCATCTAAATCCCTACACTCTATAGACCCTATTTGCAGATCTCAACTTTAAGCAAAAATTTAACAAAGTCTGGAACCTTCTATGAGACTCATCTATGACTCATCAACTTTTCTACAACTCATCTTATTCATCCTTAAATCAAATGTCAGAAACTTGAATCTCATAAATATCAACCTCTTTCCTATATGTGGTATCTATGTCTCGTAGAACTATCTACAGATTGTAGATTTTTCTCGTAAGACATAATCAATAGCACAAAAACAAAATTTCCTTTTCCTTCAAGCTTCCAAATCTCTGAGGTGTTACATGTGGTACCTTCAGAGTTTTTATTTCACCAAGGAGAAAATTCATATCCAACGTGAGAATTTATTCAAGAAAGAGCCATACCTATTTCATGTCTACGCTGGTGGGATTATTTGTTGTTGTGTTCCTGAGGTTTAGATGATGAGTATATTGAAAACTTGTCAATTTGTCTCTTGTTGGTGCTCATTATAGTAGTATCTAGATTGCTCATAAGATTTTATAGTATGGGTATTATTGACATACCATTCATCAATATACTCATGATTTCACCAAGTCTTGTATCACTGTTAAAGAGAATAAGGTATTTCAAGGAAGCAAGAACTCCACTTACTCCAATTTTGGTTATTGAATTGTTCGATGTGGGGGACTTGATTTAATGGGTCCATTTGTAATTTCAAATGGTATGAAGTACATACTTGTAGTGGTTGACTATGTGTCTAAATAGGTGGAAGTTGTTTCGCTTTCAAACAATGAAGGAAAGAGTGTCTCTGCATTCCTAAAAAAGAATATCTTCTCTAGATTTGGTACACCAAGGGTAATTATCAGCGATGGTGGTTCTCACTTTTGTAATAAGTTTTTGAAGGTGTTACTTCAGAAGTATGGTATTCAACATATTGTGGAAACTCCTTACCATCCGCAGTCTAGTGGGCAAGTTGATGTGTCAAATAGAAAGATCAAGCAAATCCTTGCAAAGACTGTGAATGCAAACAAAACTATTTGATCAGGAAATCTTGATGATGCTCTATGGGCATATCGTGCTGCATTCAAGAATCCCATAGATATATCTCCTTACTAACTTGTGTTTGGGAAGTCTTGTCAATTGCCTGTAAAGCTAGAGCACAAACCTATGTGGCCACTCAAGAAATTGTATCGAGATTCAGGTGCTACATCAAATCAGAGGTTAAATAACTAAATGGACTTAATGAGCTTCAACTGAAAGTGTATGGAAGTTCAGTCGTATACAAAGAAAATATGAAGAAGTAACATGATCAAATATTGAAAAACGTGAATTTTCTCCTAGTGATTTGGTCCTTCTCTTGAATGAAATATTGCGCTTGTTTCTTGGCAAACTCAAGTCAAAGTGGACTCGACCGTTTCGAGTTGGGCAAGTGTTTTAACATGGAACGGTTGAGTTAGAAAATAATGAGGGAACAGGGTTCAAGGTGGATGGTCAAAGGAGAAAACACTACATGAGACAGCTGGAATAAGTAAAAGTGATTGAAAATGGGATATTGAGGAAGTCTGAGTAATCAAGGAATCTCTGTCGTGCCTAGATGTTAAATCATGCATTGCTAGGAGGCAACCCAAGATATTTAGTTAAAGTTATTTTTGTTTGTTTTCTCTTTTAAGCTTTGATTTTAGGTTAGTATAGGTTAACTTAGGGTCCGTGTCAAAATAGTGTTAAGAAAAAGATAAAAGGAAAGGCATAATATTTGCTACATGTGTAGAAAAGAAAGAAAAATCAGGAAATAATTTATGTGCATGACGGTCCTACGGATGGGTCCTACGAGCTGTATGAAGTTTGATGGACCATAGGCCCTGTTCCTAGAACCTAAGATGAGGTAACATAAATGAGGACTTGTTCTATGGGTCCCATCTACGAGTCGTACTTCATTCGATGAGTCACACATGGTGGCCGTAGAAACATATGTTCATATACAGCTCCATGTTTAGGTCTACGAGTGTAAAGTACGAATCATAGAAATTTCTATAGTTCGTAGTCTATAATCGTAGATTCCAAGTAAGTTTCTAACCTTTTCTAAGTGTATAATCGATCTACGGAAACTTTCTTTGGCTCATAGAAAATTTTACTGCCCCATACAAAGGCTTATGTAAGACCTAGTTAAGTTGAATTTGGCCAACCCGATCGTGACCATCTTAAATAAAATGATAATTTCTCCCTTATTCATTCATCCCTTCAACCATTACAAAACTCCAAAACTTTCCACCTTTTCAAATCAACCGTCCCAACCCCTCCACTTTCAACTAATCATATATCCTCCATTTTCTCATATATCCTAAACACTTCCATAATCCAATTCTCATGTTTCCTATCTTCTCCACTTTCAAAATCTTTTCTTTTCTACTCCATAAAATCTAACTCGTTTGAAATTTCCCACAAGGTAGTCACGAGTTAGGGTCAATCAAGTTTGAGTCTTCACAACTCTCACAACACTCACACAATTTTGAATTCATTTGTAAAGGAATGAATTTCATCCTATTGATTTAATGTGTTGAATTCAAGTTGTAAATAGACGTAGGGTTTGGCTTGGGCTGATGATCACTGAAATTACAAAATGATGTGTGAAATACTCACACTGATGGGTGACTTGTGACCTACAAAGGTTTTCTATGGATCATACACCAATCTACAATGTATAATTTCCCTTCATAAACATGTATTGAGGACCAGTGTAGACTATTTCATAATAAACTTTGTACAGATGCTATCTACGGGCCATAGAAATATCTACTGATAATAGATAGGACTCGTACAAGAAGGCTGGAAATTTAAATATCAATGATGAGGACTCCAAACTTGTCTACGATTCGTAAGAATTTCCATCTCTAGTAGATAAATCTCTTAGTACATATATGCAAGTTCTAGCAACTAAAGTTAGGAGAAACAGTTTGACTTACGGTCTGTAAAAATTTTGACGGACTGTACTGTAATATCTTAGTTTCAACTTTCGAAATTATAGGCTAGCCATCCCATGATTAGGTCCTATGGCCAATAGAACCTTATACGGACCATGTGAACCCAACCATAGGACCATAACAATAGATTTCTTGGGGGGAAAATTTTGGTTTCGTCAATGTTTTTTCAATTTCTTACTTTCTTTTGGCCTTTCTAAGTTACTAACAAGTTTTCTGCAGGTACAATGTCAAGGAGAGGGTGTAAAGCCACTGCATCTTCGTCTTGGGATGGGAATGCATCCAAATACAACCTTAGGGATGAACTTACCGATGGTGAAAATAGTGGGTCACAGTATAACCCCGACATGAGAAATGACTCACCCTAGAGCACCAAAAACCAAGCTCGACAACTAAAGATGATCCTAGACAAACTTGGCATAGCTAGTCCATCACGGGTATCTAATATCTAGTCTAAAAAGGGACTTGGCTCACTGAGTGAGGCAAATAGTTCATCGACAGATTTCGCATTGGGATCTCAATTCAGATCTCAATCAAGTTCAGAGGGTTCTTAATTCGATAAACAAACGAGCATGAATAGTTTGTTTGGTTTGTGGGACAAACTAACCGTTTTAATATCCCAACATGTTGAAGATCTTTTGGAAGGTAGTAGATTGAAATCTGAGAAACCCTAGACAATCGATTAATAAAGAGCCTAGAATTTGATTATTAGCGTACATATTTTACCGGAGATACATGCCCTATTCAAAAGACACCAATGCAAGTGGATGGAAAATTCCCCAAGCCAATACAGTGAAAATATGGTTCAAAAGTTTGATATCTTGTATATAGCAATATTTAATAATATGATGCCAAAAAAGGGGAAAGGAGCTAGCACAACCTCCTTTTTTTTAGCACAGTGATTTGTGACGTCCTAGTTGTCATATAAAAGAAGACCATTCATCGATTCCTAGATGGAACAACTTATGAACATATTGTCTTGACATCCAAGTTTGATCATTGAAAGCATGTAGATAGTTTGAGATCAAAAAGAAAGGAAATATTCCTCTTAAAAAGAGGATTTATTGATATTGGTCGCAGGATATATTGTAGAGCTTGGGTTCAAAGCATATTGGGTACGTGGTCCCGACCCAACAAAGAAGTCCTCACTGAACTTTGCTACTAAATTTGGTGGTTTATCATCCATTCCTGATTATTCTCCACTACGGTGGATACTTATTTAACTCAAGATCAGACGGTGATGGTTGCATATCTCATGGACGGATATGAGATTGATTTTTCTCGAGTGTTGATTACAGAGATACATGAGTGAGCATTCCCAATTTCCATGACTTTCCCCTTCTCTGTGCTAATTTTCTATTTATGAGAAAAGTCCATTGTGCTTCTACTTGGTGGTATTAGTCCGCTGATATCATTCACTAGAACACTGGACGTCGAGCTTATCTGGGATGAGGCAAACCTAGTTGTTCCATGATAACGCTCATGGTTTAGCATGCCACAGATGATGAATACTGTACAGCCCAGAGAGGGTAAGGTTTATGCAAATATGCCACCACTTATGAGCCCATTGAGGTTACACATACCTTTATATCTTAACCAATTGGTAGCACGCCATGTGTTTCTAATCAATAGGGCCATCACACTATGAAGTCACCCTAGTTAAGTGGTTAGAGACGCAGATGGCTCAATTACTGCACCAACATCGACTATGAGTTTGGTCTGTGGTTGATGATTCAGAGACTCAGATGCGAGCTGCAATGGTAGAGCACACTGAGGCTACCCAGCAGTAAAGAGATGAATTTGAGTTGAAGATGCTCACTAAGCCCAAGAGTACCTTGAGTGCAGACCTTAAGGGAATTTGCGAAGAGATGGATAGACTCAAGCCCGATGTTGATGCACTAACTGCCGTATTGTTTTCTACACCACCTAGTGTAACGACCCATAAAATGAATACGTGAAACTAGATCCTAATGAGTTTGTCTTTGAGTTGATGTTCGGTTTAAGGTTGTAAAATATTGCCCGAGCTTAGGTTGAGGGGTTTAAGGGTTAAACGTCAAGGTACGAATCCCCAAGGACCATCCTAGGGGTCCTTGAGGAGGACCCTAAAGCCTAACCCCCAAGACTCCAAGAAACCAAAAGTTGTAATTTTGGGATGACCTACAAATGGGAACCTACGCCCCGTAGGTCCATCCACACCCTGTGGATGGCCTCCATAGGTCAAGGCCCCAATTGACAGGCTGCAACCCCAAAACATGAACAATCTGGACGGGGCATCACCCCACTTATGGTCCGTAGGTCGTGGGACATCGATGGCACCAGTAAAAGCTGCTAAGGCACGACCATTGTGGGGTTAAATTGGTATATTCCATATTAAGTTAGTTTAGTTGGGGGACAGTTATTATTGGTTTATTAAAGTATTTTAAGGGTTTTTAATGTATTAAACTCCTTTTTTGACTTCATTATGTCAAATCACAAATTAGAACCCACCTCTCCTCTCCAAAAGTTCTCTCTCTAGAAACCTCCATTAGAGATGAAGGATTCAAGCTCTCAAGCTCAAGACTTCATCTTTTTCAAGCAATGCTCGTGGAGTTTCTCCCCTAAAGGTATGGTAGTCTTCATTCTTGACTTAGTTTCTTTCAAGGAGACAATTTCAAATATGATATCAAGTCTCCAACGTTCCCCAAAAACCCTAGTTTTCAATCTATGCATAGGTTCAATTCCAAAACATTTTAAAATGGGTTTATATGATGAATTATGAATAGAATGTGGAATTAATGATGAATTATGATGATTTCTCCTATGAACCCATGTTTTCCCCCATATTTTTAAGTTGTGAATTGTGTTTGAGAAATGATTGATCATGGAAGTATGTTGAATTGTTTATATTTATATTTAATTAGTTATTACATATCTATTATAGTATCTTAGATCTATAGGTTGATGCTGATTCATAGTCTTGGAAGGCAAGTTCATGAGGGATATATGTATGATTATTATGTGAAGTATATGTATGCGACATCAATGAAAATGTTATGATCATGTTTAGAATGTAATTGTGTTATGATTGAATGTTATTTCTCAATAAACACCTATGAATGATGAGGCTATATGTGAAAAGTTATTCTCACATACACACACTCATGAATGACTAATGAATGAAGTTTCTATGATGATGTTAATGATGAAGTATCTATTGAAATGCTATTCTAAATTGTACTCTAATGAATGATAATGACATGTTGTGAAAAAACTTTCTCATAATATGGGAATTCTTAGTTGAAAGTATATTCTCATCTTTGAATCTATGAGCAATCCAATAAATGAATATTGGGTTTGAGATGGATACTCAACCGTGAGTCAAGGTGGGGTATCTAGTAACAATCTTTTATCCCATAATGAACTAAAGTAATGAATGTGAAGTACTCCGTGGGGAATAATGCTAAGCACCGAGTGGACAGTGATTTGAGATGGAAGCTCTCACGTGAGTTGAGGTGAGGTTACTAGTAACAATCTCTTGAGAAGGATGCCCTCACGTAAGTTGAGGCGGGGTGTCTAGTAGCAATCTCCCTATCCCATAAACTATGTGCCCAATAGGTCTAAGTAGTGGATCCACCTAAGCTAAAAGTAATGGTCCTACCTTAGGCAAGTAGGAATCCCTTATTCGGTGAGGGTGACACCGGGATTCCATGAATTGCTCACATAGTCTATGTCCGTTAAGGCTTACCCCCACAAAGAATTTTAATGAACTATGGCTTCTCAAGAATGCACTACTTAGTGTGGGTGGTAGTATGGGATGCCATCCAAGCATTTCACAAGTAGGCATTGAGAGTGGTTATGGTGTGTTCCTTTATGTTCTAATATTAAATGAAATGAGTGTTCTCTTATGATGATGTTTATGAGAATGCTTATTTAATGTGTAATGAATGAAGGTGCTCCAAATGAGGTTAACGAAGAATGTTGACTTATATGCTTAAATGTAATGATGCATGCTATACTTGGATTGTATTATGAGTTTCTTCCTTATCATGACTTATTGAATATGAAGGTGTCTTGTATATGGTGGCTCCAAAGGAGTACATAGTGTGAGTAGTAGTATGGGATGCTACTCATACATTGCACATGACTTAGGGTTTCCCTAGATGTTGGTCCTAATGTGTTGGTACGACTTATGAAATGTTTATATCTCTTATGTATGAGTATTGTCTAAAAAAGGAAAGGGTGAATGGTAAGTTCACTTTTGGTGGCCTTAATGTGGTGCCTAATGTGGATGGTGGTATGGGATGCTATTCATACATTGCAGAAGGTATAGCTTGGGGTGACTTATGGTGAAAGCTTAATGTGACGAGATGACTTATATGTGATTATGTTCCAATGTGATTAAATAGCTTATATGTGATGATGCTCAAATGTGATGAAATAACTTGTATGTTGGTTATGTATGTATATTATGCCTCTTATACTTAAGTTCATGAAGTTTTCTCAAAATGGCATAAAGCATGATATCCAAAGAAAATGTCCTTTTTAAGCATGGTTTTTGCATGGCTGTCATACTTGGTACATTATGTGCTAATCCATATTTCTTCATTTTTACCAAAGTGTAGGGTTTGGAGATGTGATGTTCTATACTAGGAAGATAGGTTTCTAAGGATCTTGGAGTTGAAGATATGGTGAGTCCTCATAGTTCAAGGACAAACCTACTAGTTCCCTTATGTCTTTTATTTATGTTTAGAACTTTTGTATGGGATTAGTCCCAAAGCTTATTCAAAGTATTGTAGATGGTTTGAGACAAAGTATAGAAAGTCTTCCGCTTGCTTTTTATGAAAGATGACTTCGATTGTAAAAGAAAAGTTTTATATTATGCTTTATTTTACTATGTTCTTATGTTCAAGAATGCTACGAGGCTTGTATGAGACTTTTCAGAGTCTTGTTGTCACGAACCAAGAGTACCCCCTAGACGTGACATGGCGTACTTGATCCCGAAGGGGTCTCGCACAAGCCCTTACCATCATCATAACATAAAGATATAGAATAATTGTAGAAAATTTAAAACTTATACAATCGAAGTCAACTTCTTTTGCATACATGAAAATAGTGTCTAGACCTTGTCTCAATCACCATCTCGTACTTAAAGAGTACAAATAGGGTCAAAGCACTTACATCAATAAAGTCTCAAATTACTAAGTACAATAGAAGCTAAGAGCAATAATGTCTTGTCCTCAACTTGAGAACTCACCAAGCCTAGTGAATAGTTAACCCAAGCTTCACTTGAAGAAGTAGTAGTAGTCTAAACGACCGAAACCTACACTCACAGTGAAGTAGAAAATATGGGTTAACAATTAATTGTACTAAGTATGGAAGCCATGCACAAAAATCCTTAAAACATGCTCAAAAGGAATATTTAGTTGAAATCATGTCTTTCATGTTTAAAAGCCATTATGCACATTTATGAAGAAACATAAGTCAAACCGACATATAAGCAACCCACATCCACACTAGTGCAATGCAAAGGTAAGATCCCATAACTCTACTAAATGCTAAGTATCGTGCTTAGGTCACCAACAACATACATTTCATACCTTACCATAGTCATAACCAACATACATAAGAGAGGAGACATTCATGTACATAACTTATCACAAAGAAGTCAACCTTATCGTTCATACATACCTTTCATACATAATCCATAAGCCATCATACCATAAGAGAGCCTCACCATAACCCCTCTTAAAGTCAACTTGTGCAATGCATGTGTGAAGTCTCATACCCCCACTCATACTAAGTAGTACCTCTAAAGAAGTCACAATTAAAGTCCATGTTCATACCATAGTTCATGTTCATATCATATAGGGAAGAATAGCATTAACCGACATAGACCATGTGAGCTACATGGAATCTGGTGTTCTACCCCCACACTGAAAAGAGGTGTCCTACTTGTCTAAGGTAGAAATTTCATAATAGCTTCTAGGTGGATACACTAGCTAATACCTATGTGGGCACATAGTTATGAGAAAAGGAGATTGCTTCTAGAAACCTTCACTACTACCGTGGAGGTTTCCATCTCATGAGATAACCATATTGGGAACCTAACTTGTGAAGGAACCCATCTCATACTCATATCCGCTCGGTGCTAAGCATAATTATCTTTAAGAGTAATGTAAAGTCTTTACTTATATTATTATTCACAAGAGAATGCACTAGGCATTCAAGACAACATAATATCATAAGAGCTCAAAGATTCATTTGGTGAGAATATCCTTTCACCCTTTGAACCATCAACATGTGAGTATACCTTTCATGTCTTACCAATAATGTATGCATGAGCATGACCTTTCAATCAACACAACAAGATTTTCATAACATACATACATACTTCATGCATAATCAAGTGTAAGGGTGTAGGGAAGAAGGATATTGCATCAACACCACAACTACACAACAGATATAGAATCATTACTATCTAAGTAAATCCCAATTTCATACACAATTCTTATAAGGAAATATAACCCTCATACCTTTGCCCTTCAAGGGTCTTGAAACCACAATCGATCCAACCATCTACAATTACTACATAATATAGTAGGAATACATGATTCAATAGCTTAATTAACATAAACATATTCAATTGTCAACTTCTCAACATCAATCAAGCCATATATAGTTCATACTTTAGAAAGAAGGGGAAATCTTGGGTTCAAGGGAGATTTTAATAAAAATCCAACAATACTACATTATACCAACCATAAATCATTATAATTAACCATAACAATCCACAGTTAAACAAGTGAAATCATTTTAGAAGAAGACCCATCACATGAATTGAAAATGCTAGATATTGGGTTATTGAAGTCTTGAAAACATAATTTTGAAGGGGCTCCTTGGGTGATAGCTACCCCAAGGATAAAATCATCCATTCCTTATCTAAGAAACTCCAAGAACTTTGGGGAAGAACCTTGAAAATCTTGCAACCCTAGCTCCAATGGCTTCTTCTTCTTCTTCTTCTTCTTCTTCTTCTTCAGTCTAGAGAGAGAATTTTTTAAAGAGGATGGAGTTTTGATTTCAATTTGGGTGTTTGTGGATAATGACCAAGTCTTGTGAAATTTAACTTAAAAAAAATATATTAACTACCCCTAAAAATACCTAAAACACCCCCACTTTAATTGAACTAAAATAGGAAATGACATAAAAGACCCCTGCCCAGGCCTCACGACCCACTGCATGAGCCACTCACGACCCACTGCACGAGCCATAAAGAGGACCACGACCTGTGGTCTTGCCTGTGGAGTTGAGGCAGTAACTCCCTTTTTGGAGCTCAAAGCTTCATTGCCTAAGGCACCCTCACGAGCACCTTCACAATCCGTGAAGTGGACCACGCCCCATGGTCATGCTCGTGGAGGGTGAGGCAGTAGCTAGGCTACTCCATGCCCTCATGCCCCCATGCCCAAGTCTCCTTCACGATGGGCTCCACGAGTCGTGGTCCCTTCCGTGAAGTTTGAGGCAGTGGCTTGGCCAAAGTGTGGCCAATTTCCCATAGTCAAGGGATCTTCACGACCAACTTCAGGAGCTGTGGAGTGGACCATGACTCGTTGCCCCCCTCGTGAAGGTCGGGGCAGTAGCTCCTAGCTAGGGGCAGCCTTGGCCTTTGGCTTTGGCATAGCCCCTTTTCCTTGGCACTTTCCCCTTGGTCTTGACTCAAATTACCTCATTTTAAATGTAAATGATTTACTAAATCTTCAGGGAGTCATTTTTATGATTTTAACCTTACGTTTAGGCTCTAGTTCAATCTACTAATTTTTCGGGTCGTTACAATATCTCCCCCTTAGGAACATTAGTCCTCGAATGAAACTTTAAACATTTTTAAGGAAACAACGACTCAAGACTAGCATCCCATCCTACAATACATATTAATATTATGCACAAATCATAGGAGGAAACATCAACTCCATATCAACAAGCTCAACGCAACATAAGAAGTAGGAACTACATATACAAACTCATTATGCATGAAACTCATCAATTCACAGAATCATGGGAGGAACTACCTTCTCCAACTCAAACAAGCTCAACACAACAATATGGAGCCAATATGTCATTTCATCAAAACATAACTAAGCATGTTCATCATTTCACCTCATGAAGTCAAAAATGCAATATTCATACTAAAATGCAATTCAACATGAGAAGCATATAATTCATGAAAGCTTAATTTATACCTAACATAAATTTCATCAAGAACATGCACAATATAAGGAAATCATGGAAAACTCATACAATATGCAACACTCCCTAAACATCAAAACTCAAGAGAAACTACTTACCTTAAGTTTGAATAGAAGTAGGAGGAAAGAGATGAGGATAACGGGACTTCATATCAGCCTCGTCCTCCCATGTAGCACCCACTACTAAGTAATTCTTCCTTAGAACATTAATAGAAGCTACTTCCTTGTATCTCAACCTCTAAACCTGCCGGTCCAAAATCTCTATCGGAACCTCTTCATAAGAAAGGCTCTCATCAACTCCTAAACCCTCTAAAGGAAGGATAGACACCGGATCACCAATGCACTTCTTAAGCATGGACACATGAAATACTGAGTGAACTGGAGCCAATTTATTTGGCAAGTCTAATTCATAGGCACCCTTCCCAATACGGTTCAAGATTTGATATGGGCCAACATACCGGGGACTAAACCTTCCCTTTTTACTAAACCTCATCACACCTTTCATAGGTGAGATTTTCAAGTAAACACAATCACCAATCTCAAATTCTAGCTCCCTCTTTCTAACATCGGCATAAGACTTATGCGAACTTTGGGCTGTCTTCAACCTTTCTCTAATAAGTCAAAATTTTTCAATGGCATCATAAACTAGTTTGGGACCAATTAAAGCAAATTCACCTACTTCAAACCAACCCACTGGAGATCTACACCTCCTACCATATAGTGCTTCAAACGTAGCCATAGCAATGGTTGATTGGTAATTATTGTTGTAGTCAAACTGAATCAATGGGATATGGTCATCCCAACTACCCTTACAATCTATCACACACGCCTTCAACATGTCCTTAAGGGTTTGAATAGTCCATTCTGCTTGACCATCCGTTTAAGGGTGAAAAGCGGTACTAAGTTTAACCTAGGTACCAAGCCCCTTTTGGAATGCCTTCCAAAAGTATGAAGTAAATTGAGTACGCTGATCCAAATGATAGATAAGGGAACCCGGTGCAACTTTACTATCTCATTAATGTACAACTTTGCATAGTCTTCCGCCGAAAATGAAGTCATAACCGAAACAAAGTGGGCGGATTTTGTCATTCTATCAACAATGACCCAAATAGAATCATGTTGCCTTCGAGTACGAGGCAACCCCACAAAAATGTCCATATTCACGTCCTCCAACTTCCAATTGGAAATTTCTATATCTTGGGATAAACCTCCCAGTTTTTGATGTTTAACCTTGACTTGTTGACAATTCAGACATTTGGCCACAAAACCCAAAATATCCTTTTTCATGTCATTCCACCAACAGACTTCCCGTAAATCGCGGTACATCTTGGTGGCTCTCGGATGAATAGAATACCGCAAACTATGATCCTTTTCTAAAATTTGCTCCCTTAAGCCATCAACATCCGGAACACATAATCTACCTTGGTACCTAAGCATCTCATCTCCCTCTTGGGAGAAAGCCTCAACGAACTTTTTGAGAACTGATTCTTTCAACTCCATCAAAACAGGATCAAGGTGTTACTTAGACTTCACATCAACAATGAAGGATGATTCAGAAATATGATGGACCATAAACCCACCCTCAGTGGAATCCACTAGTTGGATACCTAACCGGGTCAACCTATGCACATCACAAACCAATTCATTCTTCTCATCTTTTACATGAGCCACACTACCTATAGAAAATCTACTTAGGGCATCTGCAACTACATTAGCTTTGTCGGGGTGGTAAAGGACACTCATGTCATAATCCTTTAAAAGCTCTTACCACCTTCTTTGTCGAAGATTCAAGTATTTTTGGCTAAAAACATATTGGAGACTCTTGTGGTCGATGAACACATCTACATGGATCCCATATAAGTAGTGTCTTCATATTTTCAAAGCAAAAACAATCGCCGCTAATTCAAGGTCATGTGTTGGATAATTCTTTTCATGAACCTTAAGTTTCCTTGAAACATAGGCAATCACTTTACCATGTTGCATAAGGACACACCCCAAACCTACTCGAGAAGCGTCACAATATACCACAAAACCTTCGGTACCCTCTGGTAAGGTCAACACCGAAGCGGAGGTAAGTTTATTTTTCAAATCTTGGAAGCTTTTCTCACAAGTCTCCATCCACTCAAACTCGGCTTTCTTTTGAGTTAAAGCTGTCAATGGAGAAGCAATTGAGGAAAATCCCTCAACAAATCTTCTATAATAACCGGCCAAACCCAAAAAACTCCTAATATAGGTAGAAGATAGAGGTATAGGCCAAATCTTGACCGCATCTGTCTTCTTAGGATCAACCTCAATACCCATGCTCGACACAATATGACCAAGGAAAGCAACTGAGCTTTGCCAAAATTCACACTTACTAAATTTAGCATACAATTGGTGGTCTTTAAGGACTTGTAATATGATCCTCAAGTGCTTCATATGATCACCCCCACTCCTTGAATAGATCTAAATATCGTCAATAAAGATGATTACAAACGAATCAAGATATTTCCTAAATACCCTATTTATTAGATCCATGAATGTTGTCGGGGTATTTGTTAGACCAAAAGACATGACTAGGAATTCATATTGACCATATCTTGTTCGGAAGGCCATCTTAGGAATGTCAATCCCCCTCACCCTAAGTTGGTGGTAGCCTGACCTTAGGTCAATCTTCGAAACGTAACTCGCCCCTTGGAGTTGGTCAAACAAATCATCAATTCTAGAGAGAGGGTACTTATTCTTTATAGTGACCTTTTTCGATTGGCTGTATTCAATACACATCCTAAGTGACCCATCTTTCTTCTTTAAAACAATATTGGGGCACCCCATGGAGATATGCTTGGTTGAATAAAACCCTTGTCTAGAAAATACTTAAGTTGTTCCTTTAATTCTTTCAATTCAACCAAAGCCATTGGATAAGGAGGAATTGATATGGGTTGAATAAACAGCAAAAGATCAATGCCGAAGTCTATTTCCCATTATGGAGGAATGCCGGGCAAGTTATCTGGAAAGACTTTTGGAAATTTCCTTACTGTAGGGACCGACTCTAAATAAGGAGTCTTGGACTCAACATCTATAACCCTAGCAATATGATAAACACACCCCTTGGAAATCATTCTCCTAGCGTTTAGAAATGAAACAAAATGACCTCTAGGGATAGACTTTACCCCCTTCCATTCTAATATGGCCTCATTTGGAAATTGAAATTTTAGTACCCGAGTTCTACAATCAATGGTCGCAAAACAAGCATGCAACCAATCCATCCCCAAGATGACATCAAAGTCAAACATATCTAATTCTACCAAATTGACCAAAGTGACTTTATGAGTCAAATGAATAGGAAAACTCCTATAAACTCTTTTAGCTACAACCGAGTGGCCAATCGGAGTAGAAATCAAAAAAGGTTTCTCTAGCTTTTTGGTGGATACATAAAATTTCATTCCCACTAAAAGGGTAACAAAATATAAAGTGGCACCGGGGTCTAATAAGGCATAAACATCAATGGAAAATACTTGTAACATACTGGTAACAACGTTCAGAGAAGGGATCTTCACGACCACCTCCAGGAGCCATGGAGTGGACCACGACTCGTGGTCCCCCGCGTGAAGGTTCAGGCAGTAGCTTCTAGCTAGGGGTAGCCTTGGCCTTTGGCCTTGGCTTGGCCCCTTTTCCTTGGCACTTGCCCCTTGGTCTTGACTCAAATTACCTCATTTTAGCCTTAAGTGATTTACTAAACCTTTGGGAAGTCATTTTTATGATTTTAACCTTACGTTTAGGCTATAGTTCAACCTACTCATTTCTAGGTTGTTACAATTGTACGTCGTGTCGCTTCTGGGCTGTAGGTCTGGGTCATGCCAAACATGGTATCAGAGTAGAATGTTTTGGAATGGTTTTAGGATGTCTCAAATCACATCTAGTAGAGTCTTGTTCATAGTGTGAAGCGCGCCACATTTATGAATAGGAGACTATTGGGTGTTAGGAAAGTCTTACTTCTTCATTCTTCCAGTCGTGCCATAGAGTTTAATTCTATAATGTCTTTTCCTTATTCCTTATCTGATGGTCTTCAGGATATTACCACTTGAAAGGCTTATGCTAGAAGGAGTGAGGGAGGAAGGTTGGTTGTGATGCCAATTATGGTTGTGTGACTTGTTAGATTTGAGGTGAGAGATTGTGATGTTGCTTTTGGTATGAGTGGGTTGTTTTATGGTCATGCTTAGATGAGGGTAGAACTCGGCTTAGTCCTCATGAGTTTTGAGGTATGTTGAAAGAGTTGATGAAATGAGGTGTTTTAGAAATGCCTAGGTGTGTGAGGTGAGTAGACTCTTTTAAAAAGGGTAGAAGTGTAATTCCCCTTAGTTTAGAACCATCTTGGGAGATGAGTGTAAAGTTTTAGTTATGACTTGATCCGACCTTAGAATGGAAATAATTAAAGTTTAAAAGAGTTTGTATATGCTTACTCCCAAGTGGGGGATAATGTACTTAGATTGTAAGGTCATTGAGTGTCCTTGATGTTCATGAGTTAGGCTTTCTTGATAATCTCACCTTAAGTGGTGTAATGAGTTTGAGGAGTTTAGACCCGATGTGGTAAACTCATATGAGACCTTGAGTGGTGTTGGTAAGGTTGTTTCTGAGCAAGAGTTGCTTAATAAGGAACTTCCTAGTTTAGAAGTATTGGTTGGGATCTTAGACTGACAAGTTAAGAAATAAAAGAGTAAAGAAATGGTTTCCATGAAAAATGTAAGGAGAAGGTATATTGAATAGTAAAGTTGTTTTGGGCTTGTTTCATGTTTTGGAGTCATGTGTGAATATGTGTTTCCATGGCCTCCTTATGTTATGCATGTTCTTGATAAGATTACATTTAAATGAGAGATTGAGTTATCATGAATTGTGTTCTTCATGTTGATGTGCATTTAGTATGAGTTGTCTATATGCTTCATAAGGTTAAATTGTTGAACATGCCTAAATGTGCTTTTAAGAGTAATTGTGTAATGTGTTTAATGATGTTATGATGAGCATGATATGAGTTGGAGAAGGTAATTCCTCCAATGAAATGATAAATGTTGAAGTTATGTTGCATAATGAGTTTGTAGATGTAGTTCCTACTTGCTTGTGTTGCATTGAGCTTATTGATGTGGAGTTGATATTTCCGCCTAGTTTTGTCCATTGTTTCTGATGTTGCATGCATGATGGGCTTCTATTCTTGAGTCGTTAATCCCTTAAAAGTGTTTAAAGTGTCATTTGAGGATGAATGTTCCCAAGTGGGGGATAATGTAGCTAAAAAGAATAGGTGAAACTAGAGCCTAACGAGTTTGTCTTTCAGTTGATGTGAGGTTTGAGGTTGTAAAATGTTGTCCCAAGATTAGGTTGAGGGGTTTAAGGGTCAAACATCAAGGTAAAACTCCCCAAGGACCACCCTAGGGGCCATTGAGGAGGACCCTAAAGCCTAACCCCCAAGACCCCGAAGAAACCAAAAAGTTGTAATTTTGGGATGACCTACAAATGGGGACCTACACCCTGTAGGTCCATCCACGCCCCGTGGATGGCCTCCATAGGCCAAGGTCCCAATTAACAAGCCACAGCCCCCAAACCACAGACCAACTAGACGGGGCATAACCCCACCTACGGTCCGTAGATCATGGGGCGTCAATGGCACCTATAAAAGCTACGAAGGCTCGACCATTGTGGGGTTAGTTTGGTAAATTCCATATTAAGTTAGTTTAGTTGGGGGACAGTTATTATTGGTTTACTAAACTATTTTAAGGGCTTTTAAATTATGAAACTCCTTTTTAGACTTCATTATTTTAAATCACAAATTAGAACCCACCTCTCCTCTCCAAAAGTTCTCTCTCTAGAAACCTCCATTGGAGATGAAGGATTCAAGCTCTTAAGCTCAAGATTTCATATTTTTCAAGAAATTTTTGTGAAGTTTCTCCCCTAAAGGTATGGTAGTCTTCATTCTTGTCTTACTTTCTTTCAAGGAGCTAATTTCAAAGATGATTTCAAGTCTCCAAAGTTCCCCAAAAACACCCTAGTTTTCAATCTATGCATGAGTTCAATTCCAAAACATTTCCGAAAGGTTTTATATGATGAATTATGAATAGAATGTGAAATTAATGATGAATTAAGACGATTTCTCCTATGAACCCATGTTTTCCCCCAAATTCTTAATTTGTGAATTGTTATTGGGAATTGATTGATCATGGAAGTATGTTAAATTGTTTATGTTTTTTATTGAATTAGTTATTAAATCATGTCAATTTCCTTATCTATTGTATAATCTTAGATTTATGGGTTGATCTTTATTCATAGTCTTGGAAGGCAAGTTCATGAAGGATATATGTATGATTCTTATGTGAAGTATATATGTGTGATCTCAATGAAAGTGTTATGCTCATGTTTAGAATGTAATTGTGTTATGATTGAATGTTATTTTTCAATTAACACCTATGAATGATGAGGTGATATGTGAACGGTTATTCTCACATACACGCATACTCATGAATGACTGATGAATGATGTTTCTATGATGATGTTAATGATAAAATATCTATTGAAAGGCGATTCTCAATTGTACTCTAATGAATGATAATGACATTTTGTGAAAGGACTTTCTCACAATATGGGGATTCTTAGTTGAAAGGTTATTCTCATCTTTGAATATATGAGCTATCCAATGAATGAATGTTGGGTTTGAGATGGATACTCAACCGTGAGTTGAGGTAGGGTATATAGTAACAATCTCTTATCCCATAAAGAACTAAAGTAATGAATGTGAAGTACTCCGTGGGGAATAATGCTAAGCACCGAGTGGATAGTTATTTGAAATGGAAGCTCTCACTTGAGTTCCGGCGGGGTTTCTAGTATCAATCTCTTGAGATGGATGCCCTCACGTGAGTTGAGGCAGGGTGTCTAGTACAATCACCCTATCGCATAAACTATGTTCCTAGATAGGTCTAGCTAATGGATCCACCTAAGCTAAAAGTAATGCTCCTACCTTAGGCAAGTAGGAATCCCTTATCCGGTTAAGATGACACTGAGATTCCATGAATTGCTCACATGGTGTATGTCGGTTAAGGCTTACCCCCACAAATAATGTTAATGAACTATGGCTTCTCAAGAATGCACTACTTAGTGTGGGTGGTAGTATAGGATGACATCCATGCATTGCACAAGTAGGCTTTGAGAGTGGTTATGGTGTGTTCCTTAATGCTTTAATTTTAAATGAAATGAATGTGCTCTTATGATGATGTTTATGAGAATGTTTATTTATTGTCTAATGAATGAAGGTTCTCTAAATGAAGCTAATGAAAAATGTTGACGTATATGCTTAAATATAATGATGCATGCTATAATTGGATTGTATTATGAGTTACTTACTTGTCATGACTTATTGAATATGAAGGTGCCTTGTGTATAGTGGCTCCAGAGAAGTACTTAGTGTGAGTAGTAGTATGGGATGCTACTCATACATCGAACAAGTATGACTTAGGGTTACCCTAGATGATGGTCCTAATGTGTTGGCATGATTTATGAAATGTTTATGTCTCTTATGTATGAGTATTGTGTAAAGATGGAAAGGATAAATGGTAAGTTCACTTTTGGTGGCCTTCATGTGGTGCTTTGTGTGGATGGTGGTATGGGACACTATTCATACATTGCACAAGGTATAGGTTGGGGTTACTTCTGGTGAAAGCTTAATGTAATGAAATGACTTATATGTGATCATGTTCCAATGTGATGAAATAGCTTATATGTGATGATGTTCTAATGTGATGAAATGACTTGTACGTTGGTTATGTGTGTATATTATGTAACACCCCTAAATGCTAAAAAGAGTTGTATATCAATTTACTATCATTAAACTACTTCAATATGTTTTATTTTCATTTTAGGAACTTGAAATTTTAGGATAATTGTTAGCTTGTTTAGAATAGATTGGATCGTAAATTATGGGATTGTATTGGGGTATTTATGTAATAATCTAATTAGAATTATGTATACTTTTAAAAGGAGGTGAAGGATATGTAGATATAGGTGTATATGTATGCATTTTTGCCAGCACAAAACAATATTTTGGGCAGCCTTAAGGGAAAGTTGTTCATTGGGATAAATATCACCTTTGAGCCTATATTTTGCCATCTCCTTTAGTGAATTTTGGTTCCTTCAAAGTCTAAAAAACATTAGAACCTTTGGGTTATCAAGTTGTGTGTAATTGGTAAATTTCACTTCTACACATTCCTATTTGTGCTCATCACTTGATCTTCCTGAAAACGTGAAATCTGTGAGACTTAATTTTGATGTGCTAGTTGAAAGTCCTTTGGGTTATCAAGTTATGTGTAATCTAGTTTATCAAAATTGTCCCTTCATGATTCAAAATCTAGTCTTCCCTACTGATTAGATTGAAATGCCCTTCAAGGATTTTGATGTTATTATCGGGATGGATTGTCTTTATAAATATCATGCAGTGGTAGATTGTAGGTCTAAGAATGTGGCTTTTAAAGATCCTACATTTTCACACATCATTGTACAAGGTGAAACATCATTAACATCTAGTATTATTTCAATGGCCTTGGCAAGAAAGTTGATGCGTCAAGGTTGTGGGGCATACCTTAGTCACATAGTTGATACACGGTTGGAGAGTCATGATATCAAAGACATACCTGTTGTGCGTGATTTCCCAGCAGTCCTCCCAGAAAACCTTTCGGGATTGTCCCTGAAAAGAGAGGTTGAATTTCCTATTGAGCTTATTCCTGGATCTACCCCTATTTCTATCACTCCTTATAGAATGGCTCCAGCAGAATTAAGAGAATTGAAATCTCAATTGCAAGAACTTCTTGAGAAAGGTTTTATTCTATCTGTTTTATTCGTAAAGAAGAAAGATGGCACTCTCAGGCTTTGTATTGACTATAGACAATTGAACAGAATCACAATTAAGAATAGATATCCACTACCAAGGATCGATTATTTATTTGACCAACTGAAGGGTGCTAAAGTATTCTCAAAGATTGATTTAAGGTTTGGATATCACCAACAGCGTGTTAGAGAGAATGATATTCCTAAAACTACTTTTAGAACTCGGTATAGTCATTATGAAGTTTTGGTGATGTTATTTGGTTTGACAAATGCTCCTGCGGTATTCATGGATCTAATGAATCGAGTATTCAAGCCTTATCTTGATCAGTTTGTTCTTGTTTTAATAGATGATATTTTAATAATTTCCAGAAGTAGTGAAGATCATGATAAACACCTCTGGATCATTTTGCAAATTTTGAAAGAGAGGAAATTTTATGCAAAACTTTCCAAGTGTGAATTTTGGCTTGATGAAGTGAAGTTTTTGGGACATGTTGTATATTGACCGAAGGCATGAATGTGGATCCTAGTAATATACAAATAGTTGTTGAGTGGAGACATCCAAAAAGTCAAACTGAAGTTAGAAGTTTCTTGGTCTTACTAGGATATTACAGAAGATTTGTGAAAGGCTTTTCTATTATCACCTCTCCATTCACTAAACCATTGCAGAAGGAAGTGAAGTTTAATTGGAATGACAAATCCCAAGAAACTCTCAAATCCTTGTCGACTCAAGCACCTATACTTACTTTACCAACTGAAGGGAAGGAGTATCTAGTATATAGCGATGCTTCTCACAATGGTCTCGGATGCGTTTTGATGCAAGAAGGGAAGATTATTTCTTATGCCTCTCGGAAATTAAAACCGCATGAATTGAATTATCCTATGCATGATCTTGAACTTGCCGCGGTAGAGTTTGCTTTAAAATTATGGTGGCATTATTTGTATGGAGAGAAATGTCATATATTTACTGATCACAAGAGCTTAAAATACTTGGTACTCAGAAGGAGCTAAACCTCCGACAGCGTAGATGGCTTAAACTCTTTAAGGATTATGACTATATAATTGATTATCATCCAGGTAAAGCTAATGTGGTTGTTGATGCCTTAAGTAGAAAATCCTTCACAAGTATTTCTTTGAGTCCTTTGCCATTGCTTCTTGAGTTGAGAGCCATGAATGTTTGTTTCACACTTTATTCAAAGGGTTCAGTTGTTGCTAATTTGCAAGTAAAGCCAATATTACTTGAACAGATAAAAGAAGCACAAAAGTTGGATGAGAAACTTGTCAAAGTGACCTGAGAAGTTCAAAACGGGGAAAAACATGATTTTACATTATCAGAGGATGGTGTCTTATTTTATCAAGATAGACTTTGTGTCCCTAATGATGACAATTTGAAGAGAGAGATACTGAGTGAAGCACATACCTCACCATATGCAATGCATCCTGGGGGTACAAAGATATACCAGACCATCAAAGCAAATTATTGGTGGAATGGTACGAAGAAAGACATTGCGGAGTTCATTTCTAAATATTTGGTTTGTCAACAAGTAAAGGCAGAACATCAGGTCCCAGTTGGTTTACTACAGCCCTTGTCGATGCCGGAATGGAAATGGGAGAGAATAACTATGGACTTTGTTTCTGGACTTCCTCGCACCTAAAGAAATCATAATGCAATATGGGTGATTATGGACAGACTAACCAAGAGTGCGCACTTCTTGGCAATCAGGATGGATTACTTACTTGAGCATCTAGCTGAATTTTACATTAATGAGATTGTAAGACTACATGGGATCCCTATGTCTATTGTATCTGATCGAGACCCAAGGTTTACATCTAGATTTTGGGGTAGCTTGCAGGAAGCTTTAGGTACTAAGCTGAAATTTAGCATTTCATTCCATCCTCAGACAGACGGTCAGTCGAAAAGGGTGATACAAGTTTTGGAGGATATGCTTCGAGCTTGCATTATAGATTTTGAGGGTAGTTGGGACAAACACTTGTCTTTGATATAATTTGCTTATAATAACAGTTACCAATCTAGTATTGGAATGCCTCCTTATGAAGCTCTGTATGGAAGAAAATGTCGGACCCCTCTTTGTTGGAGTGAAGCTGGTGATAGGAAACTCATTGGTCCTGAAATTGTGTAACAAACAAAAGACAAGGTAAAAATTATCAAGGATCGTCTAAAGATTTCTTCAGATAGACAAAAGTCGTACACTGATCTTAAAAGGCGTGACATTGAATATCAAGTGGGAGATAAAGTATTTTTAAAGGTGTCTCCATGGAAAAAGATTTTGACATTTGGCAGAAAAGGAAAACTTAGTTCCCTATTTATTGGACCGTATGAGATACTTGAAAAGGTTGGACCGGTTGCATATAATTTGGCTTTGCCACCTAAGTTAGACAAGATCCACAATGTCTTCCATGTACGTATGCTCAGAAGATACCGTTCTGATCTCATGTTCTTCCAGTTGAATCTATTGAGGTTAATCCTGACTTGACGCATAATGAATAACCTATTTTAATTCAAGCTCGGGAAGTGAAGCAACTTAGAAACAAGAAAATCCACTTAGTAAATGTACTTTGGAGGAACCACTCAGGAAAAAAAGCTACCTGGGAGAGAGAAGAAGACATGAGGACCCAATATCCGCACTTGTTTCGGGACTAATGTAAGGTAAATTTCGAGACGAAATTTCTTTAAGGGGGAGAGAGTTTTCACACCCCTAAATGCTAACAAGAGTCATATATCGATTTACCATCATTAACACCTCTAAATGCTAACAAGAGTCGTATATCGATTTACCATCATTAAACTACTTCAATATGTTTTATTTTCATTTTGGGAACTTGAAATTTTAGGATAATTGGTAGCTTGTTTAGCATAGATTGGATCGTAATCTATGGGATTGTATTGGGGTATCTATGTAATAATCTAATTAGAATTATGTATACTTTTAAAAGGAGGTAAAGGATATATAGATATAGTGTATATGTATGCATTTTGGGTAGCACACAACACTATTTTGGGCAGCCTTGAGGGACAGCTGTTCATTGGGATAAATATCACCTTTGAACCTATACTTTTCCATCTCCTTTTGTGAATTTTGGTTCCTTCAAAGACTAAAAAACCTTAGAACCATTATTAACCTTTTTTCCATCAAAATCACAAGAAAAAACTTGGTTCTTTTGGCTGGAATTCGAGACACACACTGCTTTGTTGGTAAGTGGCTGAAATCTATTTCGTAGTTGGGTAATGGTTGGTAATTGGTGTATATCTCGTTCTCTAGAGCTTAGTTTACTATGAATAAATATGATTTCGAAAGCTAATTCATATATCTACAACTCTTATGTGTATGTAAAAGTCTAATTTAGCTATTATGGATTTGAAATATAGGACGCAACATAGGAAGAGTTTTGTCCAGATTTTGGATTTAGAAATCCGATATGGACAATTGTTACTGTATCGATGATATCTTTTTGTGCAAAATGTAATTTTCGGTGATTCTTTTTGTGTTGGAACCTTAAGAGATGTATCTACATCTTTCATGAAGTTATAAAGTTTAATTTAGCTGTTATGGATTTGAAATATGGAACGCAACACAGGACAAGTTTTGTCTAGATTTCAGATATAGAAATCCGATATGAACCACTGTTAGTGTATCGATGATATCCTTTTGTACAAAATGTATTTTTCGGTGACTCTTGTTAAGTTGCAATCTTAAGAGATGTATCTACATCTTTCATGAAGGTTACAAAGTCTAGTTTCGTTCTTTTCCTATTCAAATCTAAGTTACTATATGGGGTACTAGACTGGCCAGAGTCACTGTTTTGAGAATATAGTTGTATCTGTGCAGGCTGAGCTTACTTGTGATGAAAATCCTGTTTTATTTTGATATTATTGAGATATTAGGAATTAAAGAAGTTATTTAATTGTATTTTGTGAACAAGTTGAGAACTTTGATACGTTGGGTGGTCTACGGTTTGAACTCGCGGAATTTTGTTGGACTGTTGCTACGCTAAAGCAGTGTGGTTTGTGTATAAACTTGTACTTGCACTCTTTTAACTACTGTATATTTGAAAGTTGATCTCGATACCTTGGTTACCTCTTGTCACTTTGCATTGTTGTGTTGGTATGACGTTTGTGTAACTCGCCCACTTGTACAGATTGTTTGATCACTTGGCACTCTTGTTGGCACCTTATTCTTCTTGTGGCTGTGACTTTGTCACTATTGGCATGCCTCTTGATTTGGATTATTTTCCATCTTGACTTTGGATTTTTAGTCCATCTTAAGAATGGAAGTTGTCCATTTTAAGTACGAACTAGGAAGCCATTTTTAATATGGTTCTTGGTTCTCTTGATTATTGGATTGTGACACCCTTCTTGACACAAGGCGTTGGCCCTTCTTGACACTTGCTTGTGCTGGGAGTGATAAAATGAGGTATGAAGAGCCTTGTTATTGAATCCCTTGGAAAATGTTGTTGTGAGCTTTCTTGACATTTGGATCTTTAAATATCGAACTTGATACTATTTATATATTGTTACTTGATTTATTTATTATGTTTCAAGTATACTGCTCATTGACTTGAGAAAGGTATTAGCTTGGTGAATTTTGAGGGCTCCGAACCTATAGTTTTTACACCACTAAGCTATATGCTTTGCGATAGTTGTTTCTATCATAGGGGCTGATCGAGAGGAGGCATGCAACTAGCCATTGGAGATGAAATTTTGAGAACTTTAAAGAAGATCACATTTTCATATAGACGTCTATATTTTGTATAAACTTTGGGACTTATACATGACCAACGTGTTGTAGATTTGCATGAAATTTTGAGGACTAATCGGATCATGTCACAATGGTTTGTAATATAAGTATGGCTACTTTTTTGGTTTATTTGGGTTGTGTAAACCCAAGTCGTGTAATATATTAACTGTACTACTTGTTGTGAATGGTGGGATGAAGCTTGAAACACTTGGTTGGATACTCAAAAAATGGATAATATTTGTCGTATATCATGTTATTAGCGTGAGGACGATATATGCGTAAAAAAACTCTCATTAGTTATTGGTTTATGTATTTCGGAAGGGTCGTTTCATATTATGCCTCTTATACTTAAGTTCATGAAGTTTTCTCAATATGGCATAAAGCATGATTTCCAAACAAAATGTCCTTTATAAGAATGGTTTTTTCATGGCTATCATTGTTACAACCCTAAAAATGAATAAGTTAAACTAGAGCCTATCGTGTGTGTGTTTGAGTTTGGTGTGAGGTTTCATGTTGTTGTATGCTGTCCCAAACTTTGGTTGAGGGGTTTAGGGGTCAAACGTTAAGGTACAACTCCCCATGGACCACTCTAGGGGTCCTTGAGGATGACCCTTAGCCTAACCCTCAAGACCCCTTGAAACCAAAGGAGTCGCAAAAATATGGTGACCTACGGATGGAGTTCATGCCCAGTAGGTCCATCCACGGTTCGTGGATGGCCTCCGTAGGTCGAAGCTTGTAGAAGCCTTGAATACCAAGCCCCATCCATGAACCACGGACAGCCAGGATGGTCTGTGGACCCATCTACTATTCGTGGATTTTGATTGTGGTCCTCACCTGCGCAATCTAGTTTGGACACGGCCTGGGCAAGGGTCATTTTGTAAATCATGTAAAGTCTTGTTTTGTTGAGGGATGGTTATTTTAATTATTTTATGATATTTTAAGAGTATTAAAACATTAAAAACCTATTTTAGATTTCATTCTTCAAACTCCCTAAAGCAAAACTCCTCCCTCTCAAAATATATTATCTCTAAAACTCTATTAAAGACCAAGAGAAGAATAAGACTTAGGGCTTGAAGAGGAGGGCTATTTGAGTGACTTTCATGGATTTCATCTATTAAGGTATGGTGATCCTTCATCTAGGGTTATCTTTCACCCTATAGTCAATTTCTAAGAAGTTTTCAAGGTTTTCAAGTTTCACAAACACCCTAGGTTTTACTCAATCTCATGGTTCCTGCATCAAACGTTTTCAAATGATAAATTATGATTATATTGATGTTTAATTAATGATTTAAGATGAAAATACTCTATGAGCCCATGATTTCTCTCAATTCCTAAATTGTGCCTTATGAAGTGGTTTTGTTGATTATGAATGAATGTTGATGGATTTATGCTTAGATTGATTTAGATTATTGAATTGTATCATCATCTATTGATATACCATGATTTTACGGTATTTTTAATACATTTCACTTAAAATTTGTGTGTGTCTAGGTTTATTTTGTATTGGTATTAATGTATTTTTATCGTGTTTGCAGGAAATAAGTTCGGACGTGGAAGTTGAGAGACACAGCTGAAGAATGTGTAGAAAAAGGCATCTACAGATGTGAACTACGGACCGTAGGTCCAGTCACTCCCCGTTGATGGTAGATGTAGATGGGCAGGTAAGGCTGAAGGAAAATCAGGTAATTCTTGACCAACTGTGGAACCACAGTTGCAATTGACGGACCGTAGATCGAACTACGGGCCATCCTTCTGTTTTGTGAAATGATTCATAGAGGGGGTTCCAGTACCTTATTTTGAAGATTCTAAGTATGGAGCTACGGAGGAGGATCCACAGACCGTGGATTGAACCACGGTCCGTATTGTTGATCCGTCGATTGCGTCAGAGATGAAGATTTTTGAAGTTGGATAATTTTCCTAAGTCTTGAACCATGGAAGTGACCTACAGACCATAGGTAAATCCACGATCTATAGGTCAATGTGGTAGATCGAAACCGCATCCTAAAACATTATTTTCTTTTTAGTTGGGACTTGTTTCTCTAAATATAGGGCATGTAAACCTTGTTTTTGGGGATTAGAGTTCTTTACCTTTATTCTAGTTTTTGGCATTTGGAGATTAACTTGCAATTTTAGCAATTCTTTATTTCCTAAGTTCATTTTGAAGATTTTAACTTTGAAATTCAAGTTGAGATTCTAGGTTTATTCTTCTCACTATGTAAGTTCATGATTACTTTATCTAAAAAAATAAATTGTGTTCTTGCTATTATGGGTAACTAAATCCACAACTAGGGTTGTGGGAACCATGAGCGATTAACAAAGTATGAATAGCAACTAAGTAATTCTTCAACAGTGTTATTGCATGCATTAATAATTCTTTCATTTAGAAGTCTTTTTAGCTGTTGCAAACATTAGAACTCGCCTTGTTTGTACTTGCCGGACCAAGGAGGTAGTTAATAAGAAAAGAATTATCAACAAAGATTTAGTGTGACACTATCCAATAGTCTAATGTCGATTGGTGTGAGGGTGAAAACCAAGTCATACATCGATGTGATGTCTAATATGAGGTAACGGTAAGGGTTAGTAAATTATACACACGTAACAGGACCAAGATAAAGGGTGAAATTCTCTAGTTGCCAGACAAAGTAATTAGAGATACCTAACTTATCACTTTGCATGTAATCCACTAGGAAAGGATTGCTATTACTTGGATTACCGCATTATGAGCTTATGGGGAACACGTACACCCTAATTGTTTCCTCATCATGATAACAACTAAAGTTTGAATCCCGCTCATTGTTTATTCACATAATTTCAAGAATTTTTTTCACAAATCTCCCTCCCCCCCCCCCTTGAAATACTTGTTTTGGAAATACGTTGACTAAAATAATATAATTGTAAGTCAAGTTTAAGTCTAAACCATATTTCTTGTGGGATCAACCCCAACATCCAAGTAGGATTCTTTACTTGACAATGGTCGCTTATACTTCTTTAGGGAGGTGTAATTTGAACATGTCAAATTTTGGCGCCGCTGCCGGGAATAAGGCTTTTAGATTAAGTTTAACTACATTATTGAACTTTAATC
Source organism: Solanum bulbocastanum (assembly GCA_037074985.1). Classification (NCBI taxonomy): domain Eukaryota; kingdom Viridiplantae; phylum Streptophyta; class Magnoliopsida; order Solanales; family Solanaceae; genus Solanum; species Solanum bulbocastanum. The sequence goes on along the minus strand of CM073602.1, from coordinate 14,931,126 downwards.
AAATATTTTCTAATTTTACTTTTTCTTTTGTTTCTATTTCTCTCAGGTTCCTTCTCTAGTGTATGCTATGAACATGGAGCCAACGTGAACCACTTACTTCTTATGACCCAAAATTGAACAGAACTTTGCAAAGAATGAACAACCAAGGAGTCCTAGTAAATCCTATCAGAGGAAATTTAGGTGATGCAGTTGGGTTGTAGCCTTCGAGGGTTGGTGATGAGAATATTCAAGTTCAAGCTGAGAATCTACTGAGAGATATAGTGAGGGCACAAGATCCGCTAGGACCAAGGCTGCGTGATAACTATAAGGTCAAATTTAATACTATTGAATCTGATGGACCTCTTATTCTACCCCCTCTACCTCTAGGGTATACATTTGTGGTGACCAGCGAGGGGTTTGTTTGCTGGTTTGGCATCGGAGGATCCATATGCTTATGTAGCCAAGCTGAGGAGTGTTTGCAAAAGTTGTGTGAGTCGATCGAACTTGGACCCAGATGTCATTGGATTGAGAGAATTCCCTCTATCATTAATCGGCAATGCTGCTGTGTGGTTTACTGAGCTCCCTTATAACTCAATCTATACATAGGACCAATTAACTGAGGTTTCCCTAGCAAGATTCTTTCCAGTGTCAAAGATGTTGAACCACAATGATAAACTCAACCATTTCATAGCACTACCTGGAGAGTATGTGAGTAGTTCCTGGGACAAGTTCACTGCTTTCATAAGAGGTGCCCCGAATCACTGCATTGATGATGAATTGCTGAAGAAATACTTCTACCGTGGTCAGGATGACAATAGTAAGGTTATGCGCAATACCATCGTAAGAAGTTCATATGGTGAGTGCATTTTTGAGAAGATCGCTGAGAAACTAGAGAAAATTTCTCGAAACAATAAAGCATGGTGCACTAGAAAGTCAGATACTCGAAGAAACACACTTGCAGTCCAAGCTTCAATTAATCAATCTGATAATGATATTCATGAGGAATTGGCTCAGTTGAGGACAGAATTGGGATTGGTGCTCAAGCATGTGAGTGAAAGTGCAGAAAACGTAAATGCGATCAATTACTTGACCAAGACTCCAACACCACAAGAGGAGGAATACTACTATGATGAAGATGCTTATTTGGTGAATGATCAGAAGAGGGGTTTCTGAGCCAATGCCCAAGGTTCCAAGTCAGATAATTTGTGCTGAGAGCAAGGAAACAAAGGTCAGAACTATGGCAACTACAGCCAAGAAGGTCAATATGTCCGGGATTGGAACTACAATGGCGACAACAACTACAACCGAAACAACTATGGCAATAGAAACGATTGGGTTGGACCTTATATTCCTCCTCAAAATTGGGAATCTGGTAATAGGGAAGCTAGAAGTAATATGTCACGTATTGACAATATGATGCAGAAGATGATGAAGAGGTTTGATTCGACTGATGAAAATGTGAAGGAGATGCGAAATGACTTGTCTAGTCCTGTTCAGTGTGTGCCCAAGAAAGGTGGGATTACTGTGGAACCTAATAAGAGAAACAAGCTTTTTCTAATGCGGCTCGTGACTGGATGGAAAGTTTGCATGGACTACCAGAAATTAAATGCTTAGACAGAAATGGACGATTTTTCTATGTTGTTCATAGATCAGATGTTAGACCGACTTGCGGGTAAGGGTTGGTATTATTTCCTTGATGGTTATTCGGGCTACAATCAGATTTCTATAGCTCCGAAAGACCAAGAGAGGACCACTTTCACTTGCCCTTATGGGACTTTTGCATTCAAACGGATACCATTTGGGTTGTGTAATGCTCCAGCGACCTTCCAGCATTGTATGATATCTATATTTTCTAATTTGGTGGAGGACACTATTGAGGTATTTATGAATGATTTCTTTATGGTAGGTGACTCTTTTGATCATTGTCTGGAAGCAGAGGTGCTTAAACAGTGTGAAGAGTGCAATCTTGTGCTCAATTGGGAGAAGTACCACTTCATGGTGAAAGAAGGGATAGTTCTGGGTCATCGGATCTCTGAGAAGGGTATTGAGGTTGATAGAGCAAAAGTTGAGGTAATAGAAAATATTCCACCACCTATCTCTGTTAAAGGTGTTCGAAGTTTTCTTGGGCATGCAAGTTTCTATGGGAGGTTCATCAAGGATTTCTCCAAAGCTGCACATCCATTGTGCAAACTGCACAAAAAGGAGTATAAGTTTGATTTTGATGATACTTATCAAAGAGAATCTGGAGAATTGAAGGAGAAGTTAGCTATTGTACCTATCATTATTTCATTCGATTGGGGACAACCGTTTGAGGTAATGTGTGATGCTAGTAGAGTGGTGCTTGGTGTAGTATTTGGACAGAGGCGAGAGAAGATTCGTCATCCTATTTACTATGCTAGCAAAGCTCTAAATGTGGTGCAAAAGAACTATACCACAGTGACTAAACAAGAGATTCTTACAGTGGTTTTTGCATTAGAGAAATTTCGATCCTACTTGATTGGTACCAAGGTAATTATGCATACTAACCATTCTGCATTGAGGTATTTGATGGATAAGAAGGATGCAAAACCGAGGTTGATTAAATGGGTTTGTTGCTGCAAGAATTCAATTTTATGGTGAAAGAGAAAAAGGGGACAGAAAATCGGGTTGCCGATCACTTTTCCAGATTGGAGGATGAAGCTATGCTCAAGTTGAGTGATAGGCCTGAAGTTAATGATGTTTTTCCAAATGAACAGGTATTGGCTGCTTCTTATGATCTAATTCCTTGGTTCGCAGACTTTGCTAACTATTTGGCAAGGGATCTAGTGCCATCGGATTTGTATTTTCACTAAAGGAAAAAGTTTATGTATGATGTAAAGAAGTTCTTTTGGGATAAGCCTTACTTGTATCGTAGTTGTACAGATGGGATTATTCGTCGCTGTGTGGCCGAAGTCGAGATGTTGAGTATGCTAGAGGCGTACCATGCATCGCCTATTGGTGGGCATCATAGTGGTATTAGGACTGTGCATAAAATTTTGCAGTGTGGGTATTACTAGCCTACCATCCACCAAGATACTCATGATTTCGCCATGTCTTGTGACTGTTACCAAAGAGAAGGAAGAAATTTCAAAGAGGTAAGAGCTTTATATGAACCCTATATTGGTGATAGATTTGTTTGATGTATGGGGCATTGATTTTATGGGTCCATTTGTGAGTTCACATGGGATAAGGTATATTCTTGTTGCAGTTGATTATGTATCGAAGTGGGTGGAAGCAATGGCGCTTCCAAACAATGAAGGTAAAAGTGTCACCACATTCTGGAAAAAGAATATCTTCTCAAGATTTGGTACACCTAGAATGATAATCAGTGCTGGAGGTTCCCACTTTTGTAATAAGTTGTTCAAGGTGCTACTTGAGAAATATGGTGTCCGCCACAATATGGCCACTCCCTACCATCCCCATTCTAGTGGGCAAGTTGAAGTGTCCAACACAGAGATTAAGCAGATTTTTGCTAAGACTTTGAATGCTAATAGAACTGATTGGTCAAGGAAGCTTGATGATGCTTCTATGGGCCTATCGCACTGCATTCAAGACTCGCATAGGTATTTCTCCCTACCAACTTGTATGTGGGAAGACTTGCCATTTGCCGGTAAAGCTAGACTATAAGGCTCTGTGGGCACTAAAGAAGCTAAATTTTAATTGGGGAACCGCATCGAATCAGAGAATGAATGACTTGAATATGCTTGATTAGTTTCACCTAAAAGCTTATGAAAGTTCATCCATGTACAAAGAGAAGATGAAGAAGTATCATGATCAAAGGATTGAAAAGTGAGAATTTGTTGTGGGTGATCTTGTGCTTCTATTAAACTCTAGGTTACGCTTATTTTCGGGCAAGCTCAAGTCTAAGTGGACCGGGCAATTCTTAGTCACGCAAATTCTCCCCGTGATGGAGCTTGAGAAAAGTGAGGGAGAAAAGTTTAAGGTAAATGGACAAATGATCAAGATTTATCTGGGAAACACAAAAAGAGTGCAAGAAGTTGTTAAGGCCTATTATCTTGATGAAATCTGAGTAATCAAGAGGCCTGCATCCTCCCATATTCCCAATTCACTCTCCTCTCTCCCAAATCCCTTCATTCTCGATTTCCCATAGGTTTTGGTATTCGGGTTTGGTGCGAAAGGTGAGCTAGAAATTGTTGGAACTCAAGAACCATCACACAATCACCCATTTCCTTTGCTTGTAAGGTAATCAACTTTCCTTTCACTTTGAATTCCGGTTCATTGTTGTTATAGAAAGCCATGAAGTGGTTCTTGACCTTGGGTTGTTGCAGTATGAAATTGTATGCTAAAATAACGTTGGAAACACCCTTGGAATGATAGATTGTGATTGTGTTGTCTTTCTAATATGTTAAATCAAAAAAACAAGTGTCTAAATGCAAGTTTCGACTTAGGGTTCCTAGTTTCGTATGAAATGCATGTAACAATTGAATAATTGGAACCCTTGGGATGATGAAATAGTATAAATTATGTTGAAATGCATGATTAGGCTAAGGTCAATTATTTGAATTGATAAAATTTGGTTTCAAAGTGAAGAGTGTTTAATACCTGGCACAGACTGGATCCACGAGACCCCATCTACAAACCGTAGATCAGTCTATGGACAGTAGATTAGGTCTGTGGTCTTTGGCACAAGGAAATTTCACTAAGTGTGGAACCATAGAAATGGACTACGGTCTGTAGGTCAATCTACAGACTATTTTGCACATCCCAAAAGAGCCCAACTTTTTGGGACTTCTGACCTTCAAAGGGGATCCATGGACTGTAGGTCAACCTACGGACCGTAAAAACCCACCATAGGTGGCCACTAAAGCCACTGTCTGCAATTTTTTATTTTTTTTATTTTGATCATTTGTTCTAAAAAAATTTGAGTGTCCCTTTAGTTCATATTGGTACTAATTCTACCTCCACAGGTACAATGGCCACGAAGAAAGCTATAGTCGTCAAGGGTAGATCAAAATTAACGGCTCCTACCCATCGACTAATTGACAAGGATATTGATGCTACAAAAGACCCCAAATATGTCCCCCCACTAGAAGGACATCACCCACAGTACCCCGGGCTATTCAAAATTAGGCCAAAAAGGTGGTCCCCGACATAGTCACTGCCTGCCAGTCTGATGAGGAGGAAACACTGATCGGGTGATCGACTGGTCTGTTTCCAGTGGTCTTCTTTTGGGTCCACCACAGGCGCGAGTTCACATGGCTAGGTTGCCTCGTCTGATGAGGCTATTAGTTTGGAGGAGGTTCAAGTGCCACAAAATGACAACCCTGCTCTGGTTCCTAAGGAGCCCAATAGATGGTGCATGGAAGGCCAATGGCAAATCTACAAGGATGCCAAGATGTTGAATGAAAAATATAGGATGGCTCAGCTAATCACAAAGGAGCGCAGAGTTCTCACTGGGAGCCTACACACTGTACCCGACATCCACCAGCTCATTCAACTTCATAAGTGTGAATGGATGGGCAAGGAACTAGGAACATATAGCAAGGAGATCGTGAGGGAGTTCTATACTTCCTACGCAGCCACTCTTCGAGGCTCTATTCACAGAAATGCCAATCCCAGAGCCTAGACACCACTCACGACTACACTAGTGCACCAGTTTTCTGTGGACATCTCTGAGAACACCATCCTCCAATTCCTCTACAGCCCTAGCCTTGGCCATACTTAGGCAGTCAACATGGCCTAATTTTACTACATATGGGACATCATGTGGGGCAGGGAGTTCCAGTGGAGTGCCGAGAAAAAAGAGATTGTATTACATTTGCTGGCTCATTATATTGCTACTGATAGAGAGCGAGCCGAGTGGGTCACCACTTCGGGCTTAAGCATCAAGAAGGCCACTCTCACATTTATGGCTAAGTTTTTTTGGCAGTTGGTACGGAATCGGGTTTCTCCTACGAAGATCGATAATACACTCACTTGGGACTGTGCGGTTATGGTAGCATTATTGGTTGAAGGGGTCGAGATTGCTTTTGCCTGCATGATCAATGCACAGATTCATGAGAGGGCTTTCAAGTACTCCACCATTTATCCTTTTCCTTGCCTCATCTTTCAGTTATGCAGGGACTCTGGAGTACCGATCTAGCATTATGACAAGTTGATCTGGGCAATGGGGACTCTAGATATAGGCCTGATTCAAGATGAGGCGAATATGGTGGCACCACACCGAGAGCCGTAGGTCTTTGTACCTCCTTTGGGAGCAGATTTAGTAGATGATGTGGAGTAGATGTAGGATGATGACCCTACCACTCCAGCCTATACTGATGATGCCCCGGCCTCCCCATTTAAGGCCATTAGTCAGGTCCCCTAGCTCATCCAGAGCTACCCCACCTTCAGGAACTACTGTTTTGCCCTTGATCGAGTTCAGAAATTAAAGGCTTAGATGGCCACACTGTTACATCATGTGAAGCCATAGATGCTGAAGTCTATTGCAGAGTCCGAGGTTAACATGGAGCGGCGAATGGAGACCATGATGGACTAAATGGTCTAGGCCATTCATAAGCGCTTGGATGCCTTCGAGTTGAGAGTCCTCTCATGACCAGCCCCCATCACAGATCTCTTCTCTATACAGACCGAGTTGGACAGTCTTCGGGCCGACCTTGATACCATTCTTGCCCCATCCACAAATGAGTTAGAGTTCACACCTACTGCATTAGCTGATGATACAGTGTTTGATGTTTTATTCAGCGAGGACATAGCACAACCCAAGCCCACCCGTGCTCATGGGAAGAGGCCCTGCTCCAGTCGCATTTCTGACACTACTGAGGAGGCTCGAGAAAATAGAAGGGAGCACTAGCAGAATAGGCATGCTAGGCAAGTGTCTTTAGTAGATGAGGAGTTATGCCAGCAGAGGGCTCGTGAGAGTATTATTAGAGCCTCAAGTTCTAGTCCCACTATTAAGGTAGAAGATATTATGGGAGATAATGTGAGCACCACTGATAGTGCAGTTAGAGTGATTGATAGCACTATTGAGGGTGTTATGACTGATGATGTAGGCACTACTGAGGGTGGCCCAAGTGTTGATCTAGCAGGCTCCGGGAAATCAGACTCACCCGCTTGCTGATTTTTCAGTGCATTTGCGCCACAGGCTTGCTTCACCTTCACACTACTCTTTATTTATTATTTTTTTGCATTAAGGATAATTGCACACTATTTTTGTTGGGGGTGAGGTAAATGTATTATGAGTGATAGGGTGAAGTCTAAGTAACACAACTCATAATCCTCTCTTGGGGTTTTCTTTCTTGTGTTCTTTTTGCCCAAGAGACATTTTTGATTTCAGTTGAACCGGCATGCGTTAGGATTGTGTGTGTAGAAGCATGAGAAAGAATGAATCATGATGGCATAATTATGAATGAAAAATGATTCCCGTCCAAAATTTTTTGATATGTGCTAAAATTTGTAGGCTAAAATAAGTTGAATGTGTTGGCTCTGAGTATGACATGATAAAGAACCAACTTGATCTCATGACTTAAGCTAAACTTGAACTAGGTAATCTAATAATGAAACTATGTGCCAAGAGTGTGTGAGAATGGTTGATTGTTCAGACAGTTTTGTGCCAATCTAGAACTTACCCCGTTAGTCCTGCTAGGATAATCTAGGTTAGAAGTTAGGAAGTGATCATAGGCCATTGTTCAAATTAGTCCAGTTAAGCCTAAAATGATCTAACCAAATGGTAACATTATTCCCTATTGATCCAAATGTTTGAGTCTAAAATTGACCATTTCTTTTGATTCACCTAACTCACCTTCCCTTAAAACATTGTCTTGGCCACGATCCCTCCTTGGACATGTGCACCTCAACTTAGGCTTTTGGCCTAAGTTGAGGTGGCTAAGCCCATAAGTTACCTTGATCTTGGCTCTTGCCTGACATCGGACATTATGCACATCAACTAAAGCAAAATGCATAAGTTGAGGGTGGCTATGAAAAGGAAACCAAATGAAAGAAGGGTATGAAAAGAGTTTTGTGTTGAGAAGAGGAAAACATATGAAAGAGGATGTGACTTTGTGCAAAAGAAACAAAAGAAAAGTGTGAAAAGAAATACAAGAAAAGAAAGAAAAGAAAAAGAAAATAAAATGAGAAATAAGAGTCAAAAATTCAAATGTCACATCCTTGGTTAAAAAAAGTGAAGGGAAAGAAAGTTACATAAAAAGTTGCTACAAATAGGTCAAGGAAGAGGTAAATAGTCAATGTAATGTCAAGAGGGGCAGAGAGTCACTAAAAAGTATCTAAATGTACCACACCTAACCCCAAGCCTACGTTACAAGCTAAGAAAAGTCTTATAGTGATCCTAGAAACTAGTTTGGAGAGTCTAAGCAGTGAATATAAGGGAAAACCTATGGTATTAAGCACTAATTGTACTTGAAATTACTTTTGAGCGTGAGTGTTGAATGAATCCGTGTACGCAAAATCATATTCATTGTCTGAAAAAGGGATTTCATTTGAAGTAAGGGTACTAGTTACATTGTCGGAAAGTTGGTACCTTGGTGATAACCAAAGTGTGTATGTTGTGTATTGATTGGTCGATCTTTGTCATATTTTTATCTGTATGAGTTATCTTGTTGAGTCTAAGAGAAAAGATTTGCACTCAAAAAGAGAGTTGGGAAAGAGATCCATGTGATTTCGTAATCTTGAATGCTTGCTTCTATACAAGTGCTATTTAGAGTCTTAGTGTGTCGCTTAAGGAAAAACAACGAATTTAAGTTGAGGGTGTTGATATACCATGATTTTATGGTATTTTTAATACATTTCACTTAAGATTTGTATGTGTCTAGGGCCATTTTGTATTGGTACTAATGTATTTTTATCATGTTTGTAGGAAATAAATTCGGCCGTGGAAGTTGAAAGACACAGCTAAAGAATGTGCAAAAAAGGGCATCTACGGACGTGAACTACGGACCGTAGGTCCATTCAAACCCCGTAGATGGTAGACGTAGATGGGCAAGCAAGGCTAAAGGAAAATCAAGGAATTCTTGACCAAGTGTGGAACCACGGTTGCAATCGGTGGACCGTAGATTGACCTACGGGTCATCCTATTGTTCCATCAAATGATTCACAAAGGGGGTTCTAGTACCTGATTTTGAAGATTCTAAGTATAGACCTACGGAGGAGGATCCACAAACATTGGATTGAACCACGGTCTGTACTGTTGATCCAACGATTGCGTCAGAGATGAAGATTTTTGAAGTTGGAAAATTTGCCTAAGTCCTGAACTATGGAAGGGACCTATGGACCATAGGTCAATCCACGGTCCGTAGGTCAGTGTCGTAGATCGAAACTGCATCCTAAAATATTATTTCCTTATTTTGTTTCCTTTTTAGTTGGGACTTGATTTTCTATATATAGGTATGTAAAAATCATTTTTGGGGGTTAGACTTCATTGCTAATATTCTAGTTTTTTTGCTTTGGAGATTAAATTGCAATTTTAGCAATTCTTGATTTCCTATGTTAGATTTGAAGATTTTGACTTTGAGATTCTGGGTTTATTCTTCTCATTACGTAAGTTCGTGATTTCTTCATCTAAAAATATGAATTGTGTTCTTTCTATTATGGGTAACTAAATCCACAACTAGGGTTGTGGGATCCATGAGCAATTAGCTTTGTATGAATAGTAACTAAGTAATTCTTGAATAGTGTTATTGCATGCATTGATAATTCTTTTGTTTAGAAGACTTTTTAGAGGTTGAAAACGTTAGAATTTGCCCTGTTGCTACTTGCCCGACCAAGGAGGTGGTTAAGAAGAAAAGAATTATCAACGTAGATTTAATGTGATACTATCTAATAGTCTAATGTCATTTGGTGCGAGGGTGAAAACTAAGTCATACATTGATGTGATGTCTAATATGAGGTAACGGTAAGGGTTAGTAAATTGTACACATGTAGTCAGACCAAGGTGCGGGGTGAAATTCTCTAGTTGTCGGACCAAGGAATTAGAGATATCTAACTTATCACTTTGCATGTAATACACTAGGAAAAGAATTGCTATTACTAAGATTATCGTGTTTTGAGCATATGGGGAACATGTACACCCTAGTTTCTCCCTCATCTTGATAACAACTAAAGTTTGAATCTTGCTCACTGATTATTCACATAATTTTTAGAATCTATTTCACAAATTGCCCCCCCCCCCCCCCCGCCCCTCCCTTAATAACTTGTTTCGGAAATACATTGACTAAAAGAATATAATTGTAAGTTAAGTTTAAGTCTAAACCATTTTCCTCGTGGGATCGACCCCAACCTCCAAGTTGGGTTCTTTATTTAAGAACGATCATTTATACTTCTTTAGGGAGGTTTAATTTGAGTGTATCATCTATGCCTAATTATGGTGAATTGTTGGTGAATTGAGGATTTGGGATCATTGCCTTGAAAGGGAAAGTTTGACCTAATTTCATGTTAAAGTATAATTGTGCTTGAATTGTTGATCCACTTGAAAGGTGGAGGTGTTTACTTACTATGTACATTTTCATCATGGCGTTGAAGTCATAGTGTGAAGGATTGAAGTATTATCATGATGTTGTATATATGAATGTGATGTGAAGGATATACATGTGATTTCAATGATAGAATGATGATCTTGTATAAAAGGTACATGTGTTGTAACTCAAAGCATATTCTCACTAAACACTCATGAATATTGATGATGGAATGTTAAGGGTTTCTATACTGTAATGTTGTATCTTGGATCGGTAGACTTAGGTGCCCTCTTCTTGATAAATGAAAGCTATGTTGAATGTGATCTCTTGAATTGGTAGGTTAAGGCATCCTTTTCTTGTATTGATGAATGTGATCATGAATGAAGTATCTTGAATTGGTAGGCTTAGGCATCCTCTTCTTGAAATAATGAATGTATCTTGACTTAATATCTTAATGATCATGAATCAGTAGGCCTAATGTTAGTAGCCCTTTCATAAATGACTAATAAATGTGTTGATGACTTGGAATTGGTAGACCTAAGGTTGGTAGCCTTTTCATGAATGAATGAATGAATGTCTTGAGTTGGTAGACCTAATGTTGGTAGCCCTCTATAAATGACTAATGAGGTATTTTAGGCTATGACATGAACCAGTAGACCTAGTGATGTTAGCCCTTTATGATGAGTCTAGAACCTAATGTGAATGTTTAACCTTGAAGTAGTATACCTAATAGTGGTGGCCTCCTTCATTTGTAAGATGATGAACCTTGAATCGGTAGACCTAATATGGTGGACCTCCTTGGAAAGTCAATGAGCTATCCATAATGTACCTTGAATCGATAGACCTAATGGTGGTGGCCCTTTCTTATGCAATGTACCTTGGGTCGGTAGGCCTAATGTTGGTGGCCCTCTCAAGTACAACAATGTAATGTGAATGAACTACTCTATGGGAATGGAGGCTAAGAACCGAGTGGATATGGCTAAGATGGTGGCTCTCCCAATGTTAGGCTAAGAGTCCAATGAACATCTTTCTTATCCCATAACTATGTGCCTACATAGGATGCTTACTAGTTCTACCCTAAGAAAGTAGAATATCTTTCTTCGGTATGGGGTTACATGACACCGGATTCCATGATTTAGCTCTCATGGTTTATGTCGGTTAATGCCTATTCCCATCATGTGAGATGTGCATTATGGTTTCTTGATGAGTTGTATAAAGTGTGGGTGGTAGTATGGGATGCTATCCATCATTGCACGAGTAGGCTTTGAGAGGGTCATAGTGAGTTCTCTAAGTCTTAATGAATAAATGTATGAAAGTCCTCTAAATGCATGAATGTATCCTAATTGAACCAGATGAATAATGCTTGCTTAAATGCTTAAATGTAAAGATGCATGCTATAATTGGATTGTCGTATGACTTACTTGCTTGTCATGAATTATTGTATATGAATGTGCGTTGTCTAGGGTGACTTCAAAGGAGTACTTAGTGTGAGTAGTAGTATGGGATGCTACTTGCACATTGCACAAGTATGACTTAGAGTTGTCTTAGATGTTTGTCTTAATGTGATGATGTGATTCATGTAATGTTTATGTCTCTTAAATGCTTTATTGGGTAAAGGTGGAAAGGATGAATGGCAAGTTCACTTTTGGTGACCTTAAGGTGGTACCTGATGAGTCCACAATTTGGACTCATTTAGGGCTATATTTTGATAAAATTAGTATCCTCAAATGCATATTTTGTCTCTATATCCGATGATAATCCTTAAGTTCAGGTATTTGAGTTGAGAGACAAAGCATGGATGCTATCGAGCAAAAAGGAACAAACTGGTTGAAAAAAGGCAGAAAAGACGGCCTAACGATCGCCTAATCCATTAAGCGTATCGCAGAAAGGCCTACAACCTCGCCTAATGTTCCATTGTGCTTAGCCCTGAAGTAAAAGGTCAAGTCTAGGAGGAAAGGGAGCGGTTGGTGAATCGTCGAGCAATTTCGCGAAGCATCACCATATAGCCCAATGATTCAAAATGCGAAGATGCTAAAGGCGAAAGCTAAAAGGCGAGGTACTAGACCAAAGGGCGGATTGCCAAGTAGTTCGGCGATCCCAACTAAATGCGCCAAGAGGATCCTTTGCAGCACACTTTTTGACTGCTATAAATACCCGCTTAAATCTGTAGCTTACTATCAAGATATTGGAGAACTAAGTTATAGAATAGAATAGTTTTTACATTTTTGGAGACATTGTTCTTGAGCCTCGAAGATTCAAAGGGTTTCCACTCCAAGAATTTGGAAGTGGATCTTCAAGAATATTCATCCTTGATGTGTTTAAAGACTTCGTTTATCGTACCCATTTGATGGTAACACCTTTTTGTATCGATTTTTATCTCTTTTACATGTCTGATTTTGTGAATATGGGTTAGATTATCTATTGGGTCTTGCTTGTTGATGGTTTATTTGTTGTTTAAATGTGATTTCATTTAGTAGTGTGCATGAACTTAATGGAGTTGTAGTTGCAAATACGATTTCAGCTTAGTGTTTTCGGTTTGCTCGAGAGAGAGGTCGTAAAACTAAGACTACTAAATCGATAGCCAGTGGTATTAGGTCAACATGAGTTCAGCTCGAGATAGTGAATCCTAGTCCTTCTCACACACTTTCAGCTCGAGAGAGTAAATGGGCTAAGACGGAGGCTATGCTTAAAGCGGCAACTCGATGTTCGAGAGAAACCGAGTCGATTTGGGGTAAGTTGCTCGAAAGAGAATTTACCCCTACTATAGTCTAGCCTAGTCACAAATACTCAAAACTTTACTATCAAAAGCATGTACCCGACAATTTAGTTTATCCCGTATTCCTATCACATCCCAAGAATCTTGTCTCTCAATCTAGTTTTCATATATTTTTGTTGTTTGTAGTTGTTAATTAATACAAAAACCCCCATTGATAATTGACACTTGCATCACCCCTTTTAGATTTAGTATGTTTATACTTAATAATGTTTTTCTCTACAATTAACTTTAGCATTTTTTGCGCTTAACCATTAATTTATCAAGAACCTCTCCCTTGGGACTCGACCACAACCTATTCAGTAGGGTTATATTACTATTGTATGATTGTAGACACTTGAATTGGAAGTTGTGCCTTGATTACGCAAACATCAAAATGGCGCCGCTGCCAGGGAGTGGTGTTACGTGAAAATTCTTGGTTAAGACAAATTTTGCTTGTGGTAGTCGTAGTTTACTTACTTAATTTTTAGTTTCTTTTTGTTCGGTTGTTTCTAATGAAACAGGAGAGATGAGTGTGGTTAATGACTATATGCCAATAGAGCACGTCCCGGTGGAAGTGATGAGATTCAGGGATAGCATCCTAACCTTCAAACAGATTGAAGGTGAGCTTTTTCATGAGTCGTGGCTGAGGTTTAAAGCACTTTTGATACAATTCCCAACTCATGAAATTCCCGATCTAGCTCTATTGGAGTGTTTCTATAGGAGTCCTAATCCCGAAAATAGAGGATTAATCGATTGACTTATCACGGGTGGCCATGAGAGATACTCCTAAGAGACCACATCCAAATTCCTTGAACTTGTGGCTAAAACCAACAAGGATAGTGAGAAAGACCAGCAATTGATCATTTTGTTGGGTCAGATGGATAACTTGACCCAATAGATCGAGGAACTGGAAGTGATGTCCAAAAAGAAAAGCAAATGCATACCACCTACCGAGTAGGGAAGGTCTATGGACAATGAAAATAGATGTATCGAGGATATGTTATTAACCATTCTCCAAAAGCTAAATGAGCAAGATAGAGTGTTAGAAGATATTAGAGAAATTGTAGAAGTGCTAAATCAAATGAGCGGTTCTCACTCTAGATCTATCCAGCTAATTGAAACTCTCTTGGGTCATGAATTGCCTCAGCTCCATCCAAATGAATAATTGGGATCACCTAGTTGCACTAGGTTCAACCCTAAAAAAGAGGTTTGAGTGTTGACTTGCATCGTACCACGACGTTAACTAAGGCGTTTTTTGGGAGGCAACACAAAACCCTTAAATGCTTTAGTTTTGTTTTTGTAAATACTGGTGTGTTAGTTGTCCAGGTTTAAATGCAGAAAGTGTTTCAAAAATGCAGATTGGCGAGCAAATGGTCCATTCGACGTGCCCGACTTGATTCGCCATTTGGCTCAACACAAATTCAACTCAGAGCCTGTAAAACTCAGTGAGCTCAAGAGCAGTTCGATGAGTCGCCAACTAGGTCGGCAAACATGATTAAAATTGTCATCTTAACCCCTAAGAAAATGCAGGTCCTGTAGAAATCGGCCGGGTAAGTGACCATTCGGCGCTTTGCCGAGTGGATCAGCGGACGTGACTAATGTCATTGAATGGTCGCGAACTGGACGGTTATATATGGCCAAAGGTTTTAAAAGTTTCAAACTCTTCACTTTCCCTAGCTTTTAAAATTCACAAACTCACACCAAGTTAGTATTCTCAATATTCTTGCTTTTCATTAGTATTTTGGTTGTTTATTAGTACTTGAAAGTAGGATTTGTTTGCCGCCTAGCATTTCAATCCTATTTTAATTGACATCTAAGGTTGGTTTCCAAACCCTGAGTTTACCTTTGAATATTTTGTACTCATTTGCACTGATTGTATCTTAGTGAGGTGTGCTGGGCATATCTGATAGGAATAGATTGTCTTAATGCCGATTTTAATTTAAAATCTTTACCCGTATTACTTTGATCATCGAATGCTCGTAATTTATGTGTCTTTAATTTATTAAAATCTTATTAGATTGTGCTTGCATGTTGTTTAGATTGATTCGGTGAAGTCTAAGTTGCCCGTGTTTGCGCTAAATGACGTAAAATCAGAAGAAGTATGAGTATTTCGGGGTGATGGGTGCTATGGGTCTGAGCTTAATTTAACTATTGCATGTTTTGATTTTGTTTTCAAGGGTTGCGGGGTTGAATTTGAGAAGGTGGATTGAAAATAAGCACAGTGGGTCATTTAGCGAATTGGGTCGAGTTCGCCGAACCACTCAGAGATTTGCCTAATGACCCCATATTGCCTTTAATTTCATGAGATACGTGATGTTTGAGTACATAACTTTTGTCAAGAAGCCTAAGGTCACCGAAAGAACTTGGCGACTCGCCAAAAGTATGCTTGATCACCCTTTGTCTGCACCCATAAACCCTTGTTGCACTATAACTTTCGACGAAAAAACCCTTGCTCGTCGAAAGTCGGCGATTCATCGAAAGGGCCTTCCCATCGTCGACTTGCCATAATTTTTGAGTCAATCCCTTCAGCGAGATTGATCTGGCTCACCAATGAGGTTCGGTGACGCGCTAATTGGATCGACAAGTCTGTCTGCAATAGATTTTCTGTGCTTAGGTTTGATTTTCTCACAATCTCTCCCGATCTTTTACAGATATGGTACGTACAAATCTAACCATGCCACCTAAGAAAATAGCACAGGGCATTAATATAAATGAAGGGGGATAAAATATCCCACAGAAGAGAAGGAAAGAACCCCCACCGGGAGACAAAGGAAAAAGAAAGCAACACAAAGCTAGAAAAGTAATTGCTGGCACTCGGGCTGATTTTTCTGAATCGAAAGATAAGGAGCTTCTGATTCACCGAAGGAATAGACACCTGGCTAGATCTCAATCCTCGCCCACCAGAGTTCCATCACTTGTCACCTCTCCTGAAACAGGTTTAGTGCCAACTCAAGCACCTCCAGTGACCCCTACATTCCCTATTACTCCTCCACCTCAACTGCTGAACAGATTGAAAGGTGATAGGGTACAGACCATCCTAGAGGAGAAGTTGTTAACTATAGAGAGACTGGAGAGAAACTACCCCGGTGTCAGGGACACCTTCCACTACCATAAGTTTGAGCAGTTTACCAGGCCTTGAGGCCCTTACATTCCTTCTTGGGTCCAAAATTCTATACAGCTTACGGGGAGTTGGTTCCTAAAAGCAAGAAAAAGGCAAGTAAATTCAGACTGGTGAAGTTGGTCATAGTTAGAGGCAAAGAAGTTAGGTGCGGCAGTGAATATATTAACTCTATTTTGAATAGACCGCTTCACTTGTACTTCCTTACAAGGGGTTGCCCATTGCTCATCCCCTAGTAACTTGAAGGGTTGGTTGTCTCCTCTGATTTCTAACACCATACTAAGGTGGATGGATGCAGGAGCTCCTATTGAGAAGAGCATTGCTGCTAGGTTCTGGTTTGGCTTTATCAGCACCACCATAATGCCATCCCAGAATGAGTCTATTTTACGCCATTCGAAAGCAGCTTGCCTTTGCTCTATCATCTCTAGGAGACGCATCGATCTGGGAATGCTGATTTCACAGGAGATGGCCATGAGAGCCAAACAGAAGCAGACTTCTCTTCCATTCCCAGTCCTAATCACTGAGTTGTGCCGGCGTGTTGCAGTACCTCGAGACACTGCGAGGGATATTGAGGTCACCCCTTCATCATCCACTTACATCCGACATAGCCGAGTACACACGAGAGGAGGCTGACGGGAGGAGAGAAGTTCTGGTAGATATTTCTTCGGATGTTGACGTTGACTCATTACCTAAAGAGGCATCTTTGCCTACTTCGGCCTCTGGGCCTTCAGGTACACCCGCTCCTTCCTCGTCTTCACAGGTCCCAGGTGCTTCCTCCTCCTCCCAATCTGTTAGTATTACTCAGGCCATGATCCTAAAAATAGGGAATCTAGCTTATTCAGCGGATATAAGGGCGACTCAATTGAAGAGGTTCATCCCAGGGATGATTGAGAGTGCTATCTTGGTGGCACTGACCCTCCTTAGGGTCTTTATTAATGATCTGGCTACTAGATTCACTGCTTGTGAGAGCAGACAGGGGAAGACATCCGAGGTTTCGGCTTTGAAAGCTGAAATAGCTGATTTGAGGAAGGAGGTAAACTATTTGAAGTCTACCAACTTCACTTCATTAATTCAGGGTGCAGATGACGAGGATGCTCTTGAGACATTGGGGATTCCTCTAGCTACCACCAGAGTAGTACAGAGGGATGGTACAGCAAATGAGGAGTCCGATACAGAGCGACGAAGAGCAGATAGCGGTTCATGATGATGAGATAAGAGAGAGCTGAGAGGAGAGCATATTTAGAGATTTTCCAGATCTTGTGAAGACGGTTGTGCAGCCGGTGATCCAGACATTGCAGACTAAGACGTCCACAATAGCTCCTAGTGGATCTGGAACTCCTATTCCTCCTAAGGTTACTCCGGGCACTGATGCCCATATGCAGAGTACCACACCAGGCACCGAGGCCCAGACAGATAGAGAGACTACATAGATAAGATCTTTTCTTTACCTCTATCTCTGTCTTACTTACTTTTACTTTTGGATACTTTTATTCGCATTTAAGGACAAATGATTTTTTTTGTGGTGGGGTGAGGCCACCTTTGTGCATATTTCTTTTGTTTATATATTTGGGTTGAAATTTTTGATTGTGTTAATACTGCAGTTTTGTGGGTGTAAGCTTGTGGCACCGTATTTTATATTGCAAAATAATTTTGACCCTTCCAATATATTTTGCTACCCCTTCTGTGTTGAATGTGTCTGTTCGTATGCAAATTTAAGTATTTGTTCCGATCAATACCAATGACTTGAATAGTGCTCTTAATCGAACAAACATGAATGTGCGGCTACGATGAGGCCAAGTGAAGTTGCATAGAAAATATATGAACTCTTTGAATCTCATTGTGACTAACCAATTATTAAATCAAGTATCTTGTGATGATTGATGCACACTAGCGAAAGCATGAAATCTTGTTGGACTTTAGTGTTGATACCTTGTTAATGAGCTTACTATGAACCATGCATGACAACACCTAGAATTTGTCCCGCTGGTCCGGTCGACTAAGTAAGGCTACCTTTTGATATGATCTTAGGCAACTTGGAAGAGTGTGAGCCAATTTGACATATACCTCTTTTGTGGCATACCTTGTGAGTGTGTGAACCTCTCTTGAACGCCCCTTGAACCTTACCTTTCTTTGGAAGAAACTTGATGACATCATGACCTTTCTTGACCCATTACCCTTAATCCTCGTGAATCGCGGTTGATTGAATAGATAAATTAGGCCAAAAGCCTTAGTTAGGGGTGTGGTGAAAAGAAAAGGGAAAGTCATGAAGTGCAAGGAAACACTCCTTTAACCTATGGTTTTGAGAAAAATGGAACCCCTCCATATAAAAAAAGAAGAGAGAGAGAAATAAAAGGAATGAAAATGAAAAGTTGTGGAATAAAGTTGAAAAGTACAAAAGAAATGGGGTTCCTAAACAATCCATGGGAAGCGAATAATAGGATGACTTATGAGCACTAAAGAAAATGATGAAGGAAGATGAAAGGAAGTGTTGTGAGCACCACATTTCATGAGGATAAAAGTCACTAAGCCTAAATGACCATCCCTTTGCACTCAGCCCCATTACAAAAGCCTTGAGAAGCTCTTTTTATCTTGAGTGAGCTGAAACAAATGTCGATTGGAAAATACGGGCAAACCTATGGGTAAAATTATGCATTGTGTTCCTCTTTTTGAGTGTGAGTGTTGCATTTAATTCCAAAACTTTAAAAATTGAACCATTGGGTGAATATGGAATCTTTCTTTGTGTGAGGACATTTGAACACTTTTGTTGAGCTTGAACTTGCATTTTAAGCAAGTACTGTGAGCATGAGATTCGTTGATAATGGTCAGTCACAACGTGAATCTTTGAGTGCACAATTGATCTTTGCATGAGTAAAGTGAGTCTTGTTTTTTGCATTCATGATTGATTCTTGTGTAGCGCTGTTTGAGACACCCTTTTTGAACATCTGAACTCTAGTTTGCTGGAGCACAAGAAAAAGTTTATGTTGGGGGTGTTGATGAGTCCATAATTTGGACTCATTTAGGGCTATATTTTGATAGAATTAGTCTCCTCAAATGCATATTTTGTCTCTATATCTGATGAAAATCCTTAAGTTTTAGGTATTTGAGTTGAGAGACAAAGCATAGATGCTATCGAGCAAAAAAGTAACAAAGTGGCAGAAAGAAGGAAGAAAAGATGGCCTGACGATTGCATAATCCATTAGGCGTGTCGCTGAAAGGCCTACAACCTCGCCTAATGTTCCAGTGTGCTTAACCCCGAAGAAAAAGGTCAAGTCTACAAGGAAATAGAGTAGTCGGCAAATGGTCAAGCAGCTCTGTGAAGCATCACCATATTGCCCAATGATTTAGAATGCGTAGATGCTGAAGGCAAAAGCTAAAAGGCGAGGTATGAGACCAAAGGCGGATCATCGAGTACTTCGGCGATCCAGACTAACTGCACCGAGTGGTCCCTTTGCAGCACACTTTTTGCTAGCTATAAATACCCACTTTAATATGTAACTTAGTATCAATCTATTGAAGAACTAAGTTTTAGAATAGAACAATTTTTACATTTTTGGAGACATTGTTCTGGGGCCATGAAGATTCAAAGGGTTTCAACCACAACAAATGTGAAGTGGGTCTTCAAGAATCTTCATCCTTGACGTGTTTAAAGACTTTATTTTGTGTACCCATTTGATGGTAACACCTTTTAGTATCAATTTGTATCTCTTTTACATGTCTACCTAAAACCCTAATTCTTGGTGTGTGATTTTGTGAATATGGGTTAGATTATCTATTGGGTCTTGCTTGTTGATGGTTTCTTTGTTGTTTAAATGTGATTTTGTTTAGTAGTTGTGTATAAACTTAATGGAGTTGTAGTTGCAAATACGATTTCATCTTAGGGTTTTCGGCTTGCTCAAGAGAGAGGTCGTAAAACTAAGACTACTAAATCGATAGCCGGTGGTATTGGATCGACATGGGTTCAACTCGAGAGAGTGAATCCTAGTCCTTCTCCCACACATTCAGCTCGAGAGAGTGAATAGGCTAAGACGGAGGCTGTGCTTAAAGAGGCAACTCCATGTTCGAGAGAAATCGAGTTGATTCAGGATAAGTTGCTCGAGAGATAATTTACCCCAACTATAGTCTAGCCTAGACACAAATATTCAAAAATTTACTATCAAGAGCTTGTACCCGACAGTTTAGTTTATTCCTTATTCCTATCACATCCCAAGAATCCCGTCTCTCTATCTAGTTTTCATCTATTTTCGCCATTTGTAGTTGTTAATCAATACAAAACCACCCATTGATAATTGACACTGCGTCACCTCTTTTAGATTTAGTACGTTTATATTCAACAATTTTTTTGCGGGTAACTTTAGCATTTTTTGCGCTTAACCATTAATTTTTAGGAACCGCTCTCTTGGGATCGACCCCAACCCATTTGGTTGGGTTATATTACTATTGTACGATCATAGACACTTGAATTGGAAAGTTGTGTCTTGATTACGGAAACATCAGTACCTTAGTGTGGGTGGTGGTATGGGATGCTATCCATATATTGCACAAGGTGTAGCTTGAAGGTTACTTGAGGTAAAGGTTAAGGCTTATATGTTGATCTAGTTGAAATATGAAAATGTGACTTGTATGTTGGTTGTGCCTTATATTATGCCTCTTTTATAAATGTTCATGAAGTTTTACCAAATGGCATAAAAGCATGACTTTCAAACAAAAAGCCCCTTTTTAAGCATGTTTTTGCATGGTCATTATACTTAGTACATCTAATGTGCTAACCCATTCTTCCCCTTTTCTTACTAAAGTGTAGGGCTTGGAGATGTTGGTGTTCTATACTTGATGGATAGTTTTCTAAGGTGCTTGAAGATGAAGACTTGGTGAGTCCTCATAGTTTCAAGGACAAAACCTATTATGTTCCTTTTATGTCTTTTAGTTTTTGTTAAGTCTTTTGTATGGGCTAAGTCCCAAGTCCCAATGTTGTATTCAAATTATTAGATGTTTTGAGACATAATGTTCAAAGTTTAGAAATTCTTCCGCTTGCTTTTAACAAAATGTCTTCAGTTGTAAAGAAAGTTTTTAATTCTTTTCTATTTTCCTATGTTCTTATGTTCAAGAATGTTATGAGGCTTGTATTAGACCCATTCGGGGTCGAGTACGTCATGTTACGACTAGAAGGTGCTCTCGGGTCGTGACAAAAATGGTATCAGAGCCCAATATTTTGGAATGGTCTCAGATTATCTCAAACCACATATAGTAGAGTCTTGTTCTTAATGTGAAGCATGCCACATTAAGAATAAGAGCTATTGGGTGTTAAGAAAGTTTCACTTCTTCATTCTTCAAGTCGCGCCATAGAGTTTAGCTTTATAATGTCTCTCTCTTGTTCCTTATATGATGGTCTTTAGAGTATGATCACTTAAAAGGAGTATGTTAGAAGGGTTGAGAGAGAGAAAAGGTTGGTTGTGATGCCAACTACGGCTATGTGACTTGACATATTGAGATGATATATTGTGGATGTCTTGATTAAGGTTCCTTTGGGGTATGTTCATGGTGACCTTAGATGGGTTTACTCCTAAGTGGGGGATAGTATGTTGAATAGTAAGGTTGTTGAGAGTTCCGATATCCTTATCTCTTCCTTTATGTGCCTATTCAAGCCTAAGACAAAGAGTTCCTTTTTGGCTTGTTTATTGTTTTTGGAGTCATGTGTGACATTGAGTTTCCATGTTCTCCTTATGTTATGCATGTTCTATTTGACTTCTTATTTAGTTGAGAAAATGAATTTTCATGATTTATTGTTCCTCATGTTGATGTGCATTTAGTTTGAGTTATATATATATGCTTTATGAGGATAAATTTTGAACATGCCTAAATGTGCTTTATTGAAAAGATGAATAATGTGCTTTTATGAGAAAATTGCTCAAATGTGTTTAATGATGTTGTAATGAGCATGATGTGATTTGAAGAAGGTAGTTCCTCCAATTAAATGAGAAAGGAGATGTTTGGTGCATAATGAGTTTGTAGATGTAGTTCTTACCTTCTTGTTTGCATTGAGCCTCTTGTTGTGGAGTTGATGTTCCTCCCATGTTTATGCATTTATGTTGATGTTGCATGCATGATTGTGGGCTGCTAGTCTTGAGTCGTTACCCCTTAATGTGTTTAAAGTGTCATTCGAGGACGAATGTTCCTAAGTGGGGGATAATGTAATGACCCTAAAAATGAATAAGTAAAACTAGAGCCTATCGTATGTGTGTTTGAATTTGATGTGAGGTTTCATGTTGTTGTATGTTGTCCCAAGCTTTGGTTGAGGGGTTGAGGGGTTGAGGGGTCCAACGTCAAGATACGACTCCCCATGGACCACCCTAGGGGTCCTTGAGGAGGACCCTAAGCCTAACCCCCAAGACCCCTTGAAACCGAAGGAGTCACCAAAATGTGGTGACCTATAGATGGGGTTCACGCCCTATAGGTCCATCCATGGTTCGTGGATGGCCTCCGTAGGTAAAACCTTGAAGAAGCCTTAAAGACCAAGCCCCAGCCATGAACCACGGACAGCTAGGACTGTCTGTGGACCAATCTACTGTCTTTGGATTGGGTTCGTGGTCCTTACATATGCAATTTGGTTTGGACACGGCCTAGGCAACGGTCATTTGGTAAATTCATGTCAAGTCTTATTTTGTTGGGGGACGGTTATTTTAAGTATTTTATGGTATTTTAAGAGTATTAAAACATTAAAAACCTATTTTAGATATCATTCTTCAAACTCCCCAAATCAAAACCCCTCCCTCACAAAATATCTTCTCTCTAAATCTCCATTGAAGACCAAGAGAAGAAGAAGACTTAGGGCTTGAAGAGGAGGGCTATTTGAGTGGATTTTCATGGATTTCATCTATTAAGGTATGTTGATCCTTCATCTAGGGTTAGCTTTCAACCTAGAGTCAATTTCTAAGAAGTTTTCAAGGTTTTCAATTTTCACAAAACCATAGGTTTTACTCAATCTCATGGATTCTTCCATCAAACATTTTCAAATGATAAATTATGATTATATTGGTGTTTAATTGATGATTTAAGATGAAAATACTCTATGAACCCCTTATTTCTCTCAATTCCTAAATTGTGGCTTATGAAGAGGGTTTGTTGATTATGAATGAATGTTGATGGATTTATGCCTAGATTGATTTAGATTATTGAATTGTATCATCATTTTTGCCTAATTATGGTGAATTATTGGTGAATTGAGGATTTGGTATCATAGCCTTGAAATGGCAAGTTTGACCTAATTTCATGTTAAAGTAGATTTGTGCTTTAATTGTTGATCCACTTGAAAGGTGGAGGTGTTTACTTACTATGTACAGTGTGATCATGGCCTAGAAGGCATAGTGTGAAGGATTGAAGTATTATCATGATGTTGTATATATGAATGTGATGTGAAGGATATACATGTGATTTCAATGATAGAATGATGATCTTGTATAAAAGGTTAATATGTTGTGATTGAAAGCATATTCTCACTAAACACTCATGAATAATGATGATGGAATGTGAAGGGTTTCTATAATGTAATGTTGTATCTTGGATTGGTAGACCTAGGTGCCCTCTTCTTGATAAATGAAAGCTATGTTGAATGTGATCTCTTTAATTGGTTGGCTAACACATCCTTTTCTTATATTAAAGAATGTGATCATGAATGAAGTATCTTGACTTGGTAGGCTTAGGCATTCTCTTCTTGAAATAATGAATGTATCTTGACTTAATATCTTAAGGATCATGAATCGATAGGCCTAATGTTGGTAGCCCTTTCATAAATAACTAATGAATGTGTAGATGACTTGGAATTGGTAGACCTACGGTTGGTAGACATTTCATGAATGAATGAATGTCTTGAGTTGGTAGACCTAATGTTGGTAGCCTTCTATAAATTACTAATGAGGTATTTTAGGCTATGACATGAACCGGTAGACTTAGTGATGTTAGCCCTTCATGATGAGTCTAGAACCCAATGTGAATGTTTAAGCTTAAAGCGGTAGACCTAATGGTGGTGGCCTCCTTCATGTGTGAGATGATGAACCTTGAATTGGTAGACCTAATGTGGTGGCCCTTCTTGGAAAGTCAATGAGCTATCCTTAATGTACCTTGAATAGGTAGACCTAATGGTGGTGGCCCTTTGTTGTGTAATGTACCTAGGGTCAGTAGGCCTAATGTTGGTGGCCTTTCAAGTACAACAATGTAATGTGAATGAACTACTCAATGGCAATGGAGGCCAAGCACCGAGTGGATATGGCTAAGATGGTGGCTCTCCCAATGTTAGGCTAGAGTCCAATGAACATCTTTCTTATCCCATAACTATTCGCCTACATAGGATGCTTACAAGTTCTACCCTAGGAAAGTAGAACACCTTTCTTCGGTGTGGGGTTACATGACACCGAATTCGCTAACGCCTATTCCCATCATGTGAGATGTGAATTGTGGTTTCGTGATGAGTTCTATAAAGTGTCGGTGGTAGTTTGGGATGCTATCCATGCATTGCATAAGTAGGCTTTGAAAGGGTCATAGTGAGTTCTCTAAGTCTTAATGACTAAATGTATGAAAGTCCTCTAAATGCATGAATGTGTCCTAAATGAACCTAATGAAGAATGTTTCCTAAATCCTTAAATGTAAAGAAGCATACTATACTTGGATTGTATTAGGAGTTACTTCCTTGTCATGACTTACTGTATATGAATATGCCTTGTCTAGGGTGACTTCTAAGGAGTACTTAGTGTGAGTAGTAGTATGGGATGCGACTTGCACATTGCACAAGTATGACCTACAGCAGTCTTAGATGTTGATCTTAATATGATAATGTAATTCATGTAATTTTTATGACTCTTAAATGCTTTATTGTATAAAGGTGGAAAGGATGAATGGTAAGTTCACTTTTAGTGACCTTAAGGTGGTACCTTAGTGTGGGCAGTGGTATGGGACGCTATCCATACATTGCACAAGGTATAGCTTGAAGGTTACTTGAGGTAAAGGTTTGAGGTGAAGGTAAAGGTTTATATGTTGATCTAGTTCAAATGTGAAAATGTGACTTGTATGTTGGTTTTGACTTATATTATGCCTCGTTTATAAATGTACATGAAGTTTTACCAAATGGCATAAAAGCATGACTTTCAAACAAAAAGTCCCATTTTAAGCATGTTTTTGCATGGTCATCATACTTAGTACATCTAATGTTCTAAGCCCATTCTTCCCATTTTCTTACTAAAGTGTAGGGTTTAGGAGATATTGGTGTTATATGCTTGATGGATAGGTTTCTAAGGTGCTTGAAGATAAAGACTTGGTGAGTACTCATATTTTCGAGGACAAAACCCATTATGTTCCTTTTATGTCTTTTAGTTTTTGTTAAGGCTTTTGTATGGGCTAAGTCCCAAGTCCCAATGTTGTATTCAAAGTATTAGATGGTTTGAGACATAGTGTTCAAAGTCTAGAAAGTCTTCCGCTTGATTTTTAATGAAATGTCTTTGATAGTAAAGAAAGTTTTTAATTCTTCTCTATTTTCCTATGTTTTTATGTTCAAGCATTCTATGAAGCTTGTATTAGTCCCCTTGGGGTTGAGTTCGTCGTGTTACGACTAAGGGGTGCTCTCTGGTCGTGACAATCATAATTAGTACTTTAAATGCTAACCCATAAACCTACTAGTTCCCTTATGTCTTTTATTTATGTTTAGATCTTTTGTATGGGCTTAGTACCAAAGTTTATTCAAAGTATTGTAGATGGTTTAAGACAAAGTATAGAAAGTCTTCCGCTTGCTTTTTACGAAAGATGACTTCAATTGTAAAAGAAAAGTTTTAAATTTCGTTTTATTTTCCTATTTTCTTATGTTCAAGAATGCTATGAGACTTTTCGAAGTCTTGTACGCCATATCGCTTTTAATGTGTTGGCCAGGGTCGAGACACCTAGTCCCTCACCCATAAAGGTTAGAGAAAAGAAATTACTTGATTTGTTTAAATATGTGGATACTACTAGTGCGACTGGAAAGCACACACAAGTTAAAGTTGGTATTGGCAAGGGTATTGAGAAGGGTGAGAGGAAGCGGGAGCAGTGCACTCTTGAGGTGGGTCAGCGTCAATGCAAAAAGGATGAGGATATTTGATTGGACAGAGTCAAGAAGTAGGTAGCCGAAGCTTTGATCTCTGAGGGTTCTACTAATGGTACCACCCTTCTACGGAGGCACCCATTTATGCATCAAAGTCCCCAGTGATGGACGCACATGCCTCTAGATATTTCTTAATGCTTAGGCTTTAAAGTTCTTCCTTCACCTTCTACTCTTCTTTTGATTTTTGTGCATCAAGAACATTGCACATTACATTATGTGGAGGTAGGATGAATATGTTTAAGAGTGTAAGGGTTGATTCTGAATTGCCCGAATACTCAGATCATGCCTTAGGGTTTTCTTGCCAATTTTCTTTTTTTTTTCCAAGGACTATTTAATTTATGTTGAACCGATATGCTTAGGATGTTGATTGTAAGAGTAGACTAGAAATAAAGGCATGATGGCAATATTGATAAAAATGATATCCCTCCAAAATATTTGTGTGCTTTGTGATATATCTATGTGATTGATAAGTCAATTGTGTAAGATTTTTTTGTGACTTGATAGGAACTAATAGGATAACATGACTTAAGCTGAAGCACGAAACTAATATAGTGATAATTTGATAGTGAAACGATGTACCATGTGTGTGAAAGATTATTTGTTCATTCGCACACTATATGTCAATCTAGAACTGCCCTGTTAGTCCTTCTAAGATGATTGAATTGTTGATAAGGAAAGGATCACAGGACATTTTTTAGACTGGGTCTAGTAAGCCTAAAAACAACTAACCAAATGAAAATGCTTTCTTCGATCCAAATTGTTGAGACTAAATTAGACCATTCTTTTGATTTACCCAATTCACATTTCCTGTTATGATTGTTAACCTTTATTTTGGCCTTGGTCCCTCCTTGGATATCATACACCTCAACTAAAGTTAAAATCCTAAGTTGAGGGTAACCACTATAAAGGAAAATAGGAAAATAAAAGGGTATGAAAATATTTGTGTTGAGAAAGAGAAGAAAATTAAGATGGGTGGCAACAAAAAGAAAATAAAAAGATAAAAGAATAAAAAGTTGAAGAAAGGTTTGAAACGAAAAAAAATAAAAGCAAGAAAAGTCACACCAAAGTTTTAATGAAAAATGAGGCACAATTTGGTTGTAAAATAGGAAAATAGTCAATGTAATGTCAATTACGGTAAAAAAATCTGTTTGAAAATAAACAAACCACACCTGATCCTGATCCAACATTATAAGCTAAGAAATTCCTATAGTGATCCTCATTAAACGGTTTGAGAGTCTAAGTGTAGAAGATAAGGGCAAGCCTATTGTATTGTGCATGTACTGTATTGAATTCAATTGTGACAGTGAGTGTATACTGAGTCCCTAAACTTGGAATACATATCGAATATATGTGTGAACAATGGGATTTCTTTGCAGTAAGGACACAAGTTACATTGTTGAAAAGTTGGGATCTTGGTGATTGTTATTTGTGTATGTGAATGTATCTATTGGTATGTCTATGTCATGGATTAATTTACATGTGTAGGCTTGTTTTTAACTTAACGATTGCATTGTGTTGAAAAATCAAAATGTAGGATAGATTATTGAGGAAAAGGCCATATGAATGCTTGAGTTCTAGGTTTAATTTTGCATCATGTCTTTTTAGCGTTAGCAATGTCACTTGAGGACAAACAACATTTTTAAGTTGAAGGTGTTGATGTACCTCAAATTTATTGTACTTATAATGTGTTAAACTTGGAGTTTTACATGTGTCTTAAGCATTTTTAGTAGATTTGATGGTATTTTAATCTATGGTTGCAGAAAAGTAGGTTGTGATAGTCCAACAATGGAACTTAAGTGAAGCAGCTAGTATTTGAAGACCTACGAGTCAACCTATGAGTCATAGTCCCTTGTAGGAGCCATAGAATTGACTGGTAGATAAAGGATGAAGATGATGGTGATATTTGGCTAAGTATGGGGCAAGAAGAAAACTACGAGTCGTAGGTCTGCGTCGTAGAAAAAGTCAAAAAGTGCGAGTCCCACTACATTGAATGAAAAATTTCCAAGATGGACCGTAAAAAGGTCTAGAGTCATAGTTCATGTTTGTAGGAAGAATGCAATAGCCTTTATATAATATTCCTTCTACGGGATTGGTCTATGAGCCTTAGTTCGACCTACGAGTCGTAGACCATAAACTGTAGACTTGACTATCAAAGCCTACTTTTCTAGTTTTCCTTTTTCTAGTTTATTTAGGATTAGATGTTTATCATTAGTCGTTTTATTTGTCATTTTTTAATTGTTAAACAATTGAATAATTTGTTTTTGGTTTTGAGAATTAGTTTGGTGAAAAATTGTCCATTTTAATTCTTGAAACATCGGCTTATAATACATGTTTTATTCGTTAATTCAAGATTATGGAATTCAACTACCCTAGTTGTAAGTTCATGATTTATTTTAACAACCTCATTATGAATTGTGATAACTCAAGCATGAGTAGCTAAATCCACAACTAGGGTTGTGGAACCATGAGGAATTAACAAACTAGGCATAATAACTAGTAATTCTTGAATAGTGTTTACGCATGTATTTTTAATCTCTTCATGAAAATTGTTTTTTAAAGGTGGCCAACGTTATTAACCACTGTATTCCTACTTGCCCGACCAAGGAAGTAATGAATGAGAAAAGTAATTAAACAACAGAGATTTGGTGACTACAACTGACATCTTATATCATGAACCACCTCTATGACAGCTAATTTGGGTTAAGGGTTAGTAAAGCACACACCTGTAGACCGACCAAGTTTCTTGGTAAAAATCACTACTTGGGGCGACCAGCCACATAGGAGATACCTAACATACTGACTTTCCATGTTGAACACTAGACAAGGTTACTACTATAAGGTTTATTGTGTAAAGGACTTATGGGGAACACGTATACCATAGTTTATCTTCTATTGATTCTACAAAATATTTAATCATGTTTACTTGGTTATTTGTTACTGAAATCAATCAATTGAACTTTTGTTTCCTAAACCCCCTTTATTACATAAATAACCAAACTAAAATTAAAATTAACAACCAATTAGTCTAAGTCTAGACCTCATTCCTTGTGGAATCAATCCTAACCTCTATTAGGTTCTTTATTTGAACAACAACCACTTATAATTCTTTAAGGAGGTGTAATTTGAGTGTATTAGGGCCGCCATAGCGAGAACCTGCCAGCTACAGTGTCCTCTTCTATAGAGGAAGCAAGGCTGCTATAGCATCCTTCATCATCCCGATTATTCAAGGGGTGCATCAATGGAACCCCTTGGTACAAAATCACATTTTTATCAAAATTTCTCCAAATCATTGTTCCTAATTGGACCTACTACCAAAATATGCCAACATCCAAGGATTCCAACTTCTAAATTCTGCCCAAATCTAAGTTTCTAACAAGGAAAACTCTTCACTCTGCCTACAATTTTATACCCATTTTTGGTCCTATTCATCACATTCTTACGCCCAAAACATTGTAGAAGCATTTTGAATGTAAGGTAAACCCGTATCTTCAATAATTTCAACAATCAAAGCGAAATCTGCAAAAAAAAAAAACAAATCAACCCAAACTCTATTCTACTCAATCAATTCCTAGCATATAATAGTCATTATGTGTGGAATGAAGTAAGAAGAGCACATAAAGCAATCATTATCTTAGTCTGAATGTTCAGAACGTATTTTTTAGGAGAGAAAAAGTGAGTTTGAGAGAGTGAAAGAGAGAAATTGGAGAGAAACCCATTCTTCTTCCTCTTATGTTATTTTTTAATCACATCGAGTTTCTATAGAAGTTGGGATGTCATTGTAGGATGCATCTATAACGGCATTATCCCATTATAGAAGGATAAAAATGGATGGGCGGGAGAAACATATTTGGCTGTGTTTGTTTGAATTTTGTAACCCAATATACTTAAGTACATAGGATGTTATGATCTTTTATGGTTCACGTAGGGTTTTATTCTTCTTAACATTGTCAAAAACTAGGTGATGATGTTTCCTAACTGGTTTGTTTTTCTTCTGCCCTGGTAATTATTTGGGGATGAACAATGGATGAATTGGCATCTATTATAACGACTGATCTATCGTTATTCAAAAGTCCCCTCATACAGAGTCTTGAAATTTTTTGTTTTTCATGGTCAATTTAAGATTGGGGTGACATGAGAGATTTAAAAATTTGAAACTGATCCAGGTTGACATCATCCCGCCATAGCAGGAATATTCCCACTATGGCGGCGCCTCTATAGCAATTCAATGGTGGCATACTCATAGAAGGTAAAAGCATTTAATTTTCCTCCACCTCTACTGTAGTAAAACAGACGAGGGTTACTCCAAAACCCTCCTAAGCCACTTTAAGCTTAGGAACAATGGAGGGGAAGGATTGCAATGCAAACAGGGTCAAAACCTATGAAATTTTGGTTTACATTTTGCCAGGATTTGCCCCTGATGGAGCTAGAAGATTGTGTTCTGAGTTCTTCAGCAAATTCTTGGTGTCCAGGTAGGCTAGAATTTTAACGAATTAGTTAGACTTATATTTACTTATATATAATATCTTGTAGATTGTGGAGATATTTAATGCATAGGTGATCAAAATAATGGTATCAAAGATACTTTATCAAATACTAAGTGTCAACGATCATTATGTAGTAATATAACCCAACTAAGTGAGTTGGGGTCGACTCCCAAGGGAGTAATGCGTAGATGAGACTCAATAGGTAAGTAAGAATATGCTCAAGTCAATCATAGATAAAAACATTTAGAGATAAAAATACAATTCAAGTCAAGGGTGACACAAGTGTCAAATATCAAGGGGGTTTGTTTGTATTATCAACTAAAACAACAAATAATACGAGAATACAAATATGAAGACAGGTTCTTGGGATGTGATTGGATTATGGGCTAAGGTTAACAACCGGGTAATTGAAATTAATAGTAAATAGTTGTAAATTGGTGAATAAGCTAGACATTATAAGGAATAAACTTTCTCTCAAACAATTTATCCCGAATCAAATTGGTTTCTCTCGAACACCAATAAGTAGCAATTAAGACCAGCCTTCGCCTTAGTTCATTCACGCTCTTGCGTTAAATGTGTGGAAAAGGGTTTAGGATTCACTCTCTTAAGATGAATCCATGACAAATCAACCCATTATCACATAATTAGACCCCAAGAATTGGGGTTTTAGCTGGACATAGTAAAAAGGTAAAATTCGTTATCAAGTTGTGTTTCCATCAACTGGTAGGATTGATATAGTCTTTACAAAGGTTTAAGATGAAAATTCTTCAACACCCACATCCAATTTTTTAGAAATGAAAATCTTTAGAGCTAAGGAAAAGTGTCTCCAAAAACTCAGTTCTAAGCTCTAGACTTGGAAACTGAATAATAACGCTGATAAAAATTGAATTGCTTACTAAACTAAGAATTTAAAAACGTATTTATAGTTGCCCAAAAATGTGTTGCAAAGGACCATTCGGTGCAGTTAGTCGAGATCGTCGATCTACTCGGCGATCCGCCTTTTGGTCATTTTCATCGCCTTTCTACTTTGACCTTCAGCATCTTTAAGTTTGTAACTTTGGGTGATAAAGCACTGTTTGGCGGAACCATTCGGCAACTCGCCCACTTCTCCTTTCTATCGCCAATTTGATTTTCTCTTTTAGGGCTTGGCACACTGGAACATTCAGCGAGGTCAAGGCCCTTCGGCGACTGGCCCAATGGTTTAGGCGATCATCAGGCCTTCTTTTCTTCGTTCTTTCAGCTACCCTGTTCCTTTTTTCTTATTAGTGTCCATGCTTTGTTTCTCAATCCAAATACCTGAAATTCAAGGATTTACATTAGTTATTGGCACAAAATATGTATTTGAGAACACTAAATCTATTAAAATCAAGCCCTAAATGTGTCCAAATCGTGGACTCATCAATAGGCCTTTGGGCACAGAGTTTGGATGGCTGAATTTGTAGTTAGTTATGGGTTAGGCTAAATATGGGCTTGGTTAGTTATTTTTTACTTTGTTATAATTTCTAGATGGTATCCCGAGGAAGATGACTATGGGTAAAATAGGTACTGAGCAAGGAACGTTTAGGAAGGAATCCTTCAGGTAGGTGGTGATTGTTTGTTTCCCATTTATGTTATACGTAATTGTTAATTGCTTCATTAGTATTGCATGCATCATATATGATTAAGGAAATGGAAGAAGTTTCATTTTGAACTATTAATTATTGTCAATCACATGGAATTAGTGTGTTTACTTGGGTGTACAATTGTGTTTTCAATACATTGTTATTGTTATTGGGTTGTGTGATTGTTGGTTTGCTCGAGTACCTTTCTTGGCGTAGGATATCCCACGGTTGACTCGAGTACAACGCCTAGTACATACTAATAGTTAGCTTGTTAGCTAGGGTACTGATAACGCTCAAACTACCCTCTAAAACCATTTTAAAGAGTAAGTGATAGTTGTCAATAAAAATACTTAACTAAGAGTTGGGGTCGATCCCAAATGGAATGGTATAACGATATGAATTCAATGAAAAAATCAAGAATGTGAACTTGTCTATTGTAATAGGTTAGGACAAATGGGTGGGTAATTCCACAAAATTTATGGAATGAGTTTGCATTATCAAAAGTAAGAATTAAACTAAAACTTCGGAAATTCGAGTAATTAACAAGTAATCTAGGGGTGTGGGGATTGGAATCGATGTCACATAGGGGTACTTGTGTTGCTCAATAGTGCAAAATATTCATGGATAAGTTGGGTCATCTTCAATGACACTAATCTTATTTATATCTCAAAGCATCAGTTCATCGAATCTCCTTCCAGTCTCATCTATGTGCATAACAACCCATTATCTTAGATATCTCTCTTTCAAGCAGATTTAAGAGAAGATGTATTTGATCCATAATCTCTTTTTCAAGTAAATTAAAGATATTAGACCTAAATTGCATGTATCAAACTAATTACCCACTTTAATCAATCTCTTTCGAGCATCAACCAGAGATCAAAAATAGGATTAAGTTTGCAAGCTTAACCCATAATGCATATAAAAGACATAAACATTACATGAGTCACATCATCACATTAAGACCAACATCTAAGATAACTTTAAGTTATACTTGTGCAATGTGCAGTTAGCATCCTATACTACTACTCACACTAAGTATTCCTTTGAAGTCACCATAGACAAGGCACATTCATATACAATAAGTCATGACAAGGAAGTAACTCCTAATACAATCCAAGTATAGCATGCATCATCTCTATTAAGCATAAGTCACATTCTTCATTAACTTCATTACATTAAGAGAACCTTCATTCATTAGACATTAGATCAACATTATTCATTAGTGTCATCAGAAGAGCCCATTCATTTCATTTAACATTATAAAGGAACACACCATGACTCCTCTCAAATCCTACTTGTGCAATGCATAGATGGTGTCCCATATCACTACCCACATTAAGTAGTGAATCCTTGAGAAGCCATAGTTTATTAACATTATTGTGGGGGTAAGCCTTAACCGACATAGACCATGTGAGCTTGACATGGAATCCAGGTGTCACCCTCATCGGATAAAGGGACTTCTACTTGCCTAAGGTAGGACCATCGTTTGTATATATTAAGTGGATCCACTAGCTAGATTTCTACTAGATAAACTGTAGCAACTCACGTGAGGACATCCATCTCAAGAGATTGTTACTAGAAACCCCACCTCAACCCCGTGACATTCATTACATTTGTTAATTATGGGATAAGAGATTGTTGCTGGGTGCCCCGATCTCAACTCATGTGAGGGCATCCATCTTAAACCCAAAATTCTTTAAAATGTTATATAGGGATTGTTACTAGATACCCCGCCTCAACTCACATGAGTGCATTTATCCCAACCCAACATTCATTCATTGGAAAGCTCATCAATTCAATTATGAGAATAGCTTCTCGAGTAAGAATCCCCTTATTGTGAGAAAGTCCTTCCAAAATAAGTCATTATCATTCATTAGCGTACAATTGAGAATAGCCTTTCAATGAACCCATCATCATTAACATTATCATAGAAATTTCATTCATTATTAACTCATAGTGTGTGTGTATGTGAGAATAGCCTACTAAATCATGTTTATAATACATTCATTTAGATCAGACACATACATACGTCATATCAAAATCATACATAGTAATTAAACACCTCCACTTTTCAAGTGGATCAATAGTTCAAGCACAATTCTACTTCAACATGTAAATTAGCCATAACTTGCCCTCTCAAGGCCATGATCAAAAGTCACCAAAAAACCTTCAATTTATCATAATTAAGACATACATAATGATACAATTCAATAACCCAAAGCAATTTAGACAATTTCCATTCGTAAACTTTCATAATCATCAATCCCACTCATAAAGGTACAATTTAGGAATTGAGAGAATTCATGGGTTCATAGAGTATTTTAATCATAAATAATCAATTTAAACACTAATATAATCATAATTTTATAGTAGAAACCTTTTGCAATCGTTTGATGAAAGAACCCATGGGTTTTGGATAACTTGAAACCACCTTTGAATTGGCCCCTTGAGTGAAAAGTTAGACAAGGATGAAGACTACCATACCTTGCTATTGATTCCCCATGAAATTTGAGGAAGAAACACCTTGAATCCACAAACCCTAGCTTCAATGGCTCACTTCTTCTTCCTTGAGTTTAGAGAGAGAATTTTGGGAGGGAAAAGAACTTTGGGGTTTTGATTTGGGTGTTTTGAATAAAGGAGTAAATGAAGTGTTTAAATACTTGAAACTATTTATATTTATGATATAAGCCATTTAAAATCAACCGCACATAATAAAACATTAAAACAAAATTACTTAAAAACCCCTAACTTGGGCAGCCCCGTCAGGGACCAAGTCCACTTTTACCGTAAGTGAAAGGGGACCATGGCTCGTGGTAGAGCCCGTGATCCTCTAGGCAGTGTGCTCCTTGCTTTGCCAAGCCCTAAGATGCAAAGGCATCTTCACGGCCACTTCTACGTTCCTTGGTCAAAACCACTGACCGTGGAGTGGTCCATTAAGTTTGGGCAATAGCTTGGCCAAAGTGCCTTGCCTCCCATGCCTCCAAGTGACCTTCACGGCCACTTCTACGGACCATGGTCTAGGCCACTGATCATGAAGTGGTCAGTGGACTTCGGACAGTGCTTGGCCAAGGTTAGGCAAGCCTTGGCCTTTGGCTTAGACCTTGCCCCCTTGGCTTGGCACTTTCCCTTACAACCCTTAACCAATATTAAAAAGTGTCTTTCAACTACGGAGTCTATCACGTACCTTGATGTTAACTCACTAAAATCCATCAAACAAGGCTCGGGACAACATTACACAGCATGAAACCTCGTTACAACCTCAACACAAAGTCATTAGGCTCTAGTTTCACTTATTCATTTTACAGGTCGTTACATTATCCCCCACTTAGAAACATTCTTCCTCGAATGACACTTTTAAACACATTAAATGGGTTAACGACTCAAGACTAATAGCTCATCAATCATAACACATCAATATAATGCATAATCCATATAAGGAAACATCAACTCCACATCCATAAACTCAATGCAATAAAGAGAAGTAGGAAATACATCCACCAACTCATTATGCACCAAAACATCTCATTTCTCATTTCATTGGAGGAACTTCCTTCTCCAAATCACATCATGCTCATCATAACATCATTAGGTAATTATGGAACTCTTTCAAGAACACATTCAAGCAGGTACAACAACTCAACTCATGAAACATTTAGACAACTCATTATAGATGCATATTTAACATGAGGAACACAATCATAAAAACTCATTTTCTCAATTGAACATAAATTCCATTATAACATGCATATCATAAGGAGATCATGGAAACTCATTTTCATATATGACTCCAAAACATGAAACAAGCTACAAGGAACTCTTGGTCTTAAGCTTGAATAGGAATAGAAGAAAGTGACAAGGATGTCAAAACTCACCACAACCTACTATTCAACATACCATCCCCCATATAGGAGAAAACCCAACTAAGGATAATATGAAAACAACATAGGAACCTCAACAAGACATTCTCGACCATAAGGAACCATCAACATACAGAAGCTTTTAAACTACGAAGGTCCTCATTAAGCAACTCTTACTCACAACAAACACCACTCAAGGTATCATATGAGTCTACCACACCGGGTATAAACTCCTCAAACTCACTACACCTCATAAGGTGAGAATCAATCAAGCCTAACTCATGAACATCAATGACTCTTAACCACCTTTCCATCTAAGCACATTATATCTCCCCTTAGGGGTAAGCCTATGCAAACTCTTTACAATATCACTTCCTTCAATTCTAAGGTCGAAGCAAGACATCACTAAACCTTCACACTCATCACACAAGGTGATTCTAAACCAAGGTAAATTACACTTACACCCTCCTTTAAGTAGTCTACTCAATCAACACATCAACACATTTTTAAAGCACTTCATGCCTCAAATCTTTCAACTTACCACCAAATTCATCATAACTTTCTACAAAAACATACATAACTATAAAGCAACCCATTCATACAAAAGTCAACATCACAATCTATCATCTTAACTCTATCAAGTCACATAGCCATAGTTGGCATCACAACCAACCTTTTCTCTCCCTCAACCCTTCTAGCATACTCCTTTCAAGTGGTCAAACACTAAAGACCATCAGATAAGGAACAAGAGAGAGACATTATAGAGCAAAAATCTATGGCACGACTTGAAGAATGAAGAAGTGAAACTTTCTTAACACCAAATAGCCTCCTATTAATAATGTGGCGTGCTTCACATTATGAACAAGACTCTACTAGATGTGGTTTGAGACAACCAAAGACCATTCCAAAATATTGTGTTCTGATACCATGTTTGTCAGGATCTGGGGGTATACCCCGGATGCAACATGACGTACTTGTCCCCGAAGGGGTCTTATACAAGCCTCATAGCATTCTTGAACATAAGAACATAGGAAATAGAGAAGAATTAAAAACTTTCATTTACAATCAATGACATTTTCATTAATAAGCAAGCGGAAGACTTCCATACTTTGTCTCAAACTATCTAATACTTTAAATTTAATTACACCTTTGGGGCTAAGCCCATACAAAGACTCTAAAACATACAATGAAAGACATAAAGGGAACATAATGGATATTGTCCTCAAAACTATGAGGACTCACCAATCTTCATCTCCAAGATCCTTAGAAACCGATTCCCCTAGCATAGAACACCAATATCTCCAAACCCTACACATTAGTAACAAAAAGGGGAGAATGGGGTTAGCACAATGAAGTACTAAGTATGATAGCCATGCAAAAACATACTTAAAATGGACATTTATTTGAAAGTCATGTTTTTTTTGCCATTTTGGTAAAACTCCATGAATATGAATAAAAAAGGCATAATATAAGTCACAATCAACATTCAAGTCATACTTTCACATTTGAACATTAGCCTTCACCTCAAGCAACCCTCAAGCTATACCTTGTGCAATGTATAGGTAGAGTCCCATACCACCACCAACACTAAGGCACCACCTTAAGGTCATCAAAAGCGAACTTAGCATTCATACTTTCCACCTTTACACAATAAAGCATATAAGAGACATAAACATTACATGAGTCACATCATCACATTAATACCAACATCTAAGACAACTCTAAGTTATACTTGTGCAATGTGCAAGTAGCATCCCATACTACTACTCACACTAAGTACTCCTTTGAAGTCACAATAGATGAGGCACATTCATATACAATAAGTCATGGCAAGGAAGTAACTCCTGATACAATCCAAGTATAGCATACATCATCTCAATTAAGCATAAGTCACATTCTTTATTAACTTCATTACATTAAGAGAATCTTCATTCATTAGACATTAGATCAACATTCTTCATTAGCATCATCAGAAGAGCCCATTCATTTCATTTAACATTATAAAGGAACACACCATGACTCCTCTCAAAGCCTACTTATGCAATGCATAGATGGCGTCCCATACCACCACCCACACTAAATAGTGCATCCTTGAGAAGTCATAGTTCATTAACATTATTCTGGGGGTAAGCCTTAACAGACATAAACCATGTGAGCTTGACATGGAATCCCAGTGTCACCCTCACCGGATAAAGGAATTCCTATTTGCCTGAGGTAGGACCATCATTTGTATATATTAAGTGGATCCACTAGCTAGACCTATGTGGGCACATAGTTATGGGATAGGAAAATTGCTACTAGATACCCCGCCTCAACTCATATGAGGGCATCATCTCAAGAGGTTGCTACTAGAAACCCCACCTCAACTCACGTGAGGGCTT
Organism: Solanum bulbocastanum; assembly: GCA_037074985.1. Lineage (NCBI taxonomy): Eukaryota > Viridiplantae > Streptophyta > Magnoliopsida > Solanales > Solanaceae > Solanum > Solanum bulbocastanum. The sequence continues at coordinate 14,892,389 of CM073602.1, read as the reverse complement.
CCATTTAATTTCAAATCCACTAGGTGCTTGGAATTATTCCACACAGAGTACATGACATTCATTACATTTAAACACTAATACAATCATAATTTGACATTAGAAACCTTTTGAAATCATTTGATGAAAGAACCCGTGAGATTGAGTAAAACCCTAGGTTTTTGATAACTTGAAATCACCTTTGAATTGGCTCCTTGAATGAAAAGTTAGACATGGATGAATACTACCATACCAGCTATTGATTCCCCATGAAATTTGAGAAAGAAACACCTTGAATCCACAAACCCTAACTTCAATGGCTCCTTTTTTCTTCCTTGATTTTAGAGAGAGAATTTTGGAAGGGAGAAGAACTTTGGGGTTTTGATTTGGGTGTTTTGAATAAAGGAGTAAATGAAGTGTTTTAATACTTGAAACTATTTATATTTATAATATAAACCATTTAAAATCAACCCCGCATAATAAAACATTAAAACAAAATTACTTAAAAACCCCTAACTTGCGCAGCCCTGTTAGGGACCAAGTCCACTTCTACGGTCAGTGAAAGGGGACCACGGCCCGTGGTGGTGCCCGTGGTCCTCTAGGTAGTGTGCTCCCTTGTCTTTCCAAGCCCCAAGATGCTAAGTCATCTTCACGACCACTTTTACGGGTCGTGGTCAGGACCACTGACCGTAGAGTGATCCGTGAAGTTTGGGCAGTAGCTTGGCCAAAGTGCCTTGCCTCCCATGCCACCAAGTGACTTTCACAGCCACTTCTACGAACTGTGGTCAAGGCCACTGATTATGAAGTGGTCCGTGGAATTGGGACAGTGCTTGGCCAAGGTTTGGGAAGCCTTGGCCTTTGGCTTAGGCCTTGCCTCCTTGGCTTGGCACTTTCCCTTGCAACCATTAACCAATATTAAAAAGGGTCTTTCAACTATGGAGTCTATCACGTACCTTGACGTTGACTCACTAAAATCCATCAAAAAAGGCTCAGGACAACATTACACAACATGAAACCTCATTACAACCTCAACACAAATTCATTAGGCTCTAGTTTCACTTATTAATTTTATGGGTCGTTATATAATTGCTCCCCTATAATCATGCAAGGCATCAATTGACAATTATTCATTGTTAATCCTATAGTTGCTTCCTAGTTATGATATTTAGTTGCTCATATTCTCAACAAAATAGTAGTGAAACATTTAGGAAGAAACAAAGATGAAAAACTTATGATAATGAAATTCACTCAGTTTCGTAAGAACTGAAACTTTCAATTAAAAGGTTGTTTAATTATCCAAATATAAGAAAAATCAAGCAGTCGTCTTTTGTGATAGAAAAAAACTTGTCTAAAAATGTGAATAATCATAATAATAAAACCCTAAGTAACTATTTATAGTCTTAAAGGTGAATCCCAGTCAATGTAGGAAAGTGATTGAGTTGTCTTCATTCACAGGAGGGTAAACAGCCCGTTAAAGTCTTCATGGTGTGTTAATCCCTTCGTGGCCTTTCACTTGGACAGATTTGTTCACTTTATTCCCATCCTCTCATGAGCCACTATACGGCCCATATAGGCTACCATGAGTCGTCCACAGTATCGTTCACTTGTCCTTCAAAGTTAACTTTGACTTGGTTTAGTTTGAACTTCATAGACATTCTAGCCTTGTAGTAGAGGTCACCACGGACCATACATGGTCTCGTTCACTTTCACATGGATTCTTCCTCTTCCAGACTATCTTCACGGTCAGATTCACGGACTATACAAGGGTCCACTACTCGTATAGTCATCCGCCATCAACTATTTCACTTTCATTTCAAACTTTTCTCTTTCAACTACTCTTAAAACCTCTTCTCATGGGCATTAAATTAAAAAGCATCATATTGAAAAAAAACATGCTTGGTTACTTGCAATAATCCTTTATTTTGGGCATCAGAGATGTCATAAGTTCACGGCATATCACTCTATCTACATTGGGCAAATACAAGTCTTTAGGGCATAACTGAGCTAATCAGACTTCACCGACACACAATTAAGGCAAGACTAAATACAAACAAGTATTATATTTCAAGTTTTAACCTTCACAATCAATTTTCACAATTTCAGGCACAAAATTAACTATATTAACTTATGGGTATTGTCCAATACAATACATTAAGCACTACCCACACAAATTAAACATCAAGATAGCAATAATAACACCAAACCCATATCAAAGGGATCAATTTCTAGCTCAAATAACAAGATAGGATTCGAACAACAACCTTAGAGACAACATCAAAGCATAAAATCAAGGGAACTAGGGTTGGGATTGATATGCAAGAACTTCATTACACTTCAAGCAAGTAGAATCAAGTTATTGAGGTCACCAAAACACCAAAATAAGGGTATTGTGAGTTTAGGATTGAAATAAGCACAAAGAGATGAAAGCTTTTCTTTTTTAACTTGAAAAGACTCTTGGCCTATTTAACTCAGACCCACTCAGTGAACTACGACTAAAATCGCCGAACGCATTCAGTGAATCGTTGAAGGAGCTTAAGCTCGCCAATAATGCCTGAATGAATACCAAACCTTAAGGTTGATTTGGCAAACTCGATGGAGTTTGCTTAGTGCACTTCGACGGATTGCAAGTTGGATCTTTGATCACCAAAGTTGACAATAAACTTTTTCAAAATTTTCAGCCTAGAAGGAGGACATAAAGATGTGCGCACAATGCTTTTAGTGGATCACTGACTTGGTTTTGGCATCGCCTAAATTACATTTATCACCTTTTTAACTTGTTTTCAACATTCACTCACGACATACGTTATTGAATGCAATAAATAAAAGTTGGGTTGCCTCCCAAGAAGCGCCTTATTTAATGTCATGGAATGACACAATTTTTACTCAACATACAGCTTCTTGATCGATACTGAAAAGGAAGTAATCGTTTGGGTCAAGGTTGGGAAGTCATTTTTCAAATCCTTCAACACCTTGTCGGACCCTTCAACCTTTTTAAGATCCTTGCTAGCATTTCTTCCATTTGGTTTACTTTTTTACTAGCTAGTTCTTTTAGTTTGGGAAGGTCATGTACCTATATTTTTTAGCTTCCCTATCTCTCTAATTTTCATCTTGATCTCTTCAATCCCTCCAACCATTATCTCTATACTTATTCCAACATTGGTTCCCATCCTATTTTGGGTAGTCAGGATGAGAACCCCCCAATTGATTTCTCAAATAGTTCACTTCTTCATTATATAATGACTCAAACTAGGTATTCTCCGAGAACTGCCCACTGCTTGAACCAACCACATTTACCATTTTTTATCCACCTCTCATGACATGTTTGGGTATCAAATCAAGTTGGATCATCATTTTAGCTATATTTTTATCATGCTCATGATCCTTATCCATTTTATCTTTGCTTGTTCCCCAATGTTGAGAAGACATTTGATCCTCTCTAGTATACCATCCTCGGTTCACTTTTGTTATATCATCTAGCAACAATATTGCTACATTAAACGATTGTCACATTAGCCCTCTTTGGATAAGTTGATCAACCAAGCCCTTTTTGACTGAATCAAGGCAATAATAAAAGTATTACAGCAACAAACTAGCTAGAGCACCATTTGTTGGAAATTGTAGAATCAATTTCCAAAGCTGCAATCAAGTCACATATAGAGCCTCACCTCAAATCCTTTTGAAATTTTGGATGATATCCTGGAGTTTCACCATTTTTGAGGGAAGAATGAACCTTCCTAAGAATTCTTCAATCAACTCCTCCCAACAAGTAATAGAATCATGTGGTAGCTTCGCCAACCATCTTATGGCTTCCTCAGTCAAAGAGAATGGAAATAATCTAAATCTTATGAACTCTTATGATATGTTCTTGAACACGAACAGTCCATATATCCACAAAATTTTGATGGTGTTCATGAGAGTCCTCATGAGCCAATCCTTTGAACATTCATCTCATTTAGTGTTGTTGTAGCATTGTTCCAGTTACATGGAAAACTGCCCTCCCTATTGTAGGAGGTAAGAGATAGTTTTGTTAGTTGCAATGACATTCATATGCATAGCATTTGCATCACCCATGTTTTCATTTTGGCTATTGTGGTTATCATTGTCACTACCCTTATCACTCATATCTAGGCCTGCAAATCTACAACACGACATTGCCAAGCAACAAACTACTACAATACAATAAGTTTACAAGCTAATTTCATTGATTAAATTCTTAGCGACCATTCTCCGACAGTGACACCATTTTTATAACACTCAAACTACCCTCTAAAACCAATTCAAAAGGTAAGGATCATTGTCAATAAAAATATTCAACTAAGATTTATGGTCGAATTTCAAATGGTAAAATGATAAGAACTCAACTAAGATATAAGGAATGTGAACTTATTCATTATAGAAGGTTAGGACAAATGAGTGGATCCATCAAATTTACTAAAAGAGTTTGTATTATCAATGTAACAATTAAATTAAAAGTTCAGAAATTCAAGCAATTAACAAGTAATCTAGGGGTGGGGGGATTGGAAACGATGTCAGATAGGAGTAATTTTGTTGCTCAATAGTGCTAAACATTCATGGATAGGCTGGGCCATCTTCAATTATACTAATCTTCTTTCGATCTCATAGAATCAGTTCACAGAATCTCTTTTCAGTCTCATCTATGTGCATAGCTAAACAACGCATTACCTTACAATATCCCTCTTTCGAGTAGATTTAAGAGCAAATAGATCTAACCCATAATCTTTTTTTCAAGTAAACTATAGACATCAAACATAAATTGCATGTATCAAACTAATTACCCACTCCAATCAATCTTTTTAGAGCACCAATCAGAGATCAAAAATATGATTAAATTTGCAACCTTAACCCATAAGTTAACATCATGCTTATTAGCCCAAATTCATGGATAAGCAGCAATAAAATAGAGAAAAATACAGTACCCACTACATTAAATCAACATTCCATCTCATAATTGCACCCCCAGACTTAGAGTTTTAGCCACCCATCACAAAAAGTAAAGAAATTATTTCTATCATGATAACATCCATGGGTATGATGAAATTAAGCAGAAATAATCAACACCCACTTTGATTTCAATTGCAAAAGTAAAACTGAAAATAGAAAAAATAGAAATGTTCTTCACAAGGTAAAAATATTCAGAACTCTAATTCTATCTTTTGGAACTATGTTTTACGAACTCAGAACTCCCTTTTTCTCTCTTCTTTGGGCTATTTATAGTTTCCCAAAATTTGGCCCCAAACTTCACTTCATGACGAACTCAGTGGCGTTAGTCGGGCTCACCGAATTCATTGGATCGTCGTTTATTCTTCAGCTCGCCTTTCATTTTCTTTAGGCTTCAGGTATTTGAACCTCTGTTGGTGATGTCACTTGAATCAGTCTTTCACATTTGATGAATCACCAAATATCACATTTATTCACCTTTTAAGCCTTCACTTTGCATCCAAGTACCGTCACCTTTGGCGATGGTCATACTGTTTTTCCTTTAGATTCGAGGAGTCACCATTCCTCTTTTAGTTCGTCGACCTGCTGCAATTAATTCAACTTATGAGTAGTGTCACTTTGGGTGAGGTCATGTCAATTGGGAGATCCACCCTTTTGGTTGGGCGACTTCTAGTGTGGAGTGTACACTTCTTTTAATTATGTTTTAGTCTTTCTTCCAAGCATTCATCATTGCCTTGTCCTCTAGCATTCATAGCTGCAAATAATCAAAATATTGTTAGAATAGAACATAATTAGGCATTGAGGAAACTAATATTGAACTTAAAAAAGCCTAAAATACGTGTAAATGTATCACTCATCAAGTACCATGACTAGTACAGGTATATCCATATATGGTTAGCTCGAGTACCATGCATGGTACATAATATCCCATGGTTGGCTTGGGTACTACACCTGGTACATATTAATGGTCGAAACAGATACCACACCTGGTACAGGAATATCTATATATGGTTGGCTCGAGTACTACGTAGGTACATACTAAAGGTTGGATCGGGTATCACACAGTACATTAACTATTTTAGTGTGGGTTCTGTGAACTAGGCTTACTTTTCATAATATGACTATTGCATATTGGTCCGTGAGTAGGCTAGGTTCTTTATTGTGTTGTATCTATCAAATATTGGTCCCTCAAGGGACAAGTTGGTGTATTTAAATGTTGGGGTGGTTTTTGAGTAGAATGAGATTGCATGTTAAATATTTTAAATGATGTTTTAGGATTCTTGGTGGTCTAAGTTACTTCAAATATGTGATGAATCAGGTATAGATGATTGTCTTTATTTTTTGATACGTCTTGTGTGGTTGTTAATTCTAGTTGAGTAAGTTTTGCAAATGGTCCATTAAATTGCTAAGGGTTAAGGGCTAGGGTGTTAGCATGAGAGTTTCATTGAAACAGTAGAAGAGTTTTGGTGTTGGTAAAATGAGTGTTTTTGAAAATTTATACATGATATATGGGTTAGGTGGTGATCTGATATGATGGTTGGATGGCTTAGATGGTGGAGTTGGCACGAAATTAGGTGGGGTGACTTGAGATAGATCGTGTATGAGTTCCATGGTAATATTACTTATAGTAAGAGTGGTGAATGAGTGTGTCGGGTCCTAATTTTATTTTCAAGTTTCATGTTTTTTTATTATTTACATGATGTTATGTGGTGGATTTGGGTTGATTATTCTTGCCTACCTATATGTGTTGTTTGTACTGATGCTACCCTTGTTATACCACTTGGCATACTCTGGTTGTAGGATCAATTATGCTTCTTAGGTGAAGACGAAGATGATCTCCGACAGCTTCTTCTCCTCTTTCCATATGGTGAGAGTTGTGTCATATTTCTTTATTAATTGTGTACTCTCTTAGAAGCTCTCTTACCTATTTAGACTACTTCTTTCGGGAGGGTTCAATGTATTCTTTACAAAAGCACTTTATTTAATCAAGTTTGGGAGTCATTCTATATTTAAAATAAGGTGATTACTTTATATTTGTTCACTTTCTCTTTGCATGTTTTAAATTGGGTGTACGAGTGTTCTCCTATCTAGGTGTTAGAGTAAGTGTCCACACGACCAATAACTTCGATCGTGACATATCCATATCAAATATAAGTTGAGTAGAATATTCTTTTTTTTTTCTTTTTCCATATCCGACTATACCCATTTATTTCTCACCTCTAATCACGACTAACGTAATTCACATATTATAATAACATGTAACTCATTTGCAAACTAAACTAGTATAGCCCTTAGTACTTTGTTGGATATTAATATTACTAACAAAAGATTATTATGTTTGACTAATATAATTAAATTTCATCAAACAAAAAATATTTTACTAAGGGGGGTGTTTGGATAAAAAAAAAATTATGTGACTTAAAAGTCAAAAGCCAAAAATCAAAAGTTAAAAGTCAAAAGTAGACAGTTAGTTACTTTTAATTTTTTGTCCTTTTTAAGCCTAAAGTAAAGTGTATCTTTACCAAACACCTCTAGAAATTAAAAAGTACTTAAAAGTTCAAAAAAATTCTAAAAATAAGCCAATTCAAATATATTGTAAATAAATACTTTTTTCATTTTTATTTATTTTTTCTAATTTTTGTTTAACACAAAATTTTAAAAAATTTAAAAAAAGTTAAATTTTATTAACCTTAAACTAAATATACATAAAATATACTAATATATTTTTAAATATTAAATATATCACGTAAAAAAATTATAAATTAAATAATTAGTGGAAAAGAAAAAAAAATTGATTGAAAATATAAATAAAGCAATGAAATGGAATGAGTATTTCAGTTAAGCCCGGGTCAGCTTCATGTAGACCCCATCCCATTTGATTTAACCAAGAAATGGTGGTGAGTGATAAATCAATCAATCAAATCAAAGCATTATGATTATGGGACCATTTTAGCAATATGAGAGATCAAAGTCTTCAATGCCGTGATAGACGTCTGTGGTTTTAAATTTTTAATTTTTATATTGGAATCAGTGTTTTAAAAGATGGGTCTATGATACGGGACGTTTTATATAGTATAGAATGAGTCATAATTCTCAAGAGGGGGAGTTAAGTGATATGGTCAGATCTTTAAATTTTTAATTTGTTATATAAAATAATAATATAATAACAATTATAAAAATATATCAATAGTTTGAATAAATTACAAACATTATTTAAGGAAACTCATAAAAAATAAAATTAATAACATGATTATACATGTATAAATAATCTAATATCTTAACTTTCTAATAATAAAACAACCATTATTTTAAAAAAAACATATATTACTATCATACAATTTAATTTACCCCCTAAAAGAAAATAATAAATAAAATTTACTAGTATTATAATAAAAATACCACTTCATCATGAATAAAATAAAATTACTTGCAAATAGCTAAATAAAATATGATAATTTTGAGATATATGACAAAAACATGAAGTTAAATACTCCTTCTGTTTCAAAAAGAATGACCTCCTTTTTTTTTTAGTCTGTTTAAAAAAGAATGACATCTTTCATTTTTTAGTAACATTTTAATTTCAACTTTTCATATGGCATGTTTAAGGCCACAAGATCAAAGGAAAGTTTTGTACATTTGACATAACTTTAATTTAGGACTACAAGATTCAAAAATCTTTTTTATTTTTTTAAATTTTGGGTCAAATCAAACTAGACCATTCTTTGTGAAACGGAGGGAATAATAAGTACTGAAAAAGTAAAATTTTGCAATGTATTATTAAAAGAAATATTACGTAATATATAATCACCCTAGTTAGCTCACAGTGTTACCAAATAGTAAAGATGTGATACTACAACTTGTTATTGGAACTACTCTCGATCTTCTTATTTCTATATATTAAAAACTGTTAAGTATCAATCAATTATGAGGATCAACAATGTTAACTAAATAATTTAATACATAATTTGTGGAAGATCTGTTGAGTGATCTCCGAGCATTGGACGTTGGAGTGTTTAGGACATTCAGTCAGGCGCTTAAGGGCGTAAGATTTATAGAACTAAACTCCATACTTGAATTTCAGAGCATTTTGCTAGAACCCCGCCCAAGGCGAGTCCCAATAAATTCTTTTAAAACATTGATTGGGATTAATTAATTGCTTCAGTTTTTCTTTTTCTTTAGTTTCATGTATATAGACACACATGCAGGTACAGAAGTAGATGTCTGTCCCCTTCCACACACAGTACTATAATACTAGCTACTTACTGTTAATTATTTTGGGCAACTTTAATCATGAAATAAGACTGAGATTTTGTCATTTTCATATCTGGACCTTACCATAAAATCGTTGTGCATGAATTATTGTCTTATATTTTTATATTCTGGCTGGCATCACTCTTTTTAAATTACAAGATTCTTTTGATTCCTTCATTCTTTATTGTTACACTGAAAATATTGATTCATAAAAAAAAAAAAAAAAAATTATATTTTCATTTATGATGACTTTGGAAAATAAACATAGACTTTCGCTTGTTAACATTTGTGTGATAAAATTCATGATATTAAATGTGTAAACTTAAATATATCATTAGATTAAATGAAGAGATATTTAGTGTTTGTCAATTTAATGAATTAAAAAGAAGTTTTTCAGCAAGATACCAAGATAACATTTCACTCTGTGGTGGGCACTGCATATTATTTTCGACTGTAGATAGAGTTAAGAAAATGAGTATATATATATATATGGTCATATATCAAAAATAATTTTTAGTAAGCAATTAGATAATAATAATAATAATAATAATAATAATAATAATAATAATAATAATAGTTTATTTGCTGATAAATATGTATTTTTAGCAGTAATTAATATTTTTTATAAATATCTCTAAAGTCTATAGTGACATTAAATCTAATAACAATTAACTATAACTGATAAATATTTTAGTACTCTTTGTTAATATTATATAATATATTTATTACTACTAAAACTTATATTTTAGCACTTTTTGTTAATATAGTTTTGATAGGATATAGTTGATAAAAGATAGTCCAATGGTAGCATTTTTTCTGTTTTATATTTGAATGTATAGAAAAATTAGTAGGAGAGCTAACTCTGAATTCGAAAACATTGACAGCTTTATATAGTTGACATTTTGGTCAAAAAAAATTTTAAAATTTTAACCAAAAAAAAAATAAAAGATAGAATCACATAAACTAAAATAGCAGAGTAATAATATGTAGATAATACTCAATTGTTTTAATAAAAAACAATGAAAGAGATTTGTCTTTTATTCCTCAAACTCTTACGAGTCGTTTGGTGTGATGGAAAAGAGAAAATAATATAAAATTGTAATGTCTCTTAATCCCTTGTTTGGTTACACAGATAAAATAACTTATTCTAAGACTACTAAATAGTTATGGTATAAGTTCTCCTTCCCTTTTACTGGAATAACAATATCAAAATAACTTATACTAGGATAATATAATTTAAATGACAAAAATTCCCCTTAATTCTTAAATACTTTTTATTGCCACTTTACATATTATTTTATTGCCAGTTTTTGCTGTTTAGTGCAAATTTTGTTTAGTTTTCGTTGTTTTAGTGCAATTTTGTGCAAATTTTGTTATTTAAGCGTAATTTTTACTGTTTTGGGATGTTTAGGTTTTTTTGGTGCGTTTTTTATCAAATTTTTACAATCTTTTAGAAGCAGTATTTGGTGAGTTTTGATCCATTATCTTTTTAGGTTGTTTTGATACAGTTTTTGTCCTTCTATGCATTCTTAGATGTTCTTCCAATTTGAATGAACTTAATTTATGTGTAAGTAGTTATTTTTATGTAAAGAACTTTAATATATATATATATATATATATATATATATATATATATATATATATATTTGAAAACATACCACACAATCTTGGGAACACAAAAGAATTAAGCTAAATAAAGTGAAAGTTTTGTTTTAAAGAGTGAATAATCAAAGCTTTATACAAGATTTGTATAAAAATTTAAAGTTAAATAACTAGTTCCGATAAATAATTTTGTATTACTAATTTAATCTTAATTAATATCATCATAACTTGTTTTCAAACCTAACGCCCCTTAAAGAACTGTAGAAATGATAAACTTCTCATGATATCAAAAATTTTCTTTGTTCAAATTTTTGAGCTACTTTCCACTTTTAATCAAATTTTTTTTTAAAAAAATAATATGTTTTTACGATCATTGATATTTAACTTTGAATTTTTTATATTACCCTTGATAAAATTATGTATAGTCGGCATATATTTATGACTTATTTAAATTATAAATTATAAATTTTAATTTTCTTTTTACGTACACAATTAAATAAGATCACCTATGCTATAATAAAAGAAACATTTAGTGGTGAGATATTTTTCTTTTTACCATCACAAAAATATTTAGCACGATTGATTAGTGTCATTGCATTCAGAGTGGATACATTTTTTTAATGAAATCTTCATAAAGTATTGGTTATAAATATTCTTATTTATTATTGCCACTCTATATAATATAGCAACAATTATATTATTACCACTAAATTATTTATGTATGGAAAAACTCAAATATTTCATCGAATTTTTGATAAAAGGTTCATCTACATCATCCGTTAAAATTTTAGCCCATCTATATGTCAATTTCGAAGGCTCATCTATGCCTGGCAACGGTATCGGAACCGGAACTACCGGATCGGGATGGACCGGAACCGGAACGGAACCGGGCACCATGGGCCGGAATCATACCGGAACCGGGACGGACCAGAACCGGTAATTTAGGAAATTTATATGTATTCCCGTCCCAAACTGGTAACGGACCGCACCAGACCGGACCGGAAACCAGGTCCCAACGTCTATATTTAAAAAAAAAAATTGTCAAAATTAAAAAGTAGGAATATTACTCAAATAATATTAAAACTTTTATAATTTTAAAGTTAAAAATTTATACTTTTATACTTTTAAAGTTTTAAATACAAACTTTCAAACTTTAAAAGTATAAAAGTTTAAATTTCACACTTTAAAAGTTTGAAAATTTAAATTCAAATTTCAAACTTTAAAACTATAAAAGTTTAAATTTCACTCTTTAAAAATTTGACAATTTAAATTTAAACTTTAAAACTATAAAAGTTTAAATTTCACCCTTTAAAAGTTTGAAAATTTAAATTCAAACTTTAAAATTATAAAACTATAAAAGTTTAAATTTCACACTTTAAAAGTTTGAAAATTTAAATTCAACTTATTAAAGAATCAAGACAATAATAATAAAAAAAATTAAGGCGAATAGCCTATACTTTTATTAATATTAATTAAATAGTACAAGACTACTACAAAATATTAGTTAAAAAATCTAATCTACACAGCCACCTTCTAGGAAGGGTTCTGTTTGAATTAGACCTCGAATTATTATACTCATACTAATAGACATTTAAATTTAATAGTTCATGCTACCAAGGAAATCTTTTTTTAAATCTTTTAACATTTTTCTAGTAACATGCTCTAGAATTGGTTGATTAGTTAGTTCCTCCATTGCATTAATGCCGTCATCACTAAAATCTTGCATTATTTCATCAATGTCATTTTCAAATTTGGTCGGTAAAGGTGGACGACCATAACTCCTTCTCTCGCCATTAATTCAATCTATAAATAGTATTGATATCTCCAAGCTATCTATTGCTAATAAATATTTATGCTCTCCTATTTGATATCTTCCTGTACTAAAAGCGACTTCCGAAGCTACCGAAGATGCTTGAATAGCTAACACATCTCGAGCAACTAGTTGAAGCTTTGGAAATGCCTAGCCGCGATTGCTCCACCATTCTAGAAGATCAACAATAGTAGGTTATGTATTTTGATTAATATACACATCAAAATCATTTCTATCATTATGGGAAAGTTCAAGATAACAATCTATCATATCATCAATATCATCTTCATTATTATATCTACTCCTAGAACTTTGAGGCTCTTCATTACGTACTGCATTAATTATATTCGAATTATACAAGTCATACAATTTTCTAGCTTCAATTTTTATACTATCTTTAACATCTTGACAACTAGGTGTTTCATCATCTTCACTATCAATATCCAAATTAAAATATATTTTATCAACCATTCGTGATGCACCTTCATCTTTGTAATGTGGATTTAACAAACAAGCGGTTAAATAAATTTGAGGAATAGAAATAAAATATTTTCTAAACTTTTCAATCATTTTGTTAACAGATTCTTCAAATCTTGGTTAATTTTTGAATTTATAAAATTTACTAGAAATAGCACAAATATTAGGTAAAATAGAGCAAATAATTGGATAATAAAGTGCAGATATTTTTTTTGTAGTTAAATAAAAGACTTTTAAAAATTCTAGAAGTTTTTTTATGTCATTCCAATCATTATCATCAAGTCTATATGTCATATTTGAATTATGAGCATTCCAAACCATTTGTAAAGGTTTCTTATATTCATAAGCGACTTCAAGCATTTCATATAAAGAATTCCATCTAGTATAGACTGATTTAGGAATTTTTCTAGGTGGAAAATTAAATTCACGACAACGATTTTTAAAATTTCTGCGTCTAGACTTAACTTGACATTTAAAAATAAAATGACATGCAGTTTCAACTTTTATGCAACCATCATTATACATTGTTATACCATCTCTAACAATCAAATTATATATGTGTGCAGCACACCTAATATGAAAACCATCAATATAAATAGGGCAAAGAGACGGTTTTAGTATCTCAACAGCAGTTCTATTATTAGAAGCATTATCTAAGGTGACACCACTTATTTTATCACAAATTCCATAGTTTTGTAAAATATCTCTAATTGTTTGAGTTATATAACTACCGGTTTTATGCATTTCACAACATTTATAACCTAAGATTCTTTTTTGCAGTGTCCAATTTTCATCAATTCACTGTGCAATAATAGTGAAATAATCATTACCATTTACATTACGGCCCATATCAAAAGCAATAGCTATTTTACAATTATTATAATAAAATAAACAACGAAGATATTGAAAATGTTGAGCTTGATAATTAAAGATAGTCTTTTTAATTGTATTTCTAGTAAAACCTTTAAAATGTGGATTATACACAATTTTAATATAATGAATAAAACTAAAATTTTTAGCAAAACTAAATGGCAAACCCATAGCAACAATCATTTTAGCTAATTCTTCAAGATCTTTTTCTCTATTATATAACCGTTGTATGCTAGAGCCAGAAACATTAGAAGGATTTAATTGTGTTTGGACCATATTAGAGCCCTCTACTCCTACATTTTCAGGAAGGGTGGTATCATTCTTTTTAGCTTCGGCTACAGCTTTAGCATGCAAAAAATTCATTTTTACAACATGACATTAAATGATTACTCAAATGTCTCGTCCCACCTTGTTTTTCTACAGTTTTATGATTCATTCTATGTTTACATTTATTACAAATAACTTGTGTTTTATCTTCATTTTGAGTCATAAATTGCCACACAACTAATTTTTTAGCGCATTCTACCTTTGTCCTAGGATGCACGGGGGGAATGGGAGCAGGACAACAAAAGGGAGCAGGAGGGGAAGAGGGATTGTGAGTGGGAGTAGCTGTAGCTAGCTGAGTTTCATCATTATCATATTCATTAACATTATTATCAAAACTATCAATATAATCATTAACATTATCATATTCATCATCTTCAGGTAATTCCTCATCAAAATTATCAAATCTTCTTTGTAAATGTTCATGATAAAGATCTAATCCACTATTACTATCAATATTAAAAACACTATCATCAACATGCATATAATCATCCTTATTTATTCTTAATTGAGAAGTTTATTTAGTTGTAGATTTAGACGTACTACCGGTTTTTTTATTTTTCTTGGATTTTGAGCTCCATAAATTAGTGATCAAATCAACTATTGTTGTTTTACCCTTCTCAACATTGTTTTTACCGAAATCCATATTCAAATATAAAAAGTAGTAAATTATATATAATACGAAAATGTAATGCAAAATTTTAAACAAATAAATAACTAAATAAGTAGAGACTAGAGACTAATTACTCACAAAATAAATAATTAAATGCAAACAAATAAATAACTAAATAAAAAGTGAGTTGGAACGAATGTACCAAACATCTATTTAAAAAAGTAGACGTGTATGACCAAAAGCCGAAAATTGAAAGTTGAATTTTGAAGCTCCAATTTCCAAAGACCAAATTCGTAATTTTAACGAGAATAAGAGAATTAAGAGATTAGAGAGTAGAGAGAAGATAATATTTTTGTGAGTGAAAAGAATGAAAGATTAGGAGTATTTATAGTAAAAAAAAAAAAAAAAAGGATGAAAATGTAGTTTTTAGAAGGTTGGAGTATTAAAAAAAATTTGGGGGCTAGGGAGGTGTAAAGGGGAGTAGGGAGGTGAAAAGAGCCGTTGGTGGGGCCCAAAACCCGTTGCCCAACGGCTCTCAATGGCTAAATTAACAATTAAAAAAAAAAATTTAAACTGCCGAACCGGACCGGACCTGGAATAACCGATAAATCCCGATTTCCGTCCCATTACCCCTCCTGGACCCGCATATTACCGGCACTAATCGGTACAAACCGAAACCGAGACGGAATCGGTAATGGATCGGGACGGACTGAAACCGGAACCGGCACCTCCCGGTTCCGTTGCCACGCTTAGGCTCATCAATATCATTATTTGTTATCTTAAATGACATAAATAAACCATTTTTTTAACAGATGTCATAGATAAGCCAATATTTTAACAGATGTCACATTGAATCTTTTCCCTTTATTCATTAAAGTAATATTCCTTCCATCCACTTGTAATTGACATAAATTCTATTTTAGAGTCAAACTATAAAAACTTTGAATTATTTTCGGATGTATTTTTCATCATATATATATATATATATATATATATATATATATATATATATATATATATATTGTTATATGGAAAATCTTATATAGTTTTTTAATATCTAAATTTTTTGTCTAAAATATCAAATTAATATAATCTAATTTAATTTTAAAAATTTATCAAATTAATTTTCAAAAAATATATCATAACAATTAAGAGCGGACAGAAAAAATACTATACAAATTAAAACAAGAATAGTGGTAAAGAGTTGGAAGGGGTTAGGGAAAAGGGTGGCACAAACAAACAAATAGGAGTATCTTAAAAGAAAAAGGTTTGCCATTGTACTGGCAAATCAAATAAGTTATTTCCATTCAATTACATCACAACTGCACAAAACCCCATAAACTAAAGTCCTTGTTTTTTTTTTCACCTGACTTGAAGTCAGTTTAGATGAGTTCCTAGGTAATAGTACATCCCCCTCTGATATGTCTTGTTTTCGTCATTAAAAAAAAAACTATTATTATTACCATCACTGCCACTGCCTCTGCCAATCAACTGCTTAACTTGTTCAATATCATATTGGAGTTGATCATTTTGAGTGTTGCTTCCCAAACACACATGATTTGGCTTTTCGTCATGCTGGCTAATAATATTGTGGCCAATGCCATAATCAAGAATGAAGTTTTGATGAGTTTCTTCATAATTAGAGAATTTACAATTACCTATTTCTCTTTCCTTCTTGATTTCTTTTCCATACCTCATTTGGTGGCTACAACTTCCATCAGAGGAGGAACAACTTGCTACATCTGTCCCACCATACATTAGTAAATTATTACTATCTTTCAATGTGCAATATTTCAAGGAATTCACCAATCTATCTTGACTTTGTAAATAATCACAATATTGGTTACTACCCAAAGAAAAGTTAATATTCTTATTATTGCACACTACTGCATTTGATGTGTCTCTAAAAAGACTTGAAATCATATGGGGTTGGGGTGGTGCTATTTGAGATGGAAAGAATGGTGATCTTTGATTATAATTTGATGAAGGAATAATATTATTTAACCCCATGAGTTTCTTCTTTAGCTTTGTGTTCCAGTAGTTCTTGATATCATTGTCTGTTCTTCCGGGTAATTGAGCAGCTATAATTGACCACCTGTCATACAATTGCACATGTTAAAAATAATTAAGTGTCTTAACATAATTAAATTGAATTTAACTTATATAGACGTGAAAAAATAATATGTGATTATAATATCGACTACCCTATCGTAAACTATTTTTAGGATATTGATTTCACTTTTTACGAAGATTTGATTCTTTTAGACTACTAATGTGTATAAAAGTTAATGTCAATTTAATTAGCACTTTTTTTCTTTTCAATTCATGTGGTATAGGATACAGATTTCGACTGTCAAACTAGATGAGTTATCTTAATTATTTTAAATTATTTGTTTTCGTGACTTTTATTTTCTAGGTTGTTTGTAAATATATAATCTTTAATATTAAAAAAATGAAGATTCTATATTTGAACGAAGGATCAAAATTAAGAAGTTTGAGTCTCTAAATTTGAGAAATATCATGTAAATTAAATAAATTAAATACAAGGAGGACAAAATGAAGTGATTGAACTTTGTTAAAACAGGTGTGAGTGAGTAGTAAATTAAAGAAAGAGTTGATTAAAGATGTAAACCTGGGATGCATGCATAAAATTAATTGGCAAAATCATCCAACTAATGTTTTTCAAATTTTCTAGTCTCAAGTACTCATTATTACATAATATTAGTAATTAAATTTGTTACCTGCTCCCAATATTGGCATACAGGCTGCAAATAACTCTATCTTCATCATCACTAAAGTCTCCATGCTTAATATTAGGCCTTAAATAGTTTAGCCATCTCAATCTGCAGCTCTTCCCACATCTTTTCAGTCCTGATCGAAAAATATCAACCCCACATACACCTCCAAATATACATTTTACATAGCATTTTGAATCTTGCATTTACACAAAAATTAATTAAAATAATATATTTTTTATGTCCCAATTTATGTGACCTTTTTTTATAGTCTCTAAAAAAAAATAACACATTTCTGTATTAAATAATAATTTAATTATAAAATATCTATTTTACCATTAATGAAATGATTTACAACTACACAAATTTATATCATTTTTTTTAGACCACAAGTTTTAAAAATCTTCTTTTTTTTCTTAAACTTCGTACTGAATCAAACTACCTCGCATAAAATGAGACAGAGTGATATATATGTTTACCAGCTTTTTGAGGAAGGGCAATCCAATTTCCAGCAATTCCATATTTTTCAATGAATTGTTTGAGCTTGGCATCTTCTTCTGGTGACCATGGCCCTCTCTTTACATTACTTTTACAACAAGGAGCTCTCCCCATTTTCTCTTTTTCTTGTTCTCACAAAGACTAGTTGTTATGTTAATAGAGACGGTCCCTTTTAAATAGTCCCAACAGACTCAGTTTTTATTAAGAATTACATAAAGTCAATAGGACAACCCTATTTTTAACTTACTTTGCTGACTAAGGAATACTAGCTAGCTTCTTTTTTTTTCTTTTTCGGTATCCCATATATGTATTGGAGTCTCATTAATTTAGATTTATATATGTAATGTAAGAATTTATTCGGGAGGGAAACACTCTCTATCAAGAATTTTATCATAATTAGGGTTCAAACTTGAAACTTTTTTACTAAGAGAAGAACCGTCTCATTCATTGTCCTAGCTAGCTGATACAAGTTCCTGTACTCAGAGGCAAACTCAGGATTTGATGATTTTGAATGCATCAATATTACCTTAGCTCAAATACGAGTTCTAAGATAAATTTAAAAAACAAAAAAGAATAAAATAGTATTGTAGCTAGATACAAACCCAGGTCTCATGGTTGGTTCTTCTAGCTTGTACCAATAGTATGACAAATCTAGACTCTTCATGGGTGCACAATTATTTATATCTTAGTTTATATTAGTTTCTCAATATAAACCTATACATATAATTTTTTTCGTAGTTTATGAACGTACGTACACGGATGAGTCCGCCTCTGCCTGTACGAATACTACTGTTGGAGGCTCTATGAATAATTTATCTTTTCTTCTTTTTACCTTAAACTACATCAGTCCATTTTTTTATATGTTCGAATATAATAAAGCTATCTAACTAAATGATACCTCTAGCTAGTCGCTCGATTTTTTTAACATTTTCTGTAGGCAGTAATTTCTTGGTACACTCTAATTTTTAAATCATAGAATATGGTTTTAATTTAGCTTAGTCAGTACATCATAAATATATTACAGTAATACCGTCACCTAACAAAAATAGTATGATAAGTGTATTTACTGGTGAAAACACAGTCCCTTAATCAGATGTATACACAAAATAAAATGACAAATATATTACTCCCTTCATTTCAATTTATCTAATGTAGTTTGGTTATGTGTCCTCAAGGGACTCTGTCCAAAAGCTATTTTTAAGATATATGAAAGGACTTTGCAATATCTAAAGATTATATACAAGTTAAATGGCTTTTTAAATAGAAGAAGACACATTTGTGGACTTCTTGTAAAATATTCCCCTTGTTT
The DNA here is from genome assembly GCA_037074985.1 of Solanum bulbocastanum. NCBI lineage: Eukaryota > Viridiplantae > Streptophyta > Magnoliopsida > Solanales > Solanaceae > Solanum > Solanum bulbocastanum. The sequence continues at coordinate 14,872,965 of CM073602.1, read as the reverse complement.
CTAATTACTTATCCAAATTTTCTTTTCTAGTTGTCCCTATTACTTGTCTACTTTGACAAATAAAAAAATTATCAAATTTTTTTTACCTATTATATCCTCAATTAATTACTTTGAAAAAGATAGTATTTCTTGAAAATTTTAAATTTTTAGTTTAACCACTTCATAATTAATAGGAGTAAAATGGTAAAATCATTATGTTAAAGATTATTTTCTTGATAGGTGCACTACAAGAAAACTGCTTATTAGAGACCAACGCATAGTGACCGAGTTAAAATCTAGTCTCTAAAAAGGTACTTACAGGAATGAGATTTTTTTCTACTCTCTAATTTCTATTTTTATTTTTTGAGTTGGTAAAAAGATAAAATTACCCAAAATGAAAACCCATATTCTCCATCGAGTAAAATCCCTAAAAATTGGATCATCCTAACTTCTCACCCAAAGGTTTTCGACTTTGAAGTGGCTAAAGATTTACAAACTGGATCTTCGGCTTTTCTTTTTGGGTTTCTAAACAGGTTGGTCAATTTTCTTCAGCTTTTCATTTTTCGATTTAGAACACTAAATTTTTTTCCTTCGTGTTATTGATTGATGAGAATGATACTCTTCTATATTGATTCTTCTCATTACTGAGGGTTTGGTGTGAGGGCCGAAATTAAGAGTTGTGGATTTGATGTAAGGGTGGTAGCTAGGGTTATATTTTTAATAGGGTTGGGAGGCAGAGGATATGGAAATTAATATATCTTTTGTTAACTGCTTCGTTTGTGTGAGAAAAGAATTTTTTGAAAAAAAGTAGTCCTCTTCTGATATATTCTTTTGAATGCAAGTATGAACGCCATCTTGTGATTATGCCCGAGAATCCTCAAACAATAACTTACTGTGTGAGCAAGAATCCTCAAAACATACAAAAAAGTGGATTGTCAGGTTTTATTCATAAAATTGAAAAGATATTTTCAGTTAATATATTTTTCATGATATATCATGAACATAAGTGAGTAGTATTACATGGCTTGTAGAATGAGACATAGCCCCTAATGGTTGAGTTCCAGAAGTTTCTTTCATTCGCATTTCTAGTACATAATGTGAGTTCTATTAATCTCCTATCCAACAAGCTTGGGTAAGGCACAAGTATTTTTGATTAAATTTACTATAGAGAATGATTTACAAAATAAAATGTATATCGTGTTACTTGAATCGAGGAACAATATATTAATTTTGAACTCAAACTTCTAGCAAGGACATAAAGTTTTATCCAATATCTAGCTAAAATTTACAGAATAATGTCATGTAATTTACACGTAATTTAGTTATCTCCAAGTTTCATAAGATTAGAAGGTACGTTCAGACTTACTAATTATATTTTTCATTCTGATGATCTTACTAATGGAAGGTTGAATGAGTACTTTGCATAGGTGTGTGGTCATATTTATTCAAAAATAAATACGGTCTCTACTTTTAGGTAATGTAGTAATACTGCAACAAAGACAAATATGGAGAATTATCAGAGGTTTCAACAAATTGTGTGATGCTCTTTGTGTTTTTCTTTTATTTATGTTATTTGCTCACTATCTAGCTCTTGAAACTGTTGATTGTAAGATTAACAAGAACTCTACTCATTCCTGTAATTAGATTCTTGAAGTGGTATATGAAGAAGTCTTTCCTTGAATTTTTTAGGTGAGTTTAGTCACTATGACATGTCTTGAATTTGATGTTTAGTAACTTGTCAAATCTGTAAATGCTTACATATATTCTGTAATGAGTGTGAACTTATTGTCAAGATTCAATATGCATTTGATTACTTAATGATTGTGAAAAGTATATATTGTTACTTGAACAATAGTTTCACAATATGAGTAGGTGATTTATATTAATCTGTTTTGAAAAATGTAATGGACTATATATGAAAATGGCATGCATTAAAAGAGAAGGAAGAATTTGATACAGTGGAGTGGATAGTCCACATTCACTTGTGGATATAGTGAAATTCAATATTTGATTTAAATGAGGTTTCATAATAAATCTGTACAAAATATCCACCCTTTCTTAAATTCAAACAAGGTGTCTAAATGTTGAAGAAAAGGAGGGGTACATAACTCGGATACAATGGACAAACATGGATTGTATTAGATTAGTATGTTAGCCTTTTCCCTTTATTAATTGGTGGAGTGGAGAGGTGTAGGATAGTTTAAATTGTACTTTCAGTTTTTTGCTTAACAAGTTGAGTTAGAAATGAAGAGTTGGATTGTTTTAAAATATTTTTTATTGAGTGACACTCTAGTTCGAGTGATAGGCTCACTGGTTGAAGCTCTTCCTTGGTTGAAGCTCTTCCTTGTAAATATTTGTGTTCATTCTGTCAAGAAATGCTCTCTCCAAAATAATATTCACATTTCCTTAGTTTTAAGCATTATAATATAGACTCTATATTGATTCAAAAATTAGTTTTTTTGGAGTTAAATTGCTCTTCTTCAGTGCATTAACAAAGCTCATCCCTTGATTTTTTGTATATGCTGAATAAAAATAAGATTCCATATTTCTGCGCACTGAAACTCCTTGCTTTTTAACTTGTTCTTGATAGGAGATAGAGAGTGTATGATATATTAGTTTATAATGAAAGTAAAAGTGTAGGAGTAATAAAGTTCTTTATAGAGTTTATCTTTTTTTTTTTTGATAACCAAGAAATTCATCGGTAACCCGCCATTTGGACCAATCACAACCTTCTAAACTTGGTGGATAATGAACTCGCCCCTCTACCGTTCTCCACTTGAATACCAGGCTTCGCTTTGCATGATGTGGGGCTTGAACCTGCGACCTAAGCCAAAAATCCTCCACCTTTTGCCACTTGAGCTAGGCCTTGGGGGCTATAGAGTTTATCTTTTATCTCTATTATTCAATTGTATCAGAATGAATAACTTCACTAAATAGTTGAAGTGGAGTTGTAGTCTAAAATAGAGATTATCATATATGACACTTTGTTGCTGAGATGATACTTGACTATAGCACAATGTTGGGCTAAGTTAATGATTGATGAAGAATTTACAAGTTCAATTTGGAAGTACTGTTAGCACAATATTATTTTGAAGAAATTGGTGTATAAAATTGAGCCCCTATTTTTTGTTGTTTTTGTCCTAGATGTTCTTCATGCTCTTATTCTCGAATCGCTCTTGACTTCTCAGTTTCTCTATGTAGTATAGCGCACCAAAGGTAATTGTCCGTCCCTCTTATATATGGCATCATGTGTTACTATCCTAACTACCTATTCTCTATTTGGCGTGGTTGAAATTTCCTTCTCTGTTTGTTGTTAAAGGTCCTTGGACTCTAAAAAGAGATGATGATGTTATTTTGTTTCAAGAATTTGCATGTATACAAAGAGATAAATGAACTTAAGCAATTAAATCAATTAATTTAGGCTCAACACATTAATTTTCAGCCTCCAACATCATCTATTTCTTGAAAATGACTATTCTGATCGTTGAAGATACCAAGTGAGTAATGACTTACAAAACATCAATTTATTTTGCTGGTTTAAGTCAGCTAAATGAATTATAGTGTGTGCTTGAACACAAAAAATAGTATTTACAGCATGAAGTATGGAACAAAGGAGTGGAGGTTTTACCTTGTGCGCACCCAAGGGTAGAGGCTACGGATTTTCCTTGTCATAAAAAAATTGAGTATTATTTAAAGTTGTTCAAAATGTTCTTTTGATGTTGAAGAACATTTTGTTTTAATGTTAAGACTGGTGCCTAAATGTTTGAGCTGGTATTGAATTTTTTTCGTTTTACTATGGTGATGGGGACTGAGAGCTTATTGTATATAATGCATTAGTTGGTTACATTTGCATGAAAATAATCAAGACAGTGAAGTACATATCAAGGTAGCTAACTTGTTCTTATTTTGGGTTGAGCTCTATATTTTGTTTCTCTCTTTGCCTTTCATTTTTCTGGAAAGGGTGAAGTCCAGTGATATCATTATTAGTGTTCTATTGTTTGAAAAGTAGATCTTTATGTATCTATATCAGAATTGCATGGCTTAAGAGATTTTAGAGGTGTGGTTGGGACGTTCAAAGTTTTCCTTTTAGGTGAATGTTGAATATTATATTGTCTGCTCCAAAAACTATTAGGATATGCATAGAGTATGCATAGTTTTGATACTTAATTGGCTAATAATCAAAGAAGAAGCTATTAGATTGTCCAAGTCATCTGCTTGAGGTGATGGTTACTTGTTTGGAAATTTAAAAAAATTGAAAAGTTATCCTCTATTTACTCCTAATATATTGAAGATTCTTGGTTTATGTTATCTCGGCTACTACACTTAGATGCCATATACTATATATGGTGCAGATTTGCAAAGATCTCTTTGATTGACTATCCAAGCCAATTACTGAATGCATTTGTCTATTAGGACAGTGAAATCACAAGAATTTTTTTTATGTCATCTATCTAAAACTCTTTCAAAAACTTCATTATGAATGTCGGCTCTTTAGCTATTTAAGTTGATCTTATCGGTAGGAAGGATTGCTCCTAAATTAATTTCATGTTGAGCACTTGAAAATGTTGATGTTGAAGATAAAAACGTGTATGCATCAGGTTATGTCATTTTCTTTTTACGGTAATTTTAGATGTTATAAATCAATAAATACTAGTCTTTTTCTTTTGTTCATCCAATATTTCTGATCTAATAATTAATGCAGCGCATTAAGTAGTTTTTCTACTTTTCTCCTCTTAACAGCGATCATAATATACATGGACAACCCATTGTGTTCTACAACATTTGCTAAGAGTTTCGAGGCAAGTACCTTCTTCATGATGAGTTACTTTGTTATCTTTTACCTTACTGATTTTTTTGAGGTATCAAGCTAATTATTGAGCAACTTGAAACAATTAGAAATTACAATTTGATCTTTTAAGATATAATGGCAAGATAAGATTTACTTCCACATCTTTTTAATATTTATAGGAGCTGCAACTTGATTTAATAATGTGGAAAATGATATATGGAGCTTAAACTTTCAATACCTATAATGAGCTTAAACTCCTCTTTCCTTGGTATGTTCTATAGAACTAGTAAAGCTTGTGTAGGTCCCATTTACAAAATGATAGTTTTAGGACAATGAAAATGAAATATGATTCAGCAATTTGAACTCTTTACTTGCTTACTTTGAGATTTATTATATATTCTTTACAGGGTTAAATCACTGTTACACTTATAAAATAAGTTACTCTTTTGTTTTGTTGAAACTGGACTTCTCTTTGTAAGCACTTGCCGTTAGCTTAATTAATGTTGCACATCAAAAGTGCTTGCATTCTGCATAAAGCATCTGAAATAAAGATGTTTGTGTATCATCTTGGTTGTCCAAAAATTAGCTCCTTTAATTGTAAAATTAAATTTAGAACACATTGGTCAAATTTTGTATGTTCCTGACCATTGCCAGGTGCATTGAATGCACTACTAAGATTCATCAACACATTGTTGACATTGCAATGCCAATAAGTGTATTAAAAGATAATAGGCCTTTACACTCTGGTGGAACTTTGGCAATTTCTAAACATACAGTAGGCAAATATGGGTTTCACTCCACTTCTAGAAGATTTGAATCTGCTTGAAGCTCATTTCTCCTCTATGTGCTTGACAAAAATAGACTCGGAATCGCTCGAAATAGCTACTGGACCTGGCACTTTTCAGACAACGGAACTGCTGGTTCTGGAACTAAAAGGAGCATAGGTAGTTGGATAAGCCAACAAGACATCTACATTTATATATTTATATTATTTGATAGGAGGATGTCAGTTTTTTTCCGTGAAGTAGGTGCGTAAACTATGACGTGATTGATGTATTATGTATGAAAGCAGATTACGATAATTTTATAATATATGCATTTGATTCTTTGTATTAAAAATTGTATTTTATATATATATGTATATATTGTATCATATATGCAAGCTAAGGACCCGTAAATATAGTCCCAAAAAATATTTTCAGGACCAGGTTCTTGCTATTAGGGACTAGAAATACAGTCCTAAAAACGTTTTTGGGACAAGGTTTATATCCGTTGTAGAAATAATTTAAGGACCAACTATTTTATCCCATCCTAAATGACTTATAGCGATGGAAGCTTTAGGGACGGGGTGGTGACCAGATTTTTCCGTCTCTATTGACCTTTAGGGACCGGAACCTAGCTTTTAGGGACCAGGTTTCCCTTCTCTATTGAGCACTTTTTCTTATTGTAGGTACCAAAAATATGGTCCCTAAATGTATTTTAGGGACCAAGAATCAACGACCGACACTATAATTTCGTCCCTAAAGGTCTTAGCGACTAAGGCTATAAGGACAAGTGCAGGTGGTTGCTATTGTCCTTTTTGGGACTAGATTCTTACTTATAGCGACCAGTTTTCCCTTTACTATTGGACAGTTTTCTTGTAGTGGTGTGTCAATTCAAAAACTGACAAGTAATTAGGAATAGAGGGAGTAAATGAAATCCAACATAAATAAAATAGTGATAGTGTCATAACTTAAAGACAATATAATTAAGAGGAACTTTCACATATAACCACTTAAAAATAGCCTAATTACGTTCTATAGCTACAGTTTGCTAATTATACATTCTTAGCTACATGTTATAGGAAGGAGAGTGGCGAGTAAGACTGGGAGAGGGAGGAGAGAGGGCACATAGTGGGAGAGAGGTGAATTGTATATGTATATCATTAGATAATTGTATATTATACATATGTATTGGTATATTCTGGCAAGAGAGATTGGGAGAGGGAAAAGAGTTGCGAATGAGATTGGGAGAGGGAGGAGAGAGGCGAGCGAGAGAGGACAATAATTTGTATAATCTGAATGTACGTTTGTATAATTCGTGTGTTTTTGTATAATTTAGTTGATACAACTTAAACATATATAAATTATATGAGCTTTACAATTATACAAAATATATTATACAAAACATATGAACTTTAAACAATTATACAAAATATATTATACAAATTACATTATATCAATTATATTATACAAAATTCGAAAACTACACGTTTATATAAACTTTAAAAAGTTATATACAAAAAGATTGAATGTATATGATGACAAAATTGAAAAACCAAAGGAAATCATCGTCATATACAAATACAAATCAAACAAAGAATTGTTAGTTGCGAATTATACAAATGTGACGAATTATACAAACTCGAAGTCAGTCCACATAATTAATGATTAATGTTAGTCGCGAGTGATAGTTATAACAAACTATAACTATGATGAGTAATTAAGTAGTATAAGTTTGTTTAACCACGAAATTTTCCCTATAATTAATGTGCACGTGTAAATTAGATTAACTTGGAGACGAATTTTTTCTTCATATGATATAGTTAGCACTTTGAAGTTTAATTTGCTAGAAATGATGAAGTGAAGTACACATGTATGTTGGTTCGTACACCAATTATTAAATGATAAAAGAAAGAAAAAATTCAGTAAGTTTCTCGGCCAGTAGTGGACAATATCCAAGGGGTATAGTAGTATAAAAAGAATAAATTTAACTAGTATATGTGATTTAGAGTTTGTTTGAATTGATTTATTTCAAGTGATTATAAGTCCAAACAATTTTAAGCATTTTAAAAGTGTCTGAATAAATTTAAAAAGTATTTATAAATATTTGATTTTAAGTTAAATAATAAAATAATTCCAAAGTCAAAAATAAATTTAAACAACTTCATAGTATAGAAGAAAATTGGGAAATTTCAAAATATATAGCACAACTTAAAATATTAAGTCAAGTAACTGAATAAACAATATCAATATTATATTTGGGGAAAACATTATACATAATATATTAACTTTATATAAAATGGTATGATAGTGTATGAAAAGTTTTCATAAAGAAATATGGGCTAAACCATGTGCAAACTCCAAAAATTGGCTACATAACGTAAATATTTTCTCCTAGTTAATATACATAGAGCGTAAATTTTTTCCATTTTTGACACTATGTAGTAAGATGATACTCCATCGAGTAGTGTTCTCTTTAGTGTCAAAAAGGAATTTAAGATAAATGATAATCTATTCGATATATACAATGTAATTTTTAATGAATAAACTTTTTTTTAATACCACAATATACACATTGTTTGCTCAAAAATATAAGAGCGTGTTGGATTAGCTTGTTTGTAGATGCTTTAGACTTTGAAGCACCTTTTTTTTTAAAATTTTGTTTTAGAGGTGTTTGAAAAAGTTATAGTAGCACTACTAAAAAACTGCTAAAAAACGACGGAAGTAAAAGCGACTAACGGTGTCGCTCAAAAAAGCTACGGACTAAGCGATGCCGTCCGTCGCTTTTTAATTAAAATTTCCTTTTTTTAATTTTTTTTAAAGCGACGGACGGAATCGGAGAGTCTGTCGCTTTATAATTTTTTTTTAATTTATATATATATATTTTTTTATTTTTTTTAAAAAGCGATGGACTGCATCGCCAAGTCCGTCGCTTTTGAATTTTTTTATAATGTTTTTAATTTTTTTTAAAAGAGACGGACGGCATCGCAGTGTTCGTCGCTTTTTAATTTATTTATTTAAATTTTTTAAATTTTTTTTAAAAGCGACGGACTACATCGCTTTTTTTCGCGGAATTTTGCACCAACAATATATATAATAAATATTCAATTATTTTATATACATAGAGATGTAGTCCGTCGCTTTTTATTAAAAATAATTATTTATTAATTTTAAAAAAGTCACGCCGTTCGTCGTTTTTTATTAATTTTAATTGTTTAATTATTTTTTAAATTATCGACGGATAGCATCTTTATGTCCGTCGCTTCTTGATCAAAATATATGGTCAAATATTTTTAAAAAGCGACGGAAAATGCCTCTTTGTCCGTTGCTTTTTGGTCAAAAGGTTGGTCAAACTTTTTTTTAAAAAAGCGACAGACATAGAAACTCTGAGGTCCGACCTCATGAGGTCGGTATTTTTTATTAAATCTAATTACTTTTAATAAAAGTGACATCCGGAGGTCGATTTGTTTAAAATATTCCTATTAATCATAATTTTGCTATTGTGCATAATACTAAAATTTCATTTACACCTACAATTAATTGTTCAAAAAGTGTAACAATTTTGTATACTTTTATAAATAAAAAGTTAGAATTCGTGGAATAAATAAAAAAATATCTATAATCAATATTTAGAGTATGAAACTACGTTGATATGAACTAGGAGAAAATTATATATATTTATATTTCTAGAGTAATGTACAAATTTTATCAGTCCGTTGTCTAATCATGAACTTAATATCCCATCTCATGATGTAGAGGTGAAGAACTAACATACAATCCATTGAAGTATGAAATGCGAGATAGTATTATTATATATGTTCGATCTTGAATGGATGTCAAGTGTAGTGATCACTTCCTAATTAATTATGATGACATGTAAAAGATACTTCATCGGAGTATGAAATACGTTGATTAATTATATACTCCTCAAATAGTTTAACAAATCAAGTCTTATAAAATTGTGGTTTAAATATGAAATACATTATCAATTAATTAAAGAAATATGTATGATCAATTCAAGGAGATTTATATATTAAATTTGATATTGATAATTTTTTGTTGATCAATAAAATTAAATTTATATAATTAGAAGGTATATAATTTAAATTTATAAAATTAACTTGATCGATAAATTAAATTTATTAAATTAAACTTCTGTTGTCGTGTAGTTAAATTATATATATATATATATATATGTTATTTTAATTTATAAAATTAACTTGATGGATAAATTAATTAAATTTGTTAAATTAAAATTCTGTTGATGTGTAGTTAAATTATATATATACCAAATATAAGGACACTTAGATAGTAAAGGGATATAGGTATAGTATAGTATAAATATATGCACACTTAGATAGTAAAGGGGTATAGGTATAAATATAAGGACACTTAGATAGTAAAGGGGTATAGGTATAATATAGTATAACAATAAACACAGTAAAAACTACAGTAATACAGTAAACACAGTAAACACAGTAACAACAACAAATATAGTAAAAATAATACACAGTAAATATAATACAACAAAAACTACAAATATAAGGAAATACAGTAAGAATTGGTATATATGGACGTATGGGAATATATATAGTAAGTATAGGAATTAAATATAATATATAAGAATATAACTAATAAAGTAATATATATATATATATATATATATATATATATATATAATAAGAAGTCTTCCAAGTATAATAGTATAAAATATATAGTTTAATAGTAAGATATAATATATAAGTAGTAATATAATATGTAAATTATATATATATATATATATATATATATATATATATATATATATATATATATATATATATATAATACTATAGTATGGTAGGTAGTCTGTAAACATATATAATATAATAAGTAGTATATAAATAACAAGTATATAAAGTTAATATAATAATATGGTAGATAGTATATATAATATAATAATAAACACTTAATTAAGGAATCAAATATATATTATGAATGTAATCTAATTTAGTAGTATGGCAAGATATGGCAAGTGGTTCCGTGTTTATGCTTTGTTTCAAATATTTTGTAAATCTTACTCAGTACTCCCTCTCTCATTTAGTTAAATCATGCTAATTTCTGACTTAATTTCCTTTTTTCTCCATGTTTTATTTTTATTTTTTTATTTTTTATTTTTGTTTTTATTTTTTATATTTGTTTTTGTTTTTTATCTTACCCAGTTCATCTCTTCTTCTTAACATTTATTCTTAACAACTTCATCTTTAACCACACCCCGAATATAAAACTGGCAACCACTTCGTCCTTTTATCAAACGGACTATAATAGCCAAGAATCCTAGGAATTTACAGGTTAATCCATAGTCGTTATTAAGAAGCTAAGAAGCTAACCATATACTAAGGGTAATTTTTTAACACATGTACAATAATTACATTACAACTGATAACTTAAAAAATTAATATAAAAGACATATTTTTTAGGGGAATTTTTGGGAAGTAAACATCGTAAAACTTACATGATAAACAGAGAGAGGTTTCCCTTTCGGGAACCCCAGAAGGACTTTGGAAAAACTTCCAAAAACTTTAACACACAAACACACTTATTTTTATTTCACAAACTTTAATGTACAAAGGAGGATTTTTGGTACATAAAGGAGTATGGAAGGAGGATGGAGGAAGTATGGAGGGCGTATAACAAACTTTTTCTAACTTCTATTATTTCCACTCTTTTTTCACACACTTTCTCAACTCGTACTACTACTCCTTATATAGGCAAAATAAGAAACTTAAAAAGACCAGAATGACACTACTAAGTGGCCTTAATTTTTTAATGGCCGACAACTTGATAAGATTCTTTTAATAATGCAAGTCAGGTACTTATTAGGCCCCATCGTCACATGCATTATTAATTTCATCTTTTGACTGACTCAATTATTTAACAGACGTGTGTTATGTCAACAGTTTTTCCCTCTTTCGGAGGATAGTGATAAAGTGACAACACACTCATTTTTACAGGACACGTAGTGGGTATTCCCACATGCTAATTAATATATTACAGGACACATAGTGGGCATCCCCACCTAATATGTTGAAGTATGTACATATATATTTTTCCATGCTTTCCATTATGCCATATTTGACTTTATTGTTTACTTCCATTGTTTTTCTTGAAATTTTTGCCAAGAGTCTTTGTAGTAGTTGTGCTTTTATCAACTTTTGTCTTTGCTTCCGTTGTCTTCCTTGAAATATTTGTCATTTGAGTCTTTGTAGTAGTTGTGCCTTTATTAACTTTTGTCCTTGGTATGTTTATTTTAATAGTAAGGAATGAAGTATTTGAAATGGTTAAGTGTTTAAATTGTATAAGGCAATTGTATCAAAACTCATGCCTGAGACATCATTGTCATAAGGGTCTTGTGAGTCTTGAATATTATTTATCTGTCCTCGTCTGATAATGAAGGATTGTCAATATTGTCTTCTGAACCATTACTTGGACTGGGAATGTTTTTAATACTATGTTTGTCTTGGCTTTTGTCTTGAAAGAATTTTTCTAAAGTTAGTTTGATTATTTTTTCTAATTTTTCATTCTTTTTCTTTTTTAAAACATCATTTTTCCTTAAAGAGTCTTTCTGAAAATATTTCGGTAGTCTTCTTCGTGAGGAAGTTGACCCCTCTTCTTCACTTTTTGGCAAAGTGACAGCCTTTAACGGATTTGATAAGTCTTTACCGGTTACCGTTTGAACCGAACTAGCTGTATCATGCTCTAATACAGTAGAATTCTTATCATTCAGAGGGGAATGCACACCCATCTCATACATTTTTAAAGGAGACGGAGAACTCATCTCTGGCGTCTGAGTACTATCTGTTGTTGGAACATATTTATTCTGAAAAGTCTCTAGTTGTTTCATAAGTCTCATATTTTCTTGGATAAGGATTTCATTTTTTGTATTAAGTCTTTTGAAATCCTCTGTCATGGCTGAACAATGGTCACAAAAAATTATTTTGTCCGAGTCTTTTTGGATATTGTATTGTGGTATTTGGTTTGGGCTTTGTCTAAGAGCTAGTGAAATATAATAGTTAGGCCCAAGTATTCCTCTTGCATAGTCTAAAGCTTCAGTAAAATTATTAAAACTTTTAAAAAGTGGGTTTTCAATTCCATTTATAGAATCTACTACTTCTATCCAAGTCTGAAAAACACCTTTATTTTTTTCATGTATAACTACATAATATTTAAATTTATTGTCTCTATTTTTATCTGAAAAGTATTGACACAAAGCATTAGATGCAGCAATAAAGTATTTGGTGTCTTGTTTATTATATGCTATCCATAGATTATCTATTAAACATTGCTGAGACTTGTCTAAATTACAGTCTGAATTTATTCTAAAAGATAAATTACACTTAGGATATGAAATTAAATTATACTTACCAAAATAAATTCTTTCCATTAAGTTGTCTGTTGTACTTAGTGGTCTGAAATTTTGTCTTCCTAATAATGTTTGAGCATAAGTATCTGGCTGGGCTATTCCCTTGGCTTTGTCTGCTGGCTGTTGGCCATTTGGTCTTATGCTTGGTCTCATACTGAAATAAAAATTAATTAATTTTTAATTGTAGTCTACTTAATTTATCTGCTAAATCATTGTCTTTTCCTTTAACATATTCAAAAACAATATTATTATATATAGATATTATATCTATAAAATTTAACCATCTTCTTTTACTACTAGCTTTACTGTTTATTTTTTCGTGAAATTTTGCTATTGCTTCGCAGTCTGTTCTAACTAATACTTCTTGTTTATTTAAAATGTATAATTTAAAACTATTTAGTCCATATATTACTGCTAATACTTTTGCGTCTATACTACTCATATTACTTTTTTTTTATATTGTCCACTTTGGTAGGCACATATTTTTTCTTCAATTTTGGGACCATATTTATTAGGTCTAGATTTTAAAATAGCTCCCCATCCTAATTTACTTCTGTCTGTTTGGACTATTAAGTAATCCGATTCTAAAGGTATTTGTTAGTCTGGTATATTTTAAACTTTTTCTTTTATTTGTTGGATTAATTTTATATCTTCTATGTTAAAGTGTTTTTGTCCTTTACTACCTGTTTTAGCATACAATGGTCCTGCTATTTTTCCTAAGTCTTGGATAAAGTTTCTAGCATAATTTACTAAACCTAAGAATTTTTGTAATTCTTTTGTATTATCTAACTTATCTGGCATTTCTAATACTTTTTTAGCTATATGTGGTTGTAATTTTACTTTTCCTTCTCCTAAAGTTACTCCTAAGAAATTTATATGTGTCTTACATAGTTCCATTTTCTTTTTACTAATTATTATTCCGTATTTTACAAATAGTCTAAATACTGTCTGCAGGTGTCTTAAATGTTCTTGTATATTTTTACTAAATACTAGAATATCATCTACATATACTAACACAAAATTCTTATAGTCTCCGAACATCTCATCCATCTTTCTTTGGAAGATAGGTGGAGCTGTCTTTAGACCAAAAGGCATAGCAAGCCATTCAAAATGTCCTTCTGGACAAGTGAAGGCTGTCCATTCTATGCTTTTTGAGTGCATTTTTACCTGCTAGTATCCTGATTTACAGTCAAATTTACTAAATATCTTTTTACCTTGTATTCTATTAATTAATTCACTTTTATCGGGTAATTTATATGCATCTGTTCTAGTATTATCATTTAGTCTTTTATAATTTATTACCATGCGAGCTTTCCCTCTACTTGTTTGCTATGATTTCTAACCATAAAAGCTGCTGGTCTATGTCTAGATGTAGATCTTCTTATTACTTTTAATTTTAGTAATTCTTTAATCTGTTTAGTAAATTCTTCAGTATCTTCATTATTTGCCTCTATTGTTGCTGTTTTTATAGTATACTCGAGATTTATTATGTCTAATTTACACATAATTTTATTACTTCCCCAATGTATTAAAGGTTTTTCTCCTATTATTTCCATATCATCTAATATTGCTACTATATTTTCTAAGTCTTTATGATTGTTTATTTTTCCTATTGTATTTATTCCTTCTTGAAAATTGTAAAATTCTGTTTCTATATTTATTAAGGTATAATCTTTTTTTATGTCTTCTTTGTATGTATCTTCTAAATAATTTTCTTCTTGTTTTTCTTCATATAGATTTTTTGAAAAACAACTACCATTATTGCCACAATCGTCACAATATGGAGTAGTATGTTTTATATTTATTTTATTGTCTTTATTTAATTCCTTGGTTGGAATTTTTCTAGTTTGTACAGGGATATATGTTGTATTTCTAAATAGCATTATTCCATCTCTGGAAATTAAACAACTTCCGTTATTTTGTATAAGGAATTGTAAACCTAAGACTAAGTTAGTTTTAATATTAAGATCTCAGACTAATATCTTATGCATATTATATGTAGGTTTATAGAATTCACTACATGTATTTATAAAACTTATTTGTTCTTTTTCTATGTACTGGTCGTAAAGATTATATGTTTCGTCCATTTGTATTGTTTGTATAGGTTCCTTAAAATTTTTTAAAGTTGATAATAGATTATGAGGTAGTATATTTTTATTAAGTAGGCAATTTGTACAACCTATATCTACTAAAACTAAAGTCTCTATTTCTACATCTTTTATTTTTATTCTTACTAGTATTTTTATTGTTCCAAATTTTTTATCTTCATTGCATATAAAACTGGTATTATTTTCTTCTATGTTCATTAATTCACTTTCTTCTATTTGGTCTAAATGTATTGTACCTTGTGATTGTGTAGTATCTATGTCTATTTTTTGTTTACCTTTTTCTAACTTAGTTATTCTTTGTTCTAAGTCATTTATTCTTGTTTCTAAAGTTATTAGTCTTAGATTAGTAGCCTAGTCTTTCATAGGAACTTGTTCTTCATTTTTATTTGCTTTTTGTTTTAATTTATTTTCTATACAACTAATACAGGCTTCCATATAACAGTATTTACATTTGGCCCTATTTATTTTACTAGGATACCATTTACATATATTACATTGGTTACTATCTATTCCTTTTAGTCTTTCAAACTCATGACTACATTCTTGAGAAATATTCATCATAGTATTTATTATTATATTATCTAGGAAATCTTGACTTCTTTCTGCTCTTATTTCATTAATTAAATTATCATCTTCTGAGTCAGATATATCTGATTGGGTATTTATTTCTTTAGTTTCTGTACTTACTACTGAGTATATGTTTTCTGTATCTGGCATGTATTCATCTACATTTAATAAGGTTTCTTGGAAGTCTTCTATTAACTGAGAATTTCTAGTTTTCATATTATTCCTTTTAGGGCATGTATTTGCTAAGTGTTCTATACTTCCACAAGTGTAACATTCTAATTTATTTTTATAATTTCTATCATTTCTATATTTCCTAACATGTCTATTTCTATTTAAATAGGGTTTTCTAGCTGAAGATTTTCTTAAGAAATATTTTTTATGTCTATAAGATTTTTGGTTATAAACTGATCTTCTTTTATATTTTCTTATTTTATTAGGTTCTTTATCATAACTTTAGGTAGTATATATCATTACTTTGCAAAAGTTCATTTCATTTTGTTTTAATTGTTTTTGTATTTGTATATTTGTACATTTTTCAGTTAGTATTTTCATTATGTGATTTATTTTTTGTCCTATAGGCCATAATAGTGTGGGGTTTTGTACCACTCCTTCTCTTTTATACCATCTTTCTTCTATTTCTCTTCCTAAAGCTCTTGGTAATTTATTAAATAATTTTCTACCTAATTCTTCATTAAATGTATTTCCACTAATAATACAATAATAAAAATAGTCTTTAAGAAAATTCTTTATGTTTAGCCAGTTGGATATACTTAATTGTTCTAATTTTATTACAACATTACGTTGTAGTGCTACTAGGCCACTATCTGGGTCTTCTCCTATTAATAATACATGTATTTTATTTGTAAAATTGTATGGGTTTGGTCCTAATTCTATTAAACTCCGAAATTCTTGTGGATAAGTTTGTTTATAAGATTCCCGAAATGCTTTACAGGATTCTCCTAAAAATGTTTCTAAGTATCTATACATAGTTTCAGTGTCAGTTTCTTGATAATTTTTAATAAAGTTTGCTACCACTATTCCTTTCCATAAGTCTATTACTGTATTCCACATTTGTGGATTATATGCTGCTATGTTTAATATTTTTCCTTTATTTCCTCCTTCTTGTAGTCTAATAGGTTCTTCTATAGGTATTCTTTTTCTTATTGGTTTAATATTATCTTTAATTTCTTGATCAGGTCTTGTCCATGGTTTTCTAGGTAGATTACCTGTATTATAGCTAATACTTGGGGCTACACTAGTTCTTTGGAACGGACTAGCACTATGTGAACTAGTTGCTTCTTCCATTAGTTCATTATAACTAGTTATGAATAAAGTATCTATTTTATCTTCATTTATGTCTTCAGGTTCTTCTATTCTATATGCTAAATTATCTTCTCTGTCTTGGCATATTCTAAAATGTTCTACTATTTCCATTATATCCATTTTACCTTTTTTTACATCCTTTACACTTAACAGTTATAAGAATATTTTCTTGGTATTGTCTTTTTGCTTCTTCTATAGCTCTTTCTACCTCATACCCTTCTTGTATTAATTCTATATTCATAAATTCTTCTTGTTCTGTTTCTATGGTACTTTCTGTTTCAGTATCATCTAAGTTTCTTTGACTTGTATAATTATAATCTGTAAACCTAATTGATGTTTCTCCTTTTGAGCTAGTATACATGAAATGTTGTTCGGGAGCAAATACTTTTGGTGTACTTAATTTATCTAGATTTCATTCTAATCCTGCGTATTCTTCTGGATTTATTTTTATTGGTTTTATTAGTTTTATTTCTTTATTACCCATTATTTCTACTACATCATTTACTTGGAGTTTAAATTTTGTGTTACTACTTAAAGTCATTTTTCCAATAAAACCTATATACATTAATAAATTATTTCCCTTATTCATTCCTTCATATCCTTTAGTTTGGATTCCTATTTTAATATGTTTGCCAAATTCTTTTAGATTTATTAAAAAGTCTGGGCTAATATAAAATATTCCATCATTATTTGCCATGTCTACTTCAGTTAATTCTATTATAGATTTCTTTAAGTTTGACCATCTATCATCATATAATACAATTAAAACTTTAGATCCTAAATTTTTTCTAGTTAATCCTTTCATTCCTACTACTATTAATCCCATATGCATTAACATAAGTTTGGGATTTTTTATAGTCTTTATGACAGCTGGGTTTACTAAGTCTAATATGGCAAATTCTTTTCCTATTGCTGATATCTGTTCTTCTCTATAGTGTCTATATAATTGATTATTTCTAGAGAAATTTTTTACATTATTCAATGTTTTTTGGATTTAACAGTTTTAGTTGATTTTGTTGAAAAATTTGTAGATCTCTATCTATATCTATAATATCATTTAATTCTTGATTTTCGTCTGTATTTGAGGATCTTCTAGACAGTATTCTAGAAATTAAATTATTTTCAATTCTATTTTCTGAGAAACTTGGTCTACTTTCTTGGGTTGTTCGTTTGTTTGAAAGAAAGTCCATTTTTGAGATTTTCTGGTTAACTTAAGTTTCTCTTGTTTAGGTGTTATTTCTACTTTCTTAAGTTGAATTATTAATTCGTCTATATCTGTATTTTTAATAATTTGTTGGGGTTGTTTTCTTTTAATATTTTATCTATTTTTATGTTTAATTCTATTAGTAATGCTATTATAGTATTGTTTTGTTTTAGGAGTATTTTATCTGTTAGGCTAGAGGGAACGTGATTAGAATATCCTACTACTTCTTGATGAAATTTAGTTGTATATTCTAATGCTTTTTTATAATTTATATCTTCTTCACTCATGAAAGTGCTATCTGTTCAAGTCTTATAATTATTTCTTTTAGATTACTTATTTCAGTAGTAATATTTTCTACTTGTTCTATGATTTTTGTTATTACTTGAGTATTTTTAATTTCTAATTCTTTAGGCTTTTCTACTATAGTTTTTATCAGTTTTTCTATTTCTATTTTAGTAGGTATTTTTCCTAAGTTAAATTTTGTATTTAGATATTGAATTTTTCTATCTATTTCTAACCCTCGATAAATTAAATTGATTAAATTAAACTTCTGTTGATGTGTAGTTAAATTACATATATATATATATATTTCTTTTGCAAGGTTTATTAAATTATTTTTATTTGAAATAAAATATCCATCAAATAAACAAGTTTTATTTAATTCTTTATAATTTATAATCATTCGTGCTTTTCCTCTTTTTATTTCAGCATGGTTTCTTACCATAAATGCTGGACTACTGTGAGGACTTTTACTCATCCTAATTAATTTTAGGTTGATTAATTCTTTGAGTTGTATTTTAAACTCATTTTTGTCATCTTCATTATAAAGCATATGTTTTACTCTAATGATGACACTAGGAACTTTAAGTGTTAGAATTACATATATATATATATATATATATATAATTTTAATTAATAAACTCAACCTCGATAAATTAAATTTATTAAATATCTCCATGGTCCTGTACAACCTTCTATGCTAATAACATGCTGAACAGGAAAGAGGTGCACCCATGTTTGTTATTAATTATAAACCTCTTAATAAGGCTCTGAGATGGATAAGGTATCCTATCCCTAATAAAAAGGATTTATTAGATAGGGTTTATGATGCGATTATATTTTTTAAATTTGATTTTAAATCGGGTTTTTGGTAAATTCAATATATATATATATATATATATATATATATATATATATATATATTAACTTGAGCAATAAATTAAATTTATTAAATTAAACTTCTATTGACATGTAGTTAAATTTCATATATATATATATATATATATATATATATATATATATATATATATATATATATAAAATTTAACTACACATCAACAAAAGTTTAATTTAATAAATTCAATTTATTGATCAAATTAATTTTATAAATTAAAATGTCATATATATATATATATATATATATATATATATATATATATATATATATATCACTCCTCTCTCACTCTCTCTCATCTGCGACTCACTCTCACTGTCTCTCATTACGATTCTGACCGGCGCCACGGTAGCAACCCCGACCGGCGCCACGCCACCATCGCAGTAGTGACAGTTCGCGGGCAACAGATCGATCAAGGTAAGCCGCGGCAGCTCGCACCAGCAGTAGATCGAGCACGCCCAACGCCGCCTCCATCCCGGCCCATTGCCCTTCTCCTTTAATTCAAGGTTAGGGTTTCATAATATTATTGTTAATTTCTTTCAATTTGAGTATTGAATTTGTTAATTAGTGTATTGAATTAGTTTTTAATTGATTGATTGTTAGATAGTAAGGGAATGATTTAGGGTTTTTGATTGTTAGTTTGAATTAGGGAATATTTGATTGTTAGTTTGTGATTTTTGATTGTGAATTGAAATTTTAATGTTAGGGTTAGTTTAAATTAGAGTATCTTAGGATTTGTTTGAAATTTGGTATTTCTTGAGTTAATTAGTTTGATTTTGGAATTGCATGTAAGATTAGATTGAATTAGGGTATTTAAGTAGTTGTTTGAATTTGGGTATTATTTGAGTTAGTTTGAATTATTATTGAGATTTTAGGACTAATAGTTTGAATTTGGGATTAGGAATAGCTAGCTAGTTGAATTTAAGATTTTAGAACTAGTTAGATTTTGGGATTTTAGGACTAGTTTGAATTTGTGATTTTAAGACTATTTTGAATTTTGAATTTAGGAGTAGTTTGAATTTATTATTGAGATTTTAGGACTATTAATAGTTTGAATTTGTGATTTTAGCACTATAGTTTGAATTTGAAATTTTAGGGATTTGAATTACAACTTAATTAAAACTTATAATTAATTAGAACTTGAATTTACTATAAATTGAACCTAATTAGGAATATGAACTTGAAATTAGATTGGGGGTAGTTGGAACTAATTAGCTTGAATATATAACTAATTAAGTTTAATTAGAAATTAGATATGAACTTGAATTGAAACTTCAACTTATTAAAATTTATATATATATATATATATATATAACTAATATTCTTGGATTTGAAGTTTATATTTAACTAATTTAAGAACTTTTCGTGCTAGGCAACTGAGGAAGCTCAACATAAAAAATTGATACAAGACTATATTGCTTCTTTCACAAAGTTGGAAATAAGGTTGGTGCTTCTAAGTTTCTTAAGTTCAAGTACAATTGCATGTTTTCAATAATGTGTTTGTGTCCCTCTAGTATTAATACTTCGCTTTAATTTTGTGATAATGTGTTTGTTATGCATAAGTACCAACACTAGTTGATCCTATTGATGACAAAATTGACTTTCTTGCAAGATCGATTTGTGTCCATCTAGTGTTGACACTTAGCTTTAATTTAGAAATAATGTGTTTGTTAAGCATAAGTACCAACACTAGTTGATCCTATTGATGACAAAATTGATTTTCTTGCAAGATCGATTTGTGTCCATCTAGTGTTGACACTTTGCTTTAATTTAGGAATAATGTGAGTACCAACACTAGTTGATCCTATTGATGACAAAATTGATTTTTTTGCAAGATAGATTTGTGACCATCTAGTGTGGACACTTAACTTTAATTTAGAAATAATGTGTTTTTTAAGCATAAGTACCAAAACTAGTTGATCCTATTGATGACAAAATTGAATTTCTTGTAAGATCGATTTGTGTCCATCTAGTGTTGACACTTAGCTTTAATTTAGGAATAATGTGAGTACCAACACTAGTTGATCCTATTGATGACAAAATTGATTTTCTTGCAAGATCGATTTGTGTCCATCTAGTGTTGACACTTAGCTTTAATTTAGGAATAATGTGTTTGTTAAGCATAAGTAGCAACACTAGTTGATTCTATTGATGACAAAATTGATTTTTTTGGAAGATCGATTTGTGTCCATCTAGTGTTGACACTTAGCTTTAATTTAGGAATAATGTGTTTGTTAAGCATAAGGAGCAACACTAGTTGATCCTATTGATGACAAAATTGAATTTCTTGCAAGATCGATTTATGTCCATCTAGTGTTGACACTTAGCTTTAATTTAGGAGTAATGTGTTTGTTAAGCATAAGTACCAACACTAGTTGATCCTATTGATGACAAAATTGATTTTCTTGCAAGATCGATTTGTGTCCATCTAGTGTTGACACTTAGCTTTAATTTAGGAATAGTGTGTTTTTAAGCATAAGTACCAACACTAGTTGATTTGGTTGTCGTATTAAGTAAAAAGTAAAGTAGATAAAGTTGCTAAGTTGTGTGAATATGTTAAGATAAATAATGTGGTTTAGTTGGTGAATTTTGTTGTCTTATTAAGTCAACAGTAAAGTAGTTAAAGTTGTTAAGTTGTGTGAATATGTTAAGATAAATAATGTGGTTTAGTTGGTGGATTTGGTTCTTGTATTAAGTCAAAAGTAAAATAGTTAAAGTTGTTAAGTTGTGTGAATATGTTAAGATAAATAATGTGGTTTAGTTGGTGAATTTGGTTGTTGTATTAAGTCAAAAGTAAAGTAGTTAAAGTTATTAAGTTGTGTGAATATGTTAAGATAAATAATGTGGTTTAGTTGGTGAATTTGGTTGTTGTATTAAGTCGAAAGTAAAGTAGTTAAAGTTGTTAAGTTGTGTAAATATGTTAAGATAAATAATGTGGTTTAGTTGGTGGGTTTGGTTGTCATATTAAGTCAAAAGTAAAGTAGTTAAAGTTGTTAAGTTGTGTAAATATATTAAGTTAATATAAATCATGTGGTTTAGTTGGTGGATTTGGTTGTTGTATTAAGTCAAAAGTAAAGTAGTTAAAGTTGTTAAGTTGTGTAAATATGTTAAGATAAATAATGTGGTTTAGTTGGTGGATTTGGTTGTTGTATTAAGTCAAAAGTAAAGTAGTTAAAGTTGTTAAGTTGTGTAAATATGTTAAGATAAATAATGTGGTTTAGTTGGTGGATTTGGTTGTTGTATTAAGTCAAAAGTAAACTAGTTAAAGTTGTGAAGTTGTGTAAATATATTAAGTTAATATAAATAATGTGGTTTAGTTGGTGGATTTGGTTGTTGTATTAAGTTAAAAGTAAAATAGTTAAAGTTGTTAAGTTGTGTGAATATGTTAAGATAAGTAATGTGGTTTAGTTGGTGAATTTGGTTGTTGTATTAAGTCAATAGTAAAGTAGTTAAAGTTGTTAAGTTGTGTGAATATGTTAAGATAAATAGTGTGGTTTAGTTGGTGAATTTGGTTGTTGTATTAAGTCAAAAGTAAAGTAGTTAAAGTTGTTAAGTTGTGTGAATATGTTAAGATAAATAATGTGGTTTAGTTGGTGGATTTGATTGTTGTATTAAGTTAAAAGTAAAGTAGTTAAAGTTGTTAAGTTGTGTGAATATAAATAATGTGGTATAGTTGGTAAATTTGGTTGTCGTATTAAGTCAAAAGTAAAGTAGCTAAAGTTGTTAAGTTGTGTGAATATGTTAAGATAAATAATATGGTTTAGTTGGTGGATTTGGTTGTTGTATTAAGTTAAAAGTAAAGTAGTTAAAGTTGTTAAGTTGTGTAAATATGTTAAGATAAATAAGGTGGTTTAGTTGGTCAATTTGGTTGTCGTATTAAGTCAAAAGTAAAGTAGTTAAAGTTGTTAAATTGTGTGAATATGTTAAGATAAATAATGTGGTTTAGTTGGTGGATTTGGTTGTCGGATTAAGTAAAACGTAAAGTAGTTAAAGTTGTTAAGTTGTGTGAATATGTTAGGATGAATAATGTGGTTTAGTTGGTGAATTTGTTTGTTGTATTAAGTCCAAAGTAAAGTAATTAAAGTTGTTAAGTTGTGTGAATTTGTTAAGATAAATAATGTGGTTTAGTTGGTGGATTTGGTTGTCGTATTAAGTCAAAAGTAAAGTAGTTAAAGTTGTTAAGTTGTGTGAATATGTTAAGATGAATAATGTTGTTTAGTTGGTGAATTTGGTTGTCGTATTAAGTCAAAAGTAAAGTAGTTAAAGTTGTTAAATTGTTATATTGTTTAAATAAGTTACACTAAATAATTATTTATAGTATAATTGAATATCTATATTTTTGTAGATGGATCATCGTTTGTGGATGTATAATATGCATTATGAAACTGGTGCTGGTTTGAAACCTGAGTTTATTGACGGTGTTAGAAATTTTATTGAGCATACAATCACACTTAACATTTTCAAGAATATGGATTGGTTAGATATCCTTGTAGTGCTTGTAAGTGCTTAAAATTTTTTAAACCATATAGATTTATGGTTCATTTGTACCGTAATGGATTTAAGCCTACATATTTTGTATGGATTGATTATGGAGAAAGTGATGGATTGGATGGTATGTTTTATAATTCGATGCCTGTGGATGTATATAATATGGTTGCACCACATGACCAAATTAGGGTTGAACAGGTTAGGGTTGAACACGATAGGGTTGAAGATGATAGGGTTCATGAAATGATCAATGATGCTTTCGGGGTTCAAGGTGGGATGAAACCGGAACAATGTTTTGATGAAGCTCCTAATGAAGCAGCAAGACGCTTTTATGATCAATTAGAAGAGTCTAGTCGTCCACTATGTGAAGGGAGTCCGCATTCTGCTTTGTCAGTTGCAGTTAGATTAATGAATATTCAATCTGATTGGAATGTTCCTAATGCTGCTATGGACTCAATGGTTGATCTTTTGGGTGAACTAGTTAATCCGGAGTTTAACATACCAAAGAACTTCTATTAGGCAAAGTGTTTGGTGTCCAAGTTAGGATTGACGTATGATAGAATTCATTGCTGTGTTAATGGCTGCATGTTGTTTTACAAGACTGATAATGAATTAGAAAATTGTAAGCTTTGTACACATGCTCGTTATAAGAGGACTCCGGCTGGAAAGATGGTCCAGTTCAGGCGATGAATTATCTACCTCTCATTCCTAGGTTAAAGAGGTTGTATGCATCGATGAGGTCAACCCCACAAATGAGATGGCATCGTGAATATAGAAGGCCGCCGGGTGTCTTGTCTCATCTATCTGATGGTGAAGCATAGAAGCATTTTGATAATGTATATCCTGATTTTGCTAGTGAACCAAGAAATGTTAGATTGGGGTTGTGTTCAGATGGTTTCACACCATTCTCTAATAATGCTTCGCCTTATTCATGCTGGTTGGTATTTCTTACTCCGTATAATTTTCCTCCTGAAATGTGCTTGACCAGTCCCTACATCTTTCTAAGTTGTGTTATTCCAGGTCCTCGTAATCCAAAATGTTTAATTGATGTCTACCTACAACCATTAATAGATGAGCTCAAACAATTGTGGTTTGAAGACGTTTTGACTTATGATATATCAACTAAGCAGAATTTCTTTATGCGTGCTTCTTTAATGTGGACTATTAATGATTTTCCTGCATATGGGATGTTGTCTGGTTGGATGACAGCTGGAAAGCTAGCATGTCCGTATTGCATGGAAAATAGTAAGGCATTCACTTTAAAATATGGTAGAAAAAATACATGGTTTGATTGTCATCGCCAGTTCTTGCTAATGGACCATGAGTTTAGAAAGATAAAAAATGCATTTAGGAAAAACAAGGTTGAAAGTGACCCCCCACCTCCATTACTCACAGGTTATCAAATTTGGGAGAGAGTTTCTCAATTACCTAAAGTTACAGAAGCTTCACCTTCTAGACTTCCTGGATATGGTGTTGAACACAATAGGACCAAACAAAGCATATTTTGAGAGTTGCCGTATTGGAAGGACAATCTGCTATGTCATAATCTAGATGTGATGCACATTGAAAAAAATTACTTTGACAATTTGTTTAACACGGTGATGGATGTTAAGGGTAAGACAAAAGACAATACAAAAGCTAGAATGGACATAAAGGAATATTATAGGAGAAAAGAGTTATGACTGCAGGAATTATAGAATGGTAAAATAGTTAAGCCCAAAGCCAGCTTTTCATTCACATCGGATAAGAAACGTGAAATTATTCAGTGGGTTGAAAATTTGAGGATGCCGGAGGGCTATGCTTCGATTTAGGAAAGCGGACAGATATGAATAAAGGAAAATTGATAGGTATGAAAAGTCATGATTGTCATGTGTTCATGAAAACTTTAATTCCTATCACTTTTAGCCATCTACCCGAATGGATATGGAAACCAATCACAGAGATAAGTCTTTTTTTTTTTAAAGATTTGTGTTCTGGAAAGTTGTTGGAGAGTAGTTTAGACAGGATGGAGGAAAATATTTTGGTTACTACTACTAAGTTGGAGAAGATATTTCCATGTGGTTTCTTTGATCCAATTCACCTTGTACAAGAGGCTCGCCTCGTAGGTCCAGTTCAAATAAGATGGATGTATCCATTTGAGAGGTATCCATTTGAAATATTCACTAAGTTATATATATTTGCCAAGTCTTTTATATATTAGCATATATATATATATACATATATACATGCATAAAAATTGGTAGTTCGAAGTAAACGATTAAGCAAAGGGGAAGGATCGAAAGATCATTTGTTCAAGGTCATATTGGGAGAGAAACTGGTGATTTTTATTCTTATTACTTTGGTCATGATGTGTTATGTAGGAGAAACAGGCCCAATCGCAATGATGAAGGCGATAGTGATCCTTTATTTCCACCGATATCAATTTGTAATCAAAATGGTCGAGGATCTAAAAAGTGTGGAAAGCGAGGCTTCACTGATATGGAAATGCAATCAGTTGTGACACATGTTTTGCTTAATTGTCTAGAGATTCAATCATATGTCAAGTAAGCATTAAAAATATGCTATTAAATTACATACTAATAAGTGATCATTAATTAACGAAACACTTGAATGTAAAATGATCAGCTTGTTCGTCAACACATGGGGTAATGAAGCCATCTATACAGAATTTTCCAAATGGCTAAGGAACTATGTAAGTGTGCAATCACTAAGTATTTAATATATATTCATGTTATACTAAATTATATTACTTGAAATAACAATCACGTAGGTTTACGATGAATACTCAAGTGTCCAACATTTGCAATTAGTGAAAGAAGTAGCACTTGGACTTGAATTTCAAGTACTGACAATGAATAAGTATTGTGTCAATGGTTTTAAGTTTCAAACTGAAGAAGTTTCTAGGAACAAGAAAACAAATAATAACGGTGTCTACATTCAAGGTGATGCTGATGGTACTGGTCAAACTATTGAATATTATGGTGTCATTCAAGAGATTATTGAACTGAGGTATTCAGGTTGACCTAACAAGAAGATTGTATTGTTTCGGTGTGAGTGGTTTGACCCATCACATAGAGGCACAAAGATGGACCATCAACATAATATAATTGAAGTTAAGCACACTAGGAAATACATAAGTTATGATCTTTTTATTATTGCACAAAATGCTAAACAAGTGTATTACGCTTTATATCCATTGCGTAAAGACAAAGCTGATTGGTGGGTTGTTATTAAAAGTAAGCCTGTCAGAAGAATTGAAACTGACAATGTCTTATTTGTGGCATATCAAAATGATGTTGCAATTGTTCAACAAGAAGTTGATGTTGAATTGGAAACCACACTACAACATCCTCAACACATATTAGAAGAAGTATCTGATGATGACATACTGAATGTTGGGGAAGAAATATTCGAGAATGAGGAAAATGAATCATTTGATGACGAAGAATAGGACGATAATGAAAATGAAACAACTAAGGAGGAAGAATGGGAAAATGATGGAATTGAAACAAGCGAGGAGGAATAGTGTAGAATGAAAGCTAGCTAGTATATACGTAAGTGTATTTTGCTAATTTTATTTAATTTATCATTTTTATATATATTATACATGTAAATTTGCATACAGATGTCATCAAGCGGTGACAATGATAGACATCAGCAGAATCTTCGAGTTAGCCAGACTAAACAGGCTAAGAAGAAGAAGTCTAGGAGGCTGATAGATCCCGAGGATATTGCAGGATCTATTTCTTCTGTGCCAGAGCGCATTAGCCATGATACTCATTTATTTGCTGTTTCGTTTGGTACGGCTGATCCTCGGCAATATTATTCTAATTACGGTCGACCACTCGGTACTTCATCTACTTCACAACCATTGCCTGCATGATGCTACGAGGACCTACCTTTACAGGCTATTCGTCGAGCACAACCCTTATCGGTCGGTACTCCATCTCCCACAGGTACATCTTCTCAGTTATCTACCATGAGGCTTGGAGATTCTAGTAGCGAGCAGTCAGATGCTATGGCCGATACCCCTTAATTGACTCAGCGTTTTGTGCATCCTGACGTACGACCCTCATCTACAGCTACATCTAATGATACACCATATGATACGATGTCTGCTCTAGCTCCTGGCCAGAAGGACAGACTTGGTAGAGTCATGATTGAGCCCGATGGATCATCGTAAGTTTGTTTTGTTATCTATTTGTTAGTTTATTATATTTATTTCTTATACTTTAATATATTATTCATGAACTAACATATTTATTATGTGTTTTGCAGGTGGTATTGTCGCGACCCCTTTCCATTTACCGTATGCACATAAATTACAAGATGTAAAAATATATATTTTTTTCTCATGCAAGTAATTAATGATAATAAAAATTATCCACTTCCGAGTACCCAAACTAGTTGGGTTCATGCTTTATACAATCATTACCAACAAATAGGACATGTAACATATTACAAAACTTGGGCTTACACACCCAAATAAACCAAACACATAGCCATACTTAGATTACAACCCATGAACATGATACGGTAAGGCTTCAAAATCGAATGAAAATATATACATCATATAGATCGTATATAAGTACCAAAATTTATACAAAATATATATGCCTATATGCAAATGTGATCTTCTTTTAAGTTCTCAAAATTTCCATCTCCCATGGCCATCTTCATCACTCCTCTCGATCAGCCCCTACGATAGAAACAACTATCGCTAAGCATAAAGCTTAGTGGTGTAAAACTATAGGGTCGAAAACCTCAAAATTCATCAAGCCACCTTTTCCAAGTCAATGAGCATCATACTTGAAATATAATAAATAAATCAAGTAGCAATAGATAACAAGTATCAAATTCGATATTCAAAGATACAAATATCAAGAAGCTCATAGCACCCTTTTCCAAGAATATCAATAGCAAGGCTCGCCCCATATATACTTCATGTCGTCACACCCGGCACAAGCAAGTATCAAGAAGGGTCGCTGCCCTGTATCAAGAAGACCAAGAACCATATAAAAAATGGCTTTCTAGTTCGTACTTAAAATGGATAACTTCCATTCCTAAGATGGAAAATGATATGAATCAAGAGGCCTGCCAAGAGTGACAAAGCCGCAGCCACAAGAAGGACATAGTCCCAACAAGAGGCCAAGTGATCAAACAATCCGTACAAGTGGGCGAGTTACACAAACATCATACCAACATGAAAATGCAAAGTAACAAGAGGTAGCTGAGGTATCAAGATCAAATTTCATTTAAACTAGCCATCACAAGAGTTCAAGTACAAGTTTATACACAAACCTCAATACTTTAGCGTAGCAATAGTCCAATAAACTTCGCAAGCTCAAACCGGAGACTAACCAACGTGTTAAGTTCCTCAACTTGTTCACAAGTCTATACAACCTTAAAAATGCAATTAAATAACTTCTTTAAGTCCTAATATCTCAATAATATCAAAATAAAACAGGATTATCATCATTAGTAAGCTCAGCCCACACAGACAAAATTCTTTTCTCAAAACAGTGATTCTGGCCAGTTTAGTACCCCCTGTTGCAACTTAAATTTGAACTGGAAATCAGCCAAAATAGATTATGTAACCTTCATTAAAGTTGTAGATACATCTCTTAAGATTGCAACGCAATAAGAATCACTGAAAAATACATTTTGTACAAAAAGATATCATCAATACACTAACAGTGGTTCCTACCGGAATTCTAAACCCAAAATCTGGACAACACTTGTCCTGTGTTGCGTCCCATTTTCACATCTATAACAGCTAAATCAGACTTTCAAATAAACATAAGAGTTGTAGATATATGAACCAGATTTCCAAATCATATTTATGCACCCAAAACGGAGTTATAGATACTGAGATATTCTAAACGTAACACAACCTACTCAGCTACAACAACAGAGAAATCTGGACAGAACTTGTCCTGTGTTACGTCCCAGTTTTCACATCCATAACAGCTAAATCAGACTTTCAAATAAACATAAGAGTTGTATATATATGAATCAGCTTTCCAAAACATATTTATTCACCCAAAACGGATTTCCAGATCACAAGATATACACAATTTACCAAACACTGCCTAGTTCAGAAACAGATTTTCAGCACTTACCAAACAAGGCGATTTGTATCTTGAATTTCAGCCAAAAGACCAAGGTTTTTCTTGTGATTCTGATGAAGAAAAGGTTAATTTAAGTTCTAAAGTTTTTGTGGCTTTGAATGGACCGAATTTCACTAGAGAAATGTCAATATATAGCCACACAAGTTATGCTTATCACTTGGGACACTTGGCTGGCCAAGGTACTGCCCAGAAATAGTGTTGTGTGCTGCCCCAAATTGTGTACATCTACACTTATATATATATATCCTTCATTTTCTTTTTTTTTTCAACCATACAAAATTCCAAATAAACTCTTACGTAAATACCCCCATACAATCCCATAAATTACGATTATAATCTAAGCTAAGCAAGTTTGCAAATATCTCAAAATTTCAAGTTCCCAAAATGTGAATAAACCATATTGAAGTAGTTTAACGAAGGTAATTAGCATTTAGGGGTGTTACAGGTATCCTGCAAAGGACACTGCCCGGGCTTTAAAATAATGTGTTAGAAGACTCTATACACAGGCTTATCACTCTTGGACCGAGATTCCAAACAGTATACGCCAGGCGATGTTTAATAACTTTAAGGTAAATATTTTTTAGTTAAGTTTAGTATACTTTACTTTTTTTTTACTATCGATATAATTAACGTTATTCAATTTTTTTTTCAGACTATGTGTACTTGGGAGTCGAGGTACAATTTGGTCATTGCGACCACATTTGAGAGGAAGGCATCCACCAGACTGTCTGCCTGGCTAAAGAGTGTTCGGGATAGTGCTGTACGTCCCGGTTGGATGTTGCCTAATGTTTTTGATGAATTGAGTATGTATTGGAAAACAAACGAGTTTAAGACAATATTAGATCAAGCCACAGAGGCTAGAGGCAGTCTTAAAGGTGGCTCGTTGCACACCAGAGGTGCAAAGATGGTTGGAACAATTGCACGAGAGATGGTAAGTTCTTATTTAAACTTTTAAATAAATAATTAGTTGATTCATATATATCATTATAAATTTTAGTTTTTTTTTATAGGAAAAAGGATTGGGACGCCCTCCCATTGAACCAGAGGTTTTCAAGAAGACTCATGTAAGGAAGAAAGAAAATGAGTCGGATCCGGATGTGTGGGTGGAGGAAAGGGCCGAACGAACTTTTGTAATTTATTTAATATGAATAATATCTATTAATAGTGAATATATGATATGTATATATATTGATGTCAATTTTTATATTTAATATACAGAATGACTTTCAGCATTATGTCGTTGAGAATCTAGATAGTTCGGTCCAATTGACATCTGACCTATCTACCCAGATTTGGAAACAAAAAGTGGTAAGGGGGACACACAAGGGTAGATGCTATGGTCTAAGCTCTCGAAATGATGTTAGACGACTCCAGTCAGTCTTAGAAGGTATTGGATCGTCACGTCAAGCCGAGGCACTTGACGCTGTTCAAATTGTTGCTATGTCAGATCAAATAGCTAAACTTACAGCGGCACTAGCAGAGTCGGAGTGGAGAAGAGTAGTTGAACAAGAAAACATGAATGACACCGTTCAGTAAATCAAAGAACAAGTGGTGAACCTCGCTCGTCGACCTAATACTTCGGCTCCCGATGACACCGATGACGAGGGTGATGAGGATGATTATGTAGATCTCACTCCCTAGTTTAGATCTCTGGACATTTATGAACCTTTTTAAATGAATTTTGAAAGATTTTATAATTCTTTAATTTATGATTTAGATACTTTTAAATGTTATTTTATGTTTTGTTTAGATTGTTTATAATTGTGTGTTTGATTGGACTGAATAGTGTAGAATTGTGTGTTTGATTAGGTTGAAATGAATTAAATTGAATCGCATTTGCAGCTGGCCAGCAGAAACTGGAGTTTCTGCCAAAAATAATGCAGGAAAAGCGACGGGCTGCGTGGTTTTGTCCGTCACTTTTCTGGGTTTTATTTTTTAAAAATCCCAGAAAAGCGATGGACTCCGTTGTTTTGTTCGTCACTTTTTATGGGTTTTATTTTTAAAAAATTCCAGAAAAGCGACGGACTCCATCGTTTTTTCCATCGCTTTTTCTGGATTTTATTTTTTAAAAATCCCAGAAAAGCGACGGACTGCGTCGTTCTGTTCGTCGCTTTTTTTTTATTTTAAAAAAATTAAATTTCCAAAAAAGCGACGGACAGGGTCGCATTTTAAAAATAAAAAAATGAAAATTAAAATAAAAGAGATGGAATCCGTTGCTTTTATGAAAAAAATAAAAAAAAATTTACAAAAAGCGATGCAGTTCGTCGCTTTTTCCGACATTGTCCGTCGCTTTTTTGCGACGCTGTTCGTCGCTTTTCTAAAGCGACGGAGTCCATTGCTTTTTGAAAAGCGTCGAGTCAAAAAGCGACAGAAGTGACTACGTCGGTTTTCCGTCGATTTTGACCCGAAAAGAGACGCAGTCCATCGCTTTTTGCCGTCTTTTTTTGACAATTTTTTTGTAGTGAGGCCAAAAACCAAAAATAGAGCATCTCCTTTTATGATTTATAGTTTTTAACTTATAAGGAAGTGTTTATAGTGACTTTCTTGAAAGTAACTTATAAGCTAAAAATCATACGTTGGTAATATCCAACTTTTCATTTAAATTACTTTTATTCTTTTTTGAACTAAAAATAGGTGCTTAAAAATATTTTGATCATTTTTTAATAACTCCAAAAATAAAAAGTATCTGAAAAACCAAAATTATTTAAAATATTTCCATCCAAACATTCTATAAATTATTTTTTATAAGCTTATTTAAACGAGAATAATAATTGTTAAGGGTGTTGTAGGGTGGTTGGTGGTGTGTAAGCGGTAAATAATTAAGAATGTTGTGAGATGTCTGATTTTCCCCTCATAAAAGCATGCATGCATATATGTTGAAAAATGAAAAGATTGTACTCTGGCAAAGGGTTATCGGGGAATCGTGGTACTCCACTGTATATAAGATTTCAACAGTGACTAATAAATATCATTCATATATAGTCATACAAATTTGATTCTATGAATTGCCAGATTGACTCATCATTCAACTGTCACTCTTTAATTTACACCATAAAGTTTACTCACAAAATCCAAACAACTCCCCATGATCTATGCTACTTTCACCTTCATCAAAAGGTACTTCGCTTAATTGGACACATGAATAAAAGTTATTCGTAGGAACGGAAACAAATTGAAAAGGTTTTTATTTTTTGGTATCAAGTTTCACTTTATACTCTTCATTTTTATTTGTCTATTTTAAATTTTACGTCTACAAAATTTAATATTGATATTTTATTATAATATTTATATTAATTGATGGTTAATTTTAGATCTTAAGAAATAATTTAAAAATAAGTAATTAAGATTGAGGATTAAATTAATCTTTTTAATTTTTTTTCTTGATATACTAAAAGTGATGAGTAAAATAAAAAAAACTTTTTTATTATACTAAACAAGTAATAATAAAAGGAGGGATCAATATTTTCTTCATTTAAAAGAACAAATGAGGAAAAGATTAACTCTTTGTGCTGTTGAAATACTTGGTTACATTACAAGTATATAATTACTTCGCTTAGAAGTTCAAAGCCGAAAAAGGTCCCACAAGAATCATTTCAAAATTTTAAAATTTATGATCTAAAATAAGGTTTTAAAATTTTTATTTGATTATAAATTATTTTATTAAAAATAAAAATTTAATGTTGAATAATTTATAAATATAAACATGTGGCATTTTTTTTTGGACACATAAAAAAGTCACATAAATGAAAAAGTAGAATATTCTTTAATAAGAGCATTCTTGCATTGAATCCTCATTAAGATTATGCATGATCATCTTAAAATATTCGAATATTAGAAATTTTGTAGTGTTACATATACTAAAAACTTGAAAGATTGTTTCTTTGAGATATTAGCTTCTCAATATTGAATGTTTTTTCATAAATTAGTCAATTATCACTTTCTCTGTTATTTGGTACATGTGCATGCAAATTATAAGATACTCAATTTGGCCTATTATTCATTCTTTAACCAGTAGCAGCTAACGTTCCTTGCTCTTCCATGTCATTGTCCATAAATACCACCAAATATACCATAATAAATTTATCATGTGAAAAATATCAATCTCGTGTATTCTCAAATGTTTGTACCTTGATTATTCTAAAGAGCTAGTAAATTATAAAATGATCTCCTTAAGTTTTTAAGAACTTTTTAAATCATATTTAAAAAATCAAAAATATTTGAAATACATTATATTTTTAAAAAATAAAGAACAACTAAAGAATTATGAACAAACTAAGTCACATGTTTGTTATTCTGGAGGGCATCAACAAAAAAAAAAAAAAAGGAAATAAAAACAATTACAAGTAATTAAGAAAATAAAAAAGGTTACAAATAATAATAGTTTTAACAATTGAGACTCCCCGACCTTTTTTCTGTATTAACCATTAAAAAAGAATAAAAAGTAATAATTGAAACATTTAAACTTTTCTTAATAAAGAATGTTAAAGATTAAGAAGAAATATGTGAAATCTATCTGTCTGTCGTGTTTCTCTCTCTCTCTCTCTCTCTCTCTCTCTCTCTCTCTCTCTCTCTCTCTCTCTCTCCCTCCCTCCCTCCTCCCCTCCCCTCCATCCATCCATCCATCTACCACCCATCTATCTATCTATCTATCTATCTATCTATCTATCTATCTATCTACCATCCATCAATCCATCTATCTTAAAAACATGAAATTTCTAACTTGAATGTTAGATTATTTTAGTAATTTATTAGTATATCTTTTATATTTTATATTATATTACATTTATTTAAATATTATATTTATATTATAAAATATTAAAAGCATACACTTTTTCACATTGAAGGGTTGAAACATTTCACAGAGTTGTGACATTTTAACAATGTTGTGATTTTTTCAAAAAGTTGTGACTTCTCCGATGAGATGTGATCTTTTCAAACGGTTGTGACTTTTTAGAAGGGTTGCGACTATTCCAAAGATTTATGACTTTTCCAAAGAATTATGACTTTTCTTGAAGGGTTGTGACTTTTCTAAAGAGTTGTGACATCTTAGATGAATTGTGATCTTTTGAAGGGTTGCGACTTTTCTAAAGAGTTGTGCATTTTCTGAAGATTTTTGTCTTTTTTTATAACGCACAATAAACACATGTTCATACTACCTTTGATGGCTATAAATGGAGGAGTTCCCACCCCATCTTCTTCTTCTGAATTGTGACATTTTGAAAGGTTGTGACTTTTCTGAAGAGTTATGTCTTTTCTGAAGAATTGCGCCTTTTCTGATAAGGCAGAATACACACATGTTCATACTACCTTTGTTGACTAT
The DNA here is from genome assembly GCA_037074985.1 of Solanum bulbocastanum. NCBI lineage: Eukaryota > Viridiplantae > Streptophyta > Magnoliopsida > Solanales > Solanaceae > Solanum > Solanum bulbocastanum. The sequence goes on along the minus strand of CM073602.1, from coordinate 14,837,719 downwards.
AAATGGAGGAGTTTCTTCTTCTTCTTCTTCTCCTTCTTCTCCTTCTTCTTTTCCTCCTCCTTCTCCTCCTCCTCCTCCTCTTCCTCCACTTCTTAAAATACCAGTTTAATACACACATGTTCATACTACCTTTGTTGGCTATAAATGGAGAAGTTACCAATTTAATACATACATGCTCATACTACCTTTGTTGGCTATAAATGGAGGTCCACTTCTTAAAATACCAATTTAATTCACACATATTCATACTACCTTTGTTGGCTATAAATGGAGGAGTTACTACCTTTGTTGGCTATAAATGGAGGAGCTTCTACTTCTTCTGTAACGACCCTTTCCAATTACCACGTGCAAATAAGTCACGAGATATTTTTATGCATATATTGTCCTCATGCAAGTAAATAATGAAAATAAAAAATATTATCAACTTTCGAGTACCCAAACTAATTGGGTTCATGCTTCATACGATCATTCCAAACAAGTAGGAAATGTAACATATTACAAAACTTGGGCGTACACACCCTAACTAAACTAAACATGTAGCCATACTTAGATTACAACCCATGGACATGATATGGTTAGCCCTCAAAATTTCATGCAAATATACATCACATAAATCGCGTATAAATACCAAAATTTATGCAAAATATAGATGCCTTTATGAAAATGTGATCTTCTTAAAAGTTCTCAAAATTTCCATCTCCCATGGCCATCTTTATGCCTCCTCTCGATCAGCCCCTATGATAGAAACAACTATCGCTAAGCGTATAGCTTAGTGGTGTAAAAATTATAGGTTCGAAGTCCTAAAAAATTCACCAAGCTACCTTTTTCAAGTCAATGAGCAACATACTTGAAACATAATAAATAAATCAAGTAACAATATATATAACAAGTATCAAGTTCGATATTCAAAGATACAAATGTCAAGAAAGCTCATAGCACCATTTTTCAAGAGATTCAATATGAAGGATCGCCCCATATATACCTTATGTTGTCACACCCGATACAAGCAAGTATCAAGAAGGTCCAACGCCTTGTATCAAGAAGGGTCACAACCCAATAATCAAGAGAACCAAGAACCATATTAAAAATGACTTTCTAGTTCGTACTTAAAATAGACAACATCCATTCTTAAGACGGACTACAAATCTAGAATCAAGTTGGCAAATGATCCAAATCAAAAGGCATGCCAATAGTGACAAAGTCAGAGCCACAAGAAGGACAAGGTCCCAACAAAGTGCCAAGTGATCAAACAATCTGTACAAGTGGGCGAGTTACACAAACGTCATACCAACATGACAATGAAAAGTGACAAGAGGTAACCAAGGTATCGAGATCAAATTTCAAATATACAGAAGTTAAAAGAGTGCAAGTACAAGTTTATACACAAACTTCAATACTTTTGCGTAGCAACAGTCTAACAAAACTGCGCGAGTTCAAACCGTTGACCAACCAACGTATCAAGGTCCTCAACTTGTTCACAAGTATATACAACCTTAAAAATATAATTAAATAACTTCTTTAATTCCTAATATCTCAATAATGTCAAAATAAAACAAGATTATCCTCACAAGTAAGCCCAGCCTACACAGATACAACTATGTTCCTAAAACAGTGATAGTGATTCTGGCCATCTAGTACCCCATGTTGCAACTTAAATTTGAAAAGAGAAAAGGCAAAACTAGACTTTATAATCTTGATGAAAGATGTAGATACATCTCTTAAGATTGCAACGCAACAAGAATCACCGAAAATACATTTCATACAAAATGATATCATCGATGCACTAACATTGGTACATACAAGATTTCTAAATCCGAAATCTGGACAGAACTTGTTTTGTGTTGTGTCCCTTATTTCAAATCCATAACAGCTAAATTATAGTTTCACATAAACATAAGAGTTGTAGGTATATGAATTAGCTTTCCAAATAATAGTTATTCACCCAAAATGGAGTTCTAGAGAACGAGCTATTCTAAACGTAATACACACTACTCAGCTACAAAAACAGAGAAATCTGGACAGAACTTGTCCTATGTTGCGTCCCATATTTCAAATCCATAACAGCTAAATTAGAGTTTCACATAAACATAAGAGTTTTAGGTATATGCATTATCTTTCCAAATCATATTTATTCACCCAAAACGGATTTCTAGAAAACGAGATATGCATAAATTACCAAACACTATCCAGCTGATAAACAAATTTCAGCACTTACCAAAAAGCAGTGGGTGTATCGAATTCCAGCCAAGGGAACCAAGTTTTTCTCTTGTGATTTTGATGAAAAAAAGGTTAATAAAGGTTCTAAGGTTTTTAGACTTCAAGGACTGAAATTATCTCAAAGAGGAGATGTAAAAATATAGGCTCCAAAAGTGATATTTATCCCCAAATCACAACTGTCCCTCAAGCTGCCCAAATAGTGTTGTGGGCTGCCCAAAATGAATACACATACACCTATATCTATATATCCTTCACCTCTTTTTAAAAGTGTACATAATTCTAATTAGAGTAGTACAGAAATACCCTGATAAAATCCCTTAAATTACGATCAAATTTATACTAAGCAAACTAGCACTTATCACAACATTTCAAGTTACCAACAAGACAGTAAAACATATTGTAGTAACTAAGCAACGGTAAATTGACAATGAACTCTCGTTAGCATTTAGGGGTGTTACATCTTCTTCTTCTTCTTCTTCTTCTTCTTCCTCTTCTTCTTCTTCTTCTTCTTCCTCTTCTTCCTTTTCCTCTTCTTCCTCCTCTTCCTCCACTTCCTGCTCTTCGTCTTCCTACGCTTCGTCTTCCTCCTCTTCCTCCCATCCCCTCCCTCCTCTCCCTCTCCCTCTACCTCTCCCTCTCCCTCTCCCTCTACCTCTCCCTCTCCCTCTCCCTCTCCCTCTCCCTCCTCCTCCCTATCCCTCATCCCTCATCCCTCCTCCTCCCCCTCTTCCTCCTCTTCGTCTTCTTCCTCATCTTCTTCATCTTCCTCCTCTTCTTTGTCTTCGTCTTCGTCTTCATCTTCGTCTCCGTCTTCGTCTTCCTCCTCTTCGTCCTCCTCTTCCTCTTCCTCTTCTTCTTCCTCTTCCTCTTCCTCTTCCTCTTCCTCTTCTTCTTCTTCTTCTTCTTCTTCTTCTTCTACTTCTACTTCTTCTTCTTCTTCTTCTTCTTCTTCTTCTTCCTATAATTGGAGGAGTTACCATTTTAATGCACACATGTTCATACTACCTTTGTTCTTCTTCTTTTTCTCCTCCTCCTCCTCCTCTTCTTCTTCTAGAGAGATAATTTCTTAGAGTCTTGCAGCTCCACTTTTGGGGTCTTGACCCAGGACCCCATCCACGATGTGTGGATCCCCCTACAGGGTGTGGGTCCCCAATTTGGTGAGCTATCTTTTTGGTAGATTTTAGGTCCTCCTCCTCTTCTTCTTCTGGAGATATAATTTCTTGGAGTCTTGCAGCTCCACTTTTGGGGTCTTGACCCAGGACCCCATACACGATGTGTGGATCCCTCTACAGGGAGTGGGTCCCCGATTGTTTATCTTTTTGGTAGATTTTAGGTGGTGTCTAGGGTCCTCCTCAAGGACCCTTGGTTGGTCCTTGGGGAGTCGTACCTTGACTCTTAACCCTTAAACCCTTCACTATAAATACGGGAGGATATTTTTACAACTCTAAAGCTCACGTAAGGCTCTAGAACCCTCTAGTTTAGTTTACTAGTTTTCGGGTGTTACATATTATCCTTCACCCTCAATTGGTGATAACCCGAACCAAGATCGTTCTTAAAGAAATAACTTGATCCTTGAAGTTGATCAAATAAATCGTCAATTCTTTGGAGGGGATATTTGTTCTTTATAGTCACTTTGTTCACTTGCCGATAATCAATGCACATACGGACTGAACCATCTTTCTTCCTAACAAACAACATCGGAACACCCTATGGAGAGATACTCGGTTGGATGAAGCCCTTATCCAACAAATCCTTTAATTGATCTTTCAACTCCTTAAGCTCCACCGGAGCCATTCTATATGGAGGAATAAAGATAGGTTGTGTACCTGGGAGAATGTCAATACCAAAGTCTATTTCCCACTCGGGAGGAATATTCGGTAAATCATCGAGGAAAACATCCCCAAACTCATTTACTGTGGGGATTGACTCAAGAGTAGGAGTTTCGAAATCTGCATCGCTCACCTTACCTATATGATAAATGCAACCTTTCGAGATCATCTTCCTAGATTTTAGACAAGAGACAAACTGCCCCTTGGGCATAGAATTTGCCCCCTTCCACTCAAATATAGGCTTATTTGGAAACTGAAATCTGACCACTCGAGTCCAACAATCTATGGAATCATATCAAGAATGCATTCAATCCATCCCAAGAATGACATCAAAGTCTAACATGTCAAGTTATACTAGGTTTACAAGAGTAACTCTATTGGGTAAGGAAACATGACACTTTCTATAAACCCTCTTAGCCTCCATAGAATCTCCAATAGGAGTGGAGACAAAAAAAGGTTGTAACAATATAACGGGGATCACATCAAACTTCATAGCTACATACGGTGTTACAAAGGACAAAGTAGAACCTGGATAAAGTTTACAAGACAAATATCTGGCTAAAATTTACAAGACAAATCAAAGAAAGCCTATTATCATCTCCTAAACAAAGCAATACTTTTTATTTCACTTCAATAACATGTGGGGAAAGTTCTAGACTAAGATGCAAAACATGGAATATATGTAAACAACCTCACCATACATGGCACAAGTCTCAATCAAAATGGATCAATTCTACCTCTAATATGGACAAGATCATTACAACATATAAAATAAGAATAAGTTATACACAGAGTCACAACTATGAGCCTAGGTGTCAAAAAGTCTATTTTTAAATTTTATTCTCAAGCTGTAACACCCCGTAACTAGAAAGAAGTTAAAAATTAGAAATAGTCATTTTTGGAAATAATAAAAATCTGGAAATTTGTCAAGTATGTTAAGTTGGATTTTTTGTCAACTTCAAACGACCATAACTTCTAGCTCAGGATGATTTAGGTGTATTTTCGGATATCATAGGAAATATCTTTGAATAATATTTCCAATGCCGCCGAGTTTATGTAATTCCAAGTTCGTATGAGTGAGATATGCCCATTCAAAGTTGGGCAGTTCGAATAAGAAATGTCCAATCCGGATTTTAGAAGGGTATTTTGGTCTTTTCCATACCCTATTATTTTAATTCATTTTTAGTGAATTAATTAAGGGTCAAAACTGAATTGGTTCAGTTTGCATAATTAGAAATAGAGTTAGGATTTTTTTTTGGAGAAAGAACGCAAGAAGAGAAGAAAGGAGAAAAGAGCCAAGATCATCGTTCGTAAGGATTTTCGCTTGTGGATTTCGTCAAGGGGTGATCCCTACGAGGTATGTGAGTTCACACAGCATTGGTTTCATTCACGCACACACCAAACATGTTTTATTTAGATCGAATTCGTCTTAAAAATTAAAAGTTTGCATGCTCTTGATATGTGTTATTGAATTTTCTTTCTTGAATTTGAGATGATATTGAGGAATTCGTGAGACTTTAAGGTCGATTTTAGAGTTGTTTTGAGTTAGGTTCTTGGGTACATTTGCTGGGTATCTGAATCTAAAGAGGATTTAAGAAGAAGAATCGAATTTAGGCATTGGGGTTAGAAAATGAAGAAGGAACAAGTCGGCAGAATCTGGGTACCCGATCCGTGTCGCAGACCTGTTCCTCAGATTTGGAAATTTCTCCTCGCGTAGCGGAGTGGTCACGGACCGTTCTACCTCCAAATTCATTTCGCAATAAAAAATTTAAATACATCTCTGTGTCGCGGACCAACTTTCAATAAGTGATTTCTTGATCTTTTCTCGTGTTTAACTATCTAAAAACACTCCTAAACATCATGAGATCTTTCTCATCACAAATCTCAATCCTTGAATCCATAATTCAATTCAAGGATCAGTTAAGAGTCAAGTCAAGAGAAGTTCTTAGAGTCTTTTCAGGAAGTCTTTTGCAAATGCTTTTAACTTTGTTTTAAGACTTAAAGTTCAAGTTGAGTAAAGAATAATTAGTAAAGATTGAAGTTCATTTCTTCAGAAGTATATGGGGACTATGTATTCCCAAAGGGTTTAAAATGTTTTCATATTTAAACAAGAAAAGGAAACCTTGATTTCCAAAGAGCCTTTGAGCTAGTTTTTCAATAAAGAACCTTTGAGCTAGTTTTTCAGTAAAGAGCCTTTGAGCTAGTTTTTTAGTTAAGGAGTAAATGCTTTCACAATTAAGCAAGAGAGGAAACTGAGATTTCCAAGATAACCTTTAAGCTAAGTTTTGAGCAATTATCTCAAATCACAGAAAGAAGTATGTTTTTTTTTTTTAAAACATAAGAGCTAGTATTATATTTTGGGAGTAGTATTGAGCACCGATATGGGGGGGGGGGAGTTCAGAAAACTCACATCCCCCATAAATTATGTTGCCACCATGGGTAGAAAAGGGTCATATTTTATAGATGATTCCTTAGTACTTTTTAGCGTAAACTAGTAGATCCACTTAGTAGTTCAGGTTCTATACTCATGGCCAGGTATAGGACGGCCCTAGACACGTGAGGAAAAACACTGTATCATCACGATAACTCTTAAGTGATGGTTGTCGATTAGAGAAACTCCCGCAACAGTATTTTGTATTTCTTTTATACATCAAAGATATTTGTATTTTCATATACAAACAGAGTTCATATTGTATCTTTGCATACATACATATTTATTGTTATATGTATAAATACATAAAGTTGAAACCATCTTTTTAAGCTTTTTTTATACTGCATTTATTTACAATGCTTTATATTGAAATCAGTTCAGTTCAGTAAAGTTGAGTTGAGACCACGTTTGTTTCTTCAGGTTTCTTTCACGCCAATGTTATGTTTAGCATTCCAACTTGGGTACTCGTATATTCAATGTACTGATGCCAGTTGACCTGCCTCTTATTATGATGCAGATACAGGCAACTAGGATCATCATCCAGCTCATCATTGATCCAGTTGAGCATTCTTAGTTAGTTTGTGAACGTCCTTACTTTTCGTAGGGCTCCTTTGTTATCATTTGCTTTTAGTATTTCATTTGTTAGGATGATTGGAGGTCTTGCTCCGACATCTATCTCAATTGTTTTAGAGGCTTCATAGACAGTCAGATGTTAGTTCTTAAGTTTTCTATTTCCTGTTTTAATGGTTGAGACTTGAGTTGCCACTATTGGCCAGTGAATGTTATTTTGATACATTCTAAGTTTTATTGAGCAGTTCAATTTACTTTTAAGATTATTTTTTCTGTATGAGTTAAGTCTTCCACTAAGTAAGTAAGCCAGGGGAAGGGTTCGCTTGGGGCTAGCTATGGTTCTCGAATGCCAGCCACGTTCAGGGTGTAGGCTTGGGTGTGACAAACTTGGTATCAGAGCACAGAGTGCAAGAGTCCTATGGAGTCTATAAAGCCGTGTTTGTAGAGTCCTTGTTATCAGTGTGAAGAGCGCCACATCTATAATTAGGAGGCTACGACACTTAGGAAATTTTCTCATTTCTTTTATACTCGTTTCATGCTTTAGAGTTTGATCTCTAAAAAGTTTCCTTCTAATTCATGCTTGCGCGCGTTTTCAGATAATCATGCCTCCACGAAGAGCTGTCAAAGGTCGTCTTGCTAGGCGTAATATTGAGGAGCAAGGGGTACCTGACTTACGTATCAGGACACTACTTCGGTTCAAGTGCCAACGATCACGTGTAGTGATATAACCCAATGAAGGGTTGGGATCGTTCCCATAAGGAGTGGTTTTGAGAATTAATAGAAAAGTAAAAGCAAGTTCTAATCAATCGTAGCTATAAATATTAACGAATAAAAATATACTAAATCTAAGGGGTGACGTAAGGGTCAATTATCAATGGGGGTTTGTATTAAATTAACAACTAAAAAGAGCAAAAATATAAGAAAATGAGATAGGGAGACGGGATTCTTGGGATGTGGTAGGAATATGAGATAAATGACATTATCGGGTAAATGCTATTGATAGCACATCACAAAATATTTGTAACTAGGCTAGACTTTAGTGGGGCTATATTCTCTCTTGAGCAACTTACCCTGAATCAACTCGGTTTCTCTCTAACATCGAGTTACCGCATTTAAGCACAACATCCGCCTTAGCCCATTCACTCTCTCAAACTGAAAGTGTGGGAGAGGGTCTAGGATTCACTCTCTCGAGTTGAACCCATGGCGAACTAATAACCACAGGCTATCGTAAGTAGTCTTAGTTTTAAAACCTCTCTCTCGAGCAAGCTAAAAACACTAAGATGAAATCATATTTGCAACTAAAACCTCATTAAGTTCAAACACAACTACTAAATGAAATCACATTTAAACAGCGAATATACCAACAATAAGAAACACCCAACAGTAAATTTAACCCATATTCACAAAATCACACCCAAAGAATTGGGGTTTTAGCTAGACATGAAAAAGAGATAGAAATTGATACCAACGAGTGTTTCCATCAAGTAGGTACAATGAATAAAGTCTTTAAACACGTCAAGAAAGAAGATTCTCCATGACCCATTTCCAATTTCTTGGAATTGAAAATCTTCAAATCTTCAAGTTCAAGCACAATGTCTCCAAAAACTCTAAGAACTAAAACTGAAATATTCTCAGTCTCCAAAATAAAATTTATGTCTAAAGTCTGATGCTAAATTAACAATTTAAACAGGTATTTATAGTGTTCAAAAATTTGTGTTGCGAAGGACCATTCGGCACAGCTAGTCAGGATTGCAGACACACTTAGCGATCTGCCTTTTGGTCTGGTTCATTGCCTTTTTGCTCTTGCCTTCAGCATTCTCACATTTTGAGGCATTGAGTGATAGAGTGCTACTTAACATAATTGCTCGATGACGTGATGATTGCTCCTTTACATCGCAGACTAGACCTTCTCCTTCAGCGCTCAACACACTGGAACATTCAGCAGGATTTAAGACCTTTCAGCGACTCACCTAATGGATTAGGTGATCCTCAAGAAGTATTTTGTCCGTTCTTTCAGCCGCTTTATTCTTTTTTTGCTTGGTAGCGTCCAAGCTTTGTCTCTCAACCCAAATATCTAAAAGTTAAGGGTTTACATTAGTTATTGAGACAATGTGCATTTGAGGACACTAATTCTATGAAAATATATTCCAAAATGAGTCCCAATTGTGGACTCATCAGTACCTAATGTACCTGAAGTGCAATGTCAAGGAGAAGTTACCAATGCTGAGTTTAAGGAGGCAATTAGAATGCTAAGTCAAGCTGTGACTAATCAGGTTGGGCAACAAAGAGGAGCTTAACAAGAAGAGGCTGACACTTTGAGGATTTGTGAGTTCTTGAGGATGAACCCTCCAAGTTTCACTGGTTCAAACACTACTGAGGATCCAGAGAACTTTATTAAGGAGCTACAAAATGTATTTGATGTCAGGCATGTTACTGATACTGAAAGGGTGGAATTAGCTGCATACCAAATGAAGGGTGTCACTAGGATTTGGTTTGATCAATGGAAGAAGAACCGACCTAAGGATGCACCACGTGCGAGTTGGGTTTGTTTTGAGGAGGTCTTCTTGGGGCGTTTCTTTCCCCGAGAACTGAAAGAGTCTAAGGTACGAGAGTTCCTCATTCTTAAGTAGGAATATATGAGTGTTCATGAGTATGGATTGAAGTTTACCCAACTAGTACCGTTATGTTTCGGAGATGGTTGCGGATATGAGAAGTAGAATGAGCTTGTTTGTTGCTAGGATATCTCGTCTATTGAGTAAGGAAGGTAGGGCTGCAATACTAATAGGTGACATGGATATCTCAAGGTTGATGGTCTATGTGCAATAGGTTGAGGAAGAGAAGTTGAGGGATAGAGAGGAGTTTAAGAACAAGCGGGCTAAGACAGGGAATGAGTCCAGGTAGCAGAAGAGTAATGCCAATAGATCATCCTTCCAACAGAAATAGAAGGAACTTACTTTATCGTCTGCTAGTGCACATGCACCTAAAAACAAAAGTGAGTACAATAGTTAGAATTTCATAGCCAAGCCTGCATATTCCTAGGGTAGTGTGGCGCAAGGGGGTAGTAAGCCTCCTGCCTGTGCTAAGTTTGGAAGGAATCACTCAGGTACATGTCATGAGGGCTTCACTAGTTGTTTCAAGTCTTGTTAGAATGAGCATTTCATGCAAGAGTGTCCAAAGAATAAAAGTGTAATGGTAATGAGGGTAATAGAGCCCAAGCTTCTTCAACTGCTCCACCAGACAGAGCTGCACCTAGAGGGGCTACTTCCGGTACTAACGGAGGATCAAACCGCTTATATGCTAACACCAGTCGCCAAGAGCAAAAGGATTCACCAAATGTTGTCACTGGTACGATTCAAGTCTTTAACTCTAATGTTTATACTTTGCTAGACCTAGGAGCGAGTTTATCTTTTGTAACTCCATATGTTGCTATGGATTTTGATGTTATTCCTGATCAACTTAGTGAACCCTTCAGTGTTTCTACACTTGTTGGTGAGTCTATTCTAGCAGAGAGAGTCTATCATGATTGTCCCATTTCTGTCAATCACGAGAGTACCATGGCTGATTTAGTTGAGTTAGACATGGTAGATTTTGATGTCATTCTTGGTATGGACTGGCTTCATGCCTGTTATGCCTCAGTTAATTATAGAGCTCGAGTTGTCAAGTTTTAGTTTCCAAATGATCCAGTCTTAGAGTGGAAAAGCAGTTTAGTAGACCTAAGGGTTGTTTTGTTTCATACCTTAAGGCAAGGAAGTTAGTTTCTAAGGGGTGTGTCTATCACTTAGTCCAAGTTAATGACTCTAGTGTTGAGATACCTTCTATTCAGTCAGTTCCAGTAGTAAAAGAGTTTCCAGAAGTCTTTCCAGATGATCTTCCCGGTGTCCCTCCTGAGAGAGAGATAGACTTCTATATAGATGTTCTATAGATACTCATCCTATATCTATTCTGCCATTTAGAGTGGCTCTAGTAGAGTTGAAAGAGCTTAAAGAACAATTGAAAGATCTTCTTGATAAGGGCTTTATTCGACCAAGTGTCTCACCTTGGAACACTCCAGTCTTATTTGTGAGAAAGAAAGGTGGTTCCCTTAGGATGTGTATATAATACCATTAGTTCAATGAGGTTACCATCAAGAACAAGTATCCTTTCCCAAGGATTGATGATCTTTTTGATCAACTTTAGGGTCCACCTATTTCTCTAAGATAGATCTTTGATTTGACTACCATCAGTTAAGAGTAAGGGAATGTGACATTCCAACGACAGCTTTTAGAACCAGTTATGGTCATTATGAATTTTTGGTCATGTCCTTTGGTTTGACCAATGTGCCTGCAGCATTCATGGACTTTATGAATAGAGTCTTCAAACCTTATTTAGATATGCTTGTTATCATCTTCATTGATAACATACTAATCTATTAAAGGAATAAATAAGATCATGCTAGTTATCTTAGAATAGTTCTCCAGACATTAAAAGATAGAGAGTTGTATGCCAAGTTCTCTAAGTGCGAGTTCTTGCTTGAGTCTGTGGCATTCTTAGGCCACATTGTGTTTGGAGAGGGAATTAAAGTTTCCATAAATTAAGGTAGTGCAGAATTGGCTTAGACCCACATCTCCAACTGACATTAGGAGTTTCTTGGGTTTGGCTGGATATTATAAAAGGTACGTAGAGGGTTTCTCATCTATTTTGCCTCCTTTGACCAAGTTGACTCAGAACAATTGTGAAATTTCAATGGTTTGAAGCTTTTGAGAAAAGCAACTAGGAATTGAAAATGAGGTTGACTACTGCCCCAGATTTGACATTACTAGAAGGTACGCAAAACTTTGTTGTCTATTGTGATGCGTCTAGAGTTGGTTTGGGTTGTGTGTTAATTTAGAATGACAAGGTTATAACTTATGCCTCCTGACAGTTGAAAGTTTATGAGAAGAATTACCCAACCCATGACTTAGAGTTGGTTGTTGTAGTATTCACTCTGAAGATATGACGTCATTATTTGTATGCTGTTTATGTTGACGTATTCACTGATCACAAGAGTCTTCAATATGTGTTCACTCAGAAAGAGCTTAACCTTAGGCAAAGGAGGTCGTTAGAATTACTCAAGGATTATGACATGAGTATTCTTTACCACCTAGGTAAGGCTAATTTTGTTGTTGATGCTTTAAGCAGATTGTCTATAGGTAGTATCACACATGTTGAGGAAGAAAAGAGAGAGTTAGCGAAAGATGTGCATAGACTTGCACGCCTGGGAGTCCGACTAATGGATTCCAAAGAAGGAGGAGTGGTGGTGATGAATGGGGCTTAATCATCATTATTGTCAGAAGTAGAAGAGAAGCAAGACCAAGATCCTATTTTTCTTGAATTGAAGGCAATTGTTCATAAGCAAAGAGTATTGGCTTTTGAACAAAGGGAGATGGTGTATTGAGGTATCAAGGTAGATTGTGTGTACCAAGGGTGGATTAACTCTAAGAGAGGATCATGGAGGAAGCTCACAGCTCCAGATATTCCATTTATCTGGGTTCCATAAAGATGTATCGTGACTTGAGGGAAGTGTATTGGTGGAATAGTACAAAGAAGGGCCTTGCAGATTTTGTGGCCAAGTGTCCGAATTGCCAACAAGTGAAAGTAGAGCACTAAAGGCCAAGCGGTATGTCATAGAATATAGAACTTCCGAAATGGAAGTGGGAGATGATAATATGGATTTCATCACAGGCTTACCAAGGTCTCACAGGCAAATGATTCTATTTGGGTGATTGTTGAAAGAATGACAAAATCAACCCACTTTTTGCCGGTAAAGACTACCTATTCAGCAGAAGATCATGCTAAGTTGTATATTCAAGAGGTGGTATGACATCATGGGGTTCCATTCTCCATTATTTCAGATAGAAGTGCGCAATTTACTTCATAGTTTTGGAAGTCATTCAAAAAGGGCTTGGGTTCAAAGGTGAACTTAAGTACCACCTTTCATCCTCAGATAGATGGGCAAGCAGAGCGCATTACTCAGACCTTAGAGGATATGTTGAGAGCTTGTGTGATTGATTTCAAGGGTAATTGGGATGATCACTTACCTCTCATCGAGTTTACTTCCAACAATAGTTACCACTCTAGCATCCAAATGGCTCCTTACGAAGCTTTTTATGGGAGAAGATGCAGATCTCCTATTGGATGGTTTGAAGTTGGTGAAGCAGTGTTGAAAGGACCAGATTTAGTTCGTCAAGCTATGGAGAAGGTGAAAGCGATTCATGAGAGGTTGAAAACGGTGCAAAGTCATCAAAAATCCTGCATTGATGTTAGGAGAAGGGAGTTAGAGTTTGAAGTAGATTATTGGGTATACTTGAAAGTTTCACCCATGAAGGGTGTCATGAGATTTGGTAAGAAGGGGAAACTTAGTCCCCGGTATATTGTCCCTTACCAAATTTCAAAAAGGGTAGGTAATGTAGCATATGAGTTGGAGCTACCACAAGAGTTAGTAGCGGTTCATCCGATTTTTTAGGTCTCCATGTTGAAGAAGTGCATGGACGATCCTTCGTTGATCATATCAACCGAAGATATTGGGATAAAGGATAACTTATTTTATGAGGAGATTCCTATTTAGATTCTAGATCGTGAAGTTCGCAACTTGAAAACAAAAAAAGTAGCATTAGTCCAAGTCCTTTGGAGGAATCAATTTGTTGAGGAAGCTACTTGGGAACCGGAGGAGGATATGAAAAAGAGATATCCACATCTCTTCGAATCAGGAGAAATTCCAAAACAAGGTACTAATTCTCTTCTTAGTACTCTTTAACTTATGAGATTGCATGTTGTATTTGCACTGCTTGTTGGGTGTTTGAATTGAATGTTAGATGTTACACCCTTAGCCTACTAAGAGTAAGCTCATTCGAGGACGAATGTTCCCAAGGGGGAGATATTGTAATACCCCGTAACTAGAAAGAAGTTAAAAAGTGGAAATAGTCATTTTTGGAAATAATATAAAAATCTGAAAATTTGTTGAATATGATAAGTTGGATTTTTGATCAACTTCAAACGACCATACCTTCTATATTAGGATGAGTTAGGTGTTTTTCTAGATATATTAGGAAAGATCTTGGAATAATCTTTTCAATGCCACCGTGTTTGTGCGATTCTGAGTTTGTATAAGTGAGATATGCCCATTCGAAGTTGGGCTTTTTGAATAAGAAATGTCCAATTCGGATTTTAGAAGGGTGTTTTGGTCTTTTCCATACCCTATTATTTTAATTCATTTTTAATGAATTAATTAAGGGTCAAAACTAAATAGGTTCAGTTTACATAATTGGAAATAGAGTTAGGTTTTTTTTGGAGAAAGAACACAAGAAGAGAAGAAAGGAGAAAAGAAACAATATCATCGTTCGTAAGTATTTTTGCTTATGGAATTCGTCAAGGGGTGATCCCTACGAGGTATGTGAGTTCACACAGCGTTGGGTTCGTTCACCCACACGCCAAACATGTTTAATTCAGCACAAATTCGTTCTAAAAATTGAAAGTTTGAATGTTCTTGATGTGTGTTCTTGAATTTACTTTCGTTCTTGAATTTAGGATTATATTGAGGAATTCCTGAGAGTTTAAGGTTTATTTTAGAGTTGTTTTGAGTTAGTTTCTTGGGTACCTTTGCTGGGTATCTGAATCTAAAGAGGATTTTGAGAAGAAGAGTCAAATTTAGGTGAATTGGGGTTAGAAAATGAAGAAAGAACAAGTCGGCAGAACCTGGGTACCAGGTCCGCGTCGTGGACCTGTTCCTCAGATTTGAAAATTTCTTCTCGCGTCGCGGATTGGTCACAGACTTTTTTGCCTCCAAATTGATTTCATGACCAAAAATTTAAAGACATCTCTGCGTCGCGGATCAGCTTTCAGGCAGTGATTTCTTGATCTTTTCTCGTGTTTAACTATCTAAAAACACTCCTAAATATCATGAGATCTTTCCTATCACAAATCTCAATCCTTGAATCCATAATTCAATTCAAGGATCTGTTAATAGTCAAGTCAAGAGAAGTTCGTAGAGTCTTTTCAATTAGTATTTTGCAAATGCTTTTAACTTTGTTTTAAGACTTAAAGTTCAAGTTGAGTAAAGAGTAAAGAGTAAAGAGTAAAGATTGAAGTTCATTTCTTCGAAAGTATATAGGGAGTATGTATTCTCAAAGGGTTTAAAATGTTTTCACATTTAAACAAGAAAAGGAAACCTTGATTTCCAAAGAGCCTTTGAGATAGTTTTTCAGTAGTGAGCCTTTGAGCTAATTTTTCAGTAAATTGCATTTGAGCTAGTTTTATAGTTGAGTAAATCCTTTCACAATTAAGCAAGAGAGGAAGCTAAGATTTCCAAGATAACCTTTGAGCTATGTTTTGAGCAATTATCTCAAATCACAGAAAGATGTATGCTTTTTTTTTAAACATAAGAGATAATATCATATTTTAGGAGTAGTATTGAGCACCAATATGGGAGAGAGTTCAGACAACTCATAGCCCCCATAAACCGTGTAGCCACCATGGGTAGAAAATGGTCATACTTTTAGATGATTCCTTAGTGCTTTTTAGCATCGACTAGTGGATCCACGTAGTAGTTCAGGTTCTATACTCATGGAAAGGTATAGGACTGCCTTGGCAGTGTGAGGAAAAATTATGTATCATCACGATAGCTCTTTAGTGATGGTTGTCGGTTAAAGAAACTCCCACAGCAGTATTTTGTATTTTTATATATATCAGAGATATTTGTATTTTCATATACAAACATAGTTCATATTGTATCTTTCCATACATACAGAGTTATTATTGTAATTCTAAATACACATAGTAGAAAACCACGTTTTAAATATTTTCTTTATACTGCATTTATTTACACTTCTTTATATTAAAATAAGTTCAGTTCAGTACAGTTGAGTTGAGACAAGGTTTGTTTCTTCAGATACCTTTCAAGCCTATGTTATGTTTAGCATTCCAACTTGCATACTCGTACATTCAATGTACTGATGCCAGTTGGCTTGCATCTTAGTATGATGCAAACACATGTAACCAGGATTAGCATCCAACACATCGTTGTTCCAATTGAGCATTCAGAGTCAGTTGGTGAGACTCCTTGCTTTCTGGAGGGCTCCTTTGCTATCATTTGCTTTTAGTATTTAATTTGTTAGGATAATCAGGGGTCTTGCCCTGACATCCATCTCAGTTGTTTTAGAGGCTTCATAGACAGTCAAAAGTTAGTTCATGAGTTTTGTATTTCATGTTTTAATGGTTGAGACTTGAGTTGCCACTATTGGCCAGTGAATGTTATCTTGATATATTCCAAGTTTTATTGAGCAGTTTAGTTTACTTTTAAAAGTATTTTTCTTTATGAGTTAAGTCTTCCGCTGAGTAAGTAAGCTAGGACAAGGGTTTTGTTGGGGCCAGCAATGGTTTTTGAGTGCCAGCCACATCCGTGTTGTTGGCTTAGGGCGTAACACAAGCACTCAAAGAAAAGTATTACTCATTTCAGGCCTAAGTTGTTAGTATCTAACAAGTCAAAAAGATATTTTTTCTTTCTTTTCTCCAAAAAAATAAAATAAAATAAAATAAAACATTACTCTAATAAAAAATTACTCGGTTGAAAGAGTGCCCCCTCAGAAAAGAACCGAGGCCATAAGAAAGACCAAGGGGTTGATGAGATATGCCATTAAAACTACAATAAAAAGAATAATAAAGAAATATATTCTTTTTTTAAACTTTTTTTACTTAAAGAAAATAAAACATAATAAAGATTTTTTTTTTTTGTGTTATTTTTCTTTAAAAAAAATAAAATCCTATGACATATTCACCCTTAAGATCACAACTATCGGAAGAATTTTCACCACACTTAAAATCATGCTTTGTCCCCAAATCAATTTATAGAAAGGAGAAGAAGAAGAAGGGTGAGAAATACTCCCTCCGGCCCTCTATAGCCTAGCTCAAAACGTGTTCCTTAGCTTCAAATTTGGGTACTCGGACTCCCTTAAATCTACAAAAACAAAAACAAAACAAAAAAGTGGCACTAAAAAATAAAAATAAGAAGTTACACTACGAATTGGGTTGCCTCGCAATAAGCACTTGATTTAACGTCGCATCACGACACCATCAATTTTACTATTTTTCCTTCCACTTTGAAGATAAGAATTGCACCCCTAATTTTGCATCAACTTTTTAATTACGCTCAAGGTGGTGGTACAAAAATAAGGGTCCCAAGCAATAGATATCGGATTACGCACTTCTTGGATCCTAAGTGAGGAATTTAATTCTCCGATGTTGGAATAATAAATTCAAGAATATAGACACATTGTTCCTCCCCCATACACTCTTCTATAGGCTCAGATGGCTCAATTAATATTTCATCATCTAAACATAATGTGAAAAAATGATTGGAATGAGGTCTAGTGCACACTAACTTATGAATTGTATTATTATTTACACCCTCATATTTACACATACTAGAGTTTTTAAAAATAATATTATCTACTTCATTACATAACTCTAGGGTACTCTCCTCAACAATGACAACATCGACAAAAATATGATCAAGCAATTGACCCTCAACATTTAGCTCTTCAAGTTGACTAATAACTATTTTTTCTCACACATATTACTACTAAATTGATTGGTGTCATATGATTCAATCTTTGCACTCAACTCACAATCTAAATAATAGAGATCAAAGCCAAAGATATCTTCAAGCATGCACTTACATATTGATTTATAGCAAAGTATTAACAAATCTTCCATGTCCCCATACAACTTATCTTGTTGAAAAAAAATTAACATATAAGAATCCATAATATTAGAAGTACAAGAATTGCAAGAACACTTATCACTACATACTTTTTCAGATTACATTTCAAGAAGATTAAAAGAAATATGATGATAATAAAAAAACTAATTTAGAACTAATCCTAAAAAACAAAAAAAGGACTACAAGTCAAAATAAATACTAACTATGCCACATTCACCGACAGCGCGCCATTCTTGATAACATCCAAATATACTTCTTGAAATGAATATAAACGATCGTATGCAATATATTTACTGAACTATGAGTCGAGGTCAATCCACAGAGAATATAGAACAATATTGTTAGTAGCAAATATTTAACTTGATAGTCGTTATTTAAATATAGTGGATTTAAATTGAAACAAAAATAAGAAGAATAAAAATAGCGTTGAACTAAGTATTTATTTATATTCAAATTATTAGAAATAACTAGGAATGTGTTCCCCATGATTTCATAAAATAGCAAGAATATTGTACTAGTGATCTATTTCAATTTTTAGCATGCAAGGTTGGTAAGTTAGGTATCCCTAAGTGATTGGTCCTCCAAATAGGGAATTTCACTATGCACCTTTTTCTGGATACAAGTGTATACTTTACTAACCCTTACATTTACCTCAGATTAGACATCACATCAATGTATGACTTAGTTTTCACCTTCACACCAATTAACTTTAGACTATTAGATAGCATCCACTAAATCTTTTTTGTTTAAACCTTTTCTCATTCATTACCTCCTTGGTCCGTCAAGTAGGAATGAGGCGAGTTCTAACGTTTTCCACCGGTAAAAAGACTTCTAAACGAAAGGATTAACAATACATGCATAAAAATCATTCAAGAATTACTTTGTACATAAACTTTAATAATTCATAATGGTTCCCATAACCCTAGTTATGAAATGTAGCTACTCATTATCTAAAAAAAAACATAATTAAAATTTATTAAAATAAATATGCTTGTGTTAATCATAAAAAATCAAGAACAATAGCTAAATTATCTTTTACTAATCACGAATACATATAAATGATAAAGGAGAAAATAGAATACACCACAATTCTCTGGCCTCCACGGCAGCTCTTCTAAAAAGACCTTAGATTGGTGTAAGACTACCACTCATCAACACCTCAATTTGAAACTATTACCTGTCTCAAGTAAATCAAGAACAAAATGTTCAACAAGGGTATCTGCAAAAGTTCTCAATGAGAGCTAATATGCTAGTGCCAATACAAGACTACTCTCAAGCAAATGCATCACTCAATCATGATAAATAAAAAAAGCTTCAAATGATGAGTAGACGGTATCAATCCAATCTTAGGTTCTCTATAGCTTCTTTTCTCATGCAAAACTATGTCTCAGCAAATTCATACAAGTGCCCTCACTAAAAGAATAATTACATCCTCTTATAATGCAATTCATAAAGAAGTTAGGAATCAATACATCTCTCACACTCTGAAAAATAAACACATGCACGCTTCATCCCATAAGTTTGCTCGTATTTTGTAATCATCAGAGTTTGCAAGATCCGAAGGATCTTTTAGACTTGTAATGGGGCTGAGGGTAAAGGTATGTTCAATTTGGCTCAACAAATTCACCTTTTAAAAGCACTGTTGCAATCATCATCACCTTTTCTCAAGTTCATTCATTTCTCTTTACTTGGAGACTCAAACTTCAATTTGACATTCAATTTATTGGACACCTTTTTTATTTCATCACACTTTTTGTTTCATTTCAATTTTCAAAATTTTGCTCTTTCTCATCTTTTTGTTTTTACAAGGAGGAGTTCTTTCTTTTTGTAGCAAACTTCAAAGTTGAGGCTCCCTTTTCCTTTCTTTTTCTCTCATTGCTATTTCTTTCCTCCTTCCCTTCCACATCCCAACATTGGCTTGTCCTATTTTTGTTATTCAAACAAACTTCAAAAAGGAATTATGGGTGAGAAGTTTGGGATATTATGCTCAAGAGGTTCCAACATTGTTTTCAACAAGTTGTTTAGGATAAAATGTTTCCAAGATAGTTGCACACCCTCACAAGGTAGTCACAAAATGTATGAATATGTGGGTTTACTATCAAAATATGTGTCCAAGATCATTTCGTGTATTCACCAATGATAGACAATCAAACTAACAAGGAAAAGTCTAGGATTCAACATGCACACTTTAAAGTAAAATATCACCTCACAAGGCACTTCAAAAACAATAATTTAGCAAAGTCCCACAAGACCAAAAGATTACATGTGATGTTCATTACAAGGCTCACATAAAAATGCATATTCAAAAGGTGAACAACACTAATTTCTTATTGCAACACAAACCCTAAATACATTTATCATCATGAGTACTACCCAAGACATCGATATTGTACACAATCAAACCTTGAACTTTATAGATGAAAACTCAAACATTTCAAAGACTTCCAAACTCATGGGGCGAATTAGTATGGAAGAAAAAAATAAGATAAACTGTAATTATCAGAATAAAAACCAAAAAACTAAAATACTACAAATATCTATAATTTAAAATAATAATACACAATAAAAAATAGGAACTTTGGAACAAGTGCTCTCACCCCACAAAATTAAAATATGTCCTCAATGTGGAACAAAATAAGTACAAGATGAGAGATATAAAAGTCCCCCTAACTAGCTATAACTGTGGAGTTGTTTGATATGAAGTCTCGGAGGAGATAACGTCATCTTGGGCATTAGTGTGGCAAGATAAGAGCAGGAGGTAGCATAATAGGCTCAATCGAGGAATCAATGCCCCCACACAATTGAATGAATGGTTGAGTCTGAACAGATCCCACTCATATCAACTGCAAAAGTCTCCACAAAAGATCTGTCCATCATATCCAGCACTATCGTTTACTCCAAACCTTCAGCTCCGTCAGAGTCTCAACTGTCTCACAGTCATCCTCCCATAAGAACTCCTTCTCATTATACTCTTAGTTGAATCAACATTAGCATTATCTTCGACTCCATCCCCATCAAAAATATCATCAGCAATGTCACCACCCATACTTTTGTGCTCAGCCATAGTACTATGAACCTCATCACTCACAAAAAGGTAGGCCCAAAATAAAATGCATAGTGCAAGAGAACCTTTCCCCAAAGTATAGAAATGTCTTTGGACTTCATCTCGTCTACATTAACATGAAGAGAGATAATCTCAGCATACATGGAAGTCAACTCATTTTAACTACGATCCATCTTCGCTATGGCCTCTATCCTAACTTTAAGATTATCTAACCTCTCACCATGTGACACTAGAGTTCCTCAAACTTAGTCATCCTTTCTCTTAGGGGACCCAAAGTAGCCTCAATAGAATTCTCAATCAACACGAGCATCTCACTCTATACCGTTGCCGCCCTTACATCCATAGACTGAGAAAGGTTGCCCATTTGGTATATCATGGCGTGTGTCAATGTGGGTCGGGCAATAAGGGCAGGTACAACCACAGTAGAAGTCGATGTCATTGAAGAATGTTAGGGGTACATGACTGCTCCACCAAAGAAGCAGACTAAGTGGCCTTGGCATCAAGACCTCTTGGGTCTACAATAGGAGTGGTGTCTAGTAGATGTGGATTCCTTTCAGCTGCATCATCCTTTAGGTAATCCACCTAAATCCTTCGGATGTCGCTAGAGGAGGCTAGAGTGATCTTAACATCACTCTTCTCTGGGAAAGGAACTCCCGTAGTCTCACATAACTATATGATCAAGACCAGGAAAAAGAGAGTAATTTGCTCCTTATGAGCACATATTAGTATCCCATTTGCCATACTAGACCCAACATTGATCTTCTCTAGGTCAATAATTCTACCCATAAACACTACCATCGGGTGACAAAGAATAAATTTATTTTGGAATGACATGATGGTACTACTGATAAATTTATTTTGGAATGACATGATGGTACTAATCAAATAGCTCAGTGATAGAAATCCCTTTTTTCCTTTTCTAAGAGAGAGGAGGCGGAGACTATCTGTTAGACTCAATGTCGAAGGTTAAACTATTTTTCCTTTAGTTCTAGAAATTTCATGTAAGTGATAATCATTCAAACATAGATTTAGTAAAAGATTGTTGAAATCAAACTCTAAATATACACAATTTACAACTAGGTTCTGAGGCTCTCCTTCTGGGGAGGAGATTTGCAAAATAGGTTGGGCAAGCTTAGGTGAGGTCACCGAAGTTGATTGACCATATTTCAGATTACCTGAGCATGAAGGATGGAGTCATCTCCAACTCGCTGATATACCAAATTGGTTTAGGTAGACTAAGACAAGTCCACCAAATATGACAAAGCAAAAAATAAAAGGAACATGCATAAAGAGTGATGTCCAGTCCCACTAAGTGATACACTGAGTGGGTTTCAACGAGCTAAGACAAGCCTCCCAAATGGAATTGTACTGAGGTCACATATTCAAGTATAGAGTGTGGTGTAGAACTTATTAGGTGATTTACCAAATAACCTTGGCGAGTTAATGCAAGGCTATCAAATAGGTAATTTTCAGCCCAGTTCCTATTTTCACAATGTCAACATCAACAAGCAACAATACCCAATACCTTATTATTTTTACAGTCTATTCACTTGCTTTTCTACCTATGGGTACTCATATATCCCCAAAATTTAACAAAGTATTGCCCAAATTGACGATTTTCCATTAAGTAAGTCGCCACTCTATATATCAATAGGCAAATGCAAGTCTTTGGGGCAGCATAGAGATAATCAAACATCACCCATAAACACTTAAGGAAAGAAACAACAGTTAAGGAAATAACTTCAAGTTTTAAGTTTCACAATAAGTTTTACAAAGTTCAAGCACAAAATCAATTATCCTAATTCATGGGCATAGTTCAGTATGATGCATTTAGCACTGCCAACACAAATTAGATAGAAATATATCAACATTAAAACCAAGCCAATATCAAAACACCAAGGTTAAGTACAAATGGAATGATTGATGTCACGACCTAAGGTAGCCCATAGGCGTAACATGACGTATAAGACCACTAAAGGCCCCATACGAGCCACTTAGCTTTCCTCATACAGGAAATAGAACAAAAGAGTTATAAAGGAGCATTTCAAGTCCAAACCATTTTATAAAAGTATAGTGGATGTCTAAAACGTTAGTCTCAAAGCCATCAAGTACATAAGAATGATTTGGGGCGAAGCTCATACATCATGTTCAAAAACTGAAAGTAAGGATAGACTAACAACAATAAATGCCCATCCTTAAAGTATGAGGACTCACCAAAGCTCTAAATCTCCTTAGCAAACTCTAGCCATGAAACTAGGAACCTTGACTGTAGAACCCTACATTTTGGGAAATACAAGCAAAAGTATGTGTTATTACAAAATATGTACCATGTATGATAGCCATTCATAAAAGATATGAAAACATGTTTAAAAGAAGATACCTTAGATGCAATGTCCAAGATAAACATGTGATAAGAGTTAGAAAACATGAGTGTATAAAACATTTTCAATGCACATAATCATCATCGTAAACATGCATAAGATATTTTCTTGAAGTAACTTTAATTCATCATAACTTGCTTGTGGGAAGTAGCCTTAACCAACATTTAAGACCATGTGAGCTATTAACATGGAATTCGGTGTCTCCTACGCTGATAATAGTTGTCCTACTTGCCACGATAAGGACCGTGAACTTATAGCTTATGTGGATCCCCTGGCTAATGTCTATCTAGAAAATCTTATGTTGGCAAATACTTTATTGGACATGGGTAATCATTACTTGCCCACTTGGTTATAAGCTTAACTTCAAAGGAATAGTTCCTAGTCATAGTTCATCTTAGCTCTTAAAGGAACATGGGTAATCACCTATTCTCCTTACATCATGTGACAGGGTAATCACCTCTTGTCATTCATTTAGAGAACATGAATAATCGTCTCTTGCCTTATCATTAGAATAACTCATTAAGATTGGTTCGTTTTAGGTGAGAAAACCGTTCAACCCTAAGAACCCAAACTTGTGATAAAACCACATAGTATTAGGATAAAATAATTAGGAAAAGATCCAAAAGTTCTTAAAAGCAACAATTGCCGACCCATATGACAACTAGACCAACGGTCCGTTGGTAAGACCGATGGATAGATTGGTTAGGGCATCTTTTGGATCACAGATAGGTTCTGAGGCCATGATCAACGGGCTCCCATCCATAGACCATCGATCCAATGATAATCTTTTGGTCCTGGTCATGGATCTTAACTTCAGATTGAACGACATATCGTCCTGGTGAACCATTGAGGATTAATTGGAACTTGACATTTCTGGAAAGACTTAATTGGCCAACCACAGGCCTACCTATGGTCCGTGTGTCAAATGATGGATCATTGATGGCGTCTATCAGTCTGGCACCTGATTTCTTAAAAATTGAAATTTTTATCCTCTCTCAAATTTGAAGTGTTACATTATCTCCTCTTTGGGAGCATTCGTCCTCTAATGAGATTCAAGACATCAAAAGGAAGGTAAGAACTCAAACCTAACATCCCAACATGCATGCACATATTCGAGGAGGAAACATCAACTCCAAGCTAATGCATGTTCAAACGATCATGTCATGATGTCTATACAACTGCTACTCAAATGCACATAAACATGTAGAAATCAATCAAGTTGACTAATTTCTCAAAACTTAAGCTTTTTCATGAATATGCATAAATGAAGAAATCATGGGAATATCTAAGAAACATGACACCAAAAGAGTAAATCATGAGGAACATCAATACGTCAAGCTAGTGTAGGGGTAGAAGGAAAGAGATGAGGATATCGGGACATCATCTCCGCCTCAACCTCCCAAGTAGAACCCTCAACTAATTGATTCCTCCACAAAACTTTTACGGAAGAAACTTTTTTATTTCTAAACTTCTTGACTTGCTTGTCTAAGATCTCAACCAGAACATCATCATAAGAAATATTCTCATCAAATCCCAAACCTTTTAAGGGAACTATAGATGTCGGTCTAAGATCACGAGAAAATTTCTTCAACATGTAGACATGGAGACATGAAAAACTTGATGCACAGATGCTAATTCATTAGGCAATTAACTCTCATAAACAACCTTACCAATATGCCTCAAAATCTGATATGGGCCTACATAACAGGGACTAAGTCCCTTTATTACCAAACCTCATTACACCTTTAAGGGTGAGGTTTTTAAATAGACCCAATTATTAATATCAAACTCAAGATCTCTTTTTCTAACATCAGCGTATGACTTTTGGCAACTTTGAGCCATTTTCAACCTTTCTCTAATAAATCAAACTTTTTCAATAGCCTCATGTACCAACTCGGGACCTATTTGGGCAAACCCACCTCAAACAAACTTATAGGAGATCTACATCTCCTACAATACAAGGCCTCAAATCGAGCCATACCAATACTTGAGTGATAACTATTGTTATATGCAAACTCAATCAAAGGCAAATGATCATCCCAATTTCCCTTGAAATCTATCACACATGCTCTCAAAATATCTTCCAAAGTTTGGATAGTACGCACCGCTTGCCCATCATTTTGGGGATGAAAGGCCATACTAAGTTTAACATAAGTACCAAGACCTTTTTGAAAAGATCTCCAAAACAGAAAAGTGAATTGGGTACCACAATCGGAGATAATGGATAAAGGTACTCCATGCAACTTTATCATTTCCCTGAAGTTCAACTTAACATAATCCTCCGCCGAATAAGAAACCTTGACGGGAATGAAATGAGCAGATTTTTTCATTCGATCTACTATAACCCAAATTGAGTCATGTTGTCACCGGGTGCGAGGTAAGTGAACGACGATTTTTGTGTTCAAATCTTCCCACTTCTAAGTAGGAATACTAATTTCTTGGGAAAAACCTCCCAATTTTTGATGTTCAACTTTCAATTGTTTACAATTGGGACACTTAGCTACAAATTCCACAATATCCCTCTTTATCCCATTCCACCCATAGATTTCCTGCAAATCAGGGTACATCTTGGTGCCTCCCGGGTGAATGCAATATCGGGAACTATGGGCTTCTGATAAAATCTATGCTCTCAAGCCTTCAACATTAGGAACATACAAATGACCTTGATATCTAAGTACTCCATCTCCCCTTTGGGAGAAAGCCTCTACAAACTTTTTAAGCAGCGCTTCCTTTAATTTGGTCAAAGTTGGATCAAGACCTTGCTTGGCTTTTATATCCACCACAAAAGATGATTCAAAACCATTGTGAACCATAACACCACCCTTGGTAGAGTTCACTAACTGAAAACCAAACATGGAAAATCTATGAAAATCTCAGATTAACTCCTTTTTATCATCCTCTATATGGGCAAAACTTCCCATAGATAGTCGACTAAGAGCATCCGCCACCACTTTCGCCTTTCGGGAAAAATAGTGAACACTAATATCATAATCCTTCAATAACTCAAGACACGTTCTTTGGTGAAGATTTAGTTCCTTTTGATTAAACACATACTGTAAACTCTTATGGTCTGTAAAGACATCTATGTGAACACCATACGAAAAGTGGCTCCAAATCTTTAAGGCAAAAATGACCACCGTAAGTTCAAGGTCATGGGTAGGATAATTCTTCCCATGAATCTTAAGTTGTCTTGACGCATAGGCAATAACTTTCAGATTTTACATAAGCACACATCCTAGCGCAATTCTTGAGGCATCACAATAAACAACAAAACCATCAGTCCCATTTGGTAAAGGCAACACCGGAGCGTAAGTAAGTCTATCCTTTTATTCCTGAAAACTCTTTTCACATGCTTCAAACCATATTAACTTAGCCCTCTTTTGAGTCAATGTTATCAATGGAGAGGCAATCGATGAAAATCCCTCAACAAACTTTCTGTAGTAACAAGCAAAACCTAAGAATCTTTTAATATCTGATAGGGATAGAGGTCTAGGCCAACTCTTAACTGCATCCGTCTTCTTAAGATCTACCTTAATACCTTTAATTGAAATAATAAGACCATGAAAAGCCATATACCTTAACCAAAATTCACATTTGCTAAACTTCACAAAGAGTTGTTGGCCGTTGAGGACCTGTAACACAATCCTCAAATGGTTGATATGATTATCCTAACTTCTCTGATAGATCAACATATCATCAATGAATAGAATAAAAAACATGTTAAGGTATTGTTCAACACCCATTTATCAAATCCATAAATGCCGCTGGAGCATTAGTCAACCCGAATGACATTACCCGAAACTCATAATGACTATACAGAGTTCAAAAAGCCGTATTCAGAATGTCATTTTCTTTCACCCTCCATTGGTGATAACTTGACCGAAGGTCAATCTTGGAAAAGTAACTTGCTACTTGAAGTTGGTCAAACAAATCATCTACCCTTGGGAGATGATACTTATTCTTAATAGTAACCTTGATCAACTGTTGATAGTCAATACACCTACGAAGTGAATCATCATTGTTTCTAACAAACAAGATTAGAGCATCCCATGGAGAGATACTCGATCAGATGAAACCCTTATCCAATAAATCTTTCAATTACTCATTTAATTCAATAAATTCTACCAGAGCCATTTGGTAAGGAGGAATAGATATAGGTTGC
This sequence comes from Solanum bulbocastanum, assembly GCA_037074985.1. NCBI lineage: Eukaryota > Viridiplantae > Streptophyta > Magnoliopsida > Solanales > Solanaceae > Solanum > Solanum bulbocastanum. The sequence continues at coordinate 14,810,333 of CM073602.1, read as the reverse complement.
ATGTCTTGGAGAAGGTAAATAATGACATCTATTTCCCTTTCGGGAGGAATACCGGGTAAATCATCTGGGAATACTTCCAGAAACTCATTACCCATGAGGAGCAACTCAAGAGTAGGGGTTTTAGAATCTACATCCCTTATACTAATTAGATGGTAAATGCAACCCGTAGAAATCATCTTTCTAGCTTTAAGACCAGACAACTAAACCTTAGGCATAAAATTCCACCTTTCCACTCTAGGACAGTCTCATCTGGAAACTTAAAACTTGACTACATGATTTCTACATTCAATAGAAGCATAACATGAGTGCAACCAATCCATATGAAGGATAATATAAAAATTTAACATATCAAGCTCTACCAGGTCAACAAGAGTAAATCTATAGGACAAGGAGACGAGACAGTTTTTGTAGACCCTCTTAACCACAATAGAGTTACCAATATGAGTAGAGACAGGAAAGGAATCTAGCAACACATCTCAAAGAATGTCAAACCTCATAGCCATATATGGAGTCACAAAAGATAATGTAGCACCGGGGTCAAGTATGGTATAAACATCAAGTTGGAAGACTTTCAGCATACCAGTAACCACATTTGGAGAACCCTCTTGGTCACTACGATTCTGAAGTGCATAGAATATGTTTTTCTTGGAAGCATTTGGACCTGAATCACTTGGACCAGATAAAGGATTAGATGGAGCCTTTCTGGAATTATCTGTTTTATTCTTTGCAACTGAAGGACAATCTCTTATCTTGTTGTCGATCATACCACAACCAAAACAAGAATTGCAACACGCTAGACATTTACCCTCTACCACTTTCTTCTTGATGCATAGGGTTAGACACCCTCTCTTTGCTAAACATAGAAGGAGCATTGGTGGAACCTTAACCGGAAACCCTTTGTCAAAACTTAGAATAACCATGTCCATAGGACCTTAAATGATAGAAGTTACCATCACCAATCTTAGCCCTCTTTGCCTCCCTAGAATTTTCCTTAAGTTTCTCCTCTTCCATTTGTTTAGCGTGAACCATGAGACGAGAGATATCCATATCATTAACAAGAATGGTGGTACGACATTCCTTAACCACCATTCTGGACACACACAAAACAAACTTACTCATCCTTGCCCTAGGATCAACAATCATAGTAGGAGTATATAGAGACAATTGTGTGAACTTCAAAGCATATTCCTTCACACTCATACTTTATTGATGAAGGTTGATGAACTCAACAACCTTTTTCTCCCTCATTTCAAGGGGAAAGAACCTATCAAGAAAAGCAACCGTAAACTTTTCCCAATTAAGGGGACCCGTATTTTCCAACCTCCCCTCTTTCTATTGGTTATTCCATATTTTAAGAACACCCTTAAGTTGATAAAGCGAACAACCCTGCCTTTTCCACCGGCGTCACTCCCGTGATCATCAACACCTTGTAAACCTCATCAATGAACTCTTAAGGATCTTCCTCAACCTTATAACCATGAAACTCTGGGGGATATATTCTAGTGAAGTCCCTCACTCTAGGTGCCGCCGTAAGCACATTTGGGTTCACGGGAACCGCAACCTCCCTATTGGCTTGGGCCGTCATGGCTTGGACCAACACTTGAAAAGTAGTCCTAATCTCCGTATTATCACTTGCTAGACCAAAGCATCTAACAGAACTTTAAGAGCTTGAGGAGGAGCTTCATGTTCCACATTCTCCCTCATATTCCTTACGGCATAAGCTCTTCGAGTAGCCATATCATGTAAAGCATCAAGTAATGATTAGGAGAGATACCTTATAGAGTTAAAGTCTATCGCACAACTTTAGAGTAATGAAAGAAGTGGAGTTTTCTAAACATCTTGTAGCTTCTCATTCAAAAGTGTGGCGCTCTTCACACTCATGGAAAAGACTCTACTAGGTGTGACTTTTAAGACATCTTAGGACAATTCTAAACCTTGTGCTTTGATTACTATGTTTGTCATTTCCAAAGGTAGCCCCTAGGCGTAACATGGCGTATAATACCTCAAAAGGCCCCATACCAGCCAGTTAGCTTCATCATACAAGAAATAGAATAAAAGAGTTAAAGAGGAGCATTTCAAGTCCAAACCATTTTATAAAATTAAAGTAGAAGTCTAAAACATTAGTCTCAAAGCCATCTAGTACATAACAATGAATTGGGGCGAAGACTGAAAACAATAAATGTCCGTCCTCAAAGCATGAGGGCTTACCAAAGCTCAAAGTCTCCTATACGAACTCTTGCAACCAAACTGGGAAACATGACTGTCATACCCTACATTTGGAGAAATGTAGGCAAGATTATGTGTTAGTAAAAAACAGTACTACGCATGATAGGCATGCATAGAATATATGAAAACATCATTAAAGGGAGATAACTTTATAAGATTCAATGTCCAAGCTAAACATGTGATAAGAGTTAGAAAGCATGAGTCATAAAACATGGTTAATACACATAATCATCATCTTAAACATGCATTAGATACTCTCTTGAAGTAACTTTACCTCATCATAACTTGCTTGTGGGAAGTAGCCATAACTGACATATAAGACCATGTGAGATATTAACATGAAATCCGATGACTCCTACACCGGAAAGAGTTGTCCAACTTTCAACAATAAGGACCATGAACTTCTAGCTGATGTGGATTCACTAGCTAATGTCTATCTAGACATTTCTATGTTGGCACATACTTTATGGGTTATGTGTAATCACCATTTGCCCACTCACTTCTAAGCTTAACTTTCACAGAATAGGTCTTATTCATAGTTCATCTTAGCTCTTAAAGGAAAATGGGCAATTGCCTCTTGTCCTTACATCATTTCACATGGGTAATCACCTCATGTCTTTAAATTAGAGATCATGGTTAATCGCCTCTTGCCTTATCATTGGAATAGCTCGTTAACATTGGTTCATTTGAGGTGAGAAAGCCTTTAAACTATAAGAACCCTTATTATGTGAGAAAAGCTTTCACAATTCATGCTTACATGTGTATATAAGAAATTCTGTCAACAACGCAACAATAGCAACATCATTGATACTTCACTCTCAAGGCATCCTTAAAACATTTACAGAATTTTAATGAGAACATGCTTGATGTCATAAACTTCTCTTTCATAATCAAAAACACACATTTTATATAATATAACTTGGAAAACACGAGGATTACATGGTTTCATGAAGGATCATCATAAAAACATGAGATTAAATCAATGCATGCATAAGACATCATATATACATCAATTAAATCAATAATCAAAGGAACCCATGACATAGAAGAAAACCCTAACTCAATTGGGGAATTCTAACTTTGAGAATTGGAGAAGTTGGGAATTACATGGATAGAATGCTTCCATGGATGAAAACCATCATACCTTAATGCCAATTGCTTAACTTCAATGGAAGAATTGGAGACTTGACTAGATACTGTCCTAACCCAAGGGTACCCCCTAGACGTAACATGGCACATAGGACCTGAAAGGAATCATGTAAGCCACTTATCATATCATAACATGAGTAAATAACAATAAAGAGTAAAATGCATTTCAAGTCTTAAAAGGTTTCATAAAAGAATAGTGGAAGTCTAGACTTGTTTCTATTAGCCATCTATTAAAATTGAAGTATCAAATAGGGTCACAGCCCTTACAACATGGTTTTCAAATGTAAGTACAAGGAAAGAAACTAGAAAATCATCGTCCGTCCTCGAACCATGAGGACTCACCAAAAGCAAAGAGAATAGTTGATCCAAGCTTTGACCAAGAAGGAGATCACCTCAAAAATCGGACCCTACACTTATGAAAAAATATAGAAAATATGGGTTAGTACAAAAGCACACTAAGTATGATAGTCATGCATAGAAACCTTGAAATCATGCTAAAAAGGGACATTTAGTTGAATGTATGCAATTTTCTAAGTTAAAGCATCATTTGGAAAATAATGGAGAAACATAAACCATATGCATAATCAACTCATAAATCATCATTTCATAAGAATAACATATCATAAATACCCTTAAAGCTTAATTACTTGTGCAATGCATGAATAAGATCCCATAATCCCACCCATACTAAGTACTGCTTCTTGAGTAACTATAGTTCATAATTCAACTCTCTTGGTCACACTATCATAATAGGGAATAAGCCTTAATTGACATATACCATGTGAGCTTATCATGGAATCCGGTGTCTACCCCACATTGAAAAGGGGTTTTCCTACTTGCCTAAGGTAGAACCAAACTCTTAGCTTAGGTAAATCTACTAGCTAAAGACCTATAAGGGCACATAGTTATGGGATAGGGATATTGCTTCTAGAAACCTAGACTCAACTAAGGTTTCCATCTCATGAGATACATACTTTGGGAACCGGGACTCAACTGTGGTAAAAGGAACTCATTTGGAAAGCCGGGCTCAACTAATGTAAAAGCTTTCATAGGAAGCCGGACTTAAACTATTGTATAAGCTTCCATCTCATATTCATATCCACTTGGTGCTAAGCATTACTTCCCATATATTATCTATTAAGTCTTTACTTAAGTTCATATTCATGGAAGAATGTCTTGACACTCAATCCAACATAATTCATACTATAGCTCATAAATTCAATATGTGAGAATAGCCTTTCAACCTTAGAATCATCATATTGTGAGAAAACCCTTCACATCAGATCATATTCATACATAGGTGTGTAGATGAGAGTAACTTATCAATCAACACACACAAGATCATAATCATACTCACTTTACTGTCAAAGTGTTCTCATATCATATACAACCCTCATAATCATGCATAATTCTCATACATTTCCCTTCAAGGACACTAGATAATAATTCATCAACACATCTAGAATTACTACATTAGACATGGATGATAAAATAATTCAAGTAGTTCAAGTACTACATGCATAATTTAATCATATTCTACTTGCATCAATCAATACCCACACTTTAAGATCCAAATTGAGAAAATAGGGGAATTCATGGATTATTGGGGAATTCATCTTAAAAACAGTAAGTAATAATAAATTTGATCATAATATAAAGCAATTAAATCATTAGAATCATTTTTGAAGTGAAACCATGACTTGGAGTAAATCCCTAGTTTTTTGGGGGAATTACAAGTTTTGAAATTGAGTTTGGAGGGACTCCATGGATGAAAATTATCCATAGATGAAGGAATACCATACCTTGATATAGATTTACCATGAATTTGAGGAGAAAAGATGGATCCTTCAACCCTAGCTTCACCTTTCTTATTCATCTTCCTTGGAATTCTAGAGAGACTATTTAGGAGAGGGTGTTGTTTTTGATTTGGGGATTTAGAAATTATGATTTAGATGAGTTAGTTTGGTGACTTAAAAAACTTATATAGGTGTCCTAATAATGTATAAAATGACGTTGCCTAACTTCACTTAAAATAGGAAATTCCCCTGATGCCCCTAAGAGAAACTGCCTTTTGGCAATTACAGGCATGACTTATGACCCACGACCCATTGTGGTTGGGCGTGGTTTCTGGTCTGGGTCTAGTTTCTAGGGGCTTGACCCATGACCCCTACCCACAGGGTGTGGGTGGACCTACGGGGAATGGTTTTCCCTCGTGGGTCACTGCCCAGGTCACTTTTTGAGGCTTTTCCTCAAGGAGGCATGGTTTGTCCTTGGGTTTTAAACCTTGACGCTATGACATGAAAACATGAATTTTTAGGTACGAGGAGGTACTTTCATGTCACGACCCAAGGGTACACCCTAGGTGTAACATGACATATTTGGCCCCCAAGGGGTCTCATACAAAACCTTAGCATATCATAATATAGATAATAGAAAAGTACGGAAATTATAAAATTTTTTATCCGTACAATCGAAAACTTTTCATAAAGCAAGCGGAAGTCTTTACTACACTTTTGTCTCAAATCATCTAATATATCAATTGAATAAAACTTTTGGGATGTAGCCCATATAAAAGTCTAAAGCATGAAATAAAGAACATAAAGGAAAAATAGCGGGTTTGTCCTCGAAGCTATGAGAACTCACCAAATCTTCAACTCCTTTGCTCCTTATAACTTATCTTCAAGATTGGAACTCAACTCTCCAAACCCTACATTGGATTAGAATGTAGGCAAAGTATGCATTAGTACAAAATGTACGAAATATGTTAGCTAGCACAACAACATAAAAGCATCACAAAATGGTTAGTAAACATAAGACATAAGCATTATATAGTCATAGGTCAATGATAAGACATAATTAACGAGCATAAGAGATACATCATGTTCATGGCATGGTCTTTACTTAGACCTTCATATTAACATTCTTCAACCGTTAGTCCTACATACTATAAGATAACTACATCTCAAGCCACCTCAAAGCATACTTGTGCAATGCATGAATGTCATCCCATAATACCATCCAAGCTAAGTATCCCTCTTTGGTCATTCTTGGGCATAGTCGACATTCATAATCAAGACTTAAGTTTTCATAAGTAGCTTCAAGTTATACTTATGCAATGAATGAATAGCATCCCATAATACCATTCACACTATGTACCACTTTTGGCTAATATACTAGTCGTCTTACGATCTCATCCTTTAGCTTAACTCTCATGACCAAGGGAATATCTCACCTTTAGTCAAAACTAACAAGGAAGTCAACTCCAGAACAATCCTATCTAAACATACATCATACAAGAGAACACTTTCTTGAATAAACTTAACCCACACTTGTGCAATGCATGAATATCATCCCATAATACTATTCATGCTAAGTACTACCTTAAGGTCCTCATACTAATACTTCTCGAGTTGGAACCTAGTTCCTCTCTTCAAACCTTAGAACACTATGAGGTACTTCCTTAAGCACATCTTAGTTCATTATTAGGTTGAACCCTATGAGACATTTCTTTAAGCATGTTTAAGTGCATTATTAACATGGACCCTATGAGATACTACCTTAAGCATGTCTAAGTCCATTTATACTCTTGAACACTATGTGGTACTTCTTTAAGTAAGTCTTCGTTCATCTATGCTTTTGAACACTATGAGATGCTTCTTCAAACATGTCTTAGTTCATTAGATATGGAGATTGCTACTAGAGATGTTAACTAAACTATGTGAAGACTTCCATCTCATGAGACCTAACTTTGGGAAAACCCACACTCTACTATGTAAGAGTTCCCCCTTTAACTTAGATAGTCCTCACATCAACTATGTATGGTCCTCCATTTAGCTTAGAGCCCGAAGCCTATATGGTGTGACACTCTATCTATTTGTCAATATCCACTTGAGGCCAAGGATATACCCCAAGATTCACTATTAATCCTTGGTTAACATTCATGTCTCATGGAAGGATGTCCTTGAAAACCAATCCATGTTCAAGTGATCTCATCACTTTATACATTCAAGCATTCATAAGGCAAGTTAGCTGAGTATATGTCTTTCACCAAAATTCTACCTACTAGACTTTTATTCTCATGTAGACTTTACTTTGTAAGCCTTAACATACATAATTTATCACATTGTCTTTACTCTCAAAACCCTAGTGATCAACATTTATGACTACAAGCCTTACACTCAAAGCTATACAATCATCATGCATATCTAAATTACAAGACATTCTAGTCATCTGCTTCTTGTTTAAGCCATTCTAACCATAATTCATCATTAAGATTTAATTCACAAGCTTTACCAATCATGGTCAATCACATATACTTTCTTCTAGGTCGATTCCTGTCTAATTGCTTTTAATCTTCAACAATTGCTATTCAATTATACAATTCTGGAGGATTAATTAAAAATCATCAATTTCCCTCTACAAGGCTTAGACCCACATATTTTGATTTTATCAATTTAGACTTAGGGTTAGCCATGGACACATAATATCATCAATATATCTCAATTAAATGCTAAAACATTCATAAATAAGTATTATCCAACCAACTAGAATCATACCCAACTAAACCCATACATTGGAAGAGACCGTAGCTTAAATTGCAGTTCTTCTTCACAAATTTTGAGGAAATCTAGGGGGCTCTATCGGTGGAAGATCTCATAGAATAAGAATCTAACATACCTTAATTCTAAGCCTGAACACAAGCTTGCATCAACGGTGTATTGTTCTGACCTAAGCTTCAAGCTCTATCTTCTTCTTCAAGTCTTGAGTTTTCTAGAGAGAGAAATATTTGAGAGGAGAATATTTTTGGAGTTTTGATTTGGGTCTTTTGAAATAGTGACTTAGTTGAGTACTTAAAATCTTAAAATATCTTATATAGGGGTTTTAAGACTAGGCACCCAATAACTCTGTGGTTTGGAATTTCCTAAAAACTCCTTCACTTGGCAGCCTACTGCCCATGCTTCACGAGAGGCACCACAAGTCGTGGTCCTCACCACTGACCGTGGTCTTGCTCATCGTCTTTGACCAGTAGCTCAGATTTTGAGCCTTGGTCTCCACAAACCTAATGCATGACCACGAGCCTTCCCATGAGCCATGGTCATGACCACTGGCCATGAAGTGGCTCACTGTCCTTAGGCAGTAGCTACGCCTCAAGGCCTTGCCTCACACAAGTCTAAGGGGACTTCAAAAGACCCCACAAGAAATGTGTTCAAAACCACTAGTGGTGAAGGTGGTCGTGAAATTGAGGCAACACCTTGCCTAATTTGGGGCTGCCTTGGCCTTTGGCTTAGGTTTTTCCTCTTTGTGACCCTTAACCAAACCTTAGATGGTCTTCTAAACTACGGGGTGTAACACGTGTCTTTATTTTTAAACCCTAAACCACTCATTCTAAAGTACGGGAAGTCTCATCTACAACTCTAACCCTCACACATCATACTATAGAATTCTAGCTTGAGGCTCTAGTTTGGTGTACTAGTTTCTGGGGTATTACAATATCTTCCCCTTGGGAACATTCATCCTCGAATGACATTTATAAACACTTCTTAAGGGAAATCACTCTAGACTAGCAGCCCATAATGCATGCAACACATCTAAATGCATACAACAAGAAAAGAAAACTTCCATTCCAAACTAAACATACTCAATGCACCACAAGGAAGTAGGAACTACGTCTAACAACCCATTTATGCATGAAATTATCATACTAGTTATGTTCAAGGAGGAACTACCATCTCCTAGATATAACATGCTCAACATACTCACTTGGAGCTCATATGCAATTTTACTCTAAAAAACATTCATTTAAGGAGGAATATTTCAATTCCAAACTAAAGCATTCTCATGTATTTATCTCATCAAGTGAAATAGGCAACTGATACTGTAACGCCTCGTATTTCTAATGACCTAAGCTAGAGCCTAACATGTAGTCTAGTAGCCTAATGAAGTATAAACATATGGTTAAGGGAAGGTCCATGAGGAGAACCCAATATAACCCCCCCCCCCCAAGGGTCCACGAGGAGAACCCAAGGAAAGGTCCAAAAAAGCTGTCCAAGACAGCTCCATCCACAAAGGGAGGACAACGAGGCATGGAATGATGCACTTCCCATTGATGCGTGTCGTGAGGCCAGTCCTAGCTTCCTCATGAGGTCCCCTAAAATACCATGTCCCAGCCCCATTCCACAGACGTGCAGTACGGTCTGTGGACCAACTCATGTTATGTGGAACGGTCTCGTGAGTTGAGACTTAGTCTTCTCACCAAGACCCTCATCCTCCCCTATCTGACCCAAACCACGAGTGACCAGCGTGGTCCAGGGTTCAAACCATGCCCCATGAATGGGGACTCGTGAATGGGGCTTGGGCTTACTGCCTAGGTTCGGCCTAGGTAGGGGTGGTTTGGTAATTCAATAACTAATTAAGATAGCGTAGGGGATAGTTAAATTTAGTTATTTTAAGTGTATCAAAGTATTTTTTGGTACTAAAAAAGTCTCCTAACTCTCATAACTCACAACTCAAAATCAAACCCACTTCTTTCTCAAAATATTCTCTCTCAAAACTCCATTGAAGAACACTAAGAATTTGAAGGTTAGGGCTCAAGAATCAATCTTCTCAACTCCAATTCATGGGCATAGCTTCAATTAAGGTATCAGAACCCTGATTCATGGAACATATTTCTCCATGAAGCCCTTAAACTCTTGGTTTCAAAATTGATACATTGTTAAAAAACTAAGGTTTCTATTCCAACCATGGGTTCTTTCTAAAAATGATATTATAATGTTAATTGCATTATATTATGGATGATTTGATGTTTAATGGTGATTTTCATTGTAAAATTCCCCTTGAACCCATGAACACCCCCAAGACCCTAATTTCAAGTATTGTGATGGGTGTATTGATACAAGATGATTACTATGAATTGTTTCTATGTGAAGTTAGTTATTGAATCTTGTTTGTTCATGCCTATTGTAGTATCTTTAGGTGTAATTGTGAGACATGATTAATGACCTTGAAGGGGGGGTGGGGTATATTGCTAGGGTTTGCATATATTGATGAATGTTGTGTATAACCTATTGATTCACTTTGAAAGTAAATCTCCTATGACTAATGTGTAAAGTATGGTATTGTTGAAAGTATAGATCTTCTCTTACCCTTACACTTAATGAAGCATGAATAGTCTAGGATGATGATGATGTATTGTGTTGATTGAAAGTCTATTTCTCATGAAAACACTATGAATGTAATGCGAAAGTCCTACTCACACACTAATGTTGATTATAAGGTTGAAAGTACATTCTCACCTTTAGTGAAGCTATTCTGATGGATTGTATTGAATGAGGGATACAACATTCCTTCACACACGTAAATGCAATTCAAGACTTAATGATGTTTAAATTGGGAATTAATTCTTAGCACCGAGTGGATATGGACAATGAGGTAAAGGCCCTCTTTCCAATGCAATAGCGAGGGTCATCCAAAGTGGTCTCATGAAATGGAAGCCCCTTCGGCAATGCAATAGGGCGGGTTTCTAGAAGCAATCTCCCTATCCCATAACTATGTGCCAACATAGGATTTAGCTAGTGAATCCACCTAGATGCTATAAACTTAGTCCTACATTAGGCAAGGAGGACACCTTCTTCGGTGTGGGTTTACACGACACCGAATTCCATGTAGCTCACATGGTCTATGTCAATTATGCTATTATTCCCTAAATGAATGATAATTAATGAGACATCGACTATGCTCTGACCTCTTGGTGAGTTTACTTAGTAGGCGTGGGGGTATGGGACTTCACTCCCACATTGCACAAGTGGACTTTGTAGGATTTTATGGGATAGGTCCTTAGTATTGCAATGAGCTACGAATACATACATATATCTTGAATGGTTAGTTATTGTGAATAACTTTCCTTATATTCAAAGTAATGTTCATGATTATTTCCTTATTGGGGACTAATGATTATAATGAGGTTTGAAGATGATAAGCATGACCAAGGGAACTTCAAGGGGACACTTAGTAGGGTTCGTACTATGGGATGCCAACCATACATTGCACAATTTTTCCTTAGAGGTTGCTAAGGTGTTTATATTACCATGTAGTGAGTATAAATGTGATTATGGCTTGTGTTGTACATTGTAAATACATGTTGGTTTCTAAACTTGAAAAAGTCATAGTTTTCTAACAAAAAATGTCCTTTTCTCCTATATCGCTTCTCCATTAACGGCCTTAACCCAAAAGAAGTCCAAATTTGAGTGGATGGAGGCTTGTGAGAAAAGCTTCCAAGAATTGAATGATAGACTCACATCCACTCCGGTTTTGACCTTACCGGAGGGTACCGATGGTTTTGTTGTATATTGTGACGTGTCTCGAGTGGGTTTGGGATGTATTCTTATGCAACATGGTAAGGTGGTCACCTATGCTTCAAGGCAACTCAAGATTCATAAAAAGAATTATCCAACACATGATCTCGAACTAGCGATGGTGGTGTTTTCTTTGAAAATATGGAGACACTATCTCTATGGGTACATGTAGACGTGTTTATCGACCACAAGAGTCTTCAATATGTGTTTCGCAAAAAAGATTTGAAACTCCGACAAAGAAGATGGTTAGAACATTTGAAGGATTATGACATGAGTGTCCTTTATCATCCCGTTAAAGCCAATGTAGTGGCGGATGCCTTAATTTAAATGTCCATGGGTAGTGTGGCTCATGTAGAATATGAGAAGAAGGAATTGGTTCGTGATGTACATAGGTTGGCCCGTCTAGGTGTCTAACTTGTGGATTCCGCCAAGGGTGGATTCATGGTTCACCATAGCTTCGAATTATCCTTTGTTGTTGATGTAAAGTCTAAGAACCATCTTGATACTATTTTGTTGGAATTGAAAGAATCGGTTCTCAACAAGTCCATTGAGGTTTTCTCCCAAGGGGGAGATGGGGTTCTTAGGTACCAAGGAAGGTTGTGTGTTCCAGATGTTAATGATTTGAGGGAGAAAATTCTAAAAGAGGCACATGGTTCACGGTATTCTATTAATTCGGGAGCCACCAAGATGTAGCATGACCTCTGGAAAATCTATTGGTGGAATGGTATGAAGAAGGATATAGCGGGTTTTATGGCCAAATGTTCTAACTTTCAACAAGTCAAGACCAAGTACATGAAATTGGGAGGTTTGCTCCAAGATATGAATATTCCTACTTGGAAGTGGGAGGAGGTGAATATGGATTTTTTTTTGGGGTCGCCCTATACTTGAAGGCAACACGATTCTATTTGGGACATTATTGATAGGATGACTAAATTCGCCAATTTCATTCCCGTCAAGACTACTTTCTCGGTGTAATACTATGCTAAGTTATACATCAAGGAGGTAGTAAAGTTGCATGGAATTCCTTTGTCCATTATATCGGATAGATGTACCCAATTCACTTCACATTTTTGGAGGGAGTTTCAACAAGGACTCGGTACCAATATTAAAGTTAGTACTGCCTTCCATCCTCAAACAGATGGTCAAGAGGAACAGACCATTCAAAACTTAGAGAACATTTTAAGGGCGAGTGTGATTAATATCAAGGATAATTAGGATGATCATCTTCCTTTGATAGAATTTGCCTACAACTATAGTTAATGCTTTAGCATTGCCCTGGATCTGATTGAAATACTATATGGAAGAAGGTGTAGATCTCCGATTGGGTGGTTTGAGGTAGGTGAGTTTGATCTAATTGGTCTCGAACTAGTCTATGATGCCATTGAGAAAATTTGACTCATTAGGGAAGGTTGAAGACAGCCCAAAGTCGGCAAAAGTACTATGCCGATAATAGAAGAAAAGGTCTTGAATTTGAGGTTGGTAATTGGGTCTACTTGAAAATCTCACCTATGAAAGGGTGTGATGAGGTTTGGCAAGAAGGGGAAACTTAGTCCCCAGTATGTGGGGCCATACCAAATCTTGAAGCATATCAGAAAAGTTGCTTATGAAGTGGACTTACCAAATGAGTTTGCACCGATTCACCTGGTGTTTCATGTTTCCATGCACAAAAAGTGTATTGGTCATCCGGTTACTATCCTTACTTTAGAGGATTTAGGAGTGAATGCAAACCTTTCTTATAAAGAGGTCCCGGTTGAGATTTTGGACCAACAAGTGAGAAAGTTAAGAAATAAGAAAGTAGCTTCTGTTAAGATTCTATGGAGGAATCACTTAGTTGAGGGTGCTACATGGGAGGCCAAGGCCGATATGATGTCCCGTTACCTTCACCTTTTTCCTTCTACTCCTAGGTAAATAGTTCCCTTTAAGTTTAGTGTTTTAGTAGTCGTATGTGTTGTATGATTTTTCCATGATTTCCCTATGTTGTGCATGTTATTGTAAGGATTCATGTTTTAGCATATATTGAGTTTTCATGATATCTATGCTTTCTCATATTGAATTGCATTTTCGTATGATGATTGAATTTTTGACTTCATGAGAGATGAAATGATGAACATGCTTAATAATGTGTTGTTGAGATGACAAGTTGGCTCTATAATAGTGTGTTGATCTTACTTGAGTTGGAGAAGTTAGTTCCTCCCACGCTTCTGTAAATTGATAAGTTGTATGCCTATTGAGTTTGTAGAAGTAATTCCTACTTTCTTGTACTGCATTGACCATGTTGTGAAATGGAGTTGAAGTTTCCTCCTTTTGAGTATTGCATAAGGTGGATACTGCATTGTGAGTTTTGCTCATTTTTGATGTTTCATGCTTGATGGGCTGCTAATCTAGTGTTCCTAACTTAGTTTGGTGTCTTGGTCGACATTTGATGTAAGTCCCCATATTTCTAATGAACTAAGCTAGATCCTAATGTGTAGTCTAGTAGCCTAATGAAGTGTAAATGTAAGGTTAATGTCCTAATATAATTTTCCTAACGTAGTAATTGGGTTCTAGTGCCTAAACGTCAAGGCACGACTCCTTTAGCCCCCCCCCCCCCCAAAGTGTCCATGAGGAGGACCCAAGAGAAGGTCCAAAAAGCTGTCAAAGATAGTTTTATCAATGTAGGGAGGATGATGTGGCATGGAATGGGTGTCATGAGTCTAGCCTTAGCCTCCTCATGAGGTCCCCTAAAATACCATGTCCTAGCACCATTCCACGGATGTGTAGTATGGTCCGTGGACCAACTCCCGTTCGGTGGAAGGGTCTTATGAGTTGAGACTTAGTCTCCTAACCAAGACCCTGATCTTTCCTTATTTGACCCAATCTACGAGAGACCAGCATGGTCCGTGGCTCAAGCCATACCCCGTGAACAAGAAGGGCAAACTTAAGAAGATGGGTAAAAGAGATGGTTAATGATGAGGGAGTTCCTTCCCAAGCCCTCAAGTTCCTAAAGAGCATCAAGTTCCTCAAGTTCCAAATGATGCAGGAGCTATGAGTAATGTAGAGATAAGGGCGGCTATCCAAACATTGAATCAAGTCATGACGGCGCAAGCACAAGACGTGAAGACTCAAGCTCAAGCCATGACAACTCATGAAAATAGGGAAGTTGGGCCCCGTACTAATCCTAATGCAAGCACTATGACTTCAAAGTTAAGACACTTTACTAGGATGAACCCTCTTATTTTCTTGGGTTCCAAGGTGAACAAAGACCCACAAGAGTTTTTGGAAGAGGTCTACAAGATAATGGATGCTATGGGAGTGACTTCTATTGAGAAAGCCGAGCTTGAGGGGCATCAATTGAAAGATGTGGCTAGAGTATGGTTTACTCAATCGAAGGATAATAGAGCTATAAGAACGGGTCCCATAAGTTGGGAAGTGTTCAAGAAGGCGTTCCTTGATAGATTCTTTCCTTGTGAGAAGAGGGAGGCCAAATTTGAGGAGTTCATCAGCCTACATCAAGGGGGAATGTGTGTCCAAGAATACTCCTTGAAATTCAGTAAGTTGTCCAAATATGGCCCCTCTTTGGTGTCTAACCCAAGAGATGAAATGAGTCGTTTTGTCACAGATGTGTTCGACACTATTGAAGAAGAGTGCCGAGCAACAATGATCCATGACAACATGGATATATCAAGGTTAATGGTTCATGCTCAACAAGTTGAGGAATCAAGGCTTACGAAGAATAGTAGAGAGGTGAAGAGGCCAAGGCCCGACGATGGAAATTCTTCTAAGGGTAAGTTTGAGGGTCAAAATGGACCAATGTTCAAGAAAAGGTTTTCCAACCAAGGCTCCTCCAATACTACAAGACCCAACAACATAGGGTGTCTAACCCTAAGCCTCAAGGAGGCAATAGGGGTGGACCTTCCATGGATACACCTATATGTGCCAAGTGTGGTAAGAGACATGAGGAGAAACGTCTTGCCGGAATGGATGTGTTCTATGAGTGTGGAAAAAGTGGGCATCAATTGAAATATTGTCCAACTCGTGCGGCCAAAGGAAAAGAGCGTAACCAAGCTACACGAAGTGGTCCTAATGCCGATTCTCCCAAGAAGCTTCTATGCTCTCCAATCTAGAAGTGATCAAGAGGGGTCCCTAGACGTTGTTACTGGTATGTTCCAAGTATTTTCAATTGATGTTTATGCATTATTAGACCCCGGTGCCACTCTATCTTTTGTTACTCCTTTTGTGGAAATGAAATTTGAGGTAGCTCCCGAAGAACTAAAAGAATCTTTTTTCCGTGTCTACCCCAGTAGGTGATTCAGTTGTAGCTAAAAGAATGTATAGGAGATGTCCTATCTCTTTGTCTCATAGAGTCACTATGGTAGGTTTGGTTGAATTAGATATGTTTGACTTTGATGTCATTTTGGGGATGGATTGGCTTTATGCTTATTTTGCTTCCATTGATTGTAGAACTCGGGTAGTAAAGTTTAAATTTCCAAATGAGCCCATTTTAGAATGGAAGGGGGGAAATTCAATCCCTAGATGTCAATTCAATTCATGTCTAAAGGTTTGTAAAGTGATTTCTAAGGGTTGTATCTATCATATTATAAGAGTTAATAACATTGAGTCTGAGACTCCTCTTTTAGAGTCGGTCCCCGTAGTGAGGGAGTTTTCGGAAGTCTTTCCCAATGACTTGCTCGGGATTTCTCCCAAACAGGAAATAGACTTCGGCATTAATCTTTTGCCAGATACTCAACCCATATCGATTCCCCCTTACCGAATGGCTCCGGCCAAATTAAAAGTGTTGAAGGCACAACTCAAAGATTTGCTAGACAAGGGTTTTATACAACCAAGCATATCTCCATGGGGTGCCCCGGTTTTTTTTGTGAAGAATAAAGATGGGTCCCTTAGGATGTGTATTGATTACCGCCAATTGAACAAGGTCACTATAAAGAACAAGTACCCTCTCCCTAGAGTTGATGATTTCTTTGACCAACTCGAAGGGGTGAGTTACTTTTCGAAGATTGACATAAGGTTGGGCTACCACCAGTTTAAGGTGAGGGAGGTTGAAATTTCTAAGATGGCTTTCCGAACAAGATATGGTTACAATGAATTCCTAGTCATGTCTTTTGGGTTGACCAACGCCTTGGCGGCCTTTATGGACCTTATGAATAAGGTGTTTAGACAATATCTTGATTCATTTGTGATCGTTTTTATTGACGATATATTGATCTACTCTAAGAATGAGGTTGATCACATGAAACATTTGAGGATCATTTTGCAAGTCCTTAAGGACCAATAATTGCATGCTAAGTTTAGCAAGTGGGAATTTTAGCTAAGGTCGGTTGCTTTCCTAGCTCATATTGTGTCAAGCATGGGTATAGAAGTTGATCCTAAGAAAACAGACGTGGTTAAGAGTTGTCCTAGACCCCTAATTCCCACTAACATCAGAAGCTTTTAGGGTTTGGCCGGCTACTATCGGAGGCTTGTTGAGAAAAGCTTCAAAGAATTGAAGTATATGCCCACATCCGCTCCAGTGTTGACCTTATTGGAGGGTACCGATGGGTTTGTAGTATATTGTGACGCATCTCTAGTGGGTTTGGGATGTGTTCTTATGCAACATGGTAAGGTGACTGCCTATGCTTCAAGGAAACTCAAGATTTATGAAAAGAATTATCCAACACATGATCTCGAACTAGTGGCAGTGGTGTTTGCTTTGAAAATATAGAGACACTATCTCTATGGGGTATATGTAGACGTGTTTACTGACCACAAGAGTCTTCAATATGTGTTTAGCCAAAAAGATTTGAATCTCCGACAATGAAGATGGTTAGAACATTTGAAGGATTATGACATAAGTGTCCTTTATCACCCCGACCAAGCCAATGTAGTTGTGGATTCCTCAAGTAGGTATGAAGAAGGAATTGGTTCGTGATGTACATAGGTTGGACCGTTTAGGTTTCCAACTTGTTGATTTCACCAAGGGTGGATTCATGGTTCACCATAGCTCTGAATCATCCTTTGTGGTTGATGTAAAGTCTAAGCAACATCTGGATCCTATTTTGATGAAATTGAAAGAATCGATTCTTAACAAGTCCATTGAGGTTTTCTCCCAAAAGGGAGATGGGGTGCTTAGGTATCAGGGTAGGTTGTGTGCTCCCAATGTTGATGGTTTGAGGGAGAAAATTCTAGAAGAGGCTCATGGTTCGCTGTATTCTATTCATCCGGGAGCCACCAAGATGTACCTTGACCTTTAGGGAAATCTATAAGTGGAATGGTATGAAGAAGGATATAGCGGGTTTTGTGGATAAATGTTCTAACTGTCAACAAGTCAAGGCCAAGCACATGAAACTGGGAGGTTTTCTCCAAGATATGAATATTCCCACTTGGAAGTGGGAGGAGATGAATATGGATTTTGTTGTGGGGTTTCCCCGTACTACAAGGCAACACGATTCTATTTGTGTCATTATTGATAGGATGACTAAATCAACCCATTTCCTTCCCATCAAGACTACTTTCTCGGTAGAATACTATGCTAAGTTATACATCAAAGAGGTAGTAAAGTTGCATGGAATTCCTTTGTCCATAATTTAGGAAAAAGGTACCCAATTCACTTTGAATTTTTTGAGGGCGTTTGAACAAGGACTAGGTACCAATGTTAAACTTAGTATCGCCTTCCACCCTCAAATGGATCGTCAAGCAGAACAGACCATTCAAACCTCAAAGGACATGTTGAGGGCGGGTGTGATTGATTTCAATAGTAATTGGGACGATCATCTTGCTTTGATAGAATTTGCCTACAATACTAGTTACCACTCTAGCATTGCCATGGCTCCGTTTGAAGCACTATATGGAAGAAGGTATAGATCTCCAGTTGGGTTGTTTGAGCTATGTGAGTTTACTGTAATTGGTCCCAAACTAGTCTATGATGCCATTGAAAAAGTTTGACTCATTAGGGAAAGGTTGAAGATGACCCAAAGTGGGCAAAAGTCCTATGCCGACAATAGAAGAAACGATCTTGAATTTGAGGTTGGTGATTGGGTCTACTTTAAAATCTTGCATATGAAAGGCGTGATAAGGTTTGACAGGAAGGGGAAACTTAGTCCCTAGTATGTGGGGCCATACAGAGTCTTGAAGCGTATAAAAAAGGTTGCTTATGAAGTGGACTTGCCAAATGAGTTGTCCCCAATTCACTCGGTGTTTCATGTTTCCATGCTTAAAAAGTGTATTGGTGATCCGGTTACTATCCTTCCTTTAGAGGATTTAGGAGTGAATGAGAACCTTTCTTATGAAGAGGTTCCGATTGATATTTTTGACCGACAAGTGAGAAAGTTGAGAAATAAGGAAGTAGCTTTCGTTAAGGTTCTATGGAGGAATCACTTAGTTGAGGGTGCTACATGGGAGGCTGAGGCCGACATGATGTCTCGTTACCCTCACCTTTTTCCTTCTACTCCTATTCAAGCTTGAGGTAAATAGTTCCTCTTAAGTTTAGTGTTTTAGGTGTCATGTATGTTGTATGATTTTTCCATGATTTCCCTATATTGTGCATGTTCTTGTAAGGATTCATGTTTTAGCATCTATTGATTTTTCTTGATGTCTATGCTTTCTCATGTTGAATTGCATTTTTGTATGATGATTGTATTTTCGACTCCATGAGATGAAATGATGAACATGATTAATAATGTGTTATTGAGATGTCATGTTGGCTCTATAATAGTGTGTTGACTTTACTTGGGTTGGAGAAGTTAGTTCCTCCCATGCTTATGTAAATTGATGAGTTGTATGCCTATTGAGTTGTTAGAAGTAATTCCTACTTTCTTGTATGGCATTGACCATCTTGTTAAATGGAGTTGAAGTTTCCTCCTTTTGGGTATTGCATATGGTGGATAGTGCATTGTAAGTTTTGCTCATTTTTGATGCTTCATGCATGATGGGCTGCTAGTCTAGTGTTCCATACTTAGTTTGGTGTCTTAGTCGCTATTCGGGGACGAATGTTCCCAAGGGGGAGATAATGTAACTCCCCGTATTTCTAATGATCTAAGCTAGAGCCTAATGTGTAGCCTACTAGCCTAATGAAGTATAAACGTAATGTTAAGGTCCAAAAAT
This sequence comes from Solanum bulbocastanum, assembly GCA_037074985.1. NCBI lineage: Eukaryota > Viridiplantae > Streptophyta > Magnoliopsida > Solanales > Solanaceae > Solanum > Solanum bulbocastanum. Next base: position 14,790,531 of record CM073602.1, on the reverse strand, counting down.
AATTTTCCAAACCTAGTACTTGTGTTCTAGTGCTTAAATGTCAAGGAACGACTCCCTTAGGATCCCCCTCCCCAAGGGTTAATGAGGAGGACCCAAGGGAAGGTCCAAAAAGTTGTCCAAGACAATTCCATCCATGAAGGGAGGACCACGAGGCGTGTACTAAATCATGCCCCGTTGATGGGTTTCGTGAGTCCAGCCTTAGGCTCCTTATGAGGTCCCCTAAAATACCATGTCCCAGCGCCATTCCATGGACGTGCAGTATGATTTGTGGACCAAATCACATTCCGTGGAAGGGTCTCATGAGTTGAGAGTTACTCTCCTCGCCAATACCTTCATCCTCCCCTATCTGACCCAAACCATGAGTGACCAGCACGGTCTGTGGTTTAAACCACGCCCCGTGAATGGGGACTTTGAATGGGGCCTGGGCTTACTGCCTAGGTTTAGCCTGCGTAGGGGTGGTTTGGTAATTCATTAACTAATTAAGTTAGGGTGGGGGATGGTATATTTAGTTGTTTTAACTGTATTAAAGTAATTTTAGGTAATAAACAAGTCTTCTAACTCTTATAACTCACAACTCAAAATCGAACCCACTTCCCTCTCAAAACATTCTCTCGCAAAACTCAATTGAAGAACACCAACAACATGAAGGTTAGGGCTCAAGAATCAATCTTCTCAACTCCAATTAGTAGGCAAAACATCAATTAAGGGAAGGGAACCTTGATTCATGGAGCATCTTTCTCCTTGAAGCCATTCAACTCTTGATTTCAAAATTGACACATAGTTCAAAAACTAGGGTTTCTATTCCAACCATAGGTTCTTCCTAAAAAATGATTTTATTATGTTAATTTCATTATATTATGGATTATTTTATGTTTAATGGTGATTTTCATTGTAAAATTCCCCTTGAACCCATGAAAGCCCCCATGACCCCAACTTCAAGTATTGTGATGGGTGTATTGATGCAAGATGATTACTATGAATTGTTTCGATGTGAAATTATCTATTGAATCTTGTTTGTTCATGCCTATTGTAGTATCTTTAGGTGTAATTGTGAGACATTATTCATGACCTTGAGGGGGGGGGGGTGTAAATTGCTATAGTTTGTACATGTTGATGAATGTTGTGCACAACCTATTGATTCACTTAGAAATAAATCTCCTATGACAAATGTGCAAAGTATGGTATTGTTGAAAGTATAGATCTTCTCTTACCCTTACACTTAAATGATGCATGAATAGTATAGGATGATGATAATGTATTGTGTTGATTGAAAGTCTATTTCTCATGAAAACACTATGAATGTAATGTGAAAGTCCTACTCACACACTAATGTTGATTATAAGGTTGAAAGTACATTCTCACCTTTAGTGAAGCTATTCTGATGGATTGTATTGAATGAGGGATACAACATTTCTTCACACATGTAAATGCAATTCAAGACTAAATGATGTTTAAATTGGGAATTAATTCTTAGCACCAAGTGGATATGGACAATGAGGTAAAGGCCCTCTTGCCAATGCAATAGCGAGGGTCATCCAAAGTGGCCTCATGAAATGGAAGCCCCTTCGGCAATGCAATAGGGCGGGTTTCTAGAAGCAATCTCCCTATCCCATAACTATGTGCCAACATAGAATTTAACTAGTGGATCCACCTAGATGCTATACACTTGGTCCTACCTTAGGCAAGTAGGACACCTTCCTTAGTGTGGGATTACACGATAGCGGATTCCATGTAGCTCACATGGTCTATGTCGGTTATGCTATTCTTCTTAAATGAATGATAATGAATGAGACATGGACTATGCTATGACCTCTTGGTGATTTTACTTAGTAGGAGTGGGGGTATGGGACTTCACTTCTCCCACATTGCACAAGTGGACTTGGTTGGTTGTTCTGGGATGGTTCCTTAGTATTGTAGTGAGATACGAATACTTACATATATCTTGAATGGTTAGTTATTATGAATGACTTTCTTTATATTCAAAGTAATGTTCATGATTATTTCCTTATTGGGGACTAATGATTATAATGAGGTTTGAAGATGATAAGCATGACTAAGGGAACTTCAAAGGGACACTTTAGTAGGGTTGATATTATGGGATGCCAACCATACATTGCACAATTGTTCCTTAGAGGTTGCTAAGGTGTTTATATTACCATGTAGTGAGTATAAATGTGATTATGGCTTGTGTTGTACATTGTAAATACATATTGGTTTCTAAACTTGACAAAGGCATACTTTTCTAACAAAAATTTCCTTTTTATCATATTTAAGGTTTTAATGCATGTTTCCATACTTAGTACATATTATGTCTTCTTTCTACATCTTAATGAGTGTAGGTTCCGGCTAGGTGACTTTCACTCTCTCCTTTGAAGAACACTTGGATTTCTTTCTCCAAGTAGTGGTGAATCCTCAAGTTCGAAGACGGGATTTCCTTTTTTCTAGTTCTATTGTACTTCTCATGTTGAGACTTTTGCTGATGTATAAGGGTTAAGTCCCAAACTTTGTATTCCTATGTTTTAGATGGTGGTATGAGACAAAGTCTAGATTTTCCTATTACTTTCTTTTATAAAAAGTGAAGTTGGACTTCGATTGTAAAGTTTAAAATTTCTGCATTATTTCACTATCTTATGTAATGATGATGCTAGAGGCTTGTATGAGACCCCTTCGGGGTCAAGTATGCCATGTTATGTCTAAGGGGTACTCTTGGGTCGTGACACATACTCATGCACTACGACTTGAGGTAAAACAATGCACATAAGTCATTTCAACCAAGATCTAAGCTTTTTCATGAAAATGCATATAAGGAAATCATGGAAACACATAGACACACAATAACAATACTAGTTAGGCACGCTATCTCCACCCTATGAGTAAGCCTATACAAAATTTTCTCAACAACCTCTATCAAATGAAAGTAACATTCTAGAACTTAGCTTCAAGATTGGAACTCAACTCCCCGAAATCTACATTGGATTAGAATGTAGGCAAAGTATGCATTAGTACAAAATTTACTAAATATGTTAGCTAGCACAGCAACATAAGAGCATCTCAAAATGGTTAGTCAACATAATACATAAGCATAAGGAGTAATAACATCATTATAGCATAATCTCCAACATAAGCATAATATAGTCCTAGGTCAATCATAGGACATAATTAATGAGCATAAGAGATACATCATGTTCATGGCTTGGCCTTTACTTAGACCTTCATATTAACATTCTTCAACCCTTAGTCTTTCATATTATAAGAGAACTACATCTCAAGCCACCTCAAAGCATACTTGTGCAATGCATGAATGTCATCCCATAATACCATCCAAGCTAAGTATCCCTTTTTGGTCATTCTTGGGCATAGTCCGCATTCATAATCTAGACTTAAGTTTTCATAAGTAGCTTCAAGTTATACTTGTGCAATGAATAAATAGCATCCCATAATACCATTCACACTATGTACCACTTTAGGCTAATATACTAATCATCTTATGATCTCATCCATTAGCTTAACTCTCATGACCAAGGGAGTCTCTCACCTTTAGTCAAAACTAACAAGGAAGTCAACTCCAGAACAATCCTATCTAAACATACATCATACAAGAGAACATTTTCTTGAATAACCTTAAGTCATACATGTGCAATGCATGAATAGCATCCCATAATACTATTCATGCTAAGTACTACCTTGAGGTCCTCATACTAATACTTCTTGGTTTGGAACCTAGTTCCTCTCTTCAAACCTTAGAACACGATGAGGTACTTCCTTAATCACATCTTAGTTCATTATTAGGTTGAACCCTATGAGAAACTTCTTTAAGCATGTCTAAGTACAGTATTAACATGGACCCTATGAGATATTACCTTAAGCATGTCTAAGTCCATTTATACATTTGAACACTATGAGGTTCTTCTTTAAGTAAGTCTTAGTTGATCTATGCTTTTGAACACTATGAGATGCTTCTTCAAACATGTCTTAGTTTATTGGATATGGAGATTACTACTAGAAACCTTAACTCAACTATGTGAAGGCTTCCATATCATGAGACCTAACTTTGGGAAAACCCACACTCTACTTTGTAAGAGTTCCCCCTTTAACTTGGATAGTCCTCACATCATGTAGGTGTGGTCCTCCTTTCAACTTGGAGCCCGAACCCTATCTTGTGTGACACTACATCTCATTGTCAATATCCACTTGGGGCCAAGCATATACCCCAAGATTCATTATTAAGACTTGCTTAACATTCATGTCTCATGGAAGGATGTCCTTGACAACCAATCCATGTTCAAGTGATCTCACCACTTTATACATTTCAAGCATTCATAAGGTAGGTTAGGTGAGTATACGCCTTTCACCACAATTCTACCTATTAGACTTCTATTCTCATGTAGACTTTACTCTCAAAGCCTTAACATACATAATTCTTCACATTGGCTTTACTCTTAAAAACATAGTGATCAACATACCTGACTACAAGCCCTAGTCTCAAAGCTATACAGTCATCATGCATATCTAAATTACAAGACATTCTAGTCATAAACTTCTTCTTTAAGTAATTCTAGTCATAATTCATCATTAAGATTCAATTCTCAAGCTTTAACAATCATGATCAATCACATAAACTTTCTTCTAGGTCGATTCATGTATAATTTCATTTAATCTTGAACAATTGCTATTCAATTCAACAATTCTAGAGGATTAATTAAAAATCATCAATTTCCCTCTAGAAGGCTTAGACCCACATACTTTGATTTCATCAATTTGGACTTAGGGTTAGCCATGGACACATAATATCATCAATATATCTCAATTCAATGCTAAAACATTCACAAATAATTACTATCCAAGAGACCCTAGCTTAGATTGGGGTTCTTCTTCACCAATTTTGGGGAAATCTAAGGGCCTCTATGAGTGGAAGAGCACATATATGAAGAAGCTAACATACTTTAATTCAAAGCCTTAACGTAAGCTTGAATCAATGGTGTATTGTTCTTGACCTAAGCTTTAAGCTCTATTTTCTTCTCCAGGTCTTGAGTTTTCTAGAGAGAGTAATATTTGAGAGGAGAGTATTTTTGGGGTTTTGATTTGGGTCTTGTGAAATAGTGACTTTATTGGGAGGTTAAAAGCTTAGAATAACTCATACAGGGGTTTTAAGACTAGGTATAATGACTCCACCCAATAACTCTCATGTTTGGAATTTCCTAAACACTCCCTCACTTGGCAGGCTACTGCCCAAGCTTCATGAGAGGCACCACGGGTCATGGTCTTCACCACCAGTTGTGGTACTGCTTTTGGTCTTGGACCAGTAGCAAGGATTTTGAGCTTTGGCCTCCACAATCCTAAGGCATAACCATGAGCCTTCCCATGAGCCATGGTCATGACCACTGGTCGTGAAGTGGCTCGTGGTCCTTTGGCAGTAGCTAGGCCTCAAGGCCTTGCCTCCCACAAGTCGAAGGGGACTTTAGGAGATTCCTCATGAACCATGGTCAAGATCACTGGTGGTGAAGCTGGTCGTGAACTTGAGGCAACACCTTGCCAAATTTGGGGCTGCCTTGACCTTTGCTTAGGTTTTTCCTCTATGCCGTGGTGCTTGCCCTTGTGACCCTTAACCAAACCTTAGATGGTCTTCTAAACTACGGGGTGTAACACGTGTCTTGATGTTTAAACCCTAAACCACTCATTCTAAAGTACAGGAAGTCTCATCTACGACTTAACCCTCACACATCATACTATAGAATTCTAGCTTGAGGCCTAGTTTGGTCTACTAGTTTCTGGGGTATTGCATTTCAAGGCTCTAATCCTAACATCAAGCTCTAGCTTAGCCCACTAGTTTTCGGAGTATTACAATATCTCCCCCTTGGGAACATTCATCCTTGAATGATAATCTAGACACCGTACGGAAATAAAGACTCAAGACTAGAAGCCCATTATGCATGAAATATCAAATAATGCACAATTCAAAGGAGGAAAGGTCAAATACATCTCAAGATAATAAATTCAACATAAGGAAGTAGGAACTGCATCTTACAACCCATTATGCATGAAAACTCAACATTTCACATATTTATAAGAGGAACTACCTTCTCAAACTATAAGCATGCTCAAAATACTACCATGGAGCTAATATTCAATTTCTCTCAAAAGCAACATCAAATCATCTCATGAAATCAAATATGCAACTCATACTAAATGCACAAAAACATGAGGGATACATCAATCATGAAAACTCATATTTTTCTTACTAAACATGAATTTCAACAAGAGAATGTTTGACATAAGGAAATCATGGAAAAGCACATATAACACACATGACTCCGAAACACTAAAACTCAAGAGGAACTACTTACCTTAAGCTTGAATAGGAGTAGAAGGAAAGAGATGAGGTTATCGGGAATTCATATTGGCCTCGGCCTCCCAAGTAGCACCCTCAACTAGATGCTTTCTCCATAAAACTTTTACTGAAGCTATTTCCTTATTTCTCAATCTCTTAACTTGCCGGTCTAGGATATCTATCGAGACCTCCTCATCTGAGAGACTCTCATCAAACCCCAAACCTTCTAAAGGGATAATGGAAGTCGAATCTCCAATACACTTCTTAAGAATGGAAATATGAAATATCGGATGAGCTGGAGCCAACTCATTTGGCAAATCTAACTCATAGGAAACTTTCCAAATACACTTCAAAATTTGATATGGGCTCACATACCAGGGACTAAGTTTCCCCTTCTTGCCAAATCTCATCACACCTTTCATAGGTGAGAGTTCAAATTCTAGATCCCTCCTTCTAACATTGGCATAAGACTTTTATCTACTTTGAGCTGTTCTCAACCTCGCTCTAATGAGTTGGACTCTCTCAATGGCCTCATAAACTAGTTCGGTACCAATCAAAGCAATTTCACCTACCTCAAAGCAACCAACCGGAGACCTATATCTCCTACCATACAAGGCTTCAAAGGAGCCATACCGATACTTGAGTGATAGCTATTATTGTAGACAATCTTACAATGGCAAGTGGTCATCCTAATTACCCTTGAAATCTATAACACATGCCCTCAACATATCCTCTAATCTTTTGATGGTACGCTCCGCTTGCCCTTCGATTTGGTGATGAAAAGTCGTGCTAATCTTAACCTTGGTACCAAACCCTTTTTGGAATGACTTCCCAATGTGAGAAGCAAATTGAGTACCCCGATTCAAAATAATAGATAAGGGGACCCCATGCAACTTCACTACCTCTCTTATATATAATTTGGCATAGTCTTCCACCGAAAAGGAAAGCTTGATGGGAATGAAGTGGGATGACTTTTTCATCCAATCAATAATGACCCAAATAGAATCATGTTGCCTTCTGGTACTAGGCAAACCCACAACAAAATCCATATTAATCTCTTCCCACTTCCAAGTGGGGATTGGTATATTTTGGGATAAGCCTCCCAGCCTTTGATGCTCAACCTTAAGTTGTTGACAATTAGGACATTTGGCTACAAATCAAATAGTATCCCTTTCCATATCATTCAACCAATAGGCTTCTCGTAGATCACGGTATATCTTGGTGGCTCCTAGATAAATAGAATACTGAGAACCGTGAGCTTCTTCTAAAATTTTCTCTCTTAACCCATCAATATTCGAAACACATAACCAACCTTGGTACTTAAGCAACACATCTGCCCCTTGGGAGAAAGCCTCAACGGACTTTTTGAATACTGACTCTTTTAACTCAACTAATATAGGATCAAGGTCTTGCTTAGACTTCACATCCATCAAAAAGGACGATTCAAAGCCATTATGTACCATGACACCACCCTTGGTGGAATCCACTAGTTGAACACCTAGACGAGCCAACCTATGCACATCACTAACCGATTCTTTCTTTTCATCCTCTACATGATCCACACTACCAATGAACAATCTACTAAGTGCATCCGCTACCAAATTATCTTTGTTGGGGTGATAAAGGACACCCATATCATAGTCTTTCAATATCTCTAACCAGCTCCTATAGAGAAGGTTCAAGTCCTTTTTACTAAACACATATTTTAAGCTCTTATGATCGATAAACACATCAAAATGCACCCCATAATGCCTCCAAAATTTAAAAGCAAAAACAAATGCCGCTTATTAAAGGTCATGGTTCGGATAATTCTTCGCATGGACCTTAAGTTTCCTTGAAGCATAGGCAATCACCTTACCATGTTGCAGAAGTACACATCCCAACCCAACTCTAAAGGCATCATAATATGCTACAAAACCATCCGTACCCTTCGGTAAGGTCAACACAGGAGCGAAAGTAAGTCTATATTTTAATTTTTGGAAACACTTCTCACAAGCTTCTGACCACACAAACTTAGCCTTATTTTGAGTCAAAGCGGTTAATAAAGAAGTAATAGAGGAAAACCCCTCAACAAACCTCCTATAGTAACCGGCAAAACCCAAAAAGCTTCTAATGTCCGAAGGAGTTAGAGGTCTAGGCCAACTGTTGACTCTATCCGTCTTCTTAGGATCTACCTCTATACCCTATCTTGACACAATATTACCAAGGAATGCTACGGACCTTAACAAAAATTCACAGTTGCTAAACTTTGTGAATAATTGATGGTCCTTAAGAACTTGCAATACAACCCTCAAATGGTCAACATTCTCATTCTCATTCCTTGAATAGATCAACATATCATCGATAAACACTATCACAAACATGTTAAGATATTGTCGGAACACTCTATTCGTTAAGTCCATGAACGCCACCGGAGCGTTAGTCAAACTAAAAGACATTACTAGAAACTCATAGTGATCATATCTTGTCCATAAAGCCGTCTTGGGAATATCAACCCCACTAACCCTCAATTGGTGATAACCCAAATGAAGATCAATCTTGGAGAAATAACTAGCCCCTTGAAGTTGGTCAAACAAGTCATCAATTCTCAAAAGAGGATACTTGTTCTTAATGGTCAGTTTATTTAATTGAAGATAATCAATGCACATTCTAAGAGACACATCCTTCTTTCTAACAAACAACACTAGAGCACCCCATGGAGAGATACTTGGTTGAATAAAACCCTTGTCTAGCAAATTCTTTAGTTGCTCTTTCAACTCCTTTAATTCCATTGAAGCTATTCTATATGGAGGAATGGAGATAGGTTACGTATCCGGAAGAAGGTCAATACTAAAATATATCTTCCACTCGGGAGGAATACCAAGCAAATCATCGGGGAAAACTCTTGTGAACTCATTCACTATCGGAATCGACTTTAGAGAAGGGGTTTGAGATTTAACATCCCTCACCCTAACAAGATGATTAATACACCCTTTGGAGATCATCTTCCTATCTTTAAGGCAAGAGTCAAATTGACATCTAGGCATAGAATTTAAGCCCTTCCACTCTAAGATAGGCTCATTTGGAAATTGGAACCTAACCACTCGAGTCCTACAATTGATAGAGGCATAACATACAAACAACCAATCCATGCCCAAAATCACATCAAAGTCTAACATGTCTAACTACACTAAATCCACCGAAGTAACTCTATGATATAAGAAAATGGACAACTTCTATAAACCCTCTTAGCCAGCACAGAGTCACTAACTAGGGTAGAAGCCAAAATAGGTTCTACAAACACTTCGGGGAATATTTCGAACTTCATGGCCACAAAATAGTTCACACAGAACAATGTAGCACCTGGATCTAAGAAGGCATATACATAAATAGAAAAGGCTTTTAACATACCAATCATCACATCCGGGGAGCTCTCTTGGTCACCTTTGGATTGAAAAGCATAAAAGCGGTTTTGCTTTTGAGCATTGAAGTTTGAACCACTTGGAGGAGCTTGCTTATCTGTTGTCCCCTAAACCTTGAGCATTGGATAATCTCTCATCTTGTGGCAACTCTTCCCACAACCATAGCACCCATCCGAGCCAACTAAGCACTTGTCATCATGTTTTCTATAATATTTTGCACAATTATGCTTAGCAACATAAGAACCACCACTATTACCTCCTTGAGGATTAGGGTTAGACACCCTATCCTTGTTGACCCTTGGATCACTAAAGGAGCCTTGGTTGGAGAATCTTTGCTTGAACGTTTGTGGACCTTGTCGATCAGACGTAGAATTGGAGAAGTTCCCATTGCTATTTCTAGCTCTCTTCACCTCCTTATTCTTGTCTTGGAGTTTCTCATCCTCTATTCACTACAACATTTTAGTCCTGTGGCCACACTAATTCTGGACAACGCTTGTGAAGTGTTGCCTAAAATATTTTTAGCGATGCTTTCAAAGCGTAGCCCAAGTTTTTAACTTTTAGCTACACTATATATTGACAACATTTAAAAAGTGTACTCTTTAATGGTATAAGCTACACTTTATAAGTGTTCTTACAATATGATATAATTGACAACAACTATTAATATATATGGCCACATTTTTAAAGTGTCCTATTTTTATAATTGTAAAAACAACACTTTAGAAAATGTGGCCTTAAAATTTTCACTAAAATATTACATTCCCTCCAACATTTTTAACTTCCCCTCCTATTTTTATTGGCCAAAAAAAATAATTCATAAAACATTAATTTTAATAAAATACATAAAACATTTGTGAGGAAAACATGCATGAGTTCTCTCTTTCTTGAAAGAACTGAGTTGAAGAACTAAAGTTGAAGAACTGATAACGATAACGATTTCGTCAAGCGTGAGTTCGATTCTCTTCTCCGATAACAATTTCATCAAGCGTGAGTTCAATTCATTGTTCCGTAAGTACTAAAAATAGTCTTCTTGTTATTGATTGATTTTTTGTTTTGTGTTTAGAAGAGGAGAATAAGAAGGAATTGATTACTTTGGGGTTCTTGGCAAGATGAGCTGAAGCTAAGAACACAATTTTAGATAGAATTCTAGCTGAAGAGCTCAACAACTGAAGAACTTCTTATTGAAGGACACGATTTACATCATAGTTCACGATGAAAACAGGATTTTGTTGGAATAGGGTTTATCAGGTAATAAATTCTATCTTTGAAATTCTAAATTTTTGCTTTAGGGTTTTGATATTCTTGTGTTTTTTATACAATTTTTTGGGAGTGTAGCTCGTATTTTAGCTTCATCAGTTGATTTTTGGTAGTGTAGCTTGTAATCACTAAATGAATATAAGTGGGCTGATTTTTCATGCCACGACCCTTCCAAAATACATAAACTAATAACTTACGAGATTTTTACACATATATTGTCCTCACGCTAGTAACATGATATACAACAAATATTATTAATTTCTGAGTACCCAACCAAGTGGTTCAAGCTTCATACAGCCATTCAAAACAAGTAGTAAAATTAATATATTACATGACTTGGGTTTACACACCCCAAATGAACCAAACAAGTAGCCAAACTTATATTACAAACCATTGTGAGATGATCCGATTAGTCCTCAAAATTTCATACAAATATACAACACATAGGTCAAAGTCCCAAAGTTTATACAAAATATAGATGCCTATATGCAAATGTGATCTTCTTTAAAGTTCTCAAAATTTCCATGTCCAATGGCTAGCTTAATGCCTCTTCTCGATCAATCCCTACGACAGAAACAACTATCGCTAAACATATAGTTTAGTGGTGTAAAACTATAGGTTTGGAGTCCTCAAAATTCACCAAGCTACCTTTCTCAAGTCATGAGCAACATACTTGAATCATAATAAATAAATTAAGTAACAATATTTAAAGAGTATCAAGTTCGATATTCAAAGATCCAAATGTTAAGAACACTTATAGAACCTTTTTCCAAGAGATTCAATAACAAGGCTAGCCCATATATACCTCATGCCGTCACACCCGACACAAGTAACTATCAAGAAGGGCCAACACCCTGTATCAAGAAGGGCCAACGCCCTATAGAAAGAAGGGTCACAACCCAATAATCAAGAGAACCAAGAACCATATTAAAAATGGCTTTCTAGTTCGTACTTAAAATGGACAACGTCCATTCTTAAGACGGAGTAAAAGTCCAAACTAAAGATGGCAAATGATCCGAATCAAGAGGCATGCCAAAAGTGACAAAGTCATTACCACAAGAAGGACAAGGTCCAAACAAGAGTGCCAAGTGATCAAATAATTCGTACAATTGGGCAAGTTACACAAGCGTCATACCAAGACGACAATGCAAAGTGCAAGAGGTAACCCAGGTATCAAGATCAACTTTCAGATATACCAGCAGTTAAAAGAGTGCAAGAACAATTTTATACACAAACCTTAATACTTTAGAGTAGCAACAGTTCAACAAAACTGTGCGAGCTCAAACCATAGACCAACCAATGTATCAAGGTCCTCAACTTGTTCACAAGTATATACCACCTTAAAAAATATAATTAAATAACTTCTTTAATCCCTAATATCTCAAAAATGTCAAAATAAAATAAGATTATCATCATAAGTAAGCTTAGCCTGCACAGATACACTCTGTTCCCAAAACAGTGATTTTGGCCAGTCTAGTACCCCATGTTGTAACATATATTTGAATAGGACACCGGCAAAAATAGACTTATAACCTTCATGAAAGATGTAGATACATCTCTTACAATTAGAACGCAACAAGAATCACCAAAAAATACATTTTGTACAAAAAGATATCATCGATACACTAATAGTTGTTCATACAGGATTCTAAATCCGAAATCTAGCAAAACTTGTCTTGTGTTGTCCCATATTTCAAATCCATAACACCTAAATTAGACTTTCACATAAATATAAGAGCTGTAGATATATGAAATAGATTTCCAAATCATATTTATTCACAGTAAACTAAGCTCTAGAGAACGAGATATACACCAATCACCAAACACTACCAAGCTCAGAAACAAATTTCATCACTTACCAACAAAGCAGTGTGTGTCTTGAAATCCAGCCAAAAGACCAAGTTTTTTGTTATTGTGATTTTGATAAACAAAAGGTTAATTTAGGTTCTAAGGCTCTTAGACTTTGAAGGAACCGAAATTAATTCAAAGAGGTGTGAAAATATATAGTTACACAAGTGATGTTTATCACTTGGACAGTTGGCCTTCAAAGGTGCTGCCCAAATAGTTTTGTGTTGCCCAAAATACATACAAATACACTTATATATATGTGTGTGTGTGTGTGTGCGCGCGCGCGCGCTCTTCACCTCCTTTTAAAAGTAAGCATAATTCTAATTATAAATTATGTAAATACCCCACTACAATTCCATAAATTACGATATAACTTATGCTAGACAAGTTACCAATTATCACCAATTTTCAAGTTCCCAATACGAGTAAAACATATTGTGGTAATAAGCTATGGTAAATTGACATGCGACTCTTGTTAGCATTTAGGGGTGTTAAAACTCTCTCCCTCTTAAAGAAATTTTGTCTCAAAATTTACCTTACATTAGTCCTAAAACTAGTACGGATACTGGGTCCTCATGTCTTCTTCTTCTCCTAGGTAGCTTCTTTTCCCGAATGGTTCCTCCAAAGTACCTTTACTAAGTGGATTTTCTTGTTTATAAGTTGATTAAGTTCCTGATCATGAATTAAAATAGTTCTTCATCATATGTCAAGTCAGGATTAACCTCAATAGATTCAACTGGAAGAACATGAGATGGATTAGAACAATATCTTCTGAGCATAGAAATATGGAAGACATTGTGGATCTTGTCTAACTCAGGTGGCAAAGCCAATCTATATGCAACCGGTCCAACCCTTTCAACTATCTCATAAGGTCCAGTAAATTGAGGACAAAGTTTTCCCTTCTTGCCAAATCTCATAATCTTTTTCCATGGAGATACCATTAAAAATACTTTATCTCTCGCTTGATATTCAATGTCACACCTTTTAAGATCAGCGTACGACTTTTGTCTATCCGAAGAAATCTTTAGATGATCCTTGATAATTTTTACCTTGTCTTCTGTTTGTTGTACAAATTCAGGACCAATAAGTTTCCTGTCACCAACTTCACTCCAACAAAGAGGGGTTCAAAATTTCCTTCCATACAAAGCTTCATAGGGAGGCATTTCAATACTCGATTGGTAACTATTATTATAAGCAAATTATATCAAAATCGAGTGTTGGTCCCAACTACCCTTAAACTCCATAATGCAAGCTCGAAGCATATCCTCCAAAACTTGTATCATCCTTTTCGATTGGCCATCTGTCTGAGGATGGAATGAAGTGCTAAATTTTAGATTGGTACCCAAAGCTTCTTGTAATCTACCTCAAAATCTAGATATAAATCTTGGGTCTCGGTCAGATACAATAGACATAGGGATCCCATGTAGTCTTAGAATATCATTAATGTACAATTCGACTAATTGCTCAAGGTAGTAATCCATTCTGATTGCTAAGAAGTGAGCACTCTTGGTTAGCCTGTCCACAATCACCCATATTACATCATGATTTCTTTGGGTACGAGGAAGTCCAGAAACAAAGTCCATAGTAATTCTCTCCCATTTCCATTCCAGCATCGACAAGGGCTATAGCAAACCAACTTGGACTTGATGTTCTGCCTTTACTTGTTGACAAACCAAACATTTAGAAATGAACTCCGCAATGTCTCTCTCCATACCATTCCACCAATAATTTTCTTTGATGGTCTGGTACATCTTTGTACCCCCAGGATGCATTGCATATGGTGAGGTATGTGCTTCACTTAGTATTTCTCTCTTCAATTTTCCATCATTAGGGACACATAGTCTATCTTGATAAAATAAGACACCATCCTCTGTTAATGAGAAATCAAGTATTTTCCCATTTTGGAATTCTCGGGTAAATTCTACAAGTTTTTCATCTACCTTTTGTGCTTCTTTCACCTGTTCAAGTAATATTAACTTTAATTGTAAATTAACAATAACTGAACCATTTGAATCAAGTGCGAAATGAACATTCATGGCTCTTAATTCAAGGAGTAAGGGCAAAGGATTCAAAGAAATACTTGCAAAGGATTTCCGACTTAATGCATCTGCAATAACATTGGCTTTACCTAGATGATAATAAATCGTGCAGTCATAATCCTTGATGAGTTCAAGCCATCTACATTGTCGAAGGTTTAGCTCTTTTTGAGTACCCAAGTACTTTAGCTCTTGTGATCAGTGAATATATAACATTTCTCTCTATACAAATAATTCCGCCATATTTTTAAAGCAAACACTACCGCAACAAGTTTAAGATCATGGGTAGGATAATTCAATTCATGCGGTTTTAATTTTTGAGAGGCATAAGAAATAACTTTCCCTTCTTGCATCAAAACACATCTGAGACCATTGTGAGAAGCATCGCTATACACTACATACACCTTCCCTTCAATTAGTAAAGTAAGTATTGGTGCTTGAGTCAACAAAGATTTGAGAGTTTCAAAGTTTTCTTGGCATTTGTCATTCCAATTAAACTTCACTTCCTTCTGTAAGTGTTTAGTCAATGGAGAGGCGATAATGGAAAAACCTTTCACAAATCTTCTGTAGTATCCTGCTAAGCCTAAGAAACTTCTTACCTTGGTTTGACTTTTGGGAGTTCTCCACGCAACAACTGCTTGTATCTTACTAGGATCCACCTTCACGCCTTTGGCCGATACAACGTGTCCCAAAAACTTCACTTCATCAAGCAAAAATTCACACTTGGAAAGTTTAGCATAAAATTCCCTCTTCTTCAAAATTTGCAAAATAATCTGTAGGTGTTTATCATGATCTTCATTTGGAAAATTTTAAAATATCATCAATAAAAACAACCACAAACTAATCAAGATAAGACTTGAATACTCTATTCATTAGATCCACAAATACCGTAATAGCATTTGTCAACTCGAATGGCATCACCAAAAATTTATAATGACCATACCGAGTTCTAAAAGCAGTTTTAGTAATATCTTTCTCTCTAACACTCAGTTGGTGGTTTCCAGACCTTAAATCAATCTTTGAGAATACTTTAGCTCCCTTCAGTTGGTCAAACAAATCATCAATCCTTGGTAGTGGATATCTATTCTTGCTTGTTATTCTGTTCAATTGTCTATAGTCAATACAAAGCCTGAGAGTGCCATCTTTCTTCTTTACGAGTAAAACAGGGGCTCCCCAAGGAGAAACACTTGATTGAATAAAACCTTTCTCAAGAAGTTCTTGCAATTGAGATTTCAATTCTCTTAATTATTCCGGAGCCATTCATTAAGGAGTGATAGAAATAGGGGTAGATCCAAGAATAAGCTCAATAGGTAATTCAACCTCTCTTTCCGAGGGCAATCCCGAAAGGTTTTCTGGGAAGTCTTCTGGGAAATCACGTACAACAGGTATGCCCTTGATACCAGGACTCTCCAACTGTGTATCAACTATGTGAGCAAGGCATGCCCTACAACCTTGACGTATCAACTTTCTTGCCAAGGCCGCAGAAATAATACTAGATGTCAATGATCTTTCACCTTGTACAATAATCTATGAAAATGTAGGATCTTTAAAAGTCACATGCTTAGATCTAAAATCTACCACTACATGATATTTATAAAGCCAATCATCCTAATAATAACATCAAAATTCTTGAAGGGCATTTCAATCAAATCAACAGGGAAGACTAGATTTTGAATCATGAAGGGACAATCTTGATAAACTCGATTACACACAACTTGATAACCCAAAGGACTTTCAACCAGCACATCAAAATTAAGTCTCATAGATTTCACGTTTTGAGGAAGATCAAGTGCTAAACAAAGATAGGTATGTGTAGAACCAAGATCAAACAATGTAAACACACATAAGCCAAATAAGTGAAATTTACCGACAACCACGTCTTTTCCATCTTGATCCTCCCTCTGCCTCATAGCATAAGTGCGTGCAGTAGCCCTTGGTCCACTAGCTTTATTCGCTCCACTTGCGCCTGCTATTTGTGTATTTTTAGGTCTTGCATGTTCATTAGTTCGAGGAGGATTAATAGAAGGCTTATGAATTGAGCCTTCAGTTCTCAAGGAATTAGCATTATTAGGATTAGGATAATCCTTCGCTTTATGATCAAAGCTCCCACAATTGAAATATGCACCATAAGCTCTCTTGCAAGTACCATAACGATTCTTTCCATATTGTGGGCAAGAGGGAACACGAGACCTGCCTTGGCCAAAATTTGGAGTGCTAGCTATAGAAACTTCTGATCTGTTTTGGTTTTGCTGAGGTGGCCTATTGACACTACCAGTCTTAGAATCATCAAACCTTTCCCTTTTTAAGGGACCTCCAAAATTTGGTCTAGGCTTTTGAAATTTGTTTTCATTTCGTCTAGCTTCTTCTTTATCAAGTCATTCCCAAGTAAAAGCAGCAGACACTAACTTACAAAAGTTCTCATGCTGCAAGATCGCCACATTCTTCCTAATGGAATCATTTAAACCATCTTCAAATTTTTTACACTTTTCTTTTTCCTCTTTAATAATACCTCCAGCATAACGAGAGAGCCTTAGAAACTTCTGTTGGTACTTAGCAATAAACATGCCTCATTGCCTTATATTCAAAAACTCATTTCTCTTTACATCACAATAAGCAGGTGGGACATACTTATACGAAATTCCCTAAGAAAATCATCCCAAGTAAGAACAGGAGGTTTTACCTTGGCATTCGGAACACTTACTCACCAATCATAAGCATCCTTTTGTAATAGTGAAATAGCATACATAAATTTGGCAACATCTGAACACTCTAACTGCTCAAATACCCTCTCCATGCACTTTAGCCACTGTTCAACATCCTTGGGATCAACGGTGCCTTCAAACTCCACTCCACCCATTTTTCCTTATTTTCTCAAAGTTAATCACGTTGGGATCATGCATCACTTCAGCTATGTGGTGGAAAAATTTAGCCATTTGTTGAAAAGGACAATTCATAGCTTGAGTACCACGACTCATGTGAGGATGTGAACCAGCTCTTGCACCTTGATGGTTTCCCACTTCAGACCCACTAGTGTGGGGAACATATTATCTGAGAAAGGTTCTCCAACCTCTTCTAGTGCATGAGGTTGGGAAACAGAGGCACCCGAACCTTCACAAGCAGCTTCCATAGGTCGGTCATCAAAAGAGGCCATAACTTAATTCCTTCAAAATGGAAGATCACATTGCATTATGGACATGTATATGATGCATGTGCACTCTACAAGCGATAAAATATTATAAATCATGTAAGTGAACAAATAATCCAAATAAAACCTTTCTCGAAAGTGAACAAGTATACAAGTAATTCACAATAAAAGTCCTAGAACAACAAACCTAGGCTCTGATACCAAACTTGTCACGACCCTTCCAAAATACATAAACCAATAACTTACGAGATTTTTACGCATATATTGTCCTCACGCTAGTAACATGATATACAACAAATATTATCAATTTTCGAGTACCCAACCAAGTGGTTCAAGATTCATACAACCATTCAAAACAAGTAGTAAAATTGCAAAACCCAAATGAACCAAACAAGTAGTCATACTTATATTCCAAACCATTATGAGATGATCCGATTAGTCCTTAAAATTTCATGCAAATATACAACACATAGGTCATGTATAAGTCCCAAAGTTTATACAAAATATAGATGCCTATATGCAAATGTGATTTTCTTTAAAGTTCTCAAAATTTCCATCTCCAATGGCCAGCTTTATGCCTCCTCTCGATTAGCCCCTACGATAGAAACAACTATCGCTAAGCATATAGCTTAGTGCTGTAAAAAGTAAAGGTTAAGAGTTCCTAAAATTCACTAAGCTACCTTTCTCAAGCCATGAGCAGCATACTTGAAATATAATAAATAAATCAAGTAACAATATATAAAGAGTATCAAGTTTGATATTCAAAGATTCAAATGTCAAGAACGCTCATAGCACCCTTTTTCAAGAGATTCAATAACAAGGGTTTCCCATACATACCTCATGTTGTCACACCCGGCACAAGTAATTATCAAGAAGGGCTAATGCCCTGTATCAAGAAGGGTCACCACCCAATAATCAAGAAAACCAAAAACTATATTAAAAATGACTTTCTAGTTCGTACTTAAAATGGACAACTTCCATTCTTAAGACGGACTAAAAATCCAAAGTCAAGATGGAAAATTATCCAAATCAAGAGGCATGCCAATAGTGACAAAGTCACAGCCACAAGAAGGACAAGGTCCCAATAAGAGTGCCAACTGATAAAATAATCTGTACAAGTGGGCGAGTTACACAAGCGTCATACCAATACAACAATGCAAAGTGACAAGAGGTAACCCAGGTATCAAGATCAACTTTTAGATATACCAGTAGTTGAAAGAGTGTAAGAACAAGTTTATACACAAACCTCAATACTTTAGCGTAGCAACAGTCCAAAAAAACTGCGCGAGCTCAAACCATAGACCAACCCACGTATCAAGGTCCTCAACTTGTTCACAAGTATATGCTACCTTAAAAAAGAAAATTAAATAACTTCTTTAATCTCCAATATCTCAAAAATGTCGAAATAAAACAGGATTATCATCACAAGTAAGCTCAGCCTGCACAGATACACTTTGTTCCCAAAACAGTGATTCTGGCCAGTCTAGTACCCCATGTTGTAACTTAGATTTGAATAGGAAAATGGTAAAACTAGACTTTATAACCTTCATGAAAGATGTTGATACATCTATTAAGATTGCAACGCAACAAAAGTCATCGAAAAATACATTTTGTACAAATGATATCATCGATACACTAACAGTTGTTCATACAAGATTTCTAAATCCAAAATCTGGACAGAACTTGTCCTGTGTTGCGTCTTATATTTCGAATCCATAACAACTAAATTAGACTTTCACATAAACATAAGAGTTGTAAATATATGAATTAGCTTTCCCAATAATATTTATTTACAATAAACTAAACTCTAGAGAATGAGATATACACCAATTACCAAACACTACCCAACTCAGAAACAGATTTCAACACTTACCAACAAAGCAGTGTGTCTCGAATTCCAGCCAAAAGACCAAGTTTTTTTCTATTGTGATTTTGATGAACAAAAGGTTAATATAGGTTCTAAGGCTCTTAGACTTTGAAGGAACCGAAATTAATTCAAAGTGGTGTGAAAATATATAGTTACACAAGTGATGTTTATCACTTGGACAATTGGTCTTCAAAGGTTCTACCCAAATAGTTTTGTGCTACCCAAAATGCATACATATACACTTCTATATATATATCCTTCACCTCATTTTAAAAGTATGCATAATTCTAATTATATTATTATGTAAATACCGTAATACAATCTCATAAATTATGATATAACTTATGCTAGACAAGTTAGCAATTATCACCAAATTTCAAGTTCCCAACGTAAAAGTAAAACATATTGCAGTAATAAGAACAGTCAATCGACATGGTACTCTTGTTAGCATTTAGGGGTGTTACACTTCACTTGAGAATTTCTTTTTTATTAGGCTTATAAGCCGATTAGGATTGAAATCATCCAGAAATTTAAGTTCATGTAATTGATGTATTTTCCTACTAACAAGAGAGCTTCCATCCCAATGTCAATATCCACTCGGTGCTAAGAATAATTCACACGGAATAGTATTTTCCTACTTATTCTCATTATCCATGGAAAGACATGTCATTTTTCCAATCCAAACTAGTTCATTAGGATAGCTCTTATTCATTGATTCAATTAGGTGAGAATAGCCTTTCAACCTAAGAATCATTTCTATGTGAGAAAACCTTCCACATCATTTTTGTAAGTGTTTTGTGAGAATATCCTTTTAACAACAAAACAACAACAACAATATTGGCACTTTAATCTCAAAGCACCCTTAAAGAATTTACATAGGTTTCATAAGATCATGTATAAATTCATACTTTTCCCTTTCAAGGTTCAAAGCTACTTTCAATAACCAAAGCTAAAATTCTATAATAAGATAGGGATTTTATCATAATTTCATGTAATTCTATTCCTTCATGCTTTAGATCATAAAACTCATCTTTCATAATCAACAACCCAACTCTATGAGAGCACAATTTTGAAAACATCAGGGTTTGCATGGGTTCATTGGGGAAACATCATGAATACATTGTAAATCGTCAACTCATTCATATTTAGGCAAAATTAAATCATTAAGATGAGTAATAAAAAGAACCCATAATATTTGAGGGGAACCCTAGCTACTTGGAGAATTCTAGCATTTGAAATAGAGAAATTTGGGGACTCCATGGGTGGAAGGAACCCATTGATGACAGCTACCATGCCTCAAGTCCAATTGCCTATCTTCAATAGAGAATTTGGATCCTTAGTTGAATCTTCTTCTTCTTCTTCACGTTCTAGATAGAGAATATTTAAGAGGAGTTGGTTTTCTTTTTTCTTTTTTTGGATTTGGAAGAATGAATTAAAATGGGGTGAATTTCGGGGTAAAAATGCTTATATATGGGTTCTAAATATAGAAAAAATGACATAGTATAGGAATTAATTAATTAGTAAAAGATCCAACCTCTCCTGAAATAATAACTGATAGTAGAGACCAACGGACCCCAGTCGACGGACCATGGTCTGACCCACTGCCTATTCAGGTGGACCATCGTTTGGGGGTCAGAGACTTGATCTTTGGGGTCTCAAACCACAAACCATGGTCGAACCAATGGTCTGTTTGTCAGGTAGTGGTCCTGGACCCTCAGAACCCACTTGGGCAGGTAAACCACAGACCTCACCTATGGTTTGTGGTCCACTCCACGGGCCATGGGTGGCCAACGTGGTTTGGCACCTGCAACTTTCTGGAAATCTGTTATTTTTGTCTTTTTGAATACAGCGTGTTACAATATCTCCCCCTTGGGACCATTCGTCCTCGAATGAGATTTAAATTGGTTCTAAATGAGTAGGAGAGGATCTAACAACCCAATCTACGATGCAACGCATACAACCAAGGAGGAACTATCGACTCCAAGCTAGGACTCTCTCAAAACCTCAAAAGAGGCATGAACTAACTCAATCAGCCCATTATGCATGCTATACATACACATAAATAAGGAGGAAACATCAACTCCAAACTCAACATACTCAAATGCATTACAAGGAAGTAGGAACTACATCTAGCAACCCAATATGCATGAACTTCAAGATTTCTCATATCTAATATACATACACATAAATAAGGAGGAAACATCAACTCCAAACTCAACATACTCAAATGCATTACAAGGAAGTAGGAACTACATCTAGCAACCCAATATGCATGAACTTCAATATTTCTCATATCTAAAGAGGAACTACCTTCTCCAATCTAAAAAAAATGCTCAACACAATCTCATGGAGCCTTTATGCAATTCATTCTCAAAAAGCATAGCTAATGTATGCCCAACAATCATCTCATGAAGTCTATAGACAACTCATATTCAATGCACAACAACATGAGGAAAAATAAATCATATAAGTCATTCCTTTCAGAACTTAAGCCCTTTACATGAACATGCATAATCATAAGAAAATCATGGAAACACATAATCACACATGACTCCCAACACATAAAACAATCGAAGAGGAACTCATTACCTCAAGCTAGAGTAGCAGTAGAAGGAAATAGACTAGGATATCGATACTTCATATTGGCCTCATCCTCCCAAGTAGCACCCTCAACTAAGTAATTCCTCCATAACACCTTCACAGAAGAAACTTCCTTGTTTCTCAACTCTTTGACTTACCGGTCTAAAATCTCAACTAGTACCTCCTCATAAGCAAGCTCTTTAACCTCCAAATTCTTCAAGGAAACTATGGACGTTGGATCCCCAACACATTTCTTCAACACGGAGACATGGTAAACCGGATGCACGGATTCCAACTAATTTGGAAAATATAGCTCATATGCAAGCTTGCTAACACGCCTGAAAATCTCATATGGGCCTACAAAATGGGTAATAAGCTTCCCTTTCTTCACAAACCTCATAACACCCTTTATGGGTGAGATTTTCAAATAAACTCAATCATGAAACTCAAATTCAAGATCCCTCCTCTTAACATCAACATAAGACTTTTGCGGAATTTGGGCCATTATGAACTTCTCTCTAATAAGTTGAATCTTCTCTATGGCCTCATGTACAGATTTCGTACCTATGAGAGCAACTTCACCCACCTCAAACAATCCTATAGGAAATCTACATCTCCTACCATAGAGAGCCTCAAATGGAGCCATATCAATACTCGAGTGATAATTATTATTATAAAAAAACTCAATTAACGGCAAATGGTCATCCCAAGTACCTTTAAAATCTATCAAATAAGCCTTCAACATGCGTTCCAAATTTTGAATAGTACACTCCGCTTGCCCATCGGTTTGGGGGTGAAAAGTTATTCTAAACTTAACTTAGGTACCAAGACCCTTTAGGAGTGACTTCCAAAAATGTGAAGTAAATTGGGTACCTCGATCGGAAATTATGCACAAGGGTACTCTATGTAACCTTACCATCTCTCTCAAATACAACTTAGCATAATCTTCCCCCGAATAGGAAACCTTGACGGGAATGACATGAACAGATTTAGTCATCAGATCCACTACTACCCAAATCGAGTCATCTTGTCACTGAGTACGTAGAAACCCTACTATAAAGTCAACATTCACATCTTCCCACTTCTAAGTAGGAATACCAATGTGTTGGGATAAACCTCCCGATCTTTGATGCTTAACCTTCACTTGTTGACAATTATGACACTTAGCCACAAATCCCGCAGTATCCTTCTTCATCCCATTCCACCAATAGATCTCCCGCAAATCACGGTACATCTTCGTGGCTCTCGGGTGAATAGAATATTGAGAACTAAGAGTTTCTGCAAAAATCTGTTCCCTCAAGTCATCAACATTTGGAACGCATAACCAATCGTAGTATCTAAGTATCTCATCTCCCCCTTGGTAGAAATCCTCAGCGGACTTTTTGAGTACCACCTCTTTCAATTCTACCAAAATTGGATGAAGAACTTGCTTAGCATTCACATCCATCACAAAAGACGATTCAGACCCATTATGAACTATAACACCACCCTTGGTGGAATCCACTACTCGAACACATAATCGATCCAACCTATAGACATCTCGGACTAACTCTTTGTTTGTATCCACCACATGAGCAACACTACTTATTGATAGTTGACTAAGATCATCCGCTACCACATTTGCTTTACCGGGATGATAAAGGACACTCATATCATAATCCTTCAATACTTCTAGCATCCTTGTTTTGCGAAGATTCAATTCCTTTTAACTAAACACCTATTGCATTCCATGGGATTAATGTGACATAAATTAGGAACTAACCTAGGATACACTTTATTTACTAAAATACTAACATATTGACATTTTTAATAATTATATATAGTAATTAAAAGAACGATAACTTTGCATAAAATGGGCAGAAGCCCAAAAATAAAAATAAAAAACTAAAAAAAGACACAACCCTAAAACACTAAAATGAAACGTAAAGAAAAACAACAACTAAAGACCAAACAATCAACTAAGAAACACCAAAGTCTCTTCAGCTCATTGTTCAATAGTGATTGCATTAGAGAAGAAAGGACTAGGGTTGGTGGTAGGAGATAGCTGGATCGACAAATACTCAAAGACACTTCTTTCCTTTAAGCTCGATTATGATTTCACCAACGACGCCTAAAATTCTCACATATGCCATGAAATCTGAGTCAATGAAGACGTGTTCTAGCATTGAGAGATGAAAAGCTTTTGGGAACTATCCATTTATTGGTTCCAATCTTTCTTGTTGTCTAGGATTTGTTAGTCTGTTCCCTTATATCTACAATTTGACTGGTGATTTCCATCAACAAGCTGAGCCCCGGGAGCTAATACCACTGTTAAACATAAACCACTAGTCAAGATTTCATTTGCATAAGCATAAACAGATAAGACCATAATGGGTTGGTAATCAATTCACATGTAAGTCAAATCTTGACCAAACTGTAAAAAAGAATTGTTTAGATTTGACCATTATATACATGTATTGCTCCTTTATGTAATTATACATGTTTGTGTCCTTTTGTATTAGATGAGTGTTGTCTTTTGAACATGTTTATTATATTATGTGTTTTGAAATTTCTTTAATCGCATGCTTGGGATTTGTTGTTTGTCCATATGTATTATTTGTTTTACCTTTTTGGTAATTCCTTATTTGAAGAAAAGGTAATTGTGCCTGCAAAATAAAAAACTACATAAATGAAAAAATCTGCCAGTAGGTTTCCTTCTCTGAAAGTATGCACCACTGTAACTTTCCCTGCTTTTATGAGTCTCTCTATGCACCTCTCCTCTGAAGTAATTTTCAACGAAATCTTCCAATTCTCATCAAGAACATTCTTCAAGATAAGTGAATCAGCTTTCATAACTACTGGAAGTAATTGCTTGGAAGTGTAATATTGTAATCCTTTCTTCATTTTAGCTTCAAACAATTTAGCTTCAACAATATAAAATCTCGCCTTTCATCTCTCACGTAGAAAGCTATGGAACTTTAGCTTTAGCTTCAAGGCTCTCTTTGTCCTATAAGTTTGGTCTAAAGAAAATTCAAATGGCGTGCACAAATATTCTCTTGTATAATCACCTAACATATCCTTGACGGTTGATACGAAACATGATAACTAGGCTCATCAATCGTAAAATCATTTTTTAAAAACATAACAAAATAATGGTGTGTCACAATTTAATATATAATATTATTTATTTATTTTTGAGAAAGGAGTAATATCCCATTATCAAACTCCACATATATTAGTTAATGTTAGTTTGCTGATATAATTATTACCTTACCATTTCTATCAATATAGTGGAGTCTTTTAAAAATAAAATAAAATTGTGGAGCTAAAAGCACCATTTTATTTGTATATTAAAGTATAACTTAGATAAATCTCATACATTTGGGGTTAATTACATTTTATTCCGGAAGTTTCCCCAATTCTCGAATATATTGATTGGTTGTCTGATATATTGCAAATGATACATTACTTAATAGGAGGGATGCATCTGAGAGGGGATAGAGACTTATCTGAGGGCGATAGGAATGTTTTCGAGAGGGGATTTTTGTAATTTTTTAAAATGGTAAGGAATTTTAGAGATTTTCAAATCTTATGTTGTATATCTATGTAATTTTTCATATCTTGAATCCATACAGAATGGGCCAAGTAAATCCAAAAATAAATATAAAATAACAAAAATAAAAACAACAAATAGGCCCAGTCCAAAAAGAGACGCCTTCTTATATCTATCATCCCTAAGAAGTAGGATTTTCCATTTTGAAGTCCCAACCATCTCTATCTATGCCACCGCTTGAAGCTAGTTGAAGTCACCATCATATGGTAATATTAATTTTTTATTATTGATTTTATATGTTTATAAAATTGAAATCATTTTTTTAAAACTATTTCACAATAAACAAGATGTTCATATTTAACGTTTTAATAATAGAGAAATATAATGTACTTCGCATCCAAAAAAAATTGTATTATACTTGATATTTAGAATGATTAAGCTTTTGTATTTTCATTTTTTTTACCAATCATAAAAACTATTTGAAATTAATAGAAATTTCTAAGTGGAAGCATGCTAAAGGTATAAAACCTAATTATACCAAAATAAAAGTATATTAATTATCATGTAGATGCTAGATGCTTGATGCTTGGTGCTTGATGCTAGATCTTCGTCAAAATTATCTTGCTACATTTTAACACAAATATAGAATTGCGTCAAAATTATTGAGTTCTGCTGAACCCGTCTAAGATGCTAGGTCTTCATCGTGATGTTTTTAATACAAATAAAAAATCTAATAATATCTCCATCCTGATTTTCTAATACAATATATAATCTAAATAATAATTAATTAATAATTTAATTTTAAAGTGGGCTAATTTTTTTCAGTCTATCAAAAATTAAGTTTTACTATATATAACTATTACTAATATATTTTTTTATTACCATTCTAAAGTTATTTCAGTCAAAATAATTGTAACCTAATTTTATAATAAATTTATAGAATTTAAGTAAAAGTTACTGATAGTTTGACTTCTAAAATCAAATGCATCTTGGATAAAAATCTTGGTCATTATATTTTTTTTAACTGAGTATGAAATAATTCAATGTGGGCCCATATTTTTCTAGTCTTTCCAATACAAAGTTGTAGTATATATAGCTATTACTAATACATTTTTTATCACCATTCTAAAGTTACTTGTTAATCTAAATAAAAATTATTAATTATTTTAGAGATTGCCCTTCAATTTCCCATAACACAACAAAAGAAGGATTCGTATGCATCAGGAAATTTGTGAGTAAGCTATCGATCAAGTAATTAATTATTTATTTCTATTCTTTTTATAGATACTATTATACAAGCATTTATCTTTAGTTATTTTAAGTTTTTATTTATCTCAAACATCAACATTTAAAAGGTCCCAATGTCTCAAGTTGTTCACGTTAAAAAGTTCTTTTCTAATTATAACATTTGAAATTTATCAAATTAAAAAGGTGGCGTGTTTCTTTTTTTGCTGTAAAAAATTTATTATTGCAATTTAGCAATGTGAAAAAGTATAAAAGATTTAGTTTTGTGAAAATCAACATGGTTAAAAAAAATTGAATTTATGACTTTTTGCTATGATTACGAATCCTTCAAAGTTATAGATGCATGTAGTTTTTATGCTATTATTGGATTTTATATATAAATGAATTAATTAGAGATATATGAGGTATATTGAAAAAATATCTAATAAAATGATAAAAAGTGTGACATGAATAAAATAATCCTTTGATTCAATAACATTTTATCATTTTATAATCTTGTACAGCGTGAAACTAATTAAATTATATAAGTCAATGAGTTGGAATATTCTATGTGTTCAATTCATTATGAAATCTAGTTCTTTATTAGTTTGTGACTTTGTGCCCTCTAATATATTCTACAAAATTTAGTACGTAGGTTTAATAAGATCAACGAATTATTTTATTTTATTTTACCTTAATTAGAGATATTTGGGGTCTCTTTAGGATATCTCAAAAATAAATTTTGGTTTTTCATAAATTTTATCAATTTAAAAAGTGTATAAATATTTGTGTGTCTATTATCACATGTGATATTTGATTGAATTGATACATCATAAGTTAAAGCAGAAGTCAACAATGGAAGATCATACTAATACGTCTGATAGAAGAGAAAGTTTGGTTAATCTTATGAGAAGAGGACCTAGAGAGGATCAAAATGAGAACAACTTTTTTACTAACAATAGAGATGGTGGTGCATCTGGAGATGAATTGAATTCTCTACATGGTATTTCATCAAAGAGGCATAAATACAGTGTCAATCAAATTCAAGAGATTGAAGCGTACGTGTATCATTCAAAATTGCTTTAGATATATTAATATGTTTATGCTGAATAACATTTTATTCAATTTATTTTCCTTCTGCTATTAGTGTATTCATTGAAAATTCACATCCTGACGAAAAAACAAGACTAGAACTCGCAACAAAATTTTTCGTGGGAAAAAATTAAGTGCAATTTTGGTTCAAAAATAAAAGATCCATATTGAATGTGATGGTCATATGCCATCTTTTTCTTCATTCATGTTAATCTTGTTTAAATTTTTGTCTAATACTTATAACAATGAATGATGTTATTTATTCAGACGCAATTGGAACGACTTGATAAGAGAATGTGGCAACAAGAAAATGAAAAACTTTGCATAGTGTATACCGCAATGAAGGAATAAGTCATGGAAAATTCAATTGTGATCCGTGTTATAATAAAGATACTATAAGGAACAGAAATATTGATGAGAAGGAAATATTGAATGAACATGCCCACCTGAAATATGAACTTACGAGGATTGCTATCCACGCAGATAAATTTTTGGGGCCCTCTACATTCTTAGAGGGATCATTAACTTCCATGATGGAAAATTTTGGGTTAGAATTACTTATGGGAAGAGATGAAACTAGTGTTATAAGTGTTGTGGATGATTTATCATTAAACGAAGTTGATTTTGAAAAATATCTATCAAATCCTCTATCCACAAACTTAGTTAACAAAGATTTCACACTTGATAAATCAGTGTTATTAAATTTTTCTTTGGATGCCTTGAATGAGTTTCTTAAGTTGGCAATGAGTGATGAATCTTTCTGGGTTAGAAGCTTGGATGGAGGTGGGGAGATATTAAATATAGAAGAATATGCTAGATCTTTTATTTCAATTATTCACATAAAACCTAGTCATTTCACAACAGAAGCCACAAGGTCATTTGGTACAGTGATTGGCAACGTTGTGATATTGGTAGAGATGTTGATGAATGATGTATGTTGGTTTCTCATCCAAAAATTCCTTCTTGCGTAAATTCATTAAGAACTTTTAGTTGTTAACCACTTATACCCCCTATTTGGTGTGAAAAATTATTTCTGTATTTTTTTCTTTTATGTTTAGGTTTATTTTTACTTTTATTATATTTAACATATTTGTTTAATTAATGGTGCTTCAACTAATTGTTACATTTTTTTTTTAATCAATTAAGTTTAACTTTGAAGTCAAAAACAAAAGAATATGTTTACTTGTTATTTTCTATTTTTTTTTTTATAATTATTGTCTTTCATATATGCAGAGTCAATGGGTAGATACATTTCCATGCATTATTATTAAAGTCAATACTTTTGATGTAATTTCTACTGGCATAGGTGAAAGCAAGATTGGTACTCTATTATTGGTATTATTTCTTACTCATTATTTTGATGGAAATTACATATTTTATTTTTATATTAATTTTTGCACTAATAGCTAGAAAGTATTAATTTGCAAATTGAAACTAATCTACAAATTATTTCAAATGTGGTTCATGTCTATGAAATACAACTTCTATGTTTTTGACAAAAACATGCTGAAGGTACTTGGATTATTGTGGATGTCTGTGTCGACACAATCAAAGAAGGTTCACAACAATATAAAATTGAAAAATGTCGAAGGCTTCATTCTGCTTGCATTATTCAAGATGTGTCTAATGGTTATTCTAAGGTAATTCAACTTAAATTGTGTTTCATTTGCGTCCCATGCATGTCTTCATAATTTTAATGTTTTTTTAATGATTAGGTTGCTTGTTCATTTTATATTGAGGATTTTCTAAAACTGATTATGTTGACATTTGCTTCTAGCTTTTATTTTTGCTTGGTAGATTCTTATATATAGTTAGTTGAGTCCACTGAAAGTTGTTTCTTAATTCTGAACCATATATTTATATTTTATGTTTTAAGATGCTTTCGCAATTCATGAAATTGCTATCATCAAATTCCTAGCTATATATTTTGTGTTTTCATAATGATTGAACTTTTAATTAGAAATAAGATCATTGAGAATATATTCTATATATTTTAATTATAAATTTATAATCTATGAACGAAGGTAAAACTTCTATATTATATCATTAATATATAAGAAATATATTCATGAGATTATACTTTGTGTTTGCATAATTAGTAAACTTTTCATTAGAAATGAGATCCTTGAGAATATTCTATATCTTTTAATTATAAATTTCAGGTTTGTTTGAAGTAGTACATTTAGATACACAAATATGTTACTTTCTTTAGCAAAATATTTCCTACAATCTTCCTCTACATTTTGTGTATGCACCCTGCTATCATATTTATTTGTAACACAATCATGAATCTTTTGGTAGGATACATTCCTTGTAATTGAGTCCATGATTTAGTTGCTCACTTTTCTAAGTTGTCTCAAACAATGATTATTTTACTTTAATTGGTAATTAGGTAAATATTTCATGCAAGTTCATTTTTTTATTTAGTGGCTTAATATTAATATAATATTTTCGGGTTATTTGGATCGAGCATATGGAATATGATGAAATTTTTGTTCATCATTTGTATCGCCCTTTCATTAGAGCTGGTCTAGGATTTGGCGCACAAAGGTGGATCTCCTCTTTGCAAAGACAATCTGAGTTCTTGAGAGTGATAGCAACATTTGTAGATTTCACAGGTAATCATGAATATTTTATTATTGCACCAAGTCCTTAAACATCTCAATACCTATTAAAAATTTTAATTTTAATAAATTTTTATTTTGGGAAGTTGATTCAAAGGGTGAGACAGGTATGAGAATATTTTCTCAATGCATTACTCACAATTTTTGTGCGTAAATTTGTGCAACCTCTCACAAGTGGAAAACAATTCAAATAGAAAATGGAAAAGATGAAAATTTGATGATGAGGAAGAATATTAGTGAACCTGGTGAACCTATCGGTGTGGTTTTAAGTGCCACAAAGACAATTCAACAACTGATAAAACCACAATGTTTGTTTGAATTCTTCACTAATAAAAATATGAGAAGCCAATGGGATATCTTATCACAGAGTGGTCCCATGAAAAATATTATCCATATTACTAAGGGTCAAAATCTTGAGAGTTGCGTCTCTCTTTTATGTGCTAATGTGAATAATCAATTATCACTTATTTTAGAAACATGACATAGTTTGTTCTTTTATCTTATTGCTGATCTATTAAAAATATTTTCTTTTGATTTGAAAATATAGGGGGATGACATCATTGCTAATCAAAATAGCATGTTGATCTTTCAAGACACTTGCACGGATACAACAGGTTCTCCTTTAGTCTATGCAATAGTTGATTCTTCAAAAATGAACATAGTGATGAAATGGGGGGAATCTTCTTGTGTGGAACTCTTGCCCAATGGAATTTCGATAGTTCCTGATTTACCTCGAGATAATTCTGCAACTATTAACAAGGGTGGAAATAATAATGAGTTTTGTAGTGGGTCACTAGTGACTATCAGGTTCCAAATGTCTGTGGGCAATCTTTCCACAACAGATCTTCCAGAGAAGTCAATCATAGAAGAAAATGACATAATCTCTCATACAATTCATAAGATCAAAACAACTCTCACATGCAAGTGATTCTTCAAGATGAATTGCTATGCATTTATTAGCCATTAATTCTTTTGGATTCTTTTTTTTTTTTTTTTGATTCATAAGAGAGGGATATTCAATAGCAAACTTTTGTGTAAAACTAGATAACAAATAAATAGTAATGATTTGGTATCAAGTCAGTTTCTTTGGAGATTAAGAACTAGCTCTTGAATCCTATTTATTATGTTTTTTTTCGAATAATGAGATATTATTGAATCATTCTTCTCTTTTGTCTAGAGCCTTGAATAACATTACAATGTTTTTAATGTCAATAATAGTATATATTACAGTATTGTATTATGCTATTTTGAGTTTATGTAGGAAGTATCTTTTTGATGATTTATTGCTTGTTTAATTATTATTTTTCTTACTATGAACAGTAGTAATCTCAATATTACTTGATAATAAAATGAGTGAAATCAACGAAGAATGAATCCCACATTAAGTGGTACGTACTATTATTTTCAAGCGATGTCTTTAAAATTATAATAATTTTTAAGATTGACATTGTGAATATTAAAATAATCCAAATTAATTGAAATTTTTGTAAAGGAAAACAACTTATACTCACCCAAAAAGTACATTAAGTAGCTACAGGTGTAAAAATATTCTTGTAATAAAAAATGATTAAAACTAATGAATTTTAAGATGAAAAAAAGATAATTTTATCTGTATCGACAAGTTTGAATCTCTAATTTATATGTTAGTCCTTTTCATTACCAAAAGTTTCAATGATAATATCATTCCCAATTTTCGCTAATATTCTTATTATGATTGGAAAAAAATCAATGTCTCGTGATTTAAAATTACTTGAGCCAAATACATTTCAACTAACATTTTTGTATGATTATAATGATTTTACATTTCAAAATGCATGTGATATAGAAAATGTTATTAAATTAAGCATGCAAAAGCTAACTTGAATATTACGTGACTAACTTAAGACTAACTTAAGCATGCAAAAGCTTAAAAACTGAATTAAATTCATTGAAATCCAATAGTTAACTTTAAGAAAGTTGGAACAATTCTCAAAAGAAAGTAAGTACAGAAAACTCTTCAACTATGTCTATTAATGCAGCTCTACTATTATATAAAGATATCGGGACAAGACCAACGACATCTCAAAACTACTAACAGTAAGGTAAAGGTAAGTCCTCAAGAATATAAGAAGGCTCACCAAAGCTGACTTGAATATTACATGACCTCAACAAAACGCCTGTTGATGATCCTGAATATCTATATTTGCATCATGAAACGGTGCAGGCCAAATGGCTCAGAACGTGGAATGAAAGAGCATGTAAGGGAATTCTGAAGCATAAACAAAGGCTTGATCTTGATAAAAAGGAAGCATACTTAAATCTTCTGAAATCACTCAAGTAAACTCAACTAAAGAATAAGATACTCAACTCAAAGATATGATACTCAACTCAAGATACTCAAGTATAAAGCAACAATAAATGATGCAATATATGAAAAACTTTTAAAATAATAGATAGCAAATTAATGTATTGAAGAATACAATAATAACTCAGTTTGTATATAAATATACAATATTACTCTGTGGAGTTTCTCTAGTCGACAACCATTACCATGAGCCTAGCAATGATACTACATTTCGCCTCACGTTGCTAGGGCCATCCTATACTTTGTCGGGATATAGGATGATATTGTGATTATGGATCCAACTCCATGCCTTCTTTGAGGCAGTGAGGAGTCGCATGAAGAATCAATGCTATCCTATCCTACACTGGCTACATAGTTCTATGGGACTTCTGAATCATAAAAAACTCTAACCCAACTCGATACTCGATACTTCTCCCAAAATATATACTAATACTCAATGCTTAAAAACATAACTCTTTCTGTGGTTTGATATTATTACTCAAAATCTTTATCTTAAAAGAGATGGTACTAAAACTACTCATGAAAATTCTTTTGGAAATCGGTGTTTCCTCTCATCTTAAATGTGAAAACATTTACTCTTGGGAATAATTAGTTCCTATATATCATTTTAAAGAAAATGAACTCAGCTCTACTCTTCTTCAAACTCATACGCTCAAGTCTTAAAACAAAATTTTAAACAATTTGTAAAAAAATACTTTTTAAAATAGGGTTCATGCCGAATTATGGATATGAACGACTCAATTCAAGGTTTTCAATAACCTTGCATAAAACTCAATACTTAGAACACAAGAACTCCAGAACTCAAGGAGTCAACGAAACTACTCAGCTCAGGAATGCTCGACTCGAAGGGTTCATGCGGAATCATGGGCATGAACTACTCAACTCAAGGGCTCAATGATACCTCTCATCTCAAGAGTGATCGACTCATCGGGTTCATGTAGGGACTTTCATGGGTAATGTGTAGTAGCCCCATGATTAGGGATATAATCCCAAAATGATTAGGAATTCAATATTCAAGACTTAGGACTTGAAGATACTACCCATTTATAGATACTCAACTGATGAAGTTCATGCAAAATTTAAGGGCATGAATGACTCGACTCAAGGGTCTAAATAACAATATGGAACTCATGTATACGACTCTGCTCATTCTTATACATACTTGCTCAAAACTCAGTTTAAGACTCAAGTGTTGGCTTTGAAAAACTTCTCAAGATTTATAACTCAAAATAGGGTTCATGCTGAATTATAGACATGAACAAATCAACTCAAAGATCTTAATAAAAATATAGAAACTCAATAATTAGGAATATAATTTTTAAAAGAACCATGAACTCAAGAACTCAAATCAACTTATCTAAAGAATACTCAAATCTAGGGGTAAAATCTTAGATTTCTCTTTTACTAATTTGAAAGAAGATGTAGGGCGCAAAGACGAACTACACCAACACTATGATAGCCTTACATACCTAGAATAACAAGGTTCTTGAAGAATCTTGAAGACGAACCTGATTAGAAGCCTTGAAACCCTACCTTGAAGGTGAACGATTAAGAAAACCTTTCTTGAGATTCTTAAATTAGTTTCTTGATATCTCTATGGACAAGAATTATGATTTTCATTAGTGATTCATAACTGTATGGAGGAATTTGAGTTGAAAAGAATGGAATTCTTAGAGAAAGACTTACCATGAAGAAGAATTTTGAAATTTTTTTTGAAAGAATCTTGAATAGAGTCTTCTACTTTGATTTTTCCTTAGGGTTTTTCCCTAGGGTTTGAGAGAGAGGAGAATGATGGATTAAAAGATGAAAATCATATATATATATATATATATATATATATATATATATATTGCCTTTTATTAGTCAAGAAATTCACTTAGGATTTTCTTGGAGGTAAAAGGACAAAAACAATGCTTTTTAATATTTTCCCATTGGCTAATTCCTAACAACATTGTATCAAGTTACTAAAATAGTCATAACTTTTTACTCAGAAATTGGATTGACGTGAAATCGGTGGCACTAGGAAGTAGAATCAAATACCTTTAATTTGATAGGTTATAGGCTACATAACTCTTTATATTCTAAGAGATATGGTAATTTGAAGTTGACCAAAGTATAATTTTACATCAAAACTTAATCGACAAGGAAACTTCAAGAAGACTTATCAAGAACTCATCAAGAAATTTAATTGCTCAATATTTATGGATAGATTTGCGAAATAAACACATGATTGGTGTGTGAGTGAACAAACCCAACCCTATGGAAGCTTACATAACTCAAAGAACTAGGTTCTTGGCTAAATCTTGAATTTCTTGAACGAAGGCTTGAAACATTGAACTTTTTCTCCTCTTGAATCTGCTCTCTGAACCCTAAACACTTTTGGGGATGAATGAAACTGATTCTTATCAGTTTAGACCCTTAATTGGGTGTAATTCGAGTTTAGATTAAGTGGGAGTAAGGAAAAGACTACAATACTCCTCCTACTTTTAGGTAACTTCCCTTAAATGGATAGCCTAGCTTCAAAAGGGCATATCTGCCTCATACAAGTGCAAAAATTAGCAAACTCGGTAGCGTTGGAAAGAGGACTCATAGATCATTCATTTGATATCTTATGGGTCTCCTAACTCATTATATACTGAAAGTTATGATCGTTTGAAGTTGATCCAAAACTTAGAAGAACTTAAGAATGGCTTGAATGAATTCTCTTTAATTCTTTTTTGGAACTGAAGGTGCTATATCTAGTGCTCTGGCCTTAACTCTTAAGAAATTTTACATTTCTTTGGAAAGTCTTACTCACGATGAAGGATGGTTCGAGTCTTACCTCAAAATTTTTCTAGGGTGTTACAAGTTCATAATTTTTATACTAGATTCTTGAGATCAATGATCCTGCAACTAAAATTTATTTTTTGTCCTTTTTAGAAAAGATATTATTTTATTTTATTTATTAATTTTAGAATATATTCTCTTAATTTTACTTTTCATTATTTATGGTATGTATTCTAGAAATTCTTTTTAATTACATAAATTTAATTCTTCTTGTAAAGTGACAAGTTTATTTAATTCATGTAGGCAAAAAATCATTTTTGCTTCTTAATTTAGATTCTTCTAATTTCAAATTTAACACATCTCTATTTTAATTAATTTCATTTATTAACATGTATAATGTGAATACAAATAGTAATAGGTCATAAAACATGCCTTTAAGTAACATAAGTGCAGAAATACAATATTAATACCCCAAAGAGTTGGTGATATGAATTAAAGAGCACATAACTGTAACAAAAAGTTAATACAAAAGTTTGACACCATATGACTATCAAAATATTAAAAAAAACAACAAAAAATTAAAGGAGTAGAACTACAGTTAACTGGAAGAAAAGGTAAATAAAAAAATTTGACACCATATGACTATCAAAATATAACAATAAAAAACAAAAGTTAAAGGAGAAAAACTAGAGTTTTGTGTTCTAAAATTAACTAGTAGTGCACCTCAAAAATCTAAATGGCATAACTGATGTTGCCTATCATAACCAACTAATATTCATAACTAAATCAATATATAAAAGTGCAACAAGTGCAGTATGAATATAAAAATAACGAATAATTAATCATAGACCGACTGTTGGATTTAAAAGGTGTGAATAGGAAATGAAGGGTTGTGACACTCCTGAAGGGTTGTGATTTTGGCGAAGGGTTGTGACTTTTATGAAAGGTTGTATATTTTCTAAAGGGTTGTGATCGTTTGAAAGATTGTTCCTTTTCCAAAGGGTTGTCACCTATTTCCAACAAGTTGTTAGCTATAAATAGTGTGACTTTTTGTCATTTTTCTACATTGAATTCTTCCATTCTTTTGTATACATTTCTTATTAAACAAAATCGATCAATCGTGTCTGTGTGCGATTCGTTGCTGTCATTTTGAGTTCGTTGAAATTATCAATTTGAGGTACCACTAATTCTTTAATAGTTAATCAATTTTATATTGGGAGAAATTAATCTACAAGCTCCGGTACTTGAGGGGATTAAATTTCTTAAGGACATACAGTGGTTTCTATGGACTCGGATAGTTCTTTTCTTTTTCTCTTCATCTTTTATTATTTCTGGTTTGCTAATATGAATACATGAGATAACAAGCTTAAGAAATTTAATTTTGTTGTTGGTATTTTCTACGGTAAGGAAATTAATATTATTTTTTGTGTTCTTTTTGGTGGGAAAAAGAGAGAAAGAGATTTGGGATGAATTAGTACTACTTTAATATATTCATGTATATTTTCTGTAGTAAGTTTTCCTTGGATGGGTATGATTATTTTTTATTTTCTTCCCAAGTGCATTCAAGCGTTTCACCCCTTCAGTTTTCTTTTCAATGAGAAAAGCTATTTTTGTGCATAAAGGCTAAGATGTACACGTTAATTATTACCCTTGTATTCTTGGCTTTACATAACTATGAGAAGAAGTAAATGAACATATGTTGTCTCTTAACATTATTTGAATATGAGTTTAGTGTCTTCTAAGAAAAAATGAAATATGATGGAAATTGGGAAAGTAAGAAAGAATTAGCAAGGAAAGTGATTTGCATGAAATTATTGCTGACAGATAGAATATGATTCAATAAAAGTTAAAATCTATAATGACCGAGTTCTGTCTTTATAGAAATGCCAATGGGAAAAAGTTTTGATTTATTTATGGAGTCGTTAAGCTGTAGGAAAATATGGTAACAATCGAGTGACTTATTTATGATTTTGATTACATGAGTAGTTAGATAAATCGTTAATGAATCGATATAACGTTACGGAATTGAATTCGGGTGAGTCGAACTCCCGAAATTGATCTTAGCATGTTGTGGAATAGGGGTCTTGGAATTATTAAAATAGCTCACTGGCTCCATGCAAGTCGCGGGGGCGGGATTTCTGCCGCTAGGGCGGGGCAGCTAAAGCGAGGTGAGGACAGCTGTGGTAGGTCCGACGTGACTTAAGGTCACAAATAAACCCCAAAACATCTTTATTCTATACTTTCCAATTTTTAGAGAGAAGAACGAACCCCGGGATATTCTTGACAGTTTTCCACCATACTTGATGTTAAAGGTAAGATTTTAACTCCCCGAATCAATTTTTTGATCGTAAAACATAATCTAATTGGCGATTATCGATGGGGGAGGTCTTTGTCTAGAATCTATGGTTGAAATAACCATATTTTGGATACTTGGGATCATGGGTATGATCTAGGGTTCCTAGAATTATTAGCAATTTGGGTAATTGGTGATTGTTTATTGATTTTCATGTTATTATGATTGTTTGTAGACCAAGAACAAGTGGAACAAATCTTAAAAGGGAAGGATCAAGTTTCATATGGTTTCAAGTTTGTTTTGAGGTAGGTTATGGTTGTGATTCTATGATTGTGTGATACATGGTTTGTCTTGCTTCATTATGATACATGTATGTCTGTGGATGTTGCATTATTGATTACACTTCTTGTAAATGAGAATATATGATTGATGATTGCCATGAATCATGACTTGATTGTATGATTATGAGAATATACCTTCTGATGGTGATTGTGGCTTGTTGAATGGATCGAGTGTTACATTATGACACTTTAACTTGGATCGGTTGCAACGTTTCGGCATAATTATGTGTTCGGTTTCCACATTATGGCATAAACATTGGACCGGGTACCACATTTCGGTATGCTAACTGTTTGGGTTTTGGTTCCATAAGAGAACCAATGACTTGTCATAATTATGTATCTTGAGAAATATAAAGTTGTTTGTTGTTTGTAAATGTTGATAATACTGTATGTGTTCGATATATGCATGTGATTGTATTGTTGTATTGACTTACTTATGTTGCACGTAGTAGGATAGCGACGTGATCCTACTAGTACACTGTGGTCGCGTACTGTTACTGCACTTGTTCTTTCTTTGTTAAGTAAAGGGCATTTTCAAGTGGTTATTGATAGACCTTGCTTACATGATCAATGATCGTTCGAATTCAAGGGTGAGTCAATTCTTCTGGGCTTCCATAGGTTCTTTTTCGTCTATGTCTACCATTTCGGACTTAGACTTTCTAGTAAGTTATTAGTACATTAGTGTGGGGTTGTATCCCTTCTTGTTTAGACTTTTTGAACTTTAAATGTTTTGGTACATTGACTTTTAGGTTCTAGGCATTACTTACGCAATGTTAGTATGTCGTTAGACTTTTGTTTGGAGTTTATGGGAACTCTATTTCAATTTTTTAGCTATTTTTCTTGCTTTCGTATCCTTAAATGCCTTAGTATTTTTTATTAAGTTAGTTAGCTAATTAGTATAAATGGTTCTCCCACCGGAGGGTTAGTGTGGGTGCCAATCACGATGGTCTGGGTCGTGAAAAAGTTGTTATTAGAGCCTAGGTTTGTTGATATCGATGTACCAAAACAAGTCTAGTAGAGTCTTATAATGGTATGGGTATGCCTTTACTTTTCTTCGAGGGGCTATAAGACTTTAGGAAATCTCTCTATTTTCTCTTGTCTACTTTCATGCTATGACTTGATTCCAATTGGTATCTGACGATTCAATTGGTATTAACCTCTTTCATTCTTCTGTCCGTAGATGGTTAATACTAGATTCAACGGTGTCAGGCTCGTAGCTCTCATAAATTCTACAACTGAGAAATCTACAATGAGAGGTTGTGGTCGAGGCAGGGGTAGAGAGAGATGTAGGGGTAGAGGCTGTGAAAGAGTTGTGCCTGCTTAGAGATGGGGTGCCGGTCAAAACTTTTCCCCAAAAAAGGCCCCTCCCGTACATCACGAAGATATTGAAGAGGATATCGAGGTTGAAAACGTTGAGGAGGTAGGAAAAGTGGAAGAGGTGGAGGTTGAGACTACTGATTTGTCTCCCATAGACCCTGTGTTAGATCGACAGATCATGTTATTCTTGAAAGGGTTCGTTAGTCTTGGGGTGCTTCCTTCTTTTCAAGCAACTCAAGCTCCCGCTAATCCCCCTATTTCTAGAACTACGCCCAAGACAGGTGGAACGAGAGGTAATGCTACTTTCTTCCATCCTTTGTTGGGTTTTGTTATGACTAGTAATGAGCATGAAATGTTGACTAAGTTTTTGAAGCTAAATCTTCCTGTGTTTGTTGGTTTTGAGAATGAGGATTCTTATGAGCTTATCTTAGATTGCTATGATAGGCTTCATAATTTGGGAATTGTCCATCAACATATGTTTGAGTTTGTGTCCTTTCAATTTCAATGTTTGGCTAAGTAGTGGTGGAGAGCTTATATGGAATGTATTATCTTTAACGTTACCTCCACTTACTTGGACCCAATTTCATGCTCTGTTTCTAGTGATATATGTGCTTAGGACTTTGTGCGATCACAAGAAGGATGAGTTCATGGCTTTGGAGCAAGTTGGTATGTCTGTGGCTGCTTATGAGGCCATGTTCCATTGTTTGTCTAGATGTGCTGCTCAATTGGTGACTACTGAGGAGGAGAGGATCCGTTTATTTAATTCTAAGTTGCAGGTTTTATCTATTCATATGACCTCTGCAGGGAGGAACTTTAATGAGGTGACATACTATGTTAAGAAAGTAGAGGGTGTGAGGCGAGACGGTCAGGCTAAGGCATTGGAAAAAATGGCCAAGAACTCGGGTAACTTTTAGGGTTCTTACTCCAGGGGGTCCGGAAGGCCAACACTTGCATCCAAGCCAATTCAGTCTACTTGCGCACCTCTACAGGTAATTACTCGGGAAGTCCACCCATAATTTGATTCAAGAGAGCTAAGGAGTTGCATCTTCAGCAGGCAGTAGGCCATCTTTTGATTGTACATGTTACAACTGTGGTGAACTTAGGCATATGAGGAGAGCTTGTCCCTACCCACATATGTTAGATTTTGCGCAACAATAGTCTAGAGCAATAGTACCCTTGGGGAATGGTAATAATGCTCGAAGGCATCCACAAGGTGGGTGAAAAGGTAATCAGTGAGGCCGTGGAGGTAATTGAAATGTTAATGCAGGCAGGGGTAACATGCAACCATGCAGAGAAGTGGCTCGTCAAGATGATAGGGCTCAGTGTTATGCCTTTCTGGGAAAGAATAAGGCAGAGGTGTCTGACGCAGTGATCACAGGTACTATTCTTGTATGTGATCGAATGACTTATGTGTTATTTGATCCAGGTTCTACTTATTCCTATGTATCCGTATGATTTGGCTTAGAATTTGCTACGATATGTGATATACTTGATGTCTCTATCCATGTTTCTACCCCAGTTGGTGAGTCAGTTACAGTCACCAATGTGTATCATGCTTATCCTATTTTGTTTATGGGTTTTCAGACTTGGGCTGATTTGGTGATTTTGGATATGACTGATTTTGATATAATCTTAGGCATGACTTGGTTGTCCCCTTATTATGTTGTGCTTAATTGTAATACTAAGTTTGTAACTCTAGAAATTTCAGGAGGGGAAAAATTAAAGTGGGAAGGGGTGTACAAGCCTAAGCAAGCTAAGATCATATCCTCCATTTGGGCTAGAAGATTGAAAAGGCGGGATTGTTTGGCTTATTTGGCTCATATTAGGGACGTTGAGATTGTGACTCCATCCATTGAGTCAATTCCTGTGGTATCAGAATTTATAGAAGTGTTTTCTAATGACTTGCTTGGTATGCCTCGAGATAGAGATATAGACTTCTGCATTGATTTAAAGCCTAGTACTCATCCCATTTCTATCCCTCCATATCACATGGCTCCGATAGAATTAAGAGAGCTTAAGGCTCAAATCCAAGAGCTTCTTGAAAAGGGATTTATTCGTCCTAGTGCTTCCCCATAGGGTGCTCTGATTTTGTTTGTTAAGAAAAGGGATGGTAGTATGAGAATGTGTATAGATTATGAATAGGGTCACTATTCAAAACAAGTATCCTTTGCCTCAAATAGATGATCTTTTTGATCAATTGCAAGGTGCATCAATTTTCTACAAGATTGATCTAAGATCTAGCTATCATCAGTTGAAAAATAGGCCTGAGGATGTGCCCAAGACAACATTTAGAACCCGATATGTGCACTACGAGTTTCTAGTTATGTCATATGGCTTGACAAATGCGCTTGCAACTTTTATGAGTTTAATGAATGAGTTTTCCAAGACATTTCTTGATTCTTGCATCATAGTCTTTATTGATGATATTTTGGTCTGTTCAAAAAGTGAGGAATAGCATGCCGACCATCTTTACATTGTTTTGGGTGTTTTTGGGAAATAAAGGTTGTATGCTAAATTCTTTAAGTGTAAATTTTGGTTGACTTCGATTGCATTTTTGGGACATGTAGTCTCAAAATAAGGGGTAATGGTAGATCCTCAAAAGATTGAGGTGTTTAAGATTGGGTTTGGCCTAGCTCTATGAGGGAATTCAAGCGTTTTGTTGGGATTGGTAGCTACTACCGTCAATTTGTGAAGAAAAATGCTTCTATTGCCACTCACTTAACTACTTTGACAAAAAAGGATATATCATTTGAATGGATTGAAAAATGTGAGGAGAGCTTCCAAAAGCTGAAGACTCTCTTGACCACCGCGCCTATTCTAGCATTATCAATTGAATGTGCATGATATGAATTATCCAACACATGATTTGGAGTTGGATGTAGTAGTGTTTGCTCTTAAGATCTGGTGGCATTACCTACATAGTGTTAAGTGTGAAGTGTTTACTGATCATCATAGTTTGTAGCATGTATTCACTCAAAAGGATCTGAATTTGAGACAGAGAAGGTGGATGGAGTTACTCAAGGATTATGATATGACTATTTAATACCATTCGGGCAAGGCTAATGTGGTAGCAGACGCTTTGAGTCGAAAGGTGGTAAGTATTGGTAGTTTAGTTTGATTGAGTGTATCCAAGCGACCACTAGCTAATGAAATTCAGACCTTAGAGTCAAAGTTCATACAGTTTGCCATCTCAAAAAGAGGTGTGGTGATAGGTAGCATTGAAGTGAGGGCAACATTCATTGATGAGATCTAGGTAAAACAATTTGAAGATGAAAGTTTGGAGGAGCTTAGAAAGAAGATTGCGATTGGTAAGGTACAAGAGACCACTCTTGATGCGGAAGGTGTGCTCTGTTTTAAAGGAAGAATTTGTGTTCCTCGAGTTGATGACTTGATTGAGAAATTATTGGCAGAATCTCATGATTCACAATATTCTATTAATTCGGGTGTGACGAAGATGTATCGAGATTTGAAGTGAATTTATTGGTGGCCGGGCATGTCGAAAGATATAGCGGAGTTTGTGGCTAAGTGTCAAAATTGCCAACAAGTGAAATATGAACATCAAAGGCCTGTAGGTTTGCTTCAAAGAATGTCAATTTCGAAATGGAAGTGGGAAATGATAGCCATGGATTTTGTGGTTGGTCTTCCCAAGACTTTGGGGAAGTTTGATTCTATTTGGGTAGTGGTTGATGGATTGACTAAGTCAGCCCATTCTATTACGCTAAGCATAGATTATAATGCTGAACAATTTGCTAAAGTTTATGTTAAAGAGATAGTGAGGCTGCATGGGGTGCCCCTCTTTATAATCTCAGATCATGGTACCCAATTCACATCCAAGTTTTGGAGGAAATTACATGATGAATTGGGCACACAACTCACTTTTAGTACATCCTTCCATACACAGACAGACGAGTAATTAGAGAGGACTATTCAAGTGTTGAAGACATGTTGAGGGCATGTGTGATTAATTTTGGAGGGCACTGGGATAAGTTCCTACCTTTGTGTGAATTGTCCTATAATAATAGTTATCACTTTAGCATAGATATGGCACTATTTGAGGCACTCTATGGGAGGGGATGTAGATCACCCATAGGAAGTTTTGAGGCTGGAGATGTAAAATCATTAGGGGTCGATTTAGTAAAGGATGCTCAAGATAAGGTGAGGAGTATTCAAACTAAGCTTCTAGCAGCCTAGAGTAGACAAAAGAAGTATGCGGATCACAAGGTAAGAGACATGGTATTTCAAACCAGTGAGAATGTTTTTCTTAAGGTATCACCTATGAAATGGATGATGAGATTTGGCAAGAAGAGCAAACTAAGTCCATGAAACATTGGTCTCTTTGAGGTTCTTGAATGTGTAGGACTGCTAGTGTATCGATTGGCTTTACCTCATAATCTATCAGGTGTTCATCTGGTATTTCATGTGTCCATGTTGAAGAGATATCATGGTGATCGGGATTACATAATTAAATGGGACTCAATTGTGTTAGACAAAGACCTCTAATATGAGGAGGAACCAGTTGCAATTCTTGATCGTGTTGTACGTAAGCTGAGGACCAAGGAGATTATGTTCGTGAAAGTTCAGTGGAAGCATTGTCCAGTTGAGGAAGCTACTTGGGAGACTAAGAGGGGCATGCGATACAAGTATCCCAAATTGTTCGTCAATTCAGGTACTACTTCATTCCTTCCTTAGCCACTTTTCCTAAGTTTGTCACTCGGGGACCAGTGATGGGTAAATTAGTATCTATTTTAATGACCGGTTTTTGTCGTTATAGAAAAGCCAATGGGAAAAAATTTTAGGTCGAAAAACTTTTTCGTAGTAACTTGGAATTTTCCAACCTAGTCCAGATTTGGACGAAATCAAAGTCGTCAAGGTGTGGGGAAATATGGTAACAATGGAGTAATT
Organism: Solanum bulbocastanum; assembly: GCA_037074985.1. Classification (NCBI taxonomy): domain Eukaryota; kingdom Viridiplantae; phylum Streptophyta; class Magnoliopsida; order Solanales; family Solanaceae; genus Solanum; species Solanum bulbocastanum. The sequence goes on along the minus strand of CM073602.1, from coordinate 14,745,634 downwards.
TATTTATGATTTTGATTACATGAGTAGTTATATACGTCATTAAGGAATCTACACGACTTTAAAGAATTGAATTCGGGTGAGTAGAACTCTCGAAATCGATCATAGCGTAAACGATATTTTCTGAGCATCATTGGTTAAAAGCGTGTTGTGAAATAAGGGTCTTGGAATTATTAAAATAGCTCATTGGTTCGGTGCAAGCCACTGGAGTGGGATTTTTACAGCCAGGGTGAGGCGCTGTAGTGGGGGTAATGACCGATGTGGCAGGTCTGGCGCGACTTAAGGTCGTAAATAAATCTCAAAACATCTTTATTTGGCACTTTTAAATTTTTAGAGATAAGGAACGAACCCCAAGTAATTCTTGATAGATTTCCACCATTCTTGAGGCTAAAGGTAAGATTTTAACTCCCCGAATTGTTTTTTGATCCGTAGAACGTAATCTAATGGGAAATTATCTATGGGGGAGGGTTTTGATCTAGAATCTATGGTGGAAACAACCCTATTTTGGATACTTGGGATCATGGGTATGATCTAGGGATCATGGGTATGTTAGTAATTTGGATAATTAGTGATTGTTTATTGATTTTTGTGTTATTATGATTGTTTGTAGATTAAGAACAAGCGGAACGAATTCGGAAAGGGAAGGATCAAGTTTCTTAGGATTTCAAGGTAGGCGATGGTTGTAATTCTATGATTGTGCGATGTATGTTTGTCTTGATTCATTATGATACATGTATGTGTGTAGATGTTGCATTATTGATCACACTTGTTGTAAATGAGAATATATGATTGATGAATATCATTAATCATAACTTGATCGTATGATTATGAGAATGTACCTTGTGATTATGATTATGACTTGTTGAATGGATCGGGTGTTGCATTCCGACACACTAACTTTGATCGGTTGCATGTTCTAGCATAATTTTGGGACGGTTTCCACGTTCTGACATAAACATTGGATTGGGTACCACGTTCCGGTATGCTAACTGTTTGGGTTTGGATCCATGAGAGGACCAATGACTTGTCATAATGTGTATCTTGAGAAATGTGAAGTTGTTCGTTGTTCATAAATGCTGATAATATTGTATGTGTTCGATTTATGCATGTGATTATATTATTGTATTTACTTACTTATGTTGCACTTAGTGGGATAGTCGTGTGATCCTACCAGTACACTATGGTTGTGTATTGATACTGCACTTGCTCTTTCTTTTTTGAGTATTGGGCATCTTCAAGCGGTTATTGAAAGACCTCGCTTAAAAGACCAGTGAACGTTCAAATTCATGGGTGAGCCAATTCTTTCGGGCTGTCATGGGTTCTCTTTTGTCTATGTCCAACATTTCGGACTTAGACATTCTACTTAGTTAGTAGTACATTAGTTTGGGGTTGTATCCCATCTTGTGTAGACTGTTGAACTTTAGATGTTTTGGTACATTGATTTTCAGGTTCTAGGCATTACTTCTGCAATGTTAGTCTATAGTTAGACTTTTCTTTGAAGTTTATGGGAACTCTATTTCAGTTTTTAGCTATTTTTCCTACTTTCTTATCCGTAAATGCCGTAGTATTTTTTATTAAGTTGGTTATCTAATTAGTATAAATGGTTCTCCCACCGGAGGGTTAGTGTGGGTGCCAATCACGATGGTTTGGGTCGTTACAAAATCAGATTCTATCTTTATTTCCATTGATTATTATTGTTTATACCCTTTATAAGTTATGAGATTTATCTCATAAATATTAGGATAGATGATCATTATGTGATAATCTAAGAATATATCTTTATTATTTATTAATATGTATTCCACTTAGAGGAGAAAAAAAACTTTTATAGTTTTTACTCCATGTGAAATTTGATTGCATCTAACCTTGGAGACTAAAATATTCTAATTTGTTAATCAATTGGTTTGAAGAATATAATAACTTCATTGAACAAATCACATTGTGCAGAATATCGAAACTTCACCAATTTGTTAAATACTTTGTTTCAATTAATATTCTGACTTAAAGAGTACAAAAACTTCATCAGGAGTATTTAGGCTAAATGATTTGAAGAATGTAAAAACTTCATCATTAACTAGAAACAGTGTTGTTTTTATGGTTTCTAGAGATTAAAACCTTTTTCGGTTTTCTACTCTGTTTGATTCGGAAACTGATTCAAAAAATATAAAAACTTCATCAGAATTCAAGATTCATTCAGCTTACGATTAAAAAAATATAAAAACTTCATCGTTAATGTAACACCTTGCTATTTGAAAGAGTTAAAAATAGAAAGAACTAAATTTGGAAATAGCAAAATATGAAATTTTGCAAGTTATACATAAGAGGGTCAACTTCAAACGACCATAACATTCAGTACAAGATGAGTTAGGTGGCCCATAAAATATACAATAAAAGGTCTTGGAATCCTCTTTCCAATACCACTGAGTTTGGTAATTTTCGAACTCGTATAAGGAAAATATTCCCATTTGAAGTCAGGTATTTTGGTCTTTTTCTTACCCTATCAGATTTAATTCATTTTTAGTAATTAATTAGACTGATTTGGTTCAGTTTAGACAATCCTAATATACGCTAGAGTTTTAGGAAGGAGTTCAAAAAGAGAAAACTGGAGAAAATTCAAGGCGTTTGTTAAGTTCTTGAGGTTACGTCGCGGATTTCGCCAAATGGTTTGATCTCTAAGAGGTATGTGAGTTCTCATAGTCTTGGGTTTGTTCACCTACATGCCAATCATGTTATTTTCAACAAAGTTTTGTTCTTAAAGTTGAAGAATTCGAGTTCTTGATTAGTGTTTTTGAATTTTTTTCTTGTTCTTGTAGTAGGATGTATTTGATGAGTTCATGAGATAATCATATCGAGTTTAAGAGTTTTTTTTGAGTAGATTCTCGCGAACATGTATTGGGTAATTCAATTTAAGAAGAAATCGAAAAAACTAATTGATATTAGTCAAATTAAGATTAGAAGATGAGTTTAAAAATTTACTGGATTGAACTGGGGGAGGGGTGGCATGGTGCGCCATAAATGTGCTAGCAAAGGCTGGCGTGGCGTGCCAGCAGTGCGCTAGGGTCGCCTGCCCCCACCCTTTTTCCGTTGCTTAGCCAGTCTGAGTCCTTCTAAAGTATACATATACTTTCTATTGATTCTAACTACTCTAAACTACTTCTAAACATCTAGAAATCATTCATAAACAGGAATCATAATTTTGAATCCTTAATTCAAATTCAAGGTAGAGCTAAGAGTCAAGTTTTGAGAGTTCTTCGAGTCATTTTAAGAAGTCTTTTACAATCTTTTAAACTTGTTTTAAGACTTCAACATTTGAGTTTGAGGAAGAGCAAAGTTGAGTCATTTTCTTTAAAATGATATATGGGAACTAAGTATTTACAAGAGTAAATGTTTTCACATTAAAAAAGAGAGGAAATACCATTTTCCAAAAGAGTTTTCATGAGCATTTCTGAGTACCATATGTTTTAAGAGAAAGATTTTTTTGAGTAGTAATCTCAAACAACAGAAATAGTTATGTTTTTAAACCATATGGAGGAGAGTTCAAACAACTCATTGCCCACATAAACCATGTAGCAAATGTTGGTAGAAAGGGTTATACTTTTTAGATGATTCCTTAATGCCTTTTTAGAATAGACTAGGGGATCCACTTAGTAGTAGGTTCTATACCCCGACAAAGCATAAGAAAGTTATGGCAGAGTGGGCTAGACGTTGTATCATCACACATCTCATAGTGATGGTTGTCGGTTAGAGAATCTCCTTATCACGACCTAGACCATTGTGATTGACACCCACACTAACCCTCCGGTGGCAGAACCATTACTACAACCCAAATCTAACAACTCAACCAAATACTACACATTTAAAGATACTGAAACAGGTTTAATGACTAAAGAAATATGGAGTTCCCATAAACTCCCACAATTTTAAACAAATAAATTAACGGAACTAAAGCGGAAGAACAACCCCTAGAACCTGAAAGTCGATGTACCAAAATTCTAACAAGATTCATAAGTCTAAACAAGAAAATCATTTAAAGAACCAGTCTAGGTCTGAATAGGATGGACTAAACTAAAAGAGAACTCAAGGCAGCCCGAAAGAACTGGCTCACCCTTGAATTCAAATCGGTGATCACTGATATTCTAAATGAGGTCTGTCAATAGCCGTTGGAAGATGCCCTGTACTTAACAAAAATAAGAGCAAGTGCATTATCAGTACACAACCACAGTGTACTGGTAGGATCACGCAGCTATCCCAATGAGTGCAATATAAACAAGTTAATACAACATTATAAAATAGGCACATACCAAACATATACAATATTAGTCATCTTTTTAGGATCAATGTAGCATCCCACATTCTCAATAATACACATTGGTTATCAATTTAGAGCAACATATTGTCTTCCATTATCAATCATCATTAGATATGAATGAACTCCTTAGAAGAAGATACACAACACAATTCGATGGTTCTCTCACGGAACCCAATTCAATAGTCCTCTCATGGAACCCAAACCCAAATAGTTAGAATACCGGTTCATGGTACCAATCGAAGTTATTATGCCGGAATGTGGCAGCTGATTCCATATTTATGTTGGAACGTGGCAATCGATCCAATGTTTATGCCAGAACATGGAAACCGATCCCCTATTTATGTCGGAACGTGGCAACCGATCCCAATTAGTTATGCTGGAACGTGGCAACAGATCCATTCAACATACTACAATCATAATCACATTTATATCCTCAAGATCATACAATTAAGTCATGATTTCATGGTAATCATCATTCATCTATCTCTTTTACAACAAGAGTGATCAATAATGCAACAATCATATGTACATACTTGTATCTAAATGATGTAAGAACAAACATACATCACACAATCATAAAATCACAACCATCAGCTACCACGAATCCAAGCTTGAATCCCCTTAAACACTTGAACCTTCCCTTTATGGATTCTTCCCGCTTGTTCGTGATCTAAAAACATACAATTGACAAAAGGATCAATAATCAAAAATCTAATTATTCAGATTATAACAAACCCAATAACCCTAGATCAAACCCAAGATACTAATACCCAATTTAGGGTTGTTTCCACCATTGAATCTATAACAAAACCCTCCCCCATCAATGTTTATCCTTTCTATTATGTTATACGGATTGAAAAACGATTTCGGGTAATGAAAAGCTTACTTTTAGCCTCAATAATGGTGAAAATGAGTAGGAGTCACCTGGGGTTCTTTCTTTAGCTCTAAAAGTCAAAAAGTGCATAATAAGGTCATTTAGGGGTTTATTAATGACATTAAGTCGCATCAAGCCCGCCATAGAAACCCTCATCCCGTTGTGGCGGCCCCGCTAGAGTAGGGAATTCCAGTGCCAAAGCGGATGGAATGAAATAGAGAGCTATTTTGAGAATTCCAAAATCCCAATTTCACAACACACCTCTTACCAAATATACTTAGAAAATACCCTTAGCGCTAAGATCGATTCTGGGAGTTCTATTCACCCGAATTCAATTCCGTAAAGTCGTACGGGATCCTTAACGTCTTAACTATCTACTCATGTAATCAAATTCATTAATATATCTCTCATTTGTTATCTCTACACCTTAAAGAATATGATTTCATCCAAATCTGGTCTAGGTTGGGAAATTTCAAGCTACTACAAAAAAGTTAAACTGGCCCCATTGGCTTTTCCATAACGACGGAAATCAGGTCGTTACAATAGATATCAATTTACCAATCACTCATCCCCGTGTGATCAACTTAGAAAAGACTGGCTAAAGTAAGGGTAGAGTAGAATCTGAATCGTTGAATTACTGGGGATACTTGTATCGAATGCCCCTTTTACCGAATCTCATTGCCCCCTAAGGGTTTCATATCTCCAACCTCAAACGAACCAATTAATTACCTACACATCCTCCCCTAAAATGCCTCAATAAAGTCATCTCAACACTCGAGTGATAAATGTTGTTGTATGTAAACTTAACTAACAATAAAACGATTCCCAACAACCACCGAAGTTGATTGTACACACCACTGCGACATGTTATCAAGGATCTTGACAAAAACATCAGGATGAATCCTTTCTCAGATAACCATGATAAAATTCTTAATCAATAATCTCTACAATTAGAGGTGGACCTGAACCAGCCAAAACGCACTCATAATACCCAATCAATCATAGTTCATAACAATATCTCTGTCCCACAATATAAATTTCCCTGAGCTTAAGTTATAACAAATTTGATCATTAGAAATCAAATACTCATCGAGGGATATGTCCAAGCATACAACCCCTCCAATAATACTATCGAAAGGCTAGATTTAGTAATTGTAGATTACCTCTTAAGAACAGTAGAATTGGACCCAAAGATCCCTACATTCAACCACACATAAATAAAACATGACCTTGATGACTAGAGGAATATTAAGATTGCCGGACAGCCACAAATACGCATGGTAGCTCTTCCATAAATTCTCATAAGCAAGGTGGTACATGTAGAACCACTAAAATACTTTAACAACTCCAGGACAACACCAATTATGTCATTCAAAATAAGCAAATCTTCACACTCTTCCTATACAACCCAGAGAACATCATAAGATTTGGTACCCCTGATCCACCACGAGGGATCCACCTACAAAAGTGAAAACACATGAGAGCATAGCTAGTGAATCATACTCACAATACTAACAACCATCATAAACACTTCAACCTTTTACCTTATTATAAACCAATACTTTTTAGAAAAATCAAACCTTCCTTAGGTACTAATCCAATAATAGTGAACTTATGAATCACCCCAGGTGTAAGTCATTTCAAATGAACAATACCGGATACAATTGATCATTTCTCTCCTTGACAATTCATACCTTGACAAAATACATCACCACGAATGTAGACTCATAATGAAAAATCTAAATTATAATTTCCACCATATAACACAATCCCTTTTTCTATTAACATTAGCTTGTACCTTGAAGATTTTTATGAATTCATGAATCTCCATTTATCATTGATCCCATCTCCATCGATCTTACCATATATTTCACTAAAATTTCAAACATACTCATTACTACACTCAGAAACAAAACAAAACACTCGTCATCACACTCAAGCTAATATTAGCACACTCCCTTCTCAAGTCTGTTTTGATAGTTTTTAACCAATTTAACACACTTCTGACACTATTATCATAGCCAAAGCAAAACAAATGAAATCACGCATCTTTGAACCCAATTATCTACTCCTCTAAAGATAACTCTTTAGCCTTAAGAATCAAATAAAATATTCTTGCTCTAGCCTCTCTCTAAAGGTTGTACTACATCCCACCATTTTTCTTTATTATGACTGTAGCTCTTTCATTTCTATTCAAATGGTGTCCCACCATCTCTTAAAACCTTCCATACAACCATTTTCCTCACCAAATATTAGAAAACTATAACCTCAGATACTCGCAAGTCGTTATTACTGTACAAAATTTGCTTAATCAACAATCTCATTATATAGTTACATCCCATCACAATTCATCGTAAAATCTTATTACCATTACGCTCAGTTATCCCTAACTACCACTATGAAGCCAATATTTCATCAACATGACACCTCAGACTCTGGTATACTCATCAAATTTAAAGGACTAACACAATCTTGGTATGCACTTTCTTACTAAAATCTTCAATTTCCTTCACCCAAATATACTCAATGGAACTTTCCTTATCCATAAGCTTGTCATTCTTGTATTAATCCACTCCCTTATGGATTGAGATAAAATTGTCGGTCCTGATACTACCCTCATTCTTCTTAACAAACAAGACAGGAGCACCTCACTTGGAAATAATAGGATGGATAAACCCTTTATGAATAAGCTCTAAGATTTGAGCCTTAAGCTCTCTTAATTCTGCTGGAACCATACGATACAGAGGGATGGAAATGGGGCGAATGCCACTTTCCAAGTCAATGCAGAAATCTATATCTCTATTCGAAGGCATATCAGGTAAATTCGTAGGAAACACTTTCTTACACTTAGACACCACATGAACAAACTCAATAGAGGGATACTCAACCTCAGCCTCCCAAACATGAGTCAAATAAGCCAAAAAACCTTGCCCTACCAGTTTCCTAGCCCGAATAGAGGATATGATCTTAGTTAAATTAGGCTTGTACATCCCTTCCCACTCTAATCTTTCCTTATCGAAGATCTATAGAGTTACTGACTTAGTATTACAATTAAGCCTAGTATAATAGGGGAACAACCAAGTCATGCCTAAGATTATATCAAGGCAGTCATATCTAGCATAACAAAATCAACCGAAATCTAAAAATCCATAAACACAACAGGATAACACGATATACAAGTGTGTCTATGACTGACTCTTTCGCTAGGGTAGAAACATTGATAGGGGCATCAAGTATATCACAAACCATATCAAATCCCAAGGAAATTGAACTAACACGTACAAATAAGTAGAACCCAGACCACACAAAACAATGTCATCTGAGCACAGACAAGAGCAATACTAGTGACCACTACATCACACACCTCAAACTCGGTCTTGCCCGAAAAAGCTTATAGCTGAGCGCTGTTGTCTTGATGGGAAATCTCCTCGCCTGGCTGCACTACTCCTCTACCTGCATTACCATTTCCCCAGCCTCACTAATTTCCTCCTCATATGCCCAGGTTCTCTATAATTTAACATAGTTTTCCACTTATATTTGATTGCTGAACAATGAAATAGATCATGGGGGTTAGTTCGGGTACTATTCGGGATCCATAATTGTGACTAGGGGAAAATAGGGAAGATAAGTTGAGGTTTTGCATCACCACATACCACTCTGGCGGTCAAATTTCTGCACTGGCAACCTCACATTGGCAGGAACAATCCCGCCCTAGCGGCCATAACTGAAACTGAACTCCTACCAATAATTTTTATGGGGTTCTTTTCTTTTCTAAATTCCACAAAGCTTCCCAGCTTTACTTAGCAATTTTATAACAATCCTCATAACTAGGATAATTATTGTCTACTCCCAGTCAATCCCACGATACACGAACCAATTCATTCTTGTCAATTCAGAACCACAATCCACACATCCCTAGGATACACCCAGACACTCACATGATCCTTAGTCAAGATTTTCCTTTCACAATGAATTTCACCATACTCAAGTTTTTACAACTTGTATAACTTCACCGACCAGGACAATATATTGTACATATCAAAGTTCAAACGCCCATTTGTTGTGCACATAATCACCTTATCATATTCAAGCAATTACAACCTCACATTCGCAGTTAATTCAGACAAGTAAAAGCATGCATTCAAAGTTTCCAAGATACAATTTACAAATAAGTACAAATTCTTGGTTAATTAATTCGCTCCCTAGATGACCATTCCTGATCATCCATGAATTCACACCACCCCTAGGACCATATACCAATTGGAACCTTCTCAGTTTCCAATTTGCTTTGCTTGTGACCCCTCAGTCATGAGCACAACATCTAGTTCACTTTGTTGACATACCAATTGGAATCGGGAGATACAAATTGGACTAAACTCATACCACAAGTGAAAATAATAGCTAGCGAGCCCCAAATAATAGCTAATTTCAATCATAGAACTTGGTCGAACCCAATTCTTAACCGCGTCAAAATTTAATTGATGGTAACCAGACCTTAAATCAATCTTAGAGAAAACTGATGCACCTTGCAATTGGTCAAAAAGGTCATCTATCCGAGGTAATGGTTACCCATTTTGAATGGTGACCCTATTCAAGTGTCGGTAGTCTATATACATCCTCTCTTGCTAGTGATGGTGTTACCACTTTTGTTGCTCTTGCTTGGACCATAGAGTGAAGGAGGAAAGATACCAACTTGTATCACCCAAATACCAATTGGATTCAAGTCATAGCACGAAGGATTAGAAAGAATTGAGTTTTTCCTAAAGTCCTATAGCCTCTCGAAGAAAAGTACGGACGTCATCATACTGTTCCGTAAGACTCTACTAGACTCATTTTGGTATAATAAAATCAACGAACCTAGGGCTCTAATACCAACATGGTCACGACTCAGGCCATCGTCATTGGCACCATTCTAACCCTCCGGTGGGAGAACCATTACTACAACCCAAATCTAACAACTTAACCAAATACTATGCATTTAAAGATTCGAAAGCAGGTTTAAATGACTAAAGAAATATGGAGTTCCCATAAACTCCCCAACAAATAACTTAACCAAACAAATGTGGAAGAACAACCCCTAGAACCTAAAAATCATTGTACCAAAATAGTAACAAGATTCGTAAGTCTAAACAAGAAAATCATCTAAAGAACCAGTCTAAGTCTGAATAGTCCGATCTAAACAAAAAGAGAACTCAAGGCAACCCGAAAGAATTGATTCACCTTTGAATTTCAATAGGCCATCAATGATCTTCTAAACAAAGCTTGTCAATAGCCACCGAAAGATGCCCTGTACTAAAAAAAAATGAGAGCAAGTGCAGTTTCAGTACACATCCACAGTGTACTAGTAGGATCACATGGCTATCCCAATGATTGCAATATAAACAAGTTAATCCAACATTATAAAACAAGCATATACCAAACATATATAATATTAGTCATCTTTTCAGGATCAATGTAGCATCCCACATTTTCAATTATACACATTGGTTATCAATTTAGAGCAACATACCGTCTTCCAATATCAATCATCATTAGTTATGAACGAACTCATCACAAGTTGATACACAACCCAATTTGATGGTCCTTTCACGGAACCCAATTCAATGGTCCTCTCATGGAAGCCAAACTCAAACAGTTAGCACATCGATTTGTGGTACCTAATCTAAGTTAGTGTGCCGGAACTTGGCAATCGATCCCAGTTAGTTATGCCAAAACATGGAAATCCATCCATTCCACACACCACAATAACAATCACAACTATATCCTCAATATCATACAATTAAATCATGATTTCATGGTAAACAACATTCATCTATCTCTTTTACAGCAAGTGTGAACAATCATGCAACATTTATATAAATACATATATCATGATGAAGCAAGAAAACACATACATCACACAATCATAGAATCACAACCATCACCTACCTCGTATCGAAGCTTGAATCCCCTATGTTGCTTGAATCTTCCCGCTTGTTCGTGCTCTAAAAACATACAACTAACCAAAGGATCAACAATAAAAGGTCCAATTATCCAGATTATAACAAACCCAATAACCCTAGACCAAACCCAAGATCCTATAATCCAATTTAGGGTTGTTTCAAACATAGAATCTGTAACAAAACCCTCCCCCATCAATATTTATCCATTCTGTTACATTCTACAAATCGAAAAATAGATTTGGGGAGTGAAAAGCTTACCTTTTGCCTCAAGAATGGTGAAAACTAGTAGTTGTCACATGGGTTCGTTCTTTAGCTCTAAAAGTTGAAAAGTGCATAATAAGGTTGTTTAGGGGCTTATTAACAACTTAAGTCATGTGAAACCTGCCTTAGCGACCCTCATCCCACTATAACGGCTCCACCAGAGCGATGAATTCCAACATCAAAGTAGCTAGAATGAAATAGAGAGCTATTTTGAGAATTCCAAAATCCCTATTTCATAACACACCTCTGACCAACATTTGAATTATATCTCTTGTCATTGGCTTTTCCATAATGACAGAAATCAAGCCGTTACACACCCACAGGGCTATTTTGTATCTTTTTATATAAAAAACTGAGTTATATTGTATTTTGCAATACTTTATGTTTTCTGCCTACTATTTTAAAAGCTTTTCTTTATAGTGCATCTTTATCACTACTTTATATTGAAATGAGTTGAGTTGAGTTGAGACGAGGTAAGTTGTTTCCTTCGTTTCTAGTTCAAGCTTATGTCTTGTTTTAGATTTCCCCTCACATGCTTGTACATTCCATGTACTGATGCCAGTTGGCCTGCATCTTTTTGGTTATAGATACATGTAACCAAGATTAGCATCAAATGCTTCGTTGATCTAGTCGAGTTTGAGAGTCATTTGTTGAGCCTTCTTGCTTCCGGAGGATCCCTTTATTATGTTTTGTTAATCAATTTTGTTAGGATGATCGGGGGTCTTGTCCCTACATAACTCATAGTATTAGAGGCTTCATAGTTAGATAGACATAATTCATGAGTCTTTTCATTTTCATTCGTTTATGTTGAGACTTGGGTAGCCGCTTTGGATAGTTGAATGTTTATTTCTAAAACATTCTAAGTCATCTTTTGAAACATTTGAATTATATCTTAATTTTTATAGTTCTTTTGAGATGAGTATGTCTTCCGCTAAGAGTTAAGTCATGCCAAGGGTTCGCTTTGGGCCAACAACTATTCTCGAGTGTCGGCCACGCCCAGGGTGTAGGCGCGTGAAAGTTAAACTAGAAACAAGTTGTATAAATATTTATTCATTATTATTTGTATTTTTAATACTAAGTGGCCAAGCTAATTGAGAGATAAGGAAAAAAAATACTAGTGACATAAAATTAGTATTTTGTTCTGCAATAGGTGTTTCTATATATTAAATCTCCAAAAGAAGGCTTCATGTTGCTAATATATATTTTGATGCTATACAATTTTAAAGCATGAGAAACAAAATATGTGGAAAATGATTTCAAATACTTGAAAAATATTTTTGAGATTATATTTAAAATAAGGGGGGGGGGGGGGGGGAGGGGTGGAGAGGTTCTTTAAGAAAAAATTAGACTTACTATCTAATTTAAGTTTGAAAGTACAAGATATGAAATTCAATGAAATTCTTCAATTATGTTGGACCCACAAAATTCTTGGAGTTTACTAGATATTGTATATCATTGAGTCTCTCTTTACTATTATATGATATGACTCGTATAAAATCATAAAATGTTTTTACTCATTCAAAAGAATTGTGTTCTTTGATGAAAGTGTCACTTAAACTATTGTGACTTTTCATGAAAACATATGTCTATTGAAATAAATTTATTTGTATAGACATGAACATTGGTGAAAAGTGATCTTTCATGTTTGTGTTGTAAAATAAACATTTGGGTCATGTTGCCCTTATTGAACCAATGAGACTATGATCATGGGTAATTCTTATAACAACCAAATTAAATGTTATGGAAAGGTCACTGAAAAGGACATCTGGCAAGGTGTTAATTCTAAAACAATGTCTTTATTTGACAAAGATATTAAAAGTAAAGAACAAAATATTTGAGGAAAAGAGTTACCTTGCGGAAGGTCTCTTGAAACTTAGTATATTTGCTTGGTTTTACTTGCTTGAGTTAAACAAATCAACTTACAAGTTTTCCCTAACTTTGAGTTCAATAAATAAAAATATCAAGTTTGTGTTGAATCTAAGTATGCTAAGTAATCTTATACATTTGTTGAAAGGAATTTTGATCCCTTAGAATTGATTCACACTGACATTTTGTGATATGAAGTCAACACCTTCTTGTGGTGGGAAAAGCATTTCATAACTTTTATTGATAATTGCTCTAGATATTGTTATGTCTATTATTCACCGCAATCTAATGAAATTTTTGATAGGGAAAAGCCAAACTGTGAAGGAAATATTGAATGTCCTACTTATAATTTTAGGTTTACCATAAAAGTTGTGTGGGGAAGCTATATTATAACAAAAGAAAACAACAAAAAGTTTTTCTATTGAGAAAGAGAGAAATAAAAAGTTTTGTTTGTTAAGAAAGAGAGCAACAAAAAGTTTTGTTTGTTCATACTCTGTTGTAACAAGATAGAGAATTACTTGTTGCCCCTTAAACAATATACAAGCAATAACTCTCGAAAGATAGTGATCTAACAATTTCCAATACAGTCTATACCATATGAGAAATGGAAATAAGGGAAATCCAACCTGAAATATTTCATAGTATGGGGTGCCCAGAAAAAAATCCAAGTTCCTATTCCTAAAAGGGTAAACATAGGACCTAAGACTGTGGATTGTATGTTCATTCGATATGCTACAAATATTAAAGCTTTTTGATGGTTCATAAGTCCAAACCGTTGGATAGTCAAGTAAAGGGTCTAACTAACCTTGGAATGAACCAAAGGAGAATGTATTCAATAAAGAGATTTAGAAGCATAGTAAATGTCAAAGGGCATTCAGTTTCTTTGGGTGTAATTTTGTAACATTTCTTCTTAAAAATGAGTCCATATATTCGAAGAAGCTATGTCTTCTATGAACTCATCCTTTTTGGAATAAGGCTATGAATAGTAAGATAGATTCAATCTTGAGCAAACATACTAGAGAGTTGGTTGATCTTCCTCCAAGAAATAAACCTTCGGGTTCAAAGTGGATATACAAAAGGAAAAGAAAGTTGATGGAAATATTGGAAAACAAAAAACAAGACATGTTTTCATAGTCTTTAGAAAATAAGAATGTCTTGATTATTTTGACGCATAATAGCTACTAACTAGGAGTACATCAATTCAGATGTTAATTGTAGTAGTTGTGGTTTATGGCCTTCAAATTTGTCAAATGGATGTGAAAAATAACTTTCTTGAATTGAGAATTTGAGGAAGAAATTTACGTGGAACAACTTGCGGGCTTTGTGTCTCCTGGTAAAGTAAAGAAAGTGTATAAACTTGTTAAGTTATGGTATGGACTAAAACTAAGCGCTCAAATAATGACATGCCAATTTTGACCAAACTATGTTGCCAAAGGATTCAAGATTATTGATTGTGATAAATAATCTTACATTAAAGACACTCCAAATCAGAAGGTCATTGTTTATTTTTATGTTGATGACATGTTGATCATCAAAAGAGAAATTTCTGGCATAAATGTTACTAAGGATAAGCTAGAAAGTAACTTCGATATGAAAGACATTAAAGTTATTGATGTGATTGAAAAGGTATTTGAGAAGTTCAAGTATTTGGATTTCAATATTGTCAAGACTCCAATAAATGTGAGCTTTGTACTTCAAAAGAATTAAGGTGAAAGTGACTCACAATTTTATTATGGTAGAGCATTAATAAGTATGATATATATCATGAAGTGTACACAATTAGATATGTCACGTGCTAAGTAAACTGAGTCGGTTCATGAGTAATCTGGACCAAACTTAGATGACAATGAAAAGAGTTTTGGGGTATTTAAAACATACATAAAACTATTGTTTTGCATTATAACTACTATTCAATGGTATTGGAAGAATACAGTGATACAAATTGAATCACTAGGTCAAATAAAGTAAAATCCATGAGTGGATATGTATTTACTCTTGGTGAAGGTGCAGTCTCTTGGAAATCTTCCAAACAGAAATGTATTGCTCGTTCTACTATGAAATTATAAATTATCACTCTAGATAAGGCCAGTGAGGAAGTTGAATGACTCCAAAATTTCTTCAAAAATTTGTTTGCCCAAACCTTTAGCACTAATATGCATACACCATGAGAGTTAAGTTGCAATATGTAGGGTAAGGATCATGATGTATAACATAAAGTCTCATCATATATAACGTAGACATAATGTTGTTATAGAACTACTCTTTAGTGGAATTATCACAATTGACTATGTAAAGTCAAAGGATAATATATTGGATCCACTTATAAAAGACCTAACTTGAGAGGGAGTTGATAGATTATCAAAGGGAATGGGAATGGCTGAGGACAAGTCATTGTGGTGGTAAATCTACCTATAAAACTAAAGATCACAAGATTTTGGTTCAAGGAGATCAAATGAGGTCATTAATGATGGTTTAACATGTCAAAATTTTTATGGTCCATTATCATGATATGACATGTTCAGTAGCAAGGATAAAGCCATTATGACTTTTTAATGGTTTATATGTTTGATACAGGTTATATCAAGTGGTGTATCTATGGGATAACATATTTAGAAATCACCTATATAAGTTTGAAGTGTAAGCTGCTTCAAGGGGAATTTTGTAAGGCCAGCTTTTCATGCACTTATAAACCAACATGTGTTCATGGCCTAACTGAACAAAACAATGAGAACCAAAAATAGTTCAAGGGTTGATTGTGTGAATTATGTTGCCTAGGTATACAACAAAGCTCGACAGGTCAAAGATATCAAATCTACCAATTGATCGAGTATATCCGATATATGTTCACTATGGAAAGTTAAAGGGAAACCCTCTTATCTAGATGCAATCAATCCTTTCTTACGAATCATACATTATTTCATGAATATGTTTTAACAATTGGCATTCCCTATTAATGTAGGGGATTGTTGGGTTTAAAGGTGTGAATAGGAATTGAAGGGTTGTGACTCTCCTGAAGGGTTGTGACTTTGCCGAAGGTTTGTGACCTTTATGAAAGGTTGTATCTTTTTTAAAGGGTTGTGACAGTTTGAAAGTTTGTGCCTTTTCTGAAGGGTTGTGACCTTTTAGAAGTTATGACCTTTGCCCTTTGTTGAATATAAATAGACAGACTTTCTCTCATTTTTGTGCATTAAATTCTTCCCTTCTTTTGCATACAATTCTTATAAAAAATATTTGATCGATCATGTTTGTGTGTGTGACTCATTGTTGTAATTTTGAGTTTGTTGAAATTATCAAAGTTTGAGGTATCACTACTTCTTTAATGGTTAATCCATTTTATCTTGAGAGGAATTGATCTACAACCTCGGGTAGTTGAGGGGATTAAATTTCTTAAGGACATAGTCGGTTCTGTGGACTCAAATAGTTCTTTTCTTTCTCACTTCATCTTTTATTATTCTGGTCTTCTAGTCTGAATACAGGAGATAACACCTTTTCTTCTAAAAGTAATAGTTGTCATGCCCCAAGCCTACACCTTTGACTTGGCCAACACTCAAGAACCATCATTGGTCTCCAAGCGAACCCTTGGCCTTGGTCATTACTCAAGGAAAATAGGAACTCAATACAAATATTAACTCTCAAGGGCTCAATAATAGCCTAACTCAATAATGTCAGAAAGTATTTAACTGACATAAGTACTAAATTCAATGTCTCAAAGGAACATAAAAAAGAGAAAACATGAAGAGACTCCTCAACTACTACTGTCTGTGAAACCTCTAAATAATTCGATGGATGTCGGGACAAGGCCCCGACAACCTAAAAAGAACAAAACCATAATGTGAAGCCCTATGAAAAGCAAGATTAATGAAGCACATGTTGATGACCCTGAACACCTGAACCTGCATCATAAATAAGAAGTAGGTCAAATGACATCAATACATTGAAAGTACGAGCATGTAAGGGGAAAGAGGAAACATAAGTAACTGAATTGATACTCAGAGAATACATACTCACTTCATGTCACCAAAAATGTGAAAGCAACAATAAGCGATGCAATATATAATCTTTTCAAACAGTAGATATCAACTCAATATGTGTAAAAAAATAATAATAAATACATACTCTTATTTTAGAGATTCTCTAACCAACAATCATCACTATGAGCTACGTGATGATTCAACGTCTCGCCCAAGCTGCCAAACTATCCTATACCTTTTTAGGGTATAGAACAGCTCAAATTTAAGCAAACTCGACGACATTGGTGTTAAAAAGTTAGAAGAAAAATAATAATCAATAACAATAGAAAAACATTAAACATCTCAACTACACTAAATAATTTCAAGAATCACAATTTTGAGATAGTTGATATATTTGATTCAATCAAATAAAAGTGAATATAATGTAATGCAATGGTCATGTATGCAACTTGTATACCCACTATCTCCAATTTAGGATGTACATGAGTCATGAACCTTGGAACACTTGCGAATTCCATTTATCTTCTTGAAGCCAATTTCAACCAGATCACAGTCAACCGATCGTTTAAGGTTGAAATAAAATCACTCCGGTCGACACCAAATCCAACCAAATCACTTTGGTTATAACCATATGATTCATTATGAAGAATTTGCATTATTATAGATATCATAGGAAATCATAAAATCCAATATTATTTACAATACACTATAATACTTGTGGATTCAATCCATCAACCACATATTTCAACAAAGATCAAATAACATAGTGTAAAGACGAAAAAATGCGGTAATAACTTTGAGATATAAAATATATGATTAAAGCACAAAGATTATGTCTCTATAATAAAATGCACCGTTCTCCAGTTTTAATTTGGCTTCTAAATAAGCACTCAGTCCCTAATGTATCACTTAATCTTTCTCAAGAGTTGAAGAATTATCTCAATGTGATGTTCCTACAACCATACGATGTAACAGAATTTTCATGGACGTCTTTCATCTTCCCTTTTTTAAGGCAGTTGTTATAATTATGTTTTTGAATTGTAATTTTATTTTATGAATAAATTCTAGTTATTAGTTGGCTATCTAGTTTTTGTAATGATTCACAAGGTCTTAAATTACTATTTTACCCCTTTACATGCCCCAAATCTTTTCTAATTATTTTGTGGAGTTGGTTTTGAAATTTGATTTAAAAGTTGTGGTTTTTAGAAGTTTTGGAGTTTTGAGAGACCTAAGTTAGTTAAAACTAGTTTTTGGTATCAATAAGTTCGCAATCATAATTTTAGTTTAGAACTCAAGTAATTGAAAAACCTTGTCATTTAACAATCAAAATCTCAGGTTTTGATATTAAAATCTATAAATAATCAAATGGAAAAGAAGTTTTAGGGTCATAAAAGCTCACCCAAATGATTTAGCATAAGAAAGCTCTTCCAAATCGCTTCCAAGGATTTTACAAAGCTTAAAATGGGGAAAAGTTTCTAAAAATGAAAGGAAAAAGGAGTCTCATATGTCGCAAAAGCAACCCTCGATTCTGTGTTGCCCATCTGAAGATTAGAAGTGCCACATCGGCAAAACACAGAAGAGATGTTCGGTATATAAGTAAGCAGGTCTTACCAACTAGTAACTCATTTTAAAGTCGTGTGGGCTGATATACCATGAGTTTACGGTACTTAATACATTTAACTTAAGAGTTGTTTGTGTCTAAGGCTATTTTGTATTAGTATTAATGTGTTTTTATCAAGTTTTCAGGGAATAAGTTCGGACATAAAATTTGAGAGACATTGCTGAGGAATATACAAAAAAGCCCATCTAAGAATGTGATTCCCGGGCCATAGGTCCATTCACATTTTGTAGATGATGATCATAGATGGAATAGCAAGGAATGGAGAAAGATGAGGGAATTCTTGACCAAGTGTTGAACCACGGTTACAATCGATAGACCCTAGATTGATCTACGGACCGTATTGCTGATGTATCAAATGATTCAAAGAGGGGTTCTAGTACCTGATTTTGAAGATTATAACTATGGAGCTATGGAGGAGGATCCATGGATCGTAGATAAATCCACGGTCCGTACTGGTGATCCATCATTTTTTCAGAGATTTGAAGATTTTAAAGTTAGAAATTTTCCTTTGTCTAGAGTCATGGAAAGGACCTAGATACCGTAGATCAATTCATGGTCCATAGGTTAGTATCGTCTATCGAAACAGCATCATGAAACATTATTTCCTTATTTCGTTTCCTTTTTAGTTAGGACTTCTTTTTCTATAAATAGGGCATGCAAACCTCCTTTTTGGGGGGTTAAACTTTATTACTTTTATTCTAGTTCTTGACTTGGTAGATTAACTTGCAACTTTAGCAATTCTTAATTTCCTAAGTTCATTTTGAAGATTATTGTTTGGAAATTCAAGTTGAAATTCTGGGTTTATTCTTCCTATTGCGTAAGTTCATGATTTCTTTATCTAAAAATATGAATTGTGTTCTTGCTACTATGGGTAACTATATCGACAACTAGGGTTGTGGGAACTATGAGCGATTAATAGCGTATGAATAGTAACTAAGTAATTCTTGAATAGTGTTATTGCATGCATTGATAATTCTTTTACTTAGAAATCTTTTTATGGTGACCAACGTTAGAACTTGCCTCGTTACTACTTGCCGGACCAAGGAGGTAATAGACTAGAAAAGAATTATCAACATAGATTTAGTGTGATACTATCTAATAGTCTAATATCGATTGGTGCGAGGGTGAAAACTAAGTCGTACATTGATGTGATGCCTAATATGTGGTAAAGTTAAGGGTTAGTAAATTATGCACATGTAGCTGGACCAAGGTGCGGGGTGAAATTCTCTAGATGCCGGACCAAGGATTTAAAGATATCTAACTTATCACTTCACATGAAATACACTAGGAAAGGATTGCTATTACTAGGATTACCGTGTTGCGAGCTTATGGGGAACACACATACCGTAGTTAATTTCTCATCCTGATAACAACTAAAGTTTGAATCTTTCTCATTGATTACTTACATAATTTCTTGAATTTGTTTCACAAATACCCCCCCCCCCCCTCCCCGGGCTTGCTTTCAAAAATACGTTGACTAAATGAAGATAATTATTGGTTAAAGTTAAGTCTAAACCATATTCCTCGAGGGATCGACCTCAACCTAGAATTTGGGTTTTTTACTTGATAACGATCGCTTATGCTTCTTTAGGGAGTGTAATTTGAGCATATAAAATTTTTACACTGTTGTTGGGGAATTTGACTTTGATATTAAATTTAACTGCATTATTGAACTTTAGGCAAATATTTCCTAATTCTACTTTTTCTATTGTTTTTGTTTCTCTCAGGTTCCTAGTCTAGCATATGCCAGGTACACGGAGCCAAGGTGAATCACTTACTCACTACAATCCAGAACTAAATAAAACTTTGCGAAGAATGAATAATCAAGGAATTCTAGTTAATCCTATTAGAGGAGAGTTGGCTGATGGTGTTGGGTTGCAGCCTCTGAGGGTTGGTGATGAGAATAAACAGGTTCAAGTTGAGAATTTACTGAGAGATGTAGTGAGGGTACAGGATCCACCACGAACAAGACTACGTGATAATTGTAGGGTTAACTTTAATGTTGTTGAATCTGAAGGATGCCTTATCCTAACCCCTCTACCTCTAGGTCATACATTTGTGGTGACTAGCAGTTTGATGTAGATGCTTACAGCGAGGGGCCTATTTGCTGGTTTGGCATCGAAAGACCTACATGCTCACATAACCAAGCTAAGTAGTGTCTGCAAAAGTTGTGTGGGTCGATTGAACTTGGACATGTATGTCATTGGATTGCGAGTATTCCCTCTATCATTGACCGACAATGTTGGTGTGTGTTTTAATGAGCCTCCTTATAACTCAATCTACACATGGGGACAAATGACCGATGTGTTCCTAGAAAGATTATTTCAAGTATCTAAGAAGCTAAACCACAAAGATAAACTTAACAATTTTGTAGCACTATCTGGAGAGTCTGTGAGTAGTTCTTTAGACAGGTTCACTGGTTTCATACGAGGTGTTCCGAATCACCGAACTAATGATGAGTCTATGGAGGAATATTTCTAAGGAGGTCAGGATGACAACAGTATGGCAGTGCTTGATACTATTGCTGGAGGTTCATATGGTGAGTGCACTTTTGAGAAGATAGCAAAGAAAGTGGAGAAGATCTCTCGAAACAACAAAGATTGGAGCACTAGAAAGTCAGATACTGGAAAGAACACGTTTTCCGTTCAAGCTTCAAACAACAAATCTGCAGATGAGATTCATGAGAAGATGACTCAGATAAGGACCGAACTAAGGTTGGAGTTGAAGCATGTGAGTGAAGGTGCAGAAAAGTAATTGCTGTGAATTATTTGACTAGCAATCCACCACCGGTTACGGAATGTTACTATGAAGAGGATACTTATGCGATGTATGATCAGATGGGGAGTTTTCGACCAAGCCCCCAAGGTTCCAATATGGATAATTGGCACCACGGTCAAGGAAATCAAGGTCGAAATTATGGCAACTACAACCGAAAGGGTCAATATGTCGGGGATGGCAACTTCATTCGTGACAACAACTACAATTGGAACAACTATGGCAAAAGAAATGATCACATTGGACCTTATGCTCCTCAAAATCAGGAATCTGGTACTAGGGAAGCTAGAGGTAATATGTCATGTATTGGGGATATGACGCAGAAGATGATGAGGAGGTTTGATGCAAC
Source organism: Solanum bulbocastanum (assembly GCA_037074985.1). NCBI lineage: Eukaryota > Viridiplantae > Streptophyta > Magnoliopsida > Solanales > Solanaceae > Solanum > Solanum bulbocastanum. The sequence continues at coordinate 14,723,669 of CM073602.1, read as the reverse complement.
TGATGAGAATGTGAAGGAGATGAGAAATGACTTGTCTGGTATTGGTCAAAAAGTTTATGCCCATGCAGTATCGATCAAGCATCTTGAGCCACAGATGGCTCAGTTGTCAACAATGGTAAATTTGCATCAACCTGGCACTCTTCTTAGCAACACTATCCAGAATCCAAAGAATGATGGGCATTGTATAACAGTTACTACTCAAGGGGGATAAGCAAACCATTGATCCACCTAAGACATCTGGGGTAGAAATTGAGAGTAGTAAAGATAATTATATAGTAGAGGTAAGTGGAGAGTCTGAGAATGCAACAGAGAAAGAAGTGGAGGTAACTCAAAAAGTTCTCCCCATAACTAGACCTCTACCTCCCTTCCGGTAGAGATTAGTGAAGAAGACTGAAGAAGGCAAAACAACAGGTTTATTAGCATGTTAAAGCAACTCTCCATCAATGTTCCGTTGATAGAGGGCAGTGAGCTTCGAAGATGATGATAGATTGCAACATTGTAGTGTTATGGCTACAAGATCCCCTGTACATAAAATAAAGGATCCTGGTGCCTTCACTATTCCATGTACCATCGGCTTATTGCATTTTTCTAAGGCATTGTGTGATCTTGGTGCTAGTATTAATCTGATGCCACTGTCTATTTACAAGAAGATGGGTCTAGGAGATCCAAAACCAACTGCGATGCGGTTGCTCATGGCTGATAGAACTATGAAGAGGCCCATTGCTATTCTCCATAATGTATTAGTGAAAGTGCAGTAGTTCATCTTTCTAGCGAGTTTTGTGATTCTTGACTGTGAGGTAGATTTTGAGATTCCCATCATTCTTGGAAGGCCATTCCTTGCCACTGGGCACACCTTAGTTAATATGGAAAAGGGGTAGATGATGTTTAGACTGAACAATAAAAAGGTAACTTTCAATCTCTGTAGGTTTATGAAGCAGAGTAGTGAGCTCCAATCGGTATCTGCGATAACATATAAAGTTGAGAGTGGGTATGAGGTACAGATTGAAGAGAAACTGGGTGTTGAGGCACTAGCTACGGTTATGATGAACCTTGAGAGTGATGGTATTGAAAAGTATGATGAGTTGGTCGTCGCACTTGATAGGTCCGAATATCATTCGAAACGAAAGAAGCTGGAGTTAGACATGAAAAATTGTGAGTCCCCACCCACAACACCGTCTGTTGAGGAGGTGCCAAAATTGGAGCTTAAGGCTCTACCATCATATTTTTGGTACGCATTCTTGGGAAACAATGATACTTTACCGGTTATCATTGCAACATATTTGAATGGGTGACAAGTAGAGTGTTTGGTTTGTGTGTTAAAAGAGGTTCAAGTGAGCTATTGGGTGGACTATTGTGGACATTATTGCGATCCCTCATGGTATCTGTTCTCATAAAATCCAACTCATGCCAGATCAGAAGCCTAGTATTGAGCACCAGAGAAGATTAAATCTGCCTATGCAAGAGGTAGTTAAAAAGGAGATCATCAAATGTTTGGATGCCGAAGTTATCTATTACATTACAGATAGTTGTAGGGTATGTCCGGTTCAATGTGTGCCCAGGAAAGGTGGGATTACTATGGTTCTTAAAGGGAGAAACGAGCTTGTTCTGATGCGGCTTGCGACTGTATGGAGAGTCTGTAAGGATAAGATGTTAGGTAGACTTGCAAGTAAGGGTTGGTATTGTTTTCTTAATGGTAATTCAGGCTACTATCAAATTTCTGTAGCCCTGTAAGACTAAGATAAGACCGCCTTCACTTGCCTTTATGGGACTTTCTCCTTCAAACGGATGCCATTTGGGTTTTGCAGCGCTCTAGCGACTTTCCAGCGTTGTATGATGTCGATATTCTCTGATATGGTGGAGGACACTATTGAGGTATTTATGGATGATTTCTCTGTAGTGGGTGACTATTTTGATAGATGTCTGGACCATTTGGATGAGGTGCTTAAAAGGTGTAAAGACTGCAATCTGGTGCTAAATTGGGAGAAGTGCCACTTTATGGTGAAAGAAGGGATAGTTCTGGGTCATTGGATTTCTCAAAAGGGCATTGAGGTTGATAGAGCAAAAGTAGAGGTAATGGAAAATCTTCCATCACCTATCTCTGAAAAAGGTGTTAGAAGTTTTCTTGGGCATGCAGGTTTCTATAGGAGGTTCATCAAAGACTTCTCTAAAATTGCACATCCATTGTGCAAACTTCTCAAAAAGGAGTATAAGTTTGATTTTGATAATGCTTGTCTGAGAGCATTTGGAGAGTTGAAGGAGAAGCAGGTTACTGGACCTATCTTTATTTCATCGGACTGGGATAATCGTTTGAGGTAATGTTCGATGCGAGTGGAGTAGCACGTGGTGTAGTATTAGGACAGAGGAGAGAAAAAACTCTCCATCCTATTTACTATGCTAGTAAAGCTCTAAATGTGGCCCAGAAGAATTATATTGTAACTGAAGAAGTGCTTCTTGTGGTGGTTTTTGCATTCGAGAAATTCTTATCCTACTTGCTTGGTACTAAGGTCATAGTGCATATTGACTATTCTGCATTGAGGTATTTGATGGCAAAGAAGGATGAAAAATAGAGGTTTATTAGATGGGTATTGTTGCTGCAAGTGTTTGATTTTGTGGTAAAAGATGGAAAGGGGACCAAAAATCAAGTTTCCGATCACTTGTCCACATTAGAGGAAAAGGCTATGGTAAAGCTTACTGATAGGGCTGAAATTAATGATGTTTTTCTAGATGAACAGGTATTGGCTGCTTCTCATGATTTGATTCCTTGGTTCGCAGACTTTGCTAATGATTTGGCAAGCAATTTGGTGCCCCCTAATCAATCTTTTCACCAAAGGACAATGTTTATGCATGATATGAAGAAATTCTTTTAGGATGAGCCTTACTTGTATCATAGTTGTGCTGATGGGATTATCTATCATTGTGTGCCTAATGATTCCACAAATTGAACTCATATAGGGCTATATTTTAATAGAAATTGTGTCCTCAAATGCTTATTTTTATCTCAATATCTGATGAAAACCTTCAGTTTCAGGTATTTGAAGTTAGCAGGAAAGCATGGACACTACGTGGTAAAAGGAAAGAAAAGGCTAAAAAGAATGAAGAAATAAAGGCCTAAGGATCACCGAGTCCACTTGGCGAGTTGCCAAAGGATCTTACTTCATCTTTTGTTCCAGTGTGCTGAGCCCTAAAGGAAATGATCTAGTCGGCGGAAAAAGGGAGCTGTTGGTGCGTCGTTCAAAAGTTTCGCACAGCAGTACCATGTCGCCCAATGACCCAGAACATGACGATGCTAAAGGATAATGCAAGATGCTGATGAACTATACCAAAAGGTGAATCACCAAGTTGATCGGCTATTCCGACTAACGACGCCGAATGATCCGCTGCCACACAAATTTGTGGAAACAATAAATACTAGTTAGAATTGTAGTTTTAAGTATGGAACAATTATTATAATTTTCATATAGAATAGTACTTTTTGATTTTTTTTCTCTGAGTTTTACAAGGTTTTGAAAACTTGAAGAAGAAAAGGGTTTCATCTCTACGGATTTGGACTTGGGTCTCTTGGATTCTTCATTCTTGACCTATAACAAGACTTAAATATTTATACCCATTTGAATTCAAGCTCATTTAGGTATAAATTTCTATCTCTTGATGTGTGGCTAAAAACCCCAATTCTTAGGGTGCGATTTAGCAAATATGGGTTAAGATAATTGTTGGGTCTTGCTTGCTGATAGTCAATTTGTAGTTAAAATGTGATTTCATTTAGTGGTTGTGGATGAATTTAATGAATTTATAGTTGCAAATACAAGTTTATTTCTGTGTTTTCGGCTTGCTTGAGAGAGAGGATGAAAACTAAGACCACTAGATGGATGGCCAGTGTGAGTGGGTCGACATGAGGTTCAGCTCGAGACAGTGAACCCCAGTCCCATGTCCACACACTCAGTTCGAGAGAGTGAGTGGGTTAAGGCGTAGGCTGGTTTTCATGTGGCAAGTGCGTGTCCGAGAGGAACACATTTGAAATGGTGTAAGTTGGTCGAGAGAGAGCTTACCCCCTTAAAGTCTAGCCTAGTCACAATTATTCTACCAATCTTCTATCAAAGGGATGTACCAAATAATCTAGCTTAACACATATTCCCATCACATTCCTTGGATCCCCTCTCATTACTTAGAAATCCTTGTTTATTTTGTTGTTTTTACTTACTTGTGACAAAACCCCCATTGTTAATTGACACTGTTGTGTCCCCTTTTAATTTACAATGTTTTAATCGTTAATGTCTTTAGCTATGACTAGTTAGCACTAAATTTTACTTTTCTATTAATTCTCAAAGCCACTCCCTTGGGAACGATCCCAACCCTTGGTTGGGTTATTATACTATTGCACGATAGTAGACACTTGCATCGGAAGTTGTGTCCTTGATTATGTAAACATCAAAATGGCACCATTCCCGAGGAGTGGTCTTATTTGAGAATATTTAGATTAGTAGAATCTTTTTTCTTCTTAGTCGTCGTGTACTAATTCTATTTTTAGCTTTGTTTTTCTCTAAGTTATAGTATGCAGAAACCCTGAGCATGGCTGAGGGAAGTGGTGGCAAGTTAGCTGGGGTGAACCAAGAAGTCAAGGGTGACTTCAAGTTGGCCGCACTGGTAACTCAGTTGAATGACTTAGCCACCAAAATATCAAAGGTGGAAAACCAGTGCAAGAGCCAAAGGAGGCACATACCTTCTTATGAGAGGGAAAGGTCTAGGAGCAATGAAAATAAAAGTATCGAGGATATGCTATTAATCATTATCCAAAAGCTTCACAAGCAAGATAGAATGCTAGAGGTGATGAAGGAAAGCATGGAGGTACTAAATCAGATGAGTTTCTCCCACTCTAGATCAATCAAGTTGACTGCAAACCTCTTGGACCACAGATTGCCTCATCTCTACCTTAGCAGTAAAGACAGGTTGCCTAGAGGCACTAGGTCTAACCCTAGAGATGAAGTTTGACGGTAGCTCACGTCGAGCCAAGGTTTTAAATTCTTTTGAATGTTCTAGAAATAACGATGTGTTGAATGAACATGTTAGAGTGTGGAAAGTGTGTGGAAATTGCGTTTGACCAGTTAATAGTTCCATTCAGAGAATCGCCAAACAGGTTGGCGATCCCGATAACAACCGCTATTTGGACCTTCACTTTGACTGAAGGTCCTGTAAAACATGACAAGGGAAATGACCATTCAGCGTGTCACCAATGGGATCGGTAAGTGCAAATAATGTTGCCGACTGGTTGCAAACTGAACGATTTATACAGGCCAAAGGTCCTAAAATTTGAAATTCTTCACTTTCCCTCGCTTTTAATCTTCACAAATTCTCACCAAGGTAGTATTCCAAATATTCTTATATTCCACTAGTATTTTGGTTGGTTGATTTTATGCTCGAGGTTGGGTTGCCTAGCTTTTCAATAACATTTTAATCGACAAAGAAGGTTAGTTCTCCAAACCCCGAGTTTACTTTCAAATAGTTTGTACTCTTTTGGAATGATCATATGTTATTGATGTGTACTAGGCCTCTCTGATAGGATTAGAATGCTTAAATGTTTATTTTAATTTGAAAATCTTGCCTATATTGTTTGATTGTGAAATGGCCGCAAATTTTTGTGCTTTTTAATGAATTGGGTCGTGATTGCATGTTGTCAAATTGAATGGGTGAAGTATGAATAACCTACATTTGTGCTAAATGTTGAAAGTTTACTCAATGATAGAGCGGGTGACACTGCTCTTAAGAGCAAATATCGTCAAATGGCTAAATGCAGCAAATCCAGGAGAAATTTGAGTATCCCAGGGTGATGGGTAGTACGGATCACATATGAATTTTGTTAGTGCATGCTTTTATTTTTCTTTTGGGGTTTGTCGAATTGAATTCGAGAAGATGGATTGAAAATGGGCACGTTGGGCCATTTGGCGAGCTAGATCTCTATCTCGCCCTTAATATCATGTCAAATTGGATGCTTGAGACTGTAACTTTTTGCAAGAAGCAATGTGTCACCAAACGCATTCGGCGACTCACCAAAAGTACTCTTTATTGCCCTTTATATGCTATTCTGACCCCTAATGCACTGTAACTTTTGGCGGACAAGTCCTTGCTCATCGAAAGTAGTCTGTGATTCACCAAAAGGAATCTCCTATCACCAACTTGCTTTAATTGTTTAGCCAACCTCATCGGCAGGCCACACTTAGCTCGCCAAAGTAGTTTGGCGACTCGCCGACTGGATCAGAGGGTTTATCTGCAACAAGATTTGTTGTGCTAAGGTTTGATTTTGTTTTCTTAATTTCTTTTGATATTTTATAGATATGGTACACACAAATTTAATTGAACCACCCCAGAAAAAGGTGAAGGGTATTACAATAAATGAAGGAGGATGAAACCCTCCAAAGAGGAGAGGTGATTACCTCCATCCGGGAGGGAAAGGTAAGACAAATAAACATACAGCTAGAAAAGGAGTAGCTATGGAGCCGAATTTCCCTGAATTAGAGGATGAACAACCTCTAATTAACCAAAGGGATGCATTCCGAACCAAATCTAAGCCCACAGCCACCAGTACTCCCTCAGCTGCCACTCCTCCGACTATAAACTCAGTGCCTACCTAGGTATACTCAGTAACTTCTTCACTTCCTGTAGTTGCTCCATCGAGGTTGTTAAATAGATTGAAAGGTGATGGTTTACGGACCATCATAGAGGAGAAGTTACTATCCATGGAGGGGACGAAAGTCAAGCATCCTGATGTGCTTGAAACTCTCCAATACCATGAATTCGAGCAGTTCACACTGCCCCGAGGCCTTCACATTCCTTCTTGTGTAAGAGAGTTTTACATTGCTTATAGGGAGTTGGTGCCTAAGAAGAAGAAGAAAGCAAGTGATTTTCGATAGGTGAAGTCAGTCATGGTCAGACGTAAGGAGGTGGAGTGTCACAGTTGTATTAGGTAGACCGCTGTACTCTACACTCCCTTACGAGGGGTTGCCGATTGTTCTGTCCGTGGATGATTTGAAGGGTTGGTTGGCTCCAATGATTTTTGACACCACCCCGAGGTAGATGGATGTTGGGGCTTCTATTAAGAAAAGGGACATGAACAACTACTCCAGGTTCTGGTCTGGCTTCATCAGCAGCACCATAATGCCATCCTAGAACGAGTCTATTCTTCGCCTGGGATTGCTGATGTAAGAAATTTCTTTTATAACGAGTAATAAATCTTACTAGGTTTAAGACATATCTTTTGTACTACAATCAATGCCAATTTCCTCTCTACTTCACATTCATCTCCACCTAGTTCTTTTTGATCCACAGGACCATCCAATCCTTTATTATGTTCATTAATAATAGGAGCATGCATAAATTTGACATCAGCTATTGTGTGCTTATCACGTTTTGTTTCATCATCTATGCGTATCTCTTGATTTTTCTGAAACCGATCATGAATATTAGCTGGTATGACCAACTTACTCTTTACCTGCTTGCAATTTGGTAGATCATGAATATCATGTTCATTGTGTATCTGTTGGTTATCCAAAAACAGATCAGTATTGTGGCTGGTCAGACCGACTTTCTCTTTACCTGTTTGAAGTTAAGTAGATCATCAATATCATATTGTACCTCTCCATGACCTCGTGTTGTACCAGTCACATGTACTGAAACATTAACACCTTCCTTGAAAGACATTTGGAACCTAGAGTTATTCATAAGATGTTTAATTCCTCTATCTTGAATGGACTCTCCAAATTGAAATAACCTTTGTTTAGTTTGTCCTTTTCCCGCAATCATATGTGAGGTACTAAGCTCTTTCCTTAAAGACGATTGGATTACTGATTTGTGCCTAAGCAATATACTCTTTCCTTGATGTGTAATGAAATCCTCAAAATTATTTCTTTTATGTGGTATTGGTGCCTGATTTTTCTTAGCTCTATCATTGTGTTCATTTGCAAATTGTTCTCTCTTAATCTTGAATTTGTTGGCCAATTCAACACTTGATCGGTATTACATAACAAAATCCAAATTCTTCAATGGAATTTAAGCTTTGTTTGGATTCAAACCCTTTTTCTTTAGTATTACTGATTGATTCATTCTTTCCCTGCAGTAATTTAACCTACAAAATAATAATTCATCAGATAATAAGAATAAAGTTTCCTTGGATAAAGGAAGTTCATTATCAGTGGAAAGGAATGGTGGCCTTGCTACAGTCATACAAGCCTACTCTATACTATGATGTAGTGAAGTGGAAACCACCTAAAATGGGTTGGATTAAGTATAATATTGATAGAGCGAGTAAAGGAAATCCACACAAATGTATTTATTGTTTCTGCATCAGAAATCACACCAGTCAGCTACTTTATACAGAAGCGCAAACTATATGAGTGACTACCAACATAGATGCAAAATCAATGGCCATCTGGAAGGATTTACAATATTGTTTGAGCCAAGGATTCCAACCAGTGAGTCTAGAAACATACTCTCTTACTTTGAAAAACATATTGGTAAGAAACTGGAAAACTCCTTAGGAATTAGTGGAAAGAGTAAGACATTCAGGAGATTATGTCCCACATGGATGTTACAATCAAGAATATTTTTATTAAAGTTAATTAGCTAGCAGATTACATTGCTAATGTTGCAATAAACAAAATGGAAAAACAACAATTCCAAAACTTTAAACAGCTACCAAGCATGGGAAGAAGAATTCTTAATATTGACAAAGAACAGATTCCTTCAATCAAAGTTAAAACAAGGAAGATTTACATCAACAACAACGACTAACATGCTTAGTTACATATTTCAAGCCATTGAGTTCCACAAAAATACATACAAATCAGATATGAGCTATCTTGGGAGAAAAGTATGAACAAGTTAATCTAAGTTATGAGAATCAACAATAAGGGATACAAGCACCAGGAAAACATAGACCAAAGAAACCAGATTTGCAATATTAACAAGCGTCGAACTAAGAGACCATGAGAATGAAACGTGGGAGTAGGTCACTTCCTTTTCGTTTTCACCTAAGGAAAACCAGGGAATTAGAAATCAAACACCACCACAAGGTAGGGGAAAAGAAAAGTACTCACAAAGATCCTCACAATTGGAGTACTAGGTTCTATATTTTCCTGAACTCATACATCCAAATTGGGTAGTACACCTTCAATGAAAATGGATACTTTAGTTGGGAATTCAAGAACACGAAGGAATAGGGAAGAGTGGTACAAACCTTTATAAGCCAACAGTAATTGTATGGTATAATTGACAACAAGTAGTGGACTACTGATTATCTTCTAGAAAGTGAAGGGAGTACTACCTACAGAGGACTAACTTCAGAAAGAGTACCAACAATGGTGCAGAGTTCACTGTGCTACCTCTAATGTCCATTACCTGATAATAATAGGAAAAACTAAGTATTTACATAACAATCACAATTCATATATAATGATCAAAAAGAAGTTTGATAATTGTACTAAGAATACTTCAGAGATTACTAACCTTTAGTCAGATAAGGTTATGTTAATAAATAGTCAAATAAACAATAGTAATATAGAATTACAGGTTATTCAACAATCAGGTGGATGAAAAAAACAACAAAATACATAAACATTGTAGCAATCTAATCTTCAATTCCACATATTAGATATTTTATTGTATTTGTACCAAAAAGGCAATTAAATAACAAAAACAATAAGTGTGCACTATATGGTTATCATAAAAATAAGGAAACTCATGGTGCATCATCTTCAAACACTTCTTCAGAATCATCTTCAAGCTCATCTTCAAACTTATCTTCAAACCCATTTTCAGACTCATCTTCATAATCATTTTCAGACTCATCTTCAAACTCATCAGCAGACTGATCTTCAAACTCCTCTTCCTCAACTTAAAGTTGTTGAGTAACAACTTCCTCCTAAGGCACATCAATAATTGTTTTTGGTACATCAATTCTTGTTAAGAGAACTTTACCATTATCTTTTGGTACAGATGGTCCCATCAGATGTTCAGATAGCTCGATTTCATAACTTTGTGGGAGATTAGATTCAACTTGATCACCCATGTTAAAGAAGTCTCTCAGAACAGTCTTCACAACATAACGTCTATCTTGATCATATCGATCTTGCACATAGAAGCATTGATGTACTTGAGATCCAAGCACAAAAGGCACTTCATAAGAGCATCTGTTGTTAAAATAGACATAAGTAAGGCTATAAGTATCATTTTTAACCTCATACTAATCGCACTTAAATAGAACAATCTTAATATCACCGTAATAGCTTAACTCAAAAATATCAACTATTCTACCATAATAATTCAAATCTGCAGCAATCGAATTTTTATCCTTTGAACTTGCAAAGCTTGTAGTTGAGGCAACTAGTGTAACACTACTATTTTGTGTTTTACGCCTTGCATCACGCTACGTAAAGTATAATCTATATACATTGATGAGATACCCAAAATATCTTTTTGCAAAAGAATTTTGTCCTCTTGAAAATTCTTTTATCAAATCAGGCAGATCCTCTTGCAAAACAGGAGTGTCAAACCATTGAGAGGAGTTTTGACAATGATTTTTGGCCTTGCTCCATTTAGATCTTCGTGGCTGATTATTAACCTCTTGCTCATGCTCTCTACACAACATGTACTTTTGTTTTGTTAAAACAATAAATAAAATAAGTTAAAAATGAATTATACATAAAGAATACTATATTCTAATTAAGGTACCTAATATACTGTTGAACCTTGTCCCAATTTCCCAATAAGTATGCATGTGCCTGACTTTGTGACTTGTTATATAAAATGAATGGATCAGTTTTCTTTGCTCCTAAAGGAATTCCACTATTAGCAAACAAACACACAATTTCTGCATCAGTTGGTTCAGATTCATCATTATTTCGTGCTCTTCTGTTAAATATGGTATGTATACTCCCATGCAGATATTTGGAGAATAAATTCATACAATCTATTCCCACTCGTGTCTCTACTATGCAACCTTCTGGATACCGTCTGTTGCAGATGTATGATTTGAATTTACCCATTTCTCTTTCGGTGGAATACATCCATCGATTTTGAACGGGACCCTCATTTCATTCGCCAAATGAACAGGCAAATAAATAATTATATAAAAAATGAAGGAGGAAAGATTTGCTCCAAATGATTTATTATTTCTATGATCTCTACTTCGAAGAAATCCAGTCCCTCCAGTGTGATTTCTTTTTTACACAAACGACGAAAGAAGGAACTTAGACGAATCAAAGGAATAGTCACATGATCAGGATGAATGCTTTTAATTGGTATTAGAAGCAAGTAATGTAACATGAAATGAGAATCATGGATTTTATAATTAGACAATTTTCTTTCATCCAAGTGCATGCACCTAGATACATTGGACCCACTACCATTAGCTAGCTTGGTTGTATTTAAAACTCCACAAAAAATTAATTTTTCTCTATTCGTCATTGAGAAGCACTCTTTTGCAAAGTTTGTTCTCTTAGTATCTTTTGTACCTTTTGGATGAAGTTTCTTTCTGATTCCCATATCCGTCAAATCATATCGGGCTTTTGAATGATCCTTTGTTTTGCCAGAAATATCCAAAAGAGTTCCAAGTATGCTATCAAATAAGTTCTTCTCTATGTGCATTACATCAAGGTTGTGGCATAACAAGTTGTGCTACCAATAAGGTAATTAAAAATAGATTGACCTTTATTTCCATGGGCCATCATTTGATCTCTGTCTCTTCTTTCCAAACACATTTTCAAAATCTTGTAAGCTATTAAGCATATTAGTTCACTTTAAGAAAGGTGGAGGAGGCCTAAATTCAGTTTTTCCATTAAAAGATCTTTTGTTAGATCTCCATGGATGATCAATGGGTAGAAAAACAAGACCATCAATATAGCACATTTTCTGACTATGTTTAAGATAGCGAGAATTAGTTCCAGAATGCCACAATAATTTTAACTTATCTATCAATGGTTGTAAGTAAATACAATGTCATTTCCAGGTGATCGCGACCCAGGTATAAGTAAAGAAAGTATAGAATATTGAAATTTCATACACATCCAAGGCGGAAAATTATACACCATCAGCATAACTGGCCATGTGCTATGTGGTATACTCATGGTTCCAAATGGATTGAACCTATCACTTGACAAGCCAAGTCACACATTGCGACAATCTAGTGCGAAATCTGGATGCAACCTATCAAAATCTTCCCATTCTACACCATTAGAGGGATGCCTTAACTTTCCATCTTTAGAATGCTGATGAAAAAGTTTGTAATTCTTGTATTGAAGAGAAGAAGATCAGACGATCTTTCAGGTGGAGTAAGCAGGCTTTTAATCCTTCAAATAACTTTTGCGCTAAAATGGTGAATAGTACATATTCTATGACCAAAATGATTATTTTAAGAAGTTTGATCTCAATATTGATGAAAGAATTGTTTTGGGATATTCTTCCTCCAGCAAGGCTTATCGGGTGTATAAAAAGGTGGTCATTTGATATTTGATGAGTCTGGAAGAATTGAGAAGTTGCAAAAGAAAGAAGATTCTGAGATACAAGAGCTGCTTCAAATTCAAAGAGATGGTCTAAATAGTGAGAATGCTAAAAAACATCGTCCTCATGAATGTAGCATTCTCAAGGAAGTTGATACAAATGATGAACCTGATGGGGAACCCAGTCCGATAGATAGTGCTGAACAAAGTTAATGCAGTTCAAATTGATAATGTGAATTTTGAAGGTGAGAATAGAGCAGTTGATCAAGCTAAGTTTGAAAGAATCAAAGTATGACACATGTTTCCCTAACAAGCTGATAGGTTGTTCAAATTCCTCTTCAACAATGGCTTTAAAAGAGATAGAATTGACCAAACCCTCTTTTTGAAATCACGATGAAATGAGTTTTTGATTATTCAAGTAAATATTAATTATGCCATCATTGAAGCAACCTTTGAGGTGTTGTGTGAAGAGTTTATTGCACTCATGAATAATGATGTTTGAAATGAGCATAATGGAAGAATTAAATTTCTTCTTGGAGCTGTAGATCAAGAAAACCTCAAAAGGTACCCTCGGTTGTCAAGTAAAGTACATCAATGAGCTGCTCAAAAGGTTTAACATACTTGAAGTCAAGACAATGTTAAAGAGGGGTAATGTCATCATGAAATTTTGAAAAATGGAAGATCAAGTGGCTGACATCTTCACCAAAGCTATGAGCAAGGATAAGCTTGTCTAGAACAAGGACCTGGTTCCAGCTGAGAGAAGCTACTAAAGAAGTTTTCATATGATAAATGCCAAGATAATTGATACTCCTATGGGGACTAACTTGAAGCTGGATATTGATGGATCTGGTCCAGATGTAAATGATGCAAGTGTTAGGATTTATGTAAGATTCCAAGATTGTCCAATGGAATCACATTTGAAGGCTACTAAGAGAATCCTACAATGCTTAAAGACGACATAGGACCTGGTTCTATTCTATCCATCAGGAAACTTTTTGATTTGGAGGAATTTGATGACGCTGATTATGATGGGTATCGAATTGATAGAAAAAGTACCTAAGGAGTGGATTATGTTATCGGTTGATTTCTCACTCATAGGGAACTAAAAGGCAAAATTCAGTTGCTCTTCCAACAACTGAGGCAGAGAATGTAGCAAGTGCATCTTGATGTGCTAAACTCTTATGAATCAAAAAGTATCTTGAAGCTCTTAGAAGACATGGCTGAGATAATCAAACTGATGTTGGGAATGCTGAAACCTTATGAATGGATCCTGCCTGAAGCAATCAACTCTCTTATGATTATGCAAAGGGAGTAGGTATCATTGCCTTTCAGTTATGTATGTTTTAGCAAATTCAGCCTCATATCTTTTGTAGGTATACACGCATGGAAAAAGGGCTGAAGGAAAAAAGAGGCCAAGATATATCAAGGCAATCACATTCAAACAACAGAGAGGCACCCGGTCTATTCTAGAAGGTTAGCAGTCTTAACATTGCAGTTTGAATTATGCATGAGAACGTTGCAATTGCCGTATGTCTATCATTAAGGTATCTAACTATTGTCGCATCTTTTGAACACCAAAATGTCACTTTCTTTCATATAATACACCCTTCCACTTCCTTTATACTCCATATTTCTTTTCAACTCCTCTTCCAAAATTAGAAATTTTTAAGTTGCTCTTTTCCCCTCTCTCAAAAACACTTCAAATGGTTAAATCCTTTGTTTTTATTGGAGACTTTTCTAACGAAGATGTTCTTAAGTGTGAAGAGGGACCAAGTCCAACAAGCAAAAGAAAAAGGTGGAAAAGATAATGTTCGAAAAGGAAAGGGTTCATACTATCAAAAATCAAAGTATTCTGAATGGGGGGTGGGGGGGTTTTAATATTTAAAAAAACAAAAATATTCTTTCAAAATGGTTCCTCGACTATTGATTTATTCATCTCAGAGGCCTTGAGTAAGTTTAATTTCATCAATCTTTCTGTCATGAGAAACTCAGGCTTGCATTAGAAGCTCTGATAGTTTCTATTTCTAATAGGGATACTGGAATAGTTTGCCTTAAGGGTGAACTTCAAAAACAACACAATCAGAGTGACCAGGTTGAAAAAAAACTAGCAACCTAAAGGTTCAACATGAAGGTTGGACAACAAAGAATGTGAATTTCAATAGAGGCTTCTGAAAAAACAGTAACCATGCTAAGGGATATGCTCTACTAATTCTATTGTTTCATTCCCTTGCTCCTAAGTCATTCCCTCTCTTTATAAACTCCCATGTCGGTCCTCCTCATTTTCTATCCAAATTGAATGGGCATTGTCTTGGTTCTCATTCGTAATAATTTATGCAATGCTTTGATTGCTGGTCTTTTATTTATGAATGAAAAATGCCTTGTTTCTACTGACTAGTCTCATTACTTTATGCATTTTTAATCATGCTCAGTGTTGCCTAAGTGGCCATGAATTTGCTTGAACTGCATTTCTGTCAACTTCGTTTACTTCTTTAACCCTTTTTTATGATGTCACAAGGGGGAAAATTGTTACTGTATGAGATCAATGATGTTAGCTACTTGAAGAAGTCATGGTCATGCCGATAGGGGGAATCAATGTTAGCTGCTTTAAGAAGATATGGTCATGCCAATATGGGGAATCAATGCTAGCTACTTAAAGTGGACATGGTCATGCCGACAGGGGGAAGAAGTTGAACATGTTTATCATCATCAAAAGAGGGAAAATTCTATTTTGATGTTTTGATGATTTAAAAAATTTTGGGGATGATGAAAATAAGGGGACCAATCCAGTTACCTGAAAAGTCTTGTTTATAGGGGGAACTGGTGAATAAGTCTATTAACATCAAAAAGGGGGGAAATGTTATTTCGGAGCGGATCTTAAGTTTTGATGATTTAACAAACTTAGGGATCTAACAAGGTACAAGATCCTTGTTATTGAGACTGGTGACAGAGGAAATGAATGAATAAACTCAATGTAAGGAATATTTCTGTGTCATCATAGAAATAAGGGTAAAATGATAGATTTCAGATGTTTTGATGATCCTCACAAATGCAAGGACCCGATCCTCTGCAGAGTGCTCTCGTCTAGATTCAAAATAGGGTACAACTATAAAGTTGTCATGTCAGGTTGGTAGGTGAAAAGTGCAGTGTACTACACCAATAGGAGGAGAGGACGAGATTGTTTGTTTCAGTGACTCACAAATGCAGGGACATGGTCCCTGGCAGAGTTTTGTCAATCAAATGTATAATAGTGTACAACTATAAAGTTGTCCTATCAGTGAGTTGGTGAAGTCGCCAGTGTACTTCACCAATAGAAATAGACAAGGTTGTTTGTCCAGTGGACTATAATTATTTTTGGTTGATATAATCAAAATGACAAACTACAAGAAGATTCATTCATTCAGAAGAGAAAGAGAGTTAGCAAGTCTTCTCAAGAAGTCAGAAAGAATATTGCGAGGGACATGGTCCCCTACGTATGTGAGAAGGATGACAAGACAGTTCTCAGAAAAGTTGCCACCTCTGATGTGGTTGGTGCATGTTCTTTTAGAGAAGCAGGCTCTCAGCCAATATGTTATCTCAAGAAGTTTGTGTTCATTGATATAATCTCTTCCCACAAAACACAAAATCAAGATTTGGCAAACAAAATTCTTATGCTTACAAAGAGAAGGCCATCTTAAAAGAACACTGCTCAACTCAACAAGGGGCATGATAGATTGTTGAAGAGTCTTTGTTGTATTTTGAACTTTGTGTCTTATGTGCTTACATTTTAAATCTACTCATGAGTTATAAATGATAATAGATCATTTTCTTGTCTAAATATTGAGTTTGAGTCATATTAACTAGAGTGAGTTAGCCGAATCATCTAATTTTTGGTTAAGCCTTTTTACACCATTATTTTTGTGTTCTCTTGGGTAGAGTTTCCTAGGAGTGTCAAATAGAGTTAGTTGACGTGTGGTGCAGCAGAGTTGCTGCTCTTTATGCTCTTGTCTTGGAGATCGAAGATGGTGGCTAGAGTTACACTTGTAGGGTTCTTAAAGTCTAGATCAACTAGAGTTAGGTTGTTTAGAGGGAAATAGGATTATTTCTTAGGCTCAGTAAGTAATAGGAGTACTACTTAGTGTGGGATTAGGGTGTTAATATCACTATTGTGGTTGTGATATGTGTTTCACTTTCACTTGAGAAGATTAGTGTAAAAAGTTTGAAAATCTTGTGTACTAGGTCATGGTTTTACTCTCTTGAGCGAGGAGGTTTCCACGTAAAACTCTTATGCCTATTTTAAGTTGTGCTATTTATTCTCTGCACTTTTATTCTGTCAGGGACTTGGTTCTGTCATCATTGGTTGAGGTGAACATTCCAATATTTATCTTATATTGGTAAAGGGTATGGTGACCCGAAGAGCTTACACTAGAAGGAATGCGAGGGAGAATACGGAACAAAAAGCTTTGTCCTAAGCTCCTCAAGTTCTAATAGATCCTTTGGTTGAGCAATTGTCGAATGCGTAGTTTACGACTTCTTTTCAAGTGTTGGCTCAAGCCATGACAACCTGAGCTAACAGGGAGGTAGTGGTTCCCGTGAAACCAAATGTGGGTATAACAGCTTCAAGAGTGAGGGACTTCACAAGGATGAATCCTCCAAAGTTTCATAGTTCAAAAGTTTGGGAAGACCTCAAGAGTTTAATGATGAGGTCTATAAGGTTTTGATGATCATGGGAATCACACCTGTGGAAAAGGCAGAGTTGGCCGCTTATCAACTGAAGGGTATGGCTCAAATATGGTATAACCAATGAAAAGAAGGGAGACCGAAAGATGCGGGTCCTCTTGATTGGGAGAAGCTGAAGACTGCTTTTCTTGATAGGTTTTTTCCATTTAAGATGAGGGAAGCCAAGCTGCTTGAATTCATTAACTTTCTACAAGGAAGTATGAGTTTGAGGGAATATGCTCTACAGTTCACACAATTGTCGTAGTATGCTCCAACTATGTTTATTGATTCAAGGGATAAGCTAAGTAAGTTTGTTTCGGGTGGGTCCGAAATGGTGGTTAAAGAGTGCCAAATTGCTATGCCCATTAATGACATGGATACTCTTGTCTTTTGGTCCATGCACAACAAATTGAGGAGGAGAAACTTAAGGAAAAATTTAGATAAATAAAGAGGGCTAAGACGGGTGGTGGAGATTCTCACATGCAAGGTTCGATGAACAAGGTAGTCCTAGATTCCGACAAAAGTTTTCCGGTCAAGGTTCCTCAAATGCTCATCCTAAGTTTAACCAATATAGGGTGTCTAACCCTAAGCCTAAAGTAAGTAATGGTAATGGATCTTCATTACCTAGATCTAATCGTGCTAATTATGGAAGGAAGCATGAAGGAAGTGCCTAGCCAGCACGGGATGATAGCAGTGGTTGTGGTAAGAGTGGTCATAAAATGAAGGATTGCCCAATGCTTACATCTAAAGGAAGAGAGGGCAAGCAAGCTACTAGTAGTGGTGTGGGTTCCAATGCTCCTAAGCAAAACTGATTCTATGCACTTCAGACTGGAGGTTAACAAGAGAGTTCTCTCTATGTGGTTACTAGTATGTTGAAAGTTTTCAAACTTGATGTTTATGATTTACTTGATCCTAGTGCTACCTTGTCTTTTGTGATGCCATATATGGCTATGGGACTAATGCTCTTTTGGATGTCTTGCTAGAACCTTTTTCTGTCTCTACTCCTATTTGTGAATCTATTGTGGCTAAAAGGGTCTATAGAGAGTGTCTTGTTTCCTTGTCCCATAGAATTACTCTTGTTGACTTGGTAGAGCCTGATATGTTAGATTTTGATGTTATCTTGGGTATGGAGTGGTTGCACTTATGTTATGCTTGTATCAATTACACAACTCATGTAGTCAAATTTTAGTTCTGAAATGAGCCTATCCTAGACTGGAAAAGGGGAAATTATATGCCTAAGAGTCAGCTTGTTCCTATCTTAAAGCAAGAAAGATGATTTCTAAGGGTTGCTTTTACAACCTAATTAGGGTGAGGGATGTAGATTTCGAAACCCATTTTTTTGAGTCGGTCCCCATCTTTAATGAGTTTCTTGAAGGGTTTTGGGATGATTTACCTAGTATTTCTCCCGAGTGGGAAATAGACTTCGGTATTGACCTTCTTTCAAATATGCAACCTATTTCTATTCATGCTTAACGTATGGCTCCGATAGAACATAAGGAGTTGAAAGAACAATTGAAAGATTTGTTGGATAAGGACTTCACCCGGCCGAGTAAAAGTCCATGGGGTGCTCCAGTGTTATTTGTTAGAAAGAAAGATGGTTCTCTTCATATGTGTATCGATTATTGATAGTTGAAGTAGGTGGCATTTAAGAATAAGTATCCTCTTCCAAGGATATATGATTTATTTGACCAACTTCAAGGATAAAGTTATTTCACTAAGATTGATCTCTGATAGGGTTATTACCAATTAATGGTGAAAGATGATAACTTTTTGAAGACAACTTTTCAAACTCAATATGGACATTATGAGTTTGTGGTAATGTCATTTGGGTTGACTAATGCTCCAACGACGTTTATGTATTTGATGAATAGGTTGTTTAAACAATACCTTGATATATTTGTGAGTTTGTTAATTGATGATATTTTGATTTACGGGAGGAGTAAGGATGAGCATATTGATCATTTGAGGATCGTGTTGCAAATTCTTAAGGACCAACAACCCTCCTCAAAGTTTATCAGATGTGAATTTTGATTAAGGTCTATAGCTTTCCTTGGTCATATTGCTTCGAGTAAGCGTATTGAGGTAGATCCTAAGAAGATGGATGTAGTCAAGAGTTGGCAAAGGCCTCTAACTCCTTTGGTTATTAGAAGTTTTTTGGGTTTAGCCGGTTACTATAGAAGGTTTGTTGAGGGTTTCTCTTCATGTCGCCTCTTATTTGACGGCTTTGACTCAAAAGAAATTTAAATTCATTTGATCTGAAGTGTGTGAATGAAGTTTTCAAGAGTTGAAAAATAGACTTACTTCCGCTATGGCGTTGACCTTACCAGAAGGGAAAGATGGTTTTGTGGTTTATTATGATGCCTCGAGAATTGGGCTAGGGTTTGTACTTATATAAAATGGGAAAGTTATTGCCTATGCCTCAAGGCAACTTAAAATCTATGAAAAGAATTATCCTACTCACGACCTTGAGTTAGCGGCGGTCATTTTTTCCATAAAGATTTGGAGACACTATTTGTATGGAGTACATGTAGATGTGTTTACCGACCACAAGAGTTTGCAATATGTTTAATCAGAAAGATCTAAATCTTAGCTAAAGAAGGTGGCTTGAGTTATTGAAATATTATGACATAAGTGTTCTTTACCACTCCGGAAAGACTAATATGGTAGCAGATGCTCTTAGTCAATTATTTATGGGTAGTGTTGCTCATATTCAAGAAATAATAAAAGAGTTGGTTTGAGATGTTCATAGATTTTCTCGATTAGGTGTTCAACTAGTTGACTCCACCAAGGGTAGTTATATAGTTCACAATGGTTCTGAAATGTCTTCTATGGCGAATGTGAAAGCCAAGCAAGGTCTTGATCCAATTTTGGTAGAATTGAAAGAGGCGGTGCTTAAGAAATCCGTTGAGGCTTTCTCTCAAGGGGGAGATGGTGTTAGATACCAATGTCGGTTATGTGTTCCAAATGTGGATGACTTGAGGGAACAAATATTGGTCGAATCACATAGTTTGTGGTATTCCATTCACTCGATAGTAACCAAAATGTACCGTGATTTACGGGACGTTTATTGGTTGAATGGGATGAAGAATGATATTGCGCGAATTGTGGCTAAGTGTCCAAATTGCCAACAAGTGAAAGTTGAGCATCAGAAATTGGAAGGTTTGTCCCAAGACATTATCTACTTCAAAGTGGGAAGACTTGAATATGGAAATTATAGTTGGTTTGCATCTTACCTGGCGATAACATGATTTGATTTGGGTGATAGTAGATAGGATGACAAAATTGGCTCATTTCCTTTCGGTCAAGGTTTCCTATTCAGCAGAGGACTATACAAAGTTGTACTTAAAAGAAATGGTGTAGTTGCATGGAGAGCCTTCGTCCATTATTTTTGATCATGGTACCCAATTCACTTCTCAATTTTGGAAATCATTCCAAAAGGGTCTTGGCACGAAAGTTAAGCTTAGCACGACTTTTCATCCCCAAACAATAGGCAAGCGGAGCATACTATCCAAACCTTTTGAAGATATGAAAAGAGCTTGTGTGATTGATTTTAAGGGTAATTAGGATGACCATTTTCCATTGATTGAGATTCCTTACAATAACATGTATCACTCAAGTATTGATATGGTTCCATTTGAAGTCTTATATGGTAGGAGATGTTGGTCTCCTATAGGATGGTTTGAGGTGAGTGAAGTTTCCCTAATATTTCCCGAATTGGTATAAGAGGCCATGGAGAAAGTTCGACTTATAAGGGAAAAGATGAAAATGGCTCAAAGTTGGCAAAAGTCATATGCCGATATGAGAAGAAAAGATCTATAGTTTGATGCTTGAAAATCTTACCCATAAAGGGTGTAATGTGGTTTGGTAAGAAAGGGAAGCTTAGTCCCCGATATGTAGGCCCATATCAGATTTTGAGACGTATTGGCAAGGTTGCTTATGAGTCAGTATTGCGGAATGAGTTGGCGTCAGTGCATCACATTTTACATGTCTTTATGCTTAAGAAGTGTGTTGGAGATCCAACATCCTTAGTTCCCTTAGAAGGGTTGGGAGTTGATGAAAGTATTTCTTATGAGGAAGTTCCAGTTGAGATTCTAAACCGACAAGTCAAGAAGTTGAATAATAAACAAATAGCTTTCGTGAAAGTTTTGTGGAGGAATCAGTTCATTCAGGGTGTTACTTAGGAGGCCAGGCTGATATGATGTCTCGATATCCTCATCTTTTTCCATCTACTCCTATTCTAGCTAAAGGAAATGAGTTCCTCTTGGTTTCTCTTTATTTTGGGACTCATGTGTCTTTATGTGTTTCCATGATTTCCTTATGTGATGCATTTTTATGAAAACTTCTACTTTGGAAGAAAATGAGTTTATATGATTTATTTTCCTCATGCTATTGTGCATTCATTATGAGTTGCCTATAGACTTCATGAGATGAATTGATGAACAAGCTTTAGCTATTCTTTTTTAGAACGAATTGCATATGAGCCCTATGAGATTGTGTTGAGCATGCTTTTTGCTTGAGAAGGTAGTTCCTCAAAAATGAGCAACGTTTAAAATTCATGCATATTGGGTTTCTAGATGTAGGTCCTACTTCCTTGTGATGCATTTGAGTATGTATAGCTTGGAGTTGATATTTACTCTTTGTAAATGTGCATTGCATGCATGATAGGTTGATAGAGTTAGTTTCACCCCCCCTCTTATGATGTTTTGAGTGTGTCATAGCTTAGAGTCGATAGTTCCTCCGTGGTTGTATGCATTGTATTGTAGGTTGGGTTGTTAGTTCCTCTCCTATTCTTTTAAGCACCAGTTCGCATCTCATTCGTAGACGAATGCTCCTAAGGGGGAGATATTGTAACATCCCAGATTTGAAAGAGGTAATCTTAGCAAAATTTCAAGATTTACAGGCGCCATCCATGAGGGCCAACCACCACCCGTGGGTTGAACCACGGACCGTAGGTTGGCCTGTGGAAGGGCCACCAAAAATCTCCCTAGGTCAAGAACCACGGCTGCGACAAAAAAATATCGATGGGTCCATGCCTCATGGTACAAGGGTCGTATGTCCAGGAAAAGTTCTTTGACCACCACAACAAGTGTGTAGGATGAATAGTTGGTCAGTCAACAGTCCGTCAATAGTGGGTCGTGGGTTAAGGTTTGGCAGTTTGGTCTTTTCCTAATTAATTAATTCCTATACTACGTCGTTTTACCATTCCCTAAGACCCCTATATAAGTATTTTCAACCACCAAACTAATCCATTTACTTCATTCTTCCAAATTCAAAAAATAAAACCAAATCTTCCCTTCAAATATATTTCTCTCTCTAGAAACTTGAAGAAGAAGAAGATTTAACCTAGGGTTTCAAGTGAAGGTCTCAATTCCTCCATTGAAGGCTAGCTTTTGAATTCAAGCCATGATATTTTTCATCAATGGATTCCTACCATTCATGGAGTTCCCAAATTTCTCAATTTCAATGATTAGAATTCCCCAATTGAATTAGGGTTTTCTTTGAATATCATGGGTTCTATGCATTATTGATTTAAATGATTGGATTATGATCTCTTATGCATGAATTGATGAAATATGATGATTTTATGATGATTTATCCATGAACCCATGTAATCCCCATGTTTTCAAGTTATGAGTCATATGATGTGGGATTTTGATATTCAAGGAAGAGTTTTATGAAATTAAAAATGTATTGCAAGCTTTACATGTATTTATCATGAAACCCATATCTAACCCAAGTTTTCAAAGTATTGATGACTGAAAGTGGGTTTCAAATCTCCAAAGGTAAATTAACGACTTATGCATTTTCTTATGAAATCTATGCAAATGTTTTAAGGGTGATTTAAGAGTAAAGTAGTAGTGATGTTGTTGTGTTTTGAAAGGATATTCTCATAAATACATACTAGCATAATGTGAAAGGTTTTGTCACATACAAAAGAATTCTAAGGTTGAAAGGATTTCTCACCTAATTGAATCAAATAATAATAGATATCCTGATGAACTAGATTGGATTGGTTGTCCAAGGGCACCTTTCCATGAATAATGAGTCAAGTAAGAAACTACTATTCTATGAAATGTATGCTTATCACCGAGAGGATATTGATGAAGAGATGGAAGTTCTCCTATTAGTAGAATTTTCTAAAAGCAATCTCATGAGATGGAAGTTGCCCCGTTAGTAGAGGTTGGGTTTCTAGTAGAAATATCCTTATCCTTTTACTATGTGCCCCCCTGGGTTGATTATCTAGTGGATCCACTTAAGCTAGAAGCTCATGGTTCTACCTTGGCAAGTAAAACAACCCTTTTCGGTGTGGGAGACACCGAGGGATCATGTTATAGCTCACATGGTCTCTATATCGGTTAAGGCTAATTCCACACATTAATAATGAACTAATATTTTTTCAAGTAGTATTTTATATGAGGTCAAATGTTTTAAAGATGAAGTAAGCTTGCACTAACCATGATTTTATGACTTATGTTTTCTGTCTCCCTTATATCCAGTTTTAGCTTGGTCAATTGCACGTAATGAAATAAAATGTCCAATTTTAGCATGATTTAAATGTTTTATGCATGGCTATCATACTTGGTACATTGTTTTGTAATAACACATGCACTTGCCTAAATTTCCCCAAATGTAGGGTCCGACAATCAGGGTAATCAATTTTGTGGCTATAGGTTGACTTGAGATATTTCTAAGATTTGGTGAGTCCTTATTCTTCGAGGACGTACTTTCATTGTTTTAGTACCTTTTCATGTATTTCTCTTTTGGGAATGATGTATGGACTAGGCCTAATTTCATTCTATTGAATTAGATGGCTATGATGAGACAAGGGCATTTAGATTTCTCTTTGCTTTTATAAAATGTTTTGGACATGGACTATTGTTTTACTCTTATTGTTATATTTCTTATGTTATGAGAGCTAAGAGTCTTGTATGGAGTCCTTCGAGGTTCTATATGCCATGTTACATCAACGGGGTAACCTGTGTCGTGAAAACCAAGGAGGCTCACCAAACAACTTCGGTACTCAACTGGATCAACAAAGCGTTGGTTGATAATCCTTGTTACTTGTATCTGCATCATAAAGAATTCAGGCCAAATGGTGTTAGTACAATGAATGTATGAGCATGAAAGGGGAACATTGAACATAACTAGCAAGCTTGAACTAATAAAAAAGAAACATACTTATTTCGACTCTACTTAACTCAACCTCAACTCTTGGATATTCAACTCAATGAAAAATAAAACGACGATAAAAGTGCAATTTATCTAAAGAATTTAAAATAGTAGAAAACAACTCAATGTATTTTAAAATACCATAATAACTTAGTTTGTATGTAAAGATACAAAATAACTTTGTTTGGAAGATTCACTAACCGACAACCATCACTATGAGCTATGTGATGACACAACGTCTTGCCCACACTGCCAAAACTATCATATACCTTGCTGGGGTATAGAACTCCTCAACTAAGTGGATCCACTAAGCTATGCTTAAAAAACAATAAGGAATCATCTAAAAAGTATGATTGTTTCTACCCATGTTGGCTACATGGTTTATGAGAACTTGGAGTTATCTGAACTCGTCCCCATATCGGTGCTCAATACTACACCCAAAATAACTTAGCTCATGTTTAAAAAAACGTTTCCTCACACTCAACTTTGAGATTATTACTCAAAATATTTTCTCATAAAAGAGATAATACTCAAAACTCCTCATGAACTCTTTTAGAAATCAATGTTTCCCCTCATTTTAAATGTAAAAACATTTACTCTTAGTAGTACTTAGTTTCCATATATTCATTTTGAAAAATGAAACTCACCTCTCCTCATCCACAAACTCAAGTAATCAACTCTTCAAAATTATTTAAAGATTGTAAAAGACTTCTCAAAATGACTTGAAAGAATTCTCAAGACTTTACTCTTAACTCTACCTTGAATTTGAATTATCAAGGGATATTATTCATGTTATGAATGATCTCTTGATGTTTAGATGTAGTTTAGAGTAGTCAGAATCAATAGGGAATAAAGGTACAATTTAAATGAATTTAGACGGAGCAAATTGTCACTCCCCGAGTCTACACCCTAGGCGGGTCCGACACTTGAGAACTATTGCTGGCGCCAACCGAACCCTTGGTCTGGCTTACTTACTCAATGATAGACTTTACACAAGATAATTACTTTTAAAACAAGTAAACTGAACTGCTCAAAATATAACTTAGAATGTATTATAATAACATTCACTGCCAAAGTAGCTAATCAAGTCTCAACTTAACTGAAAAGGAAAAGTAAAGACTCACGAACTAACATCACTAACTCTGTCTATGAAGCCCCCAAACAACTGAGATGGATGTCGGGAAAAGACCTATGCCATCCTAATGATCTAAAGTACTGAAAGAAATAATAAGGATCCATCGAAAAGCTAAGAGGCTCACCAAATGACTCTGAGTGCTCAACTGGATCAACGAGGCACTGGATGCTGATCCTGATTACCTGCGTATGCATTAAAATAAGATACAGGAAAGCTGGCATCAGTACTTTGAATGTATGAGTGTGCGAGTTTGAATGCTTAACATAACTTAAGCTTGAAAATAATCCGAAAGAAACACTTACCTTGGATTTACTTAACTCCTGAATAAGTTAACTGAATATAAAGAAATAAAACACATGCAATATATAGAAAACTTGTAAAACAGTGAAAAACAACTTAGTTCTTTAAAGAAAATGCAATAACAAACTCAACTTTACTCATATAAAAAAGTAATATAGCTTCTGTGGGAGTTTCTCTAATCGACAACCACGACTCTAAGCCTAAGTGGTGATACAGTGTCTTGCCCACGCTGCTAGAACTATCCAATACTTTTCCATCATATAGAATGCTTAACTAAGTGGATCCACTAGTCTATGCTAAAAAGCACTTAAGGAGTCATCTAAAAAGTATTATCCTTTACTACCCATGATGGCTACATGGTTTATGGAGACGTGAATTATCTGAACTCAGACTCGTCCCCATATCAGTGCTCAATATTACTCCCAAAATATACTTAGCTCATATGTATGTAAAAACAAAATTCTTTCTTTGGTTTGGGATAATTACTCAAAAACTTAGCTTAAAACCTCTCTTGGAAATCTCAGTTTCCTTTCTTCCTCATAGGTGAAAACAATTTTAACTCTTGGGAATACTTTGTTCTTATATAATCTTTAATGAATGACTTTACTCTTACTCTTTACTGAAAACTAGCTCAAAGGCACTTTTGGAAATCTTAGTTTCCTTTCTTGTTTAAATGTGAAAAAATTTACTCTTTGGGAATACATAGTCCTGATATACTCTTTTTGAAGCAATGACTTCAATCGTTACTCTTTAATCAACTTAAAACATAAGTCTTAAAACAAAGTTAAAACATTCATAAAAAACTATTGGAAGACTCTATGAACTTCTCTTGACTTGACTCTTAACTTCTCTTAACTTAACTCTGAATTTCTCTTGACTTGATTCTTAACTTTCCTTGAATTGAATTATGGATTCAAGCATTGTGATTTGTGATAGGAAAGATCTCATGACGTTTAGGAGTGTTTTTAAATAGCTAAACATGAGAAAAAAAAGTAAGAAATCATTGTCTGGAAGCAAGTCTGCGACGCGGAGATGCACTTAAATATTTGATCGTGAAATTTCTTTTTGAAACAAAGGAGTCCGCGACCTCTCCGCAACACGGAGAGAAAATTTTCACACAGAAGGAACAGGTTCGTGTCGGGTACCTGTTCCTTGTCCAATTTTTTCCTTCCTCGTTTTCTAACCCCAATTCACCTAATTCCGATTCTTTTTCTCAATCCCAATTTAGATTCAAATACCCAGTATATGTACAAAAGATTGTAACTCAAAAAACTCAAGGAAACAATATTTTAACCTCAAGGAACTACTCAATCTCAACCTAACTCAAGAACGAAGGCCAATTTCAAGAATACCATTCAGGATTCATCAACTTTCAACTTTCTAGAACAAACATCATTGAAATAAGCATGATTGGCGCATGGGTGAATGGACCCAACACTATAAAAGACTCACATACCTCTTTAGGGATCAACCCTTGCCGAAATCCACAAGCTAAACCTTCAAGAACGACGAAATTTGATCTTTCTCCTCTTGCGTTCTTTCTCCAGAAACCCTAGCGTAAATTTCCAATTGTCTAAACTGAACCAATTCAGTTTAGACCCCAATTTAATTACTAAAAGTGAATTAACTTACTTTGGCATTATAAAGACCATAATGCCCTTCAATAATCCAGATTAGACTTTCCTTATTCAAACAGCCCAACTTCCAATGGGTATAATTCTTTCATACGAACTCGTAATAACGCAAACTTGTCGGTGTTGGAAAGATTATTCCAAGATCTTTCTTATGATATCTTGAAACTCACCTAACTCATCCTGATATAGGATTTATAGTCATTTGAAGTTGATCAAAAACTCAAACTTAACTTAACCAATTTTTTTCCAGATTTTTATTATTTCCAAAACAAATCACTCTTTCTAATTTTAGCTCTTTCTAGTTCTTTCAATTGCGAGATGTTACACAAACTAAGGAAAAAGGGTGGGGGCAGGTGACCCTAGCATACTGCTAGCACGAGGCTCCAACCCTTAAACTTACTAGATTGGTTTATGGCGCATTGCTGGGGCACGCCGCCATAGCCCTCCCCCAGGACATTCCAACAAATTTTTATTCTCAATTTCTATTCCTAATTCGTCTAGAATCAATTGTTTTCCTCAAATTATTCTTAGATTCAATTACACAATACAAGTACACTAGAATCTACTAAAAAACAACTCTCAAACCCATAGATTTATCTCAAGAACTCATCAAACCCATCATAATTCAAGAACGAAAGCAACACTTCAAGACACCTATCAAGAACTTAAATTTCTCAATATTTATGGATAGATTCGCAAAAGAAACTCATGATTGGCGTGTGGGTGAACAAACCTAACACTATGAAAACATGGGGCTCTCAATTGGGGCAAGGGTGCTGACACTTGGAAGGGAATAGGGAAAAAAGTGTTGCTTTTCAACTTTTTTGAGATAAAAAAATTATTCTTGAATGTGTGTGTGTGTGTGTGTGTGTATATATATATATATATATATCGATATTTATCTATATCTCTATCTATCTATCTATATATATATATATCTATACTACCTTAAAATCATGAACTCCTAAATTGAATATTAAATTACTATAATGCCCCTAATTAAAAAAATTTAAATTATTTTATTTATTAATTTAATTATTTGTATTATATTAAGAGAAGATACCCTTTCAGATTAAAGAGTTGTGACTTTTCGAAAGGGTTGTTTCTTTTTTGATGGGTTTTGACATTTTCATTGAGTTGTGAATTTTCTAAAGGGTTGTGACTTTACCAAATGGTTGTGCCTTTTCCGATGAGTTGTGACTTTTCCGATGAGTAGTGACTTTTTCGGAAGGTTGTAACTTTTTTGATAAGGCACAATTAACACCTAGTCATACTACTATTTGTTAGCTATAAATAGAGGGGCTTCCTCTAACTTTTAAACTATGATTTTTTTTAAAAATTTCTATTCTTCTTCATCTTAAATAAAAATAATCTCAGGTTTATTTGCAATAGTTGACTAAGTTAAAAGTTCAACAAAATTCGAGGTACCACATAAGAAAGAGGTTATGAACAAATTGTAGCAAATCATCATAAATTCATACTCATATTTTTTCTTACGATTTTCATGGATTAACAGTGATGAAAAGTTGTGGGAAAGACAATAATAATAAACAAATATGAAAATAGTCACATGATTTGGATAAGATATTTCTTCTTTGTTTTTTCTAATTATTTTTTTACCCTTCAATGAAGGAGTTTCTTTCTAATTTTACTAAAACAACGGGCATTAATGTAGCCTATTGAATCATTAGTTTTTATGTTAATTCCACTATTACAAAAATAGATTTTTACTTTTACTTATAATATGATAATATAGTCATGATAATAGTTTTTTAAATAGATATGTAAGTAAAAATGAACGGAGAAAGTAAAGTGGTGGTGGCAAGAGATTTTAATCAAATGGAGCACTATAATGAATATATCATGATCATATATTTTCATCTTCCTTCTTCATTGGCTACGTATCATTCCATATTTTTAATATTTTTATTGATTACGATATTTTTTAAGTATGAATTTCCTATTATTTTGTGTTCATTTTAATTTGAGAAAATCGTATATCACAAGATATACTCCTTGCTAGCTATATAAAATATATAAGAAAACAGTGATTGATCATAAAATAATCTTAAATCAAATCAAAGATTCTATAAACAATACTTTAAATTTTATTAAGCTATTAACTTTTATTAGTTAAAAAGTTTAATATTTTATATCACGATACAACTTCTATAAGATACTAGATACTTTCATTAGACAACAAGTAAAATATTAAAATATTTATGGTAATCCTTATTAGTGTCATGCACATACTAAATTTCAAGTATGCATATTTAAGTAAAAAATTATACTTAAATGGTATCCATAATTTATGTTCATAACTTCAAGAGGAAAGACTATTGGTGACATTTTTTGTATTAATATTTTTTTTAAGTTTTGTTGGTTAGATTTGCTTACAAAATTTAGTAAAGTAAAAAATAATACTACAAAATAAATGTCACTTTCTCCCCATATTTAAACTTTGAATGTATTTTGAAATGTTTCAATGATATTTGGTCATTTTGATCTCAAAATACAAGTAACTCTATGACAATTTGTATTAATCATTTAAAAGCACTTGTCCTATGTTCTTTAAACTATAATTATTTACTAAAAAATTTTAGTTTTGTAATATTAATTCTATTTTACAACATCGTATACTATATCTACATACACACATGTAACGCACGTGGCATGAAACTAGTATATATATATATATATATATATATATATATATATATATATGAAAGTATCTAAAGCTAGTAATAAAAAAATTATAAGATATTTGGACTTAGAGTTGATAAAACTTGAAAAAAGACATACTGGAGTTAATATTAAAAAATAGTTTTTGAAAACTGAAAATGTGTTTGAATACACAAGTTCGGGTCGGGTCAGTCCACATGGGAGATCCACGACCCAAATCTCCCACTTCGCATATGGTGGGCAAGACCCAATAAAACACAACATCAACAAGACACACAATTCATACGACAAATGGTTCACGTGACCTGTACGCATTAAGGGCTTACCCTTAAGGTTTTACAAGCCCCTTAGAGGAATCCAATTGCATGTGGAAGGAATTCACTACTTAAATGAGAATACTATTACTCACAATACCACATACTTCATTCACTACTTCAGTAGTTACCTATTCATCCCTCATCCTCTTATAAAGGTTTACTCGAGTTCATGTTTAACTTTATATACGCACAATTACACTCAACACCAATATGGTTAGTGCAACAACAGACTTGCGCATATAAGTTTATTATTCAATTAATTGTCTTTCCTTTCTACTCGAATCTATCTATTCCTATTCAACTGCTTTCTTAGACATGAATTGCATTGCCGAATCATTCATGGCAATTAGTAACATGCTGAAGTAGGAACATCAATTGAAACGTTAAAAAATAACAAAAGGTCAAAGGGTATTTCATTGAAAATTCATGTTAACTTTTCGAGGTCTCATACAATGAAGAAGCAGGTTCTCAGATTATTATGTTATGGCTTAGTTTCTTTTATGAAATTCAAAACCTTAGCTATGTAGTTCTTTTAGTTCATGAATTACATATGCTAGGTTAGTTATTTAAGATATACATTCTTAAATTTATGAATATCACATTATCAGTCATAATTGTTGCATTCTCAGAGTTTGTACGTCAGTAAGTGAGCTATCCAGTACTTCACTTTTCAGTCATAAAATTACTTCTATGTATTCTAATTGGGAAAAGCTTAATACCAACTGGACAAGGGTAAGTCACCCTCAAGTCCCAACATTGCGTGCCCCCGTAGG
This sequence comes from Solanum bulbocastanum, assembly GCA_037074985.1. NCBI lineage: Eukaryota > Viridiplantae > Streptophyta > Magnoliopsida > Solanales > Solanaceae > Solanum > Solanum bulbocastanum. Next base: position 14,692,481 of record CM073602.1, on the reverse strand, counting down.
TTTATAAGTCCCCTCTGTGGGCATTATAGTTTAGTGATCACACTAGTCATGCTTCTATAACTTTGGCAGGGTATATTGGGTCCTCTCGATGGAGCGTATACATTGGACTCCACATTTAGCTCATATTGTTTTATGTCGGTTATTAGTAGTTCCCTTATAGTCAGATTCTATTGCATTGACCATGTTATCATTTACATACAATATTTAGTCTCAACATGTTATAAACTTGGTTGTTGCATTAAGTTATTTCATGTTTAGCATTCTCAGTAAGTATCATGCTTATCTATTACCATTGCACAAATATATGCCTTGGTTCAGTTATGCTTATTGTTCAACTTTACTCTATCCTGCATGCTCAATACCTTTCAAGTACTGACACATACTTTGTGCTACATCTTCTCGTGATGTAGGTTCAAGTTCTCAGCTTCCAGATCATGCATACATCGATTCCCGATCTTCATTTCAGCAGAACCAGTGGTGAGTCCTCATAATTCAAGAAAGATTGACATGATTAACTTCCTTTGCTTTTTAGTCTTTAATTTTCAGTATTTGCTAGACCTAGCTGGGGCGTGTCCCAGCATTTCTAGTCAGTAGAGGCTTTATTTCAATCATAGTTTGAATCAACTTTAGCATTTGAGTTTGACTTTTCAATTGTTGTTAAACTCTCAGTGTTTATATATTCATATTTAATGATAAGGAAGCTGTAAAGTGTTTTAGGAAAACTTTATTTTCTTGTTAATCATAGCGTGAGTAATGTATGATCTAATTTCTCATTTCTAACTCAACGTTATTCCCTTTCAGATCATGCCTCCTCGTAGAGCTTATAGAAGGAATGCTAATACACAAAATTCTACCACAGCTCCTCCAGTCCCAAATCAAGAAGTTTCAAATGTAGAATTCTAGAATGCCATTCAGCTTTTGGCTCAGAGTGTGACCAATGAGAACAACCAGCAGGTTCTAGTTCCTGCAAATGCTAGTGGTGGATCAGTGGCAACCAGGGTTTTCAATTTTGTTAGGATGAATCCCCATGAGTTCTTAGCACCATAGATTGGTAAGGATCACTAAAACATCATAGATGAGGTCAAGAAAATCTTTGGAGTGATGCAAGTAACCAGTAATGATAGGGTACATCTTTCATCCTATCAGCTTAAGGATGTTGCTCATATTTAGTATACTGAAAGATAGAAAGCAGGGGTACAAATACAGTTTCCATCACTAGGGAATGCTTTAGTGAGACCTTTCTGGATAGGTTTATCCCGAGAGAGTTGAGGGAGGCAAAAGCTCAAGAGTTCATTAATTTGAGGCAACGTAACATAACAGTCCAAGAGTATGGACTCAAGTTCACCCAACTCTCCAGGTATGATCCTCATATGGTTGCTGATTCCAGGGCTCAAATGAACAATTTTCTATATGGGGTATCCAACTTAGTGAAAATAGAGTGTAGGAATTCTATGTTGCTAGAAAATATGAACATCTCTAGGCTCACGACTCATGCTGAGTAGGTTGAGGGTGATAAGAGTAGGGAATAGACTAACAATAATAAGAAGGATAGGAGAGGAAAGTATGAGTACTTTAAACATAAATAGGGTGGTGGAAATCGCTTCGAGTTTCAAAAAAATTCTTCACTAGTGTTCCACCATCCAAGTTTTGATAAGATTTGAAAGATAGGGCATCTGGCTCTAAGTCTCAGGGGAGTATTTCAGGCACCACAACCTACCTGAATTTTCCAAAGTGTGGTAAGAACCATTAGGGCGAGTTTCTTGAAGGAAAGGATGGATGCTTTGGGTGTGGTCAGTATGGTCACAGGTTGAGATTTTGTCATTCTAGTAAACAAGGTCAAGGGGGCAGTAACAGCAGAGCTCAGTCTACAACTCTAGCACCACCAGCAGGTCTCCCGACTCAGTAGATCTCCCAACTAACTAGGTACATATGGCATACTGCGCCAAAACAAGTTGTATGTTTTTCAGGCTCGTAAGGATCTGGAAGATTCTCATGATGTAGTCACTGGTATGTTACTAGTTCTTAACTTAGAAATTTATGCTTCATTAGATCCTGGGGCGACTCTTTCATTAGTAACTCCATATATAGCAGTCAACTTAGGTGTTAGTCCAGAAACTCTCTTAGAACCTTTCTCAATCTCTACTCCAGTCGATAACCTAGTTATAGCTAGATGGGTATACAAAAATTGCCCTGTCACAGTCTCCTAAAAAGTAAGCGCAATAGATCTTGTAGAGTTAGAAGTGGTTGAATTTGATATCATTCTAGGCATGGATTGGTTACATTTCTTATATGCCCCAGTCAATTGTAGAACTAGGAATGCTCGTTTTTAGTTTCCAGACAAACCAATCTTAGTAGCAGCTTAGCGTCTATGTGTCGATTCATTTCTTACCTTAAGGCCTAAAAGATGATCTCTCAGGGTTATCTGTATCATCTAGTTTGGGTTAAGGATTCAAGTTCCAAAAGACCAACTCTTGATTCAGTCCCAGTAGCTAATGAGTTCCTAAAAGTGTTTCCAAAAGATCTTTCCAGAGTTCCTCCCGAAAGGGAAATTGACTTTGGAATTGATATCCTTCTAGATACCCAGCCTATTTATAGTCCTCCTTACAGAATGGCTTCAGCTGAGCTTAAGATTGAAAGAGCAATTGAAAGACCTTCAAGATAAGGGCTTTATCAGACCTAGTATTTCTCCATGGGGTGGACCAGTGTTTTTTGTGAAAAAAGAAAGATGGTTTTCTTTGAACGTGCATTAACTATAAGCGGTTAACAAAGTCACAATAAAGAATAACTACCCTATCCCCAGAATGGATGAGTTGTTCGACCAACTTTAGGGTGCTAGTCATTTCTCAATGATAGGTCTCATATGCGGTTATCATCAGCTATGAGTCAGAAATAGTGACATTTTGAAAAAAACCTTCAGAACTCGGTTTGGTCATTAAGAATTTGTAGTTATGCCATTTGGACTAACCAATGCTCTAGCAACTTTCATGGATCTGATAAACAGAATGTTCAAGCAGTATTTGGTCTTGCTCTTTATCGTCTTTATGGGTGATATCCTCATTTTCTCTAGGAATGAGGAAGAACAGGCGAACCATTTGAGGGTTGTCGTGCAAACTCTCAAAGATCATCAGTTATTCACTAAGTTTAGCAAATGTGTGTTTTGGTTATGATCTGTTGCTTTCCTTGGTCATATAGTATCTAGCAAAGGGATCCGAGTGGATTCTTAAAAAATAGAAGTAGTGAAACAATGGCCCAAACCTACCTCTCCTACTGATATCAAAAGTTTCTTAGGTTTTGCTGGCTATTATAGAAGGTTCGTGGAAGGATTTTCATCCATAGCCTCTCTATTAACTAAGTTAACTTATAGAAAAAGGTCAAGTTTCAGCGGTCAAATGATTGTGAGAAAAGCTTTGCAGAACTGAAAACTAGGTTGACTACCACTCATGTTTGAACTCTACCAGAGGGCTCAAACGGTTATGTAATCTATTCTGATGCATCCAGAGTCAGCCAAGGTTGTGTTTTGATGCAGCGAGGTAAGGTTATAGCTTATGCTTCTAGACATCTTAAGGTGCATTAGAAGAACTATGTGACTTATGATCTCGAGCTTGCAGTAGTGATGTATGCACATAAGATTTGGAGATAATACCTATATTGTGTCCATGTAAATATGTTCATAGACCATAAGAGCCTTCAGTATGTATTCCCCCAGAAAGAGTTGAATATTCGCCATAGGAGATGACTTGAATTCCTCAAAGATTATGATATGAGTGTGCATTACAATCATAATAAGGCCAATGTTGTAGCAAATGCCCTTAGTAGACTATCTATGGGTTGTGTAACACATGTTGAGGAAGAAAGAAAAAGACTAGCAAAAGATGTTCACAAGCTTACTCATTCGGGTGTTCGCCTTATGAGCATATCAGATTATGGTGTAACAGTTCAGAATGGGTCAGAATCTTCATTGGTAGCTAATTTCATGTATCAGGACTCTACTTCTAGTTAAAGTGCCAATGATCATGTGTTGTAATATAGCCCAACTAGTGAATTGGGGTCGAGTCCCAAGGGAGTGGTTCGTACTCAAGAATTAATAGAAAGGCATAAATATTCTCAAGTCAATGACAGCTAAAAACATTTATGAAGAAAAACATGATAAATTAAAGGTTGAGAGAAGTGTTAAATATAAAAAGGGGTTTGTAGTCAACTAGGAACTAAAAATAGCAAATAATATGAAAAAACGAATATGGAGACAAGATTCTTGTGATGTGATGGGATTGTGGGCTAAGGTAAACAACCGGGTAATTGAAATTAATAGTAAACCATTGCATATCAATGAATAAGCTAGACTTTAGTTGGGGTAAACTTTCTTTCGAACAATTTACCCCGAATCAAATTGGTTTCTCTCAAAGACCAATAAGCCGTATTGAAGCACAACCTTCGCTTTAGTCCATTCACTCTCTCGAGCTGAATGTGTGGAAAAGGGTCTAGGGTTCACTCTCTCGAGCTAAACCCATGACAACCCAATACCCACAGACTATTGATTCAACAATTTTTATTTTAAAACCTCTCTCTCGAGCAAGCCAAAAACACAAAGTTAGGTTTGTACTTGCAACTACAACCCATTAAATTCAACTACAATTACTAAAAAAAAAAAATCACTTTTAAACAGCAAATAAACTATCAATTAGCAATACACAGTAGTTAATTCAACCCATAATCTCATAATCACACCCTAAGAATAGGGGTTTTAGCTAGACATAGTAAAAAGATAGAAATCGATACCGAAATGTGTTTCTATCAACTGGATACAATTAATATTATCTTTACAAATGTCTAAGATGAAGAATCTTCAATACCCACTTCCAATTTCATAGAAATGGAAATCTTTAAATCTTTAAATCTAAGGAAAAACGTTTCTCAAATTCAGTTCTCAGTTCTAAACTTCAAAAACTCAATAATAACATGATTCCTTACAAAATTTGATACTAAGCTAAAAATTTAAACAAGTATTTGTAGTTGTCAAAAAGTGTGTTGCGAAGGTTCAGTCGGCGCAGTTAGTCGTGATCGTCGATCCACTCTGCGATACACCCTTTGGTCATTTGTATCGCCTTTTTGCTTTTACCTTCAACATCCTTGAGGAATTGTAACTTTTGGTGATAAGGCACTGCATCACAGAACTGTTCGATGCCTCACCGACTGCTCCTTTCTATCGCTGACTTGATTTTCCCCTTCAGGGCATGGCACACTGGAACATTAGGCGAGACCAAGGCTATTCGGTGACTCGCTGAATGATTTAGGCGATCCTCAGGCCTTTTTTTCTTCGTTCTTGCAGCTGCCTTGTTCCTTTTTCCCCAATAGTGTCCATGCTTTTGTCCATATGTCAAAATACCTAAAATTCAAGGATTTACATTAGTTATTGAGACAAAATATGCTTTCGAGGGCACTAATTCTATTAAAATAACGCCTTAAATGAGTCCTAATTGTGGACTCATCAACACCCCCAACATTAACTTTTTCTTGTCCTCAAGTAAAACTCAAGTTCAAAAGTTCAAAAAAGATATCTCAAATAGTGCTACACTAGACTCAAACATGAATGCACACAAAAAGACTCAGCTTACTCATGCAATGATCAAATGTGCACTCAAAGTTTCAATTTGTGACTCACCATTATTAAAGAATCTCAAGCTCACAATACTTGCTTCAAATGCAAGTTCAAGCTCAATAAAGGAAATCAAATGCCCTCACACAAAGAATGATTCTATATTCACACACAATGGTTTAACAATTTAAAGTTTCGGAATCAAATTCAACACTCACACTCACAAAGATGAACACAATGTATGATTCCACCAATAGGCTTGCCCGTATTTTCCAACCAACATTTGTTTCAGCTCACTCAAGATCAAAAAAATCTTTTTAAGACTTGTAATGGGGCTGAGTGCAAAGGTATGGTCAATTAGGCTAGTGGCTATAGTCCTTGAAATGTGGTGTGAACAACACTTCCTTTCCTTTTTTTCAACATTTTTTATTCGTGCTTACAAGTCATTCCCTTATTCGCTTTCCCTAGACTGTTGGAAATCCCATTTATTTTTGTATTTTCACAACTTTATTCCACAAATTTTTCATTCTTTTTCTTTTTTATTCTTTTCTTTTCCATTTTCTCACAACATGGTTAAAAGGGGATTTTCTTGTACTCCTTGATTTACCTTCTCTTTTTACCACACCCCCAACTTAGGCTTTTGACCTATGTTGGATTTTCAAACAAACCACAATTCATGAGGATTATGGGTATTGGTTCAAAAGAGGTTATGCTTGCATCATGTTTCTTCCAAGAAAAGGTTTAGGCTCAAATTGTGCTCATACTGGGTTCACACACTCACAAGGTAGGCCATAAAAAGTGGTATAACATCAAATTGGTTCACAATCTTTAGAGTTGCCTAAGATCATCTCAAGAGTTTACATCACTTAGTTAATCTTTAGTGTCATCACCCATGGTTCACGGTAAGCTCATCACAGAAGGCACTGATACCAAAGTCAAACAAGACTCCACACTTTCTCTAGTATGCAATGCTCTTCACAAGAGACTCAATTCGATACTTGGCTAGTTACAATGAGATGCAAAGAGTTCACATATTTACTATGCAAGTTCATTTGGCCTCATCATAGCCGCACATTCATTTTTGTTCGATTATGACCACTATTCAAGTCATCGGTTTTGATAAAAATTGATACTCAAATTTGCACAAGAACATCCACATTCAATACAAACAACAGGTGGCAAATTTTTTCCGAAAGGGTCAAAAATCATTTATAATTAAAAACACGGAGCCAAAAGCTCAAACCTTTCTCAAAAAGTAGTGTACAACACAATTTTGGCTCAAAAACCTAAATGTATAAACAAAATATCAATATTCACAAAAAGTCACACAAAAGGTAGACCTCACCCCACCACAAATAAAATCATTTTTCCTCAAATGCAGACAAGAATATCCAAAAGTTAAAAATAAAAGTAAGACAGAGACGGTGGTAAAGAGGGGATCATGTCTATGAAGTCGCTCCATCTGTCTGGGCATCAGTGCCCGGCGCATCGCTCTGGTTTTAGGCCTCAGTACTCAGAGTCACATCAGAAGGAACACCAGTACCAGACCCACTAGGAGCTAACATAGAAGTATCGGTCAGTGATTTTTGGATCAGCGACTTTATGATCGTCTCCTTACGATCCGACAAGTCTCCATATATGCTCTATTCCCATATCTGTATATGCTCCTCGTCGATCTCAGCATCTAACTCATAAACTGCTGCCTCATCCCTGTGTACATATTTGGTGGTAGCCAGAGGAATCTATAATGTCTTAGGAGCGTCCATGTCATTTGCTGCCTCCAACAATGAAGTAAAGTCAGTACACTTTAGATAGTCTACGTCCTTCCTCAAGTCAGATACCTCAGCTTTCAAAGCCATAACCTTGGAGGTCTCCCCTTGCCTACTCTCACAAGCTGTGACTCTAGTAGCCAAATTGTCAACAAAAGCCCAAAAGTGGGTTAGTGCAACTAGAATAGCAACCTCAATCATCAAGGGAACAGATTTCTCTAACTGAGTCGCCCTCATGTCAGCTGAATGGGCCAGATGCTCCATCTTCAGGATTATTACCTGAGTAATCTTGGTCTGCTAGGAGGAAGTAGAAGTGTCTGGAGCCTATGGAGACGACGAAGGAGGGGTAGAAGTACCTGAAGGCCCGAAGGCTGGAGTAACCATAGAGGCCTCTGCAGGTATGGAATCAACATCAACCTCCAGAGAAGTGTCTGTCGGAGCTTCTCTCCTCCTATCTTCCTCCTCACAAGTGTACTCAGCCTCAAATCGCCGAATATCTATGGAGAAAGATGGGGTAACTTTAAAATCTCTAGTATCATCTCTAGGTACCACAGTGCATCGGCATAACTCAGTGATCAGGATTGGGAATGGTAACTATTTGGCCCTCAAGGCCATCTCCTGCTCAATAAGAATTCCCAGCTCGATGATCCTCCGAGATATGATAGCTCCAAGGTATACCGCCTTAGGATGGCAGAGGACAGACTCATTTTGGTATGGCATGGTGGTGTTGCTGATAAAGCTAAACCAGAACCAGGCAACCAAACTCAAGTCCCTCTTCTCAATGGGGGTTCCCTCCGCAATCCACCTCGGGATGGTGTCGAAAATCAAATGTTCCAACCAACACTTCAAATTATCTAAAGACTGAGCAACGAGCAATCCATCATAAGGGTGTGTAGAGCACAGAGCTTTACCTAATACACTGTTTATGTACTCACTACTGCACATAACTTCCTTTCCTCGTACTAAGACAGACTTCACCAGTCTGAACTCGCTTGCCTTCTTCTTGCTCTTCGGGACCAAGTCATCGTAGGTTGTATAGAACTCTCGGACCCATGAGGGAACATAAGGGCCTCGGGGCCTGGTAAGCTGATCAAACTGATGGTAGTGAAGGGTATCCCTCACATCTAAGTATTTCTTTCCAAGCCCTCTGTGGATAACAGCTTCTCCTCAAGGATGGTTCGCAAACCATCGCCTTTCAATCTATTGAGAAGCGTAGGCGGAGGGATGAGCGGTGGCCCAGGAGCCACAAGAGTATGGCAGCTGGAGGGACTCTGGCTGAATTAGGTTGAGATCTAGCCCAGAGCTCATGATGCCTGGACTATATAGGTTAGACATCCTTAGGCTTAGATAAAGCCACATGAGAACCGGTAGTCATCCAATCGGATACAGCTTCTTGCCCTTACTTTTAACACCTGTAGGATGCTCTTGTCTACCCTTCTTTGAAGGATGTGATTCCCCTTCATTAATAGTGATGCCCTATACTCTTTTTCAGGGTGGTATGTCAATGTTTTTTCGTACCATGTCTACAAAAACATCAAGAAAAATTAGAAATAGTTCAATCAAAAACATAGAAAAATAGTTGCCGACAAACTCACCGAACCGTTCGGTGAGTCACCGAATCTCTTCGGCGAACTAGATCGGGCTCCCCGAAAGTATTATCAAAAAGTTCTCAGAAAAAATTTGGCATAGCGGCGATGGGAAGTCCTTTTGGTGAATCGCTGACAATATTCAGTGAGCAAGGATTAACCCACCGAAAGTTATACTGGAAAAAGGGTTCAGGGGTGCAGACAAAGGGCAATCAAGAAGACTTTCAGTGAGTTGCATAGTGCCTTTGGCGACCTCAAGCTTCTCGCCGAAAGTTACAAAACCAAACTACTCATTTAGCATGAAATTTAAGGTAAGATAGGGACTTTCAGGAACCACCGAATGTTTCGGCAAGCTCGACCCAAGGTGCTTACTTTTAAGCCATCATCTTAAATTCAACCACGCAACCCTTGAAAACAAAATCAAAATATACACTACTTAAATTAAAGCAATACCCATAACACCCATTACCTTGGGATACTCAGATTTCTCTCGGTTTTGCCAAATTTGGCCAATTGATGACTTTTTCCCTTATGAAGGATGTCACCCACTCTATCATTCGGAAAATTACATCGTTTGGCACAAATACGGGCTACTCAAACATCACCCAACTAAACCCAATGATATGCAAGCAAAACCCCACGAAATTTAATTCATTTTAACGCACATATTTACGAGATTTCAACAATCAAAAAATTACGGGCATGATTATCAACTTAAAATAGGCATTCAAACATTCAAATCATATTAGAGAGGCCAGCACATGACAATATGATAATAGCATTGCAAATGAGTACAAATTCGATAAAAATAAACTCAAGGTTCGAAAAAATAACCTTTTATGCCGATTAAAACAAGATTGATATGCTAGGTGGCAAAGTAATCCAAATTCAAGCACCAATCAACAACTCAAATACAGTAATAAAGTAGGAAATATAGAAAATAAAGTGCGGGTGTTAGTTTGTGAAGATTAAAAAGTGAGGGAAAGTGAATGAATTTGAAACTTTTGAACCTTCAACCCCAAAACATTCCAGTTCTTGCCTAGTCAGCGACGTTAGTCCTGGTCACCGATCCACTTGGTAAGTCACCGAACAAATACTTACCTCACCTAGTTTCACAGGACATCCAGTTAAATTGGGGTCCAAACGGCAAACTAGATCGAGTTTGCTGACTTGGTCGGCAATTCACCAATAATTCGCTGAGTTTTATAGACTTTAATGTAAAACTTTATTGAGTCCAACGACGGTCTGGGTTGTGGTTTCCAACCTCTTCGACGATGCGCCGACTGGAGCTTTTGCTTGCCAACCTACACATTTCAACAACTTTTCCACTTCGACCTACACAAACAACACACCATTATTTCTTAAAGAAAAAATAGGGCGATAAGGGTCTTTATTGCCTCCAAAGCAGAGACTTAGTTAACATTGTGGCATGACGTAAATCCATACTCAATCTCCAGTTTTGGAGTTGAACTTAGTGTCACTAAGTAACCCCTCTTGTTTGGATGGGTGGAGATGAAGCCATACATGACCCACGAGGTTTTCAATTAGTTGGATAGATCTGGAGTAAGATCCAATCATCTGATTTAGCACTTCAATATTCTCCTTCATCTCTTCCAGCACTCTATCATGCTCATTTAGTTTCTGCAGGATGATTGAGAGCATTCCTTCAACACGTTTACCTTCATCGTCCTTAGGCCTTCTTCATTCTTGAGGAGGGATGTATCTATTTTTCCTTTTGCATTGGACTTCAATCCCCTTCATTTGTTTTTCCAAATCATCCAACTGATTTATCAGGATGGCAAACATGAAGTCTCTCTCTACTTCTTGGTTTGTTTTAGCCATGCGATCAAGCAGTTGGGCTACTATCACACAGGGCTATTGTGCAATACCACCTGGGATGAGTTGATCAGTCAACACCTTGTTCCCGGGACAAAGACTTTTGCAAAAACATTTTCGGAGGACTACATCAAGAATTTCATGAGTTGGGAATTGAACTAGCAGTGCTTTAAACCTTAGACATGACTCATGAATCCGTTCACCTTCCAATTGATTAAAGTTTAGGATGAGATCCATGAACATCTTCACTTCTAACGGAGGAAAATCCACTTGTTCGCAATTACTCCCCAACATGCTCACCTCAACTAATTCTAAACACAAGCACATAAAACAAAACTAACAATTAAGTAAGTATTACTGTACCTAACAAAACCAAAATCCAAATTAATTAAAATTCTTAAGTAACACCACTACCCAGCAATGACGCCATTTTGATTTCACGTATTAGGACACTACTTCCAATTCAATTGCCAACGATTGTGAGTAGTAATATAACCCAACTAGTGAGTTAGGGTCGAGTCCCAAGGGAGTGGTTCGTACTCAAGAATCAACAAAAAAGCATAAATATTCTCAAGTTAATTATAGCTCGAAACATTTAATAAGAAAAAGATGATAAACTAAAGGCTGACACAAGCGTCAAATATAAAAAGGGGGTTTGTAGTCAACTAGCAATTAAAAAGAACAAATACTATGAAAATATGAATACGGAAATGAGACTCTTGGGATGTGATAGGATTATGGGATAAGGTATAGTACCGGGTAATTGCAATTAATAGTGAACCACTGTAAATCAGTTACTAAGCTAGACTTTAGTGGGGTAAACTTTCTCTTGAACAATTTACCCTGAATAGAATTGGTTTCTCTCGAACACCAATAAACCGCAATGAAGCATAACCTTCATGTTAGTCCATTCACTCTTTCGAGTTGAATGTGTGGAAAAGGTTTTAGGGTTCACTCTCTCGAGATAAACCCATGACAACCCAATATCCACATAGCATCGATTCAGCAATTTGTTTTAAAACCTCTCTCTCGAGCAAGACAAAAACACGAAGTTAGGATTATATTTGCAACTACAACCTATTAAATTGAACCATTATTACTGAATGAAATCACTTTTAAATAGCAAATAAACTATTAATTAGCAATACCCAGCAGTTAATTCAACCTATAATCACTTAATCACACCCCAAGAATTGCGATTTTAGCTAGGCATAGTAAAAAGATAGAAATTGATATCGAAAAGTGTTTCCATCAACTAGGTACGATTAATATTGTCTTTACAAACGTCTAAGAAGAAGACTCTTCAATACCCACTTCCAATTTCTTATAAATGAAAATCTTCAAAGCAAAAGAAAAATGTCTCTCAAACTCAGTTCTCAGTTCTCAGTTCTAAACTTCAAAAACTGAATAATAATATGATTCCCTACAAAATCTGATACTAAGCTAAAAATTTAAACAAGTTTTTATAGTTGTCAAAAAGTGTGTTGCAAAGATTTAGTCGGCGCAGTTAGTCGGGATCGCCGATCCGCCCTTTGGTCACTTGTATCTCCTTTTTTCTTTTGCCTTTAACATCCTTGAGGTCTTGTAACTTTAGGCGATAAGGAACTGCATCGCGGAACTATTCGGTGACTTGCCAACTACTCTTTTCTATCCTTGACTTGATTTTCTCCTTCAGGGCTTGGCACACTAGAACATTAAGCGAGACCAACGCTATGCGGTGACTTGCCCAATGGTTTAGGCGATCCTTCGGCCTTCTTTTCTTTGTTCTTTCATCTGCCTTGTTCCTTTTTGCTCAATTGTGTCTATGCTTTTATCCCTAAGTCCAAATACCTAAAATTCAAGGACTTGCATAAGTTATTGAGACAAAATATGCATTCGAGGGCACTAAATCTATTAAAATAAAGCCCTAAATGAGTCAAAATTATGGACTCATCAGTAGTGGAGGCTAAGCAAAAGCAAGAAAGTTATCCAATATTGCTTCTACTAAAGGGTGCAGTCTATTAGCAGAGGGTTGAGTTTTTCTCCCAAAGGGGAGATGGTGTACTTCACTATCAGTGTGGATTATGTGTTCCTAATGTGGGTGAGTTGAGACAGTAGATTCTTTCAGAAGCCCATAATCCAGATATTCTATTCATCCAGGCACCACTAAGATGTACTGTGATCTGTAGGAAGCATTTTGGTGGAATGGTTTGAAAACTGATATAGAAGAATTTGTGACTAAGTGCCCTAATTGCCAACAAATGAAAGTAGAACATCAGAAACCATGAGGTATGATTCAAGAGATCAACATTCCTACTTGCAAGTGGGAAGTGATCAACATGGACTTCATTACAGGTTTACCTCTTACTCGCAGACAACGTGACTCCATTTAGGTGATAGTTGATAGAGTTACTACGTCTGCCCGCTTTTTGGCTGTTAAGACTACAAATTCGATGGATGACTATGCCAATCTTTAAATTAATGAAATAGTCGGGTTGCATGGAGTTCCTTTGTCAATCATCTAAGATATAGGTCCTTAGTTTACCTCTCTTTCTCTGGAAGTTATCTCAGAAAGGTCTTGTTACTCAGGTTAATCCTAGCATAATATTTCATCCACAGACGGATGGTCAGAAAGAGCATTCCATTTATACCTTAGAGGACACATTGAGAGCTTGCGTGATCAATTTCAAAGGTTATTGGGATGATCACCTTCCTCTTATAGAGTTCGCCTACAATAATAGTTATCATTCCGACATTCAGATGGCCATTTATGAGGCATTATATAAGTGTAGATGTAGATCTCCAGTTGGTTGGTTTGAAGTAGGTGAAGTAGCCTTGATACGACTAAATTTGGTTCATGATGCTACAGAGAAAGTGTGACTCATTATAGATAGGCTTAAGACAGCCCAGAGTCACCAGAAATCCTATGCAGACATAAGGAGAAGAGACTTATAGTTCCAAGTTGATGATTGGGTTTTTCTGAAAGTGTCACCCATGAAGGGGTGATGAGATTTGGCAAGAAAGGGAAACTCAGTCCAAGATATGTAAGCCCTTACAAGATCTTGAAAGAAGTTGGTAAGGTGGCTTATGAGTTAGACTTGCCAGCAGAATTAGCAGCAATGCATCCGATCTTTAACATTTCATTGTTGAAGAAGTGTGTAGGTGATCCAGTATGTATTGTACCTTTAGATATTATGGTTGTGAAGGAGAGTCTCACATATGAGGATGTACCAGTTGAAATCCTTGATCGCCAGGTTCAAAGATTGAGAGGCCAAGAAATTTAAGTTAAGGTTTTATGGAGGAGTCAGTCCGGAGAGGGAGCTACTTGGGAAGCAGAAGCAACCGTGAAGGCCAAGTATCCTCATGTTTTTCCTTCCGATTCCATTCCAACATAAGGTAATAGTTCCTCTTCAATTTTTTAGTCATTCATGTGTAGTTTCAGTCTTAGTATCATGTTCCTTCAGTTATACTTGCATTTTCAGATTTTTTGCATGTTCTTGTAACATAATTCAGTCATCAATTTGTTTATAGAGTTTAGTGGTAGGGTTTACAGCTCTTTCCCTCCGTCTCTAGCTATTTTAGTCTTCATTCGAGGACAAATGTTTCCAAGGGGGTTGGCTTTTCAAATGTTGTTAAACTCTTAGTGTTTATATATTCAGATTTAGTTTGGCTATTCACCATCATTTAAGATTATCTTATGATTAGCTTCCATATTGTATTTATTGATTTAGATTATCTTTAAGTATGCTTATGATATGCCAGCAGGACTAGCTTGGGGTCACTCATGATCCTAGGTGTTGTGTCTGTGTCATAGGGGTAGCTTCGAGGCATGACACCTTCTGGGCATGAATCATAAGCCTAGAGATATTTATTTTCTCTAACAACATAGAATTTCCCCACTCTGTCTTTACCAAGTTAGGTACCCCAAATAGGAACTTACTCATTTGAGCTATGGAATCGGCAACCATATGGGAGCATACCTGGAGAGTTAGGTGAACTTTAGTCCGTACTCCTTGACTAACATTGAACCTTGTCTCAAATTAATAAATTCATGCGCCTTAGCCTCCCTCCACTCTCTTGGGAAGAACCTATCCAGAAAAGCTCTGGTAAACCACTCCCAAGTCATATGAGCTGCATTCTCACCCTTATTTGCCTTCCACTCTATGAACCAAATGTGAGCAACTTCCTTAAGCTGGTAGGAAGCCAACTCTACCCTATCATTTCTAGTAAATTTCATCACTCCAAAGAGCTTCTTGACTTGATCAATGCAGTTCTGGCAGTTTTCATCATGCGACCATAGAAACTTAGGTAGATTCACTCAAACAAAATCCAGGAACCTAGCTGCCTTTGATCCACCACTAGTATTTGTAGGAACTGGAACATGGTGGTAATTCTAATTGGCCACACAATAAGCCAAAATTTGGATAGCATTCCAAAACACTTCATTCAAAACCTCATGGTCTCGGACTAGAGGAACTCCGTTAGCATTGCGGGAATTAGCATTCCTTGTGTAAGCTCTATGATGAGGCATGATTTGAAACACATAACATCGAATTAGAAAGAAGATCATACCATGCACGATAATAGTAAAAAGAAAATGAAGTTTTTCATAAAACATTACATAGCCTCCCCCTCATATGTGTGGTGCGCTTCACATTCATGAAAGGGACTCTACTTAGTACAGCTTTTCAGACAACCTAGGACTTTTAAACCTAATGATCTAATACAAAGTTGGTCACACCCTGAGGCTACCCTCTTGACGTAAACATGGGGCCTAGGATCACGAGTGACCCCAAGCTAACCTTGAGCTGGCATATCCAAAGCATACTTAAACAACTGAACAAAAGATACTATGAGGAAGCTTAAAACATGAGATAAACAAAATGATAGGGAATAACCAAAATAGATCTGAATATATAAATATTGAACAAGTGTTAATGATCATGGACTATAACTCAAAATACTAAAGTTGAATCTATCTATATCTAAAATAAGCCTCTAACCTTCTTGAGATACTGGGACATAACCTTAGCTAACTCTAGTAAAAACTAAAACTAAAATGAATGACTGAAATAGAAAACATGTCTAATGTCCTCGAAGTATGAGGACTTACCACTGATGCTGTTGAATACGGATCGTGAAACGATCTACAAGTGATTTGAATGCTGAGGACTAGAACATACATCACGAAAAGTTATAGCACAGATTATGCATCAGTACTTGAAAGGTACGAAGCATACATGATAGGATAAAACTGAACAAAGATATAACTTAACAAAGCGTATTGAGCACTGAAATAATCTAAACATGATAAAGATGCTAAAATATACTGAATATGAAATAAACTAAATGCAATAACCAAGTACATAACATGTTGAGACTAAATACCGAAGTATATCTGAAAAACTAGTCAAATGGATTAATGTCTTACTGTGTGAGCTACTATTAACCGACATAAAACCACGTGAGCTAAATGTGGAATCTAATGTATAAGCTCCATCAAGAGGGCCCAATATACCTTGCCAGGGGTATAAAGCCATGACTGGCGTTATCACTAAATCTGATGCCCATAGAAGGACTTATAAACCTACAGGGGCACATAGTTGTTGGACTATAAGATTGAGTGACCCTAGTCCAACTCAGTGTTAAGCCTACTCCCAACTAGAAATGTGTACAATACAACATACTAAAATACATTGGATAGCTCAATATTTTGGCATGCTAACTGAAAATGCAACATTTAAGTACTGATAATGAAACATTGGAAATCTAAGGCATGTATATATGCTTATTTGTCCTAGCTAGTGTAATTCATGAACTAAACGAACCTACACCACTAGGGTTCTGAGTTTAAGGCAAGGAACTAAGCAACAATGCTACGAAAACCTAATAATCTAATTAAGAACATTACAACAACTAAATCACAACAATTCTCCATGGTTCAAGAAACCCTAGGTCTAAACAATATATAAGGAATAAAGAATCTGACTGAATTCTAGGGACCTAATGGATGAAAGGAACACACTAGTGAAATCCCACATAGCTGGTGGTGTATTTCACTAAGAAATATTTTGATTTTGGGGCTGGAAATGAAGAGAACTTGCTGCATTCTTGAAAGGTTTTGGGTCTACTGTTTCTTCAACCTTTGCTCTGGTTTGATTGACTTTTGTGAATGAAATGCTTAGGGAAATATATGATTAAGTTACTAGGCCTATACTAACAAAAATTCTATAGTTTAGGGGCTAAACGACGTAGTTTAGGTGTCCAAACCATAGGGGAAAATACCAAAATGACCCTAACTTAAAATTTGTTGGGGCAACCGACGAGTCTGACTAAAGGACCGTGTATGGACCGATGGCCCGTCCTGTCATCCCATAATTTAGCTTCAGAGAGTTGGGAACTAGGGTTTGAACCACAGACCTAGAACACGGACTGTGGTCCTGCCTAAGGTCTATTGATCCTAGCGTGGTTCTAGACTCTTTCTGAAATTTTTGGGTGGATTTGAGGTGAACAACCACGGAACCCACCTACGGTCCGTGGGTCAACCTACGGTCCATAGGTGGCCTCCATTGGTGGAACCTGCAACTTTTGAAAATTTGCAATTTATCATTTTTTGAATCTGGGGTCTTACAAGTTAATAGGCAAGTCCACAAACCCAAAAAAATAACAAACCCTTTATGGAACCCTGAATGGTCTATTTTGGGAATCACTAGCAATTCAAGGATAGTGATTGGCCATTTAGGGAAACCTAATTTTTTGCCTCCTTTGTACGGATCCCTATACTGTTTATTTAGGGGTTCATACATTCCTTCTGCTTTTTAGTATGTGATATTTTCTGTCTTTCCTATGTGTTTGGTACCTAAGCTGTGCTATTTTAATCAATATTAGAATACCTATATAGGTGAATTAAGTACTAAAACTACACATTCTAAATCAGTAACCTAATTCCTAAATTTCTTTCAAAGTTCATCCCCAAAATCCTCTCTAAAGATAAGAAAGAAAAAGCTAGGGTTTTACTTCATGATTTCCAATTCACCATGGATAGTGAGCCTTGATCACAAATGTATGTTAGTATTCACCTATGGAGTTATTTCCTCCATAGGGTTCCCAAAATTATCAAGTTTTATTGAATTCTCAATTCAAAGTTAGGGTTTTATTTAATCTTCATGGGTTCTTTTCAATTATAATTCAATTACTTGTTTTCTATATTTTAATGGATGAATTGATGTATTTACATGATTTAATGTTTAATTCATTTGAACTCATGCATGATCCATGAATTTTAACTATGAACAAGTGATAAAGCTTATGATCTATGAGTTATTGAAATTATGCATGTTTGATGAAAGCAATATTTATAACTCAAGTAAGATTATAGATGAAGGTATCTATATATTCTAAGAAGCATGGTCGCATGACATGAATGACATCTATATTTTTCATCAATGCTTTTGATTATTTTTCTATATTAGGTCATGATTAGTATGGTATCTAAATATGCCATCAATGATGATTGAACACGTTTCTAAAACTAATATCATTAGTACTATAACACTTTTAGTGTGAAGATATTGACTACAAGTCTTATAAAGATATTATGAAAAGATTATGAATGGTGAAAGGTTTTCTCATGCATGGTCTAAGGAGCTACTCTGTAATGTTTCTAGCCTGGATTAGTATCTTAATTGTAATTTTCCATGGATGATAATATGAATATGATTAATGACAATTTTGTTTGTTTAACCGATTAGATAAAAGACTAAAAAGCCCTACAAAAATAATTGTCAACCACCATCTATGTTTTAGACCTATGGTCCATAGGTCCTTTTATGGACCGTACTAGTCAACCGTAGAAAGTTATCAAAGACTCTTCATTTTTCCAACATTCGACGAAACGGATATGCAGCTCATAGGGCTTCCTATGCACCGTACATGCTAACCATAAAACCCACTTTAGGCTTTAAAATTTCAGTAAGTATGGGTCACCTACGTGACCTATCTACAACTCATAAAAAGGTTGAGGGAGCATCCTGGTTAATCGTAAACGGGTACTGGATGTGATTGAAAATTTTTATTTTCCCACAATTCCTACGATTTCCATCTACTAATTGTAGAAGCTTCTGCAATCCGTAGATGGGACCTGTAGACATAGACACCAGCCCAAAATTATATTTTTCCTTCTTTTCCAAATCTGAGGTGTTATGAAGATTGTGTTGGTTGTTACATTGAATAAATTAGGGGTGGATTGTATTATATTGGTATAGTAAGTTCGTTACGATAACATAGATGGCTAGATGGAGAAAACATGACGTTTATGGTTCTTGCGAGATTACTGCTTGCCAAGTGTTTGATGAAATGCCTCTATTACTTACATATGTGACGTAGCTATTTATATGATTCCCTATTATTGTCACCGATTGTAAGAGTTATCTTCCAACTTATCCTATGAGCTAATAAGATAATTTGATATTGTTTGATAAAAGACTCACGGGGTGATGTTTAGAAGCCACAAGTTCAAGTTTATATGTATGTTTTGGATGATTAAGTGGTTGGTTCATTATGTTTAATGTATTGGGGACTAAGATTGACTTCTTAGGAAAGTCATGACCACAATTGGAAAGTAGATAAGACAAATGTGTGGCAATACGCCATTTATCCATAGTAAATGTTGAGGTTATCGCTCGTAAACTATTATTGTGATATGGCCTTATTGTGCTTTTTGAATATTTTCTGATACACCATTTACGATGTTATGCTTTAGATAAACTTGCCAATTATCAATTTTGATGAAACAATGTAATATAGTAAGTCCCAAAGTAAGGTATGTAAATCTAAAACCTCTTTTGCCATTAAGGCATGACCCAATGTCACATGTTCTTCCTATAAATGTCATCAGAGCCATTAAGGCACGACCCGATGTCATATGTTCTTCCAATAAATGTCATTAGAGAATATATGATACATGAAAGCAAATAGTCCTATTTTATAAACCCTCTCATGTTGTAGTTCTGAACTTATAGAATTATAGTACTCTTTTCAAGTCAAGGAACTCATATGCTTCACATAATTGTATGTGTCTTCACGTGAAATACTTAGTAGTTAAAGGGTGTATATGTCAAATAAATATGAATGAAGTAGTTGTATATAGACTATCCATAGGTATATAGATATATGATTCTTAAGTTGAAGAAAGTAATAAAAATTTGTATCACATTTTATATGATTCATTAGTTAATCATTATTTGTCTTTACATGCAATTGAGATTATACCCAACTCTACAATATATGCCGAGTATTAGTGCTAATACGTGTGACACTATTTTGTGCATAGAATGCAAATAGAGTCGGTTGGAATTTTGTATCGCGGAATTACTTTATTGATACAAGATTGTAGGAAGACAATATAGGATCCTTGGGGCGTACCTTGATAAATCTTTTTACGTAGACTATGAGATTTCACGTGTGGTCATGGAAATGGGCTACAAATGTCATACAATGTTCTAAAATTAGCCAAATTCCTACAAAACTATCATACGGTCAATCTAATTTTTTATGATCAACAAACACTATCTGGAGACCTTAATTAGAACCCAATAAATTTACTAAGTTTGTATTACCCCTATAGACCCCATCAATGACTTGTCCAATTTCCTACGGCTCGTCCTTGTTCATTCGTAGGACAAACTTCTTGTCACTGATTTGAATAACGCTATCAAATAAACTTCATCCAATTCTAAACGTCAACGATCATTAGTCAGTATATAACCCAACAAAATGAGTTGGGGTTGAATCCTACAAGAAGCGATACGTGTTTGAGAGTCAATTGGGATGTAAGAACATATTCAAATCAATCATAGGAATAAAAGTTATTCAATAAAAACATCATTCAAATCAGAGGTGACAAGAATGTCAAATGGAGGGGGGGGGGGGGGTTGGTTTTGTTTATCAACTACAAACAATGGCAATCAATACGAAATAACAATAATGAGATGGGTTCTTGGGATGTGATTCGATTATATGATAATATAGACAAATGGGTAATGCAACTATTAGAAAATAGTTAGATATTAGTGAGTAAGCTAGGCTATAGAGAAGACAAACTTTCTTTCAACAAATTTACCCCGAATCAAGTAGATTTCTCTCGAACAACAACAAGCAAGCAAAATAAGTTCAAAATGTATTTATACTCGCCAAAAATGTGTGGTGAAGAGTCACTCGGTGAAGTAAGTCAGGCTAGCTAATCCACTTGGTGAGCTGTCGTTTGGTCACATCTATCGTCTTTTTGCCTTGGCATTCAACATCCTCAAGGTCTGTAACTTTAGGCGATCTAACACTGCATCGTGGAACCACTCGGTGAACTGCCGACTACTCCTTTCTCTCACCAACTTAGTTCTTTCATGCAACACTTGGCACACTGGAACTTTAGGCGGTGAAGTTGCCATTTGATGACTCATCAAGTAGTCTTGGTGATCACCAGGCTTGCATTTCTTCATTCTTTAAGCTCGCTTTGTTCCTTTTTGCAAATGATTGTCCTTGCTTTGTTCCTTAATCCATATACCTGGAAATCAATGATTGGCACAAAATAAGCATTTAAGGACACAAATATATATAAATAAAGCCCTAAATGAGTCTAAATCTCAGGCTCATCAACACCTATCCTCAAGTAAAACACAAGTTGAGCAGTTCAAAATGGATGTCTCAAACAGTGCTACACAAGAATCAATCATGAACGCACACAAAAAGACTCAATTTACTCGTGCAAGGATCAACTGCGCACTCAAAGATTCAAGTTGTGACTCACCATCATCAAAGATTCTCAAGTTCGCAATACTTTCTTCAAATGCAAGTTCAAGCTCAACAAAGGCACTCAAATGCCCTCACATAAGAATGATTCCATATTCGCACAATCCAAAATCACATACAACTCTCACACTCACAAAGATAAACACATGCATGACTTCACCCATAGGTTTGTCCTTATTTTCCAATCAACATTCACTTCAGCTCACTCAAGATCGAAAAGGTCTTTCCAAGGCTTGTAATGAGGCTGAGTGTAAAGGTATGATCATTTAGGCTCAGTGGCTGCTATCCTCATGAAATTTGGTATGAACATCACTTTCTTTCCTTTTATTCAGCATTTTCACTTGTGCTCAAAATTTCACCCTATCATTCACTTCCAATGGAATACCGGACACCCCATTTTCTTTTGCAACTTTCACAACTTTTATTTCACAATTTTTTTCACTCTCTTTCTTTTTCAATCTTCTTTTTTTTGTATGAAAGGGTTCCATCTTTATCAAAACCATGGTTCAAGGGGGACTTCTTCACACTTCTTGATTTACCTTCTCTTTTCACCACACCCCCAACTCAGGATTTTGGCCTAAGTTGGCTATTCAAACAAAAATAACTTCCTGAGGATTATGGGTAAATGGATAACAAAGGGTTACAAATTTTATCAAGTTTCTTCCAAGAAAAGGATAAGGCACAAAAATGGTTTCAAGCAAGGTTCACACACTCACAAGGTTGGCAACAAAAGAGGTATATTGTAAACTTGTTTCACGCTTCAAAATTATTGCCTAAGATCATTTCAAGAGCTTGCATCACTTAGTCAACTGGACCAACGGGGAAAATTCTAGGTGTCATCACACAAGGTTCAATGTAAGATCATCACAAAAGGCATTGGCACCAATATTAAACAAGACTCCACACTTTCGCTAGTGTGCAATGTTCATCACAACAAACTCATTGGATAATCGGCTAGTCACAACGAGATGCAAAAAGTTCACATATTGTCTATGCAATTTCATTTCGCCTTATCGTAGCCATGCATTCATTTTTGTTCAATTAAGAGCACTATTTAAGTCATTTATAATGATCATAATCGATACTCAAATTTTGCAAGAACAGCCACAATCACACACAATAGGTGGAAATTTTTTTTAAAAAAGGCGAAAAAGCAATTTACATTCAAAGCAAGGAGCCATACGCTCAAAAATCCACAAAACAATATCAAAACACAATTTAAACACAAAAGCCCAATAATATATAGACAGAATAGTCACAAGAGGTAGTTATGGAAATAACTCACCCCACCAAAAATAAAAAAGCAGTTCTCCTTAAATGCAAGAAAAATAATAACAACAAGTCAATAAAAACAACAGAGAGGGAGGTAAAGAAGGGTCTTGTATACACAGTCGCTCCATCTGTTGGAGCATTAATGCCCAGTGTAATCTCAGCAGTGGCTCCACTATACTCACCCATTGTAGTGTCTCTCAAGGAGGTCTGGCAGGCTGTCTCGAAATCACATCCTCTAAGTCGGCCAAATCATCATATATGGCAGCATCTTTCTCCCCAAGCTGCTCTTTATCAGTCTCCGCCTCTGATACATCAGCTACCATATCCTCCATAGGTAAAGCTCCGGGCGTAGCTAGAGACATCTCAGAACTGCCCGAAACACCCTCAGTCTTAGCTGCCTCAAATTAAGCAGTAAATTTCGTAGACTTTAGATAGTCCACGTCCTTTCTCAAGTCTGCAACCTGGGCTTTCAAAGTTGTCACCTCTAAAGTTTCCCTCTGTCATCTCTCACAAGTCTCTACTCTTATCGTGAGAGTGTTGATAGATGCACAAACGGGTGTTAGTGCAGCTTGCATGGAACTCTCAATCATCCATAGTACCGCAACCTCCAATCAGGTAGCCCTCACATCCGCATAATGGGCTAAGTGCTCCATTTGCAGGATCATGGCTTGAGTAATCCTAGTTGGCTGGGAAGTAGTAGAAGCACCAAGAGCCTTGGAGAAAATAGAAGCAGGTGTACCTAAAGGCCCGGAGCCCACAGTAGGCAAAGATGTCTCTCTAGGTATCCTCTCAACATCAATCTTCGGGGATGTATCTACTAGATTTGCTCTCCTACTATCTACCTCCTCTCGGGTGTGCTCAGCCTCTATGTGCCAGATGTCAGTTGAAGATGTAGGAGTGATATTGATATCCCTCTTCTCATCATGACGAACTCCAACATGCCGACATAGCTCTATATTCAAGCCTAGGAATGAAAGGGACGTCTCGCTCTGCTTGGCCCTTATGGCCATCTCCTGCTCTATTATAAGTCCCAAGTCAATGCTCCTCTTGGCTATGACTGACCCAAGGCAGGCCATCTTTGGATGTCTCGCTGATCCGATCTACGAGACGCCGAATCACTTTGGTGAGCTAGATCGGGCTTGCTGAAAGGATTGGCTTAATCATTTTCTAGAGAAATGGCCTGTCAGCTATGGGAAGGGCCTTTCGGTGAATCTCTGACATCATTCGGCAAGCACAGATTAGCCCACCGAATATCACAATGTATTTTAAGGGTTGGGGCACAAAAAGGGCGATCAAAGAAAACATTTGGCGAGTTGCCGAGTGCACTTGGCAAACTCAAGATTCTTACTGAAAGTTACAACACCGAAATCATCAAACCCAGGGAATTAAAGGTGATAAATGGCGACCCAGCTCGCCAAACTGCCCAACGTGCCTACTATCAACCTCAACATCCAAAATCAACCCCGCAGCCCCCGAAAAAAAAAATCAAACCATACACTTACTCAATCAATCCAAACCCATAAGACCCATTCCACCGGGATACTCAGACTTCCCCCGGTTTAGCCAAAATTTGATATTTAATGACTTTAGCCTTTAAGAATGATGTCAAACACTCCATCTTTGGGAAAAACACATCATTTAGCACAATTTGGGTTACTTAGACTTCACTTGACTAGACTCCACAACAATTAAGAAAAACCCAAGAATTTTTGATCAATTTTAAAGCATGAAATTCGAGAAATCAACACTTGGGAAATTTAGGCATGATATCAAAATTAACTAGACACACAAGCACATAAATACAATTTTAGAGAGGCCTAGCCCACATCAAAAATAATTAATCAATTGCAAATGCTTTTAACCGCTAATTATGAGTTTGGGGTTCGAAAACAAACCTTTAATGCCGAATATATAAATCTATAATGCTAGGTGGTAAAGTGTCAAACTTCAAACACCAAATCAATGACTAGAATGCAGTAAAAATCTGAAATATAGGAAATATAGGGTGCGTGTGTGATTGTATGAAGTTGAAAAGTAAGGGAATGTGAAAGAGTTTAAGATTTTAAACCTTTGGCCTTTTCAAAACCATCCAGTTCGCGCCCTTTCGGCGATATTATTTTTATTCGCCGAACCAATCGGCGACACGCTAAGTGGTTATTTAGCTCACCTAGTTTTACAGGTACTCTAGTTAACTTGGGAGTCCAAATAGCGGTCAAAGTTAGGCTCACAGACATGTTCAGTGATTCATCAGCTTTTCCATGGACCCACCAAGTTTTACAGATTCCATCTTTTGGCTTCTTGAGTCCAATGGTGATCCAACTCAGGCTCGCCAACCTTTTTGGTGAGTCACCAACTCGACATTTTGCCTGCTACGCTGTATATTCCAAACAATTTCCTTTTTCACTGCACAATCAATACCTAATTATTCCAAAAACAAAAAGCAAGAAAATAAAAACTTGGGTTGCCTCCCAAGCAGTGCCTTAGATAACATCATGGCACAACCCAACTCCCCACTCAAACTTCATTCTTGGGGTTTGCCATAGTATCACTAGGCAACCCTTTTTCTTTCTTAGGTAGAGACGAGATAACATATGACCCATTTGGGTCTCCAGTAGTTGAATCGACACATAATGAGAGGTAGTAATCTAATTTAGCATCAAGACATTCTCTCTTATTTCTTTCAACACTCTGTTGTGTTCTTCAACTTTGTGATGAATGAGTAAGAGTACCTCTTTGCCCACCCTCATACTGTTTGGGCATTCTACGCTTGTGAGGAGGAATGTACCTATCTCTTTTTTTGTACATTACTTCTAATTCCCTGATATTTTTGGCCAAAACATCCAGCTAGGTTAATAGTTTGGCCATATTTTGATCCTTTTCTGTACCATTGTTGGTCTTAGTCATGTGATCAAGGATTTGAGCCACTACTGCATAGTGTTTTCATATTAGACCACCTGGAGAAAGTTGGTCAGCCACTCTTCTATTTGCAGGAACAAGACCTCTAAAGAAACATTCCAGTAGCATCTTATCTGGGATGTTATTATATGGGCACTTAAGCAATAATGTCTTATACCTCAGCCACAAATCCTGGAGCATCTCACCTTTCGAGTGTTAGAAATTTAGGATATTATCCGTAAGAATCATCACATCCAATGGAGATTGGTTCACTTGGTTTTCATTGTTTCTTTCGACACTCATTTTCGAGTGTTGGATGTTTAGGATATTATTCGAGTGTCAGAAGTTAAGGATATTATCCATGAGAATTACTATTTTGATTTGATTAACGCTATCAAAGACACTTCATTCAATTCTAAGCGTCAATGATTGTTAGTCAGTATATAACCCAACTAAATAATTTGGGGTTAATCCCATTAGGAGCAGTATGTGTTTGAGGGTCAATTGGGAAGTATGAACATGTTCAAATCAGTCATCAGAATAAAAGTTATTGAATAAAAACATCATTCAAAATCAGGGGGTGACAAGAATGTCAAAAGGGGGGGGGGGTTGATTTTTATTATCAACTACAAACAATGGCAATTAATACAAAATAACAATAATGAGACAGGTTCTTGGAATGTGATTCGATTAAAGGCTAATATAGACAAATGGGTAATTGCAACTATTAGAAAAATAGCTAGATATTATTAAGTAGGCTAGGCTTTAGAGGTGGTAAACTTTCTTTCAAACAATTTACCCCGAATCAAGTTGATTTCTCGCAAACATCAACAAGCAAGCAAAATAAGAACAACCCACACCTCAAACCATTCACTCTCTCAAGCTGAATGTGTGGAAATGGGTTTAGGATTCACTCTCTCAAGCTGAACCCAGGTCAACCCAATACCTATAGACCATCAATCAATAAGTTTAGTTTTAAAACTTCGCCAAAAACACAAGGGTAGAACTGCATTTGCAATTACAATTATTGAATTAAACCACAATTAATGATTGAACTCACGTCTAAATAACATTTAAAATAGCAATTATCAATACTCATAAACTAAATTAGCCCATAATCACTTAATCACACCCCAAGAATTGGGGTTTTAGCTAGAATTCATAAAAAGGTAAAAAACCATTACCAAATTAATTATCCATCAATTGGGTAAAAGTGAATTCGTCGTTACAATGCTCCAATTCGAAGAATCTCAAAGACCTACTTCCAATTTCTCAAAAGTGAAAAACATCAATTCTTCAAAGCTTAGCAAAAACTAGAGAAAACTTGTCTCAGTTCTAAAAACATTGGCTATGATTCGAAATTATGAAAATTCAATGTTAAACTAAATGTTCAAAGATGTATTTATAGTCGCCAAAAATGTGGTGCGAAAAGTCACTCGGTGAGGTAAGTCAGGCTCGCGATTCACTCGGCGAGCAGCCGTTTGGTCACATCCATTGCCCTTCTGCCTTGGCATTCAGCATCCTCAAGGTCTGTAATTTTGGGCGATCTAACACTACATCACGAAACCACTTGGTGATCCACCGACTGCTCTTTTCTCTCGCCAACTTGGTTCTTTCCTGCAGGGTTGGCACACTGGACTTTTAGGTAGTCAAGTAGCCATTCAGCGACTTGCCAATAACTCATAGAGATCACCAAGTTTGTATTTCTTAATTCTTTTATTCTCGCTTTGTTCTTTTTTGCAAATGAGTATCCTTGTTTTGTTCCTCAATCTATATACCTAAAAATCAAGGATTTTACATCAGTTATTGGCACAAAATAAGCATTTGAGGACACTAAATCTATATAAATAAAGCCCTAGTCTAAATCTCTGACTCATCAATCACAACCCAAGGTACCCCCTAGATGTAACATGGCGTATTGAACCCCGAAGGACTCCATACAAGCCACTAAGTCCTCATAACATAAAGTAGTAAGGAGTAAAACAACATTTAAGTCCAAAACAACTTTTTAGAAAAATGAAAGTATAACTCAAGTCTCAACATAGTCA
Organism: Solanum bulbocastanum; assembly: GCA_037074985.1. Taxonomy (NCBI): domain Eukaryota; kingdom Viridiplantae; phylum Streptophyta; class Magnoliopsida; order Solanales; family Solanaceae; genus Solanum; species Solanum bulbocastanum. Next base: position 14,664,700 of record CM073602.1, on the reverse strand, counting down.
TTTATTACAGTTGAATGAAAATGGGCTTAGCCGATACATCATGTTCAAAAAGGAAATACGAAAGTGAAACTACAATAAGGAAAGTCCTTCCTCGAATCATGAGGACTCACCAAGCTCGAAAAGTGATCAAAGTCCAAGCTCTAGCCACTAGAATGGAACCCTGCCTGTCGGCCCCAATATTTGGGAGGATGTAGGCAAGATTGTGTGTTAGTACAAAAATGCACTAACTATGATAACTATGCATGAAAATACTTAAAACATGCTAAAACAAACATTTCATTTCATGATGCAATTTACAAAGTTTAAACATCATAATAGAAATAGTTGGAAAACATAGATCATAACATCATGGTCAATGTAAGCTAAATCATCTTTAAGTCTTTGAACACATATGAGTTACTTCTTTAAGTAAGCTTAGTTCATTAATCAACTTGTTGTGGGAGAATTAGTCTTAACCAACATAGAGACCATATGAGCTAAAACATGATAACTTGGTGTCTCCCACATTGAAAAAGATTGTTCTACTTACCTAAGGTAGAACCATGAGCTTCTAGCTTAAGTGGATCCACTAGCGAATCAACATATGGGGGCACATAGTTATAGGATAAGGATCGATTGCTACTAGAAACCTAGCCTTTACTAACGGGAGAGCTTCCATCACATGAGACTTCTTCTAGAAACTTGGCCTCTACTAATGGGAGAGCTTCCATCCCAATGTCAATATCCACTCGGTGCTAAGAATAATTCACACGAAATAGTATTTTCTTAATTATTCTCATTATCCATGGAAAGACATGTCATTTTTCAAATCCAAACTAGTTCATTAGGATATCTCTTATTCATTGATTCAATTAGGTGAGAATAGCCTTTTAACCTAAGAATCATTTCTATGTGAGAAAACCTTTCACATCATTTTTGTAAGTGTTTTATGAGAATATCCTTTTAACAACAAAACATTAACAACACTATTGGCACTTTAATCTCAAAGCACCCTTAAAGAATTTACATAGGTTTCATAAGATCATGCATAAATTCATACTTTTCCCTTTCTAGGTTCAAAGCTACTTTCAATCACCAAAGCTAAAATTCTATAATTAGATAGGGATTTTATCATAATTTCATGTAATTCTATTACTTCATGCTTTAGATCATAAAACTTGCCTTTAATAATCAACAGCCCAAACTATGAGATCACAATTTGGAAAACATCAGGGTTTGCATGGGTTCATTTGGGAAACATCATGAAGGCATTGTAAATCATAAATTCATTCATATTTGGGCAAAATTAAATCATTAATATCAGTAATAAAAAGAACCCATAATATTTGAGGGAAACCCTAGCTACTTGGGGAATTCTAGCATTTGAAATAGAGAAATTTGGGGACTCCGTGGGTGGAAGGAACCCATTGATGAAAGCTACCATACCTCAAGTCCAATTGCCTATCTTCAATAGAGAATTTGGATCCTTACCTTCAAACCCTAGTTTAATCTTCTTCTTCTTCTTTTTCACGTTCTAGATAGAGAATATTTAAGAGGAGTTGGTTTTCTTTTCTTTTTTTTTTTTTTTTGGATTTTGGAAGAATGATTTAAAATGGGGTGAATTTTGGGGTAAAAATGCTTATATATGAGTTCTAAATATAGAAAAAAAATTACATATTATAGGAATTAATTAATTAGTAAAAGACCCAACCGCTCCTGAAATAATAATTGATAGTAGAGACCCACAGACCCCCGTCGACGGACCGTGGTCTGATCGACTACCCCTTCGGAGGGACCGTCGTTTGGGGGTTAAAGACTTGATCTTTGAGGTCTCGAACCACAGACCATGTCGGACCAACGGTCTGTTTGTTAGGTAGTAGTCCTGGGCCCTCAAAACCCACTAGGGCAGGTAAACCACAGACTGCACCTACAGTCCGTGGTCCACTCCATGAGCCATGGGTGGCCAGCGTGGTTTGGCACCTGCAACTTTCTGGAAATCTGCTATCTTTGTCTTTTTAAATACATTGTGTTACAATATCTCCCCCTTGGAACCATTCGTCCTCGAATGAGATTTAAATTGGTTCTAAATGAGTAGGAGAGGATCTAACAACCCAATCTACGATGCAACAATACAACCAAGGAGGAACTATCGACTCCAAGCTAGGACACTCTCAAAACATCAAAAGAGGCGTGAACTAACTCTATCAGCCCATTATGTATGGAATACACATAAATAAGGAGGAAACATCAACTCTAAACTCAACATACTCAAATGCATTACAAGGAAGTAGGAACTACATCTAACAACCCAATATGCATGAACTTCAAGATTTCTCATATCTAAAGAGGACCTACCTTCTCCAATCTAAAAAAAATGCTCAGCACAATCTCATGGAGCCTTTATACAATTCATTCTCAAAAAGCATAGCTAATGTATGTTCAACAATCATCTCATGAAGTCTATAGACAACTCATATTCAATGCACAACAACATGAGGAAAAATAAATCATATAAGTCATTCCTTTCAGAACTTAACCCCTTTACATGAACATGCATAATAATAAGAAAATCATGGAAACATATAATCACACATGACTCCCAACACATAAAAAAACCCAAGAGGAACTCATTACCTCAAGCTAGAGTAGGAGTAGAAGGAAATAGATTAGGATATCGATACTTCATATTGGCCTTGGCCTCCCAAGTAGCACCCTCAACTAAGTAATTCCTCCATAACACCTTAACAGAAGAAACTTCCTTGTTTCTCAACTTTTTGACTTACCGGTCTAAAATCTCAACTAGTACCTCCTCATAAGCAAGCTCTTTAACCTCCAAACTCTTTAAGGAAACTATGGATGTTGGATCCCCAACACATTTATTCAACATAGAGACATGGAAAACCGGATGCACCTATTCCAACTAATTAGGAAAATATAGCTCATATGCAAGCTTGCCAACACGCCCGAAAATCTCATATGGGCCTACAAAAAAGGTAATAAGCTTCCCTTTCTTCACAAATCTCATAACACCCTTTATGGGTGAGATTTTCAAATAAATTCAATCATGAAACTCAAATTCAACATCCCTCCTCCTAACATCAGCATAAAACTTTTGCCGAATTTGAGCCATTCTGAACTTCTCTCTAATAAGTTGAATCTTCTCTATGGCCTCATGTACATATTTCGTACCTATGAGATCAACTTCACCCACCTCAAACAATCCTATAGGAAATCTACTCCTCCTACCATAGAGAACCTCAAATAGAGCCATATCAATACTCGAGTGATAATTGTTATTACAAAAAACTCAATTAACGGCAAATGGTCATCCCAATTACCTTTAAAATCTATCACACAAGCCTTCAACATGCCTTCTAAATTCTGAATAGTACGCTCCACTTGCCCATCTGTTTGGGGGTGAAAAGTTGTTCTAAACTTAACTTAGGTACCAAGACCCTTTTAGACTGACTTCCAAAAATGTGAAGTAAATTGTGTACCTCGATCGGAAATTATGTACAAGGGTACTCCATGTAACCTTACCATCTCTCTCAAATACAACTTAGCGTAATCTTCCCCCGAATAGGAAACCTTGACGGGAATGAAATGAATAGATTTATTCATCAGATCCACTACTACCCAAATCGAGTCATGTTGTCACCGAGTACATAGAAATCGTACTATATAGTCTACATTCATATCTCCCACTTCCAAGTAGGAATACCAATGTCTTGGGATAAACCTCCTAATCTCTGACGCTCAACCTTCACTTGCTGACAATTATGACACTTAGCCACAAATCCCGCAGTATCCTTCTTCATCCCATTCCACCAATAGATCTCTTGCAAATCACGATACATCTTCATGGCTCCCGGGTGAATAGAATATTGAGAACTAAGAGCTTCTGCAAAAATCTGTTCCCTCAAGTCATCAACATTTGGAACGCATAGCCAATTGTGGTATCTAAGTATCTCCTCTCCTCCTTGGTAGAAATCCTTAGCAGACTTTTTGAGTACCACCTCTTTCAATTCTACCAAAATTGGATCAAGAACTTGCTTAGCATTCATATCCATCACAAAAGATGATTCGGACCCATTATGAACTATAAAACCACCCTTGGTGGAATCCACTAGTCGAACACATAATTGATCCAATCTATGGACATCTCGGACTAACTCTTTCTTTGTATCCACCACATGAGCAACACTACTTATTGATAGTTGACTAAGATCATCCGCTACCACATTTGCTTTACCGGGATAATAAAGGACACTCATGTCATAATCCTTCAATAGTTCTAGCATCCTTCTTTGGCGAAGATTCAAGTCCTTTTAACTAAACACATATTGCATTCCATGGGATTAATGTGACATAAATTAGGAACTAACCTAGGATACACTTTATTTACTAAAATACTAACATATTGACATTTTTAATAATTATATATAGTAATCAAAAGAACGATAATTTTACATAAAGTGGGCAGAAGCCCAAAAATAAAAATAAAATAGCTAAAAAAAGACACAACCCAAAAACACTAAAATGAAACATAAAGAAAAACAACAACTAAAGACCAAACAATCAATTAAGAAACACCAAAGTCTCTTCAGCTCATTGTTCAACAGGGATTGCATCGGAGAAGAAAGGACTAGGGTCAGTACTGGGAAATAGTTGGATCAACAAACACTCGAAGACACTTCTTTCCTTTAAGCTCGATTATGATTTCACGAACGACACCTAAAATTCTCATATATGCCATGAAATCCGAGTCAATCAAGACGTGTTCTAGCATTGAGAGATGAAAAGCTTTTGGGAACTATCCATTTATTGGTTCCAATATTTCTTGTTGTCTAGGATTTGTTAGTATGTTCCCTTATATCTACAATTTGTCTGGTGATTTCCATCAACACGCTGAGCCCCGGGAGCTAATACCACTATTAAACATAGACCACTAGTCAAGATTTCATTTGCATAAGCGTAAACAGATAAGACAATAACGGGTTGGTAATCAATTCACATGTAAGTCAAATCTTGACCAAACTGTAAAAAAAGAATTGTTTAGATTTGACCATTATATGCATGTATTGCTCCGTTATGTAATTATCCATGTATGTGTCTTTTTGTATTAGCTGAGTGTTGTCTTTTGAACATGTTTATTATATTATGTGTTTTGAAATCTCTTTAATCACATGCTTGGGATTTGTTGTTCGTCCATATGTATTATTTGTTTTACCTTTTTGGTAATTCCTTATATGAAGAAAAGGTAATTGTTCCTGCAAAATAAAAAACTACATAAATGAAAAAATCTGCCATTAGGTTTCCTTTCTGAAAGTATGCACCACTGTAACTTTCCCTGCTTTTATGAGTCTCTCTATGCACCTCTCCTCCGAAGTAATTCTCCACTAAATCTTCCAATTCTCATCAAGAACATTCTTCAGAATTAGTGAATTAACTTTCATAACTACTGGAAGTAATTGCTTGGAAATGTAATATTGTAATCCTTTCTTCATTTTAGCTTCAACAATATAAAATCTTGCCTTTAGAAATCTTGGAACTTTAGCTTTAGCTTCAAAGCTCTCTTTGGCCTATAAGTTTGGTCTAAAGAAAATTCAAATGGCGTGCACAAATATTCTCTTGTATAATCACCTAACATATCCTCGACGGTTGATACGAAACATGATAACTAGGCTCATCAATCGTAAAATCATTTTTTAAAAACATAACAAAATAATGGCGTGTTACAATTTAATATATAATATTATTTATTTTTTTTTGAGAAAAGAGTAATGTCCCATTATCAAACTCCACATAGATTATTTAATGTTAGTTTGTTGATATAATTATTACCTTACCATTTCTATCAATATAGTGGAGCCTTTTAAAAATAAAATAAAATTGTGGAGCTAAAAGTACCATTTTATTTGTATATTAAAGTATAACTTACATAAATCTCATACATTTGGGGTTAATTATATTTTATTCCGGAAGTTTCCCCAATTCACGAATACATCTATTGGTTCTCTGATATATTGCAAATGATATATTACTTAATAGAAGGGATGCATCTGAGAGGGGATAGAGACTTATCTAAGGACGATAGGAATGTTTTCGAGAGGGAATTTTTGTAATTTTTTAAAATGGTAAGGAATTTTAGAGATTTTCAAATCTTATGTTGTATATCTATGTAATTTTTCATATCTTGAATCTATACAGAATGGGCCAAGTAAACCCAAAAATAAATATAAAATAATGAAAATAAAAACAACAAATAGGCCCAGTCCAAAAAGAGACGCCTTCTTATATCTATCATCCCTAAGAAGTAGGGTTTTCCATTTTGAAGTCCCAACCATCTCTATCTATGCCACCGCTTGAAGCTAGTTGAAGTCACCATCATATGGTAATATTAATTTTTAATTATTGATTTTATATGTTTATAAAATTGAAATCATTTTTTTAAAACTATTTCACAATAAAAAAGATGTTCATATTTAACGTTTTAATAATAGAGAAATATAATGTACTTCGCATCCAAAAAAAAGTGTATTGTACTTGGTATTTAGAATGATTAAGCTTTTGTATTTTCATTTTTTTTGCCAATCATAAAAACTATTTGAAATTAATAGAAATTTCTAAGTGGAAGCATGCTAAAGGTATAAAACCTAATTATACCAAAATAAAAGAATATTAATTATCATGTAGATGCTAGATGCTTGATGCTTGATGCTAGATCTTCGTCAAAATTATCATGCTACATTTTAACACAAATACAAAATTGCGTCAAAATTATTGAGTTCTGCTGAACCCGTCTAAGATGCTAGGTCTTCATCGTGATGTTTTTAATACAAATAAAAAATCTAATAGTTTGTCCATCCTGATTTTCTAATACAATATAGAATCTAAATGATAATTAATTAACAATTTAATTTTAAAGTGGGCTAATTTTTTTCAGTCTATCAAAAATTAAGTTTTACTATATATAACTATCACTAATATATTTTTTATTACCATTCTAAAGTTACTTCAGTCAAAATAATTTTAACCCTAATTTTATAATAAATTTATAGAATTTAAGTAAAACTTACTGATAGTTTGACTTCTAAAATCAAAATCATCTTGGATAAAAATCTTGGTCATTATATTTTTTTTAACTGAGTATGAAACAATTCAATGTGGGCCCATATTTTTCTAGTCTTTCCAATATAAAGTTGTAGTATATATAGCTATTACTAATACATTTTTTATCACCATTCTAAAGTTACTTGTTAATCTAAATAAAAATTATTATTTATTTTTTTTTTTAAGATTGTCCTTCAATTTCTCATAACACAACTAAAGCAGGATTCATATGCATCAGGAAATTTGTAAGTAAGCTATCGATCAAGTAATTAATTTTTTATTTCTATTCTTTTTATAGATCCTATTATACAAGCATTTATCTTTAGTTATTTTAATTTTTTATTTATCTCAAACATCAACATTTAAAAGGTCCCAATGTATCAAGTTGTTCACGTTAAAAAGTTCTTTTTTAATTATAACATTTGAAATTTATCAAATTAAAAAGGTAGTGTGTCTCTTTTTTTGCTGTAAAAAAATTATTATTGCAATTTAGCAATGTGAAAAAGTAGAAAAGATTTAGTTTTGTGAAAATCAACAAGGTTGTATTCTCTAAAAAAAATTGAATTTATAACTTTTTGCTATGATTACAAATCCTTCAAAGTTATAGATGCATGTAGTTTTTATGATATTATTGGATTTTATATATAAATGAATTAATTAGAGATATATGAGGTATATTGAAAAAATATCTGATAAAATGATAAAAGGTGTGACATGAATAAAAGAATACTTTGATTTAATAACATTTTATCATTTTATAAGCTTATACAGTGTGAAACTAATTAAATTATATAAGTGAATGAGTTGGAATAGTCTATGTGTTCAATTCATTCTGAAATCTAGTTCTTTATTAGTTTGTGACTTTGTGCTCTCTAATATATTCTACAAAATTTAGGTACGTAGGTTTAATAAGATCAACGAATTATTTTATTTTATTTTACCTTAATTAGAGATATTTGGGGTCTCTTTAGGATATCTCAAAAATAATTAAATTTTGATTTTTCATATCTTTTATCAATTTAAAAAGTGTATAAATATTTGTGTGTCTATTGTCACATGTGATATTTGATTGAATTGATACATCATAAGTTAGAGCAGAAGTCAACAATGGAAGATCATACTAATACGTCTGATAGAAGAGAAAGTTTGGTTAATTGTATGATAAGAGGACGCAGAGAGGATCAAAATGAGAACAACTTTTTTACTAACAATAGAGATGGTGGTGCATCTGGAGATGAATTGAATTCTCTAGATGGTATTTCATCAAAGAGGCATAAATACAGTGTCAATCAAATTCAAGAGATTGAAGCGTACGTGTATCATTCCAAATTGCTTTAGATATATTAATATGTTTAAGTTGATGAACATTTTATTCAATTTATTTTCCTTCTGCTATTAGTGTATTCATTGAAAATTCACATCCTGACGAAAAAACAAGACTAGAACTCGCAACAAAATTTTTCGTGGGTAAAAAATAGGTGCAATTTTTTTCCAAAATAAAAGATCCATGTTGAATCTGATGGTCATATGCCATCTTTTTCTTCATTCATGTTAGTCTTGTTTAAATTTTTGTCTAATACTTATAACAATGAATGATGTTGTTTATTCAGACGCAATTGGAACGACCTGATAAGAGAATGTGGCAACAAGAAAATGAAAAACTTTGCATAGTGTATACCGCAATGAAGGAATAAGTCAGAAAAAATTCAATTTGTGATCCGTGTTATAATAAAGATACTATAAGGAACGGAAATATTCCTGAGAAGGAAATATTGAATGCGCATGCCCACCTGAAATATGAACTTACGAGGATTGCTATCCACCCAAACAAATTTTTGGGGCCTTCTATATTATATCATTAATATATAAGCGATATATTCGTGAGATTACACTGTTATCTAATTTCATAGCTATATACTTTGTGTTTGCATAATTAGTAAACTTTTAATTAGAAATGAGATCCTTGAGAATATTCTATATCTTTTAATTATAAATTTCAGGTTTGTTTGAATTAGATACACAAATATGTTACTTTCTTTAGAAAAATATTTCCTACAATCTTCCTCTACATTTTGTGTATGCCTCCCAGCTATCATATTTATTTGTAACACAATCATGAATCTTTGGTAGGATACATTCCTTGTGATTGAGTCCATGATTTAGTTGCTCACTTTTCTAAGTTGTCTCAAACAATGATTATTTTACTTTAATTGGTAATTAGGTAAATATTTCATGCAAGTTCATTTTTTTATTTAGTGGCTTAATATTAATATAATATTTTCAGGTTTTTTGGATCGAGCATATGGAATATGATGAAATTTTTGTTCATCATTTGTATCTCCCTTTCATTAGAGCTGGTCTAGGATTTGGCGCACAAAGGTGGATCTCCTCTTTGCAAAGACAATCTAAGTTCTTGAGAGTGATAGCATCATTTGTAGATTTCACAGGTAATCATGAATATTTTATTATTGCGCCAAGTCCTTAAAAATTTGAATACCTATTAAACATTTTAATTTTGATAAATTTTTATATTGGGAAGTTGATTAAAAAGGTGAGACAGGTATGAGAATATTTGCTCAATGCATGACTCACAATTTTTGTGTGTAAATTTGTGCAACCTCTCACAAGTGGAAAACAATTCAAATAGAAAATGGAAAAGATGAAAATTTGATGATGAGGAAGAATATTAGTGACCATGGTGAACCTATCGATTTGGTTTTAAGTGCCACAAAGACAATTCAATAACTGATAAAACCACAATGTTTGTTTGAATTCTTCACTAATAAAAATATGAGGAGCCAATGGGATATCTTATCATAGAGTGGTCCCATGAAAAATATCATCCATATTACTAAGGGTCAAAATCTTGAGAGTTGCGTCTCTCTTTTATGTGTTAATATGAGTAATCAATTATCACTTATTTTAGAAACATGACATAGTTTGTTCTTTTATCTTATTGTTGATTTATTAATAATATTTTCTTTTGATTTGAAAATATAGGGGGATGAAATCATTGCTAATCAAAATAGCATGTTGATCTTTCAAGACACTTGCACGGATACAACAGGTTCTCCTTTAATCTATGCAATAGTTGATTCTTCAAAAATGAACATAGTGATGAAAGGGGGGGGACTCTTCTTGTGTGGAACTCTTGCCCTATGGAATTTCGATAGTTCCTGATTTACCTCGAGATAATTCTGCAAATATTAACAACGGTGGAAATAATAATGAGTTTTGTAGTGGATCACTGGTGACTATTAGGTTTCAAATGTCTGTGGCCAATCTTTCCACAACAGATCTTCCAGAGAAGTCAATCATAGAAGCAAATGACATAATCTCTCATACAATTCATAAGATCAAAACAACTCTCAAATGCAAGTGATTCTTCAAGATGAATTGTTATCCATTTATCAGCCATTAATTCTTTTGGACTCTTCTTATTTTTTCTTGTTTTGATTCATAGGAGAGGGATATCCAATATCAAACTTTTGTGTAAAACAAGATAACAAATAAATCAATAATGATTTGGTATCTAGTCAGTTTCTTTGGAGATTAAAAACTAGCTCTTGATTCCTATTTATTATGTTTTTTTTTTCGAATAATGAGATATTATTGAATCATTCTTTTTTGTCTAGAGTCTTGAATACCATTACAATGTTTTTAATGTCAATAATAGTATATATTACAATATTGTATTATTCTATTTTGAGTTTATGTAGGAAGTATCTTTTTGATGATTTATTGCTTGTTTAATTATAATTTTCTTACTATGAATAGTAGTAATCTCAATCTTACTTGATAATAAAATGAGTGAAATCAACGAAGAATGAATCCCACAATAAGTGGTACGTACTAACATTTTCAAGCGATGTCTTTAAAATTATAATAATTTTTAAGGTTGACATTGTGAATATTAAAATAATCGAAATGAATTGAAATTGTTGTAAAGGAAAAAAACTTATACTCACCCAAAAAGTACATTAAGTAGCTATAGGTGTAAAAATATTCTTGTAATAAAAAATGATTAAAACTAATGAATTTTAAGATCAAAAAAAGATACTTTCATCTGTATCGACAAGTTTGAATCTCTAATTTATATGTTAGTCCTTTTCATTACCAAAATTTTCAATGATAATATCATTCCCAATTTTTGCTAATATTCTTATTATGATTGGAAAAAAATCAATGTCTCGTGATTTAAAATTACTTGAGCCAAATACATTTCAACTAACATTTTTGTTTGATTATTATGATTTTACATTTCAAAATGCATGTGATATAGAAAATGTTATTAAATTAAGTATGCAAAAGCTAACTTGAATATTACGTGACTAACTTAAGCATGCAAAAGCTTAAAAACTGAATTAAATTCATTGAAATCCAATAGTGAACTTTAAGAAAGTTGGAACAATACTCAAAAGAAAGTAAGTACAGAAAACTCTTCAACTATGTCTATTAATGCAACCTTTACTATTATATAAAGATATCGGGACAAGACCCACGACATCTCAAAACTACTAACAGTAAGATAAAGGTAAAGTCTTCAGGAATATAAGAAGGCTCACCAAATCTGACTTGAATATTACATGACCTCAACAAAATGCTTGTTGATGATCTTGAATATATGTATTTGCATCATGAAACGGTCAGGCCAAATGGCTCAGAACGTGGAATGTACGAGCATGTAAGGGAATTCTGAAGCATAAACAAAGGCTTGATCTTGATAATAAGGAAACATACTTAAATCTTCTGAAATCACTCAAGTAAACTCAACTCAAGAATATACTCAACTCAAAGATATGATACTCAACTCAAGATACTCAAGTATAAAGCTACAATAAATGATGCAATATATGAAAAACTTTTAAAATAATAGATAACAAATTAATGTATTGAAGAATACAATAATAACTCAGTTTGTATATAAAAATACAATATTACTCTGTGGAGTTTCTCTAGTCGATAACCATTACCATGAGCCTAGCAATGATACTACGTTTCGTCTCACATTGCTAGGGCCATCCTATACTTTGTCGGGATATATGATGATATTGTGATTATGGATCCAACTTCATGCCTTCTTAGAGGCAGTGAGGAGTCGCATAAAGAATCAATGCTATCCTATCCTACACTAGCTACATAGTTCTATGGGAATTTTGAATCATAAAAAACTCTAACCCAACTCGATACTCGATACTTCTCCCAAAATATATACTAATGCTCAATATTTAAAAACATAACTCTTTCTGTGGTTTGATATTATTACTCAAAATCTTTATCTTAAAAGAGATGGTACTAAAACTACTCATGAAAACTCTTTTGGAAATTGGGGTTTCCTCTCATCTTAAATGTGAAAACATTTACTCTTGGGAATAATTAGTTCCTATATATCATTTTAAAGAAAATGAACTCAGCTCTACTCTTCCTCAAACTCATACGCTCAAGTCTTAAAACAAATTTTAAAACAGGTTGTAAAAAAAGACTTTTTAAAATAGGGTTAATGCCGAATTATCGATGTGAATAACTCAATTCAAGGTTTTCAATAACCTTGCATAAAACTCAATACTTGGAACTCAAGAACTCTAGAACTCAAGGAGTCAACGATACTACTCAGCTCAGGAATGCTCGACTCGAAGGGTTCATGCGGAATCATAGGCATGAACTACTCAACTCAAGGGCTCAATGATACCTCTCATCTCAAGACTGATCTACTCATAGGTTCATGCAGAATTATGGGCATGAACTACTCAACTCAAGGACCTTCATGGGTAATGTGTAGTAGCCCCATGATTAGGGATATAATCCCAAAATGATTAGGAATTCAATATTCAAGACTTAGGACTTGAAGATACTACCCATTTATAGATACTTAACTGATGAAGTTCATGCGGAATTTGAGGGCATGAATGGCTTGACTCAAGGGTCTAAATAACAATATGGAACTCATGTATACGACTCTGCTCATTTTCATACATACTTGCTCAAAACTCAGTTTAAAACTAAAGTGTTGGCTTTGAAAAACTTCTCAAGATTTATAACTCAAAATAGGATTTATGCTAAATTATAGACATGAAAAAAATCAACTCAAAGATCTTAATAAAAATATAAAAACTCAATAATTAGGAATAGAATTTTTAAAAGAACCATGAACTCAAGAACTCAAATCAACTTATCTAAAGAATACTCAAATCTAGGGGTAAAATCCTAGATTTCTCTTTTACTAATTTGAAAGAAGATGTAGGGCGTGAGGACGAACTACATCAACACTATGATAGCCTTACATACCTAGAAGAACAAGGTTCTTGAAGAATCTTGAAGACGAACTTGATTAGAATCCTTGAAACCCTAGCTTGAAGGTGAACGATTAAGAAAGCCTTTCTTGAGATTCTTAAATTAGTTTCTTGAAATCTCTATGGCCAAGAATTATGATTTTCATTAGTGATTCATAATTGTATGGAGGAATTTGAGTTGAAAAAAATGGAATTCTTGGAGAAAGACTTACCATGAAGAAAAAATCTTGAAAGAATCTTGAATAGAGTCTTCTACTTTGATTTTTCCTTAGGGTTTTGCCCTAGGGTTTGAGAGAGAAGAGAATGCTGAATTAAAAGATGAAAATCTGATTTTTTTTTTTTTTTTGCCTTTTATTAGTCAAGAAATTCACTTAGGATTTTCTTGGAGGTAAAAGGACAAAAACGATGCTTTTTAATATTTTCCCATTGGCTAATTCCTAAACAACATTGTATCAAGTTACTAAAATAGTCATAACTTTTTACTCAGAAATTGGATTGACGTGAAATTGGTGGCATTGGAAGTAGATTCAAATACCTTTAATTTTATAGGTTACAGGTTACGTAACTCTTTATATTCTAAGAGATATGGTAATTTGAAGTTGACCCAAGTATAATTTTACGTCAAAACTTAATCGATAAGGAAACTTCAAGAAGACTTATCAAGAATTCATCAAGAAATTTAATTGCTCAATATTTATGGATAGATTCACGAAATAAACACATGATTGGTCTGTGAGTGAACAAACCCAACACTATGGAAGCTTACTTACCTCATAGAACTACGTTCTTGGTGAAATCTTGAATTTCTTGAACGAACGCTTGAAACATTGAACTTTTTCTCCTCTTGAATCTGCTCTCCAAACCCTAAACACTTTTGGGGATGAATGAAACTGATTCTTATCAGTTTAGACCCTTAATTGGGTTTAATTCGAGTTTAGAATAAGTGGGGGTAAGGAAAAGACTGCAATACCCCTCCTACTTTTGGATAACTTTTCTTAAATGGACAGCCTGGCTTCAAAAGGTCATATCTGCCTCATACAAGTGCAAAAATTAGCAAACTCGGTAGCGTTGGAAAGAGGGCTCATAGATCTTTCATTTGATATCTTATGGGTCTCCTAACTTATTATATACTGAAAATAATGGTCGTTTGAAGTTGACTCAAAACTTAGAAGAACCTAAGAATGGCTTTAATGAATTCTCTTTAATTCTTTTTTGGAACTGTGCTATATCTAGTGCCCTGACCTTAACTCTTAAGAAATTTTATATTTCTTTGTAAAATCTTACTCACGATGAAGGATGGTTCGAGTCTTAACTCAAAATTTTTCTAGGGTGTTACAAGTTCATAATTTTTATACTAGATTCTTGAGATCAATGATCCTGCAACTAAAATTTGTTTTTTGTCCTTTTTAGAGAAGATATTATTTTATTTAGTAATTTTAGAATATATTCTCTTAATTTTACTTTTCATTATTTATGGTATGTATTCTACAAATTCTTTTTAATTACATAAATTTAATTCTTCTTTGTAAAGTGACAAGTTTATTTAATTCATGTAGGCAAAAAATCATTTTTTCTTCTTAATTTAGATTCTTCTAATTTCAAATTTAACACATCTCTATTTTAATTTATTTCAATTATTAACATGTATAATGTGAACACAAATAGTGATAGGTGCTAAAACATGCCTTTAAGTAACATAAGTGCAGAAATACAATATAAATACCCCAAAGAGTTGGTGATATGAAGTAAAGAGCACATAACTGTAACAAAAAGTTAATACAAAAGTTTGACACCATATGACTATCAAAATATAAAAAAAAAACAACGAAAAATTAAAGGAGTAGAACTAGAGTTAACTGTAAGAAAAGGTAAATAAAAAAATTTGACACCATATGACTATCAAAATATAACCAAAAAAAACCAAAAGTTAAAGGAGAAAAACTAGAGTTTTGTGTTCTAAAACTGACTAGTAGTGCACCTCAAAAATTTAAATGGCATAACTGATGTTGCCCATCATAACCAACTAATATTCATAACTAAATCAATATATAAAAGTGCAACAAGTACAGTATGAATATAAAAATAGCGAATAATTAATCATAGACCGACTATTTAATTTTAAAGGTGTGAATAGGAAATGAAGGGTTGCGACACTCTAGAAGGGTTGTGATTTTAGAGAAGGGTTGTGACTTTTATGAAAGGTTGAATATTTTCTAAAGGGTTGTGACCGTTTGAAAGATTGTTCCTTTTCCAAAGGGTTGTCACCTATTTCCAACAAGTTGTTAGCTATAAATAGTGTGACTTTCTCTCATTTTTCTGCATTGTATTCTTCCATTCTTTTGCATACATTTCTTATAAAACAAAATCGATCAATCGTGTCTGTGTGCGATTCATTGCTATCATTTTGAGTTCGTTGAAATTATCGAAGTTTGAGGTACCGCTACTTCTTTAATAGTTAATCAGTTTTATATTGGGAGAAATTAATCTACAAGCTCAGGTACTTGAGGGGATTAAATTTCTTAAGGACATACAATGGTTTCTGTAGACTCGGATAGTTCTTTTCTTTTTCTCTTCATCTTTTATTATTTCTGATTTGCTAATCTGAATACATGAGATAACATGCTTAAGAAATTTAATTTTCTTATTGGTATTTTCTATGGTAAGGAAATTAATTTTATTTTCTGTGTTCTTTTTGGTGGGAAAAAGAGAGAAAGAGATTTGGGATGAATTAGTACTACTTTAATATGTTCGAGTATATTTTCTGTAGTAAGTTTTCCTTGGATGAGTAAGATTATTTTTTATCTTCTTCCCAAGTGCATTCAAGCGTTGCACCCCTTCAATTTTCTTTTCAATGAGAAAAACTATTTTTATGCATAAAGGCAAAGATGTACACATTAATTATTACCCTTGTATTCTTGGCTTTACATAACTATGAGAAGAAGTAAATGAACATATGTCGTCTCTTAACAATATTTGAATCTGAGTTTAGTGTCTTCTAAGAAAAAATGAAATATGATGGAAATTGGGAAAGAAAGAAAGAATTAGCAAGCAAAGTGATTTGCATGAAATTATTGTTGACAGATAGAATATTATTCAATAAGAGTTAAAATCTGTAATGATCAGGTTCTGTCTTTATAGAAAAGCCAACGGGGAAAAATTTTGTGTCGAAAAACTCTTTCGTAGTAACTTGGAATTTCCCAATCTAGTCCAAATTTGGACGAAATCAGAGTTGCTAAGGTGTAGAAAAATATGGTAACAATCAAGCGACTTATTTATGATTTTGATTACATGAGTAGTTAGATAGGTCGTTAAGGAATTGATATAACTTTACGGAATTGAATTGGAGTGAGTTGAACTCCCAAAATCAATCTTAGCGTGTTGTGAAATGGGGGTCTTGGAATTATTAAAATAGCTCACTGGCTTCGTGCAAGCCACTGGGGAGGAATTTCTGCCGCTAGGGCAGGGCAACTAAAGCGAGGTGAGGACTGCTGTGGTAGGTTTGACGCGACTTAAGGTCATAAATAAACCCCAAAAAGTCTTTATTCTATACTTTCCAACTTTTAGATAAGGAACAAACCCCGGGATATTCTTGACAGTTTTCCACCGTTCTTGAGGTTAAAGGTAAGATTTTAACTCCCCGAATTCATTTTTTGATCCATAAAGCATAATCTAATTGGCGATTATCGATGGGGGAGGGCTTTGTCTAGAATCTATGGTTGAAACAACCGTATTTTGGATACTTGGGATGATGGGTATGATCTAGGGTTCCTAAAATTGTTAGCAATTTGGGTAATTGGTGATTGTTTATTAATTTTCGTGTTATTATGATTATTTGTAGACCAAGAACAAGTGGAACGAATCTGAAAAGGGAAGGATCAAGTTTCATATGGTCTCAAGTTTGTTTTGAGGTAGGTGATGGTTGTGATTCTATGATTGTGTGATACATGGTTTGTCTTGCTTCATTATGATACATATATGTATGTTGATGTTGCATTATTGATCACACTTCTTGTAAATGAGAATATATGATTGATGATTGCCATGAATCATGACTTGATTGTATGATTATGAGAATATACCTTCTGATTGTGATTGTAGCTTGTTGAATGGATCGAGTGTTGCATTACGACACTCTAACTTTGATCGGTTGCAACGTTTCGGCATAATTATGTGATCGGTTGCCACATTCTGGCATAAACATTGGATCGGATACCACATTCCGGTATGGTAACTGTTTGGGTTTGGGTTACATAAGAGAACCAATGACTTGTCATAATTGTGTATCTTGAGAAATATGAAGTTGTTCGTTGTTTGTAAATGTTGATAATACTGTATGTGTTCGATATATGCATGTGATTGTATTGTTGTATTGACTTACTTATGTTGCACGTAGTGGGATAGCCACGTGATCCTACCAGTACACTATGGTTGTGTACTGATACTGTACTTGCTCTTTCTTTGTTGAGTACAGGGCATTTTCAAGTGGCTATTGATAGACCTCGCTTAAAAGATCAGTGATCATTCGAATTCAAAAGTGAATCAATTCTTTCGGGCTTCCATGAGTTCTCTTTCGTCTATGTCTAACATTTCGGACTTAGACTTTCTAGTTAGTTATTAGTACATTAGTTTGGGATTGTATCCCTTCCTGTTTAGACTTGTTCAACTTTAGATGTTTTGGTACATTGACTTTCAGGTTCTAGGCATTACTTGTGCAATGTTAGTATGGCCTTAGACTTTTTTTTGGAGTTCATGGGAACTCTATTTCAATTTTTAGCTATTTTTCCTGCTTTTGTATCTTTAAATGCCTTAGTATTTTTGATTAAGTTGGTTAGCTAATTAGTAAAAAATATTTTTCCACCGGAGGGTTAGTGCGGGTGTCAATCACGATGGTCTAGGTCGTGAAAAAGTTGTTATTAGAGCCTAGGTTTGTTGATCTCAATGTACCAAAATGAGTCTAGTAGTGTTTTACAGAACGGTACGAGGACGCCTTTAACTTTTCTTCAAGGGGCTATAAGACTTTAGGAAATCTCTTTAGTTTCTCTTGTCCACTTTCATGCGATGACTTGATTCCAATTGGTATGTAGCGATTCAGTTGGTATCTAACCTCTTTCATTCTTCTGTCCGTAGATGATTAGTACTAGATTCAATGGCATCAGGCCCGTAGCTCTCAGAAATGCTACAACTAAGAAATCTACAATGAGAGGTCGCGGTCGAGGTAGGGGTAGAAAAAGATGTAGGGGTAGAGGCCGTGAAGAGTTGTGCCTACTAGAGATGGGGTACCGGTCAAAACTCCTCCCCAAAAAAGGCCCCTCCCGTACATCACAAAGAGATTGAAAAAGATATCGAGGTTGAAAATGTTGAGGAGGTAGGACAAGTGGAAGAGCTGGAGGTTGAGACTACTGATTTGCCTCACATAGACCTAGTGTTAGCTCGATAGATCATGTCATTCTTGAAAGGGTTTGTTGGTCCTGGATTGCTTCCTTCTTTTCAAGCAACTCAAGCTCCCGCTAATCCCCCTGTTGCTAGAACTGCGCCCAAGATAGGTGGAACGAGGGTAATGATACTTTCTTCCATCCTTTGATGGGTGCTATTATGACTGGTAATGAGCATGAAATGTTGACTAAGTTTTTGAAGCTAAAGCTTCTTATGTTTCTTGGTTTTAAGAATGAGGATTCTTATGAACTTATCTTAGATTGCTATGATGGGCTTCATAAGTTGGGAATTGCCCATCAACATAGGGTTGAGTTTGTGTCCTTTCAACTTCAAGGTAGGCTAAGTAGTGGTGGAGAGCTTATATGGAATGTATATCTTCAACTTTACCTCCACTTACTTGGACCCAATTTCATGCTCTGTTTCTAGAGATATATGTGTCTAGGACTTTGAGGGATCACAAGAAGGATGAGTTCATGGCTTTGGAGCAAGGTGGTATGTCTGTTGCTACATATAAGGCCAAGTTCCATGCTTTGTCTAGATGTGCTGCTCAATTGGTGACTATTGAGGAGGAGAGGATCCGTTTATTTATTAGGGGACTAAATTCTAAGTTGCAGGTTTTATCTGTTTATATGACCTCTGCATGGAGGAACTTTAATGAGGTGGCATACTATGTTAAGAAAGTAGAGGGGGTGAAGTGAGACGGTCAGGCTAAGGCATTCGCAAAAAGGGCCAAGAACTCGGGTAACTTTTAGGGTTCTTACTCCAGGGGGTCTGGAAGGCCAACGCTTGCATCCAAGCCAATTCAATCTACTATACGCGCCTCTACAATTAATTACTTGGGAACTACACCCATAATTTGATTCAAGAGAGCTAGGGAGTTGCACCTTCAGCGGGCAGCAGGCCATCTTTTGATCGTACATGTTACAATTGTGGTGAACTTGGGCCTATGAGGAGAGCTTGTCCCTACCCACATATGTTAGATTTTGCGCAACAGTAGTATAGAGCAATTGTACTCGTGGTGAATGGTAATAATGGTCGAGGGCATCCACAAGGTGGGCAAAGATGTAATCAGCGAGGCCGTGGGGGTAATTGAAATGTTAATGCAGGCAGGGGTAACATGCAACCAGGCAGAGAACTGGCTCATCAAGATGATAGGGCTCAGTGTTACACCTTTCTGGGCAAGAATGAGGCAGAGGGGTTTGAGATGATGATCACAGGTACTATTTTTGTTTGTGATCGGATGACTTATATGTTATTTGATTCGGGTTCTACTTATTCCTATGTATCCATACGATTTGGCTCAAAATTTTCTATGATATGTGATATACTTGATGTCCCTATCCGTGTTTCTACCCTAGTTGGTGAGTCAGCTATAGTCATCCATGTCTATCGTGCTTGTCTTATTTTGTTTATGTGTTTTCAGACTTGGGCTGATTGGTGATTTTAGATATGACTGATTTTCATATAATCTTAGGCATTACTTGGTTTTCCCCCTATTATGTTGTGCTTAATTGTAATACTAAGTTCGTAACTCTAGAAATTTCTGGAAGGGAAAAATTAAACTGGGAAGATGTATACAAGCCTAAGAAAGCTAAGATCATATCCACCATTCGGGCTAGAAAATTGATAAGGCGGGGTTGTTTGGCTTATTTGGCTCATATTAAAGATGTTAAGATTGTGACTCCATCCATTGAGTCAATTCCTGTGGTGTCAGAATTTATAGAAGTGTTTTCTAATAACTTTCCTGGTATGCCTCCAGATAGAGATATAGACTTCTGCATTGATTTAAAGCCTAGTACTCATCCCATTTCTATCCCTCCATATCACATGGCTCCGACGGAATTAAGAGAGCTTAAGGCTCCAATCCAAGAGCTTCTTGATAAAGGGATTTTTTCATCCTAGTGCTTCCCCATAGGGTGCTCCGATTTTGTTTGTTAAGAAAAAGGATCATAGTATGAGAATGTGTATAGATTATGAATAGGGTCACTATTCAAAACAAGTATCCTTTGCCTCAAATAGATGATCTTTTTGACCAATTGCAAGGTGCATCAATTTTCTACAAGATTGATCTAAGATCTAGCTGTCATCAGCTGAAAATTAGGCCTGAGGATGTGCCCAAGACAACATTTAAAACCCAATATGCACACTACGAGTTTCTAGTTATGTCATATGGCTTGACTAATACGCCTACAACTTTTATGAGTTTAATGAATGGGTTTTTCAAGCCATTTCTTGATTCTTGCGTCATAGTCTTTATTGATGATGTTTTGGTCTATTCGAAAAGTGAGGAAGAGCATGCCGACCAACTTCACATTGTTTTGGGAGTTCTAGGAAAACAAATGTTATATGCTAAATTCTCTAAGTGTGAATTTTGGTTGACTTCGATTGCATTTTTGGGACATGTAGCCTCAAATAAGGGGTAATGGTAGATCCTCAAAAGATTGAGGTGTTTAAAATTGGGTTTGGCCTAGCTCTATGAGGGAAGTTAAGTGTTTTTTTGGGATTGGTAGCTACTACCGTCGATTTGTGAAGAACAATGCTTCTATTGCCACTCACTTAACTACTTTGATAATAAAGGAGATATCATTTGAATGGACTGAAAAATGTGAGGAGCGCTTCCAAAAGCTCAAGACTCTCTTGACCACCACGCCTATTCTGGCATTATCGATTGAAGGAAATATTTTATTATTTATTGTGATGCTTCGCATTCAGGTATTGGTGTTGTGTTGATGCAGGATAAGAATGTTATAGCTTATGTCTCGCGTCAATTGAATGTGCATGAGAGGAATTATCCAACGCATGATTTGGAGTTGGATGCAGTAGTGTTTGCTCTTAAGATCTGGCAACATTACCTTTATGGTGTTAAGTGTGAAGTGTTTACTGATTATCATAGTTTGCAGCATGTATTCACTCAAAAGGATCTGAATTTGAGACAGAGAAGGTAGATGGAGTCACTCAAGGATTATGATATGACTATTCAATACCATCCGGTCAAGGCTAATGCGGTGGCAGACTCTTTGAGTCGAAGGATGGTAATTATTGGTAGTTTAGCTTGATTTAGTGTATCCAAGTGACCTCTAGCTAATGAAATTCAGACCTTAGAGTCAAAGTTCATACAGTTGGGCATCTCAAAAAGAGGTGTGGTGATAGGTAGCACTGAAGTAAGGGCCACATTCATTGATGAGATCCAAGCAAAACAATTTGAAGATGAATGTTTAGAGGAGCTTAGAAAGAAGATTGTGATTGGTAAGGTACAGGAGACCACTCTTGATATGGAAGGCATGCTCTGTTTTAAAGGAAGAATTTGTCTTCCTCGAGTTGATGTTGATTCAGAAATTATTGGAAGAATCTCATGATTTGAGATGTTCTATTCATTCGGGTGTGACGAAGATGTATCATGATTTGAAGTGAATTTATTGGTGGTCGGTCATGACGAAGGATATAGTGGAATTTGTGGCTAAGTGTCAAAATTGCCAACAAGTGAAATATGAACGCCAAAGGCCTGTAGGTTTGCTTTAAAGAATGTCAATTCCGAAATGGAAGTGGGAAATGATAGCCATGGATTTTGTGGTTGGTCTTCCCAAGACTTTGGGGAAGTTTGATTCTTTTGGGTAGTGGTTGATGGATTGACTAAGTCATCCCATTCTATTAAGGTAAGCATAGATTATAATGCTGAACAATTTGCTAAAGTTTATGTGGAAGAGATAGTGAGGCTGCATGGGGTGCCCCTCTCTATAATCTCAGACCGTGGTACCCAATTCACATCCAAGTTTTATAGGAAATTACATGATGAATTGGGCACACAACTCACTTTTAGTACATCCTTCCATACACAGACAGACGAGTAATCAGAGAGGACTATTCAAGTGTTGAAGACATGTTGAGGGCATGTGTGATTAATTTTGGGGGGCATTGGGATATATTCCTACCTTTGTGTGAATTGTCCTATAATAATAGTTATCACTTTAGCATAGATATGGCACCATTTGAGGCACTCTATGGGTGGGGATGTAGATCACCTATAGGAAGTTTTGAGGCTGGAGATGTAAAACCATTGGGGGTCGATTTAGTAAAGGATGCTCAAGATAAGGTGAGGAATATTCAAACTAAGCTTCTAGCAGTCTAGAGTAGACAAAAGAAGTATGCGGATCATAAGGTAAGAGACATGGTATTTCAAACCGGTGAGAATGTTTTTCTTAAGGTATCACCCATGAAAGGGGTGATGAGATTTGGCAAGAAGGGCAAACTAAGTCCATGACACATTGGTCTCTTTGAGGTTCTTGAATGTGTAGGACCGCTAGTGTATCGATTGTCTTTACCTCATAATCTATCTGGTGTTCATCCGGTATTTCATGTGTCCATGTTGAAAAGATATCATGGTGATGGGGATTACATAATTAAATGAGACTCAATTGTGTTAGACAAAGACCTCTAATATGAGGAGGAACCGGTTGCAATTCTTGATCGTGTTGTGCATATGCTGAGGACCAAGGAGATTATGTCCGTGAAAGTTCAATGGAAGCATTGTCTAGTTGAGGAAGCTACTTGGGAGACTGAGAGGGGCATGCGATACAAGTATCCCAAATTGTTCGTCGATTTAGGTACTACTTCATTACTTCCTTAGACATTTTTCCTAAGTTTGTCACTCGGGGACCAGTGATGCGTAAATTGGTATCTATTGTAATGACTGGTTTTTGTCGTTATAGAAAAAGCCAATGGGAAAAAATTTTGGGTCGAAAAACTTTTTCGTAGTAACTTGGAATTTTCCAACCTAGTCCAGATTTGGACGAAATCAAAGTCGTTAAGGTGTGGGGAAATATGGTAACAATCGAGTAATTTATTTATGATTTTGATTACATGAGTAGTTAGATACGTCGTTAAGGAATCTCCACAACTTTAAAGAATTGAATTCGGGTGAATAGAACTCCCGAAATCGATCATAGCGTAAACGGTATTTTTTGAGCATCGTTGGTTAAAGGCGTGTTGTGAAATAAGGGTCTTGGAATTATTAAAATAGCTCATTGGTTCCGTGCAAGTCGCTGGAGTGGGATTTTTGCAGCCAGGGTGGGGTGCTGTAGTGGGGTGATGACCGATGTGGCAGGTCCGATGCAACTTAAGGTCATAAATAAACCCCAAAACATCTTTATTTGGAACTTTTCAATTTTTAGAGCTAAGGAATGAACCCAGGTAATTCTTGACAGTTTTCCACCATTCTTGAGGCTAAAGGTAAGATTTTAACTCCCCAAATCCTTTTTTGATCCGTAGAATGTAATCTAATGGGCAATTATCGAGGGGGAGGATTTTGATCTAGAATCTATGGTGGAAACAACCCTATTTTGGATACTTGGGATCATGGGTATGATTTAGGGTTCATAAAATTGTTAGTAATTTGGGTAATTAGTGATTGTTTATTGATTTCCATGTTATTATGATTGTTTGTAGATCAAGAACAAGCGGAACAAATTCGGAAAGGGAAGGATCAAGTTTCTTAGGATTTCAAGGTAGGTGATGGTTGAAATTCTATGATTGTGCGATGTATGTTTGTCTTGATTCATTATGATAAATGTATGTATGTGAATGTTGCATTATCGATCACACTTGTTGTAAATGAGAATATATGATTGATGAATGTCATTAATCATAACTTGATTGTATGATTATGAGAATGTACCTTATGATTATGATTATGGCTTGTTGAATGGATCAGGTGTTGCGTTCCGACACACTAACTTTGATCGGTTGCACGTTCCAGCATAATTTTGGGACGGTTTCCACATTCTGACATAAACATTGGATTGGGTACCACGTTCTGGTATGCTAACTTTTTGGGTTTGGGTCCATAAGAGGACCAATGACTTGTCATAATGTGTATCTTGAGAAATGTGAAGTTGTTCGTTGTTCATAAATGTTGATAATATTGTATGTGTTCGATTTATGCATGTGATTATATTGTTGTATTGACTTACTTATGTTGCACTTAGTGGGATAGCCATGTGATCCTACCAGTACACTATGGTTGTGTACTGATACTGCACTTGCTCTTTCTTTGTTGAGTATTGGGCATAATCAAGCAGCTATTGAAAGACCTCGCTTAGAAGATTAGTGAACGTTCAAATTCAAGGGTGAGCCAATTGTTCCGGGCTGTCAGGGGTTCTCTTTCGTCTATGTCCACCATTTCAAACTTACACATTCTAGTTAGTTTGTAGTACATTGGTTTGGGGTTGTATCTCTTCTTGTGTAGACTTGTTGAACTTTAGATGTTTTGGTACATTGATTTTCAGGTTCTAGGCATTACTTCCACAATGTTAGTCTATCTTTAGACTTTTCTTTGAAGTTTATGGGAACTCCATTTCAGTTTTTAGCTATTTTTCCTACTTTCGTATCCTTAAATGCCGTAGTATTTTTGATTAAGTCGGTTAGCTAATTAGTATAAATGGTTCTCCCACCAGAGGGTTAGTGTGGGTGCCAATCACAATGGTCTGGGTCGTTACAAAATCAGGTTCTATCTTTTTATACCCTTTATAAATTATGAGATTTATCTCATAAATATTAGGATAGATGATCATTATGTGATAATCTAAGAACATATCTTTATTATTTATTAATATGTATTCTACTTAGAGAAGAAAAAAAACTTTTATAGTTTTTACTCCATGTGAAATTTGATTGCATCTAACCTTGGAGACTAAAATATTCTAATTTGTTAATCAATTGGTTTGAAGAATATAAGAACTTCACCGAACAAATCACATTATGCAGAATATCGAAACTTCACCAATTTGTTAAATATTTTTTTTCAATGAATATTCTGACTTAAAGAGTACAAAAACTTTATCTGGAATATTTACGCTAAATGATTTGAAGAATGTAAAAACTTCATCATTAACTAGAAACAATGTTGTATTTATGGTTTCTAGAGATTAAAGACCTTTTTGGTTTTCTACTATGTTTGATTTGGAAACTGATTCGAAAAATATAAAAACTTCATTAGAATTCAAGCTTCATTCTGCTTACGATTAAAAGAATATAAAAACTTCATCGTTAATGTAACACCTCCCTATTTGAAAGAGTTAAAAATAGAAAGAACTAAATTTGGAAATAGCAAAATCTGAAATTTTGCAGGTTATGCATAAGAGGGTCAACTTCAAACGACCATAACATTCATTACAAGATGATTTAGGTGGCCCATAAAATATACAATAAAAAGTCTTGGAATCCTCTTTCCAATGCCACTGAGTTTGGTAAATTTCGAGCTCATATGAGAGAAATATGCCCATTTGAAGTAGGGTATTTTGGTCTTTTCCTTACCCTATCAAATTTAATTCATTTTTAGTAAATAATTAGGGGTCTAAACTGATTTGATTCAGTTTACACAATCCTAATATACGCTACAGTTTTAGAGAGGAGTTCAAAAAGAGAAAAAAGGAGAAAATTCAAGGCATTTGTTAAGTTCTTGAGGTTACGTCGTGCATTTCGCCAAAAGGTTTGATCTCTAAGAGGTATTTGAGTTGTCATAGTGTTGGGTTTGTTCACCTACATGCCAATCATGTTATTTTCAGCGAAGTTTCGTTCTTAAAGTTGAAGAATTTCAAGTTCTTGATTAATGTTTTTGAATTTTTTTCTTGATCTTGAATTAGGATGTATTTGATGAGTTCCTGAGATAATTGTATCGAGTTTAAGATTTTTTTCTGAGTAGGTTCTCGCGAACATATATTGGGTAATTGAATTTAAGAAGAAATTGAGAAAACTAATTGATATTAGTCAAATTAAGATTAGAAAATGAGTTTAAAAATTTGCTAGATTGAACTGGGAGAGGGGTGGCATGGTGCGCCACGGATGTGCCAGTGTGCTAGGGTCACCTGCCCCCACCCTTTTTCCGTTGCTTAGCCTATCTGAGTCCTTCTAAAGTATACATATACTTCCTATTGATTCTAACTATTCTAAACTACTGCTAAACATCTAGAAATCATTCATAAACAGGAATCGTAATTTTGAATCCTTAATTCAAATTCAAAGTAGAGCTAAGAGTCAAGTCTTGAGAGTTCTTCGAGTCATTTTAAAAAGTCTTTAACAATCTTTTAAACTTGTTTTAAGACTTCAGCATTTGAGTTTGAGGAAGAGCAAAGTTGAGTCATTTTCTTTAAAATGATATATGGGAATTAAGTATTTACAAGAGTAAAAGTTTTCACATTTAAAAAGAGAGGAAATACCATTTTCCAAAACAGTTTTCATGAGCATTTCTGAGTACCATATATTTTAAGAGAAAGATTTTTTTTAGTAGTAATCTCAAACCACAGAAATAGTTATGTTTTTAAACATATGAGATAGTATATTTTGGGACTAGTATGAGCACCAATATGGGGGAGAGTTCAAACAACTCACTGCCCACATAAACCATGTAGCAAATGTTGGTAGAAATGGTCATACTTTTTAGATGATTCCTTAATGCTTTTTAAGAATAGACTAAGGGATCCAGTTAGTAGTAGGTTCTATACCCCAACAAAGCATAAGACAGTTATGGCAGAGTAGGCTACATATTGTATCATCACACATCTCATAGTGATAGTTGTCGGTTAGAGAATTTCCCTGTCACGACCTAGACCGTCATGATTGACACCCACACTAACCCTCCGGTGAGAGAACCATTACTACAACCCAAATCTAATAACTTGACCAAATACTATGCATTTAAAGATACTGAAGCAGGTTTAAATGACTAAAGAAATATGGAGTTCCCATAAACTCCCACAACTTTAAACAAATAATTTAGCGTAACTAAAGCGGAAGAACAACCCCTAGAACCTGAAAGTCGATGTACCAAAATTCTAACAAGATTCATAAGTCTAAACAAGAAAATCATCTAAAGAACTTGTCTAGGTTTGAATAGGATGGACTAAACAAAAAGAGAACTCAAGGCAACCCGAAAGAACTGGCTCACCCTTGAATTTGAATCGGCGATCACGAATCTTCTGAACGATGTCTGTCAATAGACGCTAAAAGATGCCCTGTACTCAAAAAAAATAAGAGCAAGTGCATTATCAGTAAACAACCACAGTATACTGGTAGGATCACGTGGCTATCCCAATGAGTGTAATATAAACAAGTTAATACAACATTATAAAACAGGCATATACCAAACATATACAATATTAGTTATCTTTTCAGGATCAATGTAGCATCTCACATTCTCAATAATACACATTGGTTATCAATTTAGAGCAACATATTGTCTTCCACTATCAATCATCATTAGAGATGAACGAACTCCTTAGAAGAAGATACACAACATAATTCGATGGTTCTTTCATGGAACCCAATTCAATAGTCCTCTCATGGAACCCAAACCCAAATAGTTAGAATACCGATTCGTGGTGCCCAATCCAAGTTATTATGCCGGAACGTGGTAGCCAATCCCATATTTATGCCAGAACGTGGCAATCGATCCAATGTTTATGCCGGAACGTGGAAACCGATCCCATATTTATGCCGGAACGTGGCAACCAATCCCAGTTAGTTATGCTAGAACGTGGCAACTGATCCATTCAACACATTACAATTACAATAACAATTATATGCTTAAGATCATACAATTAAGTCAATTTAGAGCAACATATTGTCTTCCACTATCAATCATCATTAGAGATGAACGAACTCCTCAAAAGAAGATACACAACATAATTCGATGGTTCTTTCATGGAACCCAATTCAATAGTCCTCTCATGGAACCCAAACCCAAATAGTTAGAATACCGGTTCGTGGTGCCCAATCCAAGTTATTATGCCGGAACGTGGTAGCCAATCCCATATTTATGCCAGAACATGGCAATCGATCCAATGTTTATGCCGGAACATGGAAACCGATCCCATATTTATGCCGGAACGTGGCAACCAATCCCAGTTAGTTATGCTAGAACGTGGCAACTGATCCATTCAACACATTACAATCACAATAACAGTTATATGCTTAAGATCATACAATTAAGTCATGATTTCATGGTAATCATCATTCATCTATCTCTTTTACAACAAGTGTGATCAATAATGCAACATTCATATATACATACTTGTATCAAATTGAAGTAAGAACAAACATACATCACACAATCATAGAATCACAACCATCAACTACCTCGAATCCAAGACTGAATCCCCTAAGACATTTGAATCTTTCCTTTATGGATTCTTCCCACTTGTTCGTGATCTAAAAACATAAAATTGATAAAAGGATCAGCAATCAAAAATCTAATTATTCAGATTATAACAAACCCAATAACCCTAGAACAAACCCAAGATACTAAGACCCAATTTAGGGTTGTTTCCACCATAGAATCTATAACAAAACCCTCCCCCATCAATATTTATCCTTTCTATTACGTTCTACGGATCGAAAAACGAATTTGGGTAATGAAAAGCTTACTTTTAGCCTCAATAATGGTGAAAATGAGTAGGAGTCACCTGGGGTTCTTTCTTTAGCTCTAAGAGTCGAAAAGTGCATAATAAGGTCATTTAAGGGTTTATTAACGACATTAA
This sequence comes from Solanum bulbocastanum, assembly GCA_037074985.1. Classification (NCBI taxonomy): domain Eukaryota; kingdom Viridiplantae; phylum Streptophyta; class Magnoliopsida; order Solanales; family Solanaceae; genus Solanum; species Solanum bulbocastanum. The sequence goes on along the minus strand of CM073602.1, from coordinate 14,635,356 downwards.
GTCGCATCGAGCCCGCCACAGCAACCCTCATCCCGCTGTGGCGGCCCTGCTAGAGCAGGGAATTTTAATGCCAAAGCAACTGGAATGAAACAGAGAGCTATTTTGAGAATTCCAAAATCCCAATTTCACAGCACACCTCTAACCAACTATACTCAGAAAATACCCTTAGCTCTAAGATCGATTCTGGGAGTTCTACTCACCCGAATTCAATTCCGTAAAGTCATATGGGATCCTTAACATCTTAACTATCCACTCATGTAATCAAATTCATTAATAGATCTCTCATTTGTTACCCAATTTCTCTACACCTTAAAGACTATGATTTCATCCAAATATGGACTAGGTTGGGAAATTTCAAGCTACTATAAAAAAGTTAAACTGGCCCCATTGGCTTTTCCATAACGATGAAAATCAGGTCATTACAATAGATGTCAATTTACCAATCACTCGTCCTCGAGTGATCATCTTAGGAAAGACTGGCTAAAGTAAGGGTAGAGTAGGATCTGAATCGTCGAATTACTGGGGATACTTGTATCGAATGTCCCTCTTACCGAATCTCACTACCCCTAAAGGTTTTGCATCTCCAACCTCAAACGAACCAATTAAATACCTACAAATCCTCCCCTACAATGCCTCAATAAAGTCATCTCAACACTTGAGTGACAAATGTTGTTGTATGTAAACTTAACTAACAATAAAATGATTCCCAACAACCACCAAAGTTGATCGTACACACCTCTACCACATGTTATCAAGGATCTTGACAAAAACATCAAGATGAATCCTTTCTCACATAACCATGACAAAATTCTAAATCAATACTCTCTACAATTAGAGGTATCTCTACAATTACAGGTGGACCTGAACCAACCAAAACACATTCATAATACCCAAACAATCATAGTTCTTAACAATATCTCTGTCCCACAACATAAATTCCCATGAGCTTAAATTATAACAAATTTGATCATTAGAAATCAAATACTCACCGAGGGATATGTCCAAGCATACAACCCCTCCAACAATACTATCGAAAGGCTAGATTTAGTAATTGTAGATTACCTATTTAGAACAGTAGAATTGGACCCAATGATTCCCACATTCAACCACACATAAATGATACATGACCTTGATGACTAGAGGAATATTAAGATTGCCAAACAACCACAAATATGCATGGTAGCTCTTCTATAAATACTCATAAGCAAGGTGGTACATGTAGAACCACTAAAATACTTAAACTACTCCAGGATAACACCAATTATGTCATTCGAAATAACCAAATCTTCGCACTCTTCCCATAAAACCCAGAGAAAGATTTGGTACCCCTGATCCACCACGAGGGATCCACCCACAAAAGCGAAAACACACGAGAGCATAGCTAGTGAATCATACTCACAGTACTAACAACCATCATAAACACTTCAACCTTTTAACTTATTATAAACCAACACTTTTTTAAAAAATTAAACCTTTCTTAGGTACTAATCCAATAGTAGTGAACTTATGACTCACCCCAGGTGTAAGTCATTACAAATGCTCAAATACCAGATATAATTGATCATTTATAACCTTGACAATTCATACCTTAACAAAATACATCACCACGAATGTAGACTCACAATGAAAAATCTAAATTGTAATTTCCACCAAATAACACAATCCCTTTTTCTATTAACATTAGCTTGTACCTTGAAGATTTTTATGAATTCATGGATCTCCGTTTATCATTGATCCCATCTCCATCGATCTTACCAAATATTTCACTAAAATTTCAAACATACTCTTTACTACACTCAAAAACAAAACAAAACACTTGTCATCACACTCAAGCTAATGTTAGCACACTCCTTTCTCAAGTCTGTTTCGATACTTTTTAACCAATTTAACAAGCTTCTGACACTATTATCATAGCCACAATAAAACAAATGAAATCACGCGTCTTTGAACCCAATTATTTACTCCTCTAAAGATAACTCTTTAGCCATAAGAATCAAATAAAATATTCTTGCTCTAGCCTCTCTCTAAAGGTTGTACTACATCCCACCATTTTTCTTTATTATGACTCTAGCTCTTTAATTTTTATTCGAATGGTGTCCCACCATTTCTTAAAACATTCCATACAACCATTTTACTACCAAATATTAGAAAACCACAACCTCAGATACTCGTAAGTCATAAATACTGTACGAAATTCGCTTAATCAACAATCTCATTATATAGTTACATCCCATCACAATTCATCGTGAACTCTAATTACCATTACGCTCAGTTAGCCCTGACTATCACTATGAAGCCAATATTTCATCAATATGACACCTCAAACTCAGGTATACTCATCAAATTTAAAGGACTAACACAATCTTGGTATGCACTTTCTTACTAAAATCTTCAATTTCCTTCACCCAAATATACTCAATGGAACTTTCTTTATCCACAAGCTTGTCATTCTTGTATTAATCCACTCCTTTATGGATTGAGATAAAATTGTTAGTCCTCATACTACCCTCCTTCTTCTTAACAAACAAGACAGGAGCACCTCACTTGGAAATAATAGGACGGACAAACCCTTTATGAATAAGCTCTAGGATTTGAGCCTTAAGCTCTCTTAATTCTGTTGGACCCATACGATACAGAGGGATGGAAATGGGGTGAGTGCCACTTTCCAAGTCAATGCAGAAATCTATATCTCTATCCGAAGGCATACCAAGTAAATTCGTAGGAAACATTTCCTTAAACTTAGACACCACAGGAACAGACTCAATCGAGGGATACTCAACCTCAACCTCCCAAACATAAGTCAAATAAGCCAAAAAACCCTACCCTACCAGTTTCCTAGCCCAAATGGAGGATATGATCTTAGCTAACTTAGGCTTGTACACCCCTTCTCACTCTAATCTTTCTTTATCGAAGATCTCTAGAGTTACTGACTTAGTATTACAATTAAGCCTAGTATAATAGGGGGACAACCAAGTCATGCCTAAGATTGTATCAAGTCAGTCATATCCAGCATAACAAAATCAACCCAAATCTGAAAAACCATAAACACAACAGGACAACACGATATACAAGGGTGTCTATGATTGACTCTTCAACTGGGGTAGAAACATTGATGGGGGCATCAAGTATATCACAAACCATATCAAATCCCAAGAAAATTGAACTAACACGTATGAATATGTAGAACCCAGACCACACAAAACAATGTCATCCGAGCACAAACAAGAGCAATATTAGTGACCACTGCATCACACACCTCAAACTCGGTCTTGCCCAAAAAATCTTATAACTGAGCCCTGTCATCGTGACGGGAAATATCCTCACCTGGCTGCACTACTCCTCTACCTGCATTACCATTTCCCTAGCCTCACTAATTTCCTCCTCATATGCCCAGGTTCTCCATAATTTAACACAGTTTTCCACTTATATTAAATTGCTGAACAATGAAATAGATCATGGGGGTTAGTTCGGTTACTATTTGGGATCCATAATTGTGACTAAGGGAAAACAAGGATGATAGATTGAGGTTTTGCATCACCACATACCACTCTGGCGGGTGAATTTCTGCACTAGTAACCTCACCTTGGCGGGAAGAATCCAACCCTAGCGGCCATAACGAAAACTGAACTCCTGCCAATAATTTTTATGTGGTTCTTTTGTTTTCTAAATTCCACAAAGGTTCCCAGCTTTACTTAGAAATTTTACAACAATCCTTATAACTAGGATAATCATTTTCTACGCTAAGACAATCCCACGATACACGAACCAAATCATTCTTGTCAATTCAGAATCACAACCCACACATCCCTAGGATACACCCAAACACTTACATGATCCTTAGTCAAGAACTTCCTTTCACAATGAATTTCACCATACTCAAGTATTTACAACTTGTATAACTTCAACGACCAGGCCAACATATTGTACATATCAAATTTCAAACGCATATTTACTGTGCACATAATCACCTCATCATATTCAAGCAATTACAACCTCACATTCACAGTTAATTTAGACAAGTAGAAGCACGCATTCAAAGTTTCCAAGATACAATTTACAAATAAGTCCAAATTCTTGATTAATTATTTCGCTCCATGGATGACCATTCCTAATCATCTATGAATTCACACCACCCCTAGGACCATATACCAATTGGAACCTTCACAGTTTCTAATTTGCTTTGCTTGTGACCCCTCAGTCGTGACCAGAACGTCTAGTTCACTTTGTTGACATACCAATTGGAATCGGGAGATACAAATTGGAATTAACTCATACCACAAGCGACAAGAATAGCTAGCGAGCCCCAGAACACAACTAATTTCAATCATAGAACTTGGTCGAACTCAATTCTTAACTGCCTCAAGAATTAATTAATGGTAACCAGACCTTAAATCAATCTTAGAGAAAATGAATGCACCTTGCAATTGGTCAAAAAGGTCATCTATCCAAGGTAATGGATACCCATTCTGAATGGTGACCCTATTCAAGTGTCGGTAGTCTATATACATCCTCTCTTACTAGTGATGGTGTTACCACTTTTGTTGCTCTTGCTTGGACCATAAAGTGAAGGAGGAAAGATACCAACTTGTATCACTCAAATACCAATTGGATTCAAGTTATAGCACGAAGGATTAGAAAGAATTGAGTTTTTCCTAAAGTCTTATAGCCTCTCAAAGAAAAATACGGACATCATCATACTGTTCTGTAAGACTCTACTAGACTTATTTTGGTACACTAAAATCAATGAACCTAGGGCTCTGATACCAACATGGTCACGACTCAGACCATCGTTATTGGCACCCACACTAACCATCTAGTGGGAGAACTATTACTACAACCCAAATCTAACAACTCAACCAAATACTATGCATTTAAAGATACGAAAGCAGATATGGAGTTCCCATAAACTCACTAAGTTTTAAACAAATAACTTAACCAAACTAATGCGGAAGAACAACCCCTAGAACCTAAAAGTCAATATACCAAAACACTAACAAGATTCGTAAGTTTAAACAAGAAAATATCTAAAGGACAAGTCTAAGTCTGAATAGTCCAGACTAAACAAAAAGAGAACTCAAGGTAACCCGAAATAATTGACTCAACTTTGAATTTCAATAGGCGATCAATGATCTTCTAAACAAAGTTTGTCAATAGCCACCGAAAGATGCCCTGTACTCATAAAAAATAAGAGCAAGTGCAGTATCAGTATACAACCACAGTGTACTAGTAGGATCACGTAGCTATCCCAATGAGTGAAACATAAACAAGTTAATACAACATTATCAAACATGCATATACCGAACATATACAATATAAGTCATCTTTTCAGGATCAACATAGCATCCCACATTCTCAATAATATACATTGGTTATCAATTTAGAGCAATATACCGTGTTCCAATATCAATCATCATTAGTTATGAACGAACTCATCACAAGTTGATACACAACACAATTTGATGGTCCTCTCATGGAACCAAATTCAATGGTCCTCTCATGGAAGTCAAACTCAAACAGTTAGCATACCGGTTTGTGGTATCCGATCCAAGTTAGTGTGCTGGAACTTGGCAACCGATCCCAGTTAGTTATGCCAAAATATGGCAATCGATCCATTAAACAGACCATAATAAAAATCACAAGTATATCCTCAATATCATATAATTAAGTCATGATTTCATGGTAAACAACATTCATCTATCTCTTTTACAATAAGTGTGAACAATCATGCAACATTTATATACATACATCTATCATGATGAAGCAAGAACACACATACATCACACAATCATAGAATCACATTTATCACCTACCTCGTATCCAAGCTTGAATCCCCTATGGTACTTGAATCTTCCCACTTGTTTGTGGTCTAAAAACATACAATTAACCAAAGGATCAACAATAAAAGGTCCAATTATCCAGATTATAACAAACCTAATAAACCTAGACCAAACACAAGATCCTAATATCCAATTTAGGGTTTTTTCAAACATAGAATCTATAACAAAACCCTCCCTCATCAATATTTATCCATTCTATTACATTCTACGAATTGAAAAATAGTTTTGGAAAGTGAAAAGCTTACCTTTAGCCTCAAGAATGGTGAAAATGAGTAGTTGTCACCTGGGTTCGTTCTTTAGCTCTAAAAGTCAAAAAGTTCATAATATGGTTGTTTAGGGGCTTATTAACAACTTAAGTTATGCCAAGCCCGCCTTAGCGGCCCTCATCCCGCTATAACAGCTCCACCAGAACTATGAATTCCAACATCAAAGAAGCTAGAATGAAATAGAGAGCTATTTTGAGAATTCCAAAATCCCCATTTCACAACATACCTCTAACCAACGACGATCAAAAATTACCCTTAGAGCTAAGATCGATTCCAGGAGTTCTACCTACCCTAATTCAATTCCATAAAGTCGCATAGGAACCTTAACGTCTTAACTATCAACTTATATAATAAAAATCATTAATAAATCTCTCATTTGTTACAAAATTTCCCTACACCTTAAGACACTGATTTCTTTCAAATCTGGACTAGGTTGGCGAATTTCAAGATACTATGAAAAAGTTTTTCTGGCCCCAATTCTTTGCCCATTGGCTTTTCCATAATTACATAAATCAGGCCGTTACACCCCCACAAAGTTATTTTGTATCTTTTTATATAAAAACTGAATTATATTATATTTTGCAATACATTGTGTTTTCTGCCTACTATTTTAAAAGCTTTTTTTTATAAAGCATCTTTATCACTACATTATATTGAAATGAGTTGAGTTGAGTTGAGACGAGGTAAGTTGTTTCTTTCGTTTCTAGTTCAAGCTTAAGTCTTATTTTAGATTTCCCCTCACATGCTTGTACATTCCATGTACTGACGCCATTTGGCCTGCATCGTTTTTTTTACAGATACATGTAACCAAGATTAGGATCAAGCTCTTCTTCATTGATCTAGTCGAGTTCGAGAGTCATTTGTTGAGCCTTCTTGCTTCCGGAGGATCCATTTATTATGTTTTGTTATTCAATTTTGTTAGGATGATCGGGGGTCTTGTCCCTGCATCACTCATAGTATTAGAGGCTTCATAGTTAGATAGACATAGTTCATGAGTCTTTTCATTTTCATTCGTTTATGTTGAGACTTGGGTTGCCGCTTTGGATAGTTGAATGTTTATTTATAAAACACTTTAAGGTTATCTTTTGAAACATTTGAATTATATCTTAATTTTTATAGTTCTTTTGAGATGAGTATGTCTTCCGCTAAGAGTTAAGTCATGCCAAGGGTTTGCTTAGGGCCAACAACTGTTCTCGAGTGTTGGCCATGCCGAGGGTGTAGGCTCAGGGCGTGACAGTTAAACTAGAAACAAGTTGTATAAATATTTATTCATTATTATTAGTATTTTTAATACTAAGTGGCCAAGCTAATTGCGAGAGATAGAAAAAAAATTATTAGTGACATAAAAGTAGTGATTTTGTGTCAGCAATAGGTGTTTCTATGTATTAAATATCCAAAAGAAGGCTTCATGTTGCCAATGTATATTTTTTAAAGCATGAGAAACAAAATATGTGGAAAATAATTTCAAATATTTGAAAAATATTTTTGAGATTATATTTAAAATAAGGGGGGTGGAGAGGTTCTTTATGAAAAAATTAGACTTACTATCTAATTTAAGTTTGAAAGTATAAGATATGAAATTCAATGAAATTCTTCAATTATGTTGGACCCACAAAATTGTTGGAGTATACTAGATATTGTATATCATTGAGTCTCTCTTTACTATCATATGATATGACTCATAAAATCATAAAATATTTTTACTCATTCAAAAGAATTGTGTTCTTTGATGAAAGTGTCACTTAAACTATTGTGATTTTTCATGAAAATATATGTCTATTGAAATAAATTTATTTGTATAGATATGAACATTGGTGAAAAGTGATCTTTCATGTTTGTGTTGTAAAATAAGCATTTGGGTCATTTTGCCCTTATTGAACCAATGAGACTATGATCATGGGTAATTCTTATAACAACCAAATTAAATGTTATGGAAAGGTAACTGAATAGGACATATGGCAAGGTGTTAATTCTAAAACAATGTCTTTATTTGACAAAGATATAAAAAGTAAAAAACAAAATATTTGTGGAAAAAAGTTACCTCGCGGAAGGTCTCTTGAAACTTAGTATTTTTTCTTGGTTTTACTTTCTTGAGTTAAACAAATCAACTTAGAAGTTTTACCTAACTTTGAGTTCAATAAATAAAAATGTCAAGTTTGTGTTGAATCTAAGTATGCTAAGTAATCTTATACAGTTGTTGAAAGGAATTTTGATCCCTTAGAATTGATTCACACTGACATTTTGTGATATGAAGTCAACACCTTCTCGTGGTGGGAAAAGCATTTCATAACTTTTATTGGCAATTGCACTAGATATTGTTATGTCTATTATCACCTCAATCTAATGAAATTGTTGATAGAAAAAAACCAAACTGTAAAGGAAATATTGAATGTCCTACTTATAATTTCAAGTTTACCAAAAAAGTTGTGGGGGGAAGCTGTATTATAACAAAAGAAAACAACAAAAAGTTTTTATATTCAGAAAGAGAGAAATAAAAAGTTTTGTTTTTTTAAGAAAGAGAGCAACAAAACATTTTTTTTGTTCAGACTCTTTTGTAACAAGATAGAGAATCACTTGTTGCCCCTTAAAGAATATACAAGCAATAACTCTTGAAAGATAGTGATCTAACAATTTCCAATACAGTCTATACCATATGAGAAATGGAAATGAGGGAAATCCAACTTGAAATATTTCATAGTATGGGGTGTCCAAAAAAAAAAATCCAAGTTCCTATTCCTAAAAGGGTAAACATAGGACCTAAGGCTGTGGATTGTATGTTCATTCAATATGCTACAAATATTAAAGCATGTTGATGGTTCATAAGTCTGAACTATTGGATAGTCAAGTAAAGGGACTAAACAACCTTGGAATGAACCAAAGGAGAATGTATTTAATAAAGAGATTTAGAGGCATAGTAAATGTCAACGGACATTCAGTTTCTTCAGGTGTAATTTTGTAACATTTCTTCTTAAAAATGAGTCCATATATTCAAAGAAGCTATGTCTTCTATGAACTCATCCTTTTTGGAATGAGGCTATGAATAGTAAGATAGATATAATCTTGAGCAACCATACTAGGGAGTTGGTTGATCTTCCTTCAAGAAATAAACCTTCGGGTTCAAAGTGGATCTACAAAAGGAAAAGAAAGTTGATGGAAATATTGGCAACAAAAAACAAGACATGTTGTCATAGTCTTTGGACAATAAGAATGTCTTGATTATTTTGACACATAATAGCTACTAACTAGGAGCACATCAATTCAGATGTTAATTGCAGTAGTTGTAGTTTATGTCCTTCAAATTTGTCAAATGGATATGAAAAATAACTTTCTTGAATTGAGAATTTGAGGAAGAAGTTTAAGTAGAACAACTAGCAGGCTTTATGGCTCCTAATAAAGTAAAGAAAGTGTGTAAACTTCTTAAGTCATGGTATGGACTAAAACTAAGTGCTCAAATAATGACATGCCAATTTTGACCAAACTATGCTGGCAAAGGAATTCAAGATTAATGAATGTGATAAATAATCTTACATTAAAGACACTCCGAATCACAAGGTCATTGTTTATTTTTATGTTGATGACATGTTGATCATCAAAAGAGAAATTTCTGACATAAATGTTACTAAGGATAAGCTAGAAAGTAACTTCGATATGAAAGACAATGAAGTTGTTGATGCGATTGAAAAGGTACTTGAGAAGTTCAAGTATTTGGATTTCAATATTGTCAAGACTCCAATAAATGTAAGTTTTGTACTTCAAAAGAATTAAGGTGAAAGTGACTCACAATTTTATTATAGTAAAGTATTAATAAGTATGATATATATCATGAAGCGTACACAATTAGATATGTCACGTGCTAAGTAAACTGAGTCGGTTCATGAGTAATCTCGACCAAACTTGGATGACAATGAAATGAGTTTTGGGGTATTTAAAACATACTTAAAACTATTGTTTTGCAATATCACTAATATTCAATGGTATTGGAAGAATACAGTGATACAAATTGAATCACTAGGTCAAATAAAGTAAAATCCACGAGTGGATATGTATTTACTCTTGGTGGAGGTGCAGTCTCTTAGAAATCTTCCAAACAGAAATGTATCGCTCATTCTACTATGAAATTAGAATCTATCACTCTAGATAAGGCCGATGAAGAAGTTGAATGACTCCAAAATTTCTTCAAAGATTTGTTAGCCCAAACCTTTAGCACTAATATGCATATACCATGAGAGTTAAGTTGCAATATGTAGGGAAAGGATCATGATGTATAACATAAAGTCTCATCATATATGACGTAGACATAATATTGTTACAGAACTACTTTCTAGTGGAATTATCACAATTGACTATGTAAAGTCAAAGGATAATATGTTGAATCCACTTATAGAAGGCCTAACTTGAGTGGGAGTTGATAGATTATCAAAGGGAATAGGAATGGATGAGGACAAGTCATTGTGGTGGTAACTCTACCTATAAAACTAGAGATCCCAAGATTTTGGTTCAAGAAGATCAAACGAAGTCATTAATAACGGTTGAACGTGTCAAAATTTTTATGGTCCATTATCATGATAAGAAATGTTCAGTAGCAAGGATAAAGCCATTATGACTTTTTAATGGTTTATATGTTTGATATAGTTTATATCAAGTGGTGTATCTATGGGATAATACATTTAGAAATCACTTATATAAGTTTGAAGTGTAAGTCGCTCCAAGGGGAATTTGGTAAGGCCAGCTCTTCATGCACTTATAAACCAAGATGTGTTCATGGCTTAAATGAACAAAACAATGAGAACCAAAAATAGTTCAAGGGTTGATTGTGTGAATTATGTTGTCTTGGTATACAACAAAGATCGATGGTTCAAAGTTATCAAATCTACCGATTGATCGAGTATATTCGATATATGTTCATTATGGAAAGCTTAAAGGGAAACCCTCTTATCTAGATCCAATCAATCCTTTCTTACGAATCATACAATTTTTCATGATTATGTTTTAACAATTGTCATTCCCTATTAATGTGGGGGATTGTTGGGTTTTAAAGGTGTGAATAGGAATTGAAGGGTTGTGACTCTCCCGAAGGGTTGTGACTTTGCCGAAGGGTTGTGACCTCTATGAAAGGTTGTATCTTTTCTAAAGGGTTCTAACAGTTTGAAAGGTTGTGCCTTTTTCGAAGGGTTGTGACCTTTAAGAAGTTATGACCTTTGCCCTTTGTTGAATATAAATAGACAAACTTTCTCTCATTTTTGTGCGTTAAATTCTTCCCTTCTTCTGCATACAATTCTTATAAAAAAAAAGTTGATCAATCGTGTTTGTGTGTGTGACTCGTTGTTGTAATTTTGAGTTCGTTGAAATTATCGAAGTTTGAGGTACCACTACTTCTTTAATGATTAATCCATTTTATCTTGAGAGTAATTGATCTACAACCTCGGATAGTTGAGGGGATTAAATTTCTTAAGGACATAGTGGGTTCTATGGACTGAGATAGTTCTTTTCTTTATCACTTCATCTTTTATTATTTTTGGTCTTCTAGTCTGAATATAGGAGATAACACCTATTCTTCTAAAAGTAATAGTTACCATGCCCCAAGCCTACACCTTGGACTTGGCCAGCACTCAAGAACCATCATTGGTCTCCAAGAGAACCCTTGGCCTTGGTCACTACTCAGTGGAAGAATTACTCAAGGGAAATAGGAACTCAATACAAAGATTAACTCCCAAAGGCTCAATAATAGCCTAATTGAATAACGTCAGAAAGTATTTAAATAACTTAAGTACTAAATTCAGTGTCTCAAAGAAACATAAACAAGGGAAAATATGAAGAGACTCCTCATCTACTACTGTTTGTGAAGCCTCTAAATAATACGATGGATGTCGGGACAAGACCCTGACAACATAAAAAGAACAAAACCATAATGTGAAGCCCTACGAAAATCAAGATAAATGAAGCGCATGTTGATGACCCGAAACACCTAGACCTACATCATAAATAAGAAGCAGGACAAATGACGTCAGTATATTAAAAGTACGAGCATGTAAGGGGAAAGAGGAAACATAAGTAACTGAACTGATACTCAGAGAAGACATACTCACTTCATGTCACCACAAATGTGAAAGCAACAATAAGAGATGCAATATATAAATCTTTTCAAATAGTAGATATCAACTCAATATGTGTAAAAAAATAATAATAAATTCATAGTCTTATTTTAAAGATTCTCTAACCAACGATCATCACTATGAGCTACGTGATGATTCAACATCTCGCCCAAGCTTCCAAAACTATCCTATACCTTTTATGGGTATAGAACAACTCAATTAATTTGATCCACTAAGTTATGCTTAAAAACAATAAGGAATCATCTAAAAAGTATGATCCTTTTACCGATGTTGGCATACATGGTTTATGAGGATTTTGAATTATCTAGACTCATCCCCATATCTGTGCTCAATACGACTCCCAATAATATATAAATCATGCTCAATTGTTTAAAAACATAATTCATTTTGAAATTTAGATAATTACTCAAAAGATCCTTTTAAAAGAGGCGATAGTCAAGACTCCTCATAAGCTCATTTAGAAATCAATGTTTCTCTAGTTTTAAAATGTTAAAGTATTACATACTTGGGAATAATTAGTTTCTGTATACTAATTTTGAAACATGAAAATCAACTCTCGTCATTCTCATACTCATCCACTAAAGTCTTACTTCAAGTTATAGATAATTGCAAAAGACTTTCTTAAACTTTCCTCTTAACTTTACCTTCATTTGAAAATGTAAATTAAGATACATGATTAGGATATGTAAGATCTCTCAAGAATTAAGGATATTTTAAGTGTGGATATCAAGGAGAGAACATAGGTGCGACTCAAGAAACACACACGGAAAGAAAGACGGAAGGGTAAGGGACCTAGTGACCCTGGCACACTAAGTGGCATAGGGCACTAGCCCCAAAACTACTGGGCAGTAGTTGGGGCACATGGCTGGCATGGCACTCCAGGCCCCAAGCTACTAAGCACTAGTTTGGGCGCAATGGGGGCGCGAGCTCTACCCAGATTTTTGATGAATTTTCTTGCTCAATTTCAAGGCCTAACTCCTCTAGAATCAAATGATTTTCTCCCAACTCTTTTTTATTCATAAACCCAACACAAATTCAACAAAATCCCACCCAAAATCTATAGTTATGAATGGGGTTAAAGCTCAACAACTTCTCAAGAAAACCAAATCAATCAACTTCAAGAACGAATTCACGGATGAAATTACATGATTGACTTGAGTGTGAACAAACCCAATACTATGAAAGCTTACATACCTTGAAGAACATTTGTTATTGGTGAAATCCTCAATTTCTTGAAAGAATGCTTGAAACTCTTCTCCTTTCTCCTCTTGAAGTTGCTCTAAAATCCCTAAACGCTTTTGGAATGTCTAAATTAACTTAGCATCTAATTTGACCCTTAGCTTGGGTGGGTAAAATGTGGGTAGGCCTCTAGGGGTAAGTAAAAGACCATCTTTCCTTAAACAGATGAAAAACCTTAACTAGAGAGACTCCACTCAAATGGGCATAACTTCTTACTCCTAGTTCAAATTTTAGCAAACTCGATGGCGTTGGTGTTAAATAGTCAGAACAAAAATAATAATCAATAACAATAGAAAAAAAAATTAAACATCTCAACTACACTAAATAATTTCAAGAGTCACAATTTCGAGATAGTTGATATATTTGATTCAATCAAATAAAAGTGAATATAATGTAATGCAATGGTCATGTATGCAACTTGTATACCCACTATCTCCAATTTAGGATGTCCATGAGTCATGAACCTTGGGACACTCATGAAATCCATTTATCTTATTGAAGCCAATTCCAACCAGATCACAGGCAACCGATCGTTTAATATTGAAATAACATCACTCCGGCCAACACCAAATCCAACCATATCACTTTGGTTATAACCATATGATTCATTATGAAGAAATTGCATTATTATAGATATTGTAGGAAATCATAAACTCCAATATTATTTACAATAAACTACAACACTTGTGGATTCAATCCATCAACCACGTATTTCAACAAAGTTCTAATAACATAGTGTAAAGATGAAAAATTGCGGTAATAACTTTGAGATATAAAATATATGATTAAAGCACAAAGATTATGTCTTTATAATAAAATGCACCGTTCTCTAGTTTTAATTTGGTTTCTAAATAAGCACTCAGTCCCTAAAGTATCACTTACTTTTTCTCAAGAGTTGAAGAATTTATCTCAATGTGATGTTCCAACAACCATACAATGTAACAGTTTTTCATGGACGTCTTTCATCTTCCCTTTTTTAAGGCAGTTGTTATAATTATGCTTTTGAATTGTAATTTTATTTTATGAATAAATTCTAGCTAATAGTTGACTATCAAGTTTTTGTAATGATTCACAAGGTCATAAATTACTATTTTTCCCCTTTACATGCCCCAAATCTTTTCTAATTATTTTGTGGAGTTGGTTTTGAAATTTGATTGAAAAGTTGTGGTGTTTAGAAGTTTTGGAGTTTTGAGAGGCTTAAGTTAGTTAAAACTAGTTTTTGGTATCAATAAGTTCGCAATCATAATTTTAGTTTAGAACTCAAGTAATTGAAAAACCTTGTCATTTACCAATCAAAATCTCAGGTTTTGATATTAAAATCCATAAATAATCAAATGGAAAAGAAGTTTTAGGGTCACAAAAGCTCACCCAAATGATTTAGCATAAGAAAGCTCTTCCAAATTGCCTCCAAGGATTTTACTAAGCTTAAAATAGGGAAAAGTTTCTAAAACCCCAAAAATGGAAGGAAAAAGGAGTCTCATATGTCGCAAAAGCAACCCTCGATTTTGTGATGCCCCACTTAAGATTAGAAGTGCCACATCAGCAAAACACAGAAGAGATGTTCGGTATATAAGTAAGCAGGTCTTACCAACTAGTAACTCATTTTAAAGTCGTGCAGGCTGATGTACCGTGAGTTTAAGGTATTTAACACATTTAACTTAAGAGTTGTGTGTGTCTAAGGCCATTTTGTATTAGTATTAATGTGTTTTCATCAAGTTTTCAGGGAATAAGTTTGGATGCAAAATTTGAGAGACATAACTGAGGAATATACAAAAAAGCCCATCTACGAATGTGATTCTCGAACCGTATGTCCATTCACATTTCGTAGATATTGACCGTAGATGGAATAGTAAGGAATAGAGAAAGATCAGGGAATTCTTGACCATGTGTTGAACCACGGTTGCAATCGATAGACCGTAGATTGATCTACTGACCGTACTGCTGATGCATCAAATGATTCAGAGAAGGGTTCTAGTACCTAATTTTGAAGATTATAAGTATGGAGCTAGGGAGGAGGATCCATGGATCGTAGATAAATCCACGGTCCATACTGGTGATCTGTCGTTTGGTTCAGAGATTTGAAAATTTTAAAGTTAGAAATTTTCCTATGTCTGGAGTCACGGAAGGGACCTACAGACCGTAGATCAATTCACGGTCCGTAGGTTAGTATCGTCTATCAAAAATGCATCCTGAAACATTATTTCCTTATATAGTTTCCGTTTTAGTTAGGACTTCATTTTGTATAAATAGGGCATGCAAACCTCATTTTTGGGGGGTTAGACATTATTACATTTATTCTAGTTCTTGACTTGGGAGATTAACTTGCAACTTTTGCAATTTCTTAGTTTCCTAAGTTCATTTTGAAGATTTTTGTTTGGAAATTCAAGTTGAAATTCTGCGTTTATTCTTCGCATTACGTAAGTTCATGATTTCTTCATCTAAAAATATGAACTGTGTTTTTGCTACTATGGGTAACTATATCCACAACTAGGGTTGTGGGAACTATGAGCGATTAACAACATATGAATAGTAACTAAGTAATTCTTGAATAGTGTTATTGCATGCATTGATAATTCTTTTGCTTAGAAATATTTTTATGGTGGCCAATGTTAGAACTTGCCTCGTTACTATTTGCCGGACCAAGGAGGTAATTAACGAGAAAAAAATTATCAACATAGATTTAGTTTGATACTATCTAATAGTCTAATATCGATTGGTGCGAGGGTGAAAACTAAGTCGTAAATCGATGTAATACCGAATATGTGGTAAAGGTAAGGGTTAGTAAATTATGCATACGTAGCCGAACCAAGGTGCAGGGTGAAATTCTCTAGATGCCGGACCAAGGACTTAGAGATATCTAACTTATCACTTCACATGTAATACACTAGGAAAGGATTGCTATTACTAGGATTACTGCGTTATGAGCTTATGGGGAACATGCATACCCTAGTTACTTTCTCATCTTGATAACAGCTAAAGTTTGAATCTTGCTCATTGATTACTTACATAATTTCCTAAATTTGTTTCACAAATCCCCCCCCCCCCCCCGCTTGCCTCTAGAAATACGTTGACTAAACAAATATAGTCATTGGTTAAAGTTAAGTCTAAACCATATTGCTCGTGGGATTGACCCCAACCTAGAATTTGGGATTTTTACTTGATAACGATCGCTTATGCTTCTTTAGGGAGAGTAATTTGAGCGTATCAAATTTTGACGCTACTGTCGGGGAATTTGACTTTGATATTAAATTTAACTACATTATTGAACTTTAGTCAAAATATTTCCTAATTCTACTTTTTCTGTTGTTTTTGTTTCTCTCAAGTTCCTAGTCTAGCGTATGCCAGGTACATGGAGCCAAGGTGAACCACTTACTCACTACAATCCAAAACTAAATAGAACTTTGCGGAGAATGAATAATCAAGGAATTCCAGTTAATCCTATTAGAGGAGAGTTAGCTAATGGTGTTGGGTTACAGCCTCCGAGGGTTGGTGATGAGAATAAACAGGTTCAAGTTGAGAATTTACTGAGAGATACAGTGGGGGTACAGGATCCACCAGGAACAAGACTGCGTGATAACTGTAGGGTCAACTTTAATGTTGTTGAATTTGAAGGACCCCTTATCCTACCCCCTTTACCTCTGGGTCATACATTTGTGGTGACTAGTAGTTTGATGTAGATTCTTACAGTGAGGGGCTTGTTTGCTGGTTTGGCATTGGAAGACCTACATGCTGACATAAACAAGCTAAGGATTGTCTGCAAAAGTTGTGTGGGTCGACCGAGCTTGGACATGTATGTCATTGGATTACGAGTATTCCCTCTATCATTGATCGGCAATGTTGGTATGTGGTTTAATGAGCCTCTTTATAACTCAATCTACACATGGGTACAACTAACTGATGTGTTCCTAGCAAGATTCTTTTGAGTATCTAAGAAGCTAAACCACAAAGATAAACTCAACAATTTTGTAGCACTACCTGGAGAGTCTATGAGTAGTTCTTTAGACAGGTTCACTGGTTTCATACGAGGTGTTTCGAATCACCGGATTGATGATGAGTCTCTGGAGGAATATTTCTACTAAGGTCAGGATGACAACAGTAAGGTAGTGCTTGATACTATTGCTGGAGGTTCATATGGTGAGTGCACTTTTAAGAAGATTGCAAGAAAGTGGAGAAGATCTCTCAAAACAACAAAGATTAGAGCACTAGAAAGTCAGATACTGGGAGGAACACATTTGCCGTTCAAGCTTCAAACAACAAATCTGCAGATGAGATTCATGTGGAGATGACTCAAATAAGGACCGAACTAGGGTTAGAGTTGAAGCATGTGAGCGGAGGTGCAAAAAAGTAAATGCTGTGAATTATTTGACTAGCAATCCAGCACCGATTATGGAGTGTTACTATGAAAAGGATACTTTTGCGGTGTATGATTAAATAGGGAGTTTACGACCAAACCCCAAGGTTCCAATATGGATATTTGGCGCCAAGGTCAAGGAAATCAAGGTCGAAACTATGGCAACTACAATCGAGAGGGTCAATATGTCGGGGATGGAAACTTCAATCGTGACAACAACTACAATCGGAACAGCTATGGCCAAAGAAACAATCGCATCTCCTCAAAATCAAGAATCTGGTACTAGGGAAGCTGGAGGTAATATGTCATGTATTGAGGATATGACGCAGAAGATGATGGGGAGGTTTGATGAAACTGATGATAATGTGAAGGAGATGAGAAATGACTTGTCTAGAATTGGTCAAAAAGTTGATGCCCATGCAGTGTCGATCAAGCATCTTGAGCAATAGATGGCTCAGTTGTCAACAATGGTAACTTTGCGTCAACCTGGCACTCTTCCTAGCAACACCATCCAGAATCCAAAGAATGATGGGCATTGTATAACAATCACTACTCGAGGGGGTAAGCAAGCCATTGATCGACCTAAGCCATTTGGAGTGAAAATTGAGACTAGTAAAGATGATTATGTGGTAGACATAAGTGGAGAGTCCAAGAATGCGGCAGAGAAAGAAGTGGAGATAACTCATAAAGTTATCCCCATAACTAGACCTCTACCTCCCTTCCCGTAGAAATTAGTGAAGAAGACTGAAGAAGGCAAATACGGCAGGTTTATCAGCATGTTAAAACAACTCTCCATCAATGTTCCGTTGATAGAAGCTTTGGAGTAAATGCATGGGTATGCAAATTTATGAAAGATATGGTGACAAAGAAGAGGGCAGTGAGCTTCGAAGATGATGATAGATTGTAACATTGTAGTGCTATGGCTACAAGATCCCTTGTGCATAAAAAGAAGGATCCTAGTGCTTTCACTATTCCATGTATCATTAGGTTGTTGCATTTTGCTAAGGCGTTGTGTGATCTTGGTGCTAGTATTAATATGATGCCACTGTCTATTTACAAGAAGATGGGTCTAGGAGATCCAAAAGCGGCAGCGATGCGGTTGCTCATGGCCGATAGAACTATGAAGAGGCCCATTGATGTACTCTATAATGTATTAGTGAAAGTGCAGTCGTTCATCTTTACAGCGAATTTTGTGATTCTTGACTATGAGGTAGATTTTGAGGTTCCCATCATTCTTGGGAGGCCATTCCTTGACACTGGGTGCGCCTTAGTCGATATGAAAAAGGGGCAGATGATGTTTAGACTGAAAAATGAAGAGGCAACTTTCAATATCTATAGGTCTATGAAGCAGAGTAGTGATCTCCAATCGGTATCTACGATAACATATAGAGTTTAGAGTGGGTATGAGGTACAGATTGAAGAGAAACTGGGTGTTGAGGCACTAGCTACGGTTATGATGAACTTTGAGAGTGATGGTATTGAAAAGTATGATCAGTTGGTTGTCGCATTTGATAGGACCGAATATCGTTCGAAACCAAAGAAGCTGGAGTTAGTCATGAAAAATTGTGAGTCCTCACCCATAAGACCGTTTGTTGAGGAGGTTCCAAATTTAGAGCTTAAGGCTCTACCATCACATTTGTGGTACATATTCTTGGGAAAAGCTGATACTTTACAGGTTATCATTGCAGCATATTTGAATGGGCGACAAGTAGAATGTTTGGTTTATGTGTTAAAGAGGTTCAAGCTAGCTATTAGGTGGAGTATTGCAAACATTATTATGATCCCTTATGGTATCTGTTCTCATAAAATCCAACTCATGCCAGATCACAAGCATAGTATTGAGCACCAGAGAATATTAAAGCTGCATATGCTAGAGGTAGTTAAAAAGGAGATCATCAAGTGTTTGGATGCCAAAGTTATCTATTACATTACAGATAGTTGTTGGGTATGTCCGGTTCAATGTGTGCCCAGGAAATGTGGGATTACTGTGGTTCTTAATGAGAGAAATGAGCTTGTTACGATGCGGCCAGCGATTGTATGAAGAGTCTATAAGGACTACCGGAAGCTAAATGCTTGGACAGAAAAGGTCCACGTCCCTATGCCATTCATGGATTAGTTGTTAGGTAGACTAGCAAGTAAGGGTTGGTATTGTTTTCTTAATGGTAATTTGGGCTACTACCAGATTTCTATAGCCCCGAAAGACCAAGATAAGACCACCTTCACTTGCCCTTATGGGACTTTCGCCTTCAAACGGATGCCATTTGGGTTATGCAACTCTCTAGCGACCTTCCAGCATTGTATGATGTCGATATTCTCTGATATGGTTGAGGACACTATTGAGGTATTTATGGATGATTTCTCTGTGGTAGGTGACACTTTTGATCGATGTCTGGACCATTTGGCTGAGGTGCTTAAAAAGTGTGAAGACTACAATCTGGTGCTAAATTGGGAGAAGTGCCACATTATGGTGAAAGAAGGGATAGTTCTGGGTCATCAGATTTCTCAGAAGGGCATTGAGGTTGATAGAGCAAAAGTAGAGGTAATAGAAAAGCTTCCACCACCTATCTCTAAAATAGGTGTTAGAAGTTTTCTTGGGCATGCAGTTTTCTATAGGAGGTTCATCAAGGACTTCTCTAAAATTGCACATCTATTGTGCAAACTTCTCGAAAAGGAGTATAAGTTTGATTTTGATAATTCTTATCTAAGAGCATTTGGAGAGTTGAAGGAGAAACTGGTTACTACACCTATCATTATTTCATCGGACTAGGGACAACCGTTTGAGGTAATGTTCGATGCGAGTGGAGTAGCACTTGGTGTAGTATTAGGACAGAGGAGAGAAAAAACTCTCCATCCTATTTACTATGCTTGTAAAGCTCTAAATGTGGCCCAGAAGAATTATACTGTGACTGAAGAAGTGCTTCGTGTGGTGGTTTTTGCATTCGAGAAATTCTTATCCTACTTGCTTGGTACTAAGGTCATAATGCATATTTACCATTCTACATTGAGGTATTTGATGGCAAAGAAGGATGAAAAACAAAGGTTTATTAGATGGGTATTGTTGCTGCAAGTGTTTGATTTTGTGGTAAAAGATAGAAAGGGGACCGAAAATCAAGTTGCCAATCACTTGTCCCGATTAGAGGAAAAGGCTATGGTAAAGCTTGGTGATAGGGCTGAAATTAATGATGTTTTTCCAGATGAACAGGTAATGGCTGCTTCTCATGATCTGATTCCTTGGTTCACAGACTTTGCTAATTATTTGGCAAGCAATTAGGTGCCCCCTAATCTGTCTTTTCACCAAAGGACAAAGTTTATGCATGATGTGAAGAAATTCTTTTAGGATGAGCATTACTTGTATCATAGTTATGCTGATGGGATTATCTATCACTGTACGCCGGATGATTCCACATATTGGACTCATCTAGGGCTATATTTTAATAGAAATTGTGTCCTCAAATGCTTATTTTTATCTCTATATCTAATGAAAACCTTTAGTTTCAAGTATTGAAAGCTAGAAGGAAAGCATGGAAACTATGTCGCAAAAGGAAAGAAAGGGCTGAAAAGAACGAAGAAATGAAGGCTTGAGGATCACCGAGTCCACTTGGCGAGTTGCCGATGGATCTTACTTCATCTTTTGTTCCAATGTGCTGAGCCTTGAAGAAAAGGATCTAGTCGGCCGAAAAGGGAGCTATCGGTGCATCGCTGAGAAGTTTCGCACAGCAGTACCATGTCGCCTAATGACCTAGAGCTCAACGATGCTAAAGGATAATGCAAGACATTGATAAACTATACCAAAAGGTGAATCGCCAAGTTGATCGGCTATTCCAACTAACGACGCCAAATGATTCGCTGCCGCACAAATCTGTGGAAATTGTAAATACTAGTTATAATTGTAGTTTTAAGTGTGGAACAATTATTATAATTTTCATAATAGAATAGTACTTTTTGATATTTTTTTCTCTGAGTTTGACAGGGTTTTGAAACCTTGAAGAAGAAAAGGGTTTCATCTATAAGGATTTGGACTTGGGTCTCTTGGATTTTTCATTCTTGGCCTATAACAAGACTTAAATCTTCATACCCATTTGAATGCAAGCTCATTTAGGTATAAATTTCTATCTCTTGATGTGTGGCTAAAAACCCCAATTCTTATGGTGTGATTTAGCGAATATGGGTTAAGATAATTGTTGGGTCTTGCTTGCTGATTGTCTATTCGTAGTTTAAATGTGATTTCATTTAGTGGTTGTAGATGAATTTAATGAATTTCTAGTTTCAAATACAAGTTTATTTATGTGTTTTTGGCTTGCTCGAGAGAGAGGATGAAAACTAAGACCACTAGATGGATGACCAGTGTTAGTGGGTCGACATGAGGTTCAGCTCGAGAGAGTGAACCCCAGTCCCATGTCCACACACTCAGTTCGAGACAGTGAGTGGGTTAAGGTGTAGGCTGGTCTTCATACAACAAGTGGGTGTCCAAGAGGAACAGATTTGAAATGGGGTAAGTTGCTCGAGAGAGAGCTTATCCCCCTTAAAGTCTAGCCTAGCCACAATTATTCTACGAATCTTATATCGAAAGGATTACCAAATAATCTAGCTTAACACATATTCCCGTCACATCCCAAGGATCCCCTCTCATTACTTAGAAATCTTTGTTTATTTTGTTGTTTTTACTTACTTGTGACAAAACCCCTATTGTTAATTGACACTGTTGTGTCCCCTTTTAATTTACAATGTTTTTAATCATTAATGTCTTTAGCTACGACTAGTTAGAACTGAATTTTTTTTTCTATTAATTCTCAAAACCACTCCCTTGGGAATGATCCCAACCCTTGGTTGGGTTATTATACTATTGCACGATCTAGACACTTGCATCGAAAGTTGTGTCCTTGATTATGCAAACATCAAAATGGCGCTGCTACCGGGGAGTGGTCTTATTTGAGAATTTTTAGATGAGTAGAATTTTTTTTTCTTCTTAGTTGTAGTATACTAATTTTATGTTTATCTTTGTTTTTATCCAAGTTATTGTATGCAGAAACCCTAAGCATGGCTGAGGGAAGCGGTGGCAAGTTAGCTGGGGTAAACCAAGAAGTCAAGGGTGACTCAAGTTAGCCGCACTGGTAAGTTAGCTGAAGGACTTAGCCACCAAAATCTCAAAGGTGGAAAACCAGTGCAAGAGCCAAAGGAGGCACATACCTCCTTATGAGAGAGAAAGGTCTAGGAGCAATGAAAATAAACATATCAAGGATATGCTATTAATCATTATCCAAAAGCTTCACAAGCAAGATAGAATGCTAAAGGTGATGAAGGAAAGCATGGACCACACATTGCCTCATCTCTACCTTAATAGTAAAGGCGGGTTGCCTAGAGGCACTAGGTCTAACCCTAGACACGAAGTTTGACGGTAGCTCACATCGAGCCAAGGTTTTAAATTCTTTTTTGTGTTCTAGAAATAACGGTGTGTTGAATAAATGGGTTAGAGTGTGAAGAGTGTGTGCAAATTACGTTTGACGAGCTAATAGTTCTATTCAGTGAATCGCCAAACAGGTTGGCGATCCCAATGACAACCGCCATTAAGACCTTCACTTTGACTGAAGGTCCTGTAAAACTTGGCGAGGGAAATGACCATTCAGCATGTCACCAACTGGATCGGTGAGTGCAAATAATGTTGCCGACTGGTTGCAAACTGAACGGTTTATACAGGCCAAAGGTCCTAAAATTTGAAATTCTTCACTTTCCCTCGCTTTGAATCTTCACAAATTCACACCAAGGTAGTATTTCAAATATTCTTATATTCCACTAGTATTTTGGTTGGTTGATTTTATGCTCGAGGTTGGATTTCTTTGTTTCCTAGCTTTTCAATCACCTTTTAATCGGCACAGAAGGTTAGTTCTCCAATCCCCCAGTTTACTTTCAAATAGTTTGTACTCTTTTGGAATGATCATATCTTTTTGATGTGTGTTGGGCCTCTCTGATAGGATTAGAATGCTTAAATGTTTATTTTAATTTGAAAATCTTGCCTATATTGTCTGATTGTCAAATGCCCACAATTTTTGGTGCTTTTTAATGAATTGGGTCGTGATTGCATGTTGTTAGATTGGTTGGGTGAAGTAATAGTTGCCCACATTTGTGCTAAATGTCGAAAGTTTACTCAATGATAGAGCAGGTGACACTGCTCTTAAGAGCAAATATCGTCAAATGGCTAAATGCGACAAATCCAGCAGAAATTTGAGTATCCCAGGGTGAGGGGTAGTACGGGTCTTGTTTGAATTTTGTTAGTGCATGCTTTTATTTTTGTTTCGGGGGTTCATGGAATTAAATTCGAGAAGATGGATTGAAAATGGGCATGTTGAGCCATTTGGCGAGCTAGGTTGAGCTCGCTAAATCGTTTGGCGGTTCACCCAATGTCTCCATCTCGCCCTTAATATTATTTAAAATTAGATGCTTGAGATTGTAAATTTTTGCAAGAAGCCATGTGTCGCCGAACGCACTCGGCGACTCGCCAAAAGTACTCTTTATTGCCCTTTATATGCTATTCTGATCCCTAATGCACTGTAACTTTCGGCGGACAAGCCCTTGCTTGCCGAAAGTAGTCGATGATTTGCCAAAAGGACTCTCCTATCACCAACTTGCTTTAATTATTTAGCCAACCTCATTGGCGAGCCACGCTTAGCTCGCCAAAGAGGTTTGGCGACTCGCCGACTGGATCAGAGGGTTTATCTGCAACAAGATTTGTTGTGCTAGGGTTTGATTTTGTTTTCTTAATTTCTTTTGATCTTTTACAGATATGGTACCCACTAATTTAACCAAACCACCCTAGAAAAAGGTAAAGGGCATTACAATAAATGAAGGAGGATCAAACCCTCCAAATAGGAGAGGTGATTACCTCCATCTGGAAGGGAAAGGCAAGAGGAAGAAACATACAGCCAGAAAAGGAGCAGCTATTGAGCCGGATTTCCCTGAATTAGAGAATGAACAACCTCTAATTAACCAAAGGGATGCGCTCCGAGCTAGATTTAAACCCACACCCACCAGTACTCCCTCAGCTGCCACTCCTCCGACTATAAACTCAATGCCAGCCCAGGCATACACAGTAAATCCTTCACTTCCTATAGTTGCTCCATCGAGGTTGTTAAACAAATTGAAAGGTGATGGTTTACGGACCATCATAGAGGAGAAGTTACTATCCATGGAGGGTATGGAAGTCAAGCATCCTGATGTGCTTGAAACTCTCCGATACTATAGATTCTAGCAATTCACACTGCCCCGAGGCCAGTACATTCCTTCTTGCATAAGAGAGTATTACACTACTTATGGGGAGTTGGTGCCTAATAACAAGAAGAAGGCAAGTGATTTTCGATAGGTGAAGTCGGCCATGGTCAGAGGTAAGGAGGTGGAGTGTCACAGTTGTATTAGGTAGACCGCTGCACTTTGCACTCCCTTATGAGGGGTTGCCGATTGTTCTGTCCATGGATGATTTGAAGGGTTGTTTGGCTCCAATGATTTCTAACATCACCCTGAGGTGGATGGATGTAGGGGCTTCTATTAAGAAAAGGGACATGAACAACTACTCCAGGTTCTGGTCTGGCTTCATCAGCAACACCATAATGCCATCCCAGAACGAGTCTATTCTTCGCCATCCTAAGGTTGCTTCCCTTGGTTCTATCATGGCTAGGATTCGGATCGATCTAGGATTGCTGATGTAAGAAATTTCTTTTATAACGAGTAATAAATCTTACAAGGTTTAAGACATACCTTTTGTACTACAATCAATGCCAATTTCCTCTCTACTTCACATTCATCTCCACCGAGTTCTTTTTGATCCACAAGACCGTCCAATCCTTTGTTATGTTCATTAATAATAGGAGCATGCATAAATTCAACATCAGTTATTGTGTGGTTATCATGTTTTGTTTCATCATCTATGCATATCTCTTGATTTTTTTGAAACTGATCAAGAATATTAGGTGGTATGACCGACTTACTCTTTAACTACTTGCAATTTGGTAGATCATAAATATCATGTTCATTGTGTATCCGTTGGTTATCCAGAAACTGATCAGTATTGGGGCTGGTCGGACCGACTTCCTCTTCACCTGTTTGAATTTAAGTAGATCATCAATATCATAGTGTACCTCTCCATTACGTAGTGTTGTTCCAGTCACATGTACTAAAACATTAACACCTTCCTTGAAAGACATTTGGAACCTAGAGTTATTCATAGTATGTTTAATTCCTTTCTCTTAAATGGACTCTCCAGATTGAAATAACCTATGTTTAGTTTGTCCTTTTCCTGCAATCATATGTGAGGTACTAAGCTCTTCCCTGAAAGACGATTGGATTACTGATTTGTGCCCAAGCAATTTACTCTTTCCTTGAAGTGTAATGAAATCCTCACAATTCTTTCTTTTATGTGGTATTGGTGCCTGATTTTTCTTAGCTCTATCATTGTGTTCATTTGCAAGTTGTTCTCTCTTAATCTTGAATTTTTTGGTCAATTCAGCACTTGATCAGTATTACATATCAAAATCCAGATTCTTCAATGGAATTTGAGCTTTTTTTGGATTCGAACCCTTTTTCTTTAGTATTATTGATTGATTCATTCTTTCCCTACAGTAATTTAACCTACAAAATAATAATTCATCAGATAATAAGAATAAAGTTTCCTTGGATTAAGGAGGTTTATTATCAATGGAAAGGAATGGTGGCCTTGCTACAGTTATACAAGCCTACTCTATACTATGATGTAGTGAACTGGAAACCACCTAAAATGGGTTGGATTAAGTGTAATATTGATAGAGCGAGCAAAGGAAATCCACACAAATGTTCTTATGGTTTCTGCATCAAAAATCACACCAGTCAGCTACTTTATGTAGAAGCGCAAACTTTATGAGTGACTACCAACATGGATGCAGAATCAATAGCCATCTGGAAGGATATATAATATTGTTTGAGCTAAGGATTCCAACCAGTGAGTCTAGAAACATACTCGCTTACTTTGAAAAACATATTGGTAAGAAACTGGAAAACTCCTTAGGAATTAGTGGAAAGAGTAAGACATTCAGGAGATTATGTCCCACATGGATGTTACAATCAAGAATATTTTTATTAAAGTTAATCAGCTAGAGAGTACATTGCTAATGTTGCGATAAACAAAGTGGAAAAACAACAATTCCAAAACTTTAAACAGCTACCAAGCATGGGAACTAGAATTCTTAATATTGACAAACAATAGATTCCTTCAATCAAAGTTAAAACAAGGAAGATTTACATCAACAACAACGACTAACATGCTTAGTTACATATTTCAAGCCACTGAGTTCCACAAAAATACATACAAATCAAATATGAGCTATCTTGGGAGCAAAGTATGAACAAGTTAATCTAAGTTATAAGAATTAACAAAAAGGGATACAAGCACTAGGAAAACATTAGACCAAAGAAGCCAGAGTTGCAATATTAACGATCGTCAAACTAAGAGACCATGAAAATGAAATGCCGAAGCAGGTCACCTCCTTTTCGTTTTCACCTAAGGAAAACCAGGGAATTAGAAATCAAACACCACCACAAGGTAGGAGGAAAGGAAAGTACTCACAATGATCCTCACAATTGGAGTACTACGTTCGGTATCTTCCTGAACACATACATCCAAATCGGGTAGTACACCTTCAATGAAAATGGATACTTCAGTTGGGAATTTAAAAACACGAAGGAATAGAGAAGAGTGGTGCAAACCTTTACAAGCCAACAGTAATTGTATGGTATAATTGATAACGAGTAGTGGACTACTGATTAGCTTCTAGAAAGTGAAGGGAGTATTACCTACGGAGGACTAACTTCACAAAGAGTGCCAACAATGTTGCAGAGTTCACTGTGCTACCTCTAATGTCCATTACCTGATAATAATAGGAAAAAATAAGTATTTACATAACAATCACAATTCATATATAATGATCAAAAAGCAGTTTGATAATTGTACTAGGAAAACTTCAGAGATTACTAACCTTTAGTCAGATAAGGTTGTGTTAATAAACAGTCAAATAAACAATAGTAATCTAGAATTACAGGTTATTCAACAATCGGGCGGATGAAAAAAACCAATAGAATACTTAAACATTGTAGCGATCTAATCTTCAATTCCACATATTAGATATTTTAATGTATTTGTACCAAAAAAGCAATTAAATAACAAAAACAATAAGTGTGCACTACATGGTTATCACAAAAATAAGGAAACTCAAGGTGTATCATCTTCAAACACTTCTTCAGACTCATCTTCAAGCTCATCTTCAAAATCATCTTCAAACTCATTTTCAGACTCATCTTCATACTCATTTTTAGACTCATCTTCAAACTCATCAGCAGACTGATCTTCAAACTCCTTTTCCTCAACTTCAAGTTATTGAGTAACAACTTCCTCCTAAGGCACATCAATAATTGTTTTTGGTACATCAGTTCTTGTTAAGAGAACTTTACCATTATCTTTTGGTATAGATGGTCCCAGCAGATGTTCAGATGACTTGTTTTCATAACTTTGTGGGAGATTAGATTCAACTTGATCACCCATGTTAAACAAGTCTCTCAGAACAGTCTTCACAACATAATGTCTATCTTGATGATCATATCGATCTTGCACATAGAAGCATTGATGTACTTGAGATCCAAGCACAAAAGGCACTTTATAAGAGCATCTCTTGTTAAAATAGACATAAGTAAGGCCATAAGTATCATTTTTAACCTCATAACAATCGCACTTAAATAGAGCAACCATAATATGACCGTAATAGTCTAAGTCAAAAATATCAACTATTCTACCATAATAAGTCAAATTTGCAGCAATCGGATTTTTATCCTTTGAGCTTGCAAAGCTTGTAGTTGAGGCAACTAGTGTAACACCACTATTTTGTGTTTTACGCCTTGCATCACGCTACCTAAAATGTAATTAATATACATTGATGAGATATCCAAAATATCTTTTTGAAGAAGAATTTTGTCCTCTAGACAATTCTTTTATCAAATCAGGCACATCATCTTGCAAAACAAAAGTGTCAAACCATTGAGAGGAGTTTTGACAATAATTTTTGGCCTTGCTCCATTTAGATCTTCATGGCTGATTATTAACCTCTTGCTCATGCTCTCTACACAACATGTACTTTTGTTTTGTTAAAACAATATATAAAATAAGTTAAAAATGAATTATACGAAAAGAATACTATATTCTAATTAAGGTACCTAATATATTGTTGAACCTCGTCCTAATTTCCCAATAAGTATGCATGTGCCTTACTTTGTGACTTGTTATCTAAAATGAATGCATTGGTTTTCTTTGCTCCTAAAGGAATTCCTCTGTTAGCAAACAAACACACAATCTCTACATTAGTTGGTTCAGATTCATCATTATTTTGGGTTCTTCTATTAAATCTTGTATGCATCCTCCCATGCAGATATTTGGAGAATAAATTCATACAATCTATTCCCACTCATGTCTCTACAATGCAACCTTCTGGATATCGTCTGTTTCATATGTATGATTTGAAGTTACCCATTTCTCTTTCAGTGGAATACATCCATCGATTTTGAATGGGACCCTCATTTCATTCTCCAAATGAATAGGAAAATAAATAATTATATAAAAAAATGAAGGAGGAAAGATTTTCTCCAACTGATTTATTATTTCTATGATCTCTACTTCTAAGCAATCCAGTTCCTCCGGTGTGATTTCTTTTCACACAAACAACAGAAGAAGGAACTTAGACGAATCAAAGGAATAGCCATATGATCAGAAAGAATGCTTTTAATTGGTATTGGAAGCAAGTAATGTAACATGAAATAAGCATCAAAGGTTTTATAATTAGACAATTTTCTTTCATCCAAGTGCATGCACCTAGATATATTGGACACATTACCATTAGGTAGCTTGGTTGTATTTAAAACTCCACAAAAAATTAATTTCTCTCTATTCGTCATTGAGAAGCACGCTTTTGCAAACTTTGCTCTCTTACTATCTTCTGTATCTTTTGGATGAAGGTTCTTTCTGATTCCCATATCTCTCAAATCATATCGGGCTTTTGCATGATCCTTTGGTTTGCCAGAAATATCCAAAAGAGTTCCAAGTATGCTATCAACTAAGTTCTTCTCTATGTGCATTACATCAAGGTTGTGGCATAACAAGTTGTGCTACCAATAAGGTAATTAAAAATAGATTGACCTTTATTTCCATCGGCCATCATTTGATCTCTTTCTTTTCTTTCCAAACACATTTTCAAAATCTTGTAATCTATTAAGCATATCAGTTCCCTTTAAGAAAGGTGGAGGAGGCCTAAATTCAGTTTTTCCATTAAAAGATCTTTTGTTAGATCTCCATGGATGATAAATGGGTAGAAAAACAAGACCATCCATATAACACATTTTCTGACTATGTTTAAGATAGCGAGAATTAGTTTCGTAGTTACAACAAGGGCAAACAAACTTTCCTTTTATACTCCAACCAGATAACATAGCATATGCAGGAGAGTCATTGATTGTCCACATAAGAGCTGCCCGCATTCAAAAAGTTTGATTTCTTGAAGCATCATATGTTTTAACCCTAGAATCCCACAATAATTTTAACTCATCTATCAATGGTTGTAAGTAAATACAATGTCATTTCCAGGTGATCGTGGCCCAGGTATAAGTAAAGAAAGTATAGAATATTCAAATTTCATACACATCTAAGGCGGAAAATTATACACCATCAACATAACTGGCCATGTGCTATGTGTTATACTCATGGTTCGAAAATGATTGAACCCATCATTTGACAAGCCAAGTCTCACATTGCGACAATCTAGTGCTAAATCTGGATGCAACCTATCAAAATCTTCCCATTTTAGACCATTAGCGGGATGCCTTAACTTTCCATCTTTAGAATGTTGATGACAATGTTTGAAATGCTTGTATTGAAGAGAAGAAGATCAGACCATCCTTCAGGTGGAGTAAGCAGGTTTTTAATCTTTCAAATAACTTTCGCGTTAAAATGATGAATAGTACATATTCTATGACCAAAATGATGATATTAAGAAGTTTGATCTCAATATTGATGAAAGAATAGTTTTAGGATATTCTTCCTCCAGCAATGCTTATCGGGTGTATAAAAAGGTGGTCATGTGATTTTAGATGAGTCTGGAAGAATTGAGAAGTTGCAAAAGAAAGAAGATTTTGAGATAGAAGAGCTGCTTCAGATTCAGATAGATGGTCTAAACAGTGAGCTTGCTGAAAAACATCCTCTTCATGAATCCAGCATTCTCAAGGAAGTTGATGCAAATGATGAACCTGATGAGGGTCCCGATTTGATAGATAGTGTTGAACAAAGTTAATGCAGTTCAAACTGATATTTTGACTTCTGAAGGTGATAATGGAGAAGTTGATCAAGCTAAGTTTGAAAGAATCAAAGTATGACACATGCTTCCCTAACAAGCTGATAGGTTGTTCAAATTCCTCTTCAACAATGGCTTCAAAAGAGATAGAATTGACCAAACCCTGCTTTTGAAATCACAAGGAAATGAATTGCTGATTATTCAAGTAAATATTAATTATGTCATCATTGAAGCAACCTTTGAGGTGCTGTGTGAAGAGTTTATTGCACTTATGAATAGTGATGTTTGAAATGAGCATAATGGAAGAATTAAATTTCTTCTTGGAGATGTAGATCAAGAAAAACTCAAAAGGTACCCTCGGTTGTCAAGTAAAGTACATCAATGAGCCGCTCAAAAGGCTTACATACTTGAAGTCAAGACAATGTTAAAGAGGGGTAATGTCATTATGAAATTTTGAAAAATGGAAGATCAAGTGGCTGACATCTTCACCAAAGCCATGAGCAAGGACAACTTTGTCTAGAACAGGGACCTGGTTCCAGCTGAGAGAAGCTACTAAAGAAGTTTTCATATGATAGATGCCAAGATAATTGATACTCCTATGGGGACTAACTTGAAGCTGGATAATGATGGATCTAGTCCAGATGTAAATGATGCAAGTGTTAGGATTTAGGATTTATGCAAGATTCCAAGATTGTCCAATGGAATCACATTTGATAGCTGCTAACAGAATCCTACGACGCTTAAAGAAGACATGGGACCTGGTTCTATTCTTTCCATCAGCAAACTTTTTGATTTGGAGGAATTTGATGATGCTGATTATGATGGGTATCAAGTTGATAGAAAAAGTACCTCAGGAGTGGATTATGTTATCAGTTGATCTCTCACTCATAGGGAACTAAAAGGCAAAATTCAGTTGCTCTTTCAAAAACTGAGGCAGAGGATGTAGCAAGTGCATCTTGATGTGCTCAACTCTTGTGAATCAAGCAGTATCTTGAACCCTTAGAAGACATGGCTGAGATAATCAAACTGATGTTGGAAATGCTGAAACCTTATGAGTGGATCTTTCCTGAAGCAATCAACTCTCTCATGATTATGCAAAGGGAGTAAGTATCATTACTTTTCAGTTATGTATGTTTTAGCAAATTCAATCTCATACCTTTTGTAGGTATACACATATGGCAAAAGGGATGAAGGAAAAGAGAGGTCAGGACAGATCAAGGCAATCACATTAAAACAACAGAGAGGCACCCGATCTATTCTAGAAGGCTAGCAGTCTTAACATTGCGGTTTGAATTATGCATGAGAACGTTGCAATTTCCACTTGTCTATTATTAAGGTATCTAACTATTGTCACATCTTTTGAACACCAAAATGTCACTTTCTTTCATATAATACACCCTTCCACTTCCTTTATACTCCATATTTCTTTTCAAATCCTCTTCCAAAATTAGAAATTTTTAAGTCTCTCTTTTCCTCTCTCTGAAAAACACTTCAAATGGTTAAATCCTTTTTTCTTATTGAAGAATTTTCTGACGAAGATGTTCTTAAGTGTGAAGAGGGACCAGGTCCAACAAGAAAAAATAAAAAGGTGGAAAAGATGATGTTCAAAAAGAAAGGGTTGATACTATGAGAAATCAAAGTATTCTGAATATGAGGGTTTTTGATCTTTAAAAAAAAATATATTCTTTCGAAATGGTTCCTCAACTATTGATTTATTCATCTCGGAGACCTTGAGTAAGTTTAATTTCATCAATCTTTCTGTCATGAGAAACTCAAGCTTGCGTTAGAAGCTCTGATAGCTGCTATTGCTAACAGGGATACTGGAATAGTTTGCCTTAAGGCTCAACTTCAAAAAAAAACACAATCAGAGTGACCAGGTTGAAAAAAAAAACTAGCAACCTAAAGGTTTAACATGAAAGTTAGGCAGCAAAGAATGTGAACTTCAAGAGAGGCTTCTGAAAAAACAATAACTATGCTAAGGGATATGCTCTACTAATTCTATTGTTTCAATCCCTTGCTCCTAAGTCATTCCCTCTCTTTATAAACTCCCGTGTCAGTCCTCCTCATTTTCTATAGAAATTCAATGGGCATTGTCTTGGTTCTCATTTGTAATAATTTATGCAATGCTTTGATTGCTGGTCTTTTATTTATTAATGAAAAATTCCTTGCTTCTACTTACTAGTCTCATTACTTTATGCATTCTTAATCATGCTCAGTCTTGCCCAAGTGGCCATGAATTTGCTTGAACTGCATTTCTGTCAACTTGGTTTACTTCTTTAACCCTTTTTTATGATGTCAAAAGGGGGAAAATTGTTACGGCATGAGATCAATGATGTTAGCTACTTGAAGAACTCATGGACATGCCAATAGGGGGAATCAATGTTAGCTGCTTTAAGAAGACATGGTCATGCCGATATGGGGAATCAATGCTTGCTACTTGAAGAGGACATGGTCATGCCGACAGGGGGAAGAAGTTAAACATGTTTGTCATCATCAGAAAGGGAAAATTCTATTTTGAAGTTTGGATGATTTAAAAATTTTTGGGGATGATGAAAATAAGGGGACCAATCTAGTTACCTGAAGAGTCCTTGTTTATAGGGGGAATTGGTGAATAAGTCTATTATCATCAAAAAGGGGGGAAATGTTATTTCGGAGCTGATCTTAAGTTTTGATGATTTAACAGACTTAGGGATCTAACAAGGGACTAGATCCTTGTTATTGAGACTGGCGACAAAGGAAATGAATGAAGAAACTCAATGTAAGGAATATTGGTGTGTCATCATAGAAATAGGGGTAAAATGATAGATTTCAGATATTTTGATGATCCTCACAAATGCAAGGACCCAGTCCTCTGCAGAGTGCTCTCGTCTAGATTCAAAATGGGGTACAACTATAAAGCTATCATGTCAGGTAGTAGGTGAAAAGTGCAGTGTACTACACCAATAGGAAGAGCGGACGAGATTGTTTGTTTCAGTGACTCACAAATGTAGGGACCTGGTCCCTGGCAGAGTTCTCACAATCAAATGTATAATAGTGTACACCTATAAAGTTGTCCTATCAGTGGGTTGGTGAAGTCGTCAGTGTACTTCCCCAATAGAAATAGACAAGGTTGTTTGTCCAGTGGACTATAATTATTTTTGGTTAATATAATCAAAATGACAAACAACAAGAAGATTCATTCATCCAGAAGACAAAGAGAGTTAGCAAGTCTTCTCAAGAACACAGAAAGAATATTGCGAGGGACATGGTCCCCTGTGTATGTGAGCAGGACAACAAGGAAGCTGTCAGAAAAGTTGCCACCTCTGATGTAGTCGGTGCATCTTCTCTTAGAGAAGCAGGCTCTCAGCCAATAGGTAGTCTCAAGAAGTTTGTGTTCATTGATATAATCTCTTCCCACAAAACACAAAATCAAGATTTGGCAAACAAAATTCTTATGCTTACAAAGAGAAGGCCATCTTAAAAGAAGAACATTACTCAACTCAACAAAGGGCTTGATAGATCGTTGAAGAGTCTTTGTTCTATTTTGAACTTTGTGTCTTATGTGCTTACATTGTAAATCTACTCATGAGTTATAAATGATAGTAGATCATTTTCTTGTCTAAGTATTTAGTTTGAGTCGTATTAACTAGAGTTAGTTAGTTGAATCATCTAATTTTTGGTTAAGCCTTTTTACACCATTATTTTGGTGTTCTCTTGGGTAGAGTTTCCTAGGAGTGTCAAATAGAGTTAGTTGATGTGTGGTGCAGCAAATTTGTTTCTCTTTATGCTCTTGTCTTAGAGATCGAAGCTGGTGGCTAGAGTTACCCTTGTGGGGTTCTTAAAGTCTAGATCAACTAGAGTTAGATTATTTAGTGGGCAATATGATTATTTCTTAGGCTCAGTAAGTAATAGGAGTATTACTTAGTGTGGGATTAGGGTTTTAATATCACTGTTGTGGTTGTAATATGTGTTTCACTTTCACTTGAGAAGATTAGTGAAAAAAGTTTGAAAATCTTGTGCACTAGGTCATGGTTTTACTCTCCTAAGCAAGGAGGTTTCCACGTAAAACTCTTCTGCCTATTTTAAGTTGTGCTATTTATTCTCTACACTTTTATTCTGTCAGGGACTTGGTCTTGTGATCACTGGTGGAGGCAAACATTCCAACACTTATCTTATATTCTTAAGAGTATGGTGACCCGAAGAGCTTACACTAGAAGGAATGTGAGGAAGAATACGGAAGAAGAAGCTTTGCCCCAAGCTCCTTAAGTTCTAATAGATCCTTTGGTCGAGCAACTGTCGAATGCGTAGTTTATGACTTCTTTTCAAGTGTTGGCTCAAGCCATGACAATTCAAGCTAACAGGGAGGTAATGGTTCCTGTGAACCCAATTGTGGGTATAACAGCTTCAAGAGTGATGGACTTCACAAGGATGAATCCTCCAAAGTTTCATAGTTCAAAATTTTGGGAAGACCTCAAGAGTTTAATGATGAGGTCTATAAGGTTTTGATGATCATGGGATTCACACCTATGGAAAAGGCAGATTTGGCCGCTTATCAACTAAAGGGTATGGCTCAAATATGGTATAACTAATGGAAATAAGGGAGACCAAAAGATGTGGGTCCTCTTGATTGGGAGAAGTTGAAGTCCGCTTTTCTTGACAAGTTTTTTCCCTTTGAGATGAGGGAAACCAGTGCTTGAATTCATTAACCTTTGACAAGGAAGTATGAGTTTGAGGGAATATGCTCTAAAGTTCACACAATTGTCTTAGTATGCTCCAACTATGTTTGTTGATTCAAGGGATAAGCTGAGTAAGTTTGTTTTGGGTGGGTCCAAAATGGTGGTTAAAGAGTGCCAAACCGCTATGCCCATTAATGACATGGATACTCTCGTCTCATGGTCCATGCACAACAAATTGAGGAGGAGAAACTTAAGTAAAAGTCTAGAGAAATAAAGAGGGCTAAGATGGGTGATGGAAATTCTCACATGCAAGGTTCGATGAACAAGGTCGTCCTAGATTTCGACAAAAGTTTTTCGATCAAGGTTCCTTAAATGCTCCTCCTAAGTTCAACCAAGATAGGGTGTCTAACCTTAAGACTAAAGGAGGTAATGGTAGTGGGTTTTCATTACGTAGGTCTAATTGTGCTAATTGTGGAAGAAAGCATGAGGGAAGTTCCTAGCCAGCACGGGATGGTTGCTTTGGTTGTGGTAAGAGTGGTCATAAAATGAAGGATTGCCCACTACTTACGTCTAAAGAAAGAGAGGGCAAGCAAGATACTACTAGTGGTGTGGGTTCAATGCTCCTAAGCAAAACCAATTTTATGCACTTCAAACTAGAGGTTAACAAGAGAGTTCTCTCTATGTGGTTACCAATACGTTGAAACTTTTCAAACTTGATGTTTATGGTTTACTTGATCCTAGTACAACCTTGTCTTTTGTGATGCCATATATGGCTATGAGGATTAATGTTTTTCTGGATGTCTTGCTAGAATCTTTTTATGTCTCTACTCCTGTTTGTGATTCTATTGTGGCTAAAAGGATCTATAAAAAGTGTCATGTTTCCTTGTCCCATAGAATTACTCTTGTTGACTTGGTAGAGCTTGATATGTTAGATTTTGATGTTATCTTGGGTATGGAGTGGCTGCACTTATGTTATTCTTGTATCAATTGCACAATTCATGTAGTCAAATATCAATTCTGAAATGAGCCTATCCTAGACTGGAAATGGAGAAATTATATGCCTAAGGGTCAGTTTGTTCCTATCTTAAAGCTAGAAAGATGATTTCTAAGGGTTGCTTTTACAACCTAATTAGGGTGAGGGATGTAGATTCCTAAACCCCTTTTTTTGAGTCGGTCCCCATCTTTAATGAGTTTCTTGAAGTGTTTTGGGATGATTTACCTAGTATTCCTCCCGAGTGGGAAATAGACTTCGGTATTGGCCTTCTTCCAGATATGCAACCTATTTCTATCCATGCTTAACATATGGCTCCGACAGAACAGAAGAGTTGAAAGAACAATTGAAAGATTTGTTGGATAAGGATTTCACCTGGCCGAGTATCTGTCCATGGGGTGCTCTAGTGTTGTTTGTTAGAAAGAAAGATGGTTCTCTTCATATGTGTATCGATTATCGACAGTTGAAGTACGTGGCATTTAAGAATAAGTATCCTCTTCCAAGGATATATGATTTATTTGACCAATTTCAAGGATAAAGTTATTTCACTAAGATTCATCTCTGATAGGGTTATTACCAATTGATGGTGAAAGATGATAACTTTTTGAAGACGACTTTTCGAACTCAATATGGACATTATGAGTTTCTGGTATTGTCATTTGGGTTGACTAATGCTCCAATGGCGTTTATGTATTTGATGAATAGGGTGTTTAATCAATACCTTGATATATTTATGAGTGTGTTAATTGATGATATTTTAATTTACGGGAGGAGTAAGGATGAGCATATTGATCATTTGAGGATCGTGTTGCAAATTCTTAAGGACTAACAACCCTCCTCAAAGTTTATCAGATGTGAATTTTGATTAAGGTCTGTAGCTTTCCTTGGTCATATTGCTTCGAGTAAGGGTATTGAGGTAGATCCTAAGAAGATGGATATAGTAAAGAGTTGGCCAAGACCTCTAACTCCTTTGGTTATTAGAAGTTTTTTGGATTTAGCCGGTTACTATAGAAGGTATTTGACGGCTTTGACTCAAAACAAAGCTAAATTCATATGGTCTGAAGCGTGTGAATGAAGTTTTCAAGTGTTGAAAAATAGACTTACTTCCACTATGGTGTTGACCTTACCATAAGGGAAGGATGGTTTTGTGGTTTATTGTGATGCCTCGAGAATTAGGCTAGGGTTTGTACGTATATAAAATGGGAAAGTTATTGCCTATGCCTCAAGGAAACATAAAATCCATTAGAAGAATTATCCTACTCACGACCTTGAGTTAGCGGCGGTCATTTTTTCCATAAAGAGTTGGAGACACTATTTGTATGGAGTACATGTACATGTGTTTACCGACCACAAGAGTTTGCAATATGTTAATCGAAAAGATCTAAATCTTAGCTAAAGAAGGTGGCTCGAGTTATTGAAAGATTATGACATAAGTGTTCTTTACCACTTCGAAAAGGCTAATATGGTAGCAGATGCTCTTAGCCAATTATTTATGGGTAGTGTTGCTCATATTGAAGAACCAAAGAAAGAGTTTGTTTGAGATGTTCATAGATTTTCTTGATTAGGTGTACAACTAATTGACTCCACCAAGGGTAATTATATGGTTCACAATGGTTCTAAAATGTCTTCTGTGGCGGATGTGAAAGTGAAGCAAGGTCTTGATCCAATTTTGGTAGAATTGAAAGAGGCAATGCTTAAGAAATCCGTTGAGGCTTT
Source organism: Solanum bulbocastanum (assembly GCA_037074985.1). Taxonomy (NCBI): domain Eukaryota; kingdom Viridiplantae; phylum Streptophyta; class Magnoliopsida; order Solanales; family Solanaceae; genus Solanum; species Solanum bulbocastanum. The sequence goes on along the minus strand of CM073602.1, from coordinate 14,596,842 downwards.
CTCCCAAGGGGGAGATGGTGTAGTTAGATACCAATGTCGGTTATGTGTTCCAAATGTGGATGACTGGAGGGAACAAATATTGGCCGAATCCCATAGTTTGTGGTATTCCATTCACCCGATAGTAACCAAAATGTACTGTGATTTACGGGATATCTATTAGTTGAATGGGATGAAGAATGATATTGCGGGAATTGTGGCTAAGTGTCCAAATTGCCAACAAGTGAAAGTTGAGCATCAGAAATTTGAAGGTTTGTCCCAAGACATTATCTACTTCAAAGTGGGAAGACTTGAATATGGAAATTATAGTTGGTTTGTATCACACTCGGCGACAACATGATTTGATTTGGGTGATAGTAGATAGGATGACAAAATTGGCTCATTTCCTTTCAGTCAAGGTTTCCTATTCGGCGGAGGACTATACAAAGTTGTACTTAAGAGAAATGGTAAAGTTGCATGGAGAGCCTTCATCCATTATTTTTGATCATGGTACCTAATTTACTTCTCAGTTTTGGAAATCATTCCAAAAGGGTCTTAGCACGAAAGTTAAGCTTAGCACGACTTTTCATCCCCAAACAATAGGCAAGTGGAGCGTACTATCCAAACTTTTCGAGGATATGTAAAGAGCTTGTGTGATTGATTTTAAGGGTAATTAGGATTACCATTTTCCATTGATTGAGATTCCTTATAATAACATGTATCACTCAAGTATCGATATGGCTCCATTTGAGGTCTTATATGGTAGGAGGTGTTGATCTCCTATAGTATTGTTTGAGGTGGGTGAAGTTGCCCTAATTTTTCCCAAATTGGTACAAGAGGCCATGGAGAAAGTTCGGCTTATAAGGGAAAAGATGAAAATGGCTCAAAGTTGGCAAAAGTCATATGCCGATATGAGAAGAAAAGATCTATAGTTTGATGTTAATGATTGGGTTTACTTGAAAATCTTACCCATAAAGGGTGTAATGTGGTTTGGTAAGAAAGGGAAGCTTAGTCCCTAATATGTAGGCCTATATCAGATTTTGAGACATATTGGCAAGGTTGCTTATGAGTCAGTATTGCGGAATGAGCTGGCGTCACTGCATCCCGTTTTCCATGTCTTTATGATTAAGAAGTGTGTTGGAGATCCAACATCCTTAGTTCCCTTAGAAGGGTTGGGAGTTGATGAAAGTATTTCTTATGAGGAAGTTCTAGTTGAGATTCTAAACCGACATGTCAAGAAGTTGAATAATAAAGAAATAGCTTCCGTGAAAGTTTTGTGGAGGAATCAGTTCATTCAGGGTGTTACCTGGGAGGCCGAGGCTGATATGATGCCTCAATATCCTCATCTTTTTCCATCTACTCCTATTCTAGCTAGAGGTAATGAGCTCCTCTTGGTTTCTCTTTATTTTGGGACTCATGTGTCTTTATGTGTTTCCATGATTTCCTTATGTGATGCATTTTCATGAAAACTTCTACTTTGGAAGAAAACGAGTTTATATGATTTATTTTCCTCATGTTGTTATGCATTCATTATGAGTTGCCTATGGACTTTATGAGATGAATTGATGAACATGCTTTAGCTATTCTTTTTGAGAGCGAATTGCATATGAGCCGTATGAGATTGTGCTAAGCATGCTTTTAGCTTGACAAGGTAGTTCCTCCTTCAAAATGAGTAATGTTTAAAATTCAGGCATATAGGGTTTCTAGATGTAGTTCCTACTTCCTTGTGATGCATTTGAGTATGTATAGCTTGGAGTTGTTATTTACTCCTTGTATATATGCATTTCATGCATGATGGGCTGTAGATTTAGTTTCACCCCTCTTATGATGTTTTGAGTGTGTCATAGCTTAGAGTCGATAGTTCCTCCTTGGTTGTATGCATTGTATTGTAGGTTGGGTTGTTAGTTCCTCTCCAATTCTTTTAAGCACCAGTTTCCATCCCATTCAAAGACGAATGGTCCTAAGGGGGAGATATTGTAACACCCCAGATTCGAAAGAGGTAATCCTAGCAAAATTTCAAGATTTACAGGCACCATCCATGAGGGCCAACCACCATACGTGGGTTGAACCACAGACCATAGGTTGGCCCGTGGAAGGGCTACCAAAAATCTCCCTAGGCCAAGAAGCATGAATGGGACAACAAACTATCGATGGGTCCATGCCTCCTGGTCCAAGGGTCGTAGGTCCAGGAAAAGTTCTTTGACCACCACAACAGGTTTGCAGGATGGATAGTTGGTCAGTCAATGGTCTATCAGTAGTGGGTCATGGGTTAAGGTTTGGCAGTTTGGTCTTTTTCTAATTAATTAATTCCTATACTACGTTGTTTTACCCTTCCCTAAGACCCCTATATAAGTATTTTCAACCCCCAAATTAACTCATTTACTTCATTCTTCCAAATTCACAAAATAAAACCAAATCTCCCCTCAAAATATATTTCTCTCTCTAGAAACTTGAAGAAGAAGAAGAAGATTTAACCTAGGGTTTCAAGTTAAGGTCTCAATTCCTCCATTGAAGGCTAGCTTCTGAATTCAAGCCATGATATTTTTCATCGATGTATTCCTTCCATTCATGGAGTTCCCAAATTTCTCAATTTCAAAGATAAGAATTCCCCAATTGAGTTACGGTTTTCTTTGAATATCAAGGGTTCTAGGAATTATTGATTTAAATGATTGGATTATGATCTCTTATGCATGAATTGATAAAATATGATGATTTACCCATGAACCCATGTAATCTCCATGTTTTCAAGATATGAGTCATATGATGTGGGATTTTGATATTCAAGGAAGAGTTTTATGAAATTAAGAATGTATTGCTAGCTCTACATGTATTTATCATGAAATCCATATCTAACCAAGGTTTTCTAAGTATTGATGACTGAAAGTGGATTTTGAACTTCAAGAGGTAAATTATGGACTTATGCATTTTCTTATGAAATCTATTAAAATGTTTTAAGGGTGCTTTAAGAGTAAAGTACTAGTGATGATGTTGTGTTGTGAAAGGATATTCTCATAAACACATACTAGCACGATGTGAAAGGTTTTCTCACATACAAAAGGATTCTAAGGTTGAAAGGATTTCTCACCTAATTGAATCAAATAATAAGAGATATCCTGATGAACTAGCTTGGATTGGTTTTCCAAGGGTACCTTTCCATGAATAATGAATTCAAGTAAGAAACTACTATTCCATGAGATGTATGCTTATCACCAAGAGGATACTGATGATGAGATAGAAGTTCTCCCATTAGTAGAGGCTGATTTTCTAAAAGCAATCTCATGAGATAAAAGCTGCCCCGTTAGTAGAGGTTGGGTTTCTAGTAGAAATCTCCTTATCCCTTAACTATGTGCCCCCCTAGGTTGATTATCTAGTTGATCCACTTAAGCTATAAGCTCATGGTTCTACCTTGGCAAGTAAAACAACCCTTTTCGGTGTGGGAGACACCGAGGGATCATGTTATAGTTCACATGGTCTCTATATCGGCTAAGACTAATTCCGCACATTAATAATGAACCAATATTTTTTCAAGTAGTCTTTTATATGAGTTCAAATGTTTTAAAGATGAAGTTAGCCTGCACTCACCATGATTTTATGACTTATGTTTTCTATCTCTCTTATATCATGTTTTAGCTTGGTCAATTGGATGTAATGAAATAAAATGTCCAATTTTAGCATGATTTAAATGTTTTATGCATGGCTATCATACTTGGTACATTGTTTTGTAATAACACATACACTTGCCTAAATTTGCCCAAATGTAGGGTCCGACAATCAAGGTAATCAATTTTGTGGCTATAGGTTGACTTGAGATATTTCCAAGATTTGGTGAGTCCTCGTGCTTCGAGGACATACTTTCATTGTTTTAGTTCCTTTTCATGTATTTCTCTTTTTGGAATGATGTATGGGCTGGGCCCAATTTCATTCTATTGAATTAGATGGCTATGATGAGACAAGGGTATTTAGACTTTGCTTTGCTTTTATAAAATGTTTTGGACATGGACTATTGTTTTACTCTTGTTGTTATATTTCTTATGTTATGAGAGCTAAGTGTCTCGTATGGAGTCCTTCGAGGTTCTATATGCCATGTTACATCAATGGGGTACCCTGTGCCGTGACAACCAAGGAGGCTCACCAAACAACTTTGGAACTCGACTGGATCAACGAAGAGCTGGTTGATAATTCTAGTTACTTGTATCTGCATCATGAAAGATGCAGGACAAATGGTGTTAGTACAAGGAATATATGAGCATGTAAGGGGAACATTGAACATAACTAGCAAGCTTGAACTAATAAAAAAGAAACATACTTACTTTGACTCTACTTAACTCAACCTCAACTCTTAGATATTCAACTCAATGAAAAATAAAACGACGATAAAAGTGCAATTTATATAAAGAATTTAAAATAGTAAAAAACAACTCAATGTATTTTAAAATACCATCATAACTTAGTTTTTATGTAAAGATACAAAATAACTTTGTTTGGAATATTCACTAACCGACAACCATCACTATGAGCTATGTGATGACACAATGTCTTGCCCACGCTGCCAAAACTGTCATATACCTTGCTGGGGTATAGAACTCCTCAACTAAGTGGATCCACTAAGCTATGCTTCAAAAACAATAAGGAATCATCTAAAAAGCATGATTGTTTCTACCCATGTTGGCTACATGGTTTATGAGAACTTTGAGTTATCTGAACTCGTCCCCATATCGGTGCTCAATACTACTCCCAAAATAACTTAGCTCATATGTTTAAGAAAAAGTTTCGTCATACTCAACTTTGAGATTATTACTCAAAATATTTTCTCATAAAAGAGATAATACTCAAAACTCCTCATGAACTCTTTTAGAAATCAATGTTTCCCCTCATTTTAAATGCAAAAACATTTACTCTTGGTAATACTTAGCTTCCATATATTCAATTTGAAAAATGAAACTCACCTCTCCTCATCCTCAAACTCAAGTAATCAAGTCTTAAAAATTAGTTAAAGATTGTAAAAGACTTCTCAAAATGACTTGAAAGAATTCTCAAGACTTTACTCTTAAATATACCTTGAATTTGAATTATGAATTCAAGGGATATTATTCATGTTATGAATGATCTCTCGATGTTTAGATGTAGTTTAGAGTAGTCAGAATCAGTAGGGAATAAAGGTACAATTTAAATGAATTTAGACAGAGCAAATTGTCACTCCCCGAGTCCACACCCTAGGCAGGTCCAAAACTTAAGAACCATTGCTGGCCCCAACCGAACCCTTGGTCTAGCTTACTTACTCAGTGATAGACTTTACTCAATATAATTACTTTTAAAACAAGTAAACTGAATTGCTCAAAATATAACTTAGAATGTATTATAATAACATTCACTGCCAAAGTAGCTAATCAAGACTCAACTTAACTGAAAAGGAAAAGTAAAGACTCACGAACTAACATCACTAACTCTATCTATGAAGACCCTAAACAACTGAGATGGGCGTCGGGACAAGACCCATGACATCCTAATGATCTAAAGTACTGAAAGAAATAATAAGGATCCTTCGGAAAGCTAAGAGGCTCACCAACTGACTCTGAGTGCTCAACTGGATCAACGAGGCGCTGGATACTGATCATGATTACCTGCATATGCATCAAAATAAGATACAGGCCAACTGGCATCAGTACATTGAATGTACGAGTATGCGAGTTTGAATGCTAAACATAACTTAAGCTTGAAAAGAATCCAAAAGAAACTCTTGCCTTGGCTTTACTCAACTCCTAAATAACTTAAATCAATATAAAGCAATAAAATACATGCTTATATAGAAAACTAGTAAAATTATGGAAAACAACTTAGTTTGTTAAAGAAAATGCAATAACAAAATCAAATTTACTCATCTAATAAAGTAATATAGTTTCTGTGGGAGTTTCTTTAATTGACAACACCACTCTGAACCTAAGTGGTTATACAGCATCTTGCCCACGCTGCCAAAACCATCCTGTCCTTTGCTGTCATATAGAACACTTAACTAAGTGGCTCCACTAGTCTATGCTAAAAAATACTTAAGGACTAAATTAAAAAGAATGATCCTTTACTACCCATGATGGCTACATGGTTTATGGAGACATGAGTTATCTGAACTCAGAATCGTCCCCATATCGATGCTCAATACTACTCCCAAAATATACTTAGCTCATATGTATGTAAAAACAAAACTCTTTCTTTGGTTTGAGATAATTACTCAAAAACATAGCTTAAAAGCTCTCTTGGAAATCTCAGTTTACTTTATTTCTCATAGGTGAAAACAATTTTAACTCTTGAGAATACTTAGTTCCTGTATAATCTTTAAAGAATGACTTTACTCTTACTCTTTACTGAAAACTAGCTCAAAGGCTCTTTTGGAAATCTCAGTTTCCTTTGTTGTTTAAATGTGAAAACATTTACTCTTTAGGAATACATAGTCCTGATATACTCTTTTTGAAGCAATGACTTCAATCTTTACTATTTAATCAACTTAAAACATAAGTCTTAAAACAAAATTAAAACATTCGTAAAAAATTGTTGGAAGACTCTATGAACTTCTCTTGACTTGACTCTTAACTTCTCTTGACTTGACTCTGAATTTCTCTTGACTTACTCTTAACCTTCCTTGAATTGAATTATGGATTCAAGGATTGTGATTTGTGATAGGAAAGATCTCATGATGTTTAGGAGTGTTTTTAAATAGATAAACATGAGAAAAAAAATCAAGAAATCATTGTCTGGAAGCAAGTCTGCAACACGGAGATGCACTTAAATATTTGATCGCGAAATTTATTTTTGAAACAAAGGAGTCTGCGACCTCTCCACGACACAGAGAGAAAATTTTCACACAGAAGGAACAGGTTCGTGTCTAGTACCTGTTCCTTGTCCAATTTTTTCCTTCCTCGTTTCTAACCCCAATTCACCTAATTTCGATTCTTTTTCTCAATCCCTATTTAGATTCAAATACCCAGTATATGTACACAAGATTATAACACAAACAACTCAAGGAAAAAACATTTTAACCTCAAGGAACTCCTCAATCTCAACCTAACTCAAGAACGAAGGCCAATTTCAAGAATACCATTCAAGATTCATCAACTTCCAACTTTCTAGAACAAACATCGCTGAAATAAGCATGATTGGCACGTGGGTGAACGAACCCAACGCTATGAAAGACTCACATACCTCTTTAGGGATCAACCCTTGCCAAAATCCACAAGCTAAACCTTCAAGAACGACGAAATTTGCTCTTTCTCCTCTTGCGTTCTTTCTCCAAAAACCCTAGAGTGAATTTCCAATTGTCTAAACTGAACCAATTCAGTTTAGACCCTAATTTAATTACTAAAAGCAAATAAACTTAATTTGGTATTATAGAGACCATAATACCTTTCAATAATCCAGATTAGACTTTCCTTATTCAAACAGCCCAACTTCCAATGGGCATAACTCACTCATACGAACTAGAAATCACACAAACTTGGCAGCATTGGAAAGATTATTCCAAGATCTTTCTTATGATATCTTGAAACTCACCTAAATCATCCTAATATAGGATTTATAGTCATTTGAAGTTGACTAAAAACTCAAAATTAACTTGACCAATTTTTTTCCAGATTTTTATTATTTCCAAACAAATCAATCTTTCTAATTCTAGCTCTTTCTAGTTCTTTCAATTGCGAGATGTTACACAAACTAAGGAAAAAGGGTGGAGGCAGGCGACCCTTGCGCACTACTAGCATGAGGCTCCAACCCCTGAACTTACTAGATTGGTTTATGGCGCATTGCTAGGGCACGACGCCCCAGCCCTCCCCCAGGACATTCCAACAAATTTTTTTCTCAGTTTCTAATCCTAATTCGTCTAGAATCAATTGTTTTCCTCAAATTATTCGTAGATTCAATTACCCAATACAAGTACACAAGAATCTACTAAAAAACAACTCTTAAACCCATAGATTTATCTCAAGAACTCATCAAACCCATCATAATTCAAGAACGAAAGCAACACTTCAAGACACTTATCAAGAACTTAAATTTCTCAATATTTATGGATAGATTTGCAAAATAAACTCATGATTGGCATATGGGTGAACAAACCTAACACTATGAAAACTTGGGGCTCTCAATTGGGGCAAGGGTGCTGACACTTGGGAGGGAATAGGGAAAAAAGTGTTGCTTTTCAACTTTTTGAGAAAAGAAAAAATTATTATTGAATGTGTGTGTGTGTGTGTGTGTGTGTATATATATATATATATATATTTATCTATATCTATACTACCTTAAAAGCATGAACTCCTAAATTGAATGTTAAATTACTATAATACCCCCAATTAAAAAAATTTAAATTATTGTATTTATTAATTTAATTATTTATATTATATTAAAAGTAGATACCCTTTCATATTAAAGAGTTGTAACTTTTCCAAAGGGTTGTTACTTTTTTGATGGGTTTTGACATTTTTAATGAGTTGTGAATTTTCTGAAGGGTTGTGACTTTACCAAAGGGTTGTGCCGTTTCCAATGAGTAGCGACTTTTGCAAAAGATTGTGTCTTTTTTGATGAGCAGTGACTTTTTCGAAAGGTTGTAACTTTTCTAATAAGGCACAATTAACACCTGTTCTTACTACTATTTGTTAGCTATAAATAGAGGAGCTTCCTCTCACTTTTAAACTATGATATTTTTAAAAAAATTTCTACTCTTCTTCATCTTAAATAAAAATAATCTCAGGGTTATTTGCTACAGTTGATTAAGTTAAAAGTTCAACAAAATTCAAGGTACCACATAAGAAAGAGGTTGTGAACAAATTGTAGCAAATCATCATAAATTCGTACTCGTATTTTTTCTTACGATTTTCATGAGTTAATAGTGACAAAAAGTTGTAGGAAAGATAATAATAATAAACAAATATGAAAATAGTCACATGATTTGGATAAGATATTTCTTCTTTGTTTTTTCTAATTATTTTTTAACCCTTCAATGAAGGAGTTTCTTTCTAATTTTGCAAAAACAACGGGCATTAATGTAGTCTATTGAATCACTAGTTTTGATGTTAATTCCTCTATTACAAAATTAGATTTTTACTTTTACTTATAATATGATAATTTAGTCATGATAATAGTTTTTTTAATAGATAAGTAAGTAAAAATGAATGGAGAAAGTAAAGTGGTGGTGGCAAGAGATTTTAATCAAATGGAACACTATAATGAATATAGCATGATCATATATTTTCATCTTCCTTCTTCATTGGCTATGTATCATTCCATTTTTTTAATATTTGTATTGATTATGATATTTTTTAAGTATGAATTCCCTGTTATTTTGTGTTCATTTTAATTTGAGAAAATGGTATGTCACAAGATATACTCCTTGCTAGCTATATAAAATAGATAAGAAAACAGTGATTGATCATAAAATAATCTTAAAACAAATCAAAGATTCTATAAAAAATACTTTAAATTTTATTAATCTATTAACTTTTATTGTTTAAAAAGTTTAATATTTTATATCACGATACAACTTCTATAAGATACTAGATACTTTCATTAGACAACAAGTAAAACATAGATTGTGTATAAAGATAAAATATTAGAATATTTATGGTAATCCTTATTAGTGTCATGCACATACTAAATTTCAAGTATGCATATTTAAGTAAAAAATTATACTTAAATGGTATTCATAGTTTATGTTCATAACTTCAAGAGGAAAGACTATTGGTGACATTTTTTGTATTAATATTTTTTTTTTAATTTTGTTCGTTAGATTTGCTTACAAAATTTAGTAAAGTAAAAAATAATACTACAAAATAAATGTTACTTTCTCCCCATATTTAAACTTTGAATTTATTTTGAAATGTTTCAATGATATCTGGTCATTTTGATCTCAAAATACAAGTAACTCTATGACAATTTGTATTAATCATTTAAAAGCACTTATCCTATGTTCTTTAAACTATAAGTATTTACTAGAAAATTTTAGTTTAGTAATATTAATTCTATTTTACAACATGTTATACTATATCTACATACACACGTGTAACGCACGTGGCATGAAACTAGTATATATATATATATATATCTAGTAATAAAAAAATTATAAGATGTTTGGACTTAGAGTTGATAAAACTTGGAAAAAGACATAATGGAGTTAATATTAAAAAATAGTTTTTGAAAATTGAAAATGTGTTTGAATACACAAGTTCGGGTCGGGTCGGTCCACATGGAAGATCCACGACCCAAATCTCCCACTTCGCATATGGTGGACAAGACCCAATCAAACACAACATCAACTAGACAAATGGTTCAAGCGACCTGTGAGCATTAAGGGCTTACCCTTAAGGTTTTACAATCCCCATATAGGAATCCAATAGCATGTGGAAGGAATTCACTACTTATATGAGAATACTATTACTCACAATACCACATACTTCATTCACTACTTCAGTAGTTACCTATTCATCCCTCATCCTCTTATAGAGGTTACTTGAGTTCATGTTTAACTTTATATGCACACAATTACACTCAACACCTATATGGTTAGTGCAATAACAGACTTGTGTATATAAGTTTATTATTCAATTAATTGTCTTTCCTTTCTACTCGAATCTATCTATTCCTATTCAACTACTTTCTTAGACATGAATTGCATTACGAATCGTTCATGGATATTAGTAACATGCTAAAGTAGGAGCATCAATTGAAACGTTAAAAATAACAAAACATCAAAGGGTATTTCATTGAAAATTCATGTTAACTTTTCGGGGTCTCACTCAATGACGAAGCAGGGAACATTCTTTCATTGACCCAGTGATCACTTGACACATGTTGTATGAAACGTGCTATGATATTTTCACCTTATACTGGCGTAGGTGTCTCATTCTTCCGATTATCTAACATCGTACAGACTTTGGTCTAAACACCTCCTTTAACCCTAGTTTCTCTCTTCTGTGATCCTAGAAACTTTTGTCTGACTCATAAAAAAAGTCATAATATGGTTGTGAAACTCATCTCTTCACGTTCCCCGATGTAAGAGGTGATTGCTCATGTGAGAGAGCCAATCTCGTGACTTGTTCGACGCTTTTTATTTCTTACAAATTATCACATACATATTTTATTAGAATATAAAACAAATATTATATATAGAAGAGAATATTATAACAATCAAGTTATTTTACTATACTAAAATATCATCATATTCTATGCAAACCTAGAGCCTTAACATGTTTTTCGAACAAGTCTCTAGAGATGGCCGTCATAAAAGGATCAGTAATCATTTGGTGTAGGAATGTATTACAAAGCTATTTCTCCACTTGACACTACATCTCTTACCAAGTTATACTTGATGTCATTGTGTTTTGTCTTGCTATGATATTTAGGGTCCTTCGTATATGTGATAGCCGCTTGACTATCACAATATAGAATCAAGGGACCCTTAGAATTCTTTACAATACTCAAATGTTCAAAGAATCTCTTTAACCAAACAACTTCTTGTAGTGCAGACGCATAAGCCACAAATTCAAATTCCATGGTTGAAAGAGTTGTGCAAGTTTTCTTCTTACTTTTCCATGAAATAGCACCACCATTTAGTAAGAAAGCATAATGGGATGTTTATTTTCTATCATTTTGGTCATCAGCCTAATCAACATCTGTATAACCTCTTATGAATAAATCAGATCCACTATAACAAAGTGTAGGATCTGTAGTTCCCTTCAAGTATCGGAATATTCTCTTTACTGCTTTCCAATGATCTCTTTCATGATTGGACTGATACCTGCTAACTAGACTCACATCATAACAAATGTCGAGGCAAATACACACCATAGCATACATCAAACTCCTGAAAGCACTAGAATAAGGAACTCGAGACATGTCTTCCTTTTCTTTTTCAATCTTTGTACACATTTTAAGGCTTTAAATTTCACCCCTTGCTACAGGAATATCCATGGATTTGTAACTATTCATTCGACAACGTTCCAATTTTTTCTTTATATACGTTTCTTGAGATAAACTCAAAAATTTCTTGGAATGATATCTTTGGATCTTAACACCTAATATATAGTCTACTTCACCCATATCTTTCAGATCAAATGATTTTGAAAGCCATGACTTGATAGTTTTACATACTCTAAATTATTTCTAGCTAATAAAATATCATCTACGTAAAGGGAAAGAACTACAAAATTTTCATTGGACTTTTTCACATATATACAATGGTCTTCATCGATCATGGTTAAATCAAATAACATCACCTTCTTATCAAATGTCATGTGCCACTACCTTGAAGATTGCTTTAGGCCATAAATTGGTCTTTTCAATTTACAAACTTTCTTTTGTTGACCTTTAACAATGAAACCTATTGGTTGTTCCATGTAGATTTTCTCATTTAATTCTTCATTGAGAAAAGCGGTCTTCACATCCCTTTTGTGTAATTCTAGATCTAATCATTCAACAGTAGCTAAAATTAATCATATGGAGGTAAACTTCACAACTGGTGAAAAAGTTTCCTTATAGTCTATTCCAACTTCTTAGGTAAAACCTTTTGCCACCAATCATGCTTTGTGTCTTTCAATCAACCTATCCGATATGCGTTTAACTTTGAGAATCCATTTATTCCCAATAAATGTATAACCCTTAGGAAGGTCAACTAGATCCCAGAATTTATTTGTTTTTATGGACTCTAATTCTTCTTTCATCGCTTTTAACCATCATCTCTTTTAGGCCTTGATAAGGCCTCACTCACATCATTAGGTTCATCCAATTTTGTTGGAGATACCAAGAAAACATAATCCTCAATCTTATAAGATCGTTTAGGTACACTTTTTCTTATACTCTTACGTATTTAAAGTTCAGATTCCCCTATACGATTTTTGGGATTCATAACTCCCACTTGGACCAGGAATCATTTCTTGATCCATTGAATTATCAAGTATGTCTAACAATATTACTTGATCTTCTAAATTCAACATTTCGTAGAGAGGCTCAACTTCATCTATTTTATCCTTTTTGGAAAAATCATTTTCCAAAAATCTGACATCTTGTGATACAATTTTAGTAATACTTCCGTCCTCTAGTTCATCAATGAACACATACCCTTTGGAGCGTTTAGAGCACCTTGTAAAAATACATTTCTTTCCTTTTGGACTTAGTTTACTAAACTCACCAAAGCAATCTTTAATATATGTTCCACAACCCCACGGTCGTAGATCATTCAGGTTTGTTTTATGACTAGTCCAAAGATCATAAGGAGTGGAAGAAATTGCAGAAAGAACTTTGTTCAATATGTAAGCCATAATCAATAATGCATCTCCCTAGAAAGAAATAGATAAATTTACATGTGCCAGCATTGATCTTGTCATGTCTAATAATGTTCTATTACTTCATTCAACTAAACAATGTTTTTGAGGTATATAAGTGTAACGACCCGATCCTATACCCTGGAAGTTACATGGCTACTTGACCCCGTAGGGGTCTCGTACAAGCCTCTTAGCATTCATAACATTCAATTCATAGAAATGGTGCGGAATTTAAAACTTTCTTTAAGTCCAAACAATCAAAACTTCATTTAAAAATACTTGAAACACAGCGGAAGTCTAAAGTCTCACATAGCCATCTAATCAATGTCTTGAAAACTAAAATAGGGTCATGACCCTTTACAATCGAAAAGACTAGAATTGTCTATTACATGAAAAAAAGAAACATTAAAAGTACTCGTCCTCGATCTATGAGGACATACCACTTTGCCTTGGAGGAAACTCAATCCAAGACCTTGAACTAGAAAGATAGCAACTCACTTGCCGGAACTTACACTTGTAGTAAAATAAGAAAAATATGGTTAGCATACAAAAATGTACTAAGTATGATGACCATGCAAAAACATGCTTTAAAAGGGACATTTTTGGTTGGAAGCCATGCATTATGCAACTTTTTAAAAATATCATGTACAATAGCATATGAGACATCAAGTACAAGTATAATCATCATACAAGTCATAACATCACATTTGAACATAATCAACATGTAAACCATTACCTTCACATTAGTCCTTCACCTCAAGAAACCCTCGTGCAATGTATGGATAGCGTCCCATACCTCCATCTACACTAAAGTAACACATTAATGTCACCAAAAGTGAACTTACCGCTCATCCTTTCTATCTTTATACAATACTTATACATAAAGAACATATTTATTTCATGAGTCATGACAAGGGAAAATAGCTCATAATACAACACAAGTATAGATGCATTATCCTATTAGACACTTAAGTCAACATTCTTCATTATCATTCATTAAGATGACTTTCACGCATTAGTCATTAAGACATTAGAGAACTCATTATAGCCCTATCAAAGATACTCCTGCAATGCATGGATGGCATCCCATACTACCATCCACACTTCATAGAACTTCTCAAGAAACCATAATGCACATCTCACATGATGAGTATAGTCATTAACCAACATAGAACATGAGAGCAAATGATGGAATCTGCTGTCGTATGGCTCCACACCATAAAAAGCTGGTCTACTTGCCTAAGGTAAGATCGATAATATTTTAGCATATGTCAAAACCACTCACTAATATCCTATGTGGGCACATAGTTATGGGATAGGAAGATGTTCATTCGAACCCTAGCCTAACATTGGGAGAGTTTCCATCTTACCATATCCACTCGGTGCTTAGCCTCCATTCCCATAGAGTAGTTCATTTACATTTCATTAATGTGCTTGAGAGGAATGCCATTGGCCTATTGACCCAAGACACATTATTACACATGAAAGGAATTCCATTGGCCTATCAATTCATGGTACATTACATGGATAGCTCATTGACTTGCCAAAAAGGATACCTTCAACATAAGGTCTACCAATACAAGGTTCATCATTTCACACATGAAAGGGTCACCTACACTAGGTCTATCGATTGAAGGTTCATCATGAACATTCATGGAAGGGTGCCATAAGCCTAACGATCCCAAAGCGCATCAACATCATTTATGGAAGGGTGACATAAACCTACCGATCCAAGATACACTCATTATACAAGAAGAGGATGCATAAGCCTACCAATTCAAGACATGATATTACATTCAAGGTCAGATTCATCAATAAAAGAGAAGGATGCCTTAAGCCTACCAATTCAAGATACATCAATCCACATTGCTTTCATTTATACAAGAAACGGATGCATAAAGCCTACCAATTCAAGACATAACTTCACATTATAGAAACCCTTCACATTCCATCATCACATTCATGAGTGTCAAATTGAGAAATAGCCTTTCAATAATAACACAAATACATTCAATACATGATCACCTTAAGTTCATTAGATTCACATTCATATACAAGATATCAAGATACTACCTAATTCCTCATGATGTGCCTTTCAAGGCCATGAATCTCAAATCACCAACACAACAAAAATTCACTATAATTAAGGCATGGATAATGATACAATTCAATCACCCAAAGCAATTTAGACAATTTCTATTCACTTGTTAGCATAATCAACAAACCTACTTTATAAAGGCACAATTTAGGAATTGAGAGAATTCATGGGTTCATAGAGTATTTTTCATCAAAAATCATCAATTAAACAATAACACAATCATAATATACCATTAATAACCACTTGAAAATGTTTGATGAAGAAACCCATGAGATTGAGTAAAACCCTAGGTTTTTCATGAACTTGAAATCTTTGAAAACTTCTTTGAAATTGACTCTAGGGGTGAAAGCTACCCCTAGATGAAGGATCACCATACCTTGATTGTGATTACCTAAGAAATATGAAGGAGAAACTACTTGAATTCAAACCCTAGCTCCCACCTCTTCTTCTTCTTCTTTGGGAACTTCTAGAGAGAGAATTTTTGAAACGAGGAACTCTTTGATTTGATTTGGGAAAATAAGGAGTAAATGACTTGTTTTAGGACTTAAAACTATATATACTAGTGATATAAAACTATTAAAATCAACCCCACACTTTAAGTAATTAAAACGAAATTACTCAAACACCCTCAACTAAGGGAGCACGACAGGGACCACGCCCAACTTAACGAGTCGTGAGGGGCACCATGGCTCATGGTGGTGCCCGTGGTCCCTTGAACAGAGTACCTTTCAACTTTCACAAGCCCTCAAGGGCCTAAGGGAGGACCACGAGACCTCCCATGATCCGTGGTCAAGACCACGAGTCTTGGTGATGGCCGTGGTCTTAAGGCAGTGGCTTGGCCAAGCTACCTTACCTCCCCTTAAGGCCAAGTGATCTTAACGACCACTTTGACGGACCGTCTATGGCACCATGGTATGTGGTGGTGCCTGTGGACATTGAGGTAGTAGCCTCCTCATCAAGACACAACCCTCATTAAGCTAAGCAATCCCACGAGCCTTCCCATGGCCCATGGTCATGACTACGAGATGTGAAGTGGCTCATGAAGGAGAGCCTTGGCTTCACACCATTCTTGGACTTACTGCCTAGCCAACCACGGGTGGCACCACAACTCGTGGTGGCCACCATGAGTCGTGAAGACCCTCGTGATCTAGGAAGGCAGTAACTAGGCCTAGTTTTAGGTAGCCTAGGTTCCCAAACCATGGCCTACACCCAAAACCCTTTGCCCTTGCCCTTAACTCTTGACGTTAAACCCCACGTTTAGGCTCTAGTTTAACCTATCATTTTTTGAGTCGTTACAATAAGGAGTAGATAATTGTATGATAATAACTTTTACAACACATAATTATTCAAATTTTTTTGACAAATAGTCACGTCCTCAGTTAGTTCTTAAAGATTTTATGCTTTTATCTAATTTATTTTAAACTTCATTCATATATCTTTTAAAGTACTCAAGTGCTTCAGCTTTCTAAGAAATCAAATAGACATAATTAAAGCGCATGAAATCATCAATAAATGTAATGAAATATGGAGCACCAAACCTTGCCTTCACATTCAATGGACCACAAATATCAGAATGAATTAATTGAAGCGAGAACTCGACCCTTTTAGCCTTCGCAAATAGTTTACGCATAATCTTTCCAGCAACACAATTTTCACATGTTGGCACATCAATTTTGATAAAAGAACCTAAATGTCCTTCTTTTGCCAACCTATTCATTTGATCTTTCCATATGCGGCCTAATCATGAATTTCATGTAATAGGATCAATATCATTGCTACTTGAATAACATTCCATTACACAACGGTCAACATAATAGTCATAAGTTGAAGGATTACAATCTAAAACGATAAAGCAGTCATAACGAAGTACAAAATCATATAAAACATTATCTAGAGTTATACTACACCCTTGCGAATTAAAAAAAAAAAAAAAAAACCATTGTCTAAAAGAAACAGACAGATATACCAATTTCATCGAATCTCTGGAGCATATAGGATGTCATGCAACATCTAGGAACGGCCACCATACAATTCTACTTTGCAAGTGCCTATCCCTTTGATTTCTAGCTACACATTATTTCCCACATAGATCCACCTTGATTTATATGAAACTCGATGAAACTCCACAAATGCTTCTCGATCTCGACTTACGTGGTCAGTGGATCCTAAGTCTACAATCCACACAAAATAAGATACAACTAATAAATAAGTCCTAGAAATATATGTTGCACTTAGAGACACATTTAGAAATTCTACGTTTTTCGACTCAGTACATTCATGATCCAAATGCCCCAACACTTGACAATTGTAGCACTTTATTTTTCTCTCGTCTTGAAAAATCGTTTTCCTTTCTTGGAATTTGGCTTCTTCTTTTTCTTAGAGGGTCCTTCTCCAGTCTCTTTGTCTTTCCCATTTATTTTCCAATTTTTCTTACGCTTGAAGCCTGAAGATTTTGTACCACTTGACTCTGCTACAAAGGCATAAGAATCAGCTTTAGTAGCACTACGGCCCTCATCTTCAAGTTCAACATGGCATGCAACATCACAAAAAATTTTGATGCTATCATTGTGGGTCGAATTAACCTTTAAATGTTCCTAATATTAGGAAGAGACCGAATCACTTCCTGAACTTGTTGCTCATCTGAAAGAACATGACCAATACTATTGATATGATATATCATATTTGACATCACCCTATGGTGTTGTATGATATTCTGATCATGACGTTTTTTGAAAATGTCAAATTTGATAGTCAACTATCGAAGGCGGGTTACAAACGTACCCCTATATGTTCCTCGTAGATGTGTCAACATGGCATGAGAAATTCCTCATATTCATGTATGAGGTCATCAACCACATAACTAATTATTATTCCATGTGTAATAGAATTAGCTTTTTTTTCAGGCTTTGTAAGCTTCAAGATCCCTTCTGTGTTATGCAAAATTACCCTCTTTTGGTTGATTCAAAACAAGATTTATAACTTTCAAAGCACTTTTCTCTTCTAATACATACCATATTTTACGACACCAGATGTTGTAATTGTCACAATTATGTTTTTCACCTTTGTTTAGGTCAACAATAATACTTTTTGATGTCATGTCTATTATTGAGATTTAATAAGGCAAGAATTTTTAATCAATTATGCATGCGACATACACATTCAAGCAAATCAATTCTCATAAAGATTTAATATTTAATATAAAATTGAAAAGACACATATGCATCCAATCATATTCTACAAACTATATATTTAAGCAAATTTCAAATCTAATTTCTTAATGTATATAATTAATATACTGAAGCTTTCATAACAAGGATTTTTAAGTCTAATAACATAAATTGAGAAAAAATAAACTACATAATTCATATCTTGAAAAACAAAAAAGGAATAACAAATTACAAGTAATTCAAAGACTAAAATCCTCCCACAAGTCTTCAAGACAACAAATATACACCCTAAAAGGCTAACTGGGCTAAATGTCATGATAAACATCGGTCAATCTACTACCCCAAGGTTCACAAAAACCGTCAGTTAAATAAGCTAAGGCTCTCCACTCTGAAATTTCCTTATAATCAGCTAGTTCAATCCATTTTATTTCAAAAAGGTAAATAAAATCATATGCTGAAATATTAGGAGACATCTTCAAAGACTGAAACTCTTTAAATTTTTTCTCTTTTTTCCTTTGAATGGCCCATTGATTCCTTGACAGATTTTGTGTCACCCTTGGAACATCAATTGGTATTATTTCACGCCCTCAAAAATATGTCTTACTATGACTTAGTCTTCTACCTTGTCCCTTTGCTCGACTTTGAGAGCCCCCACTTGGAGTAATTTGAGTATGTTCCCGTTTAGACATATCAGAAATGGGAACAAAACTGAAAGATGGTTAATACCATTTAATGCGACAACATATGTCACAATTTTCGCATATAAGACAAGAAACTGTTCAAGGAACATAATGACTAAGTGAATTTATCAAGACCAATTTTAATAAAAATAATTAAAATCATATTATAGTCAAAAATAATTGGTCACTATTCTTTATGTTAGGAACGTAAAACATCTATTTAAAACAAGGATTTGCTTATGTTGGAACAGTTACATTAATTGTTTCCTCCTTATTTTAAATTAATACTTATCCCTTTTACAAGCAACAAGTTCGGGTATGGTCGATCCACATGGGCGATCCACGACCCAAAACTTACATTCATTTGATTTGAAAAAAGAATTGAAGTTTCATGAGTTGTTTAAATTTTATTGTAAAACTTGTTTTGATCGATTTTCAAATTTGAAAATATTTTCTCAAAAAACTAACCAAAAGATTGGTCTAATGTATAACCAAATAATACTTTGAAACTTAGTTTGAAAGAAAAAAATGATTAAATCTTCGTCCAAAAAATGCCATAATATATTTTAAACTTGAGCATATTTTTCCACCAAAATTTCCAAAAGAGAAATGGGCAAAATATACTCCTTAACTTTGTGATATAGGACTAGTATATTTTTGTTTAAAATATCTCACGTATATCCTCATTGTCTAAAAAATATAGCATAATTGTTTTTTTTTCTTGTGAAACTTATTTACCTAATTAAAAATATATTTAGCTTATTTTTTAATTAAATCTTATCAGTTTTGCTAAGAATTATTTTTTAAAGTCGTATGACGATTGTTTTCTTGTGGCTTGTGTTTGATGGTCAAAAGAAATAGATAGAGTTATTCTTTTTAAAGTCACAAGGACAGTTAACTAAATAATTTTTTTTGGAAAAAAATTTTCCTTTTTTGTGTACACACTCCTATTTATCAAATTAATTTTATTTGACTTGTTTAAATCATAAATTTGCTCATGGTCTTAGAAAAAAATAAGTTTCTTTATTAAAATTTAAAGGCAATCAGGCTGCATTATTCAAAAACAAACAATGCTGGTCCAAACAAATAATCTGATCCCAAAAGAGACAACAAATCTAAAAAATTTGAAATGAAAAGAAATGAAGACAAGAGCATTTGGAAGTATTTCATTAGAGACATAAAAATCTCTCATGAATACCATCAACTATAACACCACCGAAGACTTCTTCAACTGTATAACCCCAAATCTATTGATCAAATTCATAGTTGTCTACATTTCCCTTAATCTAATTACAAATCTGTCGTTATCTGACTTATCCAAGTTCTTCATCTCTGACAGCTTGAGCTCATAGAGTTGATACTACTACCTAGACAAAGGGCACTGGTGGGTCTTTAAACTTCCCTCTTAAGCACCTCTGAGTAGTAAGAAAACTGTACAAATATCATTTTCATGCGTTTACCCTTCATAATTAGTAATGACCTTACAAGAAGCTACTATCATTGCAAAGTAGAAGAGATTCGACCAATCGAAGAGTTGTTGTGTAAATTTGAACCTAAATTTACAATATATGTTTCATAACAAAATGCATTTTGACTAAACTTGCATCTTAATAATGACTTATGTGGCATTATTGTATTTCTTTTATCTTGAATCCTCTATCTAAACATTTTCTGATTCTGAGTTTCAGACATTGATTTTTAGCTTTTGTTGGCATTTTCTGTAATGTTGAATATATAATAATTGTGAATCTACAGAATTAAAAGTATGATTAGTAAAAAAAAAAAAAATAGCAAGAATATTGATGATGGGTAGATTTACACTTAATTGAGGCCTATTTAGCTCAACAACTAGTGTTCAATGCCTAATTATGTCTTATTCTAATGATAATTTTGTTATTTATAGCTATGAAATGATTGAGGAAGGTCACCAAACTCCAACAGAAAGCTGACTCACCGAATGAGAAAGGCGAACATGTTAACCATCGCCGAAGGTGACAGAACAAGGAGAAAAATTGAACGCTTGAAAGGCAAACAAAGGTGGTATTCGGCGATACGCCCAATGTGAAAGGCAGACTTGAACGAGCTTGTCGACAGAGGTTCAAACACCTAAAACCTAGAGCAAGAGAAAGGTGAGCTGAAGGGTAGTGGGTGATCCACCCATTATGATTGGCATGCCAGACTAATGTCGCCCATTGGGTCACGCATTGAGTTTTGGGCTAAAATTTTGAAAAAAAATATATAAATAGCCCAAAGGAGGGAGGGAGAAAGTAGAGAGTTCAAAAATTTTTAATCCTAAATAGTAGGTATAGAGACAACTTTTACCTTGTGAAGAACAGTTTCTAGTTTTGGGGGTTTTTCAACTTTGTTCTTGAAATTGATAAATTGAAGTTGAATTCATAGTGAGTTAACTTGTAATTGCTTAATTTCATGTTACTCATGACTGCTTTAATCAAAGGTATAATTTCTTTACTCTTTGTGATGGGTGGTTAAAATCCCAAGATCTATGATTTCAATTATGGGGTTGGTTATTGATTTAATGTAGTGGGTATTGTGTTATGCATGATTTGATATGTTGTTGTTTATACATGGATTTTGGCTAATTAGCATTGGGTTAACTTATGCATTAAGGTTGCAAACTTAATCCATACTTCTAATCTCCAACTGATGCTTGAAAGAGATTGATTGGAGTGGGTAATTAGTCCAATACTTTCAATTTAGGTTTGATGTATGTAACTTGCTTGAAAATAAAGGTTATGGGTCGGTGATGAGTCCACAAATTGGACTCATTTAGGGTTTTATTTTAATAGAAATAGTGTCCTCAAATGCTTATTTAGTCTAAATATATGATGAAAACACTTAAGTTTCAGGTATTTGAAGTTTTAGTGGAAGCATGGATAAGGATCAAAAATTCAATGAAAGGAGCATTCGTTGTTTCATCGATCAGTTTTGCGAAGCAGAAGTATACCGCCCACTAATCCAGAACACACAAATGGTGAAGATAAAGCACAAACGGCGACAAACTAGAAGAAGGGTGAATTGCCGAGTCATTCGGCGTTTGCGACTAACCTCGCCAATTGATGCACCAGAACTCTTTTCTGAAGTCTATAAATACTAAACTCTTTACTTGTTTTTGTGTGAAACATTAGAGTAAAAAAAAATAATATAATTTTTACTTTAGCTTTCATATTTTCTTTCAAGTTTAGGAGAGGGTTTTGAAGACTTGAAGAAGTAAAGGGTTTCATCTCTTCAAATTTTGAAGTGGGTTTCTTGGATTCTTCACTCCTTGTCTAAATTAAGACTTAAATCTTCATACCCATTTGATTTCAATATCAGTGAAGGTATAAATTTCTATTTCTTGATGTGTGGCTAAAAACCCCATTCTTGGGGTGTGAGTTAGCAAATATGTGTTGATATTATTGTTAGGTCTTATTTGCTGATAGGTTAGATGAATTTTAATGGTGATTTCACCTAGTGGTTGTGGTTTAATTTAATGGGTTTGTAGTTGCAAATACAAAACCACCCATGTGTTTTCAGCTTGCTAGAGAGAGAGGTCACAAAACCAAAACCACTAGATTGATGGCCTAAGGAGTGGGTTGACATGAGGTTCAGCCAAAGAGGGTGAGCCCTAGTCCCATATCCTAACACTCAACTTGAGAGAATGAGTTGGGTAAGGTGTAGCTTGGCCTTCATACGGCAAATGGGTGTCCGAGAGGAACCCATTTGAAACGGGGTACGATGCCTGAGAGGGAACTTATTTTCATCTAAAGTTTAGCCTAGTCCTTATTATATTGAAAATTTCCTATTGAAAGCATGTACCCAACCATTTATATCAATATATATTGCGGTCACACCCCAAGAACTTCTCCCTATACTTGAAGTTTCTCTTTATTTTTGTTGTTTTAACTATACTTGTGACAAACCCCCAATAATATTTGACACTTTGGTGTCACCCACTTGAATTTACTTTGTTTTTTATTCAATAATTTCTCAAGCTACAGCTAACTAGAACAAAATTCTAGCCTAACTACTATTTTCACTACCACTCCCTTGTGACACGACCCCAACCCTTGGTTGGGTTACTATCTTATCGAAGATCGTAAACACTCGAACTGTAGGTTAGTGTCGTTGGTCATTATAAGCATCAGTCAGATCTATTTTCCCTATTGTTGTATCAAAAGAGAGAATAGTATAAGGTATTGGGTTTATTAATATAGCACATAGATGAGACTGAAAGGAGATTCTATGAAATGATGCTATGAGAATGGAAGAAGACTAGTGTTATTGAAGATGGCAAGGCCTATCCATGAATTTTCATCACTATGTAGCAACACAATCACCCCCTATGTGACATCGATTTTCAATCTCTGCGTCCCTAGATTACTTGTTATTTATGTGAATTAATGAACTCTTGGTTTAATAGCGACTTTTGATAACAAAATCCTTTTATTAAATTTGAAGGAATCCTCCACCCACTTGTTTTATTGTCGCAAATGAATGAATTTACATTCCAAATTTTCTGATAGAATTCCTTGCCTTGTATCATTCTCTGTGGTATTCGACCTTGACTCTTAGTTGGATATATTTATTGACGACAACTACTTACTCTTTTAATTGGTTTTGAAGAATAGTTTGAGTGTTATCACATATTTCCTTCTTGGAATGTACGTTCTACCACCACCACAACATTAGATCATATTAGATTTATTTTTTTCTACTTCTATCAAGATGCACCAAGGTACCTCCCAAATACCATCAAAATTTTATTCGAGTCAAAGAGTAAGTTTCCAAAATGCAGGTAATAACTTGTGATTAATGTTATTTTAGTTTCACTCTTCGAATTATAGCTTTTTTCCACTAAAGTTACTCTACCCTCCATCCTTCAAGATTCTATATACACAAAACTTACTTGTTCATTTCTAATACAAAAGGCTCCTGAACTAGAATCAGGATTTCTTTGTTGCAGCATATGAATTACACTTGAAATAACCCCAAGCAAGATAATTTCCATTATAAAACCTCGCAATTAATGAGTATGGTTCAAAGAACTTAATTTTCATTGGTCAGGTTGTGGGGATAAGCAATAGCCAAGTGTACCTTTGGCAATGAGTAGATATTTCTATTAACTTCCATAAATATTCCATCCTACCACCATGTAAATTCATATTAACTTTTTTCTATATCTGTCAAAGAATGAAGAATGGAATGGCCTCATATAGAGTTTTAAGCTTAGATGAGCACTCTATATTCCACCATTTGAAAATGGTATCTTTGAATTACAATAAATGACATATATCCCGTATAGCAATAGCAAAAGATGTTCTAAATTATTGAAACCATAAAACAAGAAAGGAAGATATATTCCCAGTATTCTAGAACACCATCTACACAACAAAGTTATCAATAATATAACCTTTTTATCTCAATAGTTCCCAAGCAGATATGGGATAAAATACTTAAGATAGATGAAATATATAATTACGATCTACCTACAACTTCATTATTAAATCCTTTTACTACTATAGCTGTTTTAAATTTTATCCATTTATCTTTTGGTAAACAGTTATATTTACATATATTAACTTTTGCTCCTGTATCTATCATTGGTGTATAATATCTATTATAGTATCCTTCTATTATTATTTTCATAAGTACGTGTATTTTCATAATATTATTCTTTTTATTATTAGTGTCTTATTATTATAAGTGATAGTTATGTGAGTTGATTCTATTTTATAGGGTTTTAATTCTTCTAACCATTTTATTCCAAATATTATATCTGCTTGTTGATCTTCTTTGATTTCTAATTTTATTTTCATAGGTATATCTGCTATTATTATTTCTTTTTCTATCTCTAATTGGGCTACTATTAGTGCTGGTAAATCTGAGCATTTTTGTTTTGTTGCTTTGTTTATTTCCATTTCTTCTTTATTTAATAATTTATCTATTATATAATTATCTTCTTGTTTAGTATCTATTAATATTAAATGTTCTTTTTCTTCTATTACTCTTATTATGTAATATTTATTCGGGATTATATCATATGCTAACTTTTTTATATATTCTCTTTGCAAATTATTTTTAATTTTTCTAGCTCTTCCTATTCTTTCTTCTATAATATCTAAATTTTCATTATTGTCTATTTCTTTATATGAGTAATTATTATTATCTATTATTTTAACAAACTGTTCAAAAGGGGTTTCTATCTCTATTCCTTTTATTTTACTTTTTGCAGTTATTTTATGTTTAGTAGTTAATACATATAAATTTTTACATCTGGCTGTACATATTTTACTTCCTGGGGTTAAGGTTATTCCATTAATTTTCCAATATAATACTAATGCTTTATCTATATTTTGGTCTGTTAATGCAACTGAATAATTCGTATTAAATGTAAACTTAAACTTTTGATAAATTAAATTTCCTCTTACTGCTGTTATTACGTTTTTTTCTATAGGTTCTAGTATTCTATCATCTGCTAAATATATTTCTATTGGGGTATCTATTCCTTCTTTCAAACAGGCTTTTATAAGTATTTCTATTCCTCCTAAATGTACATATTTAATTTGTTCTTTACTTTTTATTTTTTGTACTTCTTTATTTAATTCTCTTTTATTTATAATTGGTACTTCAGTTTTTCCTTGGGCATATTTACAATCTATAATGTGTTCTTTTTGACTAATTATATAAAATTCTTCTTTATTTCTTTTAAAAGGATTTTTCATTAATGGCATGTTAAATATTTTTTCTACACTTAAGTCAATTTCTTTTCCTTTTACTTTTTCAAAAATATTGTTATCAAAAATTATTTTTTGTTCAGAATAATCATCTGTTGTATATTCTTCTTGTATATTTTCCTCAGTCATTTATTTGTTCTATTTCATTATCTGTTTGGTATTCTTCTTCATTATCAGATATTTCATAAATACTATCTTCATTTTCTAATTCATAATCTATATATTCTAATTGTAAACAAACTTCTTCTTCTATGATTATTTCTGATATTTGTTTCTTATTCGGATTTTTTGGTATTTTACAGTCTTTTGCTAAATGTCCTAGTTTTCCACAATTGTAACATTTACATTCACTTATATTTTTCTTTTTTCTATATGGTCGTTTAGATTTTGTAAAGTATCTTTTTCTCGGATTCTTATATTTATGTTTTAGTTTTTTATATTTTTTAAACCTTCTCTTTTTATATTTTTTATAATATTGGTCAGTACAACCAAACTGTGGTGCTACTTTATCTTTACAACATGCTAAATTTTTTATTATTGTTTTTTCCATTTTTATTTCTTCTCTATATTTTTCACATATATTTGCATACCATTATTTAACAAATTTTATTCTACCTCCTAATGTATCTTGTAATCCTGCTTCTTCCCATGGTTTAATTATTTTTGAACTAAATGGTTCTGGTAATTTTGTAAAATATAAGTGTCTTATTCCTGGACTTTCTTGATTATTATATACTCCTTTATAATAATATTCTTTATATGCACATGTATATTCATCTAAATAATACATATTACATATTCCTAATTTATTCATTAAATTTCTATTTATAAATTTATCTTTTTGACGTTCTTCTTCCTCTGTTGTCATGCTACTAAATTCATTTCTTATAGCTGTTTCATATTTATGGAGTATATCCATTACTGATGTTGTTTGTTTAGCTTGTATATCTTTATTTGATCTTAATTTCTTTTTACTTTCTTCTTCTAGATTTAAGAGCCATAATTTTACTTCTCCTATGAATGTTCTTTCTATGTAACCTGGTACTTCTGTCATATTAATTTTATTGTCTATTATTTGTTTTGCTATGTAACCTATCCATAATTGTATAGTTTGATTTATATCTACTACACAATCTAAATCTAAATATTCAGGCTGTGTATTTATTTGTTTAGGATTCCATTTTTTTATATTTAATCTTTTATTCCATAGAGTTTCATTTCTATCTAAACTTGTATAATCTCGGGTGTATATTTGTGGTTTTTTCTGTTTTGGATATGTTCTTGGATTACTAGTACTAGGTTCTACTTTCATTTTTTCATCATAATTTATTTCTACTTTTGTATTTTCTATTAATTTTTTATTATTATCTATGTTAGTTATAATTTCTGTATATGTTTCACTTATTTCTGATTCACATATATTTGAAGTCTGATCTATTTCCATTATTTATTCAGGTGAGTTATTTTGTTTTTCTGTTTCCATA
This sequence comes from Solanum bulbocastanum, assembly GCA_037074985.1. Classification (NCBI taxonomy): domain Eukaryota; kingdom Viridiplantae; phylum Streptophyta; class Magnoliopsida; order Solanales; family Solanaceae; genus Solanum; species Solanum bulbocastanum. Next base: position 14,569,408 of record CM073602.1, on the reverse strand, counting down.
TTTTCTTTATTTTTTGTAAGTTTATCTTTATATTGTTGTATTTATGTTAATAATTTATCTTCTTCTTTTTGTTTACACTGTTTTTCATATAGTTCTTTTAATACTTGTAATTCTTTTTCTAATTCTTTTATCCTATCATTTTTTGTATCAGTTATTTGTTGTATTTTTTCTATTTCTTTTTGTCTATCTATTTCTTCATTTTCTTTTGCTATTTTTATCATAGCTGTCATACTATCTTCTAATTTTAATTCTTCTTTTTCTAACATTAAATATAATTGATTTCCTATTTTTTTATATTTTCTGCCTAAATTTGAGAATACTATCTTTATTTTTAATCCGTCATAATTTTCATATGTTTTTTTATTTATTGTGAATTCTTCTTTGTTCATTTCTATTTGTGACTTACTCTTTGTTTTAACTGAATGATAAACTTATATTCTAATGATGATATTTTTGTAATTAATGTGTCTAATTTATGGATTTCTTCTGTACTTTTATTTGTTTGTTTATTTAGTTTTTTATATTCTATATATAGGTATTTTAACTCATGTTTTATTTGTTTATAAATTTGAGTATTTTTATGTGGTCTTCTCATCTTAGTTTAATTTGGTTTTATTTATATTATTAGTTTAGTAATAAGCTTATTAATTTTGTGATTATTATCTTTAATTATCTTTAGTCTTTTAGCAATTAGCTCTAGTCTATTTATTTTTGTCATTCTTAAATTATCTTTTTTAATCATTAGCTCTGATACCAATGTGGGGGGTTGGTGTGGCAAATAAGTACAATTTGCTAATTTATATTGCAATTTTTTAACCCAAATTATAATAACTCGTTCCTAATAAGAAAATGTTTTGGCCGTTATAACAGTTTGCACAAAATCACATATCAGATAGTTTTCCCTTAACTATTTCACTATTCTTTCACATCAGTGTAAGAAAATCGATATACAACATTATACATCAATATACAAAATTTAAATTTTTAGTACAACAATGTTTAAATTATATATATATATATATACACACACACACACACACACAATATTATACAAAATTATAAGAGGTATTTATACACCCATATATAATAATATACAATACTATATATCATTATACAAACTATGGTCGAAGGTTGTAAAGTTAATTCGTACATCGGATCTCTGATTGATACTCGAAAGATATTGATTGGAGTGGGTAATTTGTCTGATACTTACAATTTAGGTTTGATGTATGTAACTTGTTTGAAAATAGAGGTTACGGGTCGGATGTATTTGCCCTATTGTTGCATTGACTAAGAGAATAGTGTAAGGCATTTAGTTTTTTAATATAGCACATAGAAGTGGCCGAAAGGGGATTCTATTAAATGATGCTATGAGATCGAAAGAAGATTAGCGTCATTGAAGATGACCTAGTCTATCCATTAATATTCATCACTATAGAGCAACAAGATCACCCCTATGTGACATCAATTTCCAGTCCATGTACCCCTAAATTACTTTGTTACTTATTTGAATTTTTGAAATCTTAGTTTAATTGTGACCTTTGATAACAAAATCCTTTTATTAAATTTGTGGAATCATCCAACCACTTGTTTTATTGCTGCAAATGAATGAATTTGCATTCCACATTTCCAGAGATATTTTCTTGCCTTGTATCATTCCCTATGGCATTGGCCCCGATACTTAGTTGGTTATTTTTATTTTAAAATATTTTAAAATACTTAGTTGGGTATTTTAAAATACTTAGTTGGGTATTTTTATATACATAGTTGGGTATTTTTATATTAAATATTTTAATTTTTTTTTGTCTTTCTGTTCTTTGTATGTCGTTATAGTTATTTCTTTAATATTAATATGTACTCAACATTTTTAGTATTATATATTTCTTTTATATCATTATAAGTATTTCATTAATATTAATACGTACTCGACATTTTCAGTATTATATATTTACTTTATCTTATTTGTTAAATTATTTAATGAATAAATAACATCACACCAAGTATAATAATTACATGTTTTTCCAAGAACTTTAATCAAATATTCTCTTATATGTAGATGTTAGAGAAATAATGAAATGAAACAATTAATAATCATCTATTTTTCTACAACTGAGATAATTGTAATGATCTGTTTCAGTTGTTAAGACTAGGCAACTAATGAAAAAATTTGGACCAGAAAACTTTTTGGGTAGTGACTTGAAATTTTAGGCTACTCAATCTCAGAAGAAATCAGAACTATGTGAAATCTAAGGCCATCTGAGAAGGGGTGGAATTTAATGTAGATGATAGGTTGATATTTTCTTGTATGCAAGACATTAAGGGATTCATAGGACTTTACAAAATCAAATTTAGATGAGTAAAACTCTCAAAATCAAACTTGGCATGAAGGGGATATTTTGGGTCATCAGGGAAAGAATATATATATTGTGAAAAGTGGACTTTTCAGGGATTTCCAAGTGTTTGAAGTTTACAGAGTTTTCTGTAGCGAGACGCTTCCACTATAGCGGCCATGATTAACCGTCATAGCGGGGAGAAAACCACTATAGCAGGGCTCACACCATTATAACAGGTCAAAGTGTCTATAGCGGGGTATGTCAGGATTTTATGCAAAAAAAGATTCAAAACCTCCTATTTTATGTACTATTTTTCTTGAGATTGAGAGGCGACTTTGTGTTGTTTGTACTTGATTTTCCATAGAATTTGTTTATAAAGATAAGTTTGTTACTCTCCAATCATGTAATTTGATTCTTAAGCTTTAGAGTCGAAAATAAAACTTTTGGGGGAGGGTTTTGACTCGATTTAATGATGAGAAAAGTCTTGGGTGGGTTAGAATGATCATGAATTGGCATGGGAAAATTTTAGTTTTTAATCTAGGAATACTTAAGCAATTTTTATTGATTTTTGTGTTTATTTATTATTTTAGACAAAAAAACAAACCAAGACACTAAAAAGGAGAGTGTTTGAGTTCTTTGTAGCGTCCAAGCTAGATTGGAGGTAGATAATGGTTGCATGTTTTCTAATTTATGTATATATGCATGTCTATTGCTTTGTAGTATCATTACGGAATGTGTGTTGGGGAAAACATAGGGATAATATAAAGTGACATCATGTTGATAATCTCATGCAATAAACATGTTTACTTGTGGTTTCAAGTGGTACAGTTCATTGTGATTGTGCTTGAGCATGATTGCTTGACTCGGGTACCATATCGATAGAGGAATAGGTATATTCGGATACCATGCCTGATATAAATACTAACTCTAGTTGGCTCGAGTACTGCATCAATACACTAACAATTTGTCTGTGGGTTCCTTAAAAGAACCGAGTATGTGCATTATTGTTCCATGAGTGAACTGAGTTTACTTTTTTATAATGTGATGTAGGTATATATGTTGCATCCTTGAATAGTCCGGGTTATTTAAAAGGTGATTTGGACTCAAGTATGACTTGTAGGTGATCATGCGAGACATGTTTCAGGTGTATGTTAACTCAAGATGAGGACTCGGGGTCAACCTTAAAGTTTCTCAAATTCTTGCTCACGTGATCACTAATTCATTATCTTGTGCATGTACCCTGTTAATAAGGTTTGTCAGCTTACTCTTCATTTATTTATTTATTATTATTAGTATTTACTTTAAATATTAACATTCATGACTCATATCTAATTACTTATTCAATTATTACACTATTAATATTCATAACTCTCATATTTTCATATCCATAACCTTTAAATATTTAATCTAAAATGTTAATATAACTTTTGGCATTCCTTCATTTTTATCTATATAAAGTCATCTGTTTTGTTTCATGAAATCCTTACCCAAGGTTAGCATTTTCATTCTATAGTTTAAGTAAATGGCTGGATACGGGTGAAGGAGTCTACAATAATTCAGAAAATTATGTATTAATTTGCATTAATTTTTTCATCTATATTATTTATCAAAGACTTAAGAAAGATGTATACACTGTATTTTTTCTTCTCTGATTTTCTTTTGTTTGTTTTTTCTCAATTTAACTTCTTGATAGAGTTTCCTTTGAATGTTTTGTTGTGGTAAGTCTATGCTCTTGTTAATTTGGGCTTAAATTAGCCATTTATGACTTTATTAAAAGTTTACTAACTATAAAATAAAGTTTAACAGTTAGAGTTTGTTGCTTAAACAAAATTAATTTGAAACATCAAAATATGCTCTTCATTTGGTGTTTTTGGTCATGTTATTAAAGATTTATTTCTAGTTGTTGCATTTTATTACTCATTATATACATGTTTTTATAGGATTTTAGTCATTCTAAAATATCTATAATAATTCACATGGAACATACGTGCGAAGCAAGTATCCAGAAACTAGTCAAGTGCATAAATTTGCACTTTAATTTATTTAACTAACCGACAAATCAGCAATTAATTGTGTTTTCCTCTTTAACAACTAATAATACATTATCAGTTCACACTTTTGTCATTTTTCCTACAACATCCACTTTAGTAATTACAAGTGTCATAAAATATAATAACGACAAATTTTAGTCTATTTTAATTTATGGTCTTTGTTTGTTTCCAAGAATCACCTTATTATAATAATCTAGAACCATTAATTAATTACATGGTGTTGTCCGTCCTTTCAATATATAAATACACTAGCCTGTTAGAACGTGTGTTGCACATTTAACCCAAATAATATATGTATTCATTTCTTCTTCTACACAACTAATAAAATTTAAAAGTTCATAAATTGATATGTGCAATATAAAAATTTGTTGTAAAGAAAGAAGAGATTCTTACCAAATAAATATAACGAATCATCGAAGTTCTCACATATAATTATAGTTAAAAAAAATCATCATCTTAAAAGGAAGAAGAAGAACTTTGTATTTTTAGTTTATTTGAATAGTTGTTTACAAGGGAAAGCGCTCCTATCTAGGGTGTTTCTCCCTTCTTATTTTGGGTGAAAATTCATTCTAAATTGAGGCAAATCACCTTTTTTAGACGAGGAAGATGAACTTTGTTAGTTTATTGGAAAAACTTTCTTACAAGGGCACTGGTCCTAACCATAGTGTGTGTTTCTACATTCTCTTTTAGGAAAGTGATTCATTTGATTTGATCGACAAATCACATTTCATAAGCAATAAAAAGATGTTTTGATTATTAGTTTACCTAAAAACATAAAAAGCACTTCCGATAAGAATGTTTCTCTATTCTCTTTAAGGGAGGCAATTTATTCGGGTCTGATCGATAATTCACCTTCCTTATAGCAGGAAAAAGAACTTTGAATTCCTAGTTTGTTTAAAAATTTACTAACATGGGAAAGTACTCTGGGCCAAATTGTTTATAAAATTCCTTTTTAGGGTGGGGATTCATTTTAGTTTAATTAGCAAATTACCTTCCTTAAAGCAATCTTGATTAGAGTATTCCTTTTTTCTCGAGCTCAAACCAGAAATATTTAAATAAAAGTTCAAGGATTACATCCAATCAAGACCCACTTAATATATATATATATATATATATATGATAATACAAACCCAATTAATTTAGTTTTGTCTTATGTATAGTCTATTGATGTGGAAGAACTCTTGATTAGAGGTTACTCATTCTTTCTTAGAGTTCAAATACGAGACTTCTACTAAAATAAATATACATATATACACACACAAAAAAAAAATCTTAAATAATTTCAGACTTAGTGCTGTATAGATTTTGTAAGAAATTGTTTTGATATTTTTTTTGTTTGCTTATCTTCCACTTTACAATTTTTTTTATAGATTGAAATTAATTTTAAACTGTTAATTGTATACTAACTATGATTCATGTCATCTGTCTTATTTGTATGGGGCACACGTGTAACAAACGTGTCTAGACACTTGTATATGTATAGCAAATACATCTTATAAATTTTTCGATAACTTATTTTCTACTTCAACAATATATTATTCAATTTGTAGGTTACCTTGTGTCAAGGACGACACATTTCAAGTTAGATTATAAACAAGGTCACTCTCAATTTGCTTCAAGATCAAATGGTCATGTTATTTTCCATTCAATGATTGAAGAATCACATTCAAAGGGTTAAGTGTACAGATATAAGGAGTTGGACTCAGGTAATTTCACAAGCCTTTAATCAAGAAACTAGATAAGACCTTCATTCTTTAAAATTTTGAAGAAGATGGCGATAAAAATATGGACTTGGAATTGAAGATTTACAATATAGTCAAATAACCGAGAACATACCAGAAATATTTGAGCAAAAGTTTATGATTACATCAAATCAGGCCTCATTTGTTATATATCTGATAATACAAACCGAATTAATTTAGATTTATCTTGCGTATAGTCTATTGATGGGGGAAGAACTCTTGATTAGAGGTTACTTATTCTTAGGGTTCAAATGCGAGACTTCTACATAAGAGTAGATGAATCTCATTCATCTCCATGCTCATTGGTGGAATGTAATATATATACACACACACACACAAAAAATCTTAGCTAATTTTTTGACTTTGCGTGAAGGTTACATCTCTGCGTTAGTGCTTTATAGATTTTGTAAGAAGTTGTTTTGATACTCATTTTGTTTGCTTATCTTCCATACAAAATTTGTATAAATTGAAATTAATTTTAAATGCTTAATTTTACACTTACTATGATTCATGTCATGTATAGTATTTGTATTAGACACACGTGCAACGAACGTGTCAGATGCTAGTGTATATATATATATAAATATATATAGCAAATGGATCTTATAAATTTTGTTGATAAGTTATTTTCTACTTTAACATTATATTATTTAATTTGAAAGGTTACCTTGTATCAATAATGACACATTTCAAGTTAGAATCTAAACAAGGTAACTCTCAATTTGCTTCAATTTGGTCATCCTATTTTCCATTTAATGATTGAAGAACCACATTTAAGTGGTCAAATGTACTGAGACAAGGAGTTGAACCCAATTAATTTCATATTTTAATCAAGAAAATAGATAGGCCCTTTATTTTTTTATTTTAAATGTTAAAGTAGATGACGATCAAACTATGGACTTGGAATTGAATCTTAAAATATAGTCAAAGAATCAAGGATGTGAAATAACCCCTAAAGAGTGTTTCTCTTGTAGTAGTGTTTCTCAACTCTCCAATATTAAAAAAATCAAACCTTTACCAAAATAATTAACCATTAATCCATTACCGTTAAATCAATAACTTTTTAAATTTGAATTATTAATTTGGTTCAATCCTGGTCATGTTTGTACATACAAACATAACTTGTGACATCTCATAAAACCCCATCCAGAATCAGAAACTCTGTTCATATTCAAACACAAATATATTTCTATAGAACCCTTTACCGAAATATAAAAATAAACAAGAGGAATCTTAGTAACTCATATATTTGATTATTCAAACTTTCACCTTGTTGGTAAGAGTTCGATTTCAAAAAAAAAAAAAAAAAAAAAGGAATGTCACTTCTCCAGAGCAAACTAGAAATTCTATGAGATAAAACAGAGAAACAAAAACAGAGTAAAAAAAGAAGAGATCAATTATGAGTTTTGGGTTCGACGATTACGAGAGCTTTGGAATCATCGGGTTAGTCTTCCATTTGTCAGCTGTCACACTCCATTAAAAACACTCTCATAAACTTTTGCAAATATATAATCATGATTGATACAGTCATTGGCCTAACTAAAATGATACGAGACATGATGTCAAATTCAACTTTAAGAAGTTTTTGGGGTTTTTCATTCAGTGTTTGATATTTGCAATGGAGCTCGACTAATCTATATTCATGTCAAGTAGGATCCACTCAACAATAGAACTCTCAAGGATTTTTTTTATATTCAAAACTCAAAACTTAAATCTGTGATTAAGGGCGGAGCAATCTAGTCTTATTAATTGCACCACATAAATTCAACTCTAAACATGATTGGCCCATCCTCTATTGGCTTTTATTTAGTTTCGTATGATGAAACTCATGGTTGAAAAGGTATTGGGAAATTCTCAATGTCAAATGTCATGTGAAACAAAAAAGTCTTCTGGAAGTTCTTTTTTAACAGATTTCTTTTATTTAATTTATTTTATTTTGCTTTTTATTCTCTTAGTCAGTTATAGTATTGGTCATGTTAGCCATGACCCCTTTTTATTCTCCAGTAGTTGGAACCCACGTTCCTTTGTTTTTGTTATATAAATGCATGTAAATATGGTTCAACAAGACATACAAAATACATTCTACTATCTCATTCTTTATGGTATCAGAGCCATAGATCCTTAAGATATCTTATTCTTCTCAACTTAAATTTTTTTTTTTCTGATACTCTCTTGCTATGGTTAACCCTAATTCAACCATCGAGTGAATTGATGATGCCTCTTCCGGAAGTCAAATGGTTTAAACCACCATCAACATTGAATCTTCTTATCCTTTATTCCTTTATCCCTTGGACTCACCTGACACTATTCTTGTCAACACTACTTTTGATGGCAAGATCTATGGTGGTTGGAGGAGAGTAGCCTTCATATCTCTTTCTATTAAGAACAAATTAGGTTTCGTGGATGGTTCAAGCATAGAGTCATTGCTTTCAGGTCCAACACATCAACTTTGAAATAGGTGTAACAGCAAGGTGCTCTCCTAGCTTCTCAAGTCTCTATCGAAAGACATTGCAGAGAGTGTGCTATACTCCAAAACTGCCAGGAGTATTTGGAAGGAATTGGAGGACCGATTTGGTCAAAGCAATGGAACTTTGTTGATAAACTGCAGAAAAATTAAGTGATTTAGTTCAAGGAAATTCCAACATAGTAGGATATTACACGAAGGTGAAAATAATCTAGGATGAATTAGAGAGCCTAGATACCTGCAATCGTTGCTTTGTGACTATTCTTGTGGAAGTAAATCCAAGGCATTCAAGTCTCAACAAGATAGCAGGCTCATTTAGTTCCTTATGGGACTAAATAAGACATATTCAGGTGTAAAGAGCAACATCCTTATGGTTTCTCCACTACCCAATGTTAACTATGCTTATTCCCTTCTGATCCAGGATGAGAAGCAAAGGGAGATGCATGTTGGACAGTGCTCCATTAAATCTACCTTTATAGCCACAAGGGAACAACATGAAAGTCATAAACCATTCAATGTAGACAGGACAGGAGATTCTATGCAAAGAGAAATCATCTCATTTGTTCTCAATGTAAAAAGGTTGGGAATTCTTTTGACAAGTGCTACAGGATAACAGGTTTCCCTGCGGACTTCAAATTCACAAAAGGAAAGAGAATGCAATCTAGTAATGTTTATGGAAATGCAGCGACCATGAATGACAATGAGGGAAGTCACTTTGTTCCTACTTTGAAGAAAGGGATCAGTGAGGAACAATACAATCATCTTTGCCAATTGCTACAACAAGTCAACATGATTCTCAAGAGAAGATAAGTCAATGTGACTGCTAACTGTGCTGGTATTCCTAAACATTCTTTTCTTTCAAAATCTAATTCTATTATATGAATATTAGATCCAGGTGCATCAAACCACATGACATGTGACTTTCACCTTTTGTTCAATGTTCAAACTTTTATTAAGCCTGTTTATGTAAATCTTCCTAATTCACAAAGAGTTAAAGTCACTCAGGCTGGATGTGTGTTAATTCTGCCTAATTTCACTATTTCTAACAGCTTGTATCTTCCTAGTTTCAGATACAATCTATTATCAGTTCATAGATTTTGTCAAAAGATTGATTCTATACTCATTTTTTCTGCTTTTGGTGCAATCTTAAAGGCCCCTTCAATGAAGAGGCCCATGGTTCTTGCTTGACGGAAGGAAGGGATTTATCTTCTACATTCACACAAGCCTAGTACCAACAACTTAAGCAGAATCAAGGACAATAGCCCATTTCCTTTTAAGTCTCATGTTAGTAGTTTAAGTAGATTCAAAGACACTAGTCCACTTTCATTCAAATGTAATAGAACTAGTGATCAGTCTTTACATTTAGTTTCATGTTCGACAGTCAATTAAAATGATGCACTTATATGGCACTATCGATTAGGGCATTTTCTTATTTCTAATATAAGAAATATTTCCAGTATCCCATATTATTCTTCATTACATGATCCATGTGAAATTTATGCTAAGGCAAGACAAGTAAGATTACCTTTTCATTCCAGTTCCATTTCAACAGAAATTTTCAAACTTATTCACACTGATATCTAGGACCCTATAAACTTTATACTCATGATGGATATAAGTATTTTTTAACCATTGTTGATGACTTTAGTAGAGGAACTTGAACTTACCTTCTAAGTACTAAGTCTAATGCTTTTCCAATACTTAGCTAGTTCCTAACAATGATAGAAAGGCAATTCGATAAGAAGATTAAAATCATTGGGTCAGATAATGCCATCAAACTAGGAAGTAGTTTTGAAACTTCCAGCTACCTCTCATCTAAGGGTATTATTCATCAAACTACCTGTGTATGCTCTCCTCAAAAAAAATGGAGTAGTTGAGAGAAAGCACAAACATCTTTTGTAGACTTGTAGAGCTTTACTCTATCAATCTAAACTCCTTATGAATTTTTGGGGAGATTGTTTGCTCACGGCTACTCATCTCACAAATAGATTTCCTTCAAAGGTACTCAATTTTAAAACTCCCTATCAATTTCTATTTGTTGTCTCTCTTATTTATGAGAATCTCAAGGTTTTTGGTTGTCTTGCCTATGCATGCACTCATTCTCCACATAGAACAAGCTAGAACCTAGATCTATACCTTGTGTTTTCCTGGGCTATCCAAGTGCAAAGAAAGAACAAAAATTGTTGAATCTTGAAACACAGAAGGTTTTTATCTCTAGGGATGTCAAATTTCACGAAGCTATTTTTCCCTCTTATCGACCCAACACAATCAGCCTATTTTTCCTTCTGTTTCACCAAATAATCATGTATCCACTTTTAATGCAGCAACTTCAAACCAATCTACATCCCTTCATACAAAAACTTTAGATCATATATCACTTTCCTTTCATTATCCCACTCCTTCTAATGTTCGTTGTAATGAATATTCCTCTTCTATTCCTTCTCATCCTGGCATAATGGGGACACCTACAGAATCTGATCTTATCACTACGGCTGCACCTAAAATCAGGACATCTTTTAGAGTACATAAAAAGCCTGATCATCTGTCAAGACCCGAGACTATACCCTGGAAGCGACACGCCATACTCGACCCCGAAGGGGTGTTATATAAGCCTCATAGCATTTATTCATCGCATAGGTAACAGAAATAGTACGGAATTAAAACTTTTTATTCAAAAACCATACACTCTGAAGACATTCATTTAAAAGCAAGCGGAAGTCTAACGTCTCACATGGCCATCTTAAAACAATACTTGAAATGAAGTAGGGGCACGACCCTTTACAATCGAAGTCTTAACAATAGTCTTAAAACATAAAAGAACTAGAAACATTAAGAGTCCTTGTCCTCGATCTATGAGGACATACCAAAAGATGTCTTGGAAGAACTCTAATCCAAGCTTAGCTAGAGGGGATGTAATATCTTGTCGGAACCTACACTTGTAGTAAAAATAAGAGAAATATGGGTTAGCACACAAAAATGTACTAAGTATGATGACCATGCAAAAACATGCTTAAAGGGGACATTTTGTTTGAAAGTCATGTTTTTATGCCATTTTAGTAAAACTTCATGTACATTGATAAACGAGGCATAATATAAGTCACAACCAACATACAAGTCACATTTTCACATTTGAATAAACTCACATATAAACCTTTAACTTCACCTTGAGCCTCCACCTCAAATAACCCTCAAGCTATACCTTGTGCAATATATGGATAGCGTTTCATACCACCACCCACACTAAAGTACCAGCTTAAGGGCAGCAAAAGTGAACTTACCATTCATCCTTTCCACCTTTACACAATAAAGCATTTAAGAGAAAAATTACATGAGTCACATCATCACATTAAGACCAATATCTAAGATAACTCCAAGTCATACTTGTGCAATGTGCAAGTAGCATCCCATACTGCTACTCACATTAAGCTTTCCTTTGAGGTCACCCTAAACAAAGCACATTCACACTCAAAATTCATGACAAGGAAGTAATTCATAATACAATCCAAGTATAGCATGCATCTTTACATTTAAGCATTTAAGCCAGCGCTTTTCAATAGGTTTATTTAGGATATATTCATGCATTTAGAGGACTTCCATACATTTAGTCATTAAGACTTAGAGAGGTCACTATAGTCCTCTCAAAGCCCACTCGTGCAATGTTTAGATAGTATCCCATACTACTACCCACACTTTGTAGTACTTATCAAGTAACTAGAGTGCACAACTCATGTGATGGGAATAAGCGTTTAACTGATATAGACCATGCAAGATAGACATGGAATCCAGTGTCATGTAGCTCGACACCGTAAAGAGGTGTTCTACTTACCTAAGGTAGAACGGTAACATTAGCTCGGATGGAATCTGCTAGATAATATCCTATGTGCGAACATAGTTATGGGATAGGAAGATGTTATTTGGAAATCTAACCTAACATTGGGAGAGTTTCCATGTAACCATATCCACTCGGTGCTTAGCCTACATTCCCATAGATTATTTCATTCACATTACATTAGTGTACTAGGGAGGAATTCCATTGGCCTATCAATCCAAGTTAGATCATTACACAAGAAAGGAATGCTATAAGCCTATCAATCCATGGTACATTCAAGGATAGCTCTAGAGTCCTCATGAAAAGAATTCCATAACCCTATCGATTCATGGTTCCTTACCATATGCAAATTCTCATGAAAGGAATGCCATAAGCCTATTGATTCATGGTACATTGACTCACTAGGAAAATAATGCCATAACCCTATCGATTCAAGAGTCTTCATTACATTGTCATATATGAAAAGAACGCCTTAAGCCTATCAATTCATATCCATTAAGTCAAGACACATTCATTACATGAATGCCTTAGTCTATAGATTCATATTCATCAAGTCAGGACACATTCATTATACCAGAAAATTATGCATAAGGCTACCAATTCTAAATTCAACATTCACTAAAATCCTTCACATTCTATCATTATCATTCATGAGTGTCAATTGAGAAAATACTATCAATGACAACACAATTACATAGTATACATGATCATCATTCTATCATTGAAATCACATGCATATCCTTCACATCATAATCATACATAGTAATTAAACACCTACACTTTTCAAGTGGATCAACATCTCTATCACAATTTTACTTCAACATATAATTAGGTCACAACTTGCCCTTTCAAGGCCATGATCAAAAGTCACCAACACACCAACAATTTACTACAATTAAGGCATGTATAATGATATAATTCAACAATCTAAATCAATTTAGGCATAATCCATCAACATTTATTCATGATCAACAAACCCACTACATAAGGCACAATTTAGGAAATTGAGAGAAGTCATGGGTTCATAGAGTATTTTCATCATAAATCATCAATTAAACACCAATACAATTAGAATTTGTCATTACAAACCATTTGAAAATTTTTTATGAAAGAACCCACGAGATTGAGTGAAACCATTGGTTTTTCATGAACTTGAAAACTTTGAAAACTTCTTTGAAATTGACTCTAGGGTTAAAGCTAACCCTAGATGAAGGATCACCATGCCTTAATAGATGAATTCTAGGAAAATCTACTCAATTAGCCTTCCTCTTCGATCCCTAAGTCTTTTTCTTCTCTTGGTATTCGATGGAGTTCTAGAGAGAAGATATTTTGAGAGGGAGGGGTTTTGATTTGGGGACTTTGAATAATGAAATCTAAAATAGTATTTTATTGTTTTAAAACTCTTAAAATGTCTTAATAAATCCTAAATAACCATGCATACACTTAAAAAGACTTGGGGATGGCCGAACTACTTGACAACTCGTAGGTGTGATTGACGCCCTGGACTCACGAATTGTGAGTCCATTCACGGACCAAACTGTTGGTCTGTGGTCTATGGTTGGGACATGGCTTTGGAGGTGTTGACCTACAAAGGCCATCCACGAGGCGTGGATGGACCTACGGGTTGTGAACCCCATCCGTAGGTCATTAAATTTAGGGTCCTCCTCAAGGACCCCTAGGGTGGTCCATGGGGAGTCACACCTTGACGTCTAACCCCTAAACCCCTCAACCAAGGCTCGGGACAACATAAAACACCGTCAAACGTCACACCAATTAGTTTCACTTATTCATTTTTAAGGTCTTTACATTATCCCCCACTTAGGAACATTCGTCCTCGAATGACACTTTAAACACATTAAGGGGTTAAAAACTCAAGGCTAGCAGCCCATCATCATGCAACGTCATAATCAAATGCACACAGCTAGGAGAAAACATCAACTCCACATCAATATGCTCAAAATACAACAAAAAGGTAGGAATTACATCTCCAAACTCATTATGCATCATTACTTTGCATTCTTCATTTCATTGGACGAACATCCTTCTCCAAATCACATCATGCTCATCACAACATCATTAAGCGCATTTAAGCAACTTTCTCATAAAATTACAGTATGCAACTTCTTCATAAAAACTCCTTTAGGCATGTACAACATTTCACATCATGAAGAATATAAAAAACTCATACTAAATGAAATCAACATAAAGAACATATATGATGAAAACTCATTTTCTTGTATAAACAAGAATTCAACTAGAACATTCATAACATAAGGAGACCATGGAAGCTCATATTCACACAAGATGCCAACATATGCAAAAAGCTACAAGGACCTCTTGGTCTCAAGCTTGAATAGGAATGGAAGGAAAGAGATAAGGATATCAACACTCTTAACAACCTTACTATTCATCATACCATCCCCCACTTAGGAGAAAACCCAACTAAGGCTATAATGAAAAACAACATAAGGATCTCATCACCACAAAAAGGAACTAGAACTTACCGGTACCTTCATCCGGATTAGCTCCCTTGTCCTTGTTATCTTGAAGCACCTAGAAACGGTTCTTCTTTGGAGCATTAGTATTCGGGCCATCATAAGAAGCTTGTTTGGCATCCCTTCCTCTATCCCTAAGAGTAGGACAATTTCTCACTTGGTGATCATGTTTTCCACAACCATAGCACCCACTAGTACCTGCTAGACACTTCCCATGATGCCTCTTCCCACAAGTGGTGCAAAGAGGTTTAGAAAATGAAGGTCCACCACCTTTCTCTTCATTAAACTTAGGAGAACTAGAAGAATCATAATTAGGAGCTCTTTTCTTGAACCTATGTTGACCTTGCTCATCAGATCAACCCCTCTTCAAATCCCTACTCATCCTCTTAAGTTTGGACTCCTCAATAGATTGAGCATACACCATAAGCCTAGAAATATTCATATCATCATGGAGCATTGTCGTATGGCACTCTTCCTTGACTAGGTTGGGTACATCGGTCACAAACCTACTCATCTCATCTTTAGGGTTAGACACCAAGGATGGAGCATACTTAGACAATAAGGTAAACTTCAAGGAATACTTCTCCACACTCATGCTACCTTACGTAAGTCTTATAAACTCCTTAACCTTAACCTCCCTCTTCTCACTGGGAAAGTACTTTCTAAGGAAAGCTCCCTTAAACTCCTCCCATTCTGTAGGACCCACTACTAAAGGCCTATTACTTTTCCATTGAGTGAACCACACATGGGCAACCTGTTTCAATTGATAGGAAGCCAACTCCACTTTCTCCATAGAAGTTCCCCCCATAGCTTTGACTATCTTATAAAATTCATCCAAGGATTCTTAGGGACCTCTCCCACTCTAGAACCAAGAAATATTGGAGGATTCATCCTCACAATGTCTCTCAACCTTGAGGCTACAATACTCTCATTAGCATTCACCCTAGGCCCCATATTTCGGTTAACTTGAGCATTTATGGCTTGAGCTAGGGTTAGAAAAGTTGACCTAATCTCTTCATTGGTCATGGCCAGGGGATCTACTGAAACTTGATTTCCTTGAGGAACTTTGTCACTTTGAAAACCTTAATCACCTTAGGGAGGAACTCCCTCATTCACAATCTCCTCTTCCATCCTTCTTGGGTTAGCCCTTATATTCATATCCTATAAACACAAGAATAGGATTAGGAAAAGGACACTTATATAGCTAAACTCTAAGGCACGACTTCAAGAATATGAAAGAAGTGTAACTTTCAAACGTCCTATAGCTTCTTGCTCATAGATGTGTCGCGACTCACACCGATGAACAAGACTCTACTAGATGTGGCTTGTGAGACATCAACCCTAAAGACTATTCCCAAACGTTGTTCTCTGAGACCATGTTTGTCACTACCCTAGACTATACCCCGGAAGAGACACGGCGTACTCGACCTCGAAGGGGTCTTATACAAGCCTCATAGCATTCATTCATCGCATAGTTAATAGAAATAGTACAAAATTAAAACTTTTTATTCGAAAACCATACAATCTAAAGACATTCATTTAAAAGCAAGCAGAAGTATAACGTCTCACCTGGCCATATTAAATAAATACTTGAAAGAAAGTAAGGACACGACCCTTTACAATCGAAGTCTTAGCAATAGTCTTAAAATGTAAAAGAACTAGAAACATTAAAATTCCTTGTACTCGATCTATAAGAACATACCAAAAGATATCTTGGAAGAACTCTAATCCAAGCTTAGCTAGAGGGTAAGCCATCACTTGCCGGAACCTACACTTGTAGTAAAAATAAGAGAAATATGGTTTAGCATACAAAAATATACTAAGTATGATGACCATGCAAAAACATGCTTAAAGGGGACATTTTGTTTGAAAGTCATGCTTTTATGCCATTTTAGTAAAACATCATGAACATTGACAAAAGAGGCATAACATAAGTTACAACCAACATACAAGTCACATTTTCACTATTGAACAAAATCACATATAAGCCTTTACCTTCACCTTGAGCCTTCACCTCAACTAACCCTCAAGCTATACCTTGTGCAATGTATGGATAGCATCCCATACTATCACCCACACTAAGGTACCACCTTAAGGTTACCAAAAGTGAACTTATTATTCATCCTTTCCACCTTTACCCAATAAAGAATTTAAGAGACATAAACATTACATGAGTCACATCATCACATTAAGACCAACATCTAAGACAACTCCAAGTCATACTTGTGCAATGTGCAAATAGCATCCCATACTACTACTCACACTAAGTGTTCCTTTGAAGTCACCCTAGACAAGGAACATTCTCATTCAAAAGTCATGATAATGAAGTAACTCATAATACCATCCAAGTATAGCATGCATCTTTACATTTAAGCATTAACCCAACATTCTTCATTAGGTTCATTTAGGACACATTCATGCATTTAGAGGACTTTCACACATTTAGTCATTAAGAATTAGAGAACTCATTATAGTCCTCTCAAAGCTCACTAGTGCATTGTGTAGATAGCATCCTATACTACTACCCACACTTTGTAGTACCTATCAAGTAACTAGAGTGCACATCTCATGTGATGGGGATAAATGTTTAACCGACATAGACCATGAAAGCTAGACATGGAATCCGGTGTCATGTAGCCCCATACTGTAAATAGGTGTTCAACTTGCCTAAGGTAGAACAGTAACATTAGCTCGGATGGAATCCGCTATCTAATATCATATGTGGGCACATAGTTATGAGATAGGAAGATGTTCCTTGGAACTATAACCTAACATTGGGAGAGTTTCCATCTAACCATATCCACTCGGTGCTTAGCCTACATTTCCATAAATTATTTCATTCACATTACATTAGTGTACTAGGGTGTAATGCCATTGGCCTATCAACCCAAGTTACATCATTACACAAGGAAGGAATGTGATAAGCCTATCGATCTATGGTACATTCAAGGATAGCTCTAGAGTCCTCATGAAAAGAATGCCATAAGCCTATCGATTCATGGTTCCTCATTACATGCAAATACTCATGAAAGGAGTGTTAATTACCTATCAATTCATGGTACATTGACTCACTAGGAAAATAATACCATTAGCCTATCGATTCAAGAGTCTTCATTACATTAAGTCATTTATTAAAAGAACACCTTAAGCCTATCAATTCATATCTATCAAGTCAAGGCAAATTCATCACCAATATATGAAAGGAATGTCATAGACTATCGATTCATATTCATCAAGTAAAGACACATTCATTATACTAGAAAATGATGAATGAGCCTACCAATTCTAGATTCAACATTCACTACAGAAATCCTTCACATTCTATCATCATCATTCATGAGTGTTAATTGAGAATATACTATCAACAACAACACAATTACATAGTATACATGATAATCATTTTATCATTGAAATAACATGCATATCCTTCATATCATAATCATACATAGTAATTAAAAACCTCCCTCTTTCAAGTGGATTAACATCTCTAACACAATTCTATTTCAACCTATAATTAGGTCACAACTTGCCCTTTCAAGGCCATGATCAAAAGTCACCAACACACCAACAATTTACTACAATTAAGGCATGTATAAGGATAAAATTCAAAAATGTAAAACAATTTAGGCATAATATATCAACAGTCATTCATGATCAACAAACCCACTTCATAAGGCACAATTTAGGAAATTGAAAGAAATCATAGGTTCATAGAGTATTTTCATTATAAATTATCAATTAAACACCAATACAATCATAATTTGTCATTAGAAACCATTTGAAAATGTTTGATAAAAGAACCCATGAGATTGAGTGAAACCCTTGGTTTTTCATGAACTTGAAAACTTTGAAAACTTCTTTGAAATTGACTCTAGGGTGAAAGCTAACCCTAGATGAAGGACACCATACCATAATAGATGAATTCCATGAACATATACTCAATTAACCTTCCTCTTCAATCCCTAAGTCTTTTTCTTCTCTTGGTATTCGATGGAGTTCTAGAGGGAAGATATTTTGAGAGAGAGGGGTTTTGATTTGGGGACTTTGAATAATTAAATCTAAAATAGTATTTTATTGTTTTAAAACTCTTAAAATGTCTTAATAAATCCAAAATAATCGTGCATACACTTAAAAAGACTTGGGGTGAATTTACCAATTCACCCCCACAATGGCCGAACTACTTGACAACTCGTAGGTGTGATTGACGCCCTGGACTCACGAACCGTGAGTCCATTCACGGACCATATTGTTGGTCTGTGGTCTGGGGCTAGGGTATGGTTTTGGAGGTTTTGACCTACGGAGTCCATCCACGGGGCGTCGATGGACCTATGGGTCGTGAACCCTATCCGTAGGTCATCAAATTTTTGCCAACTTTGGTTTTCTTTGGGGTCTTGGGGGTTAAGCTTATGGTCCTCCTCAAGGACCCTTAGGTTGGTCCATAGGGAGTTTTACCTTGATGTTTAACCCCTAAACTCCTCAACCAAGGCTCAGGACAACATAAAACACCATCAATCTCACACCAAACTCTAAAACAAACACGTTAGACTCTAGTTTCAGCTATTCATTTTTAGGGTCGTTACATTATCTACAAGACTATGTGTGCAAGTCTTTCTTTCTCACATATTTCACAAATTCATGTTTGTCTGCTCTTATCAAGCCTACTATATTATCATTTTCAGTTTTATCCTCCTCCAATCCGTCCATGCTCAATTCTATTGCATATTTTCCAGAACCTAGCTCTTATTTCTAAGCAACACTTCATAATGATTGGAAGGAGGCAATGGCTAAGGAATTTGAGGCTCTAGAACTCAATAAAACTTGGGAGGCTGTTGCATTACCAAATGGGAAGAGGTCTTTGCCTTGCAAATGGGTTTACAAAGTGAAATACAAATCAGATGGATCATTGGAAAGGTATAAAGCTCGAGTAGTTATTAGGGAAGATACTTAAAGAGAAGGAATTGATTTTACTAAGACTTACTCATCGGTTGTTAAGATGGCAACTATTAGATGGATTCTAGCTATGGCAGTAAAGCGAAACAGGGATGTTTTTCAACTATACGTTAATAATGCCTTTCTACATGAAGAGTTACAAGAAGAGGTCTACATGAAATGTCCTCTAGGTATGGACACATCCTCACCCAATAATGTTTACCTTTCGCGAAAGTCTCTCTATGGACTCCGACAAGCTTTAAGGAAATGGTATGCCAGACTCACCGCAACTTTGAATTTCAAGGGATATTCCAACTCTTTAAATGATTATTCTTTATTTTTCAAGAAATCAACAAGAAAAGTCACAATCATAGTTGTCTATGTGGATGACATACTAATTACATGAAATGATTTACTGGAGTAAAGTGATCTAAAATCATTTCTCAACTCTGAGTTTCGCACCAAAGATTTGGGAATGACCAATTTTTTCCTTGGAATAAAAATTTTGCATAAAGCTGATGGATTAGTTTTGACACAAAAGAGGTTTACCTTAGAGTTGTCAGCTGAATATGATTTTTTAGGAATGAAACCAGCTTTATCACCACTTGACCCTTTACGAAAACTGAAAGCAGATGAAGGGGCTCTTTTGAATGATCCGACTTATTATCGAAAACTCCTGGGAAAATTGAATTTCCTAACTAACACCATACCAGATCTCTCTTTTTAAGTTCAACATCTTAGCCAATATATTAAAGTCCCTCGTCAACCCCATATTGATGTTGCTTTTCATTGCTTGAGTTACCTTTTGGGTGAACCCAATCTAGGACTTTTCATGAATTCAGGATCTTCTCTTCAGTTAGTTGCATTTTGTGACTCCGAATGGACATCTTGCCCAGAGTCTCATCGTTCTATCAGTAGGTATTATGTGAGTTTTGGTGGTTCCCCGATTTCATGGAAGTCGAAGAAACAATCACTGGTTTCCCTTTCTTCCGCTGAGGCAGAGTATAGGTCTAAGAGGAGAGTCGTCGCAGAAATCAGTTGGTTGGTACAGTTATTCAATGATCTTTCAGTGACTCCCACCCTACCAATTGATTTGCACTCCGACAGTCAGGAAATAATGAATATCGCTAAATACCCGGTGTTTTATGAAAGCACTAAACATGTCGACCTCGATTGTCACTTTGTACGACAGCAATTCCTCACAGGAATCATCTATCTATCATATTTACCTTCCTAATATAAGATCACCGACCTCTTCACAAAGCCTCTTTCTGGTCCATATCATCGATCTCTCGTCAACAATTGGGCTTACTTCGTGCCCCTCCAACTTGAGTGGGGTTAATGGATTTGATTTTGTTTCACATAATGGAACTCATGGTGGAAAAGGTACTCGAAAATTCTAAACTTCAAATGTACCATGAAATAAAGAAGTCTTCTGAAAGTTCTTTTTTAACAGATTTCTTTTATTTATTTTATTTTATTTTTCTTTTTATTCTCTTAGTCAGTTATAGTATTAGCCATTTTAGCCATGACCCCTTTTTATTCTCCAGTAGTTGAAACACACGTTGCTTTACACGTTCCTTTATTTTAGTTGTATAAATACATGTTAATCTGGTTCAACAAGATAAGACAGAATACATTCAACTATCTCATTTTTTATCCTCATACTTTGGTTAATAATTGTGGTCCTCGCACTTGGCATCCAACGAATGGAAGAAACATATTATTAAAATATATTTTTGTCAAAAATATAATGTAAATATTACTTACATTTTGTAAAATTAAACTCTGAATAATAATACGAAACATTAAAGTGGAGAAGTAATGTAGAAATCAGAGATAATATTTGTCTTGGTTTTTCAAGCAAGTATTTCTCAAGTGTATCTGATATGAATTCTTATATCTATATTTGTAGTATTATACTAGTGCTATGAACTTGTGTTACACGTATATTCCGTTCTAAATTGTGTAGAGTCATTATATATATATATATATATATATTAAGTGATATACCATCTACAATAAACTTGCCCGAAACTAACTGGTAAGCGTAGCACCATCCATTGCACCAAATTCTTCGGTGCTAACTTACCACTTAGTGGTCGGTTGGTAGAGTGTATAAAAATAAATGTTAAATAGAGTGTATGAGCAATACTTGCATTAGTAATGCTTGTATTAGTTATGCTTGCATTAGTTGTACCTAGATTGCTTCTTATGCATTATTTGGTTTGGCGTATTATAAATAGCATGTATTGTACAAAAGAGTTTATTTATAAAAATATCTTCCATAATTATGGTGAAAAAGATGTAAAAGTTCTTTTGAGGGATATTTGTGTCTTTAAAGTGCTAATGCATGCATTAAATATCTTTGCATTACTAATACCTAGAAATTCATGGTATTAATAATACACTCCCCACTACAAAATAGAGTGTATTAGTTATACATAGCATGAAAAAAGGTAATTAACAAGGTACTACTAATGCACAAAGCTAATGCAAGCATTATATTTGTTAATACACTCTACCAAATGACCCCTTAATGCATTCATGAGGGCACAAAAGGAAATATCTTTACAAAAAGTAAAATTAATATTGAAAAATAAGATAAATCATTTGCTAAAATACCAAAATTACTCCAATTCTAAATTCTAATAGCGTAAATTTCTTTCGATCATCATTATATACATGCTAGATGTTTACTCCGTGTTACAACTACCTCAAGGTTAGAACAGTGCCCTCATTGTCCTTTATAACTCTTAAAATAACTAATCTATTAGCAATAATGTCATGTACATTATTATTAATTATATCATCTGCCTATAATACCTCTTCATTTCCCCCACAACTTTTAACATGTCATATTTATCATAACTATAGTACATAAATTGAAATTATAGGAAAAATGTAATAAAGAATATAATAAAAAGAGAAATGAATTTCTTGGCTTATAAGAGATATCATGGGATGGCCAGAGCTTTCAACAAGAAGGTTAGACCTAGACATTTCTCACCTGGGCAGCTAGTTCTGAAGCGGATTTTCCCAAATCAAGATGAAGCAAAGGATAAATTCTCACCAAACTGGCAAGGTTCATACATAGTCTCTCGAGTATTAACATGAGGACCTCTCATACTTGCAGAAATGGATAGAGATGTTTGGCCCAAACCTATCAACTCAGATGCTGTGAAGAGATATTACATCTAAGTCTGTTTCATGCTCTTTTGATCCATATTTGGAACTACGTCAGACTTGATTCCCGTTTAAGAGGGGTTACGTAGGCGCGCTCCTTTGGAGTTCGGTCTCATCATAATAAAAATTTTCATTTTCCCCTTTTGCTATGTAACTGGGGCAGAATTTTTTAGGGGATCTCAAAAATTCCTTCAACGAGCATTTTTCGCACAAATCAACACTGGGGCAAAATTTTTTAGAGGGTCTCAAAAATTCACAGCAATCAAGCTACAATCTACGACAAAGATCAGAATGACAGAAGCGTTACTGGAACTGAAATTTGGATCGTTGTTGAGATAGATATTGTAAAGTCTCAAATTGTGCCATGGTCAAAGATTCGACATTACTTTTATAAATTAATATTTTCAAAAGCTTTTCAAAAACTCTCTCTCTTTCTATTTTTATATTCACTCCAAAGCAAATGCCCGAAAAGGTCTGGATGCCAAGTCAAAGGGAGCACACCGGTTGGAACAGATCAACCATCCCCAATTATAAACTCACAAATTTTCTTTGAATACAGAAAGACAGGTACTTACACAAGAAGCAGCTTCAACATCGCTTGAAGGACCACTATATTGACAAATTGCTAATCGACAACACCCCCCATCCTTTCAATTAGACGGAAGAATCAAGCTACTTCATATCAATCCTGAAATTTCGTCATTCAACGACAACCTCTTCTCTATAGGATGGGAGCTGAAGCCATATTACTCCTAGTTCAAAGTCTCCAACAAACTGCACTTGACCCTTCTAACAAGGCAAAGGTCCAAACTAATTTATGCCCTCAAATCAACTATTACATTGTGCCCGAGAATTGCATATGCTCGAGAATTGCATTGAGCCCGAGAATTGCATTATCACATGTGCCCGATATTGCATTGTGCCTGAGAATTGCATAAGCTCGAGATTGCATTTATGCTCGAAGATTGCATTGTGCCGAGAATTGCATTGAGCCCGAGAATCGCATTATTGCATGTACCTGAAGACCGCATTGTGCCCAAGAAACGCATTATCGCAGGTGCCCGAAGATTGCATTGTGCCCGAGAATCGCATTGAGCCCGAGAATTACATTATTGCATGTGCCCTAGAATCGCATTGAGCCTAAGAATTGCATTATTGCATGTTCCCGTGAATTGCATTGTGCCCGAGAATTGCATGTGCCCGAATATGTTCAAATCAAGTCGCGAATATCAACAGATGCCCGAATTACAGGTACGCTTTCTTTACTCCTTACTTATGTTCCTAAGGCGTCATGGTCTAAAGGCATCATTTTCATGGCCTGCGGACATCATTATCATGGCCAAGGATTTACTTTCCGCTTATCATGATCCAAAAGAGTCATAGTCTAAAGGCATCATTTTCATGGCCCGCAGACACATCTTAATTACCTGAGGATATAATTTTGCGTATCATGGCCCTAGACATCATAGCCTAAGACCTCATTTTCATAGTCTTAAGGCAAACATCATGGTTGATATGGGAAATTGCATCATGCTTATATTTATCGTTTATATGCTCTAATCTTTCTATTACTAGCTACAAATGCAGAGACTGACATTTTGCAGTTAAGATCAATTGTCCTCTCAGCTACGATTGTCTTGCTACTCGTATATTCGTTTTACAGTTAACCCTTAGCTACTCATAATACCACTTCTCATCAGATTCTTCGCCCTTAAATAGGAAATTTCGCTGTCATGCTCCTCTCACCTCTATAATCTTATCCATTCAAGCCGATATCGTTCCTGTTGAAATATCGTATCATCTTTTCAACTTTCAAGAGTTTCGTTTGCTCCTGAATCTAGAACTACACACGACCTGATTCCCGTATAACCAGAGATATGTAGGTGGCTTAATACCAAAGTCTCGGTCGTACCCTTTTCCAACTTTTTATTATTTCAACTGATCCCACCGGCATCTTGATAAAATCTGCTACTAAGTCAACGTTGGTTGCCCGACAATTCATTGTTCATTCCCAAGCAACCAAGGGGCAGCTGTTGACACCCAATTTTGACCGACCTTTAACCTTTTTGGGGAATGCTATTCAATTAAATAAATATTTTAAAATATACTTTTGAATTTAAAATTTAGTCGATTTTGTCTAAAAATTAGTATGCATGCTTAATGAAATTATCGTAAATATTTTTAGTAAAACTCAAAATAATTATTTTTATGTTTTAAAATTTTAAGTGATTTTTATTATATAAAATATCTTAATATTTATAGTATTTTAATTGGATAGCATTTCTTTAAATTCCCTCAAAGTCATTTAAATTTTAGCCGATTTTGTTCCATTCTAATCCATTCAATTCCAATTGTATTTCAATTATAGCCACCTTTTATTCCAATTCTAGCCATTTCAGTTCCAATTTTATTTCAATTCTAGCCGTATTCATTTCAATTCTAGCCATTCCAATTCCACAATTCAATCTGATTCTTAAAATATCTTTTAATCTCGTCCGTCCATCCTTAATTTAAATCCTAGATCAAATCCTAGCCGCTCATCCAATTATAATCCTATGGTTAAAATTAATTCCCCTTATCTTCCTACTAAAAGAACAAAACCCTAACAAATTTTTTCCACTCTTTTCTTCCTTCCTCTCTCTCTCCAGCCGCCTCCTCTTCTCCTAATCCCCTTTGTCCCCTCCGTTTTCCGGCAAGAATTGCCATTGCCGACAAGGCCAGTAGCCGCTGGCCACCATCGCCTTCTCCCTTTCTCTCTCTCCTTGCCTCTCCTCCTTTCTCCTTCTTCGTCAAGCGAGATACTAGCAGCAACAGCTGCTTCCGCCAGCAGCGAGCTCCGGCGAAGACAGCAACAACCAACAGCCCGGCGAAACGACGTAGCTAGCGTGACAGTAGCCAGGCGAGCGGAGCAGCAGCCTCCACCAGCGGAAACGATGAGCTCCGGCCAGCGAGCTCCAGACAGCATTGCCTCTCACTTTTTTCGGCGAGGATGAAAGAGCAGTGCCGGCAGCCGCGACGACCAGCAAGCCACCATGGAAGTCAGTGGCCGCCTCTCTCTGTTCTCCCCTCTTTGCTTCTCTTTTTCAGGCAAGCAACCAGCGGAAGTCACCAGTAGCAGTGACCAACGAGGCAGAAACTCCAGTGAACAGCATCTTCAATCGGCGAAGGCACCAAGAGCTCCGGTCAAAATAATTCCAATTTGTTGAAAGACGGATCGTTTCAGATCCATCTGGGTATGTTCTCTTGATTCGATTTTATTTTTTTTTATTTTTTATTTTTTATTTATTTTTCGTTATCATGAAATGTATGACTATCTCTATGTTGGGTGTTTGTGCTAATGTTTTAACTTTATGCACTTATTTAATTTTATTTGCTCCAGTGAAATACTACCATACTCAGATTTAATTTGTGTGCAATTTAGTGTCTCTCATATTGATTAAGAATTTGGGTCTTCTGATAAAACAGATGGTTAATGTGTTCATATGTATTTTCTTTGCAATCATCTTGTGGTTGTCCATAGATTGGATTCGGTAGGATTCAAATATGATTTGAGCAATATGCCTAATTTTGTACATTAGTTCATGGCGTATTTAATTAAGCGACTTTGTTAGTAATTCATTATTTATTTCAATCATAATTTGTTCAAGTTTCGTTCTTATTTAGTATAACCATTTAGGCATAAATTGATCAGAATTTTACTATTTTGGTAAAGTGATTTGCTGGAAATGGTAAAATAAATATAAGTTTTGACCCTGATTATCTCCTTCTTTAAATGACAATTTCTGTGGATTGATTTCATATGGTATTGACTAATTGAAGGAAATTATATTGTTTTGTGCAAATTCAGACAGATTTTGTGGCTCTTGTTAAGGTAAATTTCCCTTATTATTTTATTTATTAAGGTCAATTGATTGTAGTTGCCTTAATTAAAGTTGAACTGATTTTTACTTGTTTATTTTTGGAAAAATCTTTATTAGTTTGGTAAAGAATTTTACTGATTTTGCTCCCTAGTTGTTAAGGAAATAATATTTTCAGAATTGCTTAATTATTCCCTTTCCCTTAATTGTCGACCCCTCTCCACTATAAAAGAAGACCTTTCTTTCATTTTAAAAAAACATCTCTATACCTTCTACAATCAAAAAAATTTCTCTCTACTCTAAAAGAAAAGAAATAAAACAAAAGTCTTGTGAACTCTAAGAGGGCTCTCCAATCGATTTTGCTGTGTTCGGGTCGAATAGTGGATTAAGCTTATCTTCACTGCTGATAAACATATTTTGCTTAAGTGGTTAGTGTTTCACCCTTAGTTAAGTCTTGTTCTACATTATTTTAATTATTGTTGTGTGTTGAAATGAATAAAAAAAGCATCCAGATCAATTCTCTTTCCCTTTCTTAATATGTGTGATTTCATAGTCGTTATGTTGTTTGCTACTTGATTTAATGTGTGTCCTATTCGCTTGTATATCTCAAATAAATGATATTATGTGGCTGTGGCATTATACTTGTGTTTGTATCTTTTGTTATCCTTTAGTAGGTTCGACCTTTGTATCTTTTGTTATCCTTTAGCAGGTTCGACCACAAGTTCAAGATTTAGAAAAGTCTCCTTGGACGGGATTACTCTATTTAATTTTTGTATCACGAATTCATATTTATTTTGTTTTGACTTGTAATAATTTGTAGAAACTTTAATCTATATATGAAATATTTGGGGGATCGTCTAAAGGGGGGAAGGGATATATGTGCCAACTGTTCTTTTATCTTATTTTATTTTATTATGTGTGATTGTTATAGATAACCTGCTTGTTACTTAATCATAAGGCATTCAAACATATTGAATTTATTAGAATCTTGCCTCATATGTGATTTTTGTAAAATTCGGAAATTGACTAATAATATAATTAGACATCGCGTTCATAGGATTTCAACTTGCTAACGGGCGTAAAATCTATACATATAGGCTTAAAATGAATATTTCATATATTTGCTCTACTTAGAAAGCATGTTTAAATATTATTGGAATTTCAGTTTGTTAATTGCGCTTAGATATCATGTATAAGCTTATATTAACTTTTTTTTTTACGTTATATGAGTTAGATATCATGTATGCCATTCACATAGAAATCCTGCCTATAGGATCCATAAATTTCAGCATGCTCACACTTGAAAACTAATTGTATTATATAAATTCAGCATATTCTAATAATCTTGTCAAGGTTTAAGAAGCTCTAGCATGTTAACATCTTTCAGCATGTAAATTGATTAGAAATTATGCCTATAGGACTTTAATAACTATTTGCATGAGGTTTCAAATTTGTATGTAGATTTCGACAATTATTCTCAATATACTAATAATTGAATAATTATTTTATGCATGATTGTTTTTGCTCCATTAATGCTTAATTATTTTCTTGCTCGTTTTAAAAAATTAAATTAGCTTAATAATAATCATGCTGAAAAAATCTGAACTACTTTAAGTACTTGCTGCCCTTTAATTAACACCTGCCTAGTAATTTGCATACTATTTTGCCACTTAAAGTCAATTAATAAATTGTTTGTTGCTCTGTATTTACTTTTCTGCTCTTGAAAAAAACATTAATTATTATTTTGTTATAATGTTTGATTATATGTTTGTTTGCACACACTAGCATGAGACCTTTCACTATCTATCTGTGTTTGCCAGCATGTTTAAGTAAAATCTAGAGGCCACTGTGAGATTCTATGTGCTAAATGTTGTCCTATTTGTTTTAATTTGGTGTCTAGGTGGGCCTATTAGGATTTTATTTGTCTAAAACCGACTCAATAGTAGTCCAATGCCTCTTGGACATTAAGCGGGGACGTTAGACACCACTTTAAGATGAAAGCATGCGATGGTGGGGTAGGGGTAGTTTAGGCCCTATGGATATGATGGCATCGACTCAGGCTTAAGCAACAAACCTTGGTTTTGTCTGTCCCTATATGGAAGCCTATCGAAATAAAAATTGAAAAGTCGAGTGCTGATCCGTAAAGTCCTTCAGAGTCTCCCTTCCCTTTTATACCTTTATGTGTTTATATTATATTTATTTGGGATAGTTTTAAATAAAAAAATAAAATCTGATTATCCTATTCATTTGTGCAATTTATGTCTCCTCGCTTATCTCTTTATTAATTGTTTAATATCTATTTATTAATTGTGCAATTTATCTCTTTATTAATTGTTTAATATCTATTATTTAATTAAATAATAGTAATCTTAATTTTTTATTTATCGTTATCACCTAGCAAGCATGTCTAAATTAATTAAATAATAATGAAGTGACATTATCTGCTATCTGTAACCCCACATATATGCATGAGATACGGCCGGGACCCACATTTGTGGACCTCGAGGGATGCCTAACACCTTCCCCACGAGGTAATTTGAACCCTTACCTGATCTCTGGTTCGTTGACCTTAGCTAGACTTATTTAGGTTAGATAGGTGCCCTAACGCACCTTAATTCGTTATGTGGCGACTCTTCATCTACCCAAAACCCAAAAGAGTTGTTAGGTCGTGCACTAAAATCCATTTTGAGAAAAATGGGGCGCGACAGGTGTCATAGGGTTTCTTTAGGCTAGAATTAGTTTTGAGTGCTGGCTATGTGTCACGACCCTAACTGTTTTGATTGGCACACACACTAACCCTCATGTAGGAGAACCATTAGTACAACCCAACTAAGAAATTTAATGAAAACTAAATCATTTAAAGATATGGATGCAGGTTTAAATGACTAAAAGAAATTACAGAGTTCCCATTTAAAGAGAATGCAGAAATAACAAATAATGAATTAGTTATTTGTTAGACCGTCGGAGTTTATGGGAACTCCATAATTTCTTTTGGTCATTTAAACCTGCTTTTGTATTTTTAAATGATTTAGTTTTCATTAAATTGCTTAGTTGGGTTGTAGTAATGGTTCTCCCACCGGAGGGTTAGTGTATGTGTCAATCACGGCGGTTGGGTCGTGACAAAGTTGGTATTAGAGCCCTAGGTTCGTTGATCTCATTATACCAAAAAGAGTCTTATAGAGTCTTGCAGAATGGTATGGAGACGTCTGTACTTTTCTTCGAGAGGTTATAGGACTTTAGGTAAACTCTCTGTCTTCTTCTCCTTTCGTGCTAGACTTGATTCCAATTGGTATTTGGTGATCCAAATTGGTATATAATCTCCTACATTCTTCAATTCGTATATGGTTAACACACGGTTCAATGGTGTCAAGTCCATAGCTCCCATCAATGAGCCAACAGAGGAGTCTGCAACAAGAGGCCGTGGTCAAAGCAGGGGTAGAGGAAGAGGTAGGGGAAGAGGCAGATGAAGAGCAGCACCCATGCACACCAAGAAGAGGTAGAAGAGAATGTGGAAGTTGAGGACGATGAGGATGTTTGACCAGAGGAGGGTGTACCCGCAGAGAATACCAGCATTCCTCCCTTAAACTCAGTATTAGATCAGCACATTATGTCTTTTCTGAAGGGGTTGATTAGCCCCAGAATCCTTCCAATAGTGAAAGCTGCTCAACCTTTAATCAACTGTCCTGTTACAAAGCATTAGGCACTGATGCCTTCTTCCATCCCTTTTTGGGTTCTGTGATGACTAGTAGTGAGCATGAGATGTTGACTAAGTTTATGAAGTTGAAGCTGCCTGTGTTCCATGGTTCTGAGAGTGAGGATGCCTATGAGTTCATTTTGGATTGCTATAAGAGGCTTCACAAATTTGGCGTTGTACACCATCATAGGGTAGAGTTTGTAACCTTCCAACTTCAAGGTGAGGCTAAGCAGTAAAGTAAGGCCTATGTGGGATGCAAATCGTCAGTTTTGCTCTTACTCACTTGGAAGCAGTTCCATGCTCTGTTTCTAGAAAAGTATGTGCCCCAGACTTTGAGGGATCATAAGAAGGATGATTTCATAGCCTTGGAGCAGGGTGGTATGACTATAGCTGCGTATGAGGCAAACTTCTATGCCTTGTATAGATATGATACTAGTTGGTAACTTTAGGGGAGGAGAGGATTCGTCTATTCGTCTTGAGATTAAACTCCGATTTACATTTATTATTTGTTCATATGAACTCTGTAGGTAAATGTTTTAATGAAGTGACATACTTTGTGAAGAAAGTGGAAGGAGTTCTACGTGATGGGAAGGTCAAGGGTTTTGCTAAGAGGCCTAAGATCATAAGTAACCTTCATGGTTCCTACTCTAGAGGTTTAGGTAGGCCGACACTTGCAGCCTGGCCAATTCAGTTAGTCATGCCTGCTTCTACAGTTGGTTACTCAGAAACTCCACAACAGAATTTGATTTAGGATAGTCAGGGATCCGTACCTACGTTAGGCAGCAGACCATATTTTGACCGATGTTGCTACAATTATGGAGAACCTGGGCATATGAGGAGAGATTGTTCCCATCTGCACATGTCTGACCCTGTGCAGCAGCAAACTAGAGCAAGGGTACCATCAGGTAGAGGTAATAATGGTAGAGGGCATCCATAAGGTGGGTGAGGAGGAAATTAGTGAGACCGTGGAGGCCAGGGAAATGCTAATGTAGATAAAAGAGCAGTGCAACCATGAAAGGAGGTCGCCCATCAAGATAACAGGGCTTAGTGTTATGCCTTTCCAGGCAAGACCAAGGTTGAGGCGTCTAATGCAGTGATCACAGGTAATATTCTTATTTGTGACCGGATGGCTACTGTCTTGTTTGATCCGGGTTCTACTTATTCATATGTGTCAGTTCAGATTCGTAACACCCTAACTTTTTAAAACGTCTAAATTAACTCGTATCTTCATGGAAACACAAGGAGGGTGGGTAATAAATTAAGAATGATTTGGTATGTCATATTTTAATTGTTCGAGGGTTGTATATCAAGTTTTGAAGTTAAGTAAGTGGGAAATTAAAAGTTGGCGAAAGTTGTCGTAGGTTCCTTTTTAAAGATTTCTCTGAAATTTGGGTCAAATATATTGGATGTTTTCTCCCAATATATAAAGAGTTAGAAGGCATATTACCCATTAAATCGAATGCCTACGAGTCTAATTTGCAACACACAAATCCCTGTATCAAAACAACATCAGAGTAAAAAGTTATGAGGGTTTTACTAGGGACTGCCGGAGCAGAATTCGGGTCGGGTCAAAAATATGGATCTCGGCTTATTTAACGTTTTAAGCCATGAAAAATTTCATTTTAGTTCCAAACCAGAGAGAAAGCTTAAGAGAGGGTTCCTATGGAGTTCTAGCATGATGAAGGTTAGGTTTTGATGATTTCTACCATTAAACATTGCCCCCATGCCTAGAAATGTAATCCTAACACGTGGAAATCATTTTTCCCTTCTATTAGCTGTGTATGGAGCTGGTTTTTGAGGATATAAATTTGTAGTTATTGGTATTTCTTCGAGGTTAAACTTGGTTAACTAAGGCAATCATCTTAGGACTCTTTCATGATTTTTTTTATGAATTTCTATGGACGTTTCGACAAGTTGGGGCAATATGGCAAATCTGCCGATTTAATATTAATTATGAACTATTTATAGGTGCGTACTAGCTATGCATATATAGTGTTTGAAAAGCTTAGGACACAAGGAACAACTTTCTTGAAGGAATTACGATCTTTCGAGCGTTTATTTGAAAGGTATGTTAAGGTTATTCCCTTCGTCGACATGTTTTCTTAGAGGTAGTTTACGTTGGTGATCTTGTAGATGTAATTATGTGTGGTTGGCTAATTGAATGGTTATAAACCCTCATTTTAGGGACACATAATCTTTTAAGAACGACCCTAAGTTAGGAACGACTTAGAGATTATTCATATAGATTGTTTATAGCTAAATTGCTCGACTTTAGCCTATTCAATTTTTTGTTGTCGCCCTTAGGGCTATTGTGTTTAGTTGTTGAGCTATGAACTACCTTTGGGGGCTATGATGTTTTCTAATAGGACTATGTTATTTCCAAAGTGGAATATGTGTTGCCCACGGGGCTATATTGATGTCAAAGAGTGTTATGTGTTGTCTATGGGGCTATTTTGATGCCAAAGAGGACTATGTGTTCCCTACAGAGCTATGCTGATGCAAAAGAGGGCTATGTGCAGCCCATAGAGCTATAATGTTGCCTAAGAGGGCTATGTGCTACCTACGGGGATATCGTTGCCAAAAAGATCTATGTGACTTCTTACAAAGACAAGGGGCTATCGATAGGGGTATGTAGACTGATTTTTCACCTTTTGGGCTTATAGAGGCCTAGGTAGGTGGTATGCTGTTTGTACCTACCGAGCTTATAGGGGCTTGGTTAGGTTGATGTTTGATCATTTTTGTATTTTTAGATTCATTAGCGGGTTAGCATGCTTATCTAAAATTTTGATTTCTTTACGTGATTGCTTTTGGTATATTATGATACTAACTCACTAAGTCTATGGCCTTTCATAGTCTATACATTATTTTGTACTGATGCCCCATTACCTTGGGGGCATTGCATTTAGGCATACAGGTCCCGACAGATGACCCAGTAGACCTCCTCAGTAGCAGGATTGACTTCTATCCGATTGGCTAGCCCCTTTCCTCCGAAACTGCTAGAGTTGGGAGGTTTGTTACCTTTTGTTGTATATATCATTATGGGTAGGCTGGGGCCTTGTCCCGCCAATATTTACTACTCTTAGAGGCTTGCAAACTAGTGTGTGGGGTATATAGCTACATTATTGCCATACTGGCCTAGGTTGTTGCTTTGCTGAAGCTTGTGAGTTGTTTGATGTATTGTCTTGATATATTCATGCTTTCAGTTTTGGTATAGATATCATGGTGGCCTCGATGGCCCAATCAGGACTTTTGTGCTAGTTGTCTATTTATTTATATGATCTCCTGGGAGTAGCTGTTTCTTTTATAGATCAGTTGACAGGGGCCTTACCGGCCAAGGGCTTAGTTTTAAGCCGAGACATACTTGTTTATTTTCTTGATTGTGTGTGGCTGCTATGTGCTAGTAGCAAATGATTCAGTAGGGTCGGCTTGTGCCTGATTTTTGGTATTAAGAGCCACTTGCGCTCCTCGAGTTTGGGGCGTGACAATATTGTCTTGGGATTTCATACGATTTATGGTGTACTTGATGCCCCCATTCATGTTTCTACCTAAGTTGGAGAGTCCGTCATAATCACCCATGTGTATCGTGCTTGTCCTATCTTGTTTATAGGTTTTCAGACATGGGTTGATTCGGTTATTTTGGAGATGAATGACTTTGATAAAATCTTAGGAATGACTTGATAATCCCCCTATTATGTTATGCATAGTTGTAATGCTAAGTCTGTGACTCTAGAGATCTCGGGTAGGGAAAAGTTAGAGTGAAAAGGGGTGTACAAGCCTAAGTCAACTAAGGTCATATCTGTTTGGGCTAGGAAACTAGTGCTACCCCATGCTGATGTATAATACCTAAATTGTGAAGCCTGTCGTTGAAATCCAAAATGAACTAATAGGTATCCTCACTCTCACAACCATGGAATACAAGAGACTTCAGCTTCAGAAACTTAGTCAACATCTCATGCTCAGTACCAGTCATCACAAAACCAGATAAGGGATGGAATAAGGCATCAGTGCCTAATGCTCAATCCACCCTGGGAGTAGTAGTACATTAATAGGGCGATTTATCATAGGTTGAGCAGCTTGCACTGTTGGAAGGATTTCGGGGCCGACCAACCCCTTTAGAAAAGACATTATTCGCTAAGCTAATACTTGGTCTAAGGGAGGAACGCCGGTATTCCTTGTTGGTGCACCCTTCTCTGATCCAATATCCTCTTTGTCCTCAATTTCCACATTCTCTTCTACCTCTTCTTAGGTGCAAGAGGGGCCTCTTCCCTAGGAACATTCTCAGTTGAGGCTCCACCCCTGGCGGGTGCCACTCTTCCTCTACCTATGCCCATACCTCTTCCTCTACCCCTACCTCGACCACGACCTCTAGATGTAGACTCCTCTGCTAGCTCATTGACGGGAGCTATGGGCCTGACACTATTGAATCGCATGTTAACCATCTGTGGACAAAAGAATGAAGGAGATTAGATACCAATTGGAATCAAGTCATAGAACGAAAGGAGAAAAAGACAGAGAGATTTCCTAAAGCCCTATAGCCTCTCGAAGAAAAGTACAGATGTCTCTGTACCGTTCCACAAGACTCTACTAGACTCATTTTGGTAAAATGAGATCAACGAACCTAGGGCTCTGATACCAACTTTGTCAAGACCCCAACCGCCATGATTGACACCAACAGTAACCCTCCTATGGGAGAACCATTACTACGACCCAACAAAGAAATTTAATGAAAACGAAATCATTTAAAGATACAGAAGCAGGTTTAAATAACCAAAAGAAATTACGGAGTTCCTATAAACGTTGAGGTCTACCAAAAAACTAATGCAGAAATTCAACCCCTAAAACTGAAAGTCATTGTACCAAAACTCTAATGATTAACAAGTCTACAAAAAATGTGGCACAACCTCAAAAAATAAACAAAACAGCCTAAACAAATAGTCTGAGTTCGAAAAGAGTAGACTTAAACAAAAAAGATCCATGGCAGCCTGAAACAACTAGCTCACGCTCAATAGTCTCCTAAATGAGGTCTGTCAGTAGCCGTCTGAAGATACCCTGTACTCAACAAAAATAGAGTAAGTGCAGATCAATACACAACGACAGTGTACTGATATGATCACGCGACTACTCCCATAAGCATAATATACAATGACAATTACAACACAGTAAATACCCATATACAAAATACACAATTAAGTTATCATTTTAGAGCAAATACAATCTCCAATATTAATGACAAGTAGACATAACAAATAATCACAAGTGGTCCTCTCATGGAACCCATACCCAAACTGTTAGTGTGTCGAAATATGACACCCGATCCAATGTATGTGTCAGATCGTGACACCCGATCAATATATGTGTCAAAACGTGACACCCAATCCAATATATATGTCAGAACGTGACACCTGATCCAGTCGGCATAACCATATCCACAATCAACATCTGTAATGTACAATACTCAAAATGATCCTATCAAGTAACAGGTTCATGGCATGTATTGTGTCACACATCATTATTTCATTTGATTGATTCACATTCCCTATTCACATATACGCATGCATACAATGTAGCAATCAACTGGCATACATCACACAAACAGGAAATTAAGCCACATCTACCTCAAAACCAAGCTTGAATCCTCCTAAGACACTTGAGTCTTCCCTTTCTGAATTCTTTCTGCTTGTTCTTGGTCTACAAACGAGTAATTGTCATGAGCCGGACCATCGTGATTGGCATCCACATTAACCCTCCGGTGGGAGCACCAATAATACTAATTAGCTAACAAACTTTAATCAAAATACTAAGGCATTTAAGTTACAAAAGCAAGTTAAATGCTAAGAAGAAATAGGGAGTTCCCATAAACTCCATCAAAAGGTCTAACAACTAAACAAATGCGGAAGTAACACCTAGAACCTGAAAGTCAATGTACCAAAACATCTAAAGTTCAACAAGTCTAAACAAGAAGGGATACAACCCCAAACTAATGCATTAATAACTAACTAGAAAGTCTAAGTCCAAAATGGTGGACATAGATGAAAGAGAACCCATGGCATCCTGGAGGAATTGACTCACCCTTCCATTCGAACGATCAATGATCTTCTAAGCGAGGTATGTCAATAGCCATCGGAAGATGCCCTATACTCAACAAAAGTAAGAGCGAGTGTAGTATTAGTACACAATCATAGCGTACTTGTAGGAGCACGCGGGTATCCCACTAAGTGTAACATATATTAGTCAATACAACAATATAATCACATGCTCATATCGAACATATACAATATCATCATCATATAGAATAATGAACAACTTCACATTTTCTTAAGATACACAATTATGACAAGTCATTGGTCCTCTCATGGAAACCAAACCCAAACAGTTAGCATACCAGAACGTGGTACCCGATCCAATGTTTATGCCGAAACGTGGTACCCGATCCAATGTTTATGCCAAAACGTGACAACTGATCCCATAATTATGCTGGAATGTGGCAATCGATCTAAGATAGTTATGTCGGAATGTGGCAATCGATTCATTCAACACACCACAATCACAATCATAAGTATATCCTCAAGATCATACATTTAAGTCATGATTTCATGGTAACCATCATTCATCTATCTCATATACAACAACTGTGATTAATAATGCAACATACATATACATATATGTATCATAATAAACCAACAACAAACATACATCACACAGTCATGAAATCACAACCATCACTTACCTCGAACCAAGCTTGAAACCCTAAGAAACTTGATCCTTCCCTTTTCGAATTCGTTCCACTTGTTCTTGGTCTACAAACAATCAATATAATATGGAAATCAATAAAAAATCACTAATTACCCAGATTACTAACAATTTTATGAACCCTAAATCAAACCCATAATCCCAATTATCCAAATTAAGGTTGTTTCCACCATATAATCAATAGCAAAACCCTCCCCTATCAATATTCACTCATTTTATTACATTCTATAGATCCAAAAATGGATTCGGGGAGTGAAAAGCTTACATGTAGCCTTAAGAATGGTGGAAAATTGTTAGGAGTCGCTTGGAGTTCGTTTCTTAGCTCTAAAAATTGAAAAGTGCAGAATAAAGTCGTTTAGAGGTTTATTTATGGCCCTCACCCCACTACAGCGGCTCTCACCCCGCTACAGCGGCCCCACCAAAGCGACAAAACCCAGTGCCAAAGTGGCTTGCACGAAACAGTGCTATTTTAATAATTCCAAGACCCCCATTTCACAATATACTTCTAACCAACGACACTCAAAAAATCCCCTTCACGCTAAGTTCGATTTTGGAAGTTTTACTCTCCCGAATTCAATTTCGTAAAGTTGTACAAATTCCATAACGACTTATCTAACTATTCATGTAATCAAAATCATAAATAAGTCACCCTATTGTTACCATATTTCTCTACACCTCAAATTCTCCGATTTGGTCCAAATTTGGACTAGGTTGGGAAATTTCAAGTTACTACGACAAAGTTTTCTGACCCAAAAATTTTCTCCGTTGGCTTTTATATAACGATGAAATTTGGTTGGTACAATAGATACCAATTTACCCATCACTCATCCCCGAGTTACAAACTTGGAAAAAATAGGCTAATAAAGAATGAAGTAGTACCTGAATAAACGATGAATTGAGGATACTTGTCTCGCATGTCCCTCTCAGTTTCCCAAGTAGCTTCTTCAATTGGATGATGTTTCCATTGAACCTTCACAGACTGAATCTCTTTGGTCCTCAACTTGCGCACATCACGATGAAGAAATGCAATCGGTTCCTTCTCATAGTGAAGGTCTTTGTCTAACACAATTGAGTCCCACTTAATGATATATTTACCGTCACCATGATATCTCTTCAACATGGACACATGGAATACCGGATGAACTCCTGATAGGTTAGGAGGCAAAGCCAATCTATATGCTACCGGTCCTACACATTCAAGAACCTCAAAGGAACCAATGTATCGCAGACTTAGCTTGCCTTTCTTGCCAAATCTCATCACTCATTTCATGGGTGATACCTTAAGAAGAACATTCTCACCAATTTGAAATGCCATATCTCATATCTTATGATCCGTATACTTCTTGTGTTTACTCTGGACTGCTAAAAGCTTAGCTTGAATACTCATCAGCTTATCTTGGGCATCCTTCACTAAATCAACCACCAAAGGTTTCACATCCCCAGCCTTGAACCATCCTATAGGTTATTTACATCCCCTCCCATAGATTGCCTCAAATGGTTCCATATCTATGTTGGAGTGATAACTATTATTATAGGAGAATTCACACAAAGGTAGGAATTTATCCCAATGCCCTGCAAAATCAATCACATATGCCCTCAACATGTCTTTTAATACTTGAATAGTCCTCTCTGACTATCTGTGTGTCTGTGGATGGAAGACTGTACTAAAAGTTAGTTGTGTGCCCAATTCATCATGTAATTTCCTCCAAAACTTGGATGTAAATTAGGTACCACAGTCTGAGATGATAGAGAGGGGCACCTCATGCAACCTTACTATATCTTTCACATAAACCTTAGCCAATTGTTTAGCATTATAATCTATTCTTATTGGAATAAAATGGACTGACTTAGTCAATCTATCAACCACTATCCAAATAGAATCAAACCTCCCAAAAGTCATGGAAAGCCTAAGCACAAAATCCATGGCTATCCTTTCCCACTTCCATTTCGGAATTGACATTCTTTGAATCAAACCTACAGGCCTTTGATGTTCATACTTCACTTGTTGACAATTTTGACACTTAGCCACAAACTCCGCTATATCCTTCTTCATGCCCGGCTACTAATAAATTTGCTTCAAATCTTGATACATCTTGGTCACACCCGGATAAATAGAATATCACGAACCATGAGACTCTACAAACAATTTCTCAATCAATTCATCTACTCTAGGAACACATATTCTCCCTTTTAAAATATCAAGAGTGGTCTCTTGTGTCTTAATAATCACAGTCTTCTTTCTAAGCTCCTCCAAATTTTCATCTTCAAATTGTTTGGCCTTGATCTAATCAATAAATATGGCCCTCACTTCAATATTAGCTAATACCCTAACTCTTTCTGAGATGCCCAATTGCATGAACTTAGACTCTAAGGTCTGAATTTCCTTAGCCAAAGGTTGCTTGGTTACACTCAAGCAAGCTAAACTACCTATACTAACTGTTTTGTGACTCAAAGCGTCTGCTACTACATTAGCCTTACCCGGATGGTATTGAATGGTGACATCATAATCTTTAAGTAACTCCATCCACCTTCGCTATCTTAAATTCAGATCCTTTTGAGTGAACACATGCTGCAGACTGCGATGATCAGTAAACACTTCACACTTAACACCATAGAGGTAATGCTACCAAATCTTATGAGCAAATACTACCGCTGCCATCTCCAAATCATGTGCTGGATAATTTCTCTCATGAACCTTCAATTGGCGCGACGCATAGGCTATAACATTCTTATCTTGCATTAACACCGTGCCCAACCTAGAATGAGAAGCATCACAATAAATG
Organism: Solanum bulbocastanum; assembly: GCA_037074985.1. Classification (NCBI taxonomy): domain Eukaryota; kingdom Viridiplantae; phylum Streptophyta; class Magnoliopsida; order Solanales; family Solanaceae; genus Solanum; species Solanum bulbocastanum. The sequence continues at coordinate 14,529,295 of CM073602.1, read as the reverse complement.
ACAAAATCCTTACCTTCCACTGGTAACGTTAGAATAGGTGCGGTGGTCAAGAGAATCTCGAGATTTTGAAAGCTCTCCTCACATTTTTCAGTCCATTCAAATGGTACCTCCTTTTTGGTCAAGTTAGTCAAGTGAGTGGCAATAGAAACAAAGTTCTTCACAAATCGACGATAATAGCTAGCGAGCCCCACAAAACTCCTAACTTCAGTCACAGAATTTGGCTGAACCCAATTCTTAACTGCCTCAATCTTTTGAGGATCCACCACTACCCGTTCTTTCGAAACTACATGCCCCAAAAATGCAACAAAAATAAACCAAAATTCGCACTTAGAAAATTTAGCGTACAACCTTTGTTTTCTAAGAACACCCAAAATAATAAGAAGATGGTCGGCATGCTCTTCATTAATTTTTGAATAAACTAAAATATCATCAATAAAGACTACGACGAAAGAATCAATAAATGGTTTGAATACCCCATTCATTAAACTCATGAAAGCTATAGGCGCATTAGTCAAATTAAAGGACATAACTAGGAATTCATAGTGCCCATAATGAGTCCTAAACGCCATCTTGGGCACATCCTCAGGACTAATTTTTAATTGATGGTAACCAGACCTTATATTAATCTTAGAGAAACTGATGCACCTTGCAATTGGTCAAAAAGATCATCTATTCGAGGCAAAGGATAATTGTTTCGGATAGTGACTCTATTCAATTGCTAGTAATCTATATACATTCTCATACTACCATCCTTTTTCTTAACAAACAAAACTGGGGCACCCCATGGGAAACACTAGGACGAATAAATCCCTTAGCAAGAAGTTATCGGATTTGAGCCTTAAGCTCTCTTAATTCCATCAGAGCCATACAATAGGGAGGAATAGAAATAGGCGCATACTGGGCTCCAAATTTATATCTCTATTCGGACAAAACACTTCTTTATATTCTGACACCACAGGACTAGACTCAATAGAGGGAGACTCAACCTCAACATCCCGAATATGAGCCAAATAAGCTAAACAACCCTGCTCTACCAGTTTCCTATCCTGAATGGAGGATATGATATTAGCTTGCGTAGGGTTGTACACCCCTTCCCACTCTAATTTTTCCCTTCCTAGAATTTCTAGAGTTATAGACTTAGTATTACAATTCAACACAACATATTAGGGGCACAACAAAGTCATGCCTAAGATAATATCAAAGTCAGTCATATCTAAAATCACCAAATTAGCCCAAGTCTGAAAACCTATAAACAAGATAGGACATGCACGATAGACATAGGTGAATGGGACTGACTCTCCAACTGGGGTAGAAACATGGATAGGGGCATCAAGTACATCACAAATCATATCAAACTTCGAGGCAAATCGCACAAATACATAGGAATAAGTAGAACCCCAATCAAATAACATATTAGCCATCCAGTCACAAACAAGAATAGTACCTATGATCACCGCGTCAGACACCTCTACCTCATTCTTACCTGGAAAAGCATAACACTGAGCCCTATCATCTTGATGAACCACTTCCCTGCCTGGTTGCACATTACCGCTGCCTGCATTACCATTTCCTTTACCTCCACAGCCTCACTAATTACCTCCTCGCCCACCTTGTGGATGCCCTTAACCATTATTACTATTTCCCCCGAGTACCACTACTCTAGTCTGTTGCTGCGCTAACTCAAACACACGTGGGTAGGGACAATCTCTCTTCATATGCCTAGATTCTCCATAATTGTAACAAGTAAGATCAAAATATGGCCTACTGCCCACTGAAGGTGCGACTCCCTAGCTATTCTGAATAAAATTAAGAGATGGAGCTCCTGAGTAATTACCTGTAGAGGCGGGCATAGCAGACTAAATTGGCTTGGCTGCAAGCGTTGGCCTTTCAGAACCTCTGGAATAGGAACCTTGAAAGTTAACTGAGTTCTTCGCCCTTTTTGCCAACGCCTTGGCTTGACCGTCACGCCTCACTCCCTCCACTTTCTTAACATAGTCTGTTACTTCATTAAAGCTCCTCCCTATAGAAGTCATATGAACAGATAATACTTGCAACTCAAAATTTATTCCCCTAATAAATAACTAGATTCTCTCTTCCTCAGTCATCACCAATTGAGTAGCATATCTAGACAAAGCATGGAACTTGGCCTCATAAGTAGCCACAATCATACCACCATCCTCCAAAGCCATGAATTCATCCTTCTTGCGATCCCTCAAAGTCAAAGACACATACTTTTCTAGAAACAGAGCATGGAATTGGGTCCAAGAAAGTAGAGGTAAAGTTGAAGATCTACATTCCATATAAGCTCTCCACCATGCTGATGGACACAAACTCAACCCCATGCTGATGGACAATTCCAACTTATGAAGCCTCTCATAGTAATCTAATATGAACTCATAAGCATCCTCATTCTCAAAACCAAGAAACACAGGAGGCTTTAGCTTCAGAAACTTAGTCAACATTTCATGCTTATTACCAGTCATAACATAACCGAACAAATGACGGAAGAAAGCATCATTACCTCCAGTCCCACCCACCTTGGTGCAGTGCTAGCAACAGGAGGATTAGTAGGAGCTTGAGTTGCTTGAGCACAAGAAAGCACTCCAGGACCAACCAACCCCTTCAAGAATGACATAATCTATCGAGCTAACACTAGGTCTATGAGGGGAACATCGGTAGTCTCAGCCTGCACCTCTTCCTCTTGCCCCACATCTTCAACATTCTCAATATCAACATTCTCCTCTTCGGTATCTTTATGATGAACAAGAGGGTTCTCATTCACAAGAGCATTCTCAACAAGAGCTCCATTCCCAGCAGGCGCTACTTTTCCACGACCTCTACCCCTAGCTTTTCCTCTACCCTTACCTTGACTGCGACCTCTCGCTGTAGATTCCTCAGCTAGAGCATTGATGGGAGATGCGGGCCTGAAGCCGTTGTATCTAGTGTTAACCATCTGCGGACAGAAGATTGAAGGAGGTTAGATATCAATTTGAATCGACATATACCAATTAGAATCAAGTTATAGCACGAAAGGAGACAAGAGAAAAATAGAGAGATTTCCTGAAGTCCTATAGCCTCTTGAAGAGAAGTATAGGCGTCCTTGTACCGTTCCGCGAGACTCTACTAGACTCGAATTGGTATATCGAGATCAACAAACCTAGGCTCTGATACCAACTTTGTCGCAACCCAGACCGTCGTGATTGACACCCATACTAACCCTCTGGTGGGAACACCATTAATACTAATTAGCTAACCAACTTTAATCAAAATACTAAGGGAGTTCCCATAAACTCCAACAAAAGGTCTAACAACTAAACAAATGCGGATGTACCAAAACAGCTAAAGTTCAACAAGTCTAAACATGAAGGGTTACAACCCCAAACTAATGCACTAATAACTAACTAGAAAGTCTAAGTCTGAAATGATAGACATAGACGAAAGAGAACCATGGTAGCCCAGAAGAATTGGCTTACCCTTGAATTTGAACAATCACTGATCTTCTAAGCGAGGTCTATCAATAGCCGTCAGAAGATGCCCTATACTCAACAAAACTAAGAGCAAGTGCAGAATCAGTATACAATCATAGTGTACTTGTAGGATCACGCGGCTATCCACTAAGTGTAGCATACATTAGTCAATACAACAATATAATCACATGCACATATCGAACATATACATTATCTTCAGCATATAGAACAATGAACAACTTCTCATTTTCTCAAGATGCACAATTATGAAAAATTATTGGTCCTCTCATGGAACCCAAATCCAACCGAAACGTGGTACTCGATCCAATGATTATGTTAGAATATGGCAATCGATCCTATAATTATGCCGAACGTGGCAATCGATCCAAGTTATTTATATTGAAACGTGGCAACCGATCCAGTCAACACACCATAATCACAATCACAATCACAATTATATCATCAAGAACATACATTTAAGTCATTATTTCATGGTATCCATTATTCATCTACCTTATTTACAAAAAAGTGTGATCAATAATGCAGCATTCATATACATACATGTATCATAATGAAGCAAGAACAAACATACATCACACAATCATAGAATCACAACCATCACCTACCTCAAAACAAGCTTGAACCCTAAGAAACTTGATCCTTCCCTTTACAGATTCGTTCCGCTTGTTCTTCGTCTACAAACAATTAATATAATACGAGAATCAATAAATAATCACTAATTACCCAGATTACTAACAATTCTAACAACCCTAGATTATACCCATTCTATTACGTTTTATAGATCAAAATAGGGTTGTTTCCACCATAGAATCTAGATAAAAAAATCCTTCCCCATTGATAATTACCCATTCTATTACATTCTATGGATCGAAAAATGGATTCGGGGAGTGAAAAGCTTACCTTTAGCATCAAGAATGGTGGAACTATTAGGAGTCACCTAGGGTTCATTCCTTAACTCTAAAAATTGAAAAGTGCAGAATAAAGTCATTTAGGGGTTTATTTACGACTTTAAGTCACGTCTGGCCCGCCACAGCGACCCTCACCCCGCTACAGCGGCCCTGCCAGAGCAACAAAACCTAGCGCCAGAAAATCCCCTTCACGCTAAGATCAATTTCGGGAGTTTTACTCGCCCAAATTCAATTTCATAAAGTCGTATGGATTTCTAAACAACTTGTCTAACTACTCATGTAATCAAAATCATAAATAAGTAACTTTATTGTTACCATACTTCCCTACACCTCAAAGACTCCGATTTCGTCAAAACCTGGACTAGGTTGAGAAATTGAAAGTTACTACGAAAAATTTTTCCAACCCAAAACTTTCCCCCTTGACTTTTCTATAACGATGAAACCCGTTCGTTACAGTAATTTAACGGAAGGATCAATACTTAAGGTCTAATTTACCCGAATTATAAGAAACCCAATAACCCAAGACCAAACCCATGATCCTAATGTTCAGGTAGGTCTTTTCCCACTATTAACTATAGGCCAAAACCCTCCCCCAATGATAATTACCCAAGAATCTAAGTTCTACGGATCGAAAAATGGATTAGGGGAGTAATAATCTTACCTTTTGAGCTAAAAGTCGTGGGAATCTGTCAAGATATAGCCCTGGGTTGTCTCTTAGCTCTGAAGAACGAAGGTCTGCAGAAAATAACGATTTTGGATTTTTCCCCGACTTAAGTTGCGACTGGCCTGGTACGGTGGACCCTATCCTGCCATAGCGGCTTGCCTTGAGATAGAAACTCAGAATTTGAGTTCCAAGCTCTCATTCACCACACACTTTCAAACCAGGATATTCTGAAACTACCTTTTCACGCCAAGTTCAATTTCGGGCTCCTTAACATCTTGTCTATCCACCATGTGATCAAATTCATAATTAAATCCCCCATTCGTTACTAGATTTCCCTAGACCTTACTTGACTCAGATTTCGTCCAAATATGGACTAGGCTAGACATTTCCAAGTCACTACTCAAAAGTTTTACTGGCCCCAACTCTTTTCCCATTGACTTTTCCATAGTGACGGCAATAGGTTGTTACACTAAGTCCAGGTTTCTGTTGCTTCTTCTTATAATGATTTATTGTTTTTCCTCTTTCTCTTATGCTCCCTACTGCCATTATTATTGGATCCAAGCTAATGGTTAGGCTTACCTAGTAGTGGATTTTAGTAGGTGCCATCATGACCATTGGTTTTTCGATCATGATATGATATATATATATATATAGAATGTCAATGACATAGAAATTGTAGTTTTTACTCAAGAAGTAAATTCCCTACCCTTCATAATAATGCTTTTTCGTAGGCCTAGTTGACTAAATTGAAATTGGTGGTACCTAAATGTATAGATAAAGATAGATGAAAGGTAGCGCTGAATCCCAATAGAGGTAGTATATTTGACAATAAATATTTTTGGTTGAATACAAATTTTTCTTGTTGACCAAAAAAACCTACATGATTAACCTTATTTAGAAATATAATTATTAAATTTATAATTTATAATTATTAATTAAAATAGTTTATTACCTATTATTTAGGATATATTCAAATCCAATTAATCTAATAAAATTGAGCAAACAAAATTAAATTATTACCATTTTTAACCTACACAAATCTCACAAAAATAATTAAATTTTCATTACAATTTGAAATTCAAATATTATATTTGGTAAGAATATAATGAAGACATCTATTTAAAGAGGGGTTTTCCCCTTCAGAGAAGCAAATTATATACCACACTAAATAAATCAATCTTCTTTATTATTAGTCGAAATTTCCTTTACCAATGGATTCTTCAGAAAAGGAGATGATCAAGTGAATTTCTATTCGATGTTCTTTATATTTTTTTTATGTTTTGTTTGTTCTTTATATGCTTCACTATATATTTATGGTGCTTTTAATTTTTAGTGAGAGAATTAAGAAAGGATTCAAAAATCTTGAAAACAAAAGAAAAACACTTGTCTTCAATTATGAATTCCAAAGTAAACTGATAGAGAGAAACAAAACTTGCTCTGCCACTACTGAAGAAGAACAAAAGAAGCTTCTTATTGAGTTTCGTAATGATAGCGATCGATTGCAGGCGGAGGCAAATTTTCATTTCAGCAAATATTCATTTATGAAATTTTTCCAGTTAATTGATTACTAACTTTATGTGGCCTTTTCATTTGCAGTATGATAAGTGGTTACCTATTGTCGAAAGAATGAAGACAGGAGCTACAAGAAATTAGTGTTGGTCGTGGAAATTTTTGATAAGATTGCATATTACATGCTTATTTATTTACTATAAAGAGACAAATATTGGGTATTATTAAAAAAATTGTACCTTTCTCTTTGAAAATTATAGTTGTGTTGTTGATTGAAATAAATTATAGATTTTCTAATGATTATATATATATATATAGTCAAATAAATTATTTTCTTAAAATAGGAAATAGTAGTAGAAGATTACAAATGAAAAAAATCATTGGAAGAGATTGATCAAATTACTTCGTTGCAAATTTATCCTAATTATAAGAATTGACGTTAGGTGAAATTTGGATAAATTTCAAAAGCTATTATTCTGCATCCATAATTTTCAATCTACAAAGCATTCAATGCTAATTACTTAAGTGTAAACTCATTAAATAGATATTTTTAATCTACCTCAAATTATTGATACTACACACAAAAGAAAACAAAATACAAGTTAATCATTAAAATGTATTTAACTAATCAATTCGACGTTTTCAAGGATTGAATACGAAAAACATTAGTCCTCCTTTTAACTTTTAGAATAATTTTAACGTATCGAGAAATATACTTCAAAGTTTATCTATAAAAGACTTTAATCTTGGGTGGATTCAAAATGACCCCTTTAATATTTCATAATTTAACCAAACGAGCATTTTTGTTCGTATTTAAATAATTAAAAATTTTGATCTATTAGATTGTGGAACATTAATTTTCTTTTTTTTGGAAAAGACTAGAAAATACACATCAAATATCTTTAATCACAATGCTAAAAATTGCATGGATCAAACGTATTGAGCACTTCGTCTTTATTTTTTTAAAATATGTAATATAATGTATGAACTCAAAAGTTTAAAAAAATGTTTTCTTTTATGCTCAATTTTGATGATTTTCTCTAACCGCTTTCTTCACCCCATTTACTATCTTTTGATTATTATTATTTTTTTGGGGATTTTCTTTGGACTCAAACCCCTATCAATGATTAGCTATTGATAAGAAATAAATTATTTTCGATAACATAAATTTTAGTTTATTTTAATATTAAAATGAGGTAAATTTTATAGATTTTTGCATTGAAAATTGACTTTGTTCATTACTTATTTATTTTTCTCTAAGTCATGATTCTTATATAATAATAAAAGTCTTGCATCTAATTCTTGTCAAGTCATGATAATAGAGTTAATTTACTGTTATTTATTGTCTTCATTTAACTTCTTTAGATACTTAAAGAGTATTAGTTTGACGATCGAAGAAATATTTTATTTCTATTTTTTGATACTATTAATTTCTCGGTTAATAGTGTCAATAATATTTCTTAGTATACATCAAAAAGTTTGTGATATTTGTGATTTTAACGTTCTTACATCATTTTTTTAGTTATATAAGAATACTCTAAATAATTTAAGATTTGATTTTGAACAAATCATGGATGTGATTTGCTTTTTCTAATGATGTATGATTTGTTTATGTTTAGTTCTACATGACTGCATTGCCATCTTATTTCCTCTTTGTTTTAGATTATACTAATCGGCTTAAAACTGTCACATATTTCCCTTCATTAATTATAAGGAAATAATAAAAATGTTTGATATAATTATGTAAAACATGTAAAAATGTAAAAGTCAGTTTTACTAACTATATTATCACAACCTTAATTCATAAGGTTTCATCTTTTAAACTATTTTTACAATATCATCATTTATTAAATTAATAGATGCATCTTTTTTCTACATTAGACACCAAGAAACCGCTCAAAAGTTCATCATTCATCCAGTTTCATATGTCATTTTAAATAAACTTCATTCTCCCAAAATCTCTTTCAAAGGACGCATTAAAAACTAGTAGAAGAAACAAAATTTAACCAATAGAAATATTAGAAAAATTTTTAAGTGCTTCTTTGTCTGAACTAATTTTCATGAGGAATCATAAAGTCCATTTAGATTAGAAAATCATTACATACATCTATCATGTAAGTCACATGCTGACTTATAATAACATCCTAATGTTTTGGCATTAGACGACATATTTGATGCTCTTAGCTATGAATAAATACAAATTCTTAAAAACTGATAGTGCCATTTAATGAATTTTCTACTATGATAGATGGAAAATCTCAAAAAAGAAAAAGTATGAAAAATAAAGCTTAAAGCATGCAAAAGTAAACCCATGATGGAAGCCTAGACGGATTGTAACATGTTCGACGGACCGTCATATCCATCGTTAGAGGTTAATTGAGGCACCCCAAAAAGGTAGCTTCTGATAGTCCACCTGATAAATAATCACATAGTTGATGGGCCGCCAGACAAACCATCATTAAGGGCATTCATACCAAGCTACTCTCGCACATACGAAAAATGCAATGGATCATCACACCTATGATGGACCGTTGATGAAAAGACAAACTTCGGAGGACCTACTATTTTTTAAAAAATTTCAAATTTTCTGAAATTATTAATAGTATATTCTAGGGCTTAGGTTTTTTTATCTTTAGTTTTTAGTGAAGAACAATGTACTCTTCATTAAAAGTTTATTCAGAGAAACTTTTAATCTTGTTTGATGATTTTTTTTGGATACTTGTACATTTCTATTGTACTGCCTACACTACTTAGTACCTAAAACTTACAAAACAGCACAAATACCTATTAGTAAGGTGAGTTTCCTCCCACAAAGTGACTTTTTTTGTCTTGACATGACTCTTTTTTGATATCTTTTAATATAATACAATCATAATTTACCTCTTGTGTAGTGTTTGATTTAACATGACCGCACAATGAAAGCTGGCTTAGTCAAAGAGTTTATGGATCAAAGGATCGCCACAATAATAGAATAGTTATAATATACTCCTAATATTTAGTGTTTCTAACATTACATTTTATGAACTTGGTGTTCCACTCATGCCCATGTTTGGTTACATCATTTATTACCTTGGTGACTTCCTTCTTATACATGTTATCTTCACTTGCTACAATTTTTTTAAAGTTTGGTTCGCTAGATCAAGTGTCTTCCAGAATGTATCTAATATGATGGTGTCATGAATCTCATGATATTGTGGTGACAAAATATCTTTGAATCTTACCAATTATTTTTATAAAATAAATCGCCCTTTATATATTTGAAGTACAAGATGGGATTAAGTCTTCGCGTTCATGCAGCCATTAAACTCCCCTCGATGTGGATTAACTTAAGCTGTAGGTAAATTATGATTTGGATTGGTGTTGTAAATTAGGATCCAACCACTATCTGAATTGAAGCAAGCTACTTTTATATGACTTTTTGATTTGTATTGATGTTATGATTATTTTATTTTTTAGTGTTATGCTTTGATAATTGAATTTATCTATTCAATTGAATTTAACTTAGCATCGAGAGAACTTTGAAGTGGAGGCGTAAATAGGGTATTCTCTAGTAGAAACCTCTAGTTTCAAACAACATGCCCCACAAAATTGTCTTAAGTGGCTTAGCCAATGGATCCACACAACTTTTATGATATGATACAGAGTTATGTATTGGCAAGGGGCAGATGTTCCACTAAGTTTCTCTACTTTCAGCTTGTGGTATGTCCTCCTCACATTCTAAGGACTTCATTTATTATTGAACATATTTTATTCACTTCAATTGTGTTAGATATTAGGCAGCCTAGGACCTTGTCCCAATAGACTTATCTAGCTTAATTGTTTTAGAGGCTCCATTAGACACAATTAAAATTCATAGATGTTAGCGGTCTTAGTTTATTTCACACTTCAACAAAGATGTTTTAGTGTTCTTTACTAATAAAAGATTACTTCATTATTCCGTATCTTAGTCCATTGCTATAAATTATAGCTACGCATTACTCGCTGTTCAATGGCGTCCAAGGGTTCCTTTAGGCCAGAAATGATTTCGAGTCCTGGCTATGTCCAGGGTTTTCATTGTTTCTTCTTATAATGATTTATTCTTTTTTCTCTTTCTCTTATTCTCCTTACTACCATTATTATTGGCTTCAAGATAATGGTTAGGCTTACCTATTAGTGGGTTTTAGTAGGTGTCATCATGACCATTGATTTTTGGATCATGATATATATATATATATATATATATATATATATAGGGAAAAAAGACAAATATACCCCCAAATTATCATAAATGGTGCGTCTATACCCTTCGTTATACTTTCGAGTTGTGTATACCCTTACCGTCAATATTTTGGAATGTATATACCCTTAAAATAAACAGAGGGACACGTGTCATGATCTTAATGATCTATCCAAATTTAATCCAAATTATATATATATATTTGTGTGTGTGTAGAATGTCAAAGACATAGAAACTAGAGTTTTCACCGAAGAAGTAAATTTCCTACCCTGCATAACAATGCTTTATTGTAGGACTAGTTGACTAAAATGAAACTGGTGACACCCAAATGTATATATAAAGATAGATGAGAAGTAGCGCTGAATCCCAATAGGGGTAGTAGATTTGACAATAAATATTTTTGGTTGATTAAAAAAATTTTCTCGTTGACCAAAGAAAATCTACATGATTAACCTTATTTGGAAAAATAAGTATTAAATTTTAAATTTATAATTATTCATTAAAATATATTATTACCTATTATTTAGGATATATTCAAATTCAATTAATCAAATAAAATTAAGCAACAAAATTAATTTATTACCATTTTTAAACTACGCCAAATCTAACAAAAATAATTAAATTTTCATTACAATTTGAACTTCAAATATTATATTTGGTAAGAATAAAATGAAGGCGTCTATTTAAAGAGGGGTTTTCCCCTTCAGAGAAGCAAATTATATACCAAACTAAATAAATCAATCTTCTTTATTATTAACCTAGTGGAAATTTTCTTTACCAATGGATTCTTCAAAACAGGAGATGATCAAGTGAGTTTCTATTTGATGTTCTTTATAATTTTTTTTATGTTTTGTTTGTTCTTTATAGGCTTCACGATATATTTATGACTTCTTATTGAGTTCCGTGATGATTGCGACCGATTTCAAGTGGAGGTAAATTTTCATTTCAGCAAATATTCGTTAATGAATTTTTTCCAGTTAATTGATTACTAACTTTATGTGACCTTTTCATTTGCAGTATGATGGATGAGTGGTTACCTATTGCCGAAAGAAAGAAGAAAGGAGCTACAAGAAATTAGAGTTGGTCATGAAAATACTTGATGAGATCGCATATTACATGCTAATTTCTTTAGTATGAAGAGACAAATGTTGGGTATTATTTAAAAAAAAATTGTATTCTAGTTGTGATGTTAAATTAAATGAATTATAGATTTTCTAATAATTATGTGTATATATAAATATATATAAATAAATAAATAAATAAATATATATATATATATATATATATATATCAAATAATTTTTTTTTAAATAGCAAATAGTAGTAGATGATTACAAATGAAAAGAATCATTGGAAGAGATTGATTAAATTATTTCTTTGCAAATTTATTCTAATCTTATGTTTTTTAATTCTAAGAATTGATGTTAGGTTAAATTTGGATAAATTTCAAAAGCTATTATTTCTGCATTCATAATTTTCAATCTACAAAGTGTTTAGTGCTAATTACTTAATATGTAAACTCATTAAATGGATATTTTTAATCTACCTCGAATTATTGATTCTACATAAAAGAAAACTAAATATAAGTCAATCATCAAAACGTATTTAAATAATCAATTTGGCATTTTCACTGACTGAATACAAAAAACATTCATCCTCCTTTTATTTTTTAGCATATTTTTAACGTATCGAGGAATATAATTTAAAGTTTATCTCCAAAGGACTTTAATCTTGGTGGATTCAAAATGATCCCTTAAATATTTTATGATTTTACCCAAGGGAGCAATTTTGTTCTTATTTAAATAATTAACAAATCTTATCTATTAGATTGTGGAACTGTAATTTTTTCTTTTTTGAAAAAACTAGAAAATTCATACCAAATATCGTAAATCACAATGCTAAAAACTACATGGATCAAACATATTGAACACATCGTATTTATTTTTTTAAAATAAGTAATATAATGTATGAACTCGAAAGTTAAAAGAAAAGTTTACCTTTATGCTCGATTTTTATAATTTTTTCTAACCGCTTTCTCCGCCCCATTTATTATCTTTAGATTATTTTTTTGAGTTTCTTTTTGACTAAAACCCCTATTAATGATTAGCTATTTATATGAAATAAATAGTTTTCGTTTACGTAAATTTTAGTCTATTTTAATATTAATATAAGGTCATTTTTATAGATAAAACATCGAAAATTGACTTTGTTCCTTACTTGTTTATTTTTCTCTTGTTCTATTTTTTCTCTAAGTTGTGATTTTTATATAATAATAAAAGTCTTGGATCTAATTCTTGTCAAGCCATGGTAACAGGGTTAATTTAATGTTATCTATTGTCTCATTTATCTTTATTAGATACTTAAAGAGTGTTAGTTTGATGCTCGAAGAATTTTATTTCTATTTTTTGATACTGTTAATTTCTCGATTAATAGTGTTTATAATATTTCTCATAATGCATCCAAGAGTTTGCAATATATGTGATTTTAATGTTCTTACATCATTTTTTTAGTTTTAAAAGAATATGGGTTCTAAATCATTTAAGATTTGATTTTGAACTAATCATGACTGTGATTTGCTTTTTCTAATTATGCAACAGATTTGTTTATGTTTAGTGATACATGACTGCATTGCCATATTATTTCCTCCATGTTTTAGATGATACTAATCGACTTAAGACATTCACATATTTCACTTCATTAATTATAAGAAAATAAAAAAAAATTGATATAATTATGTAAAACATGTAAAATTGCAAAAGTCAATTTTACTAACTATATTATCAAAATCTTAATTGATAAGGTATCATCTATTAAACTATTTTTACAATAACATAATTTATTATATTAATAGATGCATCTTTTTCTACATGAGACACCAAGAAACCACTCAAAAGTTCATCATTCATTTGATTTCACATGTCATTTTAAATAAACCTCATTCTCCCGAAAGCTCTTGGAAATAATACATTAAAAACTAGTAGAAGAAACAAATTCAACCAACCAAAATATTAGAAAAATTCAAGTGCTTCTTTGTCTGAACTAATTTTCATAAAGGATCATCACATACATCTATAATGTAAGTCACATGCTAACTTACAATAACATCCTGATGTTCTTGTCTTAGACGACATATTTGATGCTCTTAACTATGAATAAATACAATTTCTTAAAAAATGATAGTGCCATTTATGAATTTTCTACAATGGTAGATGGAAAATCTCAAAAGAGGAAAAGGAAGAAAAGTGAAGCTAAAAGCATGCAAAAGTAAACCCATGACGAAAGCCTAGAAGGATTGTCAAATGTTTGACGGGCCATCATGTCCATCGTTAGAGGTTAATAGGGGCACTCCTAAAAGGTTGGTTCTGACAGTCCACCCGATGAATAACCACATATGCGATAGGCCGTCAGGCAAACCATTGTTACGAGCAGTCATACCAAGCTACTCACTCACGATTACGCAAAATGCAATGGACCATCAAACCTATGATAGGCAATCAGATGAAACGTCTGACAAACTTTGGAGGACCAGCTGTTTTTTTTTTTATTTCAAATTTCATGGTAGTATTAATAGTATTTTCTAGGGTTAAGGTTTTTTTATCTTTAATTTTTAGTGAAGAACAATATACTCTTCATTGGAAGTTTATTGAGAGATTCTTTTAATCTTGTGTGATGATTCTTTTCCGATACTTGCATATTTCTATGTGAACTTCCTTCTCTGCTTAGTACCTATAACTTACAAAAAAACAAAAATCTATTGATAAGGTGAGTTTCCTCCCACAAAGTGTCTTCTTTTTTTTTTGTCTTGGTATGACTATATTTTAATATATTTTTTAAATATATTACAATCACGGGTTACCTCTTGTGTAGTGTTTGATTTAACATGACCGCACAATGAAAATTGGCTTACCAAGGTAGTTTAATAATCAAATGATCCCCACAATAATTTCTATATTGGTATTCCACGCATGCCCATGTTTGGTTACTTCATTTATTACCTTTGTAACTTCCTTCTTATAAATGTTATCTTCACCTGCTACAGTTTCTTGAAAGTTTAGTTCACTAGATTAAGAGCCTTTCAGAATGTATCTAATATGATGCTGTCATGAATCTCATGATATTGTGGTGACAAAATATCTTTTAATCTTATCCATAATTTTATATTAAAAAAATTGTCCTTTATATAGTTGAAGTACAAGTTGCTATTAACTATTTGTATTCATGCAACCACTAAACTCAGCTCATAAATTAAGATGTGGTATTTTAAGCCGTAGGTAAATTATGATTTGGAATGATGTTATAAATTATGATGTAACCACTATTTGAAAGAAGCTACTCTTACACACTTTTTGATTTGGATTGATTTTATGATTATTATTTTTTGTAATGTTATACTGTGATAATTGAATTTATCTATTTCCTCGGATTTAACTTAGCACTGAGAGAACTTTAAGGTGGAGGCATAAGTATGATATACTCTATTAGAAACCTCTACTTACAAACAACATGCCCCATAGGATTGTCTTAAGTTGCTTAGCTAGTGAATCCACACAGCTTTTATGATATGATACAGAGTTCTACCTTGACAAGGGGCAAATGTTCGACGAAGTTTCTCCAGTTTCAGCTTGTGGTGTGTCCTCCTCGCATTCTGAGGACTTCATTTATAATTCATCATAATTTATTCACTTCAATTGTGTTAGCTAGTAGGCATCCTAGGACCTTGTACCACTAGAATTAACTAGCTCAATTGTTTTAGAGGCTTCGTTAAACACAATTAAGATTCATAGATGTTACCAGTCTCAGTTTATTTCACACTTTTACTCAGATGTTTTAATGTTCTTTACTTATAAAAGATTACTTCAATATTCATTATCTCAGTCCATTATTATAAATTACAGCCTCCGCATTACTTAGTTTTCAATAGCTCCAAGGGTTCCTTTGGGCAAGAAATGATTTTGAGTGCTGCCTATGTCCAGGGTTTTTGTTGCTTCTTCTTAAAATATTTTATTCTTTTTCCTCCATCTCTTCTGCTACCTACTGCTCTTATTATTGGTTCCAAGATAATGATTTGGCTTACCTACTAGTGGATTTTAGTAGGTGCCCCTATGATCAGTGATTTTTGGATCATGATATGATATATACAGAATGTCAAAGACATATCAACTAAATTTTTCACCGAAGAAGTAGATTCCATATCCTTTATAATGATATTTTTTTGTAGGCCTATTTGACTAAAATAAAAATTGTGATACCCAAATGTATAGATAAAGATAGATGAGAGGTAACGCTGAATACCAATAGGGGTAGTAGATTTGACAATAAATTTTTTTTGGTTGAAATTTTTTTTGGCTTGTTGACCCAAAAAAAAAATCTACATGATGAACTTTATTCAGAAAAATAACTATTAAATTTTAAATTTGAAATGAATCATTAAAATAGTTTGTTTCCTTTTATTTAGGATATATTCAAATACAATTAATATAATAAAATTGAGCTAAAAATTAATTTATTACCATTTTTAACCTGAAAAAATCTCACAAAAATTACTAAATTTCCACTACAATTTGAACTTGAAATATTATATTTGGTATGAAATAATGAAGACATATATTTGCTAGAAGTAAATTACATACCACACTAAATAGATCAGTCTACTTTATTCTTGACCTAGTCGAAATTTTTGTTACCAATGGATTCTTTAGAACAAGAGATGATCAAGTGAGTTTTTATTTGATGTTCTTTATATTCTTTTTTTTTTTTGATTTGTTTTTTATAGGCTTCACGATAGATTCATGGTGCTTTTAATTTTTAGTGAGAGAATCAAGAAAGGATTCAAAAATCTTGAACACAAAAGAAAAATATTTGTCTTCAATTATGAATTCCAAAGTAAACTAATAAAGAGAAACAAAACATGCCCTGCCAGTGGTGAAGTAGAACAAAAGTAACTTCTTATTGAGTTTCGTAATGTTTGCGGCTGAAAGCAAGCAGAGATGAATTTTCATTTTAACAAATATTCGTTTATGAAATTTTATCGAGTTAATTGATTATTAAGTTTAGCTGGCCTTTCCATTTGCAGTATGATAATTGGTTACCTATTGCAAAATATTGAAGACATGTGCTGACATAAATTAGTGTTGGCCATGGAAATTTTTGATGAGATTACATATTACATGCTTATTTCTTTAGTATGAAGGGACAAATATTGGGTATTATTAAAGAAATTGTATCATTCTCTTTTGAAATACTAGTTTTGCTGTTAAATGAAACATATTATAGATTTTCTAATGATTTTGTTTATAGAAATTTGAATATATAAATAGTCAAATAAATTATTGTTTTAAAATTTCCCATATTAGTATATGATTACAAATGAAAAGAATAATTGGAAGAGGTTAATCAAATTATTTCTGTAACGACCCAAAAATGGACGTGATGACACTCGTCTTATCCCACCAAGACAAGTCAAGATAAACCCAAATATCACGAAAATGTGGAACTAAGACAGATTGAAATCTCAAAATATCATAAGTGTGGATAACTAAGTAAACTTAATAAAACCCTCAAAACCTGGTTGTCACATGTACAAGCTTCTAAAGTAATATAATTGAATCAAAGAAAGATAAAAGTCTCAAATGACATTGTTTCTAAAATAGAACAAGATCATAAATATGAGTAAGAAGATCCACTGAAATGACAAGAAGCTACCTCACAAACTTCCATAAGAGGCCTCGGACAAGAAAAGAAGGGAAAGTATCACGAAGATCCGGGCTCATAACCTAAAAAAATGGAGAAGCAAGGGGTGAGTACCAAACAACGCGGTACTCAAAAAGTAAACTCCTAAACACAAGCTAAGGGAATAGAATATGGATACTCCTTACACGCCAACCGAACCTCCATAGCTACAACCTACATAAAACCAATCTAACCAAACAGTTCACAATTTACATAGTACATAGCTCAACAACAACACTCTAATAATTTCATATCCTCAACAACAAACTCAATATTCATCAATCATAAGTTCCATAGAAAGGCACTCACAAGATCAACAATACACAATATCAAGTTCACTAATGATAAAGATATGCAATGCAATGTCAAGTATGATGATGCATGTTTGACCTAATGATACACACTCACTGTCTCTCAGTCCGGGACCCATGGGGACATATCTATCCATGCATCGTGCGGCATGCAACACGACCCTCGATATATAATATCTGTCGTGGCGCGTGACACATCCCTCGATATTAGAATCCTTTGCGGCGTGTGACACGTCCCTCGAAATATAGTATCCGATGCGATGCGTGGTACGTCCCTCAAAATGGTACATCCTATTTAATTTCATATTATTCCTCAATCCACATAACACCTATCACAACCATGTCTCAAAACCAAGATGCGATCAACTATTTGCATTCATGCAGCCACTAAACTCCACTTATAAGTTAGGATGTGGACTAACTTAAGCCATAGTTCAATTATAATTTGGATTGGTGTTATAAATGAGGATGAAACCATTATTTGAAAGAAGCTACTCTTAGATGAATTTTTTATTTGGATTGGTGTTATGATTATTGTCTTTTATACTCTTATGCTTTGATAATTGAATTTATCTATTCCATGTAACTTAGCATCGAGAAAACTTTAAAGTGGAGGCAGAAATAGGGTATTCTTTAGTAGAAATCTCTAGTTCCAAACAACATGCCCCACAAGATTGTCTTAAGTGGCTTAGCTAGTGGATCAACACAAATTTTATGATATGATACAGATTTCTGCATTGGCAAGGGGCAAATGTTCCACTAAGTTTTTCCACTTTCAGCTTGTGGTGTGTCCTCCTCACATTCTGAGGACTTCATTTATAATTCAACATATTTTATTCACTTCAATTGTGTTAGCTATTTGGCAGCCTAGGACCTTGTCCCGGTAGACTTATCTAGCTCAATTATTTCAGAGGCTCCATTAGACACAACTAAGGTTCATAAATGTTAGCAGTCTTAGTTTATTTCACACTTTTACTCAGATGTTTTAGTGTTCTTTACTTATAAAAGATTACTTCATTATTCCGTATCTCAATCCATTACTATAAATTATAGCTTCCACATTACTCAGTGTTCAATGGCGCCCTAGGGTTCCTTTGGGCTAGAATTGGTTTTGAGTGCTGGTTATGTTTCACGACCCCAACCATTGTGATTGGCACGCACACTAACTGTAACACCCCATAACTAGAAAGAGCTAGAATTATAAAGAGTGATTTTTGGAAATAATAGAAATCTGGAAAATTGGTTAAGTTTGAGTTTTTGGTCAACTTCAAACGACCATAACTCCTAGCTAAGGATGAGTTAGTTGTGCTTCCAGATACTGTAGGAAATATCTCAGAATTATCTTTTCAACTCCACCGAGTTTGCACAATTCCGAGTTTGTATGAATGAGATATGCCCATTTGAAGTTGTGTTGTTCAATTAAGGAAAGTCTAATCCGAATTTTAGAAGGGTATTATGGTCTTTTCCTCACCCAATTATGTTATTTCAATTTTTGGTAGTTATTTGGGGTCTAAACTAATCTTAGTTAGTTAATGCTTTTGGAAAAAGAGTTCGGGTTTCAAGAGAAGAGAAAAGAAAAGTAGAAAAGAGGATAAGAAGCGAGAATCGTCAAGATCTTCAAGAATCGCTTGTGGATTTCGTCAAGGGGTGATCCCTATGAGGTATGTGAGATCACATAGCATTGGGTTAGTCACCCATGTGCCAATCATGATTTATTTCAGCGAATTTAAGTTCTTGAAAGGTTAGAAATTGAGTTCCTGATGGGTTTCTTGAAGTTCCTTTGAATTTTTGATTCGTTGAAATTGTTGAGGAGTTGTTTGATCTGAATCCATGATTTTAGGTGTGAATTTGATTAGAATCTTTCATATATTGATGGTATAGTCGATTCTAAGTTTTTGGGGAAAGAACTAAGTCGAAATAGAGGGTTTAAAGTTGAAAAATGAAGAAGAAAAGTCGGAGGCACCTGGGCAGAGGCCTGGGGAGTCGCCCCTCTCAGAGCCCCAAGCAGAGCTCTCTCAACTTTTGGCTCTAAGGCGCCACCCCTCTCAAAGCCACAAGTAGGGTTCTCTAAACTTTGTGCTCTGGCGCCTCGCGCCTCTCAGAGCACTAGGGACACTAGCTCACCCCATTTTCTCCCTTTTTTCCGTACTAGTTCCTTAGTAACGTACCTATGTTGTCAATCGATTCCAACACTCTAAGGTACGTCTAAATATCATGAAATCGTACATAAACATGAGATCATGAACCTTGAATCCATAATCCAATTCAAGAAAAGTTAAGATCAGGTTAAGAGAAGTAAGAGTCAAGTCAAAAAGAGTTCTTAGAGTTTTCCAGAAGTCTTTTCCAAATGCTTTAACTTTGTTTTAAGACTTAAAGTTCAAGTTGAGTAAAGAGTAAAGAGTAAAGATTGAAGTTCAGTCATTCAAAAGTATATGGGTACTATGTATTCCCAAAGAGTTGAAATGTTTTCACATTTAAACAAGAAAATGAAACCTTAATTTCCAAAGAGCCTTTAAGCCAGTTTTCAGAAAAGAGTAATCGCTTTCTAGATTAAGAAAGAGAGGAAACTTTGATTTCCAAGATAGCCTCTGAGCTATGTTTTGAGCAATTATCTCAAATCACAGAAAGAAGAATGTTTTTAAACATAAGAGCTAGTATCATATTTTGGGAGTAGTATTGAGCATCGATATGGGGAGAGTTCAAACAACTCAGAGCCCCCATAAACCATGTAGCCATCATGGGTAGAAAAGGGTCATACACTTTAGATTGTTCCTTTAGTGCTTTTTAGCATAGACTAGTGGATCCATTTAGTAGTTCAGATTATATACCCTCAGCAAGGTATAGGACGACCTTGGCAGCTTAAGGCAAAACACTATATCATCACAATATCTCTTAAATGATGGTTGTCGGTTAGAGAAACTCCCACAACAATATTATTTTATATTTTATATATATCTCAGAGATTTTCTTATATCGTTGCATACACATCAGAGTTACTATTGTATTTCTAAATACACAGAGTTGATATTCTTGTTTTAAAAGCTTTTCTTTATATTGCATTTACATTATTGCTTTATATTGAAATGAGTTCAATTAAGTTGAGTTGACTTGAGTTGAGTCAGGTAAGTTCTTTCAGTTTCTTTCAAGCTTATGTCTTGTTTTACAATTCACCTCGCATACTCGTACATTCAATGTACTGATGCCTGCATCTTCTTATGATGCAGACACAGGTAACCACGATCAGCATCCACTGCATCGTTGATCCAGTTGAGCACTCAGAGTCTGGTGGGTCGAATGATCTCTTTTATTGCTTTTAGTAGATTTAGTTCATTAGGATGTCGTGGATCTTGTCCCAATATCCATCTCAAGTTCTTTAGAGGCTTCATAGACAGTCAGATGTTAGTTCTTTAGTCTTTTCATTATCATTATCTTATGTTGAGACTTGAGTTTACCTTAATGGCCACTTGAATATTCCTTTATAACATTCCAGTTTATTACATAGATTTATCTTTGTTGAGTTAAGTTTTGCGCTGAGTAAGTAAGCCAGGCCAAGGGTTTGCATGGGGCCAATGGTTCTTGAGTGCTAGTCCCAACCAGGTGTAGACTCGAGGTGTAACAAACTTAGGAAGTCTATGAACCCGTGTCTGTAGAGTCTTAGTTATCGGTGTGAAGTACGCCACATCTATAATTAGGAGTCTGCAACATTTAGGAAATTATTTTACTTCTTTCATACTTATTTCGTTTGATAGAGTTCATCTCTATACAATTTCTTTCTAACTCGTGCTTGAGTGTAACCAAATGTGAGTTGAACTGTCTTTGAGAGTGCTTTCATGGGGCATTTCTTTCCCTGTGAGCTAAGAGAAGCAAAGAGATGGTTGCCGACATGAGAATCAAGATGAGTTTATTCATTGATTGGGTTGCCTCATCTGTCAAATAAGGAAAGTAAGAAAGCCATGCTAATAGGTGGCATGGGCATATAAAGGCTAATGATCCATGTGCAACAAGTTGAGGAGGACAAGGTGAGGGATAGAGAAGAGTTTAAGAACTAGAGAGCTAATACATCAGGGAATAAGTCCGGGCAGCAGAAAGGTAATGCCAATGGATCATCTTTGCAACAGAACTAGAAGGGACCTGCTCCATCATCTGCTAGTGTACCTACATCGAGAAACAAAGATTTGTACAATAGTCAGAATTCACAACACTTCAGGGCTAGACCTGCTCAATCTCAGGGTAGTGTGCCACAAGGAGGTAATTATGCTCTTGCATGTGCTAAGTGTGGTAGAACCCACCTAGGTAAATGTCGTAATGGCTCCACAGGTTGTTTTAAGTGTGGACAAGAGGGTCACTTCATGAAAGAGTACCCCAAGAACCAGCAAGGTAATGGAAATCAGGGCAATAGAGCCCAATATTTATAAGTTGCTCCACTAGACAGGGTTGCACCTAGAGGAGCTATTTTTGGTACTGGCGAAGGAGCAAACCGCCTATATGCTATCACTAGTCACCAAGAGTAAGAGGGCTCACTAGATGTTTTCACGATCCAAGTCTTTAACTCTAATGTTTATTCTTTGCTAGACCCAGGAGCGAGTTTTTCCTTTGTAACTATGTATGTTGCGATGAATTTTGATATTATTCCTGAGCAACTTAGTGAACCCTTCAGTGTTTCTACACATGTTGATGAGTATATTCTAGTAGAGAACGTCTATCGTGATTGTCCCATTTTCGTCAATCAAAAGAATACCATGGCTAATTTAGTTGAGTTTGACATGGTAGATTTTGATGTCATTCTTGGTATGGACTAACTTCATGCTTGTTATGCCTCAGTTGATTGTAGAACTCGAGTTGTCAAGTTCCATTTTCCAAATGAGTCAATCTTAGAGTGGAAAAGTAGTCCAGTAGTGCCTAAGGGCCATTTCATTTCGTACCTTAAGGCAAGAAAGTTAGTTTACAAGGGATGTGTCTATCACTTAGTCCAAGTTAATGACTCTAGTATTGAGATACCTCCTATTTAGTCAGTTTCAGTAGTAAAAGAGTTTCCAGAACTCTGTCCAGATGATCTTCTTAGAGTCCCTCCTAAGAGAAAAATAGACTTTGGTATAGACATTCTTCTAGATACTCGTCCTATATCTATTTCCGCCATACAGAATGGCATCATCAGAGTTAAAAGAGTTAAAAGAGTTGAAGGAGTAGTTGAAAGATCTCTTAGATAAGGGCTTTAATCGACCAAGTGTCTCACCTCCGGTCTTGTTTGTGAGGAAGAAGGATGGTTCCCTTAGGATGTGTATAGATTAGCATCAGTTGAACAAGGTTACCATCAAGAATAAGTATCCTCTTCTAAGGATTGATGAACTTTTCTATCAACTTCAGGGTACTACTTGTTTCTCAAAGATAGACCTCAGATCAGGCTACCATCAGGTAAGAGTAAGGGAATGTGATGCTCCAAAGACACCATTCAGGACCTGTTATGGTCATTATGAGTTCCTAGTTTTGTCCTTTGGGTTGACTACTACGCCTGCAGCGTTCATGGACCTTATGAATAGAGTATTCAAACCTTATTTAGATATTTTTGTTATTGTATTCATTGATGACATACTAATCTATTTAAGGAATGAAGAAGATCATGTTAGCCATCTCAAAACAGTTCTCCAAACTTTAAAGGATAGGGATTTATATTCCAAGTTCACTAAGTGTGAGTTTTGGCTTGAGTCTGTGGCATTCTTAGGCCACATTGTCTCTAGAGAGGAAATTAAAGTTGATGCCCAGAAAATAAAGGCAGTGCAGGACACACATCTCCAACTGACATTAGGAGTTTCTTGGGTTTGGTAGGCTATTATAGAAGGTTCGTAGAGGAGTTCTCATCTATTTCATCCTCTTTGACCAAGTTAACTCAGAAGACAGTGAAATTTCAATGGTCTGAAGCTTGTGAGAAAAGCTTTTAGGAATTGAAAAAGAGGTTGACTACTGCCCCAATATTAACCTTACCAAAAGGTACGCAAGGCTTTGTTGTATATTGTGATGTGTCTAGAGTAGGTTTGGGTTGTGTGTTAATGCAGAATGACAAGGTTATAATATATGCCTCCAGACAGTTGAAAGTTCATGGGAGGAACTACCCAACCCATGATCAAGAGTTGGTTGCCATAGTTTTTACTTTAAAAATATGGCGTCATTATCTTTATGGCGTTCATGTGGATGTGTTCACCGATCACAAGAGCCTTCAGTATGTGTTTACTCAGAAAGATCTTAACTCATACAAAGGAGGTGATTAGAATTACTCAAGGATTATGAAATGAATATTTTTTACCATCCAGGTAAGGGCTGATGCCTTGAGTAGGTTGTCTATGGGTAGTACCGCCCATTTTGAGGAAGATAAGAAAGAACTAGCAGAGGATGTGCAAGACTTGCACACTTGGGAGTTCACCTAATGAATTCCACAAAAGTAGGAGTAATGGTGATAAATGGGGCTGAATCATCATTAGTGTCAAAAGTAAAAGAGAAGCAAGACCAAGACCCTATTTTGGTTGAATTGAAGGCAAATGTTCAGAAGCAAAAAGTAGTGGCTTCTGAATAAGGGGGAGATAGTGTATTGAGGTATCAAGGTTGATTGTGTGTACCAAGGGTGGATGAACTCCAAGAGAGGATCATGGAGGAAGCTCATAGCTCTAGATATTCCATTCATCCGGGTTCCACAAAAATGTATTACGATTTGAGAGAAGTTTATTGGTGAAGTAGTATTAAGAAGGGCATTACAGAGTCTATTGCTAAGTGTCTGAATTGCCAACAAGTTAAAGTAGAGCATCAAAGGCCTGGTGGTTTGGCTCAGAATATAGAATTTACGGAATGGAAGTGGGAGATGATCATTATGGACTTCATCATAGGTTTACCAAGGTCTCGCAGGCAGTACGATTCCATTTGGGTGATTGTCGATAAAATGATAAAATTAGCCCACTTTTTGCCAGTAAAAACTACCCATTCAGCAAAGGACTATGCCAAGTTGTATCTTTAAGAAGTGGTTAGACTTCATGGAGGTCCTGTCTTTCATTATTTCAGACAGAGGTGCATAATTTACTGCACAGTTTTGGAAGTCATTCCCAAAAGGCTTAGGTTCAAAGGTGAACTTAAGTACTACCTTTTATCCTTAGACAGATGGGCAAGCAGAGTGCACTATTCAAACCTTAGAGGATATGTTGAGGGCTTGTGTGATTGATTTCAAAGGTAATTGGTATGATCACCTACTTATTATTGAATTTGCTTACAACAATAGTTACCACTCTGGCATCCAAATGGCTCCATATGAAGCTCTTTAAAGAAGAAGATTCAGATCTCCTATTGGATGGTTTGAAGTTGGTAAAGCTGAGTTGATAGGACCAGATTTAGTTGATCAAGCTATGGAGAAGATGAAAGTGATTCAAGGGAGGTTGAAAACAGCACAGAGTCATCAGAAATCATACATTGATGTTAAGAGAAGGGAGCTAGAGTTTGAAGTAGATGATTGGGTCTACTTGAAAGTTTTACCTATGAAGGGTGTTATGAGATTTGGTAAGAAGGGGAAAATTAGTCCCTGGTATATTGACCCTTACAGAATATCAAAAAGGGTTGGTAATGTAGCTTATGTTTTGGAGCTACTACAAGAGTTTGCCACAGTTCATCCGGTATTTCACATCTCCATGTTGAAGAAGTGCATGGGCGATCCTTCATTGATCATATCAACTGAAGATATTGGGATCAAGGATAGATTATCTTATGAAGAGATTTCGGTACAGATTCTAGATCCCCAAGTTCGCAAGTTGAGGACTAAGGATGTAGCATCAGTCAAAGTCCTTTGGAGAAACCAATTTATTGAGGAAGCTACTTGGGAAGCTGAGGAGGATATGAAGAAGAGATATCCACACCTCTTTGAATCCGGAGAAGTTACAAATTAAGGTACTAATCCGTTTCTTGACATTTTAATTATAAGTTGGCATGTTGTAATTGCATTATGATTTTTTAACCCAAAAAAATTGCATTATGCTTGTTGTGTGTTTGAACTACATGTTTGATGTTACACCCTTACCCTAGTAAGAGTAATCTCATCTTGTATTGAAAGTTATGGTTATTTTAAGTTGATCCAAAACTCACAATCAAAGTGTAACTTGTACAAACCTCAATTCAGCTCTTTCCAATTTAGTTCTTTCTAAAATTAACTCTTTCTAAGACCGAGGTATTACAAGGGCAATAAATTAGCTAATTGAAATCAAAGCTGATCTTTTTAAAAATTGTAGTAAGGAACTAAAAAGTGATATATCCAGCATACTAGGTATTAAAAAGAGTTCCTTCTTTGGTAGATATCTAGGATTCTCAATCTTTACAAAAATATACACTAAAGGACTTCCAATTCATAATTGACAACCGTAACAAAAATTAGCAGGGTGGAAAACTAAATTCTTAAACATTGCGGGGAGAACTACCCTTGCCACTACTTGTCTAAGTAACATGCCTACCCACGTAATGCAATTCATTAAACTCCCACAAGCAGTCACAAAAAAAATCGACCTAATCCAAAGGAACTTCATATGGGGTACCACTAGCAATAAAAGGAAGCTACACATGATAGGGGATGAGAAACGTTCCTTAAGGGTCTAAAAAGGTCGATAGGGAATGGAAATACTATGTCAATATGTTATGATAGATGATAGTACTTTAAGAGAAACCATCTAGTGGCCTCTAGCAAAATCGGAAGAGATAATGAAGGCTAAATATACTATTACCCCTGATGGAACATGGTAAAAGATCGACTATTCTGGAACCTAACCCAAAAGGAGTCTTAACAATTAGCTGAGTATACGAGTTTATTACGAGCAAGAAAATTAGGCATACTAGTAAACATAGTCCTTTTAAATGGATTTGAAAACTACAATGTCCAAGCAAGATTCGATAATTTACCTAGCTTTGTAAGCATGATAGACGGCCAATTTGTGATTGCCTCAATCACATAGGTATAAATGTGGATAAGGCATGCTATTTCTGTAACGAAACAGAGGCTATTAGACACATCTTCCTCAAATGCCCAATTGTACAGAACTACTGGACTGTACTAGGACTTGACCAATTTGTCCATAGGATCAACTTAAATGAAGAAGTTAACTGGCTAGACATTTTAAAAAGTAGTAATCAGTGTTGACACCTAATTTTGATAGACCTTTAACCCTTTCGAGAGTGCTATTCGATTACATACGTATTTTTAAAACATATTTCGGGTTTACAATTTTAATCGATTTTGTATAAAAATTATATATTTAGTATGCATGTTTTATAA
Source organism: Solanum bulbocastanum (assembly GCA_037074985.1). Classification (NCBI taxonomy): domain Eukaryota; kingdom Viridiplantae; phylum Streptophyta; class Magnoliopsida; order Solanales; family Solanaceae; genus Solanum; species Solanum bulbocastanum. Next base: position 14,502,182 of record CM073602.1, on the reverse strand, counting down.
AAATTATTGTAAATACTATAAATATTTTTTAAAAAAATTATTAGTAAAAAACTTGATATAAATCAAATGTTTTAAAAATTTAAGTAATTTTAATTATAATATTTTGTAGTATTTTCATTGGATAACATTTTTTTAAATTCCCTCAAAATCATATAAATGTTTGCCTATTCTATTCTAATTTCTTTCAATTCTAGCCACCTCAATTCTAATTTTATTTCAATTATAGACACTTTTCATTTCAATTCTAGTCAATATTTATTTCAATTTTGGCCATTCCAATTCAACTCTGAAGACCCATTCATTCTAATCTCGTCCGTACATTTCTAAATTAAATCCTAGATCAAATCTTAGCCGCTTATCTAATTTTAATCCAACAGTTAAGATCAACTCCCCTTTCTTTCCTATTTCAAACCTAAAAAGAACTAAACCCCTAAAAAATTATTTCATTCACTCTTCCTCTCCTCTCCGGCAAGCAGTGAAGAGGACGAAGCCAGCAGCAACCACCAGCGCACCTCCGGTGAGAGCCAGTATCGAGACTCGACGAACAGAAACATTAGCAACCAGCAGCTCCAAGAGGCGAGCACCACCGGCGAGCCCCATCAGTAGCAGTAGCAGCAGCAGCATCGAACTCCGGCAAGAACTTCTCCAGTCAGCAGCCAGGGAAAGCAAAAAACAAGCGACTCTAGCGATACAACGGCCTCACGAATAGTAGTGACCCAACGCCTCCCTTCTTTTTCTGTGAGGACGGACAACGTACTCCGATAGTAATTTTGATGTTTTGAGTACATGATAGACGGATCTTTAACATATCCATCAAGGTAAGTTTTAAATTAATCTTATGCCCACCATTTTTTATTATCGTGAATTGATTAGTTTGAGAACTAAAGTATCTTAATTTGTCGTTATATACTGATTTGTCTTGCAGTATTTTGAGTCTTAGAAAACATGATTAGATTGGCTTTTTCAATTTAATTTGTGCTCCCTGCTTCTAATGTGATCCTTTGGGTCCAAATTGTGAAGAATTTATTTAGTATGCTGGAATTCTTAATATGCTCTTTGTTTATATGTAATAAAAATATTAATTTCTGAATCTCCGTGATTAATCTCTCTATGGTAAAAAAAAATCATTTTAAGCCTTAATCGATTGAATCATACTTGTTCTTCCTGAAATAATTGGTTAGTTCCTTCCACTAGTTTAATTTTTGCATTGTTAGTATTATATGTATGCTTGAAATAATAAAGGAAGTGTCCGGGTTAGTTTCTTTCTCCCTCTTTTGTGATGTTTATATTTGTTGAGTTTATTTTTTGTGTGAGTGTGAATGTTTGCTTCGCATATTAATCTGTATCCGTATCTTCTGCTCGTAAAGTAAATTTTATCGTATTATATGTTGGTGCTGCTCTATCTCCTTTATATAACAGGTTCATAATAAGTGTGGGAGTTTGAAGAGTCGCCATGGGAAGGGATGCTTGGATGGTTTATTTTTAATGTTTGGATTTTTTATTAAGTGCTGGTTTATTTCAATTTTGTAATAATTTTGTATATATGAAATAAATTTCGGGGGATTGTCTAAGGGAGGAGGGGTTTAAGTGCTAATTGTTACTTTATTGTAAACTTATTTGCGTTAGAAAACATGCCTATAGGATTGTGATTATTTGATAGTTTGGTAACATCGCTTTAGATCTAACTATAAATAAATAAAACTTTTACACTGCTTTGTTTGTTTTGATCACCCATTTTTATGTATAAAAATTAATAAAACAAAGCTTTAGGTTTAAATCATCTACTTGTATTGAGTGACATAAAGCTAGAAAGCATGCTTGTAGGATCTAAATAACTTTCAATATTTTTTGGGCTTAGAAATTATGCATATAGGTTTAAAACTTTGTTACATGTTATATTTGATAGATACCATGCCTATAGGAATAAAATATTGCTTAATATATCATTCGGGTGTAGAAATCATGCCAATAGGTTGTAGATCTTGTTCTTACTTAGAAATCATGTCCATAGGGTTTAACTAATAAAATTGATGTCTAAATAATTTCTACATGTTCAATAACTCAAGCCTGTCATTTAATATATTAAATCCTAATTAATTTGCTAATAATATTTCCAGGTTGTTAATCACTTAGATAGCATGCCTATAGGCTTCTAGTATTTTTCAGCATGTTAAATAACTTAAATAAAATTAATTATGCATGTTTTCTGCCACTTAGAATAATTTAGTTAATAATTTCCTGCATGCTCTAAAGTAGCAATTTATGAGTTCTAACATAGTTTTCCTGCATGTTTAAAAATAAAAGTGTTGAACCCCATGTTATGAGTTATCTGCTATTGTTCTGTGACATGTGTTTTCTGCCATTTAAAGTAAAATAAGAATAAATTTAATTGTCTGTTTAAATTATTCTCTGCATCTTTCTTAAAAAATTTCTAAATTAAGTGAATATGCTTTAATACCATGCATGCATTAAAATCTACTTTAAATATTGGTTGTCTGATTAAATCTGGCTCATTAATATTCTACATTCTGAATAATTGTCTGGTCACCTGAAACCTGGCTAATAAATTATTTTCTGCAATTAAATAACTTTTCCGCCCCTTTTGAAATTAATAAATAAACTATTACATTTGTCTGTCTGTATAAATTTGTGTTTGTACGTCACTCACTCAAGCATGAGACCTTTCACTAATTATATGTGTTTGCTAGCATGCTAATAATTAAAACGTAGAGGCCAATTTAAGATTTACTTGCTAAGTGCTTGCCCAACATGTTTGACTTGGTGTCTAGGTGGGCCTATTAGGAGCCTTTATTTTATTTTAGTCTAAAACCTCCCTAGTAGTAGTCCAATATCTCTTGGACCTTAAGCGGGGATGACAAGCACATTCTAGGACATTATGCATGTGGAAGGTTGGGTAGGGGTATTTAGGCCCTACGGAGATGATGATATTGCCTTGAGCTGTAAACAACAAACATTTGTTTTGTCTGTCCCTAAAAAAGAGTCGAGCACTGATCCGTAAAGTATGTCGGTTTCCATGGTCTCCCCTTCCTTTTCCCTTTTTATTTGTTATAATAATATTTATTTGGGGTAGTTTAATAAATAATTAAAAATGCTTTTGACTATCTAATTGTGCAATTTCTGTCTCCATGCTTATCTCTTATTAATTGCGTAGTATTTGTTTGTTATCTATTATATCACTTAGTTGTGCATGCTTAATTAATTAATTAAAATTACCAAAGTGTGCTTAATTGTTTAATGATAGTTATCACTTAGCAAGCATGTTTAAGTTAAATAACCAACAAATGAAATGACCTTAACTGCTACTTGTAACCTCCACATAAATTGCATGAGATACGGTCGGGACCCACATTTGTGGACCTCGAGGGATGACTAACACCTTTCCCTCGAGGTAATTTGAACCCTTACCCGATTTTTGGTTCGTTGACCTTTAATTAGAATTAGTTAGGTTAAATAAAGCCCTTAACGCTAATTAATTAATTAAAATTACTAAAGTGTGCTTAATTGTTTAATGATAGTTATCACTTAGCAAGCATGTTTAAGTTAAATAACCAACAAATGAAATGACCTTAACTGCTACTTGTAACCTCCACATAAATTGCATGAGATACGGTCGGGACCCACATTTGTGGACCTCGAGGGATGACTAACACCTTTCCCTCGAGGTAATTTGAACCCTTACCCGATTTCTAGTTTGTTGACCTTTAATTAGAATTAGTTAGGTTAAATAAAGCCCTTAACGCGCCTTAATTCGTTAGGTGGCGATTCTTCAATCCACATCAAATCCAAAAGAGATGTTAGGTCGATTTGTGGAAAACAGGGCGCAACAGAATAGCGACTTTGCTCGAAATATTAGGTTCTAACCATTACGTGTTTCATGCTTTATGTGGGCTTTATTTATTTTGTGTATTTCCTTGTTTATTTTGATATTGCTATTTGCCTATTTCGTTGACTCTCTTACGTGTTTGTATGAGTATTTTCTTTATTTATGCATTTATTTATTTAGTATTTTCATAAACTGTTTATGTGTTATCGCTTTTCATCTATATGCTAAATGTTACTGCTTTGATAAACTGTCGTTGCGCTCATACTTCCCCCAATTGGGACCCTCTTCCTTATTTTTTTTAAAAAATTATTATCGTGATGTTGTGCCTTTGCATCTCTCACAAATACTCCAATTCTCTTCAAATACCCATTATAGAGAGTCGACCTAAGCGTGGACGGAACAGATAGTAATACTATCGGGAAACCATGAGCCTTCTCGCATAGAATCCCATTCAAGTCCGTGTCAAGTCAACTCTTAGAAATTTTAATTAGGTCATACACGATAAGTTATGTTTGAGTTTTTGGTCAACTTCAAATGCCCATAACTCCTAGCTCAGAATGAGTTAGGTGTGCTTCCAGATACCATACGAAAGATCATGGAATTATCTTTCCAATGCTACTGAGTTTTCGCGATTTTGAGTTTGATATCCATGTTTTAAAAGATTTTCTTTATATTGCATTTACATTATTGCTTTATATTGAAATGAGTTCAGTTAAGTTGAGTTGAGTTGAGCCAGGTAAGTTCTTTCAGTTCCTTTCAAGCTTATGTCTTGTTTAAGAATTTCCCTTGCATACTTGTACATTCAATGTACTGATGCCATTTGGCCTGCATCTTCTTATGATACAGACATAGGTAACCAGGATTTGCATACAACGTACGTGACTCTAGACTCTAATTTCCAAAAATTTTCCTCTTGTTTGAGGACTTGGTTAAACTCTTAAAGTCATAGAGGAGAGTGATCGATTTCACTATTAAAGCTCCTTTGATTTACTTCAATACTAAGGAGGAATCCTCAATTTTCCATTTTTGTTTATTGTATTCAGTTTTTTCTGTGACAAATAAATATATTTTTTTTATGGTTGACTCAAGAATAACAAATATACATTATATATTTTATTTGTTATTTTGTTTCCAGCTACCTTTTTAAATCTTCATTGATGAAGATAATTTCTTTTTCATAGATTGAAAGTTCGGTAAGAAGAGTAATTACTAGATGAAAATGCAGAAAGAAAATTTTGGTGAACCATATTCTTGTACTTCTTCTTCGTAAGAAAATTTTGATAAAAAAATTTCTTGTACTATTTCTTCTTTTTATTTTTTCAGTCGAATATTTTTTACTTGAAATGACATCATCTTTCAGGTATCTTTGAAATATGCATGTTCTTTTGCAAGTTGCAATGCATCATTTACATTCTAATTACATTGTAAACATGTATCATAGTTATTTTTAAAAAATATGAAAAAATTACTGGAGTTCAAACAATATAACTTCTAGACAATTTATAGTGCAACAAATATTCTAAATTTTGATGAAGGAGGGGAGAAGTCACTATTGAAAAACTTGAAAATTGATGGGGTTTTTTTCAATTCTCCATTAGTATATGCAATAATAATTAATTAATATAGTAACTTATTCACAATGAGTCAATATGATTTTTACATCGTGCAACTGAATATTAACACGTACTCATTGATCATTTAATTGAATAATCACAAATGGTTCCTGTATCTTCTAAGTATTGCCTTTAAATTATAAAAGAGATAAGCTTAAAGAGAATGAAAAGAATTCAAACAAATCACAACATAGATAAATATGATTCTATATCATATGTGAATGTCTCTCACTTCTTTTAGCTTTCTGAGTGTATTTGTTTTTTTTTTGTCCTTTGTTTCTTTTTTGCTTTCATTTGGATCACTTGGACCAGTGGACTTGTATCTAATTTTGTTTTTATTAAATTAGGCCCAATGGCCAATTTGGTTAAAAAAAAAGAAGATAAATAGGATTCTAGCTCTTAGAGACATGTCACATCAGCAAATCTAACATTCTACTTTTTATATTTATATATAGATACAGTAAAATTTCATTAAATTAATATAGACGGGACCATGAAATATTAATATTGTAATGTATAATTTAATTGATAAATTAATATTTATCAACTTAAAGAGTGTTTTGACACCGCAAAATTTGTTCGAAATAAAATCTTTAGAGAATTTAAATAAATCCACTTGTGAAAACGTCATTCATGAACTTGAGGTCATGATTAATGATCTCAGTTACCGCAATAGAATGATCATTAATAACCTGTTGGATGGGTGAAAATAATACATATTTAGAGGTTCATAGCTTAGAAGAAATTGTGGATACCATTGAAAAAAATAATGTTGATGATAAAGTTGATGATGATACAATAGCTTTGAAATCAGTTACACGTAAGGAAGGACTTATCACATTTAGAACCCTTCGCCAGGGGCGGAGCCAACATACTAAGGGGTTCATTTGAACCCCCTTCGACGGAAAATATTACTATTTATAATGATTTAAATTGTCTTTTATGTATATATAGTAGATGTTGAACCTCCTTTAGTTAGTTTGTGTGTTTACTTCTTCAGATTTTGAACCCCTTATTAAAAATCCTAGCTCTACCACTGCTCTTCACAATTTTATGGTGCAGTTCAAAAAGACAACACCGAAACTTTTGGATGCAATAAGAAAAGTTGGAGATGAGCGTCAACTAAATTTAAATTTTAACAAAAAACAGAACACAATAGAATCCCCAAATTATCTTAGATATATTTATACTTTTAAAAAATTATTAATTTATATTATTAATAATGAGACCATATATTTATATAGAATCTTCTCAAAACCTATTATCTTATTGTCTTATCGAATGATTATTTTTTTTCCATTGATCCAAGTCGAGACCATATGAAAATACTTCCTCCGTTTAAAAAAGAATGACATCCTTTCCTTTTTAGTCTGTTTCAAAGAATGACTTCTTTTCTTTTTTGGCAACATTTTAATTTCAGCTTTCCACGTGGCATGTTTAAAGCCACAAGATTGAAGGACAAATTGGTACATTTGACATAACTTTAATTTAGGACCACAAGATTCAAAAGTCTTCTTTAATTTATAAAATTTTGTGTCAAATTAAACCAAGTCACTCTTTATGAAATGGAGGGAGTATTATTTTAGAGATTATTAATTAATTGATTATTAATTTAGTGACATTTAATTGTAGATTTTTATTGGGTCATCTCTTAATTGAGGTTGAACAATAACACACCTCTCCCCATTCTACTTTTCCGCAAACAAAACTCAAGAGCCCTAAATCTCAAAAATCCCCTAAATTGCACCTTCGGAACTTATACACTTCACTGGAGGTATCTCTTCTCTCCCATTTTTCTCGCTTTGTGTTGTGAATTGCTTCAAATTAGTCATAATTTCTGAATTTAAATCAGTTTCTTTCTCTTTTATGCTGTTTTTTTTATATATATTTTTTGCCTTTTTGTCAGATAAATTTGCTGATCAGTGATCACGAACAAAATCGAATCAATCATTCAGAAAATTGTTAGATTGGTTGTTGAATCAACCAATTGACATATAAAAGGTTAAATGTTTTTACTGATTTTGAAGTTTTATGGCCTTCTGTTGTGTATGTTGATGCTACATGTCTATATTAGGTCTTTGAGAATGCATATGCAGTTTTTTGTGATTCCAGCTTCTTGTTATTTTAAAGTTGAATGTGTTCTCCCTAAGCCAATTTATTTAGTTTACTTTACTTTAGTTCACTTTATGTTCATTAATGTGGATAGTAGGTTATACTTAACTCTTTTGTTTTTTCTTTTCTGATTTTTATAATTGTGTCAAAGGTCTCATAGATTTTTTCATTCTGTGATGAGTTTCCCTTTTTTCAATTGAATAATTTTTTAAAAATATTTCACTGATTTTGAATCTTTTTTCATGGCCTTAGTCTGTATTTCTTTTAGTTTCTGATTGTATGCACTATACAGATGATACATGAATGTAGTGTGTAGATACAAATGCATCATGTATTCCTGTAATATGCGGTATGTTTTTCATACCTATTTTATTTTTTAAGTTGAATTTTATTCCTTTCGTGACCAATTTCTTTAGCTCGTGCCATTTGGCTTAGTTCACTTCAATTTATATTCCCTAATGTAGATACTAATTAATACTCATGTTCATTTACCTTTCTTGTTTTTTCAATTATGGTAAAGGTCAGGTTTTCTTATGAGGCTCCGTGACTTGTGAGGAGTGGAATATACTAGCCTGCGAGGTTCCGTCATTAATTGTTGTAGTAAGCTGGAGCTCATTTCCCAATGTCGGGATTCAATCACTATGTAATTATTTTGATCAACTACTACTTTCATTTTTCTGAATGGCATCCACCAAAATCGTCCGGGGCTTGAAACCCATAGCCAGATTTCCCTTTTTAAGGTTATCTTGCTACTTTTACCTTTAAATTGATATGTGTACTGATACGTATATTGATTTGTAACAAGAGGGGTGCTATCTTTCAAGTGTTGGGATCAAATTGTTTTTGGGTTGTATAGTGTAGTCATTACAACAATTCTGTAGTTTCTGATGTTCATAAAGGGGCATTCTGTTGCGAAAGTGACAGAAATGGGGTGCTGTGGGTGTTTTGGATTCTGTTTTGCAAGAAAACCAAAAAGGGTGGGAAGGCCCAATTTGGCATTGAGAAATAACTGTTCTCAGGAGTCTTTGTTATATGATGAGGGGGAGGAGGAAGATGGTTGCTCCTACAATGGTGATATAATTGATACTGGTAATGGGGATGATGGTGAGTATCGCATCCCAGTCTGAAGAGATTCTCATGTATAAAGCTGAAAATGGGTTGGCTTGCTGGGAGATTGCTGTCAAGGAAACCCACAAAGTTGTATGGGATGAAGTAAACAGTGTAAAGATCTTCTGGAAAACGAAAATCTTTGAATTTGTATCTCAAGATATCTGATAGGAGAATATACTTCCTTTAGTAGCATATCTTTACCTATATTAAAAAGGTAACTCCATAACAGACAACTGAACAATTTAATTCTTCATATCTCCAAAGATATCTGGTAGGAATATGCTACCCTTTCCATCCCAATTTATGTGACATCTTTTGCTTCTCGAGAGTCCATTTGACTAATTTTTGAAGCTAAATTGGACAACATCAACCCAATATTTGAAAGTTAATATCTTAGATATTCAAGAACTGTATGATAATAAGTACTATAAGTTGTGATTCTTCTCATGTCAATATGATAAGAAAAATTTCATTTTAAAATGTTGGTCAAAGTTCACATAGTTCAAATCTTGAGAAGCAAAACTTGCCACATAAATGGGGCAGAGGGAGTACCCTATATTGTTCGTTTCTAATTCACTATTGAACTTTACCTTTTTTGGAGAAAGGTTACAGTGGATTCACTATAAGCTTTATTGTAATAAACATTTGTATGGTGAGTCGACTGAACTGGCATGCTCTATTATGTGTCATGGTTGGCCTTCTATGCAGCTATTTTATCAGATTATTTAACCTCACAAATGCAACTTTTGAAGTGGCATGCTCTATTCGAGCTTCATATGGTTGACCTATGCAGCGATTTTGTTACATCACTTTATTTGGTGTTACTCATGGATGTAATTGTTCCAGGATGAAGATGGGAACAAGATGCATAATGGGTATGTACGCGAATATAAGATCGGGTCTGGTAGCTACGGAAAAGTGGTGAAAGTGTCACTAGTGTTACATTCCCGTTTTTAATTGAAGGAATCTGGGTTACATATCTTATCACCTTGCAATGACACAGGTTCTATATAGAAGCCTTGCTGATGGAAAACATTATGCCCTAAAGGTAACGTTGACAAAAAATATTTTTTCATGATTCATCTTGTTTGACTGGTGATACTTTTGCATAGCTTATATCATGTATTTCCACGACCTGTACTCTCGATCTTATAGACAACTTCTACTCATGGAAATTAGATTGCTATAAACTTAGAATAAGAGATCTACTTTTTTATGTGGAAATGGTAAGTAATATGAGGTTTACAATTTAATATGGCTGATTGGGATGCAAAAAGCTTTTTGTTACAATGCTCTCTAATGATATGCTAGATTCACGATGGATATTTTAAAGTTATACAAGTGAATACCTCAGCATCAAACTTAGGTCATTTTTACCCTTCCATTGATCACATGGAGGGAGGGATTAATCAAATTACTTAATCTAGGACTGCTAGTTCTAGTAGTATTTATGGTTGTGGAGGATAGTTGGGAAATCAATAGAAGTGACAATGTTGTATAAAACTGTGGTTTGACTTAAAATAAGCAGTTTATTATTAAATATTGGCTTAGTTGGCCTCTTGAATAGTCGTAAGAGCTTAATTGAATGCAGGCCTTTTGCAAGTCTTATTTATTAAAGTTGCGGGTGGTACCTTCAGAAACTGCGATGTCAAATGTTCTTCGTGAGGTACATGCTCTATTTTTCTTTGAATTTTATCTTAAACCCACTTTTGAGTTATCTTCAAAAATTTATTTTGTAATTTTGCTATGCATTGTTGAATGTGAACCACGTAATCGCAAGTAAAGTTGTAAACCATGTTTCATCGTGCAAACTGTTGGTTAAATTTTTTGATTAACAACATATAAGATGGGGTTTTTTTGTATAAGGTCTGAGTTATGAAACACAAAATTCTTTGATACTCCTTTTGTTCATTTTATGTGTTAGCTTGACTGGACGCGGAAGTAAGGGAGACTTTTGAATCGTGTGATATTAAATTAAAGATATGTGTAATGAGCCAAATGCCCACTAAATCTTTAGTCTTAAACATTCCAATTGAGCTGTTGGAACTAAGGAAATTCTAAATATAGAAAGTGACTATATTTTTTAAACTAATTTAAAGGGAAAGTGAGACATAAATATGATCTTAGGCACTTTTCCCAAGGTAAAATTCTAAAGCACAAAACCTGAAACTATCCATAAACGGTTTCAAAATAGATGGAGAGTCACTGCTGGTTTCTAAGTCATCCCCATAGATCACAATCTTTTCTTCTTTGAACTCCCCTCCAGACAAGAAGCAACAGGAGTTAAGGTGTGGGATTGGTTCTGGAATGGCAGACACCTATCTCTTGATTGGTGGTCTCCGAGTACCAACTTTGCTCAATCCAAAAGGCCCGGAGATCATTGGTTGAAGGTTTTTGGAATTCCACTATATGCTTGGTCGATGGACTCTCGCAAACAAATTGGTGATCTATGTGGGGGTTTCATCGGTGTCGATGAAGATACAAGAGAAAGATCTCACTTCTTCTGGGCTCGTACATGTGTCAGGAATTCTGGCAAGCAGATTCCGACGAATTTGAATTTTGAATTTTGAATTGCAAGGTTGGATATTCAATCTTTCCATTCTTTCAAAAAATGGGTCTCCATGGCCCACTGGATATATACAACTATTCCCGTTGATTGACTGACAATCGGGACTAGAGTCTCTCTCACGTGACCCATTTTTTGAAAGGGCTAATGGATTGAATGCGACAAGCAAATGGGCTGCTTAAATAGAAAATAAACCTAGGGTTCAATTTCACAATGCGCTGGCCCAAAACAAGGGATCAAAGCAAATAATAAAGGGAAGGCTCTTAAAAGAAGTCCTCTTAGTGGTTTAAACAGAGACTTCTATTCTAAAGGCCCAACCAGAAAACTCTTAGCATGCGAGAGCTATGCAACAATGGAAATCAGTTGTATCCAAAGTTGACCCATGCATCTCCAAGCCGCCTTCTTCACACGGTGCAGTCTCTTTCGATCCAATGGAATTGGAAATTTAAGCTTCCAAACTCAGGGATTTGGAACCTTCTGATGATGCACTTTCACACTGAGAGGCAGATGACGGAACTGACCATATCAATTTACCCACCATTCCTTGCAAGATCAATTCTTCTCACTTCTCAGATTCTCTTCCCAATCTCTTGATTGTCTCTTTCCTCTTCCATGTAGGGTGGTGGTGAACATTTGCAGTCGGTTGATACCCCTATGGTGGTGGAAACCTCCTAATGGTCCAAATTGACAATGATGAAAGCTTGCAAGTCTTTGGGGGTGAATGTATCAGGTGCCAAACATGAAATCCTCGACATCATTCTCAAAATGGAGGAAAGGAGAAAAAATCCAATTCAAGAACAAAAGAATAAAGCAAAGGACTCTAAGAAAGGGAAAAACAAAGCAAACACTAAACTGAAAAAGTTTGGCTTGGGGACTTCAAGAGGCAGTGGTAAGAAAGATAGGGGCAGGTCTCACAAGGCTCATTCTAGATGAAAGTCAAAACACTCATTTGGAATGTACAGGGGGCTGAACAATAAAAGCACCTTGAAATCTCTTTTTAATAAATGGGGAGAAGGCATCATTAATTTACAAGAAACCACAATTCAGGAGTGGACCAGCTCTTTAATTAGACAAGTTTGGGGAAATTTGATGGATTTCTTGGGTAGAACTCAAGGCAATAGGAACAAAAGGGGGGAATTCTTATTCAATAGGATAAAAGGGTCTGGAATTGTGTGGATTTTGAAGCTAGGATCTTTTCCCTATCTTTCATATTTTATTTGAAAGCCTTACTGAAGATTTTAATGGGTTCTTTCGGGGGTGTATGGACCTCACACTAATCTAGAAAGAGATGAGCTTTGGAATGAACTAGCAGCTATCAGGGGTCTGTGGTCTGACTTATGGGTAATTGGTGGTGATTTTAATGTATGCAGATTTGAAGATGAAAGATTGAACTGTACAAGAAGATCTAGGGCCATGATGGGCTTCTTTAATACCATTCAAGACTTAGAATTGATTGACCCTCCTCTCCAAGGAGCTCAATTCACCTGGTCGAGAGGGGAGGCTCCTTTCTAAGCCTCAAGAATTGATAGGTTCCTAATATCACTGGAATGGAGTGAAATGTTCAATGCCATTAAACAATACTCAGTGCCTAGAGTGTTTTCTGATCACAAACCTATTGTTCTGGAAAGTGGGGATTGGGAAACTTCACCTTCCTACTACAAATTCAAGAATATGTGATTACAATAAGGTGGATTCCTTGACATGGTGAGAGATTGGTGGGATTTTTACAATGTTTTAGGCACTTCTGATTTTGTCTTGGTCCAAAAGCCGAGACATTTAAAGAGGGATATCACCAAATGGAATAGAGAGGTCTTTAGCCAGATTGAATCTCAAAGACACGAAGCACTAATGGAACTAGGAAGGTTGGACCAAATTGTTGAACAAAGAACTCACACCCAAGAGGAGAATGTGAAGTCTCTAAGTTTAAACTTGAGATTCAACAGATTGCCATTGCTGAATAAATCTCGTGGAGACAAAAGTCAAGGTGTTTATGGCTAAAAGAAGTTGATAAAATACGATTTTTTTTAGAGAATGGCTAACTCTCATAGAAGGGGCAACTGCATTGATAGATTGAAGATTGGGGATGATTGAATTGAGGATAAAAAGCTGATAAAGGGAGGAATCCTAGAATTTTATTAGAAGTTGTACAAAGAGGAAGAACCTTGGAGACCCTCAGCTGTTTTTGAAGGACTCTCCACTATCAGTGCTGAAGAAAAAGAGGATCTAGAAGCACATTTCAATGAACAAGAAGTACTAGATGTCCTTATATCTTGTGCTCTTGACAAAGCACCAGGCTCGGACGGTTTTACTATGGCCTTTTTCCATCAGGTCTGACATAGGCAGTGTTCACAAACTTTTGGCGAAGACCCTAACTGATAGATTGAAAAGGGTGCTATGCTCAAAGTTGCTCGGACTCGGGTGCGAGTATCTGAGATGGATGCGAAACTGAGAGTCAGATTCGGCAAAATCTAAATTGTAAGATTCAGGGGTGCGAATTTGAGTATGGATACGGTTGGGGGGATTCGGGTAAAAGGATGTTTATATATATAATTTAATTGAATTATACCATACATACTGTTAAGCAGCGACATAAAATACCACAAAAAAAATTGATTAATTGCATATTTTGGTACAATTGCATACAAAACAAAAGGAATGTAACTGTTAAAGAAGTGAGAATATTTAGTGATTATTCAATTAATTTGGTTAGTTAATGAAGTCAGTATTCTGCCGACCCAATTGTACACAGATGTGGAATCTTTTATTTACTTATTAATCACAGTAGTTCTTTTTTTTAAATCTTTCTTTAGTGTGTTTAGTTTATTTAATGATCTGCTATGGTACAACTTTACACAATGACTACCAAAGAAACCCTTCATCCCTCTCTGCTTTCTTTTCTTGAGAGGAATGCTATGGTCTGGCATAAATGCCACTAGGTCATCTATGATTTGCATCTGCAAGAATGAAGGACAGAAGATTGGAAAACAAAAAAGAAAGCCAGGGTGTTCGGTGGATGAAGTCTAATGTCAGGCTAAAAAAGGGGGGGTGGGGGGGGGGGGGGGGGGGGGGGGGGATAGCACTAGAGAGTTGGGAACTTTCACTGCAACTGAAGAGGCTCACACCTTCCAACTAGTCCTACGAATATGCGAAAATGTTATTTATGAATGGAGACCAGACACAATTGCTTTAGCGGAGATTGAAATCGTAACTGTGTTCATGCTTTCGAAAAGAAAAGTGAGTTCTTTTTCAAGAAAAAGCTCTATACATTTTCAACAAAAAACACCTCTTCCTCCTTTGTGCTTGAATCCTCTGTACTTTTTCAAGCTTCTCCTCTATAGTCTATACTTTTTCAAGAACCTTCACCAGCTCCACCTCCTCCAGATGTGAAGATCTGAAGACGTCGTTGACAATTTTTTTCTCGACTCCGGTCAAAGTGTTCGGATCGTATTGACCGAATCCGACACGCACCCAGCACCCGCCCCCTTCCTCCCTGGTGTCGCGCCGTGACGGGTTCGCCTCCAAAAATGAATAGTCTGCACAACTTAGGCTATGTAGGCTAATCCCAGACCAACAAAGTGCATCCATGTAGGGCAGACAAATCACTGATGCATCCATGATCACCAATGAAGTTTTAGATTGGAAACTCAAAAGTGGAGAATCTGGGATCTTATTCAAATTAGACATTAGAGAAGGCCTTTGATCAACAAAATTGGTTTTTTTTTTTGAACTTGGTAAGGTTGTATTATATCATAAAATAGTACATGGGTTGTACTGAAACCTTATATACAAAGCCCCAATTCTTACTGCTACATGGCTAAATTGAGTCTAAAACATCAATTATAGAGACAGTATCATTTGAGTATAACTGATTACACCAAAAACATAATAGCAAAATGCAGTTGAGCTTCACTTTCTGCACACTGTTTTCTATACTCTCAAAACACCTGAAGTTCCTCGCTTTCCACATTGCCCACCATATTGAAGAAGGGATAAGTCTCCATCTGCCTCTGTCTTTTGCCAGTACTCCTGCTTCCTCCCAGCTCTCTAAAGCCTCAGAAACTTTCCTAGGCATAGTCCAGGAGATGCCTTTGAGACTCAAAAAAATTCTCCATAATTGTTGAGTGTACTTGCAGTGTAGAAACAGATGATTCACATTCTCTAAAGTCTCCCCACAGAGAAAGCATCTAGAGCATAAGGTTATCCCTCTCTTCATGACATTGTCTTGAGTAAGAGCTGCTTCCTTGGCCAACAACCAGGCAAAGCAAGATACTTTGTAGGGTATTCTACTTTTCCATATTTGTTTCCATGGCCAATTTGTAATTTGTTGGTTGGTCTGATCCATTAGCTTATAAACTTTATTAACTTTGTATACTCCTCTATTGTTTCCTGTCCACCATAGAACATCCTTCCCTGTTTGAAGTCTATTGAAAGGTTCCACTGTGTTAAGAAATTCAGCTACTCTCTGGACAGTCCTCTGAAGTTGAAGTTCCACCCCTGTAGTGTCCATAAATCTGAAAGGTAACTAAGTTGTAAAAATCAGGAAATAACTCTTCCAAGTTGCCTTTCTCATGCCAATTATCCTTCCAAAACATGGTCTTTCTCCCATCAAAAACTTTCACCTTTGAGTTGTTCTTCACTTCATCCCATGGATTCCTAATGGACCTCCAAAGGCTGACCCCATAAGGAGTAGTCGCCTCTTTGGTCATCCATTTGTCTTCTGGTATATATTTTGCCTCAATCACCCTTTCCCACAACAGTTGGTTACCATTTGCATACTTCCATAACCATTTCATTTGAAGAGCTTTACTTTGCAAGTTAAGGTTCTTAATCCCAAGACCACCATTTTTCTTCCCAGTTATCACTGATTTCCACTTTACCAAGTGAAATCCATTCTTTTCCTTACTGCCCCACCACAAAAATTTCCTTCTAATACTGTCCTGCCTCTTGGTGACCCCTGGTGGGATAGGAAAAAGGGACGTCATGTAAGTTGGAAGAGCATCAAGTACTGAATTGATTAGTGTCAATCTTCCACCCATAGACAAGTATTATGTTTTCCACCTGGCTAGTTTTTTTTCACACTTCTCGATCACATTTTTCCGTATATCTATGGACATAGATTTGGCTCCTAAAGGTAATCCCAAGTATGTAGTTGGCAGAGTGCCAACTTCACCTCCAAGGATTGTTGCTAACCAGCTCATGTTGTTGACTACATTAATAGGGTACATTAAACTCTTTCTCCAAACTCTTTCTCCAGTTAATATATAGACCAGAGACCCCTTCAAACTGAACCAAAATCAGTCTTAAGTGCTTTAGTTGATCTTCCTCAGCATCACAAAAAATAAGTGTGTCATCTACATATTGTAGATGTGTCACTTCCAGACTGTCAATCCCTTCTCTAGCCACTTCAAAACCCTTTATCCAACCTCTTAATTTGGTTGTCTTGATCATGTTATTCAGTCCTTCCATAGCAATTAGGAACAGAAAAGAAAAGGTGACAGAGGGTCACCTTGCCTGCATCCTCTATATGATTGGAAGAATCCTGCTGGAGAACCATTAACTAGAACTGAAAAGCAGACTGTTGAAATACATTTCTCCATCCATTTCAACCACTTTTTCCCAAAACCCATCATTTCTAATACCTTCTTAAGGTATCTCCAATTAACTTGGTCATAAGCTTTCTTTATATCCAACTTACAGAGAATGCCTGGCTTCTTCTTCTTAACTCTGGAATCAACAGCTTCATTGGCAATCAAGATTGCATCCATAATTTGTCTCCCTTTGATGAATGCCATTTGTTGAGAATCTACCAACTTGCCAATCACCCCTTTCAGTCTCTGGGTCAATACTTTTAGAGAGCAACTTGTAAATACTGCCAATTAGACTTATCGGTCTGGAGTCCCTCAACTCCTTGGCACCCTTCTTTTTAGGAATAAGTGCTATGAATGTTGCATTAAGACTCTTCTCAAACACTCCTTGATGATAAAAGTTTTGAAAAGTGTCCAGGATGTCCTGCTTCACCACCTCCCAACACTTGATAAAGAAACCCATAGTAAAACCATCTGGCCCTAGCGCTTTATCAGTTGCACACATCTTGAGCCACCTCAGAATTTCACTCTCATCAAAATGGCCTTGGAGAGCCACCCTATCTTCCTCTGTTAGGACTGGAAACTGAGTATTTTGGAAGGTAGGTCTCCACCAGATGGTTTCTGAGTACAACCTTTTGTAATACCCCACAATTTTCCCTTCGATTCTACTTGGTTCTTTGGTAATTTCTCCATGTATCACTAGCTGGTCTATATTGTTGTATCTTTTATGAGCATTTGCCATTTTGTGAAAGAATTTGGTATTCTTATCACCTTTCCTTCAACCAAAGAACTCTTGACTTTTGTCTCCATGAAATCTCCTCCTTCAACAACTCCTCTTATTTTAGAAGTAATTCAGACTTTTTAGCTATCTGTTCATCAGTGAATACTTTATCTTCCCTTTCAGTATCCAAGTCTGCCATTTGTTCGAGCAATTTCTTCCTTTGTATTCCCAAGTTCCCTGTCTCCTCATTCCTCCATTCTTTGAGTTTGTGCTTCAGAGCTTTGTGCTTGCAGGCCAGGACATAGTCAGGCCTCCCTAAGAAGTTGAAAGAGGACCAGACTTTATCAATAAGACCTTCTGTCTCCAGCCACCAATTTTCAAATTTAAAATAATTCTTGTTCTTTTTCCAAGACCCTCCAACTAGTGCTATAGGGATGTGGTCAGAGCTCAAACTCTGAAGTGGAAGTTGTTTCAGATTTTCGAAATTGTCGTCCCACTCATCTGAAATTAGGATTATTTCAATCCTTGAAGCTATTTTCTGTTGGTCTCCTTTGAACCAAGTATAATTAGCATTCTCTAGTTGCAAGTCAACTAAATTCATATCTTCGATAAAGTTTGAAAATTCCCTCATGCCTCTAGTTCTGATTGACCAATTCTTCTTCTCGGAGATGTATCTAGTGACATCGAAGTCCCCACAAACGGCCCAAGGCCCTTCTATCAGTCCCCTCACAGAACCCAATTCATCCCAAACCTTTCTTCTTTCTTTGTAACAATTGGGAGCATATACTCCCGTGATGTGGCACTTAAAAGACTGAAGTTGGGATTCAAACTTTACAAGTTATAGAGTACATTCCTATCTCCAAGACTTCCCCCTTCCAGACCCTCTCATCCCACATAAAGAAAATACCCCCCCTCGTTCCATCTAACCCATCTCCCGCCCTAAATTTGTTTTGCCATTTCTGAGACATTCCTTTCTAATTTTGTCTCTTGAAGACAAATAATGTAGCCTTCCAACCCCAAACCAAACTGTTTACTAGCCTCCTTTTCTCTCTATTATTCAATCCCCTAACATTCCAAGACACTAACTTGAACTTCATCGAGAACTAGTGCTAGTATTTCTCCCCTTGTTCTTGTCCTTCGTGTTTCTATATTTAACATCAAAGGATACTAAACTTTCAGTTCTTGTGCACCCTTGATCCTTGTTTTTTTACTTTAATAGCCTGTTCCATTCTTCTTGCTTGCCTGCAGCCATCTATCTGCATTAAGAGTATTGTGGCCTCCTCCTCGAGTCCTTGAAAGTCCACCCCAAATATTTTCCCCAGTTTTATGAAGTTTTGTTGCACCCAGACCGATGTTTCTTTTTCTCTCCCTTGCAAACTGTGTTGTTGTTGCATCATTATTGGTTCAACTTCCTCTACTTCCCAGTTGACAATATTTGTGTTGTCACTCGGGAGAATTATCCCATAATTGTCACTTTCTGCACTTCTACTGTCTCAGTCTCTTACCTTTTGCCAATCTGCCTCCTTGTTTGGTGTCGGTGAACCACCCCATTCACCAACTTAGTTGTCGTCATCACCATCTTTGCATAAGACTTCCTTTGTTCTGCTTCTGGAGAGGATACATGTAGAGAAATATATGCTGCTATGTCTTCAACGAAACTAAAGGCACTGTGGGCTTCTATGGGACTGTTTCTCCTCTTGTAGATTGTTGAAAATAACCTTTGCAGCTAAGTCTGGGCCTTTAAATAGGTTTTGTGGTATTTTCAAAATGGGCTTATGTGAACAGCCCACTACAGAGGTCTCATTTAATGAAACATGTGCCTCTCATGTGCTCTAGGTGATACACTTTTTCCAGCTGTTCCCACATGCTGCCCTCTGACAGAATCCCTGATTTGAAGGGATTTTTGTACTTCTTCACAGAGGCTTTCCTCCCTTACCCACTGGGTTAAGCCTTTCTCTGGGTAATGTGTTTCATCTCCTCCATTTGGTTTTCCCGGCATGATCTCATACCGTGGTTTACATTCTACCCAGATTGGAAAGTGGTATTTGACACCATATCGGGATATCGCCACCTCCCTTGGGATGCAGCTACCATCATTTGAAACCAAGATTCTGGCCCATTTCATATGATTCTTAAGCTCAGTTTCCTCTTCCGTAGCAGCCCATCCCCCACAAATTTCACCTATTTCCTTAAAAACCTTTTTGGACCAGAGGTGCAAGGGAATTCCCACTGCTCTAACCCAGATTTTCTCTATAGTTGCTGCTCTTGGAATGCACCCAAGTGTTGGCTTCCACCATTCGAAATGAAATCTGTAATTTTTCCATCTCCATTGACCATGAATGGTCTGCTCTGCCATGTATCTATTTGGGAACTCGAAGAGGAACATCTCACCATACAACTCAGATGCTTAATCCGAAGACTTTCTTCCATGTTGTTGTGGACCATCTTTGAATTTCTGCTAAAGTTGACCATTCCTTTGACTCATCTCTACAGTTCCCAACTAGACATCTCCCTAGTAGGCCGTCCTCCTGTGCATCCATTTTGTCTAGTACTTCTACGTTCCTTTCTTGCTATTATTGATCTCAGCTGTGCGTAGGCTTCTGGTTTGCCATTTACTTTCTTGTAAAGCACTTGCATAGGGATAATCAGCATCCGTCATCCTTGTGTTGGGTGTCATCTCTTTCTTCCCCTGGCATTTAATAAACCTGGTGATCTTTGAAGCAATGTCCAACCACCCAGCATTATCTGCTATTTCTGGAATGATTAGACCTGATCTCCCCCCTCTATTTAATGCTATAATGCTTATAAATCTCCCATGTTCATTATGCTTTTTTGTATAGAAATGTTCTGCTTTCCTTTCTGCCAGCTTCCATCTCCTAGTTTCCTTTTTTTTTTCCTTTGATGCTTCTTTGAGGCAGACACATATCCACTCCATCACCTTCCTATTCATTGAAGATCTGCGCATCATCTTCCTACTCCTTTGCACCCATTCGTACCATTCAGCTTTATCAGTCTCCCATCTAGTAATATCAAAGGATTTGAACCCTGCATTGAAGTAGATTCTGGTTTCCTCCATCCTTTATCTAAAAGATACTAAGGTGTTTCTCAATAATCACAGTGGATGATTATTGGTGGCTTGAAAGAAGGTCTGATTCCGGTGAAAGCTGCCAGAAAAGTGAGATTCTCCCTCCTAGAAAGTAGGAGAGAGAAGGAACATAGGGAATCGTGCGTGAGAGCTTTCTAATTGATTACAATAATCTAACTGGTTCCTCCTTATAAGCGAACTAAATTGGTTTTTATCTGATCAACATTCTAAAGCAAATGGGATTTGGTGATAGGTGGATTAGATGGGTTTTTTTCTGCATCTCAACGGTGATGTTCTCAGTCCTATTAAACACAAGTCCTGTGGGAATTTTCTTCTCCCAAAAGGGGCTAAAACATATCTCCTTTCCTCTTTATTTTGGCTATGGAGAGCCTCTCCCAAATGCTGGCAAAGGTAAAAGAACTACAATGGATCCAAGGGTTTCAGGTGGGCAGGGATCTTTCAACCTCATCTAATGTATCTCATTTGCTCTATGCAGATGATACTCTAATTTTTTGTGGAGCATATAGTCAGCAAGTTTGCAACTTCAATACAACTCTCACGGTCTTTGAATCTTTTTCTGGTCGTCACATTAGCATGATCAAGAGCATAATATAACGAGGTTCAAAACCTAGAGGAATTAGTTGACACCCTGATTTGTAACATAGGCTCCTTTCCTACCACTTACTTGAGTCTACCATTATGTGCAAAATTCAAATCCCCTGAGATTTGGAATGGAGTAATTGAAAAGATGGAAAAGAGACTAGCTACATGGAAACTTCAGTATCTATCTATGGGAGGAAGAGTAACTCTTATCAACAGTGTTCCGAATAGCATTCCTACTTATTGTATGTCTCTATTTCCAATGTCAAGCTTAATCCTGAAACAAATAGATAGGCTAAGGAGAAGATTCCTTTGGGAAGGAAACAACCAAACTTACAAGTTCCCTTTGGTGAAATGGCAAAAAGTCGCTCAGCCCAAGGTTCAAGGGGGATTGGGAATCAGGAACCTACAACTACACAACAAAAGTTTGCTTTTGAAGTGGCTTTGGAGGTTTGGACAGAATGAGGCAGGGTACGGGAGAGATATAATCAAAGCCAAACATGACATTCTTGATCAACGGATGCCAAGGAGGAGCAAGGATACACATGGTGTAGGGGTCTGGAAACACATTAGTAGTCTCTAAGATGACTTTTTCCGGGAAGTTTTTTTTAAAGATGGTAATGGACTCAAGATAAGATTTTGGCAAGACAAATGGCTTGGTGACACTATACTGAAGGAGTCCTTTCCTACGCTATACCAGATAGCCACCAACAAAAATGCTACAATTGCCTAATACAGAGTAGACACCATTTGGAACTTCTAGGACTGGGAGATCAATGAACTCCTCTCACTACTACAGACTCAAGAGGAATGCAACCCTGATGAGCAAACCGCATACAGATTACTTTGGGGCAACACCAAGGAAGGGATTTATACTGTGAAGGAGAGCTATAATTTTTGGTGTTCACAGAATGGCATCCTTGATGTTTTTCCTTGGAAGCATATCGAGAGAACTAGACAACCTCTAAAGGTTTCCTGTTTTATTTGGACATCCATTCATAAGGTCTAACTCAAGATAACATTAGAAAGAAAGGGATCATCCTCATCAACAAATGCCACCTCTGTGGAAGTTTAATGAAATTGTGAATCATCTTTTTTTACTCTACCCTACAACAACTGACTTGTGGCTTTTTTTCCAATCTCTGTTTGGTCTTCAATAGGTTATGCCTTTCTCCATTAAAGCTGCCTTTGCTAGCTGGATAGGCTGGATAATTAACAAGACTTTGAAAAGGATATGAAGGATGATCGCAACAGTTATTTTTTGGAGCCTTTGGAAAGAAAGAAATTGCAGGGTCTTTGATGGAATCTCAACTTCCACTAGGCTAAAGGTTTATCTACTCTCTTCAGTCAGCACTTTCTTTTCCCGGTAAACAGTGTGGATAACTCTTTGAGTTTTGTTAGTTCCCTAACTCTAGCATAGTAGGATTTTGGGGATTTCTTTTTTGGCTGTTTTCAAATTTTTGCTCAGCTAGCTTCATGTTTATTTTGTTTTTGATGCAGCTCTTTATTTTCCTTGTAACTTTGCATCTCCTTGATGCCTTTCTAATATAATTTATTTACTTCACCAAAAAAAGACAAATTGAAATAGTGGTAGTAATTTTTAGTCAACAGAATAATTCCTCACTAGGTATGTTGTTTATAATCTATGAGAATATCTTACACGATATTAACAATTATTTTGTTGGTTAGCATATTTATTAAGGATATCCTATGCAACATTTTTTATGTTTCTCTCAACTTTCAGCAACCTTCTAAAACTCAAGGTGGTGAAGTATTTTGAGTGTGCTTATTTGAAAGCAAGAAATATACTTAAATAAGCACCAAAATAGTAAATTGTCACTTGAATAGTGGTCGGTCATGGAAAAATACTATGTTGGAATCCACAACCCCCTAAAGCGATCGATTTGGTACTTTTTTTTAGAATGGTAAACTTTACTTCTATATATCCACAGGTGTACTACAACAAAGTGTAGTCCCCCATCACAAAAGCTGTCTCGTTACAAAAATCCTAAAAAATCTATGTGCAGCCAGTCAATTGCATTAAAAACATCTTTTGTACTATTAACTACTTGTTTACACAAAAAATAGTAACGGCCTAAGCAGTCTGTCTTATCTTCTGTATGTTGCTCTTTTTGCCTTATAAACATCTCTGATTTCTCTCTTTCCATATCATCTTCCATCTCTCCTCCTCCTCCTGTCTTCCTGCATTACCATCATTCTTCCAACTTAGCACTTCTTTAATTCTCCCAGGTTTCACCCACCTGATCTTCCTCTTGTGGATGAACATTTGCCATAGCTGGTCTGTTCATTTACAATGCAAAAAGAGATGGTTGACTGTCTCTATTTGTTCTTCACATAGATAGCATCTAGAGTATAGATTGTGTTTCCTCTTGTTAAGGTTTTCATGGGTGAAAACTGCTTCCTTTGCCAATAGCCATGTAAAGTAGTTTACCTTATAAGGCACTTTGATCTTCCAAATCATTCTCCATGGCCATCCTATCTCTCGAGTATTTTTTCTTGTGAGATCTTTGTAAGTAGACCTGATAGTGAAATTACCTTTGCTATCCACCTTCCACACCAAGCTGCCCTCTTCTTCGATAAGGTTGAGATTGTGACGGGCAGTATTCTGAAAATCTGCTATAAAGGTCACCTCCTAGTCATTTAAATTCTTTCTTAGATGAAGATTCCAACCTTGTCCTGTCCATAGTTCAGCCACAGTAGCAACCTGGGCCTGGCATAAGTTGTAAAGCTCAGGGAAAGTTTGCTTCAGAGGCCATTGCCCATACCATATATCCTTCCAGAATGCCACATTCTCTCCATTTCCAACCCTGCAACTTGTTCTTGTTGAACTAGTTGCCATAGCTTCCTGATGGATCTCCATACACTACAATTATAGGGAGTTGTCACGTCCTCTGTCATCCATCTATCCTGCATGCCATATTTTGACCTGATCACTTCTTTCCATAAAGCTTCTTCTGGGGATGCAAACTTTCATAACCACTTCATCATCAGACTTTTGTTATGTCTGTTTAGCTGATGTTTAAGCCCCCTCCTTTCTTACTTTCCAGTTGCTCCTCCCATTTCACTAGATGATATTTCTTCTTGTCTTCACTTCCTTTCCATATGAAGTTTCTCCCAACAACATCCAGTCTGTCAGTAGCACTGGCTGGGGTAGGAAAGAGTGACATCATATACGAAGGAATAAAGTCCATTACAATGTTTACCAAATTGGGTTTGGCACCTGAGGATATGTATTGGCTTTTCCTGTTTGCCAATCTTTTTTCACTTCTCTCTATCACACCACTCCATACTCCTAAGGGCATTCCCATGCATGTGGTTGAGAGTTCACCTACTTTTCCCCCCAACTTTTCTACCAGATCTTCAATGTTTGGCACTTTATTAACTGGGTATATGAAACTCTTACCCAGTTTATGTGCAAACCAAAAAATGCTTTAAAGATGTTGAAAACAACTATGAGAATAAACATTTGTTCCCCTGTGGCACGACAAAACACTAGAGTGTCATCTGGATATTAAGGATGTGTGACCTCTAGATTATTGCCTGCTATGTCTCCCACTTGAAATCCTCTGACCCATCCTCTAATTTTTGTTGTTTGTATGAGGTTGCTTAGTTCCTCCATGGCAAGGATGAAAAGGAAAGGGGACAGTGGATCCCATTGCCTTAAACCCCTACATGAGGAGAAAATGCCACATAGACTTCTGTTTATCAAAATTGAAAACTTTACTGTGCTAATACAGTGTTTGATCCACCTAACCGACTTTGAACCAAAACCCATCCTCTGTAGCAAATTCATTAAGTCCCAATTTAGGTGATCATATGCTTTTTGGATGTCTAGTGTACATTGAATCCCTGCTTGTTTGTCTTTTTGTCTTGAGCCTACACACTCATTTGCTACCAGCACTGCATCCATGATCTGTCTGTCTGTTCTCGATGAAAGCCATTTGTTGCCTGTCTACTAGCTTATGCATCACTCTTTTCAGCCTTTCTACACTTTCGCAATGATTTTATATACTCCCCCAACAAGACTTATGTGTCTAAAATCATTAAGCTCCATTGCTCCTACCTTTTTTTGGAATTAATGCCACAAAAATAGCGTTTATGCTTTTCACCAAAGTCCCCTCCCTGTGGAAAGCTTTGATTGCAGCCACTACCTCATTACTGATGATGTTCCAGCAGTGGCTGAAGAAAGTCATTGTGAAGCCATCCCGTTCTGGTGCCTTGTCCCCAACACAAGATCTAATGGCATCTATGATTTCCTGTTCTTCAAAGAGGGGTTGTCAGCATATTGTTGTCTTCTTCATTGATCACAGGACAATCTCTGATATTCAGGTCAGGCCTCCAATTTTTAGTTTCTGAGTACAAATTTCATAGTACTCAATTATCACCTTTTTCACCTCTTCTGGTTCAGTCACCAACACCTCATTGATTTTTAGCTTATCAATTGTGTTAACTCTCCTGTGTGCATTAACTATTTTATGGAAAAACTAGTGTTTCTATCCCCTTCTTTGAGCCAAGTTGCCCTAGATCTTTGCCTCTAGGTTGTTTCCTTATGGTTTGTTATACCTTCAAACTCTGAAATGAGTGCCAACTTAGAAGCCATCTCCCCTTCCTCCAAGCTTCTTTGATCTTGTATGATTTCAAGGTCAACTAACTATTTTAAGAGTTTATGTTTCTGTTGTTTCAGATTACCATTGACTACTCTGCTCCATTCTTTCAGCTTGTCTTTCAAGGCCCTCAATTTTGATACCAGGATGAAATCAGGTTTGCCATGGAAGTTGAAAGATTCCCACCGGCTCTTTATTCTATCATTGAAACCCTCACTATTTAACCACCAAATTTCAAAATTTGAAGTATGACTTGCTCACCTACCATTCTCCACATTGTAGAAGTATTGGAGCATGGTCTGATACTATCCTCTGCATCACTGATTGTTTGATGTTCCTGAAGGTTGAATCCCAATCCTCTGAGAATAGGAATCGGTCAAGTCTGGTAGCTGTGATATATCTCTCTCCTCTCCTCCAAGTGTAATTTCCACCTGCTAATTCTAGGTCCATCAATTCCATATCCTCAATAAACTCTGAGAATTGTGTCATTGATGTGTTACAATTGACCTTTTCAGATGGGTATATGACTCTGTTAAAATCCCCACATAACACCCAAGGGCCATTGATTAAACACCTAGCTGCCCCCAATTCCCACCATGTTTCCTCTCTTTCTATAGTGTCATTTGGTGCATACACGCTTGTGATGTGCCAGTTAAGATCAGAATTCAATCTTGATAAGCTGCAAAGCACTGAGTATTTTTCAGAACTTCTTTCCCCACGTTATGACAATCCCTTCCCTTGTCCCACTTGCCTCCAATTGCACATGATCAGCCCATCTGCTACCGCATATTTCTTTGACATAGTTTGCAATTTCCCCTTCCAGTTTTGTCTCCTGGAGACAGTCTCCATCAGCTTTCCAGACCTTCAACAAATTTCTAATTATACTTCTCTTTCTCTTGCAGTTCAGCCCCCTTACGTTCCAAGATATTATGTTCACCTTCATTGATCCATGATGGCGAGATACCCCCTTCTACTCCTAGTACCATTACTCATGCATTTGGTTGCCAGTTGTAAACTTTTCAATTCCTGTAAACCTCTTCTTTTGTCGTTACCTAATTCACTTTGTTTTCCCCTATCTCCTTGTTTAATTCTCTCTATCTTCATCAGCAGTTCCTTCACATCCCTTAAAATTAACTCCAAACTCCACACTGGGTCTAAATTATATTTTGCTGTATCCATTCGGATATTGTTGAATTGGGTTTGCTCTTCTTCGTGGAATTGGATTTGCAATGGTACTGCATCTTCTAATGTTAGGTTATGATCATCTTCTGTTTGTTGTTCCGAGGTCACCATATCTTTCTTCTCTCCCCACACGCCCCTTCACAAATTTCGCCGACAAGGGTTTTAAAAACCATTGACCCATCTATCGTTGGTTAATATCCATTGGATATTTGCCCCTTTCCTCTCTCTTCTTCTCCAATATTTTCACTATCATCGGTATTTCACACCACTGGAATTGTGAATGTGAATCCATCATTCGCCGACAAGGGTTTTAAAAACTATTGACCCATCTATCTTTGGTTAATATCCATTGGATATTTGCCCCTTTCCTCTATCTTCTTCTCTAATATTTTCACTGTCATCGATATTTCACACCACTGGAATTGTGAATGTGAATCCATCACTGCTCGCCTCTACTTCCTTGGGAACGGCGCTGCCGTCCCCTCTCAGGACCTTAATGTGATTTTGACTCTTCTCATCTGGTATTGGCTGCGCTTGTTGGAAACAATAATTCAAAATTGGAGTAGGAATTCTAAGTGTTTAGGAATTGTTATTTATGGTAATTATTTATTTATGTTCAATTAGGATTTGTTAGTTATAGTGGTTCCTAGTCCTAATTTAATTTGGTTTTTACCTTTATAAATAGCGATGTTACTGTTATTTTCAATACACAGAAAATACAGAAAAACATATAGAATCTTTGAGTTTATAAATAAAAAAGATTTTCCTTCAAATTGGTATCAGATCTTTTACCAGGATTGTAGAAGATTAAAGAGTTTTCGCTGCCGGCGGGCGGCTATGACCAATATATGCCGCCCGTCTAGCCAATGATCATGTTGATAAAAGTTGGACGAATAATATATGCATGAAAAGAGCATGCTAGGAGGAAAGACTTAAAAAAATATTGCAGATTTAAAGAAGTGCAGCCAAGCACAAGAGGAAAAAACCCTTCTCTGAATTAAAAGTTAGAGAAAGTAAAAAATAAAACATATAAAAGAAAACCAAAAAGAAAAGGCGTTGATGGGAAGGGCATCAACCTTGGAAGTTGGAGAGAAGTGCTCCAACTCAACCAAGTGAAAAAATATTGTGAGTTGAAGAGAAAGTGCTCCAACACTTGGAAGTTGGAGAGAAGTGCTCCAACACAACCATGAAAAAAAATATCGTGAGTTGGAGAGAAAGTGCTCCAACACTTGGAAGTTGGAGAGAAGGTGCTCCAACACAACCAAGAAAAACAATAAATGACAATTGAAGAGAAGTACTCCAAGAATTGAAGATTGAAGAGAAGAATTCCAACAATTGAAGATTGAAGATACGTTCTCCAATTCAACAATGACAAGAAGGAAAAGACAAGAGTATACAACTTTGAATTATGGGAGAATATTGGAAATAATAATTCAAAGTTGGAGTAGGAATTCTATGTATTTAGGATTTGTTATTTATGTTTAATTAGGATTTGTTAGTTATAGTGGTTCCTAGTCCTAGTTTAATTTGGTTTTTACCTTTATAAATAGGGATGTTATTGTTATTTTCAATACACAAAAAATACGGAAAAACATATAGAACCTTTGAGTTTATAAATAAAATATTTTTCTTCAGCACTCCACCCATTCGAACCAAACTTCCGCACCATTCTTAAATCTGGTAATCTCATACAACTTGAAACCTGCGTTGTAATAGATCTCTCGCTCCCCGATTGATGTGCTCCGGCTGGGTTGCCGGAGGCACCCATCAGAACCTAACTAAAAGTGCTTTTGTTTAAGAACTGCCAGACCTTGGGTTTCATACCTGGGAGCATTTAACTCAAACTAATTTGCTTATTCTTTTTACTTGCTATGTTTTAGACAGTTTTCCCGATTTGGTACTGTTAGTCCTTGTATTTGTTAAGGCATGTATGATCACTTTTGTTTCACTGTGTGCCAACTAAGTTTGAGATAGATTGTGCTATGTTAATCATGTTCTATTATACAACTCAATTACCTATTAGATTTTCTATTCTTGTGGACAATTCTTTGGTTAATGACCTTAATGTTTTTTTCCCATTTTTGCAGGTTTTAATCATGAAAATGCTGAGCCATCCCAATATAGTTAATCTTATTGAGGTGATTGATGACCCAACAATAGATAACTTCTACATGGGTATTTCTTGCACATGCCTATTCCTATAAATCCTTCCTCATTAGATTTGTGGCTTGCTATGTATATTGAATCATATATTGGTGAATGGAAAGAGGGAAATCCAAAATGCTAAGCTTTTCTTTCTTTTCTTGTTTTGAACAGTCCTTGAATATGTGGAAGGAAAATGGGTTTGTGAGAGTGCTGGTCCAGCAGGTGCTCTTGGAGAAAATAAGGCATGGACATACTTGTGTGACATAGTGCCCGGCTTGATGTATCTACACTCATGTATGACCACATTCTTCTAGTAATTCTTTGGAAGAAACAACTTTTCGCTGTAGATCTGTCTCATGTTGACTGTATTTGTGTCATGACCTTCGTGCGCATTTCTTCCTAATGTAACTGATGTTAAATACATCATGAATCACCATTTTTTTATAAGTGCATTCTTGAAGTCATATACATTTTTCAGATATTCTAGTTATGCCTTGGGTTATTGTGTTATACTTGATTACTGTCGAGCTATCTTCTAAAGTATTGTCTCACTTTAACTAAATACTTGGAATCATTGTACGGGATTGGTGGTAAGCTATTCTTTTTTTTCCATGCTCTATTTCAATACGATTAAAGAATGAAATATTAACCTTTAATGTTTAGGTTGTTTGGGTTATAATAGAACGGGTGAAATTGTCAACCAAAAGCTTGAACTAAGGAGAAATGCTCCAAAGGGTAAAGTTTCAGAATAAATAGTATGATCTGAATATATGCCTGGAAGTTTTACTAACATAAGAAGAGTAAAGTTGTGGTAAGTCTGTGATCAAACCTTAGTGTGAGAGAGCGTAAATCTTCAAATATTTGATTGCTGCTAGGCTAAATGGAGCGACATGGTTAGCAGGGATTCATATAGCCGACGTCTGCTAAGTTGAAAATGAGGTGTTTTTGTAGTAGTAATTGTTTGGATTTTCAGCTAGGATTAGTCTCCTCTCCTCTACAAGTTGCCTTTTGCATTAGAAACTTCTTATGTGGGCCTTCTTCCCTTCCTGTTTCCTTTTCTCTGGGCAAGGTAGCTAGTTTGACCTGAATTATGATGATTTTTTTTTTTCAGTTGTCAAAGACTAACATAACATTGTTCATTTTAGCAGTTGCTTGTTGAGCTAGTTGTAAGCATGTGATAAGGTGCCTATGAGATTCATTGCAAAAAGGAAGTCTCTTAACTTAAGGTATAAGGATGTCAAGGAACCAAGTGAAGGGTCACTTTTCCTGCATGATATGATTACCATGTTAACTGTCAACAACAGAGTTGAAACCGTTTGACACATGCATTTTCCTTAGATTACTTAAATTATGCATCGGTAACTTTAAGGTTTGCATACAGCTATATGTCACTGATAGATCGCAGTATTGTGCTTTATGTAGTTTAACTTTGTGTTTTTCTGCTCTTGAACAGAGTATAATCCATGGGGATATTAAGCCAGACAATCTTTTAGTTACTGCCTCTGGCAGAGTGAAGATTGGTGATTGCAGCGTCAGCCAAGCTTTTGAGGTATGACTTTTTATCAACAGTGGTTTTCTTCAACTTTATTAATTTAAAAAGAGAAGAAAATATGGTTTTCCACAGAAGTTCCTTTTTTTTTTGGGAGATTCACATGCAAGTGTTTGTTTGTGAGCATTTTTTTCTTTCCTTTGATTTTTACATATGAGAATGTGGCTTTTGGCCTTTCAAATTCACGTGCTTCCTCGACTTGTACTCCAATAGAATATGTTAGTTATTATATTTCTGTAGTTCTGTCGGATCTATTCTTCACTTGGGAATTTTTGGTGTTTTCCCTACAATTATCTGTTGATGACCATGATCTGACTCCTCTCCGACTTGTTATCCAAGCATTATCTGTGTGAGTTGTTAGATATATGCGAGACTGTATTTATCTCATGGACCATTGGAGCCATTCAGCAACATTGTTTGCATGGAAGTCTGAGTTGGGGTGCTTCAACCTGCCTGCTTTCTCTGTGTCCTTTTGATATTTACTTTTGAAAGATCTTGTCCACAGTTATTACTTGGAAAAAAGCTACATTTTCCGTTTCTTATGGCCTTGGAAGGGTCTGAATGCTGCGATCTCCCTCGGGGAAGGGGAAAGCATGCTGCCAGCCCCTCCAGTACCAAAATAGATCCAAGGACTTTTTTTTCCTGGAGCTGACTCTGTGGTTTGCAGAATAGGTGGTTATTGAGGAGGATGATCATCCTCTAGTAGTTATTGCAGGAGGGAGTGGTTATCCAGGTTCAGTAGTAGGAAAGAAATATTTAATCCTCCTTTTCCTTTCAAGAGACGGCAGATTTGAATGAAGCCTAAATGCATCCTGTATAGCCATCTACCTAAAAAGGGAGTTGGGGGGGGGGGGGGGGGGGGGTAGCGTGCTCAAGGACTGTAGGCCTGTTAGCATGGTAGGACCTTAGGAAGCATCTATAAGATAATTTCTAAAGTGCTTTCTAACTGACGAAAGAACGTGTTGGATTCTGATAGTATACTTCCCATAATGCATTTGTACAAGGCGGACAAATTTTGAATGGGGCTTTGTGGCAAATGAGGTGGTTAATTCTAAAAGGAAAAAGGGAGAGCCAGGAATTTTATGCAAGTTGGACCTTGAGATGGCATATGATCGCGTGAATTTGGTATTTTTGGACTACATCATGATGTGAGGGGTGGGGAGTTAGGGTACAAGTGGGTCAGTGTCTCTACAGTTAAATTTTCAGTCGATGGTAAATGATCTTGTGGGTTCTTCGCCAACTCAAAGGATCTGAGACAGCTTGAGCAGGAGACTTTTGGAGGGGCTTTTCTGTTTCTACCGGGCAACAAAGCATTATCAGGCTCAACCAGCTTCTATTTGAGAACATGCAAATGTGTCTCAACTGATGGCAGCCTTTAGCCTGTGTACTTTATGAATTTTTTGCATATCTGTTGCATTTGAAGGCCCTAATAGGAGAAGAATCTCTTGATGCTGTTATATACATCCTCTAGTTGAAACTTTTGAGCTCTTGGATTTAGAATAATTGGGTTAATTTAAGTTATGTTTGCCATTATCTCAAGTTATGTTCTTCTTTCTCTTTCCGTTAATGGCTGCTTTGTTTGTAGGATGATGATGATTCGCTTAGGCGGTCTCCAGGCACTCCTGTTTTTACTGCTCCTGAGTGCTGCTTAGGTTAGAATCTCGGGGGTCCTCCAATATTGACATTTATATAATCTTTTTACTTATTGAGGTGGTTTCTTATTATTACTAATATTTTTGGTTGAGAAAGGTAACAATATACTGAATTGGTTTCTTTGTATTAATAGGACTAACGTATCATGGAAAAGCTGCTGATACATGGGCAGTGGGCGTCACCCTTTACTATATGGTGTTGGGAAAATACCCGTTTCTAGGAGACACACTCCAGGATACATATGACAAGGTAAGGATCAACTCTTGTTGGTGATGTATAATAATATCGCTAAGCCCTTAATTTTCCAGTGCTTTAACAACCTTTGCATTCTGTATTCCCAGATAGTAAATAACCTCATCTCTCTCCCTGACGATATGGATCCCCTGCTGAAGAATTTGCTTGAGGGCGGCCTTCTCTGTAAAGGTTGGTCTATTTGCCTATTGTATATGATTTTGAATTTCTGGGAATATACTTTTCCTTAATTCGGTCATTTCTGTTGCTCCGGGTTATCCTAAAAAGTAGTGTGTCATGCAGATCCGGTACAAAGGATGAGTCTCCAGAGTGTTTCTGAACATGAATGGGTTGTTAGTGATGAAGGTCCCATCCCTCGGCATTTATGTTGGTGCCAGCGGCAAAAAATGGTCAAGGAAGTATCAGATAGGAATGCAGAGGATATTTTCGCTTGATAACTTTTGAACAAAAAGATTTTCTGTGAGTGATGGAATGGTAGTTAGTATAGAGTTATACAGGCAAAAGAAGATAGGATAGTAGAGAATGAATGGTTGAGTAAATTCTTAGCCTCAAATAATCTTTTCAATCAAATCCCATATCATGGAATCAGATATTTTCCCATTAACTAAATTTTGGAATATAAATCAGTCTTAACAAGCACTCTTTATTTGAAAACTAAATAGATTAGTAGAAAATTTTATTTGGAGCATAAGACTTTTATGTGAGATTCTTTCAAGAAAGTAATTATTTTGAATATTAAGGAGTCGGTTTAGAATCTTTATATTTGATTGGACTAAAAGTAAGAAAAGATGGTTGGTTTCATTGAATCAACTGTGGAATATGCTCTTGCTCACGACTCTGCTATTTTCATTTTTCGTATTAAAATTTGTATACTGAAAGGCATAATATGAAAGATTTTTTAGATGCATATATATAATTAAAATATGTGTATAAATTATATTTTTTTAAAATATGTGATGCACAAGATAAAAAGGTAAATTAAGCCATGGTAATGAATGCTATTATAATAGGTAAAGATAATTAATCCAAAATTGACTAACCTAGTTTTCCCTTTTTTTTACCATGTGACTATTGAGTCAATAGGTGTCTTAGTTGATTGACTATCTAAATTTTTTTTTTTGTTAATAAGAATTTGATTTCTAACTTTAAGTTTTTCTCCCCGTTTCTTCTTCTGTACCCCCATATAATTATTAAAATAAATAAATATACTTTTTAGAAAAAGAGTCTAAAGGAATTATCTTACCTATTCAAAAGGTTGATTTGAGTATATTCTCCATCATTAAGGAGTCGTTTGGTAGGTTTATAAGAATAATGTCGAATAAAATATATTAGTAATGCTAGTATAGGTTATGATAGAGATTATTTCTTATGCATTAGTTAGCTTGGTGTATGTTTTATTTCTTATGCAATAATTCGTTTGGTATATTAAACATAACATGTACTGAATAATTTTTTAAAAAACTATTTATTTACACCTCCACAAATAACTGATTGAAAGTATGTGAACAAATGTTTTTAGTGACAGTTATATCTTTAACCATGCTAGTGTGTGCATTAAAGACTCTTGCATTGTATATATTAGGGGTGTATATGACCGGATTGGTTCGAGTTTTTCAAATATCAAATCAAATAATTTGAGTCAAAATTTTAAATTTATAAACCAAATCAAACTAATAAAACTCGGGTTTCTCAACATCGGATTTTTTCGATTTGGTTCGGGTTTTTCAAATACCAAACCAAACCATTTGTGTCGAATTACTAAATTCTTAAATCAAACCAAACTAATAAACCTTGAATTTTTCAGTAAAATATTCATACAAACATATAATTAACTTGTGCTCCAAATATATCTTTAGTTCAACCAAAATACAACTACCTAAGGTGTTTTTAAGAAAATAACACAAAATAAAAGATGAGTGATGACACTAAAGTATTCAATAAAAAATAATAATGAAATCGCAAAAATACATATTGCAAATTAATAAGTCATAATGAAAATTATCAGAATTTAAAAATACTAAGTCATGTTAAAATAAGTCTAATAAGTATTAATTACATGATTAAATATTAAAAAAAATTAAAATTAACCCAAGTTTAGTTGGGTTTTCTTTTTCAATGCCAAATCAAATCATTAATCGAATTTTTGATTCGATTTGCGGTTTGATTTGATTTTCGATTCGATTTTGTACACGCCAAACTTATATCAGGGTTTTCCATTGACTATACATAAAATAATATCAAATAAAGTGTATAATTAAATTAAGATACACATATTAAAAAAATATATGAAGCAAGATATAAAAAAATAAAAATTAATAATTAATACATACATTATTTTTCTAATGCATTCTGCCAAAGATCCTAGGATTCTAAGGAATTAAGTTCAATTTACGAAGATGTAAAGAAGGAATGGAAATATAGTCAGTAGGAAATTCATGCGTAAATGATAGGAACTAGATGAGGTGCTTCTAACATGATTAGTTAGTGTTTGATTGGTTAGTATTGGAAAAGAGGCCATAATATAAGTGTTTATTTAATTTTAAAATTAAAAAGGTTTTCAAATTCAAATAAATAATTATTAATAATACACAAAAGTTTGTTCTTAAAGAAAATTCTAGTTATTTTTTTAAAATTCGAATCTCACTGACTTTTAAAATCGTGGAGTGATTCTGCTACAATCCCTGCAGACGATCAGTTCAATGATACTATTATTTATGTTATTTCTTACTTTTTTGGATTTCAATTTACTGTAGTAATTATTATTTCTTTTTCTTCGACTTTCATATTAATTGTTATTGCTATCATTATTTTTACTGTATTTTTTTTTTCTATATATTTTATATAGTTACTTGAATCGATAGTCTATTAAAAATATCTATATGTATCCTTTATAAGGTAGGAATGGGATTGTCACCTTTATCTTCTCAAGACTTTTCTCATGAGATTTTTTTGTTGGCATAAGTAAAAATTAAAGGTAGGAATAGGATTGTCACCTTTATCTTCTCCAGACTTCTCTCATGAGATTTTTTTGTTGGCATAAGTAAAAATTATAATTTCATAAATACTTATGTATAAATAATCTAAATAAATATTAAGAGGTTTTTTTTGAAAATATACTAAGGGCTTGTTTGGAAAATCAATCTGGTAATTAGATTTTGTGTAATTGGTTGTAATTACACTGTCTGTCCTGTTTGATTGGACATGTAATTGATTTAATTGGCAGGGGGTAATTACTCTCCAATTCACAGGGAGAGGCTGTGAATTGTTGTAATTACATGGTGTAATTACCAACTGATTACTTTTTAATTTCTTTTTTTTTTATTTTTTTGTTTTAATTTTTTTATTTTCTATTATTTTAAGTTCTTTTTTTATTTTTATTAATCTAAAAATTTCTAAAAGTTTATTTTTTATTTTTTATTAATATATTTCATTTTCTTCTCATTCTCAACCTTACTTCACGTGATTCTATGCAATTTTTTCGTATTATCTATTTTTTTATGTCATGCTTATTTTCTCATTAGCATAATTTTATTAGTATTCAAATTTTTAAATTAAAATATAATTTATTGTTAAGTAAGGTTATAGACTTACATTTTTTTTAAAAAAAAAATAATAATCATATTTATGTATTCTATGTTGAAATTTGCGATAAGAGTATTATGTTAAATTTTTTGTTTTGAATTTATAACTTATGCTATATTTTCAGTTTCATTTGTTTTAATAATATTGAATTCATTGTCAAGCATTTTAATAATTTATGATATTTTATTTATATATTAATCTTTTTATCAAACATGCATTTCACGATATTCGTAGAAACTTCATACTTTTAGTTTTTATGATAAATTCAATTGAAATATATTAATATGAAAATAAATAAATCAATTATTTTTTCATAATATTAGTTAAGAACATATGTTTATTAATTAATATATATCTTAAATATTTAATTTAATATCATTTATAAAGTTTGTTATTTGTCTAGTATAAATTTTAAATAATTAATTTTTATTTTTAAATTTTTGATATAATTTTATGATTGCAATTGTGCATCCAAAGTCCAAACAAAACATGTGTAATTACAGTATGACATTCAAACAAGACATGTGTAATTAAAGTGTAATTACATCGAGGCAAACAAGCAGATCAGTATAGTTACTAGAGTGTGTAATTACTAAGCTGATAATTACTATCATAGTAATTACACCAAATCCAATTACCAGATGGCTTTCCAAACACACCCTAAGAGAAAATGACTAGTTGCATCAAAAGTAGACCACTCAATTCATATTTAGCCCTTGAGTATCTGTTGAGTGATATTGTTTGTCTGCCCTTTACTAGTGGGGCCGTTATTATTATATTTAGAAATAAAATAGTAAGTAGCTGACGTTACTATCAATTCATATTTGACAGAAAGTTGCAAGAGATGGTCAATAAGGGAAAATAACTTATTGGTTCAATTGTGTGCACCAAGCAAATTAATGTCAAACATAAATTGTGCATATAAATTTTTATTTTTTGTCATTTAATTAAATACTATGTATTTAACTATTTACATATTCATAACGCATAATTTAAAGGCAAATAAATTTTGTTTTAGTATAATTACTTGCAAATCATATAAGAGAAATATATTGTATAAAATAATTTTTTTGCGACGAAGTTATCGAGAAAATATTTAAAAAGTTTTAAGTATGAGATTTTCTATTTGGAAAATCACATGTTCAATTAACTTGATTTGAATTAGATGTTCAACTATCTTTAATGTGGAGTCATTGCTTTTCAAAATCGGATACTCAATCTAATATATTTGTATGTTATTACTAGTTTCCTATATGAAAATTTTCATCTAGATTGCGCAAGTGGTAAAAATGGGTACTCCATGAGCACCCATAGTTTCCATGTTATACGTTTTATCATTACTTGAACTAATAGGACATGAACTTGACAGTATATTGAAAAAAAAAAAGAATCATATTTAAAATTGAGTTAAAAACAATTATTTAAGAATTAAAATAGAATTAGAGCATGTATTTCATTTTTAAAAATATCAAAATCCCGTGAACAAATTTTTTTATCTGAAAAATGATTAGAACTAGAAAAATCCCCCTTGCAAAAAATTGATTATCTAAAATCAGATTTTTTCTTTTAATAAGTCCAAGCGGGCCCTAACTATCTTTTTTGTGTAAATGTAGAAGTGAAAATTTTATACATAACATATATAAGAATAATAATTTCAAGTTATGATAGTATAATAATTCTTTCAAGTTGTGACAATAAATAATTTCAGGTTCTAACATTTTATTAAAAAAATAAAAGAAAAGAATAATAGTAAAAATTCAATTTTTAAAAAAATAATAAAGGGTAAAAAACAAATATAGTTGTATTAATTAATTTGAATACATTAATGATAATTAATAATTACCATAAATTTAGGAGATTCAAAACAAAATATGAATATTTGATTTATTCTTTTTACTCAAATCAGTTAAAAGTATTTCAAAAGGCAATTTTTTTTTAATTTCAAACGTTTCTCTCTCCTATTTTTTGATTTTAAACGTTATTCAAAACAAAATATGAATATTTGATTTCCTTTTTTTACTCAAATCAGTTTAAAGTATTTCAAAAGGCATATCTTTTTTATTACAAACGTTTCTCTCTCCTATTTTTTTTATTCCAAACATTTCTCTCTCCTCAATTTTTTTATGTAATTGTCGTCATTCATGACTAGTTTCAAATAGTTTTGATTCAACAATCTTCATTTTGTTGTAATGGAAAGCTTTTTATCCGTATTAATTAAACTGCTAGTAGATGAAATTCTTCTGGTTAGTATTATTTGCGATTTATTATCTTAATGAAATGTACAAAAAAAAAAAAGTTAAGAACAATGAAATTGAAAATGAAATTTTCTGATTTTGTTTGCGTATAATATATTTAAATTTTGATTTTTTTTGTATGATCATTCTTTTCTCATATTACATAATAATTTTTGTGAAACTTGAATAAATGTTGATATGAATAATTGGATGCCAACTATATACAGATACCAATTATATGGTGTTCATATTGGTCTCCAATTAAATATCAAAACTAAACTATTTATGTATCCAATTGTTATGTAGTTTGTATATAACTGATATCCAGAAATTTGTATCCAATTAATATGCAATCTGTATATAACTAGTATCCTAAAATTATGAGAGATCTGTAATTCATATGTAGTTGATAACTGACATGAAGAAAACAGTGCATATTATATATCATTCAATACTTAAAACTGTATCAAAAACAAATATATATCGTTCAAAAGTTTTTTTAAAAAAAATTAAATGCTGAAGAGTCTAAGCTGCAATCAACTATCTCAAATTTGATCTCTATGGTCTTGGTGTAGGATAATTGTTGGTATCCGGAGCATGTTCTTTTGCTATGCGGGGTCCACCAAATTTGCTAGCAATAGTCCCAATCACTTCACTCTCACTGATCGCGCCATCATCGTTCTTTGTTTTTCCATAGTGCCATCAGATCAACCTAGTTGGAGAAATTTAAAAAGAAACCTTTCTATTATAAGAAATACTAATTTCATACCAACATTAGTCATAATTTATACAAAAAATGAGTGATTTAACACACTATAATCAATTCAAATAATTGGACCACTGATATCATACCATTTTTTGATAAAAATAATACACAACTTAAGTTAGCTTTCGTACCAACACTAAATCAGTTTCATACCAATGTTAAAACACATTTCATACCATATTCATAAATCGTATATTAAGTCAGCTTTTATACCAATACTATTCATGTTTCATGCCAGATTAGTATACATAATGAGAATAATTTGAAAAAAAATAGTTTTCCTCTAAACTGTGTACCAACTTCATACCAAATTTAAACAAGTTTCACACCAACTACAAGTAACACATCATATCATTTTTATACCAATTTTTATATCAATTCATGCCAACATTAAACAAAATTCATGCCAAACAATAATATGCATAATATAACAATTTTAACAAAAAATCTACTAAATTGAATAATTGTAAAATAAAATAAATAAAATATTTATCCAAACAATTTTATTTTTTACCTTTTTGGGTGTTGGAATTTTCGAGTCATCCTTCATTGTTGCTCTTCTTTTTGATGGTTTTGAAGACTCCCCCGTATCGATGTTGGTTGATTTTTTTGTTTTTTTCTTCTTCTTCTTCTCACTTACAAAATCTGAGTTTGAATCAGAAGGAGGTTCTACCATTTTCCCTTCCTTTTTTGTCCTTTTTGATTTGCAGGACTTTCAATTTTCTTTTCTTTGACTCTACTTCCCCTTTTATGTAACTTGTTTCTTTCTTTGTGAAGTATCATCCTTTTTCGCCGGACTTTCATTTTTGTTTGGCAGCTATGATTGAGTCAAAATGTTGAATGTTGGAGCCTCTATTTCAATAGTAGATGTCGCTTCTACTAATCAAGGGCTCTTTCGAGGAGTATGATCAAGTTCCTTCGACATGTTTTGTCAAAAAATCTTAAAATATTGATTCTTACTATTGTGAATTTGCCCCTTTTTTTTTAATTGTATGGAAAATATATTTCTCCTAATCAGTTTTTAGATGTTGAAGCCGGCTTTAATGGAGTATGGATGAAAGAGATAAAAGATGAATTTCTGTTTTTTTTGAACGTGAGGTGATGGGATGGTGGCGTTTTGAATAACATAGGCGTGCTGCTTAGGGGTGTAGGATTGACGTGGGGTGAGGGATTTAGGTGGGGTGTGGGGGTGTGGGGTGGTGGCTTGTAACTGTAAAAAAATGTACAGTAATCAATGTAAATTCCTATAATTATGTAAGAGATAATTATGGGGTGTTCTTTATTTAAATAATTTAATAATAATATAAAATTATAAAAAGATTAATTATTTAATAAAGTAAAATTTAATTGATTTATAAATAATTAGTGATATGCTATAACCCGTAATTAAACTGTTATAAGCAAAAAAAATTTAAAACTAGATTTAAAACATGTAATATTGACTCTTAAATGTGTATATGGGGTGATTTTTCCAATATAGAATCCGGATGACTATTTCCCAATCTAACCACCTTTTTTGAGTGCTCTTCCCAATATGTAATTAATGCCACTTGAAGTCCATTCTTTTAAAATGAATATTTTAAAATTAAATTTTAAATATTCAAATATCATATAAAGCTTTTATATATATATATATATATATATATATATATATATATTAATATGATAAATAAATATTTTAAATATTAATTAAAGTATATATAATTTAAATTTCAAAGAATAAAAATATATAGATTTTACACAAATCTTAAGTGTTAAGAGCTAATTACATTATATTTCTACTTTTTTTCAAATTATAAAAATTCCTTAAATTTGGTAGAATCCGGATACATCTCAATATATCGCATTCTAGTTTTGGATACATCCATCGCATCTCAGTTTCGGATATTGATACTCAATGTTTTGATACATAGCGTAAAGTGATAAATCCGATCGATACACGCGTAAAGTGATGCATCCGACTAATATATAGTGTAAAATAACGTTCCAATACATCACATACATAGTGATACATCACATAAAGTGATGTATCCGATTGATATATCACATAAAGTGATGCATTTGACTGATATATCGCGTAAAGTGATGTATCCGATCGATACATCACATAAAGTGATATATCCTACCAATACATGAAGTAAAGTAGAAATTTTTGTAATTTTTCAAATGATAAGAAAATTTTAGAAAATATAATAAAATAAGTTGTGTATTTTTCTAAAAATATCACAAAAATTGAGAGACAAATTATATCCGCAAAAAGCTTTATCTAACTAGTTCTCCAATGTTCTCTCTTTCCCATGGGTTGACATTCTGAATTAGATGTTTTTTCTTTTCTTTACTTTTAAACTAGCTTAGGGTTAGTAATGTAGCAGGAAATTTAAGGCTAAATGATCTAATTTTTCATCGAAAAAGAGTAAAAATTACTTTCGAACTATTTGACATAGCACATTTACCGTTCGTTTATTTTTGAAATTAAAATTAATTATCCTTGACGTCTATGTTTTGGACTACAAATGCTCTTTAAATGTTATTCTTCTCACTAGACCTGACGTGGTAGTCTACCTAGGCAGGCCAGCATGACAAAAATTCCTTCCCTCAATAATGTTATTCTTCCTTGCTAAGCCCTATCACCAGGAAATATCAAAAATATATAATTCCTTCATTGTTTTTGTTTGAGTTGTTATCCAGACTTAAAATCTCCCTATTTGGTCACCCTACAAATTTGAAATTTATCTAACTCATGGTGTATTTGGTACGAACGAAACATTTTTTGGAAAATGTTTTCTAATTTTTTCTGTTTGGTTGGCTTAAATGTTTTGAAAAATATTTTTTTCAAATCAACTTATTTTCCTCAAATTTAAGG
The DNA here is from genome assembly GCA_037074985.1 of Solanum bulbocastanum. Lineage (NCBI taxonomy): Eukaryota > Viridiplantae > Streptophyta > Magnoliopsida > Solanales > Solanaceae > Solanum > Solanum bulbocastanum. Next base: position 14,460,095 of record CM073602.1, on the reverse strand, counting down.
AAAATGACTTTCATTCAAAAATTAAGGAAAACATTTCAAAACTCTACTTTATCCTTTAATATTTTTTTTCTTACCCTACCTCGTACGTATCGATCCTCCCCATAAAAAAAAAAAGAAATTATTATTTTTTATTTTTCAAATTTCAAATATATTTACTGATGCCTCCAAATCAACCCCCAGTCATCCCTGCCACCCTCATCACCCCACTCAGGCCACCTGTCAATTTTTTTTTTAAAAAAAATTATTTTTGGAAAATAGGTCAAATTAAAAATTTTCCATGTTTACGCCCCTCCCACCCAGGCCGACCCCCTGACCACCCCGTCAAAAAAAATTATTTTAAATTTTAAAAAAAATCATTTTAACGCTAAAAATTTTTCTTTTTTTACGCCCACACCCCACTGAGGCTACCCTATCAATTATTTTTTCTTTTAATAAAAGTTATTATTTTTTGAATTTTAAAAAATTTCATTTTTATGCCACTCCCACCCCATGCTCATAGGTCAGATATAAAGATTGAATTTTGGAATGGTCATCGACGTCTTGTCCTAGTTTGGGTGTCAGGATTGGGTCCTAGATCAATTATTGGAGTTGATTTTCATATTAGAAATTATTTTCCTAAATAGTATTTTCTAATCTCAAGCCAAATATAAAAGATACTTTCTAGAAAATATTTTTCATTCACCAACCAAACATTAAAAAATATTTTAAAAAATTCTACTCACCAACCAAACATGAAAACATTTTGTAGGAAAACATTTTCCTCTCCTACCAAACACACCCTCAATCCCTCCATCAAGAAAAAATATCTTAAGTGAATAAAGTATCTTTTAAGGTTGATGGAACTCCTCTTTTATTTACTTTTCATTGCATAATCCAACCTTTTTCTTCCTTTTCCTTTTTTTATTTTTTTATTTTTCTATCTCTAACATGTAATGAATCCCCACCCAAAAGGAAAAAAATTAAAGGAAAGAGAAGAAAAAAAATATTATATCCAAACTGCACCTACCTCAATTTCTCATTTAGTTTTGTGGATAAATATCTACATCTCTATATGTGATATGACCTCTTGAAGTGACGCAATGAAAATTAATAATGTCTTTTTTTCATAGGAAAACTTGGCTATCAACATTTTGTATTGTTGATCCACATATACATTTTTCTATATTAAATACTGACATTTCAACCTAATAAATATTTTACAATTTCAAAAAGTATAACATGAATTGTCTTTTACCCATCACAGATTTCAAATCTTAAACAATATCTAGGACATTATAGACAAATTCATTAATAACTTCTATTTCTTCCTAAAATAGGAAAAAAACAATTTCAATACATCTCATCTCGCTTAGTAATCAACATTCTCTGTCTCAGAATTGACACATTTCATTATTATTTTAATAACCATCTTTTGTATTAAATCTTGCGAGAAGAATGCTATGTAACTTTTTTTTATGTCATTAGATCGACAATATGAATTTCACGCATACTGCCAAATTGTAGGTCAATAAACCAATATCATTTTTCCAAATAATAAACAATAAAAAGAATCTTAAGTTCTTAACTAATTGATAATAACTTATATCCATATGAAAAAAGTCTTAATACCTTGTCCAACAATATAAACGACGCCAATTTGTGATGTATCAACTTAATGTTGGGATATATATTATTAATCATGTGTTTAGATATAATATTTATTATAAAATAATTATTATTCATCTTTTAATAGATTATATATCTGTTTATGGTGTGTGCTTACTTATACAGTAGATGATTCAATGTATAGAGTTTTAGCTTATAGACAGAAGATTAAATCATCGATTCTTATAAGTATAAAGTTTTTTTGTTCACAATCTAAGATGAGAATTGGACATGTCATCGGTATGATTGTAGCACAAGATTATATGTAGTTTATGTTGATTATGGGAATGATATAGTTCCAACTTCTTGTGTTAGTGCATTTTGTATGTATTGAATGGGACCGAGTAGAGATAGTTGCTTTAAACTGACTGACAAAAGCATATTCTCTAAACTATTAAATCTACTTATATTCTTAATCCTGATAAAACTATTATGGTCTGTACATGTTAATTATCGTTTTGATTTATTAAAAATTGAGATTCTAAGATGGGTCAATATGCCTGACAAATTGGAAGATGATAATATATATTGGTGAAATAATGACAGAATTCATGTCTTGATATAGAGATTGACGATATGCCTTTTTGAGAAGCTTATAAGTTTTCATCGTGTCAAACCTTGCAAATGGATTTTTGAATTCGATACATGAAATAAGTTAAGCAGTGCTCTAAAGGAAATTGATCATTGAATTACATTCATCAGTAATTTAATTTATTGATTAGTATCTATAATCTTAACATGGAGAATTACATGTGTTTAATGAGGAATTTCAAAATATAAATAGAGGAGTGCAATTACAAATTTCTAGTGGAATGATTTGTAATTTATTATAGAAAGAATAATTCAAATTGATTATGTGGAATTATTCAATAATAGGAAGCCTCATTAATTAATTTTGTGGTCCCTACCATTCCCATATTTAACTAGAACTTAGAATCTATTCTAAGGGATAAAGGAAGAAGTATGTGTCTTTTTCTACTCAAGGGAAAAATATGTGTCTTTCTCTATTCAAAGGAAAGGGAGAAGTACATGACTTTTTCTATTCTAAGGAAAGGAAGAAGTACATGACTTTTTCTATTCTAAGGAAAGGGAGAAATATGCGTCTTTTTCTATTCCAAGGAAAGGGAGAAATATGCGTCTTTTTCTATTCTAAGGAAAGATCGTGTGTTTTCTCTCCTCCTTGGACTAGGAACGAATCTCTATAAATAGGGAATCTTCTAACTCTTCAAAGAGAATAAGTTTTCTATACGATACTTGCCCACCCAAGTATTGAGAGAGTTTGAAAGTGAACTTGAGATCACTGTAGAAGACCGTAGAATTGTCGTCTAGTTTGTGGACTAGCTTATGGATTCGCTCGAAGGTTCTAGTTTGTCAACTAGCTTGTGGATTCGCTTGAAGGTATCTGCTCACGCTTCAAGAGGTAAATCTTGAACGAAATTTCAAAAAGTTATCTGTTCTAGCATAAACTATGTGTTGTCTATTATTTATATAAGCAACATGATTTTGGTATGCTTTCACTGTGCATATAGTTTTCCAATACTTCATCATTATCAAATTGCACCTCAGAACAAATACGGTATATTTGTTGGATTCTCAAAATATGGAGTTGGAAGAAAACAAAGATGGGGAGAGAGCAAATAGAGAGAGTTATAAGGCGGCAAAGAAGAAGTGGAAAGTAGCAGTTACAATGGTCAAAATGACAACATTTGAGCGTTTCTATAAAGAATTACTGGACAGAGGCGGATCATATAGAGAAATGATCACTTCGGGTATTGATTTGGAGGTTATATAGGCTCACCAAGGTAGGAAGAAGAGAGATTAGTCAAGTAAAGTGAATTAAGGACGAAAATAACACAATATTTGCGGGAGAGGCACACATTAATTAAAAAAATGATAGTCATATTTCCATACACTCTTAAATGAAGATGGGGACATGCGTATTGTATTGGGTGATTTAGGATATTTAGAGAGTTGTTGTGATTTTAGATGGTATAGAGGTATTAAGTTTGAAGAGATTACTTGTAAAATGAGGAGGGGGAGCGCAATCGGGCCAAATTTCAATGAAATTTTGGTAGAACGTAAATGATGTATCATGTAAGTATGGACTGACTGACTAAGTTGTTCAACATCAGATGTCTGAAGAGTATAGGTAGAGTACAATGATTCCATTTTGAAAGAAAAAGGGCGATATTCAGAATTGCAACAAGTATAGGGATATCAAGCATTAAGTCTTACGATGAAAAATTTGAGTAAGAGTGTAAAGGGGTGTGTCTATTATTGAAAACTAATTTGAATTTATGTCGGGATATTTAATTAGAAAAGCCATTCATCTTGTGAGTAAATTGGTGGATTGATAGGAAGAGGAAGATAGACTTATATGATTTTTATTGACCTAGAAAATAAATACAAAAATTTCAAGGAGATTTTTATATAGATGTTTAGAGTCTAAAAAAATATTCATAACTTAAATTAGGGCAATTAAATACATGTAAAATGAGACTCAAACAAAAGCGAGGATGATAAGAGGTGACACAAAGTCCTTAGTATTGATGATGTTGCATGAGGGATCAATGCATAGTGCATTTTTATCTTCCTTGGTGAAAGATGTAATGGTGAGGAATATCAAAGGGGACATTCCTTGGTGTGTTCTATTTGCCGATGATATAGTATTGATTGATGAGACTCGACAGGATTGGTGATAAGCTAGAGATTTAAAGACAGATGCTGAATCAACAAGGTTCAGATTGAGGAATAATAAGATTGAGTACTTAGAGTGCAAGTTTAGTTACATTATTCATAGGAAAATATAGAAATAGGGATTGATACTCAGGTCATCTTCAGAAGAGAAAATTTTAAATATCTTAGGCTTATGTAATGACCTGATTCCTTCGTTAGGGAAAAGCCAATGGAGAAAGAATTGGGGTCAGAAAGCTTTTTGGTAGTAACTTGGAATTTCCTAACTTAGTCCAAATTTTGATGAAATCAGAGTCAGTAAGGTCTTGAAATTTCTGGTAACAAATGAGAGATCTAATTATGATTTCGATCACATGAGTATATAACTAAGATGCTAAGAAACCTATACGACTTTATGAAATTGAATTCGGGTGAGTAGAACTCCCGAAACTGATCTTAGCGTGAAAGGGTATTTCTTGAGGATCATGGGATAAAGGTGTGTTGTGAAATGGGAATTTGGAATTCTTAAATTTGCTCACTAGTTCCATGCAAGCTGCTGTGGCAGAATTATTCCCGCCAGGGCAGGGCCGCTGTAGCGGGATTAGTCCCGCCATGGCGGGGATGATGTGACTTAAAATCGAAAATAAACCCACAGACATTTTATTCTGCACTTTTCGACTTTGAGAGCTAAAGAATGGCCCCAGGTGTTTTCTTGATAGTTTTCCACCATTCTTGAGACTAAAAGTAAGGTTTTTACTCTCCGAATCCATTTTTTGATCTGTAAAACTTAGTTTCTTGGGTAATTATCGATTGGGGAGGGTTTTGATATGTGATTTATGGTGGAAGAAACCCTAATCTGGGTATGAGGATCAAGGGTTTGACCTAAGATTGATATTATTAATTATAATTTGGGTAATTAGGCCTCGTTTATTGATTTATGTTCTTAGACCACGAACAAGCGGGAAGAATCAGAAAAGGAAAGATTCAAGTGCCTTAGGGGATTCAAGCTTGGATTCGAGGGAGGTGATGGTTGTGATTTCATGTTGGTGTGACATATGTTTGTAATTGATCATTATAATGCATGTATGTATGCGAATGTTGCATTATGGATCACTTTAATCATAAATGAAGATAATTGAATAATTGTATGCCATGAATCACCTCTTGTTGTATGATTGTGAGAATATACATTGTGATTGTGATTGTGGTTTGTTGAACGGATCGGGTATTGCGTTCCAACACACTAACTTGGATCGGTTGCCACGTTTCGGTATAAACATGGGATCGGTTGCCACGTTCTGGCATAAACATGGGACCGATTGCCACATTTCGACATAAACATTGGATCGGGTACCACGTTCCGATATGCTAACAGTTTGGGTGTGGGTTCCATGAGAGAACCATTGGATTGGGTTCCGTGAGAGGGCTATTGAATTATGTTGTGTATCTACTTATGATGATTACATTCATATCTAATGATGATTGATATTGAAAGATTGTATGTTGCTGTAAATTGATAACCAATATGTATCATTGAAAACGTGAGATGCTATATTGATCCTGAAAATATGACTAATTGTATATGTTCGGTATATGCCTATTTTATAATGTTGTGGTTACTTGCATGTGTTTCACTTATTGGGATAGCCGCGTGATCCTACTAGTACACTGTGGTTGTGTACTGATACTGTACTTTGTTTTTTTTTATTGAGTACAAGGCATCTTCAGGTGGCTATTGATATACCTCAGCTAAGTGACTATTGATCGTGACTGGATTCAAGGGTGAGCTAGTTCTTTTAGGCTGCCATGGATCTCTCTTGTTCAAGTCTATTTTTTCAAACTAAGACTATTTGTTTAAGGTGGTTGTTTAGTTTTGGGGTTGTTCCCCTTGTTCTTAGACTTGCCGTTAGTAGAGTTTTGGTACAATGACTTTCAGGTTCTAGGGGTTGTTCTTCCACATTAGTTTGATTAATTGTTTGTTAAAGCCTTGAAGTTTATGGGGACTCCATTTTTATAGTCATTTAAACCTACTTCCGTATCTTTAAATGCCTTAGTTTTTGGTTGAGTTGTTTAGTTTGGGTTGTAGTAATGGTTCTCCCACCAGGTTAATGTGGGTGTCAATCACGATGGTCTGGGTCGTGACAGCTTATAACCTAAAAAATCACTAGGTTGAAAAGGATGTTACACATGATATATATTAGAGTAGAGCGGGTGAAATGAAATCTCGTATCTAATGTATTGTGTGATAAGAATTTGCCATCACGACTTAAAGGTAATTTTTATAAAGTGTTTGTTAGACAACCTTTATTGTATAGGGTGAAGTGTTGAATGACCAAGAACTCACATGTATAGAAGATGAAAATAGCAAAAATAAGAATGTTAAGATGGATGTGTGGAAATACCAGGAGGATTAGGAATAAAGATATTTGGGAGTGACCTACGTGGTGGACAATATAATAAAAGGGAGATTGAGATGGTTCAGATGTGTGAAAAGGAGATGCCTAAATGTCCCAGTCATAAGATGTGAGAGATTGATTATAATTAGCCTGAAACGGGGTAGAGGTAAGCCAAATAAATATTGGAAAAAAGTTATTAGACAAGACATGACACGCCTGTAACTTTTGAGTACATGACCCTAGAAAGGAAGATATGAAGGTCAATAATTAAGGTAGAAGTTTAGTAGGTAGTCACATGGTGTCTAATTTTCCTTATCAATGCCACTATTATTTCCTTACACTCCTACTTTTTTAGGCTTCATTTGTTTGCACTCAGTGAAGGTTTTAATCTTAATAATACATATCTCAATGATTTAGTCATTAAGTCTGTTTGTTTTTAAGATATGAATCTTAATCATTCAAATATGTATCTTAGCCATTTATATCTGAATCTTAATCGTTTCAGATTTTAATCATTAAATATGTTTTTTTTTTATTTTTACAGTCATTAAATAAGTATGAGTAATTAAGATCTATAACAAAGTCTTAATATCACTAAGATGTTTAATTAAGAATTGCTATAAAGATGACAATTCACGGCTACTCCATCTATTTTCACCCACCAATATCATCCAAAAAAACCACCACCATTAGTCACCACCACCTACCATCCATGCACAACCACCATCCTCATCCCAATCATAACCATCACTACCGGTATCACCAAAGTCAGTCATCATCGCCATTAGCTATCATTTGCAATCATAACTACAACCATTATTACATCCACTAATCACTATCGATAATTACCACCACTAATAGTCAACATTATACATCACTACCACCATCATCATTCACCACAGTCATTATCTATCAATATCATTTCTCTATTAATTAGTGGTTGCCTGATTTCACGTATCAGGACACTTTATCCAATACTAAGTACCAACGACCGTGAGTAGAAATATAACCCAACTAAGTGAGTTGGGGTCGAGTCCCAAGGGAGTGGTTCGTAATTGAGAATCAATAGGCAAGTAAGAATATGTTCAAGTCAATCATAGCTAAAAACATTTACGGATAAGAGCATAGTTCAAGTTTGGGGTGACACAAGTGTCAAATATCAAGGGGGTTTTATTTTTATTAACAACTAAAACAACAAATAGTACGAAAATACGAATATGGAGACGAGATTCTCGGGATGTGACAGGATTATGGGCTAAGGTAAACAATCGGGTAATTGTAATTAATAGTAAACAGCTGTAAATCGGTGACTAGACTTTAGTGGGGGTAAACTTTGTCTCGAACAATTTACTCGAATCAAACTGGTTTCTCTCAAACAGTAATAAACAGTAATGAAGCACAACCTTCGCATTAGTCCATTGACTTTCTCTAGCTGAATATGTGAAAAAGGGTTTAAGGTTCACTCTCTCGAGCTGAACCCATGACAACCCAATATCCACAGACCATCGATTTAGTAATTTTGGTTTTAATACCTCTCTCTCGAGCAAGCCAAAAACACGAAGTTAAGATTGTATTTGCAACTATAACCCATTAAATTCAACCACAATTACTGAACGAAATCATTTTTAAAAAACAAATAAACTATCAATTAACAATACCCAACAGTTAAATCAACCCATAATCACACCCCAAGAATTGGGGTTTTAGCTAGACATTGTAAAAAGGTAAAAATCGTTACCAAGTTGTGTTTCCATCAACTGGGTACGATTGAAATAATCTTTACAAAGGTCTAAGATGAAAACAACACCCACTTCAAATTTCTTAGAAATGGAAATCTTCAAATCTTCAAAGCTAAGGAAATATTGTCTCTAAACTCAGTTCTAAGCTCTCAAACTTCAAAACTAAAAAATAATATGTTTCAACAAAAGATCTGATACTAAGCAAAAAATTTAAACAAGTATTTATAGTTGTCAAAAAGTGTGCTGCAGAGGTTCAGTCAGCGCAATTAGTCGGGATCGCCGATCCAATCAGCGATCCACCCTTTGGTCATTTTCATCGCTCTTTTACTTTTGCCTTCAGCATCTTCAGGTTCTGTAACTTTGGGTGATATGGCACTGCATCACAAAACCGTTTGGCGACTCACCGACTACTCCTTTCTCTCGCCGACTATATTTTCTCCTTCAAGACTTGGCACTCTGGAACATTAGGCGAGACCCTGTCCGTTTGGCGACTCGCCTAATGGGTTAGGCGATCCTCAAGCCTTCTTTCCTTTGTTCTTTAAGATGCCTTGTTCCTTTTTGCTCAATAGTGTCCATGATTTGTTCCTTAATCCAAATACCTGAAATTCAAGGATTTACATTAGTTATTAGTACACAATATGCATTTGAGGACACTTAATCTATTCAAATAAAGCCCTAAATGAGTCTAAATCGTGGACTCATCATTGCCACTACCACCAACCATGGTTAATTACTACATACAACAACTATGCCGTAAGATACTACCCACAACCATCATCATTAGTTAATATCATTCCATATCGACACACACAATCACTATCATTGTCATCATCACTGTCACTTATCATATGAATTTTTAAAAATATTTTATTGATATAACATTAGATCAATTTAGCATTTTATTTGAGTTTTGTAGTTTATATTTTAAACAAAGACAAATTTTATACATTCATATATTGAGAAAACAAAAAATCTTAGCAATATAGTATTCAGATCTTGATTCAACATTCTAATATTCAGATGTGCATTCATATTCAGACGTCTTAATCTTAATACAAACACTAAGGCGTTAGACTTCAATTTTATCATTACATGTTTCTTTTCGTTTTCTTTGCTTTTTATATTGATTATTGCCGCTATTGGTATTCTTTATTGTGTTTTTTTCCTATTTGTTTGATATGGTTTACTTGAGCCAAGAGCCTATTTGGAACAATCTTTCTATTCTTATATGGTTGGTGTAACATTTTATTTTCTTTAAATTTCACTTATGAAATTTCATTGAATAAATTATTATTGATGTATTTCTAACTATTAACATTTTAAAAGAACCTTAGAAAATACTTTAAGTAATAGTTAATGTTAATGTTAAAACTGCAAAGAAGATTGTGTCTCATAATATGCTAAAGTGACATTTTACTTTTGATATTGTGAACTAATAAAAATAAAATTTATATTTAAAAATAATGAACTTAATAAATAAAATAAACGGATGGAGCATAATATAGACAGTAGGTATCAATTAAATAGTAGATGACACTATTAAGTAAAGTAGGCATTTTGTGTTGGTAGATGTGAGCATGCAACCTGCTCATATCATTTAATTAATATGAGCATCCACTTGCTCATATCATTTGATAATAAAAAATGGTAAATAAAATCAATAAAAAAAAAGTAAAAGAAAGTAGTGTGTTCCCAAAAAATATAAAACATATATTCCGTTCATTTTAATTTATTTGTTTTATTTTCTTAATCTATTTTTTAAAAAATGCTTTTTTTTTTCAACCTTAATTCTAATGTTTCACCTGAAGTGCTTAAAGTTAAAATTAATGACATTTTGATATATTCTACATATTTTTAATATAGTATCATGAGATTTAATTTTTTTTTTTTTTTTTTTACTATTTTAAATTTTGTTTCAAATTGAAATAGTAACATATAAATTAAAATAAGAAAGTATGTAATGCATTACACGTGTAAAATTAATCAATCAGTTAACTAATCCCAAAAGCAAAACAAAACAAAAAAGTGTGTACAGATAGATAACAGATCATTATATACATCCCTTTCTCTTGAAATAGACTTTTCTTGTACGTACTATTCTTTTGCCTTTATTAAAAGAAAGAAAATATGATTAAAATCAATTTTTATGTCTTATCTGTCATATAAAATGATAAAATTGGAAGTAATGCAAGAGAACTAGACAAAAGAATTATAGAGATAATTTCTTCTTCCTCCTTCTTGATGTATTGAGAAGGTAATCAAGTTCTTGTTACCAAACTTTCAACATCGAAATCATGATACAAAACTTTACAAAATTCTGTTATTTGTCAGGTAATGAATAATGTGCATCGTTAAAATATTAATAAGTTTATCTTAGAATGGATGCTGAAATGAATGTGTAAGGAGAGCTAGGATTATGAATGAAGATCTTTAGAGCAAGGTTGGAGTAGTCTTTATGGTGGAAAAAATGAGGAAACCGAAGCTAAAATTACTTGAACATGTGAAGAGGAGATGTACAAATGCCTTAGTGAAGAGGTATGAGGGGGTGGCTATGGTGAGTCTTAGGAGAGGTAGTGGTACGCCAAAGAAGTATTGAAGATAGGTGATTAGACAAGACAAGACACATTTATAGCTTATCGAGTATATAACCATATATAAGAGGACAATAACACCTCAAAAATTGGAAAAAGGAAAGAACTTTATGTTTTGGTTACTGGTTGTGTCCTACGAGACCACTCTACGGTTCGTAGTAAGGGTCATAGATGACACTCGTATAAATGAGGTTGAGCTTTGATGAGTCCGAGATTTGGACTCATTTAGGGCTTTATATGGATAGATTTAGTGTCCTCAAATGTTTCTTTTGTGCTAATAACTGATGTAAAATCCTTGATTTCCAGGTATTTCAATTGAGGAACAAAGCATGGACAATAATTTGCAAAAAGGAACGAAGCATGCTGAAACAATGAAGACAAGAGAGCCTGTGATTGCCTAGTCCATTTGGCGAGTCACCGAATGGCCATCACCTCGCCTAAAGTTCGGTGTGTTAAGCCCTAAAGGAGAAAATCAAGTTGGTAAGAGAAAGGAGCAGCCGATGGAACGCCGAGTAGTTCCGTGATGCAGTGTTAGATCACCAAAAGTTACTGGAGGATGTTGAAGGCCAAGACAAAAAGCCGATGAAATTGGCTAAAGAGCGCATCGCCGAGTGGATCGGCGAGCTCGACTTACTGCGCCGAATGGACCTTCGCAACATATTTTTGGCGACTATAAATACATTTTGAAACATTAAGTTATAGAGCTTTTATCATTATCAAGTATCTTATTTTTGAATACTGAGTGTTTTGAACTGAGAGACAAATTTTCTTTAGCTTTGAAGAATTGAAACTTTCCATTTTTGAGAAATTGAAAGTGGGTCTTCGAGATTCTTCAATTTGGACCTTTGTAAAGATGAAATTAATCGTACCCAGTTGATGAAAACACAATTTGGTAACGATTTCTATCTTTTTATGATGTCTATCTAAAACTCCAATTCTTGGGGTGTGATTATGAGTTGATTTATCTAATGGGTGTTGCTAATTATTAGTGTAATTGCTGTTTAGAAGTGATTTCAATAAGTAATTGTGGTTTAAATTAAAGAATTGTAGTTGCAAATGCAGTTCTACCTTCGTGTTTTTGGTTTGCTAGAGAGAGAGGTTTTAAAATCAAGATTATTGATTGATGGTCTGTGGGTATTGGGTTGTCGTGGGTTCAGCTCGAGAGAGTGAATTCTAAACCCTTTTCCACACATTCAACTCGAGAGAGTGAATGAACTAAAGCATAGGGTGTTCTTAATTTGCATGTTTGTCGATGTTCGAGAGAAATTGGCTTGATTCGAGGTAAATTGTTTGAGAGAAAGTTTACCTCCTCTATAGTTTAGCTTATTCACTGATTTACAACTGTTTTCTAATAGTAGCAACTACTCGTTTGTCTATAATAGGCTGTAATCGAATCACATCCCAAGAACCCGTATTAATTGTTGTCTTGTAGTTGATAGTTAAACCAAAACCCCCTTATTTGACATTCGTGTCACCCCTTGATTTACATTATGTCTTTATTCGATAATGTCTATTCCTATGATTGATTCGAACTTATTCATACATACCTATTGAATCTTAAGCACGTACCACTCTTTGTGGGAACGATCCCAACTCACTTAGTTGGGTTATATACTGACTAGCGATCGTTGACACTTAGAATTGGAAGAAGTATCCTTGAAACGTTAATCAAAATGGCGCCGCAGCCGGGGAGTCATTTTGGTTAAGATTCTTAAGTTAAGTTGAATTTGTTATTTTTAGTCGTAGTAGAATCTACTTACTTTAAGTTTTGATTTTCTTGTTGCTTTTTTAGTATAGAAGGAGTTGAAGATGTCTTGTAGCAACGGCGAACCAATGGACCACCCTCCTTTGAGCATAATGATGCTTAGGGATAACATCCTAAATGTCTGTAAATTAGAGGGTGAGCCAATTTATGAATTGTGGAAACGGTTTAAGGCTCTCTTGCAGCAGTGCCCAACTTATCGAATTCCAGATAAGATGCTTCTGGAATGCTTTTATAGAGGTCTTGGTCCCGAGAATAGATGATTGACTGACCAACTTATTCCAAGTGGTTTAGTACAACAACCCTACGCGATAGTAGCCTAACTCCTCGATCGCATGACTGAGACAAACCAAGAAATAGAGAAAGACCACTATTTGGCCACACTACTAACTCAGTTGGATGACTTGGCCAAAAAGATATTGGAGGTTGAAGTCTAGTGCAAAAGGAAAGATAGATACATACCCCCTTATGAGCGGAGAAAACCTAAGGATGATGGGGGTAGACGTGTCGAAGAAATGCTCTCAATCATTCTCCAAAAGGTCAATGAGCATGATAGAGTGCTGGAAGAGATAAATGAGAATGTCAAAATGCTAAATTAGATGACTGCCTCTCACTCCAAATCTATCCAGCTACTTGAGACCCTCATTGGTCATATGTTGCCTTATCTCTACCTAAGACAACAAAAGGGGTTTCCTAGTGATACTATGGTGAACCCTAAGAACGTAGTTTGAATGAGAACTTCGTCGTGCCATGACGTTAACCCAGGAGCTTCTTGGGAGGTAATCCAAGGTTTACTGCTTTCTTTTTGTTTTTGGTAAATAATCGTGTGTTGATTGTGCAGGTTAGAGTATGTAATGTGTTTGGAAAGTGCAGATTGGCGAGCTGAATGTCCAATCGGCGACTCGCTGAAGAGGTTGGCGAGCCCGAGTTGGACCGCCGTTGGATTCAAGAAATTCTAAGATTGGAGTCTGTAAAATTCGGTGAGCCTAGGAGCAAATCGGCTTGTCATCGAACAGGTTGGCGATCGCGACTTTGTTTGCTGTTTGGACCCCCACATTAAATGGAGGTCCTGTAAAACTTAGGGAGGTAAGTGCCCACTCGGCGTGTCGCCGAGTGGGTCGGTGAGTAAAACTAATGTTGCCGAATGGTCGAGAATTGGACGATTTTTAAAGGCCAAATGTTCAAAGTTCAAAATCTTTCCCATTCCCTCACTTTTCAACTTCCCAAACTCACACCCGCACTAAAATTTCCTAATTTTTTGCATTTTTACTACTTTTTGGTCATCGATTGTGTGTTCGGAGTTGGATTTGTTTGCCGCCTAGCATTTCAACTGATTTATTCAGCTTATAAGGTTGGTTTTCTGAACCCCGAACTTATATTTAGCAATTTTGACTCATTTGCAATTGTTCTTATCTTAGTGCTGTGTGTTGGGCCTCTCTGATCGTAATTATATGCGTGTGTGCCTGTTTTTAATTTGAATATCGTGACTATAATGCCTAACTGTTGACTTCCCATAATTTTCATGCCTTAAAATTGATCAAAATTGTTGGGTTGTGCTTATTGTTGGGTCTAGTGGGTGAAGTCTGAGTAACCCGCACTTGTGCCAAATGACGCGCTTTGCCCAATGATGGAGAGGTTGACGTCATTCTTAAGGGCAAAAGACGTCAAATGGCCAAATTTGGCCAAACCAGGAGAAGTCTGAGTATCTCGGGGGCATGGGTGCAAATGGTCTTGGTTTAATTGTATGAGTGCATGCTTTGATTTTGTTTTCAAAGGCTGCGAGGTTGAAATTGGAGAATGGGGTTGAAAGTAGGCATGTTGGGCAGTTTGCCAAGCTGGGTCGAGCTCGCCAAACCACTCAGGTTCGCTGAATTCCCCTAGATAGCCTTTATTTTGATGCTAAATTAGAAGTTGGGTTCTATGAATTTTGGAGAGAAGCCCGAGTTCACTGAGTGCACTCGGTGACTTGCCGAAAGTCCTTCTTGATCTCCCTTTCTGCTCCTTTAACCCTTAAAATGCACTTCCCGACAATTCTTTGGGCAAGTCCGATCAGGCTCGCCAAAGCAATTCGGCGACTCACCGATCCGTTCGGTAAGTCTGTCTGCAGCTATTTTTCTGTGTTTTTTCTTGAATTGTTTCTCAATTTCTTTGATTTTTTGCAGATATGGCTAGTACCAACCTTGATATGCTGCCCCGTAAAAGAGCACAGAGAGTAGTCATAAACGAAGGAGGAACCTATCCCCCTAAAAAGGGAAGAATAGAGCCTCAAACGGGAGGCAAGAGCAAAGGTAAGAAGCCAGTTGCTGAGGTTTTGGATCACAACTCCGGCAGGGAGAAAGAGTCCATCGACTTCTAGGCTGCGCTATCTGAGACACCAGCCACTATAGTTCGAGCGGACAGAGCTTCGTGCTAGATCTCGTCCTAACTCATCTAAAGTCCCAACAACTACCACTCCTCCTACAGCTAGTACAGTCCCAGCTTCGGTACCACCTGTGGCCCCAGTGCCACCAGTGCAGGTCCCTCCACGGCTACTTAATAGATTGAAAGCTGATGGGTTGCAGACTATTCTTAAGGAGAAGCTACTATCTACAGAGGGCCTAGAGGGCAAATACTTCAATATGTGGGACACACTCTGGTACCATCGGTTTGAGCAGTTCACCAGGCCCCGAGGCCCCTATATTCCTTTATGGGTCTGAGAATTCTATACAACATACGGTGACTTGGTATCCAAGGGAAAGAAGAAGGCCAGTGCTTTCAGACCAGTGAAGTTTGTCATGGTCAGAGGAAAGGAAGTAAGGTGTAACAGTGAGTACATTAATACCGTACTTAACAGGGGTCTAGGTGCTACAGTGGCATATGAGGGCTTGCTTACTATTCAGTCCCTTGATGATTTAAAGGGATGGCATGCACCTTTGATTTTCAATACCACCCTAAGGTGGATCGAGGTAAGGGTTCCCATCGAGAAGAAGGATCTAAATATTGCTGCTCGATTTTGGTTTAGCTTTATCAGCAATACCATCATGCCTTCCCAGAATGAGTCTATCCTCCGCCACTCTAAGGTGGCCTGCCTTGGGTCGATTATATCCAGAAAGAGCATTAACATGGGACTCATCATGGAGCAGGAGATGCCCATGAGGGACAAGCAGAGCCAGCACTCTCTACCATTCCCGGTGCTGCTTACAGAGCTATACTGGCATGCTGGAGTTCCTTGGGATGCAACGAGAGACATTGAGGTTACTTTATCCTTCTCTATATACATCTAACGTATTGAGGTCAAGTACACTTGGGAGGAGGCTGACAAGATGAGAGCAGCCCTAGTAGACACATCACCAGAGGTGGACATTAACTCTATACTTGCAGAAACATGTTTGCCTACTCTGGCCTTCGAGACTTCAGGTACTTCTTCCTCCTAGGCTCTTGGTGATTCTACTGTAGTCCACCCCACCAAGATCACTCAGGCTATGCTCCTGAAAATGGGGCACTTAGCCCATTCGACTGATGTGAGAGCTACCTGATTAGAGGTTGCAGTCTCATAGATGATTGAGAGTGCTATCCTAGCTGCATTGACCCCCTTAGGAGCATCCATTGACATTCTCACCACAAGATTTGAGGCTTGTGAGAGTACACAGGGGGAGTCTTCTAAGGTGACGACTTTGAGAGCTGAGGTGGTAGACCTGAGAAAGGATGTGGACTATCTCAAGTCTACAGACTTCACCACCTTATTTGAGACAACTGAGATAGAGGATGCTCCTGCAACATCTAAGATTCCTCCACCGGCCACTGGAGATGTATAGATGGATGACATAGAAGCTGGTGAGTCTGAGGTAGAGACTGACGAAGAGCAGATACAGGTGTGAGATGTTGAGGTATATGATGATCTCGCGTACTTGGAGGATGCGATGTTTCAAACCACTCTCCATATCTCTTTGAGAGACACCACCATGGCTGGAGCCAGTGGAGCTGGTACTTCTGCGGAGATTCCGTGCATTGATGCCCAAGTTCAGAGTGTTGCACCAGGCACTAATGCCTCGACAGATGGAGCGACTGTGTAGACAGGATCCCTCTTTACCTCCCTCTCTGTCATTTTTATTCATTTTTGGATATTTTGTTTTTATTGCATTTGAGGAAAAATTGCTTTTTGTTTGTGGTGGGTTGAGGTATTTCCAAATCCACCTCTTGTGATTATGATTTTTGTGTATAATTGGGTTTTATGCTGAAATTGATATATTTAATATTGTTTTATGGATGCTTGAGCTTGTGGCTCCTTGTTTTAATTGCAAATGGTTTTCGGACCCTTCTAAAAATTTTGCCACCCTTTGTGATTGTGTTTGAATGTGGCTGTTTGTGTGAAAATTTGAGTATCGGTTATGATCAATATCGATGACTTAAATAGTGCTCTCAATTAAACAAACATTAATGTGTGGCTATGATGAGGCAAAATGAAGTTGCGTAGATAATATGTGAACTTTTTGCATCTCATTATGACTAGCCAATTATCAAATTGAGTCTCTTGTGATGAACATTGCATACTAGAGAAAGTGTGGAGTCTTGTTAGACATTGGTGTCAATCGCTTGTGTGATGAGCTTACCGTGAACCATGTGTGATGACATCTAGAATTTGCCTCGTTGGTCCGGTTGACCAAGTGATGTGAGCTCTTGAATTGATCTTAGGCAACAATTTTAAAGAGTGAAACAATTTGACATTATACCTATTTTGTGGCCTAATTTGTGATTATGTGTGAACTCCCTTTGAGCACCCTTTGAGCCTTACCTTTTTCTTAGAAGAAACTTAATGCAATTGTGACCTTTATTTATCCCTTCACCCTTAATCCTCATGAAATGTGATTTGTTTGAATAGCCAACTTAGGCAAAAAGCCTAAGTTGTGGGTGTGGTGAAAAGAGAAGGTAAATCATGAAATGCAAAATAACCCCACTTGATCCATGGTTTTTAAAAAGATGGAACCCCTCTATACAAAAAAAAAAAAATAAAAAAAAAAAGAGAGAGAAGAAGAAAAGAAGAAGTAAAGAAAAAAAAAAAGAATGAAAAGTTTTGAAATAAATTTGCAAACAGAAATGGGGTGTCCAAAGTTTCATGAAAAATGAATAATGGGGTGAATTTTGAGTATGAACGAGAGTAAAGAAGAAAAGGAAAGAAAGTGTTGTTCATACCACATTTCATGAGGATAGCAGCCACTGAGCCTAAATGAACATACCTTTACACTCAACCCCATTATAAGCCTTTAAAAGACCTTTTTGATCTTGAGTGAGCTGAAACAAATGTTGGTTGGAAAATAAGGCTAAACCTATGAGTGAAGTCATACATGTGTTCATCTTTTTGAGTGTGAGAGTTGTTCCATGTAAAACTTTGGCGGATTCCAGAACTTCTTGGGCACTCTTGTTAGCCATCAACTCTCCTAATTTCGTCCAAATATCGCAAGCACCATTGCTCGACAACACTCGAAAAGAAAAAGTCTCATTGGTCCAAGTTGAAAATACATACATATATAGTGGTATTCCAGAGCTATAAATTGTTGAACCATTGTGTGTGAATATGGAATCATCTTTGTGTGAGGGCATTTGAGTACCTTTGTTGATATTTAACTTGCATTTGAAACAAGTATTGTGAGCTTGAGAATCTTTGATATTGGTAAGTTACAACTTGAATCTTTGAGTGCAAAATTGATCCTTGCATAATTAAGTTAAGTCTTGTTGTGTGCATTCATGATTGAGTCTTGTGTATCACTCTTTGAGACATCCTTTTTGAACTGTTGAACTTGAGTCTTACTTAAGGACAACCAAAAGTTTAAGTTGGGGGTGTTGATGAGTCCAAGATTTGGACTCATTTAGGGCTTTAGTTGGATAGATTTAGTGTCCTCAAATGCTTCTTTTGTGCTAATAACTGGTGCAAAATCCTTGATTTCCCGGTATTTGGATTGAGGAACAAAGCGTGGACACTAATTTGCACAAAGGAACGAAGCGAGCTGAAAGAAGGAAGAAAAGAGAGCCTGGTGATCGCCTAGTCCATTTGGCGAGTAGCTAAATGGACATCACCTCGCTAAAGTTCTAGTGTGCCAAGCCCTAAAGTAGAAAATCAAGTTGCTGAGAGAATGGAGTAGTCGGCGGATCGCCGAGTAGTTCCGTGATGCAGTGTTAGATCGCTCAAAGTTACAGACCTGGAGGATGCTGAAGACCAAGACAAAAAGACATGTAATTGGCTAAAGGGCGCATCGCCAAGCCCTACATACTGTGCCGAATAGACCTTCACAACATATTTTTGGCGACTATAAATACATTTTCAAACATTAAGTTATAAAGCTTTTATCATTATCAAGTATCTTATTTTTGAATATTGAGTTTTCTAAATTGAGAGACAAGTTTTCTTTAGTTTGAAGAATTGAAACTTTCCATTTTTGATAAATTAAAAGTGGGTGTTCGAGATTCTTCTATTTGGACCTTTTTAAAGATGAAATTAATTGTACCCAGTTGATGGAAACACAATTTGGTAGCAATTTCTATCTTTTTATGATGTCTAGCTAAAACCCCAATTCTTAGGGTGTGATTATATGATTATGGGCTGATTTAGCTAATAAGTGTTGCTAATTATTAGTGTAATTGTTGTTTAGAAGTGATTTCAATCAGTAATTGTTGTTTAAATTAAAGAATTGTAGTTGCAAATGCAGTTCTACCTTCATATTTTTGACTTGCTCGAGAAAGAGGTTTTAAAACCAAGATTATTGATTGATGGTCTTTGGGTATTGGGTTTTCATGGGTTCAGCTCGAGAAAGTGAATCCTAAAACCTTTTCCACACATTCAGCTCGAGAGAGTGAATAGACTAAAGTGTAGGTTGTTCTTAATTTGCATGCTTGTCGATGTTCGAGAGAAATCGACTTGATTCGGGGTAAATTGTTTGAGAGAAAGTTTACCTCCTCAATAGTTTAGCTTATTCACTAATTTAAAATTTTTTTCTAGTAGTTGCAACTACCCGTTTGTCTATAATAACACGTAATCGAATCACATCCCAAGAAGCCGTCTCCCTATTGTTATTTTCATATTAATTGTTGTTGTTGTAGCTGATAGTTAAAACCAAAAATCCCTTATTTGACATTCGTGTCACCCCCTGATTTACATTATGTATCTATTTGATAATGCCTATTCCTATGATTGATTAGAACTTATTTATACTTTCCTATTAAATCTTAAGCACATACCACTCTCTGTGGGAACGATCCAACTTACTTAGTTAGGTTATATACTGACTAGCTATCATTGACACTTAAAATTGGAAGAAGTGTCCTTTAAACGTTAATCAAGTTTAGGAAAAAAATAAGTTTTGAAGTTTGACTTACTTGTAAAGAAGACACATCGTCGTTTGGGCTACAGGTCGTAGATGGGTTCTGTAAAGGAGTCTCAGACTTAGTAAAATTTTGGACTTGAAGTTGTATTCTACTAAGTGGTCTATAGACCATAGATTGAATGACGGATCATAGAAAGGTCTCATGGGAAATGATTGGATTTTAGTATTTCTGAAGTTGGTTCTACAGTTGACAGTACGAGCCATAGAAATTTCTACGGACCATAGGTCCAACCTGACTACTCCAATAATTATTTTTAAGGGTATTTGAGTCTTTTCCTATGCATTTAATGTCTATACTATGTCGTTCTGACCTTAAACTAAGGCCTATAAATACCTTTTAATCCCTGAATCTACTCAAACCCTATCATTCTCTCAAATTCTCAAATCTCATCCAAGTTCATCCTCTCCAAACTCTCTCAAGCTTTAAGGAATAAATCTAGGGTTCAAGCTTCAAGTCTCCTTTTTCCTCCACTGCTTTTGGGCTTTGATTATCAAGGCATGTGGGAATTCACCAATGGATTCAATTCATCCATTAGGCCCCAAAAGATCTTCAAGTTTCCAACTCAATTTCATCAAATTTCGCTAGAGTTTTCATCTAATTCTTGATGGATCTTAATTCCATTCAATTCTCGATGGATCTTAATTGTTATGATTCAATTGTTTGATTTTAATTTTCTTATGAATGATTTGATTCATTTGCATATTTTCTAATTGATTTTATATGGACCCATGCACTATTCATGATTTTGACTATGAATTTTTTTAAGGAAGATATGAGTTTATGAATGATGATTTTTAAAGTAATACATGATTTATGAAAAAAAATGTTTTATGAACTTACATTTCTAGTAAGATTGGTATCAATGAAATTGTGAAAGGTTTTCTCACATATTAAGGAATCATGATTTGGTGAAAGGTTTTCTCACACAAAGTACAAATCGTGATATAAGGAGCTATTTTATGAAGATTTAAGCTTGGATTAATAACTAAATTGTGTTTTTCCATGTATGATGATATGTTTATGAAAATGACTATTCCGTTGGGATTTTACTTAGCACCACCGATAGGACGTTGAGATGGAGGCTCTCTCGTTAGTAGAGGTCGGGTCTTTAGTAGCAATCTCCTTATCCATGACTACATGCCCCCGTAGGATTTGGCTTAAATGAGATAGTTAGTGAATCCTCATACGCTAGAAGTTTAAGGTCCTTGTCTTGGAAAGTAAGAGACATCTCTTTTTGGTGTGGGCGCAAGCCACCAAATTACACATTATAGAACATGTGGTCTATGTTGGTTAACAGTAACTATCCCATAAAATGAACTAGGTTACTTTCAAATATTTTATGAAGCTTTTCTTATTATTTTAAGATGTTTTAACCATGTTCATGATATATGATTCTTCTTTAAAGGTTTTACTATGTTTTAGCATGGTCATGATTATCATGTTTTCCCTTTATGTCCCCGTATGATCATGTTTTACATTCTTATGCATATGCTCATATTTAGTACATTCAATGTACTAATGCATACTTTTGCCTACATTGTCTCATAATGTAGGGTTCAATGCTTCTCCTCCTCCCGCTCATAGCTAGTTGATCACTCGACCGTGAATAATTTGTGAGTCCTTATGTTTCGAGGACCATGTCACCTTTACTATCCTTATCTTATGCCTTTATTTTTTAGACATTATATGTGGTGTGCATGATATGTCCCGACTACTTCTTTTGATGTATTAGATTGAATTGTCAAGACTATAGGTAGACTTCCTCTCTTATATCCAACTCTTTTATGATATGAGACTTATTGCTTAATTTTTTGTATTTTCTATAATATTGTATTGTTTGTATGTCAAGTGGCTTGTATAGGGTCTCTCGGGGTCTAATACGCCATGTCAAATCCAGGGTGCACACTTTCTGTCTGATAAACTTGGTATTCAGAGCACAAGGTCTTAGAAAAGATCTTAGGATGTCTGATAATGCACAAATTACCCTAAAAAAATTAGAGGAGTAAGAGGTCATCATCAATAAAAATACCCAAGAAAGAGTCGGGGTCGAATCCCACAATGAGTGATTCAAGGATAAGAATTCAACTAAAAACTTAAAAATGTAAACCGACTCATCGTAGCACTTTAGAACAATCGGATGTATGATTCCACTTAATTTACGAAAAAGAGGGTTGTAATCAAGTATCACAATTAAACTAAAAATGCAGTAATTTCACAAGTAACAGTGGATCTAGGGGTGTGGGGATTGGTATCAATATCACATAGTGGTACAAGTGTTGATTAATAGTTCTAGACAAATATAGATAGGCTAGATAATCTTTAACAACACTAATATTCTTTCGATCTCATAGTACCATATCATAAAATTTCTTTTGGTTCTCATCTGTAAGAATCACAAATTAATCCATTACTTTATGGAAATCTCTCGTTCAAGAAGATTTGACAGCTAGACATGAACCATAATTTCTCTTTCGAGCAAATCATAGCAAACAAACATATATTGCATGCATCAAGTTATTTATCCACTTTAATTAATCTCTTTTGAGCATCAACCGACGATCTAGACTTGGATTAAATTTGAAACCTGATGAGTCCACGATTTGGACTCATTTAGGGTTTGAGTCCACTTTATGGAAATCTGATGAGTCCACTTTATGGAATTCTCTCATTCAAGAAGATTTGACAGCTAGACATGAACCATAATTTCTCTTTCGAGCAAATCATAGCAAACAAATATATATTGCATGCATCAAGTTATTTATCCACTTTAATTAATCTCTTTTGAGCATCAACCGACGATCTAGACTTGGATTAAATTTGAAACCTGATGAGTCCACGATCTTGCCTAAAGTTCCAGTGTGCCAAGCCTTGAAGGAGAAAATCAATTCTGCTATAGAGAAAGGAGCAGTCGGCGTGTCGCTGAGAGGTTCCACGATGCAGTGTTAGATTGCCAAAAGTTACAAAACTTAAGGATGTTAAAGACCAAAGAAAAAAGGCGATGGAACTGACCAAAGGGCGGATCGCTAGCTTGTTCGGCAAGCCCAACTTACTGCACCGAAGGATCCTTCGTAGCATATATTTGGCGAAAATAAATACATTTTCAAACATTATATTTGATATCAAATTTTATTCTGAACATTCATTAGAGTAATTTTTGAGTTTTGAACTCTGAGTTTTTGAGACAACTTTTCCTTAGCTTTTAAGAATTGAAGTTTTTCATTTTTCAGAAATTGAAAGGGAGTCTTTGAGATTCTTCAACTTGGACCTTTGTAAAGACGAACTTAATCTTACCCAGTTGATGGAAACACAAATTGGTAACGATTTTTATGTTTTTATGATGTCTAGCTAAAACTCCAATTCTTGGGCTGTGATTATGTGATTATGAGTTGATTTAGCTTATAGGTATTGCTAATTATTAGTTTAAATGTTGTTTAGAAGTGATTTCATTTAGTAATTGTGGTTTAATTTAAAGGGTTTGCAAATGCAATTCTACCTTCATGTTTTTGACTTGCTCGAGAGAGAGGTTATAAAACTAAAATTACTGAATTGTTGGTCTGTGGGATTGGGTTGTCATGGGTTTAGCTTGAGAGAGTGAATCCTAAACTCTTTTTCCATACATTTAGCTCGAGAGAATGAATGAACTAAAGTGAAAGTTGTTCTTATTTTCTTGCTTGTTGATGTTCGAGAGAAACCAACTTGATTCGGGGTAAATTATTCGAGGGTAAGTTTATCCCCACTAAAGTCTAGTTTAGTCACTGATTTAGAACTATTTCTAACAGTTGCAATCACCCATTTGTCTACCTTACCTTATAATCGATCACATTCTAAGAACCTATCTCAATATCTTTTAATTCATATTATTTGATGCTTCTGTAGTTGATAATTTGTAACCAAAACCCCCCAGTTATTTGACATTCGTGTCATCCCTAATTTGAATTATGTTTTTGCTCATAAATGTCTATTCTTATGGCTGATTAAAACATATTTGTACTTTTCTTTTCTTGAACACGTACCACCCCCCCGGGACTCGACCCCAACTCATCTAGTTGGGTTATATACTGACTAACGATCGTTGACGCTTAGAACTGGATTAAGTGTCTTTGATAACGTTATTCAATCAAAATGGTGTCGCTGCCGAGGAATGGTGTTGGTTAATATTCTTTAGTTAAGTTGAATTTTGTTCTTGTTAGTTATTGTTGAACTTACTTACTTTTAGTTTGGTTTTGCTTGTTTGTGTTTTGAAACAAAGAGTATGAGTGTGAACGGAAGCAATGGTAGCCAAGTTGGTCACCAAGATGACATCGGCAACATCGTTAACGATGTCGATGAGCCAAATGCTAATGGCCATCATCTTATAGGAGGAATTGGTGCCATTCACTTGCCTCTGGCTGAAGGGAACGCTGTGTTCCATATCACAAGTACTATGTTGCAGCTCTTGCAATTGAAGGGGATGTTCGGTGGTTTGGCTCATGAGGATACCCATGAGAATATTAGAAACTTTGTTGATGTTTGCGGGCCGTTCTCCTTCAAGAGTATATCCCAAGAGTCGGTCCAGTTGAGGTTGTTCCCATTTTCTTTAATGGGAGAAACATGTAAGTGGCAGGCTGAATTGCCATGAGAATCAATCATTTTGTGGGAAGAGCTTGTCACCGCATTTCAAGTGTAATTTTTTTCCTCATTCGAAGATGATGACTTTTCGAGACAACATTAAAAGTTTTAAGCGTTTGGAGGGTGAGCCAATTAATGAGAGTTGACAACGATTCAAGAAGTTGGTATTGCAATGCCCAACTCATGTTATGCCTAACAACGTTTTGCTGTATTATTTTTATCGAAGTCTTAATTCGGTGATAAGAGTGTAGCAGACAAACTTTCTCCGGGAGGTTTGACGCAACAACCTTACGTTATAGCAGCCCAACTTTTGGATGGTATGACCAGAATTAATCGGGCTTGGTACACCTGCGAAGATCAGGTCTTTCCTCTCACATTTAAATTGACCAAGGAGCAGTTGGAGAAAGACCAAGAGAGAGACCAGAACATGGCCAAGATCATGACGCAACTTGACATTTTGTGCAAAATATCATGGTAGCTGGTGCTCGAAGTTTCAATATTATAGATGTCTGGTGTGCTAATCCTGATGAGGCCAAGTTTGAGTCTTTGTACAACGAAGAGGTGAACTTCCTATCCATCCAAGGAGGTGGTTATCATTCAAACTACCCGAGGAAAGGTGGTAACCAAGGTTGGAATAGGGATGAAGGTTGGAAGGATCGTGATAGAGAGTGGAGGGATCGTAACCCCACTTAGAAAGAGAGAGATAGGGAGAAGGATAGATATGTTCCTCCCCATGAGTCCCAAAAGACAAAGGATTTTGAGGTTGGTTGATCTGAGGATATACTTTCTCTTATTCTCAATAAAGTTGAGGAGTCGGACAAGATTTTGAAAGAAATTAAAGAAGTTGTGTCGACCCTTAGCCAGACAGCTACCTCCCATTTCGTCTCGATCAAGCAGTTGGTGACCCAAATGGGTGATATCTCGTCTCATTTAAACTCGAGACAGTAAATGGGGTTGCCTAGTGATACTATGACCAACCCCAAAAATGAGGTTTGAGCATGGACTTGCATTGTGCCACGACGTTAACTAAGGCGTTACTTGGGAGGCAAACCAAGTTTTATTTGCTTTCATTTTGATTTGAAAAATAATTGTGTGTTGATTGTGCGTGTTAAAGTGTGGAATGTGTTTGAACAGTGTAGATTGGCAAGCAAAAAGTCCAGGTGGCGACTTACCGAAGAGGTCAGCGAGCCTAATCTGGACCACCGTTAGACTCAATACATTTTGAAATTAGAGTCTGTAAGACTCGGCGAGCCTAGGAGCATATTGGCGAATCACCGAATGGGTCAGCGATTACAATTTTATCTTCCGTTTGAACACCCACATTAACTGGAGGTCCTGTAAAACTCGGCGAGGTAAGTACCCACTCGACGTGTCATCAAGTGGATCGGCTGTCGCCGAATGGGCGAGAACTGGACGGTTTTAAAGGTTAATAGTTCAAAAGGTCAAAATCTTTCACATTCCCTCACTTTTTAACTTTCTAAACTCACACCCGCACTATAGTTTTCCTATATTCTTGCTTTATTATCGCTTTCTAGTCATCATTTGTGTGTTCGAAGTTGGATTCTTATTCTTCTTCAAAGGTTGGTTTTCTGAACCGCGAATCTATAATTAGCAATTTTTACTCTTTTGCAATGAATTGTCATCTTAGTGATGTGTGTTGGGCCTCTCTAATCGTAATTATATGCTTATGTGCCTATTTTAATTAAAATATCATGCCTGTAGTGCCTTTCTTAAAAGTAGTTGAAACTATTGGGTGTTGATTAATTGTTATTGGGGTCTAATCGGGTGAAGTCTGAGTAACGCACATTTGTGCCAAATTATGTATTTTGCCCGATGATGGAATGTTTGACATCATTCCTAAGGGAGAAAGTCGTCAAATGGCCAAATTCAGCCAAACTGAGAGAAGTCTGAGTATCCCGGGGGCATAGGTGTAATGGGTCTTAGTTTAATTGAATGGGTGTATGCTTTGATTTTGTTTTTGGGGGCTGCGGATTGAAATTGGAGAATGAGGTTAAAAGTAGCTAGGCACGTTAGGCAGTTTAGCGAGCTAGGTTGAGCTCACCGAACCACTCGGCGGTTCCCCGATTCCCCCTTCATCGCCTTTAATTTCATGATAAATCTTGAGTGTGGTTCTGTAACTTTCGGCGAGAAGCCTGAGATCGCTCGCTAAAAGTTCTTCTTGATCGCCCGTTCTGTGCCCCTAACCCCTAAAATGCACTGTAACTTTCGACGGGCTTATCCTTGTTCGCTGAATGCCGTTGGCGATTCGCCAAAAGGCCCTTCCCATCGCTAACATGCCATTTTTCTGAGAAATTTTGAGCCAATCCTTTTGGCGAGCCTGATCTGGCTCGCCAAAGTGATTCGGCGACTCGCCGATTGGATCGGCGAGTCTGTCTTCAACCATTTTTATGTGCATTTTCTTGAACTGTTCCTAATTTTTTTTGATATTTTTGTAGACATGGCTAGACAAAAAGTGGCCGAAAGAGACATGCCGGCCCGTAAATGGGTCAATGGACTAAAAATCAATGAGGATGTAGTTGCATCCAATGCTAAGGCTACCAAACTTCCCACAACTAGTGGAAAGGGAAAAGGAAAGGGCAAGGCACCTGCACTTGCGTCATCGGAGGCTAGTTCCGATAGTAACGGCATATATGCCACTTACCTCACCACTTCTGAGAGTGAGGGTGAGCACTAGGATCCTCTGGCTTCCACTTCTGAGCTTGCGGATGAGCTACTAGCAGCCTAGAGAGCGGAGTTGTGTTCAAAGAGACTGAATAATACATCTAGGATTAGGCCATCCCAAGCCACTACTCCTCCTCCCGCTCCAGTATAGGCTGTGGTCCTAGCTCCACTGGTACAGGGTCCTCCTCCTCGATCTATGAACAGACTGAAGACTGAGGGATTAAGGACCATCATAAAGGAGATGAGGTTTGTCTATTGATGGTGTCATAGACATGTACCTTGAGATCATGAGCTGCCTGAGATCACACAAATTCTGGCTATTCACCAAACCCCATAGCCTGTACATTCCAAGTTGGGTTAGAGAATTCTACAATGCTTACAGTGCCTTGATACCATAAGGGAAGAAACCAACAGCCAAATTCAAGCTGGTTGACTATGTGGTTGTCAGGGATAAAAAGGTGCAGTGTGATTATGCTACCATCAATGCGATCTTAGAATGTACAATAAAACTTGAGGATGACTGTTAATACAATATCAAGACAAAGATGCTGGAAAACATGAAGAAGTGGTTGACTCATTGATATCAAATGGTACTCGCAAGTGACTTGAGATTTGGGCAGCCATTGAAAAGAAGGACCTCAATGTAGCAGCAAAGTTCTAGTTTGGCGTCAATAGCAATACCATCATGCCATCCCATAACAACTCTATTCTATGCCATGCCAATGCAGCCTATCTTGGTTGCATCATTGATAGGACGAGGCTAAATCTGGGGATGATTATTGCATAGGAGATGCTTATGAGGGCAAAGCAACACCAGACTTCCTTCCCCTTTTCGGTGTTGATCACCGAGCTGTGCAGACGGGCTCAAGTTCCTAGAGATGAGAAGAAGGATGTGGAAGTGATTCCCACATCTTCTACCGAAATTCGAAGGATTGTTGCAGAGTACTTGAAAGATGAGGAGGAGAAGAAAAAGGAAGCCCCGATGGATACTCCCCGATTGTTGATCCTTAGACACTACCTGCAGAGGTAGCAATGCCTATTCCGGCCCATGGGCTTTTAGGTACATCTGGTGTTGTTCCTTCTAATACTCCTAGTTCCTCTACTGCACCGTTGCCTCCCAAATCTGGTACTGCTGTTGTTGCTACCTTTCGGCCCCCACTTACTCAGGCTGCATTACTACTGAGGGGCCGCTAGCCCATTCTGCTGATCTCCGTGCCGCCACACTTGAGGCCTCCATTTCAAGCATGATTTAGACAGTCCTCGCTAATGCTGTGACACTTTTGAGTGCTACCATTGATGCCCTTGCGGCTAGGATAGCGGTGTGTGAGCATGGCCAAGGGGCCATCGAGAAGGTGACGGTTCTAAAAGTCCACCATTACTGCGCTGATGAGAGATGTGGACCAAATAAAGTCCACCAATATTTCTATGATATTCGGGACGGTGGAGATCCCAGATGTGCCAGTTGAGCCAGATATGCCTCCGGCTACCACCGGAGAAAATGTTTGAGTTGAGAATGTAGCTAATCCCGAGTCTGAGGCCGAGACGAATGAGGAGATGCCTGAGGTTTTTGAGGAGGCTTCTTGCAAGGGCCTTATGAAGACTGATGAGGCCATGGTCGATGCATCTGTGCAGACATCTTTGGAAGAAACACTTTTGGCTACCTATAATGGACCTACGACTTTTGAGGTGACTCCGGGCAATGTTGCCCAAGATCAGAGTATGACACCGGGCACTGATGCCCTGACAGATGGAGAGACTATTTAGACAGGATTTCTCTTTACTTCCCTCTATGTCTTCTTCTATTACTTTTTGGATATTTGGTGTTTATTTCATTTGAGGACAAATAACTTTTTTTTGTGGTGGGGTGAGGTATTTCCACACCTACCTCTTTTTTTGATGTTATTTTCTATATATATTGGGTTTTGTGACATTGCTTTTGTGGATGTTTGAGCTTATGGCTCATTATTTTAATTGTAAATGGTTAGACTTATTTTGAAAATTTTGTGCCACCGCTTGATTGTGTTTGAATGTGGCTGTTATTTTGCAAATTTGATTATCGGTCTTGATCAATATCGATGACTTGAATAGTGCTCATAATCAAATAAAAATAAATGTGTGGCATTGATGAGGCCAAATGAAGTTGCATAGACAATATGTAAACTTTTTGCATCTCGTTGTGACTTGCCAGTTATCGAATGAGTCTCTTGTGATGATCATTGCATACTAGTAAAAGTGTGGAGTCTTGTTTGACTTTGGTGTTAATGCTTTGTGTGATGAACTTACCATGAACCCTGTGTGATGACACCTAGAATTTTCTCCGTTGGTCCGGTTGACCAAGTGATGTGAGCTCTTGAAATGATCTTAGGAAACAGTTTTAAAGAGTGGAACAAATTGACATTATAACTCTTTTAAGGCCTACCATGTGAGTGTGTGAACTTTGTTTGAGCACCCTTTAAGCCTTACCCTTTACTTGGAAGAAACTTGATTCAATTGTGACCTTTCTATATCCATTACCCATAATCCTCATGATTTGTAGTTTGTTTGAATAGCCAAATTAGACCAAAAGCCTAATTTAGGGGTGTGGTGAAAAGAGAAGGTCAATCGAGAAGTGTAACTAAGTCCCCTTTGACCCATGATTTTTAAAAATATGGAACCCCTCCATACAAAAAGAAAAAGAGAAAAATAAAAGAAGAAGAAAAGAGAAGAAAACAAAATGAAAAAGTTTGAAATAAAGTTGCAAAAGAAATGGGGTGACCAATAGTCCTTGGAAAGTGAATAATGGGGTGACTTTTGAGCATGAATGAGAATGATGAAGAAAAGGAAGGAAAGTGTTTTTCATACCACGTTTCATGAGGAAAGTAGCCACTGAGCCTAAATGACCATACCTTTACACTCAGTCCCATTACATGCCTTGAAATGACCCTTTTTTTTTATCTTAAGTGAGCTGAAACAAGTGTTAATTGGAAAATAAGGGCAAACCTATGGGTGAAATCATGCATTGTGTTCATCTTTGTGAGTGTGAGTGTTGATTGTGATTCCGAACCTATTAATTGTTGAACCTTAGTGTGTGAATATGGAATCATCTTCCTGTGAGGACATTTGAGTACCTTTGTTCAGCTTGAACTTGCATTTGAAGCAAGCACTGTGGACTTGAGAATCTTTGATAATGGTGAGTCACAACTTGAATCTTTAAGTGCACAATTGATCCTTGCATGAGTAAGTTGAGTCTTGTTGCGTGCATTCATGATTGAGTCTTGTGTAGCACTATTTGAGGCATCCTTTTTGAACTGCTTAACTTGAGTTTTACTTGATGACAAGCAAAAGTTTAAGTTGGGGGTTTGATGAGTCCACGATTTGGACTCATTTAGGGATTTATTTGGATAGATTTTGTGTCCTCAAATGGTTGTTTTGTGCCAATAACTGATGTAAAACCCTTGATTTCCAAGTAATTGGATTGAGGAACAAAGCATGGACACTAATTTACAAAAAGAAACAAAGTGAGTTGAAAGAACAAAGAAATGAAGGTTTGGTGATTGCCGAGTCCTTTTGGCGAGTCGCCAAATGACCACCATCTCGCCTAAAGTTCCAGTTTGTCAAGCCCTGAAAGAGAAAATCAATTTGGCGAGAGAAAAGAGCAATCGGCGTGTCACCGAGAGGTTCCACAATGCAATGTTGGATCGCCCAAAGTTACAGAACTTGAGGATACTGAAGGCCAAAGAAAAATGGCGATAGAATTGACCAAAGGCCGGATCGCCCACCTGTTCGGCGAGCCCAACTTACTGCGGCGAAGGGTCCTTCACAACATATTTTTGGCGACTATAAATACATTTTCAAACATTATGTTTGATATCAAATTTTATTCTGAACATTCATTTGTGTTATTTTTTAGTTTTGAACTCTGAGTTTTTGAGACAAGTTTTCCTTAGCTTTTAAGAATTGAAGTTTTCCATTTTTGAGAAATTGAAAGTGGGTTTTTGAGATTCTTGAGTTGAACCTTTGCAAAGGCGAAATTAATCTTACCTAGTTGATGGAAACACAATTTGGTAATGATTTCGATGTCTAGCTAAAACCCCAATTCTTGGGGTGTGATTATGTGATTATGGGTTGATTTAGCTAGTAGGTATTGCTAATTGTTAGTTTAAATGCTGTTTAGAAGTGATTTCATTAAGTAATTGTGGTTTAATTTAAAGGGTTGTAGTTGCAAATGCAATTCTACCTTTGTGTTTTTGACTTGCTCGAGAGAGTGGTTTTAAAACCAAGATTACTGAATTGATGGTCTGTGATTATTAGGTTGTCATGGATTCAACTCTAAGAGTGAATCCTAAAACCTTTTTCCACACATTCAGCTTGAGAGAGTGAATGGACTAAAGTGAAGGTTGTTCCTGTTTGCTTGCTTGTTGGCGTTCGAGAGAAACCAACTTGATTCGGGGTAAATTGTTCGGGAGAAAGTTTATCCCTACTAAAGTCTAGCTTTGTCACTGATTTACAGCTATTTACTAACAGTTGCATTCACCTATTTGTCTACCTTACCCTATAATCCAATCACATCCCAAGAACCCATCTCAATATTTGTTAATTCATATTATTTGTTGCTGCTCTAGTTGATAATTTGTAACCAAAACCCCCCTATTATTTGAAATTCGTGTCACCCCTAATTTGAATTATGTTTTACTCGCAAATGTCTATTCCTAGAATTGGGGTCTTAGCCATACATTATAAAAAGTAAAGAAATTATACTAATGATGCTACAAACCAATAATGTGTTTAAATTAAGAAATAATCTCATTTGAATAGATTCTTGTGAGGGAGGAAAGAATCTCTCAAGGAATGCTTCGGTTAACTCCTCTCAAGATGTGATAGAGTCACTTGGCAATTTGGCCAACCATCTAGTAGTTTCTCCCGTCAAGGAGAGTGGAAATAATCTCAACCGAATAGATTCTTGTGAAATGTTCTTCAAGATGAGCGACCCACAAATATCCATAAAGTTTTGAAGATGTTCATGAGGATTTTCATGAGCTAGAACCCCAAACATTTTTCTCATTTGGAGCAGTTGTAACATTGTTCCAGTTACGTGGAACATAGCTCTCCCAATAGTAGGATGCAATCGAATGACTCCATTAGTCTCAACAAAATTCACATGCATGTCATTTAAGTCATCCATCAGATTATTTTTCCCTTAGTGTCTAGCGTCATGACTACCATTTTAATTCATGTTTGTACCTGCAAATGGGCAAACCAAAAACATCAAGCAACAATCTACTACAAACAAACAAGTTTATAAACTAACTTGACAAATTGAATTCTTAGCTACCACTCTCCACCAGCGATGCCATTTTTTATAAAGTTCAAATTATCCTAAAAATAACTAGAAGGGTAAGCAGTCGCCAACAAAAAAAATACCCAACAAAGAGTCAGGGTCGAATTCCATAAGGAGTGGTTCAAGGATAAAAATTCAACTAAGAAATTAAGATTGTAAACCGATTCATTGTAGCACTTTAGAAAAATTGGGTGGATGATTCCATCAAATTTACAAAAAGAGGTTTGTAATCAAGTATCACAATTAAACTAAAAATAGAGGGATTAATTCACAAGTAAGAGAGGATATAGGGGTGTGGGGATTGGTATTGATGTCACATATAAGTACAAGTGTTGCTCAATAGTGCTAGCAAAATATGATAAGCTAGGTAATATTTAATGACAGTAATCTTCTTTCAATCTCATAATACCATAGTATAAAATCTCCTTTCGATCTAATCAATGTGAATCACAATCAACCCATTAACTTATAAAAATCTCTCTTTCGAGCAAATTTGGAACCTAGAAAGGAACCATAATTTCTCTTTCAATCAAACCTAAATTGCTTACATCAAGTTATATACCCAATTTAATGGATCTCTTTTGAGAATCTACCAAAGATTTAGACTAGGATTAAGTTTGCAACCTTAACCCATAGGTTAACCCCATACGAAAGAACCTACATCCATAGATGAACAATAATAAAATAAAGCATAGCACAAGACCCACTAAATTATATCAACACCTAACCCCATAATCATACTCATAGAATTGGGGTTTTAGCCACACATCATAAAAAGCAAAGAAATTATAATTATGATGTTACCAACCAATAATGTATTGAAATTAAGCAATAATCCTCAACACGCACTTTGATTTCAACCCTCAAATATCAATTATAAGAGTGTTTAAAAACCCAAAGACAAAACACATAGTATTTCTCAATACCGAAAAATTAACTATGAAATTATGGAAAATTTTTGTATTTCAGATCCCCACATTCAACATCCAACTTTCTTCCTATTTTCTCTCTATTTTGGTTTATTTATGGTTTCCCTAAAATTGTCCCAAGATTCCATAATCGGCTCACTCGAAAGATTTAGTCGGGCTTGTTTAACTCATTCTGTGGATCATCATTCGCTCTTTAGCTCTCCTTTCTTTTGATTCAGGCTTCAGGTGTTTAAATCTTTGTAGGTGAACTCATTATATTCAAAATTTTACATTTGACGGATCGTCGATTACCACCTTGTTAGCCCTTCCAACTTTGATTTTTACTCAACACTTATTCACCTTCGACAATGACACTTTAGCTAGCCAAATCTAATTCGGTGAATCACTATTTCAACTCTAGTTCGTCGACATTCCTTGTATATTTTCACTAATGAACACTGTCAACTTCGGTGAGGTCAGGCCAATTGGGCGATCTGCCTTTATTGTTAGGCGACTATCAGTTGGGAGTTTGTACTACTTTCAATATTTTAGGCCTCTTTTTCATGTATTCATCATTGCCTTGTACTTTATCCTTAATAGCTTCAAAACATAAAAATATCATCCGAATAGGACATAAATAGGCATTAAAGACACTTATTATGTAACTAAAAAGAGCCTCAAATGAGTGGAAGTCTACCACTCATCAATGTATGACAAGCCCGCATCGAGTAAAGTCTTGTTCATAATGTGAAGCGCGCAATTTATGAATAAGAGGCTACAAAGTGTTTAGGAAACTTCACTTCTTTTATTACTATAAAACCCTATAATAGATTCTATCTCAATAAAGATCATTCTCCTAAATCTTGTCTGGTGCTTTTTAGGATATGGCACATCGAAGAGCTTATGTGAGAAGAAATGTAGGTGAAAAATTGAATATTTTTTTCATCAACACACTTCTTTAGGGCATTAATGGTTTGATCCATCATTGCAAAATTTTTCTCTATGTCAGTTAAGTCAACTATCAAGGCATTAACCTTCGCTGAAATTGGAAAATCTATTGAATCCTCATATTCACTAAAGTTGAAGTTAGTTTGAGAAAGTTCATCAAACAACATAAATGCAATGTTTCCCCAGAAATTGCAGATACGATTGTTATTTGATACTTTCTCTTTTTTTGTCATCTCCAAAGAGATGATATATTCAGATCCATCCAAGCCACTAGTTTAAAACTTGTGTCAAGTGATTGGATGAGCATGACTAAGATCAGTAGATATGACAATAGTAGAGTCCTTGAATAAAATATTATTAATTTTTCTAAGGATGCTACAATAGCTAAATTTGTAGTTTATAATTTGCATAAATAAGAGATGAAGAGTAGGGCTGGTCCCATTGGGTGTGACAAATGTTTTTGTAAATTTTTTTGTAGTGCTTAAAAATAAACTACAATTAAAATAAATAAAATAAAAAGTGGTTTTTACTAATGATTCTTGTGACTACAATTTTGTTGTTCTCTTGATTCTTCTTTCCTTACATTTATTTGTAATTTGAAGGTTGTTAGTAGTGTATTTCTTGAATGTATGATGATCCATACCTCCTTGAGATGTATTTGATCTTTGAGAACGTCAGACAATACCTCATCACTTTCGATGGATCTATGAGAAGAACTTTGTTTATCACTCTTTTGAAGAACTATGTAGTTGATGTCGATACTTGCTCCAATTCTTGTTGAATCCCTCAAGAAGTTATGTAAATCCCATATTTATAGTTCTAGGGAGTAGGTAAGGTTGATTGTGACTGGCAAAAACATATCATTTTCGACACTTGACGACTTTTCACTAGTTCTAATTGGAATTGCCACATCATTTCAACACATGGCATCACCTTGCTTGTCTTGAATTTAACAGAAATGTTAAGTCATCTTGACATGTGGCATGAGTTTAACCTTCAAAGTGAAATGAACCTTAGACATGAATTTAATAAAATAGAATTATTTATTTATAAAACTCAAATTAATCATTCAATCCAAACGAGCATGAATTCTATCCAGATTTTGTATGAATTTAATCCAACAAACTTTATATGTTTATAATGGTATTAGAATTGAAATAAATAACTCCTAAAAAAATCTAAGTAATTCTTTCGCTCCTTGATGGCAGAGTGGCATATCGGAAAAAAGTGGGAGAAGTTGATCGTTGAAATGATAATTGATACAACACAAATAGAGACTATCAATTCTTTCTCCAAATTGGAATCCTTAAGAGAAGTCTATGGGATCATATGGATGCTTGTCCCTATTGTATTAGGAATCACAATAGGTGTACTAGTAATTGTTTGGTTAGAAAGAGAAATATTTGCAGGAATACAACAACATATTGGGCTGAGCCCAATTCAAAATAACTGCTCTCATATTTGGACTTTTTCAAAGCCACTAGTAGCATATCTTACATAATGAGGGGTTTTCTACCCATGTGGGGATGAGGCGACAGAAGAATTTTTGAGAAATCAAAGAAGATCACAAGGTCATAAATTATATTTTTCAAGAACATCATATTGCATGTGACAGATGCTGCAAGGGGGATTGTTCAGTGATGTCAACATTCTATTCTGGCAATACCTAGATTGTAGAATAGAGAAGAGTCAGGCCAGAGTCATGATTGTACATGACACTTGATTGATGATCTTGATTAAGAAATAAAATTATATCCTAATTATTTGTTATATCAAGGGGTATACGTGTATTGACCTAACCTAAATGGTTTGGTTTGATATTAGTTAATATCAAAACATAAAATGGTTTGGTTTGATATTAGTTAATATCAAAGCATAAATGGTTTGGTTTGATATTAGTTAAAATCAGAGCAACTCAAGTATTGTATTGACCTAGAAGATCTTTTATATATATATATATATATATAATTACAATTTTACCCCCCCTCCCCAAATAGTTATCCCGAGTCATTTCTGACCAGTTTGTAAAGTTGGATTTGAAATTTGATTGAAAAGCTGTGATACTTGGAAATTTTGAGTTTTGAAAGGTTTTAAGTTGTTAAAAGTGGTTTTTTTGGTAACAATCAGAGTTTCAAGTCTCAAAATGGAATTCCATCAGTTTCATCAAATAACTAAGTGGAATCCGGTCTAAGAGTGTCATCGTTTTCTGATTTGGAGGTGTTTCATAGATTTGAGCTATGAAATTTAAGTGAATTTAGTCTTGAGTTGACTTTGGTCAACATTTGGAGTTTGAATACTTGGAATAAATTTTCAACGATTGCATTGAATTTGTGGGATGATTTAGACCTATGAGAGGTCATGGTTAAATTTTTAGAGGTCCTGATAACAGTTTGGTATTTTCAAGCCTTAAGTTATTTTATTGCGACTTTCATGAGTTTTGGGTCAAGGAGACCTTGAACCCATGTGATGGTTCCATAGAGTTCGCAACATCAAGTTTAGTTGGGTAGCATATCTAGATTGTGTACTCGGGGTTCTGAACGAATTTTGAGGGTCCAATTGAATTTTTTTGTGCCTTGTGTGATGTTGTTGGTTTGCTGATGTCTAGTGCAAATATATTTTTCATTACAATTATAGTGCCACTCCATGCGATCACAAGTTATTATTTTATATGCATCGTATTGCGTGCTCGAGTGTTACAATCATGAAGGTGTATAGAGTCTGATCATTGTGATTGCACTGCCCTATATCACGATCGTGATGGTCAAAATTTTGAGTTGACTAGTTTTCTCATCGTGATCACGAAACCTTGGTTCCAGATTGCGATAAGCGTTTTGTTCTTGAATAGTATTATTTTCCAAAAAATGGGATTTCTTCTCATTTATTTCATTTTGAATCCTAAAAGCTCAATAAAGACGATTTTAATTAGGTGGCTTTTCGAGATAAAATATTTGGGTAAGTGGTTATCTAAATCTTTATTTCCCATTGATCATTCATGATTTTTAACATCAAATTAGGATTTTTGAACTTCAAAGTTTGGAAATTTTAATGAACTTCTAGCTTTTTCTAACATGGTGATTATGGATGGATTTCAACCCTGTTTTCAAAGTGATTTTCATCGATGACTTCCACATTCTTTGGGTAATGCATTTATGTATAAATTTCCATATTTACCCCTCGTTTTCATAAATGGATTTTTGGAACAATTTGACCCTATTTTTAATTTTTTTTTTTTTTGATGTGGATGTTGTTAGTTTTGAATTCTTATTGTGAATACTTATTTGAATAGATTGTGTTGATTTAGAGGCCTAATAGAGGGGGAAAGGTCAAGTTCAAGAGCGACAGTTTGATTTTTTTATGCAAGTGGACTTCTTGACCTTGATTAAGTATATAATATCTCGTACTTTCTTATTGTATGGGTTGGTGTCACGCCCCGAGCAACCCCCGAGACGCGGACACGGGACCTAGGACCACAAGTGATCCCAAGATAACCCTGCTGGCATGATCATGAGCATACTAAATATAAACTGAATAATAGAAACTGTGCGGAAGCTATAATCATAAACAAAATGAAAAGATGGGGAATACCCATATACTATAACTGAGATATACGAAAACTGATGAGTTTAATACAAGGAAGATATTAACTCAATACTAAGCTAAATCTATCTATGTCTAAAATAAGCCTCTAAACTGACTAAAAATGTTGGGACATGCCCCAACTAGATCTAGAAAAATTGAAACTAAAGGACTAAAAGCACTAAAAAGATAAACATGTCACTGGTCCTCGAAGAATAAGGACTCACCACTGATGTTGCTGAATTGACGATCGGGAAGTGATCTAAGCATGATCTGGATGCTGAGAACCTGAACCTACATTACGAGAAGATGTAGCACAGAGTATGCGTCAGTACTTGAAAGGTACTAAGCATGCATAATAGAACAAAGTTGAAAAGAATAAAGCTGAAATAACATATAACTGAATAAAGCAAATAAGTAATGATATAATTTGAACATGATATAGATACTAAATGCTGAGCCAACTGAATGCAGTAACCAATTTATAACATGTTGAAAGTTGAAACTGAATATTGGATATACTGATAAATGGTCAATGCAATAGAATCTGACTAAACTATAGGAGCTACTAATAACCGATGGTAAAACCACATGAGCTAAATGTGGAGTCTGATGTATACACCACATTGAGAGAACTTAATATACCCTGCAAGAGGTATAGAGGCATGCTGGCGTGATCAATGAAATGATGCCCACAGAGGGGACTTACCACCTACGTGGCTAGTAGTTCTGGGACTATTTAGGTAGCTGAACCCTAGTTCAACTCGGTATTATGCTACTCCCAAGGGATTAAGTAATTAACATATTATGCCTAAATTTCTATAAGTTACAGGATAGCACAAACTGAACATGCAAACTAAGTATGCAACAATTAAACTGATATTGATGCATTAATAACTGAGGCATGTATAACTGAATAACTGAAATATCTTACCTAGCATGTGTAATTTAAGAACTAAAGAAATATATAGCTAAAGTTCTGGAATTCATGCAACAAACTGAATATTAACATACTAATCTGATTTGGATCATTTTAACAGCTAAGAACCCAAAAATTCTAATATTCAAGAAAGCCTAGGTCTAGCTATAATGAGGGAATCAAGAAACTGACTGAAAACTAGGGACCTAATGGGTGAAAGGAACCCACTAGTGAAACCCCACATACCTAGTGATGAATTCCACGAAGAAATCCTTTGATTTCAGGGATGGAACTTGAGGAAACTTGCTGCGTTCTTGAACTAGGGTTGCTTGACCTTTTATCCTCTTTCGCTTCTAATTTTCTATGTTTTGATTAATGATCAAACTTAGGAAAGTTCTAGTTATGTTTCTAGGCTTAAATTGACTAAAACATAAAACGACGTAGTTTAGGTGTCCAACAAATAAGGAAAAGGCCAAAATAACCCTGATTTAAACTGGAGACGGGCTGACCACGGCCAATTTCACAGGCAGTAAAAGAGACCACGGATCGTGAAGTCGGTCGTGGTCTGGACTTGGTGACTACTAGCTGAGTGTCTAAGTCCATGAGCCATACCACGACCCATGTGAAGGACCACAGACCATGCAAGTGTCCATGGTCTCCACTTGGGCTGTGGTCTAGAAGGACTGGCTAGGGGGCTTGCTGATAAGGCTCCACGGACGCCCCCACGGGCCTTGTGAAGGACCATGGACCTTGAAGGTCCTCGTGGTCCTCACTTAGGTGTGAGGGTCTAAGGGGTTGGCCAGGGAGGTTCACTACCTCGACTCTACGGGCGCCACTATGGCCCGTCATCAAAACTATGGACCGTGGACCCTTTCATTGTTCGTGAACCCTACTATGGTTCACTGCTTCAAGTATGTTTCTGCAATTTTTTTCTGGGTCTGGTTTTCAAGGTGTTAGAATATCTCCCCCTTGAATCATTCGTCCTAGAATAAAGACTAAACTAGCTGAAATGGAGGGAATGAGCTGCAACCCTATCACTAAACACTAAAGGTTGATCTCTGACTGAACTGAGTTCCAAAAACATGCAAATATGCTGAAAAAGCAAGTACAGAATGAAAGAACATGATACTAAGACTGATTTCACGCATGGATGACTGACTGAAGAGGAACTATTACTTCAATTTGGAATGGATTCTAAAGGAAAGAGATAAGGATACTTGGCTTTCAAGGCTGCTTCTGCTTCCCAAGTAACTCTCTCTATGGATTGACTCTTCCACCAAACCTTAACTGAAGCGACTTCCTTGTTTCTCAATCTTCTAACTTGACGATTAAGAATATCAACTGGTACATCCTCATTAGAAAGACTATCTTTCACGGCCACACTCTCTAATGGCACCACGGATGTTGGATCACCCACACACTTCTTCAAAAGCGAGATGTGGAAGACTAGATGCACTATTGCCAAATCTGCTGGCAACTCTAACTCATAAGCCACTTTTACCAATCCTTTTCGAGATCCAGTAAGGGCCTACATATCTAGGTCTGAGCTTTCATTTCTTGCAAAACCTCATCACCCGTTTATAGGTGACATTTTCAGGAATACCCAATCATTAACTTGGAACTCTAGTTCCCTTCTCCTTACATCTGCATAAAACTTCTGGCGACTCTGAGCTATCTTAAGTCTATCTCTAATGATTTGCACTTTTTCCATAACATAAAAGACTGAATCTGGCCCTATTAAGGCTGCTTCACCTACTTCAAACCAACCAACATGAGATCTGCATCTACGCCTATACAATGCCTCATAAGGGGCCATCTGAATGCTAGAATGGTAACTATTGTTGTAGGTGAACTCAATAAGAGGAAGGTGATCATCCCAACTACCCTTGAAATTGATCACACAAGCTCTCAACATGTCCTCTAATGTCTAAATAGTACGCTCTGCCTGACCATCCATTTGTGGATGAAATGTTGTGTTAAGGCTAATCTGAGTACCAAGACCCATCTGGAATGACTTCCAGAAATAAGAGGTAAACTGAGGACCTCTATCTGAGATAATAGACAAAGCAACCCCATGCAACCTTACAATCTCATTAATATAAAGCTTCGCGTAGTCCTCCGCCAAATTTGTAGTCTCGACTGCCAAAAAGCGAGAAGACTTAGTAACTCTGTCAACTATCACCCAAATGGATTCATGCTGTCTGCGAGTACGAGGTAAACTTGTGATGAAGTCCATGTTGATCACTTCCTACTTCCAAACAGGAATGTCAATATCTTAAGTCATACCTCCTGGTTTCTGATGTTCTACCTTGACTTGCTGGCAATTGGGGCACTTTGCCACAAAATATGCTATATCTCTTTTCATACCATTCCATCAATAGACTTCCCGCAGATTGCGGTATATCTTATTGGCACCTGGATGAATAGAATATCTGGAGTTATAGGCCTCTGCAAGAATATGTTGTCTCAACTCTCCCACATTAGGAAAACATAATCGACCTTAGTAGCAAAGCACACCATCTGCCCCTTGGGAGAAAACCTCAACTCTCTGTTGGTGGACTGCACCTTTGAGTTCAAGTAATATCAGATCACTATCTTTCTTTTCCTTAACTTCCACTACCAAAGAAGATTCTGCCCCATTCTAAACCGTTACACCACCATCCGATATGCTCATAAGACAAACTCCTAGGCAAGAAAGTCAGTGAACATCCTTTGCTAGCTCCTTTCTTTCTTCATCAGCATGTGCTACACTACCCATAGATAGTCTGGTAAGGGCATTTTCTACTACATTTGCCTTTCCAGGATAGTAATGCACACTCATGTGATAATCCTTGAGGAACTCAATCCTTCTTCTCTGGCGAAGATTCAACTCTTTCTAGGTGAACACATACTGAAGGCTCTTATGGTCTATGAACACATCTACATGAACATCATACAAGTAGTGCCTCCAAATCTTGAGTGCAAACACCACCGCTGCAAGCTCGAGGTCATTAGTCGGATAATTCTTCTCACACACCTTAAGTTTTCTGGAAGCATAAGCTATAACCTTACCTCGCTGCATCAACACACAACCTAGGTCGACTTTGGATGCATCACAATAAATCACATAACCGTCTAAACCCTTTGGTAGAGTCAAAACAGGAGTTGTAGTCAACCTAGTTTTCAATTCTACGAAGCTTTTCTCACAATCATCTGACCACTGAAACTTGACCATTTTCTGTGACAACCTATTCAATAGTGGGCTAAAGATGAAAATCCTACTACGAACAATCTGTAATAGCCCGCTAGACCCAAGAAACTTCTGATATCTGTAGCAGAGGTAGGTCTGGGCCATTGTTTCACTACTTCTATCTTCTGGGAATCTACTCGAATTCCTTCACTAGACACAATATGCCCAAGGAAAGCAACTTACCATACCCAATCTTCTTACTTGTTAAATTTTGCAAATAACTTGCGATCTTTGAGAATTTGCAGAACAACTCTCAAATGACTCGCATGTTCTTCCTCATTCCTAGAGTAAAGGAGGATATTATCAATAAAGACGATAACGAATAAGTCCAAGTACTGCTTGAACACTATTTTCATCAAATCCATGAAAGTTGCAGGAGCATTGGTTAGTCCAAATGACATGACTACAAATTCATAATGACTATACCAAGTTTTGAAGGCTTTCTTCCAAATGTCACTATCAAGGCTTTCTTCCAAATGTTACTATCTCTGACTTTAAGCTGATGATAACCGAATCTGAGGTCTATCTTTAAGAAATGACTAGCACCCTGAAGTTGGTCAAACAAGCCATCAATCTTGGGGACGGGATACTTATTCTTGATGGTGACCTTGTTGAACTGTCTGTAGTCAATACATATTTTGAGTGAACTATCTTTCTTCTTCACAAACAACACTGGCGCACCCCATGGCAAATTACTAGGTCTGATGAAGCCCTTATCTAGAAGGTCTTTCAGTTGCTCTTTCAATTCCTTAAGCTCCGTTGGAGCCATTCTGTAAGGAAGAATCGAAATAGGCTGGGTATCTGGAAGGAGATCTATTGCAAAGTCGATTTCCCTTTCGAGGGGAACTCGAAAACACTTCTGGAAACTCACTGACTACAAGAACTGACTCAAGAGTTGGGGATCCAAAACTAGAATCCTTAAGCTGAACTAGATGATAGAGATCATCTTTCTAGCCTTAAGGTAAGAAATGAATCGACCCATAGGCGCTAAGCTACTACCTTTCCATTCTAAGATTAGTTCGTCTGGAAATTGAAAACGAACAATCCTAGTTCTACAATTGACTGAGGCATAACAGGAATGTAACCAATCCATGCCTAGAATGATATCGAAGTCTACTGTTTCTAACACTACAAGATCTGCTGAGGTGTCTTTTTGGGAGATCGTGACAGGGCAATTTATGTATACCCGTCTAGCTATAACTAGGTCACCGACTAGAGTAGAGACTGAGAAAGGTTTCGAGATAGTTTCTG
This sequence comes from Solanum bulbocastanum, assembly GCA_037074985.1. Classification (NCBI taxonomy): domain Eukaryota; kingdom Viridiplantae; phylum Streptophyta; class Magnoliopsida; order Solanales; family Solanaceae; genus Solanum; species Solanum bulbocastanum. The sequence continues at coordinate 14,416,496 of CM073602.1, read as the reverse complement.
GACTAATACAGAATTTGGCCACTATAAAGGGAGTTTAAATGACAAAGTATCCCCTAGATCTAACAATGCATAAACGTCAAGATCAAAGACTCGCAACGTACCAGTGACTACATTAGGAGAATCATCTTGATCTTGGCAAGCCTGAAGAGCATACAACCTGTTCTGGCATTGTCCGCCACCTGTACCAGATGAGTTACCCTGCTGAGTCGGGCGACCTGTTGGTGCTGCTGAAGTTGTAGACTAAGCTCTACCATTATTACCTCCTTGACCCTGTCTAGAAGGACAATCCCTCAATCTGTGACCAGATTGATCACACCCAAAACAACCTTCTTTTCCTGTAAGACACTTGCCCGGATGGTTCTTACCACACTTAGGGAAAGTTGGGTAGGTTTTGGTGCCTGAAATACTACATTGAGACTTAGATCTTGATGCTCCACCTTTCTGATTATTCTGAAACTTGGAGGATGGAACACTGACTGATGAAGGTGCTGGAGTCGAAGACTTTTACTAAAACTGCGAGCGATTTCCACCACTCGATTTCTATTAGGAATACTCATAGTTGCCTATTCTTGCTTTCTTACTCTCCTTAGCATGTTCCCTAAGCTTATCACCCTCAACCTGCTGAGCGTGAGTCATTAGCTTAGAGATGTTCATGTCTAGCAACAACATAGCATTCCTGTACTCTATTTTCACTAAGTCTGACACCCCATAAAGAAAATTATTCATCTGAGCCCTCGAGTCAGTAACCATGTGAGGAACATACTTGGAGAGTTGGTTAAAATTGAGCCCATACTCTGGACCGTCATGTTACCCTGCCTTAAGTTCATAATTCCTGGGCCCTTGCTTCTTTCAACTCTATGACGAAAAACCTATCCAGAAAGGTTTCGCTGAAACAATCCCAAGTAATAGGAGCTGCATCTGTACCCCTGTTCTTCTTCCACTGAGTATACCAAATATGAGCCACATCTTTCTGTTGATACGATGCTAACTCAACCCAATCATTCCCAGTTGTCTGCATCACTTCAAAGATCTTCTTGACCTCATCAATGAAATTTTGGGGATCTTCTCTAACTTGTGATCCTAAGAACTCTGGTGGATTCATCCTAACAAAGTCTCGCACTCTAGCTACAGTTGACCAAATATTGACATTTATCTAAACTGGAACCCGCTGATTATTCTGGTTGGCCACACTCTGAGCAAATATCTAAATGGCGTGTCTGAATTCTGCATTAGAAACGTCCTGATCTAGGACTGGAGGAGCTGCGTTTGCATTCCTGGCATTCACATTCCAGGCGTTAGCTCTACGGGGAGGCATGATCACTAAATTATAGAACGTCGAGTTAGAATAGAATTAGATCATACCTTATGCACGATAAGATTAACAAGAAAATGAAGTTTTCCTTAATCACTTTGTAGCCTCCCGCACATTAGATGTAGTGCACTTCACACCATGAAAAGGACGCTACTTAGTGCGGATTTTCAGACATCCTAGGAATCTTAAACTTGATGCTCTAATACCAAGTTTATCACGCCCCAAGCTACCCCCGAGACACAGACATGGGACCTAGGACCACAAGTGATCCCAAGCTAACCCTCTGGCATGATCATGAGCATACTAAATATAAACTGAATAATAGAAACTGTGCGGAAGCTATAATCATAAAAAAAATGAAAAGATGGGGAATACCCATATATTATAACTGAGATATACGAAAATTGAAGATTTTAATACAAGGAAGATATTAACTTAATACTAAGTTAAATCTATCTATGTCTGAAATAAGCCTCTAAACTGACTAAAAATGTTGGGACATTCCCCAACTAGATCTAGCAAAACTGAAACTAAAGGACTAAAAGTATTGAAAAGATAAACATGTCACTGGTCCTCGATGAATGAGGACTCACCACTGATGTTGCTGAACTGACAATCTGGAAGTGATCTAAGCGTGATTTGGATGCTGAGAACCTGAACCTACATCACGAGAAAATGTAGCACAGAGTATGCGTCAGTACTTAAAAGGTACTGAGCATGCAAGATAGAATAAATTTGAAATAACATATAATTGAACAAAGCAAATAAACAATGATATAATCTGAACATGATATAGATACTGAATGCTGAGCTAACTGAATGCAGTGACCAATTTATAATATGTTGAAACTAAATATTGGATATACTGATAAATGGTCAATGCAATAGAATCTGACTAAACTATGGGAGCTATTAATAACCGATAGTAAAACCACATGAGCTAAATGTGGAGTCCGATGTATATGCCCCTCGAGAGGACCCAATATACCCTGCCAGAAGTATAAAGGCATGCTGGTGTGATCACTGAAATGATGCCCACAGAGAGGAATTACAACCTACGTGGCTAGTAGTTCTGGGACTATTTAGGTACGCTGAACCCTAGTCCAACTCGGTATTATGCTACTCCCAATGGATTAAGTAATTAACATATTATGACTGAATTTTCATAAGTTAATGAATAGCTCAAACTGAACATGCAAATTGAGTATGCAACAATTAAACTGATATTGATGCATTAATAACTGAGGCGTGTATAACTGAATAACTAAAATATCTTACCTAGCATGTGTAATTCAAGAACTAAAGAACTACATAGTTAAGGTTATAGAATTCATGCAATAAACTGAATATTAACATACTAATCTGATTTGGATCATTCTAACAGCTAAGAACCCAATAATTCTAACATTCAAGAAACCCCAGGTCTAGTTATTATAAGGGAATCAAGAAACTGACTGAAAACTAGGGACCTAATGGGTGACCACTAGTGAAATCCCACATACTTGGTGACGAATTCCACGAAGAAATCCTTCAATTTCAAATCTTGAATTGGAGGAAACTTGTTGCGTTCTTGAACTAGGGTGCTCGACCTTTTCTCCTCTTTCGCTTCTAATTTTCTATGTTTTGATTAATGATCTAACTTAGGTAAGTTCTAGTTATGTTTATAGGCTTAAACTGACTAAAATCTCATAATTTAAGGTTAAAATGATGTAGTTTAGGTGTCCAACGAATAAGGAAAATACTGAAATAACCCTGACTTAAACTGTAAACGGGCTGACCAGGGCCACCTTCACGGACCCTGAAAGGGACCACAGACCGTGAAGTCTGTTGTGGTCTGGACTTGGTGACTACTAGCTGAGGTTCTGAGTACATGAGCCCTATCACATCCTGTGTGAAGGACCACGGACCGTGAAAGTGTCCGTGGTCTCCACTTGGGCTGTGGTCTGGAGGGACTGGCTAGGGGGCTTACTAGTAAGGCTCCACAGACGCCCCCACGGGACGTGTGAAGGACCACCGACCGTGAAGATCCTCGTGGTTCTCACTTAGGCGTGGGGGTCTAAGGGGCTGGCTAGGGAGGTTCATTGCCTCGACTCTATGGGCGCCACCATGGTCCGTCATCAAGACTACGAACCGTGGACCCTTTCATGGTCCGTGAACCCTGCCGCAGTTCACTACTTCAGGTATATTTCTGCAATTTTTTTTTGGGTCTGGTTTTCAAAGTGTTACAGTTATGGAGTAATGAAATTTGGTAATGGGTTTGACTTGTTCATAATAACTAATCCTAATGATGAAAATAGGTAATAAAAGACAACTTGATGATACATTGACATATTATGTGTTGTTAATGATTTGAAAGACTATACTGACTCACTATTGATGATGTATCATGATGGTGTTGTTGTAGATTGTGTATGATATGAAAATTTATCATCTCATTATTATTTGTGAGAAATATGCCTATTTGAATCAGTTTTGAGGCACTGTTATGATAAGTGATGTGTGATTTTGAGTAAGAATATAATGAGGAATGGGAGAGAATGCACCATTTATAGGGATGTGTCACATACCGCAATGAATATTATGATTTGAAGGTCGTTTTGCATGTCGCGACGGATGTATGGACTGATAAGTCCCCCACAAGTCATGAACTAAGAGACAGTGGGTGTGTATTTTTAGGAAATACATGCATCACTCTATATGACATTGCATTGCACTTTATTTAATTCTCATTAATTATGAATGTTGATCTATTATTGTGATTATGAACTTTGGATGTTTGACAATATATGTTGAAGTGTAAATGTGATGCTCTATTCATGCTCTGTTGTATTTGAGTGAGAATTGTTAGGCTGGTTGAATATCTAATTTGAGTGAGAATTGTTAGATTGGTTGATTATCTAATGCAAGTTGTAGTTGTGGAGATTCGATTGGAGGGGATTGGAGTACTTGCGTTCTATAGGTTATGAGCCTGGATCTTCGTGATTACTCTCCCTTCCCTTCTACGTTTGAGGCTTAGTATGAAGATCTGTAAGGTAGTTGTTTTTCATCTCAGTGGACCCTCTTGCTCCTTATTTGTGGCTTTGTGATATTATAGAAATAATGACATTGAGCTCAGTACGCATAGAAGTATTGTCTTCCTCTATTTAGCTCTAATGATTTTATTATACATTTATCGAGAATTCTAGCCTACCTCTTCTGGTTGAAGTTCTGATGAACCGGATATTCCCCTCTTAGGCCCAAAATTATCCACACAGGGAAAGATATAATTCGCCCTACATGTCAATGAAAAATGGGATTTGAGAGGAACTAAAAGTCACTTGACTCTAAGGAAAGGACCACCCACTAGCGGACTTGCATTTTTGTTTTTAATTAGTTGTAATAAATTAGAGGTTTTGACAACTAGGTTTTGGGGGGTGTTATTGAGTTTGATTAAGTTATCTATTTTTATGTTCCCTTGATAATACTTTTTTGTTTTACTTCTGCATTTATTTTTAAGTTTGGATTTAGGGTGACTTGTTTTGGTGGGATGAAACAAGTGTCATTGTGCCTATTTTTGGATCCTGACAAATACAGTCAGATTTTTTTTTCTAATACCAAACCAAGTCAAACCAAATTATTAATCAAATTTTTTTTTGAATTGACTCGATTTGCAGTCTGGTTCAATTTTTGTTTCGATTTTGTATACTAATAAATCTTTGATCCTAACAAGGATACTTCAATATTTGTTTGAGTGGATAAAGTTTAAGTATGTAAATAGGGGTTTTAAATTTGATAATCTTAAATTAAAGATGGGTTAATACACACATGTTAATGTAATTCCTATAAGGGTAGTAAAATGAGAATGTTAAATTTTAAAAACATTAAATATAAAAATAGGACAATAGTTTCATAATAGACTTAAGAAGAAGCAACATATTAATTGAAATAGAATGAGTAATTTTTTATAAGTTACATGACTAGCCCCATTGATGAATTGGATCATGAGTGAGCATGTTAGTGATAGTGAGAGTGCACTTTGAAAGAATGGATGAGACCCGTGTCTGGCAAGGCATGCACACATATTGTAGTAGTAGTAGTAGGCCAGTCGTGTGAGTGTCTTTACTCTTTGACTTTTCCATTTGCCTATGTTTATTGCAAGTACCAACTAACTAACATTCCATTATAATAAAAGCATCCTTCTTTCTTTCTTTCTTTCTTTCTTTCTTTCTTTTTGCTTTAGAAATATTATTATATACAAGTACCATCTTGTTGTTCATATAAACAGTAGTGTTTTTCAGTTCTCAGGGGAAAAATACACACACCAGAACTGTGCCTTTTTTCATCTTCACATGATGAGGTGTGAACAGAAGGATAAATCAATGGCTGAGGTGTATGATGAATATGTTAGAAGTAATGTTTGTGAAAGAGTTGCTATTCAAATTCCTCAGGTGAAACACTTGCTTTCTTTTCTTCTCTCTTCTTGATTTTTGGTTTGGGAACTAAGGATTACACTTGTTATTTGTCTCTTGATTTGTTTCCCACTAATTGGATTGAATCCACCGACATAGTAATGAGTTTTTTACATAACTAGTGCAGTTTATGCTGCTATGGAACCTCACTTGCTTTGTATCCTATATAATGATATTAAAACTAATTTCTAAGATCCTTAATGTATAATTCATCAAACGAAACATTGCGTTTGGTAGGATATGTGTTAGAAAATCTAATATATATATCAGCATGGTATTATTTAATCATTTGTTTGGTAGGATTTTGAGCCTATAGCCAATACATGTTAGTTATACACCTTATAAGTATTATAGGGTGTATTACTAATACAATATATAGCAAACCATGTTATTACCAATACATGGACTATTAGAACTACTCTAATACATCAAATCGGATAAGAAATAGTCTCAACATAACTAATTGTAGCAATACTAATTCCAGCTTTACTAATACTCCCCATTTAGTACTATTCTTATACACTACAAAACGGCCCCTAATTAATCTCTTAGACCTATGTTGCTCAGACTTTTCGAAAACGTCATCGCACCCATATCCAATTGTTAATATATGCACTATTTTGTATAGTAATAGTAGTGTACATACACCAACTGCCTCGGTGTCAGATTATGGATTTGTATAAGGAAGTTAAGATATGTAAAGACATTTTGACACGCCCAATTTCATTTTAAATTTTGAATCTGCCTCTGCTTCTTCCGAGATATCATGCTCCTTGCTTCTTAGACAAACAATGCCACCCAAATGAGATGCTACTTCAAACTAATATGTGTGTTCTGTCATATTCCATTGAAAAAGGAATACAGCATCAACTGTTTCTTTCAAAACTGATCTATTGGAACTTGTTCTCAGCAGAAATTAACTGCATTCGAAATCTTTTAAGATTTAAGCAAATAATTGTCTTTGTATTTGAAGACATATTTCTGTTATATTTCCGTCCAGCTTGCGCGTATTCTTTAAGCATGCTTGGATTGCTATGATTTCTAATTGTCACCTTGACATGTTGTCGAAGGTCTTGATGAGCAGTCGTTCAGGTTTCATAGAATGAGTTACAACTTATTTTCCTTTTCAGGGCGAAAGTTCCTCAGGGATTACTGAAGAAAGTGAACATGCTAAGCAATGGAAGAGACCAAATCTATTTGTGGAGATACCTTCCAAATCATCGGATGCCTCTAATCAAGAGTCTGTGCAAGTTAAAATGCTTTCAACACCCACGCCTACACCAAAAAGGGTGAATTTCCTTTTAACGCCTAGTCCTTCTAATTCGAGAGCAAATACTTTTCCTAGTCCCTCATCATGCAGAGGCAAATCATCCATCAAGAATCTTTTGCCAAGACTAAGCTTCAAATTGCGTAATATGAATTCAGATACAGAAAAGGCAACCTTACCAGATTCAGATACTTTGGCCATGGTGGCGCAAGAGAAGGTGTCCATACCAAGGTCATGGTCATTCACTAAATTATTCACACCACGTGTGAAAAGGACGTCATCTTTACCCGTTAGACCAATTGATCATTCAAATCTGGAGTCTGCTAGTGGAAGTATCAGCAGAGCTATGACATTTGGTGTAAGTGCTCTGTACAAAGTTGGTTTTAGGATCTAATTTTGGAAATTGTTCATGGAATGAATACGAGTAAAGACTGCTGCAGAAACACCAAGTATTTTGTTTCGTTTGATGACCTTTATAGAAATTTTATAGCTTTTTTCTTTTCTTATTGAAACATAATACACCTTATGGAGCTTTATATAACAAATCTCTCCCCGAGACCTTGCTCTTCAAGCACCAGTGCACACTAGGCGCTAATGATGGTGAGACTGTCAAAAGTATTTTCTCCAGTCTGATACATGAACTATAGGAGGACTATATAACTGTTATTTTCTATGGAAGGACCATTTCATGCCCATCCTGTATCTACACCTGAGTTTATCTAAAGAATGTTTCATATCATATTTGCTTTTATGCTGACTTTCTAGGAGACGATGTTGTTGTTTCCTTTATTTAATAAAAAGTTTAGGGGATCCATCTAGATGATGTTTCATTCTAAACATCATCGATGTGAGGTATATGCGGAGACCTGGGAAGATTTTCTTACATGTTGAAGGCCTAAAGTAATTGTTTTGCGCTCAACAATTTTGTTTAATCACTTGAAATATGATCTGTTCTTACTGTAGCCAAAAGAAACACAACTGCGCATTTCTCGATCACTTTCTCTACCAGTCATTAACAAAGATCGACGCACTAGGAGAGTTGAATCTTTCTTTCGAGTCATTCCTTCAACCCCTCAAGGGAAGGATGGGGATTCCACAGTTCCAGCTACACCTCCAGCTAACGTATCTGGTAAATAATTGTTTATATGATCCAAGTAATTATTTGATTTATGTTAGAATAAGGTTAGAGTCCTACATTGGTTGTGGAATGAACCAATGGCTTTCTTATATGGACTTGGGCAATCCTCCCCTCATGAGCTAGCTTTTGGGGTTGAGTGAAGCCCATGTGCCATATCTTTACAATTTATAAGCAATCACATGCTCCGGAAGGTCACTGTACTTTAACACTTTCTGATAGAAAGATGCGATGAGGGTTATAAGTTATGAGCACCATATGTACATGCATGCTTCCATTTCTATCTAATCAATGTGTTATTTGTCAGAAGATGAAGAGCCAAATGGTGAAGATATACCTGAAGAGGAAGCTGTTTGTCGAATTTGTCTGGTTGAATTATGTGAAGGTGGGGAGACACTCAAGATGGAATGCAGCTGCAAAGGTGAACTTGCTTTGGCTCACCAAGAATGTGCTTTCAAATGGTTCTGCGTAAAAGGAAACAGAACATGTGATGTGTGCAAGCAAGAAGTTCGAAACCTGCCTGTCACACTTCGTCGCCTCCAAAGTGCAAATGTGGGATCCAATAGTTTCCAGTACTTGGAAATAAATGGATACAGGTGAGTGTATTTATTCTTTTCTTTATGAGCTAAGAAGACCGAGTATCTTCCCCGCTTAACAAGTATCCCTCCACCTAAAAATAGAAAGAAGTGTTGTTCCCTTTCAAATGGTTTTCTGTCTATCTCATTATTTGGAATTTTTTGTGATATCATGTCTCTTCTAGTTTCGTGTTAAAACTAGATACATATATAAATCCGGCTTTGGTATGCTGATCTCGTAGTTCTTGGTCTTATATTAGGTGCTCCATCTTATTTGATTTCCCAATTGAGGCCGAATACTAAGATTACACATTGAATTTCTGATAGCATATACATGATAACAGAAGTACTTAGGAGGATCATTGAAATAAGCAAGAATAATATTTCGATGGAAAGTACTGCACTCGATTTTAATGATGATTTACCATTTGATACATCTACTATTGACTCACAACATGAAATGGCACGGAAATGTTGAATTAAAAAGTCATGCTTTATTAACACTTTTGTTGTTCAATCCCAATAAGGAAGACTAGTTTCGTCATATTTTCTGATTCCGCTCTACTTATCCCACTTTTGTCTTTGAATGAACAAGTTAAATCTGAAAAATGGGAAGATAAATGTGTTAATACTTTCAAGAGCAAAGACAATTAAAACAAAGATACTTTCTAAAAATTACTCAACTGACTCAGCTTCTGAAATTTTGCACAGGGTATCACAGGAACTACCAATTCTTGTCATTGTCAGCATGCTTGCCTACTTTTGCTTTCTTGAGCAGCTTCTGGTAATTAAGAAGTATCTTCATTAAAGAAACAGTCCGTCATCAATCTTGTATTGATTTATTACTGTCCCATCTGCAGGTCGGATCAATGGGTACAGGTGCAATAGCAATATCAGTTCCCTTTTCTTGTGTACTAGGTTTACTTTCGTCTTTGGCGTCGTCAACCATGGGTATGTCATCTTCTTCTCAGTTGGAACATTATAAAAACTTTGATCAATCGAATGTTGTAGATATATAGCTTCCAAGGAAGTATAAGTTCTAATCAGTACCCCCTTAGGTCCTACTTAATACACAATAAGACAGATCTGAGTGTCCACGAGACACACCTGTGTCAAGTTGAGGTGTCTCGATGATTGCTTTGTAAGTTTTAGTGTGAAACTGACGGTTGGAGCCAAGTTTGAGTGTCTGTCTATGTACTTTGCCTTCATAAAATCTTACCTTATAAGAAAAAAAGTTAGTTATAAAAGGAATAATGTAAACTTTTAACTAAGACTTGGATATAGTTGAAAATCTTATTAGTGACCTCAACTCAACGTAGCAAATTATGATCCTTCACTTGGCTATTTTATAACAACTGCTGGTAGAATAGCTTATGCTCATATGTGTTTCCTTTTGTATTCTGACAATTTTTTATTTTTTTTTTATTTTTTGGTAGTGAAGAGAAGGTTTGTTTGGGTTTATGCGTCGATTCAGTTCATCCTTGTGGTATTCTTTGCTCATATGTTCTACTCCTTGGTAAGTAATTCTAATTCCTAAATGTGTAGATCTGAATGAATTAGGGACACTACATTGGATCAAGATTCCAGAGGTGGATGCCAAATTTAAACTTGACGTGTTCAACCTTTAAGTTGTTATCTCGATCATGAGTTCATGATTGAATACTTATTGATAGTTTAGTAATTATTCACACATATATTTATGTTTCATGTTAAAAATTCTAGGTTCAGTTGAACCCTTGTCCACCTCCAGTTGGACCTTTATAATGTTAATACTATACATTTTCAGGTTCATGTACAAGCGGTTCTTTCAATTCTTCTCTCAACAGTTGCTGGCTTGGGGGTTGCAATGTGTGGATGTTCCATACTTATCGAGTTCTTTAGATGGAAAAGGCGGAGACAAGCCTTGTTAGATCAACAACAGCAGAATTCCGGCCAGCTGAATCAAACAGAAATGTCGTCCCACATAAGTACTCCTTAAGATTATCAAGCGGATGTAGAAAATCCAGGGACAGTGGGAGCTAGGTAGTCAATAAAGCTATAGCAGCTTATAAGGCATTAAAAAAACACAGTTGTTGTGGGGAAATGGAATGGCTTGTTGTATATATCTCGACGTTACTCACCCTCCACCGGGAAGTAGAAAAGTTCATTGTACTGTGGAGCGTGGAAAGAAAGATAAAAAATCCATAAAAAGCAAAAGAAAAGATGTGAAAAGCAGACATGTTTTAGTACACAGTTGTTCTGGAGAATGGCTTGTTGTGTATATATAATGTTGCATAATCTTAGCACGAAAGATAGGCCTTCGCCAGGGGCGGAGGAAGACTGCTGGCTACGGATTTGACTGAAGCTAGTAACTTTGGTTCAAAATTGGCATTTGTCTTAAAAATCTATTGAATATTTACATGTTAGGGTAGTATTAAATGTAGAACTCAGTAAGTTGAACAGATTAGAATCTAAAATCATAATCTTCAAAACCTGGCTCCGCCTGCCATACAACTTTCATCCAGAGAGTAAAGGAAGAAAGTGACATCTTTTTGGGATTAGTGGAAACATTATGGATTGCTATCTATCAGAAACTTTCTTGTTTGAAGATTGGGCCATTTGTTTCTTTAGACTGCCATTTTGCTAGTGCTATGTTGACTTGAACTCTGGACAGGACATGTTCCCAACTTGAGGCTGCAGCAAGTGACTTATGTATAATGTATGAATTTGTACAAGTGGTTTTCACCTATTACTATCACAATTCAGTTTGCATATGGATTTACATGTAAGGCTCTAAAGATCCTAAGTCTTAGTTGTCTCAATTGATGTTCACTTTCTATTTTCTCTTTCATATCATATGCATGGTAAGAAATTGGTGTTGATATTATTATTAGAGACAAGTAAAACTTAGGATCATTCAATATTCTACTCGCATAGCTTCAATCAAACTCAATTATGTCACTTCATAACAAAGTTTAAGGTGAAATACATAAATGGTCCCCCTAGGTTGTCCACAGCAATCGAATGTGTATCTTAATTTTGTTGATGACTGGAGTGGGAGAGTCAAAGTCGAAAAGAGTTCCTCACTTCTTTCTCTCATGCAAAATCGTGCATGAGACTTTCATCTCACACGGCTCCTAAGTGATAAAAGAAAGAAGAACTGACCAGATAAATACATCTACGTAACACAAGTGTGTTTTGGGAACACCTGAATCTAGTAAATCTAACACATGAGCTACGTATCAAATGGACAAATTTGCAAATGACACGTTTGTTTAGGATGCAATTTTTTTTTATACATTTCTTTAAAAAAGAAAGAGAAAAAACATAAAGTGATACCTGAAGTTATCTCGAATTTTCAAAAGAACACCTTAACTATGCAAGCGTCTTATTACTTCCTAAACAATCCTCAACTGATATTATTACATCATTTTTGGTCCACTTGACATAGAGAGTGTATGGACTCTCATAAAGAGCGTGAACAAACTAAAATAATGAAGAAAAAAAATTATTTTTACAAGTATTTTGCCATAAAATATATTGTCTTAGTTTTTCCTACTATTTTAACTATTTTTCCTTAATTTTTTTTTCTTTCTTCCTTCTTCTTCCAAAATTCATTGCCATCTCCGTTTAAGCTTCTCACTTTCAATGTAACTTTTTACCACAACTCCACCACCTCCTTTTTTTTTTTTTTTACTACTATTAGTTTACCTCTCTTTAATTTTAAAATTATATCTAAATATTTTATTACGTTTTGAACATTTTGATAAACCCATTAAATTTTGAGATTATTAGTAGATATCATTTAGTTTTTTTTATCGAAATTTCAATTAAACTTTTTCTATTTTTCGGAGAATTTGTTGATTCTTTCAAAATTATCATTTCTAGTTTTGAAGGTATATGAAAATGAGATCAATTAATTGATGATATCTTCAAAATTTTGATTATTTTTAGAAAAATAATTAGTTTTTTTTATCAATAACTCAACAAAGTCTAGAAAATAGTACGATTTTTAAAAAAAAAAATCACTGAAAGAAAGGAATTTAACTGAAGAAGAAAAATAAAAATAAAATAAAATAAAATGAAGGAGGGGCTCAACTTGACATGGGGGGGGGGGGGTGGAGTGAGGTGAGGGTGGGAGGTGAAGAAAAAGAAAGAAAGAAAGAGAGAAAGAAAATGGAGGGAGGGGTAACTTGAAAGTGATGGTGGAAGATGAAGTAGAATTTAAAATGAAATTAAGTTAGCGTTTTGCCTTAGATTTTCAAATATTCTTGGCAAATATTATTTGTGTGAAAATTTGGGTGAAATCTCACCATGTGCTTGGCCATAATATTTGGGAAACATATTTCACTTTTTTTTAAAAATCTGTTTTATACCCATAAGTTTTAAAAACTATCAAAACTAACCATAAGTTTGTATTACAAGTCAATTGGATCTTCGTTGCAATAAATAACAAGTAGTGTCCATGACATTGGAGCAATGTGGTAGTTTGGAGTGGTGCAACAAATATCATTCCATACATCGTGAATTAGACAAAGCACATGACTTATTGTTCATGATTTTCATCAACAACCATATCATCACTTTCATATTCACTGAATATTTCATCACTACTTCGGTGTTCACATAAAAAGTATTGTAATACAACGCAAACAACTACTATAGAGAGTGTTTTTGTAAAAGATAGAAGTTTGGTGGAAAATTTTAATTTTTAAAAGATCCCAAATAATGAGATTTGGCCCGAATACTAGAAAAAACTAGTATTTTAGGATTTGGGATATTTGCCAAATAATGACAAATTGTATGAAAAAAATATTATTTGTCAATTTTTTCCCCAAATATTTGTTTGGAAAATCTATGGCCAAATGGGTCCTAAAATGAAAGTAATAAAATTAAAAATAAGTCAAAAGTAAGAGAGAGAGAGAGAGAAAACTTAGAATTAAAAAAATATGTACTTCAAATTAAATTAACACGTGCCACAAATAATTGGTGTGTGATAATACTTGCTTTTTAAAATCTAGAACCGATCGAAAAATGATGTAATAATATAAGTTTAAAATTATTTAGGGGGTAATAGGATAGCCACAAAGCTAAGATGTCTTTTTGAAAATTCGAAACAACTTCAGGTGTCACTTTATGTCTTTTCTCAAAAAGAAACTGTAACTTATTTGGACAAAAAACTATCCCTCCACACCCTTCTTTGAAAATTCGAAACAACTTCAGGTGTCACTTTATGTCTTTTCTCAAAAAGAAACCGTAACTTATTTGGACAAAAAACTATCCCTCCACACCCTTCTTCTTCCCCTATTTTTTAAAAAATGTAACATTTCTTTGATTTGTTGTTGCTTTTAATTTGCTTTTTTTTTTTTAAATTATTTTTCGAGATTATCTAATTCATATTGGTCAAACATAGGTGTGTTAGCTAACTAGATTACTCGAATTTTGTTTTTAAAAATTGTTTAGACCCTATGATTTTTTTATTTTTTTTTGGTTTTGTTTGTTAGGTTGAAACTTTCAAGATCTTTTAATGATAATTGAAACTTGAATGACCTGGGAGACCTCTGTACTTGACTTCGTTTTTCAATTGAACCCTTTTACTCATCATTTTGTCAACCAAACCCTTAAACTCATCAGAATATAATATTTTAAACCCTCTGACCATTGACCTAGCTTATGTGACATTAATATTGGTGAGTTGGAAAGATGCATGATTACACGTGCGTGAAAGCGTGTTAAAACAATATTTTACTTTTAAAAAATCAATTTAACAAAATTAAAAAATAAGATCCATCTTCTTCAACCCTCTTCACCCACTCACCCCACCCATGACTTTCTTCTTCACAGCCCTCAACTTCTCTTCTTTCTCCTATCCATTCTTCTTTCTCTTGCCCCACATTCACTCTTCTCCGCCTCTTCTTCCTTTTTTTTTTTTTTTATACAAATCAGTAGCCTTAACAACTTCTAAAATTTTCATTTTTTAGGTTTGAAAAATATTAGTGTCATTATTTTATTAGATGGTTTCAACGAGGAGATGTGGATAATGTGAAGGATGATTTTGACTATTAAAAATTTTAAAACTCCATTGATAAGCCTGGAAAAGCTTAAAAAATAATGAATGGGTCTTGTGAATTTGTAAAATTAATTAAATATTTTGATTGGAGTTCATTGAGTTTGTGTTGGTGAACTTGTAGTTGAATTTACAAGTTAAATCGAGAAGAATTTGATCTAATGGGTATGAATTTAGTGCTCAATTTATGACCAAATATGAAGAAGATGACTATTTGAAAAGTTTAAGAAATTTAAAAATTGATCTATTTGATTTTTTTTTTTTAGCACTTAATTTCATATGTGACACTAAAAAATAATGTGGAATTACACATGTAATTGCGTCCATTACACGCACACTGATCGGAGGAGAAAATGACTTAAAATGTTGTGTTCTGATGGGTTTAAGGGTCTAGTTGGCAAAGTGATGAGTATGAGGGTTCAACTGACAAACGAAACCAAGTACAGAGGTCTTTCACGTCATTCCGCCGAACTTTAAAGAAGAAGAAGAAATGTGAGGAAGAAGGAATGTGGGACCCATATAATTTTAGAAAAAATTAAAAATAAAATTTAAAGGTTTCACACACTCAAAGTTGAGTGAAAAAACAAATGTTTTGTCATGTGAGGATGAGGAATCTACAAAACACACATGTGTCAAGTAGAGATGTATATTTGATCATTGGCAAAGCAAAATCCGTTAAAAGTATCTATTTGGTGTTGTAGACGACTACGAGATGGGTAGGATTTGTGGTGAGTCACCAGAGTCAAGTGACCTAAGTGGTGCAAGATCTGAAAGAAAGGATATCATAATTTGACAAGTGTCGATGACGAGCTTCTTGTGAAGGAATTGAGTAAGTGTAGTTGTACCTTGATTGTATTAAACACCTTGATGTTGAACTAATTTGCATTGCACCGTTAATTGTGCAGTTAGAGTAGTTGGTTACATAATTAGTTATAAGTAGTTAGAGGTGGTCAGTGAGCAAATTGTGATGAACCGTTAGTCAGTAAGGGTATGCCATTATATATATATATATATATATACACACACATAAATGAGAAGATTTTAAATTCAAAGTTGGATTACCAAAATGTCCATTAAAATATTTTATGTCTCCCAACATTCAAGTTCAATCTTATGTTAGTCTCAAAAGTAAAACTTGAATTGTCGTGACACATTTTTTTCCCTTCAAATTATCATGTTTTTCGGGTTATTGTTAATGATACAAAATATTTTCACAAGATCAAAACAAATGAAGTAGCAAATCTTCACTAAATCAAAATCCCATGAAAGTAGCAGTCAAATCATAGTTATTGATTCTAATATATTAGATCACTTGATTTTAAGGATTGTAAGAAATTTTAGTTATATAAATATATATACACACACACTTGAAGCTACCAGAAATAAAATATAGAGTTCTTATTCTCACATATCAAGTCTCTCATATGGTATTAGATATAAGCTTTGCTTAGCTGCAATCTCGATCCAACCTCTCTTTTTGTTTACTCTTTTCTTCCTTCCTCCAAGGATATTGATCCAAAGACACTAGTCTTCTCATCTCGTGCTAAAATCATCAAGACTTCCAACATAACATCACACTCGGGTGAAGTGTTTGTATGCATCAATAATGCAGCATAATTACCATCAAAACTGACTTCCAACAACTTTGTTT
Organism: Solanum bulbocastanum; assembly: GCA_037074985.1. Classification (NCBI taxonomy): domain Eukaryota; kingdom Viridiplantae; phylum Streptophyta; class Magnoliopsida; order Solanales; family Solanaceae; genus Solanum; species Solanum bulbocastanum. The sequence continues at coordinate 14,400,062 of CM073602.1, read as the reverse complement.
AGTGGAAAGCCTAGTTACATTCTCTTCTCATCGGATACAATCTCCTGGGGTATATTAAAGACTCCGTGCAAGTTCCTGATAATGAAACTAATTTTCATACAAGACAAGACATATAAATCCTTCATGCCATCTTGGCCTCGATTTCAGAGGCTATTGTACTATACATAGCCTCTTCCAAAACTTCTCACCATGCTTGGACAATAATCCAAAAAACATATACAAACAAATAAAGATCACAAATCATGTCATTTAAAGAATGCTTCTTTGAGATTCAACAAGGTGAACAAACTATATCTGAATATCTTCAGCATATCTATACCATGACAAACAACCTTGCACTTTTTGGTTCGCGTATTTTACAAGATTATGTTACTCTCTATATCGTTAATGGATTTTGGCCCTGATTATAAGGAAATAATTGCTACTATTAAATCTTGTGATACTTTCATCTCATTTGAAGATCTTCATGACAAACTCACAGACTTTGAATCCTATTTGGACAAGTCCAAATCTATGGTTTCTGATGTGTCCATTGCCACACTTAATACAACAACCAAATCACGTCAACCACATCACCACAATAGAGGTTCCTACTTTAATCACAATCGGCCAAACATGTTTCACACAACAACATGGACAAAATAAGAGAACTCAAATGCCTCGTGTCATTTATCAATTTTGTAAAAAGCCTAGGCATGTTCATATAAATATTACAGAGCCAAATAAATCCTACTTGGAACTCCGTCAGCAAACAATACTATTGTCTCTACTCCACAACTCAAGAATGGTTAATGGATTCAAGTGCTTCAAACCATGTCACCAATGACATTCAAAACTTATCCATGTCTTCGGATTATAATGGTCCTGATGAAGTGAAAATAGGTGATGACTCCGGTTTTAATATTACACATGTTGGTACGTCCAACATATATTCCTCCTCAAATACATTACACCTTCGCAATGTCCTTTCTGTTCCAACTATTAAATCCAATCTGATTTATGTTGGCAAATTCTATAAAACTAATAAAGAGTCTATTGAATTATTTCATCAATATTTCTTTGTGAAGGATCTCAACACTAGGGAGGTCGTACTACAAGGACAAAATAAAAATGATGTCTATGTTCTTCCAATGTCATCCCCACCTACTGTTCACAACACTATTAAAGCACCTAACGTTGATTGACATCATCGTTTTGGACATCATTCAGATATGATTCTTCATCACATCCTCCACACCAAGTCTCTACCACTGTCATTATCATCTCTTAAGTCAAAGTCATGTGTCTCGTGTGCTTGTAATAAAAGTCACCGACTTCTATTTAGCTAGTCCACTCTTTGTAGTTCATCTCCCATAGATTTGCTTCTTAGTGATGTATGGTGGCCTGCTCCAATTGAATCTATTGACAATTTCAAATATTATCTGATTTTTGTTTATCACTACTCTTAAGTATATATGGATTTACCCGTTGATGAGAAAATCAAATGTCACCAACTTGTTTCCCAAATTCAAATCGTTGGTTGAGAAATACTTCAAAAAACTAATAAAAACTCTCTTCACTGATGATGAAACTGAATATCGTAAGCTCAAAGAGCTTTTCATCTCTCATGGAATATGTCATTTAACATCTCTACCATATATTCCACAATACAATTTCTATACCGAAAGAAGACGCCGTCAAATAGTTGAAACTAGGTTCACTCTTATTCACCAAGGTTCTCTACCTCCATCTTTCTGGTCGCATGCTTTCCAAGCTACAACTTATCTGAATAATCAATTACCTACCCTGACACTTAACTATCAATCCATGTTTCAAAATTTGTTTGGTACTGCTCCTAATAGAACCACACTACGTGTCTTTAGATGTCTTTGATTTCCTTGGTTGTGACCTTATGCAAATCATAAACTTGAGTCTTGCCCTAAGCCATAAATCTCCATTGGTTACTCCTCAAATCAAAGCGCCTACAAATTTTATTAACCTGTGTTGAAAAAGATCTTTTTCTCTCGTCATATTCAATTATTAGAGTCTACCTTTCCATGATCCTCGCATCTGTTGACATCTTCCTTTGTCCATGTTTCATGGAATGTAGCATCAAGTTATGCCACTTATGTCACATTATATGTTCCCTCACCAGTAAGAAGGTGTCACCTTCGCCAATTCCATCACCTTCTCCAAATGTGGACACTGCCATGTCTTCCTCCTCCGCGTAGAGATTATATGTCTTCTCCATCATGTCAAAAAGTTTTTCATATACAACAAGGTCCTACGTGTAACCATCCTACACAGTCTCAAAACAAAATTTACTAACCTAAACAAGCATTCACTTCAACAAAACATTCCATTAATTCATCAATTGAGCCATCATGTGTTACACAAGATATCAAAGATCCTTAATGCAGAGCAAAAATGTCAGAAGAATTTAATGCTCTTGTTAGAAATTGTACATGGGAACTTGTCCCTTTTCAACCTCAGTTTAATGCCATTGTTTGTAAGTGGATTTTTAGGGTAAAGCGAAATGCTGATGGAATCATTAGCCGCTATAAAGGGAGTCTAGTAGGTAAAGACTTTCATCAAAGATTTAGGCTTGACTATCATAACACGTTTAGTCCTATTATTAAAACAACTACCATTACAGTAGTTGGACGTATTTATTTGCAGCTTGGGTTGAAGATATGGCAACTTGATGTCAACAATGCTTTTCTTCAATGATCATTGCAGGAAGAAGTCTGTATGAGTCTCATGTGAGGTTAAAAATATATATTTTTAATCATTAGTTGGCTCATATTTAGTATTTGAATTAGTCCTTTTTTAGCATGAATTTTATGGATTGTGGTTAATAGTGTATTTTATTTGTAGGAGTATATTGGTGTAAAGATAAAGAAGTTTGAAGCTAAAATGAATTAAAGATGGAAGATTATAGAAGGAAATTAAACAAGCAACTTGATCGATTAAGTTCAATATAATAATGTATAATATATAAAGTGCAAAGGATTGCAAATTACAAATTGAAATCTCGTTCCACATTTCACTCACAAAAGGCAACAACATCAAACACAATTGAGGCGGTGCAGAAATGCGCCTATTACTATTTCACACATATAAAAATTCCAATTTCTTTTGGTTTTGATTTCCCAATTTGTGTTGGATATAATTATTTTATTTAGGGTTTCTAGCTCTATAAATAGTTTAACAGAATAATTATTGGGAGAGCATCAAATACAAAGTCGTCAATACTTTTTAGGTTTTTTTTTCTTCTTTTCTTAGACATTAGTAGTTGTTCTGGCTGTAGCTACGAGTAATTGTCGAATGTTGATTGTTTTGAATTAATGTTGGTTATCACTTAAATTAATTTTGTATTCTTGTTTTAGTGTTTCATGCTTGATCACCATAGAGATAATATAGTGTCTATTTTTGAACTCGAGAGATGGAGAGGTAGATAGACCAAAAAATACAAAGAGCTCGATCTCTCTTGCATATCACTTATTCAGATTCGTATTCAAGATTGACACCCGACGAAGCTTGGTTATGAAACATGATGATATATAAATGCTCGTCAATTGAGTAATGTCTATCCCTGCTCAATGATGTAGTTAGATAGTCAATTGGAGTAGGCAATTAGAGGTCAGTAGATCATGATCATAAAATCAACCTTGTAAATCAATAATTTGATAACCGTACTTAATTCATACATGAGATGTCATACATGAAACCTAAAGCATGCTGCAGCCCTAGAATTATCCCACTTATTGTAGGTAATTCTACTATTGAATTCTTGCATTCTTTTTATTTATAAATCAAATTATTTTGGAAATCTTGAATAAATAATTAAACTAATATAACTTAGTAAAATAATTAACTGACAAGTCTTAAAAATCTATTGAATATTTACATGTTAGAATAGTATTAAATGTAGAACTCAGTAAGTTGAACAGGAATCTAAAATCATAAGCTTCAAAACCTGACTCCGCCTGCCATACAACTTTCATCCAGAGAGTAGAGGAAGAAGTGACATCTTTTTGGGATTAGTGGAAACATTACGGATTGCTATCTATCAGAAACTTTCTTGTTTGAAGATTGGGCCATTTGTTTCTTTAGACTGCCATTTTGCTAGTGCTATGTTGACTTGAACTCTGGACAGGACATGCTCCTAACTTGAGGCTGCAGCAAGTGACTTATGTATAATGTATGAATTTGTACAAATGGTTTTCACCTATTACTATCACAATTCAGTTTGCATATGGATTTACATGTAAGGCTCTAAAGAGTCTTAGTTGTCTCAATTGATGTTCACTTTCTATTTTCTCTTTCATATCATATGCATGGTAAGAAATTGGTGTTTATATTATTATTAGAGACAAGTAAAACTTAGAATCACCTAATACTCTACTCGCATAGTTTCAATCAAACTCAATTATGTCATTTCATAACAAAGTTGAAGGTGAAATACATAAATGGTCCCCCTAGGTTGTCCACAACAATCGAAAGGGTATCTTAATTTTGTTGATGACTGGAGTGGGAGAGTCAAAGTTGAAAAAAGAACTTCTTTCTCTCATGCAAAATCGTGCATGAGACTTTCATCTCACACGGCTCCTAAGTGATAAAAGAAAGAAGAACTGACCAGATAGATACATCTACTTAACACAAATGTGTTTTGGGAACACCCGAATCTAGTAAATCTTACACATGAGCTACATGTCAAATGGACAAATTTGCAAATGACACGTTCGTTTAGGATGGAATTTTTTTTATACATTTATTTAAAAAAGAAAGAGAAAAACCATAAAATGACACCTGAAGTTATTTCGAATTTTCAAAAGAACACCTTAACTATACAAGCGTCCTATTACTCCCTAAACAATCCTCAACTGATATTATTACATCATTTTTTGTCCACCTGACATAGAGAGTGTAAGTACTCTCTTAAAGAGTGTGAACAAACTAAAATAATGAAGAAATATTTATTTTTACAAGTATTTTGCCATAAAATATATTTTCTTAGTTTTTCCTATTATTTTAACTATTTTTCCTTAATTTTTTTTTCTTTCTTCCTTCTTCTTCCAAAATTCATTGCCTTCTCTGTTTCAGCTTCTCACTTTCAATGTAACTTTTTACCACAACTCCACCACCTCCTTTTTTTTTTTTTTTTTTTTTTTTTCTACTATTAGTTTACCTCTCTTTAATTTTAAAATTATATCTAAATATTTTATTACGTTTTGAACATTTTGATAAACCTATTAAATTTTGAGATGATTAGTAGATATCATTTAGTTTTTTTATCGAAATTTCAATTAAAATTTTTTACTTTCGGAGAATTTGTTGATTCTTTCAAAATTATCATTTCTACTTTCGAAGGTATATGAAAATGAGATCAATTAATTGATGATATCTTCAAAATTTTGATTATTTTTAGAAAAATAATTAGTTTTTTTTTTATCAATAACTCAACAAAGTCTAGAAAATAGTATGTTTTTTTTTTTAAAAAAAAAATCACTGAAAGAAAGGAATTTAACTGAAGAAAAAAAATAAAAATAAAATAAAATAAAATGAAGGAGGGGCTCAAATTGACGTGGGGGGGGGGGGGGGTGGAGTGTGGTGAGGGTGGGAGGTGAAGAAAAAGAAAGAAAGAAAGAGAGAAAGAAAATGGAGGGAGGGGTATCTTGAAAGTGATGGTGGAAGATGAAGTAGAATTTAAAATGAAATTAAGCTAGCATTTGGCCATAGATTTTCAAATATTCTTGGTAAATATTATTTGGGTGAAAATTTGGGTGAAATTTCACCATGTGTTTGGCCATAATATTTGGGAAACATATTTCACTTTTTTAAAAAAAATATGATTTATACCTATAAGTTTTAAAAATTATCAAAACTAACCATAAGGTTGTATTACAAGTCAATTGGATCTTTGTTGCAACAACTAACAAGTAGTGTCCATGACACTGGAGCAATGTGGTAGTTTGGATTGAGTGCAACAAACATCATTCTATACATCGTGAAGTAGACAAAGCACATGACTTTGTTACGCTGAGCCGATTGTTCATGATTTTCATCAACAACTATATCATCACTTTCATATTCACTGAATATTTCATCACTACTTTGGTGTTCACATAAAAAATTATGCAATACAATGCAAACAACTACTATAGAGGGTGTTTTTGTAAAAGATAAAAGTTTGGTGTAAAAATGTTAATTTTTAAAAGATCCCAAATAATGAGATTTGGCCCAAATACTAGAAAAAACCAGTATTTGAGAATTTGGGATATTTGCCAAAAATATTTTCCAAATAATGACAAATTGTATGGAAAAATATTATTTGTCAATTTTTTCACCAAATATTTGTTTGGAAAATATATGGCCAAATGTTTCCTAAAATGAAAGTAATAAAATTAAAAATACGTCAAAAGTAAGAGAGAGAGAGACAAAGAAAACTTAAAATTAAAAAAATATGTACTTAAATTAAATTAACACATGCCACGAATAATTGGTGTGTGATAATTCTTGCTTTTTAAAATCTAGAACCGATTGAAAAATGATGTAATAATATAAGTTCGAAATTATTTAGGGGGTAATAGGATAGCCACAAAGTTACGATGCCTTTTTGAAAATTCGAAACAACTTCAGGTGTCACTTTATGTCTTTTCTGAAAAAGAAACTGTAACTTATTTGGACAACAAACCATCCCTCCACATCCTTCTTCTTCCCCTATTTTTTTAAAAAAATGTAACATTTCTTTGATTTTTTGTTGCTTTTAATTTGCTTTTTTATTTTTATTTTTCGAGATTATCTAATTCATATTGGTCAAACATAGGTGTGTTAGCAAACTAGATTACTCGAATTTTGTTTTTAAAAAATTGTTTAGACCCTATGATTATTTTTGTTTTGTTTATTAGGTTGAAACTTTCAAGATCTTTTAATGATAATTGAAACTTGAATGACCTGGGAGACCTCTATACTTGACTCCATTTGTCAGTTGAACCTTTTTACTCATCACTTTGTCAACCAAATCCTTAAAATCATCAGAACATAACATTTTAAACCCCTCTAACCATTGACCGAGCATATGTGACATTAATATTGATGACTTGGAAATATGCGTGATTACACGCGCTTGAAAGCGAGTTAGAACAATATTTTACTTTTAAAAAATCAATTTAACAAAATTAAAAAGTAAGATCCATCTTCTTCAACCCTCTTCACCTACTCACCCCACCACAACTTTCTTTTTCTCCACCAGCCCTCTCTCTTCCACCCCTCACCACAGCCCTCAACTTTCTTCTTTCGCCAACCCATTCTTCTTTCTCCTGCCCCACATTCACTCTTCTCTGCCTCTTCTTTTTTTTTTTTTATACAAATCAGTAGCCTTAACTTCTTCTAAAATTTTCATTTTTTAGGTTTGAAAAATATTAGTATCATTATTTTATTAGATGGTTTCAACGAGGAGATGTGGATAATGTGAAGGATGATTTTGACTATTAAAAATTTTAAAACTCCATTGATAAGCCTGAAAAAGCTTAAAAAATAATGAATGGGTCTTGTGAATTTGTAAAATTAATTAAATATTTTGATTGGAGTTCATTGAGTTTGTGTTGGTGAACTTGTAGTTGAATTTACAAGTTAAATCGAGAAGAATTTGATCTAATGGGTATGAATTTAGTGCTCAATTTGTGACCAAATATGAAGAAGATGACTATTTGAAAAGTTTAAGAAATTTAAAAATTGATTTATTTGATTTTTTATTTTTTTAGCACTTAATTTCACATGTGGCACTAAAAAATAATGTGGAATTCCACATGTAATTGCGTCCATTACACGCACACTGACCGGAGGAGAAAAATGACTTAAAATGTTGTGTTCTGATGGGTTTAAGGGTCTAGTTGGCAAAGTGATGAGTATGAGGGTTTAATTGACAAACAAAACCAAGTACAGGGGTCTTTCAAGTCGTTCCGCCGAACTTTACAGAATAAGAAGAAATGTGAGGAAGAAGGAATGTGGGACCCATATAATTTTTAAAAAAAATTAATTTTTTTTTTAAAGGTTTCACGCACTCAAAGTTGAGTGAAAAAATAATTGTTTTTTCATGTGAGGATGAGGAATCTACAAAACACACATGTGTCAAGTAGAGATGTATATTTGATCATTGGCAAAGTAAAATCCGTTAAAAGTATCTATTTGGTGTTGTAGACGACTACGAGATGGGTAGGATTTGTGGTGAGTCACCAGAGTCAAGTGACCTAAGTGGTGCAAGATCTGAAAGAAAGGATATCATAATTTGACAAGTGTCGATGACGAGCTTCTTGTGAAGGAATTGAGTAAGTGTAGTTGTACCTTGATTGTATTAAACACCTTGATGTTGAACTAATTATGCATTGCACTGTTAATTGTGCAGTTAGAGTAGTTGGTTATATAATTAGTTATAAGTAGTTAGAGGTGGTCAGTGAGCATATTGTGATGAACCGTTAGTCAGTAAGGGTATGTCATTATTTATATTTATATATATATATATATATATAAGTGAGAAGATTTTAAATTCAAAGTTGAATTACCAAAATGTCTTCATTAAAATATTTTATGTCTCCCAACATTCAAGTTCAATCTTATGTTAGTCTCAAAAGTGACAAAAGACTTGAATTGTCGTGACACATTTTTTTTCCTTCAAATTATCATGTTTTTCGAGTTATTGTTAATGATACAAAATATTTTCACAAGATCAAAACAAATGAAGTAGCAAATCTTCACTCAATCAAAATCCCATGATAGTAGCAGTCAAATCATAGTTATTGATTCTAATATATTAGATCACTTGATTTTAAGGATTGTAAGAAATTTTAGTTATATATATGTATATATTGAAGTCTACCAGAAATAAAATATAGAGTTCTTATTCTCACATATCAAGTCTCTAATATGGCATCAGATATAAGCTTTGCTTAGCTGCAATCTCGATCCAACCTCTCTTTTTGTTTACTCTTTTCTTCCTTCCTCCAAGGATATTGATCCAAAGAAACTAGTCTTCTCATCTCGTGCTAAAATCATCAAGACTCCCAACATAACATCACACTCGGGTGAAGTGTTTGAATGCATCAATAATGCCGCATAATTACCATCAAAACTGACTTCCAACAACTTTGTTTCGTGGAAAGCCCAGTTACACTCTCTTCTAATCGGATACAATCTCATGGGGTATATTAAAGACTCCGTGCAAGTTCCTGATAATGAAACTAATTTTCATACAAGAAGAGACATATAAATCCTTCATGCCATCTTGGCCTCGGTTTCAGAGGCTATTGTACTATACATAGCCTCTTCCAAAACTTCTCACCATGCTTGGACAATAATCCAAAAAACATATACAAACAAATAAAGATCACAAATCATGTCATTTAAAGAATGCTTCTTTGAGATTCAACGAGCTGAACAAACTATATCTGAATATCTTTAGCATATCTACACCATGACAGACAACCTTGCACTTTTTGTTTCGTGTATTTTACAAGATTATGTTGCTCTCTATATCATTAATGGATTTTGGCCCTAATTATAAGGAAATATCTGCTTCTATTAAAGCTTGTGATACTTTCATCTCATTTGAAGATCTTCATGACAAACTCACAGACTTTGAATCCTTTTTGGACAAGTCCAAATCTATGGTTTCTGATGTCCATTGCCACACTTAATACAACAACCAAATCACGTCAACCACATCACCACAACAGAGGTTCCTTCTTTAATCACAATCGGCCAAACATGTTTCACACAACAACATGGAGAAAATAAGAGAACTCATATGCCTCGTGTCATTTATCAATTTTGTAAAAAGCCTGAGCATGTTCATATAAATATTATAGAGCCAAAGAAATCCTTATTGGAACTCCGTTAGTAAACAATACTATTGTCTCTACTCCACAACTCAAGAATGGATATGGATTCAGGTGCTTCACACCATGTCACCAATGACATTCAAAACTTATCCATGTCTTCGGATTATAATGGTCCTGATGAAGTGAAAATAGGTGATGACTTCGGTTTTAATATTACACATGTTGGTACGTCCAACATATATTCCTCCTTATACACATTACACCTTCGCAATGTCCTTTGTGTTCCAACTATTAAATCCAATCTGATTTATGTTGGCAAATTCTGTAAAACTAATAAAGAGTCTATTGAATTATTTCCTCAATATTTCTTTGTAAAGGATCTCAACACTAGGAAGGTCGTGCTGCAAGGACAAAATAAAAATGATGTCTATGTTCTTCCAATGTCATCCCCACCTACTGTTCACAACACTATTAAAACACCTAACGTTGATTGACATCATCATTTTGGACATCTTTCAGATAGGATTCTTCATCACATCATCCACACCAAGTCTCTACCACTGTCATTATCATCTCTTAAGTCAAAGTCATGTGTCTCGTGTGCTTGTAATAAAAGTCACCGACTTCTATTTAGCTAGTCCACTCTTTGTAGTTTATCTCCCATAGATTTACTTCTTAGTGATGTGTGGTGGCCTGCTCCAATTGACTCTATGGACAATTTCAAATATTATCTGATTTTTGTTTATCACTACTCTTAAGTATATATGATTTACCCGTTCATGAGTAAATCAAATGTCACCAACTTATGTCCCAAATTCAAATCGTTGGTTGAGAAATACTTTAAAAAACTAATAAAAACTCTCTTCACTGATGATGAAACTGAATATCGTAAGCTCAAAGAGCTTTTCATCCCTCATGGAATATGTCATTTAACATCTCCACCATATATTCCACAATACAATTTCTATACCAAAAGAAGACGCCGTCAAATAGTTGTAACTGAGCTCACTCTTATTCACCAAGCTTCTCTACCTCCATCTTTCTGGTCGCATGCTTCTTAAGCTACCACTTATCTGAATAATCATTTACCTACCCCGACACTTAACTATCAATCCCTGTTTCAAAATTTGTTTGGTATTGCTCCTAATAGAACCAAACTACGTGTCTTTAGATGTCTTTGATTTCCTTGGTTGTGACCTCATGCAAATCATAAAATTGAGTCTTGCCCTAAGCCATAAATCTCCATTGGTTACTCCTCAAATCAAAGCGCCTACAAATTTTATTAACCTGTGTTGAAAAAGATCTTATTCTCTTGTCATATTCAATTATTGGAGTCTACCTTTCCATGATCCTTGCATCCGTTGACATCTTCCTTTGTCCATGTTTCATGGAATGTTGCTTCAAGTTTTGCCACTTATGTCACACTATATGTTCCCTCACCGGTAAGAAGGCCTCACCTTTGCCAATACCATCATCTTTTCCAAATGTGGACACTGCCATGTCTTCCCCCTCCGCGTAGAGATTGTATGTCATCTCCACCATGTCAAAAAGTTTTTCATATACAACAAGGTCCTACACGTTATCAACCAACACAGTATCAAAACAAAATTTACAAACCTAAACAAGCATTCACTTCAAAAAAACATTCCATTAATTCATTAATTGAGCCATCATGTGTTACATAAGATATCAAATATCCTGAATGCAGAGCAAAAATGTCAGAAGAATTTAATGCTCTTGTTAGAAATAGTACATGGGAACTTGTCCCTTTTCAACCTCCGTTTAATGTCATTGGTTGTAAGTGGATTTTTAGGGTAAAGCGAAATTCTGATGGAATCATTAGCCGCTATAAAGGGAGTCTAGTAGGTAAAGACTTTCATCAAAGATTTAGGCTTGACTATCATAACACATTTAGTCCTATTATTAAAACAACTACCATTAGAGTAGTTGGACGTATTTCTTTGCAGCTTGGGTTGAAGATATGACAACTTGATGTCAACAATGCTTTCCTTCAACGATCATTGCAGGAAGAAGTCTATATGAGTCTGATGTGAGGTCAAAAATATATATTTTTAATCATTATGTGGCTCATATTTAGTATTTGAATTAGTCCTTTTTTAGCATTAATTTTATGGATTGTGCTTAATAGTGTATTTTATTTGTAGGAGTATATTGGTGTAAAGATAAAGAAGTTTAGAGCTAAAATGAATTAAAGATGGAAGATTATAGAAGGAAATCAAACAAGCAACTTGATAGATTAAGTGTAAAATAATAATGTATAATATATAAAGTGGAAAGGATTGCAAATTACGAATTGAAATCTCGTTCCACATTTCACTCACAGAAGGCAACAACATCAAACATAATTGAGGCAGTGCAGAAATGCACCTATTACTATTTCACACATATAAAAATTCCAATTTCTTTTGGTTTTGATTTCCCAATTTGTGGTGGATACAATTATTTTATTTAGGGTTTCTAGATCTATAAATAGTTTATAATAATAATTATTTGGAGAGCATCAAATACAAAGTCGTCAGTACTTTTTAGGTTTTTTTTTTCTTCTTTTCTTAGACATTTGAAGTTAAAGACCCTTGTTCTGGCTGTAGCTATGGGTAATTGTCGAACGTTGATTGTTTTGAATTAATGTTGGTTATCGTTTAAATTAATTTTGTACTCTTGTTTTAGTGTTTCATGCTTGATCACCATAGAGATAAATATATCGTCTATTCTTGAACTCAAGAGACAGAGAGGTAGATAGACCAAAGAATTTGGTTATAAAACAAGATGAAATATAAATGCTCACTAATTGAGTTCTACCTATCCCCCTCAACGATGCAGTTAGACAGTAAATTGGAGTAGGCGATTAGAGGTCTAGAGATCATCATCATAAAATCAACCTGTAAATCAGTAATTTGATAACTGTAGATAATTTATACATAAGATGTGATACATGAAACCTTAAGCATGCTGCAGTCCTAGAATTATCCTATTTATTATAAGTAATTCTATTATTTAATTCTTGCATTCTTTTATTTGTATATCAAATTGTTTTGGCACTCTTGAATAAATAATTATATTAGTATAATTTAGTAAAATAATTAATTGACAATTCCTTTGGGTTTGATAATCCAGCTCTTTTAAAGTCACTATATTACTTGCATGGCTGCACACACTTGTGTGTGCATTTGGAAGCAACAAATTTTTGGTGTCACTGCTGGAGACTTAGAAATTAACTATTCTTCTAGGTTATACTTTTTTCTTTTAATTTATCTAAGTTTTTTTTCTATTTTTTATTTTTTATTTTTCTGTACATATATATATTTTTCTACTAATAATACTCTTCTTGGATGGACTTTTCGCAAGGAATAGTGTCGAATGATGAATATTCATGTTTGATAAGACCTTGCCCTTATTGCAAGGGAGCCCACTTTTGGCAACAATGTCAATATATTTTCGAGGGAGCGTTGTGTGCACCATCTCTATCTTGTGAATTTTGTGTTGGTCTGTGGTTCGATTGTATCATGTGTTGCTCCAAATCTCTCTCATGATGATTCTAATAATCTTTGTTCTTTTGATAGTATGGATAGTAGAGGCATATGAAGAGTGATTTAAGTGAATCATATATGGGATGTCACACTTTGCAGATAGAAAAATAAAGCGCATGCAAGAGGTTGATATGCTTGTCTTGCATACTTAGAACTTAAGCAATGAATTGAATGCAAAGATTGTTGCGTTTGACACTCAACAATCCAATTATGAGTTTTGTGATACTGAAAAAGACACTCAGAAGTCAAATTGAGGATGTAAAACAGAAAGAGAAACCATGCATTCATATTTTTCTTAAAGATGCCACATTTGAGAAGGAGTATACTAGTGAGGATGTTGCATTTGGTGTAAGTTTGGAAGAGGGATGTATTGGACCACATTCAAATCAGTTTTCAACATTATATTTAGATGCTGGTGTATCTTTCAAGTCATATGAGCTAATGGATTAGTGTGAGGATGGGGAACAAGAACCTTATATTCTTAATGTTGCACCCGAAAAGAGACAAAATAACATGTCTCACTTTAGAGCCAAGCAATCCCACATGCACCATCCATTACTTGGTGCCTTTATCTTTATATTATCGCCCTTAGAGAGGAGCAGAAAAGTTGATGTACAGTTAGGGGTGCAGTTCATAAGTTTAAAGTGGTGAACTTACTTGTGTCATGCCGCGACATTAAATCACACGCTTATTGGGAGGCAACACAAGTTGTAGTGTAGCTTCTTATTTTTTTTTTTTTAATTTCTTAGCATCATTTTTTTTTTGTTTTTCCAGATTAGGGAAAGTCTGAGTACCCAAAAATTTCAAGCAAATGAGCACGCTTGAGCTTAAGTATGTGGTGCGTACGACCCTTGATAAATTCATAAAATATGCTACTAGCTAGGCCTAGAGGCCTGAGGGAGTTTTCATAACCCTTGTTTTAAATTTTATTTGGTGCTTTGGGGACATAGCATATTTTTTAAGTGTGGGGTGGAGGAATGAATTTCTAGTTTTTACTATTTTTTCGTGTCTTTTCTTTTTTAGGATGAGTTTCTTGACTTTTTTTGGTTCATTTCCCGAGGATAATCCCTTTGAGCTGACTATTTTTTAGGAATAAATTTTCTTTTAATTTTTATTTTTTTTAAAAAGAAAATAAAAGCCCCTTCTGAATTATGTGATACATGCTATTTAGGCCTTATTTTGATTAGTACTGTCTTGTTTATGCTTAATTAATAAGGAAATTGTAGACTTTTTTCACACCTAAGCTCATAGTTGTGACTTTGAGAATAACTTATTTGTAGTTTGTTATGACCTTGGCTCTCTTACAAGTCAAATTGATCCATCTTGATTGATACTTATGCCATGTGTGGTGAGAATTTGTTTATTTCATGTTTTGCATCATAGTTTAGAACTTGCATGACAAGTTTTTGAAGAGAAATAAAAAGTGTTGCTTTGTTTAGGAAATTATAATAGGTTTTCTTTGTTTTTTCTTGTAAATTTTGTCCTTTCAGATATTATATCACTAGTTAGCCCCTTTAAACATGTAGTCTTTTGTTGGCAGGCATATTTTTGCCTTAACTATTTTGTTGAATCCCTAGTTTGTGCGCCTTGCTTCCTTGAGGAGTTTAGCATAAACCTATTATAATTAATATATCTGAAGAAAAGGGATGGTTGAGTGAAAAAGGTAATAAATGATAGCTACACAGTGATGAAAAAAACCCTCTTTGAAAGAATGTGACATGAAAAAAATTTTAAAAATTGATTGAAACATACTTGAAAAGATGAGAATTACTCGTGAAATAATTGTTGATGAGAGGGATGAAAATAAAGAGAAGAAAATAATGGGTAATGAAGTCAAAAAGTGCAGAGTTCTTAAGGATGTGTAAGTCACTATTATATATATATATATATATAGTTTTCCTACCCGTCCCCTAGCCTACATTACAACCTGCTAAAGTCCTATTTGACTCTATTCGGGCATGCTTAATTAGTTGAGATTTACATAATGGGCAACCTTATGGTTCTTTGTGCATACATATGAATTTTATTTGTGAGTGTGACAGTTGTTCTTTGCTGCTAAGTCCTTAATTGATATTCAATCTTTTGAATTTAGTTTGTGGACTATTTTTAAGTCTTTTCTTGGTTCGGGGGGGGGGGGGGGGTCAGAGGTTTGTTGTTTATTTTTATATCTTGCATAATGATTGATAATTGTACTTGATGTTTTGAAATTTGTGTATGACCTAATTGTTTGTATCAACCAAAGTGATGGTGTTCCTAGTTTGATTTTTTTCATATTTAGTATTTGTATTTGTCCTTTCTGAGCATGAATTTTATGAATTGTGCTTAATATTGTATTTTATTTGTTGAAGTAAATTAGTATAAAGATGAATAAATTTGGAGATAAAATGAATTAAAGAGGGAAGATTATAGAAGTAAATCAAGTAAACAACTTAATGAATGAAGTTCAATATAATAATGTATAATATATAACGTGCAGAGTATTGCAAATTGCGCATTACAAATTGAAATTGCGAATTGAAATCTTGTGCCACATGTCACTCACGGCAGGAAGCAACATTAAACACAATTGAGGCGGTGCATAAACGCACCTGTTACTGTTTCATGCATATCACAATTTCAATTTCTTTTGGTTTTGGTTTCTCAATTTCTATTTGACTAAATTATTTTATTTAGGATGTTCTAGATCTATAAATAGTCCATAAGAATAATTATTGGGAGAGCATCACTACAAAGTCGTCAATACTTTTTAGGATTCTTTTCTTATTCTTATTTTCTTAGACATTAGCAAATAAAGACCCTTATTTTGGCGCTGTAGCTACATATAATTGTTGAACGTCGATTGTTTAAATTAATATTAGTTATCGCTTAAATTACTTTTGTATTCTTATTTTAGTATTTCATGCTTGATCACCATAGATATAATATAGTGTCTATTTTTGAACTCGAGAGACGGAGAGGTAGATAGACCAAAAAATACAAAGATCTCGATCTCTCTTGCATATCACTTGTTCAGATTCGTATTCAGGATTGACACCCAACGAACCTTGGTTATGAAACATGATGATATATAAATGCTCATCAATTGAGTAATGTCTATCCCTGCTCAATGATGTAGTTAGATAGTCAATTGGAGTAGGCGATTAGAGGTCAATAGATCATGATAATAAAATCAACCCTGTAAATCAATAATTTGATAACCGTACTTAATTCGTACATGAGATGTGATACATGAAACCTTAAGCATGCTGCAGCCCTGTAATTATCCCACTTATTGGAGGTAATTCTACTATTGAATTCTTGCATTCTTTTATTTATAAATCAAATTATTTTGGAACTCTTGAATAAATAATTAAACTAATATAACTCAGTAAAATAATTAATTGACAAGTCCTTTTGGTTCGATAAACCGACTTTCTTAGAACCACTATATTACTTGTGCGACCGCGTGCACTTGTGTGTGCATTTGGAAGCAACAAGTTTTTTGTATGAGTCAACCACCCGGGTTTGTTGACTCTACCATACCATCTCACATTTGTAAGCTGAAGCAAGCAATTTATGACTTAAAACAAGCACCTAGAGCTTGGTTTCATGAACAGAGCAAATTTATTCTCTCTCTTAGCTTTGTTCAGTCTCAAAGTGATGCATCTTTGTTCATAGATGTACATGGTTATGTCCATTGCTATTTCCAAGTGTATGTTGATGACTTACTAATTACAAGAAATTTTGATCAATTTCTGGAACAACATGTTTCCACACTCTCTACATGGTTCTCCTTAAGAGATCTGGGCATCTTATATTATTCTTTAGGGGTTGAACTCATCCCAACTGCCAGTAGTCTTTTCTTGTTACAACACAAGTATATCAGGGAAATTCTTGACAACTTCGATTTAAGTGGTGCTAAACCTGTTATATCCCCTATGTCCATTTCAGTTGAATTAAAATTGAAAGATAGAAATGCTTTGATCGAAGCAAAATCTTATTGGTAGTTTGTTGTCTCCTTATAAAACCTCAATCTCACCCACCATGATCTTTCTTATAGCATTAACATGTTGTCTCAGTTTGTAACACCTCGAAAATCTAAACTAGGATTGAACAAGAGAGAAGGGCAAACCATTGAGGGTCTACGGGCAATGAAGAGGACCACGACCTGTTACCCTGCTTGTGGTGTTGCACCCTGCCAGTTTGGATTACCACGAGCGCCCAGATGGTCCGTGGATCTTCAGAAGGATCATGAAGTCGTCCGTGAAATGGGTTTATTAGGTTTTGAAGTTTTGGTCAACTTCAAACAACACAACAGTAATTAAATGGACCATGACCTATCAAATTTAAAGTCTTTGAGCCCTCTTTCCAAAGCCACAAACTTTTCCAAATTTTGAGACCACAGTAAAACGATATGCCAATTTTAGTGAAGCACTATCGGTCAGGTGAAGCTTCACCAGCTATACTGCCCATGAAGCTTTAGATGGCTCGTAAAGCCCTCTCTTAAGCCACCTTGTCAGTTTTTAAGTTAGGGTAATGTTGGTCTTTTCCCAAAGTGTTTGGTACCCAAACTATGTTGTTTTAAGCCCTATTTCAAGACCAATAAAAGTGACTTAAGCCCCAAAACTACCACATGACATGAATGACATCTAGATTTGCCTTAAATGCTTCTCCGGGTATTTTTCTAAATTAGGTCTTGATCAGTATGGTATCTAGATATGCCATCAATGGTTATAGATCACACTTTCAAAACTATTTCTATTAGTGTTAGGTCATTTCTAGCATGAAGTGAATTACTATGGGCCTTAAGAAGCTATTACGAAAAAATCATGGATGGTGAAAGATTTTCTCACGCACGGTCTAAGGAGCTATCCTATGAAAAGACAAGCGACGAATACCCATGTCTCATAATGACAAGACAAGATGTGACTACCCATCTCCCATACTGATAAGACAAATGGGGATTATCCATGTCCTAATATGATAGAACAAGTTAAGATAAATGACTATTCCCTGGGATTTATGCTTAGCACGAATACCCATGTCCATAAACTATATGCCACCATAGGTTGATTGTCTTATATAGACATTAGATAGTGGATCCACGTAAGCTAGAAGTTCATGGTCCTTACCTTGGCAAGTAGCACACCCCTTTTAGGTGTGGGATAGACACATGTTTTTTCTTATAGCTCGCATAGTCTATATGTCGGTTAATGGTAAGCTTCCCACAAAAATGAACTAAGTTAATTACTAGTTTTTTATGAAGCTTCCTTTTATGATTTAAAGATGCATTGGCCATGTTCATGATTTATGAATCTTCTTAAATGATTTTACTATGTTTTAACTTGGTCATGAATTTCATGTTTTAGATTATGTCCCTTAACGATAACGTCTCACATTGTATTGCACTCCATCATACTTAGTACATTCCATGTACTAATGCATACTTCTGCCTACATTATTTCACTGATGTAGGGCATGGCGATTCTTCTCCTTCCGTTTGTGGCTAATTGATTTCATTAGAGATTTGAAGACTTGTGAGTCCTTATACTTTGAGGACAATGTAACTTTTATAGCTTTATGTCATTCCCATTTCAAACTTTGTATGTGATGCAAGGATTACATCCCAATCATTTTCCTTATGATGTATTAGATACCTATTGAGACAATTGTTAAACTTTCGCTTTGATTCAAAAACTCATTTATATGAAATGCTACCTTTAAACTCTTTTGTTTTCTATTATCTTGTATGGTGTATGCTAAGTCTTTTGTGTAGGGCCTCTTGGGGTCCTATAGGACATGCCACGTCTAGGGTGTACTTTGGGTCGTGAAAAACTTTGTATTTAGAGCACAAGGTTTAGAAAGATCCTAGGATGTCTCATAAGCCACGTCAAGTAGAGTCTTATTCATAAGTGTGAAGCGCACCACATATATGAATAAGAGGCTATAAGATGTTTAGGAAACTTTACTTCTTTCATTTCTCTAAAGTTGTTCCATAGAGTTTACCTTTATAATGGTCCTCATGTCCTAACCCCTATTTATGCTTTTTAAAATATGCCTCCACGAATGAATCCTCTGAGAAGAAATGTTCGTCAAAATGTGAGACATGAGGTTCCTCTAGTTCCGGTTGACCCTTTGGCCGAACAAGTGACTAATGATGAGTTTCGAGCCGCATTTCATGAGTTGGACCAAGCTATGACGGCTCAAGCAAATGTAGAGGTTGTGGCTCCCATGAACCCAAGGGTGGGTACGACGGCAACAAGGGTGAAAGACTTAACTAGAATGAATCATCCAAAATTTCATGGGTCTAAAGTTGAGAAAGTTCCTTAAGAGTTCATTGATGAGGTTTATATGATAGTGGGAATTATGGGTATCACGTCGGAACAAAAGGCGGAATCGGCCGCTTATCAACTTAAGGGTGTTGCTCAAGTGTGGTTTAACCAATGGAAGGAAGAGCGGACAATAGATGCGGGTTCTTTTGATTAGGAGAAATTTAAGGTTGCTTTTTTTGATAGGTTCTCTACTCTTAAGACGAGGGAGGCAAATGTACTTGAGTTCATTAACCTTAGTCAAGGAAATATGAGTGTAAAGGAGTATGCTTTGAAATTCATGCAATTGTCGGAATATGTTCCAACTATGGTTTCCGATCCAAGGGCAAAGATGAGTAAGTTTGTGTCATGTGCTTCCAACTTTGTAGTCAAAGAATGCCTAACCGCTATGCTTGTTAAGGAGATGGATGTATCTCGTTTGATGGTTCATGCGCAATAAATAGAAGAGGAAAAAATTAAGGGAAAAAACTAGGGATTCAAAGAGGGCAAGAAAGCATGATCGTGATTTCTCACATTTAAGGTCCGATAGAGGTAATCATTCTCAAGGTAATGGTTCTAGTAAGAAAATGATTTTTTAGTGTGAAAAGTGTGGAAAAATCCATAGAGGTGAGTGTCTAGTCGGTAAAAATGCATGTTTTGGTTGTGAAAAAATTGATCATATGATAAGGGATTGTCCTTCGGTCATTAGGAATGAGGGAGATAACCATTGACGGGCTCAACCTTACCCTTCTTCAGGTCCTAGTGGTGGTCAGAAACATAATAGAACTCTTCAGACTTGACAAGATCATGAGGTTTCCCCCTATGTGGTAATTGGTAAGTTATGGCCTTTTAGCTTGTGGTTATGTATTGTTTGATGTTGAGTGTTTTGTTGGATATGGTAAGACTCCATATATGGTTATGGTTTTTGAAGTCAACCTTTAAATATTTATGGAAACTTTGGAAGTATTTACTAGTATCAATGGTTCCGTGGTTGATAAGACTTTGGTGTTCTGCTTGGGTTGATGGAGATGGATTTGAAAGGATTAGTGAGGTCCACACAAAGGGGAGATAATGTGCTTCATGGTTGACATACGTGAGTAGAACTATGTTGATTTTGTAAGAGTTCTTTGTTATGGTTTGGTATGTGAAAGGTCGGAGGCGATGTGATGTCTTAGTTTCCCTATCTTCTTCTTTCTATCTTCGGGTTTATTTTGAGGCATTATCCCCTCATGTTCACTTTTTAGGATTCTTGTGATTTAGTCATTCCCATGTTTCCTCATGCATGCATGATCATGAAAATTTGATTTTCAAAGATATGATATAGCATTATTGATTGCTTCATGATTATGTGCATTTGAGTATGATTTGCATGTATAAATATCTCGGAAACTAGTGAGTGAACTAGAGAGTTCTAGATCCTTATATGGGAGTTTTGGAGTTTCGTATGAAGGTTAAACTCGTAAAAATAATTCCCATACTTAGAACAGGGGTTTTAGGGTTAGGGAGTCAAGGTACGACTCCCCAAGGACCACCCAAGGGCTCCTTGAGGAGGACCTCGAAACAACCCCTAAAAGCTTTCAAATTTAAGCAACTCACGCTTGCCATCTACTGGCCGTGAGTGGACCCACGCCCCATGGGTTGGGGTCGTGGATTAAGGCCTAAATTGGTTTGCACCTCAAAGCAGTTTTCAGCTTTTAGTTTTTAAGTTGGGACTTAGGGAGTTAATTAGTAATTTGTTAGGGATTAGGGAGGTTGGTTAATTAGTTAAATAGCCACCTATAAATACCTAATAAGACCCTAAAATAAGTCATTAACTCATTCATCTAAAGAACCCACTTCCTCTCAAATATTTCTCTCTCTAGAAGCAAAGAAGAAGAAGAAGAAGAAGAGAAAGAGTCTAGGTCGAAATTCACCATTGAAGCAAGATTTCTTTAGGGCTTTGAGTTGAGGTATGTGTAGCTTATTCATCTATGGGTTCTTCCACCCATAGAATCCCCCAGTTCTTCCCCAATTTGTGAAGAAGAACCCCAATCTAAGCTAGGGTTACTTCCAAATGTGTGGGTTTAGTTTGGGTATCATTCCAATTATTTGGATAATACTTGTTTATGTTTAGTTTATTGTTGATTCATGATATTACGATGAATTTATGTGATCTCTATGGTTAACCCTAGTTGGTGTGATGAATTTGATATGTTGAGGGTTTATGCCATGAACGGTGAAATTGGAGAATTATAATTGATCTTATAAAATCAATGTCATGTGTAGTAATTGTTCAAGGTTTGAAACTATAATCCTGAATTGAAGTAGACCTTATTATGTATAATAGATCTTGACTTGAAGAGCATAGAAATTGAACCTTTTTGATGAATCATGACTAGAATCACTTGATAATAAAAAATGTGATTAGAATGCCTTAGAATCTAGGGGTAATTGATGATTGTAAGCTTTGAAAGTAAGGCATGTAGTCAAGAATGTTGAATCACTAGGGCTTTGAGAGTAAAGCTAAGGCGAGGAATAGAAGTCTAATAGGTAGAAGTGTGGTGAAAGGCCTATACTCACCTAACCTACCTTATAAATGCTTGAAAGTATCAAGTGATAGAATCACTTGAACATGGATTGATTGTCAAGGACATCCTTCCATGAGATATGAGTGTTAAGCAAGGCTTAACAAGTAAATCTTGGGGTGTATGCTTGGCTCCAAGTGGATATTTACAATGAGAAGAAGGGTAAAACAAGATGCGGTTTGGGCTCCAAGAATAAAGGATAATCACACCTATTTGATGTGAAGACTATCCAAGTTAAAGGGGGAATTCTTATGTAATAGACTGTGGGTTTTCCCAATGTTAGGTTTCATGAGATAAGAGCCTTCACATAGTTGTGTTAAGGTTTCTAGTAGCAATGTCCATATCCAATGAGCTAAGACATGCTTGAAGAAGCATCTCATAGTGTTCTAAAGCATAATTGAACTAACACTTACTTAAAGAAGTACCTCATAGTGTTCAATAGTATAAATGGACTTAGACATGCTTAAGGTATTATTTCATAGGGTCCATGTTAATAATGAACCTAGACATGCTAAAAGAAGTATCTCATAGGGTTCAACCTAATAATGAACTAAGACGTGCTTAAGATAGTACCTCATAGTGTTCTAAAGCTAAAAAGAGGAACTAGGTTCCAAACCAAGAAGTAAGAGTACGATAACTTAAAGGTTGTACTTAGTATGATTGGTAGTATGGGATGCAACTCATGCCTTGCACAAGTATGACTTAGGGTTAATCAAGAAAGTGTTTCTTAGAAGTTGAATGTTGATATAGGATTGTGCCATAGTTGCCTTCCTTGTTAGTATTGCCTAGATGTGAGAGTTTTCCCTTGGTCATGAGAGTTAAGCTAAGTAATAAGATCCTAAGGTGATTAGTATGATGGCCAAAAGTAGTGCTTAGTGTGGGTAGTAGTATGGGATGCTACTCATGTGTTGCACAAAGTATAACTTGAATCTACTTATGAATGCCTAAGACTTGTTCATGAATTGAAAACCTAAGTCTTGACTATGAATGTGGACTACACCCAATAATGACCAAAAAGAGGTACTTAGCTTGAATGGTATTATGGGATGCTATTCTTGCCTTGCACAAGTATGCTTTCAGGTGGCTTGTGAAGTAGTTCTCTTATAATATGAAAGTCTAAAGGATGATGTATGTAAATATGAAAGTGTAAGTAAAGACTATGCCATGAACATGATGTATCTTTTATGCTCATTTACTATGTCTCATGTTGACTTATCATTATATGATGCTTATATTGGAGATTATGCTATGATTATGTTATTATCTCTTATGCTTATGTGTTATGTTCACAAACCATTTTGAGATGCTCTTAAGGTGTTGTGTTAGCTATCATACTTGGTACATTTTGTACTAACGCATACTTTGCCTACATTCTAATCAAATGTAGGGTTTTGGAGATTGAGTTCCTTTGGAGGCTAGGTTTCTAAGGAGCAAGAAGAGTTGAAGACTTGGTGAGTCCTCATAGCTTCGAGGACAAACCCATTATGTTTCCTTATGTCATTTCTTTATGCTTTAGACTTTTGTATGGCTGCATCCCAAGAACTTTTATTCAGGTTGTATTAGATGGCTTGAGATAAAGTTTAGAAAAAGACTTCCTCTTGCTTTATAGAAGAATGTTTTCGATTGTATGGATACAGTTTTTAAAGTTTCCATACTTTTCTATTATCTTATGTTATGATATGCTAAGGGCTTGTATGAGACCCCTTTGGGGTCAAGTACGCCATGTTACATCTAGGGTATACCCCCAGGTCGTGACAAACGTGGTAATGAAAGCACAAGGTTTTAGAATGGTTCTGGGATTGTCTTAAACAACGTATAGTAGAGTCTTGTATATAAATATGAAGCGCGCCACATTTATGAATAGAAGGCTATTGGATGCTGAGGAAATTTCACTTCTTCATTCTCTAATTCATGCCGTAGAGTTTAACTCTATAAGGTCTCTCTCCTATTCCTTATTTGATGGTCTTTTGGATATGAATACTCGAAGGGCTTATGATACAAGGAACGAGGGAGAAAATGTTGGTTGTGATGCCAATTATGGCTATGTGCATTGATAGATTTGAGATGATAGATTGTGATGTTGTCATTAGTATGAATGGGTTGCATTATGGCTATGTTTAGTTGATGGTAGAACCTGACTTAGTCATGATGAGTTTGATATATGATGATATACTTGATGAATAGGGTGTTTTAGTAATGCCTAGATGGGTTGAGTGAACAAACTCCTATAAGGAGGGTAGAAGTGAAAATTACCATGGTTTAGAATCACCTTGGGTGAAGGATGTGAAAACTTAATGATGACTTGTTTCGATCTTAGAGTTGAAAGAAAGGATGTTTAGAAGAGTTTGTATAGGCTTACTCCCAAGGGGGAGATAATGTGCTTAGATAGCAAGGTTATGAGTTTCCTTGATAGTCATGAGTTAGGTTTGCTTGAAATTCTCACCTTGGGAGGTGTAGTGACGGTGAGAAGTTTAGTCTTGGATTGATAGGCTCATATGAGAACTTGAGTAGTGTTAGTAGGGTTGCTTAATGAAAACCTCTCTAATTTAGAAGTACCTGTAGAGATCTTAGACAGGCAAGTTGAGAAATAGAAGAACAAGGAAGTTGTTCCCATGAAAATGTTAAGGAGTGATCTCGTAGTAAGGGTTTAGTTGAGGGTGTTACCTAGGAGGCCTAGGAACAATGAGAAGTCCCGATATCCTCATTCTTTTTCCTTGTATTCTTCCTTTAGCACTTAAGATCTTGAGATGATAAGTTCCTCTTGATTTCTTTTATGTGAAGTCATGTGTGAATAGTATGTTTCCATGATTTCCTTATGTTGTGCATGTTCATAAAACTTGTGATTTAAAAGAAAATGAGTTTGCATTGTTTTGCCTCATGTTGTAGTGCATTGAGTGGATTTGCATATAGACTTCATGAGATGAGTTATTGAGCATGCCTTAGTTTGGAGTTGAAAGTCCTTGAATAAATGCTTTTGTGAGTAAATTGCATTTAGGCTCCATGAGAGTATGTTGAGCATGATTTAGCCGGAGATGGTAGTTCCTCCTTGAATATGAGTAAAGTAAAGAATCTCATGCATTTTGGGTTGTTCGATGTAGTTCCTACTTCCTTATGTTGCATTGAGTTGTTTAGATGGAAATTGAAATTTTCTTTCTTATTTGTGTGCATTTAGATGTATTGCATGCATGATGGGATGCTAGTCTAGAGTCTTTTCCTTTAAGAAGTGCTTAGAATCGTCATTCGAGGAAAAATGATCCCAAGGGGGAGATATTTTAATATCCCAAAAACTAGTGAGTGAACTAGAGAGTTCTAGAGCCTAGTATGGGAGTTTTGGAGTTTCATATGAGGGTTAAACTCTTAAAAATGATTTCTGTACTTAGAATAGGGATTTTAGGCTTAGGGCATCAAGGTACGACCCCCCAAGGACCAACCAAGGGGTCCTTGAGGAGGACCTCAAAACAGCCCCTAAAAGCTGTCAAATTTCAGCAACTCACGCTTGCCATCTATTGGCCGTGAGTTGACCCACGCCCCATGGGTTGGGGTTATGGGTCAAGGCCTGAGTTTACCTTCACCTCAAAGCCACAGTCCAGCACCTACGAAGGTGCAGTACAGAGCATGGACCCACTCATGGTCCGTGGGTGGGTGGTTTGTGAGTCAATGCAGTTCTCAGCTTTTAGTTTTTAAGTTGGGACTTAGGGAATTAGTTAGTAATTAGTAAGGGATTAGGGAGGTTGGTTAATTAGTTAAATAACCACCTATAAATACCTAGTAAGACCCTAAACTAAGTCATTGACTCATTCATCTAAAGAACCCACTTCCTCTCAAATATTTCTCTCTCTAGATGCCAATAAGCAAGATTTCTTTAGGGATTTGGGTTGAGGTATGTGTAGCTTATTCATCTATGGGTTCTTCCACCCATAGAGTCCCCTAGTTCTTCCCCAATTTGTGAAGAAGAACCCCAATCTAAGCTAGGGTTACTTCCAATGTGTGGGTTTAGTTTGGGTATCATTCCAATTATTTGGATAATACTTGTTTATGGTTAATTCAGTGTTGATTCATGATATTATGATGAATTTATGTGATATCTATTGTTAACCCTAGTTGGTGCGATGAATTTGATATGTTGAGGGTTTATGCCATGAAAGGTGAAATTGGAGAATTATAATTGATCTTATAAAATCAATGTCATGTGTAGTAATTGTTCAAGGTTAGGATCATATAATCATGAATTGAACTAGATCTTATTATGTATGATTGATCTTGACATGTAGAGCATAGAAGTTGAACCTTTTTGATGTATCATGACTAGAATCACTTGATAATAAAGAATGTGATTAGAATGCCTTAGAATCTAGGGATAATTGATGATTGTAAGCTTTGAGAGTAAGGCTTGTAGTCAAGAATGTTGAATCACTAGGGCTTTGAGATTAAATCTAAGATGAGGAATAGAAGTATAATAGGTAGAAGTGTGGTGAAAGGCCTATACTCACCTAACCTACCTTATAAATTCTTGGAAGTATCAAGTGATAGAATCACTTGAACATGGATTGATTGTCAAGGACATCCTTCCATGAGACACGAGTGTTAAGAAAGGCTTAACAAGTAAATCTTGGGGTGTATGCTTGGCTCCAAGTGGATATTGACAATGAGAAAGAAGGTCACACAAGATGGGGTCCGGGCTCCAAGTAGAAAGGAGAACCACACTTAGTTGATGTGAGGACTATCCAAGTTAAAGGGGGAACTCTTACGTAGTATAATGTTGGTTTTCCCAAGGTTAGGTCTCATGAGATGGGAGACTTTACATAGTTGAGTTATGGTTTCTAGTAGCAATCTCCATATCCAATGAACTAAGACATGCTTGAAGAAACATCTCATAGTGTTCTAAAACATAATTGAACTAAGACTTACTTAAAGAAGTACCTCATAGTGTTCAATAGTATAAATGGACTTAGACATGCTTAAGGTAGTATCTCATAGGGTCCATATTAATAATGAACCTAGACATACTAAAAGAAGTATCTCATAGGGTTCAACCTAATAATGAACTAAGATGTGCTTAAGAGAGTACCTCATAGTGTTCTAAAGCTAAAGAGAGGAACTAGGTTCCAAACCAAGAAGTAAGAGTATGAGAACCTAAAGGTTATAGTTAGTATGCTTAGTAGTATGGGATGCCACTCATGCCTTACACAAGTATGACTTAGGGTTAATCAAGAAAGTGTTTCTTAGAAGTTGTATGATTAGATAGGATTGTGCCATAGTTACCTTCCTTGTTAGTATTGACTAGTGGTGAGAGTTTTCCTTGGTCATGAGAGTTAAGCTAAGTAACAAGATCCTAAGGTGATTAGTATGATGGCCAAAAGTAGTGCTTAGTATGGGTAGTAGTATGGGATGATACTCATGCATTGCACAAAGTATATCTTGTAGCTACTTATGAAAGCCTAAGACTTGTTCATGACATGAAAACCTAAGTCTTGACTATGAATGTGGACTATGCCCAAGAATGACCAAAATGAGGTACTTAGCTTGGATGGTATTATGGGATGCTATTCTTGCCTTGCACAAGTATGATTTAGGTGTCTTTTTAAGTAGTTCTCTTGTAATATGAAAGACTAAAGGTTGAGGTATGTAAATATGAAAGTCTAAGTAAAGGCTATGCCATGAACATGATGTATCTCCTATGCTCATTTACTATGTCTCATGTTGACTTATGATTATATGATGCTTATATTGGAGATTATGCTATAATTATGTTACTATCTCTTATGCTTATGTGTTATGTTTACCAACCATTTCGAGATGCTCTTAAGGTGTTGTGTTAGCTATCATACTTGGTACATTTTGTACTAACGGGTTTCGGAGATTGAGTTCCTTTGGAGGCTAGGTTTCTAAAGAGCAAGAAGAGTTGAAGATTGGTGAGTTCTCATAGCTTTGAGGACAAACCCATTATGTTTCCTTATGTCATTTCTTTATATTTTAGACTTTTGTATGGGCTGCATCCCAAGAAATTTTATTCAAGTTGTATTAGATGGTTTGAGACAAAGTTTAGAAAAAGTCTTCTGCTTGCTTTATAAAAGAATTTTTTCGATTGTATGGATAAAATTTTGAAAATTTCTGTACTTTTCTATTATCTTATGTTATGATATGCTAAAGGCTTGTATGAGACCCCTTCGGGTCATGTACGCCATTTTACGTCTGGGGTGTACCCTTGGGTCATGACAGTATGTCTTATGAAAAGATATTTTAAAAGTACGTTTTATTTTGAAGTTGATATTCCTCCTTCGTTATGTGTAGCTTGATGAAGTTGCATTAATGTTGGGTAGTTAGTTTCTCTCCTACTCTTTTCATGCTAATTTGAGTTCCTTTAGAGGATGAATGTTTACAAGGGGAGATATTGTAACACCTTTAAAATCTGAACTTGGATTGAACAAGAGAGAAGGGCAAACCACGGAGGGGTCCACGGGCTATGAAGAGGACTGCGACCTGTCACCATGCTCATGGTGTTGCACCCAGCCACTATGGATGACCATGGGTACCTAGATGGTCCGTGGAGCTTCACACGGATCGTGATGTCATTCGTTGAAGGGGTTTATCAATTTTTAAGTTTTGGGTCAAATTTAAATGATCATATCTCTCAGCTCAAAATGAATTATGTGGCCTATAACCTATCAAATTTAAGGTCTTTGAGTCCTCTTTCCAATGACACCAAATTTGCCTAATTCAGAGCTTGGAGTAAGAAGTTATTATCGTTTTAGTAAAGCACTGTCCGGCAAGTGAAGCTTCATGACTGGCAATACAGTCCATAAAGCCTTAAAAGGCTCATGATGCCCCTCTTTTAAGTCACCTCATCAGTTTTTATGTTAGGGTCATGTTAGTCTTTTCACAAAGTGTTTTTTCCACAAACTATGTTGTTTTAGACCCTATTTCAAGACCTATAAAAGTGAATTAAGCCCAAAATCTAGCAATTTCAATTCATTCTCCTAAATTCCCTAAACTTGACCAAATACATCATTTACAAAACTCTTTTCTCTAGATCAAAGAAGAAGAAGCTAGGGTTTTTCAAGTTCAAGTTTCCTTTCTTCGTCATTGCTTAGGGATTTAAACAAGGTATGTAGGGAGTTCATCAATGATTTCAATTCACCCATTGAGCCCCCAAAGTTTCTACAATTCTCCAATTCGATTTTCCAAGATCTGGTTAGATTTTTCCTCAATTCCTCATGGGTTCTATTTGTATGCATTCAATTGCTTTATTATGATCTTATCTTGATGATTTGGACTTAACTAATTAGTAGTCAACTAATTCCTTGTGAACCCATGCATTGATCTATGAATTTTGACTGTGAACCATAATTTACATGAATCTATGCATGCATTTGTATGAAATCATGCCTATTTTAATGAAATCAATGTTTTTGACTCAAGTAAAGATTATAGATGAAGGTATCTATATGTTCTATGAAGCTTGATCACATGACATGAATGACATCTAGATTTGCCGTAAATGCTTTATGGGCTATTTTGCTAAATTAGGTCTTGGTTAGTATGGTATCTGGATATGCCATCAATGATTATAGATCACACTTTCAAAACTATTTCCATTAGTAGTAGGGAATTTCTAGAATGAAGTGAATGACTATGGGCCTTAAGAAGTTATAAAGAAAAGATCATGGATGGTGAAAAGTTTTCTCACGCATGTCTAAGGACCTATCCTATGATAAGACAAGCGGCGAATACACATGTCCCATAATGATAAGACAAGAGGCGATTACTCATGTCCTATAATGATAAGACAAGTGACGATTACCTATGTCCTAAGATGATAAGATAATAAGATTAATGACTATTCCATGGGATTTACTCTTAGCACCCAATGGACTATTCCATGTCTCATAAATTATGTGCCACCATAGGATGATTGTCTTAGATAGATATTAGCTAGTGGATCCACATAAGATAGAAGTTCATGGTCCTAACCTTGGCAAGTAGGACACCCCTTTTCGATGTGGGACAAACACTAGATTCCATGTTATAAATCGCATGGTAGCCTATATGTCGGTTAATGGTTAACTTCTCACAAAAATGAACTATGTTAATTACTAATGTTTTATGAATTTTCCTTTTATGATTTAAAGATGCATTGGCTATGTTCATGACTTATGAATCTTCTTAAATAATTTTACTATGTTTTCACTTAGTCATGCATTTCATATTTTAGATTGTCCCTTTATGATCACATCTCATGTTCTATTGCATTCCCCTCATACCTAGTACAACCCATGTACTAATTCATACTTCTGCCTACATTGTTTCACTAATGTAGGGCTTGATGAATGTTCTCCTTCCGTTCATGGCTAGTTGATTGCATTAGAGATTTGAAAACTTGATGAGTCCTCACACTTCGAGGATGATGTAACTTTTATAGTTTTATGTTATTTCAATTTCAGACTTTGTATGTGATGTATGGGTTACATCCCAATAAATTTCCTTATGATGTATTAGATGGCCTATTGAGACAAATGTTAAACTTTCTCTTTGATTCAAAAACTCATTTATATGAAATGCTACTTTTAAACTCTTTTGTTTTCGATTATCTTGTATGATGTATGCTAAGTGGCTTGTGTAGGGCCTCTTGGGGTCCTATATGCTATGTCACGTCTAGGGTGTACTTTGGTTTGTGACACAGTTCATAAAGAATCCTACCACAACTCACTGACAGGCTCTTAAGCGAGTATTACACCATCTTAAAGCTACCAACCATGGTCTTCATCTCAAATGTGGCTCTCCTTTGGTGCTTCAAGACTTTCTAATGCGGATTGGGCAGGAAATTTGGACGACCGTAGCTCTACATATAATTATATTGTTTACCTTGGTAGCAATTCTATTTCTTGGAGCTCCAAGAAACAAAAAACTATAGCTCATTCGTCTACAAAAGCTTAGTACAGAGCCATTGCCTTCACTACTTCTTAACTTGCTTGGGTTCAAGCCTTACATCATGAACTAAATCAGTGTACATCTTCAACTCCCACCATCCTATGTGATAATATTGTCACAACTTATGCTTGTGCGAATCCCATTTTTCATTATGGAATGATGCATATTTCTATTGATTTCCATTTTGTCTGTGACAGGATTGACAAGGGGACGCGTTGTCCATGTATCCACAAAATACCAACTACCATATGCATTGACTAAACCATTATCTAGACAAAGGCTTGAGCTTTTTTGATTCAAGATCCTCCGTCTTGCAGGGGTGTGTTAATAATACATAATATTCACAAGATAAAAAAATTTGAAGTAGCAAATCTTCACTCAATCAAAATCCCATGAAAGCAGCAGTCAAATCAGATTAGTGGTAGTAATTGATTATGATATATCAGATCACTTGATTCCAGTGATTGTATGAAACTATAGGTATATATATATACTTGTAGTCTACCAGAAATAAAATATAGAGTTTGTATTCTGACATATAAGCCTCTCACATTTATCAATAAGAAAGAGGAAGGTCTCTACATATAATAGTCTCAAAGAAGAGATAAGGGTGCAGGAGTACAATGATGCTTGGCAGAAACACAACATGTTGATGTAATTACTTGGCATCACAAGTTTGTGCCATTTGCCTATGAGTGGGCAATGGAAGGTTTTTTTTTTCATAATTTGGTTATAACTTTGCTTTGAATAATTGTGTAGCATGTCCCCTTGTTATATAGACTAGATTTCCTTTCCACATAGCACAAGTAGACCAAGTTGTATTTTTCAGGTAATTCACATGGATGTTTTGGGGCCCTTATAATTCACATGGATGAAATGAGAAATTTCTTTAATATCGTTGATGGCTTTCAATATGTACATGTACTTTCTTAATGGGACTTAAGTTTGATATTAGTACCTTGCTGAAATATTTCTTTATTAAAGTTGAAATTATGTTTGGCAAGAAAATTTAGAAAGTAAGATCTCACAATGCGTCTAAATTTTTCAATATGAATTGCAAAACACTTTTTGAGAGTCATAGTGTCATACATGAAAGTTCTTTTCTATACAAGCCTCAATAAAATGGTAGAGTGAAAAATAAGAAATAGACACATTCTTGGAGCTGCAAGAGCAATCAAATTTCAATGTAATTTTCCTAATAAATTTTGGAAGTTGGCATTTAGGTTGTTGTTATGTCCTAAATAAGATACCATCTACTGTTTTAGGTGATGTGTCTCCATTTGAGAGCTTATATGGAAGACTTCATTAACTTTTTCATATGAGTGTCATAGTATATTTATGTTTTGCCACTAACCTTACTAAACAGGACAAATTTAGTTCATGAGTAGTTAGAGTTGTCGTAGTAGGCTATGGGATGACATAAAGGCTACAAAGTGTATGATTTAGTGAATATGACCTTTTTTATTAGCAAGGATGTTATATTTATAGAAACTTTTTTGTTAGTAAGAATGTAGTTTTTATAGAAACTATCTTCTGTTTCAAGGGTATTGTCATTGATCAATAAAGTTAGATTGATTCACAGAATTTGTTTGCTTTTGATCATTTGGTTGCAACCCCATATATTGTTGTTTCTCACCCTACAAATATTGTTCAAAGAGAGCAAGCTCAAATGCTCCTATTGCAGTAGTTTAACGATTTCAAGAACTACTGTCAATAATATGGGTTTCAATAATTGTCTCTACTATGTTACTTCCATTTTGGATTATACAGTATTATCAACTCTGTATTAGTATTGTCTCCATATTCTCAGTTCAGAAAAAACCTACTAGCTACTTAGATGTTGCTAAGGATAAGAGATAATAGAAGCCATGTAAATTGAAACTCATTCCTTAGAAGATAACAAGTGTTAGGATTTATGAAGCTTTAATAATTGACAACGAAAGCTAAAACACGTCAGTCAAAATGGTCCAAAGGTGTCACACCTTGAGCCTACATCCTGGGTGGGACTGACACTTGAGAACCATTGCTGGCCCCAAGTGAACCCTTGGCCTGGCTTAACTCATAGCCGAAGACTTAATCAAGATAAGAGAAAATATTGAAATACAATCATATCTAAACTGTCTCAATAAATAACTTAGAATTTTTTAAAGATCAACATTCAACTAGCCGAAATGGCAACTTAATTTTCAAGCATAACTGATATGGAAAGCAAAGACTCATAATCTAACGTCGACTAACTGCCTATGAAGATTCTAACAACTAATATGGATACTAGGACAAGACCCACGACATCCTAATGAACTGACTAATAAAGTAATAAAAGGGGTCCTCCGGAAGCAAGGAGGCTCACCAATAATTCTGAAGCTCAACTAGAATGAACGATGCGCTGGATGCTGATCCGGGTTACCTGCATCTGCATCATAACAACGATGCAGACCAAATGACATAAGTACATCGAATGTACGAGCATGCGAGGGGAATTTTAAAACAAGACATAAGCTTGAAAGGAATTGGAAGAACATACCTGGGCTCAACTCAACTCAACTCAACTCATTTCAATATAAAACAATAATATAAATGAAATATATAAAAAAAAAGCTTTTTAAAACATTAATAACAACTCTGTGTATTTAGAAATACAATAGTAACTCTATATGTATGCAAAGATACAATATAAACTTTATGTGTATATAAAAATACAAATAACTCTGTGTATATAAGAATACAAAATACTTTTGTGGGAGTTTCTCTAAACAACAACCATCACTTAAGAGCTATGTGATGATACAACGTTTTGCCTCACACTGCCAGAGCCGTCCTATACCTTGCCAAGGGTATAGAACCTAACAACTAAGTGGATCCACTAGTCTATGCGAAAAAGCACTAAGGAATCATCTAAAAAGTATGACCCTTTTCTACCCATGATGGCTACATGGTTTATGGGGGCAGTGAGTTGTCAGAACTCTCCCCCGTATTGGTGCTCAATACTACTCCCAAAATATTACTTGCTCATATGTTTAAAAAACATAACTTCTTTATGTGATTTGAGATTATTGCCCAAAAACTTAGCTCAAAGGCTCTATTGGAAATCAAAGTTTCCCCTCTTGCTTGATTGTGAAATCATTTACTCTTTACTGAAAAACTAGCTCAAAGGCTTTGTTGGAAATTGATGTTTCCTTTCTTGTTTAAATGTGAAAACATTTACTCTTTGGGAATACATAGTCCCCATATACCTTTTTGAAGAAATGAACTGCAGTCTTTACCCTTTACTCAACTCAAAACTCCAGTCTTAAAACAAGTTTAAAGCATTTGCAAAAGACTTCTAAAGGGACTCTAAGAACTCTCTAGACTTGGCTCTTAACTTTCCTTGAATTTGAAATTTATGGGTTCAAGGTTGTGATATGTGATAGGAAAGATCTCGTGATGTTTAGGAATGCTTTTAGATAGTTCAACATGAGAAACGATCAAGGAATCACTGTCTGGAAGCAAGTCTGCGACATAGAGATGCATTAAAATATTTGGTTGTGAAATAAATTTTGAGGCAGAAGGGTCCGTTACCTCTCCGTGACATGGAGAGAAAAGTGTCAATCCTGAGGAACAAGTCCGCGACACGGACCTGTTACCTAGATTTGCTTGACTTTTTCCTTCTTCATTTTCTAACCCCAAATTGCCTAAATTTGATTCTTTTTCTCAACTTCTCTTTAGATTCAGATACCCAATATATGTACACAAGAATCTAACTCAAACAACTATAAAAAAGGACAAACCTATATTAAGAAACTCGTCAATCTCATCCAAGTTCAAGAATAAAAGCAATTCAAGAACACAACTCAAGAACATCAAATCCTCAATCTTTTAGGATGAAAATTACACTAAAATAAACATGTGTGGCACGTGGGTGAACGAACCTAATTCTATGTGAACTCACATACCTCTTAGGATCGAATCCTTGGCGAAATCTGAAATCAAAATAACAAGAACTTAACGAATCTTGAACTTTTCTTCTCCTTTCTCTTGTGAGTTCTTTCTCCAAAAATCCTAGCATGCTTTGGTAAATGCATAAACTGAACTAACTCACCTTAGACCCCAATTAAATTACTAAAAACGGATTTAATTAATTGGTAAAGAAAAGACCAAAATAACCTTCTAAAATCTGGTTTTGACTTTCCTTATCTAGACAGCCCGACTTCAAATGGGCATATCTCCCTCATACAAATTTGAAATGGAGCAAACTCGGTGGTGTTGGAAAGATAATTCAAAGATTGTTCCTACAATATCTTATAGCACACCTAAATCATTTTGTGCTAGGAGTTATTGTTGTTTGAAGTTTACTACAAACTCATACTTACCATAACTTGCAAAATTTCAGATTTTTCATTTTTTCCAAAAATGGTTCTTTCTAAATTTATCTCTTTCAAATTGCAGGGTGTTAAAAAGGTACACTATCACGAGCAGTTGAATTCAGGAAATCTTTCAAAATAAATAAATACAACAATGCAGAAATAAAGAAATGGATAATGTTAATTTCGTGATAAATCTCAACGAATCAAACACCGGGTGAATTGAAGAGAAAGGATCAATGAGTTTGAATTAAAGAAGAAGTCTCACTTGAAGTAGCACTCTTTAAGTGATTGCTGAATTGAAGAATTGGAGTTCAACTACAACATAAAAAAATCAAGGAGTTTGATTCGAAAAAGGAATCTAAAATCACAAAGAAGTTAGAATAAAAGTGCTATAATCCTACAAAAGAAAGGAAACCAAACGGCAGTAGGAGTCCAAGTAAAAATAGAATTCAAAAAATAAAAAAAGCCACGTTCTAGAAGAATTAAGACTCTAGAAGCCCAAGTGATGTACAACAGACAAGCAACAATCTATAAATAGAGGCGAAGTTGTTTAGAATAGGTGTGCACTTATAGAGCTAAAAGGGCAATTGGAAAATTGACTTCTGAAGTGCTACCATGGAACAAATTGATGAACCAGGTCCTATTACAAATTTTATGCATTAGGAGGCATTCACTGAGTTGTAGTATTGACATATCTTTAGTTCAGTGTGTTATAAATTGAATTAGGAGTTTTTCTACAAGTTGGGATAACTCGAAGACTTGGGAACACATACCTTGGAGGTTTGGGTTGAAGTTTGAGAATTATAATTTGTAATTCCTTAGGTTACATAGGCTTGTAATCTGTTTTGTGTTGAGGCTCAGTGATTTAGTGAAGTTGGAGTTAAATCATATAGGGGTATAGGTTGTAGTTTTTTTACACCTTTTTGAGACGGGTGTTTTGCAACATAAAATACTTTTTTTTTTTTACTTATTGTTCTTACTGCTTTGTTGGAACACATTAGGGATCCTATTCCACACTTTAGTGAAATGTTAAAGTTAGTAAATTACTAGGTTGTGTAGACTAACAGTTGGTATTAGAGCGGGTTTTGTTTCTAAAAGTTTAACCACTCAAGAATAGACAAGGATGAATTTTGCACCTCCACTCAGATACATTGAAGGACAAGATATCAACATGCCTCTGCTATTCAATGACCAATATTACTCATAGTGGAAATCAAGGATGGAATTTTTTATTTAGGCTAAATATTATGAACTTTATAACATAGTCATTGATGGACCAATGTACCCAACAAAAAGGGATGCTGAAAACAATGACGTACAAAAGGATAATAGTGATTATGATGAGGTTAACTTCATGATTCTTGAAAAGAATGCCAAAGATAAGTTTATTCTTATTTGTGGCCTTGAACCAAATGAGTACCACCAAATATCTAGTTTTACAACAGCAAAAAAAATTCAGGATGCTCTCATGAATGCACACGAAGAAACAAATATCAAAAAGTGGTCTATTGATAATTTCCAAGCTAGCTGTCACAATAGTAAGAAGATAACAAAAAATGATAAGGTAGAATATGACATGACAATTTCATCGGGATGAAGATCAGAAGATTTTGATGATGAAAAGGTAGATGAGACTGCTCCCATGATTATTGGAGATTCAGATATGGAAGAAGAGGAAGAAAAAGCAAACATTGAGGTAAGTATTCATGACTTTAAAGAAAAATTGCATCTTTTTTCTAAACTAAAAAAAATTAATATGACGAATATAATAATTAATGATTTTCCAAAATTAATTTGTGAAAGAGATCAACTATTTAATGATTTTGCAGATAAAAAATTTGAGTGCGTGGATCTCAAAAATTTCAAAACTATAACTGAAGAAGAAAATTGTTGTCTAAAGAAGCAGGTTGATAAACTTGAGTCATCAATCTTGAATTTGAAATCTAAAATTCTTAAGTTGTCCATTATTGAAAAAGGGAAGATAAATGATATTGAGAACAAATTATAACATGATCTGAAACAATGCGAAAATGATTTTTTATATGAAAAAGATAAGGTGAAAAAACTAAATCTAGAAGTGTCAAGGTTGAAAATAGACCTTGAAAGAGCTAATACATGGACTAGTTCCTCCAGAATTGCTAACAAATTGAGTGGTAGGATGCATAATGAGAAGGCTGGTATATGATTCTATAAAGGAAATGTTATCTATGAAGATTTGTGCTATATTTTTGGAAAAGTTGGTTATATAACTATTGAGTGTCCATCTACTAATGGTTTTAGAAAAATAAATACTAAATTGGCAAATGGAAACATATTTATACATGTTGATAGAAACAAGTCCACTAACATGTTGCCTAGATGGGCTAAAAGAAATTTGATCAACCCCTTTAATCATAAGAAAGGACCAAAGCTTGTCTAGGTTTCTAAGACTAACCCTTAAGTTGTTTTGCAGGTGAAACTAGGAAGCAAGCGATATTGATTCATAGATATTATTTGCTTAAAGAAAATGATTGAAAACAAACAAAACTTCCTTTCGTTCACTTCATAAAAAAGGGGAATGTGTTATTTAATAAAATGATGTAGTGCATGGTAAGGGGAAGCAAGTGAGATTATTTTCAAAAAAAAAAAAAAAAAAAAAGAGTAGAGTGAGGATAAAAGTGAAACTGATTAGTGTGCGTTGGAACATGTTGTACCACCTATTTCAATTGTTGAACAAACTAAGGGCACATTAATAGGGGAAATAATGAATCTTGAAATTAATTTATCCACAAAAGTATGTGGTTGCTAGATCAAGTTGTTCTAAGTTTCTAAGAATCAGACAAAATTTGATGGATTCTGACACTAAGTAGGGAGTATTTTGCAAATAATAGTTTAGACTTGGGGATGATTAAGATTGCATGAAATCCCCTCAATGATTGACTAGAATAATTGTTCTCCTTAATTTTATGAGCTAAAATATTATTCAATTCAATCTTACACATTTAGGTGTGTGTCCTAATTGCAGATGCTTGACTTGTTTTAACCTAATTTTGTATTAGATTGTGCAGAGAAACAATACAAGAAAGTAGTAATGATCACAAAATTGCTCTTATCAAGTAAGTTCTAGATTAATAGAGGTTAATATTGTCTAAAGTGAAATAGTTAAGCACTAATGTTCCATGTATTAATTATTCTAAAACAGAATAAAATAATCGTCATAGCTCAAGAGTCTTAGTCTTCCAAATTATTCCCTCTTAACTTAGTACATATATAATTCTCATTGGAGGAGGAAATGTAGTTCCTCATTTTTAAATCATTAGGAAGAACAAATTGCAGAAACACTTCCTTCAATTCCACCTTGAACTCCCATCTATAAATAATAAATGTCAAGAGGATGCCACTATAAAGGAAGGCCTTAGAGATATCATGAAAAAAAAGGGACATGATTTCCTTTGTGATTTTTGAGGAATACTGTCACTCCCCGAGCCTACACCCTGGGCAGGACTGGCACTTGAGAACCATTAGTGGCCCCAAGTGAACCCCGGCCTAGCTTACTTACTCAGCAGAAGACTTGACTTATCAATGATAACCTATATAAAACGTGGAATGTTATAAAGAAAACATTCAACTAGCCAATAAGGCAAACTCAAGTCTAAACATAAGATAATGAAATGAAAAGACTAAAAAACTAACATCTGACTGTCTATCTATGAAGCCTCTAAATAACTGAGATGGATATCGGGACAGGCCCATGACATCCTAATGAGCTAACTAATATTGAAAGCAATAAAAAGGAGTCTTCCGAAAGCAAGGAGGCTCACCAACAAACTCTGGAGCTCAACTAGAATCAACGATGCGCTGGATGCTATCCTGGTTACCTTGTGTCTGCATCATAAGAAGATGCAGGACAACTGGAAACAATACATTGAATGTACGAGTATGCGAGTGGAATGCTAAACAAGACATAGAACTGAAGAACTTACCTGGCTCAATGCAACTCAACATAACTGAACTCATTTCAATATGAAGCAGTTTAAAATAAGTGCAATATAAAGAAAAATTATTTAAAAACATGATGTCAACTCTTTGTGTATGCAAAGAAACATATAACTCTGAAATGTATGAAAAAATACAAATAAACTGTGTATATAAGAATACAATTACTTTGTTTGGAGTTTCTCTAATCGACAACCATCACTTAAGAGATATTGTGATGATACAATGTTTTGCCTCACACTGCTAGGGTCGTCCTATACCTTGGCAAGGGTATAGAACCTGAACTACTAAGTGGATCCACTAGTCTATAATAAAAAACACTAAAGGAATCATCTAAAAAGTATGACCCTTTTCTGCCCATGATGGCTACATAGTTTATGGGGGCTGTAAGTTGTCTGAACTCTCCCCCATATCAATGCTCAATACTACTCCCAAAATATGATACTAGCTCTTACGTTTAAAAACATACTTATTTCTGTGATTTGAGATAATTGATCAAAACTTAGATCAACGGCTATCTTGGAAATCAAAGTTTCCCCTCTTGTTTAATTATGAAAGCATTTACTTATTATTGAAAACTAGCTCAAAGGCTCTTAGGAAATCGAAGTTTCCTTTTCTTGTTTAAATGTGAAAACATTTTAAACCCTTTGCGAATACATAGTCCCCATATACTTTTGAAGAAATAAACTTCAATCTTTAATATTTACTTACTCTTTATTCAACTTGAACTTTAGGTGTTAAAACAAAGTTAAAAGCATTTGCAAAAGACTTCTTAAAAGGACTGTAGAAACTTCTTAGACTTGGCTCTTAACTTTCCTTGAATTTGAATTTATGGATTCAAGGTTATGATTCATGTTTCTGGATGATTTCAAGATGTTTAGTAGTCATTTAGAGTATTTAGAATCAATATGAAGTGTTATTACACTTTATAAGGACTTAAATGGGCTGAATGACAAAAATTGGGTGAAAAACGCCGATCAGGGTGCGTTGCGCTAGCCCCAAGTGACTGGGGCTCCTTTCTGGTGCACTACAGGTGCGCCGCCCCAGCCCTTCTCACGCAGATAGAGCACGCTGCGCCAGAGCATCCCTAGGTGTGTCTAACGAATTTTTCAACTAGTTTTCTGATCCTAAATCACTTTTAATTGATTCTTTTTCTCAATACCTTCTTAGATTCAGATGCCCAAATTATGTACACTAGAATCTAACTCAAAACAACTCTTAGCATCGCTAAAATGTGTTAAGAAAACCCATGAATCACATATAAGTTCAAGAATGAAAACAACTCAAGAACATCAAATTCTCACTCTTTTAGGACGAAAATCGGTGAATTAAACATGTTTGGTGCGTGGGTGAACTAACCTAACACTATATAATCTCACATACCTCATAGGATTGAATCCTTGGAGAAATTCACAATCAAACTTGAACGTTCTTGACGAATCTTGCCTTTTCTCCCTCTTTCTCCTTTCTCCAAGCCCTAGCGTAGATGCCTAATTTTCTAAACTAAAAAAATTCATTTTGGACCCTTAATTAATTCACTAAAATGAATTAATTAATTGGGTAAGGAGGAGACTAAAATAC
Source organism: Solanum bulbocastanum (assembly GCA_037074985.1). NCBI lineage: Eukaryota > Viridiplantae > Streptophyta > Magnoliopsida > Solanales > Solanaceae > Solanum > Solanum bulbocastanum. The sequence continues at coordinate 14,359,018 of CM073602.1, read as the reverse complement.
CCTTCTCAAATCTGGATTGAAATTTCCTTGTTTGGACAACCCAACTTCCAATAGGCATAACTCACTCATACGAATTTGAATCCCGCAAACTCGATGGCGTTGGAAAGATTATTCCAACATATTTCCTATGATATCTGGAAACACACCTAACTCATCCTGTGCTAAGAGTTATGGTCGTTTGAAGTTGACCAAAAACTCAACTCAACATATTTAACAAATTTCCAGATTTTTATATTTTTTCCAAAAATGGTTATTTCCAATTCTTAACTTCTTCCTAGTTATTTCAATTAGCGAGATATTACAGTATCTACCCCTTGGGTATATTAATCCTCGAATGAGATTACTCTTACTAGGCTAAGGGTGTAACATCTAACATTCAGCTTAACACCTAACAAGCAATGCAAATACAACATGCCAACTTAGAAATTAGAGTACTAAGAAGAGAATTAGTACCTTGGTCTGGATTTTCTCCGAACTCGAAGAGATATTGATATCTCTTCTTCATATCCTCTTCAGCTTCCCAAGTAGCTTCCTCAACAAATTGGTTCCTCCAAAGGACTTTAACTGATGCCACTTCCTTAGTCCTCAACTAGCAAACTTGGCGATCTCAAATCTGAACCAAAATCTCCTCATAAGATAAGATATGCTTGATGCCAATATCTTTGGTTGGTATGATCAATGAAGGATCGCCTATGCACTTCTTCAACATGGAGACGTGAAAAATCGGATAAACCACAGCTAACTCTTGTGGTAGATCCAACTCATAAGCTATTTTGCCGATTCTCTTGGAAATTCTGTTAGGACCAATATATCAGGGACTAAGCTTTCCCTTCTTACCAAATCTCAGTACAGAAACTTCCAAATATACCCAGTCATCTACTTTGAACTTCAACTCTCTTCTCCTAACATCAATGTAGGATTTCTGACGAACTTTGCGCCGTTTTCAACTTCTCTTGAATAACTTTCACCTTCTCCATAACTTCATGAGCTAAATCTGGTCCTATCAACCCTACTTCACCAACTTCAAACCATCCAATAGGAGATCTATATCTTCTCCCATAAGGAGCTTCATAAGGAGCCATCTGGATGCTATAATGGTAAATATTATTGTAAGAAAACTCAATAATCATCCAAATTTCCTTTGAAGTCAATCACACATGCCCTCAATAGTGCGCTCTACTTGCCCATCTGTCTGAGGATGAAAGGCAATACTTAAGTTCACCTTTGAACCCAAGTGTTTTTGAATGACTTCCAAAATTGTGCATTAAATTGTGCACCTCTATCTGAAATAATGGAGACTGGAATTCCATGAAGTCTAACCACCTCTTGAAGATACAACTTAGAATAATCTTCTACTGAATGGGTGGTCTTTATCGGTAAAAAATGGGCTGATATTTTCATTCTATCCATAATCACCCAAATAGAATCATACTGCCCGCGAGACCTTGGTAAGCCCGTGATGAAATCCATATTAATCATCTCCCACTTCTATTCTAGAAGTTCCACATTCTAAGCCATACTGCCTAGCCTTTGGTGCTGTACTTTAACTTGTTGGCAGTTCGGACACTTAGCAACAAATTTTGCAATGCGCTTCTTCATACCACTCAACCAATAAACTTCTCTCAAATTGTGATACATCTTTATGGAACCCGGATAAATAGAATATCTGGAGCTATGAGCTTCCTCCATGATATTCTCTTGGAGTTCATCCACCCTTGGTACACACAATCTACCTTGATACCTCAAAACACCATGCCCCCCTTGTTCAAAAGCCAATACTTTTTGCTTATGAACATTTGCTTTCAATTCAAGCAAAATAGGATCTTAATCTTGCTTCTCTTTTTTCTTCCGACACTACTGATGATTCAACCCCATTCATCACTACCACTCCTCCTTGTGTGGAATCCATTAGTCTAACTCCCAGGTGTGCAAGTCTATGCACATCTTTCGCTAACTCTCTCTCTTTTCTTCCTCAACATGGGCGGTACTGCCCATAGACAACCTGCTTAAAGCATCAACAATAACATTAGCCTTACCTGGGTGGTAAAGAATACTCCTGTCATAATTTTTGAGTAATTCTAACCACCTCCTTTGTCTAAGATTTAGCTCTTTCTGAGTAAACACATACTGAAGGTTCTTGTGAATGGTGAACACATCCACATGAACACCATAAAGATAATGGCACCATATTTTCAAAGCAAATACTACATCTGCCAATTCTAAATCATGGGTTGGGTAGTTCTTCTCATGAACTTTCAACTGTCTGGAGGTATAAGCTATAACCTTGCCATTTTGCATTAATACACAACCCCAACCAACTCTAGATGCATCACAATACACCATAGAACCTTGAGTACCTTCTGGTAAGGTCAAAACTGGGGCAGTAGTGAACCTCTTTTTCAATTCTTGAAAGTTTTCTCACAAACTTCTGACCATTGATACTTAACTGTCTTCTGAGTTAGCTTGGTCAAAGGGAATGAAATAGATGAGAACCCATCTAAGAGCCTTCTATAATAGCCAGCCAAACCCAAGAAACTCCTAATATCAATTGGAGATGTGGGTCTAGGCCAATTCTGCACTTCCTCTATTTTCTGAGTATCAACTTTAATTCCCTCTCCAGACTTAATATTGCCTAAGAATGCCATAGACTCAAGCCATCTAAGAGCCTTCTATAATAGCCAGCCAAACCCAAGAAACTCCTAATATCAATTGGAGATGTGGGTCTAGGCCAATTCTGCACTTCCTCTATTTTCTGAGTATCAACTTTAATTCCCTCTCCAGACTTAATATTGCCTAAGAATGCCATAGACTCAAGCCAAAACTCACACTTAGAGAACTTGGCATACAACTTTCTATCCTTTAGATTTCGAAGAACTATTCTGAGATGGCTAGCATGATCTTCCTCATTCCTCGAATAGATTAGAATGTCACAATGAAATGATAACAAACATATCTAAATAAGGTTTGAATACTCTATTCATAAGGTCCATGAATGCTACAGGCGCATTGGTCAAACCAAATGACATAATTAAGAACTCATAATGGCCTTAACGGGTCCTGAATGTTGTCTTTTGAATATCACATTCCCTTACTCTTAACTGATGGTAGCCAGATTTGAGGTCTATCTTAGAGAAATAGGTGGCACCTGAAGTTGATAAAAAATATCATCAATCCTTGGAAGAGGATACTTATTCTTAATGGTAACCTTGTTCAACTGGCAGTAATCTATACACATCGTAAGGGAATCATCATTCTTTCTTAAAAATAAGACCGGAGAGCCCCAAGGTGAGACACTTCCTTATCTAGGAGATCTTTCAACTGTTCCTTCCACTCTTTTAACTCTACTGGTGCTATTCTATATGGCAGAATAGATATAGGATTAGTATCTACAATAAGGTCTATACCAAAGTCTAGCTCTCTCTCTCAGGAGGGACTCCGGGAAGATTGTCTGGAAAAATTTCTGGAAACTCCCTTATTACTGAAACTGATTGAATAGGAGGTATCTCAACACTAGAGTCATTAACTCGAACTTAGTGATAGACACACCCTTGGGAAACTAACTTCCTTGCCTTAAGGTATGAAATAAAACGACCCTTAGGCAGTGTCGAACTGCTTTTCCACTCTAAGACTAACTCATTTGGAAACTGAAACTTGACAATTTGAGTTCTACAATTAACTGAGGCATAACATGCATAAATCCAGTCCATACCAATAATGACATCAAAATCTACCATGTCTAACTCAATTAGATCAACCATGGTACTCTTGTGATTGACGAAATTGGGACAATCACGATAGACTATCTCTGCTAGATTGGACTCACTGACAAGTGTAGAAATACTGAATGGTTCACTAAGTTGCTTTGGAATAACATCAAAATTCATCGTAACTTCTGGGTTACAAAGGATGAACTTTCTCTTGGGTCTAGCAAAGCATAAACATTAAAGTTAAAGACTTGGATCATACTAGTGTCGACATCTGGCAAATCCTCTTTCTCTTGGCAACTTGTGATAGCATATATGCGGTGTGATCCTCCGCCAATACTTGAAGTAGCTCCTCTAGGTGTATCTCTGTATGGTGGAGAAACTGAAAAAGACTAGGCTTTATTGCCCTCATTACAATTACCCTTCTTTTTCATTGGACATTTTGCATGAAATGACCATTCTGGCAACATTTGAAACAACCAGTGGAGCCCTCACGACAAATACCTGAGTGGTTTCTACCACACTTAGCGCAAGCAGGAGGCTTACTACCCTCTTGCGCCATACTACCCGGTGAATAAGCAGGTTTAGTTTCGAATTATGACTATTGTACTCACTTTTGTTCTTTGGTGCAGGCGCACTAGCAGATGATGAAGCAGGTCCTTTCTGTTTCTGTTGGAAGGATGATCGGTTGGCATTACTCTTCTGTTGTTTGGACTCATTCCCTGTCTTAGCTCTCTTGTTCTTAAACTCTTCTCTATCCATCATCTTCTCTTCCTCAACCTACTGCACATATACCATTAACCTCGATATATCCATGTCCCCAATTAGCATCACTACCATACCCTCTTTGCTTGATAGACGGGACAACCCAGCAACAAATAGACTCATTCTACTCCTCATATCTGCAACTGTCTCCGGAGCATAACGGCATAGTTGGGTGAACTTCAACACATACTCATGAACACTTAGTGACTCTTACTTAAGGGTACGGAACTCTCGTACCTTAGCCTCTTTCAGTTCTCGGGGAAAGAAATGCCCCAAGAAGGTTTTCTCAAAATAACTCACAGATGGTGTATACTCAACTTGGTTCTTCTTCTATTGATCGAACCAAATTATAGTGACACCCTTTATTTGGTATGATGCTAGTTCCACCCTCCCAGTATTAAAAACATGCATGACATCAATTACCTTTTGCAGCTCCTCTATAAAGTTCTCTTGATCCTCAGTTGTTCTTTAACCAGTGAAACTTGGAAAATTCATCCTCAAGAACTTATGAATCCTCGAAGTGTCCGCCTCTTCTTGTCGAGCCCCTCTTTGTTGCCCAACCAGGTTAGTCACAGCTTGACTTAGCATCCTTATCGCTTCCCTGAACTCAACTTTGGTAACTTCCTCTTAGGGTTGCACTTCAGGTGCGTTGGTTACCCCTTGCTTCTCAACATTACGCCTAACAGGATGACCTCGACAACCCTTTGTGGAGGCATGATTAATTGAAAAACACGCGCAAGCATGAATTAAAGGGAAACCTTTTAGAGATCAATCTCTAACGCACTAAATGAGTGTGAAAGAAGTGAAGTAATTTCCTAAGTGTTGCAGCCTCCTAATTATAGATGTGGCGCGCTTCACACCGATAACTAGGACTCTATAGACACGGATTTATAAACTCCCTAGGCCTCTTGAACTTTGAGCTCTGATACTAAGTTTGTCACTCCCCAAGCCTACACCCTGGGTAGGACTGACACTCGAGAACCATTGCTGGCCCCAAGCGAAACCTTGGCCTGACTTACTTACTCAACGGAAGACTTGACTTATCAAAGATAACCATATAAAATTTGGAATGTTATGAAGAAAACATTCAACTAGACAATAAGGCAAACTGAAGTCTCACTATAAGATAGTGAAATGAAAAGACTAAAGAATTAACATCTGACTATCTATCTATGAAGCCTCTAAACAACTGAGATAGATTTTGGGACATGCCGAAGACATCCTAATGAACTAACTAATACTAAAAGCAATAAAAAGGAGTTCTACGGAAGCAATGAGGCTCACCAACAAACTATGGAGCTCAACTAGAATCAATGATGCGCTGGATGTTGATCCTGGTTACCTCTATCTGTATCATAAGAAAATGCAGGCCAACTGACATCAGTACATTGAATGTATAAGTGTGCAAGTGGAATACTAAACAAGACATATGCTTGAAAGGAACTGAAGAACTTACCTAGCTCAACTCAAGTCAATATAACTGAACTCATTTCAATATAAAACAGTTTAAAACAAGTTCAATATAAAGAAACGTTGTTTAAAAACATGATGTCAACTCTGTGTGTATGCAAAGAAACATATAACTCTGAAATGAATGTAAAAATACAAATGAACTGTGTATATAAGAATACAATTACTTCTATGGGAGTTTTCCTAAACGACAAACATCACTTAAGAGCTATTGCAACAATACATAGTTTTGCCTCACGCTTCCAGGGCCATTCTATACCTTGCCAAGAGTATAGAACATGAACTATTAAGTGGATCCACTAGTTGATGTTTGCGTAATCAACGACAGAACTTCCAATGCAAGTGTCTACGATCGTGCAATAGTATAATAACCCAACCAAGGGTTGGGGTCGAGTCCCTAGGGAGTGCCTTTGAGAATTAATAGAAAAGTAAAATTTGTTCTAACTAGTTGTAGCTAAAGAAATTAACGATTAAAAACATTGTAAATTAAAGGGGGGACATAAGAGTGCCAATTAACAATGGGGGGGGGGGGTTTGTCACTAGTAAGTAAAAACAACAAAATAAATAAGGGTTTCTAAGCAATGAGAGGGAATCCTTGGGATGTGATCGGAATATAGGTTAATTTAAAATATTGGGTACACGCTTTCGATAGAAAATTTATAGAGTAATAGTGACTAGGCTAAGCTATACATGGGAATAAATTCTCTTTCGAGCAACTTACACCGTTTCAAATGGGTTCCTCTCAGACACCCACTTGCTGCATGAAGACCAGCCTACGCCTTACCCCACTCACTCTCTCGAGCTGAGTGTTAGGATATGGGACTAGGGTTCACTCTTTCAAGATGAACCTTATGTCGGCCCACTCCTTAGGTCATCAATCTCGCAGTCTTGATTTCACGACCTCTCTTTCACAAGCCAAAAACACATAAATAAACTCGTATTTGGAACTACAAATTTGTTAAATACATCCACAACTACTAGACAAAATCACCATTAAACTACATCTAATCTATTAGCAAGCAAGACACCAACAACAATATTAACCCATATTCGCTAAATCACACCCCAAGAATTGGGATTTTTATCCACACATCAAGAGATAGAAATTTATACCTAAATGAGGTTGCATTCAAATGGGTATGAAGATTTGAGTCTTGCTACATGCCAAGTATGAAGAATACAAGAGACCCAAGTCCAAATCCTTGGAGATGAAACCCTCTTCTTTTTCTTCAAGTTTCAAGACCCTCTCAAAACTCAGAGCAAAAAATAAAAGTACTAAAAGTTGTATTAATTATTTCACACTAAAAATCTGATACTAAGCTACAACTCTCAACGAGTATTTATAGTTTTAAAGAAATCTCTGCTGCAGAGGACCATTCGACGACATTAGTTGGAATCACCAATCAACTTAGCGATTCGCCTTTTGGTGTAGCTCATCGCCGTCTTGCACCATCCTTCAACATCATCGTGTTCTGGTTCATTGGGCGACATGGTACTGCCTTATGAAACTTCTCGGCGATGCACCGACTGCTCCCTTTTTTCGCTGACTTGATCCTTTCCTTCAGGGTTTAGCACATTGGAGCAAAAGGTGAAGTGAGACCCTTCGGAGAATAGCCAAGTGGACTCGGCGATCCTCAGGCCTTCATTTTCTTCATTCTTTTCAGCCTTTTCATTCTTTTTTGTGACGTAGTATCCATGCTTTCCTTCAAACTTCAAATACTTGAAACTTAAGTATTTTCATCAGATATTGAGATAAAATAAGCTTCTGAAGACACTAATTTCATCAAAATATAGCTCTGAATGAGTCTAGTTTGTAGACTCATCAATACCCCAACTTAAACTTTTGCTTGTCCTCAAGCAAACTCAGATTCAGTCGTTCAAAAGGGTGTCTCAAACAATGCTGAACAAGACTCAACCATGAATGCATACAACAAGATTCAATTTACTTATCACAGATCAAATGTGCACTCAAAGATTCAAGTTGTGACTCACCAATATCAAAGAACCTCATGCTCACAACACTTGATTCAAATGCAAGTTCAAGCTCAACCAAAGTGTTCAAATGCCCTCACACAAGGAATGATTCCATAATCACACAATGGTTCAAAGTTTAAAGCTTTGAAATCAGATGCAATGCTCACACTCGCAAAGATGAATACAATACATGCTTTCACCCATAGGTTTGATCGTATTTTCCAATCAACATTTGTTTCAGCTCACTCAAGATCAAAAAGGTCTTTTTGAGGCATGTAATGGGGTTTAGTGCAAAAGTATGGTCATTTAGGCTTAGTGACTTTCGTTGTCATGAAACGTGGTGCTCACAACGCTTCCTTTCCTTTTCCTTCATCATTATCTTTAGTGATCATAAGTCATCCTATTATTCACTTTCCATTGATTGTTTGGGAACACTGTTTCCTTTTTAAACTTTATCCCACAAACCTTCCTTTTTCATTCTTTTTCTTTTTCTTTCTCTTTTTTTTTATATGGAGGGGTTTCATTTTTCTTAAAACCATGGGTAAGAGGAGACTTTCCTTGCACTTCTTGACTTATCCTTTTCTTTTCACCATACCCCTACCTTAGGCTTTTGGCCTAAGTTGATTATTCGAACAACCACAATTCAAGAGGATTATAGGTAGTGGATAAAGAAAGGTTATGGTTTCATCAAGTTTCTTCCAAAGAAAGGTAAGGCTCAAAGGGTGTTCAAAAGAGAATCACACACTCACAGGGTAGGTCAAAAAAGAGGTATATGTTAAATTGGCTCATACTCTTAGAAGTTGCCTAAGATCATATCAAGAGATAGCATCACCTAGTTGATCGGACCAACAGGGCAAATTCTAGGATCTATTATGCATGGTTCAAAATAAGCTCATCACACAAGGCATCGACACTAAAGTAAAACAAGACTCCACACTTTCGCTAGTATGCAATGATCATCACAAGAGACTCGATTTGATAAATGGCTAATCACAATAAGATGCAAAGAGTTCACATATTGTCTATGCAACTTCATTTGGCCTTGTCGTAGCTGCTCATTCATGTTTGTTCGATTGAGAGCACTATTATTGGTATTGATCAGAAGCGAGACTTAAATTTTGCAAAAGAACAGCCATATTAAAGAGCATATAAAGGGTGGCGAAACTGTGCGATAAATTTAAAATTTTTTGGAAGGGTCAAAATCATTTCCCAACTTAAAATAAAAGGAGCCATAAGCTCAAACATCCACAGAAAACTGTGTAAACACAGTTTTAAAGCAGAACAACCCAAATATATACACAAAACACACACATTAATAGCACACAAAGGTGGGCCTCACCCCACCACAAATAAAAACAATTTATCCTCAAATGTAATTAAAAAATATCTCGAATGTAAATTAAAGAATGAAAGAGGGGAGGTAAAGAAGGGATCCTGTCTAAGCAGTTGCTCCATTTGTCTGGGCTTCAAAGCCCAGAGTGTTGTCATTCTACTTCTGGTCCTCTTTTTCTTTACACTCTGCTTCAGCTTCTGCAATGATATTAGTCTCGATCATATTTTCCAACTCATGAGCTGCTATAAAGGTGTGTTTCACATTGCTGAACCCTCGATCCCATGAAGGGACATTAGGGTCGATGGGCATCCTCCTCCTTGAACTGGTTGTCTTGTTGTTGCTCCTTTTAGTTCTTCTGAATTGTTGTTCTTTTATGTGTCTGGGTGGTTTATTTCTTCCTGCAACTTTTGGTCTGGCCATGTCTGTAAAGTCTTGAGATAATGTTAGAACATATTTGACAACCCAAACAAAGACTTTCAGCTGCAGAAAGACTAGATAGTCCATTCGGCAAGCGACAGACAATCTGCCAAGGTCACAGTGCAGAAGGAGTTAGGGGTGCAGACAAAGGGCGAATAAGAAGACTTTTTGACGAGTCGTTGAGTGCTCTTGGCAACCTCATATTTCTCGCCAAAAGTTACAGACGCCACTAAAAAATAAAGTATGATAACAAGGGCGAGATAGGGTTAATAGGTGAACCGTGGGATAGTTCGGTGAGCTCGTCACAGTTTTTCAAAATTAGCCCCAAAATCCACGAAAACAAAATTTAATCACAAAGAGCACAAATTTAACCAAGACCCATAACATACGAATACCACCCATCACACATTAACTCAACTATATACATTGGAGAACAAGATTTTAATGTTTAAGCAAGATTATCGGACAACAATCGACACTCAACCAACTCTATCTAATCAAGGAGGTTCAGCAAATTTTAAAAATATCAAAGAGTGTGCAAATGAATTCAATTCTGACAAAATAGTTATGGGTATTAAGAAGCCAACCTTTTGTACTAATTGAAATATTATTGAAAAGTTAGGCAGCAATGCAATCCAAATTCGCGCACCAATCAATGAACCAAAATACTTCGAAAGTGCAAGAAATATAAGACTAGAGTGCAGGTGTGGGTTTGGGCAGATAAAAATTGAGGAAAAGTGAATGAAGCTGGAATTTTTAAACTTTTGGCTTGCAAAAATTGTCTAGTTTCGCCCACTCAGCGACATTAGTCAAGCTTGCCTACTCACTCGATGGAGTACCGACTTTTTAGTTTCTCTGTTGGAATTTACAGAACCTCTGGTTTACGGGGGTCTAAACGGCGATTTCCATCGTGATCGCTAACATGGTCAGAGATTCGCCAATCATTTCCAAAGCTCACCGAGTTTTATAGACTCCAATGTTGATGATGTCTTAAGTCAAATGGTGGATAAGATCGAATTCATCGACCTTTTCAGTGACTCACCGACTAGATCTATTGCTCGCCAATCTGCACTTTTTATTCACTCTTCACACTTCCATCTGCACAATCAACACACCATTATTTTATCAAAGCAAAAGAAAGCAATAACTAGTTTTGGGTTGCATCCCAAACAGCGCCTTAGTTAACGTTGTTGCACGACGCAAGTTCACCTTTAAACCTCATTCTTGGGGTTAACCATGGTATCACTCGGCAAACCCCTTGGTTGTCTTAGATTTAGGTGAGATGAGATATGACTCATCTGGGTCTCTAACTGCTTGATTGAAACTAAATAAGAGGTAACGGTCTGGCTAAGGGTAGACATATCTTCTTTCATGCCCTTTAGCATTTTGTCTGACCCTTCAAATTTGTTGGGGATATGCGAGAGCATATCCTTAGACCTACCACCATCTGAATCCTTTGGCTTTTGGCGCTCATGGGGAGGCACATATCTATCCTTCTCTCCATCCTTCCAATTTGGATTACGGTCCCTCCAATCATGATCCTGGTTCTTCCAACCTTCGTCTCTAGCCCAACTATGGTTACCACCCTGCCTTGGGTAATTTGAATGGTAGCCACCGCCTTGGTTGGCTATAAAATTTCCTCCTCGTTATATAAGGCTTCAAACTTCATCACGTCAGGATTAGCACCCCCGCCTTGGTTAGAATGTCAAGTTGTGTCATGATTTTGGCCATGTTTTGTCTTTCTCATTGTCTTTTTCAATCTGCTCCTTCGATAGCTTAAATGTGAGAGAGGAGACTTGGTCCGAGGGAGTGTACCATGTTCTATTGATGGTTGTCATGCCATCTAAAAGTTGGGCTGCTACTTCATATGGTTGTTTCATTAAGCTTTTAGGCGAGAGTTGGTCGATGACACCTTTGTTTACCCAATCCAAATTTCGGTAAAAGTATTGAAGTAGCACGTTGTCTAGCAAACCGTGGGTTGGGCATTGTAGCACTAACTTTTTGAACCTTAGCCAAGTTTCGTGTAGAGGCTCTCCTTCTAGACGTTTAAAGGTTTGGATGCTATCCCATAGTGACATCAACTTTGAGGGAGGGAAAAATTGCACTTGAAATGCTGTTACCAACTCCTCCCAAGAAATGATGGATTTACGTCGTATCTTGGCTAACCACTTGCAAGCCTCTCCCATCAACGAGAAAGGGAATAGCCTTAACAGGACCAACTCCTAAGAGATATTTTTGAACGAGAATGGTCCACACACATATACAATGTTTTGAGGATGCTCGTGAGGATCCTCATGAGCCAGTCCGCCGAAGAGTCCCTTTAGTTGCAAGAGTTACAACATGGTGCTTGTTATGTGGAACACTGCATTTCCCTCAGCTGCGGGTAAACAGATGGCTCCAACACCTCCCATGAGATGGGGGCCGTTGATGTTGGGCTCTTGGAAATCGTTGAGATTTCCATGTCATCTTGGTGGCCTACCTGGCTACCGTTGCTACCATTAACCCTCATGCTTTCTGAAATATTCACATAGCAAACAAACAAAGCTAAAAATTAGGTAAGTAAACTACAACTAATAAGAACAAAAATTCTACTAATCTAAGAATTCTCAGGTAACACCACTGCCCGGTAGCAGCGCTATTTTTGATGTTTGCGTAATCAACGACATAACTTATGATGCAAGTGTCTATGATCATGCAATAGTATAATAACCAAACCAAGGGTTGGGGTCGAGTCCTAAGGGAGTGACTTTGATAATTAATAGAAAATAAAATTAGTTCTAACTAGTCGTAGCTAAAGACATTAATGATTAAAAACATTGTAAATTAAAGAGGGGACACAAGAGTGTCAATTAACAATGGGGGTTTTGGTCACTAGTAAGTAAAAACAACAAAATAAACAAGGGTTTCTAAGCAATGAGAGGGGATCCTTGGGATGTGACCGGAATACGAGTTAATTTAAATTATTGGGTACATGCTTTCGAAAGAAAATTCATAGAGTAATAGTGACTAGGCAAGCTATACGTGGGAATAAATCTCTCTCGAGCAACTTACCCCACTTCAAATAGGTTCCTCTCGGACACCCACTTGCCGTATGAAGACCAGCCAATGCCTTACCCCACTCACTCTTTTGACTTGAGTGTTTGGATAAGGGACTAGGGTTTACTCTCTTGAGCTAACCTCCTGTCGACCCACTCGTTAGGCCATCAATCAAGTAGTCTTGGTTTCACAACATCTCTCTCGAGCAAGCCAAAAACACATAAATGAACTTGTATTGCAACTACAAATTTGTTAAATACATCCACAACTACTAGACGAAATCACCATTAAACTACATCTAATCAATCAGCAAGTTTTAACCCATATTCGCTAAATCACACCCTAAGAATTGGGGTTTTTAGCCACACATTAAGAGATAAAAATTCATACCTAAATGAGATTGCATTCAAAAAGGTATGAAGATTTGAGTCTTGTTACAGGCCAAGAATGAAGAATACAAGAGACCTAATTCCAAATCCTTGGAGATGAAACTCTCTTCTTCTTCAAGTTTCAAAACCCTCTCAAAACTCAGAGCAAAAATAAAAGGTACTAAAAGTTATATTAATTGTTTCACACTAAAAATTTGATACTAAGATACAACTCTTAATGAGTATTTATAGTTTTAAAGAAATCTATGCTACAGCGGACCATTCGGTGACATTAGTTGGAATCGCCAATCAACTCAGTGATTCAACCTTTGGTGTAGATCATCACCATCTTGCACCATCCTTCAGCATCATCGTGCTCTGGGTCATTGGGCGACATGGTACTGCCTCGCAGAACTTCTCGACGATACGCCGACTGCTCCCTTTCTCTGCCGACTTGATCCTTTATTTCAAGGCTCAGCACATTGGAGCAAAAGGCAAAGTGAGACCATTTGGTGACTCGCCAAGTGGACTCGACGATCCTCAGGCCGTCATTTTCTTCGTTCTTTTCTGCCTTTTCATTTTTTTTTTTTACGTAGTGTCCATACTTTCCTTGAAATTTCAAATACCTGAAACTTAATTGTTTTCATATGATATTGAGATAAAATAATGATTTGAGGACATTAATTTCATCAAAATATAGCCCTAAATGAGTCAAATTTGTGGACTCATCACTAGTCTATGCTAAAAAGCACTAAAGGAATCATCTAAAAAGTATGACCATTTTTACCCATGATGGCTACATGGTTTATGGGGGTAGTGAGTTGTCTGAACTCTCTCCCATATCGGTTCTCTATACTACTCCCAAAATATGATACTAGCTCTTATGTTTAAAAAATTACTTCTTTCTTGAGATAATTGCTCAAAACTTAGCTCAAAGGCTATCTTGGAAATCAAAGTTTCCCCTTTTGCTTAATTATGAAAGCGTTTACTATTTTCTAAAAACTAGCTCAAAGACTCTTTGGAAATCAAAGTTTCCTTTTCTTTTTTAAATGTGAAAACATTTTAAACCCTTTGGGAATACATTCTCCCCATATACTTTTGAAGAAATGAACTTCAATCTTTAATCTTTACTCTTTATTCAACTTGAACTTTAGGTCTTAAAACAAAGTTAAAAGCATTTGCAAAAGAGTTCTTGAAAGGACTTTAAGAACTTCCTAGACTTGGCTCTCAACGTTCCTTCAATTTGAATTTATGGATTCAAGGTTATGATTCATGTTTTTGGATGGTTTATAGATGTTTAGAAGTCATTTAAAGTAGTTAGAGTAAATAGGAAGAGTTAGTACACTTTAGAAGGACTTAAACGGATTGAATGACTAAAATCGGGTGAAAAACAACAATTTGGGCGCGTCCCTGGCTCGCCGCGCTAGGCCCAAGGGACTAGGGCTCCTTTCTGGCACACTGCAGGCGCGCTACCCGGACTTTTTTGGCGCAGATGGCGAGCACCACCCCAGACCCTCCCCAGGTGCGTCTGACGAATTTTTCAACTTATTTTCTGATCCTAAATCAATTTTAATCGATTCTTTTCTCAATACCTTCTTAGATTCATAAACCCAAAATATGTACACTAGAATCTAACTCAAAATAACTCTTAACATCACTAAAACGTCTCAAGAAAATCCATCAGTCACATATAATTTCAAGAATGAAAACAACTCAAGAACATCAAATTCTCACTCTTTTAGGACGAAAATCGGTGAATTAAACATGTTTGGTGCGTGGATGAACTAACCTAACACTATATAATCTCACATACCTCATAGGATTGAATCCTTGGAGAAATCCACAATCAAACTTGAACGTTCTTGACGAATCTTGCCTTTTCTCCCTCTTTCTCCTTTCTCCAAGCCCTAGCGTAGATGTCTAATTTTCTAAACTAATCAAATTCATTTTGGACCCTTAATTTATTCACTAAAATGAATTAAATTAATTGGGTAAGAAAAAGACTAAAATGCCCTTCCAAAATCCGGATTGACCTTTCCTTATTTGAACAACCGAATTTCGAATTGGCATAACTGACTCATACAAACTCAGAATCGTGCAAACTTAGCAACTTTGGAAAGATTATTCCAAGATCTTTCCTATGATATCTGAAAACACACCTAACTCATCCTGATCTAGGAGTTATAGTTGTTTGAAGTTGACCAAAAGCTCAACTGAACATACGTAACAAATTTCTAGATTTTTATATTCTTTCCAAAAATGGTTATTTCCAATGCTTCCTAGTTATTTCAATTAGTGAGATGTTTCAAATACTCAATTAAAATTTAGGCATGGACTTTCCAAATGAAAAAAAAAGGTTATTGAATATATGAACAAGCTGATCTACAAACTTCAATGAGGAAAATTGATACTCCAATGAAAAGGTTGAAGTAGTGTTATCACTGATAAGATTGCTGAACTGGAGGTTGCTCATGTAGCATATGGAAAAAAATGTCTTTTAGATTTAGATTTAATCTCTACTGATTGATCTTGATAGAGAAAGGGCTCAAAATGTTGAAATTATTCATTGGTTGACACAATTATTGCCACCTTTTCCATCTTTCTATTCACTTTCCAATGTTAGCCTCTGCTTTATTCTACTCCTATCTAGTGTTTATATTTTTTATTAGTGCTCAATTGTTTTTGCTTCATTCAGTATGACTGTGATCTTATATAGAACATTATCTAGTAGTTTAATGGAATGGTTATCTATTGTTTTAATGACTCATATTCTTGCTCTCTATAATACATAATTATGTTGCATGAAGTTGTTATCTGATTGTCTTGGTGATACCCTAGTGGTCATGAATAGTTTAACTAATCACTATACCTTGTATATTATAGGATTGACACAACTTTTCAATCATGCCAAAAGTGGGAAGATAAGAGTTGTGCAGTGTTTATAATCCATTGATGAAGCTATTTCATTCTAGTATTTCATGGTTCAGTATCTATTAGAAAAGTTGTTTGAATGAACAAAGACAAAAGGTTTGCCACCATAAAAAAGAGGGAATTTTTTGGGATTTATGCAATTTTGATGATTGATAAAGAATTATGAAACACATCAGTAACCATGGTCCAAAAGTACATTGTCATGAGCAGTTAAATTTGAAAACTTTAAAATATAAAGACAAGAGTGTAGAAATAAAGAAATGGATAATGCTAGTCTCATTATAAATCTCAAGGAATCAAACATTGGGTGAATTGAAGAGAAAAAATCAATGAGTTTGAATTGAAGAAAAAGTTTCACTTGATGTTGACTCTTTACGTGACTACTGAATTGAAGAGTTGGAGTTCAACTACAACGTAAAAGAATCAAGGAGTTTGATTCGAAGAAGGAGTGTAAAATCACTAATAAGTCAGAATAAAAGTGCTAGAATCCTACAAAAGAAAGGAATCCAAATGGCAGGAGGATTCTAAGTCAAAATAGAATTCAAAAGATAAAAGAAGTTTCTCGAAGAATTAGTACACTAAAAACCCAAGTGAAGTAAAACAAGACAAGTAGATGTCTATAAATAGAGGTAAAGTCATCAAGAATAGCTGTGCACTTGTAGAGCCAAATGGGCACTTGGGAAATTGACATGAGAAGTGCTACCAGCAAGCTAAAGGAACACATTGATGAACCAGGTCCTATTATAGAGTTTATGCATTAGGAGGTTCTCATTGAGTCGTAGTATTGATATATCTTTAGTTTAGAACCTTGGGAGATTTGTGTTTGAAGTTTGAGAATTATAATTTGTAATTCCTTAGGTTACAAAGGATTGTAATTTGTTTTGTGTTGAGACTCAGTGATTTAGTTAAGTTGGAGTTAAATCCTGTAGGGGTACAGGTCGTGGGTTTTTTACACCTATTTGAGTTGGGTGTTTTACATATAAAATACTTTGTTTTTACTTATTGTTCTTACTGCTTTTTTGGAACACGTTTGGCAACATATTCTACACTTAGGTGAAAAGTTAAAGTTAGTAAATTACTAGGTCATGCAGACTAACAACAAGACTTTTCAATGGGTAAAAATGCCTAAGGGAAGGAAGGCTATATAACACGGATAGGTGTACAAAATTAAATACAATGTTGATAGTGAAGTGGAGAGATTGAAAGCCAAACTGATGGCTAAGGAATACAATCACAACAAAGATCTTAATTATCATGAGACATTTTTACAAATTGTTAAAAGAAACATTTCTAGATCTGTCATCTCTGTTGCTAAGAATTGGACAATCCACCAAATGAATGTCTATTATATATATATTTTTTTTACAAGGAGATTTGTATGAGGAGGTGTACATGACTATTCCTAATGATTTCAATGGTAAAGGAGGGAAGAATCAAGCATGCAGATTGTAGAAATCTCTATATATATTGAAAAGGGCTTCAAGGCAATGGAATATAACGCTAACCACAACTTTCTCTTCATCTGGATTTCATCTAAGTACTTGAGATTAATCATTATTCATCAAGAGGGACGATGACTAGTTGGTGATAACAATTTTATATATAAATGATTATTCATTGCTGACAAAAAATGACTCAGCCATGACTTTGGAAACCAAAAAAAAATTTTACATTGCTTTTAAGATAAAGTATCTAGGTACACTCAAATACTTCCTTGAATTGAAATTTTCCAACAACAAGAATGGAATCCTTAAACATAAAAAAAAAAGTGTGCTTTGGAGCTTATAAGAGACATAAGATTAGCAATAGCTAAGCCTATCTCAACTCCAATGGGATTATATTCAAAATTTTACCACCACTGATTTAGATCACCACATACCATCCATACAAGTTGATTCACCTTTGAAAAATCCTACAGCTATCAAAGAATAATTTTGGAAATTGTAATATGTTATTATTAGTAGGCCAAACATTACTTTTGTTGTGAAATATTTGAATCAATTTATGCAATCTCAAAAAATATCACACATGGACACTGCACTAATACTAGTGAGGTCTGTGAAGATTGTACACGTTTTAGGTATTTTGATGTAATTTTTTGGTGGTTCTGACCTAAAGGTATTTAAAGATGCTAACTAGAGGTCTTATATTAATAGTAGAAAGTCTATTACTAATTATTTGATTCAATGTGGTACATCACCTATTTTTGGAGGTTTAAGAAGGTGTTATATTGTCTACGAGTTCAGTAGAAGTTGAATATAGGACAATGGCCTCTAGAGTTGTTGAAATAGTCTGGCTTGCTGATTTATTTGAGGAATTTGGTGTGGATATTTCACTTCATGTACCTCTTTGTTTAGAAAACTCCTCAGATCTACGTTGCTAATATTGTTTTCCAGGAGAGTACAAAATACATTAACATCATGTATCACTTTATCATAGGGTAGTGGGAGCGGAAAAATCGAAGATGGTTTGGTTGACACTATCTATTTGACCTTAACTAACTAGCCTAATGATGTTTTCACCAAGGCTTTTGCAAGAAGTCTTTATGCACATCTTATGTCCAAGCTAAGAATGAAGAATATCTTCATAGCTCCTATCTTGAGGGTGTGTTTGAAAGAATTAAGTGCATAGATGTGTCTTGATTGTATTAAACATCTAGCTTCCTGAGCTAATTATGTATTGTAGTGTCAGTTGTGCAATTAGTGTAGTTGGTGATATAGTTAGTGACAATTAGTTGAGATAAGTTTGTTTCAACAAGATTTCTAACTACACATAATTTTAAAGAAAAAGTCGATAGTGTACCCTTACAATTATGTCATGTCTAAACATGAACACTTCTATATATTGTGTATCTAAATAATTATTAGTATAATTATATAATATTCATAGTACAAAATATCAAGATGTTTGCTTCCAATAAAAGAAGGTTGATGCAATTACCAATTGTACAAAAGATCAATTCTATTATTGGGCTTCAAACTATTATTTAAATATGTGGTGTGAAATTGTGGAAGTCTTAAGTATAGTGTGTGGATAATGTGCATATTGTCATATTTAGAATGTGGATAGAAATGTAAAACTTGTGCAGGTATATAAATGGCTTGTGAATTGTAACGACCTATTTCCGTTGTTAAAGAAAAGCCAATGAGGAAAATTTAGAGCTAGAAAACTTTTTGGTAGTAACTAGAAATTTCCTAACCTAGTCCAGATTAGGAAAAAATCGAAGTCAGTGAGGTCTAGGGAAATCTGGTAACCATTGGGAGATCTAATTATGATTTTGATCACATGAATAGATAGCTAAGACGTTAAGGAACCCGTACAAATTTATGAAATTGAATTCGGGCGAGTAGAACTCTCAAAACTAATCTTAGCGTGAATGGGTGTTTTCTGACTGTCATGGAATTAGGTGTGTTGTGAATGGGGATTTGAAAATCTTTATTAGCTTAGTGGTTTCGTATAAGCCGTTGTGGCGGGATTATTTTAACCAAGGCAGGGCCGCTGTGGCGGGATGGGGGCTGCCATAGCGGGACAATCACGACTTATGTCAGAAATAAACCCTAAAAGCGTCATTATTCTATACTTTTTTACTTTGAGATCTAAGGAATGATCCCAGATGAGTTCTTGATGGTTTATCACCATTCCTGAGGCTAAAGGTAAGGTTTTAACTCACGGAATCCATTTTTCGATTCATAGAACATAATCTAATAGGTAATTATCATTGGGGAAAGGTTTTGATATGAAGTTAATGGTGGAAAAAGCCCTAATTTGGGTATTGGGATCTTTGGTTAGCCTAGGGTTGATAATATTGATTATAATTTGGGTAATTAGGCCTCATTTATTGATCCTTCTATTAATTGTATGTTTTTAGATCACGAATGAGCGGAAAGAATCCAGAAAGGGAAGATTAAAGTGTCTTAGGGAATACAAGCTCTGATTCGAGGTAGGTAATAGATTTGATTTGATGTTGGTATGATATATGTTTATAATTGCTCATTATAATGCATGTATGTATGAGAATGTTGCATTATTGATCATCCTAATCGTAAATGAAGATAATCGAATAATTGTATATCATAAATCACCTCTTGTTGTATGATTGTGAGAACATACATTGTGATTGTGATTAGGGTTTGTTGAATGGATTGGGTATTACGTTCCGACACACTAACTTGGATCGGTTGCTACGTTCTGACATAAATATGGGATAAGTTGCCACGTTCCAACATAAATATGGGATCGATTGCCACGTTTCGGCATAAAAATTAGATCGGGTACCACGAACTGGTACACTAACTGTTTGGTTTTGGATTCCATGAAATGACCATTGAATTGGGTTCCGTGAGAGGACCATTTAATTGTGTTGTATATCTATTTGTATTGTCGATTACATTCATATCTAATGGTGATTGAGGTTGAAAGACTATTTGTTGCTCTAAAATGATAACCAATGGGTATTACTGAGAACGTGGAATGCTATATTGATCTTGAAAAGATGACTAATATTGTATATGTTTGGTATATGAATGTTTTATAGTGTTGTGGTTACTTGCATGTGTTTTACTTATTGGGATAGCTGTGTGATCCTACCAGTACTCTGTGGTTGTGTACTGATACTTAACTTACTTGTTCTTTGTTAAGTACAGGGCATCTTCAGGCGGCTATTGATAGACCTCAGCTAAGTGACTATTGAGTGTGACTAAATTCAAAGGCGAGCCAGTTCTTTCAGGCTGCCATGGATCTTCCTTGTTTATGTCCACTCTTTTTAGACATAGACTATCTGTTTATGGTGTTGTTTAGTTTTGGGGTTGTACCCTTCCTCTTAGACTAGTCTTTAGTAGAGTTTTGGTATAATGACTTTCAAATTCAAGGGGTTGTTCTTCCGCATTAGTTTGACTAGTTTATTTAAACCTTTGAAGTTTATGGGGACTCCGTATTAATTATATAGTTGTTTAAACATGCTTTTGTAGCTTTAAATGTGTATTAATTTGGTTAAGTTGATTAGTTGGGTTGTAGTTTTGGTTCTCCCATCGAAGGGTTAGTACGGGTGCCACTCACAACGGTCTGGGTAGCGATAAAGTTGGTATCAGAGCCCTAGGTTCATTTATCTCATTGTAATTAAATGAGTCTAGTAGAGTCTTGCGGAGCGGTACGAAGACGTCCATACTTTTCTTCGAGAGGCTATAGGAGTTTAGGAAAAACTCACTTCTTTCTACTCCTTCGTGCTATGACTTGAACCCAATTGGTATCTGGATGACACAAATTGGTAGCTTTCCTCCTTCACTCTATGGTCCGAACTAGAGAAACAAAAGTGTTAACACCATCAGTAGCAAAAGAGGATGTGTATAGATTACCGACAGCTGAATAGGGTAACCATTCGAAACAAGTATCTACTGCCTTAGATAAATGATATTTTGACCAGTTGCAGGGTGCATCAGCTTACATTTTGCTCTTGTACAGGGAGACTGGTAATGGTCATCTATGGAGCAAACTAATTAAGAAATTGGGCATATCTGTGAGTTGTAACTTGGAAACTGTGAATATGTGTTCCTTGTTGCCTAAATTAACTATGAATGTGGAAGTTGTATTTTCTTGGATGAGATGATATGATCATGTTCACAATAAGTGTGGGTCTGAATTTTGATATTCGCAATATGTCTGATGAATTGATTGAAACTATGCAAGTTGTAACTGCTGAGTATCGTGAAACTCATTGTGAAAAGAAGGTCATGACTAAGTTTGATGCAATGGTCTAGTTAATGTACGAGGTGATTCATAAGAAAGATCTGGATGTGTCTTGCACTTGAGTAATAACCGTGTGAGTGTCTAGGTGTATCCTGGTGATGTGTGGGTTATGGCGTTGAATTAATGATAATGAGTTGGATTGTGTGTTATTGGATTGACTCGGGGTAGATAATGATAAACCTAGTTCAGAGGATTATCCTAAATTGCTCGGTAAAGCTGAAAACTGTTGGAAAATTTAGGAAAGAGAAAAACCCCAAAAAAATTTATTGCCTAGGTATTGTTTCCTTCTTAGCCGCTGAGGCGGAATTTTTTTGCCAGCGCGAGGCCACCAGAGCGAAAATTCCCCTCCAGAGCAGGATAGGGCGAGACAGAACCTCAACCCTCTCTCCTCTGTTTTTTCCTAGGTCTCCTTATAGAACCCGAATCGAATCCAAACTAACACCTATAATCCAATCAGTGTTCAATATTTGAGGTCAGAAGCTATATTGCGAGTTCATGGATTGATTGTATATCAAGAAGGGTCAGGATACAACTGCTCCAATAGCAGCGATGGTTATTGGGTTAAGTTATTAAGTGTGTTACAATTGTGGAGAACCTAGACATATGAGGAGGAAATCATCAAGGTCATAGAGGCCGGGGAAATGGTAATGCAGGTAAAGGAGAAGTGCAGCCAGGAAAAGAGGTTCCCGTCGAGATGACATGACTCAGTTTTATGAATTTTTGGGGAAGACCGAGGTTGAGGCGTTAGATGCAATGGTCACATGTACTATTATTATTTGTGGCTGGATGGCTAATGTGTTGTTTGATCCAGGTTCTACTTAATTCTTATGTGCCCATGCGATTTGCCTTAGAATTTGATATGTTTTGTGATATACTTGATGCCCCCATCCATGTTTCTACCCCAGTTGAAGAGTTTGTCATAGTCACCCATGTGTTTGTCCTGTGTGTTTATGGATTTTCAAACATAGGTTGATTTGGTTATGCTGGATATGACTAACTTGATATAATCTTAGGCATGAATTGGTTGTCCCCCCTATTATGGTGTGCTTAATGGTAATGCTAAGTTGGTAACTCTAGAGATCCCGGGTAGGGAAAGGTTAGAGTGGAAAGGGGGTACAAGCCTAAGTAAGCTAAGGTCATATCTTTTGTGCGAGGTAGGAAACTGGTGGGGTAGGATTTTTTGGCGTGATTGGCTCATCTTCGAGATGTTGAGGTTGAGTCTCCCTCTATTGAGTCTATTTCTGTGGGGTCAGAGCTTAGAGAAGTGTTTCCTACTGATTGTGATGGGATGAAAATATATAATAAGGTTGTTGGTTAAGAGAAATTTGTATTGTAATTACGACTTGCGAGTACCTAAGCTTTTGGTTTTCTAATATTTGGTCAGTAATATGGTGGTATGAAATGCTTTAATGATGGTGGGACACCACTCGAATAGAATTTTAAAGAGCGAAATTTATAATGAAGGAAAATGTAGTAGTATGTAGTACAACCTTTAGAGAGAGGCGAGAGCAAGAATATTTTATTTGATTGCAAAGGCGAAAGAGATATCTTCAGAAGGGTAGATAATTGGGTTTAGAGACGCGTGATTTCATTCGTTTTGTTGTGGCTATGGTAATTGTGTCATGGGTCCATCAGTTGGTTAAAAACTATTGAAAAAGACTTGAGAAAGGAGTGTACATACATTAGCTCAAGTGTGATGATAAGTGCTTTGGTTTTGTTTCTGATTTTAGTAATGAGTACGATGGAATTTTTAGTGAAGGATGTTGTAAGATCGATGGAGATGCGATCAATGATAAGCAAAGATCCATGAATTCATAAAAATCTTCAAAGTACAAGCTAATGTTGATAGATAAAAGGATTGTGTTATACGGTTGAATTTACAATTCAAATTTTTCATTGTAAGTCTACATTCGTGGTAATATATTTTGTCAAGGTATGAATTTGCAAAGTGAGAAATGATTAATTGTATTAGGTATTGAGTATTTTGAAAGGACTCACACCTGGGTAGAGTCGTAAAGTTATTACTATTGATTGTTAAGTACCTAAGAAAGGTTTTCATTTAAGAGTGTTGGTATAGAGTAAGGTAAATGGTCGAACTGTTATGATAGTTGTTAGTACTGTGAGTATGATTCACTAGTGGTGGATAAGGTGTACCGATCCTGCGATGTTCTCTTGGTTGAGTGAGATGATTGGGATGGCTTGGTTATTTCATATGACATATTTGGTATTGTTGTGGAGTTGTTAAAGTATTTCAGTGGTTCTACATGTACTACCTTGCTTACGAGAATTCATAGAAGAGTTACCATGCTTATTTGTGGTTGTCTTGCAACCTTAATATTCCCCCAGTCGTCGAGTTCATGTATCGATTATGTATGGTTGAATGTGGGGATTATTGAGTCCAATTCTACTATTTTAAAGAGGTAACCTACAATTACTAAATCTAGCATTTCGATAGTCTTGTTAGAAGGTTTGTATGTTTTGACATACCCCTCAAGGAGTATCTGATATCTAAAGACTGAAATTTTTGTAACTTAAGCTCATGGAAATTTATGTTGAGAGATGGAGATGTTGATAAGAACTATGATTGTTTGGTATTATGAGTGTGTGTTGGTTGGTTCAGGTTCACTTTTAATTGTAGCGAGTTTTGATTTGGAATTTTATCATGCTTTAGTACTAAAGGATTTGTCCGGATGATAGTGTCAAGGTCCTTGATAACATGTTGAGGATGTCTGTACGATCAACTTTGTTGGTTGTTAGGAATTGATTTGTTGTTAGTTAAGGTTACATACAGCAATATTTATCACTCGAGTATTAAGATGACTTCATTGAGGCATTGTATGGAAGGATGTCTAGTTATTCAATTGGTTGGTTTGAGGTTGGAGATATGAAACCCTTAAGGGGTAGTGAGATCCCGTAAGAAGGACATACAGGACAATTATCCTCAGTTATTCGATGATTCCGATACTACTCTATTCTTGCTTTAGCCCTTTTCTCCTAGTTTGTCACTCAGGGACGAGTGATGGGTAAATTGGTATCTATTTTAATGACCAGTTCCCGTCATTATAGAAAAGCCAACAGGGAAAAATTTAGAGCCAGAAAGCTTTTTCGTAGTAACTTGGAATTTCCTAACCTAGTCCAGATTAGGATGAAATCAAAGTCAGTGAGGTCTATGGAAATCTGGTAACCACTGGGAGATCTAATTATGATTTTGATTGCATGACTAGAAATCTAAGACGTTAAGAAACCCATACGACTATACGGAATTGAATTCAGGCGAGTAGAACTAACGAAACTAATCTCAGCGTGAATAGATATTTTTTGAGTGCCATGGGACGAAGGTGTGTTGTCAAATGCGAGTTTGAAATTCTTTAATTAGCTCACTGGTTCCGTTCAAACCTCTGTGGTAAGATTATTTCCACCAGGACGAGGTCGCTATAGCAGGATGGGGGCCGCCATAGCAGGACAGTCATGACTTAAGTCAGAAATAAACCCTAAAAGCGTTATTATTCTGCACTTTTAAACTTTGGGAGCTAAGGAACGATCCCCAGCAAGTTCTTGATGGTTTTTCACCATTCTTTAGGCTAAGTGTAAGGTTTTAACTCCTTGAATCCATTTTTCGATCCTTAGAAAGTAATCTAATGGGTAATTATCATTGCGGAAAGGTTTTGATATAAAGTTATTGATAGAAAAAGCCCTAATTTGGGTATTGGGATCTTGGGTTGGCCTAGGGTTTATAATGTTGATTATAATCTGGGTAATTAGGCCTCATTTATTGATCCTTGTGTTAATTGTATGTTTTAAGACCATGAACAAGCAGGAAGAATTCGAAAAGGGAAGATTTAAATGTCTTAGGGGATTCAAGCTTGGATTCGAGGTAGGTAATGGTTGTGATTTCACGTAGGTGTGATATATGTTTGTAATTGCTCATTATAATGCATATATTTATATGAATGGTACATTATTGATCACCCTAATCGTAAATGAGGATAATTGAATAATTGTATGCCATGAATTACCTCTTGTTGTATGATTGTGAGAAGATACATTGTGATTGTGGTTTGTTGAATGGATCAGGTGTTACGTTTCGACACACTAACTTGGATCGGATGGCACGTTTCGACATAAATATAAGATTGGTTGCCATATTGCAACATAAATATGGGATCGGTTGCCACGTTCCTATCACGACCCAAGGGTACCCCCTAGACGTAACATGGCGTAGTAGACCCCGAAAGGATTGCATACAAGCCCTTAGCACATTCTTAACATAAGATAATGGAAAAATATAGGAAAATTCAAACTTTTACAATCAAAGTCATTTTTTATAAAGCAAGCAGAAGTCTTACTAAAACATTTGTCTCAAACCATCTAACATAATACTTGAATAAAACTCTTGGGACACAGCCCATACAAAGTCTAAACATAAAGAAAAGACATAAAGGAACATAGTGGGTTTGTCCTCGAAGCTATGAGGACTGACCAATTCTTCAACTCTTCTTGATCCTTGGAAACCTAGCTTTCAAAGAAATTCAATCTCCTCAACCCTACATTTGATTAGAATGTAGGTAATATGCGTTAGTACAAAATGTACCAAGTATGAAAGCTAGCACAGCATCATAAGAGCACCTCAAATAGTTAGTCAACATAAGACATAGTTAATGAGCATAGGAGATAAGTCATAATCATATCAACATAATTGACTCTTAGTCATCATTACCATAATAGCACCATTCTCAAGTAACCTCAAAAGTATACAACTGCAAAGCAAGAATAACATCCCATTATACCACCCAAGCCAAGTATCCCTTTTTAGTCATCTTAATCATAGTCTACATGCATGGTTAAGTCATAAGTCTTTCTACCAAAAGGGCGCCATACTTCTAAGGAACCTCAACACACACTTATGGAATGTGTGAAAGGCATCCCATACTACCCTTTACCCTAAGCATAGCCTTGAAATCATCTTAGTCATATTCACCATATTTTGGTATTACTTAATAGATTACTTCATATAGACTAAGGAACTACCACCTTAGTCAATCATATCTTGGAAGGCAGCTATGGCAACCACTCAAGCTAAGTCATACTATGCGTGCAAACACTTCATACCTAGCCTTAAGTCATACTTGTGCAATTTATGGATAGCATCCCATACTACTACCCACACTAAGTACTTATTTATACTTCCATGAATGTTCACTAGTTGGGGACTAATCCCTCTAGTCTATTTACCTCTTCAAGGCTACCAAGCAATAAACCCCCTAATAGGCTAGACCATGCTATCATTTTACTAATAACTAGGTTAAGCTAAGCTAACAATCTTGAAAGACACACAAACATGCAAGTCCAAGCTACTCTAGGAAAGGTACAAGTGTCCTATCCTAGCTACCATAAAATAGTCCTAAACCAACTAAATCATGCTACCCTTACAAGTTTACGAGGTTACAAATTCAAGCTATCCATAGGGGAGTATGATTCTCAACCCTAAGATATCCTTAGGAGAGTTATGAGTCCTCAATCCCAAGCTACCATGACTAATCCTAACTCAACCAATCCTTGAAATGCATTTTTCAATGTAAGTCAAGCTACCTTTAGGAGATTATAAGTCCTCTATCACAAAGCTACCATGAAATGGTCTTGGCCAAACCAAGTCAAGCTACCATGAATGCATCCCAACAATTCTAATCCAAGCTACCCATAGGAGAGTAAAAATCCTCAATCCTAGGCTACCATGACTACTATTACCTCATGCTACCATGACATGCATCTTACAATGCTAAGTCAAATTATCCTTTGAAGAGGATAGATCCTCTATCCCAAGCTACCAACCTTGGTCTTACCCTACTAAGCCAAGCTACACATGAAGGGAACATATGTCACAACTTCAAGCTATTATAGTCTAACATGCTTTGATTCTTTTTAGGTTATTAAGCAAACCTAGAACCCTTCTATGAGAGAGAAACCCTTGGATCTCCTAGCAATTCATGCCTAAGTGTGTAAGAGAAAGAGAATACACAACAAGATCACATCATATTGATTTTACCCCCAAAACCCTAACAATGATGGCTACAAGCCCTACTTTCAAGATTAACTTCTTTCTATCATGATCCATGTCTAAATTATAAGATATTCAATCACATTGTTCATTAGAAGGTGATTCTAGTCATACTTGATCATAAAGGTTCAATTCTAAATTCACAAGTCAAGATAATCAAGTCTAGTTCAATTTATGATTAGATGATCCTAACTATGATTAATTAGTATTCAAGACATTGAAATAGGAAGATTACTTTAGAACCTTCAATTTTGCCTCTAATGGCATAAACCCACAAAGATCACATTCATCAATTTAGATTAGGGTACATCATAGAAATCACATGAAATTATCTTATTATCATTAATCAAACCTAAATCAATCATATTTGGGTGATATCCACTAGATTGGAATCACACCCAAACCCTACCCACAATGCAAGCACAACCCTAACTAAAATTGGGTTTTTGGCTTCTCAATTGGGGGAAAACTAAGGGGGCTGCATAGGTGGAAGAACCCATGGATGATTAGGCTTCACATACCTTCAATCAAAGCCCTAAACAAAGCTTGAATCAGTGGTGAAAATGGCCCAAAGCTGCTGCCCCAACTTCCTTTCTTCTTATTCTTTAGAGAGGGAATATCTTGAGAGTAATTTGAGAGTTCTAAGATGAATGTGTTAAATGATTAGTTTAGGGTCTATTAACTATTTATAGGAGGTTAATTAACTAACTAATCGAGCCCCTAAGCCCTTAATTAAATAACTAATTAATTCCGAAACCCCCAACTTAAAACTAAACTTGCCAAAACTGGCAGCATTTACGGATCCCCATCCACGGACCGTGGATGGGTTTAAGGGCCGTGGTTTGGGTCCGTCAATTGGGCCTGGGGATCAAATATTGCAGGACTGACCTACGCCCATGACCTACGGGACGTAGGTTGATCTAAGGGGCGTGAATTGCAACCGTAGGTCACACTTTTTGACAGTTTTATGGACTGTTTTGGGGTCTTCCTTAAAGACCCCTTGGGTGGTCCTTGGGGAGTCGTACCCGGATGTTTAACCCCTAAACATGTCATTCTAAATACGGGAACCATTATCTTGATTTTAATGCTCATACGACACTCCAAACCTCTCACCAAATGCTCTAGAACTCACTAGTTCAACTAACTAATTTACGGGGTGTTACAATATCCCCCACTTGGGAACATTCGTCCTGGAATGACACTTGAAACACTTCTTAAAGTCAAAAATCTAACTTAGCAGCCCAATATGCATTTACTACATCTAATGCACATTATCAAAGAAGAAACTTCAATTCCAAGCTAAACATATACAATGCAACACAAGGGAGTAGGAACTACTTCTACCAATCCCAAAATGCATCAAATCCTATTTCTACTCTTTTTAAAGGAGGAACTAACATCTCCTAACTAAAACATGTTCCACACAAACTCATGGAGCCTAAATGCAAAATACTACTCAAATAGCATTCATTTATTGAGGAAATCTTTCAACTCAAAAACTAGGGCATGCTCATAGTCCAACTCATGAAGCCTATATGCAACTCTAATCACATGCACCACAACATGAGGAAACAATTCATAAAAGTCATTTCTAATAGAACCTAAACAATTTCATGAACATGCATATAAGGAAATCATGGCAACACATAAGGCACACAATAACCCTACTAGATAGGCACACTATCCCACACTTGGGAGTGAGCCTACTCCAACTTTTCTAAATATCATATATACTAAAATAACTTCAAAATGAAATCATAACAAGTTATAAAATACAAGAAATCTCAAAATTTTTACAAAAGCATGAAACACATACCGGAAGGGACATGAGGCGATCACTCTTGATCTTCTCTAGATTGAAGTGAATAAAACCTATTCTTCTATTGAGGCTCTACATCTCCACTACTAGAGGCAACTTTCTTACCTTCTCCTCTTGTAACCTTAGCATTAGGTCAGTCTTTCATCATGTGACCACTCTCACCACAACTAAAGCAACCCTTTCTACCGGCCAAACATCTACCCTCATGCCTCTTACCACACCTAGAACAAGAGGGCCATAGGGACTCATTATTTATCCCTTGTGGCATAGGGGTAGACACCCTCTCCTCCTTATGCTTAGGAGCATTATAGAAACCTTGTTCGGAAGACTTTTTTCGATTCATAAAACGACCATGTCCGTCGGACCCATAATGAAAAGACTTATCATCATCCACCTTAGAACTTTTTTTCTCTCTAGCCCTCTCCTTCTTGTGTTTTGACTCCTATATTTGTTGGGAAAACACCATGAGGCATGAGATATCCATATCATCAACAAGCATTGCCATACGATATTCTTCTTCTACCAAATCGGACACCTCCGTCATGAAACTATTCATCAAATCCCTTGGACTAGCTACCAAGCTTGGAGCATACTTATACAAAAGGGTGAATTTAAAAGTGTACTACTTAACACTCATACTACATTGCTTGAGGTTGATGAATTCTCCCAATTTAGCCTCCCTTAATTCCCGGGGAAGAATCTATCTAGAAATTCCTTCTTAAACATCTCCCAATTTATGGGGCCTTCCCCTACTGGCCTACTATCTTTCCATTGCTCATAGCAAACTTAGGCAACGTCCTTCAATTGATAGGTAGCTAGTTCGGCTTTCTCAATAGAAGACACCCCCATGATTACTAGCACCTTATATACCTCCTCTATGAACCAATTTGGATCTTCCTCCACCTTGGAGCCATAGAACTCTGTAGGGTTCATTCTCAAAAACTCTCTCACCCTAAAAGCACCAATTCCTCCTATAGGTTTTGCTGGAGCCAACACCTCTCTATTGGCTCAAGCACCGTCAAGGCTTGAGCCAATAGTTGCATAGAATTCCTAAATTTTTTAAGAGTGGCATTCCCAATTGGAAGGTCATTTGGAACTTAAGGAGGAGCTTGGTGTGGAAATTAGAGAGGAATCTCTTGATCCCCATTGTCTTCTCCTTCTCTCTTAGCATTAGCCCTAGTATTTGCCATAACATGAAAAATCATATGCAAGCATTAGAAGAAGGACCTACTAGAGATGAACTTCTATGGCACGACTAAGAGTATTACGAAATGAGATTTTTCCTACACATGTAATAGCCTCCTACTCATTAAATGTGTCGTGACTCACACCATTAATAAGACTCTACTTAGACGTGGTTTGAGACTACTAAAATTTATCCCAAAACCTTATGGTCTGGTACCAAGTTTGTCAAGACCCAGGGGTACCCCCTACACGCAACATGGTATAGTTGACCCATACAAGCCCTTAGCAAATTCTTAACATAAGATAATGGAAAAATATGGGAAAATTCAAACTTTTACAATCCAAGTCATTTTTCATAAAGCAAGCAGAAGTCTTACAAAATCCCTTGTCTCAAACCATCTAGCATAATACTTGAATAACACTCTTGAGACACAGCCCATACAAAGTCTAAACATAAAGAAAGACATAAAGGAACATAGTGGGTTTGTTCTCGAAGCTATGTGGACTCACCAATTCTTCAAGTCTTCTTGATCCTTGGAAACCTAGCCTTCAAAGCAACCTAATCTCCTCAACCTTGCATTTGATTAGAATGTAGGCAATATCCAGTACAAAATGTACCAAGTATGAAAGCTAGCACAATATCATAAGAGCATATCAAATGGTTAGTCAACATAAGACATAGTTAATGAGCATAGGAGATAAGTCATAATCATATCAACATAATTGACTCTTAGTCATCATTACCATAATTGCACCATTCTCAAGTAACCTCAAAAGTATACAAGTGCAAAGCATTAATAGCATCCCATAATACCACCCAAGCCAAGTATCCCTTTTTAGTCATCTTGATCATATTCTACATGCTTGGTGAAGTCATAAGTCTTTCTACCTAAAGGGCACCATAATTCTAAGGAACCTCAAGACACACTTGTGCAATGCATGAAAACCATCCCATACTACCCTTCACACTAAACATAGCCTTGAAATTATCTTTGTCATATTCACCCTATTTTGGTATTACTTAATAGCTTACTTCATAAGGAAAGGGAACTACCACCTTAGTCAATCGTATCTTGGAAGGGAATAAGGGCAACAACTCAGGCTAAGTCATACTATATATGGGAACCCTTCATACCTAGCCTTAAGTCATACTTGTGCAATTTATAGATAACATCTCATACTATTACCCTCACAAAGTACTTCTTTAGACTACCATGAATGTTCACTAGTTGGGGACTAATCCCTCTAGTCTATTTACCTCTTCAAGGCTACCAAGGAATAACCCCCTCATAGGCTAGACCATGCTATCATTTTGAAAACATAACTAGGTTAAGCTAAGCTAACTACCTTGGAAGACACACTAACATGCAAGTCCAAGCTACTCTAGGAAAGGTACAAGTGTCCTATCCTAGCTACCATGAAATAGTCCTAAACCAACTAAATCATTCTACCCTTACAAGTGTACCAGGTTACAAATGCAAGCTATCCATTGGGGAGTATGATTCTCAACCCTAAGATATCCTTAGGAGAGTTATGAGTCCTCAATCCCAAGCTACCATGACTAATCCTAACTCAACCAATCCTTGAAATGCATTTTTCAATGTAAGTCAAGCTACCTTTAGGAGACTATAAGTCCTCTATCACAAAGCTACCATGAAATGGTCTTGGCCAAACCAAGTCAAGCTACCATGAATGCATCCCAACAATGCTAATCCAAGCTACCCATAGGAGAGTAAAAATCCTCAATCCTAGGCTACCATGACCACTATTACCTCATGCTACCATGACATGCATCTTACAATGCTAAGTCAAATTATCCTTTGAAGAGGATAGATCCTCTATCCCAAGCTACCAACCTTGGTCTTACCCTACTAAGCCAAGCTACACATGAAGGGAACATATGTCACAACTTCAAGCTATTATAGTCTAACATGCTTTGATTCTTTTTAGGTTATTAAGCAAACCTAGAACCCTTCTATGTGAGAGAAACCCTTGGATCTCCTAGCAATTCATGCCTAAGTGTGTAAGGGAAAGAGAATACACAACAAGATCACATCATATTGAATTTACCCCCAAAGACCTAAAAATGATGGCTACAAGCCCTACTTTCAAGATTAACTTCATTCTATCATGATCTATGTCTAAATTACAAGCTATTCAATCACATTGTTCATTAGAAGGTGATTCTAGTCATACTTGATCATAAAGGTTCAATTCTAACTTCACAAGTCAAGATCCTTCCTATTCAATCAAGTCTAGTTCAATTCATGATTAGATAATCCTAACTATGATCAATTATTATTCAAGACACTGAAATAGGAATATCACTTTAGAACCTTTAATTTTGCCTCTAATGGCATAAACCCACAAAGAAGACATTCATAAATTTAGATTGTGGTTCATCATAAAAATCACATGAAATCATAATATTATCATTAATCAAAGCTAAATCAATCATAGTTGGATGATATCCACTAGATTGGAATCCCACCCAAACCATACCAACAATGCAAGAACAACCCTAGCTAGAATTGACTTTTTGAGCTTCTCAATTGGGGGAAAACTAAGGGGGCTCCATGGGTGGAAGAACTAATGGATGATTAAGCTTCACATACCTTCAATCAAAGAACTAAATAAATCTTGAATCAATGGTGAAAATCACCCTAAGCTGCTTCCCCAACTTCCTTTCTTCTTGTTCTTCTCGAGAGGGAATTTCTTGAGAGTAATTTGAGAGTTCTAAGATGAATGTGTTAAAGTGATCATTTTAGGGTCTATTAACTATTTGTAGGAGGTTAATTAACTAAATAACCGACCCTCTAAGACCTTAATTAAATAACTTATTAATTCCCAATCCCCCAACTTAAAACTAAACTTGCCAAAACTGGCAGCATCTATGGATCCCCATCCACAGACCGTGGATGGGTCTAAGGGCCGTGGTTTGGGTTCGTCAATTGGAAATGGGGCTCAAATGTTACAGGGTGTTGCAGGCATGACCTACGCCCATGACCTACGGGGCGTAGGTTGATCTAAGGGGCGTGAATTGCAACCGTTGGTCACACTTTTTTGACAATTTTGTGGACTGTTTTGGGGTCCTCCTCAAGGACCCCTTGGATGGTCATTAGGGAGTCATAATCAAATGGTTAACCCCTAAGCATGTCATTCTAAGTATGGGAACCATTTATCTTGATTTTAATGCTCATACGACACACCAAACCTCTCACCAAAGGTTCTAGAACTCACTAGTTTAACTAACTAATTTATGGGGTGTTACAGTTCCAGCATAAATATTGGATCGGGTACCACGAATCGGTACCCTAATTGTTTAGGTTTGGTCTCTATGAGAGGATCATTGAATTGGGTTCCTTTAGAGGACCATATAATTGTGTTGTGTATCTACTTGTGTTGATTACGTTCATATCTAATGGTGATTGAGGTTGAAAGATTGTTTGTCTCTCTAAAATGATAACCAATGGGTATTACTAAGAACGTGGAATGCTACATTGATTCTAAAAAGATGACTGGTATTGTATATGTTTGGTATATGCTTGTTTTATAATGTTGTGGCTACTTGCATATGTTTCACTTATTGGGATAGCTATGTGATCCTACCAGTACACTGTGGTTGTGTATTGATGTTGCACTTGCTTGTTCTTTGTTGAGTATAGGGCATCTTCAGGCGGCTATTGATAGACCTCAGCTAAGTGACTATTGAGCGTGACCAGATTCAAAGGTGAGCTAATTCTTTCAAGCTGACATGGATCTTCCTTGTTTAAGTCCACTCTTTTCGGACTCGAACTATTTGTTTAAGGTGTTGTTTAGTTTTGGGGTTGTACCCCTTGCTCTTAGACTTGTCGTTAGTAGAGTTTTGGTACAATGACTTTCAGGTTCTAGGGGTTGTTCTTCTGCATTAGTTTGGCTAATTTATTTAAACCTTTGGAGTTTATGTCTCCGTATTAATTATATAGTTGTTTAAACCTACTTTTGTAGCTTTAAATATGTATTACTTTGGTTATGTTGATTAGTTGGGTTGTAGTTTTGGTTCTCCCACCGGAGGGTTAGTGTGGGTGTCACTCACGATGGTTTGGGTCGTAACATGAATGCCATGATTTGCCTCGTGTATAAGACCTATATATAAATAGGCTTTATATTTCATTATAACACAAGACCAAGAAATGAAGTAATACAGATTTTCTCTCCTCTTCTTTCTTATTATTAATTTTTAGTTAATTACTTTTTATTATATAACATATTATCAGCACGAGTCTCTCTCATTTCAACTAAAGACTTTAAAAGCCTCGAAGGTAAAAATTTTCCTGTCTTAAATAATGTCAAATCTTTCTAAACTTGAATTTATTGCTTTGGATATATCGGGAAAAGGCTACCTATCTTGGGTAATAGATGCATAGATTCATCTTGATACGATGAGTCAAGGAGACACCATCCAAGACAAAAATCAAGGATTAAATCAATTGTGCCAAGACAATGATATTTCTCCGTCATCACCTTGATGAGGGTTTATAAATTAAATGTCTTACTTGTATAGATCCTCTCATATTGTGGAATAATATAAAAGATAGATATGACCACTTGAAGTTGGCCGTCCTTCATATGCACATTATGACTAGATCCATTTGAGACTTCAAGATTTTAAATCTATCAATGAGTATTATTCTTCCATGTTTAAAATTATTTCAAAATTAAAATTATGTGGAGAAAATATCACTGACCATGATATGCTGGAGAAAACATTTTCCACTTTTCCTTCTCGAATATGCTCCTGTAGCAGCAATACCGAGAAATGGGATTTAAAAATATTCTGAATTAATTTCACATCTTCTTGTTGCTGAACAATATAATGACCTACTCATGAAAAATCATGAAAGTCGGCCTACTGGTTCTATGCATCCCCTAAAGTGAAAAAGGAAAACTTTCACCAATCATGGTCGTGGCTCCAGTCGTGGTTATGACTGTCACACCCCTATATTTTCAAACAAAGGTTTTATGAAAAAAAAAGTTTTCCAATTAAAGTGACCATTTTGAAAAGGGATTATTTTATTTTAGAGTCGCCACTAATTGAAATTGAGTTTTGGTGTTCCAGTTCACCTAATTTAGATCCCTAATAAAAGGAAATGACTCTTTTTTCATTGGTCTGCAAACTAGAAGTCTAGGTGAGGAATTTTGTTGATCGAGGGAAAAGTGTTAGGCCCCCTTTGAGTCTCGTGGTTCAAGCACGATTGCTTTACTGACTTATATATTGCTCGACTTAAATTTTGTATATATTATACTTATGAGCTTTACAAAAGTGCTTATTTTCCATCTTCTTTAATTTATTTAAAAACTTACTTTAAACTATCTTGTTTTATTAGTATGTGGTGTACTAGCAGTAGCACTTTCAGCCTTACCACAATTATTGATTTGTTTGTATTTCAAGACTAAAATAGTTTAGTGTTCTTTAGATCTTATTATTTGTCTATTATAATTATCAGCCTAAATTACATATTCTCTTATTTTTATTTTGATATTTTTTTCTAAAAAAGAATGAACACAATATTATTAAGAACATAAAGTAAAAATAAATCAAAATCATACACCTTTCCATACAAAATTTGCACATGTTGCAGTAGTATGAACATGTTAGGAATTATGGGCACCTAAAATCTTTTCTTTTCTTTATTTTAGTCATAAAATGAAAAGAAAAAAAAAACACTAACTAAAACATATATTTTACTTAATGAATCTTTGTCATTAATTATTCTCGTCATTTTAGTTTATCAAGCCATAATTAATACACATATCATCATAAAAGAAGTTGAAATATAAAAACCAAAATAGACTTAGACAATAATTTTACTTGAATATGAAATATACTATGGGTTGTTATAATGATTTTACACTAAATCTAACAATATAAAAAATCTGAACAAGAACTTGATAGGAAAGATTTGATCATACTTTATATTATAACATCAAATAATAATAATAGCGAGTTAAATACATACGAATCTGACAACTTCAATATATTGCAATCAATTTTGCATACTCCTGACATTAAACCATACAAAGAAGATTAAGTGTTGCCTCTTATGAAGATTAATCTACAAAAATAAAAAGACCTTAATTAAGAGCCATAAACTCAAAACTATAGAATCAAAACTTCATTTTTTTAAAAAAAATTTCCGTGCCCTCTTTTTTTTTGTTGTTGTTGTCTGATGTGTGTAGTAACTTACGTTCTATTTTTTGTGTGCAGATGGATTTTTATTAGTGTCTTTATCCTTCTGTATGTAATGTGAGGGAGTGGAAAATGTGGATTTTTAAGGTGGAATACTGTATGCGTCTGGATAATGGAGAATGGTAGTGTGTATATGGTAGGTTGGGTTGGGAAATGGGGGTAATAAGTGTAGTGGGGTAGTTTAAGGTTAATTAATTTTATTTATTTATCATAAAATTTAGTCAAAAATCAGAATAAAAAAAACTATTAACTTACAATTTTGATAATAAAATATACAAAAAATTTAAATAGTTAATCAAAAAATATAATTAAGAAACACTAGCTTATTCATTAAATTTAAATTAAAAGAAATATATTTTTTTGTAACTTTCATTTCTTTTTTAAACAATAAATAAAATGTACCTTAAAATGTGATTTCATTTTTGTTGTTTTCAAATCATTTAAAATAAATTTAATAAAATAAATAAAAGCTAAAATATTTAATTTAGGTTTTTTTAAGAAAAATATTTAAGCACTAAAATTAGTATAAAACCTTCGGTTCAATCAAAAACTATGTGTCTGCAGTTGCCCCTATTTGATTGGAAACACAAAGAGTTTGCAAACAAAGAAGTAGACAATGCGACAAGTTTTGACCAGACTCTTATTCGAAAGGAAATATGTGCGACCACATCTTGATTTTGGACATCCTGCATATCCCGTGTTATAAGGGAATCAGGTCACATATAGTTCAAGGTGATGGAATATGCGTTGAAGTCAAGTGAGGTCCCATCGAGGCTCCAATTCGTGGCTCCTATTTTTACATGAAATAAGAAGACAAAAAATCAAAAGAAAATACAAGTACAAGATCCTATCTATGTAGCTTCTCTTGAATCTTGACTTGGATCATGCATCTAAAGTTGTGAGATATTGATTTTCATCTCGAGTGAGCTTGAAGGTTAACTAGTTCTCCACATAGGCTTCTATTACTTGAGATTGGAAATCAAACTTGTTCTTAAGTGAGCTCCTGCTACTTCAATTGAAAATGAGCGTGAAAGTTTATTCCTTCCGGATAAGGTCTTGAGCTTGGTATGGGGATTTACCATACTCTATAAGTGAATACCTGAAGTTAAAACAAACAGAAGTAATAACACAAAAAAATTTCTCCAATTTATGGTAAAGAAAATTTTGTGAGAAAAAAAAGATGGTTTTAAGCTTTGAATCGAGACTCTGGATGACTCGAGCTTTGTTGGGATGCGTTATTCAAATGGCTTCTGAATGTTTAAATCAACTCCATTTTCATGATGATTCGGTTAGATTAAACTGTGTCAGTATAATTTCCATTATCCAAGAGGGACTTGCCAATGTCCCTTTATCCAAGAGGGCCCTGATATTTTACGTTCCATTATCCAAGAGGGTCCTGCTAATGTCCCATTATCTAGGAGGGCACTACTATAATGTGTCCCATTATCCAGAAGGATCCTACTAGTATTCCATTATCCATGAGGGCTCTGTTATACTACATCTCATTATCTAGGAGGGTCTGACTAGTCCCATTATCTCGGAGAGTCCGACTAGTCCCATTATCTCGGAGGGTCCTACTAGTGTCCTATTATCTAGGAGGGCCCTTCTATCTACATCCCATTATCTAGGAGGGTCTCGCTAGTATCCCATTATCCAGGAGGGCCCTGCTATACTACGTCCCTTTATCCAGGATGGTTTTACTAATCTCTGTACCCTCCTATCCTATTATCTAAGAGGTCCCTACTATACTACACCCCACTGTCCAGGAGGTCCCTGGTATAATACACCCCATTATAAAAGAGGGTCCTACAAGGCCTATTATCCAGTAGGGTCCTACTAGTGTCCCATTATCCATGAGGGCCCTGCTATACTACTCTCATTATCCAAGAGGATCCTACTAGTGTCTCATTATCCAAGAGGCCCTGCAATATACTACATCCCGTTATCGAAGAGGGTCTTGCTAGTCTCATTATCTAGAAGGGTCCTACTAGTGTCCCATTAGCTAGAAAGGCCTTGCTTTACTACATTAGATTATCCAGGATGATGCTTCTAGTTTTCCACTATCCATGAGAGCCATGCTATACTACATCCCATTATCTAGGAGGATCCTGCTAGTCCCATTATCCAGGAGGGTCATGCTAGTATCCTATTATCTAGGAGGGTCCTTCTATACTACGTCGTATTATCTAGGAGGGTCATGCTATCTAATTCCCATTGTCCAGAAGGGTCTAGCTATACTAAGTCCCAATCTCCAAGAGGGTCATGTTACTCTAATTTCCATTATCCAATAGGGTTCTGCTATACTAAATCTCATTGTTCAATATGGTCCTGCTACTCTAATTCTTGATGTCCAGGAAGGTCCTGCTATACTAAATCTTGTGGTGTAGGAGGATCTCGTTAAATAGATTCATCAAATATAGTCACCAGAACATTTTTTTTGCCCCAGTTCGCACTAGAAAAGTATCATGTAAGTTATTAGCATAAAAGAAAAATACTTATACAAAAAGAAAAAAAATGCAATACATGCATGAAATTAAGGTGTTTGTTCCCTTGAAATTAAAGATGATAGGGTATTCTTCCTTCAAATACAACTAGGGTGTTTGTTCCCTCGAAATGAAAGATAATATGTTGTTTGTTCCCTAAAATGATTCTAGGGTGATTGTTGTCAAAGAACAAAATGCAACTAGGGTGTTTGTTCCCTAGAAAGGAAAAATAATGTCTTGATGGTATTTGTTCCCTATGGTCAAAATGCAATTAGGGTGTTTGTTCTCTAGAAATGCGAGTGCTTTTTTTTAGGGTGTTTGTTCTCTAGAAATGCGAGTGCTTTTTTTTTTTTTTTAGTTTTTTATATAAAATACGCCCTTGTTTTTTAAACTCTTTTTAATTTATCATTTTTTTTATTTTTAAAAAAAGAAATTGATCCCATTTTTATCTTTCAATAATATTAAATTTTATTCTATGAGACTGAGCCCCATTGTGGATATGCCTACGTATCATGTATATCAAGAATCAAGTCAAATGTAGTTCATAAATGACAAATTAGTATTATTATTTTCTTACCTTTTCTTTTTCTTTCACAAAAGACATCTTTTTAAAGAATAATAGAGGATAAAGAGAAAGAAATCAATTCATTGTTGAGAATGTTTTGACTTTAGTTGGTACCAACAATTAGTATTATGCATATGAATCACATTCAACTAACCTTCAAACAAATTTAAGGTCAACTTTGAGTAATTTGTAGTTTCAAATGATACCTCAAACATACTTAAGTATTTACCAGATCAGTTTATCTTGCATAAATTAAGGGGTTAAAAGTATTCATATCCTCATATTTCAAGTACACTCGCAACAAATGAAGTCCTACTTCACACACAATAGAAGTGTTTTGATCTTAGGACGTTTTAGAAGTCAGTCATACTAAGAATGATGTTCAATGCATGAGAATGAGATACCATATGCTTGGACCTCATGTAAATATTCACTAATGTGAGAACACCAAAAATGGAATCAAATAGGACTTGTTATTGACTTGTAATGCAGGCTTAGGAAAATGTAGGATATTTATTTGGGAAAAAGTAATTATTTCCTCCTTAAAAATTGCACTATGCTCTCAAATGTTTTTCATTTTTGCATTGGACCTTTGCTTTCTCAGAAGCTTCTCCTTATTTATTTCCTTCATCTTTTTTCTTCTCATTTTCCCTCCTTTTCTTTTGAGGTCTTTTTTTCATCTTTTTTCTAGATTTTCTTTGTCTGTGTATTTTTTTTGTTTGGACTTTCACATATTTGACCATTTCACTTCAGCGCTACCCAACTTAGACTTTTAATATTGTGTAGATAATTGTATTGCGCTCAAGGAGGTGGGATCGAGGGATAGTGCATTTATGCACTCAAAAATATATATGCTAAGATGTAGTTAATCAAATAAAAATGTTTTAGGCTCGAAATGAGAGTTTTATGGATAACATGTCATTTGGTAGGCTTTAAAGATACAATCGGATCAAAGAAAGCCTATAATCCTTTTCCCAATTAAATGTTGCTCAAAATTTCACCTCAATCAACATTCGGTCCAAGTTCTAGATCAACAAATTCATGCCATTAAATTTTATATCTAAAGTTCACCACACAATATACATGAGACAATGAAGTCGAATTTGTTTTAGCCTTAACTTTAAGTAAGATAATTTCTCAAGTGTTACATATATATATCAAAGCGGTACCAAAAAAATATATGGATCACTACAAAGTTGGTTCATTCTATCATGGTGTATAGTTTAACTTTTCTTTTTATGTACACTCCTAATTATGTCGGTATCAACCAAGTCATTTTTTTTTTCTAAATAAAAAACTCTTTTAAAGAAATGTTGTACCCAAAAAAGAAATTTTCATTTTTTTTTTATTTTAAAATAAGGAAGAGAAACATTTTTATTTGTACTTTGAATTAAAAAATAAAATTCTTGCCCCCGTTTTTTGTAATGACTACTTTATAGTTTTTCCTTGGTTGGACCGAACCTCAAGATAAGGCTACCGACGTATCTTGTCAAAGCAAGAATCAGATCAAACGTGGTTTAGGAAGTTTTGATATATGAATTAAAAAAATTATGTTTTAATTTATTTATTTTTGAAGAAGGATAAAAACTCAATTTTTTAGGAAGTACAAAAAATATTTCATTTTTTAAAAAAATTATTGAATAAGGATTAAGAACTTTTTTTAAAAAAATTTATAAATAAGGATCACCGAATTCGAGAAGAATTGTCTACATATCTCATATAGAGAATATGGTGTGCGTAGTTCTTTCAAATTGGATAGTTAAATAAACTTTTAAACATGGGAACTTAACTTCAAAAATGAAACTATGATTTTTGTTGTAAAATTGATACAAAAGAAAAGCCTTTTAAATATTATTTTTCATTACATGAACTATACAAAAGAAACTAATGCTACATTTTTCTTTTCTTGAAATTTTTGTTTATAAGAAATGCATGAGACCTTCTAAAGTATGAAATCTTTTTGTGTTTTCTCCCTCTTAGTTTCTCTTCTTATCTTTTAATGTAAAATTGAAGGACAACTTTTTCTTCATTTCACTGATCACTGTAAAATTGGTCAATATGTAAAGACCTTACAAATAATATTTAGAAAATAGCATATAGAATGCACATGTTGTTCCTATTAGGGACTCATGTCCTAGATAGACTCGAACCTTGTGTTGAGCAGCATTAAATTAAAATGCATATGATGCAAATAAAGCGGATCCTATTAGGAATAATCATTATTGAGGCTTTCTTTACTAAGTTTAATAATCTAGTAGAATATTTATCTAGATAGGCCGTAAAACGAGTGGACAACTCAAATCGGAAAGGGATAACTTGCCAATAGTAAGGCTTTCGGACCTTACTGTTGGTCCTTCTCATCCTAAGACCTGCGTTACTATAGAATCCTTCCCGGGAGCGTTGCCACATCTTTGATATTTCATGGCTTGGGAGCGCAATCTCATCTCCGAATAATGTATCTTAGAAGACTCAAATTGGTGCCCAAGAGAAGACAATTTATATGACCATTCAAATAATATCAAAGCAATAAATAAGTAGACAATTACCACATTAGGCGAACAAATACAATATCCAACAAAAAATACAAACAAATAAATAATAATAAAAAAGTCATACAGTAGTCAAAATTTACAAGCTTGAATTTTGATTATACCTAGCAGAATCGCTATCTATAATACACCTATTTTTTCAAACAAAGTTTTTATGGAAAAGAAAATCAATGAAAGTGACTATTTTGAAAAGAGATTATTTTATTTCAGAGTCATGACTTAGAATTGAGTTTAGTATTCCAAATCATCTAATTTAGACCACTAATAAAAAAAATGACTATTTTTTTTATTGGTCTGCAAACTAGAAGTCTAGGTAAGGAATTATGTTGACCAAGGAAAGGTGTTAGGCACCCTTTGATTCTCGTGATTCAAGCACGGTCTCTGTATTGACTTATTTATGGCTTGACTTAAATTTTGGATGTATTATACTTACGAGCTTTACAAAAGGACTTATTTTCCGTCTTGTTTGATTTATTTAAAAACTTACTTTTAAACTGTCTTATTTTATTAATGTATGGTTTATTGGCAGTAGCACTCTCCAAACTTACCACAAATTATTGATTTGTTTGTATTTCATGACTAAAAGCAGTTTAATGTTCTTTAGATCTTAATATATTTGCCTATTATTATTATCAACCTAAATTACATGTTATCTTAATTTTATTTTGATGTTTTTCTAAAGGAATGAATACAATATTATTAAGAACATAAAGTAAAAAAATTAAATATTATACACCTTTCCATACAAATTTTGCACATGTTGCATTAGTATAAACATGTTAGGAATTATGGGTACGTAAATGTAACACCCCAGAAAATTTTAGAGCTAAGACTCGAGCCATATTTTGTTGTGAGTAAGATTTTACAGAGGAATTTAAAATTTCATAAGTATTAAGGTCAATTTTACTAGATATAAGACCTTGAGTTCTAAAATGAATTAAAGAGAATTCATTCAAATAATTCCTAGATTCTTTTAAGTTTTGGGTCAACTTCAAACGACCATAACTTTCAGTATAGGATGAGTTAGGTGGCCCATAAGATATCAAATGAAAAGTCTTTGGATTATATTTCCAACGCCACCAAGTTTGTTAATTTTTGAGCTTGTATGATGGAGATATGCCTGTTTGAAGTCAGGCTGTCCAGTTAAGGAAAGTTACCCGAAAATATGAGGGATATATTGATATTTTGCTTACCCAATCAGATTTAATTCATTTTAGTAAGGTTTTAGGAGTTTGAACTGATTTGGTTCAATTTTATAATCTTAATCTACGTTTAGGGTTTTAGAGGAGAGTTCAAGAAGAGAAAAAATGAGAAAAGAGGAGAAAAGAGGGAAGGTTCAAGGCGTTCGTCGAGATTCTTGAGTTTTCTTGTGAAGTTTCACCAAAGAGTTGATACCTAAGAGGTATGTGAGTTCTCATAGTATTGGATTCATTTACCACACGTCACTCATGTTTTTCTAGTGCAAATTCGTTCTTAAAGTTGAAGGATTTGAGTTCTTTAAGTATTTTCTTGAAATTCCTTTTCGTAATATTGATTGTTGGGGTTTCGATGAGTTCTTGAGATAATCGTATGGATGTTAACAATTTTTTTGAGTAGATTAGTGTGTATTTAGGTTGGGTATTCTAGCGAGTTAGGGTTAGAAAACGAGAAAGAAAAGTCATTGGGGTTTTTAGGGTTGGGGCTTGGCGCCCTGCGCCAACTAGTGCGCCCCAACCACACCTCTGTAGGTAGAGGGTTGGCACCCTGCACCACTCAGTGTACCAGGGTCGCCTGCCCCCATCCCTTCTCCATTGTTTTGCCCATCTGAGTCCTTTAAAAGGGTACCTTCAAGCCCTATTGATTCCAAACACTATAAAATACTTCTAAACATCTAGAAATCATTCATAAAATGAATCACAACCTTGAACCCGTAATTAAAATTCAAGGTAGAGTTAAGAGTTAAGTCTTGATAATTCTTCAGAGTTGTTTGGGAAAGTCTGTTTGAGTTTTTTCGAGGAGTCTTCTACAATTACTTATGAATTATTTCAAGACTTGAGTAAGTGAGTATGAGAATGAGGATAATGTATTCATGAGTGTACATTATCATTAGATCCTTGAGTCAAGTTGTTCATGCTCATATATTCTGCATGAACTCCAACATTTTAGAATATTTGAGAGGAGTAGTATCTTCAAGTTCTAACTCTTGAGTATTGAGTTTCTAAACCTTTTGAGATTATATTCATAATCATGGGACTACTACATGTTACT
This sequence comes from Solanum bulbocastanum, assembly GCA_037074985.1. NCBI lineage: Eukaryota > Viridiplantae > Streptophyta > Magnoliopsida > Solanales > Solanaceae > Solanum > Solanum bulbocastanum. The sequence continues at coordinate 14,314,146 of CM073602.1, read as the reverse complement.
TGTGAAGGTCCTTGAGTTGATTTGTTCGTGCTCATAATTCTGCATGATCCCTATGAGTCGAGCAGTCTTGAGATGAGAAATATCATTGAGTCCTTGAGTTGAGTAGTTCATGTCCATAATTTCACATGAACCCTCTGAGTTGAGCATTCTTAAGATGAGTAGTATCATTGAGTCCTTAAGTTCTGAAGTTATTGAGTTCCGAGTATTGAGTTTTAGGTATGGTTATTAAAAACTTTGAATTGAGTCGTTTTTGTCCATAATTTGACATGAGCCCTATTTTAAAAAATCTTTTACTAACCTTTTTAAATTTGTTTTAAGACTTGAGCATATGAGTTTGAGGAAGAGTAGAGCTGAGTTCATTTTATTTGAAATGATATATGTGAACTAAGTATTTCCAAGAGTAAATGTTTTTATATTTAAGCAGAGAGGAAACACTAATTTCCAAAAGAGTTTTCATGAACAATTTTGAGCATCATCTCTTTTAAGAGAATTTTTTTTGAGTAATAATCTCAAACCATAGAAACAATTATGTTTTTAAACATATGAGCTAGTATATTTTTGGAGTAGTATTGAGCACCGATATAGGGGGAGTTCATATAACTCACAACCCCCATAAACAATGTAGCCAACGTGGGTAGAAAGAGTCATACTTTATAGATGATTCCTTAATGCTTTTTATCATAGACTAGTGGATCCACTTAGTAGTAGGTTTTATACCCCGACAAACTATAGGACAGTTCTGACAGCTTGGGCTAGACGTTGTATCATCATATAGCTCATAGTAATGGTTTCAGTTAGAAAATCTCCCATAGATTTATATTGTATTTTTATATACAAACTGAGTTATTATTGTATTCTTCAATATATTGAGTGTCTATCTACTATTTTAAAAGCTTTCAATATATTCATCTTTTATTGTTGCTTTATCTTGAGTTGAGTATCCAGAGTTAAGTATCCAAAGTTGAGTATTTTATTGTTGAGTTCAGCCCAATTTCTCAGAGTTGAGTTGATCTATGTTTCACAAAGTTGAGTCTCTTATTATTGAGTTGAACTAGTTTTCAAAGAGTTAAGTCTCTTATTATTGAGTTCAACTATGTTTCATGGAGTTGAGTTGAGCGAGTTGAGAAGAGGTAAGTATGTTTCTTTTCCATTAGTTCAAGCTTATGTTTATGATTTATAATTCTCCTTACATGCTCGTACATTTCATGTACTGAGCCATTTAGCCTGCATCATTTCATAATGCAGATACAGGCATTCAGGATCATCAACAAACGTTTCGTTGAGGTCATGGGATATGCTAGTAGGCTTTGGTGAGCCTTCTTACATTTCGGAGGAATTTACCTTTATCTTACATTTATTAGTTTTGAGATGTCGTAGGTCTTGTCCTGATATCCTTTTGTAATAGTAGAGGCTTTATAGATAGAAATGTTGAGTAGTTTTCAGCATGTATCTTCTTTGAGTTATTTTTACGAACTCTGAGTTTATCTACTGAGTGTTTTTAAGATTATTTTAAAGTTGAGTATTTGAATGTAATTCATTTTGAGCTTTTGTATGCTTGAGTTAGTCTTCCGCTTGTAGTAAGCTAGGATGAGGGTTCGTTTGGGGACCAGAAATGGTTATCAAGTGCCGGCCACATCCAGAGTCTAGACTCGAGTCATGAAAAACTTAGTATCAGAGCATAGAGTTTAAGTGTCCTAGGGTGTCTATGAAGTCGTGTCGTAGGGTCGTATTTATGGTTGTGAGGGCCCCACTTCTATAAATGAGGGACTACAAACACTTAAGAAAACTTCCCTTTCTTTCATACTCTTAATCGTGCAATAGAGCTAAGTCATAGAGATTTATTCATACTCGTGTGTTTCTCAGATTCATTTGACTACCCCTTATACTAGAGGTAATTTAAAAGAATAGTAAGCTCCTTATCGATGAGTTGCTCTTATAAAAATCTTATGGAAGTCATGACACTCCAGAGGGACTTGAGAGAAGCCCATGAATGAGTTAAGTGTCTAGTTTTATAGGAATGTGCTCATGTTCATATGAATCGTGCATTCAAGTTAAAAGCGAGATGTACTTTCTTCTCTAAGACCTGCTTCAACTAAAATTTTTATGAGGAAGTATGTTTAGAGCTTGGGTAGTATTTTCATCCAAAATGGTTGCATGAGCTACGAAATAATGAGCTGTAGTAGTGAAGAGTGCCCTTAAGTCAAAAGAAAGTATGCAAAGGTTTAGTAATCTAAGGAAATGAGGTAGTGATGGGGAAGATTATGTTATTGCAATCATGCACCTAGTCAGTTATAAATGATGAGTTCGTTTATGAGTTAAATAAGTAATAATAATGTTTTAGAAAGTTCTCGATAGAAGAAAGAGGAATAGTCATTATTCAACATGAGATGGAGTATACTTTTAACCAGAATAGAGTTAATGTCGATGTGCCATCATGTTAGAGGAGACTAAGTGTAGATGTTGAATAGAAGAGCAGAGTAATGAAGTGATAGATCCAAACTAAGCTTATGATTTGTTTGAGGGAGTCATGATGTTCAAAAAGGTTATAGAACCGATTAAGTAATGAGGTATTATAAGTGGACAAATAGTACGTAAGTTGTAAAAAGAGGATGCAAACCAGCTTAGAGATGATGGAATAGGTCCATAGCTTTCATGTGTCAGCTTTAGACCTAAAGGGGAGATGATAAGATTTGAAATTGTCACGACCTAGTGGTACCCCTAGATGTAACAAGGCGTACAAGACCCCGAGAGGCCTCATACAAGCCACTTAGCATATCATAACATAGAGTAATAGAAAATGGTATGAAAATTTAAAAACATTTCAATACAATCAAAGTCTTTTATATGACGAGCAGAAGTCTAATACCATAGTATCAAACCATCTAAACAACATAAATAAAGTTTTGGGACGCAGCCTATACAATATTCCAAGACACAAGAGAAAAGGGTGATCACATCCTCGAACACAATGAGGATCACCAAGTCTTCACTTCCTTGATCAATGGTGAAGTTAGCCACAAGTGTGAGAATCTGTTGCCGGACCCTACATTTGATAAGAATGTAGTCAAGAGTATGCGTTAGTACAATTAAGTACTAAATATGATAGCTAGCATAAACAACATAAACGTCATGGTTAGTCAGTATAAACCATAAGCATAATCATGCACATACATCAATATCATAATAAGAAAGGAATATTTCTCAAGAAACCTTACTCATCCTTAGTCAAGACTCGGGGCATCACCTCTTAGTCAACTTACCTCATGAAAGGTACCTTAAGCAACAATCCAAGCTATTCATTCTTCATAAGATAATTCACATAATATACACTTACTTTTAAAGACATGGGGATTTGCCTATTTGCCTAACCTACAAAGGCTAATGGGTTTTCACCTCTTGCCTTACTCACTTTTAGATTGCGGGTACTCGCCTCCACATCATTTCATAAGGAGAATGGGTACTCTCCTCCATGTCCATTCAATCATAATAGGAACGTGGGGATTCATCTCTTGTTCAATTCTAAGGTGTATGAGAATCACCTCATATCCTTTCATATGGAGGTCAAGAGTAATCACCTCTAGCCTCTTCAATTACATCATCTTTTAGTCTAGATTCATTTTAGGTGAGAAATCCTTTCAAACCTAGATTAATTCATGTGATTAAGCCTTTAACAATTATACATTCATAATTAGATAATTCATGTGGAAGTATCCCTTCCCCAACAATAACATCAATTACAAACAATTCACATCATAATCGTTACTCTCAAAGCCCTAGATCTCATGGTCAGCATCTAAGCTTTATTCTCAAGCAATTCTAATCATAATTCATCAATCCTATAAGGACAAGCCTAAACCCACAAAGCTTTCCTTCATGGCACCAACCCATATATATCAATTCTACGGTATAATCATGGAATAGGCATGGGTACATGTAATTTCACTCTAATAACATGTAATACTACTAATTCAATCATAAACAATCACAATCCACTTAATTGGATCAACAATTATCATAACCCATAACATTAGAAGAACCCCTAGCTAGAATTTGGGAAATCTTCATCAAATTAGGGAATTCTAGGGGACTCCATGGGAGGAAGCATCCCATGGTTGAAAGCCCAGCATACCTTAGTCACAATGCCCACAAAAGCTTGAAGATTTGAAACTTGAACTTGACCTAGCTTCAATTTCTTCCTTCTTCTTCCAACTTATAGAGAGAGAATTTTTTAGAGGAGTTTTGGGAATTCTTTTGGGATTTGAGAGAATGAATTAATTAAGGGGGTTTTGGGGGGTAAAAATACTTATATAGGTGATCTAGACGTAGGCAAAACGACACCCTTTAATTCAATTAAAATCAAAAAAGACCTTAAGCCCTCAACTTAACCTTCCCATAGGCCTACCCACGAGACCACGCAACGGACCGTGGATGGACCTACGGTCCGTCCTGGTCAATCGTGGTTCCTCGTCTAGGACTTGATTTTTTGAGCCATGGACCTACGACCCCCAACCACGGGCTGTGGACCCATCCACGCGGCGTGGGTCACTTCCTTGGGCAGTTTTCCATGGTGCTCATCCACAAGTCCCACCTATGGGACGTGGTTGGCCCTCGTGGATGACACCTGGAAATGCTGAAAATTTTCTAGGTTTTCCTCTTTAGGCTACGGGGTGTTACAATATCTCCCCCTTGGGTACATTCGTCCTCGAATGAGATCCTAAGCACATTTCTAAACGAAAAGACTCAAGACTAGCGGCCATCAAGCATGCAATTCATCTAAAAGCATACAAGTAAGGAGGAAACATCAACTCCAAGCCAAACATACTCAATGCACCATAAAGAAGTAGGAACTACATCTAACAACCCAATATGCATGAAATTTTCAGATTTCTTACATTTACGAAGGAACCATCTCCAACTTAAAAACATGCTCAACACAATCTCATGGAGCCTAAATGCAATTAATACTCATAGAACATACTCAAGGAGGAAATCTCCACTCCAAGTCAAGGTATGTTCAACAATTCATCTCAGGAAGTCTATAGGCAACTCATACTCAATGCACAACAGCATTAGGAAAACAATTCACATAAGTCATTTCTTTCACAAATTAAACAATTCATGAACATGCATAATCATAAGAAAATCAAGGAAACCCATTAAACACTCGTAACTTCTATTCATAAAGCAAACCAAGAGGAAATTCATTACCTCAAACTAGAGTAGTAGTAGAAGGGACAAGATGAGGATAGAGGGACTTCATATTGGCCTCGGCCTCCCAACTAGCACCCTCAACTAAGTGGTTTCTTCACAAAACCTTCACGGAATCTATTTCCTTGTTTCTCAAATTTTTAACTTGTCGGTCTAAGATCTTAACTAGAACTTCTTCATAAGATAGATTTTCATCAACTCCCAACCCTTCAAGGGAAACTATGGATGTTGGATCTCCAACACACTTCTTAAGCATAGTGACATGGAAAACGAGATGTACCATTGCTAAATCATTTGGCAAATCAAGTCCATACTCAACCTTACCAACACGTCTCAAGATTTGATGCAGTCCCACATAGCGGGGAGTAAGCTTCCCCTTTTTGCCTAATCTCATCACACCCTTCATCGGTGAGATTTTCAAATAGACCCAATCACTAACCTCAAACTCTAGGTCTCTTCTTCTAACATCGGCATAGGACTCTTGTCGGCTTTGGGTTGTTCTCAACCTCTCTCTAATGAGTTGGACTTTCTCCATAGCCTCATGAACTAATTCGGGTCCAATCAAAGCAACTTCACCCACTTCAAACCACCCTATAGGAGATCTACACCTCCTACCATAAAGAGCTTCAAAGGGGGTCATACCAATACTAGAATGGTAGCTATTATTATAAGCGAACTCTATTAGTGGAAAGTGCTTATCCCAACTTCCATTGAAATTGCTGACACATGCTCTAAACATATCCTCTAAAGTTTAGATCATTCACTCTGCTTTCCCATTATTTTGTGGATGAAACGTTGTGCTAAGCTTAAACTTAGTTCCCAATCCCTTTTGAAATGACTTCCAAAACTGGGAAGTAAATTGGGTACCACGATAAAAAATAATAGACAAAGGCACTCCATACAGCCTTACCATCTCTCTCAAATACAACTTGGCATATATTCCGCTAAATAAGAAACCTTGATGGGAAGGAAATGTGCCAATTTTGTCATCCGATCTACCACTACCCAAATAGAGTTATGTTATCGTCGAGTGCGAGCCAAACCAACTATAAAGTCCATACTTATGTCTTCCCACTTCCAAGTATGAATGCTAATGTTTTAATCTAAACTTCCGGTTTCTAATGCTTAACCTTTACCTGTTGGCAATTTGGACATTTGGCCACAAATACCACAATATCGTTCTTCATCCCATTCCACCAATGAATTTCCAGTAAATCACAATACATCTTGGTGGTTCTCGATTTAATGGAATACCATGAACTATGGGCTTCTGCCAAAAAATTTTCCCTTAGCTCATCGACATTTAGAACACATAATCGACCTTGGTATCTAAGTACCCCATCTCCCCCTTGGGAGAAAGTCTCAACGGACTTCTTGAGTACCACTTCTTTCAATTCCCCAAGTCAGATCAAGACATTGATTAGCTTTCACATCATTTTCAAAAGATGATTCAAAACTATTATAGACCATGATATCACCCTTGACGGAATCTACCAATCGAACACCCAATCGAGCCAATCTATGCACATATTGTGCCAACTCTTTTCTATCATCATCAACATGTGCAACACTACCCATAGACAACCTACTAAGAGCATCTTCCACCACATTCACCTTTCCAGGGTGATAAAGAACAATCATATCATAGTCTTTCATTAATTCCAACCACCTTCTTTAGCGAAGATTTATATCTTTTTGGCTAAACACATATTGTAAACTCTTATGGTCGGTGAAAAAATCAACATGAGCACCATACAAATAATGCCTCTAAATCTTTAAGGCAAATACCATCGCCGCTAATTCAAGGTCATGGATAGGAGAGTTCTTCTCATGAACCTTAAGATGCCTTGAAGCATAGGCAATCACCTTACCATTTTGCATAAGCACACATCCCAACCCAACTCTAGAGGCGTCAAAATATACCACAAAACTATTTGTACCTTTTGGTAAAGTCAACATCAAAGCGGAAGTAAGTCTATCTTTCAATTCTTGAAAACTTTTCTCAAAAGCATCCGACCATATAAACCTAGCCTTCTTTTGAGTCAAGGTCATCAAAGGAGAAGAAATGGAGGAAAATCCCTCAATAAAACTTCTATAATAACCGGCCAAACCCAAGAAGCTTCTAATATATGTCAGTAATAGAGATCTAGGCTAACTCTTGACTGCATTCATCTTAATTGGATTCACTTCGATGCCCTTGCTTGAAATAATATGGCCTAAGAAAGCCACGGATCTCAACCAAAATTCACATTTGCTAAAATTGGCAAAAAGTTGTTGGTGTATGAGGATTTGCAATACGCTCCTCAAATGATCAATATGTTTATTTTCACTTCTTGAATAGATGAAAATATCATCGATAAACAAAATCACAAACATGTCAAGATAACGTCGGAACACTATATTCATCAAGTCCATAAATGTTATCGAAGCGTTAGTCAAACCAAAGGACATCACCACGAACTCATAATGTACATACCAGTTCCTAAAAGCCATTTTCAGAGAATATCTTCTTTTTTCACCCTCAATTGGTGATAACCCGACCGTAGATCAATCATAGAGAAATAAGTTGCCCCTTGAAGTTGGTCAAATAAATCATTTATCCTTGGAAGAGGATACTTGTTCTTAATGGTCACCTTGTTCAATTGTCGATAATCAATACACATACAAAGGGACCCATCTTTCTTCTAAACAAACAAAACCGGAGCACCCTATGGAGAGATACTTGCCGGATGAAACCCTTATCCAATAAATCGCTCAATTGTTCTTTCAACTCCTTAAGTTCCTCCAGAGCCATTTTATAAGGTAGAGTAGAAATAGGTTGTGTATCCAGGAAAAGGTCAAAACCGAAGTCTGTTTCCCTTTCGGGAGGAACACCGGGTAGATCTTTGGGGAATATTTCCAAAAACTCTTTTACAATGGGGACCGACTTAAGAATGGGGGTTTTAGAATCCATATCCTTCACCTTACTATATGGTATATACAACTCTTGGAAATCATTTTCCTAGCTTTAAGGTAAGAAACAAATTGACCTCTAGGCATAGATTTCCCCCCTTCCACTCTAGGATAGGCTAATTTGGGAATTGAAACTTGATTGCTCGAGTCCTACAATCAATAGTGGCATAACATGAATGCAACCAAACCATACCAAGGATGACATCAAAGTATAACATATCAAGCTCTACCAAATCAACAAGAGTAACTCTATGGGATAAGGAAACGAGACATATCCTATAGACCCTCTTAGTCACCACAAAATCACCAATAGGGGTAAAGACATAAAAAGGTTCTAATAACACATCGGGGAGCACATCAAACCTCATGGCCATTTAAGGAGTCACAAAGGACAAAGTAGCCCTTGGATCAAGAAAAGCATACACATCTAATTGAAAAACTTTTAATATACCAGTCACCGCATCCGAGGAGTTCTCCTGATCACCTCTAGTTTGGAGAGCATAAAATCGGTTCTGCTTAGAAGCACTTGCACCCGAACCACTTGGACCGGATGATGGGTAGGGTTGAGCCCTACAATGACTATCACCCTCATTCTTAGCAATCAAAGGACAATTTCGTATCTTGTGATCCATCTTACCATACCTAAAGTAAGTATTGGAGCCTGCTAGACACTTACCCTCATGATTTCTTCCACATTTGACACAAGTAGGCATTGAGGACTTAACATTATATCCTTGAGGCTTAGGGTTAGACACCCTTTAATTGTTAGGAATTGGAGGAGAATTTGAAGATCCTTGACCAGAGAAATTTTGCCGAAACCTTGAACGACCCAGTCCATCGAACTAGAATGTGAATATTTACCATCATCCACTCTTGCTCCCTTTGCCTCTCTAGATCTTTCCTTGAGCTTTTCGTCCTCAATTTATTGGGCATGCACCATAAGGCGAGAAATTTCCATGTCATGGGCAAGCATAGCGGTACGGCATTCTTTGACAACCAAGTCGGACACTCCCAATATAAACTTACTCATCATGGTCCTATGATCCGCCACAATAGAAGGAGCATACTTAGATAGTTGAGTGAACCTTAAAGTGTATTCCATTACACTCATATTTCCTTCCCTAAGGTTAATGAATTCAAGAACTTTGGCCTCACTCATCTCAAAAGGGAAAAATTGATCAAGAAAAGCACTTTTTGAACCTTTCCCACTCTATGGGACCCTTTTCTTTCGACCTTGCCACTTTCACTTGATTGAACCAAATCTGAGCAACCCCTTTGAGTTGGTAAGCAGACAATTCTACCTTTTTTTATGGAGTCACTCCCATAATAGCAAGTATCTTATAGACCTTGTCGATAAACTCTTGAGGATCTTCCTCAACTTTGGAGCCATAAAATTCGGGAGGGTTCACCCTTGTAAAGTCCCTCACTCTTGCCGCCATCGTTCCCACATTTGGGTTCATGGGAGCTACAACCTCTCTATTGGCTTGTGTCATCACGGCTTGAGCCAACGCTTGAAAAGTCGATCTAAACTCCACATTCATCACATTGTTAGCAAAAGGATCAATCACAGCTTGAGGAGGAACTTCTTATCCCAAATTGTCTCCCTCAATCCTTCTAGCATTAGCCCTTCTAGTAATCATATCCTGAAAACCATTGGGTCAGTATTAGGAGAAAGACTTTATATAGTTAAACTCCATGGAATAACTTAAAAAAATAAAGGAGAGAAGTTTCCTAAATATCTAGTAGCCTCACATTTATAAATGTGGCGCGCGTCACACTTATGAACAATACTCTACTTGAAGTGGTTTGAGACATCCTAGAACCATTCTAAACCTTGTACTCTGATTACCAAGTTTGTTACGACCCAAGGGTACCCCCTAGATCTAACAAGGTGTACAAGACCCTGAGAGGCCTCATACAAAATGTTTACCATATCATGATATAAAGTAATAGAAAATGGTGTGAAATTCTAAAACATTTCAACACAATCAAAGTCTTTTATATAATGAGCGGAAGTAGAATACCATAGTCTCAAACCATCTAAACAACATGAATAAAGTCTTGGGACGCAGCCCATACAATAGTCCAAGACATAAAAGGAAGGCATAATTGAAAAGGGTGATCACATCCTCGAACACAATAAGGACTCACCAAGTCTTCACTTCTTTGATCAACAATGAAGCTAGCCACAAGTGTGAGAATCTATATCGCTGGACCCTATATTTGACAAGACTGTAGGCAAGAGTATGTGTTAGTACAATTAAGTACTAAATATGATAGCTAACATAAACAACATAAAAGTCATGGCTAGTCAATATAAACTTTAAGAACAATCATGCACATAAATCAATATCATAATAAGAATGGAATATTTCACAAGCAACCTTCCTCATCCTTAGTCAAGACTTGGGTCAATACCTCTTAGTCAACTTACCTCATGGTAGGCACCTTAAGCAACAATCCAAGCTATTCATTCTTCATGAGATAATTCACATAGTATACACTTACTTTTAAAGAAATGGGGATTCACATTTTTGCCTAACCTACAAAAGTTAAGTGTTATTCGCCTCTTGCCATACTCACTTTTAGATTGTGGGTACTCGCCTCCACAGCCTCATCATATGACACGGGTACTTGCCTCCACATAATTTCATAAGGAGAATGGGTACTCGCCTCCATGTCCATTAAATCATAATAGGAATGTGGTGATTCACCTTTTGTTCAATTCGAAGGAGTATGGGAATAACCTCATATCCTTTCATATGGAGGTCAAGGGTAATCGCCTCTAGCCTCTTCAATTGCATCATCTTTTAGTCTAGATTCATTTTAGGTGAGCAATCCTTTCAAACCTAGAATCATTCATGTGAGTAAGCCTTTCACATTTATACATTCATAATTAGATAATTCATATGCGAAGTATCCATTCCTTAATAATTACATCAATTACCAACAATTCACATCATAAGCTTTACTCTCAAAGCCCTAGATATCATGATAATCATCTAAGGAATTTTAATCATAATTTATCAATCCTATAAGGACAAGCCTAAGCCCATAAAGTTTCCCTTCATAGTACCAACACAAATATATCAATTCTTGGGTATAATCATGGAATAGGCATGGATACATGTAATTTCACTCTAATAACATGTAATACTACTAATTCAATCGTAAACAATCACAATTAACTCAATTGGATCAACAATCATCATAACCACAACATTGGAAGAAACCTAGCTAGAATTGGGGAATTCTTTATCAAATTGGGGAATTCTAGGGGACTCCATGGGAAGAAGGATTCCATGGATGAAAAGCCATCATACCTTAGTCACAATGCCCACAAAATCTTGAAGATTGGAGACTTGAACTTGACCTAGCTTCAATTTCTTCCGTTTTCTTCCAACTTCTAGATAGAGAATTCTTTAGAGTAGTTTTGGGAATTCTTTTGGGATTTGAGAGAATGAATTAATTGAGGGGGTTTTGGGGGTTAAAAATACTTATATAGGTGGTTTAGAGTTAGGTAAAATGACACCACTTTAATTCAATGAAAATCGAAAAAGACCCTTAAGCCCTCAATTTAACCGTCCCACAGGCCCACCGATGAGACCACACTAACGGACCGTGGATGGACCTATGGTCCGTCCTGGTCAATATGGTTCTTCATCTAGGACTTGATTTTTTTGGGCTATAGACCTACGACCCACAACCATAAGGCGTGGGTCCTGGCGTGGGTCACTACCTTGGGTAGTTTTCCATGGTGCTTATCTATGAGGCCCACCTACGTGCGTGGGTCTAACCACGGAGCGTGGTTGGCCCTCGTGGGTGACACTTGGAAATGCTGAAAAATTGCTAGGCTTTCCTCTTTAGGCTACGGGGTATTACATAAATAAAGTCAAGTGTTCGAGAATAAGATAGTAATGAGTTCCCAAAGGTATGGGAGGCATCTTTTGAAAGGTCTTTTAGTAGTGAAGTTATGTTAAAAGGAGAAGGTTAATGATATTATCGTGAAGATGACGAGGTTATAAATGAGGAGGATGATGTTTTACTATGAGAAATACGTAAATAAGATCCATTAGTTTGTTCCAAAGGAATTGGTTAGTAGGAGTCCATGGAAATGTTAGAGTACTAAGCTTGAATGTGGTGTTGTTAAACATTAGGTGGTTCTTGTATGAGCCCAATATGGTGTTGAAGAGTAAGTCTTGGGTAAAATTCCCTATAGAGAGGTATAGAAGCCGAACCTAAGGATTTCGGTTAAACTTGAATATAGTAAAAGCATACCATTAGACTCAGACATTAGTAAGAGTAACCCCATTCCATACCCAGTCCAGTCATCATTTGAGGACGAATGATCCCAAGGGGGAGAATATTGTAACATACCAAAAAATTTTTGAGCTAAAACTCGAACCATGTTTCGTTGTGGGTAAGATTTTACTGAGGAATTTAAAATTTCTAAAGTATTAAGGTCAGGTCACTAGAAATAGTACCTTGAGTTCCAAAAAGAATTAAAGAGAATTCATTCAAGTCATTCCTAGGATCTTTTAAGTTTTGGGTTAACTTCAAACGACCATAACTTTCAGTACAAGATGAGTTAGGTGGCCCATAAAATATTAAATGAAAGGTCTTTGGATTATCTTTACAACGCCACTGATTTTTGATAATTTTTGAGCTCGTATGATGGAGATATGCCTATTTGAAGTCAGGCTGTCTAGTTAAGGAAAGTTACCCAAAAATATGAGGGTATTTTGGTCACTTCCTTACACAATCAGATTTAATTCGTTTTTAGTAAGGTTTATAAGTCTAAAATGATTTGGTTCAATTTTATAATCCTAATCTACGCTTTGGGTTTTAGAAGATAGTTCAAGAAGAGAAAAGAGTAGAAATGAGGGAAGGTTCAAGGCATTCATCGAGATTCTTGAGTTTTCTTGCGGAGTTCGCTAAAGGATTAATCCCTAAGAGGTATGTGAGTTCTCATAGTGTTATTTTGGTTCACCCACATTCTAATCATGTTTTTTTTAGTGCAAATTCGTTATTAAAGTTGAAGGATTTTAGTTCTTGAAGTGTTTTCTTGAAATTCCTTTTCATAATCTTGATTGTTGGGGTTTTGATGAGTTCTTGAGATAATCGTATGGATTTTAAGATTTTTTTAGTTGATTAGTTTAGACTTAGGTTGGGTATTCGAATCTAAGTGAATGGGGAAGAAACTGTTCGATTCTAGGCAAGTTAGGGTCAAAAATTGAAAAAGAAAAGTCGACGGGGTTTTCTGGGTTGGGGTCTGGCGCCCTATGCCAGCCCCTGCATCCCAAACACACCTCTCTAGGTAGAGTTCTAGTGCCCTATGCCACTGGGTCCACCAGGGTTGCCTGCCCCAACCCCTTCTCTGTCGTTTTGCTGGTCTGAGTCCTTTAAAAGGGTACCTTCAAGCCCTATCAATTCCAAACACTTTAAAATACTTTTAAACATCTAGAAATCATTCATAACATGAATCATAAACCTTGAATTCATAATTCAAATTCAAGGTAGAGTTAAGAGTTAAGTCTTAAGAGTTCTTCAGAGTTGTTTTAGAAAGTCCCTTTGAGTCTTTTTGGTGAGTCTTCTATAATTACTTATGAATTGTTTCAAGACATGAGTAAGTGAGTATGAGAATGAGGAGAATGTACTCATGAGTCTATATTATCATTGAGATCTTTGAGTCGAGTCATTCATGCTCATAAATTCAGCTTGAACTCCAACATCTGAGAATATTTAAGAGAAGTAGTATCTTTAAGTTCTAAGTCTTGAATATTGAGTTTCTAAACCTTTTGAGATTATATTCCTAATCATGGGACTACTACATGTTACCTATGAAGGTCCTTAAGTTGAGTTGTTGTCACGACCCAAGGGTACCCCCTAGACGTAACAAGGCACATATAACCCTGAAAGGAACCATGTAAGCCACTGATCATATTATAACATAAGTAAAGAACAATAAAGAGTAAAACACATTTTTCAAGTCTAAAATAAAGTCTTCATAGAAGCATAGCGGAAGTCTAGATTTGTCTCAATGAGCCATCTACTACAATATAAGTATCAAATGGGGTCACAAACCTTACAACATATTTCTCAAATGGAAGTACAAGAAAAAAACTAGAAAATCATCATTCGTCCTCGAACCAAGAGGACTCACCAAAAGCAAGGAGAATAATCAATCCAAACTTTGACCAAGAAGAAGATCACTTCAAGAACCGGACCCTACACTTATGGAAAAATGTAGAAAATATGGGTTAGTACAAAAATGCACGAAGTATGATAGTCATGTATAAAAACCTTGAAATCATGCTAAAAAGGGAAATTTAGTTTAATGTATGCAATTTGCTAAGTTAAAGCATCATTTGGAAAACAATGGAGAAGCATAATTCATAAGCATTATCAACTCATAAATCATCATGTCATAAGAGGAACATATCATAAGTACCCTGAAAGCTTACTTGTGGAATACATGAATAAGATCCCATAATCCCACCCATACTAAGTAATGCTTCTTGAGTAACTATAGTTCATAATTCAACTTCTTGTTCAAACTAGCATAATAGGGAATAAGCCTTAACCGACATAAACCATGTGAGCTTATCATGGAATCCGGTGTCTACCTCACCCCCAAAAGGGGTTGTCCTACTTGCCTAAGGTAGAACCATATTCTTAGCTTAGGTGGATCCACTAGCTAAATATCTATGAGGGAACATAATTATGGGATAAGGAGATTGCTTCTAGAAACCCAGACTCAACTATGGTAGAAGGATTCCATCTCATGAGATACTTTCTTTGGGAACCCGAACTCTACTATGGTAGAAGGAACCTATTTGGAAAGTAGAACTCAACTAAGGTAAAAGCTTCCATCTCATATTCATATCCACTCAGTGCTAAGCATTAATTCCCATAGATTGCATATTAAGTCTTGACTTAAGTTCATATTCTTGGAAGAATTTCTTGACACTCAATCCAACATAAATCATACTATAGCTCATAGATTTAATAGGTGTCAATAGCCTTTCAACCTTAGAATCATCATATTGTGAGAAAAGCTTTCACCTCATATCATATTCATACATAAATGTGTACATGAGGATAACCTCCAACAACACAACAACTAGATCATAATCATCTTCACTCTACTCTCAAAATGTTCTCACATCACATACAAACCCTTATAATCATGCATAATTCCCATACATTTCCCTTCAAGGACCATAGATCATAATTCATAAACAAATCTAGAATTTACAACATTAGACATGGATGATAACATAATTCAAGTAGTTCAAGTACTACATGCATAATTCTATCATATTCTACTTGCATCAATCAATACCCACACTTTAAGATCCAAATTGGGAAAATAGGGAAATTCATGGATTATTGGGAAATTCATCTTAAAAACAGTAAATAATCATCAATTTGATCATAATATAAAACAATTAAATCATTAGAATCATATTTGAAGTGAATCCACGACTTGGAGTAAGACCCTAGTTTTTTGGGGAAGTTACAAGTTTTGAAATTGAGTTTGGAGGGACTCCATGGATGAAAACTATCCATGTATGAAGGACTAGCATACCTTGGTGAAGAATTCCCACTAAATTGTGTAGAAAAGATGGATCCTTCAACCCTAGCTTAACCTTTCTTCTTCTTCTTCCTTCGAGTTCTAAAGAGGGTTTTGATTTTGATTTAGGGATTTAGAAATTATGATTTAGATGAGTTAGTTTAGGTGTCTAAAATACTTATATAGTTGTTTAAAAATAGGCTAAAACAACATCATTTAATAATTAATTAAAAAGGAAAACCCTAAAAGACTCATAAGTCTAAGTGCCAAATTACAGTTTCAGTGACCACCCACCCATGATTCGTTGATGGACCCACGTGGCGTACTGGTGAACTGTGGGTTGGGTTCTATGGCTGTTTTTATGGGACCTTGGCCCACGAGCCCCACCCATAGGGCATGGGTCCACGTACTTGCCGTAGGTCCCCATCGTGGGTGGACAGTTTGGGGGCCTTGTTTTAGGGTCCTCCTCAAAGACCCTTGGTTGGTCCTTGGGGAGTCGTACGTTGAAGTTTAAACCCAAAAACACATATATTGAGTACCGGGAATTATTTACCACTCAAACCCTTACGTTAGTCTCTAGTTTAGTGTACTAGTTTTATGTTAGGCTCTAGCTTAGTCTACTAGTTTCCGGAATGTTACATTATCTCCCCTTTGGGAACATTCATCCTCGAATGACGATCTAGATGCCTTACGGGAGTAAAGACTCAAGACTAGCAGCCCAAACATACATGAAACATCAAAGTAATGCACAATTCAAAGGAGGAAACTTCAACTCCATCTCAAATATAATCAATGCAACATAAGGAAGTAGGAACTACATATAACAACCCATTATGCATGAAAACTCAACATTTCTCATAATCATAGGAGGAACTACCTTCTCCAACTAAAAACATGCTCAACAATACATCATGGAGCCAATATGCAATTACTATCAAAACCATACTAAAGAATGTCCATCAACTTATCTCATGAAGTCAAATATGCAACTCATATTAAATGCCCAACAACACGAGGAATACATTAATCATGAAAACTCATTTTTCTTACTAAACATGAATTTCATCAAGAACATGCATAACATAAGGAAATCATGGTAAAACACATATAAAACACATGACTCCAAAACAATAAAACTCAAGAGGAACTACTTACCTCAAGCTTGAATAGGAGTAGAAGGAAAGAGATGAGGGTATCGGGCTTCATATTGGCCTCAGCCTCCAAGAAGCATCCTCAATATGATGATTTCTCCATAAAACCTTTACGGAAGCTATTTCCTTATTTCTCAACCTCTTAACTTACCGGTCTAGGATTTCTAACGGAACTTTCTCATATGAGAGACTCTCATCAACCCCAAACCTTCTAAAGGGATGATGGATGCTGGATCTCCAATACACTTCTTAAGCATGGAAACATGAAATAGCGGATGAATCAGAGTCAACTCATTTGGCAAATCTAACGCATCGTCAACTTTCCCAATACGCTTTGAAATTTGATATGGGCCCATATATCTGGGACTAAGTTTCCCTTTCTTGCCAAACCTCATCACACCTTTCATAGGTGAGATTTTTAAATAGACTCAATCATTAACTTCAAATTCTAGATCCCTTCTTCTAAAATCAGCATAAGAATTTAGTCTACTTTGAGCCGTTCTCAACCTCTCTCAAATGAGTCGGACCTTCACAATAGCTTCATAAACCAATTCGGTACCAATAAGAGCAATTTCACCTACCTCAAACCAACCAATTGGAAACCTACATCTCCTACCATACAAGGCTTCAAAAGGAGTTATCCCAATACTTGAGTGATAGCTATTATTGTAGGCAAACTCTAATAATGGAAAGTGGTCATCCCAATTATCCTTGAAACTATAGCACATGCCCTCAACATATCTTCTAATGTTTGGATGGTACGCTCCGCTTTCCCATCGGTTTGGGGATGAAATGTCATGCTAAGCTTAACCTTGGTACCAATACTTTTTTGGAATGACTTCCAAAAGTGTGAAGTAAATTGAGTACCCTGATCTGAAATAATCGAAAAAGGAACCCCATGCAACTTCACTATCTCTCTTAAATACAACTTGGCATAGTCTTCTACCGAAAAGTAAACCTTGACGGGAATGAAGTGGGCTGATTTTTTTCATCCTATCTATAATGACCCAAATAGAATCATATTGCCTTCCGGTGCGAGGAAAACCCACAAAAAAATCCATATTAATTTCTTCCAACTTCCAAGTGGGGATCGATATATTTTGGGATAAGCCTCCCGACCTTTGATGCTCAACTTTAACTTGTTGACAATTAGGACATTTGGCTACAAATCCCATAATATATTTCTTCATACCACTCCACCAATAGATTTTTTGTAGATCACGGTACATATTTGTGGTGCTCGGAAGAATAGAATACCGAGGACTATAAGCTTCCTCTAAAATTTGTTCCCTCAAACCATCAACATTTGGAACACATAACTGACCTTGGTACCTAAGCACCCCATCTCCCCTTTGGGAGAAATCTTCAACGGACTTTTTGAGTACCGACTATTTCAACACTAATATAGGATTAAGGTCTTGCTTAGACTTCACATCCATCACAAAGGACAATTCGGCACCATTATGGACCATGACACCACCCTTGGTGGAATCCACTAGTTGAACGCCTAACTGGGACAACTTATGCACATCATGAACAAATTCGTTCTTTTCATCCTCTACATGAGCCACAATACCCATGGAAAATCTTTTAAGTGCATCTGCTACCACATTATCTTTGCCAAGGGGATAAAGGACACTCATATCATAGTCCTTCAATAATTCTAACCACCTCCTTTGATGAAGATTCAAGTCCTTTTGACTAAACACATGTTGTAAGATCTTGTGATCAGTAAACACATCAACATGCACCCCATATAGATAATGCCTCCAACTTTTCAAGGCGAAAAACAACTAGCACTAACTCAAGGTCATGGATAGGATAATTCTTCTTATGGACTTTTAGAGTTCTTGAAGCATAGGCAATCACCTACCATTTTACATAAGCACTAATATACCATGAGTTTATGGTATTTTTAATACATTTCACTTAGTATTTGTGTGTGTCTAGGGCCATTTTGTATTAGAACTAATGTTTATTTAGTTATATTTGTAGTAAATAGGCTTGGAAGAGGTTGAGAGAGATCACAACTAAAATTATGTAGAAGTGGCCACCCACAGAAGTGAACAACGAACCGTATGTCCATTCATGGTTCGCAGGTGGATGGCGTGGATTGATCTTCAGGGAAGTCTGACAAATTGTAGAACCACAGAAGCGAGTGATGGATCATAGGTCGACCCACCAGCTATCCAACACATCCATTATTTGTGATTGGGAGTACAAATTTTAGCACCTGATTGAAATGTCCAAGTATGCAGCTATGAAAGAGGACCCACGGACAGTGGATCAAACCACAGTCCGTACTACACATCAGTTGTTTGCAACTGAGAGTTGAAGGTTCCAAAAACTTATGAGAAAAAGTCTAATTTTTTACCTATGGACCGTAGGTCGATCCACGATCCGTAGGCCAATCTCGTCGATTGAAGCCACGTCCATCAGTTTTATTTCCTTAATCATTTCCTTTTGTTTAGGACAATGTTTTCTACAAATAGGGTATGCAAACTTCATTTTTGGGGTTAGCTACTATTGTTTAAGTTTAGTTCTTGGTATGTTCTTGGAAATTAACTTGCAAATATTAGCAATTTGATTTCCTATTTTCGGTTTATAAAGATTGTGGCTTTGAATTTCAATTAGAGATTATGGATTTCTTCTAATCATTACGTAAGTTCATAAATTCTTCTTCTACAAATATGAATTGTGTTCTTACTAGCATGGGTAACTAAATCCACAACTAAGGTTGTGGGAACCTTGAGCAATTAACAAAGTATGAATAGTAACTAAGTAATTCTTGAATAGTGTCATTGCATGCATTGATAATTCTTTCGTTTAGAAGTCTTTTTAACAGTGGCCAATGTTAGAACTTTCCTTGTTGCTATTTGTCGGACCAAGGAGGTAGTTAATAAGAAAAGAATTATTAACATAGATTTAGTGTGATACTATCTAATAGTCTAATGTCAATTGGTGCAAGGGTGAAAACTAAGTCATACATTGATGTGATGTCTAATATGAGGTAAAGGTAAGTGCTAGTAAATTATACACACATGGCCAAACCAAGGTCCGGGGGTGAATCTCTATTTGGCAGATCAAGCACTTAAGGATACACAACTTACCACTTTGCATGTGATACACTAGGAAAGGATTAATATTACTAATATTGTCACATTATGAACTTATGGGGAACACATACACCCTAGTTTCTTTCTCTCATTGATAACAACTAAAGTTCGAATATTGATCACTTAATCTCTAAACAACAATCAACTAGTCAGGGAATAAGGCTTTTAGATTAAGTTTAACTATATTATTGAACTTTATTCAATTATTTCATAATTTTACTTTTAATTTTGTTTTTGTTTCTACATGTTTCTACTCTAGTGTATGCCAAGTACACGGAGTCGAGGTAAACCATTGACCCCATATGACCCAGAGTTAAGTAGAACTTTGAGAAGGATGAATAATCAAGGGGTCCAGGTCAACCCAATCGATGGGAACCCAGGTGATGGAGTTGAGTTGCAGGCTCCTGGGGTTGTGAATGAGAATGCACAAGTTCATGGCAATAATTTACTGGGAGATGCATTGAGGGGACAAAATCCTCCAGAACCAAGGTTGCAATATAACTATAGGGTCAAGTTTAATACTGTTGAATCTGAAGGACCCATTTTTCTCCCACCACTACCTCTAGGGCACACATTCATGGTGACTAGTAGTTTGATCTTGATGCTTACAGAAAAGTGTTTGTTTCTAGTATGGCTTTGGAAGATCCGCATAGGTACATGGACAAGTTGAGGAGTGTTTGCAAGAGTTGTGTGGCGTGACCAAAGTTGGATGTGAACGTTATAAAGTTGATAGTCCTCCTTGTATCATTAATCGGTGATGCTGCTGTATGGTTTTCTGAGCTTCTATACAACTCTATTCATGCATGGGATCAATAGTACAAGGTGTTTATGGCCAAGTACTTTCCATTGTCAAAGAAGCTAAACCACAAAGATAAACTGAACAACTTCGTGGCACTACCTAGAAAGTATGTGAGTAGTTTGTGGGACAGGTTCACTGCATTCATTAGAAGTGTTCCAAACCACCACATTTATTACGAGTCACTAAAGGAGTATCTCTATAGAGGTCAAGATGGCAATGGTAAGGTTGTACTTGATACTATCACTGGAGGATCATATGGTGAGTGCACTTTTGAGGAGATCGCTGAGAAACTAGAGAATATTTCCCAAAACAATAAAGCATGGAACACTCAAAAGTCCGACACTGGGAGAAGCACATTCTCAGCTCAATCCGCACCTAGTCAATCTGCCGATGACATTCGTGAGGAGATGGCGCAAATAAGGAAAAAACTTAGGTTGCTATTAAAGCATGCAAGTGGAAGTCCAAAAAAGGTAAATGTAGTGAATTACTTTACTAGGACTCCACCACCACTAAAAGAAGAAAGTTATAATGAAGAAGATGCTTACTTGGTAAATGTCAGACGAGGGGTTTTCGAGCCAATTCCTAAGGTTCTAACTTTGATAATTAGCACCAAGGGCAAGGAACCAAGGTCAAAACTACAACAACTACAACTCAGACGGTCAGTATGTCTAGGATGGGAATTGCAATCGCTATAACAACTACAATCGGAACAACTATGGCAAGAAAAATGATAGGGTTGGGCCTTATGTTCCCCCACAAAATTAGGAATCTGGCAATAGAAAATCTGGGGGTGGGTAGTATGTCACGTATTGACGATATGGTGTAGAAGATAATAAAGAGGTTTGACTCGACTGATGAGAATGTGAAGGAGATGTGAAATGACTTGTCTGGAATCAGTCAAAAAATTGATGCCCATGCAGTGTTGATCAAGCAACTTGAGCAGCAGATGAATCAGTTGTCCACTACAGTCAACCCATGTAAGCCTAGCACACTTCCTAGCAATACCATCCAAAATCCAAAGAACGATGGGCATAGTATGGCAGTCACTACTTGAGGAGGTAAGCAGACCATTGATCCATCTATGCCATCTGAAGTTGAAATTGTGGTTGAGAAAGATGATAATGAGATTGAGGTTACTGGAGAGTCCAAGAATGCTGTAGAGAAGGAAACGGAGATAACCCAAAATGTTGTTCCCATTCCTAGACCTCCACCTCCATTTCCACAGAGGTTGGTGAAGAAGAATGAAGAAGGGAAATACCGCAAGTTTATTACTATGTCGAAATATTTTTCCATCAATGTTCCGTTAATAGAAGCTTTCGAGCACATGCCTGGGTATGTGAAATTCATGAAAGATTTGGTCACTAAGAAGAGGGTCGTGAGTTTTGAAGATAATGATAGGTTGCAACATTGTAGTGTTATTGCTCCTCGGTTGCTCATGCAGAAGAAAAAAGATCCTGCTGCTTTCATTATTCTTTGTACCATCGTGTTGTTGCATTTTGCGAAAGCGTTCTATGATTTGGGTGCTAGTATTAATCTGATGCCATTGTCTATTTACAAGAAGCTGGGTTTAGGGACTGCAAAACTGACTACGATGCGATTACTCATGACCAATAGAACTGTGAAGAGGCCCATTGGTGTTCTCCAAGATGTACTTGTGAAAGTGGATTCGTTTATTTTTTCGACAGATTTTGTGATACTTGACAATGAGGTTGACTTTGAGGTCCCCATCACCCTAGGGAGATCATTTCTTGATACTGGGCGTGCCTTGCTTGATATAGAGAAAAGGTAGATGAAGTTTTGATTGAATAGTGAAGAGGTAACTTTTAATATCTATAGGTCAATGAAGCAGGAAAGCAATCTTAAATCAGTGTTAGTAGTGGATCATATTGTGGAAGGAGGTTCTGATGTGTCTATTGAAGGGCGATTAGGTGTTGATGCATTGGCAACGGTTATGATGAATTTTGAGGGTGATGGTATTAAAGACTATGATGAATTGGTCATCGCACATGATAGGTTCGAATTTCACTCCAAACCCAAGAAGCTTAAGTTAGATATGAAGAATCACGACTCTCCACCCATAAAACCGCCTATTGAAGAGGCTCTAAAAATAGAGCTTAAGGCTCTACCATCACATTTGAGGTATGTACTCTTATGGAGAGATGGTACTTTACCAGTCATCATTGCGGCCAATTTGATTACAGAACAAATAGAAGCATTGGTTTCTGTGTTGAAGAGGTTCAACCGGGCTATTGGGGGGACTATTGCGAACATTATTGGGATTTCTCCTGGCATTTGTTCTCATAAAATCCAACCCATGCTAGTTCACAAGCCTAGTATTGAGCACCAAAGGAGAATAAATCCGCTTATGCAATAGCTAGTGAAGAAGGAAATCATTAAGTGGTTGGATGCTGGAGTCATTTATCCTACTGCAGATAGTATTTGGGTTTTGTCATGTTCAGTGTGTGCCCAAGAAAGGTGGGATTATTGTGGTTCCTAATAGGAGAAATGAGGTTGTTCTGATGTGGCCTGTGACTGGATGGAGAGTATGCATGGACTACCGAAAATTGAATGCTTAGACAGAAAACGACCATTTCCCTCTGCCTTTCATGGATTAGATGTTGGACCGCCTTGCTGGTTAGGGTTGATATTGTTTTCTTGATATTTATTTAGGATACAATCAGATCTCCAAAGCTCTGAAAGACCAAGAGAAGACCACATGCACTTGCCTTTATGGAGCTTTCGCCTTCAAACGGATGTCATTTGGGTTGTGTAATTATCCAGCGACCTTCCAGCGTTGCATGATGTCGATATTTTTTGATATGGTGGAGGACACTATTGAGGTATTTATGGATGATTTCTCTATTTTATGTTACTCATTTGATGGTTCTTTGGATCATTTGGCCGAGGTTCTTAAAAGGTGTGAAGAGTGCAATGTTGTGCTAAATTGGGAAAAGTGCCACTTCATGGTGAAAGAGAGGATTATGTTGAGTCATCAGATTTCTGAGAAGGGTATTGAGGTTGATAGAGCGAAAGTTGAGGTGATAGAAAAGTTTCCACCACCTATCTCTGTTAAAGATGTTAGAAGTTTAGTTGGGCATGCAGGCTTTTATAAGAGGTTTATCAAGGATTTCTCCAAAATTGCACATTAATGGTGCAAATTGCTCAAAAAGGAGTGTAAGTTTTATTTTGATGATGCTTGTCTGAAAGAATTTGGAGGGTTAAAGGAAAAGCTAGTTTCCGCACCAATCATTATTTCACCGGATTGGGGGCAACCGTTTGAAGTGATGTGTGATGTGAGTGGAGTGACGCTTGTGTGTTACTAGGACAGAGGCGAGGGAAGATTTTTCATCCTATTTCCTATGTCAGCACAGCTCTAAATGTGGCCCAAAATAACCATACAGTGACTGAATAGGAACTCCTTGTTGTCGTTTTCGCATTAGAGAAATTTTGACCCTACTTTCTTGGAGCATTCTACATTGAGGTATTTGATGGCAAAGAAGAATGCAAAACCGAGGTTGATGAGATGGGTATTATTTCTGCAAGAGTTTGACTTTGAGGTGAAAGACAGAAAAGGGACAAAAAATCAAGTTGCCGATCATTTGTCCAGATTAGAGGAGGAAGTGATGCTCAAGCTAAGAGATGGGGCTGAAATTAATGATGTGTTTCCGGACGAACAGGTATTGGCTGCTTCTCATGTTCTTTTCCTTGGTTCGCAAACTTTTTTAACTACTTGGCTAGTGATCTGGTTCCTTCAGATTTGTCTTTTCACCAAAGGAAAAAGTTTATGCATGATGTGAAGAAGTTATTTTGGGATGAGCCTTATTTGTTTCGTATTTATGCTGATGGGATTATTTGTCATTGTGTGCTCAAGGTTGAGATGATGAGTATACTTGGGCATGTCACTCTTCGCCTGTTGGTGGACATCATAGTGGTATTTGAACTGCACATAAGATCTTGTAATCTGGGTATTATTGGCCTACAACCCACCAAGATGCTCATGATTTCGCCAAGTCTTGCGATCGTTGCCAAAGAGAAGGAGGAATTTCAAAGAGGCAAGAGCTACATATAAATTCGATTTTGGTGATTGAGTTGTTTGATGTTTGGGGCATTGATTTTATGGGTCCATTTGTGAGTTCACATGGGATGAAGTATATTCTTATTGCGGTTGATTATGTGTCAAAATGGGTGGAAGCAATTGCACTTTCAAACAATGAAGGTAAAAGTGTCACTACTTTTCTAAAAAAGAACATCTTCTCCAGATGTGGTACACCTAGGGCGATTATCAGCGATGGAGGTTCCCACTTTTACAATAAGTTGTTTTAAGGCCTTTCTAAACAAATATGGAGTCCATCACAATGTAGTCACTCCTTACCATCTGCAGTCTAGTGGGCAAGTTGAAGTGTCCAACAAAGAGATAAAGCAAATTCTTGCTAAGACTGTAAATGCAAATAAAACCGATTGGTCAAGAAGGCTTGATGGTTCTCTATGGGTCTATCGTACCACATTCAAGACTTACATAGGTATGTCCCCTTACCAACTTGTATATGGGATGTTTTTCCATTTACCGGTAGAGCTAGAGCATAAGGCTATATAGGCGTTAAAGAAATTAAATTTGGATTGGGGCTCCGCATTGAGTCAGAGAGTGAATGATATGAATGAGCTTGATGAGTTTTGCCTAAAATCTTATGAAAGTTCAACCTTGTACAAGGAAAAGATGAAGAAGTATCTTGATCAAAAGATCAAAAAGTGTGAATTTATTGTGGGAGTCCAAGTGGACCGGGTCATTCATAGTCACTCAAGTGTTCCCACAGGGAGCATTCGATCTCGAGAACTAGGAAGGAACAAGGTCCAAGGTGAACAGGCAAAGGATCAAGATCTATGTGGGAAAAGAGGGGAATGTGCAAGAAGTGGTTGAGGCCTACTATCCTGATGAAGTCTGAGTAATCAAGAGGAATACGTTGTGCCGCGACATTAAATCAAGCGTTGCTTGGGAGGCAACCCAAGATGTACAATCTAGCCAACTGTTTTTCTTTTTGATCTAGGTGTTTTCTTTGTTTATTTGATTCTCTATAATTCCTTAGATCGGTAATTTATTTTTGTATTAGTGTTGGCTAGATATAGCATAGGGTCTGTGTCTAAAAAGTGTCCAAAAATGTAAAAAGTCCTAATGGTTGCTACATGTGCAGGGATGAAAAGTCAAATCTGCAGAAAATGTTTGTTGCAGATGTCTATGGACCCCATCGACGGTCCGTGGTTTAATCCACGGACTGTGAATGGTGTCCGTAGACCCCAGGTAAGTTCTGTATTTTCTTCAAGTGTTGAGTGACCTAGGACCTTACCCATGGTCCGTAGGCGAGGTCTCGTGGGTCCAACCTAGGGTTAATGAACACCCAATGCGGACCCTTCTAATAAAAACTCTTCAATTTTAAATCCATCCCCCATATCCCATATTCCCTCCCAACCGTTTCTAACCCCTCCAAATCCTAAAACTTCCATATTTACTCCCCATATCACTCCCATTTTCCATAATCCCTTTCCCCTCTCCATAATCCTCTTCCTCTCTCCCAAAATTGATCGCATTTTCTCCCTTCACAAAAAGAGTTCAAGGTCCGGGATCGGTGTCACAAGGTCTACAGAGTCTATTGCATCACACAATCACCTACTTTAAATACTTGTAAGGTAACGATTTCAACTTAACTCTGAATTTTGGTATTCATTGTTCAATACATGAAGTCATAAAGTGGATCTTGACCTTGGGTTATTTTTGTATGAAATTACATGATCAACTATAGTTAGAAACATCCTTGGGATGATAGAATATTATTTTGTTGTCTTTGTAACCAAATAACTCAGGGTAAATAGTCTAAATGGAAGTTTCGACTTAGGGTGGGTTCCTAGTTTTGTATGCTACAAAAGTTAATTCATGAGTAATCGGAACCCTAGGGATAACAAACTATCATAAATTATGTTGAAATGCATGATTAGACTTGGGTTGATTGTTTGAATGGTTGAAAAATGGTTTACACATAAAGCATGTCTGATACCTGGCACAGACCTAACCCACGAGAATCCACAGACCGTAGGTTAACCTACAGACCGTAGATGAGGTCCGTTGGTCTGTTGCACAAGAAGAATCCACTAAGTGTGGAACTATGGAGGTGGACTACTATCTGTAGGTAAACCTATGGACACATCCGTAGTTCCTATCAGAGCCCAACTTTTTGCTACCTTTGACCTACGGAGGGGACCCACGAACTGTAGGTCAACCTACAGACCGTCGATACCAATCATAGGTGGCCACTGAAGCTACTGCCCATATTTTTTTCTGTTTTTTGGTTTTGTTCGTTCTTTGTTCTAAAATCTTTTCAAGTAACTCATTGGTTTATTTAGGTACTATCTAAGTCTCCACAGGTACCATGGCTCCAAAGAAGGCTCCGGTCTACCCCGTGACAAGAAGTCCAAATCTGTGTCTCCGACTTTTTAGCTGATTGATGAGGATACGGATGCGAAGACTAACCCCGCATATGTCCCACCAACTACCAAGACATCGTCCACTTCACCAAACACAAAACGAAACCAAGCTCAGCGGGTGATTTTTGACGTAGTCACTGTCTCCTAGTCTAATGAAGAGGATACATTATTGTTTCACCAGCAAGGTCTGAGTTCGCTTCCTTTTCTGGCCACGACTTTGACTCTGGCTCCGTATCTGGCTTCATTTCAGTGGTGTCAATGCTTCATCCTCTGAGGCTACTAGTGCGGGGGGCATTTCAGTGCCACCAAATACCGATCCTGTTGTAGTTGTTGAGAAGCCAAACCGATGGTGTGTAAGTGGTCAATGGCAGATATACAGGGATGCCCGAATGATGAATGAGAAAGAGAAAATGGCTCGATTGATTACCGAGGAGCGCCGGTCTCTCACAGCAGCCTTCACACAATGCCCATAATTCATGAGCTCTTCAAGAGGCACAGGTGCAAATGGATGGATTGTAGCCCAGGGTCCTAGAGTGAGGAGATCGTGAAATAGTTCTATGCTTCCTATGCAACTACCATTCAAGGTTCCATTGAAAGACAGGCCAAGCCTGCCACCCATCCTCTTCTCACATCTACAATAGTGTGGGTTTGATGTGGATATATCGGAGGCTACTATCTACAAATTCCTCTATGGCTTGGGCCATACTCTAGCAGTCAAAATGGCCGAGTTTGATTATCGATGGGATATCGTAAGGAGCAGAGCATTCTAGTGGAATGTAGAGCAGAGGAGACTCTACTGTATTAGTTGTCCCATCACCTTGCTACTGATGGAGAGCACACCAAATAGGTCAGCAACCCGACTAGAGGCATCAAGAAGGCCACTTTGACTTTTGTGGCCAAATTCTTTTGGCTATTGCTGTGAAACAGGGTATTACCTATGTAGGTAGACAATGTTCTTACTTGGGACCGTGCAGTCAAGGTGGCAGCCCTAGTTGCTGGGTTCGAGATGAATTGTACCCGCATGATTATTGCGGAGATACATGAGAGGGCCTTTGAGGCCACCACCACTTACCCTTTCCCATGCCTCATTTTTTAGCTATGCAGAGATTCTGGAGTATCAGTTTGGTATGGTGATAAATTGATTCAGGCGACCAACACCCTATATATTGGCCTGATTCGAGATGACGCCAATGTGGTTGCACCACGCAGAGAGCTGCAGGTTGAGGTGCCACCACTTAGAATAGACTTAGTTGCAGATGTGGAGAAGATGCAGGGTTAGGATCCAGCCCTTACTAAGGATGCCCTAGATTCCCATTCTCTGGTCACCAATCAGGCCCCTAGCACCTCCGAGCCACTTACTCTTCAGGGTATGTTGTCATGCCCTTAACTCAAGTCCAAAAGCTCAAGGCATAGATGGCTACCTTGCTGCAGCTTATGAGACCATAGATGCAACGTGCTATAGAGAAGTCCGAAGCTATGAGGAAGCACATGATGGCTCAGAAGGTCCAGGCAATCAATAATTGCCTAGTTGCTTTTGAGTTGAGAGTCATAGAGAGGCCAGCCCCGACTGATGATGTGACCACTCTCTAAAAGGAGGTAGAGAGCCTCCGTGCTGATATTACTGGACTTTTTGTTCCTCTAGAAACTGAGCCCGAGTTCACGCCCATAACATCGATTGATAATACCGTGTTGGATGCATAATTTGGCGATGAGATATTGTTGCATGTTTCTTCCCGCCATGTTGGGAAGCGCCCCGCTCTAGTCAAGCTTTTGATGACACTAAGGCTGGGAAAATTTGCAATAGGTAGTGCCAAAATATTGAGACAGCTTAGATGGCATCCATAGTTGATAAGGAGACGCACCAGCTGCGGGCTAGGGAGGTAGGAGTTGGTGCCTCTAGCAATGCGGTGAGAGTAGATGTTAGCACTAATAAAGGTGTTGAGACTGTTGATGCGGGTACTACTGAGGGTTCAAAGACTATTGATACAAACACTTCTGAGGGGACCCGATTATTGATCCAGCAGGCTCCGAGACACCGGACCCATCCACTTGTTGATAGGTCTTCAGCACTATGAACCACAGGTTTGCTTCACCCGATCCTTTAATCTTTACTTTTTGTGCATTGGGTACAGTTGCACTCTATTTTGTTAGGGGAGGAGTAAATGGATTGTGAGTGATAGGGTGAAGTCTCAGTAACCCAACTCATAATCCTCTCTTGGGGTTTTCTTGCCTGTGTTCATTTCCCCCAAGAGACTATTTTAATTTATGTTGAACTGGCATGTTTAGGAATGTGTGTGTAGGAGTAAGTAGAAAATATAAAAGCATGATAGCATGAAAAGCATGAGAAAAATGTCCCTTGTCCAAAATTGTTAAATTGTGCTAAATCTGTAGTCTTGATGAGTTGAATGTGTTGGATCTCAACGTTACATGATAAGAATCGATTTGGTCTCATGACCTAAGCTAAAACTTGAACTGGGCAGTCTGATAATTTGATAATGAAACAATGTGCCAAGGGTGTGTGAGAAAATTTGAATGTTCAAATAGTTTGTGCCAATCTAAAGCATGCCCTGTTGGTCCTGCTAAGTTGATCTAGGCTAGAAGCTGGGAACTTAGCATAGGCCCTAGTCCAACATCGGATATAGTGCACCTCAATCAATGGAAAATCCATAAGTTGAGCACAGCTAAGATAGAGGAAATAGAAAGAAAAAAAAGCTATGAAAAGAGAAAAGAAAAAGAGATATGAGGATGTGACTTTGTGCAAAAGAATCAAAAAGATGGTAAATAAAAGTGTATAAAAAGAAATAAAAGTAAAGTGAAAGAAAACAGGTGAAAAATAAGGGCCTTAAAGTGAAGAAATCACATCCATGTTGAAAAGAGTCAAGGGAAAGAAAGTGAAATGAAAGGATGTCGAAAATAGGTTGAGAAAAGAGGTAAAAAGCCAATGTAATGTCAAGGAGGACAGAAAGTCACTAAAAAGTACTCAAAAGTACCATACCTGACCCTGAGCCTACGTTACAAGCTCAGAAAGTCCTATAGTGATCCTAGCATCTAGTTTGGATAGTCAAAGGAGTGAAAATAAGGGCAAGCCTATGGTATTGAGCACTAACTATACTTGAAATCACTTCTGAGCGTAAGTGTTGAATGAATCATAAAACTCTAAATTCATATCATTTGTGTGAAAAGGATTTCATTTGAAGTGAGGGCACTAGTTACATTGTCAAAGAGTTGGTACCTTGGTGATTGTGAAAAAGTGTATGTTCTGTGTCTCTTGGTCGATCTTTGTCATATCTTGATCCACATGAGTTAGCTTGTTGAGTCTAAGAGAAAAGATTTGCACTAGAAAAGGGAGTCGGGATAGAAAGCCATGTGATTGTTTGAGTTTGAATGTCTACTTCTACACAAGTGTCGTTTAGATTCTTAGTGTGTCACTTGAGGACAAACAATGAATTTATGTTGAGGGTGTTGATATACCCTGAGTTTACGATATTTTTAATACATTTCATTTAAGAGTTGTATTTGTGTAGGGCCATTTTGTATTAGAAATGATGTTTATTGTGTTATATTTGCAGGAAATAGGCTTGGATGAGGTTGAGAGAGATGACAATTGAAATTCTACAGAAATGGCCACCCATGAAAGTGATCGATGGATCGTAGGTCCATTCACGGTCCATAGGTGGGTGGTGTGGATTGATCTTCAGGAAAGTCTGACCAAGTGTCGAACCACGAAAGCGAGTGACGAACCGTAGGTCAACCCACCAGTCGTTCTGCACGTCCGTTATTTGTAACTGGGAGTACAAGTTCTAGTACCTGATTGAAGAGTCCAAGTATGGAGCCACGGAAGAGGACGCACGGACCATGGATCAACCTATGGTCCACACTGCACGTTCGGTATTTGCAACTGGGATTTGAAGGTTCCAACAAACTTCTGAGAAAAAGTCTAAGTATGGACCTATGGACCGTAGGTCGATCCACGGTTCGTAGGTGAATCTCATCAATTGAAGCCGCATCGAGCAGTTTTATTTCCTTCTTTCATTTCCTTTTTGTTTAGGACAATGTTTTCTATAAATAGGGTATGTAAACCTCGTTTTTAGGGTTAGCTACTATTGTTTAACTTTAGTTCTTCTGTGTTCTTGGGAATTAACTTGCAAACATTAGCAATTTGATTTCCTATTTTTGGTTTATAAAGATTTTGGCTTTGAATTTCAATTGGAGATTCTGGGTTTCTTTTACTTATTACGTAAGTTCATGAATTCTTCTTCTAAAAATATGAATTGTGTTCTTACTAGCATGGGAAACTAAATCCACAACTAGGGTTGTGGGAACCATGAGCGATTAACAATGTATGAATAGTAACTAAGTAATTCTTGAATAGTGTTGTTGCATGCATTGATAATTTTTTCGTTTAGAAGTCCTTTTAATGGTGGCCAACGTTAGAACTCATCGTGTTGCTACTTGCTAGACCAAGGAGGTAGTTAATAAGAAAAGAATTATCAACATAGATTTTGTGTGATACTGTCTAATAGTCTAATGTCAATTAGTGCCAGAGTGAAAACTAAGTCATACATTGATGTGATGTCTAATATGAGCTAAAGATAAGGGTTAGTAAATTTTACACATGTAGCTGGACCAAGGTTCGGGGTGAAATTCTCTATTTCAAATATTGCTCACTTGCTCTCTAAACAACAATCATTTCTTTGTTACACAAACCCCCCCCCCCCTCCACCTTTACTTATTTGTCTTGGAAATATGTTGACTAAATGGATATAATCATAAGTTAATGTTAAGTCTAAACCATATTCCTCGTAGGATCGACCCCAACCTAAAAGTTGGGTTCTTTACTTGATAACGATTGCTTATGCTTCTTTAGGGAGGTGTAATTTGAGCGTATCAAGCACACATCTCAACCCAACTCTAGAGGCATAACAATACACTACGAAACCATCCGTACTCTCCGGTAAGGTCAACACTAGAGTGGAAGTAAGTCCATCCTTCAACTCTTGGAAACTTTTCTCACAGGCTTCCAACCACAAAAACTTACCCTTCTTTTGAGTCAAAGCCGTCAACGGAGAAGAAATGGAGTAAAACCCCTCAAAAAACCTCTTATAGTAACCGACAACACCCAAAAAGCTTTTAATGTCGGAAGGAGATAGAGGTGTAGGTCAACTCTTGACCGCATACATCTTCTTAGGATCTACCTCAATACCGTTACTTGACACAATATGACCAGCGAATGCTACAGACCTTAACCAAAATTTACACTTGCTAAACTTTGTGAAAAGTTGATGGTCCTTAAGAACTTGCAATACATCCCTCAAATGGTCAACATGTTCATTCTCACTCCTTGAATAGATCAAAATATCATCGATAAACACTATCACAAACATATCAAGATATTTTCGAAACACTCTATTCATTAAGTCCATGAAAGTCGCCTAAGC
Organism: Solanum bulbocastanum; assembly: GCA_037074985.1. Taxonomy (NCBI): domain Eukaryota; kingdom Viridiplantae; phylum Streptophyta; class Magnoliopsida; order Solanales; family Solanaceae; genus Solanum; species Solanum bulbocastanum. Next base: position 14,281,435 of record CM073602.1, on the reverse strand, counting down.
GTTAGTCAAACCAAAGGATATTACTAGGAACTCATAGTGACCATATATTGTTTGGAAAGCCGTCTTGGGAATATCAACCCCTCTCACCCTTAATTGGTGATAAACCGAACGAAGATCAATCTTAGAGAAATAACTAGCCCCTCCAAGTTGGTCAAACAAGTCATCAATCATTGGAAGAGGATACTTGCTCTTAATGATCACTTTATTCAATTGACGATAATCAATGCACATTCTAAGAGACCCATCTTTCTCTCTAACAGACAATATTAAAGCACCCCATGGAGATATACTTGGTTGAATTAACCCTTGTCTAGTAAATCCTTGAGTTGCTCTTTCAACTCCTTTAACTTCGCCGGAGCCATTCTATAAGGAGGAATGGAGATAGGTTGCATATTCGGAAAAAGGTTAATACCAAAATCTATATCTCGCTCAGGAGGAATACAGGGAAAATTGATGAGTCCACGATTTGGACTCATTTAGGGCTTTATTTGGATAGATTTTGTGTCCTCAAATGTTTGTTTTATGCCAATAACTGATGTAAAGTCATTTTCTAGATTTTGGATGAAGGAACAAAGAATGGACACTAAGTTGCAAAAGGAACAAAGCAAGCTAAAAGAATGAAGAAATGAAGGCCTGAAGATAGCTGATGGCACTCAGTGACTTGCCAAGGGCCACTTCACTGCCTAAATTTACAGAACGATGAGATTGAATTAGGGGTATCTTCGACGAGTAGCAGTTCCACTCTATGTGTCGCCGCATCACTTCGGCGAGGGACAACCAGATCGCCAAAAGCACTAATAGAGACCCAGCCAAGTGCTAAAAAGAAAAAGGAGAGGAAAAATGGCAAGTCACGGAATCACTTGGCAATCATGATTTAGCTCGCCTAAAGTTATAGTGGTTGAACCAAGAGAAGTGGAAAATGAAGGTGAGACGAAAAATAATCGACGAGTCATTAAACGGTCTGTAAAGCCCGAATTACCTCGCTGATTGGTCCCAAACAGCCACATATCAGTTTTGTATAAATTGATTTTCAGAAGAGAGAGAAGGTATTCAGAAAAACGAGGAATAGAAGATTGAAAGCAAAAACACTATCATTTTGCATTTCAAGTGATTTAGGAGAGATTTTTCATTGAAATTTTGTAATAAAGAAGATTTTTGTACTTTTTAACTCTTGAATTTCATTTACCCATTTATGGAAAATGTGGTTGGTGTCAATTTTCATGTCTTCATCATGAGTGGCTAAAACCCTCACCTTGGGGGTTTGATAATGTGACCAATTGTTGCATTTTCACTAAATGGGTGTGATCAGTTAGTGATAATCTGAAGTGGGTCTAAATTATTATGGTAGTATAACCTCATTATTGCATATTTAGTGTAATAGAGTTCAGAGTTTTATGCTTGCTCTAGAGACAAGTACAGATCTAACATAGTATTTTAGCATCCTTAGTAGTGGATCTTGACGGTTTCAGCTTGAGCAAGTGAAACCCAATACTCAGCCTTTGTATCTAGCTTGAGAGAGTTGATTTGATGAGAACGTGGGCTGCTTAGCTTGTGGATGGTGTTGAAATAAGACAATTGTTTGAGAAAAGGTTGTTTTACTTAGAGCCCATTCTACCCACAATGATTAGCATTATCGGTAATGATTTACACCCATTTAGTTGAATTCGGCAGTTGGTTAGTCAACCCCTCAAGTGTTCCCAAATTATCTGATTGTTTCTTATTGATAAACTGAAGTAGATCGGTAACAATATCTTGAAGTTTGTTTGTGAAACTATTGAAATGTTATTTTGCGCAGCTAGAAATGTCATTGTCATACTTTCGTATTTGAATTCAAATAACACTACTCTCTCTGAGAACGATCTCAACCTAATTGGTTGGGTTATTATACTGACTAATGATCATTGGCACTTAAAATTGGAAGAAGTGTCTTGATACGTTAAATCACAAATGATCGGGGAAAACTTTCGGGAATTAATTCACTACTCGAACCGACTCAAGAAAAGGGGTTACGGATTCAACATCCCTCACCCTAAAAAGATTGTAAATACACCCTTTGGAGATTATCTTCCTAGATTTAAGGCAAGAGAAAATTGACCTCTAGGCATAGAATTTTCCCCCTTCCTTTCTAAGATAGGCTCATTTGGAAATTGGAACCTAACCACCCGAGTCCTACAATCAATAGAAGCATAAAATGCATGCAACCAATCCATACCCAAAATCACATCAAAGTCTAACATGTCTAACTCCACTAAATCCACCAAGGTAACTCTATGATACAAGGAAATGGGACAATTTCTATAAACCCTTTTAGCCACTACTGAGTCACCAACCGGGGTAGAAACCGAAAAAGGTTCTACTAACACTTAGGGGAGTATTTCAAACTTCATGGCTACAAAAGGTGTCACAAAGGAAAAGTATCACCAGGATCTAACAAGGCATAAACATCAATAGAAAAGGCTTTTAACATACCGGTCACCACATCCGGGGAGCTCTCTTGGTCACCTCAGGATTGAAGAGCATAAAATTGGTTTTGCTTTTGAGCATTGGAGTTTGAACCGCTTGGAGGAGCTTGATTATCTTCCCTTCCCTTAACCCTGAGCACTGGACAATCTCTCATCTTGTGGCCAATCTTCCCACAACTAAAATACTCATCGATGCCAACTAGCCACTTACCATCATGTTTTCTACCATATTTTGCACAATTTGTCCTAGCAACATGAGAACCACCACTATTACCTCCTTGAGGTTTAAGGTTGGCAACCCTTGGAGCACTAGAGGAGCCTTGATTGGAAAACATTTGTCTAAGCATTGGTTGACCTTATCCATCAGACCTAGCATTGAAAAAGTTCCCATCACCGGTTCTAGCTTTTTTAACCTCTCTATTCCTTATCTTGAGTTTTAACTCTTCAATTTATTGAGCGTACACCATAAGCCTTGAGATATCCATGTAGCATTGCCGTACGACACTTTTCTTTAACTAAGACGGACACACCCATCAAAAACCTACTCATTTCATCCCTTGAATCCGACACCAAGCATGGAGCATACATGAAAAATTGAGTGAACTTTAGGGAATACTCTTTCACGCTTATACTTCCTTGGCGAAGGTTAATGAATTCCTCCACCTTAGCTTCCCTCAACTCTCGGGGAAAGAATCTACCAAGAAATGCCGATTTCAATGTTTCCCACTCAACCAAGCCCACTCTTACCGGCCTATGGTTCTTCCATTGAGTATACCATACTTAAGCAACACTCTTCAATTAGTAACCGGCTAGCTCTACTTTCTCTACTGAAGCCACCTCCATAATGTCGAGTATCTTGTAAACTTCTTCCACAAATTCTTGAGAATCCTATCCCATTTTGGAATAATGAAACTCGGGAGGGTCCATTCTAGCAAAATCCCTCACTCTAGAAGCCGCAGAATTCACATTAGTGTTCATAGGAGCAATCACCTCAATATTTTCTTGAGTTGTAACAACTTGAGCCAATAATAGGATAGTTGATCTAAACTCCGCATGGGTCATATTCTCAACCACGGGAGCAACCGGAGCTTGATTATGTAATGACCCAGGGGTACCCCCTAGACGTCACACGGCATACAAGACTCCAGAAAGCCTTATATAAGACTCATAGTATTCATAGACATAAGAAAATACAAATATTGCGGAATTTAAAACTTTTCTTTAAATACATATAATAAAAATATCATTTAAAATAGCGGAAGTCTACTAGTCTCACATGGCCATCTAAAACCAATCTCCAAATCAAAATTAGGGTCACGGCCCTTTAAAATAGAAGTCTAAAAGAGTCTATTACAATGAAACATCAAAAATACTTGTCCTCGATCCATGAGGACATACCACAAATTTTGAAAGGACTCAATCCAAGCTTCATCTATAAGGACTCATCACACTTGCCGGAACCTACACTTTGTAGAAAAATAGAAGAAATATGAGTTAGCACATTTAATGTACTAAGTATGATAGCCATGCAAAAATCATGCTAAAACAGACATTTTGGTTGAAAACCATACATTATGCCAATTTTGAGAAACATCATTAGCATAAGTATAAGAGGCATAATATATAACTATAACCAACATACAAGCCATTTTATCACACTATAACATTCACCTTAACAAACCCTAAGTTAAACTTTCTGCAATGAATGAATAGCATCCCATACCACCATCCACACTAAGTACCACTCAAGACTACCAAAAGTGAACTTACCATTCTCCCTTTTCATCTTTAGAAAATACTCAATCATAAGGAACATAAACATTTCATAAGTCATGACAAGGAAGGTAACTCATAATACAATCCAAGTAAAGCATGCATCATTACATTAAGCATTTAAGTCAACCTTCTTCATTAACTTCATTAAGAGAACATTCATTCATTATTCATTAGGACATTAGAGAACTCACCATAGACCTTTCAAAGCCTACTCGTGCAATGCATGGATGGCATCCCATACTACCACCCACACTTCATAGAACCTCTCAAGAAACTATAATGCACATCTCACATGATGGGAAATGGCTTTTAAGCGACGTAGACTATGAGAACAAACCGTGGAATCTGGTGTCATATGACCCCACACCGAAAAAGGTGTCCTACTTATCTAAGGTAGAACTAGGTACGTTTTAGCTTAGGTGAAATCCACTAGCTAATACCCTATGTGGGCACATAGTTATGGGATAGAAAGATGTTCATTGGAACTCTAACCTAACATTGGAATAGTTCCCATCTTACCATATCCACTAGGTGCTTAGCCTTCATTCCCATAGAGTAGTTCATATTCATTAACATTATTGAACTTGAAAGTGCCACCAACATTAGGTCTACCGACCTACGGTATATTACACATGAAAGGGCCACCACCATTAGGTCTACCGAATCAAGGTACATTACATAATAGCTCATTGAAGCCTCAAGAAAGGGACACCACCATTAGGTCTACCGCTTCAAGGTTCATCGTTTAACACAAGAAAGGGCTACCACCATTAGGTCTACCAATTCAAGGTTTATCATTCGCTTATTTATGAAAGGGTGCCATAAGCCTACAGTTCCCAAAGTTCATTTAACATCATTAATGGAAGGGTGTCATAAGCCAATCGATCCCAAGGTTCATTATCAACATTCATGGAAGGGTGCCCTTAGCCTACCATCCAAGATACAACAATCATCATTATCTTTATTTATTCATGAAAAGGATGCATAAGCCTACCAACTTAAGATACATCATATTGAAGAAAACCCTTCACATTCTATCATCATCATTCATGAGTGTTAATTAAACATAACTTTCAATCATAACACAAATGCATTCTAAACATGATCATAATACTTTCATTGAAGTCAGAATCATATTCATAACATCATAATCATAGTTCAATTTCCTCATACTTTGCCTTTCAAGGTTGATGTTTGTGTAATCAAGACACAACTTCCAATGCAAGTGTCTACGATCTAACAATAGTTTAGTAACTGAACCAAGGGTTGGGATCATTCCCAAGAGAGTGCTTTTGAAAATTAATAGAAAAATAAAATTAGTTCTAACTAGTCGTAGCTAAAGACATAAACAATGAAAAACACTGTAATATAAAAGGGGACACAAGAATGTCAATTAACAATGGAGTTTTGTCCCAAGTAAGTAAAAACAATAAAACAAACAGGGATGTCTAAGTAATGAGAGGGGATCCTTCATATGCGACGGGAATATGGGTTAAGCAAGATTATTGGGTACATGCTTTCGATAGAAGATTTATCGGATAATTGTGACTAGGCTAAACTTTAAGGGGGATAAGCTCTCTCTCGAGCAACTTACCCCATTTCAAATGTGTTCCTCTCGGACACCCACTTGCCGCATGAAGACCAGTCTACGCCTTAAGCCACTCACTCTCTCAAGCTGAGTGTGTGGGAATGAGACTAGGATTCACTATCTCGAGCTGAACCTCACGACGACCCACTCCCACCGGCCATCAATTTTGTAGTTTTAGTTTTACCACCTCTCTCTCGAGCAAGCCAAAAACACATAAATAAAATTGTATTTGCTGCTACAAGTTCATTATATTCATCCACAACTACTAAATGAAATCACAATTAAATAATGATTAAATTATCAACAAGCAAGACTCAACAATTATCTTCACCTATATTCACAAAATCACACCCTAAGAATTGGGGGTTTTAGTCACACATGTATAAGAGAGAGAAATTTATACCAAAATGAGTTTACATTCAAATAGGTATGAAGATTTAAGTCTCAAAACAAGCAAAGATTGAAGAATCCAAAAGACCCAAGTCCAAATCTTGAAGATGAAACCGTTTGGATCTTCAAGTCTTCAAAACCCTCTCAAACTTAGAGCAAAAATATCAAAAATACTATTCTATATGAAAATTATAATAATTGTTCCACACTTAAAACTATAAATCTAACTAGTATTTATAGTTTTCACAGATTTATGCTGCAGTGGATCATTCGGCGTTGTTAGTCGAAATCGTCGATCAACTCAGCAATTCGCCTTTTGGTGTAGTTCATCGCCGTCTTACACCAGCTTTCAGCATTATCATGCTCTGGGTCATTAGGAAACATGGTACTACTTCGCCAAAATTCTCGATAATGCACCGACTTGATCCTTTCCTTCAGGACTCAGCACACTGGAACAAAAGGCGAAGTAAGACCCTTCGGCGACTAGCCAAGTGGACTCATCGATCCTTAGGTCTTCATTTCTTCGTTCTTTTCAGCCTTTTTGATCCTTTTTGCGACGTAGTGTCCATGCCTTCCTTCAAACTTCAAATACCTGAAATTTAAGGGTTTTCATCAGATATTGAGATAAAATAAGCATTTGAGAACACACTTTCTATTAAAATATAGCCCTAAATAAGTCCAATTTGTGGACTCATCAACACCCCTAACTTAAACTTTTGCTTGTCAAGCAAACTCAAGTTTAGCAGTTCAAAAAGGGTGTCTCGAACAGTGCTACACAAGACTCAATCATGAATGCACACAACAAGATTCAATTTACTTATGCAAAGATCAAATGTGCACTCAAAGATTCATGTTGTGACTCACCAGTATCAAAGAATCTCATGCTCACAATACTTTCTTCAAATGCAAGTTCAAGCTTAACCAAAGTGTTCAAATGCCCTCACATAAGGAATGATTCCAATTTCACATAGAATGGTTTAATCATTTAAAGCTCCGGAATCAAATGCAACGCTCACTCTCACAAGGAAGAACACAATGCATGCTTTCACCCATAGGTTTGCCCGTATTTTCCAATCAAAAGCTCACTTAAGATCAAAAAGGTCTTTTCAAGGCTTGTAATTGCGCTGAGTGCACAAGGTATGTTCATTTTGGCTCAGTGACTTTCATCCTCATGAAATGTGGTGCTCACAACACTTCCTTTCCTTTTCCTTCATCATTCTCTTCAGTGCTCATAAGTCATCTTATTATTCACTTTCCATGGATTGTTTGGGAACCCCATTTATTTTGTACTTTATTCCACAACTTTATTTTTCATTCTTTTTCTTTATCTTTATATATATATATATATATATATATATATATATATATATAGAGAGAGAGAGAGAGAGAGAGAGAGGGGTTCCATTTTTCTTAAAACCATGGGTAAAGGGAGACTTTCTTACACTTCTTGATTTGCCCTTATCTTTTCACCACACCCCCAACTTAGGCTTTTGGCCTAAGTTGGCTATTCAACTAACCACAACTTCACGAGGATTATGGGTGATGGATAAAGAAAGGTCATGATTTCATCAAGTTTCTTACAAAGAAAGGTAAGGCTCATGGGGTGTTCAAAAGCGGTTCACACACTCACAAGGTAGGTCAGAAAAGATGTTTGTGTCAATTGGTTCAGACTATTAGAAGTTTCCTAAGATCATATCATGAGATAGCATCACTTAGTTGACCAGACCAACGGGGCAAATTCTAGGATCTATCAAGCACGGTTCAAAGTAAGCTCATCACACTAGACATTGACACACTAGACATTGACACTATAGTCAAACAAGACTCCACACTTTCTCTAGTGAGCAATGATCATCACAAGAGACTCAATTCAATACTAGGCTAGTCATAGCAAGATGCAAAGAGTTCACATATTGTCTATGCAACATCATTTGGTCTCATCATAGTCATGCATTCATGTTCGTTGGATTGAGAGCACTATTCAAGTCATCAGTATTGATCAGAACCGAGACTAAAATTTTGCAAAAGAACAGCCACATTCAACACACGAGAGATGGCAAAAATTTTCGAACGGGTCAAAATCATTTTTGCAATTTAAAACAAAAGGAGCCATAAGCTCAAACATCCACAGAAACAGTGTAAAAACACCATAATAGCTCACAACCTAAAATATAATATCAAAATAAATATGCATAAAGGTAAAGTGGGCCTCACCCCACCACAAAAAAAAGTATTTGTCCTCAAATGCGAATACAAGTATCCAAAAATAAAAATAAGTAAAACAAAGAGAGAGGTAAAGAAGGGTCCTATCTATACAGTCGTTCTCTCTGTCAGGGTCTCTGTCTGAATCAAGGCATCAGTGCCCAGAGTATATGTCTGGTCTCGGGTCTCAGTACCCGAACTCACCTCATAAGGAATGGAAGTGCTAGATCCACTAGGAGTTGTTGTGGACATCTTAGTCTGTAATGGTTAGATCACTGGCTGCACAACTGATCCCATAAGATCTGGCAAATCTCTGAATATGCTCTCATAGAGGCTCTCCTGCGTTTCCACTTTTTACATTTCTACTCCTCATCGGTCTCTGTATCCAACTTTTCCTCCGTTGTGCCACCCCTCTGCATATCTTCGGTGGTAGTCGGAGGAATCCCTGAGGTCTTAGGAGCATCCCTGTCCTCAGCAGCCTCTAGTAGTGAAGTGAAGTCAGTAGACTTAAGATAGTCTACGTCCTTCCTCAAATCTGTTACTTCGGCTTTTAAAACCAAAGCCTCGGATGTCCCCCCTATTTTCTCTCACAAGCAGTGACTCTAGTGGCCAGATCATTAACAGAGGCCCTAAGGGGGGTCAGTGCAGCCAAGATAGCACTACTGATCATCCCTAGAATGGATCTCTCTAATCGTGTCGCTCTCACATCTGCTGAATGTGACAGTTGTCCCATCTTCAGGAGCATAGCCTGAGTAATCCTGGCATGCTTGGAGAAGGAAGAAGAAGCATCTGGTACCTGTGAAGAAGAGGAGGGTACAGATGTACCTGAAGGCTCAGAGGCTGGAGTAGACGAAGGTGCTTCTGCTGGTAACGAGTCAACATCAATTTCCAAAGAGATATCTGCCAGAGCTGCTCTCCTCATGTCAAACTCCTCTCGTGTGAACTCTGCCTCAATATGCCAGATGTCCATGAAGGATGAAGGGATGATCTTTATATCATACGTAGGATCCCAGGGTACTTTGAAACGCCGACACAACTCAGTGATCAAAACTGGGAATGGCAAAGAGGTAAGTCTCTACTTGGCTCTCATGGCCATCTCCTGCGAAATCAGTAGTCCTAGGTCGATCCGCCTCCTAGCCATGATGGAACCGAGGCAAGCCACCTTAGGATGGCTCAAAATAAACTCGTTCTTGGATGGCATTATGGTTCTACTGATCAAGCGAAACAAGAACCTGGAGGCGATGTTCATGTTCCTCTTCTCAATGGGAGCTCCTACACCGATCCACCTCAGTGTGGTGTCAGAAATCAGCGGAGCTAACCAACCCTTTAAATCATCCAAGTATAGAACAATAGGAAACCCCTCGTAAGAAAGTTCAGAGTGCAATGGTCTACCCAATACATCATTAAGATGCTCGTTGTGATACTCCACCTCTTTGCCTCTGACCATGACCAACTTCACCGGTCGAAACTCACTTGCCTTTTTCTTGTTCTTAGGCACCAACTCCCCATAAGCTGCATAAAAATCCCTAACCCAAGAAGGGAGGTAAGGGCCTTAGGGCTATGTGAACTGCTCAAATTCATGGTAGCAGAGGGTGTCCAAAACAGTTGGGTATTTTCCTTCCAGTCCCTCCGTAGATAGCATATTCTCCTCTATGATAGTCCGGACTCCTTCACCTTTTAGTCTGTTCAGCAATCTAGGTAGAGGAGCAATAGGGACTGCAAGAGTTACTGAGGCTGCCTGAGTTGGCACTGATTCGGTAGTAGGTGGAGTAGTAGCTGAGGGAGCTTCAGTGGGCATAGGCTGAGAGTTAGCCTAGTGTCTACTCCTTCGAGGAATAAAGAGCTCTTCGGCTTCCAGTTCAGGAAAATAAACTTGGGGTTCAATAGCTATCCCTTTTCCTAGCTATGTTCTTTTTCTTCTTGCCTTTGTCTCCCGGTGGGAGATTTTGCTTTTGTTTCTGTGGAGGATTCGATCCTCCTTCATTTATCGTAATGCCCTTTGCTTTTTTTTTTGGGGTGGCTCATTTAGATTTGTGCGTACCATATCTGCAAAATATCGAGAGAAATTAGGAGAAAATCAAACAAAATAACAGAGAATCTTATTGCAGAAAGACTTGCCAATCCAGTTGGTGAATCGCCAAACCTCTTTAGCGAGCTAGATCGCGCTCGCCGAAGGGTTTAGCTTGCAAATTTTTGGCAAATCAGTGATGGGAAAACTTGCTCGCCAAATTGCCAAATACTTTTGGTGAACAGGTGATTATCCGCTGAAAGTAACAGTGCAAGAAAGACTCATGGGTGTAAACAAAGGGCGATAAGAATACTTTCGGCAAGTCGCCAAGTACTTTCAGCGCCCTCAGTCTTCTCGCCAAAAGTTACAGTATCAATTATCAATCAAGTCACCAACTTATCAGCGAAATGGGGACATTAGGCAAACCTTCGAAACATTCAGCGAGCTCGACTTAGCTAGCCAATCGACCCAACGTGCCTACTTTCAATCCATCTTCTCGAATTCAACCCCGTAACCCCCGAAGACAAAATCAAAGCATGCACTAATGGAATTCAAACAGGACCCATACTACCCATCACTCCGGGATACTCAAATTTTTCTCGATTTTGCAAAAATTAGCCATTTGACGATATTTGCTCTTAAAAATGGTGTCACCTGCTCTATCATTGAGCAATTTTCATCATTTAGCACATCCATTGGTTACTCAGACTTCACCCAATCAATCCAAACAACATGCAAGCACCACCGAATCAAATTTCATTCGTTCCAAGGCGTAAAAATACAGGTATTTTGACAATCAAAACAATACAGACAAGATTTTCAAATTAAAATAGGCATTCAAGTATTCTAATTCTATCAAAGAGGCCCAGCACACAACAAAATGATGCGATTATTCCAAAATAGCACAAAATTCTTGAATGTAAATTTGGGATTCAAAAACCAACCTTATATGCCGCTTAAAACATGATTGAAAAGCTAGGCATCAACAACTAAAATTCTAATGGAATAGAAAAATATTGGAGATAATACTTTGGTGTGGGTTTGTGAAGTTTAAAAACGAGGGAAAGTGAAGGATTTCAAATTCTAAGTCTTTTGGCCATTATAAACCATCCAGTTCGCGCCCATTCAGCGACATTAGTCGCACTCGCCGAGTGGTCACTGTAATCGCCGAGTTTTACATGACCTTCGGTCAAAGTGAAGGTCCAAATGGCGGTCTTTATCGGGCACGCCGACTGACCTTTTACTCGCCAATATGCATTTTCCAAACACTTTTAGCATTTAAACCTGCACCACTAGCACACCATTATTTATAAAAGCATACAAAAGCATTTCAAACCTTGGGTTGCCTCCTAAGAAGGCCTTACTTAACGTCGTGCCACGATGCTAGTCCTTACTCACTCTCCATTGGTGGGTTTGGTCCTAGTGTTACTAGGTAACCCCAATAGTTCATTTGAGTGAAGAGGAGGCACTGCATAACTCATAAGTGTCCTGATCAACTGGATCGATCTAGAATGGGAGACAATCATTTGATTCAACTCTTCAATATTCTCTTTTATATCTTCCAACATTCAATCTTGTTTGGTGATCTTTTGGAGAATGATTTGGAGTGTGTCCTCGATAGGATTGTTCTCCCTGTCTCTAGACTGTTTCTGCTCATGAGGGGGTATGTACCTCCCTTGGTTCTTGCATTAGTTTTCCACCTCTAGTATTTTTGTGGCCAACACGTTCGGCTGAGTAACTAGTGCGATTAACTTGAAGTCCCTCTCGACTTCTTGAACCGTCTTAGCCAAGTTGCCACCATTTCCCTCAGCCATGCTCAGGGTATCTGCCTATATCAACAACTTCAAAGCAAAACATAACTAAAAGTTAGTAAACTACGATTAAGAAGAAAAAAAAATCTACTAATCTAAAAATTCTCAAATAACACCACTCCTCGGCAGCAGTGCCATTTTGATGTTTGCGTAATCAAGACAAAACTTCCAATGCAAGTGTGTACAATCGTACAATAGTTTAGTAACCCAACCAAGGGTTCGGATCATTCCCAAGAGAGTGGTTTTGAGAATTAATAGAAAAATAAAATTAGTTCTAATTAGTCCTAGCTAAAGACATTAATGATTAAAAACATTGTAAATTGAAGGAGGACACAAGAATGTCAATTAACAATAAGTAAAACTAGAAAAATAACACTACACCATTTTAGGCCTACAACCACCCCAGTAAAGTGTAGCCCAAACTAGCAAAAAGTGTGGCCTTTGATAAAAGGCTACACTTTTGGACTTTAAGCAACGCTTTTTAGGGGGTGGTCTAAAGAAGCGTAACCTTTGACATTAGGCAACACTTTTTAAATGTCGCCATCTTTGGCTACACTTATAAAGCGTAGCCAAAGAGGTATAAGGGCACGCTTTGTTGTGTTGAATTAGCGACACCTATTTTTTATTATACTACACTTAAAAGTGTTGCCTTTCCTTTGTTATTGGTCACACTTAAAAAGTGATGCCTTTTATATCTCATCTAGAGCAACACTTATAAAGTGTAACTTTTCTTATGTACAAGATAACATTGAACGTCTTACAACAACACTTTTGAAGTGTGGCAATATTGTGTATAATTTTGTAGCCACAATTTTTTATTTTTAAGAATAATAATTTTTATTTGCATATATTCAATATATAATCACATAATTAAATATACAAGTGACCTAAAGCACAAAATTAGCTAATAATTAAATCGAAGCTATATATTTCAAATAAACTTCGAGAAACATGTCTTGTACAACCAATACTTAGAAAGTGATTGCTTAAAGATCTCTACTATCAATAAATTCCAAAAAACCAAATGCATTCAAACGTATATGACAATAGTACAAACACTCCTCAACGTTCACTATAATAGATTGAGTTTACTTTTGGCCACGTGCAATTCAAATTCAATTACCGGCATTTTCCTACACAATCAAAATAAAATTATAAATTAGTGAAATAAATGTGGAAGTGCATAATTGGAGAGTATTCACTGTATGCCAACCAATCCAAATCAATATATATATATATTCAAATGATATAAAACATTTATCAGCACATGAATTATGGACTGCTGCATCTATTGTAAACACAAAGGACACTTGTTACATGTCTGTATTGGCCAGGAACTGGCATAATAGCATCAGGTTCTTGCTGGCAGATATGGATTCCCATAATTTAAGTTAGGTTCCGAAGTATACAATGTAAGAAATTGGGATTACAAGTTGAATGATCAATTCATTATATAGGAAAACAAAAAAAATGTAGTTATCAGCTGGTAGTTATTAGGTTGTACATTCAAATTTGGTTGTTCCTTGTCAAGGGCATGAAATTATCCCCAAGACTTTTGTATGCTCTTAAGTACTTCTCTCTAAACTTGCAGCAGGTAACTTGGCAATTTATATGCCTGCAGCCTGAAAATGTAATGAGTTTTAGCCATGGTATGTGGAATACATAGTTTGGGCATTTATTTATCTTTAGTGTTGACTGTTATGCTCAAGAATCAGTCAGCGCTTACACCTTTCACAATCCCTATAAACGAAAATGCTATCAACTACTAGTATTATTATTGTTACAGGAACACATTTTTTTCTAAGTTACTGGTCCATAATACAGCAGTAATTCAAAAGACTAGCTCTCACATTCACATTTTGATATTAAGCAAAAAGATAAGTAATTTAAAAAAAGAAAAGAGTTGGAGGCTAATAGGAAGAACAAAAACAAAGGGGAACAAGGCAAACAAGATTCCAGAAACCTGCAAATGCAATATACAAATAGAGAGGATAGAAACACTAGTTCACAATACCCGCAGCACCAAAAACAAAGAAATAACAACAAGCCAGCTGATGAAGAACGGCAGACTCAGAAGAGGAAAGCTTATAGGCCAGTTCAACATAGCATGGACAGACCAAAATCTACTAAGGAAACATTACAGCAGCAGCAGACTCATCACACAAGTATGACTAATAATTCTGCACTCCCTACTTCTAATAACTTCATTGACAACACTCAGATTGACCATAGTCTAGACCATAGAACCCCTGCTACCCCTCAGCATCACATTCAGAATATAAAACAAGTTTTAGACAGGTCTCAGATTAATTCTACAAGTCAGCGTCAAGTGCAGAAAATTCAGGACAACAATGATAATATTTCAGGTAGGCAAGATCTTATTACTCCTACCAGTGAAACAAAGAAGAAGGATCATCGTCCAAGCCCTATAGGTGATAATAGTCAGCAGAAAGAAAAAGAGAGAATCAATTAAAAGAAGACAAAAAAATGAGGCTGAGATACAGGCTACCAAAGTACAGGAAAAAATGATTCCTAGAAACAAGAACCAACAGCAATAGGATGACAACTCAAACCACATCAGAATAGAGCTTAACTAGCACAAGTGACAACAAACTCACTCACAAATTACAATAAAGTCTCTAACCTTCCAAGAAATCTAAAAGGGACAACTTTAACTATGAGAATCAGTTTAAGCAATGAAAACTAAAACCATCTCTCACAACAACCATCACAGTTCAAAGCAATAAAACACAGGGGAAAAAAGTACACAACTACAACACAAAATCACTAGTACCTTGCTACCATTCTTGTTTCTAATATATACATAATAATAAATACATAATTGTATGTCATTATTTCAATGATGAAATATAGTCATTTTATTGTTAAGAGATTAGAAATACCTTGATTTTGGTGTTTGCATAATATTACTTTCCTCACAGCAAAATCTGAAATACATGAGAAGATTTCTTAGTTTAGAAAAAAAAAATTTGATCAAAATGTGCATATGCAAAACTATAAAACTACATATAAAAATATAGTTACATAATGGATTTACAAATTGCAATCCACATCCAAATTAGAAACCAAATTAAGTAAAACACACAATCCATTCAAAGAAATTCCTAATTGAAACAACCTCCACTATCACCAACCAAATAAACACTAAAAGAGCAACAAGCCAAAAACAGAAAAATAGTAAAAAAATAAAAATTCAACCTAAAAAAATTAAAATTATTTAACTCATATTTATCAATTTCTTTTTCCCCCTTTTACTTCAGCTCTACTCAAGTTGTTATATTGTATAACAATAATATAAAGAAAATGATACTAAAATACACATAGAAAATGACTTCATAAACCACCATCATAACAACGAATACGCACCCTAACAATAATGATGTCTCAGGTTGGAACTATTACATGTTGAAACTTACTCAAGGGTGATGGGAACAAATGCAGACATCTTGATGGACCATACCATCAAAAAACATAATTACTAATACTCACTGATGCATAATAGTTTTATACAGGTAGCAGGACAAGTTTGAGTGTCTATTTATATGTTATCCCAGATATACATTACATGGATTCATGTGTTGCTTCCTCTTTGTAACTGACATTGCTGCCTCCTATTTTTCTGGTACCTTAAATGCTTTTTGTTTTAATCTTACCTACTTTGCAGCAATAATAACTTTATACATGCAGCAAGCCATCTTATTTCTTTTTAAAGGAAAAATACAAACTACAGCATGCTATTATTGCATAAATTTGTGGAAAAATGCCTTTTCCTGTGTATTCTAGCAGATTTCAGATTCAGTGAAGTATATGTATTAATCGAGTGCACATAGGATATGCTTGGAACATAAAAATAGGAATATTCCTAAGCATATAAATTGAGCTGATAAGGATAAACAAAATGAGGAAGTTTCTTTCTTTATAAGAAGACAAAATGAGCCTGTTTAAGACTAAAATAGTCACTTTTCTACAGAACATGCCTTTAGTTTTAATTGGATAGTTGTAAAAAAGTTCATCAACAAAATTAATATTTCATCTACTCGGGTTCAAAATCATTCGCAAGCCAATATCATAAAGGGAAACTTATAAGACATATAATAACGACTAACCAACTAAAACAGTTTGTGTTCCTAACTATATAACATGTCTAAAGTTTTCATTTGATAGTTGTACCAAAGTCTTTCAACTAAACTCATCTTTGATCCATCCATCCGTTCTCAAGATTACAAGCTCACACCAAGTTGCAGGTCAGTGAACTCCAATTCTCAAGGTGGAAAAAGGGGAAAATGACACACATTGATCAAACTACTCCAAATTTACAAAAAGATAGAAACATGATGAATCAAGTGTCTACTCACAAGGCTAATAAGGGCATAGTCCCTGAACCAGCTTCCTACACTATTATCCAATCATTTGCAGCTCGACAAAGACAAAATCAAGCTAAAAATGATATTCCTATTTACCTTGCGACTCATATTATCACTACCAAGCAATTACTGACGGCTGGAGCCACAACTACACACACAAATTAGCAACCAAATTAGGAGAAGGCAAATGAGATATGAGATAAGCAGTGACAAGTTTGAAAGAAGGAGAATTACAGGCAGAACCAACACACTTTGGGAAGAAATAGTCAGGTAAGACACTTAACTCTACTATTTCTACTCATAATAACTATAATGATCTTGTTGTGCAGGATCAAACCAACAGCCAAGAAGAACAAGAAAACCACCTTCACAATTTGATACATCAATAAAGGAAATACATTAACAAACAAAATAAAGGATGATTTGAATGAAGAACAACTAGACAAAGTTGAGGAAAATACAATTGAGAGGTTCCAGAACAGAGAAAGAGAGAGAAAATCCTTAAGCAACAAACAAAATGCCTCAACTATCACAAACCAAATATACAATAAAAGAGCAGCAACAAGCTAAAAACAGAAAAAGAGAAAAAATAAAAATTCATCCTAAAAATATAAATTTAAATTATTTAACTCATATATATCCAATTCTTTTTTCCCCCTTTTACTTCATCTCTACTCAAGTTGTTTGTATTGTATAACAACAATATAAAGAAAATGACACTAAAATACACATAGAAAAAGAAACAACCATCACAACAACAGCCTGGACATGTGATTCTACCAATGGTGTGAAAATAAGCTGAGGTTTAGTAACAAAAGGAAGTAAACATCTGAGATTTTGTGCAGTGGATTATAGGATTGTGTTGAACGAATCATTTGTTGGGGTGATGAAAGATGTGGAGAAAGGAACACAATAATCATAATTTTGGCAAATACATTCATACAACTTCCCATTAAACGACGATGTTGAAACATCTAAAAGAGAATACAAGCTCAAACATGAGTACAATAAAACTATGAGACAAATTAAGGGCATAACAGAGAAGTTCAAGTTTTCCATAGTTGATACTACATACAATTCTACAATATGCTTTGGAATTAGCTTAGAGGAGTTTATATTAAAAGTTAAAACAACCTATTAACGATAGATATTAACTCACTCAAATGCTTCCGAGTAGTAATTCCCTCTATTTCAGCTGTTGAATATGCCAAGGGTTCACATTTTTGGCACTTTCTTCCTATACTTCGGAATTTCAGCTGTAAATCTTGATTTGTTCTATTCCAACAACCCCAAAGTAATCAATTTCTTCTTATTCTCCTCTTCTAAACACAAAACAAAAATTCAGTCAATTGACAAAAAGACTTGTTTTTAGTACTAGATTATTAGTAGAGTAACTACTTATGCTTGACGAAATCTGTATTAGGGAGAAGAGAATCGTAGGTATCGCTAGCTTCAGCTCTTTAGTTTTCAGAGAAAACGACTTAGCTTCAGCTCAGTTCTTTAGATAAAGACGACCTAGCTTCAGCTGGTACATTCAACATTCAACAGAATAAAATAAGTAGACTGTCAAAGATAATCAGCCCATTTATACGTAATACAACTACAAGCTAGAGTCCTAAAAATCAACAAAATTCATATCAACAACACAAGAATATCAAAACCCTAAGTTAAAATTAAGAATTTCAAAGATACACCAGAATATTAGAACCATAAAGCTAGAATCTAGACTTTTAAAGATAGAATTTCTTACCTGATAAACGCTATTCAAACAACCCTAAAGCTTTAAGATGTAAGGCAAGTTCATCTATGAAGCATTTTGTTCAATTTTCAACAAGAAATCTGATAGAAAAGCTATTCAACAAGGAATCTGTGAGGAAATCATGTTCTTTAACTCTTCAATCTTTAACAAGGAATATGTGAGATGAAAATCGTGTTCTTCAGTTCTTCTTGAGAGAAAGCGTATTGTTCTTCAGCTGAAAATCGTGTTCTTCAACTGAAATTTAACGAAAATTTGTGAGGAAAATCATACGTGTTCTTCAATTCTTCTTGAGAGAAAAGCCAATTCTTCAGAATCCTCAGCTGAAAATCGCGTTCTTCATTGAAGTTTGAGGGGAAATGGAAACTTCAGCCGAAGTTTGAGGGGAAATGGAAACTTCAGCTAAAGTTTTAGGGAAATAGTTTTATTTTAATCTCTTTAGCTGAAACCTTTAATGTTTTATTTTTTTGGCCCAATAAAAATTGGAGGGAAATGTTAAAATGTTGGAGGGAATATAATATTTTAGTGAAAACACTAAGGCTACATTTGTAATGTGTTGTTTTTAAAATTATAAAAATAGGACACTTTAAAAGTGTGGCCATTAATATAAATAGTTGTTGCCAATTATAACAACACTTGTAAAGTGTAGCTTATACCATTAAAGAGTACACTTAAGAAGTGTTGCTAATATTGTTGAATCTAAAAGTTAAAACTTGGGCTACGCTTTAAAAGCGTCCCCAAAAGTATTTTAGGCAACACTTTACAAGCGTTGTCCAAATTTAGTATGGTCGTAGGCCTAAAATGGTGTAGTGTAAACAGGGATGTCTAAGTAATGAGAGGGGATCCTTGAGATGCGACAGGAATACAGGTTAAGCTAGATTATTGGGTACATGCTTTTGATAGAAGATTCATAGGATAATTGTGACTAGGCTAAACTTTAAGGGGGATAAGCTCTCTCTCGACCAACTTACCCCGTTTCAATGCGTTCCTCTCGGACATCCACTTATCGCATGAAGACCAACCTATGCCTCAACCCACTCACTCTCTCGAGCTGAGTGTGTGGGAATGAGACTAGGATTCACTCTCTCAAGTTGAACCTCATGTCGACCCACTCCCACCAGCCATCAATTTAGTAGTTTTAGTTTTACAATCTCTCTCTCGAGCAAGCCGAAAACACATAAGTAAACTTGTAGTTGCAAATACAAGTTCATTAAATTCATCCATAACTACTAAACGAAATCACAAATAAACTATGATTAAACTATCAACAAGCAAGACCCAACAATTATCTTAACCCATATTCGCTAAATCACACCCCAAGAATTAGGGTTTTTCGCCACACTTTTATAAGAGATAGAAATTTATACCGTAATGAGTCAACATTCTAATGGGTATGAAGATTTAAGTCTCAAAACAACCTAAGATTGAAGAATCCACAAGACCCAAGTCCAAATCTTGGAGATGAAATCCTTTGGATCTTCAAGTCTTCAAAATCCTCTCAAACTTGGAGAAAAAATATCTAAAGTACTAATCTATATGAAAATTATAATAACTGTTCCAGACTTAAAACTACACCTCTAACTAGTATTTATAGTTTTCAGAGATTTGTGCTGCAGCGGATCATTCAGCATCGTTAGTCAGAATAGCCGATCAACTCGGCAATTCACCTTTTGGTGTAGTTCATCACCGTCTTGCACCAGCTATAAGCATCGTCGTGCTTTGGGTCATTGGGTGACATGGAACTGCTTCACGGAACTTCTCGACGCCAACTGCTCCTTTTTCAGCTGACTTGATCCTTTCCTTCAGGGCACAGTACACTGGAACAAAAGGTGAAGTAAGACCCTTCGGCGACTCACCAAGTGAACTAGACGATCCTCAACCTTCATTTCTTCATTATTTTTATCCTTTACGTACCTTTTTGCGATGTAGTGTCCATGGTTTCCTTCAAACTTCAAATACCTGAAAGGGTTTTCATCATATATTGAGATAAAATAAGCATTTGATGACACAATTTCTATTAAAATATAGCCCTAAATGAGTCCAATTTTTGGACTCATCAAAGGCCATGAATCATAATTCACCAACCCAACATATAGAATACTTCATTAGATAATAGGATTATCATGATTCAATAACTAATTCAATATAGACATAACAATTCTACAAACATCCATAATCATTCAACCTAATTCACAATTCACAGTGTAGGATTTTGGGGGTAACATGGGTTCATAGGAAAAAACACCACAATTCATCATAATTTATCATTAATCCAACAATTCATTCATAATTCATCACATATAAACCTTGGAAAATGTTTTGGAGTTGAACCCATGTTTAGAATGAAAAGCCTAGCTTTTTGGGGGATTTTGAAAAGTTGAAATCATCTTTGAAAGGACTCCTTGAATGAAAATTAATCAAGGATGAAGACTACCATTCCTTTAGGGAAGAACTCCCATGAAAATTGAGTGAGAATGGTGAGATCTTGAGCTTGAAAGCTTGAATTCTTCTTCTCCAATGGTAGTTTCTTGAGAGAGAATATTTGGAGAGGAGATGGGTCTTCTTTTAATTCTTTTAAAAGTGACATATTGGGAGGAATTTCTAGTATAAAAAGGTTATATACTTGTTGGGAAAGGAATAGAATAATGTTGGAACACTTTTTGGAAGATTAACTAAAGCCCCTAAATTAAGACTTCAAAATCTGCCTAGTCCCAGTTTAGCTCGCCTAATTCACCCCTTGGTACACCAAAGGCACTACGCGACACGCCTAATGGACCCTTGGCTCGCCTAATTTTCTAGTGTGCTCCTTAAAAAGGTAGCTCACTTAGGTGATGGAAAAGGAACTTGGGCGATGCGCTGACTTAGTAGGTGAGCCCGACCTAGGTCGCCTAATATTCCAGTAGCTAGGTCATGGGGATAGTCCACAAGGTGACCCCAAGGGGACATGGGCAACTCGACAAGTGCCTTAGGCGACCATGCTACCCAATCGCCAAATGGACCAAAACTAAGAATCGTTTCCTCCTTTTTCTTAGGTTATCTAGGCCTTGCCCTCTCTCTAGACTCTTACCCCAATCATTTTTACTCTTATTAAGTCTATGCATTTCCAGGGTGTTACATTATCCCCCACTTAGGAACATTTGTCCTCGAATGACAGTTTAAACACTTTAAGGAATTAAAGGCTCAAGACTAGAAGCCCATCATGAATGCAACATCATAAACAATGCACCAAAACTAGGAGGAAACATAAACTCCACATCAATAAGCTCAATGTAACACAAGGAAGTAGGAACTAGATCTACAAACTCATTATGCACAAAAACATCAACATTTCTCATTTCATTGGAGGAACTACCCTCTCCAACTAAAATTATGCTCATCATAATATCATGAAACTAATTATACCATTACTCTCAAAAGCAAAATAAAGCATGTTCAACAATTCAAATCATGAAGCATTTAGGCAACGCATTATATATGCACATCAACAAAAGGGACATAAACCATAACAACACATTTTCTCATTAAACATAAATCCATCAAGAACATGCATACCATAAAGAGACCATGGAAACATATAAACACATATGATTCCAAAGCGGTAAATAAGTTACAAGGAACTCTCGGTCTCAAGCTTGAATGGAAGTAGAAGGAAAGAGATAAGGATATCGAAACTCTCAACAACCTTATTATTCAAAATATTGTCTTCCCCTTAGGAGTAAACCCATACTAAGGCCAACATGAAAACAACATAGGGACCTCAATACAACAATCAGAACTAAAAGAAACTATCACTTACCAGTGCCTTCATCTGTAAGAGCTCATTTGCCCTCTTTAGCTTGAAGTATATAGAAACGATTTTTCTTTGGAGCATCAAGATATGAATCGTTGAGAGAAACTTATTTGTCTACTCTTCCTTTGGCCGTAAGAGTAGGGTAATTTCTCACTTGATGATCACTTTTTCCACAACTATAACACCCACTAGTACCGGCTAAGCACTTCTCGTAATGTTTCTTTCCACAATTGGTGCAAGTAGGTTTAGAAATTGGAGGTTCACCGCCTTTCTCTTGGTTAAACCTTGGAGTGCTTGAGAAGCTCTTTTTTTGAACCTTTGTTGACCTTGCTCATCGGGCCTAGACCTCTTCATCTCCCTATTCTTTTTCTTAATATTGAACTTCTCAATTTGTTGAGCAAATACCATGAGACTACAAATGTTCATATCATCATGGAGCATTGTCGTACAGATCTCTTCCTCAACTAGGTCGGACACACCCTTCATATACTTACTTCATCCCTTGGGTTAGACACCAAAGATGGGGCATACTTAGACAATTGGGTAAATTTAAGAGAGTACTCTTGAACATTAGTGTTACCTTGCCTAAGATTGATAAACTCCACCACCTTACCCTCTTTATTCTCACAGGGAAAGTACCTACCAAGGAATGCATCCTTGAAGACATCCCAATCTATAGGCCCCACTCCTACCAGTCTATTGACCTTCTATTGAGTAAACCAAACTTGAGCAACATCCTTCAATTGACAAGCGACTAGTTCTACTCTTTCTATAAAAGTCACCCCCATAGCATTAACTACCTTATACGCCTCATCCAAAAACTTTTGAGGATCCTCTCCCACCATAGACCCTAGAAAATCTGGAGGATTCATTCTCAAAAAGTCCCTCAACCTAGAAGCCATAGTGCTCACAATAAGGTTCACATGAGGCTCAACACCCCTAGCGGCTTGGGCCGTCATAGCTTGGGCTTGGGTAGTTAAGGCTTGAGCCAACGTCAAAAGGGCCAACCTAACTTCTTCATTGGACATGGCCGAAGATTCAAAGGGAATATGATTTCCTTAAGGAACTTGATTACCTTGAGGACCTTGGGGAGGAATTCCCTCATTCACATTCTCCTCGTCTACCCTTCTTGTGTTCATTCTTCTTATATTCATACCCTATAAACACAAGAGAAGGGTTAGGAAAAGGACATTCATAGAGTCAAAACTCTAAGGCACGACTTAAAGACTAATGAAAGAAGTGAAGTTTTCTAACATCTTATAGCCTTTCATTTATAAAATGTGTCGCAATTCACACTCATGAACAAGATTGTACTCGACGTGGCTTGTGAGACACCAATCCTAAAAACCATCCCCAAAACATTATGCTCTAATACCATATATGTAATGACCCAGGGGTACCCCTTAGACGTCACACAGCATACAAGACTCCGAAAAGCCTTATACAAGCCTCATAGCATTTATAGACATAAGATAATAGAAATAGTGTGGAATTTAAATCCATACAATCGAAATATCATTTAAAACAGTGGAAGTCTACTACTCTCACATGGTCATCTAAAAACAATCACCAAATAACAATTAGGGTCACGACCCTTTAGAGTAGAAGTCTAAAAGAGTCTGTTACAATGAAAGACATGAAAAATCAAAAATACTTGTCCTCGAATCCATGAGGACATACCACAAATCTTGGAAGGACTCAATACAAGCTTTAACTAGAAAGATTCAACTCACTTGTCGGAACCTACACTTTGTAGAAAAATAGAAGAAATATGGGTTAGCACATTTAAGGTACTAAGTATGATAGCCATGTAAAAATCATGCTGAAATGGACATTTTGGTTGAAAACCATGCATTATGCCAATTTTGAGAAACATCATGAACAAAAGTATAAGAGGGATAATTTACAAGTATAGCCAACATGCAAGCCATTTCATCACGTTATAACAGCCACCTTAAGAAACCCTAAGTTATACTTTGTGCAATGTATGAATAGCGTCCCATACCACTATCCACACTAAGTATCACTTAAGATTAACAAAAGCGAACTTACCATTTTTCCTTTACATCTTTATACAATACTAATAAATAAGGAAAATAAGCATTTCATAAGTAATGAATGACAAGGAAGGTAACTCATAATACAAACCAAGTAAAGCATGCAACATTACATTAAGCATGGCAGTCAACCTTCTTCATTAACTTCACTAAGAGAACCATTCATTCATTAGTCCTTAAGACATTAGAGAACTCACCATAGACCTTTCAAATCCTACTCATCCGATGCATGGATGGCATCCCATACTGCCACCAACACTTCATACAACCTCTCAAGCAACTATAGTGAACATCTCACATGATGGGAATTGTCGTTTAGCCGAAATAGACTATGAGAGCAAACCATGGAATCCGGTGTCATATGACCCCACACCAAAGGAAGGTGTCCTACTTCCCTAAGGTAGAACTAGGTACATTTTAGCTTAGGTGGAATCCACTAGCTAATATCCTATGTGGGCACATATTTATCGGATAGGAAGATGTTCATTAGAACTCTAACCTAAAATTGGGAGAGTTTCCATCTTACCGTATACACTCGGTGCTAAGCTTTTTTCCCATAGAGTAGTTCATATTCATTATCATTATTGTACTTGAGAGTGCTACCTACAATAGGTCTACCGACCCAAGGCACATTGCACATAAAAGGGCCACCACCATTAGGTCTACCGAATCAAGGTACATTACATGGATAGCTCATTGAATCCTCAAGAAAGGGACACCAATATTAGGTCTACCGCTTCAAGGTTCCTCATTTCACAGAAGAAAGAGCTACCACCATTAGGTCTACGGATTCAAGGTTTATCAATCCTTCATTTATGGAAGGTGCCATAAGCCTACCGTTCCCAAAGTTCATTAACATTATTAATGGAAGGGTGTCATAAGCCTACCGATCCTAAGGTTCATTATCAGCATTCATGGAAGGGTGCCCTTAGCCTACCAATCGAAGATACAACAATCATCATTATCTTCATTTATTCATGAAAGGATGCATAAGCCTACCAATTCAAGATACATCATATTAAAGAAAACCCTTCACATTCTATCATCATCATTCATAAGTGTTAATTCAACATAACTTTCAATCATAACACAAATGCATTCTAAACATGATCATAATACTTTCATTGAAGTCAAAAGCATATTCATAACATCATAATCATACATTAATTCCCTCTTACATTGTCTTTCAAGGCCATGAATCACAATTCACCAACCCAACATCTGGAATACTTCATTAGATAAGAGGATTATCATGATTCAAAAAATAATTCAATATAGACATAATAATTCTACAAACATCCATAATCATTCAACCCAATTCTCAATTTAAGATTTTGGGGGTAACATAGGTTGATAGGAGGAAACACCATAAATCATCATAATTTATCATTAATTCAATAATTGATTCATTATTCATCACATATAAACCTTTGGAAACGTTTTGGAGTTGAACCCATGCTTAGAATGAAAACCCTAGCTTTTGGGGAGATTTTGAAAACTTGAAATCATCTTTAAAGGGGCTCCTTGAATGAAAATTAATCAAGGATAACGACTACCATACCTTTAGTGAAGAAATCCACGAAAATTAAGTGAGAATGGTGAGATCTTAAGCTTGAAATCTTGACTTCTTCTTCTCCAATGGTGGTTTCTAGAGAGAGAATATTTGGAGAGGTAATGGGTCTTCTTTTAATTCTTTTAAAAGTGACACATTGGGAGGAATTTCAAGTCTAGAAAGGTTATATACTTGTTGGGAAAGGAATAGAATAATGTTGGAACATTTTTTGGAAGATTAACTAAAGCCTCTAAATTAAGACTTAAAAACCTGCCTAGTCCCGTTTTAGCTCGCCTAATTCACCCCTTGGATCGCCAAGGACACTAGGCGACACGCCTAATGGACCCTTGGCTCGCCTAATTTTCCAGTGTGCTCCTTAAAAAGGCAGCTCACTTAGGTGATGGAAGGGGAACTTGGGCGATGAGCCGACGTAGTAGGTGAGCCTCGACCTAGTTCGCCTAATATTCCAGTAGCTAGGTCATGGGGACAGCCCACAAGGTGACCCCAAGGGGACATGGGCTACTCGTCATGTCCCTTAGATTGCCATTCTACCCAATCACCAAATGGACCAAAACTAAGAATCATTTACTCCTCTTTCTTAGGTTATCTAGGCCCTTGCCCTCTCTTTAGACTCTTACCCCAATCATTTTTTACTCTTGTTAAGCCTACTCATTTCCAGGGTGTCATATTATCCCCCGCTTAGGAACATTCGTCCTTGAATGACACTTTAAACACTTTAAGGAATTAAAGGCTCAAGACTAGAAGCCCATCATGAATGCAACATCATAAACAATGCTCCAAAACTAGGAGGAAACATAAACTCCACATCAATAAGCTCAATGTAAAACAAGGAAGTAGGAATAACATCTACAAACTCATTATGCACGAAAACATCAACATTTCTCATTTCAATGGAGGAACTACTTTTGCCAACTAAAATTATGCTTATCATAATATTGTGAAACTAATTATGTCATTACTCTCAAAAGCACAATAAAACATGTTCAACAATTCAACTCATGAAGCATTTAGGCAACGCATTATATATGCACATCAACAAAAGGAACATAAACCATAACAACATATTTTCTCATTAAACAAATATCCATCAAGAACATGCATAACATAAAGAGACCATGGAAATATATAAACACACATGATTCCAAAGCGGTAAACAAGTTACAAGGAACTCTCGGTCTCAAGCTTGAATAGAAGTAGAAGGAAAGAGATAAGGATATCGAAACTCTCAACAACCTTATTATTCAAAATACTGTCTTCCCCTTAGGAGTAAACCCATACTAAGGCCAACATGAAAACAACATAGGGACCTCAATACAACAATCAGAACTAAAAGAAACTATCACTTACCAGTGCCTTCATCTGTAAGAGCTCATTTGCCCTCTTTAGCTTGAAGTATATAGAAACGATTTTTCTTTGGAGCATCAAGATATGAATCGTTGAGAGAAACTTATTTGGCTACTCTTCCTTTGGCCGTAAGAATAGGGTAATTTCTCACTTGATGATCACTTTTTCCACAACTATAACACCCACTAGTACCGGCTAAGCACTTCTCGTAATGTTTCTTTCCACAATTGGTGCAAGTAAGTTTAGAAATTGGAGGTTCACCGCCTTTCTCTTGGTTAAACCTTGGAGTGCTTGAGAAGCTCTGTTTTTGAACCTTTGTTGACCTTGCTCATAGGGCCTAGACCTCTTCATCTCCCTATTCTTTTTCTTAATCTTGAGCTTCACAATTTGTTGAGCAAATACCATGAGCCTAGAAATGTTCATATCATCATGGAGCATTGTCGTACAACACTCTCCCTCAACTAGGTCGAACACACCCATCACATACTTACTCATTTCATCCCTTGGGTTAGACACCAAAGATGGGACATACTTAGACAATTGGGTTAATTTCAAAGAGTAGTCTTGAGCATTAGTGTTACCTTGCCTAAGATTCATAAACTCCTCCACCTTACCCTCTCTCTTCTCACGGGGAAAGAAACTACCAAGGAATGTATCCTTGAACACTTCCCAATCTATAGGCCCCACTCCTACCAGCCTATTGGCCTTCCATTGAGTAAACCAAACTTGAGTAACATCCTTCAATTGATAAGCGGCTAGTTCCGCTTCCCCCCATAGCATTAACTACCTTATACGCCTCATCCAGAATCTCTTGAGGATCCTTTTCCACCACAGACCCTAGAAAAACTGGAAGACTCATTATCAAAAAGTCCTTCAACCTAGAAGCCATAGTGCTCACAATAAGGATCACATAAGGCTCAACACCCCTAGTGGCTTGGGCAGTCATAGCTTGGGCTTGGGTAGTTAACTCTTGAGCCATCATCAAAAGGGCCAACCTAACTTCTTCATTGGACATGGCAGGAGGTTCAAACGGAACTTGATTTCCTTGAGGAACTTGATTGCCTTGAGGACCTTAGGGAGGAATTCCCTCATTCACATTTTCCTCGTCTACCCTTCTTGGGTTTATTCTTCTTGTATCCATACCCTATAAACACAAGAGAAGGGTTAGGAAAAGGACATTCATAGAGTTAAAACTTTAAGGCACGACTTGAAGAGTAATGAAAAAAGTGAAATTTCTTAATATCTTATAGCCTCACATTCATAAAAAGTGTCACAATTCACACTCATGAACAAGACTGTACTATACATGGCTTGAGAGACACTAATCCTAAAAACTATCCCCAAAACCTTATGCTCTGATACCATATTTGTAATGACCCAGGAGTACCCCCTAGACATCACATGGCATACAAGACTCCGAAAAGCCTTATACAAGCCTCCTAGCATTTATAAACATAAGGCAATAGAAATAGTGCGGAATTTAAAACTTTTCTTAAAATCCATACAATTGAAATATTATTTAAAACTGTGGAAGTCTACTAGTCTCACATGGTCATCTAAAAACAATCTCCAAATAAAAATTATGGTCACGACCCTTTACAGTAGAAGTCTAAAAGCGTCTATTACAATGAAACACATGAAAAATCAAAAATACTTGTCCTCGAATCCATGAGGACATACCACAAATATTGGAAGGACTCAATAAAAGCTTTAACTAGAAGGACTCAACTCATTTGTCGGAACCTACACTTTGTAGAAAAATAGAAGAAATATGGGTTAGCACATTTAAGGTACTAAGTATGATAGCCATGCAAAATCATGCTGAAATGGACATTTTGGTTGAAAACCATGCATTATGCCAATTTTGAGATACATCATGAACATTAGTATAAGAGGCATAATTTACAAGTATAGCCAACATACAAGCCATTTCATCACGTTATAACATTCACCTTAAGAAACCCTAAGTTATACTTTGTGCAATGTATGAATAGCATCTCATACCACTATCCACACTAAGTATCACTTAAGACTAACAAAAGTGAACTTACCATTTTTCCTTTACATCTTTATGCAATACTCATACATAAGGAAAATAAGCATTTCATAAGTAATGACATGGAAGGTAACTCATAATACAAACCAAGTAAAGCATGCATCATTACATTAAGCATGTCAGTCAACCTTCTTCATTAACTTCATTAAGAGAACCATTCATTCATTAGCCATTAAGGCATTAGAGAACTCACCATAGACCTTTCAAAGCGTACTCATCCAATGCATGGATGGCATCCCATACTACCGCCCATACTTCATAAAACCTCTCAAGAAACTATAGTGAACATCTCACATGATAGGAATTGTCGTTTAATCAAAATAGACCATGAGTGAAAACCATGGAATCCGGTTCCATATGACCCCACACCAAAGGAAGGTGTCCTACTTCCCTAAGGTAGAACTAGGTACATTTTAGCTTAGGTGGAATCCACTAGCTAATATCCTATGTGGGCACATATTTATCGGATAGGAAGATGTTCATTAGAACTCTAACCTAACATTGGGAGAGTTTCCATCTTACCATATACACTCGGTGCTTAGCCTCTTTCCCATAGAGTAGTTCATATTCATTATCATTATTGTACTTGAGAGTGCTACCAACAATAGGTCTACCGACCCAAGGTACATTACACATGAAAGGGCCACCACCATTAGGTCAACCGAATCAAGGTACATTACATGGATAGCTCATTAAATCCTCAAGAAAGGGACACCAACATTTGGTCTACCGCTTCAAGGTTTCTTATTTAACACAATAAAGCGCCACCACCATTTGGTCTACTGATTCAAGGTTTATCAATCCTTCATTTATGGAAGGGTGTCATAAGCCTACTGTTCGCGAAGTTCATTAATAGTATTAATGGAAGGGTGCCATAAGCCTACCGATCCCAAGGTTCATTATCAACATTCATGGAAGGGTGCCCTTATACTACCAATCCAAGTTACAACAATCATCATTATCTTCATTTATTTATGAAAAGGATGCATAAGTCTACCAATTCAAGCTACATCATATTGAAGAAAACCCTTCACATTCTATCATCATCATTCAATAGTGTTAATTGAACATAACTTTCAATCATAACACAAATACATTCTAAATATAATCATAATACTTTCATTGAAGCCATAAGCATATTCATAACATTATAATCATACATTAATTTCCTCATACATTGCCTTTCAAGGCCATGAATCACAATTGACCAACCCAACATCTAGAATACTCCATTCAATAAGAGGATTATCATGATTCAATAACTAATTCAATATAGACATAACAATTCTACAAACATCAATAATCATTCAACCCAATTCACAATTCACAATTTAAGATTTTGGGGGTAACATGGGTTGATAGGTGAAAACACCATAATTCATTATAATTTATCATTAACTCAATAATTGATTCATTATTCATCACATATAAACCTTTGAAAATGTTTTGGAGTTGAACCCATGCTTAGAATGAAAACCCTAGCTTTTGGGGAGATTTTGAAAACTTGAAATCATCTTTAAAGGGGCTCCTTGAATGAAACTTAATCAAGGATGAAGACTACCATTCCTTTAGGGAAGAAATCCACGAAAATTGAGTGAGAATGGTGAGATATTGAACTTGAAATCTTGACTTCTTCTTCTCCAATGGTGGTTTCTAGAGAGAGAATATTTGGAGTGGCAATGGGTCTTCTTTTAATTCTTTTAAAAGTGACATATTGGGAGGAATTTCAAGTCTAAAAAGGTTATATACTTGTTGGGAAAGGAATAGAATAATGTTGGAACATTTTTTGGAAGATTAACTAAAGCCCCTAAATTAAGACTTAAAAATCTGCCTAGTCCCGTTTTAGCTCGCCTAATTCACCCCTTGGCTCGCCAAGGGCACTAGGCGACACGCCTAATGGACCCTTGGCTCACCTAATTTTCTAGTGTGCTTCTTAAAAAGGCATCTCACTTAGGTGATAGAAGGGGAACTTGGGCGATGCGCCGACTTTGTAGGCGAGCCTCGACCTAGCTCACCTAATATTCCAGTAGCTAGGTCATGGGGACAGCCCACAAGGTGACCCCATGGGGACATGGGCGATTCTCCAAGTCCCTTAGGCGACCATGCTACTCAATCGGTAAATGGACCAAAACTAAGAATCATTTCCTCATTTTTCTTAGGTGATCTAGGCCCTTTCCTTCTCTCAAGACTCTTACCCCAATTGTTTTTTAGTCTTGTTAAATCTACACATTTTCAAGGTGTTACATTATCCTGCATTAGGAATATTCGTCCTCGAATGACACTTTATTTAGGGAATTAAAGGCTCAAGACTAGCAGCCCAACATGCATGCAACATCATAAACAATTCACCAAAACTAGTTGGAAACATCAACTCCACATCAATACGCTCAATGCAACACAAGAAAGTAGCAACAACATCTACAAACTCATTATGCACGAAAACATCCAGATTTATCATTTCATTGGAGGAACTACCTTCTCCAACTCAAATCATGCTCATCATAATATCATGAAAATAATTATGCCATTACTCTCAAAAGCACAATAAAGCATGTTCAACAATTCAACTCATGAAGCATTTAGGCAACTCTTTATAGATGCACATCAACAAGTGGGACATAAACCATAACAACACATTTTATCATTAAACATATATCCATCAACAACATGCATAACATAAGGAGACCATGGAATTACATAACCACACATGACTCCAAAGCATGAGACAAGCTACAAGGAACTCTTGGTCTCAAGCTTGAATTGGACTAGAAGAAAAGAGATAAGGATGTCAGCACTCTCAACAACCTTACTATTAATATACTATCTCCCACTTAGGAGTAAACCCATACTTAGGCAAACATGAAAACAACATAGGGACCTCAATACAACAACAACAACTAAAAGAAACTATCGCTTACCGGTGTCTTCATTCGGAAGAGCTCATTTGCCCTCTTTAGCTTGAAGTACATAGAAATGATTTTTCTTTGGAGCATCAAGATCCGTAACATTGAGAGAATCTTATTTGGCCTCTCTTGCTTTGGCCATAAGAGTAGGGCATTTTCTCACTTGGTGATCACTTTTTCCATAATTATAACACCCACTAGTACCAACAAGGCACTTCCCGTAATGTTTCTTTCCATAATTAATGCAACTAGGTTTAGAAAATGAAGGTCCACATCCTTTCTCATGGCTTACCCAAGGAGAAGAATCATGGTTCAGAGCTCTCTTTTTGAACCTCGGTTGACCGTGCTTATCAGGCCTAGACCTCTTCATCTCCCTATTCTTTTTCTTAATCTTGAACTCCTAAATTTCTTGAGCAAATATCATGAGCCTAGAAATGTTCATATCATCATGGAGCATTGTCATATGACACTCTTCCTAAACTGGGTCAGAAACACCCATCACATACCTACTCATTTCATCCCTTGGGTTAGACACCAAATATGGTGCATACTAAGACAATTGGGTAAATTTCAAAGAATAATCTTGAACATTAATGTTACCATGTGTAAGATGGATAAACTCCTCCACCTCAACCTCCCTATTCTCATGGAGAAAGAACCTACTAAGTAATGCATCCTTGAACACTTCCCAATCTATAGGCCCCGCTCTTATCGGCCTATTGACCTTCTATTGAGTAAACCAAAATTGAGCACCATCCTTCAATGGATAAGCGGCTAGTTCTACTTTTTCTAAAGAAGTCACCCCCATAGCGTTAACTACCTTATACACCTTATCCAAAAACTCTTGTGGATTCTCTCCAACCTTAGACCCTAGAAACAACGGAGGATTCATTCTCTAAAATCCCTCAACCTAGAAGCCATAGTGCTCACAATAGGGTTCATATGAGGCTCAACACCTCTGTGGCTTGGGCTTGAGTAGTTACGGCTTGAACCATCATCAAAAGGGCCGACCTAACTTCTTCATTAGACATGGCCAAAGGTTCAACCGAAACTTGATTGCCTTGAGGAACATGATTACCTTGAGGACCATAGGAAGGAATTCCCACATTCACATTCTCCTCATCTACCCTTCTTGCATTCGTTCTTCTGGAATTCATATCCTATAAACACAAGAGAAGGGCTAGGAAAAGGACATTCATAGAGTTAAGACTCTAAGGCATGACTTGAACAGTAATGAAAGAAGTGAAGTTTCCTAATGTCTTATAGCCTCTCATTCATAAAATATGTCGCGATTCACATTCATGAACATGACTCTACTCACCGTGGCTTGTGAGACATCAATCCTAAAAACCATCCCAAAACCTTATGCTTTGATACCATGCTTGTAACAACCCAGGGGTACCCCCTAGACATCAGACGGCTTACAAGACTCTGAAAGGCCTTATACAAACCTCATAGCATTCATATACATAAGACAATAGAAATAGTGCAGAATGTAAAACTTTTCTTTAAATCCATACAATTGAAATATCATTTAAAATAGCAGAAATCTATTAGTCTCACATGGCCATCCAAAAACAATCTCCAAATTAAAATTAGGGTCACTACCCTTTACAATAGAAGTCTAAAAGAGTCTATTACAATGAAAGACATGAAACATCAAAATACTTGTCGTCAGATCCATGAGGACATACCACAAATCTTGGAAGGACTCAACCCAAGCTTTAACTAAAAGGACTCAACTCACTTGCCGGAACCTACAATTTGTAGAAAAATAAAAGAAATATGAGTTAGCACAATTAATATACTAAGTATGATAGTCATGAAAAAATCATGCTAAAATGGACATTTTGGTTGAAAACAATGCATTATGCCAATTTTGAGAAACATCATTAACATAAGTATAAAAGGCATAATATACAAGTTTAACCAACATACAAGCCATTTCATCACATTATAACATTCACCTTAAAAAACTCTAACATGACATTGGGAGAATTTCAATCTTACCATTTACACTTGGTGCTTAGCCTCCATTCCCATAGAGTAGTTCATATTCATTAACATTATTGTACTTGAGAGGGATACTAATATTAGGTCTACCGACCCAAGGTAAATTACACATGAAAGGTCCACCACCATTAGGTCTACCGCTTCAAGGTTCATCATTTCACATAAGAAAGGGTTACCACCATTAGTTCTACCGATTCAAGGTTTATCATTCATTATTTTATGGAAGGGTGCCATAAACCTACCGTTCCCAAAGTTCATTAACATCATTAGTAGAAGGGTTCCATAAGCTTACCGATCCCAAGGTTCATTATCAACATGCATTGAAGGGTGTCCTTAGCCTACCAATCCAAGATACAACAATCATCATTCTCTTCATTTATTCAAGAAAAGGATTCCTAAGCCAACCAATTATAGATACATCATATTGAAGAAAACCCTTCACATTTTATCATCATCATTCATAAGTGTTAATTGAACATAACTTTCAATCATAACACAATTGCATTCTAAACATGAACATAATACTTTCATTGAAATCATAAGCACAATCATAACATCATAATCATACATCAATTTCCTTATACTTTGACTTCATAATCATACATCAGTTTCCTTATACTTTGACTTTCAAGGCCATGAATCACAATTCACCAACCAAACATCTAGAATACTTCATTTGATAAGAGGATTATCATTATCCAATAACTAATTCAATACAAACATAACAATTCTGCATACATCCATAATCATTCAACCCAATTCACAATTCACAATTAAGGATTTTGGGGGTAACATGGGTTCATAGGAGAAAACACCATAATTCATCATAATTTATCATTAATTCAACAATTCATTTATAATTCATCACATATAAACCTTTGAAAATGTTTTGGAGTTGAACCCATGCTTAGAATGAAAACCCTAGCTTTTAAGGGGATTTTGAAAACTTGAAATCATCTTTGAAGGGGCTCCATGAATGAAACTTACTTAACGATGAAGACTGCCATACCTTTAGGGAAGAACTCCATGAAAATTGAGTGAGAACGGTGAGATCTTGAGCTTGAAAGTTAAATCCTTCTTCTCCAATGGTGGTTTCTAGAGAGAATATTTGGAGAGGAGATGGGTCTTCTTTTAATTCTTTTAAAAGTGACATATTGGGAGGAATTTCAAGTCTAAAAAGGTTATATACTTGTTGGGAAAGGAATAGAATAATGTTGGAACACTTTTTGGAAGAATAACTAAAGCCCCTAAATTAGGACTTAAAAATCTGCCTAGTCCTGTTTTAGCTCGCCTAATTCACCCCTTGGCTTGCCACGAGCACTAGGCGACATATTTAATGGACCCTTGGAGTGCCTAATTTTTCTAGTGTGCTCCTTAAAAAGGACTCTCACTTAGGCGATGGAGGGGGAACTTGGGCAATGTGCTGACCTAGTATGCGAGCCTCGACCTAGCTGGCCAAATATTCGAGTAGCTAGGTCATGGGGATAGCCCACTAGGCGACCCTAAGGGGACATGGGCAACTCGCCAAGTCCCTTGGGTGACCATGCTTCCAAATCACCTAATGGACCAAAACTAAGAATTGTTTCCTCATTTTTCTTAGGTGATCTAGGCCCTTGCCTTCTCTCTAGACTTTTACCCCAATCATTTTTTACTCTTGTTAAGTCTACGCATTTTCGTGGTGTTACAGATTATCTTGAGGAGAAGCTCCATGGTTCAGATTCTCCTCTTCCACCCTTCTAGCATTAGCTCTTCGTGTATTCATTTAATGAAGAAACAGGAGTAGGATTAGAAGAGAAACTTTATAGAGTTAACTCTAAGGAATAACTTAAGAGTAATGAAAGAAGTGAAATTTCCTAAACATCTTATAGCCTCTCATTCATAAATGTGGCATGCTTCAACCTCATGAAAAAGACTCTACTAGACGTGGCTTATGAGACATCATCCTAGAATCATTCTTAACCTCTTGCTCTGATTACAAAGTTTGTCACGACCCCAGGGTACCCCTTAGACGTAACAAGGCACATAGAACCCCAAAAGGAACCATGTAAGCCACTTAGCATATCATAACATAATTTAAGAACAATAAAGAATAAAATGCATTTTTCAAGTCTAAAAGAAAGTCTTCATATAAGCATAGCGGAAGTCTAGACTTTTCACAATTATCCATCTACTATAATCGAAGTATCAAATGGGGTCACAGCCCTTACAATAAAGTTCTCAAATGGAAGTACAAGAAAAGAAACTAGAAAATCATCATCCATCCTCGAACCATGAAGACTCACCAAAAGCAAGGAGAATTGTTGATCCAAGCCATGACCAAGAAGGAGATCACTTCAAGAACCGGCCTCTACACTTATAGAACAATGTAGAAAATATGGGTTAGTACAAAAATGCACTAAGTATGATATTCATGCATAAAAACCTTGAAATCATGATAAAAAGGGACATTTAGTTGAATGTATGCAATTTGCTAAGTTAAAGCATCATTTGGAGTACAATGGAGAAGCATAAGTCATAAGCATAATCAACTTATAAATCATCATGTCATAGGAGGAACATATCATAAATACCCTTAAAGCTTACTTGTGCAATGCATGAATAAGTTCCCATAATCCCACCCATACTAAGTAATGCTTCTTGAGTAACTATAGTTCATAATTCAACTTTTTGTTCATACTAGCATAATAGGGAATAATCCTTAATCGACATAGAGCATGTAAGCTTATCATGGAATCCAGTGTCTACCCTACACCGAAAAGGGGTTTTCCTACTTGCCTAAGGTAGAACCATACTCTTAGCTTAGGCGAATCCACTATCTAAAGACCTATGAGGGCACATAGTTGTGGGATAAGGAGATTGCTTTTAGAAACCTGGACTCAACTATGGTAAAAGGTTTCCATCACATGAGATACATACTTTGGGAACCCAGACTCAACTAAGGTAAAAAGAACCCATTTGGAAAGTCGGACTCAACTAAGGTAAAAGCCTCCATCTCATATTCATATCCACTCGGTGCTAAGCATTAATACCCAGAGATTACATATTAAGTCTTTACTTAAGTTCATATTCTTGGAAGAATGCCTTGACACTCAATCCAACATAAATCATACTATAGCTCATAGATTCAATAGGTGAGAATAGCCTTTCAACCTTAATTCCTTGAATGTTGCCAGAGCGTTAGTCAAACCATAGGACATTACTAGGAACTCATAGTGACCATATATTGTTCAAAAAGTCATCTTGGGAATATCAACCCCTCTCACCCTACATTGGTGATAACCCGAACAAAGATCAATCTTAGAAAAATAACTAGCCCTTTGAAGTTGGTCAAACAAGTCATCAATCCTTGGAAGAGGATACTTGTTCTTAATGGTCACTTTATTTAATTGACGATAATCAATGCACATTCTAAGAGACCCATCCTTCTTAAAAACAAACAATACCAGAGCACCCCATAGAAAGATACTTGGTTGAATAAAATCCTTGAGTTGCTCTTTCAACTCATTTAACTCTGCTGGAGCTGTTCTATAGGGAGGAATGGAGATAGGTTGTATATCTGGAAGAAGGGCAATACCAAAATCTATTTCTCACTCGGGAGGAATACCGGGCAAATCATCGGGGAAAACTTTCAGGAACACATTCACTACCAGAACTGACTTTAGAGAAGGGGTTTCAGATTCAACATCCCTCACCCTAACAAGATGGTAAATATCTTCTTATCTTTAAGGCAAGAGAAAAATTGACCACTAGGCATAGAATTTCCTCCCTTCCATTCTAAGATAGGCTCATTTGGAAATTGGAACCTAACCATCCAAGTCCCATAATCGATAGAAGCATAACATGCATGCAACCAATCCATACCCAAAATCACATCAAAGTCTAACATGTCTAACTCCACTAAATCCACCAAGGTAATTCTATGAGACAAGAAAATGGGACAACTTCTATAAACCCTTTTAGCCACTACCGAGTCACCAACTGGGGTAGAAATCGAAAAAGGTTCTACTAACACTTCAGGGAGTATTTCAAACTTCATGGCCACAAAAGGAGTCATAAAGGAAAAAGTAGCATCGGGATCTGACAAGGCATAAACATCAATAGAAAAGGATTTTAACATCACCTCAGGATTGGAGAGCATAAAAGTTATTTTTCTTTTGAGCATTGGATTTTGAACCTCTTTGAGGAGTTTGCTTATCTTCCCTTCCTTTAACCTTGAGCATTGGACAATTTCTCATCTTGTGTCCAATCTTCCCGCAACTAAAACACCCATTGGTACCAACTAGGCACTTACCATCATGTTTTCTACCACATCTTGCACAATTATGCCTAGCAACATAAGGACTACCACTATTACCTCCTTGAGGTTTAGGGTTGGAAACCCTATCCTTGTTGACCCTTGGAGCACTAAAGGAGCCTTGATTAGAGAACCTTTGTCTAAACCTTGGTTGACCTTGTCCATCAGACCTAGCATTGAAGAATTTTCCATCACCAGTTCTATCTCTTTTTACCTCTTTATTCCTTTTCTTGAGTTTTGACTCCTCAATTTGTTGAGAGAACACCATAAGCCTTGAGATATCCATGTTATCATGTTGTATTGCCGTACGACACTTTTTTTCAACCAAGTCGGACACACCCTTCAAAAACCTACTCATTTCATTCCTTGAATTTGACACCAAGGATGGATCATACTTGGACAATTGAGTGAACTCTAGGGAATACTCTTTCACGCTCATACTTCCTTGGCAAAGATTAATGAATTTCTCCACCTTCGCTTCCCTCAACTCCCGAGGAAGAATTTACCAAGAAACGCCAATTTGAATGTTTCCCACTCAACTAGGCCAACTTCTACCGGCCTATGGTTCTTCTATTAAGTATACCATACTTAAGCTATACTCTTCAATTGGTAAGTGGCTAGCTCCGCTTTCTCTACCGAAGTCACCTCTATATTGTCAAGTATCTTGTAAACCTCTTCCTTGAATTCTTGAGGGTCCTCTCCCACGTTGGAGCCATGAATCTCAAGAGGGTTCATTCTAGCAAAATTCCTCACTCTATAATCTGCGGAATTCACATTAGTGTTTATAGGAGCAATCACCTCTCTATTTTCTTGAGTTGTATAAACTTGAGCCAACAATCGGATAGTAGACCTAAAATCTGCATAGGTAACATTCTCAACCACGGGATCAACTGGAGCTTGATTATCTTGAGGAGGAGTTCCTTGATTCACATTTTCCTCTTCCATCCTTCTAACATTAGCTCTTCGTGCATTCATTTGATGAAGACACAGGAGAAGGATTAGAAGAGAAACTTCATGGAGTTAAACTCTAGGGAATAACTTAAGAGTAATGAAAGAAGTGAAATTTCCTAAACATCTTATAGCCTCTCACTCATAAATGTAGCGCACTTCACACTAATGAACAAGACTCTACTAGACGTGGCTTATGAGACATCATCCTAGAATCATTCTTAACCTTTTGCTTTGATTACAAAGTTTCTCACGACCCAAGGGTACCCCCTAGACGTAACAAGGCACATAGAACCCCTAAAGGAACCATGTAAGCCACTTAGCATATCATAACATAAGTAAAGAACAATAAAGAGTAAAACGCATTTTTTAAGTCTAAACAAAAGTATTCATATAAGCATAGAGGAAGTCTAGACTTTTCTCAATTAGCCATCAACAACAATCGAAGTATCAAATGGGTTCACAACCCTTACAACAAAGTTCTTAAATGGAAGTACAAGAAAAGAAATAAGAAAATTATCATCCGTCCTTGAACCATGAGGACTCACCAAAAGCAAGGAGAATAGTCAATCCAAGCTTTGACCAAGAAGGAGATCGCGTCAAGAACTGGACCCTACACTTATAGAAAAATGTAGAAAATATGGGTTGGTACAAAAATGCACCAAGTATGATACTCATGCATAAAAACCTTGAAATCATGCTAAAAAGGGACATTTAGTTGAATGTATGCAATTTGCTAAGTTAAAGCATCATTTGGAAAACAATGGAGAAACATAAGTCATAAGCATAATCAACTCAAAAATTATCATGTCTAAAGAGGAACATATCATAAATACCCTTAAAGCTTACTTGTGCAATGCATGAATAAGATCCCATAATCCCACCCATA
The DNA here is from genome assembly GCA_037074985.1 of Solanum bulbocastanum. Classification (NCBI taxonomy): domain Eukaryota; kingdom Viridiplantae; phylum Streptophyta; class Magnoliopsida; order Solanales; family Solanaceae; genus Solanum; species Solanum bulbocastanum. The sequence continues at coordinate 14,241,190 of CM073602.1, read as the reverse complement.
CTAAGTAATGTTTCTTGAGTAACTATAGTTCATAATTCAACTTCTTGTTCATACTAGCATAATAGGGAATAAGCCTTAACTGACATAGACCATCTGAGCTTATCATGGGATCCAGTGTCTACCCTACACCAAAAAGGGGTTGTTCTATTTGCCTAAGGTAGAACCATACTCTTAGATTAGGTGGATCCACTACCTAAAGACCTATGACGACACATAGCTATGGGATAAGGATATTACTTCTAGAAACCCGGACTCAATTATGGTAAAAGGTTTCCATCTCATGAGATAAATACTTTGGGAACCCGGACTCAACTAAGGTAGAAGGAACCTATTTGGAAAGTCAGACTCAACTAAGGTAAAAGCTTCCATCTCATATTCATATCCACTCGGTGCTAAGCATTAATTCGCATAGATTACATATTAATTCTTGACATAAGTTCATATTCTTGGAAGAATGTCTTGACACTCAATCCAACATAAATCATATTATAGCTCATTGATTCAATAGGTGAGAATAGCCTTTCAACCTTAGAATCATCATATTGTGAGAAAACCTTTCACATCATATCATACTCGTACATAAATGTGTACATGAGGATAACCTCCAACAACACAACAACTAGATCATAATCATCTTCACTTTACTCTCAAACTGTTCTCACATCATATTCAAACCCTCATAATCATGCATAATTCCCATACATTGCCCTTCAAGGACCATAGATCATAATTAATCAACACATTTAGAATTTACTAAATTATACATGGATGATAACATAATTCAAGTAGTTCAAGTACTACATGCATAATTCTATCATATTCTACTTGCATCAATCAATACCCACACTTTATGATCCAAATTGGGAAAATAGGGGAATTTATGGATTCTTGGGGAATACATCTTAAAAACAGTAAGGAATCATCAATTTGATCATAATATAAATCAATTAAATTATTAGAATCGTTTTTGAAGTGAATCCATGACTTAGAGGAAAACCCTTGCCTTTTAGGGAAATTACAAGTTTTGAAGTTGAGTTTGGAGGGACTCCATGGATGAAAACTATCCATGGATTTAGGACTACCATACCTTGGTGGAAAATCCCATGAAATTGAGTAGAAAAGATGGATCCTACAACCCTAGCTTCACATTTCTTCTTCTTCTTCCTTGGAGTTCTAGAGAGAATATTTTTTAGAGGGTTTTGGTTTTGAATTGGGGATTTAGAAATTATGATTTAGATGATTTAGTTTGGGTGTCTAAAATACTTATATAGTTTTTTAAATGACATCACTTAATAATTAATTAAAAAGGAAAACCCCAAAAGACCCTGAAGTCTAACTGTCAAATTGCAGTTTCAGTGACCACCCACGGTCCGTGGATGGACCCACATGAAGTGCTGGTGAACCGTGGGTTGGGTTTTGGGGCTGGTTTTATGGGGCCCTTACCAACGACCCCTACCCACCAAGTGTGGGTCCACCTACTGGTCGTAGTTCCCATAGTGGGTGGACTGTTTTGGGGCCTTGTTTTAGGGTCCTCCTCAAGGACCCTAGGTTGGTCCTTAGGGAGTCGTACATTGACGTTTAAACCCAAAAACACATATATTGAATATCGGGAGTTATTTACGACTCTAACCCTTACGTTAGGCTCTAGTTTAGTCTACTAGTTTTACGTTAGGCTCTAGCTTAGTCTACTAGTTTCTGGAATGTTACAATTCTTCGTGCCCATAATTTTGCATGAACCCTATGAGTCAAGCAGTTTTGAGATGAGAAGTATCATTGAGTCCTTGAGTTGAGTAGTTCGTGTCCATAATTCCACATGAACCCTCTAAGTTGAGAATTCTTAAGATGAGTAATATCATTGAGTCCTTGAGTTCTGAATTTATTGAGTTTTGAGTATTGAGTTCTATGTATGGTTATTGAAAACCTTGAATTGAGTCGTTCACATCCATAATTTGGTATGAACCCTATTTTAAGAAGTCTTTTGCAAGCCTTTTTAAATTTGTTTTAAGACTAGAGCATATGAGTTTGAGGAAGAGTATATTTGAGTTCATTTTCTTTAAAATGATATATGGGAACTAAATATTCCCAAGTGTAAATGTTTTACATTTAAGTAGAGATGAAACACAAATTTCCAAAAGAGTTTTCATGAACAATTCTGAGTACCATCTCTTTTAAGAGAAAGATTTTTTTGGATAATAATCTCAAACCACAACCCCCATAAACCTTGTAGTCAAAGTGGGTAGAGAGGGTCATACATTTTAGATGATTCCTTAATGTTTTTTAGCATAGACTAGTTGATCCACTTAGTAGTAGGTTCTATACCCCGGCAAAGTATAGGACAGTTCTAGCAACGTGGGCTAGATGTTGTATCATCACATAGCGCATAGTGATGGTTGTCCGTTAGAGAATCTCCCATAGATATGGTATTTGTATATGCAACCTGAGTTATTATTGTATTCTTCAATACATTGAGTTGCTATATACTGTTTTAAAATCTTTATGTATATTGCATCTTTTATTGTTGTTTTATCTTGAGTTGAGTATCCAAAGTTGAGTATTTTATTGTTGAGCTGAACCCTATTTCTTAAAGTTGAGTTTATATATGTTTCACAAAGTTGAGTCTCTTATTATTGAGTTGAACTAGGTTTCACAGAGTTGAGTCTCTTATTATTGAGTTGAACTATGTTTCGTTGAGTTATGAGTTGAAAAGACAATGTATGTTTCTGTTCCATCAGTTCAAGCTTATGTTTATGCTTTAGAATTCCCCTTACATGCTTGTACATTCCATGTACTGGGCCATATGGCCTGCATTATTTCATAATATAGATACATGTATTCAAAATCATTAGCAGACATTTCATTGAGGTCATGGGATATTCTAGTCAGCTTTGATGAGCCTTCTTACATTCTGGAGGACTTCACCTTTATCTTACATCTAGTAGTTTGAGATGTCATGGGTTTTATCCTGATATCCGTCTGTAATTGTAGAGGCTTCATAGACAGATAAACTTGAATAGTTTTCAACATGTCTCTTCTTTGAGTTATTTTTACAAACTCTGAGTTTATCTATTGGGTATTGTTCAGATTATTTTATAATTGAGTATTTGAATGCAATTCAGTTTTGAGCTTTTGTATGCAATTCAGTTTTGATCTTTTGTATGCTTGAGTTAGTCTCCCGCCTGTATTCTTCTAGGATGAGAGTTCCCTTGGAATAAAAAGAAGTTAAAATATGAAAAAAAGAATAGATTTAGACAATAATTTTACTTGAATGTGAAATAAACTATGGGTTGTTATAACTATTTTATACTAAATCTAACAATACAAAAGATTTGAACATGAACTTGATAGGAAATATTTGGTCATACTTCATATTATAACATCAAATAATATTAATATGTTAAACATATACAAAATCGGACAACTTCAACATATTGCAATCAAGTCTTGCATAATCATGACATAAACTATAGAAAGAAGATTAAGTGTTACCTCTTAAGGAGATTAATCCAGAAAAATGAAAAGACCTTCATTAGGAGAGACACACTCAAGAAATCAAGACTTCACTTTTATTTCTAAATTTCATGTGCCCTCTTTTCTGTTTTTTCTTTTTGGTTGTTGGCTGATATGTCTTGTAGCTGGTAGGTTCTATATTTTTTTTGTGTGTAGATGGGTTTTTACTATTGTCTTTTCCGTAGTGTATGTAAAGTGAGGTAGTGGAAAATGTGAATTTTTAAGGTGGATTACTGTACGTGTGTCTGGATAATGGAGAATGGGTAGTGTGTATAAGGTAGGTTGGGATGGGAAATGGAGGTAATAAGTGTAGTGGGGTAGTTTAATGTTAATTAATTTTATTTATTTTTCATAAAATTTAGTCAAAATTTAGAATAATAAAACTGTTAACTTACTATTTTGATTATAAATTATACAAAAATTTAATATTTAATCAAAAAAATAATTCTGAACCACTAGCTTATTTATTAAATTTAAATTAAAAGAAACATGTTATTTTTTGTAACTTTAATTTCTTTTTTAAACAATTGAAAAAAAAGTACTTTCAATTGTGATTTTATTTTTGTGGTTTTCAAATCATTTAAAATAAATTTAATAAAATAAGTAAAAACTAAAATATTTAATTTAGATTTTTTTTAAGAAGAATATTTAAGCACTAAAATTGGTATAAAACCTTTAGTTAGTCCAAAACTTACGCGTCTACAGTGACTGTAGTCGAGGAAGAAATTTTAATCATGCTGATTATCTTGCACCAAATAATAACCTTTACCACCAGCAGTGTAAAAAGAAGGATGAAAAGCATGAAGTGGTGTAGAAGAAAAATTTAGACAACAAATATTATGGAAGTGGTGGAAAAGGGCATTGGTCATGTACCTGCGTACGCCAAGGCACCTAGTTGAGTTGTATCAAGCTTCCCCAAAGGAGGTGAAAAATAATGCAGAAGTAAACTTTATCTCTGAAGAAAATGTTAAACCCATGCATCTAGGTGTAGTGGATTTCTTTGAAAATCCCAAAGGAAAAATAGATCACCTGATAGGTAATGGATCTGTAATAATCTAAATATCTTTCATTTCCTTTGTTTGTATGAACTAGTGTGAATATTTTTTCCTAGTCTTGTGAATAAATAAAGGTTGTGTAATATTTTGTTTAGTAATAATATTACAATGTTTACTTCAATTATATCTTTTATCTTGAAGAATATATGGATATCTCTCAAATTCTGTGTAAAACAATGATCAATTATGAAGATAATTGTGTAATTGATAATGGAACAATGCATGTGATATTTAAATATGAGAAATATTTTTCTTACTTGCTTAGAAGGAAATAAAATGCTACAACAATTTTTGGTTATCCGAAATCTGTTGAAGGCTCCAGAAGAGCTACTATATTTCTACCTAAGGGGACAAAATTTGTTATAGATGATGCATTGTTCTCTTCTAAATCCCCAAGAAACTTGTTGAGTTTTAAAGATATTTGCATGGATATAATGTTGAGACAATACATGTAACACCCCCAAATGCTAACAAGAGGTTCTTGTCGATTGATCATTGCTTATTATGATAATATGTTTTACTCTTATGTTGGGAACTTGATATTTTGGTGATAATTGCTAACTTGTTTAGCATAAGTATATCGTAATTTGTGGGATTGTATTGGGGTATTTACGTAATAGAATAATTAGAGTTATGCATACTTTTAAAAGGAGGTGAAGGATATATATATATATATATATATATATATATATATATATATATATATATATATAAGTGTATATATATGTTTTTTTTTTGGGCAGCACCTTTGAAGGCCAGCTGTCCAAGTGATAAACATCACTTGTGTGGCTATATATTGACACTTCTCTAGTGAATTTCGGTTCCTTCAAAGCCTAAAAACCTTAGAACCTTAATTAACCAATTGTTCATCAAAATCACAAGAGAAAAACTTGGTTCTTTTGGCTGGAATTCGAGAGACACACTGCTTTGTTGGTAAGTGCTGAAATATGTGTCTGAGCTGGGTATTGGCTGGTAATTTATGTATATCTTGTTCTCTAGCGCTTAGTTTACTATGAAAAAATATGTTTTGGAAATCTAATTCACATACCTACAACTCTTATGTTTATGTGAAACTCTAATTTAGCTGTTATGGATTAAAAATATGGGACGCAACACAGGACAAGTTCAGTCCAGATTTCGGATTTAGAAATCCTGTATGAACAACTTTAGTGTATCGATGATATCTTTTTGTAAAAAATATATTTTTCGGTGATTTTTATTGCCCTGCAATCTTAAGAGATGTATCTACATCTTTCATGAAGGTTATAAAGTCTAGTTTTGCCGTTTTCCTTTTCAAATCTAAGTTACAACATAGGGTACTAGACTGGCCAGAATCACTATTTTGGGAACATAGTTGTATATGTGAAGACTGAGCTTACTTGTGATGATAAACTTGTTTTATTTTGACATTATTGAGATATTAGGAATTAAAGAAGTTATTTAGTATTGTATTTTTAAGGTTGTATATACTTGTGATCAAGTTTAGGACCTTGATACGTTGGTTGGTCTACGGTTTGAGCTCGCGCAGTTTTGTTGGATTATTGCTACGCTAAAGTATTGAGGTTTGTGTATAAACTTGTACTTGCACTCTTTTAACTGCTGCATATTTGAAAGTTGATCTTGATACCTTGGTTACCTCTTATCACTTTGCATTGTCGTGTGGGTATGACGTTTGTGTAACTCGCCCACTTGTACGGATTGTTTGATCACTTGGAACTCTTGTTGGGACCTTGTCCTTCTTGTGGCTGTGACATTGTCACTATTGGCATGCCTCTTGATTCGGATCATTTGCCATCTTGATTTTGGATTTGTAGTCCGTCTTAAGAATGGAAGTTGTCCATTTTAAGTACGAAATAGAAAGCCATTTTTAATATGGTTCTTGGTTCTCTTGATTATTGGGTTGTGACCCTTCTTGATACAGCGCATTAGCCCTTCTTGATACTTGCTTGTGCCGGGTGTGACGAAATGAGGTATATATGGGGCGATCCTTGTTACTGAATCTCTTGGAAAATGGTGCTATGAGCTTTCTTGACATTTGTATCTTTGAATATCGAACTTGATACTTGTTATATATTGTTACTTGATTTATTTATTATGTTTCAAGTATGCTGCTCATTGACTTGAAAAAGGTAGCTTGGTGAATTTTTGAGGACTCCGACCCTATAGTTTTACACCACTAAGCTATATGCTTAGCGATAGTTGTTTCTATCGTAAGGGCTGATCGAGAGGAGGCGTGAAGCTGGCCATTGGGGATGAAAATTTTGAGAACTTTAAAGAAGATCACATTTGCATATAGGCATCTATATTTTGTATAAACTTTGGGACTTATACACGATCTATGTGGTGTATATTTGTATGTAATTTTGAGGGCTAATCGGATCATGTCCATGGATTGTAACATAAGTATGGCTACAAGTTTTGTTTATTTGGGTTGTGTAAGCCCAAGTTATGTAATATATTACATATCCTACTTGTTTTGAACGATCGTATGAAGCATGAACTCATCTGATTTGGGTACTCGAAAGTTGATAATTTATTTTATATAGCATCATCTACTAGTGTGGGTACAATATATGCATTAAAAATATTTCATGAGTTATTGACATATAGTAATATGAAAGGGTCGTTACAATACATGTAATGAATGTTGAATACCTTGGTATTAACAAGAATACTCAGGCCAGAAATATATGTAGGAGAAATTACCAACTTTATCTTTTGGCTTATATTATGGAGGGAAAAAAAAAGCACAATTGAAGCACATTCTATCATAAATTAGAAGTTTACCAATTTAAAATTTTTTAAGCTTTGGCATTACAAAATAGGTCATCATAGATCAATAATGATGAGATGAATTATTGAAAATTCAAATTGGCATCCATTAAAGAACCTAAAGATTCTTACAAATGATGAATTTTCATGTACTTCTTGTTGTCAAGGCAAATTGATTACTAAGCCATCACCAATGAAGGTTAACATAAAATCCCCTCAATTTTTAGAACGTATCCGTGGGATATCTGTGGAACTATTTGTAACAACTTGTTTCCTTCGTTATGGAAAAGCCAATGGGGAAAGAATTGGGGCCGGAAAACTTTTGAGTAGTGACTTGAAAATTTCTAACCTAGTCCAAATTTAGATGAAATCTGAGTCAAGTAAGGTCTAGAGATATTTGGTAATGAATGGGGGATTTAAGTATTAATTTGATCACATGAGTGGATAGCCAAGACGTTTAGGAGTCTGTATGACTTTACGAAATTGAATTCGGGAGAGCAGAATTACCAAAACTGATCTTTGCGTGAAAGGGTAGTTTTAGAACGTCCAGGTTGGAAGGTGTGTTGTGAAATGGGAGATTGGAACTCAATTTCCGAGCTTTGTCTCCGTGCAAGCCACTGGGTGGGATTAATCCTACCAGGGTGGGGCCACTGTAGCGGGATGGGGTATGCTGTGGCAACCTAGTCGCAAATTAAGTCAAGGAAAAACCCCAATTTCATTATTTTCTATAAAATTTCATTCTTGAGAGTTAGGAGACGACCAAGAGCAATTCTTGACAGTTTTCCACAATTTCTAGCGCTAAAGGTAAGATAATTACTCCCCTAATTCATAATTTGATTCTTAGAACTTAGAGTCTTGGATAATGATCATTATGGTAGGGTTTTGGCCTGATTAATGGTGGAAAAGCCTTAATTGGGTATTGGGATCTTGGGTTTGGCCTGGGATTGATAGTTTGATTATTATTTGGGTAAATCAAGCCTTGTTTATTGATCCTTGAATTACTTAACTAATTTTAGACCAAGAACAAGCGGAAAAAATCCAGAAAGGGAAGGCTCAAGTGACTTAGGAGGATTCAAGCTTGGTTTCGAGGTAGGTGATGGTTTGATTTCCTATTTGTGTGATATATGCCAGTTAATTGCTTCATTGCATACACGAATGTATGTGATAAGTAAATGTAGATCAAATATAATGAAAATGAGTATATAACAACAATTACATGCCATGAACCCAATACTTGATTGTATGACATCAGAATTGTTAATTATGGAAGTAATTGTGATTGTGGTTGTGTTGACTAGATCGGGTGTCACGTTCCGACACACTAACATTTTGGGTGTGGGTTCCATGAGAGGACACTTGTGATTATAACATTCATGTATACCTATTATTAATAATGTAAAGTTGTATGTTGCTCCTGAAAGGTTAATTGAATTATGTATTTTGTATATGTGAGTTTACTATGTTGTAATTACTTGCTTGTATTTTGCTTACCGAGTAGCCACATGTACCTACCAATACACTGTGGTTCTGTACTAATACTGCACTTGCTCGTTCTTTTTTTAGTACAGGGCATCTTCAGGAGGCTACTAATAGACCACAGCTAGGGGATCATTGATCGAAGACCAGATTTGAGGGTGAGCCAGTTCTTTTAGGCTGCCATGGATCCTTCATCATTTAGTCCATTCTTTTCTGACTCAGACTATTTGCTTGTGTTAGTTTAGGGGTTGCACCCCTTTTTCTTAGGCTTGTTGGTTAACAGAGTTTTGGTACAATGACTTTCAGGTTCTAGGGGTTGAATTTCCATAATAGTTTGTCTAATTGTTTATTTAAAACCTTTAGAATTTATGGGAACATCATTTTTATGCATCATTTAAACCTGCTTCCTTATCTTTAAATGCTTAGATTTTTATGAAGTTGCTTAGTCGGGTTGTAGTAATGGTTCTCCCACCTAAGGGTTAGTGTGGGCCCCAATCACGGCGGTCTGAGTTGTGACAAAGTTGGTATCAGAGTCTTAGGTTTGTTGATTTCGTTGTACCAAAATGATTCTAGTAAAGTCTTTTGGAACGGTACAGAAACGTCTGTACTTTTCTTCAAGAGGCTACGGGACACTAGGAAATCTCTATGTCTTATTCTCCTTCATGCTATGATTTGATTCCAATTGGTATCTGGTGATCCAAATTGGTATCTAATCTCTTTCACTCTTTTGTCCGCATATGGTTAAGACGTGATACAATGTTGTCAGGCCCATCGCCCCCATCAATAAGCCAGCTAAGGAGCCTGTAGCAAGAGGTTGCGATCAAGGCAGGGGTACAGTAAGAAAGAGGGGTAGAGGCCGAGGAAGGGTAGCATCTGCCAGGAGTTGAGCCCTAGCTAGAAATGCTCCTAGAAAAGAAGCCCCTCCTACACCCCAAGAAGTGGTGGGAGAGATTGTGGAGATCAATAACAAGGAGGATGTTGGAACAGAGGGTGATGCACAGTCGGAGACTATAGGTATTCCTTTTTTAAATCCAGTGTTAGCTCGACAAATCATGACTTTTATGAAAGGGTTGTTCGGCCCTGCAGTCCTTCCCACAATGCAAGCAACTCAGCCTCCAGTAAACCCCTCCCCCCCCCCCCATTGTTGTTACTGTTCCCAAGGTGGGTGGAGCATTAGGCACTGATGCCTTTTTCCGTCCCATATTAGGTTCTGTGATGACTGCTAATGAGCTTGAGATGTTGACTAAGTTTCTAAGGCAAAAGTCACCAGTGTTCCTTGGTTCTGAGAGTGAGGATGCTTATGAGTTCATTCTGGATTACCACGAGAGGCTTCACAAGTTAGGCATTAAACACCAGCATAGGGTAGAGTTCCTAACCTTTAAACTTCAGGGTGAGGCTAAGTAGTAGTGGAGGGACTATGTGGAATGCAGATGTCAGTCTTGTCCCCACTCACTAGGAGGCAGTTTCATACTTTGTTTCTGGAAAAGTGTGCCTCAGACTTTGAGGGATCATTAGAAGGATGAGTTTATGGCCTTAGAGCAGGGTGGTATGACTATAGCTGCTTATGAGGCTAAGTTCCATGACTTGTCCAGATATGCTACCCAATTGCTGAATACTAAGAAGGATAGAATTCGTCTATCCGTTAAGGGATTGAACCCCGAATTACAAGTAATGTCTGTTCACATGACCTCTGCAGGGAAAAGTTTTAATGAGGTGACTGATTTTGTGAAGAAAGTGGAAGGAGTTCGACGTGATGGACAGGCCAAGGCTTTGGCTAAGAAGCCCAAGAACACAGGTAACTTCCATGGTTCCTACTCTAGAGGTTCAAGTAGGCCAACACTTGCAGCCCGACCCAATTCAGTCAGTCTTTCCCGCTTCTACAAATGGTTACTCGGGAACTCCACCACAAAATTTTATTCAGGATAGCCAGGGAGTCGTACCTTCGGTTGGCAGCAGCCTGCCTTTGGACAGTAATTGTTACAATTGTAAAGAACCTAGGCATATGAGGAGACATTGTCCCCATCCATAATGTCTGACCCTGTGCACCAGCAAACCAGAGCAGTGGTACCCACAGAAACTGGTAATAATGGCAGAGGACGTCCACAAGGTGGGTGAGGAGGGAATCAGCAAGGTCGTAGAGGCCGGAGAAATAGTAGTGCAGGTAAAGGAGCAGTGCAGCCAGGGAAGGAGGTTGTCCGTCAAGATGACAGGGCTCAGTTTTATGCCTTTTCGATAAAAACCGAGGCTAAGGCGTCTGACGCACTGATCGCAGGTACTATTCTTATCTGTGACTGGATGGCTACTTTTGTTTGATCTGAGTTCTACTTATTCATATGTGTTAGTTCATTTTACCTTGGGATTTGATGCGATGCTTGATGCTCCCATCTATGTTTCAACCCCAATTACAGAGTCTATCATAGTCACCCATGTATATCGTGTTTGTTCTGTCTTGTTTATAGGTTTTCAGACTTGGATTGATTTGGTTATTCTGGATATGACTGACTTTATTATAATCTTAGGCATGACTTGGTTGCCACCTTATTTGGTTGTGTTTAATTGTAACGTTAAGTCTATGACTCTAGAGATCCCGGGTAGGGAAAAGTTAGATTGGAAAGGGGTAAAAGCCTAAGCCAGCTAAGGTCATACCTTCCATCGGGCTAGGAAACTGGTGGGGCAGGGATGTATGGCATATTTGGCTCACATTCGAGATGTTGATGTCAAGTCTCCATTTATTGAGTCTATTCCTGTAGTGTCTGAATTCAAGGAAGTGTTTCCTACCAATTTTCTTGGTATGCCTTTGGATAAGGATATAGATTTCTGCATTGACTTGGAACCTGGCACTCACCCCATCTCCATTCCTCCTTATCGAATGGCCCCAGTAGAATTAAGAGAGCTTAAAGCTCAAATCCAGGATCTTTTGGATAAAGGTTTCATCCGTCCTAGTGCTTCCCCGTGGGATTCTCCTATCTTGTTTGTTAAGAAAAAAGATGGTAGTATGAGGATGTGCATAGACTATCAACACTTGAATAGGGTCACCATTCGAAACAAGTATTTGTTGCCTCGGATATATGATCTCTATGACCAGTTGTAGGGTGCATCAGTTTTCTCTAAAATTGATCTAAGGTCTGGTTACCATCAGTTAAATATTAGGCCTTAGGATGTACCTAAGACGGCATTCAGGACCCGCTATGGGCACTATGAGTTTTTAGTGATGTCGTTTGGGTTGACCAATGTGCCTACAACTTTCATGAAACCATTTATGGAATCTTTTGTTATCATCTTTATTGACAACATTTTGGTTTATTCGAAGAGTAAGGAAGAGCATATCGACCATTTTTGAATTGTTTTGGGTGTACTTAGGAAACAGAAGTTGTATGCTAAATTTTCAAAGTGTGAGTTCTGGTTGACTTCAGTTGCCTTTTTGGGGCATGTGGTTTCAAGGGAAGGGGTAATGGTAGATCCCCCAAAAGATCGAAACAGTCAAGAATTGGGTCTAGTCTAGTTCTATGACTGAAATTAGGAGTTTTGTGAGGCTTGCCAGCTACTATTGTTGGTTTGTGAAAAAAGGCACAAGATTCAACTCTTGATGCGGGGGTTGTGCTCAGCTTTAAGGGAAGAATTTATGCTCCCCGAATGGATGACTTAATTTAGAAGATGTTGACAGAATCCCATGGTTCATGGTATTCCATTCATCCGGGTGTGACCAAGATGTACTGAGATTTGAAACGACTTTATTGGTGGCCTGGCATGAAGAAATACATAGTTGAGTTTGTGGATAAGTGCCAAAACTGTCAGCAAGTAAAGTATGAGCACCAAAGGCCTGCAGGTTTGCTTCAGTGAATGTCAATTTCGAAATGGAAGTGGGAAAGAATAGTTATGGATTTTGTGGTTGGTCTTCCCAAGACCTTGGGGAAGTTTGATTCCATATGGGTGGTGGTTGATAGACTAACTATGTCAGCTCACTTCATTCTAGTCAGACTAGATTATAATGCACAACATTTGGCTAAGGTGTATGTGAAGGAGATAGTGAGGTTGTATGGGGTGCCCCTTTCCATCATCTCGGACCGTTGTACTTAGTTCGTATCTAAGTTTTGGAGAAAATTGCATGAGAAGTTGGGCACTCAACTCACTTTAGCACAACCTTCCATCCACAGACGGGCGGGCAGTCAGAGAGGACTATTCAAGTGTTAGAGGACATGTTGAGGGCATGTGTGATTAACTTTGGAGGGCATTGAGACAAGTTCCTACCTTTGTATGAGTTCTCCTATAATATCAGTTACCACTCCAGCATAGACATGGCACCTTTTGAGGCACTTTATAGGAGGGGATGTAGATCACCCATAAGGTGGTTTGAGGCTGGAGATGTGAAACCTTTGGGGGTTGATTTGGTGGAAGATGCTCAAGATAAGTTGAGAAGCATCCAAGCTAAGCTTCTAGCAGCCCAAAGTCAACAGAAAAAGTATGTAGATCATAAGGTAAGGGACATGACATTTCAGACTGGTAAGCAAGTTCTTCTTAAGGTATCACTCATGAAAGGGGTGATGAGATTCAGCAAGAAGGGCGAGCTTAGTCCACTACTGGAAATATCATCTAATGTCACGGTTACATTACCGTTGCAATAGGCTTCACTACCGTCGCTGTAGATCTAATGCCACAGTTTGGGCGACCGCTACAACAGATGGCGTTGCATTAGTTCTATTGGGACGGTTATGACCGACGGTTGTTATAATTGTAGCAGTAGATGGACCTATTGCGACGGTTTCCAGATTAATAAATTGCCGACGGTTAAACATCTATTGGTACGGTTATTAACCATTGGAATTAAGTTTTATGCCACATTTATTTTCAACCAATTGCGACGGTCAACCCCCTATTGGTACGGTTATTTACCGTCGCAATAGAGTTTTATGCGATAGTTCTTTGTAGGTTGTTGCTACGATTATTTTTATAGCCATTTCATTCTATTGCAACGGTTGTTATATGGTAATGCATCAATTTTAAGCTATTATAATTGTTGCTCAATGTCTATTGCTATGGTTATTATGGGTTAATGCAATAATTCTTTACTTTTTGCAACAATTAATATATATCTATTGCAACAATTAATATTAGGCTATCACAACATATATACTATTGGTTCCACACACACACACACACATATATATATTATTAATTGAGCCATTGCAATACTTTTATAACATAAAATACACATAAAAAGATCATGCACGCGAAGAAGTAGTTATATTTCATTAATTACCAAAATTATAATCTAAGATCCATGGTTGGGTACGTAATATATCAATAAAAGCAAAATATATAAACATTTTTCAACCATTCAAAAAGGGTGAAATGTACAGATGCCGCACCACATGGTTTTCAATTTTCAAAAATAACAGACTTCCAGAACATAGGTAAAGTTAATATCAACTCAATTCAGCTCCTATGTCAAGTCTTCAGTACTACTTTCATCTCCTTCTTCGATATAATCACCTACATACAATTAATGAAAATACAAACTAATTTAGCAATTTTGTTGCAAAAGTTCAATGACTAACAGAAGAATAATGACCCAACTGCAAGAGCAATCAGAACAGTCCACATACAGGATCAGAAACAATCTTCATGAACAGGATAATTGTTACAACACTGAAGCTACTGGAAAATCTGATTCAGATCATGAGCCAAACACTAAAAGTAGGGGAAGAAGTAGGGCCAGAAAAAATGGGAGGAAACACAGAAGCCAACAATATCCAGTTTGATCATAGAAGACCAACAATATGCAGAACATATCAAGTATAAAATGTTTTAATTAGAGGAAACACAGAAGCCAACAATCTGATTTAGTTTTAATGATTAGTGCACTTTTTTGGAAAATAAGAGGTGCTAGATCATATCATAGAAGTCCATGCATTCACAAGCTGAAAAATGTAGTCTACATCAATAATATTCTATTTGTAGCCGGCCATTTTTGAACCCTTTGTTGGAAAACAAAAGACAGATGGTTACATAAAATTTCTAGGATATCAACTATGCCTTTCTAATTTCAATGGACAGATTTGGTGTTGTTGGAGCAATAGATTTGGTGTTTTTGGAGCAATTCCAACCTTGTTCATTTAATCTCGAATGATAATCAACATGTTGAATGAAAAAATCTCTGAAAATTTTTGAAAGAAGACAATGATATGATTGATTTTGAATCCCATGGAAAAGTTAGAGGGGAGAACATCATAGAATGGATAGGAGCTTGGGTTCCAAAGTTGTTTAGACAATTGTGGATTGACACATATCTCATTCATAGGTTCTAACTTCATATGGTGAGATAACAGAAGTCTAAGAAAGAGAATTTGGAAGAGACTGGATAGAGTTTGTATAACCAATAGCCATTGGGACCAACAATTTCAAAATACTACTATAAGACATTTTGCTAGAACAGATTCTGACCATAGACCTTTGTTAATGAAATATCAAAATTCTAACACTACTCATTTCTCTTAATTCAGCAATAGCATGGTTCAATTTATAATATTACACTAATATCATCAGTGCATCACTAATACTTCAATATATAGCTGGACATTTCTAGAGGCCCTATGTGTTGGGAGAATGAACTGAAATGGACAGAACAAACGACAAAGGGGAGATCTCCTAGAACAATGGCATATAAAATAATGTTAGCTCACACTTAATAACTCATAGCCGACAAGCTTGATCCTAGAAAATACTCAGCTAACCAAATGATCGACAAGGCCACAATAAAAAAAATAGGCAATAACAAAATCGACAAGACTTTACTCAATAGTCCCTTATAACATAAATGTTACAGCAGTCCATCAGACATTAAAATGCTACAACGACAAAAAATAAAGGAGATCTCCTAAAACAGTGATATATGGAATGATGTTAGCTGATACTTCATAACTCATAGCCGAGGAGGTTGATCCTAGAAAATACTCAGCTAACCAAATGGCCGACAAGGCCACAATCAGAATAAATAGCCGATAAGGCCACAATCAGAATAAATAGCCGACAATACCACAATCAGAATAAATAGCCAATAAGGCCACAATCAGAATAAATAGCCGACAAGGCAACAATCGAAATAAATAGCCGACAAGGCCACAATCAGAATAAATAGCCGACAAGGCCACAATCAGAATAAATAGCTGACAAGGCCACAATCAGAATAAATAACCGACAAGGCCACAATCAGAATAATTAGCCGACAAGGCCACAATCAGAATAAATAGCCGACAAGGCAAAAATCAGAATAAATAGCCGACAAGGCCACAATCAGAATAAATAGCCGACAAGGCCACCATCAGAATAAATAGCCGATAAGGCCACAATCAGAATAAATAGCCGACAAGGCCACAATCAGAATAAATAGCGACACTAACCTTGCTCGGTTGTTTGAGCAGAAGTAGCTTCTCTTGGGGAAGGAACTGACAATGTTGCTAGTATGTTAGGATCAATTAATCCTGCATGCTGAAGTTGTGCAACTACATCTGCAATAACTTCTTGTCGCATAGTTCTCCTTTGTTCTTCCATTTGTTTCTCAATTTTTTGCATCCTTTCTTGCATTTTTTGCACTACATCATTTGTTGCATTCAAAGTTGGTTCAGAATTGTCAACTGTCTTTTTCAAAGTTGTCTTTGTAACCCCCACTCCATATAGTCTTAGACGTCCCGGATGTTCTGGACCCATGACGGCTGAAAATGCATCAACGGACTGACCATTTGTGCTCATTTGCTTTTCAATTTCCTCCATTTCAGCCTAGCAAACCATATCCAACAAGCAGTTTTGTAAATTAAAATTTAGAATAAATAATTTGTCTCAATAAAAAAAATAGATTGACAGTATTCGTACAATTTTACTAGTTGTGTTCTCATTCGATGCCTTGTACAAACGATCAGGTTTTCTTGTTCTTGTGACGACAAAGAGCTCCTTAGCAGATACAGATTCCTTTTCTTTTTCCTAGTCACATAAAAATAGATATCAGGAATTGCTTAAATGATAGGTTAGGACTAGATAATAAATAAGAGAACACACCAATTTACTACGGATTAAAGCAAAACTCTTTTTGCCTACTGTGTGTGGATTCATCAGATTTTTTCGATTCTTAGTATTTGTTTCAGACATTTTTTGCAAATAAATGAATCAATAATGTTAACCAAAAGCATATGGGTGCTACATAATGTACTAGATGAGGCCAATGCCTCAATATTTCTTTTTTAACAAATCCAAGTAAAGAATATGCTTTGTAAGTATATGAATGTTACTATCATATGAAGCAAAAACCAATTTGGAGACCTTAGTTTTGTAAGTTACAAAGCTTGATTCATAACATCATCAAACATAAATAGAATATGAGTCAAACAAGTTAATTTACAACATAATCATCATAACATTACTAGAAAACTTAGCTTACAGTTGCATGAATATGCCAACATTGAAGTCTCTCTTTAAGGTACTCATAACAATTTGTCAACTTTTTATTCAAGCCAATTTAGTGAGCAAAACAAGTTAGCAGCCTTAAGATTAGTCATGAGTATGTTTTGAATTACAAGTCAAAAACACCTAAAAAAAAGTTTATCCAAAAGGGCACTTAGTTTAGTGAAACCTTGATGCAAATTTTAGCGATCAAACTTAACTAATAAATAAGTTCTTAAGATTTTTTCTTTTTGAGTAAACAGTTGAACAACTCACTTTATACTTTTTATTCTATTACATTTGTATCTTATCAACTTCTAACTAAAATTATCGAGTTTAAACTATTATAAATAAGAAAAACAGTCAGGAACACAAAACATGTGGTTGTTAATCTTAGCTATACAGTGAGATAAGCATAAAAATTTGATTTAATGAACATTCTCCAAGATTGGAGCAAAATCCTCCATTTTAGTTGTGACTACCACACTGGAGGAAGTAACAGCTGCAGCAATATTGCAACATATAAGAGAATAGTAGAAGAGAAAGTTAAAGAAAAATAAAGTTGCAGCAGCAACTATATCACAAAAGAGATCGGGAGAAGAATAAACTGGATGTTTCAGATTCTGAACTATATTTTACCTTGAATTTCTCAGACTTCCAATATTTTAGGAGCTCTCTAAACTGACATTCTGGAATATGACCAGGCTTTTTTGCCATTCGAATTTCATCATTGTCATATGGATCGTAATAATTTATCTTCAAGTCACGTCTATGCCTTCTCCAAGCATCTCGAATTGTTACCAAAGCCCAATCTTTTGCAGCTTCAGGAATAATATATTTTTCCTACAATTTGGTGTCATTCAGTTTGCCAATTGAAGTAAAATAATTTTACAAGAAATTAAATATTGAAAACTCCAAACCTTAGTATAATCCCATAAATCCTTTTTAGTATCCATGCTCCTCCAATCAAATATATCAAATGGGCAAAGAGTCGCATTTCTTGCCAATGTACCTAGGAAGCTACTTAACTCTGTCACAACTTCCTCAGTAGGACCAACTGGTTGATTTAGACTATTCAATAAGATCAATTTACGCTCTTTTCGTGCATGTACTTTATGCATTTGCGTTTGACCTCTTTTGTTTTTACTGAAAACACCTTCAGCTATAAGAAAATATAAGAAATTAGAATTCATAGATGAATTTAGTAAGTTTCTAATTTTATATATTACCTTGTTCTTCAGGTTGTTCACCAGTTGGAGGAGGGACAGAATTCATTTGCACTTGATCCTCTATAGGTTGCTGCTCTTGAGGCTCCTCCTCTACAGATTGTCCATTAGCTTCAGATTATGGTGCTACTGGTTGTTATTCAATTAATTTAAGCAGTTGTCCTTTCTTTGACTCTATAGCTTGAAAATTTTCATTTGTTGTCAATAACCGTCGTTTTTTATTTGCCAAGAATGATAATGATCCAGGTTTAGCATATGCCTTTTTTTTTGCTCTTTTGTTTCTTTTTGAAGACTCTTGTTGACTCATGACTATCCAAACATGTGTAAAAATAAGACAGAAGAAGCCTCTTAGTGTAGAATTTTCAAATGTGAATAACAAAAACAATGAAAGTGAGAAGAACAAACAACAATAGGATTTGTACTAATATATCTATAATACCAACATTAATTAGCAAGAAAATATTTCAAAACAAATAAGTAGAAATCAAGCAACTAGTAGTAGCAAATAGGCAGAAATCCAAATAGAATCCAATTGACATTCATACTTTATATGATGCAACTCAAAAAGGTATTTATTACTTACTACAATAAAATGAAGAAGAGAATGTATTGAACAAGTTCAGAAAATCCTTTGTCAATCATCAGCCTCCATCCAATCCCAATCAGTATCATCAAAGTCATCCTCCTCTTCTGATGTTTCCGTAGTTACATCTTCTGAATGTTGTGCAAGGGTAGGCAGATCAATGATATCAACAGGGAGATCTTCTCTCGACCATCTCACATCTACATCGAGTACTCTTTCTAATGAACCAATGTCATCGTTAGTCTCTCTCCAAAATGTTTCTTCAATATTAGGACAATTCTCTTCCTCCAAATCATACAAATCCACTGGAACTTTATGTCTTGCATAATATACATTTTTCTCAATTGGATCTTCCACATAAAAAACTTGATGCACTTGAGATTCTAGTACAAAAGGATCATTCGTGCTGCATTTTTTATTGAAGTATACACGAGTCAATCCATATTCATCAACTTCGTTATGAAACCAATCACATCTAAAAAGTACAACACTAAAGCAACCCCAATAATCAATCTCAATGATATCCTGAATAATTCCATAATAGATAACCATTCCATTGATAGGATTTTAGTCCCTAGCGCTAGCAAAACTATCTGTTGTTGCTGACAAAGTCACTCCACTATTCTGAGTCTTGCAAGGGACATCCCGTGTCTTTGTATGAAATCTATATCCATTAATGAAATATCCAGTATATCTTTTAGCTACAAAATTAGGCCCTTTAGCTAGCCATCTTAAATGATTGGACACTTCAATATTTTTAACTTTATCCCTAAACCAATCACTGAATTCTCTACTATGAATTTGTGCTTTTACCCATGCATTTCCTCTGGTACAATTATCAATTAAATTCTTATGTTCCCTGCAAGAATGATATGCAATTTAATCAATGTAACCTTATTAATGGAATTTAAATTTAAAAACAAATGACTATTTTATCTTACTTGATGAATGTCTCTACTTTTTCATCTCCCGTATTGAACAAAGCATATCGATGAGCTTCAAACCACTCATGATGCTCCATGTTAAAAGTCATGCCTTTTCTTTTATTCATACTTCCGATTGGATGACCTGTCTTAGGAAATAAAGGTGAAGCATCACCTTCCTTTGTTTGATTGTCCTCATCATCCTCGGTTTGATACCTATTAAATGTTGTCTTCACCATATCAGGTAGGTATCTCGAAATAAAGGTCAAACACTCTAAAGCTGAAAAACCTTCTATTATTGACCCTTCTGGATTTTTTCGATTACGAACAAGCCCTTTGAAGTCACACATAGTTCTTTCAGTAGAATACATCCAACGCAAATGAGTCGGGCCTCCAAGCTTAATTTCATCCACTAAATGGATAGGCAAATGTGTCATTATATCAAAAAAGGATGGAGGAAAAATCTTTTCAAGCTCACATTCTATATCTATGATTTCAGCCTTCAACTTAGCAAGATCGCTTCTTCTTATAACCTTACTACATATGGCTCTAAAATAATTCCCCAACCTTATTAAGATCAAAGACACATTCTTGGGCAACACTTTTCTGACAGCAACCTGGATCAAGTAATGTAATATGATATGAGCATCATGGCTTTTGTATCCTGATACTTTCATATCTTCAATATGCACACGACTTGATATATTAGAGGCAAATCCTTTTGGTAATTTGGCATCTTTTAAAACAGCACAAAATAACCTTTTCTCCTCTGGTTTCATAGAGAAACAAGCTTTAGCCAAATGAATCTTTCCAGTATCACAATCTTTTACTGGTTGAAGCTCTTTGCGTATCCCCATCTCATGCAAGTCATAGCGAAAATTTATATGATCTTTGGACTTTCCAAGTATATCCAATAAAGTCCCAAGCAAACTGTCACAAATATTTTTCTCTATGTGCATCACATCAAGATTATGCCTCAATTTGTTTGTTGCCCAATACGGCAACTCAAAAAATATGGATTTTTTTTTTCCATGGACCATCAATCCTTCGTTTTCTTTTCTTTGGGCTTTTTCCAAAAACATTATTGAATTCACGAAGTTCTTCAAGAACTTGTACGCCTGATAAGGGAGTAGGTGCAACTTTATGCTCCTCTTTACCATTAAAGGATTTTCTATCTCTTCTATATGGATGATCATGAGGCAAAAATGCTCGATGACCCAAATAACACATCTTATGACTATGTTTGAGATATTGGGAATAAGTATTATGATTGCAAGTGGGGCATGCCCATTTTCCTTTGGTACTCCATCCGGAAAGCATTGCCAATGCTGGAAAATCACTAATTGTCCACAATAAAGCTGCACGCATCATAAATGTTTGATTCGTTACAATATCATATGTTTCCACTCCCACTTCCCATAATGCCTTCAACTCTGCAATCAGTGGTTGTAAGTATACATCAATATCATTTCCAGGAGACGATGGACCTGGAATAATCATTGACAACATTATATACTCCGGCTTCATGCAAATCCATGGTGATAAGTTATAATTCATCAACATAACTGGCCATGTGCTATGGGAAATGCTCATAGTTCGAAATGGATTAAAACCATCACTTGAAAGACCCAATCTAACGTTACGAGCATCACTAGCAAAATCAGGGTGCAAAGAATCAAAATCCTTCCAAGCTTCTCCATCAGCAGGATGTCTTAAATTTCCATCATTGGGTCGTTCAGTATCATGCCATCTCATAGCTACAGATGTTTCAGAACACATGAATATCCTCTGAAGCCTAGGCTTTAAAGGAAAGTACCTTAAAACCTTTGCTGGAATTTTAGTGACCTTATTAGTCAAGTCATCATGAACATTCTTCCATCTAGAAGATCCACACACTGAGCACTTGTCTAA
Source organism: Solanum bulbocastanum (assembly GCA_037074985.1). NCBI lineage: Eukaryota > Viridiplantae > Streptophyta > Magnoliopsida > Solanales > Solanaceae > Solanum > Solanum bulbocastanum. Next base: position 14,219,307 of record CM073602.1, on the reverse strand, counting down.
GTTTGCAGTGTCATTCCAGAATAACATGCAATCGTTAGTACATGCATGAATATTTTCATAATGAAGACCCAAATCTTTTATTACCTTTTTTGCCTTGTAGAAAGACTCAGGTATCTAAGCAAAGGGAAATGCCTCTTTTATCAAGTCTAACAAATCTGAAAAGGCTACATTACTCAACTTGTGAATGCATTTAAACAAGTATAACCGAATGGTGAAATTCAACTTAGAAAAGTTCTTACACCCCGGATACAACTCTTGTTTTCCTTCTTCCACTAACTTAAAGAATCTCTTTGCATCTTCAGATAGTCCCTCTCTTACTCCTTCATGCCTCAAGTCATCTGCGACATTTCTAAAAGTATCTTGAAGTAGTTTATCAATACCGTCTTGCCTGTCGAAATTTTCATCATCATTGGTTGGATGTGGCGTATTTCTTGAGGAAAAACCTTCTCCATGGAAAACCCATTTGGTGTATCCAAGAACAAATCCATGACAAATCAAGTGATCCTCCACCACATTTCGACAATGCCAATAACGATTAAACCACTTCTTACAAGGACATAATATTTCATCTCCATGGGAAGCTCGTTCAAATGCCTTATTTAGGAAATCATTAACTCCATGGATATACTCATCGGTGGATCTTCGGAGATCCATCCAACTTTTATCTCCAAAATCCATTAAATATCCTATGTTACATGAGTAAAACATTAAAGAAAACAATTCATGAGTACAAGTAGTATCAAGAGAACTTTACCTTTCAAATTTTCAAGATATTCTTTTACCTTTTTGTTTCTAATAAAACCACGATTGTAAATGATCCAATTTAGGTCATTAGGTAATTGAAATTCAGTTACATAACCTATATTTTACTTGATAGTTTAATTCCTTAAGTTATTCTATAGTACATTGCAGGTACTGCCTTACTACACAGAAGAAGAATTATTATAGATAATAAGGTAAAAGTCATTCACAAAAATGGTAAAAAATGTCCTGATGAGATCATTTTAGATCACTTTAAACTATTAACCAAACATCAGTACATATAAAAGTATCCCAGTGCAGTACAGATCCTAGAGCTAATGAACAACGGTAGAATAAATCTACTGACTTGTCTATTGAGTGGTTTTTAACAATAAGAGTCTTATCTTTTATAATCTTTTAAAGATTTTATTTATTAGATGTTATGTTACCTTTTCAGAAGTATATATATTATTTTAAATAAGCACCCAATTCTAGATATTATTTAAAATGTGAGGTGTCTTATTTTCCTAAAATAAATTTTTGAATGCCATCAAATTTTAATGGCAGATTGATATCACAGGGGACACTACATCTTGAATGCATCTGCTACATATTCAGTCATAGCAACTACGATAATATTAGGTGAACTCACTAGATTGAGGAAAGGAGAAATGATCTAGAACACTAGTATGTTGCATAGACAAAGAGTTATATTATGCTTGGCCTTTTTAGAACAAGCTACTAGCAAAGTTTCCACAACAAAATAAAATGTTCCACTTAAAGGGGATGTGAAGTTTCTATCCCTTGGAGGACAGAGATGTCGAAAACGTACTTCTCATTAGTTATAAAACTAGAGAAATCACCAGTCATAAAGTGATGAAACAAATGCACACACTGTCGTTTGCCAGAACATGAAAGCTTAGGAACATGAAATTTTTTCAACACATAAACAAGCATGGCAGTAACTATCATATATGACAGTAGCTATACCATTAGTTGAAAAAAAAATGTTTTTTCAACTTAACTTATCATCTAGTAGCTATACCAGTAAACTTTGGCAACATTCATAATGATATGAAAATTAAAGTTCACAAGAATAACTTCAAAACATGAAAACATTGGAAACTATGACTAAATTGTTTCTACTAAGAAAAACAAGGTCACAGAGACAACAAAATACCAAAAAGATGGATAATACTATGTTGTGAAATCATGTTAACACACTTAGTAACCTTGTACACTGTCAAACAACAACATTTCATCTCGCTAAATAGATGGACAATCTTCTCAAGTTCATTGTAAGTGTTTTACTTTCTCTTCTTTTTATCAGATTCTGTAATGGAGGCAAGTTTATCGAATCAAATCATTTATCAATTTTCTTGTTGCTATTGATCCAAAAATATGTACTAAACGTTGATCGAAATGCTTTGCTTTCTTACGCTTGTTACTACAAATTACATGGTGTTAAGTGTGATTTATGTTCCAGTGTAGTCATAGAAATAAGACTTGAGAACATGAATCTTAGTGGTGTAATTGATGCAGACTCACTCTGTAAACTCTCAAACTTGAGAGTTCTTAGCTTAGCTAGGAATAAGATTGAGGGAACTGTTCCTGAATTGATATCATCGTGTAAAGGTTTAACTACAATCAATGCAAATCAAAATAATCAAATCCCTAGGACAAAATCAACTACAAAACAACAGTTGTTTCACAAAAATGAAACCCAATTTGTCATTGATTTGTCACAGAGTTATCAAATCTTCACAAAATTTGAGTTACAAAGTCTTAACTACAAATGGAGTATATCAAACAGACCTAAATCAGAACAAATAACAAACATTTCAACAAACCCATTTGTTATTCTTTAAAATTTTTTTAGAAGCCTTTCAATGAAATTTCTGATTTTGGAAAATAGTACAGGTATAACAAAATAGAGACAATGAGGACTTAGAAATCACCTTAAGAACAGTACACCTTTATATGGAGAAGCTTAATGTTGAAGAAGACTATTTTTGGAGAAGAAGACCATTGAACACTTCACACCGGAAAAGAAGACAACTGTAGGAGAAGGAACTAATTCTTCACCAAAGCTCCAAGTTTACTGTCAAAGAATACCACTCTAGGAGTCACTGGAGTTCTAGAATTTTAGGGTAAATTCGTGCTTTTGCAGTCAAAGAAGACCACTGTTGGAGTCACCAAAGTTCTGAAATTTTAGGGCAAACTCATGCCTTTGCTGTTGAAGAAGACAACTGTAGATTGAAGTCGCCGGAGTTCTAGAATTTTAGGGCTAAGCATGCTTTGATTTTGATTATTGGAGATCTAGAAATGAATGGTTATTTGGGAATAATGTATATTTTGAGCTCTTATTTCACTGAAATAAGGAAACTACAGGTCAATTAAATTAATGGAGGGAAATTAATTTTTTACACATAAAATTCGCGGGTTATTTGACAAACATTTTTTACTTTTCACTTAAACGAACTGTTGCCACAGAGTTTTTTCTTGCCACGGTTAATAAGTATGTGGCCATATAGAATCTATAGCGACGATTATATAGATGATGCCACGGTTTATATTAGGAATTGTTCTATTAGATCTAAGTATATATCCCAACGGTCTTAATTGTTGTAACACATACTCTATTGCCACGGTTGTAAAATTGTTGCTGAATAAGCGTTGCATTAGGTCAAATTTCTAGTAGTGGTCCTCGCTACATCGGGCTATTGAAGATTCTTGACTGTGTAGGGCCAGTGACTTATAGGTTGGCTTTACCGTCTAGCCTATCTAGGGTTTATCCAGTGTTCCATGTGTCTATATTGAAGAAGTATCATGGTGACGGAGATTACATCATTAAATGGTACTCAGTTTTGTTAGAAAAAGACCTTCCGCATGAGGAAGAACCAATTGCAATTCTTGATCGCGATGTCTGGAACTTGAGGACCAAGGAGATAAAGTTCGTGAAATTTCAAAGAAAGCATCAACCGATTGAGTAATGCTACTTGGTAAACCGAGAAGCAAATGTGAGACAAGTATCCCCAATTGTTCGATGATTCAGGTACTACTATACTCTTACCTTAGCTAGTTTTTCCTAGTTTATCACTCAGGGATGAATGATGGGTAAATTGGTATATATTGTCACGACTTTTTTACTTCATTATGGAAAAGCCAATGGGGAAAGAATTAGGGTCAGACAACTTTTGAGTAGTGACTTGGAAATTTCTAGCCTAGTCCAAATTTGGATGAAATATGAGTCAAGTAAGGTGTAGGGAGATCTTGTAATGAATAAGGGATTTAAGTATGAATTTGATCACATGAGTGGATAGCCAAGAGGTTAAGAAGCCTGAACGACTTTATGGAATCGAATTCGAGTGAGTAGAACTCCTAAACCTGATCTTGGCGTAAAAGGGTTGTTTTAGAATGTTTGGGTTGGAAGGTGTGTTGTGACATGGAAGCTTGGAACTCAATTTCTGAACTTCTGTATCCATGCAAGCCACCAGGGCGGGGCTGCTGTAGTGGGATAGGGTCCGCTGTGGTGACCCAGTTGCGAATTAAGTTGGGGAAAATCCCCAATTTTGTTATTTTCTACAAAACTTCATTCTTGAGAGCTAGGAGACGACCCAAAGCAATTCTTGACAATTTTCCACGATTTCTAGCACTGAAGGTAAGATAATTACTCCCCTAATCTGTAATTCGATTATTAGAACTTAGAATCTTAGGTAATGATCATTTGGAGAGGGTTTTGGCCTGGAGTTAATGGTGGAAAAAACCCTAATTGGGTATTGGGATCTTGGGTTTGGCCTACGATTGATAGTTTGATTATTATCCAAATAAATTAGGCTTTGTTCATTGATCCCTTCATTACTTAACTATTTTTAGACCAAGAACAAGCTGAAAGAATCTGGAAAGGGAAGGCTCAAGTGTCTTAGGAGGATTCAAGTTTGGTTTCAAGTTAGGTGATGGTTTGATTTCCTATTTGTGTGATATATGCTGGTTAATTGCTTCTTTGTATGCACGCATGTATGTGAATAAGGAAATGTAGATCAAATCTAATGCAAATGAGTATTTAACAACAATTACATGACATGAACCCATTACTTAATTGTATGACTATGAGTATTGTTCATTATGGGTGTGATTGTGATTATGGTTGTGCTGACAAGATTGGTGTCACATTCTGATACATATATTGGATCGTATGTCATGTTTTGACACACATATTAGACCGGGTGTCACTTTTTGATACATGTATATTAGATCGGGTATCACGTTTCGACACACTAACAATTTGGGTATGGGTTCCATGAGAGGACCACTTGTGATTATTACATTCATGTCTACCTGTTATTGATATTGGAAAGTTGTATGTTGCTCCTAAAATGTTAATTGAACTATGTATTCTGTATATGTGAGTTTACTGTGTTGTAATTACCTGCTTGTATTTTGCTTACCAAAGTAACCGCGTGATCTTACCAGTACACTATGGTTATGTATTGATATTGCACTTGCTCATTCTTTGTTAAGTACAAGGCATCTTCAGGCAGCTATTGATGGACCTTAGCTAGGGGATCATTAATCGAAAACCCAATTTGAGGGTGAGCCATTTCTTTCAGGCTACCATGGATCCTTTATCATTTAGTCCATTCTTTTTGGAATCAGACTATCTAGTTAGATTTTGCTTATGTTAGTTTAGGGGTTGCACCCCTTTTTCTTAAGCTTGCTGGTTAACAGAGTTTTGGTACAATGATTTTTAGGTTCTAGGGGTTGAACTTCCGCAATAGTTTGTCTAATTGTTTATTTAAAACCTTTGGAGTTTATGGGAACTCCATTTTTATCCATCATTTAAACCTTCTTCCATATCTTTAAATGCTTAGTTTTTCGTTAAGTTTCTTAGTCGAATTGTAGTAATAGTTATCCCATTGGAGGGTTAGTGTGGATGTCAATCACGCTGGTCTGGATCGTGACACTATTCAACCATCTAGTGGGTTATTTAGATATTTTATATTAATAGATGCATCTTGGCTGTCGTAATTTGCACCTTAAGTCTTAAAGAATTGGGTCCCCTAGCCCCTGGATTGATTCACAAGCAAAAGAAGAACCAAAAAGAGGGGCTATGGTTTATTAAGAAGAATATAAGTGACATACTAAGTAGAAGCACGTAGTCTCAAAAGAAGGGAGAGGAGCATTCAGTCACTTGACTGTAAGGAAAGGGGCGTTCAACAATGGTCTCATGTGTGCCTCTTATTGTCTCGCAACTAGGCGTTTGAAAAGTTACTGGCACAAATGATACGATTAAGAACATAATTCTCAAATTATCCCATTAAGGCTATTCATCCTGATAATACTAGGGAATTTACGTTCCAAGCTTTTGATGATTATTGCTTATCAATTAGAATAAAATTTGAACATCATGTAGCTCATGTTCATACTCAAAATGACCTTGCTGAGCAATTTATTAAGCGCTTACAATTGATAGCAAGACCTCTACTTATGAAACAAAGTTGCACACAACCATTTGGGGTCATGCTATGTCACATACAACATCACTTATTTGTCTCAAATCGCTTACAATTGATAGCAAGACCTCTACTTATGAAACAAAGTTGCACACAATCATTTGGGATCATGCTATCTCACATGCAATATCACTTGTTCGTCTCAGAGTGACTCATTATAATAAATACTCTCTGTCACAATTAGTTTGTATTCATGAACCAAATATTGTTCATCTACGATATTTGGATGTGTTGTATACTTGCCAATAGCACCACTATAGCTCATTAAAATGGACCTCCAAAGAAGGTTAAGAATATATGTCACCCTCCATAATTTGTTATCTTAAGCCATTGACAGGAGATTTATTCACTACAAGATTTATAGATTGTCAATTTGATGAAAAAACTTTTCCACAATTAAGGGGAGAGAAAAAGGAACTTAAAAGAGAAATTGCATGGAAAGTTTCATCATTATCTCATTTAATCCTCATTCCCCTATATGTGAATAGGAGTCCAAAAGATCATCCATTTACACAATATAGCAAATCAAATATCAGACGCATTTACTTATTTGAAAAGAACAACTAAGTCACATATTCATGCAGAAAATGTATCTATACAAATTGATATTCCAATAGAACCATCCACTAGTACCATAGCTTTTGAATCTCATACACGATAGACCATTGAGTTCACAAGATAAAAATTCTAGAAAAAGAAACATGAAAAAGGACATCATAAAAGAATCTCACGAAGAGATTAAAGATCTTATTAATCCTGATATTCCTGAAGAAATCAATGATCTTGAGTCTCAAGTGAATGAAGAACTATCAATAAGTCCTTCTAATAAAGGCATAAAACTGAATCGTTTGAAAAATATGGTGGATAATGTTCTTGAATATAACTTTGCACTTAACATTATGCAAGATAGTGTGGATCTTGAACCTTTGTCGATCGAAAAATGTTGACAAAGATATTATTGGTTGAAATGGCTAGAGGTTGTAAATCAGAATTGAATTCACTCACTTTTACACTATTTACTACTTTAATAAAATATTTCAATTGATTTAACACTCTAGACAACACAAAGCATCATTAAAGATTAAAGATAAAGCAAACCAAAAATATTTGACTTAAATAACATAAAACCTCCATGACCTTCTATTTTGTGGCCTAAAACCTCATATAAATTGATATTTGGAGACTAACAATTGACTTAATAATAAAGAAAACCATATTAGCATACTCGATCACTGATAAGGACTTCTACAAGTATAACTTCAATATCAAGAACTTAATTGACCAACTCCATGAGAATTATAAGTTCAAGAGCACTCATCTTCTTCTAGCTCAGGGAAAACATTTAAATCAAACTTTAAATGCTCGCCCAAAATAGCATTTTTTGTTTCATTTTAAAAAAAAAAATTACCTGCAACATCATTGCCACCTTCTTCTCCTCTGTGTGTTTATCCGAAGGTATTTCTGAGCCAAGGTGCATAATCTTATACAGTAATATTTGTCTTCTTTCTTTCTCGATAAGTGCTTGCAATTCTTTCCAAAGATCTTCAAATGCTAAAATCCAATTGATTTTTTCTCAGCATGATCACGTTGGCAATCCTCTAGTTTCACTTTTAAAAATTTATCAATTATTTCTTCTATACTTGTGGAACCATAAGAAAATGATTTTCCACTGGGGAAAAGAGCATACACCAACTTCATCCCCGCTCCAAGTTGCAAGTTTTTCTGCATCTTGGAACAACGTTTTTGTTTTCTTTTGGAGAAACTTATAGTGCGTTCTCTGTCAGACTCAAGTAACTTCATCTCAATCTTTTGCTTACCTTTCTTGGTCTCATTTTCCATCGCGGAAGAAAATAATATAAAAAAAAAGAGGATAAAATGTTTTTATTGAATAAGGTTGAGCAATTCTGAGAGGAACAATTGTATAATTTATAGTAGGTGTGTGAGTGCATTATTCACGAGTATTGTAACATTTATTTAAATATTTTGATACCTTATTGTTGTCACATGTATTATCACTTTTAATATCATGAATCTATTGCACATGTATTGCCATGTTTATTGTGTTATTGTATTAAATGAATATATTGTGTGATTACCATGGCTTCTAACAAATGTTGTCTTCTTATTTATAATGTTTAATTGAATCTAAAGAAAAATGAAAAAAAAATCTGTTATTTTTATTTAATATTTTCATATTATGAGTCTATTTCGTCATGTGTATTATTATATTTATTTATTATTTTCATATCATGAGTCAATTTGTCAAGTGTTTTGTCATGTTTATTTAGTGTTTTCATATAATGTGAATGTTAATTTCTAATGGTAGTTGCCTACTTATTTTTGTCACTACAACTGCAAAATAATAATGCTGAATTGAATCTCAAGATAAATGAAAAATAATAATAATTTAATTTATTTACAAATATAATGTTCATTTGGAACGGGAGTCTTGAATCACTGGTAAAGTTTTCTATGTGACTTTTAGGCCACGGATTCAAGCCTTCAAAGTAGGCACTAATACGAGCACTAGGATAGACTAGGGTGCAATCCTTTCTTTGGAGTCCACAAACGCATGATGTTAACCATTTTAAAAAACTAAAAGCACAAATGAAAGAAATTAACCGACTCAGATTTTTAATATATTATGACAAAGTACTATAGCTGAGGGTATCAATTATTTTTTATAATTGATTTAATGATCAAATCAAACCAACTATTAGATGTCTTTTAATAAAATCGAAAGTTTAATTTTATAAAAAATTATAATTGTACTGAATAATTTTAAATTTTATAATACTGTATAGACTTGTATATACATGTATAATAGTGTATAAAGAGTGTTTATATCCACTTTTATATTGTTATACATAATTAAACAACACATACACAAATCAATTGTTGGTAATTTTTAAATAATGTACTTGCACTTTATAAGTGTGTATAAACATTGATTATATATGTTTATAATATAGGATCAATCATCATGAGTGTTGACACTCCATTTTGATCCTACATAATTCGTATTAATTATCGATTTTCTTCAATTTGAAATAATTATTTTTGAAAAATCAAAAATTATTTTAAATCTTTTCTCTAAATAGTTTTGTTAGTTCCATAAATGCTTAAATAACTATGTATGTTTATATATAAACATATATTTACATCTTATATATATATATAGTTCAATGACACACAACAAGTACATAATTCATAATTAGCAAGCAAGTCACGCATAAGCATCAAATGCATCAAATCACAATAATCAATCTCTTGCCGAAACCATTTCCCATCGATTTTATATCAAATCACTAGCTGGAACTATTTTCCATCGACTTTATATTAAATCACTAGTTAGAACCATTTCCCTTTGGCTTTATATTAAATCACTAGTCAGAACCATATATATATATATATATATATATATATATATAGTTCAATGACACACAACAAGTACATAATTCATAATTAGCAAGCAAGTCACGCATAAGCATCAAATGCATCAAATCACAATAATCAATCTCTTGCCGAAACCATTTCCCATCGATTTTATATCAAATCACTAGCTGAAACTATTTTCCATCGACTTTATATTAAATCACTAGTTAGAACCATTTCCCTTTGGCTTTATATTAAATCACTAGTCAGAACCATTTCCCATCGGCTTTATATCAAATCACTAGCCGAATCCATTTCTCATCGGCTTTATAAACACTTGCTGAAAATGACCCTGGCATCACAGCACTCACGGGCAAAGCCTCAACATCATAACACTAGCCGGCAAAGACCTCAGCATCATAAATTATCACATGTCTCATCACGGTGTTCCCAATCAATGCATACAAACAATATCATACCACATGAAAGAGACAACAATTCACGCAATTCAAGTCAAGCAAATCAATCAACAAAGGTCACAATAAGTCAATTCACACCATCATGTTCGTCACATAACATTTTTCATTTCAACCCATTTTATTTATTTAGATGTATCAAGTGGATAATTAAACCCTTTCACATCATCTCCATTACACCCAACACACAAGTAATGAAGTAAGTACAGGAACTCTATTAGAATACAAGGTTTAGGAGATCACATGTCTTTAATCAATCAATAATCACTCCAAGAGTTGAGTCTTCCCCTTCCGAATTACTTTCAAAGCCACAATCTATAAACAAGCAAGTAACCTACATCAATCCCCTTAAAATTTGGGTCAAAATCAACACAAAACCCAATTTCAAAACAAGGGTTGAATCCAAAATTTAATACTTGAAAACATTACTCAAGACTTTAGGAACTCATTGGGAAAAATCATTTCAAAAAGGGACTCAAAAACAGTTTACAATCACCATTTTACTAAATTCTTGATTTCTTGAAGATAACCCCGAAATTTCTCATTTCAAAAGCTTGCTTTGAACGCATAATCCATAAATAATAATGGGTAATTGAAGATTTAAAGTTAAGAATCGTTACCCAAAAGGTTTTCCTCGAAAACTTGGTCCAAATCGCCACCCCAAATTAAATTGAAATTGGAAATATTTTTTAAAAACAAACTTTAAATTTCTTTTTTTTTGGGGTGGGGTGGGGGGCTGGTAGGGGGGCTGACGGGGGTGGGGGGTTGGGTGAAAAATAAAAATTTGAAATTGAAAATAATTTTTAAAAAAAAATTTTTTTTTGAGGGGTGAAAAAATAAAAATTGAAAATTGAAATATTTTTCAAAAACAAAGGGGTGTTGGGTGGGGGGATAAAAAAAAATAAAAATTGGAAATTGGAAATATTTTTTAAAACAAACTTTAACTTTTTGTTGGAGGGGGGATGGTGGTAGGGGCTGGAGGGTCAAGGGTGGAGGGTGGGGTGAAAAAATAAAAATTGGAAGTTGGAAATATTTATTAAAAACAAACTTTAATTTTTTTTGGGGGGTGGGGGTGGGGGTGCTGGTATGGGGCTGGCAGGGGGGTGAGTCGATGGTGGGACCATTATTTTTGATATTTTTAAAGTCATTGTTGTAAGTCGAAATTTTTTAAGTTGTGTTTATATAATTTTATATTTTTCGGTCATTTACGAAAAAAATAAAAGTTTTGATATTTTAAAGTTATTGGTATGAATTGGAAAATTTTTTTTGAGGTGTTTTTATAAACAAACTTAAAAAAAAAAAAAAAAAAAAAAAAAATTGGGGTTGGGGGTGGTAGGGGGCTGGGGGGTGGGTGGGGCGGAGTGGGGTGAAAAAATAAAAATTTGAAATGGAAATATTTTTTAAAAACAAACTTTAAATTATTTTTTGGGGGGTTGGGGTGGGAGGCGAGGGTGGGGTAAAAAAATAAAAAAAATTAAAGTTGAAAAATACTTTTTTAAAATAAGCTTTAAATTTATTTTTTTCAACAAAAATAATTGATTTTTTCAACAAAAGTTTGTAATTTGAAGTTGGATGAAAGTTTTGGAAAATGTTTTCCTTAATTTTTGAAGGGAAGTCATTTTCCTTGAATTTGAAGAAAATAAGTTGATTTGGAAAACATTTTACCCAACCAAACATAAGAAAATTGGAAAATATTTTCGGGAAAATGTTTTTCATCCTACCAAACACGCCCCTAATCAAAGTCCACTTTCATGGACGTGTTCAATAAACACTTGGTTTTTTTTTTTTTTTTGGTTAGTGAATACATTACGAGAAACAATTACATAAATTAGGAAATGAAATCACTTCCTTCATCAAATAAAGAACGAAATTACAGGCAAAACTACTGGGCAAATGATTGTGTTTAATTGTTTATCCTACGTATCTTAAATTACTTTGATTGTTTAAGTATGATATCAATTTTCCCCTCCCCACGGTCCTCTCTTTTTTTTGGTAAATAGTTATCTTGTTGTATGATAAGAGGAAACTGGAAAGTAATGAATTTTCCTTTAGGGTCGGTTTCGAATGCCATCAACTAATTAGAATTGGTGATTGGTGTAATTATTAGGATAGTATTATCAATCAAGTAATTATGTAATTTAGTAATTACATTGACTTGTTTATTTGTCATAGTGTAATTATAGTGGAATTACAGATATACTATTTGGATGCACAACTACAATTATAAAATTATATTAAATTTTAAAAATAAAAGTTAATCATTTAAAATTTGTATTAGACAAATGAGAAACTTTATAAATGATATTGAATTAAATATTTAAGATATATATTATCTTTTGAAAATATATTAATTAATAAGCATATGTTCTTAACTAATATTATGAAAAAATAATTGATTATATTTTCAAATTAGTATATTTCAATTGAATAAATCATAAAAACTAAAAGTACAAGATTTCTATGAACAATGTTTGACAAAAAGATTGATATAATAAATAAAATGTCTTAAATTATTAAAATATTTGATAAGAAGATAATCTATTGTAATGACCTGTAAGGTCATTTTGAACACTAGACCTATTTCTTTCATAAAAGAACATTTTCGTAAATTTGAAATGAGAATTGTGAACTAATTGTTTAACTACGGTTATTTTAGTTGACGAGTATTTACTAAATAATTATTTTTATTAGTTGGTGGTTAATGGACTAAGTCCATAATTTATTTAATTTCCTTACCACATTACCCATGGGTAGAAAGAAATTAGGGGGATTTAATACTTATTTAATTATTAATTCATAATTATTACCCTAAATAATTAAAAAATCTCAACTCAATTTGTAAGTTTAAGTTTCTAGGCTATACATTAAATTATTATTATATTATAGGGCGATGGTTATAGCTGTGGTATTTGCTGCCATGTGAATTTTGATTGGAAAGTTGAGACCAAACATTGATGATCAGTAACTAACGTTATGATGGGTTAATCAATTTGATGTCTATATGTTGAAATTAGGACTGAGCATAAGATATCGAAAATCTAATTATCGAATCGAATTAAATTTTTTGATTATTCGATAATTTGGTAATTCGGTATTTGGTATGATATTCGAGAATAAAATTTTAAATTTATGTATAGTATTCGAGTTCGAATTTGATATGCAACACTAATATTATTTGGTATTCGGTATTTTCCGAACATCGAATTATATATTTAAAATTAGGGCACACCCCATATAGCTAGTATAAGTTTATAACCCATATATGTTATATATAATACTCCCTCCGTTTCATTTTAATTTATATGTCACATTTTAACTTTGCACTTGCATTAAGAAATGATATAACTTTACTCTTCTACCCTTATTTAATTTTTTGGAACTCAAGTTTTCAATCAATGAATATGAATTAATTTATTTTGATTAATTAATTTAACTAATGAACATGAATCATTTACTTAGTTTTTCTAAGTTGGTCAAATGTATGTTGTCAATGCTAATAACTCACAAGGGTAAAAAAGGAACAATATGCTAATTTATGCATTAATTTTATGAAATGACAAGTATGGTGGACCAATTATTTATAGAAAGAGATGACATATAAAATGGGACGGAGAGAGTATATAATTAGCCTAATAAATAATACTCATATGGTAGTATAAAATATATAAATTACGTATTGGGCTTATGGCAAAAGTCTTTGGAGTTCATAACGTATTAACGTAGCCTACAAAGTAACATTACTTTTGTATCACAGTTTTAGCTTTTGATTTTATTTTATTATGCATAATTATCAATAAAAATTGACCCACTGGTTAAATTTAGTTTTTAAAAAGTATTAAATTCATAATGTATTCTATTATATATCTTCGTATTATTGAATATTCGTTTCAAATTCGAATTTGATTTACCGATTACCGAATTAACAAACTCAAATTTGAATGTTTAGTATTTGGTATCAACATTTAATTACTGAATACCGAATTATAAATCCCAAACTTTGAAAATATCGAATTGAATACTGAATGCCCACCCATAGTTAAAATTGAATTGGATTTATGGTTGTTGTCACTGGTTTCGTAACAGTTGCTTCAATTTTTAATATTATTATTTTGTTATTATATTATAAATTAAGTTTTGATATATTGAGATAGGTGATAAAATATTGGGTATATTGTGTTATTTGAATATCATTAAAGTTATGATAATTGGACGAATTGAGAATTACCCTTAGACTTGAACTTTAAGAAACTGATTATAGATTTGGATGAGTTTTTGGGTCTAGGATAAACATATAGTAATATAAGGTCTTTAGACTCATTAACTAACAAAATATTCATACTTGATAGATTAGAAACGTTGTGAGGCATTGAGAAAAGTAAAAACATTGGGGAAGTAGCTTGCTTGACTTCGGTTCTTCAGTGAAGGTAGATTATGGTTTAGCTATGTGATAGATAGACTCTTAATAGTGATTAATAGTCATTGAGTACTACTGTGAAATTTTCTATATGCTTAATTGTTGTGGTTTGGATGATTCATGTGTTGTTGTGATTGGTGTGCAATCTCAAGACCACAAAATTTATAATCTTGAACTTGCTCTATTAAAGTGATTCCTTGAATAAAGAAGGCCTAATGAAATATTGTTTAGGAAGGGAAAAACATGATAAATTAACTATATCGTTAGATCGTGTGTCGCAAGTCAGTACAATATATTTGGATCGGGTGCCACGAGCCGACACGATATTATTGGATCAAGTGTTACATTTTGGCACGGTAACATAAAAGGAAAATATACTATAATAACTTAATGTACTCAATTCCAAAGAACCAATTTCCCACTGGCACGATATTATTGGATTTTGTGTTACATTATGACACAGTAACATTAAAGGAAAATATACTATAATAACTTAATGTACTCAATTCCAAAGAAACCCATTTCCCAAAAGAGCGTGGTATAGAGGCCTAATTCCTAAGTACTCTTTTGTGTTCTTGATATTGTTGGCTAATTACATACTTGCTTGATTATTGTTGTCCCTTGTTCATATTGTTTGTTGTTTGCCACCTACTAAATGCTATGGTTGATTTTATGTTATTATTTTATGCATATTAGTTTTTATTTTGAGTCAGCCGATGATATATATTCAGTACATGTTGCTCTGTATTGATCCGTACTTATATTTTTTCTTCATTTTTTGTTTATGGAGTGCAACAAGTGTACCTGCTACTTCGACTCACCCTATACTCTAGCCAGACTCCATCACTAGGGTGAGCTATTAATTCTCGCTCGTGTAGGATTCTCTCGATCATGACATGATGTCCGTAATTTTCGACACAAACTATTTTATTTATTTATTTTGTATCTTTTATACTCTTAGACTTGATATTTTGGGATTAAATGTCCTTGATGTGATGACTTTTCGATTTCGGGAATGATATGTATTAGACTCTAGTAGTTTTTTATCTCTCACTTTAATGAGATTTGGGTTTTCACATTATTTTCGTATTTCATAAGTTGAATAACTTATATAAGTTGGGGTTTGAATTCATTGGTTCGCCCAGTAGAAGATCAAGTCTAACTAAAAAAATAAATGACTTGCAATGTGAAGTATCAAGTCAATACTACTAAAATAAATGAAACTGAAAATACAACATAAGTTCTAAATTCAAAACAATTAGTCTTATGTCAAATTTCATTATAACATACATAAATATGATTTAAAAAAAGAAAAAAGAGGTCAATCAGAATACTATCAAAATTATGTCAATAAAATAATAAGCATGCGAGCAGGGAAGTTTGAAC
This sequence comes from Solanum bulbocastanum, assembly GCA_037074985.1. Classification (NCBI taxonomy): domain Eukaryota; kingdom Viridiplantae; phylum Streptophyta; class Magnoliopsida; order Solanales; family Solanaceae; genus Solanum; species Solanum bulbocastanum. Next base: position 14,203,402 of record CM073602.1, on the reverse strand, counting down.
ATTGTAGAAAATGATACTACAAACTTGCAGGGGCGGAGCTACAGTGTTAAATGGGGGTTCAGATGAACCCACTGACTTTTACGTAGATCCTATATACGTACTAAAAAATCATGTACAAATATATGTAACTATTGTGTGGGACCCACATCAAATTAAGGTAGATGGCACAGTGGTAAGCGTGGGCAGCTTTGAATCTTTGGTTGGGGGTTTGAGTCCCACTGACAACTATTCAATTTTTCCGAATTTTTTTATTTTGGATTAAAATAAAAATGTGCTTTGTGCTTATCGTTTACCCTCCTTTAATTCAATTTTTCCTTAAAAAAACTTTCAAACAATAAAATAGAAAATTGATAATTGAAAATAATAAAAAAGTAGTGTCATACACCAAAACAACATATGACTATTAATTTCAAAATAGATAATTGTAAGTAACAAAAATATAGTGTCATACTCTAAAACAACATCTCACTATTGATTTCTTTTGAAGCATTCAATACAACGTTAAACCCAAAATGGAAAAAGTTAGGGTTCTAATTTTTACTACCTACTTCATTGCTACTGCTTGTTGTCAAAGTGCAGACCTCTGCCCCAGTAAGTACTATTTACTCTTCTCAGTTCCTCCTCGGCTCTCCCTTTTTTTTTTTATTTGTCTTTACATTATATAACAATTTATTCAAAGATCTTATTTGTAATCTTTGATTTTAGGGCTGTTCCACATATTAATAATTGATTATATTAATTAAGTTATTGTTTGCTTCTCAGAACTTCAACTTTCAAGGCAAGAGTGGTTCAAGGGCGAAGCAAGTAAAACCTTCCTTTTAGGTCCAAAAATATTAATGGTGAATTAAATAATTTTAATTTTACTTAAAATAATATTGAGATTATAGAAAAAATGTTCAAAATTTATACTAAAATATAACACTTATCAACCTTTTACCAAATAATATTTTAGAACTTTGAAATAAATAACTCAAATCTTCATATTGATAAATGAAGTATTTAAAACTGTACCAAATGGTGCATCATTTATGTTTTCAAAACATAACAACTTGTCGAGTGCAATTTATATATATATATATATATATATATATATATATATATATATATATATATATATATATATATATAATATCTTAAAAGAGAATTAAAATATAATGTACAAAAAATAATAAACTCTAAATTAAGAATAAGAAGATTCAAAAAGAAGCTTGAATATATACACTTTGGATAAATAGATGCCTCTAGAATATATTAAGAGAATAAGATTAAGATATAGTTGGTTGTACGAAGAAATACAATATAGATTTGAGCCTAGAAATACTTTAAAAGTCCTAATAGATTATTTAAATTGGACAGAAGAACAATTAGCTAAAGAGAAATCTAGGACCTATCAAATATATTCATTAATAGAAGATAACTATCTTATAGATTCATTAGTAGAACATAAAGATAATCTTATAAACGAAATAAATAACATTAAATTAGATATAAAATATACTACTAATAGGATAAGATACTATAGAAGGATTTGTTCAATTAGAAGTACATTAGGATAGAAAACATAGATTCGTTGAGACATCTAGAATATTTAGACTTAAGAATACACCCGGAGAAAAAATATAGATCATTACACAAAAATAACATTCTAAAATGTAATTTTACTGAAGGAGAACATATACTACACTCTAAAGATAAGCAATATAATACTTTAATAGATTTAACAATAAATTTTAGTGAAAAAAATTCAACAACAAGATAAAATTATAATAAAATTGTTAGAAGCAATAGAAGTAGTACAAAACAAACAAGTTAAGACATTAGATAGATTAGAAAAGAATTTTGACTTCTTAAAAGCACAAGAACTAGAAATAGATAGAAAAATTCAATACTTAAATACAAAATTTAATTTATAAAAAATACCTACAAAAATAGAAATAGAAAAATTGGTAAAAACTATAATAGAAAAGAAAAGCCTAAAGATTTAGAAATTAAAAATACCCAAGTAGTAACAAAAATCATAGAACAAGTAGAAAAAATAACCACTAAAATTAGTCATTTAAAAGAAATAATTATAAGACTTGAAAGGATCTCTCTCTCATGAGTGAAGAAGATATAAATTATAAAAGAGCATTAGAATATACAATCAACTTCCATCAGGAGCCAACAGGATATTCTAGTCACATTCCCTCTAGCCAAATAGACAAAGTAATTCTAAAACAAAACAATACAATAATCGCATTACTAATAGAATTAAACATAAAAATAGATAAAGTATTAAAAGAAAAACAACCTGAACAAAGTCATAAAAATACAGAAATAGATGAATTAATAACCTAACTTAAGAAAGTAGAAATAACAAGAAAAACACAAGTTAACTAGAAACCCTCAAAAATGGACCTTTTTTCAAATAAACGAACAACCCAAGAAAGTAGACCAAGTTTCTCAGAAAATAGAATAGGTAACAATTTGATTTCAAGGATATTATCCAGGAGACCATCAACCATAGACAAAAATCAAGAATTAAATGAAATAATAGACATAGATAGAGATTTACAGATTTTTCAATAAAATCAACTAAAATTATTAAATCCAAAAACATTATACAATGTAAAATATTTTTCTAGAGATAATTAATTATACAGACACTATAAAGAAGAACAGATATCAGCGATAGGAGAAGAATTTACAATTTTAAACTTAGTAAACCCAGCTTTTATAAAGACGATAAAAAATCTCAAACTAATGCTAATGCATATGGGACTAATAGTCATAGGAATAAAAGGACTAACTAGAAAAAATTTAGGATCTACAGTATTAATTGTACTATATGATGATCGATGGTTAGACCTAAAAAAATATATCATAGGATTAACAGAAGTAGACATGACTAGTAATGAAAGAATTTTCTATATTAGCCCAGACTTTTTAATTAATCTAAAGGAATTTGGAAAACATATTAAAATAGGAATCCAAACAAAAGAATATGAAGAAATGAATAATGGAAATAATTTACTAATGTGTGTAGGTTTCATAGGAAAAATGACATTAAGTAGCAATACAAAATTTAAACTTCAGGTAAACGATGTGGTAGAAGTAATGGATAATAAAGGAATAAAACTAATTAAACCAATAAAAATAAACCCAAAAGAATACTCGGGATTAGAATGGAACTTAGATAAATTAAGCAAGCCAAAGGTATTTGTTCCCGAGCAACACTTAATGTATACTAGCTTGAAAGGAGAAACATCAATTAGGTTCACAGACTATAATTACACTAGTCAAAGAGATTTAGATATCAATGAAACAGAAAGTACCATAGACACATAACAGGAACAGTTCATGAATATCGAATTAATACAAGAAGGATATGAGGTAGATAGAGCCATAGAAGAAGCAAAAAAACAATATCAAGAAAATAGTATGACAGTTTTTAAGTGTAGAGGATGTAAAAAAGGTAAAATGGATATAATGGAAACAATAGAACATTTTAGAATATGCCAAGAAAGAGATGATAATTTAGCATATAGGATAGACGAACAAGAAAATAATAGAGAAGAAAAAGAAGACATGTTATCAATAACTAGTTATATAGAACTAATGGATGAAGCAACTAGTTCACATAGTGTCAGTCCTTTCCAAAGAACTACTGCAACCCCTAGTGTTAGTTATGGTACGGGTAATCTGCCTAGAAGACCATGGACAAGGCCTGATCAAGAAACAAAAGATAATATCAAACCAATAGGAAAAAGAATGCCTATAGAAGAACCTATTAGGCTACAAGGAGGAAATAAATGAAAAATATTAAATATAGCTGCTCATGATCCACAACTATGGAATACTGTAATAGATTTATGGAAAGGAATAGTAGTAGTAGACTTTATTAAGAATTATCATGAAACTGATGCAGAAACTATGTATAGATACTTAGAAACCTTTTTAGGAGAATCATGTAAAGTAGTATGGGAATCATACAAACAAACTTACCCACAAGAATTTCAAGAACTAATAGAATTAGGACCTAATCCATACAATTTTACAAACAAAATACATGTTTACTAACAGGAGAAGATCCAAATAGTGGCTTAGTAGCATTACAAAGGAGTGTTGTAATAAAGTTAGAACAATTAAGTATATCAAATTGGATGCATATAAAGAATTTTCTTAAAGATTATTTTTACTATTGCACTATAAGTGGAAATACATTTAATTAGGTAAAAAAATTATTCAACAAATTACCAGGAGCCTTAGGAAGAGAAATAGAAGAAAAATGGTACAAAAGAGAATGAGTAATTCAAAATCCCACATTTGTATGGCCCATAGGACAAAAAATACACCATATAATGGAAATACTAACAACAAAATGTACTAATATACAAATACAAAAACAATTAAAACAAAATGAAATGAACTTTTGTAAAACAATGATATATACTACTCAAAGTTATGATAAAGAACAAAGCAAAACAAGGAAATATAAAAGAAGAATAGAATATAACCGAAAACATTATAGACATAAAAAATATTTCTTAAGAAAATCTTCAGCTAGAAAACCTTATTTAAATAGAGATAGACATGTTAGAAAATATAGAAATGATAGAAATTACAAAAATAAGTTAGAATGTTATACTTGCGGTAGTATAGAACACTTAGCAAATACATGTCCTAAAAGGAATAATATGAAAACTAGAAATTCTCGGTTAGTAGAAGACTTTCAAGAAACCCTATTAAATGTAGATGAATATATGTCAGACACAGAAAGTATATATTCAGTTGTAAGCATAGATGCAGCAGAAGAAAGAAACACTCAATTGGATACATCTGATTTAGAGGATGACAATTTAATTAATGAAATAAGAGTAGAAAAAAAGGAAGATTTTTTAGACAACATAATAATAAATACCACGATGAATATTTATCAAAACTGTAATCATGAGTTCGAAATACTAAAAGAAATAGATAATAATCAGTGTAATATATGTAAATGGTACCCTAGTAAAATAAATAGAGTCAAATATAAAAATTGTTACATGGAAGCATGTATTAGTTGTATAGAAAAAAAATTAAAACAAAAAGTGGATCAAAATGAAGTACAAACCCATACAAAAGACTAGGCTACTAATCTAAGACTAATAACTCTAGAAACAAGAGTAAATGACTTAGAACAAAGATTAATTACATTAGAAAAAGGAAAAGAAAAAATAGACAAGAATAATACACAGTCACAAGGTACAATACATTTAGACCAAATAGAAAGTGAATTAATGAATGTAGAAGAAAATAATACTAGTTTTATATGTAATGAAGATAAAAAGTTTGGGACAGTAAAAATATTAGTAAGAATAAAAATAAAAGATGTAGAAATATAAATATTAGCATTAGTAGATACAGGTTGTACTAGCTGCCTCCTTAATAAAAAAATACTACCACACAATCTTTTACCAACTTTAAAAACATTAAAAGAACCAATACAAGTCATACAAATGGATGGAACTTATAACATTTACGACCAATATATAGAAAAAGCACAAATAAGCTTTATAAATACATGCAGTGAATTCTATAAACCTACATATAATATGTATAAGATATTAGTAAGAGATCTTAATATTAAAACTAACTTAGTCTTAGGTTTACAATTCCTTGTACATAATAACGGAAGTTGTTTATTCTCCAGAGATGGGATAATGATATTTAGAAATACAACATATACTCATGTACAAACTAAAAAAAATTCCAACCAAGGAATTAAATAAAGACAGTAAAATAAATACAAAAAATACAACTCCATGTTGTGATGATTGTAACGACAATGGTGGTTGTTGTTCAAATAACCTATATGAAGAAAAACAAGAAGAAAATTTAGAAGACATATACATAGAAGACATAGAAAAGGATTATACTTTAATAAACATTGAAACAGAATTTTACAACTTTCAAAAAGGAATAAATACTATAGGAAAAATAAAAAATGCTAAAGACTTAGAAAATATAGTAGCAATATTAGACGAAATGGAAATAATAGGAGAAAAACCTTTAATACATTGGGGAAGTAATAAAATAATGTGTAAATTAGACATAATAAACCCCGAGTATACTATAAAAACAGCAACAATAAAAGCAAACAATGAAGATACCGAAGAATTCACTAAACAGATTAAAGAACTTCTCAAATTAGAAGTAATAAAAAGATCTGCATCTAGACATAGATCAATAGCATTTATGGTTAGAAACCATAGCGAACAAGTGCGAGCGAAAGCCCGCATGGTAATAAACTATAAAAGATTAAATGTTAATACTAGAACAGATGCATATAAACTACTTGATAAGAATGAATTAATTAATAGAATACAAGGCAAAAAAGATATTTAGTAAATTTGATTGTAAGTCAGGATACTGGCAGGTGAAAATGCACCCAGTGAGCATAGAATGGACGGCTTTTACTTGTCCAGAAGGTCATTTTGAATGGTTTGCCATGCCCTTCGGTCTAAAGACAGCTCCACCTATATTCCAAAGAAAGATGGATGATATGTTCGGAGACTATAAGAATTTTGTATTAGTATATGTAGATGATATCTTAGTATTTAGCAAAGATATACAAGAACACTTAGGACATCTACAAACGGTCTTTAGATTATTTGTAAAATATAGAATAATAATAAGTAAAAAGAAAATGAAACTGTGTAAGACACATATAAATTTCTTAGGAGTAACTTTAGGAGAAGGAAAAGTAAAACTACAACCACATATAGCCAAAAAGATGTTAGAAATGCCAGATAAATTAGATAATACAAAAGAACTACAAAAGTTCTTAGGATTTATAAATTATGCTAGAAACTTTATCTAAGACATAGGAAAAATAGCAGGATCATTGTATGCAAAGACAAGTAGTAAAGGACAAAAACACTTCAACATAGAAGATATAAAATTAGCCCAACAAATTAAAAACAAAATTAAAAATATACCCGACCTACAAATACCACTAGAATCAGATTATTTAATAGTTCAAACCGATGGGAGTAAATTAGGATGGGGTGCTATTTTAAAATCCAGACCTAATAAATATAGTTCAAAAAATGAAGAAAAAATTTGTGCATACCAAAGTGGATAATATAAAGAAAAAGGTAATATGAGTAGTATAGACACAGAAGGATTAATAGTAATATACGGACTTAATAGTTTTAAATTATATATTTTAAATAAAAAAGAAGTATTAGTAAGAACAGACTGCGAAGCTATAGTTAAATTCCATGAAAAAATAAATAGTAAAGCTAGCAGTAAAAGACGATGGTTAAATTTTATGGATATAATATCTATGTTAAAGGAAAATATAATGATCTAGCTGATAAATTAAGTAGATTACAAATAAAAACTGACTGACTTCTATTTCAGTATGAGACCAAGCATGAGACCAACTGGCCAACAACCAGTAGACAAAGGCAAGGGCATTGCCCAGCTAGACACTTATGCTCAGACTTTATTAGGAAGACAAAATTTCAGACCGTTAAATTCAACAGACAATGTAATGGAGAGAATTCATTTCGGTAAGTATAATTTAATTTCATATCCTAAGTGCAATCTATCATTTAGAGTAAATCCGGACTGTAATCTAGAGAAGTCTCAACAATGTTTAATAGATAATCTATGGATCGCATATAATAAACAAGACATCAAATATTTTGTTGCTACTTCAAATGCTTTATGTCAATACTTTTCAGATAAAAATAGAGACAATAAATTTAAATATTATGTAGTTATACATGGTAAGACTAACGGCGTTTTTTAAACTTGGATAGAAGTAGTTGACTCTATAAATGGGGTAAAAAAACCCCACTTTTTAAAGGTTTTAATAATTTCACTGAAGCTTTAGACTATGCTAGAGGAATTCTTGGGCCTAATTACTACATTTCACCAGCTCTTAGACAAAGCCCAACCTAAACACCTCAATACAATATTCAAAAAGACTCAAACAAAATAATATTTTGTGATCATTGTTCATCCATGACTGAGGGTTTCAAAAGACTTAATGCTAAAAATGAAATCCTTATCCAAGAAAATATAAGACTCATGAAGCACCTAGAGACATTTCAAAGTAAGTATGCTCCAAGACAAGATCTCGATATTCAGAAGAAAGACATGAGTTCTCCATCTCACTTAAAAATGGATGAGACAGATATGCATTCCCCTCTGAATGCTAAGAACTCTACTGTATTAGAGAAAGATACAACTAGTCTGGTTCAAACGGTAGCCGATAAAGACTTATCAAACCCGTTAAAGGCTGTCACTTTGCCAAAAAGTGAAAAAAAGAAGTATTCTTCCTCATGAAGGAGATTACCTAAATCATTTCAGACAAATATTTCACAAAAGACTATAGCTTCAGAAAAGAAAAAAAATGATAAAATAGAAGCTATAATTAAACAGACTTTGGAACAATTTTTCCAAAATAAAACTAAAGACAAGTATGTTGTTAATGAAGAAGTTTCAAGACCAACTAACAATGGATTATTTCGTAATTCAGAAGACAATAACAGCAGTCCAATAAGCTCAGGAGATGAATATGGAAGTGATAATGATCAAAATGCACAATACGAAGACGACGATTCAGGAATGAGTTTCGACTCTATAGCACTACACAATTTGGATACTTAATCACTCATCAAAAGAAAGAGATAAGACTATCAAAGACAAGAAGATAAGATCCAAAAAAGATAAGACTAAAGTAGAAGAAAGTAGCGTCAGTCATTATAAATAATAGTAAGTGTGTCATGTGTGCCATGTGGGTATGCCCACTAATGTCGTGTGAGTGTGGTCACTTTATCACTATCCTCCAAAAGAGGAAAAAATTGTTGGCACACGCGTCCCGCGTCTGTAAAAATGTATAAAAGATAACATTTATAATGCATGTGACAATGGAGCCCAATGAGCACCCGATGTACATTATTAATGGAATCTTATCAAGTTGTGTCGGCCATCAATAATGGAGGCCACGTAGACTACTGAGGACCGCTCTTTTATTTTCTCTTTGCCTATATAAGAGTGTAAGATGTAAGAGGAAAGATAGAGCGACAGAGAGCAACCTACTCAATACTTCCTACCTATTTCAAAAATTCTTAATGTCCTTTATCCTTTGTCCAAAATCCCCTGGTGTAAATTAAAGTTTGTGAAATAAAATAAGTGTGTTTGAATTTTAAGTCTTCAAAGTTTTCAAAGTTCTTCGGGGGTTCATGAAAGGGAAACCTCTCTCTAATTATCATGTAAGTTTTATGTTGATAATTTCCCGAAACTCCCCAAAAAATATGTTATCTTTTTACTGTCTGCTTGTTATATTTGGTACTATGTAAATTACTGTAAATGTGCTAAAATGATTATCCTTATTATATGGTTAGCCTCTTAATTTCTTAACAATAACTATGGATTAGCCTGTAAAATCCTAGGATGGTTGGCCTTAATAGTCCGATAAATGAAAATGACAAATTTGTTGCCATAATTATATCCGGGGTGGAGCTTAAAAAATGTAGAATGTCACTAGTAGAACAAATTCATTAAGAAATAAAAGAAAGTAAAATAATAAAAAAGGGTACATGTGTATTGGTGGACAGAATTAACTGGTACTTGTGGTCGGCTGTCGTTGTTGGTAGATGATATTTATTCGTGAAATTAGTCGAGGTGTGTGAGAGTCGTCCCTGATACCATGATTATAAAAAAAGTGTGATTACTACTCGAAAAGAAGTGTTGAAACAGATAATAAAGAATTATACATTTGAAAAAAGTTGTAAAGTTTAAGTTGTTCTTTTGTTAAAATGACCAGAATAACTTTCTTTTTTAAAAAAAAACAAAAGTAAATATATAAATCTGAAAGTGCCCTTGTAAAGAAATAGAGGAACGATGTATACTTGGTGAAGAGGAAGTTACGAGTTTTATATTGGATTTTTTATTTTATTTTTTGAGAATTTTTAAAAATGAAGGACAAAATAGTAAAAGACTTGGTCAAATCAAAAGTGTTCATAAGCTAAAAATTAATAAGTTATGGATGACCAACTTCTGATTTTTTTTTTGTTTTAGTTTGTAAGTACTTTGAATGTTTACTAAACAAGTAAATAGCTAAAATATTATTTCTAAGTTAGTTTAACGAGCCTATAAGCTTAGTCAATCATCTCCCAAATATCTCATTTTGTACTTTTTATCTCCTAAGTGAGAAGCAATAATGATCAAGAACACAAGAAATGTATTTTATTTTTATTTTTTTGCGAAATTCATATATAAAATATCATGTGTTTGTATTTTTTATCTAAACTATCACCAATTATGCAAGTTAACTCTTCTTTCTTTGAAATCTCAAATCATTTCGGACGCCTTTCACTTCTTGATATAGCTACTAGCTAGCTAGCTAGTGGACATACATTTAGAAGGCAAGTAGGCAACTTGGGAAGTCTTTGGACTGATTAGAGTAATAATTTTGCCACCACATTTATGGTTGCCAATTAAGACTTGATGTATATTTAGTCCTAACCAATTTTGTCGAGTCTTTGGACCCACATAACCTGGAAAATTCCCTAAAATGATAACAACCAATACAAATTTATGTTGTGTATTAATTTATTTTAAAAAAAGAAAATGGAAAAATATACCCCTCATTAAAAATAGGAAAAAAGGGTCAAAAATGTTCTTAAACTATGTGAAAAAACAAAAATGTCCTCCGTTTATAGTTTGGCTTAAAAATGCTCTTACCGTCAATATTTTGGTTCAAAAATGACCTTAAACTATGCAAAAGGAACAAAAATGTCCTCCATTTGTAGTTTGGTCCAAAAATGCCCTTGTCGTCAATACTCTAGTCCAAAAATGCCCTTATTGTTATTTAATGGGTCAAAAATGCTCATTTTTGAAATAAATATGCTATTATTTCCTCTTTAACACATTCTTTTTCTAATAATATTTTTTTAAAATTAGCAAATGTTTATCTTACTTTAATTCAAAAAAATAAATGAAAATACTTCTTATTTATTATCATTATTTTTTATCGTTATATAAATATAAATCAATGATGAATATACTATAGTCTTATATATATGACATATATTATCTGTTGAAAGGATACATGAAGTTATTCTATTTTAATTGATAAAATAAGATTAAGAAGAAAAAGAATATTTCCTACATTTTTGTTTGTTAAAGTGATTTTAGAAGAAAGAAAACAAGAATAGTGTTCTTTAATAATATTTTAATTAGGAAGAAGATGTGTTTAATATATATATATATTCATTCCGAAAAGGCCATTTTTGACCCATTTTGTATCTATAGGAGCAGACTGCAAGGGCATTTTTAAGCCAAAGTATTGATAGTGAGGACATTTTTTAGTCAAACTATAAATGGAGGACATTTTAAATCATTTTCCCTTAAAAATATGATCCATATATACCCTCGCAGTCTAACAAATATAAGTTGCTAAAAGTAGCACTACATTTCACCACACAATTATAGAGAAAATAAGAGACTCAGTTGACTTGCACAAGTCTTTGGATGATTAGGGGAATTTTTGCACCATTTTACATTCTCTGATTGATTTGGTAGTATTAGTATTGATATGAATAAATAGAAGTAATTTTTTTAAAAAAAAATAAATAATCATGTTGATCTCATTGCTATTTAAAGCCTCAATACCACATGTTACTAGCCATATCAATTTTCTATTAATATTTGCACTAATGGAGAAAGCCTTTACATTTTTCCTCTTAACAATACTCTTGTTGCTTCACCATGTTATGACCCAAACCAACATTACAACTGATCAATTAGCTCTTCTCTCTTTGAAATCCCAAATTAGTTCCGACCCCTTTCACTTCTTGAATGAAAGTTGGTCTCCCGCTATTTCTGTTTGCCATTGGGTAGGAATCACTTGTGGTTCTCGTCACCAGCGAGTGAACTCATTGAATCTTTCCAGCATGACTCTTACAGGCACTATTCCCAGCGATTTAGGAAACCTCACATTTCTTATTTCTCTTGACTTGGGAAGCAACAATTTCCATGGAAAATTGCCTCAAGAAATAGCACACTTGCATCGGCTTAAGTTTCTTGATTTAAGTTTCAACAACTTGAGAGGGGAAATTCCTTCTTGGTTTGGATCTTTACACCAACTTGAAGTTCTAAATGTTATCTCATGTATTCAGATTAACAAACAAGAAATAATAAAAGATGAAAAGAAAAAACAAAAGAACTATCCGAGTCCACATAACTCACTGTGTTTCCTTAAAAAAATTTAATCCCCTCAAGTACCCGAGGCTGTAGATTAATTTCTCCCAAGATAAAACGGATTAACCATTAAAGAAGTAGTGGTACCTCAAACTTCAATAATTTCAACGAACTCAAAATGACAGCAACGAATCACACACAAACACGATTGATCAATTTTGTTTTGTAAGAAATGTCTGCAAGAGAAGAGAAGAATTCGATACAGAAAAATGAGAGAAAGCCTCTCTATTTATAGCCAACAAAGGGTAAAGGTCACAACCCTTTTGGAAAGAAGGAAACCTTACAGAAAGGTCACAACACTTTGGAAAAGGCACAACCTTTCAAACGTTCACAATCCTTTAGAAAGGACACAACCTTTTATAAAGGTCACAACCCTTCGGCATAGTCAAAACACTTCAGGAGAGTCACAACCCTTCATTTCCTGTTCACACCTTTAAAACCCAACAATCCCCCACATGTATAGGGAATGCACTACTAAAAAACTGCTAAAAAACGACGGAAGTAAAAGCAACGGATGGCGTCACTCCCAAAAGCGACGAACTAAGTGATGCCGTCCGTCGCTTTTTAATTCAATTTTTTTTATTTTTATTTTTATTTTTTTAAAGCAATGGACTGCATCGCCGAGCCTATCGCTTTTTAATTAATTTTTTTTTAAAGCGACGGACTGCGTCGCTTAATCCGTCGCTATTTTTCGCAAAATTTTGCACCAACAATATATATAATAAATAATTAATTATTTTATATCGATAGAGACGCAATCCGTCACTTTTTATTAAAAATAATTATTTATTAATTTAAAAAAAGCCACGCCGTCCATCGCTTTTTATTAATTTTAATTGTTTAATTATTTTTTAAATTAACGACAGATAGCATCTTTATGTTCGTTGCTTCTTGGTCAAAATATCTAGTCAAATATTTTTAAAAAGCGACGGACAATGTCTCTTTGTCCGTCGCTTCATGGTCAAAAGGTTGGTCAAACTTTTTTCAAAAAAAGCGACGGACATAAAGACTCTGAGGTCCGACCTCATGAGGTCGGTATTTTTTATTAAATCTAATTACTTTTAATAAAAGTGGCATACGGAGGTTGGTTTGTTTAAAATATTCCTATTAATCATAATTTTGCTATTGTGCATAAAACTAAAATTTCATTTACACCTACAATTAATTGTTCAAAAAGTGTAATAATTTTGTATACTTTTATAAATAAAAAGTTAGAATTCGTGGAATAAATAAAAAAATATCTATAATCCATATTTAGAGTATGAAACTACGTTGATATGAATTTGGAGAAAATTATATATACTTATATTTCTAGAGTAATGTACAAATTTTATCAGTCTGTTGTCTAATAATGAACTTAATATCTCATCTCATGATGTAGAGGTGAAGAGCTACCATATAATCCATTCAAGTATGAAATGCGAGATAGTATTATTATATATGTTTGATCTTAAATGGATGTCAAGTGTAGTGATCACTTCCTAATTATGATAACATGTAAAAGATACTTATCGGAGTATGAAATACGTTGATTAATTGTATACTCCTCAAATAGTTTAACAAATCAAGTCTTATAAACAAGCGGTTCAGATATGAAATACATTATCAATTAAAGAAATACGTATGATCAATTCAAGGAGATTTATATATTAAATTTGATATTGATAAATTTTTGTTGATCAATAAAATTAAATTTATATAATTAGAAGGTATATAATTTAAATTTATAAAATTAACTTGCTCAATAAATTAAATTTATTAAATTAAACTTCTGTTATTGTGTAGTTAAATTATATATATATATATATATATATATATATATATATATATATATATATATATATATATATATATATATATATATATATATATACACACACACACACCAAATATAAGGGACACTTAGATAGTAGAGGAGTATATGTATAGTAGAAAATATAAGGTAATATAGGAGACACTTAGATAGTAAAGGAGTATATGTATAGTAGAAAACAGTAAAAATAGTAAAACAGTAAAAACAGTAAATACAGTAAATACAGTAAACACAGAAAATACAGAAAATACAGCAAATACAGAAAATATGGGGAAAGCAAAACAGTATAAACAGTAAATACAGTAAACACAGTAAACACAGAAAATACAAAAAATACAAAAAATACAGTAAAACAGTAAAAATAGTAAATACAGTAATAGTAATATAATAGTATAATATATAGTAGTATAGTATATATAATAATATTATATATAGTAGTAGATATAGTAGTATAGTATATATAATAATATTATATATAGTAGTAGATATATATAATATATAGTAGTACGTATATAATATATAGTAGTAGATATATATTTAGTATATAATATAGTAGTAGATATATATATAGTATATAATATAGTAGTAGATATATATATATATAGTAATAGATTATTAATATAAAGTAGTAGTGCGGGTAAGTTGTTTTGTGTCCAGTCTTTGTTCCGTGTCAAGGCTTTGTTTCAGATATTTTGTACGTCCTACTCAGTACTCCCTCTCTCATTTAGTTTAATCAAGTTAGTTTATGACTTAAATCCCTATTTTCCCCATGTTTTAATTTTGTTTTTCAATTTTTATTTTTGTTTTTATTTTTATATTAGTTTTTGGATTTTGTCTTACCCATTTCATATCTTCTTCTTAACCTTTGTTCTTAACAACTTCGTCTTTAACCACACCCCGGATATAAAACTGGCAACAAATTCGTCCTTTCATCAATCGGACTATAAAGCCAAGAGTCCTAGAAATTTACAGGTTAATCCATAGTAGTTATTAAGAAGTTAAGAAGTTAACCATATACTAAGGGTAATTTTTAAACATATGTATAATAATTACATTAAAACTAACAAATTAAATAACATATTTTTGAGGGGAATTTTCGGGAAGTAAACATAGTAAAACTTACATGATAAACTGAGAGAGGTTTCCCTTTCGGGAACCCCCGAAGGACCTTGGAAAAGCTTTTAGCAACTTTAACACACAAACACACTTATTTTTATTTCACAAACTTTAATACACAAAGGAGGATTTTTGATACATAAAGGAATATGGAAGTAGGATGGAGGAAGTATGGAGAGAGTTTCTAACTTCTATTCTTTCCACTCTTTTTTCACACCCTTCTCAACTCTTACTACTCTCCTTATATAGGCAAAATAGGAAACTTGAAAAGACCAAAATGACCCTACTAAGTGGCCTTAATTATTTTTTGGCCAACAACTTGATAAGATTCGTTTAATAATGCAAGTCGGGTACTCATTGGGCCCCATCGTCACATGCATTATTAATTTCATCCTATTGGACTTATCTTTCAGACTGACGTAATTATTGGACTCGTGTTATGTCAACAGTTTTTTCCTCTTTTGGAGGGTAGTGATAAAGTGACACCACACCTATTTTTTACAGGACACACAGTGGGCATTCCCACCTACTAATAAATATTTACAAAACACGTAGTGGGCATCCCCACTTAACTTTCATAATATAAATATATAAATATATATATATATATATATATATATATATATATATATGTATGTATATTGTTTTTTATGATTGATACCTAAGATATATAAAAATATATATATTAGTCTTTTTTTTCAATACTTGCTACATGCCACTTTACTTGGCCAATTCATCTTTGTCAAACTTTGTTGACTATATTTATTTATTCATTAATTTTTTTATTTATTTTTTTTTAAAGTCTTCTATAATATGGTTAAGTGTTTAAGTTGTGTAAAGCAATAGTATCGAAACTCATGCCTGAATCATCGTCTTCATAAGGATCTTGAGTATCTTGAATATTATTTATCTGTTCTTCGTCCGATGAAGAAGGACTGTTGATGTTGTCTTCTGAACCATTATTTGGACTGGGAATGTCTTTGATAATATTTTGTCTTGGCTTTTGTCTTTAAAAATTTTTTCTAAAGTTTGTTGAATTATTTTTTCTAATTTTTCATTTTTTTTATTTTTTAAAACATCATTTTTTCTTAAAGAGTCTTTTTGAAAATATTTCGATAGTCTTCTTCGTGAGGAAGTAGACCCCTCTTCTTCACTTTTTGGCAAAGTGATAGCCTTTAACGGATTTGATAAGTCTTTACCGGTTATCGTTTGGACCGGACTAGCTGTATCATGCTCCAATACAGTAGAGTTCTTAGCATTCAGAGGGGAATGCACACCCGTCTCATCCATTTTTAAAGGAGATGGAGAACTCATTTCTTGAGTCTGAGTACTGTCTGTTTTTGGAACATATTTATTCTGAAAAGTCTCAAGCTGTTTCATAAGTCTCATATTATCTTGGATAAGGATTTCATTTTTTGTATTGAGTCTTTTGAAATCCTCTGTCATGGTTGAACAATGGTCACAAAAAATTATTTTATCTGAATCTTTTTTGATATTATATTGTGGTATTTGGGTTGGGCTTTGTCTGAGAGCTAGTGAAATATAATAGTTAGGCCCAAGTATCCCTCTTGCATAGTCTAAAGCTTCAGTAAAATCATTAAATCCTTTAAAAAGTGGGTTTTTAACCCCATTTATAGAATCAACTATTTCTATCCATGTTTGGAAAATTCCTTTAGTTTTTCCATGTATAACTACATAATATTTAAATTTATTGTCTCTATTTTTATCTGAAAAGTATTGACACAAAGCATTGGATGCTGCAATAAAGTATTTTGTGTCTTGTTTATTATATGCTATCCATAGATTATCTATTAAACACTGCTGAGGCTTATCTAAATTACAGTCTGGATTTATTCTAAAAGATAAATTACACTTAGGATATGAAATTAAATTATACTTACCAAAATAAATTCTCTCCATTAAGTTGTCTGTTGTACTTAGTGGTCTGAAATTTTGTCTTCCTAATAATGTCTGAGCATAAGTATCTGGCCGGGCAATGCCCTTGCCTTTGTCTGCTGGCTGTTGGCCAGTTGGTCTCATGCTGAAATAAAAATTAATTAGTCTTTAATTGTAGTCTGCTTAATTTATCTGCTAAATCATTGTCTTTTCCTTTAACATATTCAAAAACAATGTTATTATATATAGATATTATATCTATAAAGTTTAACCATCTTCTTTTACTACTAGCCTTACTATTTATTTTTTCATGAAATTTTACTATTGCTTCGCAGTCTGTTCTAACTAATACTTCTTGTTTATTTAGAATGTATAATTTAAAATTATTTAGTCCATATATTACTGCTAATACTTCTGCGTCTATACTACTCATATTACTTTTTTCTTTATATTGTCCACTTTGGTAGACACATATTTTTTCTTCATTTTTTGGACTATATTTATTAGGTCTAGATTTTAATATAGCACCCCATCCTAATTTACTTTCGTCTGTTTGAACTATTAAATGGTCAGATTCTAAAGGTATTTGTAAGTCTGGTATATTTTTAACTTTTTCTTTTATTTGTTGGACTAATTTTATATCTTCTATGTTAAAATATTTTTGTCCCTTACTACCTGTCTTAGCATACAATGGTCCTGCTATTTTTTCTAAGTCTTTGATAAAGTTTATAGCATAATTTACTAAACCTAAGAATTTTTGTAATTCTTTTGTATTATCTAACTTGTCTGGCATTTCTAATACTTTTTTAGCTATATGTGGTTGTAATTTTACTTTTCCTTCTCCTAAAGTTACTCCTAAGAAATTTATATGTGTCTTACATAGTTCCATTTTCTTTTTACTAATTATATTATTCCGTATTTGACAAATAATCTAAATACTGTCTGTAGGTGTCCCAAATGTTCTTGTATATTTTTACTAAATACTAAAATATCATCTACATATAATACTAACATTAAATTCTTATAGTCTCCAAACATTTCATCCATCTTTCTTTGAAAGATATGAGGGGTTGTCTTTAAACCAAAAGGCATAGCAAGCCATTCAAAATGTCCTTCTGGACAAGTGAAGGCTGTCCATTCTATACTTTTTGGGTGCATTTTTACCTGCCAGTATCCTGATTTACAGTCAAATTTACTAAATATCTTTTTACCTTGTATTCTATTAATTAACTCACTTTTATCTGGTAATTTATATGCATCTGTTCTAGTATTATCATTTAATCTTTTATAATTTATTACCATGCGAGCTTTTCCTCGCACTTGTTCACTATGATTTCTAACCATAAAAGCTGCTGATCTATGTCTAGATGTAGATCTTCTTATTACTTCTAGTTTTAGTAATTCTTTAATCTGTTTTAGTAAATTCTTCAGTATCGTCATTATTTGCTTCTATTGTTGCTGTTTTTATAGTATACTCGGGATTTATTATGTCTAATTTACACATAATTTTATTACTTCCCCAATGTATTAAAGGTTTTTCTCCTATTATTTCCATTTCATCTAATATTGCTACTATATTTTCTAGGTCTTTATGATTGTTTATTTTTCCTATAGTATTTATTCCTTTTTGAAAATTGTAAAATTCTGTTTCTATATTTATTAAGGTATAATATTTTTCTATATCTTCTAAGTATATATCTTCTATATAAGTTTCTTCTTGTTTTTCTTCATATAGATTATTTGAACAACTACCATTATTGCCACAATCATCACAACATGAAGTAGTATTTTTTATATTTATTTTATTATCTTTATTTAATTCTTTGGTTGGGATTTTTCTAGTTTGTACGGGGGTATATGTTGTATTTCTAAACAGCATTATTCCATCTCTGGAAATTAAACAACTTCCATTATTTTGTATAAGAAATTGTAAACCTAAGACTAAATTAGTTTTAATATTAAGATCTCGGACTAATATCTTATGCATATTATATGTAGGTTTATAGAATTCACTACATGTATTTATAAAACTTATTTGTGTTTTTTCTATGTATTGGTCATAAAGATTATATGTTCCATCCATTTGTATTGCTTGTATAGGTTCCTGAAAATTTTTTAAAGTTGATAGTAAATTATGAGGTAGTATCTTTTTATTAAGTAAGCAACTTGTACAACCTGTATCTACTAAGGCTAAAGTCTCTATTTCTATATCTTTTATTGTTATTCTTACTAGTATTTTTATTGTTCCAAATTTTTTATCTTCATTGCATATGAAACTAGTATTATTTTCTTCTATGTTCATTAATTCACTTTCTTCTATTTGGTCTAAATGTATTGTACCTTGTGATTGTGTAGTATCTATGTGTATTTTTTGTTTACCTTTTTCTAACTTAGTTATTCTTTGTTCTAAATCATTTATTCTTGTTTCTAAAGTTATTAGTCTTAGATTAGTTGCCTGGTCTTTTATATGAACTTGTTCTTCATTTTTATTTACTTTTTGTTTTAATTTATTTTCTATACAACTAATACAAGCTTCCATGTAACAGTATTTACATTTGGCCCTATTTATTTTACTAGGAAACCATTTGCATATATTACATTGGTTGTTATCTATTTCTTTTAGTCTTTCGAACTCATGACTACATTCTTGAGAAATATTCATCATAGTATTTATTATTATATTATCCAGAAAATCTTGATTTCTTTCTGCTTCTATTTCATTAATTAAATTATCATCTTCTGAATCAGAAATGTCTGATTGGGTATTTATTTCTTCTGTTTCTATACTTACTACTGAGTATATACTTTCTGTATCTGACATGTATTCATCTACATTTAATAAGGTTTCTTGGAAGTCTTCTATTAACTGAGAATTTCTAGTTTTCATATTGTTCCTTTTAGGGCATGTATTTGCTAAGTGTTCTATACTTCCGCAAGTATAACATTCTAATTTATTTTTATAATTTCTATCATTTCTATATTTCCTAACATGTCTATTTCTATTCAAATAGGGTTTTCTAGCTGAAGACTTTCTTAAGAAGTATTTTCTATGTCTATAAGGTTTTTGGTTATAAATTGGTCTTCTTTTATATTTTCTTATTTTATTAGGTTCTTTATTGTAACTTTGGGTAGTGTATATCATTGTCTTGCAGAAATTCATTTCATTTTGTTTTAATTGCTTTTGTATTTGTATATTTGTACATTTTTCTGTTAGTATTTCCATTATGTGATTTATTTTTTGTCCTATAGGCCATAAGAATGTAGGATTTTGCACTACTCCTTCTCTTTTATACCATCTTTCTTCTATCTCTCTTCCTAAAGCTCCTGGTAATTTATTAAATAATTTTTTACCTAATTCTTGATTAAATGTATTTCCACTAACAGTACAATAGCAAAAATAGTCTTTAAGGAAATTCTTTATGTGTAGCCAGTTAGATATACTTAACTGTTCTAATTTTATTACAGCATTTCTTTGTAATGTTACTAAGCCACTATTTGGGCCTTCTCCTGTTAATAATACATGTATTTTATTTGTAAAATTGTATGGATTTGGTCCTAATTCTATTAAACTTTGAAATTCTTGTGGATAGGTTTGTTTATAAGATTCCCATAATGTTTTACAGGATTCTCCTAAAAATGTTTCTAAGTATCTATACATAGTCTCGGCATCAGTTTCTTGATAATTTTTAATAAAGTCTGCTACCACTATTCCTTTCCATAAGTCTATTACTGTATTCCACATTTGTGGATCATTTGCAGCTATGTTTAATATTTTTCCTTTATTTCCTCCTTCTTGTAGTCTAATTGGTTCTTCTATAGGCATTCTTTTTCCTATTGGTTTAATATTATCTTTTATTTCTTGATCAGGTATTGTCCATGATTTTCTAGGTAGATTACCTGTATTATAGCTAATACTTGGAGCCGTACTAGTTCTTTGGAAAGGACTAGCACTATGTGAACTAGTTGCTTCTTCCATTAGTTCAGTATAACTAGTTTTGGATAAAGTATCTATTTTATCTTCCTTTATGTCTTCAGGTTCTTCTATTCTATATGCTAAATTATCGTCTCTATCTTGGCATATTCTAAAATGTTCTATTGTTTCTATTATATCCATTTTACCTTTTTTACATCCTTTACACTTAAAAACTGTAAGACTATTTTCTTGATATTGTCTTTTTGCTTCTTCTATAGCTCTTTCTACCTCATATCCTTCTTCTATTAATTCTATATTCATTAATTCCTCTTGTTCTGGTTCTATAGTACTTTTTGTTTCAGTATCATCTAAGTTTCTTTGACTTGTATAATTATAGTCTGTAAACCTAATTGATGTTTCTCCTTTTGAGCTAGTATACATGAAATGTTGCTCGGGAGCAAAAACTTTTGGTGTACTTAATTTATCTAGATTCTATTATAATCCTGCGTATTCTTCTTAATTTATTTTTATTGGTTTTATTAGTCTTATTCCTTTATTACCCATTACTTCTACTACATCATTTACTTGGAGTTTAAATTTTGTATTACTACTTAAAGTCATTTTTCCAATAAAACCTACACACATTAATAAATTATTTCCATTATTCATTTCTTCATATCCTTTAGTCTGGATTCCTATTTTAATATTTTTGCCAAATTCTTTTAAATTTATTAGAAAGTCTGGGCTAATATAAAATATTTCACCATTATTTGTCATGTCTACTTCAGTTAATCCTATTATAGATTTCTTTAAGTCTGACCATCTATCATCATATAATACAATTAAAACTTTAGATCCTAGATTCTTTCTAGTTAATCATTTTATTCCTATGACTATTAGACACAGAAAATACAGAAAATACAGCAAATACAGAAAATATGGGGAAAGCAAAACAGTATAAACAGTAAATACAGTAAACACAGTAAATACAGAAAATACAAAAAATACAAAAAATACAATAAAATAGTAAAAACAGTAAATACAGTAATAGTAATATAATAGTATAATATATAGTAGTATAGTATATATAATAATATTATATATAGTAGTAGATATAGTAGTATAGTATATATAATAATATTATATATAGTAGTAGATATATATAATATATAGTAGTACGTATATAATATATAGTAGTAGATATATATATAGTATATAATATAGTAGTAGATATATATATATATATATATATATAGTATATAATATATAATAGTAGTACTTATATATATAATAATATTATATATAGTATTATATATATATATATATATATATATATATATATATATATATATATATATATATGTAGTAATAGATTATTAATATAAATTATTAGTGAGGGTAAGTTGGTTTGTGTCCAGTCTTTGTTCTGTGTCAAGGCTTTGTTTCAGATATTTTGTACGTCCTACTCAGTACTCCCTCTCTCATTTAGTTTAATCAAGTTAGTTTATGACTTAAATCCCTATTTTCCCCATGTTTTAATTTTGTTTTTCAATTTTTATTTTTGTTTTTATTTTTATATTTGTTTTTGGATTTTGTCTTACCCATTTCATATCTTCTTCTTAACCTTTGTTCTTAACAACTTTGTCTTTAACCACACCCCGGATATAAAACTGGCAACAAATTCGTCCTTTCATCAATCGGACTATAAAGCCAAGAGTCCTAGGAATTTACAGATTAATCCATATATATATATATATATATATATATATATATATATATATATATATATATATATATATATATATATATATATAATTTATAAACTCAACCTCGATAAATTAAATTTATTAAATATCTCCATGGTCCTGTACAATCTTCCATGTTAATAAACATGATGAACAGGAAAGAGGTGCACCAATGTTGGTTATTAATTATAAACCTCTTAATAAGGCTCTGAGATGGATAAGGTATCCTATCCCTAATAAAAAGGATTTATTAGATAGGGCTTATGATGTGATTATATTTTTTAAATTTGATTTTAAATCAGGTTATTGGCAAATTCAATATAAATGTGTTTTTTTGTGTGTGTTTTTGTGTGTGTGTGTGTGTGTGTGTGTTGTGTGTGTAATTTTAATTAATAACATCGAGTCACGCCCGGCGCCGCCTCCATCCCAACCCATTGCCCTTCTCCTTTAATTCAAGGTTAGGGTTCCATAATATTATTTTTAATTTCTTTCAATTTGAGTATTAAATTTGTTAATTAGTGTATTGAATTAGTTTTTAATTGATTGATTGTTAGTTAGTAAGGGAATGATTTAGGGTTTTTGATTGTTAGTTTGAATTAGGGATTATTTGATTGTTAGTTTGTGTTTGTTGATTGTCAATTGAAAATTTTAATGTTAGGGTTAGTTTAAATTATGGTATCTGAGGATTTGTTTGAAATTTGGTATTTCTTGAGTTAATTAGTTTGATTTTGAAATTGCATGTAAGATTAGATTGAATTAGGGTATTTAAGGAGTTGTTTGAATTTGAGTATTATTTGAGTTTGTTTGAATTATTATTGAGATTTTAGGACTAATAGTTTGAATTTGGGATTAGGAATAGCTAGCAAGTTGAATTTAGGAATTTAGCACTAGTTAGATTTTGGGATTTTAGGACTAGTTTGAATTTATGATTTTAAGACTAGTTTGAATTTTGAATTTAGGACTAGTTTAAATTTATTATTGAGATTTTAGGACTACTAATAGTTTGAATTTGGGATTTTAGCACTATAGTTTGAATTTGAAATTTTAGGGATTTGAATTACAACTTAATTAAAACTTATAATTAATTAGAACTTGAATTTACTATAAATTGAACTTAATTAAGAATATGAACTTGAAATTAGATTGGGGTAGTTGGAACAAATTAGCTTGAATATATAACTAATTAAGTTTAATTAGAAATTAGATATGAACTTGAATTGAAACTTCAATATATATATATATATATATACAGAATATTCTTGGATTTGAAGTTTATATTTAACTAATTTAAGAACTTTTCGTGCTAGGCAACTGAGGGGCTCAACATCAAAAAAAGTTGATACAAGACTATATTGCTTCTTTCACAAAGTTGGATCTAAGGTAGGTGCTTCTAAGTTTCTTAAGTTCAAGTACAATTGCATGTTCTTAATAATGTGTTTGTGTCCCTCTAGTATTAATACTTAGCTTTAATTTTGTGATAATGTGTTTGTTAAGCATAAGTACCAACACTAGTTGATCCTATTGATGACAAAATTGATTTTCTTGCAAGATCGATTTATGTCCATCTAGTGTTGCCACTTAGCTTTAATTTAGGAATAATGTGTTTGTTAAGCTTAAGTACCAACACTAGTTGACCCTATTGATGACAAAATTAATTTTCTTGCAAGATCGATTTGTGTCCATCTAGTGTTGACACTTAGCTTTAATTTAGGAATAATGTGGTTGCTAAGCTTAAGTACCAACACTAGTTGATCCTATTGATGACAAAATTGATTTTCTTGCAAGATCGACTTGTGTCCTTCTAGTGTTGACACTTAGCTTTAATTTAGGATTTGTTGTTGTATTAAGTCAAAACTAAACTAGTTAAAGTTGTTATGTTGTTTAAATAAGTTAAGATAAATAATATGATTTAGTTGGTGGATTTGGTTGTTGTATTAAGTCAAAACTAAACTAGTTAAAGTTGTTATGTTGTTTAAATAAGTTAAAATAAATAAAGTGGTTTAGTTGGTGGATTTGGTTGTTGTATTAAGTCAAAACTAAACTAGTTAAAGTTGTTATGCTGTTTAAATAAGTTAAAATAAATAATGTGGTTTAGTTGGTGGATTTGATTCTTGTATTAAGCCAAAACTAAACTAGTTAAAGTTGTTATGTTGTTTAAATAAGTTAATAATGTGGTTTAGTTGGTGGATTTGGTTCTTGTATTAAGTCAAAACTAAACTAGTTAAAGTTGTTTAAATAAGTTAAGATAAAAAATGTGGTTTAGTTGGTGGATTTGGTTGTTGTATTAAGTCAAAACTAAACTAGTTAAAGTTGTTATTTTGTTTAAATAAGTTAAAATAAATAATGTGGTTTAGTTGGTGAATTTGGTTGTTGTATTAAGTCAAAACTAAACTAGTTAAAGTTGTTAAGTTGCGTAAATATGTTAAGATAAATAATGTGGTTTAGTTGGTGGATTTGGTTCTTGTATTAAGTCAAAGCTAGACTAGTTAAAGTTTTTATGTTGTTTAAATATGTTAAGATAAATAATGTGGTTTAGTTAGTGGATTTGATTGTTGTATTAAGTCAAAACTAAACTAGTTAAAGTTGTAAAGTTGTGTAAATATGTTAAGATAAATAATGTGGTTTAGTTGGTGGATTTGGTTCTTGTATTAAGTCAAAACTAAACTAGGTAAGTTGTCATGTTGTTTAAATAAGTTAAGATAAATAATGTGGTTTAGTTGGTGGATTTGGTTCTTGTATTAAATGAAAACTAAACTAGTTAAAGTTGTTATGTTGTGTAAATATGTTACGATAAATAATGTGGTTTAGTTGGTTGATTTGGTTCTTGTATTAAGTCAAAACTAAACTAGTTAAAGTTGTTATGTTGTATAAATATGTTAAGATAAATAATGTGGTTTAGTTGGTGGATTTGATTCTTGTATTAAGTCAAAACTAAACTAGTTAAAGTTGTTATGTTGTTTAAATATGTTAAGATAAATAATGTGGTTTAGTTGGTGGATTTGGTTCTTGTATTAAGTCAAAACTAAACAAGTTAAAGTTGTTATGTTGTTTAAAAAGTTAAGATAAATAATGTGGTTTAGTTGGAGGATTTGGTTGTTGTATTAAGTCAAAACTAAACAAGTTAAAGTTGTTAAGTTGTGTAAATATGTTAAGATAAATAATGTGGTTTAGTTGGTGGATTTGATTCTTGTATTAAGTCAAAACTAAACTAGTTGAAGTTGTTATGTTGTTTAAATAAGTTAAGATAAATAATGTGGTTTAGTTGGCGGATTTGGTTCTTGTATTAAGTCAAAACTAAATTAGTTAAAGTTATGTTGTTTAAATAAGTTAAGATAAATAATGTGGTTTAGTTGGTGGATTTGTTTCTTGTATTAAGTCAAAACTAAACTAGTTTAAATTGTTATATCGTTTAAATAAGTTAAACTAAATGATTATTTATAATATAATTGAATATCTATATTTTTGTAGATGGATCATCGTTTATGGATGTATAATATGCATTATGAAAATGTTGTTGGTTTGAAACATGAGTTTGTTGACGGTGTTAGGAATTTTATTGAACATACAATGACACTTGACATTTTCAAGAATAGTAGATTGGTTAGGTGTCCTTGTAGTGCATGTAAGTGCTTAAAATTTTTTAAACTAGATAGAGTTATGGTTCATTTGTACCGTAATGGATTTAAGCCTAGATATTTTTTATGGATTGATCATGGAGAAAGTGATGGATTGGATGGTATGTTTTATAATTCTATGCCTGTGGATGTATATAATATGGTTGCACCACATTGCTAAATTAGGGTTGAACAAGCTAGGGTCGAACACGATAGGGTTGAACAAGATAGGGTTGAACATGATAGGGTTCATGAAATGATCAATGGTGCTTTTGGGGTTCAAGGTGGGATGGAATCGGAACAATATTTTGATGAAGCTCCTAATAAAGAAGCAATACACTTTTATGATCAATTAGAAGAGTCTAGTCGTCCACTATGCAAAGGGAGTCCTCATTCTGCTTTATCAGTTGCAGTTAGATTAATGAAATATTAAATCAGATTGGAATGTTCCTAATGCTGCTATGGACTCAATGGTCGATCTTTTGGGTGAACTAGTTAATCCAGAGTTTAACATACCAAAAAACTTCTATCAGGCAAAGCGTTTGGTGTCCAAGTTAGGATTGACGTATGCTAGAATTCATTGTTGTGTTAATGGCTGAATGTTGTTTTACAAGACTGATAATGAATTAGAAAATTGTAAGTTTTGTGGACATGCTCGTTATAAGAGGACTCCAATTGGAGAGATGGTCCCAGTTCAGGCCATGCATTATCTACCTCTCATTCCTAGGTTAAAGAGGTTGTATGCATCGATAAGGTTTGCCCCACATATGAGATGGCATCATGAATATAGAAGGCCGCCGAGTGTCTTGTCTCATCCATCTGATGGTGAAGCATGGAAGCATTTTGATAATGTATATCTTGATTTTGCTAGTGAACCAAGAAATGTTAGATTGGGGTTGTGTTCAGATGGCTTCACACCATTCTCTAATAATGCTTCGCCTTATTCATGCTGATCGATATTTCTTACTCCATATAATCTTCCTCCTGAAATGTGTATGAACAGTCCCTACATCTTTCTAAGTTGTGTTATTCCAGGTCCCCGTAATCCAAAAAGTTTGATTGATGTCTACATACAACCATTGATAGATGAGCTCAAACAATTGTGGTTTGAAGGCGTTTTGACTTATGATATATCAACTAAGCAAAATTTCGTTATGCGCGCTTCTTTAATGTGGACTATTAATGATTTTTCTACATATGGGATGTTGTCTGGTTGGATGACAGCTGGAAAGCTAGCATGTCCGTATTGCATAGAAAATAGTAAGGCATTCACTTTAAAGCATGGCAGAAAAAATACATGGTTTGATTGTCATCGCCAATTCTTGCCAATGGACCGTGAGTTTAGAAAGATGAAAAATGCATTTAGGGAAAATAAGGCTGAAAGTGACCCCCCACCTCCATTACTCACAGGGCATCAAATTTGGGAGAGAGTTTCTCAATTACCTAAAGCTACAGAAGCTTCACCTTCTAGAATTCCTGGATATGGTGTTGAACATAATTGGACCAAACAAAGAATATTTTGGGAGTTGCCGTATTGGAAGGACAATCTGTTACGACATAATCTAGATGTGATGCACATTGAAAAAAATTACTTTGACAATTTGTTTAACACGGTGATGGATGTTAAGGGTAAGACAAAAGACAATCCAAAATCTAGAATGGACATAAAGGAATATTGTAGGAGAAAAGAGTTATGGCTGCAGGAATTATAGAATGGTAAAATAGTTAAGGCCAAAGCCAATTTTTCATTCACATTGGATGAAAAACGTGAAATTATTCAGTGGGTTAAAAATTTGAGGATGCCGGAGGGCTATGCTTCGAATTTAGGAAAGCGGGCATATATGAATGAAGGAAAATTGATAGGTATGAAAATTCATGATTGTCATTTTTTTATGGATATTTTAATTCCTATCGCTTTTAGCCATCTACCCGAAAGGATATGGAAACCAATCACAGAGATAAGTCTTTTTTTTAAAGATTTGTGTTCTGGAAAGTTATTGGAGAGTAGTTTAAACAGGATGGAGGAAAATATTCTTGTTACTACTACTAAGTTGGAGAAGATATTTCCATGTGGTTTCTTTGATATGATAGAGCATCTTCCAATTCACCTTGTACAAAAGGTTCGCCTCGGAGGTTCGGTTCAAACAAGATGGATGTATCCATTTGAGAGGTATGAATTTGAAATATTCACTAAGTTATATATATTCGCCATGTCTTTTATATATTAACATATATATACATATATACATGCAGAAAAATTGGTAGTTCGAAGCAAACGATTAAGCAAAGGGGAAGGATCGAAGAATCATTTGTTCAAGGTCATATTGGGAGATAAACTGGTCATTTTTATTCTTATTACTTTGGTCATGATGTGTTATGTAGGAGAAACAGGCCTAATCGCAATGATGAAGGCGATAGCGATCCTTTATTTCCACCGATATCAATTTTTAATCAAAATGGTCGAGGATCTAAAAAGCGTGGAAAGCGAGGCTTCACTAATATGGAAATGCAATTAGCTGTGACACATATTTTGCTTAATTGTCCAGAGATTCAATCATAGGTCAATTAAGTATTAAAAATATGTTATTAAATTACATACTAATAAGTGATTATTTACTAACGAAATACTTGAATGTAAAATAATCAGCTTGTTCGTAAACACATGGGGTAATGAAGCCATCTATACAGAATTTTCCAAATGGCTGAGGAACTATGCAAGTGTGCAATCACTAAGTATTTAATAATATATTCATGTTATACTAAATTATATTACTTGAAATAACAATCACGTAGGTTTACGATAAATACTGAAGTGTCCAGCATTTGCAATTAGTGAAAGAAGTAGCACTTGGACCTGAATCTAAAGTACTGACAATGAATAAGTATTGTGTCAATGGTTTTAAGTTTCAAACTGAAGAAGTTTCAAGGAACAAGAAAACAAATAATAGCGGTGTCTACATACAAGGTGATATTGATGGTACTGGTCAAACTATTGATGGTACTGGTCAAACTATTGAAAAGCATTGAGCTAAAAAGCGACGGAAGTCACTGCATCGCTTTTCCATCGATTTTGACCCAAAAAGTGACGCAGTCCGTCTCTTTTTGCCAATTTGTTAGTAGTGATGGTTATTGTTAAAACATATGGATGAAAAACTATGTGATTCGTAATTAAGGATTGATTGCCTCTGGATAAGTGGGTTTCCCTTTGAACTTTCCATAGTGAACATATAGCGGATATACTCGGTCAATCGGTAGATTTGATATCTTTGAACCGTCCAACTGATTTTTTAACTTCATTTTTATATTGCCAATATGTTTCTATTTCTTCATCCTTACCATTCAGCAAATAAACATAACAATATCTAGTGCAATTGTCAATAAAATTATGAAATACTTTTTCCCACTATGAGATGATGTTGACTTCATATCACAAATGTCAGTGTAAATCAATTCTAAGGTATTAAACTTCCTTTCAACAACACAGACTTGACATTTTGATTTATTACACTAGAAGTTAGGCAAAACTTCCAAGTTGATCAGTTTTTTCAAGGTTTTGTAATTGACATGTCCCAAGCATTTATGTCATAAACAATTTGATTCAAGCAAGTATGAACAAACAGAAATACTAAATTTGAAAAGACCTTCTGTGAGGTAACCTTTTCCCACAAATATTTTGTTCTTTACTTTTTATAACCTTCTCAAAGACAGACATTGTTTTAGAGTCAACACCTTCCCATATATCCTTTTCAGAAGGACCTTTCCATAACATTCAATTTGTTATAGAATTACCCATGATCATAGTCTCATCGGTCCAATAAGCGCAATATGACCCAAATGTTTGTTTTACAACACAAACATAACAAATTATTTTTCACCAATGTTTATGTCTATACAATTTTTTTTTTATTTTAATAGACATATCTTTTCATGAAAATCACAATATTTAAAGTGAAACTTTTTCATCAAAGAATACAATTCTTTTCAATGAGTAATATAATTTTGTGGTTTCATACTAGTCATATCATATACTAGTAAAGAGAGACTCACAAACCACAATATCAAAAACACTCCAAGAATTTTGTGGGTCTACCACAATACAAGATTGTCATTAAATTTCACATCTTGTACTTTCAAATTTAAATTAGATAGTAAGTCTAATTTTGTCTTTATCACAAGTAAAGAACCCTCCACATTTTAAATATGTTCTCAAAAATATTTTTCAAGTATTTGAAATTATTTTTCACATATTTTTTTCCATGCTTACACATTGGCAACACAAAGCCTTCTTTTGGAGATTTAATCCATATAAACACCCATTGCAGACACAAAAACCACTAATTTTATGTCACTAGTATTTTTCCCCCCTTTTTGTCACAAATAGACAAACCACTTAGTATTTATAATACTAACAATAAAGATTCAATCTTTATACAACTTGTTTCTAGTTTAACGATGAAGTTTTTATATTCTTCTAATCATTAACCAAATGAACCTTGAATTCTGATAAAGTTGTAATATTCTTCGAATCAATTTCACATTCAGACAGAGTTGTAAACCAAAAAGATTTTAATCTCCAAAAACCTCATACAACACTGTTTGGAGCTAACGATGAAGATTTTATCTTTTTCAATCATTTAGCCTTAATATTCCTGACGAAGATTTTGTACTCTTCAAGTCAGAATATTCATTCAAACAGAATATTTAATAAATTGGTGAAGTTTATATATTCTTCAAACCAATGCACAATCTGATTTGTTCGTAAAGTTCTTATATTCTTCAAGTCAAAGGAGTAAAAAAAATCTCCAAAAGTCGAACACAATCAAATTTCACATGGAGTAGAAAACTACAAAAGTTTTTTTTTTCTCCTCTAAACAGAATACATATTAATAATAGTAAAGACATATTCTGAGATCATCACATAATGACTCTATTCTAACATTTATGAAATAAATTTCATAACTTATAAAGGATAGAAAAAGAAAATAATAATCAAGGGAAAAAAAATAGAACCTGAGTTTAAATCTCATTGAATCATATTCTATCTGTCAACAATAATTCCATGCCAGTCACTTTTCTTGCTAATTTTTTTTTTCTTTTCTCAGTTTCCATCATACTCCTATTTTCCTCAAGAAGACATTTAATTTCAACAAGAAACTAAACTCATGTTCAAATATTGTTAGGAGACAACATTTGTTCATTTACTTCTTCTCATAGTTATATAAAACCAAGAATATAGGGGGGAAAATTAAAGTGCTCATCTTAGCGTTAATGCACTTGGGAAGAAAATAAAAATTATCTTACCCATCCAAGGAAAACTTACTACAAAAAATATACTCGAACATATTAAAGTAGTACTAATTCATCCCAAATCTCTTTTATCATATGATAAAATAATTCTCTTTTTCTTCTTTTTAAAAAGAACACAGAAAATAGAAGTAATTTCCTTACCACAGAAAATACCAACATTAAATTTCTTAAGCTTGTTATCTCCTGTATTCAGATTAGCAAACAAGAAATAATAAAAGATGAAAAGAAAAACAAAGAATTATCTGAGTCCATAGAACCCAATGTGTGTTCTTAAGAAATTTAACCCCCTCAAGTACCCGAGGTTGCAAATTAATTCCTTCCAAGATAAAACGGATTAACCATTAAAAAAGTAGCGGTACCTCAAACTTCAATAATTTCAACAAACTCAAAATGACAGCAATGAATCACACACAGAGACACGATCGATTGATTTTGTTTTGTAACAAATGTATGCAAAAGAAGGGAAGAATTTAGTGCAGAAAAATGAGAGAAAACTTCTATATTTATAGCCAACAAAGGGTAAACGTTACAACCCTTTTGAAAGAAGACAACCTTTCAGAAAGGTCACAACACTTTGGAAAAGGCATAACCTTTCAAACGGTCACAACCCTTTAGAAAGGACACAACCTTTCATAAAGGTCACAACCCTTCGGCATAGTCACAACTCTTCAGGAGAGTCACAACCCTTCATTTCCTGTTCACACCTTTAAAACCTAACAGATAGATGTAGCATGCGTGTTGGAATATCTTCATCATGGATGCTCCTCTCCGGTGATTCATTGTGACCTAAAGCCTAGTAACGTCTTGCTAGATGAGGATATGGTTGCCCACCTAAGCGACTTTGGTATTTCAAAACTGCTTGGTGAAGATGAGAGTGGTTTATACACTAAAACCTTAGCAACATTTGGTTATATTGCACCAGGTACGTCTCTTTGTTTTTGCTAATTTAAACATTGATTTTTCGTCTTTTTTTTTTCAATCAAGAAAGTATATTGCATCTTTAAATTAATTGTTTGACTGTAGAGTATGGACTGAATGGACCGGTGTCAGTAAAATGTGATGTCTATAGTTACAGGATCATGTTGCTGGAAACTTTTACTAGGAGAAAGCCTAATGAGTTTTGAGGGAGATCTTAGCTTGAAGCAATGGGTGAGTTATTCACTCCCAGAGGCAGTTATGGACATTGTGGATTCCAACTTGGTTACACCAACGGATAATCGCTTACAGAAGGAGTTGGATATTGCGGCATCAATCATGAAAGTGGCATTAGATTGTTGTGCTGAATCTCCGGCAAGAAGGACAAACATGAAAGATGTTGTAGGGAGCTACAGAAGATCAAGATTCAACTTCTTACATGTTGAGCATTTTCTCAGAATCTCTTGTTACAAATTAATCACTTGTTTGCTAAATTTTTGGATTCATGTTAAGATTGCTTCTGTTTTTTTTAGCACTCGATTTGTGCATGATTCAGTTTTCAGAAATTCTAGATGGTTGCAATAAATGTCACTATTTCCTTTTGGCTAAAACTAATTAACCATCTTGCAAATCTTGAAACAGAATGAGTTCAGTGCTTCTATCCTTTGTTTTGTGCTTTTTACTGAAGCAGAGGATGAGTGAGTTTGTGTTCTTTTACCTTTAATGTTGCGCAGTATTCATATGTAATGTGTTGGAACAAAATGCATTTCAAGTATTTGAGCATTTCAATATTTAATTAAAATGAC
The DNA here is from genome assembly GCA_037074985.1 of Solanum bulbocastanum. Classification (NCBI taxonomy): domain Eukaryota; kingdom Viridiplantae; phylum Streptophyta; class Magnoliopsida; order Solanales; family Solanaceae; genus Solanum; species Solanum bulbocastanum. The sequence goes on along the minus strand of CM073602.1, from coordinate 14,170,034 downwards.
TCATGTGAAATGTGATTGTGCAACAATATTTCGTTTACTACCCTATAATCATCATATATATATTTATACTAACAGTGGAAACCACAAAAGTAAAAGTTGAAATACTATTTTACCTCTATCTTAATTCAAAATGTTATAAAATATCTAAGCAATTAAATATTAAATAATAATTATATCATATTATATTATATTAAATACTAAAAATGAAAAGGTGTTTTAAAACACATTTTAAGAATGTCTCTCCATTCTCCAACATAACTTTTGAGCTTTCTACAGAATTCTAGACGAACTTTTGGCTTATAAATATCATGTGCATGAGGTAAAATTATTATTGGCAAATACATAAGCTAATTCGCCTTTCAAAGCTCAGAAGAAAAAAGAAACTAATTTCATCAATTACAGAAAATGCTTAAGCATGGAGATGACAGATTAAGGTAGAAGATTGTAGTGGAGTGTTCTCTTGCTTTTCGAAGGGTTTAGGCTTAGTCGTGTCTGTGAGTCTATCGTAGTAGTACTTTTATTGTACTGTCTTTCTTTTGCTTTCTACCATCAATTGTTTTTATGGTGTTTCGGTTATTGCACTTTTTTTTTTGTTATTATTTTTGTAATAGTTGTTATATTATATTATGTTCTCTTCATTGTCATTTTTCTTTTTCATATTTTACTTTGATTTGCTATACTCAACTCAAGTTGAGGGTCTTCTGAATTGAGGTAAGGTATGTGCACACCCTACACTCCCTAGACGGACTTCACGAGATAGGTTATTATTTTAAAAAAAAATAGTTATAAAATAAGACAACAAATTTAAACGTTCGGGCTGAATTGATAAATGTACATCTATTTTATTTTGTTAGCAAGTTTTGTCGAGAAATATATTTATTCATCCTGTTTGATAAGTTATTGATAATTTTTAAGATTTCTTTTGTCATTAAAGTTCAATTCTCTTAGTTAATTCAGTATTTAGAGTTAGAGGTATTTACATGCTTTTACAATAATCTAGAGCATGAAATTCAAACGGCATAATTCTATATATCATTATAGGGCTATATGATATTGATTTTCTTCATGTATTTATTGGTAGATGGTAATTGTGTTTGTCCGCTTTTCCAAATTCATTTCTATTCAGCAAATAAATAACTAAAGTGATGAATTACAGTAAACACAATACAAGTTCAAATTTTAAATGGTGTCTCTGTATCATAACAACAAATATTTTCTTTGTTACAGTGGGGTATGCAAAGTGTAATCTAGAGGAAAGAAAGTTTTTGTGGGAGAATATGTATCAATTAGCAGTCGGGATGAACTCCCCTTGGATTATTTGAGGTGATTTCAATGTAGTATTGAATGAAGAAGAAAATATGTGAGGGCTTCCAATTGATCTTGTAGTTTATGAAGACTTTGAGAATTGTAGTACTTCATGTGATTGAACGGAAGTCTATTATAAGGGGAGCCCCTTCACCTGATGGAATGGTAGGGCTGGTAATATTTTATCTTTGAAAGGTTCGATAGAGTACTTATTAATCCTGAGATGCGAGAATTGTTTAATCATGTTGAGGTTGAGCATCTTTCTAGAACAGGGTCAGACCATGCCCCACTGCTAATTAATTTTTTAGAATTCACTTCCTAACTCAAGAAACCATTCAGGTTTCTAAAATTATGGACAACCCATGCTTCCTTCAGAGATGTAGTTATGCAAAATTGAATTTCTAATGAGAATCAGATTCCTTTTTACAACTTTAAGGAGAATATCCAGAGAGTTAAATCGGCTTTGACAGACTGGAGTAGAAGAACCTATGGTGACACATTTCAACAAATTATCATTAGTGAAGACATTGCTAGAATTAAAGAACAGTTATTTGAGGAGGTGTCTAGTGCTTAAAATAGAAAGGTCATGGATAGATCTCAAGTTGAGTTAAAAAAATACTTGCATTTTGAAGAGATCTTTTGACAACAAAAGACAGGGCATGACTGGCGGAGACAGAACTACAAGGTTCTTCCACAACATTGTTAAGGGTAGAAGAAAGAGGCTACAATTGCATACAAATCAAAATCAAGAACGAAACTGGTTGGAGAAGGAAGAGGACATAGCAGCAGAAGAAGTAACCCTTTTTAATAACCAATTTCTTCAAGAAAGAGATGCCACTTCTTTCTCGTTGCTTAATCACATCCCTGAAGGTATTAGGGAAGAAGACAATATTGAACTCAGCAAATTACCTGATCTTGAGGAGGTAAGAAATGTTGTTTTGTATAGAACGAGGATAGTGCCAGTGGTCCTGATGGTCTTAAAGGTAAATTTTATCAACGTTGTTGGAATATTATAGGGAAAGATATTCTTAGATTGGTTATTGATTTCTTTAAGGTAGCATTCTTCATAAATCAGTAACTCATACTAATTTTGGTTTTACTTCCTAAAAAGGAACATGTTCTTAGCTTTTCGGATTTTAAACCAATAAGTTTAAGTAATTCTATTAATAAGATTATATCCAGGATTATGCATGAAAGAATTGAGCTTTGCTTCCCAGATTAATTTCCTACAATTAATCAGGCTTTGTTAAAGGAGGAAGTTTAATTGAGAATGTGTTGTTGACTCAGGAGATTGTCACAAATATCAGAAAGAGGGTAAACTAGCCAATGTGGTCATTAATCTTGATATGACTAAGGCTTATGACAGAGTTTCTTGGTTCTTTTTAATGAAAGTTCTAAGAAAGATGGGTTTCACGGAGGTATTTGTTGATCTGGTATGGAGATTAATTTCTAATAATTGGTATTCTATATTGATTAATGGTCAATCTCATGTATTTTTTCATTCTACTAGATGTGTAAAACATGGAGACCCAATATCGCCTGCATTATTCATACTATCAGCAAAAGTTAATTATGAGCAGGGCCATGAATTCATTGTTTGAATATGGTTTTCCTAAGTAGAGTCCTAATATTAATCATCTTGCATATTCTTTACCTCATTGGATTCTTATGCTTTAAATAAATTAGTGTCAATTTTGCAAGATTATGAAACTCAGTCAGGTCAAAAGACCAACAAAGAGAAAAGTGCTTGTTATTTACATCAAAATGTAACAGCTAATGTGAAGCAATTGGTGGAGGAACGTACTGGTATACCTAGAGAGAAGTTCCCTTTGAAATACCTAGGTTGTCCAATCACACATACTAGGAAAAGGAGGGAACATTATGCTGATCTTTTCAAGAGAGTCAAGGCAAAACTACAGTCATGGAAAGAGAACATGATTTCATACGGACGTAAAGAGGTACTGATTTCAAGTGTGTTACAAAGTGTTCCTATTCATGTGTTATCTGCAATAGTTCTACCTAAATGTGTTATAAAAGAATTGCATATCATATTTACAAAATTCTTTTAGAGGAACAGGGTTTCAGGTAGGAGCAAACATTGGGCAGCATGAAAGAAGGTTTTTCTACCCAAGCATAAAGGAGGTTTGGGTTTTAAATCCATGTTTGATATGTCTCAAGCTATGCAGGCAATGCTATGATGGAGATTTAGGACACAAAACACACAATGGACCAATTTTATGTGGAAAAAGTACTGTAAAATATAAATACGTACCCAGGTATAATGGAAAGGAGGTTCAATAGTGGAAATACATGCTTCAAAACAAGGAGTGCTTAGAACAATATTTATGGTGGAAACAAAAGGGGGGTTCGTCTATTGTTTGGTATGATAATTGGACAAGACTTGGTTCTCCACATACTATACAGACAGAGCCTCTTAATTGCCATCCATTAATTGATATAAACGTGTTCATTAAATAGACAGGTGACGAGCACAAACACACTATAAGTTTTGCGCTTCGCTAGTCAAAGATAGTAAAGTATAAAGATCGTCTCCACAGAGATTGGTACAAATGATAATTCAATCAAATCTTGCTAACTATTATTCGGGTGATCAAAATAAAGGAGTTGGCTGTGGTTATGAAACACTTTTATTGACTAAATGATAGTTAAAAACAATTGGTAACTATGAAGTTTAATATCAATAATAAAAGATAGGGTACAAGACGAAACAAGTGCATAATGATAGTTGGGAATTGACCACATTCATTTATCACATCTAAAGTTCTATTGATTATGTTGAATTCGATAGCTTATTAGAGTATCCTTAAGCCTTAGATTTTTCTTCCGAGAAAATCTCAAGTAAAAGAATAAATCAATTATACCCCAGTGATTCTAATATGCAAAAACTTGTTAATGATTGTTCTTAAGGAAGTAACGTCCTTCGACTATTTTTTCTTGAGATTTAATCAATAATTATCAACAAGCTCCTTCGATTACTTTAGAGAAAATATATTGATTCAATCCAACAAAACTATGCAACAATATTCACCAAGATATTCCTCTTTTGATTAAATAAAATAATGAACAAGGTTGCAATTTAATTCAAATTTCCATAACAAGTTCAAGCAGCATAAGAATGAAATCAAAATCCCACAAATTGATCAATACAACATGTTTGTCAAACACCCTCAATGAATCTATTCCATGGATGAGAATAAGTTTACTAGGAACAAAGATGAAAAAGAAGACATAGCAATCAAACTTTGAATCCCAACTTGAGTACCGCGTGTTCCCCCTTTCTTCATCATAACCTAGCGTTTCTTTTGCCCTTTTTCCATTCCCAGCCTTGAGGCAAGCTCCAACATTATATAGCATAGGGTTCTCCGTGAAAATCCAAAAATGCCCTTATTTTTAATGTTTCCATGCCTCACCGCCGTGCGGGTGTGCCACTCGGAGCCTAAACGCGCGACCGGCTCGCGGAGAGGCAACATTTTCTTTAATGTTTCCACGTGGGTGCGCTGCTAGGCACTTGAGTGAGCGACCACCACGCGGGCGGGCAATAGCTTAGCATATGCACATTATTGTTCTTTTTATTTTTTTAGCATTTTGGTTGGCCTTTCTCACTAATCATGTTCAGCACTTGAATTTGCACACCTTCACATATGAAACATAGACAACTAATTACAAAGTTTACATTCAAAACTTGTCTAAATAAATCTCATTTAATTACCCATCAACGGGCTGGATTTATGAAGATATGCAGACTCAATTAGCTGATCACATGGTTGAGCAACATATGGATCATGTCAGGTAAGTTGATATGGCTGATAAACCATGGGGACAAAATCCAGTAATGGGAAATTCTCTGTCAAAAGTGCATTGGAAATTCTGAGAAAGAGAGAAGAAGATTCTGAGTATTTCAAAAAGATATGGACTATTATTTTGGATGGAGGGTATGGACTAGTAGAGTTCATGTCGCTGCAGCCCTAGCAACCTGGAATCTTAGCATATTTCAAGATTGTTGTTGCTGCTCTAGCCCAGGTAGAGAGACAATGGATCATCTTTTTCTTAAAGGTGAAATTGCTATCACTATGTGGGATTATTTATCAAGAATTGCAGGCATAATTGAGCCTCAAATTCAGATAAAGCAAACTATGAAATTGTGGTGGACTACACAAGGTAACTATCAACAGAAGGTGACGTTTCAAGCTTTACCTAACATTATCTTGTGGTTTTTGTGGAAGTGAAGGAGCACTGTACTACATGGAGGCAGTCACTCTGTTGGCAAGATTATTTGGGACATCAACAATACTTCTCAGAAATTCATGAGATTAAAGTTTAAATACACAGAGATCCCCAATAATTGGCCTTAGATGATTACTCTCCTAGATGCTTTTAGGCCAACATTTCAGAATAAAGTGGTTGCTTAGATTAAACCTCTAGAAGGCTGGTGGAAGTGTAACACAGGTGGGGCTTCTGGGGGCAATCCAGGACCAAGTGTTGCAGCTTTCTGTGTTAGAAACTCTAACGGTGATCTGATAGGTTCAAAAGGTGTGAAGATTGGAGATTGTACAAATATGGTTGATGAAGTTATAGCTATCAGAGAAGGTTTACAATACTGTTGGGAGAATGACGTTCCGATAATCATTGCTGAGCCAGACTCTTTGGCTATGGTTAACATAATAAATGGAGTTTGGGAAGTGCCTTGGAGTGTGACATTGATTAGCATGCTAAAGGAGCTTCCAACAGTAAGAGTACAACACTGCTTCAGGGAAGGAAATACTCTTGCTGATTACTTTGCTAATCCAGTTTTTGATTTTACACTACATATGAATATAAAGCATACTAGCAAATTCCTACCAAAGGCAAGAAGATAATCAAACTAGAAAAGTAAAAAATTCCAAACATGAGAATTAGAGTCAAGTATATCATCTTAATCACTCTCAGGTTTCTAAAGTACTACAATAGGATACTTACTAGCTACTGATAATTTTTTCAAGTCTGAAGGATTTTCTATTGGTTAAAAGTATCATCCACCTGATGAGAGCTTGAGGTGTTGAATATGGTATCAAACCAAGACTCATAAAATATTAGCAATATAAATCTTGTTGCACTGCTTTGTTATCAATTTCTAATGTACAATTAATTAATAGAACATGTTAATATTAAAACTTTTGGCTTAAGATGGTGGTATTAATCTTCAGGTTTAATCCATTAAAGTTAAGGTTTTAAGTTAATCTTTCACTAGAATGGAGAAGTACGTGGAGAGGTCAAAGGGTGGGTGATTCATAACTCCGAAGGACAAACACCAGCAAACATAATCTAGATTTACTGCGGTAAATAAAGGTTTGGGAGTACATTAAGGGGAAAAACTTCGCTAGTATAAGGAAAGTACAGGACAAGTAGAAAGAATTACATTGGCAAGATCTTCAAGGAATTCATGATCATGTAGTTGCACTTTCATCGAAGGAGATAATAATATTTTTATGTGGTTCTAAAGTGGTGGTATCAACCCAAGTTTGGGGTTCAACCCGTTGATAGTTAGATCTAATCAAGCATATTAATGACCTACTTTGTCTAGTTTCTATCTGGAAGTTAGATGCTCTGCTTCTTGATCATTATTTCACAATGCCTCGCAATCTCCGAATTCCATTTCATTATAGAGGAGATCAGCTCAACTAAGCAAGCTTCCACGGGTTCTAGCTTAAGAAGAGTAGTTATTCTCTGATTTTGGCTGATGAAGTTGAGGAAGACGGTAACTCGTCAGCTACCACTTTCCTTTTTCATTTCTAGAGTTTCTTTCTTTAGTTTTTGCCCTTTTCTTTTGCTTTGTTGTTTTCTGATTGGACCGGGTCATTATGACGTGGACATAATCCTTGATGTAAAAAAATAAAAAAAAAATGCATGGATAAACTTTTAGAAAATTTTGGAATAATAAAAATAAAAAAGAATTTTAAAATATTAGAAATAAAAAATAAAATTTAAATGAAAAAATAGAAATAGAAACTAAAAGAAGAAATTTAGAGTAACTAACTTGTAAGTACACCATGTAATATCAACAATTCATAGACCCTCCCTAAGAATTGAAGAGTGTAATTAACCTCTGTCAATTACACTCAATTACCAACTGACCAAGTAATTACCTGGCCAACCAAACATGCGAGACAGTATAATTACACTCAATTATACCAAATCCAATTACCAAAGTGCTCTCCAAATATTTTTTTGGTGTTATATGAATATCAGATTCTGAAAAAGGGCAAACATACGCTTTAACTTTTGGCAAAATTGTAGATATATCCCTTATCAAAAAGTGATGCATATATGCTTTGTCGTCTAACATATGATGCATATTTATATTTTTCCTTAACAAATATAGATTTATTAAATTTTAAAACGGTATATAAAATTAATTTTTAATTTCAAAAATGCCATGCGGCATAAAAAAATAACTTTGCTTATTTTTTTTAGTAACTTTGCTTATTTTTTTAGCCTAAATATCCAACCAAAATTTAAAAAAAAAAAAAATCAATCTCTTTTCTACTCAGTCATGAAATAGATTTGGATCGGATCTGAATAAAGAGGAATTTTTTTTTAGTTGGATGGGATTGGAGGGATAAAAAGAAATGTGAAGTAACTTTTTAAAGCCACGTGATATTTTTTTGAAATTATTGTATTAATTTTTTTTAAAATTCAATATGTTTAGAAAAGAGGTAAATATCCACTATTTGTTAGACGACAAAAGAACATACATCATTTGTTAGACGCCAAGAGTATATATACACCATTTGTTAGATAATGAAAGTATATAGGTCACTTTTGTTATGAGAAGTATATATATTTCAAAGAGAAAACTCAAATATGTCATCGAACTTTGTGAAAAGACTTATCTATATCATCAATTAAAAGTTTGGTCATCAAGGCTATCGAACTTTGAGAAAAGGCATGTTTAATCCATTAAAAGTTTGGCTCATCTATCTCATTTTCATTTGAGAAAAGACTCATCCATGCCATTATTTTTAACTTCGATTTAGCATAAGCATTTTTTTTATCCGGGAACAATTATAATTTAGCCACATCATTCATTTTTTTTTAAAAAGAATTCAAAAATTCGAATATGCTTAAAAATACGATGCGAATCTAGAAACTAAGATTTTATGTGGGATGCTTGCTATCTGGAGTTGTTTAAGAGTTAAATCCATTGTGCTTGTAAAATAAATAAATTGAACAAACTAATTCAAAGGCTCGATCAAAAGGTGAAATTTTCAAATATATGTTCTTGAATGTGGGAGCAGCTGAGTTCGTTGTTGGTTTGAAGAGCTCTTTATGTATTGAAAATTGAAGATTGATGTTGAATAGTGAAACATCTTTCTCTCAGGGCTTTTTGAAATTCTATAGATTTAAAAATAAAAATATACTAAAAATTCTATTGATTTTATAATTGGACAAGTAAAGTAAAACAATTATTTTTAAATAATGGTGTGAGTATTCTCTATTGTGTATATAAATAAATAAGTTTTGATTGACAAAGGAGTAGTATTGCATAAAATATAGTTTAAAATATTTTAAAATCTAAATAAATACAATCTTTTAAAATTTGACCTTAATTAAATTAATTATTTTGTATTTCCTACATCGAAATATATTTGTATAGTTATTATTCTCTGCTATTTACACTTGTAAAAATAAATATTAGAGTTTTAATCATTATTAATAAAATTAATGTTCTTTTATCCTAATGTACTTCATTATAAGGTATCAATAGATTGTATACTTAATTAGTATTTCTCACTTTTTCTTTCCAAATAATAATGTTTGTGTTTAAATAAAAATTTTGTTATGTGAATTTTCTAAGAAAATATAAATATTATGATTTTTAAATAATTAAAAAAATGATAATAAAAATTAAAAGGATATAGTAGTCAATTTAAAATTTTAATTATTTTCTAACTTTAACTTAATAAATTTCACTTTTTTCTTTTTCTCCCTCGGCGCACGTTAGTGTGCACTATCTTGCACCTTGTCGAAAAATGGGGAGGGGACGACCACGACAAGCAACGCAAAGACTTCGCGAGGAGGATATAAGCCATGGCATTGCTAGTAACACTACAACGGCACAGACAACTAGGAGGGTAACAACTGATGAAGTGCAGCTGCAAACACCAGACGGACCACCACAAATTTCGATGACCGCATCAAGCAAGGAGAAGGGGAAAACAATAGTAGATGAACAATGGCCAGAGCAATCAAAACAAAGAGGAACTGGATCTGGGTTACAACAGATCTTGCTAGGAAGCAATGGAACAGTAACGCAGGGTAAACCACACAATACGCAGAGGAAGCTAGAACTAAATGGAGAAGATGTGAATAAGTCGTGGGCGAATCTGTTTGCTACCAATCGATTGGCGACTAGAGGTATGAATCTAAACTACATACCACCGGTGATTGTGGATGGGAAGAAAGTAATGGAAATATTACCTGAAGATGTAGCATAAGATGATGAGAAATGGGCTCCATCAATAGTAGTATATGTGGTGGGAACAGCTCCATCTATTGGAGTCGTGGAGAGGTTTATAATGGGACAAGGAACCTTCACCAACAAACCTATAATTTTATATCATATAGATGGTTACTTTGTTGTGAGATTTGTAAATGAGGAAGAGAGGGATATAGTGTTGTGCTCAGGGCCTCATCACTTATTGAGAAGGCGTGTCATAATGAAATCATGGGTTCCGAAGTTCAATTTCAAGGAGGAGATTCTGACTACCATTCCACTATGGGTCAAGCTTTCAAATCTACCTCTTAATTGTTGGAATTTAGTTGTTTTGAGTAAAATAGGTAGTAGTTTGGGGAAGCTCTTGTATGCAGATGAATGTACAACTCAAACCAGTAGAATCTCTTTTGCAAGAATTTTAGTGGAAGTAGATGTAACTAGACCCCTGGCAAATGTGATTAAAATACAGGACCCAAAAGGAAGAATAGTGGAGCAGAAAGTTTGGTATAAATGGAAGCCAATGTTTTGCCAGAAATGTCTACAACTGGGGCACTCATGTGTGGACAACCAGTTGCAACTATACAGGTTCAAAAGAAAGGTCAGGGATGAGGGCAGAGGAAAGAATGGATACCCACCACAAACAAGGAACAAGGGATTGGAAAAATCTAGGTTGAGGATAACCAGCAGAAGAAATCAGTCCATGAAAAGGATGAAACATCACAGGGACAAGGAGAATGGCAGACTGTTAGACATAGAACTTCTATCAGAAGAGAATCTAGGAATAGTCAAGATACAAGAGGAGGATAGAACCCTGAACGAAGGGTATTGATCTATGAGGAAGGACAAATGAGTGGAGAAGTAAGTGGAGGAATGGAGATGACATCTATACAAACATCACACTCATGTAGTCACATGGAATGTGAGGGGATTTAACCTGGAGATGAAACATAAGGAGCTGAGATTATTTGTTAGAAGGAATACAGTGAGTTTAATAGTAATATGTGAACATAGAGTAAGGCAAGATAGAGAAAAACTTATTATTAATAAAAGCTTACTAGGCTGGGAGTGGTGCACAAATGCCAACACAAATGTAAGAGAAAGGTTATGGGTGATCTGAAATTCCAAGGAAATAAGCTTCACAAAGATGGCAGATGAAGAAAAATATATACATGGCTTGGTAAATATAAATAATACACAGTTTCAATTTACTGCTGTGTATGGACTTCATACTGTAAATGCTAGGATTCCATTATGGTTAGCAATTCATCAAATGAGTAGTCAAATTAATGAGCCATGGTTGATTATGGGGGATTTTAACTCTATACTAGCACAAAAAGATCGAATAGGAGGAATGTGTGACTGATTCTAATCTAGTGGAACTACAGATAGGAGGAAGGAACTTCACATAGACTAATGGGCATGTATATAGCAGAATAGACAAAGTTATAGTTAATGATGAATGGGTGAACAAGATGGCAACACAATAGGTCATTGCTATAGAACCTTTGTTTTCATATCATTCTCCTATAGGCATGATAATTGAGGAACAAAGGGATACAAGAAAAAGACCTTCCAGATTTTATAATTGTGTAGGACAACATTTAGAATTTAGGACCAGGGTGAAAGATAGCCGACAAATATTAGGTGGAGGTATGAAAGGGGTATGGAGAAATCTGAAAAGGGTAAGGAAAGAGATGCAACAATTAAACAAAAAAGAGTTTAGGGGGGTTTCTGAGAAAGTCCAAGAAATCGAAGGAGAGCTCATAAAGAAACAAAGGAGCATGAGAGTAGTTCCAATTCCACAAGGCAATATTGATGAGGAGAAAGCACTGAGAGAAAATTGGCCAAGTAAAGTATGATTGATGAGAATATATATAAGTAGAAGTCCAGAGTACAATGGCTCAAATTGGGGGATGATAACCATGCTTATTTCTTTGCTAGTATGAAAGGTAGGAAGTCTCAGAATCAGATCACCATGCTAACAAAAGAGGATGGCACTGTTATTAGAGAAGCAGCAGATATCACCAAGGAGGCTGTGAGTTTTTATAAAAAAACTGTTAGGACAATGTAACAACCACATGCAACCTACACAACCTGAAATGCTAAAAGATAGACCAATACTTACAAGAGAACAACAATTGTCCCTCATTCAACCATTTAAGGATACTGATGTGAAGGCAACACTTATGAGCATTGGGGATTCAAAAGCATCAGTAGAGGATGGTTTCAACTCTTACTTCTTCAAAAAAGCTTAGCCAAGCATAGGGGAGGAGCTAACAACAGTTGTTCTACAATTTTTCCAAACTACTGAGATGTATGCCCCTATAAATAGAATCTGTCACACTAATTCCAAAGGTGAAACATCCCACTCCATAAAAGAATATAGGCCTATTTCTTGTTGCACTACGTTGTATAAGATCATTTCAAAGATGCTCACAAATAGACTTCATGGTGTGATGAATTATCTAGTTGATCCAGGACAGGCTACTTTTGTACCTGATAGAATGCTGACCAATAATGTGCTTCTTAGCCATGAAGAGGTAAAAGGGTATGGTAGAAAACAGATCTCACCAATATGTATGTTCAAGATAGATATGCAGAAGGCCTATGACTCTTTGAAGTGGCATTTTCTGGAAGAGGTATTAGCTGGTATGTAGGTCCCTCAAAAGTTCCTAGGATGGATAATGAGCTGTGTTAGGACTATTTCTTATTCTATAATGATTAATGGATGTCCTAGTGCACCTTTCAAAGCAAAGAGAGGAGTGAGACAAGGGGATCCTCTGTCCCCTTATTTGTTTGTCCTTGCTATGGATTACCTCACAAGAATGTTGAAAACATGGAGAAGAAATCCAGATTTTAAGTACCATCCTAGATGTCACAGACAACACATCATACAACTTAGCTTTGCTGATGATTTCTTGTTGTTTAGTAGAGGAGATGTAACATTAACTACCCTCTTGTATGAGTGTTTCCAATAATTCTCAAAGATGTCTGGATTCATAGCAAATCAGGCCAAGAGTTGTGTGTACTTTGGAGGTGTGTCAGAAGATATGCATCAATTAATTTTACAGCATACAGGTTTTGTAAAGGGCTTACTTCCTTTTAGATACCTTGGAGTACCTTTGAGCTTAAGGAAACTGTCAGTAGGGAAATTCCAACCATTAATAGACAAGATAATGGGCAGAATTACAAAATGGACTGTCAAATTCTTGTCATATGCAGGCAGGTTGCAATTGGAAAATAGTGTGCTAACATCTATGCAAGCTTTCTGGACACAAATCTTTCTGCTATCAAAACAAGTACTAAAAAGAGTTGAAACAATGTGTAAAAGATTTCTATGGAATGGTGAGACACAAGTTAAAGGGAAGGCACTCATTGCATGGGACACACTATTGCATAGGACACACTCTGTTGGCCAAAAGTAGCAGGAGGACTTAATGTTACTGATATCTACATGTGGAATAAAATAGCTATACTAAAGCACTTGTCGAATCCAAACAAGAAGAAAGATAAACTATGGATTGTATGGATTCATACCTTTTACCTCAAAGGTAGGAAACCATGGGAAGTAAGAGCACATTAGGCTTCTTGGATAGTGAGGAAAATTATACCAGGCAGGACATTGGCTTGAAGAGAAGGGTTTGCAAATTGCAGAAAACATGGAGACAAATGATTTTAGTGTCAAAGCAATGTATAAGAAGCTAAGGGGTGATTATATCAAGGTTCCTTAAAGAGAATGAGTTGCAACAATCAGGGAAGTCCTAAATGGATCTTTGCACTGTACTTGGCTATAAATAGAAGACTATACACCAGAGATAGACTGGAAAAATTGAGGGTCACAAATGATATCTTATGTCCACTCTGCAAGGATGCAAATGCAACTCATCATCATTTATTCTTTAACTGTTTATTCTCAAGAAGGATAAGCTCCTGAATTGGCTATCAATTAATAGAGTTAGTAATGGATGGACTGAGGAACTGATATGGGCTGTAGAACATGCTTCAAGAAAAACAATACAAGCGGAGATATACAGAATGACCCTACTGTAGCAATCTACTACATTTGGCAAGAAAGGAACTACATGATTTTTCAAAACAAGGAGAGGAACACAGAGATGATCACTAGAGTAATCATCCAAAGCATACACTATAGAGCTAGTATGATACCTAGGTTTATAGGTTTTATGCACAAGGTTAACTTGTATCCTTAGAATAGGTACTAGCAGGAAGGAACTTTTGAATTAGCTGGACTCTGAAAGTGAAGTTGTCCATATCCAGAGTTTCCAACATTGTACATATTGCAAGTTTGGTAATAATAAATTATAGTTACCAAAAAAAAAAAAAAAAGAGAAAAGGGGAAGTTTGATTATTGGTCAAAGTTGAGAGGATGAGGGGTTGATTTAACCCAAAATTGAGGGTGAAAATGATTTATATTATGTGTATATTATACTTGAATACAATTTTATATATTTACTCCCAAAAAGCATTAGACTGTGAGGTGGTGTTGGTAGGGCTACGTATTGATCGGTTCGATTTGATTTTAACGTTTATCGGTTTGATTTATTATTGATTATCGATTTGTAGAGATGCTAAACTGTTATAGAACCATTAAGATATTGATTTATCGGTTATTGATTGTTATTGGTTCGATTATCAGTTTAACTATTAAGATTTGACAAAGAAAAGAACATTGAAAATCACATAAAAATAAGGTGGCAAACCAAATGAACATGCACATGAGTTTAGAAGTTACATCTTTCTCAAAAGCAAACACTTTTACATTATAGAATAACCAAGAATTTGGGACAATCAGAAATAAAAGTAGAAAACCAAACTATAAGTCAAGGACTTTATAAGCAAAATGGTATAAATATAATTATTTAATTTACTATCAAGTTATCGGTTAACCCGTTAAGAAAAAAACTAAAACCATTAAGAATCAATAACCCGATAATAAAAAAAAAATCAAAACCGTTATCAAAACCGCTAAACTAATAACCCATTAAGGATAAATTAATAACTTTTTATCGGTTCAAATTATCGATTTTCGATTCAATATTAAACAGCCCTAGGTGTTTGGTATGAAAAAGACGCACCAACAAATTTTATAATCTTTATGAACAAATAATGAGCAAGCAAGAATTCTGTATGTAAATAAAATAAAACAGCAATCACACCCACAACGAACGTCATTGTCAATACAGCGTAAACAAAATAACGTGATATGAATAGCATTGTTCTAGTGCCAGCCCACAACCAACAGTTGCACCACTATCACCGCCACAAATCCATGCCCACCCAACACAAAGCACTCACGTCATTTGGTGTAAAATATAAGAAAATTCCAAAATATAACAAGACAATCCATGAAATGTAATTTATCACATACAGTAAAAAAAAATATATATATATAATACTACATCATCCAGTGTGATTGGCATTAATTAACCCATAGACCATTGAGGCAACATTGGCTTTTACAAAGGCACCTTCTATTTCATTCATTCTTACGTACAATATTGGTCCAATAGACAGATCCACATTTATTCCTCAAAATCATTCAACCAACAACTCATTCTTTTCTTTAGTTTTACTATCCATCAAGTTTTTTTTTGTTTTAAATAACAATGGTATGTGAGACATGCTGCACAGCTCTAAACACCAACAAGCATGTAGGTCAATATAAATATCGAGTAATTCTAGTCTTCCACTCTGGGTCTTCCAATGATAAGGCACCAGGGAGCCAAATATTGTAAATTCTCCCTCTCAATGCATAAAGAATAATAGAATATAAATCTAAATAAGTTCAAAAACAAACGGAGTTTAAACTTATTTTAAAAAAACAAGTCAAGAAAATAAGTTTTTGCAAAAACTCAAATAGAATTAATTCTGCAGATTCCGTTTGTTGAAAATTTTCAAACAAACGCCTAAAGCATTTTGTTGATCATTCACGGTATCGTTTGCAAGTGAAAAATCAAAACGAATTGCAAAATCATCAGCAAAGCAGTTATCAAAAGTTAAATTTCCAATAGCAGATAAAACTAATGAATCCAGTGGGTAAAGAATCAAAAGAATCCAATGATGTTGTCGTAGAAATTCCAAATGGAACAAATCTAATCATGAGCAGTAGACTTACATACATCTGTATACTATATGAACTGATTTGCATATGAAGATATATCAAAGAATTTCTCTCCTAGCATCATACCCGAACTGAGATCGCTGGATATTTTGTTGTCGCTTCTTGTACACAATTGCACCGACACCTACAAAGCAAACGGCGGCGATCACTCCGACTGCTATTCCGGCCTTCTTTCCACTCGTCATTCCACCACCAGATGATTCCTTCGACGACTCTGCACTCTCGTGGCTAATATCACTCGCAGCTTCGGAATTCGGAGACGGCGACAGGGAATCTTTAGAAGTAGAATCACCTGGTGATGGCGCCGGAGATGAATTCGGAGAGAGATCTGACGGTGAAGGTGCCGGCGGAGAAGTTAGATTTGATGAAGGCGATGGAGCCGGACTCACCGGTGGAGAAGCTACATCGGCGCCAGATTCCCGTGCAGGACTTGGTGAACTTGCAGGCGGATCTGTACAGATACATTGTTGAACAAGCAAAACAGCAAAGAGAAGCGTGAAGGAAAACATTCGAACTGTCGCCATTGCAAACAAATTACACCTTCCTTTTTCGCCTGCTAATACAAAAACAATAGAACACTAAAATTAGAACTAAATCAAACGATTTACAATATAATACAAATACAGATCTGGAGATCCACATAATAATGAAATTGAAAGCTTAAACACTGAAGTAAATTGAAAAAACCGTTCTAGAGAGAGAGAGAGAGCATACTTGGTGAAGTGTGGAGAGAGAAAATGGCGATGAATGAGGGAATGCTAGATTAAGGGCGCAATGCTCGATTTGTTGATAGCGTGAAGGAGAAAGAAACGGAATGGACTCCTTTTGGATCTGAATTTGAAAGTTGCGTAGGATATAAGAAGAAAAGTTGCGTATTTTGGGTTAAATACTCATATGATTATCACGTTTGGATCTTTAGTTTTTTCTTTTCTTTTTTCAAACTTTATGGCATGGTATGTTTTTGTTTTTATATTGCGAATTTGCTAAATATTTCACATTAAAATGTATTTAACTAGTTAATTATTAATACTTCAATGTAATTAAGTTTGTAATCACTATTTAAATATTCTTTAATGTCTGATCTATTCTAACCATAAAATGAAATAATTTTGATAAATATGCTTAAGGATGTGATGTTGGCGATCAATAAAGAAAAGGCTATCAAAAGTATATTTTGGTGGATAGTCATGTAAATTGTAAGGGTCATTTGATTGGAAACTAGTTATTTCAGGATTAACTAGTCTGGGATTAGTTATCCTGAAATAACTTATTCCACCATATATATGAGATAATTTATTACATTATTATGACATAAATGGTGGGATAAGTTATCTCAAACATGTCAACCAAACAAGACATCTAAATTTTATTTCAGAACTATTTTTTTATCTTAGGATTATTTATGTTTATCCCTCACACCAAACGAGCCAAAGGTCATAAAACTATTTTGTACTTTTATTAGTGAAAAAATATTTTGTACATCTTTCAACTTATTAGGTATAAATAATAATAAACTGTCAATAAAAATTATTCATTCAATTCTAAATCACAATTCCAAGGGGGGAGGGGGAAAAAGAGGACACTCAAGAAGTTATTAGGAATATTCTTTGTTTTTGAAATCTATTATATATATACTTCAGGACTATTCAATATGTCAGGAGTATCAACTCTTTAGATCTTTGTATATGTGAACTTTTTAGTGCAGACATTATTACTTGTTTCTGCAAATTATCGAAAAGTGTACACACTAAAGATTAAAATCAAAATAATACATATTTACACTAAATTTGACAACATACACCATTCATTGCCTACAATGCACATAATGCTATAACAACATGATTATTAAATAGCACACCTTGAGGAGAATTTGAGTAAGCAGTTTCTTTGATTTTCATGAATACTGCTCTATTGGAGATCAATTTCATCCATTATCTTCCTTGCTCTTGAGCTATTTTAATTTATAGGAACTTCAAATCTATTAGGTGTCTGGTTCATTGAATCTCTAAAATAGATGTAGAGAGAATAGAGTAGGCTATTAGATCTATACCTTACTAATAAATGATTCTAGTGCTCTTCCACGTGAGAAAAGGTCTGCTATTTCTACCTGGACATACTTGAACAAAGATTTGTTCTGGAATCACTCTTACATCTCAAAAGATGTTTGATAATCTACAAAGAGGGAAAACGACAATGCTAACAAAAGAAGACATTGTTAGAAAAGAAATTCAAGTAACAAACTAATTACTCCTAAAGGTTAACTTAAAATTGTTGATGAATGCAATCATTCTAGCCTTATTTTCACAAAAGCAACATCAAAATTATTTTCAAAGTTTTTCACATCTGAAATGAACTCGAAGCATGAATAACTAAGCACTGAAAATAAAATAATAAAGAGAACTCCTCTCCTACATTAGGCCTACTAACTTCAAAGGTAAAGCATAACACTCTTCCGAAGCTTAATGTAATACTAACTAACTAATGATAGTTTTTAGTTTTATAATTAAAACATAGATTGACACATCCAAAAATTAAAATACAGGATCATACGTAAAAAATTTACTTAGTAAGAAAGCATTAGGATAAGCCACTCAAGGGCGGAGCTAGCAAGGGCCGAAGGGGTTCATCCAAACTGATACGATGGCAAATTACACCGTTTATATAGGGTCAATGTTATTTTTTATGTATATATAATAGATATTGAACCCCTTAGGCCTGTTCATGTTTTCACGTTTTGTATTTCAAATCTCTTAATAAAAACTCTTAACTCCGTCATGGATCCACTTATCTCATAAATAATCAACCAATGTCAAGTGAAAAAATTGCAGTCCTCAAGTCTAGAGATACTATAATATGATGTAGGCACATTCACAAACCCATTGACATAGAAATTTGAACAAAAGGTCTACTATGCATCTTTGTGAAGGAAAGGAATAGAACTATAAGCATGTAATCATAGCATTTCTAATTACTGGTTCTTGTCCTTGTCAAGTCATGTAATCATCTTTCAAGTTTGAAATTTAACAGTCTAAAATCTTTCTATTCCTTCTCGTGACCAACAAAAAGAGAAGGTGCTACTATTATTACTATCAAGAATAAAGGATCACGAAAATCTATATGGGGTTTTCTTTTTTTGGTTGAATAAGAAGCTCGGAAGCTATCTTGTGTTTAGAATTAGTCATTAAAAATGTGACTACCTTGTTGAATATACACCATTGAGTGCTAGAAATTTCAAATTTAAGTTTTATATCTATCGACACTGCTTGAAAGTCTTTTTATATTATAAGAAATTGAGACAAAATAGTAATGAGTAGACATATCTGCAAAATGAATTAAAGAAAGAGCCCCAAAAGCTCACAAGATTTCTGGTGAGCTTTACCTCATTCTCATTCTTTCATGTTACACCCATTTTATAGTGATGGGTTCCTATTAATTCTTCCCAATTTTCAAACCAAAAGCACATAAAAAGTAAAACACAATTTTGATTTTAACAAATAAGAAATCAATATCTCAAGAAAAAAATAGAATGAAAATTACCTTCAATTTCGGTAGTCAATGTGAATTTTCATCACCAAATTGATGCACCCGGAACTCAAATCACTCCTCTTATTTTCTATCAATTTCGAACAGTCTCTTCTTTGAAAAAAGTGAGTATGGGAGAATGACAAATATAGAAGCAGAATATGATGGAAAAGATGAAAAAATAACGCAAGGAACAAAGTAAAATAATGAAAAATCGGAGGAGGTAGAAGGACATGTGTAGTACTCGTGTTTATTTACCAGGGAAGAGGGTACAATGGTGTAGTACAATTTTCAATGCTATTGATACAAATTTGTGGTGTTGTGTTTGTACTTCAGCTGCAAGACTTAGATGTATTCTGAAGGCTGATGAATTGTTAGAATCGCAATGCTTCCAGCGTGTATTACCTGAATATTATACATATCAGTTAACTTTTGGTTCTTATTCAATTCAGAAGGAACTGATCCAGTTAACAAGTTGTTGTCTAGTTTCAAGTAGGTGAAACTTTGAAGTTTTCCAAAGGAAGCAGATGAAAATGACCCATTCAAAGCATTTTTCCAAAATATAAAAAATGAAAGGAATAAAAGATGCTTTGAAATATCAACTATTTATCAATCTTTAAAAGCTAATTGCCTCATGTTTTTGTATAGTTGGATTTATTCATACTTGATTCCTTCATAACAGTAAATACCAAACCTCACCAAATAGAAAGAATAGCAAATTCGAGTATGTTATAAATCAGGGAAACATACTGTGTGAAGGAAGAGTGAATTCCAGCCCAATCCCAAAGCCACGTCCAGACGCACCACCTCCCCAGTCGGACATACCATAGCCACCTTTCATTCCTGGTGGTCTCCAATCACCTTTACCACGTCCAGCAACAGGGCCTACATTGACCGGGGGCGGACTTGACCAGTTATTCCTTCATGCCCATTTTCACAATTGAATCAAAAAGAGTTGCAAAACTTGACAAGGAATTTCCATCACATATTTTATGGTATTTTTTCATTCCAAGATCAACAGTTATCTTACCAAACATTTCATTTTAAATTATTTATAACTCTCATGTTAGATTAAAAAATCATTCCATTATAGCCAAACTACAACATGCGATTTATTCCATTATAAATATATGTGTTTGTAATACTTTTTTTTAAGAGCATTTCTCAAAGATGCACAAATCACAATTTCATAAATCTTTTTTCATCATTTCATGAACCCCAACTAATTTATGAATTCAGATATCATTTTTTTCATTAAAAGTAATATCACTTTATTCATGAAAATATTGGATAATTTTTTTTCGTTACATCTTCTCCACTTGAATTGAGCAAGTAGAAAAATATTTTTTCCATACACCTCCTCTCTTCCATCTCTTGAAGAGAGTGACGTTTTAACGGAATGATGTTGAGACCTCTATCTTGATATCCGCACTTTTTCAAACTATAACAAAACATGAGTCTCCTTAAATTGTAGATGTAATATACTACAAACATAATAAATTGCAGTTGAAAATAAAATAATAAAAATGAATAAAATATCATTCAGATTGAGGTGTTGATATCTCGCTCTCTTTAGGGTGATTCAAGTCCACTGCGACACAATATATACTGATCCAGCAGTATCACACTTGACTCATCTAGGATACAACAACCGAACAACGTCATATAACTCAAGCAAATCCAAATTTAGTTGAAGAGTCTGAAACTCTACATAAGAACACCTTCTTTCAACATATAAATATTCCTTTTTATATAGAGAACATAGCTGAAGTTAAGAATATTTTCTCTGTCTCAACTCTCTTACAGTACACTTACCTCACTACACACTAAAATATTTTTTCCAAACTTCTCATCTTTTTTGTCATACACTTCACAAAGGAAGAAACACCACTATTTATTGGGGAGGAATTATTATTTGTATTGAATAAGAATAATGTGGAGAAAAATGTAGGTAAATGAATGGTCTAAAGGTTACATAAGTTACAACATATAATGAGGTAAAATAATGGGTGAAATTAGTGATAAATAGTGGCAATAGTGGTTACAAAAGTTACACTAAAATAATGACCACATTCTTGTCAACTTATACCCATGGCTAACATATGCACTTAATATTTTAATTTTAATATTAAAATGCATAAACACCAACAAAGTTTATAACTAATATGTATGTTTACTACTTTAAATTACTTAACCATAATAATTATTATATTAATTTAATATAAAATATCAAATACTAAAAAGTTTTTACCCCTCATCTAGCAAACTTTACGCATTGCAAAGGCTGAGCTCCCAAGTTGAAGTAGTCATCACCACAAAAAAAAAAAAAAAAAAAAAAAAAAATTAGATACATTGAGACGATTTCAACTAACTACCATTTTTTTCATATACTCAAATCATTTATCAACAAGTGTAATAATATAACACGATTTTCAAGCTTATCCAAACAAAGAGAAATAAGTAATTAATTGCATGGACAAAATCATGTGCATTTTTTCAAACTAAACAAATTTAGAGTTTGAAGATTATTAGGAAATCATGAAGATGAAAACAGACAAATTACTTCTTGAACTCAAAAAAGCAGTGGATGCTGTAGAAATTGTCGATGCTCACGCCCACAACATTGTTCCCATCGACACAGATTACCCTTTTCTCAAATTGTTCTCCGATGCTACGGGTGATGCTTTGTATAACACGCCCCACACTCTTAACTTCAAGGTTTGTTCCTATTCCATTTGATTAAAAAATTGTGTGGTGTACATTATAAGGTATCCTTCTGAAATCACATATTTTTTAAATTCTCACACACATTCTATAGATATATGAGTACGTAGACAGATTCAATTTTTAAAGTTTACAACAGATCTCAAGTTAATATATAGTAAATAAGGACAAATTTGTTTTATTTTTTCTAATTTCACAAAAGGAAGATCTCATTCTTATTGATAATTGGGTTTGCTATTAAATATTTATACCAATTTAGTGAAATTTTATTACATATATAGAATATAGGTAAAATTTATTGGTGCCCATGAACCCACATATTAATATTGCATCGAAGAAATTAAATAAAATGTGTGTATTTTTAACACGATGAAACTTGTTTCACAGTACATTACGTTTGAAGCATGTTCTACGCTGTCTTTGTTATCTGATGTTCAAAATCGGTGTAATATATATTCCTCCTTTCCATTTTATCCATTTTATGTGGCACCATTTGACTTGACAGGATATTTAGAAAACAAAAAGAAAATTTTTGAAACTTGTGGTCTAACACAATCCATATATATTTGTTTGGTTATAAATAATTTTATTAAGGATAAAAAGAGAACCTTAACTTAAATTACTTCTAATTATAGTAAGGTAACATTCTTTTTTTTAAAACGGTCAAAAGGAAAGAATACCACATAAAATAGGACAGAAGTAGTATAATTGTTCTATAGATTTTTGTATACTTGAGTAAAATTAATTGATTTTTCTTTTATAAAAAATAAAAATTCAGTGTCTAAATTTTATGATACTTATTAGGTAAGGCTGAATACTATTTTCGTTACAAAAAATAATTTAATGATTTTGTTAAAATAATACAATTGGTTCTACATTATTGAGTTTGGGTCATGTATTTCAAGTTGTGGTCATCTCATTATTTGCCGTATATGACTAGTAACTTTAGTGTACTTTTTTTTAATACTCGTATTAAGTTATAATTAATTTAATATTAAATAATAAATTGAAGGTAAGAGTGTGCATTAACTAACTTTAGTTAAGTGATAAAAGTATACTTGTTTTATTTAACAGTCCACACAAGGTGAGTTTTGGGGTTTAGGCATTACCCAACGTGTAGATATATCAAATAAAAGTAATACAATCAGAAGACACAAATCATAGCCTCAGTACAAAAAAAGAAAAGTGTAGCTAATTACTCTTAGGTGTACTACAAAAAATAAATGAGAGTTGTTAGAATGCATATAAATATCCAGATTGAAATGAGAATATTCATCTAGACAAAATGAGGCAATACAAGTAGTCAAGACTACTAGAAGTACATTATTATCTAGCATTAATAACAAAACTATTCATCCTAGGTTTGACTCTGAAGTTTGGTGTGCCTTCTCTATCCATTTTGATAAGAGTTTTAACCATACTAGGCAGAGAAACAACATGATTGAACTTCATGACCATTTTATTTCTTTCTCCAATGTCGACAAGATAATATGCAACCATGTAATTACCTTCTCTATAAATATGGACAAAAGAGGAGTTGAGATTCTTAGAGAAATTTTCTATATGAGTAATAATTTGTTGCATCTGTCAAAAAATCTTCATTTTGTTGTTAATCATGTTGATGGTAACTTGAAAGTCAGACTGAACAATCATAGAACTATATCCTTCATCAAGACATATTTTCAATCCTCGGGGTAAGGTCTTAGCCTCAATCATATTATTATTGCAATAGTCATAGAAATCAGCATATGCAATGAAGAAATTTCCATAGTGTTCTCTGATAATATCATTACCACCAAAACTTTCAGAATTTCCTTTGCAATAATCATCAAAGTTAAGTTTAACCCAATCAGAATCCGACTTTATCCATATAACCAAGCTACAAGAAAAGCATTGTTTAGCAGTTTCAATGATTTTGCACATGTCTTTTCATCCCATCGGTAACTAAAGATCGTAGAATTGGGAACTGATTCACATAGATGTTAACGTTCCCACTTGTTGGATAATTTGTCTACTAGACATCTGGATGTTGTCATATCTAGACGCACATCTACTTTTTCATATTTTCAACATGTGAGGATAGGAACAACTTGGAGGAGAGTAGCATGAATCAAATTTTTGGTCTTGATTAACCACCAAGATATCATTATTTGCCTAGTGTTACCCTCTTTTATAAAAATATCACATGATTGTCCAAAAAAAGACCAAATACTTCTTGCAATATCACTATCACAAACTAAATGTTTGATAGTCTCTTCCTTATATGTCGTGCAGCAACAACATCTAGAAGGAGTGACAATTTTAAATGTCTTAAGTCCATCACCATTAGGAATGTCTTTGTGAAGCATTCCGTAAACAAAGAAGGATATCTTATAAGGAATCTTCTTGTGTCAAATCATGTTAGAAGTGAGGGTACTAGGCTTTTGCTTCCTGAAGCTATGCCAAACACTTTTACAGGAAAACTTGTCAGTGTCATTACTGGACCAAATAGGAATATCACTTGTTATTGAAGATCTCAATATTTCTAATATCAACAACCAATTTATTAGAAATATGATTTCTCAACCTAGCAACATTTCAATTTTTATTTTTAATAAAAAACTATTAACAAGAATTCTCCTAGGAGCATCATGAAACTTGGTAACTTTAGCAAGTGCATCTTTTTCCGATCAATTATATATTCCACCAGAAGGAAATTAATTTGGGACCAATTTTTTATATCAAATGCTTTTCATCATCTTCTTTAATATTCATCAATCTTCTCCAATAATGAGATTGTCCAGAATACGACTTTCTTTGGACAGGATGCTTCCTTTTACAATATTTAGCTTTCAAAAAAACCTCTTAGAAGACTATTATTAGCTCTAAAGTTCTATCATGTCTTGGCATAAAAGATTCTACAATAGTTACCAATAATTTTGAAGCCAGCTCCACTTTCAAAAGTAGGATAACACAAGTCCTTACGTATAATCCAATGTTTTTTTATTCTTGAGATTCTCCTTTCCCCAAAAAAAATGTAGTTGAAGATGATCATCTCAATTTGATTGAGGATTGTTTTGAGGGATAAAAAGTATACATAATATGAAGAGGAAGGGAGAACTGATTTGATAAGAAAAGATTTACCTTGAAAAGAAAGTAATTTTCCTTGCCATCCTTGCATCGTGTTGTAAATTTTGGCCACCATAGTGTTGAAATAAACAACTCTTTTTTCAATGTGTATAGGATTGCATTGAAAACTGGAGGTGGCTTGATTTTGTGATGGAAGTAGTCTCCCTAATTCGATCATTAGTCAAATTTGAAGAAACATAAAAACCACACCTAATCACCTTTTGTCATAGATATGCTCATAGATTTTTAATTTATGCATCATCTTCTTAATAGAAAATGGAACCCCAGAAGAAAATAGAACTTTGTCATCAGCATAACACAAATAATTTATGAAGGGACTTCTCTTCTCAATAGAATATGAAATAAATTGATCTTCTTGGAGATTATTTGTCAATCTAGACATCAATTCAACACTAATAACAAAAAAAGAAGGTGACAAAGGGTCATCCTGTTTAATGCCTCTAGTAGATTTGAAAATTCATGTCTTGAACCATTTAAATTCATAGAATACCACACAATAAAAATCAACCTCCACATTATGTTGATCCACAATTCAACAAAGTCTATTCTTCTCAGCACCATGCATAAATATTTTCAACTGACTCTATCATGTACTTTAGCTATGTCAAGTGATAAAAATAGACGTAAAGAATAAAGACACAAATCTATAATGCTTTCACATTTCTCAGACAACACATTTCTAGACTGGGCAAAAATGTTTTGAAGAATGTCATTTCTCTCTAATTACACAATACTTCAAGGCAGTGGAGGATCTAGGATTTAGAGTTAGTGGGTGCCAAATAGATTTATCGATTAATGTGTCAGCTTTTTTCCTTTAAAAAAAGGTGCGTGGAGCCTTTTTTTCTTAAAAAATGTCTGCAGCAAATTTCTTAAAAAAATAGGTACAAATGGGATTTGAACCCACACAACATTAGCCATCTAAAATTGCCCTCCTATCGTGGCACCACAAGCCAATTTGTTCATTGGGTGGCACACTTTATATTTATATAAATATTTTATATATATATCTATGTATATATAGAGTTTCCGTCGAAGTTCGAGGGTGGCTGGCACCCCCTATTCCCTTCCTAGATCCGCCACTGCTTCAAGGACACCAAATAAGGAGGTGACAAATGTGTGAATTGTATCAAATATAAGGAGATAAAAGTTGATTAAAGTAATCATAGTTCAATTTGTTCAATATTTTCTTAGATCAAAATAAGTTAAATCAACTAATGGTCATAATCTGACCTTCAATTTTATGTGTTAAAAAATGTGAAAGATGGTATATACGTCCTAAATCATTAGCATAAGCTCTTTCAAACTTACATAATTCTTAATCTCGAAATTTAATTTTGTATGTTTAAAACTTTAAATTTTAGTTACATTTTAACCCAAAAAATTGATGAGTTATTTTGAGTTCAGCTTGTTGAGTCAAGTCAACAAATGGATGACAAATCAACTAATTTAAACTTGGATGAATTGGGGACATTAAATGGAATATTTGGTATGTTATGCAAGGATAAATAGTCTTCGAATAAATTTAGTATTATCTTATCTCTAATTTGGTTACTAATTCCATTGTAACTTCTACACCAAAGTCATGACTATTATAACTTCTACTAATTCTTGGACATTTATATTTTGTTCTTTGCAGTTATTCTTACAGCATTTTTTTTAAAAATTTTTTGGCAGAGAGGGCTGAGGGAATTAACAGAACTATATGGCCCAAGTTTAAGCTTAAGTTTAGGTTTGCATACTGTTCAAGAAACTCGGCGGAGCTTAGGGTTGGAGCAGAGTGCTATTACTTGCTTCAGGGCTGCAAGAATTTGTACAGTACTAATTGATGATGGAATTGAGTTGGATAAAATGGTTGACATTGAATGGCACAAAAAAGTTGTACCAATGGTTGGTAGAATACTACGAGTTGAGCATCTAGCTGAGAAGATTCTTGACAAGGTAATAAGCTATTCATTGCTCGCTTTATTAACGTCTTAAACTGTAAAATCAACTTCTTGATGGCACTACCACATGGGAGAGTGCAACTGGAGAAAGAATTTAATGGGAGACTATTGGCACTTATATAAACATGATTTTGATAAGGTACTCAAGGAAAAATAGAACAGAGAGACATCATGGAATCTGCTGAAGCTGAACCCTTTATACATTTCCAGTGAGTAAGATTTTCCTATTGTTCACAAAATATGAGTCAGGTCTTCCACCAAACATCCTTTATCTAATTTTACCAACTTTAATTCTGTCCCCCTCTTACAGAGCTTTTGCATTGTCTATTTATTTGGCTACTGTTGCTGGAAGGAAATAACATTTTCTCTTATGTTCTCACATAGTACAAGTTCTTAAGATAATAAACAGAAAAAGGTACATATGAAATAAATATATAAGCTAAATTAAGAAAGCAAACTCATGGCATTATAGGATATATAACTTGATTATTGGAGCTATTTTTGTCAGTTCAATGAATTGTTTACTTCAGACCCAAAACCTTGACCTTATTGGATTGCTTGTTGCACAAAACTTGCATGTCAGTGGAACTGCTAGTTGCCTGTTAGCAATGTGGTACAATTTTACTGTCAAGAAAAGTAGATACTCTTGTTTTCAACCTGAAGGTGCCGTAAAAAATTCCCCTATGAATACCAAAAGAAATTGGTCAGACATAGGGAAGAAACCAAAATGGGAGCTAATCAGAAAAATAAATGAACAAGTCAATGAACCAATGTGACAAATATAAGTGAAAACTTGAAATTCTTTTTAATCTGTTGTCATTGCTCGACTTGAACCTCAGATCCATCAGGAAAAGAACTTGAATTTGTAGGCTGACATATATAAAGAGCTAGGATATTGTATCATCATTTATGTAAACTGTTGCTACTGCACTGTTTGTTCTCCAATTATTTTACAGTATTAAGTTATTGAAAGCTCTTTCACTTTTAATGACTATGGTAAAGTGGAGGGGCTTGAAGTCCTTGAATAGTTGGGGGTTGGTTGTTTTGTAACAATTGTTATCAGTGACACATTATCAAAAAAAAAACAATTGTTATCAGTGACACCAGGGAGTGGAAGCTCATTTTCTTGTCATGCTTATCATCTCAAGAATATTCTGTCTTTGTCATCTCCTTATCCCTCTATTAGATCTATTTATCTCTTTATCCTATCCTATTCTATTCTAGGGTTCAGATGGAGCAACTTGGACACTGGATTCATTCATGGAGATTTTCACTAAGGAGTTGAAGTTATATCCTTTGGATTGTCAGTCAACATATTCCAGAGTAGTGCAAAACATGTTTCTTTTGATGTGTAAAAAGTTATGGTTCCAAAAGTTTTTCCTATTTGTTTCACACAGTAGCTGATAAGATTGTTGCCTTTAAAAGTATGGTTGCATGTCGTAGCGGCCTTGCAATTAATACAGAAGTCACCAAAAATGAGGCTGAGGAGGGCCTGAGTGATGTTTTACGCGGTGAGTCTTGCCTGATGTGGGGTTGTAATGCACCATGATTGAGCAGCTGATTCTGATAGTGCCTCTCTTTCCAGCTGGGAATCCCCTGCGGATCTCGAACAAGAGCTTCATTGATTATATCTTTATGCATGTTTTGGAGGTGGCTCAGAGTTATGACTTGCCCATGCAGATACACATGGGGTAACAAAACTAATGTTTTGGTGTAATTGCTTGACCTCATTTTATTCTAGCTTCTCCAGAATTGAATCAAGTCTATAGTCTTTCTGCCCTTTGTTGCATGTTAATTTTCTTACTCAACATTAGAGACCCAATGAGGGAGATGCATTTGGTTTTACTTTTTATAGTATTTTCCCAGTTCTTAATAAACAAGATTGTTTTATTTCTTCATTTCAGTTTTGGGGACAAGGATTTTGATATGATGCTGGCTAATCCCCTTTATTTTCACAATCTCCTTTAGGACAAGAGATTCACTGATAGCCGATTATTGCTTTTGCATGCATCCTACCCATTCTCAAAGGAAGCTTCACATCTGGCTTCGCTTACCCTCAAATAAGATCATTAATTCTCTATCTGAAACTATTAACATGTTGCTCTGATGTTAAGACATGGATTTTACTTGTGCAGTAGGAATTACCTGCCAAATTTGAGACTTTTTCACATCTATTGTTAGTGATGAAGTATCTTTTCCCGTGTTTCCCTAACACGGTGATTGTCTTCTAATATAGGTATATCTTGATTTTGGGTTTGCAATTCCTAACTTAGCTTCCATGGGATGATATCATCAGTGAAAGAACTCCTGAAGCTTGCTCCAATGAATAAGGTTGTTCATGTACTTACAGATACATTATGTTCTCCAGTTCAGGCTTAGGATTTCCATTTATTCGTAGTTGACTACTATTTCAAGCCCCATTTAAAGAGAATATTTTCCTAAATAATGTTCGGATTTCAACAGGTTATGTTCAGCACTGACGCCATCGCATTTGCTGAAGCCTTCTATCTAGGTTTGGCCAAACTTGAACTTATCTTGTATTGTTGAAGTATGACATGACAAGTATTTGCACTGTTGGTTTTGAAAACATATATATAACAAGGTTTTGCTTCAACGAATCAAAAATACCTATTTAATCTGGCCAGCTAAGAAAATAGGATCACTCATCACGCTACACACGATGATGTCATGTTCTTCTCCCACACTTTGTCAAACATAATTTTATTAGAGTTTCAACAATTGAGGATGTTTGATACATATTTTTGACTGTTTCCATATGTTTTTCTGGTATTTCACTGTCAACATGTATCTTTTCTTATTATGAATGTGTAATGCATTTTAGGATATTTATATTAAGATTGCATAGTTGGATTACCCAATAAAATAGGATAGGAAGTGGAACGAAGGAAGTGGATACCAAATACTGTCTATCTATGACATCCTAGGAAAATCCCACATTGGCAAAATATGAGAGAAATGTTGGGTATATAAGGAAACAAGTCTTGGACCCTAGTGACGTGTTTTAAAGCCATGTAGACCTTGGCCCAAAGCGGATAATGTCACCAAGGATGGACTGGTAACAAAGCCACTCCATTTGCAACATTGGGTGATGGTGGGGCAAACCTCACCATTCAACCGAGTTTAGGCGAATCCTACATCTTTGAGGTGACAGTGAGGCAAACCTCAACAATGACGCTAAGTCCCTAAAGGAGTGTATGTGAGACCCCTAGGTAAATCCCCACAAAATATGGGAGAAATGTTTGGTACATAAGAAAACAAGTTTTAGATCCTAGTGAGGTGTTTAAAAGCGGTGTGGGCCTAGGCTCAAAGCGGATATTATCACTAGTGTGCTGAGTTGTTACACTATTGCAAAATATTGTATATAGACTATTGGTGATAGATGATGTTAGAAAAATTTATAAATGTGTCTGCAAATGTAGACTATATCTCAGATGTAGACACTGATATGCTCCTTAAATTATGTAAATGCATTCATTTCTGCTTGTGTCTTGCCATCAGCCAGTTTACTAGCAGTATTCTGTCCAGTTCATTCCATGACCTAACTGGATTGTTTTACACATTGAAAGATTGAATTTATATTTTTAGTTTGTTAAAAAAGATTTTCTTAAATAATTAAAGGCGAATTGTTTATCTTATTGCTGGTCTTAAATGGGATGCAAATATTCCTTAAGGCGCATTATTACTTTGATCAAGTAAATTATCATTAGAAGTTGTAAGGTAAAGAGGATTATTGCCAAACAATAATTTACAGCTTGAGTTACATCGTAGCTAAATAAGTTATTCCTTTTGTATCTTCTTCCCAATTTGGTATGAGTAATGATTTAAACTTGGTTCTAATACCTTTCAAAATAAATATAATCTAAACTTGGTTCTAATGCAGGTGCAAAGAGAGCACGTGAAGTGGTATTCTCTGTTCTACGAGATGGGTGATCTTTCAATGACAAAACCTGTTGCAGCCGTTAAAGATATTTTTGCAGAAAATGCAAAGAAGTTGTACAAATTACACAAACTTGATGACTCTTCAAAAGATTCTGACGAACCTCACATATCATCTCCCTTCATGAAGGAAGAGTTACATGGCTCAGTAAAGGATTCTTCAACAGAGTCTGATGTAGAACCTCATGTATCATCTTCCTTCCAGAATGAAGAGTTGAATGGTTCATCAAAGGATGTTACCCTTGTTCGCTTGATTTGGATAGATGCTTCTGGCCAGCATAGATGCCGTGTAAGCTTTACCTTTATTTTTAAGTTACAGATTTTTCCTTATGATAATGAATTATTTAATGATAATCTTCACAATGCCCGCGACAGCCCAAATATGATAGGCAGTTAGATGGTAAAGCACATTTCTGCACTCAAATTATTAAGAAACTTGGTCTTCCTGTGCCCTGTGTGTAAGCAGGGACAAGCATGTCTTTATTCCATAACGAGACATGGAAGGAATTTGAACCTCAGATGATGAATTGCCCAAGTTATTTTTAATATACATTTACCTGGATATCTCTTTTAAAGCAGTTGGTTTAGAAGCCTGTTATGGTTAATTGCAATTTGCATTGACATACTTGACCATGGGACTACTTATTGGGCTCAAGCAGAACATCAAAAAATTAGTGTAAAGAATGTGATCATCGTCTTATAACAGATAAATATGTTTGTTGTTTAATTATAACGCAGGGATAACTATAATATTAAATTCCAAATTTGTGTTATCTGAATAGTAAACCAGAAAGTGTTTTTTCAAGAGCACTCTGGATACAAGGAGAAAGCATTATTTACCACTGAAATTTTTGCTATGCCTAGTGTGTTTCTTTGACAAGCAGCATACTTGCCTTTTTCTGTTCAATTAAGAGCATATGTGGAGATTAGGCCATTCAAACCAACAAGTGATCACACATTTAGCTTAGCGCAAATGATTGGACTTGGACTAGAATTATTCTACCAACTTATCAAGCTTCATATGGCTTTGATGTCAGTCTTTGGCTCTTTGCTTTGTTGTTGATAGATTTTCCTTCATCATGAGAAAAAATTAGGCAGTCCTAATGGCAGTTGTTCCATCGGTTTATAATTCATTTTCTGATTCAAAAATCGGAAATGTTAAATTTTTTGTTAGGATCGCATTTGGGAAGGTTAAGAACCACTGGAATTGAGCTCAATCTGACCTAGCTCCTTATTTTATTGGATCAATGCTCTCAGACATACTGCTAAGAGAACTTTGAATGAAGAATGATGAATCAGGTGAAAGGTTGTTTCACCATAAGAACATCTTACCTCAAATAGGAAGTTGTTGTCAGCTAAAAGTAAGACAATTCTTTATTTGGTGAAATTTGAGAACTTGACTTTGTGAAACATTCATATTGTGATACGACAAGGTAGTTCATCAGTATAATTTCAGCCATTTTGATTACCTTCACTACATGATGTGAGATAACGATAGGTGCTCTCTTAGTCTGGTGGAGAAAGTGTACTTATTGAATTTGATGCTTTCTTCTGCATCCCTTGCAGGGTGTCCCATGACAGTGTTTCTATAGCTTTGTGAAAAAGCATGGTATAGGCTTACCTCATGCGTGTAAAGGGATAAGTTCAGTAACTGATTCACCAGTAGAGGACACTAATCTCACCTGTTCGGGTTTGATAACAATTGTTCCTGATTTATCAACCAAATGCAGAATTCCATGGTACTGCTTGTGTACCTGTCTATTATTTTTAACCTCATGAATTTATGTAGGTTGTCTACATTAATGTATTATACAATTAGGGAAGAGTCTCTTTTGTTTGTTCAATTTTTGACAGTAGGGAGTTCTCAACTTTGTTTATATTGCCTCTTAGAAACAATACAAAACCTTTTCAAATTTATCCAATATCTAGTTAACCAGTGAGAAATGAGAAGAAGAAGATGAAGAGGAGATATTGATTGATCATTCCCTCGAGTTGATGAGATTAAATAGCTGTTAATGTAAATAAGGAAATAAGATAATAAAACATTACACAATCTTCTAACTGCTTAATTAAAGGGATTATGAAATATTCTCGTATCTAGACTATTTAACCATACCATATTTAAATATTCTCATATCTACACTATCCAAATATACCATAATTAACACTCCCCCTCAAGCTAGAGCGTATAAGTCATATGCTCCTAGTTTGCCACAAATTTAGTCAATTCTGGATCCTTGGAGTGATTTTGTGAAAATTTTTGCCAATTGATCTTTTGAGTTGACAAAACTTGTGGTGGTATATCCAGATTCAATTTTCTCTCAAATGAAGTGATAATCTTTCTCAATGTGCTTCGTTTCATGGAACACTGCATTAGAAGCAATATGTAGTGCAACTTGGTTATCACAAATTAATGTCATCGGTTCAACTCCTCCCATCTTCAATTCTTGGAGAGGTTGTCTCAACCATATAAGCTCACAGTAGCTAGTGCCATAGCTCGATATTCTTCCTCGCTTGATCTAGCTACGACAACTTGCTTTTTACTTTTCCAAAATATTAGATTGCCTCCAATTAGAACACAATAACCTGAAGTGGACCGCCTATCAGAAGGAGATCCTGCCCAATGTTGGTGTGTCCTTTATCTTCATATAGTAAACCTTGTTCGGGAGAGCTTTTGATATATTGCAGGATGTGAATCACTGCATTACAGTGACTATCACAAGGTGATTGCAAAAAGGGCTAACTGCACTAACAACAAATGAGATGTATGGTCACATGATCGTTAGATTATTGAGTATGCCAACAAGTCTCTAGTATCTGCTAGGATCTTTAGAGGCTCCCCCTATCCTGGAATAAGCTTAGTATTTGGATCCATTGGGCTGTCCACATGTTTGCAATCCAACATATCAACATCTTTTAAAATGTCTAAGGCATATTTTCTTTGAGTAATAGCAATACCATGGCCAGACTGTGCCACTTAAATGCCTAGAAAGCATTTCAACGTGCCCAAATGCTTAGTTTGAAAGTGACTTGAGAGGTGTTGTTTGAGTTGAGCAATACCTTCATGATCATCTCCTGTGATAACAATACCATCAATATAAACAATAAAAAAGATATGTTTGCCATGAGATGAATGCCTATAAATACAAAGTTATCAACTTCTGTTCAGATCATTCCAAACTATTGGACCACCAGTTAAAAACTACCAAACCATGCTCGGGGAGATTTCTTGAGACCATAGAGGGATCAACGATGTTGACAAAGTAGTCTAGACTCCCCCTGAGCAACAAACCCTGGTGGTTGCTCCATATATACCTCTTCAGCAAGTTCTCTATGTAGGAATGCATTTGTGATGTCCAGCTGAAAAAGGGGCCAATGATTCATTGTTGCCAGAGATGAGAAGACGGACAAAAGCCTTCTTGGCAACTGGTGAGAAAGCATCTCCATTATTGATGCCATAAATTTGAGTATATCCCTTAGCAACCAGTCTTGCTTTGAGACGATCAATAGCTCCATCCAAGCCTACCTTAACTACGAATACCCAATGGCAACCAAGTGTGGTTTTTCCTTCAGGTAAAGGAACAAGCTCCCAAGTATCATTATCATGCAAAGCAGTCATCTCCTCAATCATAGCTTGATGCTAACCTGGATGAACCAGTGCTTCAGCCACGGTCTTAGGAACTTTGGCTGATGATAAACTAGTAAGGGAGGCATGATATCAAGGTGGCAAATGATGACAACTTAAAAAAGAATACACCAAAGAGTTTGATTGGCAGTAGTTCTAATACCTCTGTGAAGAGCAATGGGAAGATCATCAGATAAATGCTCGACCGAAGCAGAAGACGTTGTTGGAGCTATGTTGCTCGAAATCTTCAAAAGTGTCGACGGGTGCGTGTCAGATCCTCCAAAGATGGTGTAATTTTGTAGGATCCGACACGGGCGTGGCAACATTTTTGGAGAGTTTGAGCAACTTAGGTTGGAGCAAGTAATGAGTCACCAAGATTGCTTTGTTCACCTCTATCAGAGTTAGAAATACCAATTGGATTAAGTTTAGTAGGAGGTTGAGTTTGTCGGGAATAGACCTTAAGAGTTGGATGTGGAATAGTTGGAATGGGAAGGACCGCTATGGCCTTCTGATTTTCCGTATTAGGAGAAAACTACGGAGAAGTCTGGAAAAACGTAACATCTGCAGAAATCAAGTACTTATTGGTAGAGGAATCAAAGCATTTGTAACCTTTTTATAAACGAAAATACTCGAGAAATACACATTTAAAAGCCTTGTGCTGAAGTTTATCTTTTTCGGGGTAAGGTTATGAACAAAACACGTGCAACCAAATACACGTGGAGGAAGGGGAAACAAATTTTTTGTCCAGATAGAGGACTGACTGAGTGAGGACTCTGGTATTTCAAAACAGATGAAGGCCTGCGATTGATTAAATAACAAACAGTAATAACGATATCACCCCAAAATGTAAAGGGACATGATTGTGAATAAGTAATGTTCGAGCTGTTTTAATTAGATGTCTGTTCTTTCGCTCAACAACTTCATTTTGTTGAGGAGTATGTGCACAAGAAGACAAGTGCAATATGCCCTGGGATGACTTAAAGGAAGAGAGAGAAGTAGAGAAGTATTCTCGGGCATTATCACTTATTAACTTCTTAATGGAAATACCAAATTGATTGTGAATTTCAACATGAAATTTTTGAAAGATAGAGAATAGCTCAGATCTATTTTTTATTAAAAATAACCACGTGCACCGAGAATAATCATCAATAAAAGTAATAAAACAATGAAAGCCTAAGGAAGAACTGACACGACTTGGACCCCATATATCCGAATGAACGATTTCAAACATAGAGGTGGCCTTATTATTGACGTGTTTTGGGAAAGAAGCACGAATGTGCTTACCAAGCTGACATGACTCACATTCTAACGAAGATAATCTAGATGAATCGAGGACCATCTTTTGCAATTTGAAGAGACTTGGATGACCCAATTGACTATGGAGCAATTCAAAAGAAACAACGAAAGTGAAAGCAACATGTGGTGTTAGGATAGAGAGTAGGTACAATCCCTGTGATTCATGTCCTTTTCCGATCACCTGTTCGGTACTTCGATCCTGCACAATAACATAATCATCAAAGAAGGTTAAAACACATTTCAGATTTTTTTATTATGTTGCTAATGAAATAAGATTATATGGAAGTTCAGGTGCAAAAATGACTGATTTTAAAGGTATGGAAGGCAGAGGATGAGCTATACCTATCCCTTTTACAATCGTCTTCACCCATTTGCCAAAGTAACAGTAGAGAGGATAGAAGGGGTAGTAAAAGTAGAGGAAGTGTTTTTGTTACCAGAAATATGGTCAAAAGAACTAGAATCAAGAATTCATTATTCCTGAGACAAAGACTGTGCGATATAAGCAAAAGAGTTACCAGGTTGTATTGTGCAAGCAGTTGATGATTGTTGCATTGATGTTTGATACTGAAAGTAGTCATTATAATTTGCTCAAGTTAAAGTGATAGATTGAGATGATCCATCCATTATGAGTCTTTTTTTTTCACGAAAAGAAGTACTAAAGAAAAAGAGAGATGAGACTCGACAATTTTCAGATATGGTTGATTTAGCAACCAGTTGATCAATCCCTCTATTTCTTTTTGTTTTTTTTTTCTTTTTTTCCTTTCAGTTTCTGTTACTGAAATAGAAGAGCTTTTAGAGAGGGGGCTATTAACCAGTGGCTCTGATATCTTGAGAAATTAGAAAAAGAAAAGGAGTATTGGAAATTGAATTGATTGATCATTCCCTCAAGTTGATGGGATTAAATAGTTGTTACATATAATGTAAATAAGGAAAGAAAATAATAAAATATTACACAATTTCCTAACTGCCTAATTAAAGGGATTCTGAAATATTCTTATATCTAGACTATTTAATCATACCATATTAAAATATTTTCATATCTGCACTATCCAAATATACCATAATTAACAACCAGATCTAAAAGGGAAGAACTCCATTAGGTGCACTGCTAATCATGGAGGAGAGGATATCTGCTATTGGATCGGCATATACTTTGAGAATGCAAGAGGAAACTGAAGGAACACTTCCTAAGTGATTTGTTTAAGATTGTACACACATGGGTGTCTAATGCTATAGTGTTTTTGCTTGTCTGCAGAAGCAGATTTAGGATTTTATTTGAGGCGTTCAATCTTATTTCTTACAGTTGAAATCATTGTACTGCTGAAATTGTGGGTTCACATATGAAGTGTATGGACCTCTGCATGGCAACCAGGCAGTGGGCATAATACTTTTTCTGTAACTTGGTCATCATATTGAAAAATATTTGCAATCATGTTCTAATGTGCACTTTTTGGTCCAGGGCAAAACAACAAGAAATGGTATTGGCTGACATATGTACTAAATCGGGTGAAGCATGGGACTATTGTCCAAGAGAAGCTTTGCGCAGAGTCTCTCAAATTTTAAAAGATGAATTTGGCTTGGTATGGTTGATTTCTTGTGCAGCAAAGAGTTGAAAATTTATCAATCTAACATGTATCTACATTTTTAGGTCATGACTGCAGGCTTTGAAGTTGAATTTTATCTTCTGGAGAGTGTAATAAAGTATGTGAGAGAACGCTTCCTATAATAGTTTTGTTTATAGTCTTCCATCATATATGTTTTTGGAGCTCTCTTCTAGACATGTTACGCTAAATATGTATAATTAAATCACACAGGAACGACAAAGAAGAGTTTGAATCATCGGATAAGTGGAGGAAGTACCATACAACAGCATTTGATATGGCATCCCCGATGCTTGAGGAGATGCTCACTTATCTTCAGTCCTTGAATGTTTCAGTAGATTATGTAAGTCTTTGTTTTCTTGAAAGTTTGCTTGCAAATTTGATGTTTCTCATGTTGTTGCAAACGGTCTTGTAGCTAAGTAGGAGATTTTAGCATGTATATCCATTTATTCCGTTTGAATTGGAGCTTCAGACTCTAGGAATTTTGCTCTTGCCCTATTGACAGCATCTTGCATTCTTTAGAGTGTCCCATATTCGTTGAGAGAATGGGTTGTTTCCTTCTTTGGGTCGATCCCCATCTCATAAGCTAACTTATGAGGTGAATTAAACACAGGATCCTTTTTCCTCATAAGTACTATTTATGAATTAAATAGCCTCATAAATATGTAATATAACACCACTACTCCCACACAGTGATGGTTACTTATTATTTTGTTTCTTGATGAAAATATGTTTATTTTTACTTTGGTTAATTTTTGAAGATATGCTTATCTTACTTTTGTTAGCGTCACGAGAGTTCTTTTCCTCGATTAGTTTCAAAACTGTTTTTAACTTGAGAAAATGGCCAAATGACCCCCCAACCTATTACCGAATTTCCAACTACACACCTATTCTCCGCGGGAGTCCTATTACCCCCTTGAACTACTTTAAAATAGAATAAATAACTCCTTAAGTGCTGAGTTGGCATAGAGAGTGTATTTCACTCTCTTTGAGAGAGTGAGCAGCAAAAATAAATATTACTGAAATTTTATTTTTAATTATTTTCATAAACATATGTAGTTTTAAATTTTTTTTCTTATTTATTTTCTTTCTTCCCCAAAACAATATGGACCTCCACCATTCACCAACCTTAAGCAGCCATCCTCAGCCATCGTTGCAATCGGATTCACCATTATTAATTTCAACCTCTCATGTAAAATACTTGCAAAATCAATTAAATCCACTACAAATAAAATGTCAACCATCTTCAATCACCCCAAAAGAGTTCAAATCGGATTTGAGAAAAATAAATTTGGGTTCACATCAAATGCAATTGAATCCCCAAAAAGTTATTATCAATTTCAAATCTCTTGATTATAAAAAAAGAAGAAGCACAACATAGATTTGCAAGACGTTGCACTGAGCTATGAATGTGGCTAAATCATTTCAAGTCTAATTAAAGAAAAAGAAAGTCCTTTGTTGCTCTGGGTGTCAGAATGTAAGTGAATTGAACCAGGAAAATGAAAGATTATGTTGATTTGGTTACAATATTTGTAAAATACTTCCAAGCACACGTTCTACAATCATTAACCCGAGCATCTTCTCCCAATTAAATTCTTTTTTTCTTTGGTGATGGAATCAAATTAATTTGTGATGGTTTTGATGGTGGCTTGAATATTTCTTTTTCGAAGCTTTTTCTTAGGAAGAGATGGTAAAGAGATTTTGAATAGGTGAAGAAAGTAATGGTAAAGGCGGGGGAGATCATAAAGGCGGAGGTGGAGGTGGTGGGTGGAAGAGGGGTGGGGGGAACACTCCAATGCATTTACCAATGTTTTCCCCAAATCAATATCTGTAAAAACTTAGGGTTGAAAAAATGGTTAAAGAAGAAAGGAAGAAGATGAAGGAGAGAAAAAACTGAAAAAATAATAATTAATTAATTAAATACACGTGTCAGGTGTGTGTGTTTCACTACAAGACACATATGTGGTTATGACGTTTTAAGGGGTTATATATTTGACTTTTAAAATGTTTAGGGGGGTAATAGGACTCCCGTAAAGTATAAGTGTGTAGTTGAGAATCCAACAATAGATTAGGGGGGCTTTTGGCTATTTTCTCTTTTAACTTTCTAAGGTCAAATCTGTGTCATTATCCTTCATACACTGAAGAACTATTTCTTGTCAGATCATCATGCGATAGGAGAAGCATTGAAAGTGAAGTATCGGGATCTGTCTGTTTTTCATTCACGTACAAAGTAGTCTTCGGGAAAAAGATAACATGTTTGATGACATGATTTACATGGATAATTTCTTCATGAACAACATCAAACACCTGTGGCCTAAATCCCAGATCTCAGGGGATAATGAAAGAAAAAACAAAAGAGAATATAAAAGGAAAAAGAGTTATAAGCCTCACATGACAAGTTTTTTTTCCCACACTTTTACACATATAATAGTATCATGGCATTTAACTGTCCTGAAATAGTATCTTTCTTTACCTACAATAAGTGAGATATATCCAACATATTTAATCTTATACTTCATCTGTCTCATTTTTATGGTGGTATTTATTGGACACGTAGTCTTTTAAAGAAGTGCATACCTTTGGCACATTTCGGAAAATGCTAATAGAACTTGTGGTCTTAAACATGCCATGATATTCCTATTGCTATAAGAGTGTCATTAAGGGTAAAATGAAAAAGTTAACATAAAAGAGTTTCTAAATATAGAAAAATATTATTCTTCTCGGGACAGACTAAAAAGGGAAAAGTGCGATGGAATAGAGGAATAATATTTTTCAGTTTCATGAAGATTACTCCCCTTTATGTTGTTCTTTCAAATATGCAGCTACATAAAGAAGCTGGGAAAGGTCAATTTGAGATTGGACTGGAATACACAGATTGTTTTGGAGCAGCTGATAGATTAATTTATACACGTGAAGTCATAAGAACAGTAGGAAGGAAATATGGAAATCATCCAACTTTTTTGCCAAAGTACCATTATTTCCACGGTATTTTTAGGTGCCATTTTCTTTTCTACGTACTAGTTAGTGCAGATATGCTTTTGCTTCTTTTGAAGTTCTACCAAACCATGTTTTCCAGAAAATGTTTTCCTTCATACCAAACATGAGAAAATTGGAAAATATTTTCCAGAAAATGATTTCCTTCATACCAAACACACCCTTACTTTTCTCTCCCTATGTGATTCTTTATAGTTCTTTTTTCTTTCTCTACCTGCTTTTTGCTAAATCTTCCTAGATTGCTTTTCTAAAAATAAAAAAAAAATCTTTATCCAAAATAATATTATTTTTTTTTCCAAAATAAAATATTTATTGTAGTTCTTTATTTTTTTTATTTTTTTTGTCTATTATGTTAGATATGATTGTCTTTTATATGACAAGTCATAAATTTGTTTATTCTATTTTGTGATTGGTAGTTGAGGGAGCACCCACGGCCTTAAAATTTTGGATTCGCCATTGTTTTAATATACACCCCAATTAGTTCCAATTAATTCTACCAACTCAATTCTTCTTCCCTTTACAACCCTATTAACTGCAGATCGAGATAAAATTGTGATGAGAGAGTTGTATCTACATTGGAAAACGCAAAAAAGGAAATATAATTTTCTTTCCCACTAGCACAGGAGGGGTATAGGTTAAAGATATGCCAAGCTTTCAGACAAAAATAAAATAAAATTTTGAACTGAGTCCCATCTCAAAACCTTTTTCCCTTTCAATTTGCTAACCTTATTTCCCTTTTTGTTTAGGTATTCATTAGATGAATATGGCTGTGGATCTAGTGTGCATATTAGTTTGTCCAAGAATGGAATTAACGTCTTTAAGGAATCTGATGGATCAAGTCAGTATGGTATTTCCAAGATTGGAGAAGCATTCATGAGTGGGGTGTTAGATCATCTTCCTTCCGTACTTGCATTTACTGCACCACATCCTACAAGGTTAGAGGTTTCTATACTTGTTAACGTTTAACTTAAATGAACCGACAGTGTAAATAATATTTTTTTTCACTCTCAATATGATTTAGTTCCCTATTTCCTTTGTATATATGTATTGGAGATTGATTTATGATTTCCTTGAGCCAATTGTTTGAAATGAGCATAGTTCCATGATGGTAAAATCCCATTGTCGTCCATCTATTATATTCCAAGAACGACCTCTTGGCTTTATATTTCTTTTGTTATCACTTTTGTCATCCCAATAAATGTCATCCTCAACCAAAATCACCAAAATAATAGGAAAATTAGTTTTTCATAATATCTTTAAATAGTATGATAAGATTTTTACTTAGTAAGATGTCTTCTGAA
This sequence comes from Solanum bulbocastanum, assembly GCA_037074985.1. Taxonomy (NCBI): domain Eukaryota; kingdom Viridiplantae; phylum Streptophyta; class Magnoliopsida; order Solanales; family Solanaceae; genus Solanum; species Solanum bulbocastanum. Next base: position 14,128,001 of record CM073602.1, on the reverse strand, counting down.
GGCATTTTACATTATGTTTTGTTTTTTCAGAGTAGGTAAAATGCTTAGGGCTTAAACTAGATAATAGTAGGAAAGAACCAGTTCCATTTTATATTTTATGAAAGGGTTATGCAGAGAGGAATCCAATTAATATATTGAATTACTCAAGTGTTGAATAATAAGAAAACACGAAATCTAAGAACTAAGCAAAATTGACACTTTCGCACTCCTTGGTTGTACTAAATAAGTTTGTTTTGAGCTAAGTGGACTTACTAGTGACAAAATCAAGTGAAGAACGTTCCTCTTTTGAAATTTCTGTCAAAACACCCGATATCTTTTGCTTTTATTTCTCGCATTTTCTTTTCCTCGTGGTTGTTTGACTTTGAAGTCTCTCTTTTGCTCAAACTTGTCTGGTCTTTCCAATAATTAAACAACATTTTCTATCTAAAGTTTCTGCATTATGGATTATTGCACAGAGAGATGAAAATCTGTTCTCTTTGGTTCGGTTTCCTCTTACAAAAAAGATTCATCATTTGAGTATGTCTATGCAAAATTGCACTTCCCATCAACCCTGAACTACCTGACCTGATCCTTGATTCTAAGTTTCCCTTATTTTAGTTACCATTCGAAATTTATTTTGTAGTTATGAGTGCCTATATTATAAGGAATGGAATGGACGATTCGTCACCTGGCACAAAGAAAACACATATGCAAAAATTAGTACTTGTACACTTCCTGGAGCTGTTGTTGTAAGCCATTTCGTATGTCCTGCATTTGATGCGTGTACGAACCCATACTTAGGACTTGCTTCTATAATGACTGCTGGGATTGATGGCTTGCGGAAAAAGTTGAGCCTTCCTGCACCAGTAGGTAAGTTGGACAATTATTTAGCAGTTTTCCGTCTACTGTATAAATTGCCTTTTTCAAGTCTTCTTTTGCCCTGAACTTTATGGTTATGCCTGGAATGCATATCATTTCTGTTGGGATCAGCTACTTTCATCAATAGGATAGGACATGGTTATCTTCTCTTTTGATAGCACCAAAATATGTCTTGGCAGGATTGAGCTGCTCTCGTATATATTCAAAACTCAGTGAATGAGGGGACCGCCCTTTTATTTTTTTCCACTGAAATATCATGCTTTTGCCTACAGCAGGAGTTCAAACCTGTGATGTGCGCGTAACCTACACATCACACTGGTTCATCAATTTACTTGACAGTTATGCTTGTATTCAGTATTCACTTACCTTTTGGCAGAAGAAATGAAAAATGGAAAAAGAAACAAGATCCAAAAGTATGTGCAATTTCATGAAAAAAAGAAATGTAATGAGCCTGTACCAGAAGTTGAGTTTTCTTAGTTTGGATAGAAAGGAATAAAGGATGAAGTTATTGTTTTTCGTCTACTAGTATTCTTGCACTCTCAGAATAACATGGCTTAAAACTTCCTCGAATGGCTTTATAATATAATGTTGGACTTAACTTATATACACTAAAATAGTACTAATAATGTCACACTATCAATTCATTTTAACCCAGGCAACATGCCTTTTAATTTTCATGTTACTAAACCACCTTTTATAGAAGGTTACTTGAAGTTATCGCTTATGTGGTCTGGCAATTCTTTTACAGTGTATAGAAATTAAGCTCTACAATATGTAGTCAAAATAAGTGCATGCTGTTTGTGAAATACTAATTTTGGGCATTATCAGTGATTTTCTTGCTATGATTTATCACTTATCAAAGAGGAGTACATGAAAACTGATAACAAGATCTCTTTGTCCATAAGTGAGATATTCATATTATGTTATCAGACATTCTACTTGTGTTTTTTGTGAATAGATAGAGAGACTCGTGATCTCAATCAAGAGGATTATCGAAGATTACCTGATTGTCTTACTGATTCTTTAAACGCTTTGGAGGAAGATATGCTGTTTAACGATATGATGGGTGAAAATCTTGTGGTTTGCCTAAAAGCAATTCATAAGGTACGTTTCAAATCATGCTTTCTTCAATATATGAAGGTGTATATGTTTGCAGAATTCCTCTTTCTGCTGAACAGCTGATTACTCTAGAAAAGGTTTATCAGGTATAATGAAATAAGAATGAATTGGCTCATTAGTGTTCATAGTAAAATTCTTCCATGCAATGTCAGTGTAAGAGCAAATTATAAACTATCAGAATCAGTTGATTTTAACATGTCTTAGCAGGTTACTTGTCTTATTTCTAGATTATGAATTTCTCTTTTCACCGACAGTCGCCTGATATTATCTTTAATTAGGTTATCGGATAGTGCAAAAAATTCTTGACTGTAGTGTATAGAAATTGAATGAACTCTTAGAATTATCCTAGGACTATATGCAGTCAATAGGATATGATTCCTGTTAACCAGTCGCTTTCCTCATTTTGTCCGCCACAAAAGTCACTCCCACCTTATCTCGTTTACTTCATTCCTAATCATATCTCTCCTAGTATGCCCACACATCCATTTGAGCATAATCATCTCTGCTACATTCATCTTTTAGACATGAGTGTACTTGACTAACACTTTGCCCCATACAACAAATTTGGTCTAACCACCACACTATAAAACTTATCCTTAAGCTTTGTCGACACATTCTTATCACATAGTACCCCCCGAAGCGAGGCTTCATTCTACCCACCTACTCTACTAGATGTGCGACATCCTCATCAATCTCTGTCTCCTTGGATTATGGACCCAAGATACTTGAAACTTCTTCTCTTGGATATGACTTGCAGATTGGTCTTCATTTCCACCTCCGCCTCATGCATTACATCACTAACCTACACTCCAAGTAATCTGCGTCTCTTCTACCAACACTTTGCCATTCTCATCCTTAATGCACTTCACTTGGTCCAGGTTGCGGGCCCCTTTTCTCTTGCCTTGGTGAGCTTATACAACTTCCATTCCCTCCATTTACACTTGAGTTCTTCTATAAGTGCTCAAAAGCTGATGTATTAACCACCGTGACCACTAGCTTCATTTCCTTCTTCGCCACCTTGTACCTCTCCCAGTTCCTCCTAGAATTGAAGAAAAACAGAGGAAACAACAGGCGCAAAAACACAAAATACAGCACTCCAAAAATATTAAGAATAGGCATAACTGATTTAAGTAGCTAATAACTTTGTTCTTTGTAAACTTATCGCTGGAGTATTACAAACAGTAATGTCTAGCAAAGTGGATAATATCATATATTGTTAGAATGACTTTTCATTGCATGAGTATCTACAAACTTTTGACAATAGCTATTACGCCTCAATCACAAGTTAGTGGTAAACTTGGGTTGACCTGAATACTCACTATCCAGTTTCCTCAGCCCATATCATTCCAATTTTTGGGTTCTGTAGCATTAATCTTTTAGCAACAGGAAAAACATGCTTTAACGTTTCGTTTTCTTCATGTCTCTTAAGTACTTGAATTAGTCATTGGCTTAATGAAGTATACAGTTTTGAGCTTTCTTTGTAGTTATAAAAGTCTTTTTGATTTCTTGTGGACATTCTGAGCATGATTTCATGGGTTTGCAGGCTGAGATCGATCACTAATGTGGAGACGAGGAACCATACAAGGGCCTTATATACAAATTTTAGGTTGATCAAATATATCAGTGAGATTAGGATAGTCTATATTGTTAATCATCAAACAGATTCTTATTTTTTCAGTGCCCTTCTTCTTTTGCTTCATTAATGCACTTAATAAAACATCATAGAAATTTCAGTTCCTCGCGCTAACACAACATGTGATGTGTAAGTTGCTTCTGGCGGCAAGAAAGATTGGAATATCAATCTCTCGTCGTATGGCACTGGCCTGGACTAGTATTATGCGTATTGTCAACAGAGGTGCATAAGAAAATAATCTTTTCTAGTGTCTTTTTACATCCTTTTGGTAGACCAAATTCTGAGTTTTTTTATGATTTAGAATTTTGAGTTCCAAGTCAAAATATTTAATCCTCCAAATAACATTGAAAACTTTGCAAAAAGTTTTTTTTGTTTATATTACATTTTTTGTCTCCACTTTATGCTTGGATAGGTTGTTGTGTTCCAACCAACTTTCCCTTGAAACAAACTTGTAAAGATTTTATCTCTGAAAAATCATAGGTTGGAAAACTAAAAAGAGAACATATCGTGAATTTATTTACTTATTTGTGTGCGTTGACTTTTGAGCAATAATATCGTTTTGTTGGATTTACTTATGAAATAATTATATAAATACACAATTTAAGATATCATTAAAAAAATCTTCTCTCGGATATATTCCCATTCCATTTGAGATACATCCCTATCCCTTATTTTTTGATACATCTCTCATCTCTTGGATACATCTCTAGGAAATGTTACTATTTGATATTTTGGGGAATGAAATGAACATCAATCTGAGATATTAAATATTCTAATAAAAAAATAATCGTTGATGAAGGGATAAATAAATTTAAAAGGCTGGAAAAAGTGAATAAATATCCTAATTCTAATATGTAGAAAGTTAAGTCCTACCTTTTGCTTTACTTATATCATTTTAAAGTTTTGCATTTAAATGTATCATAAGTATTATTAAAATAGAAAATTAAGATGAGAATGTATCATATTGGACAACAATTTAACTTATTTTATATACTTAAAAAGGAAAAATATTACATAAAACTATTCAGTTTGTTTGAGTGTTTTTTTTTCAAAATAAACATATCAAAGTGATGAAGTTCAATTTGAAACTACACTTCTATTCCAATCACAGTGTCGAGAAACACATTGATTACTTCAAGAAAAGTATTTACAACTTGCAGTAAACTTGAGAATCTGTCCATACTTCATTTTGAATATGAGCAATTAATTTATTGTGTAGTTATCTATGAGTTTGGGATTAAAAGAGGCTCCAGTCTAGTCATATTCCTCTATAGGTCATCCAACACATCCTTGAACCCATGTCAAAAGTTTATTAATTCTTGTTTTCTTTTCCTAGTTCACTTCGCACAAAGTTTATTAATTCTTGTTTTCTTTTCCTGGTTCACTTCGCGCAAAGTTTATTAATTCTTGTTTTCTTTTTCTGGTTCACTTCGCACATCAAGGTAAAGTTTTTAAGGTCTTTATGTCCTTACAATGACATTTCATATTTGAATTTTGTCTTCAAAAGATTATAGCATAGATTTTTTTATTATACCTTCAATAGTTTCAATAGAAAAAACTTGTGCAACACCCCGCTACTCGAAAGAACTAGAAAAAACTAAAATTTGAAAGAAACGGTTTTGGAAATAAACAAATTTGAAAAGTTTGACAAAGTTAAGCTACTAAACATGAGTTTTGGGTCAACTTCAAACGACCATAACTCCTAGTTCAGGATGATTTAGGTGTGCTACAAGATACCATAGGAAATATCTTTGAATCATCTTTCCAACAACGCCGAATTTGCTCGATTTCGAGTTTGTATGAGGGAGATATGCTCATTTGAGGTTGAGCTGTCTAGATAAGGAAAGTCAAAACCAGATTTTGGTAATTAAGTTGGGGTCTAAACTGATTCGGTTCAGTTAACGCTTTATCATAAAGAGTTAGGGTTTTTGAGAGAAGAGAAAAGAAGAGGAGAAAAGAGGAGAATAAGCAATGATTCGTCGATTTCTTGAGGAATTGAGTGCGGATTTTGCCAAGGATTCAATCCTACGAGGTATGTGAGTTCACACAACGTTGAGTTCATTCACCCACGCCCCAAACATGTTTAATTCAGCGTGAATTCGCCCTAAAAGGTTGAAAGTTTGAATGTTCTTGAACTTACTTTCATTCTTGAATTAGGATGAGATTGAGGAGTTTCTTGAGACTATAGTGTCGATTATTAGAGTTGTTTGAGTTAGATTCTTGCGTACATATACTAGGTATTTGAATCTAAAGAGAATTTGAGAAAAAAAAATCGAATTTAGGCGAATTGGGGTTAGAAATTGAAGAAGGAAAAAGTTGGGCAAAACAGGTGTCCTAGTCCGTGTCGCAGACTTGCCCCACCTTTTTCCAAAAATTTTTTCCACATCACGGACCCTTCTGCCTCAAAATTTATTTCGCGATCAAATATTTAAATGCATCTCTGCGTCGCGGACTTGCTTCCAAACAATGATTTCTTGATCGTTTCTCATGTTTAACTATCTAAAAACACTCTTAAACATCATGAGATCTTTCCTATCACAAATCCTAATCCTTGAATCCATAAATTCAAATTCAAGGAAAATTAAGTGCCAAATTACAAGAAGTTCATAGAGTCTTCCAAAAATCTTTTACAAATATTTTAACTTTGTTTTAAGACTTAAGTTTTGAGTTGAGTAAAGAGTAAAGAGTAAAGATTAAAGTTTCATTTCTTCAAAAGAGTATATCGGGACTATGTATTCCCAAAGAGTAAAATATTTTCACATTTAATCAAGAAAGGAAACTTTGATTTCCACAAAGCCTTTGAGCTAGTCTTCAATAAAGAGTAAATGCTTTCACAATTAAGCAAGAGAGGAAACTTTGTTTTCCAAGAGAGCCTTTGAGCTAAGTTTTTAAACATATGAGCTAGTATATTTTGGGAGTAGTATTGAGCACCGATATGGGGGAGAGTTCAAACAACTCCCAGCTGCTATAAACTATGTAGCCATCATGGGTTGAAAAAGGGTCATACTTTTTAGATGATTCCTTAGTGCCTTTTAGCATAGCTTAGTGGATCCACTTAGTAGTCAGGTTCTATGCCCTTGGCAAGGTATATGACGGCCCTGAAAGCGTGAGGCAAGACACTGTATCTTCACATAGCTCTAAAGTGATGGTTGTCGGTAAGAGAAACTCCTACAACAGTATTTTGTATTCTTATATACACAAAGTTAATTATATTTTTATATACATTCAGAGTTTATATTGTATCTTTACATACATTCAGAGTTACTATTGCATTTCTAAATACACAACGTTGTTATCCATCTTTTAAAAGCTTTTCTTTATATTGCATTTATATTATTGCTTTATATTGAAATAAGTTAGTTGAGTCGAGTTGAGGCTAGGTATGTTCTTTCAGTTCCTTTTAAGCTTATGTCTTATTTTAGAATTCCCCTCGCATGTTCGTACATTCAATGTACTGATGCCAGTTAGCCTACATCTTATTATAATACAGATACAGGTAATCAGGATCAACATCCAGTGCTTTGTTGATCCAGTTGAGAATTTAGAGTCTTGTGGTGATCCTCCTTGCTTTCCGGAGGACCCCTTTTTATTGCTTTATTAGTTAGTTCATTAGGATGTCGTGGGTCTTGTCCCGACATTCATCTCAGTTGTTAGAGGCTTCATAGACAGTTAGTTAATTCTTTTGTCATTATCTTGTTATTGACTTATGTTGAGACTTGAGCTTCCCTTATTGATCAGTTGAATGTTCCTTTATAGCATTCTAGTTTTATTACATGGATTTATCTTTGTTGAGTAAAGTCTTCCGCTGAGTAGGTAAGCCAGACTAGGGTTCGCTTGGGAAAGTGATGGTTCTCAAGTATCAGTCCCACCCAGGGTGTAGGCTCGGGGCGTGACAATTTGTGTAAATACTCAATTAACGTGTGTTATTTAATTTTTACTAGCAAATACTTATAATAATAACTTTGCAGAAATATTAACAACAGAATTTAAAACATGTACTCAAAAAAATAATTAATATCAAAAGCATAAATTAACGATTGTATAGCAATAGAATGAAATAGAAAGGAAAAAACCGAGTCCACTGAATGCATAGTGTTCCCTTAAAAAAATTATTCCTCTCTAGTACCCGAGGTTTAAGGGAATAGATCCTCTCAGGATGGAACTATTCTATTCACCAGTGTATTGATACAAAAATAATGATGTCAGTGAGCCACTCAATAGGAGCAAAGTACACCAATACTCCATTTGTCCCTAATTACTTGTCCACTTTTGAATTGACACACATATTAAGAAAATAATTATTAACATAGTGAGTTTACCATTTTACCCCTATTAATTATGAAGTGGATGAATTAAAAACTTAAGATTTTCAAAAGATTTACCTTTTTCAAAGTAATTAATTGAGGGTATAATAGATAAAATAAATTTGTCCCTTCTTGATTTGTCAAAATGGACAAGTAATTAGGAACAACTAAAAAAGGAAAAGTGGACAAATAATTAGGGACAAAGAGAGTATTTAATTGTGCAGAAGAAGAAGTTCAGAATTTTCGTTGTTTTAAAATGAGAGGAAATATCTCTATTTATAGATAACAAAAGGTAGTGTGAACAAATGTTTATTATGCCTTATCGGAAAGGTCACATTGGAAAAGTTACACCCTTCGAAAATGTCACAATCTTTCATAAAAGTCATAATTTTTCATAAAAGACACAACTCTTTATAAAAGTCACAACTTTTCATGAAAGGAAAGGTTAATTTTAACAATAAATAAATTAAAAGAGAATCCTGATTTGTGCTGGCACCACGTAGGTAGGCCTAGAGTTCTCTTATATATATATATATATATATATATATATATATATGATGAAGTAATTAATTTACAATAAATATAGCCATATTTGTATTTACATAAAAAAAATAGTTAAAAGTATGAGAAAGTATACACTAACTATATATTATGATACATTTAAAATGATGAATATAGCTTATCTATGATGAATTATACACTAACTATACATTATGATACATTCCAAAAGCTTAATATAACTTAACTATATATGAAGTATGCATTGACTATTCAATGCTGATCAACTCAAAATCACCTTTAAATTGTCTCAAATTTTAGATATGTAATTCTCTCGATGTTTCAAGTCTGGACACAAAAAAAAAAATATGGCCAAATGACCATTTTTAGTAATTTATATAAACTGGGATAAATAGATTATAAGTAAAAGGACTTTGAGAGGTAGCTGCTTTTCATGTGATTGCTCTTCTTATTCTATATTCGAGACTTGTGAAAGGACTTTGAGAGGTATCTGCTTTTCATCCCCTCTTCTTCCTTTATGTTAGTGTTTTGTTCTATCTGAGAACGAAAATATTGAAACTCGTAATTATCTTTCAATTACACACTTTATATTTTAATGGCTTGTACACATGACAATCAGGTTTTAGGGTAATATTAGAATGACTAAGATTTCCACTTTTATGTTATTATTGCTTTACTTTTTACATGTCTTTTATATAGTTGAATTGAGGCTGACTTATCTTGATGAAAATAGACAATTATCATCATGTTCATTTCTGGATCGTGACAAGGAGGGGGCCTTAGCATTTCTCTCCACCTTAAAATGATATAAAGTTGTAATAGTGTCAGTATAGAATCCAACAAATTGGAATGAAATCTCACGAAGAATACAATATAGAAATATATGAGTTATGTGCAGTACCAAACTTAAAGTTTAAATTTCTAGGAAAATGGAGATAATAATTTGGAGATTAAGCTATCGTTTAACCATAAATTTCTAAATACTTTTGGTGGAGTTTCCCATATGTTTTGGTCATACTTTTTGAAAAAAATATATTATTTTTTTTCAAATATTTAATTTACACTTATAAGTTTAAAAAATTATTAAAAATATTCATTAATTTATATTTTATTTTATAATGAATATTTTCCGTAATAAAATTTAAACTAATAGATTATAAATTCCAACTTGCTTATAAACAATTTCTAATTTTTATATTTATATTATTTTTAACAAGTTTTATGGAGCAATATCATTACACAGTTAAGAGTCAAATAATAACAAATACATCATAAATTATTTTTTTTCAAATATTTAATTTACACTTATAAGTTTAAAAAACTATTAAAAATATTCATAAATTTATATTTTATTTTATAATGAATATTTTCCGTAATAAAATTTAAACTAATAGATTATAAATTCCAACTTGCTTATAAACAATTTATAATTTTTATATTTATATTATTTTTAACTAGTTTTATGGAGCAATATCATTACACAGTTGAGAGTCAAATAATAACAAATACATCATAAATAAGAATACAATAAATAAATTGAGTGAGTGTCTTCATGATGCGCATCTTAAGACATCATCTCAAGCTTGTTGGGATTAATAAATAATGAGATATTTTTATAAAATATAAAAAAAATTAAATAAATTTTAAATTCTAAGTTTTGGAAATTTAAACTTTTTACCAAAAATATTTTTCAAAAAAAGACAAATTATATGATCAAATTACTTCAACATAAAAAAGAAAAGAAGTCCTAATTATATCTATGACCAGACAAAAGTGTCTGTGCTAGCACAAGCTCAATATCTGTTATTTTTTTCGTCTTACTTCATGTGACATAGATTAAATTTAGAGAGTCAATTAAATTTTAATAATATTTTTAAATATTTTAAGTTGTTAATTATTGTAATTTATAGTACATTTTATGTAATTTTTAAATGATATATGTTACTTCTCTTGTCCCAATAAATGTAGCACAAATAGGATTTTAAGAGTCAATAAAATGTTGTTAATTATTGAGACTTACAATACTTTTAGTGTAATTTCTAAATTAAATAATATATGTCACTTCTTTTGTCCCATTTTATGTGACATAGATAGATTAATTTTATGAATCAATCGAATTGCTTATAAGCAATCGATTTTTTCATATGCTTTTTTAAAAATACTTTAAGTTGTCAATGATCATAATTTATAATATTTTTTACACAATTTTTAAATATACAAAAAATAAAATAAAAAATAAGACAAACAAACTAAAACAGAAGAACCACCAAAAATTATAGAAATACCCTTAAAGTACTGAGTAGGCGGTTATATATAAAAACACACATGAGATGGAGAGATGGAGACATGTTGACAATCACCTGTGTGGATATCTACACTTATATACTAGTAGTAGACATTTACTTACCAAACCTTCTCTTACAAGCAATCAAACTTTTCATATGGTTTTTTAAAATAATTTATGTTGTCAATTATCATGATTTATAATATTTTTTACACAATTTTTAAATATATTAAAAATTAAAAATAAGACAAACAAATTAAAACGGAAGAACCACCAAAAATTATAGAAATACCCTTAAAGTACCCAAGTAGGGATTTATATATAAAAACACACATGTGATGCAGACATGTTGACAATCACCTGTGTGGTTATCCATACTTATATATTAGTAGTAGACATTTACTTACCAAATCTTCTCTTCAAAATTAAGTAATCTCCATGTTCCTTTTTATTTGTCTAATTTTAATTTTACTTGTCCCTTTTTACTTGTCATTTTTGACTAATCAAGAAAAAAATAATATCTTTTTACTTCTTATGCCCTCAATTTATTTAGAGAGTTACACTGTGTTTGGATCATTAGTACCCATTATTTCATAATGTATTGTATTGTATTGTATTGTACTGTATGGTAGATAAAATGTTTGGTTAGAGTGTATTGTTTGGTTTGGCAGTATCACACTATATTGTAATTTATAAATTTACTAAAATGTCCTTAATTATTTAAATACTAAATTTATCAATAATTACTAATTAAATAACAATATTATCATGCACAATTTTTTATGTCATGCGATAACATAAAATTATATCATCAGCTATAATTATATTATCAAACATTATCATCACGTTTGTATCTAGATTAATTTTATTAAAAATTAATAAAATCAAAATTTATATATTCAATTCTAAAAATTATCATGTACCGCATATATTAAGAAACTTTGAAAAATGATGAAAAGGTAAGAAGATACTACTTTGTATGAACTAACTAATTAATATATTTATTCGTTCACCAATTGTCAACTCTAAATCGTTAACCATAAATTTTAATTTATACTTTTGTATTTGTATAATGTAGAAATCCGCAACAAAAAAACATATAAAGCAATATGTTGAAAGAGACAAAAGTATGAGAAAAAGGAAGAATCAAGAATGTATGCTTAAAAAAAAGAGTAAGGGCGAACAACCAAACCTAGAAGGAACAAAACAACGCAGTAGCTATTGTGTAAGAGGTTTGATTAGGATTAAATAATATAGGTTGAAGGGTAAAATAGTATTATGAAATATTAAATAAGACTATAATTGTGATGGAATATTAAGGGCAAAACAATAACAAGATGTGTGCCTTATAACTTTCAACGAAAATATTTGTTGTTGATTTTGTTGTCGAAAGGAATAACTCCAGATCTCTCTTTGAATAACAAGGAAACAAAAGATCATTTTTGTTCACAAACTAAGAGTCTCCTTAGTGTGTAGATTTATTTGTGTAAGAAACTTTCTTCTCTGTTTCTTTACTGATCTTTTTTTTTTTTTTTTTTTTTTTTTTTTTATCTTTGTCACATTCTTTCCCCTCTCCTTTTTTACATTCCTACGTCTGAAAAAAGTTACTCCCACTAGGAGCCTTTTAAAGGGAGGTTGAGTAACTATTCTCTCTAATCATTTAAAAAGGATTATCTATTTGATTAATTTAATTAAATCATATAGGACAACAGCGGATTGAGTCGAGTAGAACCGGGTTAAGTTAGGTCGGTCCACATGGGTGACCCACGACTCAAAACTTACATCTCCCATTTCACACATGGTGGACAAGACCCAAGCTAAAACAACATCAATCATACATATAATTCATGCGACAAATAGTTCGTGCGACCCGTGAGCATGAAGAGCTTACCTTAAAGGTTTTACAAGCCCTACATAGGATTCCAATCACACGTGGAATGAATTCATTACAATTTTAAGGACACTATTACTCACGATACCCCAGATGTCATTCACTACTTTAGTAGTTACTTATTTGATCCCTTAACCTCTTAAAAAGGTGAACTAGAGTTCATGTTTTAACTTTATATGCACAATTACACTCGAGTGTAATAGCCGACTTATGTATACAAGTTGAATTGTTCATTTTAATCATCTTCCCTTTCTACTCAAATCTATCTGTTCCATATCAACTGCTTTCTTAGACATGCATTGCATTGTCGAATCACTCATGGCTATTAGTAAAATTCTAAAGTAGCAACATCGATAGAAACTTCAAGAAACAATAAAAGGTCAAAGAGTATTTCATTGAAAAGTCATTTTAACCTTTCGGGGTCTGATACAATGAAGAAGCAGGAACCATTCTTTCATTGAACCATTGATCGCTTGACACACATGGTATGAAACATGTGCTACGTTACACCTTATATTGGTATACGTGTCTCATTCTTTAGATTATCCAACATCGTACAGACCTTGGTCTAAACACCTCCAGATGTTTAACCCTAGTTTCTCTCTTAAGTGATCCTTAAACTCATTTTCTTAGAGAAACTTTTGCCTGGCTCATAAAACAAGTCATAATATGGTGGTGAAAGTTATCTCTTTGCATTCCTCGACGTAAAAGGCGATTGCTCATCTGAGAGAGCTAATCTCGCGACTTGTTCGACACACTTTATTTCTTACAAAATATCACATGCATATTATATTTGAATATAAATCCAATAGTATTATATATAAGAGAATATTATAACAATCAAGTTATTTTACAATATTGAAATATCATCAAATCCTACACAAACCTAGATCCTTAACATGTTTTTCAAACAACTCTCTAGAGATGGCCTTTGTAAAAATATCAGCTATCATTTCACATGTAGGAATGTATTGTAAAGTTATTTCTCCACTTGCCACTACGTCTCTTACAAAGTTATACTTGATGCATGTCAATATTTTTGTTCTTACTGTGATGCTTAGGATCCTTTGTGTATGCGATAGCCGCTTGACTATCACAATATAGAATCATGGGACCCTTAGAATTCTTTGCAATACTCAAATGTTCAAAGAACCTTTTTAACCAAACAATTTCTTGTACTGCAGACGCACAAGCCACGAATTTAGATTCCATGGTTGAAATAATTGTGCAAGTTTGCTTCTTATTTTCCTATGAAATAACACCACCATTTAATAAGAAATCATAATCGGATGTTTATTTTCTACCATTTTGGTCACCAGCCAATCAACATTGTATAACCTTTTATGAACAAATCATATCCACTATAACAAAGTGTATGATTTGCAGTTCCCTTCAAGTATTGAAATATTCTCTTTATTGCTTTCCAATGATCTCTTACAGGATTGGATTGATACCTGCTAACTAGACTCACAACATAACAAATGCCCGGGCGAGTACACATCATAGCATACATCAAATTCCTGACAGCACTAGAATAAGGAACTCAAGACATGTCTTTCTTTTCTTTTTTAGTCTTTGGACACTTTTCAAGGCTTAAAGTTTCACCCCTTGCTACAGGAGTATCCATGGATTTGCAACTATTCATTCGAAAAAATTACAATATTTTCTTTTTATAAGTTTTTTGAGATAAACTCAAAAATTTCTTGGATCGATCTCTTTAGATCTCAACATCCAATATATAGCTTTCATATCAAATGATTTTGAAAGCCATGACTTGACAGTTTTCACGTACTCCAAATTATTTCCAGCTAATAAATATCATCTACGTAAAGAGAAAGAATTACAAAATTTTCATTATACTTTTTCACATAGATGCAATGGTCTTCATGATCATGGTGAAATCAAATGATATCACCTCCTTATGAAATCTCAGGTGCCACTGTCTTGAAGATTGCTTTAGGCCATAAATTGATCTTTTCAATTTACAAACTTTCTTTTCTTGGCCTTTAACAATAAAATCTAATGGTTGTTCCATGTAGATTTCCTTGTTTAATTCTCCATTGAAAAAAAGGGTCTTCACATCCATTTGATGTAATTCTAGATCTAAACATGCAATAATAGTTAAAAGTAATTATATGGAGGTAAACTTTGGAATTGGTGAAAAAAATTCCTTATAGTCTATTCCAACTTGTTGAGTAAACCTTTTGCCACCAGTCGTGCTTTGTGTCTTTCTATCGATTGATCCGATTTGCGTTTAACTTTGAGAATCCATTTATTCCCAATAATTTTACATTCCTTAGGGAAGTCAACTAGATCCCAAATTTTGTTGGTATTCATGGACTCTAATTCTTCTTTCATCGCTTTTAATCATTCATCCCCTTTTAGGGCTTAATAAGGCCTCAATTACAAAATTATATTCATCCAGTTTTGTAGGAGATACCATGAAAACATAATCCTCAATCTCATAAGATCGTTTAGGTACACCTTTTCTTGTACTCTTATGTATTTGAAGTTCAGATCCTCTATAAGATTTTGGGATTCATAACTCCCACTTGGACCAAGAATCATTTCTTAATCCTCAAATATGTCTTACAACATGACATGATCTTCTGAATTCAACATTTCCTAGAGAGGCTCAACTTCATCTATTTCACCTTTTTTGGAAAAATCGATTTTCAAAAATCTGACATCTCGTGATACGATTTCAGTAATACTTTCATCTGCCACTTCATCCATGAACATATATCCTTTGGAGCATTCAGAGTACCTTATAAAGATACATTTCTTTCCTTTTGGACTTAGCTTACCAAACTCACCAAAGCAATCGTTAATATATGTTGCACAACCCCACAGTCGTAAATCATTCAGGTTTGTTTGATGACCAGTCCAAAGTTCTAAGTAGTGGAAGACACTGATTTAGAAGACATTTTGTTCAATATGTAAGCTGCAGTCAATAATGCGTCTCTCCAGAAAGAGATAGACAATTTTTCTACACCATCATTGATCTTGTCATGTCCAATAATGTTATATTCCTTTTTTCAGCTACACCATTTTGTGGTGATGTATAAGGAGTAGTTAACTGTCTCATAATACTCTTTTTCAATACATAATTCTTCAAACTGTTTTGACAAATATCCATGTCATTGGTCAGTTCTTAAAGCCTTTATACTTTTATCTATTTGATTTTCAACTTCATCCATATATCTTTTAAAGCATTCAAGTGCTTCAGATTTAATAGAAATTAAATAGACATGACCAAAACGAGTGAAATCATCAATAAATGTATTGAAGTATGTAGTACCAGACCTTTCCCTCACATTCATTGGACCACAAATATCAGATTGAATTAATTGAAGTGGTAACTAAACTCTCTTAGCTTTTCCAAATGGTTTAGGCATAATCTTTTTAGTAAGACAATTTTCACAAGTTGACATATCAATTTTAGTGAAAGAACCAAAATGTCCTTCTTCTGCCAACCTATTCATTTGAACTTGCCCTATGTGATCTAATCTTGTATGTCATAGAATAACATCAGCATCATTGTTACTTGAATAACATGTCATTACTCAATGGCCAACATGATAGTCATAAGTTGAAGGATTACAATCTAATACGACAAAACGGTCAAAATGAAGTCTCAAATCATATAAAAAATTATCTAGATTTATTCTAACACCATTATGACTAATAAATAAATCAAAACCAACGTCTAAAAGAATAGACACATATACTAAGTTACGTCAAATCTCTGAAGCATATAGGATATCTTGCAACATCAAAGAATGACCACCACTCAAGTCTACTTTGCAAGTCCCTATTCCTTTGACTTCCAATTTTGCATTATTTTTCATGTGGATCCACCTTGATTTAGATGAAACTTGACGAAACTCCACAAATGCTTCTCGATCTTGACTCACATGATCGGTGGATCCTGAGTCTACAGTCCACACAAAAAAAGATTCAGTTAGTAAAGAAGTGCTAGAAACATGTGTAGCACTTAGAGATGCGTTTGGAAATGCTATATTTTTCGACACGTTACATTCACGAGCAAAGTGTCCCAGCACTTGACAATTATAGCACTTCATTTTGCTCCTGTCTCTCTTCTGGAAGAATCATTTTCCTTTCTTAGAATTAGGTTTTTTTCTTTTTCTTAGAGGATACTTCTCCAGTCTCTTTGTCTTTCCTATTTCTTTTTCAATTCTTCTTGCGTTTGAAGCTTGAAAATTTTGTACCACTTAGACTCTGTCACCAAGGGCACTAGAAGCAGCATTAGCAACACCAAGTAGCTCATCTTCAAGTTCAACATGATGAGCAACATTAGAAAAGGTTTTAATGCTATCATTATAGGTCAAGTTTAACCTTCAAATGTTCCCAATTATTTGGAAAGAGGTCGAATCACTGCCTGAACTTGTTGCTTATCTGAAAAAACTTGGGCAACACTCTTGAGTTGAGCTATCATGTTTGACATCACCCTTAGGTGTTGTTTGACATTTTGATCATGACACTTCTTATAAGTGTCAAATTTGATAGTTACAATCGGGGACGGGTTATAGACTACCCCCATACATTTCTCGCAGATGTGCCTACATAGCATGAGGAGTAGAAAATTCCTCGCATTCATGTATGAGGTCATCAACTTTAGAACTAACTATTATTCCACGTGCAGTGGAATTAACCTTTTTCCTAATTTTATAAGCTTCAAGGTATCTTCTGTCTTGTACAATGTTCCCCTCTTTTGGTTGATTTAAAATATGATTTATACCTTCAAGAACATTTTGATCTTCCAATACATACCATATTTTACTACTCCAAATATTGTAATTGTCACTCTTCAATTTTTCACCTTTGTTTAAGTCAGTAATAATAACTTTTATGCCATGACTGTATTTGAGAAGAAATTAGGCAAGTAATGTTTTTAATTAATTAACTATGCATGCGATATACACATTCAAGCAAATCAATTCTCATACAGGTTTCATATTTAATATAAAATAAAAATACGCGTATGCATCCAATCATCATTTACGAACTAAATATTTAATAAATATTCAAAACTAATTTCTTGATGTGTATAATATATTTTAGACCATAATAACGAAGATTTACATGTCTAATAATCAAACACCATATGATAATGCACAGTAGAATAA
Organism: Solanum bulbocastanum; assembly: GCA_037074985.1. Lineage (NCBI taxonomy): Eukaryota > Viridiplantae > Streptophyta > Magnoliopsida > Solanales > Solanaceae > Solanum > Solanum bulbocastanum. Next base: position 14,110,243 of record CM073602.1, on the reverse strand, counting down.
CAATCCACTAATCCATAAAAGAGGATAAAACTCAAATATTCATATTAAAGCATAATCAAAGATGTTCATCACATAATTTGTAAAGAATAAATAAAAAAATTCAATACTAAACTATGTTTATGTTGTGAAGTTTTACCCACTTAACTCTTATATTTACCACATACTTCCATAATGATTCATTATCGCCACTTTCGAAATAAGTTTCATTCAGTTCAATCTTCGAGTATTCTAGTAAGAAATGATACAAAACATCGTATGCATTCCACTCTTCAACTTGAATGACACTTTCATTAACCTTATCAAATTTCATGACAAAGGATCTGAGGAAGTCTTATAAAAAGTCAAGAGGTTCCATCTTCAAAGACATCAAATCTTTTAGATCTTTATCTCTTTTCCTTCAAATGACCCTTTGATTCCTTAACAGATTCTGTGTCACCCTCGGAACACCAATTCGTATGATTTCTCGCCCTCAAAAACATGTCCTACGGCGATGTGCCCTTCTACATTGTCCTTTTGCTCTTCGAGAACTCCTACTTGGAATAATATGAATTTGTTCATGTTCAGCCATGTCTGAAATAGGAACAAGAAAACAATAAGAATGGTTGAACCATTCAATGTGACAACATATGCCACTTTCATTTAAGAAGACACAAAAAATTATTTAAGGAACATAAAGGACTAAACAAATAAACAAGACCAATATATTTGAAAAAACATAATATATATAAACACATATATTTTAAAAAATCGTAAGAGGACACATATTCCTTTTCCAAAAGAATAATCCTAAAAGAACACAACTTTCTCAAAAGAAAACTTTTTTTAAAAAAAAAAAACGTTTTTTTTAAGCCCAACTTTAAAAATTCATATCTCACTCGTTCAAAATTTGTTTTTCTATTATTGTATATTTTTGAAAAGCTACAAATGAGTGGATCATGAAAAATTATATTTTGAATCAAAAATCTATACACCCAATTTTCTAATTACAACCAACTGAAGCAGCTTTTCTGAAAAAAATAGTCAAAAACATCCAACTTTCAAAAATTCATATCTCACTCATTTTAAATTCATTTTTTTATTATAATATATATTTGGAAAATTAGAGAAATTTGGAGATTTCTAATCAAAGGTATGGAGAAAATGGGTTTTAACAGTTTTGTTGCAGATAAAGTGTGGAGATTGGTGGCAAATAACTGGTATTCAGTTCCCATTAATGGACAAGCTCATGGTTTCTTTCACTTTTCTAGAGGGGACTTTACAAGATATGGAATGCCTAAGTGTAGTGATGATACTAATCATCTTGCATATGCAGATGATACCATTATCTTTGTTAGTGCAGAGAAGAAGTTGCTTGATTTGGTTATGTAAAGACTAGGCTTATATGAAGATCAATCAGGGCACATGATTAATAAAAAGAAGAGTTGATTCTATGTGTATAGCAAAACTACCCATTCTATAGTTCAAATTATTGAGGATTGCACTGATTTTATTAGAGGGAGGTTTCCATTGATGTATCTTGGTTGTCCTATTGGTCATGCAAGGAAGAGGAAAAGTCATTTTTCCAATTTCACGAAGAAAGTTCAAAGCAAAATATAGGCTTGGAAGGATAAACTTTTATCTTTTGGTGATTGTTTGCTAAATTTCTATGGAACTCTAAGGAAGAGAAGAGAAGCAAACATTGGATATCATGGTCTAATATTTGTAGGCCTAAGGAGGAAGGTGGGTTAGGCTTTAGATCTCTTTTTAATGTGTCCAAAGCAATATTTTCTGAGCTTTGGTGGACTTTCCGAACTAAAAAGACAATGTGGACTATATACCTGTGGAACAAATATTGCAAGAGACATAGACCTCAATTGGTGGAATGGAATGGAGGTTCTTAGACTTGGGAGTTTATATTAGAAGCCAGAAATTGTACTGACCAACATATTTGGTAGGAACCAAAGTGTGGTCATTCTAGTGTATGATTTGATAACTGGACACAATTGGGTGCTCTTTACTATTATTTGCCTGTTTCTCATTCTAACAATTTTGATTTTGATGAGGTAAATCAGTTGATGATTCAGGGACATTGGAATGAAGATCTCATGCTTCAATTACTACTAGATGTATGTAAACATGTCCAAAATGTAATTGGAGTAGTAGAGGATACTGAAGAATGGGACTCACCAAGATGGATGTGTACTAAGCTTTGGAAAATTTACGGTTGAAAGTGCCTAGAAGATGCTGAGACAAGAAAATGATGAACAAGAAATTGCTAAGAAGATTTGGGTGAAAGGAGTTCCTTCAAATTTTCTTTCTTTCTTTGGAGATTGTGGAAAAAAAATACCCATTGGGAAAGTTCTTATCAAGATTAAAGTGGTGGATGAAGTTAAGTGTCTCTGCTGTAATAGTTCAAAAGATGAAACTTTTGAACATCTTTTTGTGATGTGCTCTATGTCTAAAAAGTTGTGGAATACTTTTGCTAGTATTGCTGATGTACAGGGACCTTTTTTGCAGCTTAATGATACTATACATAAATGGTGGAGTAAGGACTGCTCGTCAAAGCTTAAACCTCTCTTCAAAGCTGTCCCGTCATTTATCACTTGGCAAATCTGAAAATGGATAAACATAATTTCTCATGGAGGTAATATATCATTTTATGGTATGGTTATGGAGGTCAACAAAAATTTATATCATCTAGCTACTTTTAGCTATCCTTGGTTGCAAAACATTCCTAATACTTGGCATCGGATGGTTCCTTTTTTTTTTTTTAACTGAATATGCTCCCCTTATTGATGGTAAGATGATGTATTGGAGATTGCCTAGATTAGGATCCTACAAGTGTAACTCGGATGGTGCAGTAAAAGGGGTTGGTGGCCCTAGTGCTTAGGCCTTTTGTATTAGAAATGATGAAGAAAATTTGATACATGTTGAGTCTTTTGGTTTGGGAATAACTCCAGTTCTAATGTATGAGGCAATGGCTTTGTGAAGAGGACTAGAGTAATATATAATGCATAAATTCTTACCAGTAATATTGGAGACTAACTCATTAATGCTTCAAAAGATTTTGAATGGAATTTGGGAGGTTCCTTGGAGTTGTCGGGTGGAGGTGAAAGGATCAATGGTATGAGAATTAATGTTGATGCAAGAGTGGAGCACATCCTTAGGGAAGACAATTGCAGATTATTTAGCTAACCGATTTTTTCGTTTTGCAGGTACAATAGATATCATCTATTTAGATTTTCAAGAGTTACCACCAAAAGAAAAAGCAATATTACACCTAGATAAAACACAAACTCCCAATCTTAGAATTAGAAACATCCAAAACAGGGGTTTCAATACACAAACATAATTGAGACAAATAAGAACAATTAGACATGAATGACAAAGAAATATCAAAAGGCGATGGTCGTACCTGCATACTTGCATAAGTGGATGTAATTGCAATATATTGTTTATGCGGAGATGAAACTCATATGTGGTCTCCTTATGCATTGGTATCAGCTTCTTTGGGGCTCAACCTGCAGAGAAGGTCATGGATGAATTAAATCTAAGTATAATAGTGCACAAAGATGAAAGAGGAGAAAACATTGTTCATTCAAATTCATTTTGTGGTTTTGATCAGATCAATCTGAGTTAAAGAGGTCTTCAAAAGACCTAATTTCATGGCACTTGTGAGAGTTTTTGAGTTTCTTCAAGGAAATTTTTTCAAATTTGGATCCATTTCAATCTATGTCTATATATTGGAGGCATTTGTACTATCTTCTATCCTTTTCTCACTGCTACCTTCATCAGAGAGGTCGATTTCTCCGACCATGAAGCATATTGGAGTCATACAAGTAATTGAAAACTTGAGAATCAGAAAAATACAAAACAGAAAATATGGCTACAGTGATAATGATACTAATGCGCAATGCGGCAAACAACAATAGTATTTCAGGTGAAAACACAAAGAAAATAAAGCATATTGGGTTTATCAAGATATATAAATCTAAAAATAACTGAAGTAGTGTACTTAAAGAAACGGTCTTTAGCAAAATTAATAAGAATTACTTGGCCTATGCAGTGGTATTAGTTAGGGTTTCTGATTCAATCTGCAAGAAAGAGTAAACTTAGAAATGGATCTCAAGAATCGTTTACAACATCACAAGCAAGTTAGGGAGTAGATTGATTCTTACCTAAGTTGTTCGAGTTGTGTGGATTCAGTGGGATGGAAACAAACCGAACGCAGCTGGTTGCAGCAGGTGATGACTTGATTTCACTCCAAGGCAACACCTTGTCTTCATCATCCATGGAAGCTCAAGCTTGAAGACGACCAATTCTTTTTTCCTTTCTTTGGTTGTTCATTTCTATATTTTGTTTTTGGACGGAGTAATTTTTGTTACTTTTTAGTTTCTAATAAATGGTCCCTGAGACTCGCTTTGATTAAAAAAAAAATAATTAAAAAAATAATATATATATATATATATATATATTCGCAAAGCTACAAACGAGCAGATCATGAAAAAATAAGTTTCGATAAAAAATATTGTACAACCAATTTCAAGATTGCAACAAACAGAAGCAGTTTTTTCAAAAAAAAAAAAAAAAAAGACAGAATTTCTTTGTAGGATAAGGAATCTTATCTACAATATGAGTCAGAATCAAATAGGATTTTGAATCCTATTTACCATATAATTAATCCACATTCAAAAAGAATAACAAAAAAACTTTAACTCTTTCCGAATTTTTTCTTTTTACTGATTTTCAAAGAAAAATTAGACACAATATATTTCTTTTCTACAACACAGTGAATACACAAGGAAGCAACGGATAATGTGATCAATTAACGATAGCAGTGATACCAATGATGAAATATTAAGGGCAAAACAATAATAAGATGTGTACCTTATAACTTGCAGCGAAAATATTTGTTGTTGATTTTGTTGTCGAAAGAAATTGCTCTAGTCTCTCTTTGAATCACAAGGAAGCAAAAGATCGTTTTTGTTCACAAACTAAGAGTCTCCTTAGTGTGTAGATTGATTTGTGTAAGAAACTTTCTTCTCTATTTCTTTACTGATCTTTTGTTTTTTTTTAATCTTTCTCACGTTCTTCCTCTCTCCTTTTTTGCGTTCCCACGTCTGAAAAAAGTTACTCCCACTAGGAACCTTTTAAAGGGAGGTTGAACAGGTACTCTATAATTGTTCTCTCTTATCCTTTAAAAAGATTATCTATTTAATCAATTAATTAATTAAATCATATAGGACAAAAACAGATTGGGTTGAGTAGAACTGGGTTAAGTCGGGTTGGTGTACATGGGCGACCCACGACCCAAAACTTACAAATTGAAAAAAGAAATTAAGTAATGAATGTTGAAGAAGAAGGAAGTTGATGATTGGGACATGTCAAAGGAACAGGTCTAACGAAGCTGATTGACGTGTCTACAACGGAGTGTTAAAGATGAAGGAAGCTGATGATTGAAATATGTCAAAGGAACAGGTACTACTTATATCTATTAGGATTATATTACGACTAGGATTAGATTACTATTAAGATTATAGTACAACTAGGATTAGATTATTTATAATTGTATTATTATTATTATTATAGTAGTAATAGGTATTGCAGTAGGACTCTACATATAATTAACTTAGGACTCTACAATTCCTCTACAATTCTCTATATATGGAGTATGTATCAACAATATTAATCATCAATAAAATCCTTGATTTATCTAATCCTAGACGTGAGATTTCTACATGGCATCAGAGCATAAAAGCTCTTTCACTCTTCTGAGTATTGATAATAATAAAAAAACCACACGTTAAATTACAATGACCACTTCTACCAACATTATGTCGACCTCCTCACTTCGCCAAATCATTGCCACTTGCTCCATTAAATCTAAGCCAACAAACTACATCATATGGAGGATACAAATATCCCAATTGATTCAAGTGATGAAACTAACATATCTCATCTATGAACCAAGTAAAAGTAGTTGTTTCCCTGGACAAACTGCTAGAAAAGTTGTAGCGGTTGAGAAGGATGCAAAAGATAGTGGCACCAGTGATGATTGGAAGGAGAAATATGTGTTACTAAGGAGTTGCATCTCAATCACCTTGACCAAAGAAAGCATGCACCTAATTGTGAGCTACTCAACTGCCAAGGAGATGTGAGAATTCTTGGAAAAAACTTATAATCAAGCAACAAAAGTAATTAATTCTGCTAGAAGTTTATGTCTCAAATACAAGACCTTTAGGACTGTCATATTAGGTAGGGGAAGAGGAAACAACAACATCAACTCTAGAGAAACAAGTTTCACGCTTGCTGGACAGGGAATAGGTTCTCAGAACATTCAATATAGACCAGGTGCTTCGAACAATAAAAGTTTCCAAAGTGAAAATAAGGAGAAGAATAGTATTGAGTCATGCAAAATATATGGTAGGAATAATCATACTGCTCTTAAGTGTTTTTACTAGTAGAGCTACTCGTATCAATCTACAGATGAACTATCACAAGCAATAACTAGACATCATATTCATACCAAAGCATTGAAGAAGAAGGTTGCTGATGATTGGAACATGTCAAATGAATAGGTCGAACGAAGCTGACTGACGTATCTACAATGAAGTGTTGAAGATGAAGGAAGCTGATGATTGGAATGTGTCAAAGGAACAGGTCCAACGAAACTGACTACAAATTTACAACACTGCTATAGAATTATAGTCGCATTAGGATTAAACTACTTATATCTATTAGGATTATATTACGACTAAGATTGGATTACTATTAAGATTATAGTACAACTAGGATTAGATTATTTATAATTGCATTATTATTATTATTATAGTAGTTATATGTATTGTAGTAGGACTCTAAGTATAGTTAACTTGGGACTCTACAATTGAAGGAGTATGTACTCAACAATTTTAATCATCAATACAATTCTTGATTTCTCTAATCCTAGTCGTGATATTTCTACAACGGAAACACATCAAATCGATTGTTCCATAAAATAGGTATTTCATTGTTACAGAACAACAAAATTTAACAAAACAATACAATACAATACAATATAATATATTTTAAGTAACAATCAAAACAAACATTGTATTTATTGTAACAATATAATACAATCTAATACAATAGGTAACAATAATCCAAACAAAGTGTTTATGCTATTGAAAAAAATAAAAATTTTCTTTTTTGGAGTTCTATATTAATAAGAATAAAATTAATTATGTCATTTTTACACAAGTAAATAGAAAAATGAAAGGACTAGATTTTAACAGTGACGTGGCGTTGAATGAAAATTAGAGCACATGTTTCAATATATAGCTAACAGTGAACCTCTTATCACTGTCTGTTCAGTCAACATTATCTGCTGAAGGAAGAAAAGAAAAACTTTGCTGCTAATAGTACTCTATTTAATTGCTTTCACAAACTCTAAGAGGATCTATAAAATCTTTGTTATTGTCCTTTTATTTATCCTATCAACATATCAATTTTGATTAATATTTTTTAGATATATATTAATATAAAAAATATTATAATTTGTATTATTTTCTGTAAGTTTTTAAATATTTAAAATTGTATTTTAGAATATCAAAATAACGTAATCAATTTAGCTCTGAAAAATAATTAAATTATTATTCGAAAAATGTAACATGACAACTATAAAAACGGAGGGTGGATAATATCTTTTTTGGACGGGGTGATTTTTTATTAAAACAATTGGAATAAAATATGTATTAAAAAATTAAGGAATTTATCATATATTGTATTTAAACATAATTTCATTTTTTCTACAAAAGAGCTACTACATCACTTGACCAAAGTAATTTCCACCACTTACCACATAGTTACTTTGTTACTAATTACTTGTCTATATTTTTTTTAATTGTTCTTAATTACTTATCTATTTTGACAAATTAAGAAAAGATAAAAGATTTTTACCTATTATATCCTCAATTAATTACTTTGAAAAAGGTAGAACTTTTTGAAAATCTTAAGTTTTTAATTCATCTACTTCATAATTAATAAGGGTAAAATGATAAATTCACTATGTCAGTTATTGTTTTCTTAATAGGTGTTTCAAAAGTAGACAAGTAATTAGAGATAGAGGGAGTACTGTATTATTTTACCATTTTAACTTATGTATCATACTTTTTGAATAATTTTTTAAAATTTTATAAAGTGAACAAGTATTGTTAAATGTTTCAAAATAATAGAGTGGATAATAATTATTGAATCAAGGAGTATTAAATTAATTGTAAAAATGGAATAATTGCAATTGATACGTGTTGGACGTTAAAACATCGAAGGAATAAATAAGTCATGACAGGTGGCGGTTCAACAATAGTTTATTGGTTGGTCGGTTATATACTACTCCAAATATAATGGCTTTTCCATACCTATCACGGTGCATTATAATACTTGTTAAATCTTTCTTTTTTATACAATAAAGAAATATTGTAGATTACAATCACTATGTACCTCCGTCACTTTTAATTATCATAATTTTTTTAGAATCAAACAATAATAATTTTAATTAATATTTTATGATGTAATTTTTCATCATATGATATATACAAAAAAATTACAATTTATAGTAATTTTCGTATAATTTTTTTAATATCTAAATTTTTTATTTAAAATATCGAATTAATATATCTAATTTAAATTTGAGCATTAATAAAATTGATTTTTAAAAAACGCAATATAACAATTAAAAATGATCAATATTAATAACAATAATAATATTAATAATAGTTAGAGATTGATGTAAATAAATGATTTTTTGTTCAATATTTCCGAGCTATATATCCCTGTTTAATTCTGATCATTGGAATAAATGAACCCAGGCAAAGAAGTTTGGGGAAAAAAGATTCTTCTTTCTTGTGCTTGACGTATAAATAAATTGATTTTATTTTTCTATTTTTTTATTCATAGAAAAGAACATCTCTAGGAGGCTTTTCAGAAATTACTCGTAAAGGCTTGATTTATTTAAGATTATTTACTTGAGTTATTTTTATTTATTTATCTAATTATATTAAAAATAGATGATTATTTTTACTTGCTAAATTTTAAAAATTAACAAACAATTTGTCACCTAGTTCCCTAGTCATTTTTAATGCATTTTCCAAAATAATAAATTTAATAAATATTCAAAAGATACTATGATAAAATTGTCATTCAAAAGATACTTCATTTTTGGGTGTTGCATATGCCTAGTGAATAGTGATATGGCTAACTAAGTAGTGGCATGCGCAATTTTGTTCGTAACACTTTTCAGCTTTTGAAGGACCTTAAAAAGGTCGATCAACTTTTTTTTTAATTATAATATATATGATTTTAAATATCCAATAGGCATTTGGTTACAAATTTTAATATTTTTCTCTTATCTAAAATTATAAAATTGGAATTAAAAATGGATTTCTTTTTAATTATACAATTATACAAAGGATCGAAGATAATATTTTGTTTAACATTTGCAAGGTGAAGCTGAAAAACAGAAATGAAGTATTTTAAAAAACATTTAAAATCCAACTCCAAATTAAATTTCTAAATTTCATAACCAAACACTATTTTTTAAACAAACTGAATAATTATTTCAAATAGTTCTTTAGTAACTCTTCAATTCTAATATTTCATACAACATACATTATTACATGTTAAAATTTAAAATGGTAAGAATTTTTTTTAAAAAAAGTCTTTTCTTAAATTTTATATCGTATCAAATTATTTAAGAACATAAAATGAAAAGGGAACTTAAAAAGATAACAATAATACTAATAATAAGAATAAAATAATCACAAAATGTCTTAATTGGCAAGTAGAGAGGCACATGTATGTATAATTTGTTTTAATTTGTTTTGTATGTCTTCCAGATCAATTTATCTGGCAGTCTAATTGATCAATCAGCCAGCACAATGTATGACAACATTATATTGTGCCACAAATATTTAAAAAAGAAAAAGAAAAAGGGATGATATATTCTTTAAGTTTTCATTTAAAGTTGATATACTTTCCGTTATAAAAGTGACTTATATATACTTTTATTATTATATAAATAACTTATATATACTCCTATCGTTATAAAAGGAGCTCACATATATCCTTCATCTAAAGAAAGTGAAAAATTAGTTTAATTTATTTTTTTACTTTTAATTTTTAAAAAAATTCATGTAGCGATATATATATAATCCTTCTGGCAAAGTTCATGATATATATTATTTTTCATACATCAATTATTTTTTGACTTCTTTAATTATCATTATTTGATTTTTTTTTTGTTTCATTCTTTAGTGTATAGAAAAAAAAAAAATCTAAAACTAATTTTCTTGAGGCTATATTGTAATGTAATTTTATATTTGTAAAAAAAAATAAAATTGGGACATCTATTATAAATTTTACAAGAAATTTAGTAAAACATAAATAAATTGGACCATCAAAATAATAAATTAAAATTAGTCGTTGAAATAACATAGAAAAAAAAATACATGTGATGAGGATCAAATATACCCCATATGAATTTTATTTTCGTTAACAAAATAATTAAAAAATTAAATTAATTTTTTTCCCACTTCCGTTAGAGGAAAGAGTTATATAAGTCATTTGTATAATAGTGAAAGTATCTATAAGCTACTTTTATAACAAGAGATATATCAACTTTGCTATATATCAACTTTAAATAGCAAAGTTGAGGAGTATTATAAGACAATTTTCCCATATTATGATGTGAACGTTTTTTTAAACAACGTGATATCACTTTTTGTCCCTCTATTTCATTTTTTATGATTTGATTAACTAGTGTTGAAAATGTTTAGTGATAATATTAACAATTGTTAAATACTAAATTAAACAACACTTATATCATTTCCCCTTTACCTAAAAGGATTTGAATATTAGAACAACAAAAAAGTCCTAAGAGAAGGACAGCCAGTAGTTAACCTAAAACTAATGCACAGACCATTAGAAGAACTTTTTTTAGATTAAAAAAGAAAAGAAAATAAAAAAATCTAATTGAATAATTTGGTATAATGATATGTGCTAGCTACAGTATAGTAAAGACACAATTTTTAAAAAATAGTTTGTATATTTTAATTTGGCATTTCTCTTGCGTATTTTTTTTTTTTTTTTTTCTGTTTGTGTGTTTTACTTCTATATATTTATATGATTATATTATTATTGTTGAATTTGGGTAGATTAAGCATAGGATTTATGTTATATGTATATGTGTGTATGAGAGTGTAAACAATAATAATAGTATAAATATAATTAATATATACTGATAAGTTATTTATTATACATATATTTTAGATTGTCAATTATTTTTAGATGAATTAAATATCGAATGTGTGTTTAGATAAAACAAAAATCCTATAAAACATTATACTATTATATATATCTCAGTATTGTAGTCTTGAGATCATAATTTTTGAATTAATTATAAAGTAATTCTAAGTTTGATAGGATTAAATAGAAGAATTTAGATTGACGATGTAAATTTAATCTGAAATTTTTTTACCGTCAATATAATATAAATTTAATTCTAAACTTAATCTTAAAATATTTTATATTAGGTACCAAATAATCCCTAATCTTAAAATTTATGGCTGTAAAGTTTGTGGCGGTGGATTTCAATTTGTTTTAGTCATGCCTTACATGTTTGGACTAGAAAACTCCTAATCTGACATGACTTGCCATTCAATTTGGTTCACTAATCCTCTCTTGTCATAATTGCCATTAATTTAGTCAATTTTTTTTAGTTTTGGACAATAATAATTTGTTTATTATATTGAATTGGGTAACCATTTACTGTGTTTAATCTAATGTTAGATTTTTTTCTCCCGTCAAATGTACTTTAATATCATTTTAATTGTTTTAATGTTGATGTACGAATGATAGTGTTGCCACTTATCAATTTTATAGTTAATTCTAGGATACAAAATACAAATGATATTTTAACCTAGCTATAATTTGATTTTGATTTTTCAATATGAATAACATATTTGTCAACATCACCTACCTTTGCTCAATTTCCTAAAACCTTCTCTAACCCAATGTTGGAGTTTTGTAAAAAAGTTAATGCTACAAAAGCAAAAAATTAAATGAATATAATTGTCAGAGTTGTATTTTGACACGAGGAATTGTAATTAGCATGATGTTCTTGGAGTTCGTTAAATTTTCTTTTATTCCACCCTTTTAGGTGCCAATTCCACTAAAAGATTAAAGTGGTTCTAAGAATCTACAATTTTTTATTTCCAAAACATAAATTTGCTGTTAAGACAATTTAAAAATAACACAAATGAAAGATATCATTTACAAATGAAAGAAATCTTTTTGGCCAGAAAATTTGGCTAGAATTTGACCAAAATGATAAAAAAAACATAAAAATTTGTAAAGTTTATGATTTTTCAATTTTCCAAGAAATCATAATCAATTTCAATAATTTGATTCATAACTAAAAAAAACTTAGACATATTTAATGTTTTTTTTAATACAAATACAATATTTGAGAAAAATCTACTGTATTTTATCAAAATTCTCATAGTTGATGATCTAGCAAGCTCTGCCTCTAACAAGTACCCTGACAGAAGCATCAACAACTTATTTTACTAGTCAAATCTCATGACATATAAATTATACAACTTCTTTACCACTTTAAAGCTCATCTTTTTCTTTTTTTTTTTTTTAAAAATGCAGAAAATTAATTAAATTAACATGTATATGTCAGACACATCAAATAAAACAAAAAACAACCAAAAGATAACGTATAATTCCTAAGAAAACACATAAAATTTAATATAAGTAGAATTGACTATATAAAAGAAAGCCGTTTACGTTGCAATGGGTGGCTCGTGGGACCAATTGCAAGCTCACAAATTCCACAATAATTAGTATTGGACGGTTTAAAATCATATTAACTTACAAAAAATTACGCAAAAATTATTAAATTCTTCTCTTTTTTTTCTTCCATAAATACCTATCCATTTACACTCACTTCTCATCGCATCAAATTCTCTCTCTTTAGCAAAGGAAAGATGACTAAAGAAGTTGAAGCAGTAACAGAAAGAGGAGAGTTTTCAGCAAAAGACTATACTGACCCTCCACCAGCACCATTAGTAGACTTTGAAGAACTAACACAATGGTCATTTTACAGGGCAATTATTGCTGAATTTATAGCCACTTTGTTGTTCCTTTATATTACTATTTTGACAGTAATTGGGTACAAACACCAAGCTGATGTAGATGCTGGAGGTGATGTATGTGGTGGAGTTGGTATTCTGGGTATTGCTTGGGCTTTTGGTGGCATGATTTTCATTCTTGTCTACTGCACCGCCGGTATCTCTGGTAAGATATTCTTTCTATCACTCTATTTTAATAGCTGTTATAAAAAGGATAAATATATCCTCAAACTAATGGAAATATCTTCCGTCGTAATTTTGGACCCTTTCATTCAAAAATTAGACCATATATGCCCTTCACTCTAACGGAAGATTAAATAGGAACATGTAGTGCAATTTTATATGTCGATTCAATATTTAATCTGTGGATAAAATTATTACATGTGATTTTTGTTGGTATAAAAGGGTATATATACTTTAGTTTTTAGACGGTAGAAACACTAATGTCCCAAGAGTACGAAGGAGGGTATGCACATATCATTTATGATAGTTCGAAATATATTTATCTTTTTCCCTTATTTTTTTTATTAAGATAGTTTTACTTAAGTTCTTTTAATATGGAAGGGGATTTGTTTTTCTCTGTTTTTACATTCATTTTCGTTTGTTTTGTTGAATGCCTAAGCACTCAATTTGATTGGAAATAAGTTATTTTGAAAATAATTATATCAAAATTAGTTATTTCAAGATTATGATCTCATTCTTAATGGCGGATAAAAATAACATTACATTTAGAGATAACTAATCTCGTGATTTTATCCCAACTAATCATAAAATAAACTTATCCTAAAAATAATCTCGAGATTAATTATTCTTTTTCCCTCCTATTGAAATTCCGAAAAATATTTTATGATTTCTCGTATTTGATTGGTTAAATAAATTTTTAAAAATAGGAAAAATGACTTCATCAATAAAAAATTAATTTCATAAGTGAAAACTGAATAACTCATCTGTTAGTATTTATTTAGGTGGAGAAATTAAAAAGGGAGAAAAGGAGTGATTACTCTTTCCCAAATTAAATTTCTATGTTACATGTTTAATTGTTGAAATCATCATTCTCATCTAATCATACAGGAGGACACATCAACCCAGCAGTGACATTTGGGCTTTTTTTGGCAAGAAAAGTATCACTAATCAGAGCAGTATTGTACATGGTAGCACAATGTTTGGGTGCTATATGTGGTGTTGGTTTTGTCAAGGCTTTCCAATCAGCTTACTACAATAGGTATGGTGGTGGTGTTAATGTCATGGCTGGTGGTCATAACAAGGGTGTTGGATTAGGTGCTGAAATCATTGGTACCTTTGTTTTGGTCTACACTGTCTTCTCTGCCACTGACCCCAAGAGAAACGCCAGAGACTCCCACGTACCCGTAAGTACTACACTACTATATATGATTTCAGGAGAGGACCATGGGTTCACGTGAACCCCTCCTATATACGCCCTGCGTGACAATATTATCTAATGTTTGATGTTGATAGGTGTTGGCACCACTTCCAATTGGATTTGCTGTGTTCATGGTACATTTAGCCACTATCCCAATTACTGGAACTGGCATTAATCCAGCAAGGAGTTTTGGTGCTGCTGTTATTTACAATGGTGACAAAGCTTGGGACGAACACTGGATTTTCTGGGTTGGTCCATTTATTGGGGCGTTCATTGCTGCCTTCTACCACCAATTTGTCCTCCGTGCAGGCGCAATTAAAGCTCTAGGTTCATTCAGGAGCAATGCCTGATTTCAAATTTCATCAATCCAATGAATAGGAAGAAGAAAAAAAAATTGTACATAATTAAGAAGAAAAACAAAAAAAAAAAATGTTTGTTTTTTATCCTATGAATTCCCCTTTCTCTTTTGTGTATTTGTTTTTCCATCTAATCTTGTTTGTATCTTTGAATTATTATTGAAGTTAATGTTGTCTTACAAAGTTTAAGTTTTGATCAATAGTTTCACCTCACATTGTTATAACTGAAATCACCTCTTTAAAATTTTCAAATTTAACGGAAATCATCCCTCTATTAATTTGTCCATATTGGTTAAAAAAAGGAAAAGAGTTCGAAGTATATATTCGAACTTTGATCGAAATTGCTGTAATAATATCGGATTTTGGAAATGACCTTTTATCTGCTGCATCATTTTATAGTGTATTTTAAAGGTATATATGTGCCCACGTGGATATGTTACTATTTATATTGATGCAATATTTATGATGTCTATGTAGACACATATATATATACCTTTAAAATACACTATCAAATAGTGTAGGGGATAAAAGGTCCTTTCCAAAATTCAGTATTGTTACAACATTTTCAGTCAAAATTCGAATATATTTCAGACATTTTCCCCTAAAAAAAAACTCATCATAAACATGATCATGTTAGTTGGGTCTAATTAATGGACAATATCTTGCTTTGAACTTAAGAGTTGCTAATTGTAAGGGGTCGTTTGGTTTGAATATGAGTAATGATGAGATAAGTTATGTTGAAATTAGTTATGATGGAATAAGTTGTCTTGGAATTATTTCTTATTGAGTGTTTGACTTGTTATATTCAAAATAATATATATTGATAAATTTTAAGAACAAGTTGTTTGTTTACAAAATTACCCTTCACTTTATTTAAACTTTTTAAATTCTTCTTTGTGAGCTTTAGTTATTCATTTTTTAAAATAAAATTTTTTATTTTATTTAACTTAATATTTTTTTTATGTATTCCCATGATAAGTACCATGTGTATTTAAAAATATAACTTTTTTCTTATTTAGCTTAAAAATAGAACTTCCCTCTTAAGTTTATTAAAGAGAAGAAAATTTATGAGAAATCAAAATAAAATAAACATAAGAATTAGTCAAATAAATTCATAAATAAAAATTATATTTATATAGTATAATTTTTTAATGGAAAAATATGTATAATTATCATAAAAATAAGGAGTAGTAAATATTATTATACATGATATTAAAACAAATATAAATATACATAAATGTGAAAAATGATTTATAAAAAGGATTTAAAGGGACATATTTGTCATTTACCTATTTTATTTCCGGATAAGTTATCCCGGGATTACTATACCACCCATGGGGAGGGATAACTTATCGCGGTACTAATTATTAATCCCGGGATAAGTTATCCCAGACTTGCCAACCAAACAACATAATTTTTTTTTAATCCCATCACTGTTTCTTTACCCCATCACTATTATTTTTAATCCCTCACACCAAACGAGCCCTAAGAGGTTTGAGAAAAAGAAAGATTAATGCCTAATGACTTTGAAACAAAGCAATAATAAGTACTAGTAAAATCAAAGAAAAGCAATGTTTCTGCCTTGTTGGAATGGAGTTTCTAATAATAATACTCCCTTCGTTTAAAAAAGAATGACCTAGTTTGACTTGAAATGGAGTTTAAGAAAAGAAAAAAAACTTTTTAATCTTATGGTTCTAAATTAAAGTTATGTCAGATGTACCAAAATGCCGTTTAATCCTGTGGCCTTAAATATGTTACGTGGAAAGTTGAAGTTAAAGTGTTGCCAAAAAAATAAATGGGTCATTCTTTTTGAAACAGACTAAAAAAGAAATTAAATAATTCTTTTTGAAACGAAGGGAGTAATTATTTCAAGAGAAATATTAATTTTCTAGAACTGAAATAGTGAAGTTTGCAAATAGCTACTACTCATGTCAAATTAATATTTGTAAATATTAAGGGCAACTCAATATATTATGTATTTCATGTTCATAAGGGTTTGAGGAAGGATCACACTCCTAAGAGTCGTAAATTAAAGGACCTATTTTCATGCAAGTATCATAATCTAGGAGTATTTAGTGATAAATTTACTAAGAATTGGATTGCATCTATCATAAACATTAGTTTTAACAAATGTTCTTCCAAGAATTGTCTAAACACATATCAAATCTTTGATCAAATTTGGTATAAACAAGACAAGGTTTAATTTTCCCCAAGCTAACACCTTTCCAGCCTAACTTATTTTCTTTTTTCTTGATTGATGTCTCTAACTTGTGGTCTACAATCACCTAGCTTGTAGGTACATTTCTCTCTACCCATCTCTTGTGGGTGTCATTGTCACGAGGACCAAAAAAATATGTAAACAAGCTCCTAAACCTATAGCCTTTTCCAAAACGACTTAAATAATTGTCATGAAGTAATGCAGTACCAAATAGTTGAGTTAGGCTTTAGTTAAATGTGATGCCTAACTCAACAATTTATTATTTCTTTATTTAATTAAAGTGAAGATGTTCCTATTCCCTAGCCAATTTTGATAAAGGGTGGTAGGCCATTCCCTGTCATCATGATGAGTAGGAAAACTATTATTAAAGAAATAAGTAAAGAAAGAATATTGTTGATGGTGATCATGCAACAACATATGCTTAACGTTCGCTTTTCTTTGGATATATTGTTGGAAATAGTTATTGGATTGGGTTTCTTTGTGTTACCCATTATTTTATTTTTTTAAGTTCTATATATAACGTATATTTATATAATTATGAATGTGTTGGGATTTATGCAGTTATGATGATTGACAAAGAAAGACGAAACACGTTAGTCAATATAGTCCAAAGGTACACTTTCACGAGCAGTTAAATTTGGAGATAACTCTTAAAATGAATAAAGGCAAGTGTGTTGAAATCAAGGAACGGATAGTGTTAATGTCGTGATAAGGATCAATGAAATAAACATCTAGTGAATTAAAGAGAAAGAATCGACGAGTTTGAATTAAAATAGGAGTCTCACGTGAGGTAAACTCTTCAAGTGACTGGTTAATTGAAGAGTTGGAGTTCAACTACAAACACAAAAGAATCAAGAAGTTTGATTTGAAGAATGAGTCTAAACTCACAAAGAAGTATTAGTATCATACAAAAGGAAGGAATCCAAGTGACATGAGGAGTCCAACTCAAAAGAGGAGTCCAAGTCAAAATAGAATTTAAAAAATAAAAGAAGTCGAGTCCTAGAAGAATTAGGACTCTAGAAGCCCAAGTGAAGTAAACCACGACAAACAACCGTCTATAAATAGAGGTGAAGTTGTCCAGAATAAGTGTGCACTTTATAGAGCTAAAAGGACAATTGGAAAATTGACTTCAGAAGTGCTACCAACATGTTGTGGGAATACATTGATGAATCAAGTCCTATTATAGTGTTTATGCATTAGGAGGTTTTCATTGAGTCATAGTAGTGATTTATCTTTAGTTCAGTGCGTTATAAACTTAATTAGAAGTTAGTCTTCAAGTTGGGATAACTCGAAGACTTGGGAATACATACATTGGGAGGTTTGGGTTGAACTTTGAGAATTATAATTTTTTAATTTCTTAGGTTACATAGGCTTGTAATTTTTTTTGTGTTGAGGCTCAGTGAATTAGTGAAGTTGGAGTTAAATCATGTAGGGGTAATGTCGTGGCTTTTACACCTTTTTGAGCCGGGTGTTTTCCACATAAAATATTGTGTTTTTACTTATTGTTCTTACTGCTTTTTTGGAACACGGTAGGAAACTAGTTCCACACATAGGTTAAAAGTTAAAGTTAGTAAATTACTAGGTCTTCCAGACTAAGAATTATTATCACAGTCATTTTTCTTGTTTAAAGTTTAACAACTTAAGAAAAGATCGAGATGAATTATGCACCATCTATTGCGCATAGTGAAGGACAATTAACCACCGGACCACCATTGCTCAATGAATCACACTTTGGGTGGTGAAAGGCATGCATGAAGGACTTTATTCGAGCAGAAGACTACAAACTATGAGACAAAATAACTACAGGACCAACCATCCCTATGAAAACCGTGGAAGGAGCTAAAGTTCCAAAGGTAAGGGTTGACTTCAGTGCTGAAGATCTATTTACTCTTAGGAAGAATGCAAAAGCCAAAAACATTCTTGTTTGTGGCTTAGGACCTAATGAGTATAATAAGATCTCGAATTGCACCATTGCTAAAATGATATGGGGCACATTGGTAAATGCTCATGAAGGAACCAACCAAGTCAAGAAATTCAGAATGGCTATGTTGTTCACTGATTATGAAACCTTCAAGATGAAGGAAAATGAACTTCTAGAGATGATTACTACACTCACCACTCTAATCAATGAGTTGTCATCCTTAGGAAGGGTTCTTACCACGAGGAATATGTCGATAAAGTTTTATGGATTCTACTATAGGCAAAATGGGATGTCAAAGTTAATATCATTAAGCAAGCTAAAGATATCTCCATCATGACACTTGATGAACTGGTAGAAAATCTCAGAACTTATGAGAATATGGATGGTTAGAGGAAAAAAGAAATGTTCAATGATAAGTCATTAGCCTTGAAAGCATTTGGTGATGAATCTGATCTAGATGAAGATCAGATGGCTATCCTAGCAAAACCCTTCAAGAAGTTCTCAAGAAGGAAAGAAAACGAAAAGAAGGAAACAAGTAACAAGAAGTGGTTAAATTACAAATCTCAATCTGGATGCTACAAGTGTGAAAAAGTTAATCATCATGTCAAAGAATGCCCTCAGTAGGAAGTTGAATGGAGAAAACAAAGAGCTGAAAAAAGTTGAAAGAAAAAGAGAAATGTGCCGGGGTTGCTACTTGGGGATTAGGAACTGAAGAATCTGATGAAGAGGTAGATGAGATTTCTCTTAGGGCTATTGGAGATTCAGACATGGAAGAAGGAGAAGCAAACTTTGAGCGAAGTATCCTTGACTTAAAAGAAAAACTTCATCTTTTTCCTAAAAGAAAACTAATTAGCATGATAAAAAGCTTAATTAATGATCTTCAAGAGTTAACTATGAAAGATATCAGTTGTTCAATGATTTTGCACATCAAAATTTTGAGTGCATAGAACTCAAAAATGACGAAACTATAACTGATGAAGAAATTAGCTCTCTAATAAACAAGTTGAAAAGCTTGATTCAATAAACTTGAGCTTAAAATCTGAGCTTTTAAAGTTGTCCATTATTGAAAAAGGGAAGATAAATGATATTGAGAACAAATTAGAACATAATTTGAAAGAATGCAAAATTGATTTTTCTATGAAAAAGATAAGGTGAAAAAACTAAATCTAGAAATGTCTAGGTTGAAAATTGATCTTGAAAGAGCTAATAGATGGACTAATTCCTCCAAAATTGTTAACAAATTGATTGGTAGGGTGCATAATGAGAAGGCTGGTATAGGATTCCATAAAGAAACTATTATCTTTGAAGATTAGTGCTATATTTGTGGTAAAATTGGTCATCCAACTATTGAGTGTCCAGTTAATAATGGTTTTAGAAAGATAAATACTAAATTGACAAATGGAAACATATTTATACATGTCGATAGAAACAGGTCCACCGAGATGGGCGAAGGAAATATGATTCACCCTTTTGATCATAAGAAAGGGCCCAAGCTTGTCTAGGTTCCTAAGACTAACCCTTAAACTATTTTGCATGTGAAGTTGAAAGGAAGCAAGCAATATTTTTTCATAGCTATTGTTTGCTTAAGGCATATGACTGAAGATAAACAAAAATTCCTATTGCTTACTTCAAAAAAGGGGGACTGTGCATGTTTTTTTTTTTTTAAAGAAGGATATAGTGCATGTGTAAGGAGGGAGCAAGTGAGATTAGTTTCAAAAAAATGGAGAAGAAAGTGAGCATGAAAGTGAAACTGATGAGCGTGCCTTGTAACCTGTTGTACCACTTGTTTCAATTATTGAACAAATTAATAGGGGGAAAATGAATCTTGAAACTGATTTATCCACAAAAGTATGTGGTTGTTGAATCACGTTATGTAACACCCCTTATTACAAATATGCTAGTTCTATGCATATGATACTTGACATAACCTTATCATATAGGTGAGGGACCATGTCTCTTATGTATTAGTGTTGGTTTAAACTAGCTTGGAGGGTGATGTGATGCCTTTCATATTTTAGCATGTATACTCCAAGTTAACTCCGATAGAAGTATTTAACTAGAGATAGTAAGGTGCTAATTGAGTTTAAAGCTCAAATTTAAGTGCTAAATTAAGGCAAAAGGGATTAATATTTAGAGAATGAAATAAAATGGTGAGCTGCTTGCTTGGCATAATTAAGCTACTAGGTGCATCACCTACTTGAGCTATATGGATCTAGTTAAAGGGACCAAGGTTAATGGATTAGACTTAAGACTATGTTAATGGATTGGCTTGAGGCCTAAACTAAGTTAAATAAAATGAAAATAAAATTAAAACCCAGTAGCCAAATTTGCCAAGGACCAATGTAAGTTAAGCCCAACTAAGGAAAAGGGCAAGTAGGTGAATCACCTACTTTGACCTTTTGAGCAGCTTGATGTACATAAGCAGGTGCATCACCTACTTGACCAATTAGTGGCTGAAAATGAAGCTAAAAAGAAGGAAGTTCTAGAGGATATTTTGAAGGGCTAAGAAACCTCAACATAAAATAAGTATTGGTTGCTATTTCCACTCATTTTAACATATAAAAATTGAGAATTAACTCCAGCTTTCTCTCTTTTCTCTTAAGGATTAAAACAACAGCCTTAAAATTTCTTCTAGGTTTCTTGAAGAAACCCTCATCTTTGCAAGAAAAGTGTGAAGGGAATTTGAAGTTCTTAAATATTCCAAGTTAAAAGGATAAGTTTCATAAATTGAGATTAACACCTAAAAAGGGAGGCCAAATTGTGATAGTTGTATTGGTCAGTGAATAAAGTATGTAAGGCTATTCGATTCCATATTCCTTAGAATGAAATATGATATTTGTGATTAATATCAACGAAGTGAATTTCCTAAGTTCTATTCCTAGTAAAGGAAATATAATGGTAGCGTATGATCTCCAAATAGCTAACAATATTTCCCCCCTCTCCTTAGTTTGTAGAATTATTTAATTATATGTTCATTACTCTATACTTGTGTAATTATCCTCATATGTGCTAGTAGAGAAATGGTATTCGCAACAGCAAGCTTGGTGAACTCTCCTCTTAGTCAATTGAAGCCAATTATGTCATTTAAGCTCATAAGTAATTCATTGATATTACATAGCTCCTTATGTCATGGTTATTACCTTGAAGTTATTATTATCATGTCTTCTACTATTGGTTCATAGTTCCAAATCTCGAAAATGATTATGACCACCAATACAACGATCTCAAATATTAAAGGAATTAAGTGAAACAATCTGTATATTTATGAATGGCAGCTCAGGGGCGAATGCCTAACATAGGTCGATCCCAATTGGTATAGAAAGGTGGCAGCTCAAGGGAGAAAGCCTAGCATGGGCCGATCTGAATTTGTGTAATTATGTGGACAACATTCCAAGGGTTAAAATGCCTAGCATGGGTTATCCTTTTCTACCGTTGATCACCTGACCATTTGTATCACATGACTTACAAAGATTATAACACACAAAAAATTAAAGAAAAGAATTTAACATACATGATCCCACAAGAGTAAACAAAAGTGGTCATCTATTCTGATCTATGTATATTGGTACTTGATTTATGTGAGCTCTTATTTTACATATGCTATTTCCTTACATATTCAGTACATTCTTTGTACTGACGTCCCTTACAGGGATGATGCATTTTATGCTACAGGCACAAGTACTCAAGCTAGTAGACCTCTTTAGTAGGAGCACAAGTACTTCGCTGCTATTGGTGAAGCTCCAGGTTAATTCGAGGCTTACCAAGTCTTTCGCCCCTATTTTGTTATTGTATCATAGTTAAGGGTTAGGCAGGGCCTTGTCCTGTTCTAAGCTAAGGTTTTCTATCTTTGAGAGCCTTCGTAGACTGATGTATATAGTTCAATTGTGCCTTATCTCTTTACAGTTGTGGCCTCAATGGCCAAACCTTGTATACAAGTTTTGAGTTTACCTAAGTTGGTTCTTATCATTGCATCCTATATGAACTTTTCAAAACTCTAAATTGTCATAGTTATATATGCATAATAAGAACAAATTATATATGGGTTCTGTCGGGCCTTTAGGGCATCGGGTGCCTGTTTGTCTTAATGGGCGCATGACACGTTGTTCTTAGTTTCTATGAATCAGACAACAATTGATGGATTCTGACACAAAGCACCATTTTGAAAAGAATAGGTTAGACTTGGGGACAACTAAGATTGCATGAACCCGCATCAATGATTGGCTAGAATAATTATACTGTTTAATTTTATTAGCTAAAATGTTATTCAATTCAACCTTGCACATTTAGTTGTGTGTCCTAAATCCAGATTCCTGACTTGTTTTAACCTAATTTTGTATTAGATTGTGCAGAAAAAGAGTGCAACCAACCAATGGTGAGCACAAAATTTCACTTATCATGTATGTTCTATATTGATAGAGGTTAATATTATAAAGTAAACACTTAAGCACTCATATTTGATGTATTAATTGTTCTAATACAAAATAAAATAATCAACAAAGCTCAAGAGTCTCATTTTTCCAAGTTTCTCTCTTACCAATAAACTGATAAGCTTGCAATAAACATTTTAGAACACCCTTCTCTCTCTCACTAAGCATTCTTGAATTTTTGTTGCAAGTTCAAATTAATATATTCCCTGAAATACATCAATTGATGTTTGTGATGTTTCCTTTTTTAAAATTTCTCTTAACTTAGTACATATCTAATTCCCATACCAACTCCTGAAACACCTCTTCCTTATATCCCACCTTGAACTCCCATCTAGAAATCATAAATGTCAAGAGGATGACACTATTAAGGAAGGTCTTAGAGCTATCATGAAAAAGCATGATTTTCCTTGTGATTTTGATGAATACTCAATTCCAATTTAGGCATGAACTTTCCAAATCAAAAAAGAAAAAGAAAAAAGGTTGTTGAATAGATGAACCATGCTGATCTACATGCTTTAAAGAGGAAAATTGATACTTCAATGAAAAAGTTGAAGTAATATTTTCATTGATGAGATTGCTGAACTAGAGGCTGCTCATGCAGCATATGAATAAAAAGTGTCTTTCATATAAGGATCTAATCTCTACAGACTGATCTTGATAGAGAAAGGGCTGAAAATGCTGAAACTATTCGTTGGTTGACACAATTATTGTCACATGTTCCATCTTTTTCTTCACTTTCCAATGCTAGTGCCTCTGACTTTATTCTACTCCTATCCAGTGTTTGTTTTTTGATTAGTATTTAATTGTTTTTGCTTCATTCAATATGACTTCGATCCTATATAGAATACTATCTGATAATTTGATGGAATGGTTATCTATTGCTTCAATGACTCGTGTTTTTGCTCTCTATAATACATTATTATGTTGCATGAAGTCGTTATCTTATTATCTTTGTAATTTCCCCAATGTCCATGAATGGTTTAACTAATCACTTTAGCTAGTTTATTAGAGGATTGACACAACTGTTCAATGATGTCAAAAGGGGGAAGATAAGAGTTAAGCAATTTTTATAACCCATTGACTAATCTGTTTCGTTCTAGTATTTTATGCTTCAATGTCTACAAGTAAGTTTGTTTGATTGCACAAAGTCAAGAGGTTTGTTATCATAAAAAAGGAGGAATTATTTGAGATTTATGCAGTTTTGATGATTGACAAAGGAAGATAAGACACATCAGTCAACATGGTCCAAAAATACACTGTCACAAGCAGTTAAATTTGAGGCAAGCTCTTAAAATGAATAAAGACAAGTGTGTTGAAATCAAGGTATGCATGATGATAATTTTTGATAAAGCTCAATGAAATAAACATCAGGTGAATTAAAAAGAAAGAATCAATGAGTTTGAATTAAAGGAGTCTCATATAAAGTAAAACTCTTTAAGTGACTGGTGTATTGAAGAGTTGGATTTCAACTAGAAACACAACAGAATCAAGAAGTTTGATTTGAAGAAGGAGTTTAAAATCAGAAATAAGCCAGAATAGAAGTGTTAGTATCACACAAAAGGAAGGAATCCAAACGTCAGGTTGAGTCAAACTCAAAAGAGGATTCCAAGTCAAAATAGAATTCAAAGAATACACAAGATCCAATAGGCTGCCCGTCAAAGTGACCAGGAGCTATCCAAGGCCATTATGAGGAATCACAGACCGCTCGACGGTCCGTAGAACCCCATACAGGCCGTTAAGTGGCACTTCAAAATGGCAGGAAACATCCTAGCTCCTGTTAAGAACCACAGTTGCCTATACGGCCAGTGGTGCTTCACACGGTCTATGACGTGGACTTCACACGGTCTATGAAGTGGACTGTGGAAGGACATGTCAGCCTTTGAGTTTTGGGTCAACTTCAAACGATTATATATTTTAGAAAAAAATCAATTAGGTGTCCCATGAGCTATCAAGTTAAAGATCCTTGAGTTTTCTTTCCAATTCCACCGAGTTTGCCTAATTCCAAGCTCAGAGTAAAGAGTTATGCCTGAAATAGTAAAGTCTTGTCGGGCAGAGCTTCTTCACGACCCACTTGACTGGCCGTGGTGATCTTGATGGCCTATGAAGTCTGTCTTGAAGTCACTTTGTCAACTTTTAAGTTAGGATCACAATGTTCTTTTCCCCTCTGTGTTTGGTACTTAAACTACGTCATTTAATGCTTAAAATACGTCATTTTACTCAGTCTATGCCTAATAATCTAGTAAAAAACTACTCGAAACCCTCATTCTCCTAAAATGATCTAATATAATGAAAAGAACAGATGTCTTCTTCAAGGCCCAATTGATGGGCCGTGGTGCTCTTTATGGCCTGTGAAGCCTGTCTTGAATTCACTTCGTCAACTTTTAAGTTAAGGTCACAATGGTCTTTTCCCCTCTGTGTTTGGTACTTAAACTACACCGTTTAATTCTTAAAATACGTTGTTTTACTCAGTCTAAGCTTAATAATCTAGTCAAAAACTACCCAAAACCGTCAATCTCCTAAAATTATCTGATATAATGAAAAGAAGAGAAAAGAGGTGATAGTTTTCCCAAGAACAAGCAGAGGTCTTCTTCAAGTTCAGCCCCAAAATCCAGAGGATTTCTTCATAGTTTTTGTCACCAGGTATGTGAGATTTCACTAGTGGGTTTCTTTCACTCATTAGGTCCCTTGAATTTAGTCAGTTCTTCAATTTCTCATAAACTGTTCAGATCTAGGGTTTCCAGATTTTGAAGATTTATTGTGATTTTAACTGTTATAGTTTCCATGATCTAAATAACCTCTTCCTTTGTGAATTAGTGTAGTTCGAGGCGTAGAAGTTAGAACCCTAGCTTGTGTAAATTTATCATACTTCGTGAATTATACTTCTTAGTCTAACCAAGCACAAATCATGCTTCAGAATTCGAATGTCATATTCTTAGTATATAAATATTGTATTCTCAGTTAGCATGTTAGAATTTTGAGCTACTCAGTGTTTCAATACATTTTAACTTCATATATTTAGTTAGGAGTAGACTTAGCACCGAGATGGACTAGGGTTCACCGTACCCTCAAGTCCCAAAACTACTTGCCCGCGTAGGTTTGTAAGCCCCTCTGTTGGGCATCAATTTTAGTGATCATGCCACAATTATGCCTCTATACCCCTGGCAAGGTATATTGGGTCCTCTTGATGGGGCGTACACATTGAACTCTATGATTATGTCATGTGGTTTATATCGGTTAATAGGATCTCCCACAATCATACTCTTATTGCATTGACGAGTTTTTCAACACTTACTCCAATATATAGTTCAAATGTTACCTTTATGATTAGTACTTGGTCATTGTATCCAGTTTGGTTTTTAGTTATATTCGGTATAGTTTATGCCCTTGTTTAGATTATATTTACTTGTCTGAGTTTGTATTCTGAATCCTTCTACTCGACCCATTGTCAACTGAACCCTTAAACTCAATTAAAATGAAACTTTTAAACCCCTCCAACCATGTGTGTACTTCTCTCTCTCTTACATAAATGACATGTCATATCCACATCAATAATGCCATGTCATAATTATTTCATAAATATTTTTAAATTATTAGCCAAAAATGTTATTCCATAACAGACAAAAATAATAAATTTACTATTTACAAAGATAAAATAAAATAAAATACTTATTTCTCTCACCTTTGCTCCACCTCCCTTAACCCACAACCACCGCTAACACCATCACCATTAACCTTCTTTTTCTTCTTCTTCAGGGCCATTGTCTATAGCCTTGACTAGACTCTTCATATTTTTTCCAACGCTTACATCATCCATTTGAACCACCATAAATTTTTTTTCTCCATTAATGCCAATAAATAACCATTAAAATATCACAATAAATCATAATATTTCTACCCAATTTTACATAACACATTTCACCTAATTTCACAAAGACATTCAACAATCACTTTTCATCCTACAAGACTATTGAATCTTTGTCACCTTATGGATTGTAAATAACCCAAAAAAGAAATCAAAGAAAAACAAATCTACCATAACAACACATTTTCGTTTCTCTAGGAAGAAAGAAAATATGAAAAAAGGAAAGAAACGAGAACTTGGAGATGGTTGGGAAGGGGAGAAAAAAAATGAAATGGGGGTTAAATGGGGAAGAAGGTAATGGTAATTAGAGAGAGAGAGAGAGAGAGAGAGAGAAATGGGGTGGGTTGGGAGGGAAAGAAGAAAGAAGAAAGAAGTGATTTTTTTAATTTTCTTTTGTTTTGGTGTTTTTTTAAGTCTAAATTTGGAGTTCGCACTCTTTCTATGCGTGAAATCATGTGTTGGTGCCAACTCAATAATTAAATTGCCACATAAGCTTGGTCAATGATCGAAAGGGCTTAAAATATTAAGTTTCATTGAGTTTAAAGGTCTAATTGACAAAGAATCAAGTAGAAAAGTTCAGAATACAAACCTATACAAGTATAAGGGTCCATCAAACCATTTCACCTTATATTATTGCTTAGTTTATATACTATCCAACTTATATATTGTTCAAATTATATTATTGCTCACTTTATGTACTATCCAACTTATATATAGTTCAATTTAGCATTCTATATCCTGCATGCTTAGTACATTAAAAGTACTATTGCATACTTTTGTGCTACATCATTTTATGATATAGGTTCAGGCGCTCAACATCCAAATCACTGTTAGTTCGATTCCTGGTCCAAATTCAGTAGCTTCATTGGTGAGTCCTCATACAACGAAGACAATAGACATGCTTTACTTTTCAGTCTTTACCTTCAGTTTTTAGTCTTGTTAGAGTTAGCTGGGGGCATGTACGAGCAACTCAACTTAGTTAGAGGCTTTTCAGACATAGTAGTAGATTCAACTCGAGTTGTTAAATATTGTTTCAGTCATCATAAAACTCTTATTATATTTTATGTATTTAGATTAGTTGGCTTGGTTTTTCCCCTTTCAGATATCCACTATTTTTATCTTTCGTATAGTATATGATTTACTTAGTTATATTTCACTATGCTTGTTATATGCCAAACTTAGGGTTCTCTTAGGGTCACTCGTGATCCTATGTCCCGTATTATGTCTAGGGGTAGCCTCGGGACATGAAAAACTTGATATCAGAGCACAGGTTCAAGAGTCCTAGGGTGTAGTGTGAATTTCACCACACCTATGAGAGAGAGAGAAAGGCTACTAGGTGTTCTAAGAAAATTTCACTTCTTTGGTTATTCCTATCGTGCGTAAAGTGTGATTCAACTTCTCTTTTTTAATCCGTAGTTATACATTTCAGATCATGCCTCCTCACAGAGCTAACAAACGGAATGCTAATGTATGCAATGCTAATCCAGTTCCTCTAGTCTCGAACCATGAGGTTACAAATGCAGAGTTCTTCAATGTGATCTAACTTTTGGCTCAGACTGTAGACAACCAGAATAATAAGAAGGCTCCAAGTCCTGCAAACCTTACAGGTAGATCAGTTGCAGCTAGACTTTGACACTTTGTGCGAATGAATCTGCTAGAGTTTCTAGGGTCGAAGGTTGGTGAGGACCCACATAACTTTATTGATGAGGTCAAAAAGATTCTTGGAGTAATGCAAGTGACAGGTACTGAGAGTGTTGAACTAGCATCCTATCAACTCAAAGATATGACTCATATATGGTTCATGTAGTGGAATGAAAACAGGGATCAAAATGCATCTCCTGTGACATGTGACTATTTTACTGGAGCTTTTCTGGATAGGTTCTTCCCGAGAGAGTTGAGGGAGGGTAAGGCTCCGAAATTCATGAACATGAACAGGGTTCTATGATAGTCCATGATTGTGGGATGAAGTTCACCTAGCTCTCCAAGTATTCTCCACATATGGTTGCTTATTTGAGAGCCCAAATGTGCAAGTTCTTGTTTGGAGTATCTGATATGGTAAAAACCGAGTGAAGGAATGCTATGCTGTTAGGGGATATAGATATCTCTAGACTAATAACTCATGCTTAGTAGGTGGAGGGTGATATGCTTAGGGAAATGGATAAGGACAACAAAAAGGCTAGAACAGGAAATTATGAATACACTAATAAAGGTCAAGTGACAAAAATCACTCACAATTTTAGCAGAGGTTTACAACCCCAACACCTTCATCATTCAGTGCTTCGTTCCTAGGTTTTGAAAGGATCAGAAAGAAAGGGGATAAGTCTCTAAGTCTCAAGAGAATTCTTTGGGTAACTAAATTTTTCCAACATGTCCAAAATGTAGTAAGAACCATTTGGGTGAATGTCTTGCTGGCAGAGAAAGGTGCTTTGGATGTGGTCAGTCTTGTCGTATATTGAAGGATTGCCCTTCTTCCAGGCAAGGACATTAGGTAATATGGCTCATTCTACAAATTCAGCAGCGCCAACAAGTCGCCCCACTAAGTACGGTGCCCATTTGGTATAGGTGGTGGTCAACCCCAGAACAGGTTGTATGCTCTTCAGGACAAAGTCAATTCTCCAGATGTGGTCACTAGTATGTTGCGATTTTTAGATTTAGATCTATATGCATTGTCAGATACAGGGGCTGCACTTTATTTTGTAACTCCCTATATAGTAGTAAACTTTGCCGTCAGTCCATAAACTCTCTCAGAACTCTTATCAGTCTCTACTCTAGTTGGTGACCCAGTTATAGCTAGATGGGTATACATAAATTGCCTTGTCACAGTTTCCCAAAAAATCACCTCAGCGGACCTTGTAGAGTTAGAAATGGTAGATTTCAATATCATACTAGGAATGTATTGGCTACATTCCTGTTATGCGTTAGTCGGTTGTAGAACTAGGATAGTTTGGTTTCAATTTCCAAATGAGCCAGTCTTAGAGTGGAAGGGTAGTAGCTCAATGCCTGTAGGTAGATTTATCTCCTACCTTAAGCCTAGGAAAATGATTTCTAATGGGTATGTCTATCATCTTATTCGGGTTAAAGATTCAAATCCAAAACCCTAACTCTTGAGTCAGTCCCTGTCGTAAATGAGATTCTAGAAGATCTCCTTGGAGTCTCTCCCAAAAGGGAAATTGACTTCGGAATAGATCTCCTTCTAGATACCTAGCCTATTTCCTCCTTACAGAATGGCTCTAGTTGAGCTAAAGGAATTGAAAGAACAGTTGAAAGACCTACTAGATAAGGCCTCAATCAGACCTAATATCTCTCTATGTGGTGCTCTAGTGTTGTTCATGAAGAATAAAGATGGTTCTTTTAGAATGTGCATAAACTATTGTTAGTTGAACAAAGTCACAATAAATACCAAATATCTCTATTGGGTGCTAGTTGCTTCTCTAAGATAGACCTCAGATTTGGCTATCATCAAATGAGAGTCAAGGATAATGACATTCCAAAGACAACCTTCATGACTCAGTATGATCACTATGAATTTGTAGTTATGTCTTTTGGATTAATGAATGCTCCTGCAGTATTCATTGACTTAATGAACAGTGTATTCGCACAGTATTTGGACTTGTTTGTCATTGTTTTTATTGATGATATCCTTATATATTCTTGGAGTGAGGAAGAGCATGCGACTCACTAGAGTTGTTCTGCAAACCCTCAAAGATCGCCAGCTATTCATGAAGTTTAACAAATGTGAATTTTGGTTATAGTCCATTGCTTTCCTTGGATATGTGGTATCCAACGAAAGGATCCAAGTGTATTCTTATAAAATTGAGGCAGTACAGCACTGTCCCAGACCCATCGCTCTGGCTGATATAAGAAGTTTCTTGAGTTTGGATAGTTACTACCGAAGGGTTGTTGAGGGATTTTCATCCATAGCTTCCCCATTGACCAAGTTGACTCAAAAGAAGGTAAATTTTTAGTGGTCAAATGAGTGTGAGAAAAACTTCTCAGAACTAAAGACCAGGTTGACTAAACTCTTGTCTTGACTCTACTGGAGGGGTCAGATGGTTATGCGGTTTATTATGATGCATCCAGGGTCAGCCTAGGTTGTGTGTTGATGCAGCAAAGTAAGGTCATAACTTATGCTTCTAGTCAACTTAAGTTCCACGAGAAGAACTACCCGACTCATGACCTCGAGCTTGTAGCCATAGTATTTTCTTTAAAGATTTGAAGACACTACTTGTATGTCGTTCATATTGATGTGTTCACAAATCATAAAATCCTTCGGTATGTATTCCACCCAGAAAGAGTTGAATCTTCATTAGAGGGGATGATTTGAATTCCTCAAAGACTATGACATGAATGTACTCTATCATCTGTGTAAGGCCAATGTAGTGGCTAATTCCTTCAACAGACTATCCATGGGTAGTGTAGCATATGCTGAGGAAGAGAAGAAAGAATTAGCCAAAGATGTTCACCGACTTGCTCGCTTAGGAGTTTGCCTTATGGACACGTCAGATGATGGTGTGTTAGTTCAGAATGGATCAGAATATTCATTAGTAGTGGAGGTTAAGTAAAAACTAATAGTGATCCTATATTACTTTAGTTGAATGGTGCAGTTCATCAGCAAAGAGTAGAGGTTTTCACCCATGGGGAGATGGTGTGCTTTGTTATTAGGGTTGCTTATTTGTTCCTAATATGGGTGAGTTGAGAAAGTAGATCCTTATGAAAGCCCATAATTCTAGATATTCTATTCATCCAGGTGCCACTCTGATGTGGTGTGATCTACGAAAAGTCTTTTGGTGGAATGACATGAAGAGAGACATCACATTTTTTGTGGCTAAGTGTCCTAATAGTGAATAGGTTAAAATATAACATTAGAAACCATAAGGTGTGAGTCTAGAGATTAGCATTCCTACATGGAAGTGGGGAATGATAAACATGGACTTCATTACTGGTTTACCTCGTACTCGCAAATAACATGACTCTATTTGGGTGATAGTGGACACAGTCACAAAGTCAGATCACTTCTTGGCTTTTAAGACTATATATTAAACAAAGGATTATGGCAGAATTTACATCAGCGAGATAGTCAGGTTTCATGGGGTTCCCTTGTCTATCATCTCAGATAGGGGTCCTTATTTTACCTCTCATTTCTGGAAATCATTTCAGAAAGGTCTTGGTACTCAAGTAAATCTTAGTACAACATATCATCCATAGACGGATGGTGAGTGCACCATTTAAACCTTAGAGGACGTTTTGAGAGCTTGCATGATTGATTTCAAGGGTAGTTAGGATGATCACCTACCTCTCATAGAGTTCGCCTATAATAATAGAGTCTACTCAAGTATTCAGATGACCGCTTTTGAGGCACTGTATGGGCGTAGATAGAGTTCTTCGATTGGTTGATTTAAAGTAGGTAAAACAACCTTGATTGAGCTAGATTAGGTTCATGAGGCTATGAAGAAAGTTCAACTCATCTGAGATAGACTAAAGACAACTCAAAGTGGTCAAAAGTCCTATGCAAATGTGATGAAAAGGGACATAGTGTTTGAAATCGATGATTGGGTTTTCTTAAAAGTGTTACCCATGAAAGGGGTGATTAGATTTGGCAAGTAAGGGAAGCTTAGTCCCAGGTATGTAAGTCCTTACAAAATCTTGAAAAGGGTTGGTATTGTGGCTTATGAGTTAGAGTTGCCAACAGAACAAGCAGTGGTTCATCTAGTCTTTCACATTTCCTTGTGGAAAAAGTGTGTGGGTGATCCGACATCGATAGTACCTTTAAAGTATGGTTGTGAAGGATAGCCTCACCTACGAGGAGACTCCAGTTGATATTCTTGACCATCAGGTTAGTAGATTGAAAAATGAGAAAGTCGCTTCAATAAATATTTTTTGGAGGAGTCAGTCCGTATAGGGAACTACTTGGGAAGCAGAATTAGCCATGATGGCCAAGTATCCTCGCCTCTGTCCTTTCAATTTCGTTTCAGCTTGAGGTAATAGTTCCTCTCCAGTCTCTCACTTTACTCTTGTGTAATTTAGTCTCATCATCTTGTTCCCTCAGTTATTATTGCATTGCAACCTTTTTACATGATCATGAAACTCAGTTTAGTTAGATATCCATTTCTAGTACTCAGTTGGTAGGGATTACAACCATTCCCTTCATACTAATCTTGTTTAGTCTTTATTCAAGGACGAATGATCCCAAGGGGGAGATATTGTAGCACCTCAGAAATCTAACTAGGACTGAACAAGATAAAAAAGTGAACCACGGAGGGGTCCACGGATAGCTTATAAGACCACAACCCGTCACCCTAATTGTGGTTTACACCCAGAAAACTGTGGAGAACTAATGACCCCTGCACGGGCCATGGAACTCTACATAAGCTGTCAAGTTGCCCGTCAAAGTGACCAGCAGCTACTCAGGGCCACCATGAGGAACCATGGTCTACTAGACGGTTTATGGAACTCCACACGGGTCATTAAGTGGCCCGTCAAAATGATAGGAATCACCTTAGCTCATTTAAGGAGCTACGATTACCTATACGGCTCGTGGTGCTTCACACGGTCCGTGAAGTGGACTGTGGAAGGGATATGTAAACTTTTGATTTTGGTTCAACTTTAAATGATCATATATTTTAGTATAAAATGAATTAGGTGGCCCGTAACCTATCCAATTAAAGATCTTTAGGTCTTCTTTCCAACGCTACTAAGGTTTCCTAATTCCAAGCTCGGAGTAAAAAGTTATGCCTGATATAGTGAGGCCCTGTCGGGTAGAGCATCTTCAGGACCCATTTGACGGGCCGTGGTGCTCTAGATGGACCGTGAAGCTTGTATTAAATTTACTTCGTCAGCTTTGAAGTTAGGGTCGCATTGGTCGTTTCTCAAATAATCTAGTCAAAAACTACCTAGAACCCCTATTCTCCTAAAATCATCTAACTTAGAACGAAAAAAGAGAAAAGAAACGATAGTTTTCCCAAGAACAAGCAAAAGTCTTCTACTAGTTCTGCCCCGAAATCTAAAGGATTTCTCCATAGTTTTCATCGCCAGGTATGTGGGACTTCATTAGTGGGTTCCTTTAACCCATTAAGTCCCTAGAATTTAGTCAGTTCTTCAATTTCTCATAGACTATTTAGACCTAGGGTTTCCAGTTTTTGAAGATTTATTGTAATTTTAGTTGTTGTAGTTTCCATGATCTAAATAACCTATTTCTTGGTAAATTAGTGTAGTTCTAGGCATAGAACTCAGAACCCCTGCTTGTGTAAATTTATCATACTTCATGAATTATACTTGTTAGGCAAATCAGATAGAAAATATTTCTTCAGTATTCATATGCCATTTTCTTTGTAGATAAATATTGCATTCTTAGTTAGCATGTTAGTTTTTTGAGCTATTCAGTATTTCAGTGCATTTTAGTTTCAAATATTTAGTTGGGAGTAGACTTAGCATTGAGTTGGACTAGGGTTCAGCGTACCCTCAAGTCCTAGAACTATGTGCCCGCATAGGTTTATAAGTCTCCTCCATTGGGCATCAGTTTTAGTGATCATACCACAATCATGCCTCTATACCCCTAGCAAGGTATATTGGATCTTCTTGATGGGACATATACCAACTCCACTTAGCTCACGCTGTTTTTGTCGGGTAATATGATATCCCACAGTTAGACTCTTATTGCGTTGACCAGGTTTTCAACACTTACTTCTATAATACAATTCAACATGTTAGCTTCATGACTAGTACTTGGTCATTGTATCCAGTTTGGTTTTCAGTTATACTTCGGTAGAGTCTATCCCTTTGTTTTAATTATATTATTTCTTAGTTTATGTAATGTCCAACTTATATATTGTTCAACTTAGCATATCTATATCATGCATGCTCAGTACATTCAAAGTACTAACGCATACCTTTGCGCTACATCATTTTATGATGTAGGTTCAAATGCTCAAGATCCAGATCATGATTGGTTTGATTCATAGTCGAAATTCAGCAGCATCATTAGTGAGTCCTCATATTTCGAGGAAAATAGACATGCTTTACTTTTCAATTATTACTTTCAGTTCTTAGTCTTGTTAGTGTTAGCTGGGGGCATGTCCCAGCAACTCAACTCAGTTAGAGGATTTTTAGACATAGTAGTAGATTTAGCTCGAGTTGTTAAGTGTTGTTTCAGTCATCATTAAACTCTATGTATTTAGACTACTAGGGTTGGTTTTTCCCTTTTAGATATCCAATGTTTTTAGCTTCCGCACAATACATGATTTACTTAGTTATATTTCAGTAGGCTTATTATATACCAGACTCAGTTTAGCTTGGGGTCACTCGTGATCCTAGGTCCCATGTTACGTCTAGGGTGTGGCCTCGAGGTGTGACAACCTTGGTATTAGAGCATCTGATTCAAGAATCCTATGGCAACTGAAAGCCGTACGAAGTAGAGTCTCTTTCATGAGTGTGAAATGCGCCACACCAAGGACAAAGAGGCTATTAGGTGTTCTAAGAAAATTTCCCTTTTTTGGTTATCTTTATCTTGCGTGAAGTGTTATTCAACTTCTCCTTTCTAATCCGTCATTATGCATTTCAGATCATCCCTCCTCAAAGAGCTAATGCACAAAATGCTAATGCAGTTCCTCCAATCCCAAACCATGGGGTCACAAA
The DNA here is from genome assembly GCA_037074985.1 of Solanum bulbocastanum. Classification (NCBI taxonomy): domain Eukaryota; kingdom Viridiplantae; phylum Streptophyta; class Magnoliopsida; order Solanales; family Solanaceae; genus Solanum; species Solanum bulbocastanum. The sequence continues at coordinate 14,074,296 of CM073602.1, read as the reverse complement.
TGTAGATTTTTGGAATGCTATCCAGCTTTTGGCTCAGACTGTAGCCAACTAGAGCAATCAACATGCCCCAGTTGCTGCAAACCCATGGGTGGATCAGCTGCAATCTTAGCCTAGAAGATACACCCATATGGCAATTCAAATAAATAATCCAATCAGACACCTTTAAGCGTGATAGGTACACTAAACAATAATGAGGCTAATAAAAGAATTGAGGATGCCTCTTGAAGTGCCACGACCTTCCACTGACTTGAACCATTGAAAAAGCAACCCAAGAACCCAATAGCATAACCTACTAAGGACTCAAAAGTGGCTAAATATTGGTTTATGCATACATGTGATGGTTGCATGTTTCTTGTTTATGTATGCATACATATCTACTGTTAGTAGTATCATTTGTGCAATATGATATACCTTGAGTTTATAGTATTTTTAATACATTTCACTTAAGAGTTGTGTGTGTCTAGGGCCATTTTATATTGGTATTAATGTGTTTTTATCTTGTTTGCAACAAAAAAGTTTAGGCATGGAAGTTGAGAGACACAGCTGAAGAATGTTACAGAAAAAGGTAAGGACCGTAGGCCTAGTCACATTCCGTAGGTGGTAGGCGTAGATGGAAAGGCAAGGCTTGAAGAAAAATCAAGGAATTCAGAGAAGGGGGTTCCAGTATCTGATTTTGAAATTTTAAGTATGAAGCTACGGAGGAGGATCCACGGACCGTGGATCGAACCACGGTCCGTCCTGCTGATCCGTCGATTGCTACTGAGAGTCGGAGATTTTGAGTTTTGGAAAATTGCCTAAGTCCCAAACCATGGAAGGGACCTATGGACTGTAGGTCATTCCATGGTCCTTTGGTCAGTGTCGTAGATCGAAACCACGTCGAGAAACTTTATTTCCTTATTTCATTTACTTTTTATTTGGGACATGTTTTTCTATATATAGGGCATGTAAACTTCATTTTTGGGGGTTTGACATTATTATTTTAGGTCTAGTTTTTGGCTTGGGAGATTAACTTGCAATTCTAGAAATTCTTGATTTCCTAAGATCATTTTGAAGCTTTTAACTTTGAAATTTAAGTTGGGGTTTTGGATTTCTTCTTCTCTTTACGTAAGTTCATGACTTCTTCATCTAAAAATATGAATTGTGTTCTTGCTATTATGGGTAACTAAATTCACAACTAGGGTTGTGGGAACCATGAGCGATTAACAAAGAATGATTAGTAACTAAGTAATTCTTGAATAGTGTTATTGCATGCATTGATAATTCTTTCATTTAGAACTCTTTTAAGCGGTTGCAAACGTTAAACTCGCCTTGTTGCTACTTGCCGGACCAAGGAGGTAGTTAATAATAAAATAATTAGCAACATAGATTTAGTGTGATACTATCTATTAGTCTAATGTTAATTGGTGCGAGGGTGCCATACATTTATGTGATGTCTAATATGAGGTAAAGGTAAGGGTTAGTAAATTATACACACATAGCTGAACCAAGGTGTGGGGTAAAATTCTCTAGTTGCCAGACCAAGGAATTAATGATATATAACTTACTACTTTGCGTGTGATACACTAGGAAAGGATTGCTATTACTAGGATTACCACGTTATGAGCTTATGGGGAACACATATACCATATTTACTTTATCTCCTTGATAACAACAAATTTTGAATCTTGCTCACTTGCCACTTAACAACAATCAATTATTTGTTTCACAAATCCCCCCTTTACTTACTTGTCTCGGAAATATGTTGACTAAACGAATATGATCATAAGTTAAGTTTAAGTCTAAACCATATTCCTCGTGGGATCGACCCCAACCTACTAGTTGGGTTCTTTGTTTGACAACGATTGCTTATACTTCTTTAGGGAGGTGTAATGTGAGCTCATTAAATTTTGGCGCCGCTATCGAGTAATAAGACTTTTAGATTAAGTTTAACTACATTATTGAACTTTCATCAATTATTTCCTAATTCTACTTTTTCTTTTGTTTTTGTTTCTCTCAGGTTCCTACTCTAGTGTATGCCACGTACATGAAGCCACGGTGAACCACTAACTCTTTACGATCCAAAACTGAACATAACTTTGCGAAGAATGAATAATCAAGAAGTCCCAATCAATCCTATCAGAGGAAATCTAGGTGATGGGGTTGAGTTGCAATCCCCTAGGATTGGTAATGAGAACGTTCATGTTAAAGGTGAAAATTTACTGGGAGATGCATTGAGGGTACATGCTCCACTAGAACTAAGGCTGTATGACAACTATATGTTCTACTTTAATACCGTTGAATCTGAAGAACCTATTGTTCTACCTCCTTTACCTCCGGGGCATACATAGGTGGTAACTAGAAGTCTGATGCAGATGCTTACAGCGAGGGGTTTGTTCTTTGGTTTGGCATCGGAGGATTCACATGGACACATGGCCAAGTTAACAAGTGTTTGCAGGAGTTGCGTGGGTCAACCGAAATTGGAGATGGATGTCATTGGGTTGAGAGTATTCCCTTTATCATTGATCGGTGATCCTGCTGTGTGGTTTACTAAGCTCCCATATAACTCGATTCACACAAAGGATCAATTGCAGGCGGTGTTCTTAACAAAGTACTTCCCAGTGTCAAAGAAGCTGAACCATAAAGATAAACTCAACAACTTCGTGGCACTACCTTGAGAGTCTGTGAGTAGTTTGTGGGATAGGTTCACTCCATTCTTAAGAGGTGTTTCGAATCACCGCATTGATGATGAGTCGCAGAAGGAATACTTCTATAGAGGTCAGGATGACAATTGCAAGACTGTGCTTGACACTATCGCTGGAGGCTCATATGGTGAGTGCACTTTTGAGCATATTGCTGAGAAATTAGAGAAAATCTCCCGAAATAACAAAGCTTGGAGCACTAGAAAGTTAGACACCGGGAGGAACACGTTTTCAGTTCAATCTACACACAACCAATCTACTGATGACATTAGTGAGGAGATGGCTTGATGAGGACCGAATTAGGGTTGGTGTTAAAGCATGTAAGTGAAGGTGTCGAAAAGGTAAATGCTGTGAATTATTTGACCAGACATCCACTATCGGTTGAAGAATGCTATTATGAAGAGGATACTTATGTAGTGAATGATCAGACGGGAGGTTTCTGAGCCAACGCCCAAGGTTCCAATTCAGATAATTGGCGCCAAGGTCAAGGAAACCAAGGTCGAAAGTATGGCAACTACAATCAAAAGGGTCAATATGTCTGCGATGGGAATTACAATCGTGACAGCAACTATAATTAGAACAACTATGGAAACATAAATGATAGGGGTAGTCCTTATGTTCCTCCTTAAAATTAGGAATCTGGTAATAGGGAAGCTGGGGGTAGTATGTCACTTATTAAGGATATGATACAAAAGATGATGAAGAGGTTTAATTCGACTGATGCAAATGTGAAGGAGATGCGGAACGACTTGTCTAGTATTGGTCAAAAAGTTGAAGCCTATATAGTGTCAATCAAGAAGCTTGAGTAGCAGATGACTCATTTGTCTATCACAGTTAACCCACGTCAGCCTAGCACACTTCCTAGCAACACCATCCACAATCCAAAGAATGATGGGCATTGTATGGCAGTCACCGCTCGAGGAGGTAAGCAGACCATTGATCCACCTATGCCATCTGAGGTTGAAATTGAGGTTAGTAAAGATGATGATGATGAGATTGAGATTACTGGATAGTCCAAGAATGCTACAGAGAAGGAAGTGGAGATCACTTAGAAATTTGTTCCCATGCCTAGACCTTCACCTCTATTCCCACAGAGGTTAGTGAAGAAGACTACAGAAGGGAAATACCACAGGTTTATTAGTATGTTGAAACAACTTTCCATCAGTGATCCGTTGATAGAAGATTTGGAGCAAATGCCTAGGGATGCGAAGTTTATGAAAGATTTGGTGACTAATAAAAGGGTTGTGAGTTTTGAAGATGATGATAGGTTGCAACATTGTAGTGCTATTGCTACAAGGTCCCTTGTGCAAAGAAAAGAGGATCCTGGTGCCTTCACTGCTCCATGTACTATCAGGTTGTATTATTTTGCTAAGGTGCTATGTAATCTGGGTGCAAGCATTAATCAGATGCCTTTGTCTATTTACAAGAAGTTGGGTTTAGGGGATCCAAAAAACCGACTGCAATGCGATTGCTCATGGTAGATAGAATTGTGAAGAGGCTCATTGGTATGCTCCAAGATGTACTAGTGAAAGTGGAATCTTTTATCTTTCTAGTGGATTTTGTGATACTTAATTGTCAGGTTGATTTTAAGCTTCCCATCATCCTTGGGAGACCTTTCCTTGCCACTGGGCCTGCCTTGGTCGATATGGAGAAAGGGCAGATGAAGTCCGATTGAACAATGAAGAGGTAACATCTGTAAGTCTATGAAGCAGGGTAGTGAGCTCCAATCAGTATCATTGGTGAATCATATTGTAGAGAGTGATTCTGAGGTGCCTATTGAAGAGAGATTGGGTATTGATGCACTAGCAGTGGTAATGATAAAATTTGATAGTGATGGTGTTGAAGACTATGATGAATTGGTCGCTGTACTTGATAGGTGCGAATTCCATTCAAAACCAAAGAGATTGGAGATAGACATGAAGAATCATGACTCTTCACCTGCAAAACCGTCTGTTAAAGAGGCTCCAAAATTAGAGCTTAAGGCTCTACCATCATATTTTAGGTATTTATTCTTGGGGAGAGCTTGTACTTTACCGGTCATCATTGCGGTATATTTGAATGTGACACAAGTTGTGGCATTGGTTTTCGTGTTGAAGAGGTTCAAGCGGGCTATTGGGTGGACTATTGCAAACATTATTGGGATCCCTCCTATCATTTGTTTTTATAAAATCCAACTCATGCAGGATCACAAGCCTAGTATTGAGCATCAGAGAAGACTAAATCTGCCTATGCAAGAGGTGGTAAAAAAAGAAATCATCAAGTGGTTGGATGCTAGAGTTATTTATCCCATTCCTGATAGTAATTGGGTTTGTTTTGTTTAGTGTGTACCCAAGAAGGGTGGGATGACTGTGGTTCCAAATGCGAGAAACAAGCTTATTTTGATGCAACTCGTGACTGGATGGAGAGTCTGTATGGACTACCGAAAGTTGAATGCTTGTACATAAAAGAACCACTTCCCTATACTGTTCATGGATCAGATGTTGGACTGACTTGCTGATAAGGGTTGGTATTGTTTTCTTGATAGTTATTTGGGCTACAATCATATTTCTATCGCTCCAAAATACCAAGAGAAGATCATTTTCACTTGCCCTTAGGGGACTTTTGCCTTCAAATGAATGTCGTTTGGGTTGTGTAATGCTCCAACAACCTTTTAGCGTTGTATGATGTTGATATTTTGTGATATGGTGGAGGACACTATTGAGGTATTTGTGGGTGATTTCTCTGTGGTTGGTGATTCTTTTAATCGTTGTCTAGACCATTTGGCTGAAGTACTGAAACGGTGTGAAGACTGCAATCTTGTGCTCAATTGGGAAAAGTGCCACTTCATGGTGAATGAGGGGATAGTTCTAAGTCATCAGATTTATGAGAAGGGCATTAAGGTTGATAGAGATAAAGTTGAGGTAATAGAAAAACTTCCACCACCTATCTCTGTTAAAGGTTTTAGAAGTTTTGTTGGGCAGGCAGGTTTTTATAGGAGGTTCATCAAAGATTTCTCCAATATTGCACATCCATTGTGCAAATTGCTCAAGAAGGAGTATAAGTTTGATTTTGATGATGTTTGTCTGAGAGCATTTGGAGAGTTGAAGGAAAAGCTAGTTTCTGCACCTATCATTATTTCACCGGATTGGGGACAACCGTTTGAGGTAATGTGTTATGCAAGTGGACTGGCACTTGGTTTGGTATTAGGACAGAGGCCAGAGAAGATTCTTCATTCTATTTACTATGCCAGCAAAGCCCTAAATGTGGCTTAAAAGAACTATACAGTGACTGAACAAAAACTTCTTATGGTGGTTTTCACATTCGAGAAATTTCGATCCTACTTGCTTGGTACTAAGGTCATAGTGTATACTAACCATTCTGCATTGGGGCATTTGATGGCTAAGAAGGATGCAAAACTGAGGTTGATTAGAAAGGTGTTGTTGCTGCAAGAGTTCGACTTTGTGGTGAAAGGTAGAAAAGGGATTGAAAATTAGGTTTTCGATCACTTGTCCAGATTGGAGGAAGGAGCTATGATCAAGCTTGGTGATAGGGCTGAAATTATTGATGCTTTCCCAGATGAACAAGTATTGGCTGCTTCTCATGATCTGATTCCTTGGTTCGCAGACTTTGCTAACTACTTGGCAAGTGATGTAATGCCATCAAATTTGTCTTTACACCAAAGGAAAAAATTTATGCATGATGTGAAGAAATTCATTTGGGATGAGCCTTACTTGTACCGTTGTTGTGCTGATGGGATTATTCATTGCTATGTTCCCGAGATTGAGATGTTGAGTATATTAGATGAGTGTCACTCATCGCCTGTTGTTGGGCATCATAGTGGTATTCGGAGTGCGCATAAAATTTTGTAGTGTAGGTATTACTAGCCTACCATCCACCAAGATGCTCATGATTTCGCTAAGTTGTGTGACCTTTGCCAAAGAGAAGGAGGAATTTCAAAGAGGCAAGAGCTTTCTATGAATCCGATATTGGTGATAGAGTTGTTTGATGTATGGGGCATTTATTTTATGGGTCCATTTGTGAGTTCACACGGGATCAAGAATACTCTTATCGTGGTTGATTATGTGTCGAAGTGGGTGGAAATAATTGTGCTTTCAAACAATGAAGGTAAAACTATCACTGCATACTTGAAAAAGAATATCTTCTCAAGATTTGGTACACCTAGGGCGATTATCAGCGATGGAGGTTCCCACTTTTGTAATAAGTTGTTCAAGGCGCTACTTGAGAAATATGGCGCCCGACAAAATGTGGCCACCTCTTACCATCTGTAGTCTAGTGGGCAAGTTGAAATGTCCAATAGAGAGATCAAGCAGATTTTGTCTAAGTCTGTGAATTCTAATAGAACTGATTGGTCAAGGAAGCTCAATGATGCTTAATGGGCCTATAGGACCGTATTCAAGACTCCCATAGGTATGTCCCCCTACCAACTTGTATATGGGAAGTCTTGCCATTTGCCGATCGAGCTAGATCATAAGGATATGTGGGCACTAAAAAGGTTAAATTTGGATTGGGGTGCCGTATCAAATCAGAGAATGAGTGAGTTGAATGCGCTTGATGAGTTTCGTCTAAGAGCTTATGCAAGTTCAGCCTTGTACAAAAAGAGGATGAAGAAGTATCATGATCAAAGGATTGAAAAGCGAGAATTTGTTCTAGGTGATCTTGTGCTTCTATTCAACTCTAGGTTGTGATTGTTTCCTAGCAAGCTCAAGTCTAAGTAGACCAGGCCATTCTTAGTCACGTAAGTGCTCCCACATGGAGTGGTGGAGCTCAAAAATAACGAGGGAACAAGGTTTAAGATAAGCAGGCAAAGGATCAAGGTCTATGGGAAAAATGGAGAGTGTGCAAGAAGTGGTTGAGGCCTACTATCTTGATGAAGTCTGAGTAATCAAGAGGCCTACATCGTGCAGCGACGTTAAATCAAATGCTGCTTGGGAGGCAACCCAAGATGTACAATCTAGCCAACCATAGGTTTTTCTTTTCAATTTAGGAGTTTTCTTTGGTTATTTGATTTTCTATAATTCTTTAGATTGGTAGTTTATTTCTATTTTAGTGTTGGCAAGATATATCATAGGGTTCATGTCTAAAAAGTGTCCAGAAAATGTAAAAGGAAAGGCCTAACAGTTGCTACATGTGCAGGGATGAAAAGCAAAATCTGTAGAAAATGTCTGCTGCAAAGGTCTACGAACCCCATCGACGATCCCTATGGCAATCCACGGACCGTAAATGGTGCTCGTAGACCCTAGGTAAGTCCTCTAATTTTTTTCTAAGTATTGAGTGACCTATGGACTGTAGGTTGACCCATGACCCATTGACGGGGTTTTGTGGGTCCAAAGTTGGGTTAGTCGACCCGACCTGAACCCCTTTTTAATAAAACCCTTCATTTTCAAATCATTCCCCCACTTCCCATATTCCCTCATAACTATTTCTAACCCCTCCAAATCCCATAACTCCCTTATTATATCCCCAAATCACTCCCATCTACCATACATATCATCACCCCTACCATATTTCCATCCCTTTCTCCCCAAAATCTGATCACTCCCATTTTTCATTCCCAAGAAGAGTTCAAGGTTTGGGTTCTGTGTCCAAAAGGTCTAAGGAGTTTAAATATCACACAATCACCCACTTTCATTGCTTGTAATGTAATCGATTTCAACTTAACTCTGAATTGTGATATTCATTGTTCCAAAATATGAAGTCATGAAGTGGATCTTGACCTTGGGTTGTTTTTTTTTATGAAATTGCATGTTAAACTAAAGTTAGAAACACCCTTAGGACGATAAAGTGTGATTGTGTTATCTTTGTAATAATTTAAATTAGAGAAAGAGAGTATAAATTCATGTTTCGACTTAGGGTTCCTAGTTTAGTATGTAATACATGTTAAAAGTTGAGTAGTTGGAACCCTAGGGATGACAAACCATCATAAATTGTGTTGAAATGCATGATTAGACTTAGGTTGATTGTTTGAATTTTTAAAAAAATGGTTTAGAGTTGAAGCATGTCTGATACCTGGCACAAACTTGATCCACGAGACCCCGTCTAACCTACGGACCATAGATCAGGTCCGTTATCTTGTTCAAATAGCAATTCCACTAAGTGTGGAACCACAGAGGTGGACTACGGTCTATACGTCAGTCTATGGACTATTCTGCACATTCGTGGTTCCTATTAGAGCCCAATTTTTGGGACTTCTGACCCACGCAGGGGATCCACGGATCGTAGGTGGCCACTGAAGCCACTGTCTAAAATTTTTTGATTTTTTGTTTTGGTTCATTCTTTGTTCTAAAATTGTTTTGAGTGTGTTGTGAGGTTATATTGGTACTAATTCCTCCTCCACTGGTACCATGGCCCCGAAAAATGCTCCAACCGTCGCTGTAAATAATAGGTCCAAATAAGCGGCACCAACCCCTTGGCTAATTTACGGAGATATTGATATGGAGAATGACCCCGCATATGTCCCCCCACTAGAAGGACATCCCCCATAGTGCCCTGGACTACCCAAAATCAACCCAAGCAGGTGGTTCCCGACGTAGTCACTACCTCCAGTCTGATAAGGAGGATATACTGATCGGATCACCGGCTAGGTCTGCTTTTGGCTCTGAGTCCGTCTTTGCTTTTGGGTCTGCTTCTGGCTCCACAACAGGCTCGAGTTCACATGGTAGGGCTACCTCGTCTGATGAGGCTACTAGTGTGGAGGAGCCAAACCTGTGGTGTGCTAGTAGTTAATGGCAGATTTACAGGGATGCTTAGATACTTATTGACAAAAGGAGAGTGGCTCGGATGAATACAGAGGAGTGCATTGTACTTACAGGCATCCTGCATGCCGTGCCTGACAACCACTGGCTCTTCCAACAACATAAGTATGAGTGGATGGCCCGCGAACTAGGGAAATATAGCAAGGATATCATGAGGGAGTTTTATGCTTCCTACGCAACCACCCTCCAAGGCTCAATTCACAAAAATGCCAAGCACGCAGCCTAGGCACCACTCATGACTACACTAGTGCATGCGTTTTCTATAGATATATCTGAGATCATCATCCGTCGATTCCTGTACAATCCAGCCCGCACTTGGGAACTCAACACGGCTGAGTTTGACTACAGAATAGACATTGTTCAGAGTGGAGAGTTCCATTGGAATACAGAGAAAAGAGAGACCGTCTTACAACTGTCTGGCAAGTCACATTACTATAGATGGTGAGCGAGCCAAGTGGGTCAGCACCTCGCCCTTATCAATCAAGAAGGCCACTTTGAATTTTGTGGCCAAGTTCTTCTGGCTCTTAGTACGGAACCAGGTGTTGCCTACTCAGCAAATAATGTACTGACATGGACCGTGCTGTGATGGTGGCTGCTTTAGTAGCGGGGTTTGAGATAGACTTCGCTCGAATGTTGATTGCGGAGATCCATGAGATGTCTTTTCAGGATGTCACTACTTTACCCTTTCCTTGTCTCATTTTTCAGTTGTACAGGATGTTGGTGTACCAATTTGACATTGTGACGAGCTAGTGCGGGCAGATAAAGCTCTAGACATTAGCTTGATTAGGGATGAGGCCAATATATCTGTGCCGCGATGAGAGCCCCAGGTTAAGGTACCGCAATTGAGCGTGGATTTGGTAGCTGATGTGGAGCACATGCAGGGTGCAGAAGCCACCCTTTCAGCCACTACTGATGCTGCCCTGACCTCCCTATCTCAGGCTGCTAGGCGGGCTCATAGGTTATCTAGAGCCGCCCCTTCGTCAGAATCCGCTGTCATCGCCCTTGCTCGTCTTCAAAAGTTGGAGGCACAGATGGCCACAATGCTTTAGCATGTGAAGTAATGGATGCAACGGTCTATCTCAGAGTCCGAGGCTAAGATGGAGCGGCGGATGGAGCATATGGTGGACCTGAAGGTCTAGGCCATTAATAAGCGCCTGAACACCATCGAGTTGCAAGTCCTCGAGTGATCGGACCCCATCATTGATGTCTCCTCCATCTGAAAGAAGTTGACTAGTCTTTGGGCCGATCTTAATACCATCCTTGCTCCACCTGCTGATGAGATGGAGTCCATTTTTATTGTACCTGCTGATGATACGGTGCTAGAAGCCTTATTCAGAGAGGAATTACCACAACTTGAGTCCACCCGTGCTCGAGGGAAGAGGCTCCGCTCTAGTCATACTTATGACGCTACTGAGGATGCACTAATTATGAAGCGAGAGCACCAACAGAGGGTTCGTGAGGGTAATCTTGGAGCCTCGAGTTCTATGCCTACCATTGAGGTTGTAGCTACTGTGAGAGATGATGTGAGCACTACTGATGGTGCGGTTAGAATGGCTGATAGCACTACTGAGGATGCTGTGATAGATGATATGGGCACTAGTGAGGGTGGCCCAAGTGTTGATCTAACGGGCTCTGGGAAACCTGACGCACCCGTTTGTTGATAGGTCTTCGGCGCTATGCGCTACAACTTTGCTTCACCCGATCCTTTACTCTTTACATTTTGTTCTTTGGGGACAATTACACTCTATTTTGTTGGGGGTGGGGTAAATGGATTGTGAGTGATAGAGTGAGGTCTGGCTCATAATCATCTCTTGGGGTTTTCTTGCCTGTGTTAGTTTCTCCCAAGATATTGTCTTAATTTCTGTTGAGCAGGAATGCGTTAGGATTGTTATGTGTAGAATCATGAGAAAGAATGAAGCATGATAGCATAATCAAGAATGAAAAATGAAACCCGTCCAAAAATTGTGATACGTGCTAAAATCTGTAGGCTAGAATGAGTTGAATGTGTTGGCTCTTAATATGACATGATAATGAACCAACTTGACCACATAATTTAAGCTAAGCTTGAACTAGGTAGCTGATAATATGATAATGTGACAATGTGCCAAGAGTAAGTGAGAAGAGTTGAATTGTTCAGACAGGTTTGTGCGAATCTAGAACTTTCCCGGTTAGTCCTACTAATATAATCTACACTAGAGGCTAGGAAGTGATCATAGGCCCTTGTTCAATTAAGTCCACTAATTGCCTAAAAGAATCCAACCAAATGAAATAAATGTTCCCATTGATCCAAATGCTTTGAGCCTGAAATTGACCACTTCTTTCAAAACCCTTAACTCACATTCCCTTAATCTAGTGTTTTGGCCTCGGTCCCTCCTTGGACATGTGCACCTTGACTTGGGCCAAAAGTCTAAGTTGATGGTGGCTAATGCAAAAGTTACCTCAATCTTTGCCCTGATCCAATATCGGATATTGTGCTCCTCAAATAATGGAAAATCCACATGTTGAGGGTGGCTATGAAAGAGGAAACCGAAAGAAAAATGGGTATGAAAAGAGTTTGGTGTTGAAAAGAGAAAAAGAAAAGTTAGAAGAGGATGTGACTTTGTGCTGAAGAAGCAAAAAATGATAAATAAATGTGTTAGAAAATAAAGAAAAATACAATGCAAGAAAAATAAGAATTTGAAAAATAAAATAAAGAGCTACAAAGTAAAAAGTCATATCCATGCTGAAAAGAGTCCAGGGAAAGAAGTAAAAAGGTAGGACGTCAAAAATAGGGCAAAAAGAGGTAAAGAGCCTAATGTAATGTCAAGGAGGGCAGAAAGTCATTAAAGAGTACCCAAATTTACCACATCTGACCCTGAGCTTATGTTACAGGCCAAGAAAGTCCTATAGCGATCCTATCAACTAGTTTGGAGAGTCTAAGCAGTGAAAATAAGGGCAAGCCTATGGTATTGAGCATTAACTGTACTTGAAGTCACTTATGAGCGTGAGTGTCGAATGAATCCTAAAACTCTAAATCTTTATCTTTTGTGTGAAAAGGATTTTGTTTGATGTGAGGGCATGGGTTACATATTCAGAGGATTGGTACCTTGGTGATTGAATTTTGAGTGTAAGTTGTGTGTCTATTTGTCGATATTTGTCATATCTTGATCTTCATGAATTAGCTTGTTGAGTCTAAGATAAGCGATTTGCACTAGACTAGAGAGTTGGGATAGAAAGCCATGTGATTGTTTGAGCTGGAATTTATGCTTCTACCCAAGTGTCGTTTAGAGTCTTAGTGTGTCGCTTGAGGACAAACAACGAATTTAAGTTGTGGGTGTTGATATAGAGTGATTTTACAATATTTTTAATACATTTCACTTAAGAGTTGCATGTGTCTAGGGCCATTTTGTATTAGTATTGATGTGTTTGTATCTTGTTTGAAGGAAATAAGTTCGGGCATGGAAGTTTAGAGACACAGCTGAAGAATGTTGCAAAAAAGGGCATCTACGGACGTGACCTACGGACTATAGGTCCAGTCACGTTTCGTAGGTGGTAGGCGTAGATGGATAGGCAAGGCTTGAAGGGAAATCAGGGAATTCTTAACCAAGTGTGGAACCACGATTATAGGCCATCCTATAGTTCCGTCAAATGATTCAGAGAAGGGAGTTCTAGTACCTGATTTTGAAAGTTTAAGTATGGAGCTACGGAGGAGGATCCACGGATCGTGGATCAAACCACGGTCCGTTCTACTGATCCGTCAATTGCTATTGAGTGTTAGAGATTTTGAGTTTTGGAAAATTGCCTAAGTCCCAAACCACGGAAGGGACCTACAGACCATAGGTCAGTCCACGGTCTGTAGGTTAGTGTCATAGATCGAAATCGCGTTCTGAAACCTTATTTCCTTATTTCATTTCCTATTTATTTGGGACATGTTTTTCTATATATATGGCATGTAAACCTCATTTTTGGGGATAGACACTATTATTTTAGTTCTAGTTTTTGACTTGGGAGATTAACTTGAAATTCTAGCAATTCTTGATTTCCTAAGTTCGTATTGAAGATTTTAACTTTGAAATTCAAGTTGGGTTTTTGGATCTCTTCTCATTACGTAAGTTCATGATTTCTTTATCTAAAAATTTGAATTGTGTTCTTACTATTATAGGTAACTAAATCCACAACTAGGGTTATGGGAACAATGAGCGATTAAAAAAAAGTATGAATAGTAACTAAGTAATTCTTAAATAGTGTTATTGCATGCAGTGATAATTCTTTCGTTTAGAAGTCTTTTTAGCAATTGCACACTAATGAGTCTATGATTTGGACTCTTTTAGGGCTTATTTTGATAGATTTAGTGTCCCCAAATGCGTATTTTGTCTCAATAACTAATGAAAATCCTTGAGTTTTAGGTATTTAGAGTTAGCGATTAAGCATGGACACTATTGGGCAGAAAGGAACAAGGCAGCTGAAAAGAACGAAGAAAAGACGGCTTGAGGATTGCCTAAACCATTAGGCGAGTCACCAAATGGCTATGGTCTCGCCTAATGTTCCAATGTGCCAAGCTCTGAGGGAGAAAATCGAGTCGGCGAGATAAAGGAGCAGCCGGTGAGTCGCTGAACGATTACGTGAAGCAGTACTCTGTCGCCCAACATTAAAAAATTTGAATTTGATGAAGGTCAATGCAGAAAGGCGATGAACCAGACCAAAGGGCGGATCACGAGTGGATCGGTGATCCCGACTAACTGCGCCGAGTGGTCCTTCGCAACACACTTTTTTACAACTATAAATACTTGTTTAAATTTTTAGCTTAGTATCAGATTTTGTATGCAATCAGTATTGAATTTTAGAATATCAAACATTATTTTCAGCTTCTAGAACTTAGAGTTTTTGGAGACTTTGTTCCTTAGATTTGAAGATTTCCATTTCTAAGCAATTGGAAGTGGGTATTGGAGATTATTCATCTTAGACGTGGGTAAAGATAATATCTATCATACCCATTTGATGGAAACAATTCTTGGTATCAATTTCTATCTCTTTACTATGTCTAGCGAAAACCCCAATTCTTGGGGTGTGATTATGTGAATATGGGTTGAATTTACTGCTGGGTATTGCTTATTGATAGTTAATTTGCTGTTTAAAGGTGATTTCATTCAGTAGTTGTGTTTGAATTTAATGGGGTTGTAGTTGCAAATACGATTTTATCTTCGTGTTTTTGACTTGCTCGAGAGAGAGGTTTTAAAACCAAAACTACTGAATCGATAGTCTGTGGTTATTGGGTTGTAGTGGGTTTAGCTCGAGAGAGTGAATGGACTAAGGTGAAGGTTGTGCTTCGTTGTCGCTTATTGGTGTTCGAGAGAAACTGATTTGATTCGAGGTAAATTGTTAGAGAGAAAATTTACCCCAACTAAAGTCTAGCTTAGTTACCAATTTACAGCGATTTACTATCAATAGCATTACCTGATTCTTTATTTTAGCCCATATTCCTATCACATCGCAAGAATCCCATCTCTATATTCATATTTCTATATTATTTGCTGCTTCTAGTTGATAATTGACTACAAAACCCCCTTCGATAATTGACCCTTGTGTCACCCTTTAATTTAATATGTTTTTCTTAGTGTAAGTCATTAACTATAACTGACTTAGGCGAAGTTCTTGCTTTTCTCTTAATTCTCGATTACAAACTTCTTCCTTGAGACTCGACCCCAGCTCACTAGTTGGGTTATATTACTATTGAATGACCATGGACGCTTAGTATTGGATGAAGCACCCAAACACGTCTAATTAAAATGGCACCGCTGCCGGGGAGTGGTGTTAATTGAGATTGTTTTAGTTAAGTTGAATTTTGCTCTTGTTAGTTGTAGTGATACTTACTTAATTTTTAGCTTTGTTTGATGCGATTAGCTTTGAAATAGAAGAGGTGAGCATGTCGGGCAGTAATTGCAAACCAATGGATTTCCCTCCATTTGAAGTGATGATGTTCAGGATCGCATTCTAACCTTCAAACAATTGGAAGGTGAAAGGATTCACGAGTCATGGCTAAGGTTTAAATCACTGCTGGTTCAATTCCTAATTCATGAAATACCCGATGGAGTCCTTTTGGAATGGTTTTACAGGAGTCTTAGTCTTAAGAATAAGGTGTTAGCTGATCAACTTATCTCGGGTGGTATTGCACACCAGTCCTATGTGATAGCGGCCCAACTACTTGACCACAAGGCTGGGAAAAACCAAGAAGTTGAGAGGGACTTCATGTTAACAACACTGGTAACTCAACTGGATGATTTGGCCAACAAAATATCAGAGATGAAATCCAGTGCAAAGGAAAAGAAAGATACATACCCCTACATGAGTGGAAAAGATCTGAGAACAATTAGAGTAAACGTGTTGAGGATACACTGCTAATTATTTTCCAAAAGATCAGTGAGCAAGATAGAGTGCTGGAAGAGATAAAAGAGAATATTGAAGTGCTAAATCAGATAATCGGTTCTCACTCTAGATCTATCCAGATAATTGAAACTCTCATGGGTCATGTATTGCCTCAGTTCTCCCCAAATGAACAATTGGGGTTACCTAGTCGCACTAGGGCTAACCCCAATAATGGAACTTGAGTAAGGACTTGCGTAGTGCCACGACGTTAACTAAGGCGCTTCTTGGGAGGCAACCCAAGGTTTTATCACTTTAAATTGTTATTTTAGAATAATGGTGTGTTGATTGTGTAAGTTAAAGTGTGAGTAATGTTTGAAAAGTGCAGATTGGCGAGCTAAAGTCTAGTCGGTGAAATGCCTAAGAGGTCGGCGACCCCGACCTAGACCGTCGTTAAATTCAAGACAACTTTAAGGTAGAGCCTGTAAAACTCGGCGAGTGTAGGAAATTATTGGCGATTCGCCGAATGGGCGAGAACTCGATCTTGTCCACCGTTTGAACCACCACATTAACTGAGGGTCCTGTAAAACTCGGTGAGGTAAGTGACCACTCGGTGTGTCTTCGAGTGGGTCGGTGATCACGACTAACATCGCTGAATGGGTGAGAACTGGACGATTTATTAAAGGGCCAAAGGTTTAGATTTCAAACTCTTTCATTTTCCCTCATTTTTCATCTTCCCAATCTCGCACCTATCTAGTATTTTTGATATTTCCGCACTCCATAAGTATTTTAGTTGATCAATTGGTGCTTGGATTTGGATTACATTGTCGTCTAGCTTCTCAGTCTTATTTTTATCGACATTTAAGGTTAGTTTTCCATATTCCACACTTATTTTTAGTAATTTGTACTCTTATGCAATCAATATTATGTTGATGATGTGTGATGTGCTTCTCTAATAGGATTAGAATGTTTGAATGCGTGTTTGTAATTCGATAATCCTGCCCATAATGTTTTCAATGTTAAATTCCTGTGTTTTTATGCTCTAAAAGGTAGTAAATTTTGTGGGGTTATGACTGTACGTTATTTGGATTGGTTAGGTGAAGTCTGAGTATCCCATATTTGTGCAAAACAATGTAATTTGCCTAATGATAGAGCGGGTGGCTTTGTTTATAAAGGAAAATGTCGTCAGTTGGCCAAATTTGGCAAAACTGGGAGAAGTCTAAGTATCTCGGGTATGGGTCTTGTTTGAATTTGAGTTGCGCATGTTTTGATTTTGTTTTCGGGGGTTGCGAGGTTGTATTTGAGAAGTTGGGTTGAAAATAGACACGTTGGGTCATTTGGCGAGCTGGGTCGAGCTTGCCGAGCCACTCGACAGTTCACCTAATGTCCTTATCTCGCCTTTAATTTCATGCTTTATATGTTTTTGTATTCTGTAACTGCCAGAAGCCTGAGGTCGTCTAAAGCCTTCTTGATCGCCCTTTGTCTTTACCCTGAACCCTTTTTGCACTGTAACTATCGGTGAGCTAATTCTTGCTCACCAAAAGCTGTTAGTGATTCACCGAAAGACCCTTCCCACCGCCAAATTTCCATAGCTTTAAAGCCAATCCTTTAGACAAGCCCGATTTAGCTCGCCAAAGCAATTGGGTGACTCGCCGACCAATTCGGTGAGCCTTCTTGATTTTCTGTACTTTCATTTGAAGATTTTCTTAACTTTTTCTCAATGCTTTGCAGATATGGGTAGACCAAAAGTTGTTGGGAGAATCATGCCACCCCGAGAGATAAGAGCACGAGATTTTAAAATAAATGAAGGGATATCTAAGACTCACAAGAAGGGAAAAGAAGTACCTCCACCTGGAGATAAAGGCAAGGGTAAGAGGTCAAATTTTGACAAGAGACTACTCCCCGAAGCCCCTCTATTCCTTCATGGGCCCGGGGATTCTATGTAGCTGTGTAGAACTTTTTGGTAGATATACCTGTGGAAATTCTTGGTGGGTCTATACTACTGTTCCTTCTAGGGTAATCCCAAGCACTAATGCCCTAGTCCAGACTGATGCATCGAGCACTGATGCCGAGATAGATGAAGCAACTGCGTAGACAGGATCCTCTCTTTACCTCCCTCTCTATCTTACTTTCATGTTGACTTTTGGATAATTTTGTTTACATTTGAGGACAAATGCTTTTATTTGTGGTGGGATGAGGCCTACCTTTTGTGTGACATTCGTAATTCTTGTTGTGTTTATATTTGGGCTTTGAGCTAAAAATTGTGTTTTTACAGTGCTTTTGTGGATGCTTGAGCTTGTGGCTCCTTGCTTTTAATTGTAAATGATTTTTGACCCTTCCAAAATTTTTTGTCACCTTTTGTATGCGTTGAATGTGGCTGTTCTCTTACAAAATTGATTACCGATTTTGATCAATACCGATGACTCGAATAGTACTCCTAATCGAACAAAAATGAATGAGCAGCTATGACGCGGCCAATTGAAGTTGCACAGACAATATGTGAACTCTTTTCATCTCATTGTAACTAGCCAAGTATCGAATTGAGTCTCTTGTGATGAACGTTGCACACTAGCGAAAGTGTGAAGTCTTGTTTGACATTGGTGTCAGAGCCTTGTGTGATGAGCTTACCGTGAACCATGTGTGATGACACCTAGAATTTGCCCCGTTGGTCCGGTTGACGAAGTGATGAAATTTCTTGAGATGATCTTAGGAAAATTTAAAGAGTGTGAACCAATTTGACATTATACCTCTTTTGTGGCTTACCTTGTGAGTGTGTGAACCTCTTTTGAGCCTTAACCTTTTCTTGGAAGAAATTTGATAACCTTGCTATCTTTTATTGACCCAGTAACCATAATCCTCATGATCTGTGGTTTGTTTGAATATCCAACTTAGGCCAAAAGTCAAAGTTGGGGTGTGGTGTAAAGAGAAGGAAAATCAAGAAAATGAAAAGAAGTCCCTTTTGCCCATGTTTTGAGAAAAATGGAACCCCTCCATATAAAAAAAGAGAAAAAGAAGAAGAGATTGAAAAAGAAAAAGAAAGAAAAAGTTGTGAAAATACAAAGAAAATGGGGTTTCCAACTGTCCATGGAGGATGAATAAGAGGTGACTTTTGAGCTTGAATGAAAATGACGAAGAAAAGGAAAGAAGGTGTTGTTCACATCACATTTCATGAGAATTTCAGCCTATAAGCCTAAATGACCATACATTTACACTTAGCCCCAATACAAGCCTTGAAAAGACCTTTTTGATCTTGAATGAGCTGAAACAAAACTTGATTGGAAAATAAGGGCAAACCTATGGGTAAAATAATGCATTTTGTTTATCTTTGTGAGTGTGAGTGTTGATCTTGATCCAGTACTTGAAATTATTGAACCATTGAGTGAATATGGAATCATTCTTTGTGTGAGGGCATTTGAATACCTTTGTTGAGCTTGAACTTGCATTTGAAGCAAGTATAGTGAGCTTGAGATTCTTTGGTAATGGTGAGTCATAACTTGAATCTTTGAGTGCACAATTGATCCTTGCACGAGTAAGTTGAGTCTTTTTGTGTGCATTCATGGTTGAGTCTTGTGTAGCACTATTTGAGATATCCTTTTTGAACTGTTGAACTTGAGTTTTACTTGAGGACAAGCAAAATTTTAAGTTGGGGGTGTTGATAAGTCCACGATTTGGACTCATTTAGGGCGTTTTTTTGATAGATTTAGTGTCCCCAAATGCATATTTTGTCTCAATAACTAATGAAAATCCTTGAGTTTCAAGTATTTGGAGTTAGAGACTAAGCATGGACACTAATGGGCAGAAAGGAACAAGACAGCTGAAAAGAACGAAGAAAAGACGGCCTGAGGATCGCCTAAACCATTAGGCAAGTTGTCGAATGGCTATGGTCTCGCCTATTGTTCATGTGTACCAAGCTCTGAGGGAGAAAATCAAGTTAGAGAGATGAATGAGTAGTCGGCGAGTTGCCGAACTATTCTGCGATGCATTACTCCATCACCCAACGTTACTGAACTTGAATTTGCTAAAGGCCAATGCAAAAAGGCTATGAACCTGACCAAAGGGTGGACCGCCGAGTGCATCGGTGATCCCGACTAACTATGCCGAGTGGTCCTTCGCAGCACACTTTTTGACAACTATAAATACTTGTTTAAATTTTTAGCTTAGTATCAGATTTTGTATGCACTCAATATCGAATATTAGAATATCAAAGATTATTTTCAGTTTTTAGAACTTAGAGTTTTTGTAGAGTTTGTTTCTAAGCTTTGAAGATATTCATTTCTAAGCAATTGGAAGTGGGTATTGAAGATTCTTCATTCTAGACGTGTGTAAAGACAAAATCTATCGTACCCACTTGATGGAAACACTTTTCGGTATCGATTTCTATCTCTTTACTATGTCTAGTAAAAACCCCAAATCTTGGGGTGTGATTATGTGAATATGGGTTGAATTTACTTGTAACACCCCTAAATGCTATTTACCTTCGTTAAACTACTTCAATATGGTTTATTCACATTTTGGGAACTTTAAAGTTGTGAAAAATTTCTAACTTGCTTAACATAAAGTGTATCGTAATGGATGGATTTGTATTGGGGTATATACATAATATTCTATCCTAATTATAGGTAATTAAATGGGGTTGAGGAATATACATATAAATATGTAAATATGCATTTTTGGGCAGCACAAAAGGATAAAAATATAAAGTATGGTTGGCAGCACCTTGGCCAGCCAAGTGTCCCAAGTGATAAGCATCACTTGTTGACTATATAGTCCACTTCTCTTTGAATAATTTTGTGGGAATGGAAGATTAAAACCCTTAGAAACTAGCTTATCATCTGTTCTTCAAAAATCACAAGAAAAAAACCTTGGTCTTTTGGCTGGAATCAAGGAGACAAACTACCTTGTTGGTAAGTGCTGAAATCTGTTTCCGAGCTGGGTAGTGTTTGGTAAATTGTGTATATCTTGTGATCTGGAACTCAGTTTTGGGTGAATAAATATGTTTTGGAAAGCTGATTCATGTATCTACAACTCTTATGTTTAAGTGAAAGTATGATTTAGCTGTTATGGATGTGAAAACTGGGACGTAACACAGGATAAGTTCTGTCCAGATTTCTCTGTTGTTGTAGCTAAGTAGGTTGTGTTACGTTTAGAATATCTTGTTTTGTATAACTCCGTTATGGGTGAATAAATATGTTTTGGAAAGCTGATTCATGTATCTACAACTCTTATGTTTAAGTGAAAGTCTGATTTAGCTGTTATGGATGTGAAAACTGGGACGCAACACAGGACAAGTTCTGTCCAGATTTCTCTGTTGTTGTAGCTGAGTAGGTTGTGTTACGTTTAGAATATCTCATTCTGTATAACTCCGTTTTGGGTGAATAAATATGTTTTGGAAAGACGATTCATGTATCTACAACTCTTGTGTTTATGTTAAAGTCTAATCTAGCTGTTATGCATGGGAAATATGGGACGCAACACAGGACAAGTGTTGTCGGATTTTGGGTTTAGAATTCCGGTAGGAACCACTGTTAGTGTATTGATGATATCTTTTTGTACAAAATGTATTTTTCAGTGATTCTTGTTGCGTTGCAATTTTAAGAGATGTATCTACAACTTTAATGAAGGTTACAAAATCTATTTTTGCTGATTTACTGTTCAAATTTAAGTTGCAACATGGGGTACTAAACTGGCCAGAATCACTGTTTTGAAAACAGAATTGTGTCTGTGTGGGCTGAGCTTACTTATGATGATACTCCTGTTTTATTTTGATATTATTGAGATATTAGGAATTAAAGAAGTTGTTTAATTGCATTTTTAAGGTTGTATAGACTTGTGAACAAGTTGAGGAACTTGATACGTTGCTTGGTCTCCGGTATGAGCTTGTGAAGTTTATTGGATTATTGCTACACTAAAGTATTGAGGTTTGTGTATAAAATTGTACTTGAACTCTTGTGATGGCTGGTATAAATAAAATTTGATCTTGATACCTCAGCTACCTCTTGTTACTTTCCATTGTCATGTTGGTATGATGCTTGTGTAACTCGCCCACTTGTACGGATTGTTTGATCACTTGGCACTCTTGTTGGGACTATGTCCTTCTTGTGGCTGTGGCTTTGTCACTATTGGCAGGCCTCTTGATTCAGATCATTTTCCATCTTGACTCTGGATTTGTAGTTCGTCTTAGGAATGGAAGTTATCCATTTTAAGTACGAACTAGAAAGCCATTTTTAATATGGTTCTTGGTCTTCTTGATACAGGGCTTCGATCCTTCTTGATAGAGGGCTTCGGTCCTTCAGGGCAACGACCCTTCTTGATACATGCTTGTGCCGGGTGTGACGACATGAAGTATATATATTGGGAGAGCCTTGCTATTGAAATTCTTGGAAAATGGTGCTATGAGCTTCTTGACATTTGTATCTTTGAATATAGAACTTGATACTTGTTATCTATTGTTACTTGATTTATTTATTATGTTTCAAGTATGATGCTCATTGACATGGAAAAGGTGGCTTGATGAATATTGAGGATTTCGACCCTATAGTTTTTACACCACTAAGCTTTATGCTTAGCGATAGTTGTTTCTATCGTAGGGGCTGATCGAGAGGAGTGATGAAGAAGGCCATGGACGATGGAAATTTTGAGAACCTCAAAGAAGATCACATTTGCATATAGGCATATATATTTGTATAAATGTTGGCACTTATAACCGATCTATGTGATGTATATTTGCATTCGATTTTGAAGCCTAACCATATCATGTCCATGGGTTGTAATCTAAGCATGGCTATATGTTTGGTTTATTTGGGGTGTGTACGCCTAAGCTTGTAATATGTTACATGTGCTACTTGTTGTAATGATCGTATAAAGCATGAACCCAACTAGTTTGGGTAGTCGGAAGTGGATAATATTTATTATCATTACTTACTTGCATGAGGAAAAAAAAAGATATATATATCTTGTAATTTATGTGCATACGGTAAATGGAAAGGGGTCGCTACATTACTGCTGGGTATTGCTAATTGATAGTTAATTTGGTTTTTAAAGGTGATTTCATTCAGTAGTTTTGTTTGAATTTAATGGGGTTGTAGTTGTAAATATGATTTTATCTTCGTGTTTTTGACTTGCTCGATAGAGAGATTTTAAAACCAAAACTACTGAATCGATAATCTGTGGTTATTGGGTTGTCATGGGTTCAAATTGAGAGAGTGAATCCTAAACCCTCTCCCACATATTCAGCTTGAGAGAGTGAATGGACTAAAGCGAATGTTGTACTTCATTGCTGCTAATTGGTGTTCGAGAAAAATCGATTTGATTTGGGGTAAATTGTTTAAGAGAAAATTTACCCCGCTAAAGTCTAGCTTAGTTACCAATTTACTGCGATTTACTATCAATAGCATTTACCCGATTGTTTATTTTAGCCCATATTCTTTTCACATCCCAAGAAATCCAATCTCCATATTCATATTTCTATATTATTTGCTATTTCTAGTTGATAATTGACTACAAAACCCCTTTCGATAATTGGCACTTCTGTTACCCTTTAATTTGCTATGTTTTTCTTCATAATGTCTTTAGCTATAATTAACTTGAGTGAAGTTCTTGCTTTTCTCTGAATTCTCAATTACAAACCACTCCCTTAGGACTTGACCCCAACTCACTAGTTGGGTTATATTACTATTGAATGACCATGGACGCTTTGTATTGGATGAAGCACCCGAATACCTCTAAACAAAAATATTAAAACTAGCCTTGGTGCTACTTGCCGGACCAAGGAGATAGTTAATAAGAAAAGAATTAGCGACATAGATTTAGTGTGATACTATCTAATAGTCTTATGTCAATTGGTGCGAGGGTGAAAACTAAGCCATATATTGATGTAATGTCTAATATGAGGTAAAGGTAAGGGTTAGTAAATTATACACACGTAGCCGAACCAAGGTGCGGGGTGAAATTCTCTAGTTGCCGGACAAAGGAATTAGCGATACATAACTTACCACTTTGCATGTGATACACTAGGAAATGATTTCTATTACTAGGATTACCACATTATGAGCTTATGGGGAACACATATACCCTAGTTACTTTCTCTCCTTGATAACAACAAAGTTTGAATCCTTCTCACTTTCCACTTAATAACAATCAATTATTTGTTTCACAAATCCCCCCCCCCCCCCTTTACTTACTTGTCTTGGAAATACGTTGACCAAACGAATATAATTGTAAATTAAGTTTATGTCTAAATCATATTCCTCGTGGGATTGACCCCAACCTACTAGTTGAGTTCTTTGTTTGACAACGATCGCTTATACTTCTTTAGGGAGGTGTAATTTGAGCATATCACAATGCATAGTAGGAAGACATAGGGAAGGACATCATGCATATAATCTCATTCAATGAGTTTGCTGTTGTGACTTGTGGTTTTGAAGTGGTATTTCTCATTGTTATATGTGATTGTGCATGATTCACTACAACAAAAATAATTTTTAGCGGCAATAAATATTGTCATTAATAAAGAGTGCTAAAGTCTTTATCGGCATTAGTTAAGTGCCATTAGAACCAATGTTGCTAAAGGCTTTAGGGACATATACAAAGAGTGCTAATTGCCGCTAAAAATACATATTTAGCAGGAATTAAGAATTGATTACCGCTAATGATCATTTTTGATGTAGTGATTATTTGTGATTCTTGGTAGGCTCGGGTACCACACTGGTACACTAACTATGAATAGCTCAGCTACCACGCTGGTATATTAACTAAGGATGGCTCACGTACCACATCGGTACAATATCAATATGCTTTGGGTTCTTTGAGAAGACCTACCATATAATTGTTGCATGGTGGACCGTTGAGCTGTCCAGGTTACTTTGAAAGGGAGTTGATCTTAGTTTTGTCTTCTACGTGACCATATGGGACATGGATAATGTAACAGTAAGTTAGTGTAAGGATTGGAATTCTAGACTATGTGTCACTTCTTAGGGTGGAGGTAAATTAAATGTCCATTTTCATAAATTCTTGGGATTTTTCTGCATAAATATCTTTACTATATGATTGAGATTATGGAGACTCAATCCTCTAGTTGTCTATTATTAATCATAATGATCTTGGTTTTGTAATGGCTTCTAGGTTAAGTTGCTAAGACCATCTCCAACCCAACACCAAATTTTACACCAAATCCTATATTTGGTGTAAAATTTGGTGTTTTGAGCTCCAACCCACACCAATTTTTACACCAAATTTGGTGTGTGAATTATGTTGCACCAAATTTGGTGTAACACTATTCATCACACCAATTCACTTGTTGAATTTTTTAATATTATTTTATTAGACAAACTTTTAATTAAACATTATATAAATCATATGTTTTAATTAAATCTCTTATATGTTTAATTATTTTTTATGTAATATATTTATAATATTAATTTTAGATATAAAATTTATCTTTTTTATAAATTATTTTTTCTGTATATGACTTTTTTAAAAAATTAAATTTATGTTAATTCTACTATAAATAAAAATTACCCTTCACAAAATTTAAAAAAGAAATCATATAAATTTTTAAACAAATAATACAATGTATTTAAAAATAATTGAAAATAATAAACATTCAACAAAGTAGTAATTGACATACATCAAAATTGAAATATAACATACATAGTAATTTTAAAAAGAAGTGCTACATGATATATTAAATTCATGTATTATAATGCACAATATGATAATTGAGGACGAGCGTGATCTTAATGCACCAATTCAAGATGCGTCAAAAGATCCAACTCCGGCCTTAGAAATGACAATAGATGAAAATTATCAATTTCAATAATTTCTAGCTCGATATAAAAAATAAAGGACAAAGAAGCTCATTTTGAACTATGTAATGCATTAATAGAGCATTTATGGGAGCACCGTAGTGATCTTGAAAGTTGAATATTTATGTAGAATTTAAAACAATTTTTTCAATTATGTAATGTTTATTGAATTGTATTTCATTAATGATTTCACTTTTATTTGTATTATCTATTATTATACACAATGTATAATATTTTCTAGCAATTTATATTATTTAAAAAATTATGATACAAAATAATTTTATATTAAACAATTATAAAAGAAAATAATATGAATTATATATGGTGAATGTTATAGAAAGAATTTATTTTATGAAATAAGAAAATATAAATGAAATAAGAAATAATAATATAATAACATGTAGCCTTGGGAGGCCTTAGAGTGATTTAATTGAGGTGCTTAGTTATAGTCTTTACCGGGAAAGAGTATGGGTATGTGAGTAGAGAGTTAGGGTGGTGTAACTTTTATATTGCATGACTTTGTGATTATCTATATTATATTGTGTGGTTGACTCGGGTTGACAAATGATGCCTATAAATACGTGTTGTTTTTATTGAGACTACTCTTGCTATGCCAGTTGGTATAGTCTAGTTGCATGAATTCAGTGATCTTTAATAGTTGAAGTCGATGATTATCTCTTATAGACTCTACTCGGTTTTTATTATAGTGGGAGGTATGTCTTATTTCTTTATTAAAATTTACTCTTAGAAGCTCCCATGTGTTTAGACTAGGCCTGGGGGGGGGGGGGGGGGGGGGGATGTTTTTGGTCACTTATAAGTACCTTGTAGGTTTTAAAACAACTAAAGGTGTTGTCATATTTTTATAGGGTGTTAGATGATGTTGCACTTATTTTTCCACATGGCTCAAAGTAAGTTGAGGGTGAGGGTTCTGTTATTTATATGCTATATTAGGTACCTGCACAATCCAGTGCGTTGGGTCATGACAAAATGTGCTCATTCTTTATATTATTCTCATGATGGATTTTTATACGCCCTGTTCATTCGTTACATATGAAAATATTAAATTATCAATATAATCAGTCAAACGAATTAATGATACTTTCAACGTTTGTGATAGCTGAAGTGAATAACATCAAATGTCATAATGTTTAGCCCTTTATCCAATTGAATCCATGCAATTTCTGAAATTATTAAATTAGTCGAGTAAATGTGGCATACAATGAGTGAACTTTTTTAATCAGTCAGTTTTTAAAATTAAATTGTATAGTCAAACATCATTGAATTCAAAAACAAATATTAAATGAAAAGTAAATGTTAGAAATGATTTGGAAGAAATAGATAATAACTGGTATATATATATATATATATATATAGAGAGAGAGAGAGAGAGAGAGAGAGAGAGATAGAGAGATAGATAGATAGATAGATAGATAGAGAGAGATAGATAGAGAGATAGATAGAGAGAGAGAGAGAGAGAGAAAGAGAGACATATTTTAAAAGGGTACTCTTTTTAGAATTGTTGAAGAAACAACTGATTTGGGGCAATCTCACTGACCCCTGGCTTCACCACACCCACTCAAGTGGCAAAGGAGAGAAGAAGAAGGTGAAGGTAGATACCGCTCATCAAAAACTTGGTTAAGTGTCCTAGATTTTAGGTCTTGCTAGTTGCATCTGAATTCACAATATAGTAATCTTAAGTCTCTTTTTTTTTTTTTCAAGTCTAAATTATATTCCCCAAAAGTAGATATGACCTAAATAGATCTTTTTCTTCTAATGAGCTATTTTTTTGTGAAGTCTATATTCACTGTTGTTGAATTAGTGCAAGAGAAAGAACTTTTTCCAGTATTAACACATATAAATATTGTTTACTACATCGAAATCCCGTTGAACTGGTAGCAACTACTTTTAACAATTTGATTAGATCTATAGGTCTTTAAAATTAATTTCCCCAAAAATATTAATTTGTTTAGAAAGAAATTTAAAATTTAGGTGGAATTTTTTATTGCTAGTCCAATAAATCATAAGATATCGAAACAAGTCATTTTTTTGTTTGATGGATCTATGTTTTTTTATACTCCCCCCCCCCCCCCCCCCTCTATTTTTCTAACCATTTGTTTTTATTTATTTTTACTTTAAGGATACAAATTCTAATAAAAGAGATTGATCAACTTAGCTTTGACCATTAAAAGACAAATAATTGGTTCTAGGGGTGGAAACTAGTATATTTTGTGATAGATCTAGATGTTGTGGGTGCATTTAGTGAATCATTTGACATGCATGACCACAACAGTAACTGATCTTATTACTGAATGTATACATTTAATGGACAAACATCTTTTACTTTGACTATTTTTTTGCATTCTTGCACTTTCATTATTTTCTTAAGTTATTACTTCACACGTAAATATAAGTTATTATCAAGCTAACATTTCATATTTTTTTAAAACCTTCTCAATTATTTCACAAAATATTTTGGTCTTACAAAAGATCTGACTAAGTATTTCTTATTTTTCTACTAGAATATTGATAACCAACATAACGCTTATGGTGATGAAGATGCAGAAATAATGGACGTGCCCATGTATTTTATCACACCTCAGAAATGCAAAGCTTATGATTTTAAGGTATGTTTTTAAGAACTTCTTTTAATTTTAAGGTGTTTAGTTTTATTCTTTATAAATCATGTACCTTTTTTTATAGCTAACTGTTTGATGATGATGATGATATATATATATATATATATATATATATATATATATGAAAGAATACACCTCTTTTTAGAATTCTTGAAGAAACTAATAACTCTAACTATCTAATTGCACTGATCGGGGTGGATCTCACTGATTGATGAGTCCACAATTTGGACTCATTTAGGGCTTTATTTAAATATATTTCTTAACTACATATTTTGTGCCAAAACTGATGTAAGTCCTTGATTTTCAGTTATTTGGATTGAGGAACAAAGCATGGACAATACTGAGCAAAAAGGAACAAGGCACCTGAAAGAACGAAGAAAAGAAGGCCTGATGATCACCTAATCCATTGGGCGAGTCGCCGAATGGCTATGATCTCGCCTAAAGTTTCACTATGTAAAGCCTTGAAGGAGAAAATCAAGTCGGTGATAGAAAGGAGCAGTCAGTGTGTCACTGAATGGTTCCGCGATGCAATGCTAGATCGCCCAAAGTTACAAAACTTGAAGATGCTGAAGGCCAAAGCAAAAAAGGCGATGGAATTGACCAAAGCGTGGATCGCCTAGAGGATCGGCGATCCAGACTTATTGTGCTGAATGGTCCATCGTAGCACATTTTTGGTGACTATAAATATGTTTTGAATATTTAGTTTAGTATGGAGTTAGAAATTAAAATTGATTATTATTCAGTTTTCAAATAGAGAGCTGAGAACTTAGAATTTTGAGACAATATTT
Source organism: Solanum bulbocastanum (assembly GCA_037074985.1). NCBI lineage: Eukaryota > Viridiplantae > Streptophyta > Magnoliopsida > Solanales > Solanaceae > Solanum > Solanum bulbocastanum. The sequence goes on along the minus strand of CM073602.1, from coordinate 14,045,300 downwards.
CCTTAGCTTTGAAGATTTGAAGATTTCCATTTCTGAGAAATTGAAAGTGAGTGTTGAAGATTCTTCATCTTAGACCTTTGTAAAGATGAAATTAATCTTACCCAGTTGATTGAAACATACTTTGATAACGATTTCTGCCTTTTTATGATGTCTAGCTAAAACCGCAATTCTTGGGGTGTGATTATGTGATTATGGGTTGATTTAGTTGCTGGGTATTGTTAAATGATTGTTTAATTGCAGTTTAAAAGTGATTTCATTTAGTAATTGTGGCTTAATCTAAGGGTTGTAGTTGCAAATGCAACTCTACTGTCGTGTTTTTGGCTTGCTCGAGAGAGAGGTTTTAAAACCAAGATTACTGATTTAATGGTTTGTGGGTATTGGGTTGTCATGAGTTCAACTCGAGAGAGTGAATCCTAAACCCTTTTCCATACATTCAGCTCGAGAGAGTGAATGGACTAAAGCGTAGGCTGTTTTAATTACTGCTTACTGGTGTTCAAGAGAAACCAATTTGATTTGGGGTAAATTGTTAGAGAGAAAGTTTATCCCCATTAAAATCTAGCCTATTCACTGATTAACAACTATTCACTATTAATTGCAATTGCCCATTTATCTACCTTAGCCGATAATCCAATTACATCCCAAGAACCCATCTCTATATTTGTTATTTTTGTGTTAATTGATGTTGTAGCTGATAGTTGAAACCAAACCCTCCTGATATTTGACATTTTTGTCACCCTAAACTTAAACCATGATTTTTTTCGTAAATATTTTACCTATGATTGACTTGAGCATATTCATGATTTTCTATTGATTCTCAAATACGTACCACTCCCTGTGGGATTCGACCCCAACTCACTTAATTGAGTTATAGTACTAACTAGCGATCGTTGACGTTTAGTATTGGATGAAATGTCTTTGAAATGTTATTAATTAAAATGGCACCGCTACCGGGGAGTGGTGTTACTTGAGAATTTTTAGTTAAGTTGAATTTGTTCTTGTTAATTATAGTTGAACTTACTTAATTTTTAGTTTTGTGTTGTGTGTTGCTGTTTTGAGCAGAGAATTAGGGTATATTTGGTAGCAACAGTGACACAATGGATCACCCTCCTTTGATATTGATGATTCTTAGGGATAACATCCTAAATTTCAGACAATTGGAGGGTGAGTCCATTTATGAGTTGTGGAAAAGGTTTAAAACCCTATTGCAACAGTGCGCAACTCATGAAATTTTGGATAAATTACTTCTAGAATGCTTCTATCCTGGTCTGGCCCCCGAAAATAAAATAATGGCTGATCAACTCTCTTTGGGATGTTTGATGCAACATTCTTATGAGACTGCAACCCAACTCCTTGATTGTGTGGCCAGAACCAACAAGGAGAAGATGGAGAAAGAAAAGGAACAAGACTTGGCCACTTTGATGGGTCAGCTGGATATCTTGGCCCGTAAGGTCAAGGACTTGGAAGTACTGTCCAAAAAGTAGGACAGGTACATCCCCCCCTCATAAGTGTCAAAAGATGAAGAAGAAGAGGGCGGGCAAATTGAAGAGGTCCTCTTACTCATTCTACACAAAGTCGAAGAACACCACAGAATGTTGGAGGAGATAAGAGAGAATGTCTTGATGTTGAACCAGATGAAAACCTCACATTCCATGCTCATTAATCTACTAGGGTCCCAAATGGACCAAGTGCTGAATGACCTCTACCTAGAACCAGAAAAGGGGTTTCCTTATGAAAATGAGGAAAACCCCACTAATGGAACTTAAGTGGGGACTTGTGTCATGCCACGACGTTAATGAAGGCACTTCTTGGGAGGCAACCCAAGTGTTTATCGTTTTATTTTTGCTTTAAGAAATAATAGTGTGTAGATTGTGTAGGTCAAAAGTGGAGAATGTATATGAAAAGTGACGATTGGCGAGCTAAAGGTCCAGTCGGCGCATCGCTGAGGAGGTTGGCGAGCCCGACCTCAACCACCATTAGAGTCTGTAAAACTCAGCGAGCCCAGGAGCAACTTAGCGAATTGCCGACCAGGTCGGTGATCACGATCTAGTCCACCATTTAGACCCCCACATTAACTGGAGGTCCTGTAAAACTCAGTGAGGTAAGTGACCAGTCGGTGTGTCACCGAGTGGGTCGGAGAGCAAGACTAATGTCGCCGAATGGGTGAGAACTGGTCGATTTTTAAAGGCAAAAGGTTTAAACATCCAACTTTTTCACTTTCCCTCACTTCTAATCTTCCCAAACTCACACCTACACGCTAGTTTCTATATTTCTTGCATTTTTACCGTGTTTTAGTCATTGGAATTGTCTTCAAAGTGGATTTCTTTGCCGCCTAGCATTTGAATCTTGTTTTAATCGGCATCTAAGGTTGGTTTTCTAAACCCCAAGTTTATTTTTGAGAATTTGTACTCATTTGCAATGATCTTATCTTGTTGTCGTGTGCTGGGCCTCTCTAATCTCAATTGTGTTTATATATGCTTGTTTTAATTCAAATTTGTTTCCCGTAATGTTTATATTGTTGAAATCCCATAATTTGATGCCTTAAAATTGGTTAGAATTTGTGGAGTTGTTCTTGCATGTCGTTGGGTTTAGTCGGGTGAAGTCTAAGTAACTTGTATTTGTGCCAAATGATGTAATTTGCCCAACGATAGAGCAGGTGACGTCATTCTTAAGGTCAAAAGTCGTCAAATGGCCAAATTTGGCAAAACTGGGAGAAGACTGAGTATCCCGAGGTAATGGGTGTATTGGGTGTTGCTTTAATTTGGTGGGTACATGCTTTGATTTTGTTTTCGGGGGTTGTGGTGTTGAATTTAGGAAGTTGGGTTGAAAGTAGGCACGTTGGGTCATTTGATGAGTTAGGTTAAGCTTGCCAAACCACGCAGCGATTCGCCGAAGTTCTCTATCTCGCCTTTAATTTCATGCTAAATGAGTAGTTTGGTTCTGTAACTTTCTGTTAGAATGGTGACGTCTCCGAAAGCACTCGACGACTCGCCGAAAGTCCTCCTTGATCATCCTTTGTCTGCACCCCTGACCCTTAATTACTTTGTAACTTTTGGTGGGCTAATCCTTGCTCGTCGAATACTATCGGTAATTTGCCGAAAGGCCCATCCATCACCGACATGCCAAATTTTTATGAGATTTTTTTAGCCAGTCCTTTCGGTGAGCCCGATTTAGCTCTCCAAAGAGGTTCGGCGAGTTTGTCTGCAACTATTTTCTTCTGTGCTTTTACTAAATTAATTCTAACTTTCTTTAATATTTTGCAGATATGGCTAAACCTAAGGTTGCTGGTAGAGACATGCCGCCCCACAAGAGGGCCAAAGGAATTTTGATTAATGAGGATGTAGTTGCATCCAAGGTCAAAGCGACCAAACTCCCTACAACTGGTGGGAAAGGCAAAGGGAAAGGCAAGGCACCTTTATTAGCGGATGCCAGCTCCGACAGTAACGGTATCTACGCCACCCACCTCACCACTTCTATGAGTGAGGGTGAGCACCAGGAGCCTCAGGCTATAGCTTATGAGGATGATGAGCTAGTAGCAGCACAAAGGGTTGAGCTATGGTAAAAAAAGATGAACGATCCATCTAGGATCAGGATTCCTCAACCCACTACTTCTGCTACTCCAGCTCTAGAGTAGGCCGTAGTCCTAGCACCACCAGTACAAGGTCCTCCTTCCAAGTCTATGAACAAATTAAATACTAGGGGTCTGAGGACAATCATCGAGGAAAAGTGTCTGTCCACTGATGGGGCCATTGACAGGTACCCAAAGATCATGAGCTTTCTGAAGTCATACAACTATCAACTCTTCACCAAGCCCCCTGGCCCTTACATTCCAAATTGGTTTGGGAGTTCTATGCTGCTTATAGGGCCTTGATACCACAGAGGAAGAAACATACAACAACATTTAAACTGTTTGACTATGTAGTTGTTCGAGGGAAGAAGGTCAAGTGTGACAGTGAAGCTAATGTTGTCCTGGAATGTCCAGATGATATTGATGATGAGTGACAACATCTGATAAGGACAAAGACTCTGGAAAAAATATGAAGAAGTGGCTGGCCCCACTAATATTAGACGGTACTTCCAAGTGGCTGGAGATCGGAGCACCGATTGGAAAAAAATATCTCAACATAGCTGCACGGTTCTGGTCTGGCTTCATCAGCATAACTATCATGCCATTTATGAACGAGTCGATCCTCTGCCTAGCCAAGTCAACATGTTTGGGTTGCACCATCGAGGAGACAAGGATAAATCTGGGCTAACTATGGTACAGGAGATGTACATGAGGACCAAGCAGGGCAAGGCCTCACTTTCCTTCCTAGTTTTGATCTCCGAGCTATGCAGATGGGATCGGGTTCTTAAAAATGCGAAGAATGATGTGGAAGTGATTCCCACATCCTTTATCGATATTCAGATGATCGAGGCAGAGTATTTGAAAGATGAGGTGGAGAATAAGAAGAAGGCAGCCACAGTGGATTCTTCCCCGGTTGTGGACATAGACTCACTACCTACAGAGGGATCTTTGCCTATTCCAGCCCCTAGGCCTTTAGATACTTCTAGTCTGTTCTTTTTGACATCCTTAATTCATATACCATTCTATTGCCTCCTAGAACTACTGCTATTACTGTTTCTCGGATTCCGCTCACTTAGGCTGCATTACTCTGAATAGGGTAACTTGCCTATTCTATCGATAGTCGTGCTGCCAGACTCGAGGCCTCCACTCTAGGCATAATTCAGACTGCCCTAGCAGATATTGTGACATCATTGAGCGCTACCATTGATGCCCTTGTGACTAGGATAGCAGTGTGTAAGCATGGCCAAGGGGCCACTGAGGAGGTGACGACTTTAAAGACAGTTATTGCTGTGTTGAGGAGTGATGTGGATCAGCTGAAGTCACCGATATGTCTATGATTTTCGGGATGGTCGAGATTCCAGATGTGCCAGAGATGCCTCCAGCTACCACCGGAGATGGGGCTAGAGTTGAGGAGATGACTGATCCCAAGTCTGAGGCAAAGACAGATAAGGAGAGGGTTGGGGTTGCTGAGGATGTTTCATTTAAGGGCCTTACAAAGACTGAGGAGGCCATGATCGATGCAGCTGTGCAAATCTCTTTGGCCGATACACCTTTGGCTAACCCTAGTAGAGGTGATGATACAGTAGATGTGACTCTAGGCACTGATGCCTAAGTCCAGATTGATGCACCGGGCACTGATGCCTAGACAGATGGAGCAATTGAGTAGACATGATCCCTCTTTACCTCTCTCTCTATCTTACTTTTATTTGACTCTTGGATATTATTTTGTTTGCATTTAAGGACAAATGATTTTATTTTTGGTGGGGTGAGGCCCACCTTTTGTAAAACTTTGTGAATTTGGTTTTGTTTATATCTGGTTTTGAGCTATGATTATGTTGTACACTGTTTTTGTGGATGATTGAGCTTGCGGTTCCGTGTTTTTAATGTAAATTATTTTTAGACCCTTTCAAAAAAAATTGTGCCACCAGTTGTTTGTGTTTGAATATGGCTATTCTCTTGCAAATTTGAGTATCGATCTTGATCAATACCGATTACTTGAATAGTGCTCATAATCAAACAAAAATGAATATGCGGCTACAATGAGGCCAAATGAAGTTGCATAGTCAATATGTAAACTTTTTGCATCCTTTTGTGACTAGCCAAGTATCGAATTGAGTCTCTTGTGATGAACATTGCACACTAGCGAAAGTGTGGAGTCTTATTTGACATTGGTGTCAATGCTTTGTGTGATGAGCTTACTGTGAACCATGTGTGATGACACCTAGAATTTACCCTGTTGGTCCGATTAATTAAATGAGGCAATATCTTGAGATGATCTTACGCAACTTTGAAGAGTGTGAAACAAGTTGAAATTATACCTCTTTTTTTGGCCTACCATGTTAGTGTGTGAACATCGCTTAAATACCCTTTGAGCCTTAACCTTTTTCTTAGAAGAAACTTGATGAAATTGTGACCTTTCTTTACCCATTGAAAAGAGAAGGTAAATCAAGAAGTTCTAAAAGGTCCCCTTGACCCATGATTTTGAGAAAGATGAAACTCCTCCATAAAAAGAAAAAAAAAGAAAAAAATGAAAAAGAAAAAGAATGAAAAAGTTGTGGAATAAAGTTGTGAAAATGCAAAGAAAATGGGGTTTCCAACAAGCTATCGAAACTAAATAATGGGGTAACTTTTGGGCACGAATGAGAATGATGAAGAAAAGGAAAGAAAGTGTTGTTCACACCACATCTCATAAGGATAGAAGTCACTGAGCCTAAATGACCATACCTTTGCACTCAGCCCCGTTACAAGCTTTGAAAAGACCTTTTTGATCTTGAGTGAGCTGAACAGGGGTTGATTGGAAAATACGAGCTAACTTATTGGTGAAATAATGCATTGTGTTCATCTTTGTGAGTGTGAGCGTTGCATTTGATTCCGGATCTTTAAATTGTTGACCATTGTGTGTGAATATGGAATTGTTCTTTGTGTGAGGACATTTGAATACCTTTGTTCAGCTTGAACTTGCATTTGAAGCAAGTATTGTGAGCTTGAGATTCTTTGGTAATGGTGAGTCACAATTTGAATCTTTGAGTGCAAAAATTGATCCTTGCATGAGTAAGTTGAGTTTTTTGTGTGCATTCATGATTGAGTCTTGAGTAGCACTATTTGAGACATCCTTTTTGAATTGCTGAACTTGAGTTTTACTTGAGGACAAGAAAAAGTTTAGGGCTTTATTTTAATAGATTTAGTGACCTCAAATGTATATTTTGTGCCAATAACTGATGTAAATCCTTGATTTTTAGGTATTTGGATTGAAGAACAAAGCGTGGACACTACTGAGCAAAAAGGAACAAGGCGGCTGAAAGAACAAAAAAATCAGGGCTGGATGATCATCTAATCCATTGGGCGAGTCACCGAATGGCCATGATCTCACCTAAAGTTTCAGTATGCCAAGCCTTGAAGGAGAAAATCAAGTCGGTGATAGAAAGGAACAGTCGGCATGTCGCCGCATGGTTCCACGATGCAGCACTAGATCGCCCAAAGTTACAGAACTTGAAGATGCTAAAGGCCAAAGCAAAAAGACGATGGAATTGAAAAAAGGGCGGATCGTCGAGTTTGATTGGCGATCCCGACTTATTATGCCGAATGGTCCTTGATAAGAGAAAGGCAACCAAAGCTACTTCATCTAATACTAATCATCAACAATTATTCAATAGTAATACAACCCAACCATTGAGTTGGGGTCGAGTCCCAAAGGAGCGGTTCGTACTCAAAAATCAATAGAAAAACATGAATATGCTCAAGTCAATCATAGCTAAATAACATTTATGAAGAAAAACACAATTCAAGTTTGGGCTGACACAAGTGTCAAATACCAAAGGGGGGAGGGGGTTGTTTGTAACTAACAACTAAAACAACAAATAACGCAAAAATACAAATATGGAGACGGGATTCTTGGGATGTGATAGGATTATGGGCTAAGGTAAACAACCAGGTAATTGTAAATAAAGTAAACAATTGCAAATCAGCGAATAAGCTAGACTATAGTGGGGATAAACTTTCTCTCGAACAATTTATCCAGAATCCAATTGGTTTCTCTCGAACACCAATAAGCGGCAATGAAGCACAACCTTCGTTTTAGTCCATTCACTCTCTCGAGATGAATGTGTGGAAAAGGGTTTAGGATTCACCCTCTCGAGCTGAACCCATGACAACCCAATACCTACAGACCATTGATTCAGTAACCTTGATTTTAAAAACTCTCTCTCAAGCAAGCCAAAAACACGAAGTTAAGATTGTATATTCAACTACAACCCATTAAATTCAACCACAATTACTGAAGGAAATCACTTTTAAATAGTAAATAAACTATCAATTAGCAATACCCATCAGTTAAATCAACCTGTAATCACATAATCATACCCCAAGAATTGGGGTTTTAGCTAGTCATAGTAAAAAGATAGAAATCAATACCAAAATGTGTTTCCATCAACTGGGTACGATTAATATTGTCTTTATAAAGGTGTAAGCTGAAAAATCTTTAACAACCACTTCCAATTTCTTAGAAATGGAAATCTTCAAATCTTCAAAGCGAAGGAAAAATGTCTCCAAAAGCTCAATTCTAAGTTCTAAAACTGAATAATAAACTTGATATTCTAAAATTGCATATTAAACTAAAAATTCAAACAAGTATTTATCGTTGTTAAAAAAGAAATGTGCTGCGAAGGACCACTCGGCATAGTAATTTGATATCGCCGATCTACTCGGCAAGTCTGCCCTTTGGTCATTTGTATCGTCGTTTTGCTTTTGCCTTCTGCTTCCTTGAAGTTCTGTAACTTATAAGATAAAGCACTGTATCGCAAAACTGTTCGGCGACTAGCCGACTGCTCCTTTCTATCGCCGACTTGATTTTATCCTTCTGGGCTTGCATACTGGAACACTAGGCAAGACCAAGGCTATTCGGTGACTCGCCCAATGGTTTAGGCGATCTTTATAGATTCTATTCTTCGTTCTTTCAGCTGCCTTGTTCCTTTTTGCTCAGTAGTGTCCATGCTTTGTCCCTATGTTTGAATACCTGAAATTCAAGGATTTTCATCAGTTATTGGAACAAAATATGCATTTGAGGACACTAAATCTACTAAAATAAAGCCCTAAATGAGTCTAAATCATGGACTCATCAACATCCATAACTTAAAATTTTGCTTGTTCCCAAGTAAAGCTCAAGTTCAATAGTTCAAAAAGGATGTCTCAAACAGTGCTACACAAGACTCAATCATGAATGCACAAAATAAGACTCAACTTACTCATGCAAAGATCAATTGTGCACTCAAAGATTCAAGTTGTGACTCACCATTACCAAAGAATCTCAAGCTCACATTACTTGTTTAAAATGCAAGTTCAAGCTCAACAAAAGTGATCAAATGCCCTCACACAAAGAATGATTCCATATTCACACACAATGGTTCAACAATTTAGAGTTCCGAAATCTATGCAACGCTCACTCTCACAAAGATGAACACAATGTATGATTTTCACCCATAGGTTTGCCCTTATTTTTCAATCGACTTTTGTTTTAGCTCATTGAAGATCAAAAAGGTCTTTTCAAGGCTTGTAATGGGACTGTGTACAAAGGTATGGTCATTTAGGCACATAGGCTGTAATCCTTATGAAATGTGATGTGTACAACACCTTCTTTCCTTTTCTTCATCATTCTCATTAAAGCTCAAAAGTCACCCCCTATTCATTTTCCAGGGACTGTTGGAAACACCCTTTTCTTTGTATTTTCACACTTTATTCCACAACTTTTTCTATTTCATTTCTTTTTCATTCTTTTTTTCTTTTTCTCTCTTTTTTTTTTTTTTTTTTTTTGTATGGAGGGGTTCCATTGTTTTTTTTTTTTTTAACACATAGGCAAAAGGGACTTCCTTGCATTTTCTTGATTTACCTTCTCTTTTCACCACTCCCCCAACTTAGGCTTTTGCCCTAAGTTAGCTATTCAAACAAACCACAAATCATGAGGATTATGGGTAATGGTTCAAGAAAGGCTATGTTTTCATTAAGTTTCTTCCAAGAAAAAGGGTCAGGCTCAAAGGGTGTTCAAAAGAGATTCACACACTCACAAGGTAGGCCTCAAAAAGAGTTATAATGTCAACTTGGTTCACACTCTTTAAAGTTTCCTGAGATCATCTCAAGAAATTGCCTCACTTATTTAACTGGACTAACGGGGCAAATTCTAGGTGTCATCACACTTGGTTCACGGTAAGCTCATCACACAACACATCGACACCAATGTTAAAACAAGACTCTACACTTTTGTTAGTGTGCAATACTCAACACAAAAGACTCAATCCGGTACTTGGCTAGTCACATTGAGATAGAAAGAGTTCACATATTGACTATGCAACTTCATTTGGCCTCCTCATAGCTGTACATTCATGTTTGTTCGATTATGAGCATTATTCAAGTGATTGGTATTGATCAAAACCGATACTCAAATTTACAAAAGAATAACCACATTCAACACAAATAAGAGGTGGTAAATTATTTTGGAAGTGTCAAAAATCATTTACAATTAAAAACACAGAGCCACAAGCTCAAACCTTCCACAAAAAGTAGTGTATAACATAAATTCAACTCAAAACCCAAATAGATAAACAAAACATCAATAGTCACAAAGAGTCACACAAAAGGTGGGTCTCACCCCACCATAAATAAAATCATTTGTCCTCAAATGCAAACAAAACTATCTAAAAGTCAAATAACAGTAAGATAGAGAGGGAGGTAAAGAGTGGATCATGTCTACGCAGTCACTCCATTTGTCTGAGCTTCAGTGCCCGGTGCATCAGTCTAATCATGGGTCTCAGTACCTGGAGTCACCTCAGAAGAAACATCAGTACCAGAACCACTAGGAGCTACCAAAGGTGTATTTGCCAAAAAGGTCTACATAGCAGCATAGAATCCCTGGGCCCATGATGGAATATAAGGGCATCGGGGAGTATTCTCTCGATCATAAATGGGCCTCTTGTCCTTGCCTTTATCTCCAGGTGGAGGTTCTTATCTTCCCTTCTTGGGGGGATTCGACCCCCCTGAATTTATTGTGATATCCCATGCTCTTTTACGATATGTCATGTTTCTCCCAAGTACTTTTGGTCTAGCCATATCTGCAAATCATCGAGAAAAAGTTAGAAAATATTCAAAAAAAAGCACAGAAAATCAGTTGTAGACAGACTCGCCGAACTGGTGAGTGAGTTACCGAATCGCTTTGGTGAGCTAGATCGAGCTTGCCAAAAGGATTGGCTCTAAAGTTTTAGAAAGTCAGCGATGGGAACAAACTTTTAATGAATTTTCGACACTATTCGGCGAGCAAGCGCTAGCTTGCCAAAAGTTACAGTGCAAAAAGGGTTCAGGGGTATAGACAAAGGGCGATCAAGAAGTCTTTCAGCGAGTCGCCTAGAGCTTTCAGTGACCTTTGGCTTCTCGCCAAAATTTATAGAGTCCAACAACATATTAAGCATGAAATTAAAGGCGAGATGGGGAACTTTGATGAACCACCGAGTGTTTCGGCGAGCTCAATGAGCTCGCCAAACGACCCAACATGCCTACTTTCAACCATCTTCTTGAATTCAACCTCGAAACCCTTGAAAACAAAATCAAAGCATGCATAATTCAAATTAAAGCAAGAACCATAACACCCATCACCTTGGGATACTCAGACTTGTCCCGATTTTGCCAAATTTGGCAAATTGATGACTTTTGCCCTTAAGAATGACATCAACCACTCTATCATTGGGCAAAATACGTCATTTGGCACAATACTGGCTACTTAGACTTCACCCGACTAGACCAAATAACGTGGAAGAACGTCACAAATTTTATCTAATTTACGGTACAAAAACACATGAATTCAACATTAAAGACACTACGGGCAAGATTATCAAATTAAAGCAGGCAATCAAGCCTTCTAATCCTATCAGAGAGTCCAAACACACTTTAATCAAGATAAAATTATTGCAAATGAGTACAAAGTTCTTAAAAATAAACCTGGGGTTCGGAAACCAACCTTTAATGCCGATTAAGATAAGATTGAAATGCTAGGGGGCAATGTAATCCAAATTTGAGCACAAATCAACTACTAAAATACTATAGAAATGCAAAAATATAGAAACTAAACTGCGGGTATTAGTTTGTAGAGTTCGGAAGTGAGGAAAAGTGAAAGAGTTGGAAATTTAAACCTTTAGCCTTTTAAAAATCGTCCAGTTCTCGCCCATTCGGGGACATTAGTCGTGATAGCCGACCCACTCGGCGACACACTGAGCGGCTACTTACCTTGATGAGTTTTACAGGGCCTCCAGGAAATCTGAGGGTCCAAACAGCGGACTAGATCACGATTGTCGATTCTCCGATTGGACCTTTAGCTCGCCAACCAGCACTTTTCAATCACTTCCCACACTTTTACCTACACATTCAACACACCATTATTTATAAAAAAAAAAAAAAAGTGATAAACACTTGGGTTGCCTCCCAAGAAGAACCTTAGTTAATGTCGTGGCACGACGCAAGTCCTCACTCAAACCTCATTCTTGGGGTTGACCTTAGTGTCACTAGGAAACCCCTCTTTATGTTGTAAGTAGAGACACGACAACACTTGGTTTATCTGGGCATCTTGTAGCTGAATAATCATGAAATGAGAAGTTGTCATCTGGTTAGGCATTAAGACATTCTCTTTATCTCATTCAACACTCGATCTTGTTCTTCGATTTGGTGTAGAATAAGTGAGAGGACCTTTTCATTTTGTGAACCCTCTTGCTGCTTCATCATTTGACACTTATGATGAGGAAGGTACTTGTCCTTCTTTTTTGACCTTGCCTCCAACTCCATGGCCTTCTTGGACAAGACATCTAGCTGAGTTAATAATGGGGCCAAATAGTGGTTCTTTTTCATTTCTTGATTAGTCTCAATCATTTAGCCACCATTGCCACCATTTATGCTCAAAGTCTTTGCTCAAAATAGCAACACACCAGCCAAAACTAAAATTTAAGTATCACTATAACTAACATGAGTAAAATTCAACTTCACTAGAAATTTTCAAGTAACACCACTCGCTGGCAGCGGCGCCATTTCGATAAGAGAAACACTATCAAAGATACTTCATCCAATACTAAGCATCAACGATCGTTCAATAGTAATATAACCCAACTAGTGAGTTGGGGTCGAGTCCAAGCGATTCGTAATCAAGAATCAATAGAAAATAATAAATATGCTCAAGTTAATCATAGCTGAAAAACATTTATGAAGAAAAGTATAATTCAAGTTTGGTGTGATACAAGTGTCAAATACCAAAAGGGGGGGGGGGAGGGTTGTTTGTAACTAATAGATAAAACAGCAAATAACATGAAAATACGAATATGGAAACAGGATTCTTGGGAGGTGATAGGATAATGGGCTAAGGTAAACAACCAGGTAATTGCAATTAGTAGTAAACAACTGCAAATCGGTGAATAAGCTAGACTTTGGTGGGGATAAACTTTATCTCAAACAATTTATCCTGAATCAAATTGGTTTCTCTCGAACACCAATAAGCGACAATGAAGCACAACCTTCTCTTTAGTCCATTCATTTTCTCGAGCTAAATGTGTGGAAAAGAGTTTTGGATTCACTCTCTCGAGTTGAACCCATGACAACCCAATATCCACAAACTATCAATTCAGTAATCTTGGTTTTAAAACCTCTCTCTCGAGCAAGCCAAAAACACGAAGTTAAGATTGTATTTACAACTACAACCCATTAAATTCAACCACAATTACAGATCGAAATCACTTTTAAACAATAAATAAACTATCAATTAGAAATACTCAACAGTTAAATCAACCCATAATGACATAATCATACCCCAAGAATTGGGTTTTAGCTATACATAGTAAAAAGATAGAAATTGATACCAAAATGTGTTTCCATCAACATGGTACGATTAATATTGTCTTTACAGAGGTATAGGATGAAGAATCTTCAACACCCACTTCCAATTTCTTAGAAAGGAAATCTTCAAAGCTAAGGAAAAATGTCTCCAAAAACTCAGTTCTAAGTTCTAAAACTGAATAATAAACTTGATATTTTAAAAATTGCATATTAAATTAAAAATTCAAACAAGTATTTATAGTTGTAAAAAAAAAAAGTGCTCCGAAGGACCACTCGGCGCAGTAAGTCGGGATCACCGATCTACTCGGCGATCCGCCCTTTGGTCATTTGTATCACCATTTTGGTTTTCCTTTTATCATCCTTGAAGTTCTGTAACTTTGGGCGATAAAGCACTACATCGTGAAACTGTTCGGCGACTTGTCGGCTGCTCCTTTTTATAGCCGACTTGTTTTCCTCCTTCAAGGCTTGGCACACTGGAACATTAGGTGAGACCAAGGCCATTTAGCGACTCACCCAATGGTTTAGGCAATCCTTAGGCCTTCTTTTCTTCGTTCTTTCAGCTGCCTTGTTCCTTTTTGCTCAATAGTGTCCATGCTTTGTCCCTAAGTCTGAATACCTATAATTCAAGGATTTACATAAGTTATTGGGACAAAATATGCATTTGAGGACACTAAATCTATTAAAATAAACCCCTAAATGAGTCCAAATCGTGGACTCAGCAGTCCTTCGCAACATATTTTTGGTGACTATAAATATATTTTTGAATATTTAGTTTAGTATGGAGTTAGACATTTAGTTTTAAAGTAGAGAGATGAGAATTTAGAATATTGAGATAATATTTTTTTAGCTTTGAAGATTTCCATTTCTGAGAAATTGGAAGTGGGTGTTGAAGATTCTTCATCTTAGACCTTTGTAAAGACAAAATTAATCTTACCCAGTTGATAAAAACACAATTTGGTAATGATTTCTGCCTTTCTATGATGTCTAGATAAAACCCCAATTCTTGGGGTGTGATTATGTGATTATGAATTGATTTAGCTGTTGGGTATTGTTAATTGATAGTTTAAATACTGTTTAAAAGTGATTTCATTCAGTAATTGTGGCTTAATCTAAAGGGTTGTAGTCGCAAATGCAACTTTACCTTCGTGTTTTTGGCCTGTTCGAGAGAGAGGTTTTAAAACAAAGATTATTGATTTGATAGTCTGTGGGTATTGGGTTGTCATGGGTTCAACTCAAGAGAGTGAATCCTAAACCCTTTTTCACACATTCAACTCTCTCTCTCTTGAAACCCACTTGATTCGGGGTAAATTGTTCGAGAGAAAGTTTATCCCCACTAAAGTCTAGCTTATTCACTAATTTACATATGTTCACTATTAATTGCAATTACCCATTTATCTACCTTATTCCATAATCCAATCACATCCCAAGAACCCGTCTCTATATTTGTTATTTTTGTGTTAATTGTTGTTATAGTTGATAGTTGAAACCAAACCCTCATGATATTTGACACTTGTGTCACCCCAAACTTGAACCATGGTTTTATTCGTAAATGTTTTTACTTATGATTGACTCGAGCATATTCATGTTTTTCTATTGATTCTCAAATATGTACTACTCCCTGTGAGATTTGACCCAAACTTACTTCGTTGAGTTATATTACTGACTAATGATCGTTGATGCTTAGCATTGGATGAAGTGTCCTGATACGTGAAATCACTGACCCCTTACTTGTCCATGCTAAAGTCAGAGGCTAAGGAGAGAATAATAAGGTGAAGGTGTATTCTGTTCGTGAAGACCTTGGTTAAGTGTCCAAGGTGGTAAGTCTTACTCGTTGGATTTGAGTCTACTCTGTAGTTATCTTATCTCTTACTTTTACAAGTCTAAATTGTATTCCCCAATAGTAGATATGACATATATTGATGTTTTTCTTCTATTGCTCTATTTTTTAGTTAAGTCTACTCTCATATAAAAAATTGTTAGCTCATTTAAGATAACTTTGTCCATATGATATTATTTAACGTGTAGAATTAACAAAAGAGAAATCACTTTTTCAAGTATTCACACTTAAATATTTTTTTCCACATCCACTGAGCCATTTATACCTAGATGAACACCTTAGATTAATAGATATTTAATTAGCATAATTATTTTGATGGAAAAATAACAAACATTGAATTAGCATTGATAATCTGATATAAATATCATTACTACTCCTAAGCTTTTTAATAAATAAATTTATTTAAAAGCTAAACTAGTTTATATTATTGTTGAGAATATATGTTCTTTTAACAAGAGTAGAAAGTGAAAATTTCTTTTAATGTGAAGATGCTTGACTTTGACGAAGTGTTTCACATTTCTTACTAGAATATGAATAAGCAAAAAAAAGTAGATGGTGGAGATCCAATAATAGTAGTTCCCATATTTTGTATTCCACCTGAACCTGATATTTTAGAGGTAAGCTTTCGAAAATTTCCTCCAAATTGTTTAGCATACATAATAAGGTGCTTAATTCTACTTCTTTAAATATATGTTGAGAAAACTTTTGCTGTATTTTGGAATATCTTTTTTAATGTTAGTTGTCTTATGGAAGATATATAATGTTATCTAACAAGTCTAAGGCTTTATTTGTCATTTTAAGATTATATGACGTGTAAATGTCAATGCATATCTAAATAATAACATATACATTAAGAATATTCTCTGAATTGACATCTCAATATTAAGATGATGCATTAAGATATGAATAATAAATTATAAGAAAACTAATTATTGAGCTCATAAGCTATGTTAGACTTAGTAGTATAGAACTACAAAGACTTCATGTTAGCGAACCTCTAGAACTGGTCACACCCCTTCTCCAGTCATTACTGGCCTAAAAATAGCCTTATCTCATAAACCTCAAGATAACATCGTCCATATGATATTTGTTGTTTAAATTGAGTGAAAACCAGAAAAGAAACATCAGAACACTTGTGAATATGAAGGAGTATAGAAAAAAAGGATTGAAGAACTAGAAAGTAGAAAGCTTTTGAATTTGAAGTGGTAAGTTTTTATTATTCACTGCAATGAAGGCTTACATTTATAATAAAACACTAACTTCAACTACCTAATATCAGCAAAAAATCTGTCAAAAATAAACAAACTCCTAAAGAATAAGAAAAGAAGTTATTTTAAGAAGACTAATTTATAACAGTAAATAAAGAAAGTTGCACTCCTAAAACATAGAAACTAAAACTCCTCCTTGGTTTAGGATTTGTAGATTCCTAGTTTCTTTCTTAAAAACTCAAACTTGTCAAGGGGCAGGGCTTGGTGAAAATGTCAGCAACTTGCTCATCACTTTTGCAGTAAAGAAGCTTCACATCTCCATCTTTCTGCACGTCTCCAGAGAAAAACAACTTAACATTGAAATGCTTGGTTCTCCCATGAAAAACTGGATTATTAGAAATAGAAATTGCAGATTGGTTATCTGTATAAACCTCAGCCGCTTCTTTTTGCTCCATATTTATATCACACATGATTTTCCTCAACCATAGTGATTGATTTACAACTATTGTTGCAGCAGTGAATTTTGCCTCAGCTATTGATTGAACTATTGTATCTTGTTTCCTAGAACACCAAGAGAAAGGTCCTGATCCAAGATTGAAACAAAAACCCGAAGTACTTCTCATATCAAATTAACAAGCCCAATCACTATCAGAAAATTCCATAAGTCTAAAATTCTCACTTTTTGAGGAACTTAACATCATAGTTGATAGTTCCCTTGATGTATATGACAATTCTTTTAGTTGCTCTCAAGTGTAAATCACTTACACAATGCATGAGCTGAGACAAAAGACTCACTGCATATAATATATCAGGCCTGGTTGCAGTCAAATACATTAGGCTGCTAATAAGACTTCTTTAATATGCCTCATCCACATTTTCTCTCCATCATCAATGGACAACTTTTCCTTTTGCTTCATTGGAGTACTCATAACTTTACAATCTTCCATATGAAACATCTTTAGGATATATTTTTCTGGCAAATGAATACATCGTCTTCATTTTGTTTGATCCCCATTCCAAGAAACTATGCCATCAGTCCAAGTTCTGTCATTTCCAAGTTGAAATCCTCAATACGACAAGACTTACTTCCTGTGACAAATAGATTGTCAACATACAAAGAAATAATAAGTATGTCCGCACCTAAACACTTACTATAAAGTGTAGACTCAGATAGGCTCTTTTTAAATCCTAAACTATGTAAATGATCATCAATCTTGTTATACCAAGATCCTGTGCTTTCTTTAAACCATAGAGATTTTTCTTTAGAAAATGAACCTTGTATTCTTGCCCCTTGATGACAAAACCATCTGGTTTCTCAACATAAATCTCCTCTTGGAGAAAACCATTGAGGAAGGCTGACTTAACATCAAGTTGATAAACTTCCAGACTTTTTTCCATTGCAATGGCTAGAAGTAGTATGATTGTGTCAAGTTTAGCAATTGGTGCTAAAGTTTTTGAGTAGTCTACTCCAAAAATCTGAGCATAGCCCTTTGCCATAAGCCTCGCTTTATGTTTGTATATGGATCCATCTGCATTCAACTTTGTCTTGAAAGCCCATTTTACACCAATGATCTTTCGATCTTGAGATATATCAACAAGTTTCGAGGTTTGATTTTTTTCAATCATAATCATTTCCTCCTTCATTGGAGCTACCTATTTTTCATTCCCTTTTGCATCCTCATAAACTGCGGGCTCACAAATTGCAGTATTGCATCTCTGATAGAAATCTGAGATCAACATCGTGCCTCTAACAAGAAGATCATCTACTAGTTCTTTTGGATCTAATAGAGTATCAATTGTTGGATTGCTTTTTGGATTCTCCCAATTCTAATGTTGGTCGTCAATAAAGTGAACATCTCTACTCATGAGAATTTTCTCTGTTTGAGGTTGATAGACCTTATATGCTTTGGAAACAGACTGTAACTTATAAAGATGCCAGGAATTGCCTTCTTATCAAGTTTATCTCTTTTAACATGTGACATATAAGAGAAACACAAACAGGCAAAAATCCTAAGTAATTGCAATGACGGTTTATAACCATACCATGCTTCATATAGTTTTTTATCCTTCACGACTCTAGAAAGTAGTCTATTTTGCACAAACAGCCTCCGCCCAAAATGTTTTTGATAGATTTTTCTCATGTAGCATGTACCTTGTCATCTCCATTATACTTCTATTTTCCTCTCACCTTACTCCATTTTTTTTATGGAATATAAAGGACTATTAGTTGATGTTCTGTACCAGCTTTGTCACAAAAATATTTTGAACTACTCTGAAGTGTACTCTTTCCCATTATCAGACCTTAAAGTCCAAATTATGCAACAACTTTTATTTTCTACCTTTGCTTTAAAATTTCAAAACACATCAGGAACTTCTGACTTGAATTTTATGAAAAAAATCCAAGCTAGTCTTATTAGATCATCAATAAATACAATGTAGTAAAGATTACCATTTAAAGATGGTGTTCTATGAGGTCTGCATAGATCTGTATGAATTAGTTGAATCCTTTTTAATGCTTTCCAAGTTTTTTTTGGGAAAGGGCAATCCGTTCATCTCTCCAAGTAAACAAGTTTGAAAATCTGACCAATGATTCTATATGAATGGTAGATCATTCAGAAGTTTCTTTTTTTTTGCGTCAATGTCATACCTTGATGATGAAAATGACCCATTCTTTTATGCCAAACTTCTGTAGAGTTGTCTGAAATAAGAAAAGTCGTTTGCTCCTCTGCCAAAGGATTAAGCAAGAAACCTCTCCCCTTCATTTTGACCTTGAATACTTCATGGCCTGATGGGTATTCTATCACACAAACTTTGTTTTTAAAGATCAGGTTGAATCATTTCTCCATTGATTGACCAATACTTATCAGGTTTCGATCATGGTCCGGGATATACAAAACATCTGTAATAAACTTAGTTTAGAGCAACTTGTAATGGCTACGGTGCCTTTGCCGTACATAGAAAAACACTCACCATTTCCAATTCTAACTTTCATTGTCTCTGTATTACCTATCTCTTTGAATAAATTTTTATCAGATGTCATATGGTTAAAGCAACCACTACCAATTAACCAACTTTCACTTGAATCAAAACATATGAAACAAGTTGCAACAATGAGTTGATCTTATTCTTCTTCTCGATCAACAACTTGAGCTGAGCTTCAACTTCAGACTGCTAAATTTTGGCTTTACAAATTAGAACTTTATGTCCCTGCTGGTTGCAATTGGTGCACTTAGCGTCAGGTCTCCTCCAATATTTGAAAGGAGGGTGACCTTTTTTTCCACAGTACCGACAAGGGGGATAATTAGCCTTCTTGCTTTTCACAAAATTATCACTGTTCCCAACTTGTATCTTTTTGTTCAGCTTCTTCTTGTTTCTTCCATCGTCTTGTTGTCTTTCTATTAGGGCTCCTTCAACAACTCCTTCCTGTCTCATTACACGTCATTGCTCTTATGCTTGAAAAGCATTAAGAGCTCTGCTAGTGTAATATTAGACAAGTCCTTAGTATTTTCTAAGGTTGTAATAGCAGCCTCAAATTTTTTAGGTACTGTTACAAGGACTTTCTCAATGATCCTTGAATAGTTAAAATTGGAACCCAACAATTTGACACGATTTTCTTTGTTAAGAAGTCAGTCATAATGCTCCTTTATAGTTTCACTTTCAAACATCCTTTACAGCTCAAACTCACGTACCAAATTCAGCACTTGCATCCCTCGAATCCTTTCATCTCCTTCATACTCAGTCTTAAGATAATCCCATACCTATTTTTTTGACTTCAGGGACATGATACGAGTGAAGATGGTGGATGACATTGTAGTATACAAACAAGCCTGTGCCTTTGATTTCATGGTTTTCTTTTCCTTGTGGTTTTTAATTTGAGCCATCGTGGGATTGTTTTGTAAGGGTACAATTTCATAATCGTCTTCTATAGCCTCCCAGGAATCCAAAGCTTCTAGATATGTTTGCATTCTAACTACCCAGATCTGATAACTTTCTCCATTGAAATTTGATGGTACCATTGAAGAAAAACTTGCTTCTTCCTCCATAGAATGCACTAAACAGATTAAACACACATAGGTCCCTCAAGAGGAAAATCTCTGATACCAATTGTTTTTTAAATTGAGTGAAAACTAGAAAAAGAACAACAGAGCACTTATAAACATGAAGGAATAAAAAGAGAAAAAAAGGACTAAAGAACTAGAAAGAAGAAAGCTTTGAATTTGAAGTGTTAATTCTTTATTATTCACCGCAATGAAGACTTACATTTATAATAAAAAAACTAACTTCAACTACCTAAATATCAGCACAGAATTTGCTGAAAATAAACAAACTCTTAAAGATTAGGAAAAGAAGTTATTTTAAGAAGACTAATTTATTGCAGTAAATAAATAAAGTTGTAGTCCTAAAACATAGAAACTAACAATATTATTCAATATTATAGAATTAACAAAAGAGGAAACACTTTTTCGAGTATTAACACATATAAATATATTTTTCCATATCCAATGATCTATTTTAACACATATAAAAACCTTAGATTAACATACTAATTTTGATAAAAATTTAACATACATTGAATTACTATTGAAAAACTGACTTATATATCATCATTTCTCTTAAGTTTTTTTTTTTTTTTTTCAATAAATGTATTAAAAAGATAAATTGGTTTGTATTATTGTACAAAATACAATTTATTTTAACATAAATAGAAAGTAAAATTTTCCTTTAATATGAAGATGGTTGGGTTTGACGAAGTGTTTTACATTTTTTACTAGAATATGGAGAAGCAACAAAAAGTAGAAGATGGATTTGCAATAATGGCAGTTCATATATTTTAAGGTTGTTAATTCTGATCTTTTTAAAATATGTAGATAAATCTTTTGTTCCATTTAAAATAAAGTTATCTAACAAGTTTAAGGCTTCATTTGTCTTTTTAAGATTAAAGACGTCTAAATCTTAATGCATATCTAAATGATAACATATACTTTAAGAATTTTCTACAAATTTTCATCTCAATATTAATATGATGTATTTAGATATGGATAATAAATAATAAGACAACTAATTATTGAGATCATAAGTATCGTTAGACTTAACTGTGCAGAACCACAAAGACTTCATCATAGTGAACCTCTATAATAGATACTGCTCATCTCCATGTTATACTCTCAAGAAGAGAAAATAAGAAGTACTTTAAAAAAAGAAGACAATGGTTGGAAAAACAGTTTAATTCATTCAGAACCTTCAAGCCTATTTATTGGAAAATACTTAACAGAATACTTCCACTAAAATAAGACACATATAAGTCCACAATAAACATCATTAGACTAATCCAAAGAATTAGAACACGTGACTCTTAAAACGAACATAATATGTTACTCCTAAAGTAGAAAATATGCCGAGTTACACAACTTTTAAAAAAACTCATGATCTTCCTAAAGACTAGGTCAACTAGCAAACTAAAAATAATTACTACAGCTCCTCCTTAAACTAATGTTTGTTAACAATCAATTTACATATTTGATAGTGCATATGCATGGAAGCCTTCTAAGTTTAATGAATGACACTGTCTTCAGTGCCTTAATGAAAATATCGACAACCTATTCTTCGCTCCTGCAGTAGATTAGATAAACTGCTCCATTTGTGTTAAGATCTCCTAAAAATAAAAATCACATCAATGTGCTTGTTTCTTCAATGTAGCACTGTATTCTTAGAGAGTTGAATTGCTGAACCGTTTTCATAAAAAATCATGGTAGATTCTGGCTGCTTGAATTTTGAGTCATGCAGACGTCTCCTCAACCAAATAGCTTGACAAGCACAAGCAGTTGACAAAAAAATCATGGATTTCATAGTAGACTAAGTAATAATTGGTTGATTCTTAGTGGACTATGAAATAGCACCGTTCCTTTCATGTAATGAGGAATTCTCTTGGCCACAATCAAATGCATTTCTGTGGAATTCTCCATGCACCTGCTAATTAAACTCATAGAGTACTAATTGTTAGGCTTTATAGCGGTGATATACATTAAAATACCCACAAATGTCTTGTAAAATGTGCTATCCACCTTTTTTCTAATAGGATTTTTATGTAGCTTCAAACCAAGTTCAGCAGGAGGGCTAACAGGACTACAATCCATCATTTGACATCTGTTTAGAATTCCCCCTACATATTTTTTTGAGAAATAAATATCCCTTTATTAGATTGTACTACCACTATGCCAATAAAGTAATGCATCAATCCGAGTTCTGACATTTCAAACTCATCCATCATCAACTTCTTAAATTCTTAAAACATGACACCACAATTTCAAGTAAAAATAAGATTATCAACATACAAGCAAATAATTAACATCTTTTCTTGATCCCCAATCTTAACAAACAATGTATGGTCATAAGGACATTTTGAAAAACCAACTTTCACAAAATACCCTTTAATGCGACTATACCAAGCCCGAGGAGCTTGTTTTAGACCATATATGGCTTTTTTCAATCTATAAAACTTATGCTCATTTCTAATTTTAAGATAACCAGGTTTTTTTTTTTCTAAATACATGTTCCTCCTAGTATTCATGTAAGAACATCGACTTGACATTTAGCTGAAAAATAGGCCAAGACTTCTGAGCTGCCACTGTGATAACCAATCTAATTGTATCATGTCTGGTGATGGGAGAAATACTTCTTTATAGTATATCTCGTTTTGTTACTTGTACCTCTTTGCCACTAATCATACTTACCAGCTTCACCATTTTCCTTCAACTTTATTTTGAACACCGACTTCTCTCCAATGGTTTTCTGTCCATTTGGAAGATCAGACAACTCCAAAGTATCATTTTGTTCTATGGAATCCATTTCATCATCCATTGCTTTTCTCAATTTTTCTTCCTTTACAACTCTCAAAAGATGTAGGATCACAATCTGGAAACAAAGCAAAGCTAGTAATGGGATATTCAATTCCAATTACCTTGTAATCTTTCATCCAAGATGGTCTTCTTTCAACATGCTCGAAAGTTTGAGTTGCTTCTTTATTTACTACAACAACTGGTGATGGAGTTTTATGGGCTGAAACTGATGAATTTTCTAGCACATAGGGTGATGAATATTTCTCTTGTTCAACGTCACTGTCAAAGAGGATTTGGGTAGGCTATGGCTTATTCCAATCCCAAGAGCTTTCCTTATCAAAATCAACATCCTTTCAGATAACAATCTTTTTGGTCAATGAACTAAGCAACTTATATTCTTTGGAAGACTCACTTACACCTAGGAAAACAAAATTTTCATCCTTTGTTATAACACCCCGTATGCTAGAACTACCAAAATACAAATTTCAGAAGTTGCAGGTTCCACCGACAAGGATTACCCATGGACCGTAAGGTGATCCACAGTCCATCTTGGTGGTCCATGGTTCACCACCTAATACCCTTTCCAAAAAAAAATATAGAACCCATCTCTGAAGTCGATCAATGGACTGATATGATGGATTGTGGATCAATCTCTGGACCGTCGATCCGTCCATAGGTCGAGACCCTTAGGACCCCCAGAACCCATCCTCTGAAGTTGATCGACAGACTGATAGGATGGATCATGGATCGATCCACAGATCATTCATCCGTTCATAGGTCGAGACCATTAGGTCCCCCCAGAACCCACCCTCTAAAGTCGATCGATGGACAGACAGGACGGATCACAAATCAGTCCACGAATTCTTGATCCGTCCGTCAGTTTAGACCCTCAGGACCCCTCAGAACCTATCCTTTGAAGTTGATCAACAAACAGAAAGGACGAAATATGGATTAGTCAACGGACCGTCGATCAGTCCGAAGATGGCTTCAATATATTCTAAGTCAGGGGTCGTTTAGTCTTTTCCTTATGCGTTGGACCCCTAAGCTATGCCATTTTATCCCATAACTACGTGGTTTTGGTCATCTTTTGCCTAGTAACTAAATTAAAATCTACCCTAAGCAATTCATCCCCCAAAAAACTTAGAAAATTAGAACGCAAAAGTAGAAAGAGTCGACCACACCCTAGTCAAAGAAGGCAACAAGTTTTCATTAGTTTCTACATTGAAATCAAAAGATTTCTCTACGGAATTCTTAACCAGGTATGTTGGATTTCACTATTGGGTTCCTTTCACCCTTTAGGTCCCTAGATTAAGTAAGAATCTTGATTCCCTTAATATTATGTAGACCTCGGGTTTGTTGAATGTTAGAAATTATTGGGTTTTAGCTATAAGAATGATCCAAATCAGATTATCATGTTATTCCTTATTATAATATTTCAAACCCTAGTTGTATATATTCTTTTAGTTCATGAATTATACATGCTAGGTCAGATTATTCATATTATTTAGATATACACATGCTTCAGTTTACGAATGTTATATTATCAGTCATAATTGTTACATTCTAAGATTTTTCATGTCTATAATTGAGCTATCCAGTACTTCAACATATCAGTCATAAAGTTGCTTACTAAAATTCTAATTAAGAGTAGCTTAATACCAAGTGGATTAGGGTCAGTCCCTCTCAAGTCCCAGAACTACGTGTCTCATAGGTTGTGAGTCCCCTAAGTGGGCATTATTTTAGTAATCACGCTAGCCATACGTCTATACATTTGACACGGTATATTCTGTCCTCTCGATGAGGTGTATACATCAAACTCTGTGTTTAGCTCTTGTGGTTTTATGTCGGTTATTATTAGCTCCCTTACAATTATATTCTATTGCATTGGCCATGTTATCAGCTTTAGTTCAGATTTCAGTTTCAGTATGTTATAAACTTGTTCATTGCATTCAATTATTTCATGCTCAGTATTCTCAGTTTAGTATCATGTTTATCTCTTATCATTGCTAAGATTTATGTTTGATTGAGTTATGATTATTGTTCAAGTTTACTCTATCTTGCATGCTCAGTACCTTTTAAGTACTGACGCATAATCTACGCTACATCTTCTTGTGATGTAGGTTTAGGTTCTCAGCTTCCAAATCACGCATAGATCGGTTCCCGATCTTTAGTTCAATAACATCAGTGGTGAGTCCTCAAACTTTAAGGATGGTTGGCATGATTATCTTTCTTTGCTTTATGTTTTAGTTTCAGTTTTTGCTATATTTAGCTGGGGCATGTCCTAGCATATTTAGTCAGTTAGAGGCTATTTTTAGACATAGTTAGATTCAACTATAGTGTTAGAGTTTGAATTTTCAATTATTTTGTTAAATTCTCAGTTTTATATTATTCAGATTTAGTATATGGGTATTTCCCCATCATTTCAGATTATCTCATGATTTAGCTTCCACATGGTATGTATTGTTTCAGTTTATCTTTAGTAAGTTTATGATATGCCAGTAGGGTTAGCTTGGGGTCACCCGTGATCCTAAGTCCCATGTCAGCATTTACGGGGTAGCCTCAGGGCGTGACAAACTTGGTATCACTTGGGAATGCTTTAGTGAAACCTTTTTGGACAGGTTCTTTCCAGGAGAGTTGAGAGAGGCAAGAGCTCAAGAGCTTATGAATTCGAGGTAGGGTTCCATAACAGTCCAAGAGTATGGACTCAAGTTCACCCAACTCTCTAGGTATGCTCCTCATATAGTGGTCGGTTCCAGGGCTCAAATGAACACATTTCTGTATGGGGTATCCGATCTAGTGAAAATAGAGTTTAGACATGCTATGTTGCTAGAAAATATGAACATCTCTAGGCTCATGACTTATTCTCAATAGGTTGAGAGAGATAAGCTTAGGGAATATGCTAAGGAGAATAAGAAGGCTAGAACAGGCACCTATAAGTATTCTGAATAGAAATCAGGTGGTGGAAATCGCTCACAGTTTAAGCAAAAGACTTCATCTCTAGCACCTTCATCAGCTAGTGTTCCATCCTCTATGTTCTAAAATGATCAAAAAGGTAGGGCATTAGGCTCTTAGTCTCACTGGAGTGCTTCAGGCACTAGAACCTACCCAACTTGTCCAAAGTATGGTAAGATCCATCTAGGGAGTGTCTTTCCAGAAAGGAAGGATACTTTGGGTGTGGTCAGTCTGGTCACAGGTTGAAAGATTGTCCTTTTAAATAGGGTCAAGGAGGAAATAATGGTAGAGCTCAGTCCACAACTTTAGTAGCACCAACAATTCGCCTGACTCAGTAGGGTAACTTATATGGTACAGGTGGCAATCAATACCAAAATAGGTTGTATGCTCTCCAGGCTTGACAGGATTAGAAAGATTCTCCTGATGTAGTCACTGGTATGTTACGAGTCTTTGACTTAGATGTTTATGCATTGTTAGATCTAGGGGTTACTCTTTTCTTCGTAACTCCTTATATAGCAGTCAACTTCAGTGTTAGTCCAGAAATTCTCTTAGAACCCTTCTCAGTCTCTACTTTAGTCGGTGACCCAATTATAGTTAAACGGGTGTACAAAAATTGCCCCGTCATAGTCTATCAGAAAGTCACCTTAGTAGATCTTGTAGAGTTAGAAATGGTAGACTTCGATATAATTCTAGGCATGGATTGGTTACACTCCTGTTATGCCTTAGACGATTATAGAACTAAGATCGTTCATTTTCACTTTCCAGATGAGCCAATCCTAGAATGGAAGGGTAATAACTTACCTTAAGGCCAGAAAGTTGATCTCTAAGGGTTATCTCTATCATATAGTTCGGGTTAAGGATTCAAGCTCTAAAACCCCAACTTTTGAGTTAGTTCCAGTAGTCAATGAGCGTGCAGAAGTGTTTCTAGAAGATCTTCTTGAAATTTCTCTCGAAAGGGAAATTGACTTTGGAATTGATCTCCTTCTAGATACCCAGCCTATTATTCCTCCTTACAGAATGACTCCAGTTGAGCTTAAGGAATTGAAAGGGCAGTTGAAAAACCTTCTAGAAAAGGGCATCATCAGACCTAGTATTTCCCCATGGGGTGCACCAGTGTTGTTCGTGAAGAAATATGGTTCTCTTAGAATGTGCATTGACTATAGGCAGTTGAACAAAGTTACAGTCAAGAATAAGTATCCCATCCCCCGTATTGATGACTTGTTAGACCAACTTCATGGTGCTAGTCATTTCTCAAAGATAGACCTCAGATCCGGTTATCATCAGCTCAAAGTCAGAGATATTGACATCCCAAAAATAGCCTCTAGAACTCGATATGATCATTATAAATTTGTAGTTATGTCATTTCCACTAACCAATGCTCTTACATCTTTCATGGATCTTATGAACAACATGTTCAAGCAGTATTTGGACTTGTTTGTTATCGTCATTATTGATGATATCCTCATTTACTCTAGGAATGAGGAAGGACATGCAATTCATTTGAGGGTTGTTCTGCAAACTCTCAAAGATAGCCATATTCGCTAAGTTTAGCAAATGTAAGTTTTGGGTGCAATCTATCACTTTTCTTGGGCATATTGTGTCTAGTGAAGGGATCTAGTGGATTCTCAGAAGATAGAATCAGTGAAACAATGGCCTATACCTATCTCTCCTATAGATATCAGAAGTTTCTTGGGTTTGGTAGGTTATTACAAAAGGTTCATGGAAGGATTTTCATCAATAGTCTCTCCATTGACTAAATTGAGTTAGAAAAAGGTCTAGTTTCAGTGGTCAGATGATTGTGAGAAAAGCTTTGCAGAACTGACAACTAGGTTGACTTCAACTCCGATTTTGACTCAACCAGAGGGTTCAAACGGTTATGTAATCTATTATAATGCATCAACAGTTGGCCTAGGTTGTTTGTTGATGCAGTGATGTAAGGTTATATATTATTCTTCTAGACAGCTTAAGGTGTATGAGAAGAACTATCCAACTCATGACCTTGAGCTTGCAGCAAAGGTGTTTGAACTTAAGATTTGGAGACATTACTTGTATGGTGTTCATGTAGATGTGTTCATAGACCATAAGAGCATTCAGTATGTGTTCACCCAGAAAGAGTGCTAGAGAAGATGACTATAATTCCCCAAGGAATACGATATGAGTATGCACTACCTTCCTGGTAAGGCCAATGTAGTAGTAGATGATCTATGGGTAGTGTAACACATGTTGAGGAAGAAAGAAAGAAACTAGCAAAGGATGTTCTCAGACTTGTTTGCTTAGGAGTTCGTGTTATGAGCATATCAGATAGTGGTGTAACAGTTCAAAATAGGTCAAAATCGTTATTAGTTGTGGAGGTTAAGGAAAATCAAGACAGTGATCTGATATAGCTTCAACTAAAGGTGTAGTGAATCAATAGAGAGTTAAGGTTTTCTCCTGAGGGGTAGATGGTGTGCTTTACTATTAGGGTCAATTATATGTTCCTAAGGTGGGTGAGTTGAGATAGAAGATTCTTGCAGAAGCCCATAATTCCAGATATTCTATACATCCAGGCGCCACTAAGATGTACCGTGATCTGTGGGATGTCTTTTGGTTGAATAGTATGAAAAGGGATATAGCAGATTTGTGGCTAAGTGCCCAAATTGCCTGTAAGTGAAAGTAGAACATTAGATACTAGGAGGTATGACTCAAGAGATCAACATTCCTACTTGGAAGTCGGAAGTGATCAACATGGACTTCATTATAGGCTTACATCGTACTCGCAGACATCACGACTCCATTTGGGTGATAGTTGCTAGAGTCACTAAGTATGCACGCTTTTCGGATGTTAAGACTACACATTCAGTGGAGGACTATACATTAATGAGATAGTTAGGTTGCATGGGGTCCCTTTGTCTATCATTTCCTATAGAGGTCCTCAGCTTACCTCTTATTTTTGGAAGTCATTCTAGAAAAGTCTTGGTACTTAGGTTAATCTTAGCACCGCATTTCATCCACAAATGGATGGGCAGGAAGAGTGTACTATTTAGACCTTAGAGGACATATTAAGAGCTTGTGTGATCAATTTCAAAGGTAGTTGGGATGATCACCTTCCTCTTATAGAGTTCGCCTACAATAATAGTTACTATTTAAACTTTCAGATGGCCCCTTATGAGGCATTGTATGGGTGTAGATGTAGATTTCCATTTGGCTGGTTTTACGTAGGCGAGGCAACCTTTATAGGGCCAGATTCAGTTCATGATGCTATGGAGAAAGTGCAATTCATTAGAGATAGACTTAAGATAGCCTAGAGTCGTCATAAGTCCTATGCAAATGTAAGGAGAAGGGAATTAGAGTTCCAAGTTGATGATTGGGTTTTTTTGAAAGTGTCACCTATGAAGGGGGTGATGAGATTTGGAAAGAAAGGAATATGTAGGCCTTTACAAGATTCTAAAAAGGGTTGGTAAAGTGGCTTATGAGTTACAACTGCCAACAAAACTAGAAGTAGTGTATCCGGTCTTTCAAATTTCATTATTGAAGAAGTGTGTGGGTGATACAACATCTATTGTACCTTTAGAAAGTGTTGCTGTGAAAGATAGTATCACTTATGAAGAGGTACCGATTAAAATCCTTGATCTTCAGGTTTGAAGGTTTAGAAACAAAGACGTCGCTTCAGTTAAAGTTTTGTGGAGGAGGTAGTCCATTGATAGAGCTATTTGGGAAGCAGAAGCAGCCATGAAGGCCAAGTATCCTTATCTCTTTCCTTCCAATTCCATTCCAGCTTGAGGTAATAGTTCCTCTTAAGTTTATTAGTCATTAATGCGTAGATTCAATCTTAGTATCTTGTTCCTTCAGTTGTTCTTGCATTTTCAGTGTATTTGCATGTTCTTGGAACTTAATTCTGTTAGAAATCAGTGTCGAGTAATTAGTGGAAGGGGTTTGTTGCTCATTCCCTCCATGTTCAACTAGTTTACTCTTCATTTGAGGACGAATGTTCCCCCAAAACACATCCTCTGAAGTCGATCGACGGACTGACAGGGCGGATCATTGATCAGCCCATGAATAATTGATCCGTCCATAAGTTGAAACCCTCAGGATCCCCCATAACCCATCCTCTAAAGTCGATCGATCCGTCCATAGGTCGAGATAAATCCACAATTCGTTGATGGGGCGTATACATCGGACTCCATATTTAGCTCATATGGTTTTATGTCAGTTATTATTAGCTCCCTTACAATCAGATTCTATTGCATTTTCCATGTGATCAACTTTAGTTTAGATTTCAGTTTCAGTACGATATAAGCTTAGTCATTGCATTCAGTTATTTCATACTCAGTATTCTTAGTTTAGTATCATGTTTATCTCTTATCATTGCTCAGATTTATTCTTGATTTAGTTATGATTATTGTTCAGCTTTACTCTATCCTGCATGCTCAGTACCTTTCAAGTACTGACGCATACTCTATGCTACTTCTTCTCATGATATAGGTTTAGGTTCTCAGCTTCCGAATCACACATAGATCTGTTCTCGATCTTCAGTTCAGCAACATCAGTGGTGAGTCCTCATTCTTTGAGGACGGTTGGCATGATTGTCTTTATTTTCTTTTAGTTTTAGTTTAATTTTTGCTAGATTTAGGTGGGGCATGTCCTAGCACTTCTTGTCAGTTAGATGCTATTTTCAGAAATAGTTAGATTCAACTATAGTGTTAGAGTTTGACTTTTCAATTGTTTTAATAAACTCTCAGTTTCATGTTATTCAGATTTAGTATATGGGTATTTCTCCATCATTTAAGATTATCTCATGATTTATCTTCCACATAGTATTTATTGATTCAGTTTATTTTTAGTATGCTTATGATATGTCAATAGGGTTAGCTTGGGGTCACCCATGATCCTAAGTCCCTTGTCCACCTCTAGGGGGTACCCTCAGGGCATGACACTTGCCATCAAGTTTCTTCCTCCTTTCCTCTGGGAATGAGCATATATAATGTATCCAAAGATTCTAAAATGATCTATTGTTGGTTCTCTCCCACTCCATGCCTCCTATTTAATGCCTCTTCCATGAGATTGATCAGTGTTGGCTTTGAAATTTCTACCATCTGCCTCCACAATCTCCTTTTCCGCTTCCTCAGCCTCTAACTCTACCTCTTCCTCTATAGTTGTTGGAATAAGTATTAGTAGAAGCCTTCAACGCTTGCTCCGGTACTCATGAACTTTTGTTCATCTTTTGTTCATGAACTAGTAAAGAACTTTGTAACTCATTAGGAGATAGTTAATCTATATATTTTGACTCGTCAATTGTGCAGAAAACATAATTATATTTGGATGATAGAAAGCGAAAAATCTTTTCCACAATGCCTATGTCCTCTATATTCTCACCATGGAAACATATCTTGTTGGTTATTTCAATTGTTCTAGCACAATAATTGGTGACAAATTCTTCTTACTTCATCTCTAGAGTTTCAAAAGCCTTTCTCAAAGATTGAAGTTTTGCACACTTAGCTTTGGTAGAGCCTTGATACTTCTTCTTCATTAAATCCCAAATATCCTTGGAAGTTTCTTTGCAAAGAATAGTTTCTCAGTTGGGACCATCAATTGCCGGAAAGAGATGGTTTATTGCTTTCAGGTCTTTTAGCTTTCTAGTTTCCAGTTCTTGCTTTTGAGCATCTATCAAAGTTTTGCGCGTAGGCGGTTAAATTCATGATTCAATCATCTGTCAGTTCTCCTTAGACCACATGAAATTTTCCATTAACCTACTCCAATGATCATATTGACAATTAAAGCGTGGAATGACTACTTGTTTAAGTAGGTATTTGATAATGTGAAAAAGAAATGTGTTTGCGTCAATTGTTTTCAATCTCATATAACTAGGTCTTGATAGCACTGTTATAATCTCAAGAAGAGAAAATAATATGTATGTAGAAGAAGAAGACCCTAGCTTGAAAAACTATTTAATTCATTATGAATCTTCAAGCCTATATATTGGCAAATACTTAACAAAATACTTCCACTAAAATAGGACACATATCAGTCCACAATAAGCATAATTAAACTACTCCTATAAAATAGAACACAAGTTTTGAAAGGAACATAACATGTTACACCTAAAAAAGAAAATATGCAGATTGGCTCAACTTTAATATAAGCCACAATCTTCCTAAAGACTTGTCAACTTGCAAACTAAAAGAAATTCCCACACTCCGCTCATTACCGGCCTAAAGAAAAACCCTGTCTCATAAACCTCATTCATCCATGGAACCACATCAACAACACACTAGACCTACATATAATGTCTTATTAGAATTATTTATACCACTCCATTCCCTACCAAACAACTCAGCAAAGTCAATATCTGAGTGATTACATATTATGAAGTTGGTGATAGCGCAAAAGTCTCCTCAACTTGTTGATGCTTTCTCTATTGCTATATTAAGAGTATCAAGATGTGCAGGACTCGAATATGTGTAATATCTAATA
The DNA here is from genome assembly GCA_037074985.1 of Solanum bulbocastanum. Taxonomy (NCBI): domain Eukaryota; kingdom Viridiplantae; phylum Streptophyta; class Magnoliopsida; order Solanales; family Solanaceae; genus Solanum; species Solanum bulbocastanum. The sequence goes on along the minus strand of CM073602.1, from coordinate 14,012,600 downwards.
AGTAGTTTGGGCCTTGTCCCTAGATGGTGTTGCTTCCCTCTTTCTTCCTCTATTGCCTCCTTTGGTTTATCCACTACCATGAGTCAAAACAACAAATGCCATCTCAATTGCCTCAGCTCTAGCTTCTCTTGAACGTGTCCTCACCATTTGCGAAGGAAAAGAGTGAGAGATTCATATACCAATTTGGATCACCAGATACCAATTGGAATTAAGTATTAGCACAAAGAAAATAAATAATCAAGTTTTCCAAGTTTCCTATAGCCTATTGAAAAGAAGTACAAATACCTTCATGCCATTCTACAAGACTCTACATGATGTATCCTTGAACGGTGAGATCGAAGAACCTTCAAGATTCAAACCCACTTTATTCTACCCTTTCTCAAGGTCTAATTCATTACACAATGATTATTTCTCAATACAATAGTTTTCCAATGATCAGAATAGTCTAATTCACTCCATTAACCCCCTTAAAGAAGTTTATATGCAAAAATAATTCATTGTTATGGGATTCTAGGTTACCACTACATCATGAACAAGAATTAACTTATGATTTCCATCCTAAGAAGTGTTAATTAATTAACAACTTAAAAATTAAAAAAAAAAACAACAAATTACTTAAAGCAATTAATTTTTCCCGCATTATTCATGAATCTATGGTTGAAACAAAAATCCACCATTAAGATCATCCCCTTGGACTATAGGATGCCACATAATCATTAGATGAAAAGGTTGATGGAGAAGACTTCTCTTGAAGAAAGAAATATATAGGTATCCCTTGATATATCATTTATTTGGGTTCTAGGTAATTATGTTTAAGTTATGAGGATGGACGCCAAATAGACTGACCTAAATAAGCATTTTGAATTTCTATACTACACAACCAATCTATTCCTTCTATGGTTTTAGATCCATTCCTTCTATGGTGGTCTCACTGTAGCAAAAGCCCTGCTCTTATTTTGAAGACCCCTTAACCACTAGCTCAGAGAAAAATATAGCAAGCCTCATCACACAAAATAAATTCCATCACAAGCAACGACTACATAAATGTTACGAACCCAACTCCTCGAGTCAGGATGACACCTACCATAACCCACAAGTAGGTAAGTCAATGCGTACCCAGAAAGCGAGTAATAGATTCAAGGGCAGAACCAAAAGAAAATAATACTAATAATAAGAGAAGACCGAGATAGAAAGCAAAAAAAACTATAAATAATGGAAACCCTCCAAGAACCGGGAAGTAATGAATATAGAGCCACCTAGTAAGAACAAATCCAAGTCCCAGAAGTAGACCATAACAAGCCGTCTCAAATGCAAAAGAAAAGCTAACATATCTACCAAAGAAGACAATCTTGTCTAGGATATCAAGTGCTCACCCTCGTCTTTGATATCCACAAGCACCAAAAGATGGCACAATCATTCACCATTGGTAGATGTCACTAAGACCTGCATCACGAAAAAAACGCAGAGTGAAACATGAGTACCAAAATAATGTACTTAGTAGGCATCATAGGTCGGCTTAGAAAGAATGGTAAAGGTTGACATAAAAGATATAATCTAGACACAAACAAAGGTGAAAGAGGGAAGAAATAAGGAACACGAGAATACCACAAGTTAATCTATATACAACAAAACTAAACCAAACTGCACCCCATATGCCCAGAAGGTACATTCGTGCACATGTTCAAATAATAAAAACACGAACAAAACCCCATAAGCTCGATGGGTACAAAGAATAACTATGTCTATAAGAAAAAAGAGTAACCTGGATCCAGATCCAAGAACTACTCAACTCGTAGCCCAGCTAGCAAGAGTGAAAATCAACACAATTGGTCAACTCCCAGCCTAGCTAGCAAGAGTGAAAAACAATCTAGCCTCCGAGCCAAACAATCCACTTCTTAAGGCGCATCACCCATTTAGCAGTAATGACCCAGGGGCATGTTGACTCCGTAAAGGATCTAAGATACCAAGGCTGCCCAACTATCCACTCCACTCCTAATCATACTGCCCAACTAGCAAGAGTAGCCCGGGGGCGTTTCAACTCCAAAGAGGATCTCAAGTAGGCTCCAAGCCACAATGGATACATGTTGACTTACACGGATACCAATAGAAAGCTCCCAACCAAGATCACACAATTTCCAAGAATCACGATAGCATAAACCTCTAGTAATGCCTCAAAGTCATAGAAATAAGGAGAGAGAGAGGGGCTATAGAAAGTCCACAAGCAATAATAATGGCTAAGGCTCATCTATTAGACCCAAGTTTGATATTCTATTCTACAAGGACCTAATCCATCCGAATGAAGTTGGATACATACTAAAGTCACAAGGTACATGCATATAAGGTAACACTAGTCTATTGTAGAAGAATGCCAAGATATGCCAAAAAAAGTAAAACTCAAGTAATTTGACATAACATGCTAGTTACACAACCAAACTTGCTAGCATGGTGCTAAAATCGATAAAGTAGTAATCAAAGCTAAATCATGGTTTCTAAGAGGAAACGTAGAAGTAACTATGTACCCTCCCCCATTCACATTGATCATCATGAATTTACGCACTCATGCTCAATTTAAATAGAAAAGAATTCAAAGACTAGTCGAGGATGACCGCATGTACTCCAAATCATAATGCTAGGGCTTTTTCTTTTTGAATGATGTCTGAACGCTATCACACTAGTAGAAAAAGGATTACAATGAATGTACGATCACAAGGACACAAGAAACACTGAAAATAGAAATGGACCAATTTTAAAGTGAAACAGAAATCATGGAATCCGTGCCAAAAGTTATAAAATTGACTCCATCAAGAGGTCCTAAAGTCTGCCTCAAACTTCTGTTCTAAAATTGAATATGTTTTCAGGCTGGGAAACAGCCGACACAACAACATGCAATTAAACACCAAATAAAGCATCTCAAACCACTACAGACATAAGCTTAAAAAATAATTGACCTAAAATAGAGTTTGCCTAATACTCCTCAAACACACCATAACAAATCCTCATTAATCCCGGACGCGTGGTACTTCGAATCACAAATTCTGATCGACTAGAAACGAGGGAGATAAAACCTTTTAATGATCATGTCTGTCTTTATCTATAAAAAATATTTGTCAGGTCTTCATATTGGTCACAAAAAGGAGGGTCACGATCGTGATTCATGACCATAACAATCATGGAGACCCTACCTCGTGGTCACGATAACTAAGAAAGGTCAACCCCTCATCGCGATCATGGCAACAGGAAATGCATTCGCGAAGAACCAACTCCTAGGTCTTAGTGAACGTGACCAAGGGCCATGCGATTACAAAGAGTGAATTGGCCTGCACCAGCTGATGCATATCAAATTGTTTGGCCAAGTTCCCAATCACTGATGGGGTGCTCTGAATTCGTTCGGAACCCTGTGCATGCAAATGAGATATGCAAGCCTACAAAACTTAATATTTCAGAATCAATGAAGCAGTAAAAATCTTTGTACGAGGTCATCTTGATAATATATGAGGCCCACACCTAATTCCATTTTAACCCAAAATTTATAAAGGGGCTTAGAATCATACCGGAGGCCTTGGGATCTAAATGAAGGATTGTTCTAGACCAAATCCAATATTTTGGAGCTAACCATTATGATGGAATCCTCATCCGATCTCATTTACCCAAAATACTAACTAAATTCAAACTTAGTCTTGAAAGTTAAAACACTTAATCACACAAACTTGCACTGAAAGCATCAAAAGTGGTGCCAACTTCTAGCCTCAAATGACCCTTCCAGAGCTGATGAAATCGTTAGAATTGGATTCTGAAAATCATCTTCTTGAAATTTTGGTCAAAAAGGACTGTTGAAGGTTCAAAAGCTCCAAAACATTAAAACTAAACTAAACGAATGACCAGGTGAACAAACTGTTAGTCCAACAAGTCATAAATGACTTGGGGTCTCTACGGGGAAGCTCTAAATAATAAAAAAGAGGCATAAACACATAAATGACTTTTAGATCATTACAATAAATAGATCTCTAATCAGACTCAAAGTCTTATCTGGAGGTGGAGGTCTAGATCATTGGTCTCCTTCTAATTGAAACAACACAACATTAAAACACGAGCCATCTAGATTAAATAAGAGACACAACTTCTTAAACCCTCCCAATATTTGAGTTCTAATTAGATCAATTCACCACGGGGACTCTAAGCCATAACCACATATAACAACTTAAAAGGTCGTTACAAATATAATATTTAAAAATATTAATAAATATATAATTTAGAAAAATTGTTAAAATAACGCCTAAACACTCATACTTTACAAGAGATCCAGTACTCCCGTGGATATTTTAAAAGTGTTTTTTGACATTTTTTATCACGCCCTGAGCCTTCATTTTGGACATCCAGCACCTGAAGACCATTGTTGGGCTTAAGCGAACCCTTAGCATGGCTTATTGACTCAACGGAAGACTCTAAACATGCTTACTATGATCAAAATGAACTTACTCAAATAAATTTAGTGAAATAACTCAGAATGTTTAATAGTCAACATTTAACTTGGCCAAATTGGCAACTCAAGTCTCAACATATAAAATGATAATGCAAAGACATCTAACTACTAACTTTCTATGAAGCCTCTAAAACAAAGAGGGATGTTGGGACAAGACCCCAGATCATCCTAACATCTGAAAGACTAGAAAACAAATAAAAGAGTCCTCTATAATGCAATGAGGCTCACCAACAGACTCTGAATGCTCAAGCTAGATCAACAAGGTGTTGGATGCTGATCCTGATTACTTGCGTCTTCATCATAATAAGATGCAGGCCAAATGGCATCAGTACATTGAAGTACGAGTATATGAGTTGGAATGCTAAAACAAGATATAGGCTTGAAAGGAATCTGAAGAAACACTTACCTGGCTCTTCTCAACTTCTGAATAACTTAACTCAAATATAAAGCAATAAAATACTTGCAATATATAAAACTTATAAAGCAGTTGAAAACATCTTAGTTTGTTACAAAAAATGCAGTAAAAAACTCAACTTTTCTCATATAAGAAAATAATATAATTTATGGGGGAGATTCTCTAACCGACAACCAACACTATGAGCCTAAGTGGTGATACAACACTTTACCTCACGCCGCCAAGGACCATCCTATACCTTGACGTGGTACAGGACCTAACTCACTTAGTGGATCAACTAGTCTATGCGAAAAGGATTCATCTAAAAAGTATGACCCTTTTTTACCCATGGTGGCTACATGGTTTATGGAGATTTGAGTTGATATGAACTCGCATCCCCATATCGATGCTCAATACTACTCCCAAAATATTTTTAGCTCATGTGTTTTAAAAACAAACTTCTTTCTTTGGTTTGAGATAATTACTGAAAAACTTAGCTTAAAATTTCTCTTGGAATCAATGTTCCCTTTTCTTGCTCAAATGTGAAAACATTTATATACTTTTTGGGGAATACTTAGTTCCCTTATAGCTTTTTGAGAAATGAACTCAACTTTTTACTCTTTGCATAACTTGAAACTTAAGTCTTAAAACATGGTTAAAACGTTTGTTAAAGACTTTTAAAAACTGTAAAAACTTTGCTTTGACTTGGTTCTTAACTTCTAGACTTGACTCTTAACTTCTCTTGACTTTGATCCTAACTTTCCTTGAATTGGATTATGGATTCAAGGTTCATGATTCATGTTTATGGATGATTTCATGATGTTTAGATGTACCTTAGAGTGTTGAAATCAACTAGAAAACATAGGTACATTGCTAAGGCACAAGTACGAAAAGATGGGGGAAGAATGGGAAGAACTGGTGTCCCTGGCACTCTGAGAGGCGCGGGGCTCCAGCCCTTGAGATTCAGGGACCATGTTGCGGCACTCTGGCTGGCTCGTTGCCTTAGAGCCCCACATTCAGGGATTGCTTTGGGGCGCGCTGGCTGGGGCGACACCCCACCCCTTCCTTAGGTGTATGACAACTTTTCTTCTCTGTTTTTCAACTCTAAACCCTCTAAACTTCAATGGATTTTTCCCCAAACACTTAGAATCATTTATACCCTTAATATATGATAGATTCAAACCAAAATTACATCTGAAAACATGAATCAAATTGCAAGAAACTTCAACAAAACAGCCCATAAGAATTCAAATGAATTTCATCAAGAACTCAAATGATTTACTTTCAAATCACACATATTTCGCTAAATTGAATCATGATTGGCGCGTGGGTGAACTAACCCAATGCTATGTGATCTCACATACCTTGTAAGGATCACCCCCGACGAAATCCACAAGCCAAATCTCAACGATCTTGATGAATCTTGAACTTTCTTCTCTTTTCTCCTCTTTACTCTTTTCTCCAAGCCCTAGCGTGAATTCAACTTTTTCTAAAACTGACAAAAAACCTGATTTTTACCCCAATTAACTCCTAAAAATGAATTAGAATAATTAGGTAATGAAAAGACTAAATTACCCTTCCAAAATTCGGTTTCTAGACTTTCCTTATTCGAACAACCCAACTTCCAAAGGGCATAACTTACTCATACGATCTCGGAATCGCGTAAACTCAACGGCATTGGAAAGATTATTCCCAGAGATTTCCAACCATATCTGGAAGGACACCTAACTCATCCTTAGCTAGGAGTTATGACCTTTTGAAGTTGACCAAAACTCAACTTTTCCTAACTTAAACAAATTTCCAGATTTTCATTCTTTCCAAAAATGACATTTTCCAATTATTAGCTTCTTCCTAGTTATTTCAAATTGTGAGATGTTATGTTTTTCTAGTTTGATACAAGTCAAAATTTGATTATGGAAGAACATATTGATTCAAGAGATTAAAGTGTAATGGAGAGGGTTACCATATTTGTTTTATTCAAAAATTGTAAATAAGTGATAGTGATTGAACTACCTTTCATTTTTTTGTCCTTTTGATTAGAGAAGGTGTACAAATGAACTAACAACACTTTAATTTGTTATTCTGTGCACTTGATAAACAAACAAATAATTTCTTTAAACAAATATTTAGAGGGGTTATATGACCCCTGTAATGTATGAATATATGACATACAAATTTACCTACTCAGACCCATTAAATGGTTTCAACATGACTAAATTTATGCATTGGTTAAATCTAAATGACTAAAATTCAGACCTAAAAACATACAAATTTAATTGTTGAGATTTGAATCGTTAAAATTAAATCTTCAATACTGAAAAAAAATTAATGACACCTAAATTCTTATACTTACTAGAATACATCACATATACACATATTTTTCTCTATTGTGTGATATCTTACTTAAGTCTACATTATTGCATAAATTGTTAAGTCCTAAGAGAAAATCTTCATACATATGATATCTAATACCTCTACCTATAATGGTTTTACACTAATAGATTGATTCATCTATAGAATCGACATGACCAAACTATCTTGAAACATGTATATAAGTTTATTTGATATGGAGGATAATTATATTAATTGTAGCAAGATAGAGTCATTTCACATACAAATGCAATGAATAACATAGTAATTTCTGGTTTGAAAATTTATCACAAAGACTAGTCAGATAGATTTATGTTTTTCATGTTTTTCCCTCTTTATCTAGACATTTCTTTTTGTTTTTTCATTTTAAGTATGAAAGTTAGGTTTGGCCAAATTCAGAGAGAAATACTTATTACTATGGTGAGAATTATTTTAATATGTACAGAGGTTGCAAAAACATTTAAAAACTTCATTATAAAGAAAAAATTTTAAAATTTGATTTTATCCAAAAAAAAGTAACTCTTGTAGAAAGAAATTTGAATTTAAGATGAATTTTCGATCACACAAACAATGAATTTAGTGAAATTTATGAGATACATTACCTCTATCAACATTGATCTTGTTAGAGAATGTATACGATTGAGGAGAAACATCTATTTTTAATGAATTTTTGGTATTGTAGCATCTTGATTAAGTTTTTAGATGCATATATATATATATATATATATATATATATATATATATATATGTATGTATGTATGTATGTATGTATGTATGTATGCATGCATGCATGCATAATTTGGAACAACTTTTTTGATGTTGTCTAATGGAAGAAAAAGAAAAAAAATTCTTTCTAGAGTTACAACATTTGAGTTGCATAACAACAAAAACAACATATAATTATTCCTCATCTAAAAAAATTCAAATTTATAATATAAATCCTCATTTCTCTGTTTAAGCTAAATTGATCATATCATGGTCATACAAATAAAAATAAAAGTAATACTAGTAGTAGTAGTTTGATGATTTCTCTAACAAGTAAAAGGACTAATATGATCTGAATTGATCATATGAATATGTAAAAGGTTCTTTAATTTAATAATTTAAATTTCATAAATATATGTCTAGAAAAATTAGATAATATGATACTAATCCATTGACCGATTTTGTTGTAATAAACTCATACTTTATACAGGACCTAGTATGCCCTTGAATATCTTTTAAAAGTATCCTTTCGATATCTATCCAGTGTGACACAAGCCAAAACATGATAATGAAAGAATATAATGAGTTTAAATGAGTGATAACTATCAGACCCTTTATTTTTACCTTTTCGATGAACATGCAAAATTGGCCAAAGTAAATGTGCATTTAAGCTATTTTACCTAAAATTTATAAAACTAGAACTAGTGTTATATTACATCAATAAAAAAATAAAAAAATATATGGTAATTGATAGTTGTGATGGCTAGCTATAGTGCTAGGGGATATCAATTAAGGAAGATGTATTGAGTAATTCATGTGTTGTGGATAGTAGCAATTGATGATGGTGGTGGTAGAAGTTGATGGTAGTAGTTTGGTTTTGATTGATAGTTGAACAATATATAGTCATAACTAATAATTTTGGTGCTTGATGATGTTGGTTGACAATATTTAATTATGACTTAGGATTGTGATTGTAAATATTGTTCGATGAGTTTTTTTTATAATAATGGTTGGGACATGCAAATAATAATTTTTAAATAGTGGGTGGTGGTGGTTTATTGGATTATTGTATTGATTGGTAGTGCTTGTCACAAAAAATGGTGATTGTGGTAGTTGATAATGATGGATAATGATGACAGTATTTGATAATAAAGGGGTTATGGCGGTAGCGGTGAATAAATTGAATTGGTGAATTGCTATCTTTTAAGAAATATTTTCACAGACTTGTTAATGATATTAGACTTTGATATAGATCTTAATCGATCATTGCTATTCATACCCATTTAATAATTGCATCGTCAAGAATGTACTTCATGGTGTAGGAAATATACATTCTTACTTATTGTGACTTGATTGATTAATGTTAAATTTTAATTATGTGAAAATAGATGAGACCTAATTTCTAATATTCACTTGTAGATATCATCTATATCAATTTTTTATTCTGTGTGATACCTTTAGTTAAGTTTGAATTTATGCTACAAAATAGTATGTCCTTTGAGTCATCTTTCTTCCATACGATACTTAACACCTTCACTTACCATAATTTTAAATAAATGGACCAATAAATCTATAAAATAACCAGTGATATGAAAAATCTATCTTAAATAATCTTATCTTATATCAATTATACTAATAATAACTAGATAGCATCTTTTCACATACTAGTGCAATGAACAACATGGTGGTTTTGGAGTTTTGAAACTTATTACAAGTACTAGTCAGGTGGATCTAAGCTTTTAGTAATATTTTTTTCTCTTTATCTAACCATTTTCTTTTATCATTCTATTTGAAGAATGCAAGTTCTAGTAAATCCATGTCAGAAAAGAGGAGATCGATTATCTCATTTTGGCCTTTTTTTTTTAAATTGTTGCTAAGGTGAAAATTAATTTAATTAATGATAGACCTAGCCATTGGGCCTACTTTCAATAGTTTCTTTAGATAAAGAAGCTTTTAAAATTTATCCTCCCCAAAAAGTATTACTCGCTTAGAAAGAAATTTACACTTAGGATAAAACTCTATATCATACATATAGTGGATTTAATGAATCTTAAGAGATGCATGACCACAACCATCATTGATGTTGTTACAGAATGAATAAGATTGATGGATATTCATCTTTTTTTTTTTTTTTTTTTTTTTTTTTTTTTTTTTTTGGAATATTCTAGCACTTTGATTAAGTTCATAAAATGTTACTTGATACATACATACAAATTAGCAGAATGTGAACAACTTTCATCTGTTTTTTTTCCCGAAACAGTCTCCACTATTTTACACTTACTTTTACAAAAAATCTAACTAATTTTTTCATATTTTATACTAGAAGCAACAAAACAATGACGATGATGAGGATGCAATATTAATAGAAGTTCCAATATCTTTTTTCGCACATGCTCAATCAAAAGTTGATGTTTTTGAGATAAGCCTTTTGAAATTTTCCAATTATGAGTTGTTTAATTTATTCTTTTTTAAGTCATGTACAAAAATATTTTGTTGGATTCTTGAATTTTTTTTTTAATAGTTATTAGTATGTTATGAAATAAAGAGATATAATCTGCTCTAGAGTTAAACCATTTGTCATACAGATAAAAGTAAGTTAAATATATACTTCTTCCTTTTCAATTTGTGTGATATAGTTTTACTAGAGACAACATTTAATTCAACATGAATAAAATATTTTTTTGGACCAATTAAAAACAAAAGGGTTTCCTATAAACTAAAACATAGTACTTTTAAAAGTTATCTAATAAATCTAAATTCAATTCTTCAATTGTGCCATATTGTTAGTGAAGTCCTAAATTCATGTAAAAAGTGAAACCATGCGTTATTTAGAAAATTACTATGGTATCACATAAGTACAACATCGAATGAGGTTATTCTATCTTCATACAAATAAATATAAAATTAAAATAATAATTTCAATAAAAAAGTTGAAGGCCTCTTTATTTTTATGATTATATATAAGACGTCAAAACTTGAATGCATATTTGAATGATAAGATGTGCATGAATCACTTAATAGACATCTCAACACTATGATTATGTATAGTCATCTAAATACTGAATAATAAGACTATTTATTACTGTACATCTTAATACATAAAAAGAATTCTACATTGAAAAAGAATAATAATTATAAAATTTATGAAAAATGTCTTAAATGGCACTTCAACTATGATCAGATTTATTGTAACAAATTCATACTTTATGAGAGACCTAATTTACTTGAATACAGTGTGAATGAGAGATATTTATTTTTATAAGTGAGAAACCAACTTTTTTCCTAGAAAATATTTTCCTTCATACCAAATTCACCCGAGTAAAATTTGGGAATAATGTAAGTGCATTCTAATGTTTTGACTTGTGACATATACAATATTAAGTTTATCATATAGTGGTATTCTTTTTGGTAGTAACATGTATTTTATATACCAAAAGGATTATGTTTAAATCATAAAATAAAATAAAAATGAATTCGATTTAGATATAGCCTCAAGCTCTAACAACATCAAACCATCAAATTTCATACTACTAGAACAATAAACACAAACACATAGGGAATAGAAATTCAACTTAGTAATTCTTATAGCAAGTCATGACTTCAAAACACTTCTAGCAACTGACTCGTGGAAGATAAAAATAGTGAGTACTGTTGAAGTTCTACTCTTTTATGTGAATACTATATTGTTCCTCTCCAACCAAATCAAATGCACATGATCAACTAACTAAATTGAAGGCATCTTTCTCATTTTTATTTGATACCGTATATATTATCTTTGCATTAGGGCATTGTTCTCCTTGAATTACTTTGTTAGGATAGAAGTGTTTCTCACACTCTTATTGAGAATGAACATCAACAACAAAAGAGTGTAAGTTTGTGATAATGATTGAACTCCTTTATATTTTTCTACTACTGATCAACACGCGTTTACTTACAACATAAAGAAACTTTTAGTTTTTTTACTAATCTCTCCCAATAATTTTTTTTAAAAAAATTTAAACAAAAATATCCTATGGAGTTATAGGAACCCTAAAAAAATATGAGTTTGTTTCAACAAATTCAACCATAATATAGGTGTCATTTAAGCCATTTTCGGTAAAATATAATGAAACAAAATTAATATAATACTGCATCAACAAATTATTTTTACAAAATTATATGGTCATTGGTAATTATGATGGCTAGTGATGGTCGTTATGAATGTTAGTTAAGGATGGTATATTGACTAATGACAGTGTCGTGGCTAATAGATATATTTGTAACAATTGTAGTAGAAGCTAACGACAATAGTTTGGTGGTGGTTGATAGTTGGATGATACTTGTAGGAAATGGTTACGGTGAATGATGATGATGATTGACAATAAATAGTGGTAACTTATGATGGTGATTCTCGATATTGCTAAATAAGTTTTGTTGTATTGATGATTGATGTTAATAATAATTGTAAATAGTAGCTCATGTTACTATATTTACTTATTATTAGAATCATGAAAGAAATATTATTAGAAAGAGAAGTCCTGATCAAGGATGAAAATTTTCATCTCATATCTAATTAGTTAGTCAATCTTAAGAGATGCCTAACCATAATAATCATTGATCTTGTTACAAAATCAATAATATTGATGGACAATATTATTCTAGTGCTACTATTAAATTTTTGAAATGTTATTTGACACAAATATCTAAATTCCTAGAAATCGAGCAATTTTGAATACCTAGAGTGATATAACAAAATGGGGTCTAGGAAAAGTAAATAGATCTTACCATTCAAATTAACCATACAAATACATCAGAAATAGTTATAGACCTAACCTAACAATCAGGGTAGAAATAAAAGTTAGTTATTTTATTTTTCCCCATAAAATACAAGAAGCCGAAATAGAGAAGATGAAAAAAAAAAACCAACAAAATCATCTACTCTTATTTAGAAGCAATAAACTTCTATTATTGTTGGCCAGACCATGATCCTTTAGAGTATAAAATATTGATGCTTCAATATCTTGATGTACAAAATGTTGATGATTCCATTATATTCAGATAATTACCTTTTGTGAATGAATTTTTGATAATTTTGAATTGCTTAAGTACAACTTCTTTATTTGGAGAATGAGATGATACAATATACCTTTGTGAAAACATAAATATTTAATAATTGTTGTCAAACAGATCTACCATCATTTGGATACAAACAAAAAGTTTTGATCTTTGGTTAAGGTTTACAATTTCGTTCTACATGGGAAAGTTTGTGAAACAAAGAAGAAATTAAGAAAACATGAAGAAACAATGCAGGTTAGCTCGAGAAAATAATATTAAAATAGGCAATGAGATTTACTCTATGTATGCATGGTCATAAAAGGGTTTAATTTGCAGGTGATAGCGAGACATAAACAACATATTCGAGGTAACAAGTTGATCAAACTTTATGTAGTTGGAACATACACTGAGTCTTCCAAGGGGGTTTACATAAAAAAATAGGGGAGAAGTTAACTACCTATCTGAACGTGACATCCCCTGTAATATTGGCAAGAAAAGTTAACGAAGTCACAATAAAACATGCAGTTCCTATATATTTATATATATGGTCAGGAAATAAGAGAAAAAGAGAAAACGAAGATTTATATTGACATCAACAGGTGAACTTCAAAAATGATGCTCCAGCACAATCCTTTTTTTACCACTAGGATTTTGAGCTCATACATCTACAAGAGAGGTCAAAAAAGGTATTTCCAATTCCAGATCTCGATGAATTGGAGGGGGTTGATCCGTCTATTGACTTATTGAGTTCTATCCTTAAGGCCTCAGGCAAGAGCCCTCGTGAGGAAGATAAGGAGAAGAATAAATCCAAGAAGAGAAAGAATGTGAAGAGAGACAAGGAGAAGGAAAATATTTTGGATGCTTAGAGGAGGTCCAAGGTTGATAAGAAGATAAGGTTAGATGAGCTCAGAGGTCGTGCTAGTGGAGCATCTTCCAGCTCGGTGCCAGCATAGGTAGGCCTTATTAGTAGAGTACATATTGTGATGAATTCTCAGACTCATACTACTTTACCACCATCTGTTGAGGGGGCTCCCGAGCTCTCATTGAGTGTGCCAACCACCACTAGAATCACTATTGATGTTTTTGGAGATATAGGAGCCCATGCATCGTCTCCAGACTCTGAAGCCTAATGTTTCACCGATATACTTTACTCTTAGTACTATATGTGTTGTGGAGTTGTGTCTATGAAGGAACAAAAAATAGATGTTGCATTAAAGAGTGACAATATATTTTATAGTTTGTATGGTATGAATGTATCTATGATTATAATGATGGTTGAGGATCTCTCTATGAAATTGGATGATATAAGACTTTGTTATAGATCTTAATCATAGATGTTCAGACCCATCCAATGACTGTTTCCTTAAAAATGTACTTCATGGTTAAGGATACATACATACCAGTTGAGATTTGATTGATTAATACTAAATCATAATTATGAAAAAAAGAGAGGCCTAAGTTCAAATATTCACTAGTAGATATTACCTATATGTATTTTTGTTTCTATTGTGTGATAGGATATATCACAAAAAAGGTTGTATTTATGGAATTCAAATCTATCAAAAATCCACTATCAAAAGGTAATTAACAGGATGGAGTAGGAAACATCAACATGTTATACATCAAGATATAGGAGCATCAACAATTTTATTGTAATAGATATGGTCTGGCAAGCAAAATATGATGAAGGCCATTGCTTATAATCATGAGTAGATATTTTTGTGGTTTATTCCATTTTGGTTTCCCCATTTGAGCTTCTTTTATTTTATGGAAAAAAATAAAATGACTAACTTGTACTTCTAACTAGATTTCTAGGTCTAGCCTATAACTATTCCTGATGTATTTGTATTGTTGATTTGAATGGTAAGATCTGTTTACTCTCTGTAGACCCCATTTTGTGGAATTACTCTAGATAATACAAAATTGCTCGCTTTCTAGTAATTTAGATATATGTTTAAAGTAACATTTCAAGAACTTAATCACAGTGCTAGAATGCCCCAAAAATAAAATTTGTTAATCAATCTTATGGACTTGGTAGCATGATTATAAATGGTTTCGGTGAAGCGTCTCTTAAGATTATATAGATAATTTCATAGGAGATGAAAAGATTCATCGCTAATAAGAAATTCTCTTTATAAGGAAATGGAGTCAGGTTTAAAAAAATAAAATAAAAGTTGCTCACTTGCTACTAATTTGTATGTATGTATCAATTAATATCTTATGAGCATAATCAAAGAAGTGGAATACCAAAAAAAACTAAAAGAAAAAGATGAATGTCCATTATTCAAATGCATTCCCTAACAATATCAATTATGGTTGTGGTCATGCATCTCTTAAGATTCACTAAATTCAATGTATGTGTGATATAAAGTTTTATCCTAAATCTAAATTTCTTTATAAACACGTAATATTTTTTGGGGATTATAAATTTTAAAAGCTTTTTTATCTAAAGAAATTATTAGAAGTAGGCACAACCTCTAGGTCTATAACAAATTAAATAAATTTCCACCATAGAAACAATTTCGTTTTTTAAATTTTTTCAAATGTAAGATGATCATATTCCTCTTTTTAACGTAGATTTACAAGAACTTTCATTCTTCAAATAGAAAAATAAAAGCATGATAAAGAGAAGAAAAATAAAAAAAAAAAAAGCTTAGCTCCATTTGACTAGTACTCGTAATAAATTTTCAAATCCCAAAACTACCATGTTATTCATTTCATTGGTCTATGAAATAATGATATCTTCCTATTATTCATATAACTAGTAAGAGAAGATCGTTTAAGATAATTTTTTAATGTCATAGGATTTTTTATAGATGTATTTGGTCTATTCCTGTAAAAATATGGTATTTGAAGGTGTGAAGTATTTTATGGAAGAAAGGTAGATCAAAAGACTTAGAATTTCTTAGTTTAAATGTAAATTTACAAATGGATGTAGGTAATATCTATTAGTTAATATTATAATTAAGTCTCATTTGTTAGCCCATAATTAAGATTTTGTATTAATTAATCAAATCTTAACGAGTAATTGCTTAGCTTTCCTTAACCATCAAGTACAATTTTAAGGATACAATCATTAAATGGGTATCAATAGCTAAGAATGATTAAGAACAGTAACAAAGTCGAATATTGTACAATGTCAAAGAGACATCATCGCTCATCATTATAATCATAAATGCATTCATTCCATACAAACACGATTCCACAACACATATAGTAGTAGGAGTAGGGTATTTCAGTGATGCTAGGATTTAGAGTCTAGATACAATGCAGGGGCTCTTGTAAATCTTGTAATATCAATAGTGGTGCTAGTGATCTTGGTGCACTCAAGGAAGCCTCAGAGGTCACCTGAACAATAGGTGGTATACTAGTAAGAGTCCCAGACTTAATTAGAACATGAATGCTAATAATAAGCCCTACCTCGGATGGCACTAAGCTGGAAGAATCTCCACCTGCATGAGCTCTCAAGTTATCTAACCTGAGCTCCTTATCAACCTTGGGCCTTCTTTAAATTTCCAATATATATTCCCACTGGTCTCTCTTTATATGCTTTCTCTTCTTTGATTTATTCCTCTCCTTATCTTTCTCACTAGAGTGTTTTCCCGACACTTTAGGGAGCACACTCAATAAGTTAATAGATGACTTTTCCCCCTCCAATTCCTCAATATCTTGAATTGGGAACACCATTGTTGTCATATTTTAAGATCTATGAGCTCAAAATCCCAAAGGTAAAAAGAGGATTGTACAAGAGCATTTAATGCAGAATCTCCTAAGTTCACTGTCACGACACTGAGACCATCGTGGTTGGCACCCACACTAACACTCTAGTGGGAGAACCACTACTACAACTCAAACCAAGCAACTAAAGCAATAACTAAGGCATTTAAGTCAAATACTAAGGAAAGAAAATAGAGTTCCCATAAACTCTAACAAAAGTCTAAACAATAACAAACTAACAATGCGGAAGAATGACCTAGAACCTGAAAGTTCGTGTACCAAAACATTTAAAGTTCAACAAGCCAAAACAAGAAGGGTTACAACCCCCAAACTAATGAATTAATCAACTAACTAAAACAAATGTTAAATGGTGCCATATCAATGCTAGAATGGTAACTATTATTATAAGAGAATTCACACAAAGGTAAGAACTTATCCCAATGTCCTCCAAAATCTATCACACATGCCCTCAACATGTCTTCCAACACTTTAATAGTTCTCTCCAATTGTCCATCCATCTGTCGATGAAAGGCTGTACTAAAAGTGAGTTGTGTGCCCAATTCATCATGCAATTTCCTCCAAAACTTGGATGTGAATTGGGTACCATGGTTTGAGATGATAGAAAGGGGCACCCCATGGAACCTCACTATCTCTTTCACATAAACTTTAGCCAATTGTTCAATATTATAATCTATTCTTACCAGAATAAAATGGGTTGACTCAGTCAATCTATCAACCACTACCCAAATAGAATCGAACTTCCCAAAAGTCTTGGGAAGACCAACCACAAAATCCATGGTTATTCTTTCGCACTTCCATTCTGCAATTGGCATTCTTTGAAGTAAACCTACGTGCCTTTGGTGTTCATACTTCACTTATTGGAAATTTTGACACTTTGCCACAAACTCCGCTATGCCCTTCTTCATGCTCAACCACTAATAAATTCGCTTCAGATCTCTGTACATCTTGGTCACACCCGGATGAATAGAATACCGCGAACCATGAGACTCTGCCTACAATTTCTCAATCAAGTCATCTACTTTAGGAACACATATTCTCCCTTTGAAATTGAGCACACCATTCACGTCAAGAGTGGTCTTTTGTGTCTTACCAATTGCAGATCTCTCTAAGTTACTCCAAAATTGTCATCCTCATCTCTCCAATGAAAGTGGCCTTTACCTCAATACTAGCTAGCACCCCACCTCTTTCTGAGATATCCAACTGCTTAAACTTAGACTCTAAGGTCTAAATTTCCTTAGCCAAAGGTGGCTTGGATACACTCAAGCAAGCTAAATTACCCATACTAACCCTTTTTTGACTCAAAGCGTTTGCCACCATATTAGCCTTGCCTGAAGAGTATTGAATGGTGAAATCATAATCTTTAAGTAACTCCATCCACCTCCGTTGTCTCAAATTTAGATCTTTTTGAGTGAACACATGCTGCAAACTACGATGATCGGTAAACACTTCACACTTAACACCATAAAGGTAATGTCGCCATATCTTAAGAGAAAACACTACTGCTGCCAACTCCAAATCATGTGCTGTATAATTCCTCTCATGTACCTTCAATTGACGTGAGGCATAAGCTATAACATTCTTATCCTACATCTACACAAAACCCAAACCAGAATGTGAAGCATCACAATAAACAATAAAATCTTTACCTTTAACCGGTAATGCTATAATAGGTGCGGTGGTCAAGACAGTCTTGAGCTTTTGGAAGCTCTTCTCACATTTTTCAGTCCATTCAAATAGTATTTCCTTTTTTGTCAAATTAGTCAAGTGTGTGGCAATAGAAGCAAAGTTCTTCACAAATCAACGATAATAGCTAGCGAGTCCCACAAAACTCCTTACTCTGTCATAGTGCTAGGTCGAATCCAATTCTTAACTGCCTCAATCTTTTGAGGATCTACCATTACCCCTTCTTTTGAAACTACATGCCCCAAAAATGCAACCAATTTCAACCAAAATTCACACTTCTAAAATTTAGCATACAACCTTTGCGTCCCAAGAATACCCAAAACCATATGAAGATGGTCGACATGCTCTTCCTTACTTTTTGAATAAACCAAAATATCATCAATAAAGACTATGATGAAGGAGTTAAGAAATGGCTCAAACACCCCATTCATTAAACTCATGAAAGCTGCAGGCACATTGGTCAAACCAAAACACATAACCAAAAACTCATAGTGCCCATAACGAGTTCTAAATGCCGTCTTAGGCATATCTTTAGGCCTAATTTTCAATTGATGGTAACCGGATCTTAGATCAATCTTAAAGAAAACTGTTGCCCCTTACAATTGGTCAATGAGATAATCTATTCGAGGCAAAGGGCCCTATTCAATTGTCGGTAATCTATACACATTCTCATACTACCATCTTTCTTCTTAACAAACAAAACTGGCGCACCCCAAGGAGAAGCTTTAGGGTGAATAAATCCCTTATCAAGAAGCTCTTGGATTTGAGTCTTAAGCTTTCTTAATTCTGCTGGAGCCATGCGATATGGAAGGATGGAAATGGGGCGCGCACCAGGCTCTAAATCAATGGAAAAATCTATATCTCTATCTAGAGGCATACCGTGCAAATCATTAGGAAAGACTTTACTAAATTTAGACACCACATGAATAGACTCAATG
This sequence comes from Solanum bulbocastanum, assembly GCA_037074985.1. NCBI lineage: Eukaryota > Viridiplantae > Streptophyta > Magnoliopsida > Solanales > Solanaceae > Solanum > Solanum bulbocastanum. The sequence goes on along the minus strand of CM073602.1, from coordinate 13,993,258 downwards.
GATCGAGCCTCAATCTCAACATCCCTAATATGAGCTAGATAAGCCAAACAACCCTGCTCTACTAATTTACTTGCCTGAATGGAGGATATAATCTTAGCTTGCTTAAGCTTGTACACCCCTTCCCACTCTAATTTTTTCGTTCCTGAAATTTCTAGAGTTACTGACTTAGTATTACAATTAAGCACAACATAATAGGGATACAACCATGTTAAAGTCAATCATATCCAAAATCACTAAATCAGCCCAAGTCTGAAATCCATAAACAAAATAGGACAAGCACGATAGACATGGGTAACTATGACTAACTATCCACCTGGGGTAGAAATATGAATATGGGCATCAAGAATATCTCAAATCATATCAAAATCTGAGGCATATCTCATGGATACATATGAATAAGTAGAAGTCGGATAAAAAAACACATTATCCATCTGGTTAATGACAAGAATTGTATCGGTGATCACTGCGTTAGACGCCTCTTCCTCATTCTTGCCCAGAAAAGCATAACATTGAGCCATATCATCATGACGAGCCACTTTCCTGCCTTATTGGACATTACCCCTTCTTCTGTTACCATTACCATTTCCTCTACCTCTACGACCTCGCTGATTACCTCCTCACCCAACTTGTGGACGTCCTATACCATTATTAACATTTCCCGTGGGTACCACTAGTCTAGAAGGCTCCTGTGCAGAATTGAACACATGAGGATAGGGACAGTCTCTCCTCATATGCCCAGGTTCTCCACAATTGTAGCAAGTACGGTCAAAAGTTGGTCTGCTGTCCGTCGAAGGCGCGACTCCCTAGCTATCCTGAAAATTATAAGATGGAGTTCCTGAGTAATTACCTGTAGAGGCAGGCATGGCAAACTGAATTGGCTTGGCTGCAAGCGTTGGCCTCCCGAAACCTCTAGAATAAGAACATTAAAAGATACCCGAGTTCTTGACCCTTTTAGCCAATGCCTTTGCCTGACCGTCTCGCCTTACCCCCTCCACTTTCTTAACATAATCTGTCACCTCATTAAAGCTCCTCCTTGCAGAAGTCATATGAACAGATAATACTTGCAATTCAGATTTAGTCCCCTAACAAATAAGCGGATCCTCTCCTCTTTTGTAGTAACCAACTGTGTAGCATATCTAGACAAAACATGAAACTTGGCCTCATAAGCAACCACAGACATACCACCTTGTTCCAAAGCCCTAAATTACTCTTTCTTATGATCTCTCAAAGTTCTAGGCACATATTTTTCTAGAAACAGAGCATGAAATTGGTTCCAAGTGGAGGTAAAGTAGAAGATCTGCACTCCGTATAAGCTCTCCACCACTTCTTAGCCTTACATTGAAGTTGAAAGGACACAAACTCAACCCCATGTTGGTGAACAATATCCAATTTATGCAGCCTCTCATAGTAGTCTAAGATAAACTCATTAGCATCTTTAGTCTCAAAACTAAGAAACCCAAGAGGCTTAAGCTTCAAAAATGTAGTAAACATGTCATGTTCATTACCGGTCATAACAGAACCCAATAAAGGATGGAAGAAAGCATCACTACCTACGTTTCCACCCACCTTAGGAGTAGTGATAGCAATAGGGGGATTAGCAGGATCTTAAGTTGCTTAAACATATGGAAGCACTCCAGGATCAGCCAACCCTTTCAAAAATGACATGATTTGTTGACCCAAAATCGGATAGATAAGAGGAATACCTATAGTCTCAGCCTGCGCCTCTTCCTCTTGTCCAACCTTCTCAACATTTTCAACATAATCAACATCAACATTCTCCTCTATCTCTTCATGATACGCAGGAGAGTTCTCATTCACAGGAGCATTCTCAATCGGTACCTCATTCACAGTAGACACTACTCTACCATGACCTCTACCCCTAGCTCTTCCTCTACCCCTGCCTCCAGCGTAACCCCTCATTGCAGATTCCTCAGCTGGAGCATTGACGGGACTACGGGCCTGATGTTATTACACCTAGTATTAACCATCTGCAGACAGAAGAATGAAGAAGGTTAGATACTAGTTCGAATCGACAAATACCAATTGGAATCAAGTTATAGCACAAAAGGAGATAAGAGAAAATAGAGAGATTTCCTAAAGTCCTATAGCCTCTCGAAGAAAAGTAAAGGCGTCCCCGTACCATTCCACGAGACTCTACTAGACTCATTTTGGTACATCGATATCACCTAACCTAGGCTCTGATACCAAATTTGTCATGACCTTGAGACCATCGTGATTGTCACCCACATTAACACTCCAGTAGGAAAACCACTACTACAACTCAAACCAAGCAACTAAAGCAATAACTAAGGCATTTAAGTCAAATACTAAGGAAAGAAAATAGAGTTCCCATAAACTGTAACAAAAGTCTATACAATAACAAACTAACAATGCAAAGGAATAAATTAGAACTTGAAAGTCAATGTACCAAAACATCTAAAGTTCAACAAGCCTAAACAAGAAGGGATACAACCCCCAAACTAATGAACTAATCAACTAACTAAAAAAAATGTCTTAGTCCAGAAATGGTGGACATAGACGAAAGGGAATCCTATGGCAGCACGAAAGAATTGACTCACCCTTGAATTCGAACAATCAATGATCTCCTAAGCGAGGTCTGTTAATAGCCGCTTGAAGATGCCTTGTACTCAACAAAAATAAGAGAAAGTGCAGTATTAGTGCACAAGCACAGTGTACTGGTTGGATCATACGGCTATCCTAGTAATGCAACATAAACAAGTCAAGACAACAATATAATCACATGAATATATATATCAACATATACAATATAGTCAACATTTACAAATAACGATCAATTTCACATTTTATATCACATCAATGGTCCTCTCATGAAACTCAAAACCAAACAGTTAGCATAGCGGAATGTGGTACCCAATCCCATAATTATGTCGGAACATGGCAACCGATCCCATTTTTATGCCGAAACGTGGCAATCGATCCAAGTTAGTTATGTCGGAACGTGGAAACCAATCCATTCAGCATACCACAATCACAAACACAAGCATATCCTCAAGATCATACATTTAAGTCATGATTTCATGGAAATGATAATCCATCTATCTCATTTACAACAAGTGTGATCAACATTGTAACATTCATACATATACAAGAATCATTATGAAGCAAGAACCATCATACATCACACAATCATAGAATCACAACCAGCACCTACCCCGAAACAATCTTGAAACCCTAAGAAACTTGATCATTCCCTTTCTCGATTCGTTCCGCTTCTTTTTGATCTACAAACAATCATAATAACACGGGAATCAATAAAAAATCATTAATTACCCAAATTACTAACAATTCTATGAACTCTAGTTCATACCCATGATCCTAAGTATCCAATTTAGGGTTGTTTCCACCATAGAATCTATAACAAAACCCTCCCCCATTAATATTCTCCCATTCTATTATGTTCTACGGATCAAAAAATGGATTCGGGGAGTGAAAATCTTACCTTTAGCCTCAAGAATGGTGAGCTAAATAAATAATTCCAAAATCCCCATTTCACAATACACCTCTAACCCACGATGCTCTGAAAACACTAAGATCGATTCTGGGTGTTTTACTCACCCAAATTCAATTATGTGAAGTCATACAGATTCTTTAACGAGTTATCTAACTACTCATGCAATCAAAATCATAATTAACTCACCCGATTGTTACTAGATTTCCCTACACCTTAATGACTTTGATTTCATCAAAACCTGGAATAGGTTGGGAAATTTCAATATACTACGAAAAGTTTTCCAGCCCAAAATTTTCCCCTGTTGACATTTCTATAACGATAGAACCTAGTCATTACATTCACATGTGTTGCATAATTTCCCATGTTCACCTGTTGATGTCCATTTAAATATTAATTTTCTCTTTTTTTGTGTCCTTAAATGTTTTGCAAAATTATAAGAATCAAATAGGAAAGGACAATGAATGTGAAAACGATAATTATCTTACTAATATATAGAGGAACTTTATGTTTTATTGTGACTTCCTTAACATTTCTATAATGACGACCAAGTTATTTTCCTTTTTTTTTTCTTTTTTTTTTTAAATCATTTTAGCATTTAGAGCTTTTCTGTAGAGACCCAAAGTCATTTATGACTTACTGGGACTGACACCTTAGTCACCGGGTCGGTTATTTAGCTTTTGTGAAAGTTTCCAAGATTTGAAGCCTTCAAAACTTGAACGAATGACTTTGGTCCAAAGTTTAGGAAGACATGCTAAGAATTGAATTTTTATGATTTCATCAATTCTATAAGAAAAGAGATTAGGTCCAAATTGGTATATCCCTCCTTTGAATAAACACTTACTCCTAGATTCCTCTCAATTATCGCTCCAATAGCCTTCTATAGGCTCAAAGCTATTGGAGAGAGGACTATTCTTGAGGAGAGAAAACTCTCCACAAATGGAGTCATGAGTGACTACCCATCTATCTGGGACACTATTGAATTCCGCAAGTTTGATGGGTTCATAAAGTAAGAAAACACCCAATTACTTATTGGGTGCTTGGGTTCTACACTGCCTATACTCAGGTCTCTCAAATGAGTGAAAATGTACAGTTTCAAAGACGCTTGAAGAAGTGGAGGTACTCGGCAATAAAATACAATACAATGCTAGCGCAATTAATATTGCACTGGGTTACTCAAAATTTTAATAAGATTTGTATTCACTCTGGATACGATATGACTTAGTCTTATTAAAATATTGGTTGTCTCCCTTGATTTCTAATTCTTCTCCCTTGTGGATGGCTGATTGTGCTCATACCGATATGAAGGATTTGAATATGGTATCGCGATATTGGTTTGGCTTCATCAACAATAATATAATACCCTCACAAAATGAGTCGATCCTTTGCCATCCCAATAAGGTCTTAGTGGGTGCGATCATTCATGTTGGTGGGATTATAATTGTTGATATATTGATAAGGGCTAGATAAGAGCATACCTCTCTCTCGTTTCTAATACTGATTACACAACTATGTCAAATGACAAGAGTAAGGAATCTACATATAAGAGGGACACCCCAGCTTCTTCCAATGACTTTAGCAGGATTGAGGCTGGGTGCTTATGGGATGATGCAGCTCAGAGGAAGACACCACCACCATACACAAAGACCGTGGTTAATCCCACCACATTAGCAGCTGAGGCTAGCACACCTGCTCTTTTTGTGGAGAAAGAAGGGACATCATCCCATTCTTTAATGCCTTCTACATCTACTACTCATGTATCTACTGGTACTTTTGCTGTGACACCTACCCCCACTCCTATCACCCATCCCCTTTAACCTAAGCAATAATTTATTAGATGGGCAACCTTTCCCATTCAGTGGATGTTAATGCCGCATGGGTCGAGAGGACATTTATGGGATCATTGATAGGCTATTAAGATAGACTTTGCTCAGTTGAGAGACATGGTGAGTTAGTTTGAGAGTCTGTTAGAGGATGATTGTGTGATGTTGGATAAGCTCGCTGTGAGACTTGAGCCCCAAGAGAAAGCCAATGGTTGTTCTAATTCATTAGACACGATGAGAGAGGAGCTTTATACCTTGCAAGTAGAGGAGACTAAGTTGCAATCCATAGATATTTCTATGCGATGGGGTGCGGTTTGTCTACCAATGCACCTACCTCTATGCCACCCAAGTTGCTGAGTAGTGAGCCTCTTCAAAGTGAGCATCCTAAGATAGTTATGAGTGTTGTCATTGATGTTGATGATGATGTTGAGAGAGCCGAGATGAGTTGGACGAGGAGACAAATGAGGAAGATTAAAGAAGTGAGGAGCATTGGATTACACAGACCCTCACCTAGATGTAAGAGACCGAGAAAGTAATTTTTCAGATTGCCCTAGAGAGATCCCTTTGGGAGACTTCAGAGGTTGGTCGTAGTGGAGTCTCTTAAGACACCACCATCCCTCTGAGTGTTCAGACGTGCATTGATGCCTCATATGAGTTTTTGATTATGCCTCTAGTGATCCTATTGTTGGGCATTAATGCCCTCTTGAGGCTTTCCCACCCAAGACTCCGGATGAGAGTGCTCCACTGGCCTAGCCTGCCAGGGGACCCTTTTATCTCAGCCTCTAGTACTTTTATTATTATTGCATTGAGGACATTATGTGTTTATTTTTGGTGGTGTGAGTGCCTTTGAGCCAATATCCTCTTCTTGACTATACTTTGTTATTTTTAGTTTTGGTTGATTCTGTTACTTTACTTTTGTTTATATTATATTGTTTCATTTGGTTGAGTGTATCTTTAGTATGTATTTTGTTCTCTCTAAATTTTGTAACCCCCTATGAGTTTTCAAAATCATGAAATGCTTAAAGTTTTCATTGATAATGATTTAGGAATTGATTATGTTGAATATCGATGTCTTGAATAGTACCCATTATGAGCATGATGTAGAGTGTTAGCGTTGCGAGAATGAGCTCAATATGGATGAATTTTTGAGCGATATCTTTGAGCCTTTGTTGCCTAGTTGTGTTTTGATATGAGTCTTTCAATGAACATCGATATAATTTTCCTCTTTTCGAGATGAGCTAAATGAGAGTAATTCAAACTTCTATGTTTGGTGAGGTCTTACTTGAAAGCATGTGTGTGGAGTTCTACAATTTGTCTTGTTAGTCCAATTAGTTGAATTTTGGTGAATGTGAGGCATGATTTTAGGCAATAATTCAAATAGGGTAACCAAATGTCCACAATATTTTGTGACTACCTTGTGAGAGTGTGCATCCATGTTGGCACCATTCGAGCCTAAACCCATTTATTGGCAAAACCAAAAGAAAGTCTCTTGAACCATATTGTCCCTACCTTCTGACCTAATATCCTTTTTGAAATATTGTTATATTTGGAAAGAAAACAAGATTAGCAAAAAAAACCTAAGTTTGGGTCAGAAAGGAAGGAGGAGTGAAATCTGAGTGAAATGCAAAGAAATATTACATGACACTCAACTTTGAAGTTTGTTACAAAAACAAGGAGCCCCTCCTTATAAAAAAAAAGGGAGTCATTGTAATGAAAATGTTTTAGAAAAATGAAAATGAAAAAGAGAAGTGATGAAATAAAGGCGATTCGAAATAAATAGAGTGAAAAGTCATTGTTTGAGTTATTAAATGAGAAAGAACAAAATGAATTTGAGTAAAGGTGATGATGAGTGCAACAATTCTTTGAAAAGGTAAAGTCACTGAGCCAACTTGACCATACCTTAACTCTTAGCTCCATTATAAGCCTAAAAGAACCTTGAGATCTTGCATGAACCATGTTGTATGATGATTGGAAAATATGGGCAAACTTATGAAATAAAGCTTGCATGTGTTTCTCTTTGGAGAGAGTGAGAGTTGCTTTGATTCCTTATATCTTTGTTGATTTGCTTTGTGAGAGCATGAAATTGTTGTTGATGTGAGGGCACGTGAATGCATTTATTGAAACATGTTCTTGCATTAGAAAAGAAGCTAAAGTGAGCTTGAGCTTGTGTTGAGACAAACTAGAAATCATTTCAAGTTTTTTTTTTTTATCATGATTGAGTGTAGCATGTTGTTGATAGTAGTCTTGCTATAGCACATTCATATTAGCTCTCATTGAGTACTGTTGTAGACACCCTTATTGAGCTATATGTATTCTTGATTTGCTTGAAGAAAAACAAATTTTTAGTTGGGAGTGTTGATGAGTGGTAGAGTTTCACTCATTTGAGGTTCTGTTAGCTTAATAATTAGTGTCCTCAATGCCTAATTTTGTCCTATTATGATAAAATATTGATGATTTGCAGCTACAAAGGCAAATGGGCAAGGCAATGATTGATGTTTGAAAGAATGGCCAGAAATGCAAAAAAAAAAGTGCAAACTATATATTGTCGATCGCTAATCGAGAAAGGCAGGCACAATATCACCCAAAATGACAGAGCATAACACTTATCTCTATCAAATCAGATCAGCAAAATCCATTGGAGAAGGCGATCCGTAGAATGAGAAGGGTAACCTTGCTAATCATCTCCAAAAGTGATGGTGCAAGGAGAAAAGTTCAATGCTTGAAAGATGAACCAAGGTGGTACTCGTTTATGTACCGAATGTGAAAGTCTAACTCAAATAAATTCACTGACTAAGGTTCAAACGCCTGAAGCCTAGAGCATAGAAAGGCGAGCTGAAGCACATGAGGTAATTCACCAAACGAGCTCGGTGATCCTGACTAATGTCACTAAATGAGATGCGCATTGGTTTGTGGGACAAATTTTGGGAAACTATAAATAAACCAAAGGAGAGAAAAATTTGAGAGTCCTAGTTTAGGATTTTTATTCCATGAGTTTTGAACTATAGAGAGAGAAAACACTTGATATTTGTGAAGAACAACTTCTAGCTTTTGGGGTCTCTAAACATGGATCGTGAATTGCTAAATTTAAGTTAAATCCAATGTGGGTTTACTTGTAATTTTTTAATTTCATGTTACTCATGACTTCTTTCATGAAAGATATATTTTCATTACTTTTGTGATGGGTGGCTAAAACCCCAAGATCTATGGGTGAAATTATGGGGTTGGGTGTTTATTTCATGTAGTGTGTATTGTATTATTATTTGTTTTCTGCTATTTATACATGAATTTGGGCTAATTAGCATGGAGTTAATTTCAACGTTAAGGTTGCAAACTTAATTCCTACCTCCGATCTCTATTTGATGCTCGTAAGAGATTGATTGGAGTGGGTAATTAGTTAGATACTAGAAATTTAGGTTTGATCTCTGTAACTTGTTTGAAAATAAAGGTTATGGGACATACCTCTTTTCCCTATTTCTGTATCGAAAGAAAGAATAGAGTAAGGTATTGGGTTGTTTAGTTTGACATTTAGATGAGACTGAAAAGAGATCCTATGCATTAATGCTTCGAGATGGAAAGATTATTAGCATCACTAAGATGACCTAGCCTATTCATGAATGGTCATCACTATAGAGCAACACAATTATCCGTATGTGACATCGATTTCCAACCCCCACCCGCACCCCTAAATTTCTTTTTAACTCTAGGAATCTCTAAAGTTTTAATTTAATTGTGAGAATTGGTGACGAAAGCTTTCTATTAAATTGGTGAAATGATCCACCCAGTTGTTCATATTATTACAAGTGATCAATTTTAAAATTCAAGTTTCTTGATAGGAATTCTCTACTACATACAATTTCCTATAAGATTCAACCTAGACTCTTTGTTGGACTTTTATTGACAATGATTGATGTCCCTTAATTTGTTTTCAAGACATTTCAATGTTCATCTACATCTAGAGTGTGGGACTTCACTAGAGTTCCTCCCCTATATTTTCATGGATCTATGGTTGAAGAAGATCCTCAAGAGTTCATTGATGAGGTGTATAAGGTTTCGATGGTCATGGGAGTGACTCTAGTGGAAAAGGCAGAATTGGCTGCTTATCAACTTGGGGGTTTTTCTCAAGTTTGGTACAATAAATTGATGGAAGAGAGAACGGTTGATGCAGGTCCTTTGATTGGGAAAAATTTAAGGTTGCTTTCCTCGATATGTTCTTTCCCCTTGAGATGAGGGAGGAAAAGGTACTTGAATTCATCAACCTTCATCAAAGATATATGAGTGTGAACGAATATGCTTTGACCTTCACACAATTGTTTCAATATGCTCTACTATGGTTGCTGATCCTAGGGCAAAAATGAGTAAGTTTGTTTCGGGAGTGTACGAAATGGTGGTTAATGAATGTCTTACGCCATGCTTATTAGTATATGTACATTTCTGGTTGATTCTCATTAATAATGCTCAACAACACCTTTTATAATTCAAAGTGTAGGAGGTCTCTAATAAGTATAAACCCAATGATGAGTTGGGGTTGATCCCACAAGGAGTGATACAGTAAATAATTCAATTACGAAGTGTAGAAGTGCTCTAATCTTTTGTAGAAGTAAGAGAATACGCAACATAAAGTTAATCAATGAGTTTTAATTATAAATATCAAAGGGTGAATTTAGTAACCAATTGTTACCAGAAATGAATAACACAGATTTTGATCAAGTATAAAGATGGCCTTAGGGGTGTGTGAGCAATTGACTACACATTTCGCCTAATGGGTAATTAACAATTGCTTGAAATTGTTGACTCTCAATGGGTAGGATAGGTTGTAGCTATAATAACCATTTTTCAATTGGTTATTATACTTCGAGTGAGTTTTTTCGAACTACGACAAGGTTAGCATTAGGAAACAACCAAATTCCTTAACATAACCCACTTTACCAATCTAGGTAGTAAAGACATATGACAATATTATTATCAATCACTTGCTAGACTCTCAACTACTTTCGCAAGCGAGCATCGAGTGATGAATTAGAACTAAATTTGCAACTTTAGTTCATGAATTAAAACATGAATAAATAATTGAACCCATTGCAAAACAACAGTAGAACTAGCTATAGATCAATACCAATAAGCTAATATGTAGTTGATTACATAGCTACACCCCTAAGGAAAAGGGGTTTAGCCACTCATAACGAAAAGAAAGAAATAATTACCAAAATGATGTTCCATCAAATTAATAAAATCTCAAAGGCTTAACACCAAAATTAAGACTAAAATCTAAAGTCCTCAGTATCTAGGCTTAAAAACCTCTATAAGATTGTTAAATATTGTCAAAGTATGCCAAAATCTCTTAGAAATTGTGTTGAATATGTTCTCTCTCCAAAAAATAATTTATACGTTTCCAAATATTTGCCAAAGTTTCAGCAAATGATCTCACTCGGTGAAGTTAGCAGGATCGTCGAATGACTCGACGATCTGCCAACAAGTGCCTTATTTCACCTTTTGGCGTTACTTCTGCACTCAGTTGCTCTGTAAAATTAGGCACTGTAGGCTTACAAAGCAAGTCACCAAGTAGATTTTATGAGCTCCAACTTTTCTTTTCTTCATCTTTTTCAACTTTATCGCTCCTTTTCGCTGCGTAATGTCCTTGCCTTGTTCTTAAGCATTCCTTACTGCAAGTTAACACTTGGACATTTGCTATGAACATAAAATAGGCATTGAGGACACTATTTATTGAATAACAAGCCCTAAATAAGTCAAAATTTCTGAGTCATCACTCCACAAATCGAAGTGGATAAACTTATAGGAAAATCTAGGGAGACAAAAAATGCCAAGATCGGTTATGGTGACTTTTCACATTTAAGGCCCGATGCACATTATTGTTCTAGATTACATAAAAGTCTTTTAGTTCAAGATTCCTCTAATTCTCAAGTCCCAAAGTTCAACAAATATAAGGTGTCTAACCCTAAGTCTCAATAACGAAATAATTTTGGAACTTCTTTTTCTACTTGTGCTAAGTGTTAGAAGAAGCATGAGGGTAAATGCATAGTCAATACAGATAGTTGATTTAGTTGTGAAAAGAGTGGTCACAAGATGATGGATTGTCCGTAACTTTCTACTAATGGGAGTGATGGTAGGCAAGTTTTTCCTAGTGGTTCGTGTTCAAGTACTCCAAAGAAAAATCTATTCTATGTACTTCAAACTCAATATGATCAAGAGGGTTCTCCCGGTATGGTTACACGTATGTTGAAAGTATTACATCTAGATGTTTATGCTTTGCTTAATCCTGGTGCTACCTTGTCTTTTGTGACTCCTTAAGTGGCTATGAGATTTGGTGTTTCTTCAGATATGTTGATAAACCCTTTCTCTCTCTACTCATATTTGTGAATCTATTGTGGCATAAAGAGTGTATCGAAATTATCCCGTCTCCTTATCCCATGGAGTCATTATGGCTATCTTGTAGATTTTTATATGTTGGATTTTGATGTTATTCTTGGTATGGATTGACTCCATTCTTGCTATTCTTCATTTGATTATAAAACCCGAATGGTCAACTTTCAGTTTATGAATGAGCGCATCCTAAAATGGAATAGGGGAAATTCTATACCTAAGGGTCAATTTTTTCTTGCCTTCAAGCTAGTAAAATAATTTTTAAAGGTTGAATATATCATCTTGTTTGGGTAAGGGATACAAATTCTGAAACCCATATTCTTGAGTCAGTGCCCGTTGTAAATAAGTTGCTAGAAGTCTCTCCCAATGATCAAATCGGTCTTCCTCCTGAAAGGGAAATAGACTTTGGTATTGAACTTCTCCCAGATACTCAACCTATTTCTATTCCTTCTTACTGTATGTCTCCTGTAGAACTTAAAGACTTAAAGAAGCAATTGAAAGACTTGTTGGATAAGGGTTTCATAAAACTAAGTATCTCCCAATGGGGTATTCTCGATTTGTTTATTTGTAAGAAAGATAGTTCACTTCACATGTGTATTGACAATAGGAAATTGAACACGGTTAACATTAAGAATAAATATCCTCTCCCAAGGATTGATGATTTTTTTGACCAACTCAAAGGAGAAATTTACTTCTTGAAGATTGACCTCTAATCTGGTTATCACCAATTGAGGGTGAAAGAAAGTGACATTCCAAAGAGGGATTGAACTCGGTATGGTCATTAAGAGTTTTTGGTAATATTTTCATTTGGTTTGACTAATGCTCAGGCCAAATCATCAACTTAATGAATAGAGCATTTATACAATATCGTGACATATTTGTGATTATGTTTATTGATGACATTTTGATTTACTCACCGAGTGAGGATGATCATACCAATCATTGGAGGATTGTTTTACAAGTCCTCAAGGACTGACAACTATTTTCAAAGTTTAGTAAGTGCGAGTTTCAGTTGAGATATGCGGCTTTTGTGGGTAGCGATATTTTTGGTAAGGGTATTAAGGTAGATACTTAGAAGACAGAAATAGTTAAGAATCGATGTAGAACTCTATCCCCTTCAGATATTCAAAGCTTTTTAGGCTTGGCCGGATAATAAAGATGGCTTATGGAAGGGTCTTTTTCAATTGCCTCTCCATTGACTACACTGACCCAAAAGAAGGTTAAGTTCTTATGGTCGAAAGCTTGTGAGAAGAGTTTCCAAGAGTTGCAGGATAGGATCACTTCGACTCCTATTTTGACTTCACCAAAAGGATCGGATGGTTTTGTGGTTTATTTTGAGGCTTCACAGATTTTTTTGGAAGTGTTTTGATGCAACATGAGAAAGTTATGGCTTATGCTTCAAGGTAATTTAAGATTCACAAAAGGAAGTATATCCAACCCATGATTTGGTATTGGCGGGGGTTGTTTTTGCCTTAAAGGTTTAGAGCTATTTTCTCTAGATTTGGTGTCCATGTTGCTATCTTTACCAAACATAAAGGTTTGTAGTACGTGTTCAAGAAAAAAGATCTAAATCTTCAGCAACATCGATGGCTAGAACTCTTGAAGGACTATGACATGAGTATCCTTTATCACCTAGGCAAAGCTAATGTTGTGGTTGATGCCTTAATTCGATTTTCGATGAGTAGTATTGCACATGTCTAAAATGGCCAGAAAGAATTGGTTCATGATTTTCATAGACTAGATCGACTAGGTATTCATTGGTAGATTATGGTATTGTTGTTCAAAATGGTTCAGCATCGTGTTTTATATCGGATATGAAAGCCAGGCAAAGTCTTGATCCAATTTTGGTTGACTTAAAAGAAGCAGTGTTGAAAAAGTCCATTGAGGCTTTCTTCCAAAGGGAAGATGTTGTGCTTCGATATCAAGGTCATTTGTGTATTCTCAATTTTGATGATTTGAGGGAACAAATTTTATCTGAAGCCCATAGTTCTCGGTATTTTTTTCACCCGCGAACCATCAAGCTATACCGTTTCTTGCTGGAGGACTATTAGTGGAATGGAATGAAAAAGTATATTGAAAAATCTATGGCTAACTGTCCCAATTGACAACAAGTGAAAGTTGAGCATCAAAAGTAGGGGGTTTGTCCCATGATATTAGTATTCCTACATGAAAGTGGTAAGACTTGAATATGGAGTTTATTGTTAGCTTTTCCAGCACCCAGTGGCAACATGACTAGATTTGGGTTATGGTGGATCGTATGAGGAAGTCGACTCATTTCATTCCCGTCAAAGTTTCTTATTCAGCAGAAGATTTTGCTAAGTTGTATCTAAAGGAAATAGTTAGGTTTCATGGAGTGCCGCTTTCCATTATCTCTAATTGTGGTACACAATTTACTTCTCAATTTTGGAAATATTTCCAAAGGGGTCTTGGCACTCGTGTCAAGCTTAGTACAACCTTTCATTCTCAAACAAATGGGAAAGCAGAGCATACTATCTAAGCTTTGGAAGATATGTTGAGATATTGTATGATTAACTTCAAGGGTAATTGGGATGATCATTTGCCTTTGATTAAGTTTGCATATAATGATAACTATCATTCAAGTTTTGGTATAACTCTATTTAAGTCTCTTTGTGGTACGAGGTGTAGATCTCTGATAGTTTAGTTTTAAGTTTCTGTGGTTGATTTGATAGTTCCCTAGTTGGTTTATGAGGGTATAGAAAATGTTAAGCTTATTAGAGAAAGGTTGAAAAAAGTTGAAAGTTGACAAAAGTCTTATGCCGATGCTAGAAGAAGATCCTGAGTTTGATGTTGATGATTGATTTTACTTGAAAATTTCACTTATGAAGGGCGTAATGAGGTCTGGAAAGAAAGGGAAGCTTAGTCCCCGTTATGTTGGTCCTTATCAAGTATTGAGGCAGATAGGCTAGGTGGCTTATGAAATAAATTTTCCCTCCAAATTATTGCCGGTGCATTTAGTACTATATGCCCTTGTTGAAAAAGTGTATTGGAGATCTGACCTATGTTGTACCTTTAGAGAATCTTGGTATAAAAGAAATATTTTTTTATGAAGAAGTTTTGGATGAGATTTTCGATCGGCAAGTTTTAAAGTTGAGGAACAAGGAAGTTTCATTCGTAAAAGTGTTATGGATGAATCAAATGGTTGAGGGTGCTACTTGGGAGGTCGAAGCCGATATGATGTCCCAATATCCTCATCTCTTCCCCTCCATTCCTACTCTAGCTTGATGTATTTAGCTCCTTGTTGTTCTTTCTTTCGGATTCACGTGTCTTAGTCATTCTTATGTTTCCATATGCATGCATGTATGTTTTACCAATTGATGGTTTGAGTAAGTTTTAGCTTGGAATCGATTTTCTTCCTTAGCTATGTGAATTTAAGAAATTGCATTCATGTTGGGTTGCTAGATCTCATTCCCTTACTCCTTTCATGCTAGCTTGATCCCATTCAAAGATGAATGTTCCCAAGGAGGGAGATATCATAACACTTTGGAATTTGAAAAAGGTAAGGCAGGTTGAACGGGCAGGTCCACCTAAGCCAACCATGAACCTTTCACAGAGGCCTAAATGGATCGTGGAGAGGGCTAGGATGGCCATTTAAGGGAACTCAATTCTTTTGTCCCTTTTGTTCACGACCCCCTTCACGGACTATGCAGGGATAAATAGTCTGTGAATGCTACCATATAGGTCTGTCGTCAACTTTTAATTTAGGACTATTTTAGTCTTTCCCTAAGCATCTAATACCTAAGTTGTGTCATTTTAACTCCTATCTAAGCCCTATATAATTATTTTAAGTCCTAAAACTATCCATTCTGAACTCATTCTCCTAAATATTAAATTCCCTACAAGTTCTTCCCCAAAGTTCTCTCTAATGCTAAATAAGAAGAAGCTAGGGTTTCACTTCAAGATATCCAATTCACCATTGGTTTTGGTCTTGATCACTAAGGTATGTTAGAATTCACCTATGGGGTCCTTTCCTCCATAGAGTTCCCAAGATCTTCTAATGTACTAGTTAAATTCTCAATTTAAAGTTACGATTTTATTCAATCTTTAGGTGTTCTCTTCAATTATGATTTTATTGATTAATTTATATCTTCTAATGCATTCTAAATCGATCCCCTTGTTTTTTTTCTTTGAGAAAAGGAGTATGGAGTAAGGAGAATAAACTCTTGTATCAGACTAACCAACTACCAATCGTGCCGACACGCCCATGACCATGCTAAGACGTTCCGTGCTTTTAACCTAACTCAAGCCGAAGAAACTGATTCAATGGTCACCGCTAACCGCTTTTGGTCCCAAATATTTGGGGTTTCTTTAGGATGGGTGATCTATATGACTGTTTGTAGAGGTTTAACCCTTAACATGGGGATCTTTCTAGAAAAAAACAAAATTGGTTTTGTTGAGGAAGGAAGTGGCCCATTGGTTACTTTCATTTCTCTTTTGAAGTATTTATATGATTAATTTTGAATGTAATCCACATGACCCCAAGAATGATCCATGATTTTAGACAATGAACACATGATAAAGCTTATGAAATATGAGTTTATGAAGAAATCCATGCCTTTATGAAATTGATCTAAATGAATTGAGAATGCTTTTAGATGAAAGTATCATTGAGATTGTGAAAGGTTTTCTCACATGCTACTATGATCATTATTGTGAAAGGTTTTCACACATAAGGATTCATAAGGTTGAAAGGTTTTCTCACCTAAAGTGAATCAAATTTTAGGTGCTATTCTAAATAACTTTCGCTTGGATTGGTTACTTAATTGTGCCTTTTCATGGATGATAAAATTAGTATGATTAATGAACATTCCATGGGATCGTACTTAGCATTGAGGGGATATTAAGGTGGATTTTTCCCGTTAGTACATGGTATATATCTAGTAGCAATCTCCACGTACATAATTACGTGTCCCTATAAGATGTTTTAGCTTGTGGATCCATGTAAGCTAAAAGTTATGGTCCTTACCTTGACAAGTGGGACATCTCTTTTTGGTGTGGGATAGACACCATATTCCATGTTTATCTCACATGGTATTTGTCAGTTAATGGTAAACTTCCCATAATAATAAGCTAGATTACTTCTAAAGTATCTGATCAAGTATTTTAAATATTTTAAGCTTGCATTGTACATAATTATAACTTGTGTTTCTAATCTCTTATCATGTTCATTACCTTGGTCATTGAATGTCATGCAAAGTTCTTTTGCGTGATTTCATATCTTTTATGCATTTCTATTATACTTAGTACATTCCATGTACTAATGCATACTTGCACCTACATTGTTTCACTAATGTAGGGTTCGACCCTCATACTTCTCACAGTTTTGTCGTCTTGATCTCTCTCTTGTGAATTGAAGATTGGTGAGTCCTCATGTTCAAAGGACTAAGACAATTTTCATAGTTTTCTTTATTTCTATTTTCAGACATTATATGTGGTATATGGGTTATGCCCTAATCAGTTCTACTAATTTATTAGATGGCTTGTTGAGACTATGTTAGACTTTCACGTTGTCAAACTCTTTATGGTATGATAATGTTTCTTTTGAAATCCTTATTTTTATTATCTTGTATGATGTATACTAAGTGTTTTGTGTAAGGTACCCTTAGGGTATACTTTGGGCCGTGATACTTTAGGTTGTATTGTATCACTCTCATATATGTGAAATTGTTCCCAGTTAGGCTCGTATTGTGTTCTTCTTCTGGTGTTGGTTCTTGTGACCTTGGTGGCATATCGTAGCCATAGACTTTTCTTGTTTGTACTCAGTCATGGATTATAGTATTATGATTAAGGTAAGGCATTGTACCTCTAGTTTTCCCTGATTTATTTATTCAGAAGCTCTTCTTTGATATGTTTGCTTGTTGTTTAGCGATAGGACTATTGTATAATTTCTTGAACTTGTGATTATATTATTAGGGCTGAGGCCATGTTTTAGGACCATTTGGACCATAGGTTAGTACATTCAACCTTGGTGTCTGGTTTGGTTGGACTGATAATTACTTGATCGTGAGAGTTTTGTTTGAATTCTAGTGATGTATAGAATTGCATTTGTTGTTCATTCTCACGAATTTTGTGGTTCAATCCTCGCTCATGCACTGGTAATTCTTTATCATTCATGTTGGAATATTATTCTCATTGAGCTTTTATTCTAAAAAAGTTACAACGGGAGTCATACTACTTGGATCACTTGATTTATAGATTTTGACATTCATGAGGCATTAGTGACATGCTCCTTTTTTACCAAGGATATTAGAGGAATCTTGGATGCACTAACTTTCAACATTTCTGGCCAGCATATCAACACCATTTTCTTGCATGATTTTTGCTACTCATGACCTTCTACAGGGTTGATCACAATTTTGGTTGCCTAACTCTCTTAGGAGTTTCATATGCGGTGAGAGGTCCGGGCTCTATGCTCTTTAGCTGGGTGGCTCCTATTAATTGATCATTAACTATTCGCAGGTTAGAGGCCTAAACTTATCCTATATAGAGATGACGCGCCCTTGGGAGCTTACTCTTTAGCTGGGTTGTAACACCTCAGACTTTGAGAAAGGGTTAAATGGGAAATTTGGGGAAGTCCACGAATCCAAAATGGAGCATGGACTTTTCACGGCATCCTAGATGGTCCATGTAGGGGACCACATTCTGTTGAGGATGTCTTGAGTGCCCATTCAGGAATGCCCTGGGAGGGGTCACCTAGACAGCACCCTAGACGGCCTGCAATGACTTGAGTGGCCTATCTAGGGGTCCATAAATATAATCTAGTTAAGGAAGTTGTACCCAAGTCAGGACTTCAGTGTTGAGGAAACATCATACGATCTCAGCATTTAGCACAAAATGAATTTGGTGGCCCAAGACTTATCAATTTAAAGGTATTTCAGTCCTCTTTCCAACGCTACCACATTTTCCTAATTTCG
The DNA here is from genome assembly GCA_037074985.1 of Solanum bulbocastanum. Taxonomy (NCBI): domain Eukaryota; kingdom Viridiplantae; phylum Streptophyta; class Magnoliopsida; order Solanales; family Solanaceae; genus Solanum; species Solanum bulbocastanum. Next base: position 13,974,635 of record CM073602.1, on the reverse strand, counting down.
AGCCTGGAGTATAAAGTTATGCTCGTTTTAGTGAAGCCCTATTGAGCAGCGCAGCATGACGATCTACTAGACGACCCATCATGCCTTAGATGGCCCGTCAAGCCCATCTTGAAGGTCACCTCATCAGTTTTAAGTGAGGTTGCACCCCCAAGGCCACTTTAAAGGACCACAGCCACCTAGATAGTCCGTTAAGCTTTACACAAATTGTAAATTCATCCTTGAAGGAGACTTATCAGACTTGGAGCATAGAGTCAACCTCAAACGATCATATCTTTTAGCACAAAATGAATTAGGTGCCCTATGACCTATGAAATTAAAAATCTCTGAATCCTCTTTTCAATGCCACTGAGTTTGTCAAATTCTAAGCTTGAAGTAAAATGTTACGCATGAAATAGTAAAGCCTTATAAGACAGAGTATCTACAGGACCCACTTGATGGACTGTGGTGCTCTAGGCGGCCTGTGAAGCCTGTCTTGCTGTCTCTTCATCAAGTTTTAAGTCAGGTTTGGATTGGTCTTTTCCCCTATACGTTTGTACTTAAACTACATCGTCTAATGCTTAAAATACATCATTTTACTTAGTCTAAGTCTTATAATATAGCTAGAAACTACCCAGAATCCTCATTCTCTAATAATAATCTAACTTACAATGAAAGAAGAGAAAAGAAGTGATAGTTTTCCCAAGAACAAGCAGAGGTCTTCTTCAAATTTAGCCCCGAAATCCAAAGGATTTCTCCATAGTTTTCGCTACAAGGTATGTGGGATTTCGATAGTGGGTTTGTTTCATCCATTGGGTCCTTAGAATTCAGTCAGTTCTCAAGTTCTCATAAATGTAGGGTTTCCAAAATCTTGGAGATTCATTGTGACATTAGTTGCTTTAGTTTTCATGATCTAATTAACATGTCTCTTAGAATATATGCATACTTCCATGAATAGAATTCAGAACTTTAGCATGTAATAACTATCATCACTCATGAATTATACTTGCTCAGTAAATTAGATAGAAAATCATACTTCATAACTTGAATACCATATCTTTCAGTATACTTATATAACATTCTCAAACAGCATGTCATCATTTTGAGCTACTCAGTACTTCAGTTGAATTTTAACTTTAAATTCAATAGGGAGTAGACTTAGCGCTGAGTCGGACTAGGGTTTAGTGTACCCTCAAAGTCCTAGAACTATGTGCTAAAGTAGGTCCAGAAGTCCCCTCTTGTAACACAATGAAAATTAGTAGGTTAAACTAGAGCTTAACGTGAGGATTAGAGTCAAGAATGTAACTCTCCCTACTAAAAATAGAGGATTTCATGTTAGAACATCAAGGTATTACCCCTCAAGGACTAACCATGGGCCCTTGAGAAGGACCCCTGGAAACTGCCTAAAAACAGTGAACCACAACACGAACCACGCTCCGTGGGTAGGTCCCCAAAACCCAAATCAGGGTTCACCATCATGGACCATGGGTCTAACCATGGCCTATCAGTGTGGTCTCATGGATGGTTACCTGGGAGCAATTTTGAGGGTTAAGCTTAGGGTATTTTGGGTCTTTTCGATTTTAATTAATATTAAGTGGTGTCATTTTAACTTAATTTAGATCACCTATATAAGGATTTTAGACCCCTAAATCAATTCATTCAACTCATTATTCCTAAAATCCAAATCATTTCCCAAAACATCATCCTCACAAAAAATTCTCTCTCTAGAACTAGAAGAAGAAGGAGAAGAAGAAGAAGAAGAAGGAAGTTGGAGCTAGGGTTCAAGAAGCAAGGTTCTTCACACAAAATTGATTGGGCTTCATTGATAAGGTATGGTAGCTCTTCAGCCATGGATATAATTAATCCATGGAGCCCCTTCAAAATCCCTATTTCAAAGGTAGAAATCCCCAAAAGTTAGGGTTTGATTCCAAATTTATGGGTTCCTTTCAAAATCGATTATAATGATTGAATTATGTTATAATATGTATGAAATGATGATTCTCTTATGGTTTTCATGTTTTAATCCCCAAGAACCCATGAAACCCCTATATTTCTCAATTATGATCTTGTGATGTGGGTCTTTGTTGATGAAAGAAGAATGTTATGAAATTATGCATGTAATATTTGGGTTACTTAAATGATGATGATATCCATGTCTAATTTATTGAATTCTAAATGTGTTGACATGATATGATCTTTGAACCTTGAAAGGGCAAGGTATAGGGATTATGCATGTTTTATGAAATATATGTAAATGTTTTAAGAACACTATGAGAGTGAAGTGTCAATGATTATGACAATGTTGTTTATTTGATTGAAAGACTATTTTCATGAGCACATAATGAAAATGATGTGAAATGTTTTCTCAAATAACAAAGATTCTAGGTTGAAAAGCTTTCTCACCTAATTGAATCTAATACTTACATGTGGACATGATGTGAAAGGTTTTCTCACACATGATCCAAGAGCTATCCTAATGAACTAAGTTGGGTTGATTGTTAAGGACATCCCTCCATGAAACAAGCTATGATTTAATAAGTACTCCCTGGGATGAATGCTTAGCATCGAGTGGATATTAAATATGAGATGGAAGCTCTCCCGAGATAAAGGCCGGGTTTCTAGCAGCAATCTCTTGAGATGGAAGCTCCGTCAATAGAAACGTTAGGTTTCTAGTAACAATCTCCTTATCCGATAAACTGTGTGCCCCAGTAGGATATTTAGCTAATGGATCCACCTAATCTAAACAACCATGGTCTTACCTTAGGCAAGTAGGACAGCCCTTTTTGGTGTAGGTAACACCGGGTGATCATGTATAGCTTACATGGTCTCATGTCGGTTAAGGCTTATTCCCACAACAACAAGAACAAGAATATGAATTATGAACTATGGTTACTAAAAAAACTTTTATATGGGTTTTCAAGGTCTTAAGTATGATGAAAATGAATGATGGAATAAGGAAATTTTACTTAGCATGGGTTAGATTTATAAGGTCTTATCCATGCATTGCACAAGTATGCTTTTAGGTTATTTATGAAAATTTTCTCTTATATTATAATGATCTATGTATTGACTATGTCTATGACTCATGCTTCTCCACTATCAATATAATGATCTTTAAACTTGGTGAATTGCATGCTTTCAAATGAAATGCCCCTTTTTGCATGTTTTCAATATTTTTATGCATGGCTATCACACTTGGTGCATTTTTGTACTAACGCCTATTTTGCCTACATTTTCCCCATGTATAGGGTTCGATTCTTGAGGTGATCATTCAGTGGCTAAAGCTTGGAGTTGTATATCTTCCTAGCTTGTTGGTAAGTCCACATGGTTCGAGGATGACTTTTTGTTATGTTGTAGTTTCTTTCATGTATTTCCCTTTTTGGACATGTTGTATGGGCTTGGCCATATTTCATTGAAACATTATGATAGATGGCTATGTTGAGACTTAGTGTCTAGATTTCCTCTTTCATTTATGGAAATTTTAGACTTGAATTGTGTTTTTACTCTTATTGTTCTATTGCTTATGTTATGAAGACTAAGTGGCTTATATGAAGTCGTTCGGGGTTCTATACATCATGTTACATCTAGGGGGTACCCCTGGGCCGTGACAAACTTGGTAATCAGAGCACAAGGTTTAGAATGATCTTAGGATGATGTCTCATAAGCCACATCTAGTAGAGTCTTGTTCATGAGTATGAAGCGTGCCACATTAATAAATGAGAAGTATCATAGGCTCACCCTCATCTCCAAGTCCTCTTACGATTGGCTCCATATCAGTATTGGTAATGGTGTAGGGTCTTGTATCACCAAAGTAGATATAGTGTAATATGAGTACCAAAACAGCATGTACTAATAAGCATCACAGGCTGACAGAGCTCGAAAAGTTAAAACAATAATGAAAAGTGGAAAAGTGAATATCTAGAAGTTACATAAAAGAAATAGTAAAAGAAATCCTATCTAAGAAACACATGAGGTAAGGAATGAAATATCTTTAAAGTGAATATCCACCTAATATCTAATTGGATTCCATGAGACTAGAAGATATACCCATGTGGCAATTCAAATAAATAATCCAAACAAACACCTTTAAGTGTGATAGGTACACTAAACAGTAAAAAAACTAATAAAAGAATTGAGAATGCCTCCTGGTGTGCCACGAACTTCCACAGACTTAAACCATTAAAAAAGCAAGCCAAGAACCCAATAGCATCACCTAGTAAGGACTCAAAAGTGGCTAAATATTGGTTTATGCATATAGGTGATGGTTGTATGTTTCTTGATTATGTATGCATACATGTCTACTGTTAGTAGTATCATTTGTGCAATACATAGTAGAAGGCATATGAAAGGACATCATGTATATAATCTCATTCAATGAACTTGCTATTGTGACTTGTGGTTTCCAAGTCCTATTTCTCATTTTTATATGTGATTGTGCATGATTATTTGTGATTCTTGGTAGGCTTGGGTACCACACCGGTACACTAACAATGAATATCTCGGGTACCACACCGGTATATTAACTAAGGATGGCTCACATACCACATCGGTACACTATCAATATGTTTTGGGTTATTTGAGAAGACCTACCATATAATTGTTGCATGGTGTACCGTTGAGCGGTCCGGGTTACTCTGAAAGTTTCATGACCTAAGGGTACACCTTAGATGTAACATTGCATACTTGACCCCAAAGATAATAGAAAAGTGCAGAATTTTAAAACGTTTTTTTTTCACACAATCAAAGTCTTTATAAAATGAAGTGGAAGTCTTACTACACTTTTGTGTCAAACCATCTAACCTAATATTTTGAATAACTCTTGGGAAAAAGCCCATACAATAGTCTCAAGACATGAAAATAAAAGATATACAGGAAATGGTGGCTTCATCCTTGAACCTATGAGGATTCACCAAGTCTTCAACTCCTTCCACTTCTAGAAACCTATCTTCAAGAATGGAACTCAAATCTCCAAACCCTACATTTGATGAGAATGTAGGCAAAAGTATGTGTTATTACAAAAGTACTACATATGATAGCTAGCATAACATCATAAGAACCTAACATAAGGGTTAGTGACCATTAGACATAATCCATGAACATAAGAGATACTTCATGAAACATAAACTATAAGCATAAGACACAATATCATATTCATAAGCAAAGTCTCCAACATAACCATCATAAAAGCATTATTCAACTCTTTAATCCTTCATATCATAAAAGAACTATTTCTCAAGTAACCTCAAAGAATGCTTGTGCAATGCATGAATGACACCCCATAATCCCATCCACACTAAGTTCCATTTTTAGGTCATCATAATCATATTTACGCTCTTAGGATCTCAATCTTAGCTTATCTCTCATAGACAAGGTAACTTTCACGTTTAGTCAAACATATTTAAGGAAGGGAAACTATGGCAATATTCCAAGCTAAGCATATATCATATAGGAAAATCTCACATTAGGACATGCTCACATTACTTCGTTTAAGTAATCTAGTTCCATCATACACATGCTACTTAGATTAGAGACTTGTCCCTCATATTCATAATAGTCATGGAAGAGTAGCTCTTTACTAGCCCAAGACAAGTCATTACTCATGAATGGTCATAATTTACCTATTCTCGGCTACCAAGGAAAAGTACTATTACTTAACCCAAGCTAAGCATGCACCACATAAGATACATGCTTCATAAGTAGCTTCAAGTTATACTTGTGCAATACGTGAATAAGACCCCATAATCCTACCAATGCTAAGTACTACTTTGGGTTATCATACTTCAATGATTACTGTTTATCATTCTAGACTACTAACTAATAGCACCCTATTAGGCTAGACCAAGCTAACATGAAAACTACATGAATCATGCAAGTCCAAGCTATTCTAGGAAGGGTACAAGTGTTCCCTCCTAGCTACCACGAAATAGTCTTAGACCAACTAAGTGATGCAACCATAAAAGCACCATATGATGCTAATGTAAGCTAAGCTTAGGAAAGTATGATTTTTCAATCCTAAGCTACCAAGAAATGGTCTTGACCTAAGCAAGTCATGTTACCGTGCAAGCATTCTATGTTGCTAGTTCAAGCTACCCTTAGGAGACTATGATTTCTTAATCCTAAGCTACCATGAAGTACTCCTAACTCAAGCTACCACGCATGATCTTATCTTACCAAGTCAAGCTATTCATGAAGGGACCTTAAGTCACAACTTCAAAAGTTATTCTAGTCTAACATGCTTTGATTCATTTTAGGTTAGTAAGTCTTTCATCCTAAAATCATTCTATATGATAGAAGCTTTCATCTCCTAGCATATTCATGCCTAAGTGTGTAAGTGATAATTTCTTTTTAACAATACATAACAACATTACATCATATAAGTTTTACTCTCAAAGACCTAACATTCATAGTTCATCATATGAGCTTTACTCTCAAAGAACTAGGAACCAACTACAAGTCTTACTCTCAAAGCTTTACTTCTTACAATCTTCATTCATATTGAGATTTTGAGACATTCTAATCAAATTCTTTATTATCAAGTGATTCTAGTCATAATTCATCATAAAGGTTCAACTTTAACTTTTCTAGTCATGACCCATCATATATACCATAATCTAGTTCAATTCATTTCTACATGTTTCTATTCTTGAACAATTACTGCTCATAACATCAATTCTAGAAGATCATCTATGAACCCTCAATTTCACCTCTCATGGCATAAATCCACATAATTAAATTTCATCAATTAGACTAGGGTTAACCAAGGAAAACATATAAATTCATCATAATATCATAATTCAAAACTAAAATAATCATAAATAAGTAATAACCACTCAATTGGATTCATACTCAACACTACCCACAATATAGGAAGAAACCCTAGCTAGAATTGGGGTTTATCTTCACAATTGAGGGAAATCTAGGTAGCTCCATGGATGGAAGAATCCATGGATGAATAAGCTATCATACCTTGATTATAAAGCCCTCATAATTCTTGCAACGATGGAGGAATTTGACCTAGATTAGATTATTCTTCTTCATGGAGTTTTTTATAGAGATGGTTTTTGAGATGAAGAACTATGGGATCTTTTGGGGTTTTGGAATTAATGATTTAATTTGGGTTTTTAAAGACTTAAAATAGTTTATATAGGTGTATAAAGTCCATATGAAACGACCCCCACTTATAACTATCTAAAAAGGACTTCACTAAAAGAACCCTCACTAGGCAACCATGGTGCCAGGCACCACAACAAGGCTCACGAGCCGTGGTTAATACCACAAGCCATGTTCCTTCCTGTGGCCCTTGGACAGTGGCTAAGGCTTGAGGTATTTGGCCTCCACAAACTAAGGCTTCTTCACGAAACTTCCTACGAGCCATGGTCCTCACCATTAGCAGTGAAGTGGCTCGTGAAGATGAACTATTTTTTGGGTAGCTTTGGAGGATACATTGCCTATCCCCCTTGAGTGACCCCATGAGCCATGGAGGCTCTCGTGGTCCAAGGCAGTAACATGGAAAGCTTGGGGCAGCCTTGACCCTTGATCCTTTGCCTTGGCTCATGCCCTCTTGTCCTTGACTTGTAGCCTTTAACTTAGCCCTAGATGGTCTACTAAACTACCGGGTGTCACATTATCTTCCCCTTTGGGAAATCCATCCTCAGATGACGATTCTAACCACTTCTTAAAGAAAACGACTCTAGACTAGCAGCCGATCATGCATGCAACACATCTAAATGCACACAACTAAGGAGGAAAACTTCAACTCCAAGATAAACATACTCAATGCAACATAAGGAAGTAGGAACTACATCTATCAACCCAAAATGCATGCACATTCTATATTTACTCATATACAAGGATGAACTACCATCTCCAAGATAAAAATGCTCAACACACACTCATGGAGTCTATATGCAATTTACTCTCAAAAAAATATTTATTTAAGGAGCCAAACTAAGGCATGCTCATTAATTCATCTCGTGAAGTCTATATGAAACTCTACTCAATGCACTACAACATGAGGCAAAACAATGCATATAATCTAAGACCTAAAATTATTATTTTTTTGAACATGCATATAAAGAAGTCACGGCCACATATAGACACACAATGGCCTTGCTATCTAGGCACACCATTTCCCCTTTGGGAGTAAGCCTAGGTTGACTTCCTAAGCACCATTTATAACATAAAAGCAACAATGAAGCTTGAGGAGGAGCTTGGGGTGGAAATTTGAGAGGAACCTCTTGCACCTCATTGCCTTCCTCATCCCTCCTAACATTTGCCCTTGTATTATCCATACCCTGAAAAACCATAGTGCACGGATTAGAAGAAGGACATACTGGAGCCAAAATCTATGACACGACTTAGAGAATGAAGAAGTGAGATTTCCTAAACATCCAATAGCCTCCAATTCATAAATATGGCTCACTTCACATTTATGAACAAGACTTTACTAGATGTGGTTTGAGACAATCCTAGAATCATTCTAAACCTTGTGCTCTGACAACCAAGTTTGTCACGGCCCAGGGGTACACCCTAGATCTAACATGGCGTACTTGACCCCGAAGAGAAAGTCTTACTACACTTTTCTTTCAAACAATCTAACATAATATTTTGAATAACTCCTTGGACAAAGCCCATACAATAGTCTCAAGACATGAAAATAAAATACAGAAGGAAATGGTGGTTACATCCTCGAAGCTATGAGGACTCACCAAGTCTTCAATTCCTTGCACTTCTAGAAACCTATCTTCAAGACATTTGATGAGACTGTAGGCAAAAGTATGCGTTAGTACAAAGGTACTAAATATGATATCTAGCATAGCATCATAAGATCATAATATAAGGGTTAGTTAACATAAGACATAATCCATCAACATAAGAGATATTTCATGAAACATAAACTATAAGCAAAACAGACAATATCATAATCATAAGCAAAGTCTCCAACATAAGCATCGTATAAGCATTATTCAACTATTTAGTCCTTGATATCATAAGAGAACTATTTCTCAAGTAACCTCAAAGAATACTAGTGCAATGCATGAATGAGACCCCATAATCCCATCCACACTAAGTACCACTTTTAGGTCATCATAATCATACTTACCATCTTAAGATCTCATCCTTATCTTATCTCTCATTGACAAGGGAATTATCACCTTTAGTCAATCATATTCAAGAAAGGTTAACTATGGCAATATTTCAGGCTAAGCATAGATCATATAGGCAAATCTCACAATAGGACATGCTAACATTACTTCCTTAAAGTAATCTAGTTCCATCATACACATGCTACTTAGATTAGAGACTTGTCCCTCATATTCATAATAGTCATGGAAGAGTACCTCTTTACTTGCCCAAGACAAGTCATCACTCATGAATGGTCATAATTCACCAATTCAAGGATACAAAGGAAAAGTACTATTACTCAACCCAAGCTAAGCATGCACCACATAAGATACATACTTCATAAGTAGCTTCAAGTTATACTTGTGCAATGCGTGAATAAGACCCCATAATCCTACCAATGCTAAGTACTACTTTAGGCTATCATACTTCAATGATTACTGTTTATCATTCTAGACTACTAACTAATAGCACCCTATTAAGCTAGACCAAGCTAACATGAAAACTACATGAATCATGCAAGTCCAAGCTACTCTAGGAAGGGTACAAGTGTTCCCTCCTAGCTACCACGAAATAGTCTTAGACCAACTAAGTCATGCTACCATACAAGCACCATATGATGTTGATGTAAGATACCCTTAGGAGAGTATGATTTCTCAATCCTAAGCTACCATGAAATGGTCTTGGCCTAACCAAGTCATGCTACCATGCAATCATTCTATGATGCTAGTTCAAGCTACCCTTAGGAGAGTATGATTTCTTAATCCTAAGCTACCATGAAATACTCCTAACTCAAGCTACCAAGCATGAAGGGACCGTAAGTCACAACTTCAAAAGTTATTCTAGTCTAACATGTTTTGATTCATTTTAGGTTAGTAAGCCTTTCAACCTAGAACCATTCTCTGTGAGAGAATCTTTGATCTCCTAGCATATTCATGCATAACAGTGTAAGTAAGAATATCTTTTAAACAATACAAAACAATATCACATCATATTAGCTTTACTATCAAAGCCTTAATATTCATATTTCATCATATTAGCTTTACTCTCGAAGCACTAGGAACCAACATTCTAACTACAAGACTTACTCTCAAATCTTTACTTATTACAGTAATCATTCATACCTAGATTTCAAGGCATTCTAATCACATTCTTCATTATCAAGTGATTCTTGTCATAATTCATCATAAAGGTTCAACTTCAACTTTTTTATTCATGACCCATCATATATACCTTAATCTAGTTCAATTCATGTTTACATGTTTCTATTCTTGAAAATTACTACTCATAACATCATTCGAGAAGATCATCTATGAATCCTCAATTTCACCTCTCATGGCATAAGCCTACATAATTCAATTTCATCAATTAGACTAGGTTTGACCTTGGAAAACTTATAAAGTCATCATACTATAATGATTCAATACTAAAACAATCATAAAAAATTAATATCTACTCAATTGGGTTTATACTCAACACTACCCACAAAATAGGAATAAACCCTAGCTAGAATTGGGGTTTATTTTCACAATTGAAGGAAATCTAGGGGGCTCTATGGATGGAAGAATCCATGGATGAATAAGTATTCATACCTTGATTATAAATCTCTCATAATTCTTGCAACAATGGAGAAATATGACCTAGCTTAGATTCTTCTTCTTCTTCTTCTTGGAGTTTTCTAGAGAGGGGATTTTTTATTTGAAGAACTTTGGGATCTTTTGGGGTTTTGAAATTAATAACTTAATTTGGGTGGTTAAAGACATAAAATAGTATATATAGGAGTATAAAGTTCATACAAAATAACCCCTACTTAAAACTAACTAAAAAGGAATTTACTAAAAGACCCCTCACTAGGTAGCCATGGTGCCGGGCACAACGATAGGGCTCATGAACCGCGGTCAAGACCACGAGTTGTGGTCCTTGGGCAGTGTCTTAGGCTTGAGGTATTTGGCCTCCACAAACTAACTATTCACGAGCTTTCTCGTGAGTCGTGGTTCTTACCACTGGCCGTTAAGTGGCTTGTGAAGATGAGCCATCTTTTGGGCAGCTTCGAAGGGTACACTTCCTCACCACCATGAGTGGCCCCACGAGCCATGAAGGCTCTCATGGTCCAAGGCAGTGCCATGGCAAGCTTGGGAAAGCCTTGACTCTTGCCTTGGCGCTTGCACCTTTGTCTTGGCTCATGCCCTCTTGGCCTTGACTTGTAGCCTTAAAATTAGCCCTAGATGGTTTACTAAACTATAGGGTGTTACATATAGGGAGTTTATCTTAGCTCTGGCTTTTATGTGACCATATGAAACATGGATAATGTAACAATAAGTTAGTGTAAGGATTGGAATTCTAGGCTATGTGTCACATCTAAGGATGGAGGTAAATTAAATGTTCATTTTCATATAAATTCTTGGGATTCTTCTGCATAATTATCTTTACTACATGATTGAGATTATGGAGACTCAATCCTCTAGTTGTCTATTATTAATCATTATGATCTTGGTTTTGTAATGGCTTCTAGGTTAAGTTATTAAGGATGACTTTGTCTAAGGTGCCGGTTTTATATACGAATCTAAAAGGACCAGTGATTGGCAAGAGAAATTAAGAAGTACAATTAAGTATGTTTATAGGGCTAGTGATGGCCTGATATTCTTGGATATTAATGTGATAGAAGAGCTAGGCTATATTTTGACATTATTGTGACATAACATGTAGCCTTGGGAGGCCTTTGGGTGATTTAATTGATGTGCTTAGTCATAGTATTTATCGGGAAAGAGTATGATTATGCGAGTAGAGAGTTGGGGTGGTGTAACACTTATATTGCATGACTTTGTGATTATCTATATTATATTGTGTGGTTATCTCGTGTTGACTAATGTTGCCTATAAGTATGTATTGTTTTTACTGAGACTACTCTTGCTATGAAAATTGACATAGTCTAGTTGGAGGAATTCAGTGACTTTAATAGTTGAAGTCGATGATGATCTCTTATAGACTCTACTCCTTTTTTATCATGGTGGGAGCTATGTCTTATTTCATTTTTAAAATTTACTCTTAGAAGCTACTATGTCTTTAGACTAGGCCATTGGGAGGGGGGGATGTTTTTGGTCACTTATAAGTACCTTGCAGATTTAAAAACAATTAAAGGTGTTTTCATATTTTTATAGGGTGTTAGATGATGCTGCACTTATTTTTCACATGGCTCAAAGTAAGTTGAGGGTGAGGGTTCTCTTATCTATGTGTTATATTAGGTACCCGCACAACCCAATGGGTTGGGTTGTGACAAAATGTGCTCCTTCTTTATATTATTCTCAGGGTGGATTTTTCTATTCCCTATTCATTCGTTACATATGAAATATTAAATTATCAATATAACGAGTGTAATGAATTGATGATACTTTCAACTTTGGTGATACCTGAAATGAATAACATCAAATGTCAGAAATTTTAGATCTTTATCGAATTGAATTAGTGCAATTTTTGAAATTATTAAATTAGTCGAGTAAATGTGGCATACAATGAGTCAACTTTTTCAATTGCTCATTGTTAAAAATTAAATTGTATAGTCAAAGATCATTGATTTCAAAAACAAATATTAAATGAAAGTAAATGTTTTGAATGATTTGGAAGAAATAAATAATACATACATACATACATACATATATATATATATATATATATAGGGGAGAGAGAGAGAGATAAAGAGAGAGAGAGAGATTTTAAAAGGGTACTCTTTTTAGAATTGTTGAAGAAACAACTGATTGGGGGTGATCTCACAGACCCTTGGCTTCACCACACGCAATCCAGAGGTTAAGGAGAGAAGAATAAGGTGAAGGTAGATACCACTCATCAAAAGCTTGGTTAAGTGTCCAAGATTTTAGGTTTTGCTAGATGCATCTAAATCTGCTATATAGTTGTCTTAGTCTCTTTTTTTTTTTCAAGTCTAAATTAGATCCCCCAATAGTAGATATAACCTAAATAGATCTTTTTCTTCTAATGTGCTATTTTTTTGGGAAAGTCTATATTCACTGTTATTGAATTAGTGCAAGAGAAAGAACATTTTCAAGTGTTAACACATATAAATATTGTTTTCTACATCGAAATCATGCTGAACGGGTAGCAGCTACTTTTAACAATTTGATTAGATCTATAGGTTTTTAAAATTAATTTCCCCAAAAATATTAATTTGTTTAGAAAGAAATTTAAAATTTAGGTGGAATTTTTTATTGCTAGTCCAATGTATCATAAGAGATTGAAACAAGTCATTTCTTTGTTTGATGGATCTATGCTTTTTATACTTTCCCCGTCTATTTTTCTAACCATTTGTTTTTATTTATTTTTACTTGAAGGATACAAATTCTAATAAAAGAGATTGATCGTCTTAGGTTTGACCATTAAAAGACAAATAATTGGTTCTATGGGTGGAAATTAATATATTTTGTGATAGATCTAGATGTCGTGGGTGCATTTAGTGAATCATTTGACATGCATGACCACAACAATATATGATCTTGTTACTGAATGCTTACATTGAATGGACAAACATCTTTTTGACTATTTTTTTGTATTCTTGCTTTTTTATTATGTTATTAAGTTATTACCTCATAGGTAAATATAAGTTATTATAAAGCTAACAATTTTCATATCTTTTTGAAAACCTTCTGTATTATTTTAAAAAATATTTTGGTCTTACAAAAGATCTGACTAAGTATTTATTATTTTTCTACTAGAATATGGATAACCAACATAGCATTTATGGTGATAAAGATGCAAAATTAATGGATGTGCCCATATATTTTATCACACCTCAGAAATCAAAAGCTTATGATTTTAAGGTATGTTTTTAATAACTTCTTTTAATTTTAAGGTATTCGGTTTTTTTCCTTATAAATCATGTATAATTGTTTTGATAGTTACTAGAATTACTTTTTGATGATATATATGTGTGTGTGTGTGTGCGCGCGCGCGCGCACGAGCGCGCGTGTGTGGTGTGTGTGTTTTTGTGTGTGTGTGTGAGAGAGAGAGAGAGAAAGAGAGAATGTGTGTAGAGAGAGAGATATATATCTATGAAAGAATACTCCTCTTTTTAGAATTCTTGGAAACTACTAACTCTAACTATCTAATTGCACTGATCGGGGTGGATCTCACTGGCCCCTCACTTGTCCATGCTAAAGATAGAGGCCAAGGAAAGAATAATAAGGTGAAAGTGGATACCGCTCATGAAGATCTTTGTTAGGTGTCCAAGACCTTAGGTCTTGCTCGTTTGATTTGAGTCTGCTCTATAGTTATCTAATTTTTTTTTCTTTTTACAAGTCTAAATTGTATTCCCCAATAGTAGATATGGCATATATAGATCCTTTTCTTCAATTGCTCTATTCTTTTAGTTAAGTCTACCATCATCATTCAAGATAACTTTGTCCATATGATATTATACAATGTTGTAGAATTAACAAAACATAAACCACTTTTTCAAGTTTTCACATATAAATATTTTGTCCCACATCCACTGAGACATTTGTACCTAGATGAACATCTTAGATTAAGAGATACTTAATTAGCATAGTTATTTTGCCAATAATTTAACAAACATTGAATTAGCATTGATAATCTAACATAAATATCATTACTACTCTTAAGCTTTTTAAGAAATAAATATAATAAAAAGAACCAGAAAAATTGAGTGAAATGGAATGAAATCCAAAAATAGAACATCATAGCGCTTATGAATATGAAGGAATAAAGAATGAAAAATGGACTAAAGAAATAGAAAGAAGAAAGTTTTTGAACTTTAAGTGGTAAGTCTTTATTATTCACAGCAAGGAAGACTTACATTTATAACAAAACATTAACTTCAACTACCTAAATATCAGCACAAAATCTATTGAAAATAAACAAAATCCTAAAGACTAAGAAAAGAAGTTATTTTAAGAATACTAATTAAATGCAGTAAATAAATAAACTTGCTGTCCTAAAACATAGAAACTAAAACTCCTCCTTGCGTTAGATCTGTAGATTCCTAGTTTCTTTCTAAAAAACTCAAACTTGTTAAGGGAAAGATGCTTGGTGAAAATATCAGAAATCTGCTCATAACTTTTGCAGTAAAGAAGTTTCACATCTCCATCTTTATGCACGTCTCTCGAGAAAAACAACTTAACATTGAAATGCTTGGTTCTCCCAAGAAAAACTTGATTATTAGCAATAGAAATTAGAGCTTGGTTATCAGTATAAACCTCAGTCGCTTCTTTTTGCTCCATATTCATATCACACATGATTTTCCTCAACCATATTGCTTGATTTATAGCTATTGTTGCAGCAATGAATTTTGCCCCAGCTATTGATTGCGCTACTGTGTCTTGTTTCATGGAGCACCAAGAGAAAGCTCCTGATCCAAGATTGAAACAAAAATACAAAGTATTCTTTATATCAAATTAACCAGCCCAATCAGTATTGGAAAATTTGATAAGTCTAAAATTCTGACTTTTGTGGACCTTAACACCATATTTGATAGTTCCCTTGATGTATCTGACAATTCTTTTAGCTACTCTCAAGTGTAAATCACTTGTACAATGCATAAGCCGAGACAAAAGACTCACTGAATACACTATATCAGGCCTAGTTATTGTCAAATACATTAAGCTGCAAATAAGACTTCTATAATATGCCTCATCCATCTTTTCTATGGCATCATCAATGGACAACTTTTCCTTTTGCTTCATTGGAGTACTCATAACTTTACAATCTTCCATATGAAACTTCTTTAGGATATCTTCAGTATACTTTTTATGGAAAATGAGCACATCGTCTTCATTTTGTTTGATCTCCTTTCCAAGAAAGTATGCCATCAGTCCAAGGTTTGTCATTGCAAAGACCTTCATCATTTCCAACTTGAAATCCTCAATAAGACAAGTCTTACTTCCTGTGACAAATAGATCATCAACATACAAAGAAATAATAAGTATATCCGCGCCTGAACACTTATTGTAAAGTGTAGAATCAGATAGGCTCTTTTTAAATCCTAAACTGTGTAAATGATCATCAATCTTGCTATACCAAGCTCTTGGTGCTTGATTTAAACCATAGAGAGCTTTCTTTAGCAAATAAACCTTGTATTCTTGCCCTTTCAAGACAAAACCATCTGTTTCTCAACATAAATCTCCTCTTGGAGAAAACCATTGAGAAAGGCCAACTTAACATCAAATTGATTAACTTTCTAACTTTTTTTCCGTTGCAATGGCTAGAAGAAGTCTAAATGTGTAGAGTCGAGCAACTGGTGCGAAAGTTTTTGAGTAGTCTACTCTAAAAATCTTAGCATAGCCCTTCGCCATAAGCTTCTCTTTATGTTTTTTTATTGACCCATCTGCATTAGACTTTGTGTTGAAGAACCATTTTACACCAATGATCTTTCGATCTTGAGGTTTATCAACAAGTGCCAAGGTCTGATTTTTTTCAATCATCATCATCTCCTCCTTCATTGGAGCCACCCATTTTTCATTCCCTTCTGCTTCCTCATGGCTTGCAGGCTCACAAATTGCAGTATTGCATCTCTGATAGATATCAGAGATCAACATTGTCTCACTAACAGAAAGATAGATCTTTTGGATCTAATAGAGTGTCAATTGTTGGATTTTTTTTTTTGGGATTCTCCCAATTCCAATGTTTGTCCTCAATGAAGTGAACGTCTCTACTTATGAGAATTTTCTCCGTTTGAGGTTGACAAACCTTATATGCCTTGGAAGAAGTACTTTAACCTATAATGATGTCAGGAATTGCCTTCTTATAAAGTTTATCTCTTTTAAAATATAGCACATAAGAGAAACACAAGCAACAAAGATTCCTAAGTAATTATGACCATACCATGCTTCATATGGTGTTTAATCCTTCACTGCTCTATAAAGAAGTCTATTTTGCATAAACACAATAGTTCTGGCAGCCTCAGCCTAAAACATTTTTGGTAGATTTTTCTCATGTAGAATGCATTTTGTCATATCCATTATACTTCTATTTTCCTCTCACTTACTCCATTTTGTTGTGGAGTATAACAGACAATTAATTAATGTTTTATATCAGCTTTGTCATAAAATATTTTGAACTGCTCTAAAGTATACTCTTTCCCATTATCAGACATCAAAGTCTGAATTGTACAACAACCTTGATTTTCTACCTTTGCTTTAAAATTGCGAAACACATCAACAACTTCTGACTTGAATTTTAAGAAAAAAATCCAAGTCAGTCTTGTTATATCATCAATAAATACAATGTAGTAATGACTATCATTTAATGATGGTGTTCTATGAGGTCCACATAGATCTGTATGAAATAGTTGAAGCATTCTTCATGCTCTCCAAGTTGTTCTGGGAAAGGGCAATCTGTTCATCTTACCATGTAAACAAGCTTGACAATCTGACCAATGATTCTGTATGAATGGTTTATCATTCACAAGTTTCTTTTTTTGCATCAACATCATACCTTGATGATGAAAATAACCCATTCGTTTATGCCAAAATTCTGTAAAGTTGTCTGAAATAAGAAAAGTAATTTTCTCCTCTTCCAAAGGATTGAGCGAGAAACATCTACCCTCCCTTTCGACCATGAATACTTTATGGCCTGATAGGTCTTCTATTACACAAACCTTATTTTTAAAGATCAGGTTGAATCATATCTCCATTAATTGACCAACACTTATCAGGTTTCGATCAAGGTCCGGGACATACAAAACATCTGTAATAAACTTAGTGCTAGAGCAAGTTGTAATGTCTATGGTGCCTTTGCCTTTCACAGAAAGACACTCACCATTTCCAATTCTAACTTTCATTGCCTCTGTGTTCCTCAACTCTTTGAACAACTTTTCATTAGATGTCATATGGCTAGAGCAACCACTATCAATTAACCAACTTTCACTTAAATCAAGACATGTGAAACAAGTTGCAACAATCAGTTGATCTTCTTCTTCTCAATCAACAACTTAAGCTTCAACTTTAGGCTCCTCAATTTTGGTTTTACAAATTACAGCTTCGTGTCCCTGCTGGTTGCACTTGATGTACTTTGCGTCAGGTCTTCTTCAACATTTGAAAGGAGGGTGACCTTTCTTTAATACTACCGACAAAGAGTATAGTTAGCCTTCTTTCTATTCACAAAATTATCACTATTCCCTCCTTGTATATTTTTTTTCAACATCTTCTTGTTTCATCCATCGTCTTGTTGTCTTACTTGTAGGGTCCTTCAATAGCTCCTCCATGTCTCATTACACGTCATTGCTCTTGTGCTTGAAAAGCATTAAGAGCTCTACTAGTGTAATATTAGACAAGTCCTTAGTAATTTCTAAGGTTGTAACAGTAGCCTCCAATTTTTTAGGTATTGTTATAAGGAATTTCTTAATGATCCTTGAATCGTTTAATGTGGAACCCAACAATCTGACACGATTTGCTATGTTAAGGAGTCAGTCAGAATACTCCTTTATAGTTTCACTTTCCAACATCCTTTGTAGCTCAAACTCACGTACTAAATTCAATACTTGCATAACTCAAATCCTTTAGTCTTCTTCATACTTAGTCTTGAGATAATTCCATACCTCTTTTGTTGACTTTAGGGACATGATACGAGTGAAGATGATGGATGACACTGCAGTATAAAAGCATGCCTTTGCTTTTGATTTCATTGTTTTCCTCTCCTTGTGGTTTTTAATTTGCACCATCGTGGGATTGTTTTGTAAGGGAACAATTTCATAATCATCTTCTACTGCCTCCTAGAGATCCAAAGCTTCTAGATATGTGTGCATTCTAACTGTCCAGATCTAATAACTTTCTCCATCAAAAGTTGGTGGTACCATTGAAGAATAACTTGCTTCTCCGTCCATAGAATGCACTAAAATAGATTGAACACACACAGGTCCGTAAGAAGAAAATGCTCTGCTACCAATTGTTGTTTAAATTGAGTGAAAGCTAGAAAAAGAACAATAAAACACTTATAATATGAAGGAATAACAATAGAAAAAAGGACTAAAGAACTAGAAAGAAGAAAGGTTTTTCAATTTGAAGTTGTTATTGTTTATTATTCTCTGCAATGAAGACTTACATTTATAATAAAACACTAACTTCAACTACTAAAATATCAGCACAGAATCTGCTGAAAATAAACAAACTCCTGAAGACTAGGAAAAGAAGTTGTTTTAAGAAGACTAATTTACTATAGTAATTAAATAAAGTTGCAATCCTAAAAATAGAAACTAGCAATATTATTCAACATTATAGAATTAACAAAAGAGGAAACACTTTTTCAAGTATTAACACATGTAAATATTTTTTTTCCATATCCACTGATCTATTTTAACACATATGTGCACCTTAGATTAGCATAATCATTTTGATAAATATTGAACATTCATTGAATTACTATTGAAAACCTTACTTAAATATTATCATTACTGTCATGCCCCGAACCTACACCCTGGATGTGGCTGACCCTCAAGAACCATTGCTGGCCCCAAGCGAACCCTTGGCCTGTCTTACTTACTCAACGGAAAACTTAGACATAGGAAAGAGGATCCAAATACAAGATACCTCAACATGTCTCAAACTAAACTCATAATGTTTTAAAAATAAACATTTAACTTAACCAAAATGGCAACTCAAATCTAAACATAAACCAATAAAAAAATGATGACGAATAAACTAACATATGACTGACTATCTATGAAGCCTCTAAAACCACTTATATGGATGTCGGGACAGGCCCACGACATCCTAATGCGCTAAAATGATAAAATAATGAAAAAAGGGGGATCCTCCAGAATGCAAAGAGGCTCACCGATAACTCTGAAGCTCAACTGGATCAAGGATGCGCTTGATGTTGATCCTGGTTACCTACGTCTGCATCATAATACTATGCAGGCCAACTGACATCCGTACATTGAATGTACAAGTATGCGAGTTAGAATGCTAAACATAACATAAGCTTGAAAAGAGTCTGAAAGAAACACTTACCTGGGCTTTACATAACTCAACTGAACTCAATTGATTTCAATATAAAGCAGCGTAAATAATTGCAGTATAGAGAAAAACTTTAAAACATGGTTTTCAACTTTGTGTATTTATAAATACAATAATAACACTATATGTCTGTAAACATACTCAATGAACTCTATTTGAATATGAAAATACAAATATTTTTGATGCATATAAAAATATAAAATAATGTTGTGGTAGTTTCTCTAACCAGCAACCATCACATAAGAGCTATAGTGATGATACAACATTTCTTGGCCCTACACTGGCAGGGCCATCCTATACCTTGCAGGGGGTATTAAGTGGATCCACTAGTCTATGCTAAAAAGCACTAAGGGTTCATCTAAAAAGTATGACCCTTTTCTATCCATGATGGCTACATGGTTTATGGGGGTTGTGAGTTTAGCACAAAGGGTTCATATTGGTGCTCAATACTACTCCCAAAATATGATACTAGCTCTTTATGTTTAAAAACATACTTCTTCTATGATTTGAGATTAGTGCTCTCAAAATCTTAGCTCAAAGACTATCTTGGAAATCAAAGTTTCCCCTCTTTCTTCATTTAGAAAGCGATTACTCTTTTCTAAAAACTAGCCGGAAGGCTTTTTGGAAATCGAGGTTTCCTTTCTTGTTTAAGTGTGAAAACATTTTAAACCCTTTGGGAATACATAGTCCCCATATACTTTTGAAGAAATGGACTTCAAATGTTACTCTTTAATCTTTACTCAACTTGAACTTTAAGTCTTAAAACAAAGTAAAAACATTTGGAAAAAGACTTTTGGAAAACTCTAAGAACTTCTCTTGACTTTGATCTTAATTGCTCTTGACTTGACTGTTAACTGGTCCTTGAATTGAATTATGGATTCGAGGATTGTGATTTGTGATTGGAAAGATCTCATGATGTTTAGGAATGATTTAAGATGGCCAAACATGAGAAAAGACCAAAAATCAATATTTGAGGGTGGGTCTGCGATGTGGAGACATATTTAATTTTTGGTTTCGAAAATAACTTTTGAGGCAGAACGGTCCGTTATTGCTCTTCGACGGGAAATGATTTTTATCAATTCTAGGGAGTGGTTCCGTGACACAGAGGCGTGTCTAGATTTCGACGAACAAAATTTCTTCATTGTTTTCCAGCTCTAAACCCTCTAAACTCCATGGGTTCTTTCCTCAATCACTTAGAATCGTCTATACCCTCAGTATACATCAGATTCTTCTTGAAAACACAACTAAAAACGTTAATCAATCACAAGCAACTTCAACAACACAACCCACAAGGATTCAAAGGAACTTTATCAAGTATTCTAGGGATTTCCTTTCAAATCAATATACTTTGCTGAAATTGAATCAAGTTTGGCGCGTGGGTGAACTAACCAAATGCTATGTGATCTCACATACCTTGTAGGGATCACCACCGATGAAATCCATAAGTTAACGAGACGTTCTCGACGAATCTTGAACGTTCTTCTCCTTTCTCCTCTTTTCTCCTATTCTTTTCTCTTCTCTCAAAACCCTAACTCTTTTTCCAAAAAATGTAAACTAACTAAGATCAGTTTAGACCCCTAAGTAATTACAAAAAATGAATTAAAATAAAAGGGAAATGAAAAGACCAAACTACCCTTCTAAAATCCAGATTGGACTTTCCTTATTCCAACAACCCAACTACCAAAGGGCATAACTCACTCATACGAACTCAAAATAGCGTAAACTCAGCGATGTTGGACAGATCATTCCAAGAGCTTTCCTACCATATCTGGAATTACCTCTAACGCATCTTGATCAAGAAGTTATGACCGTTTGAAGTTGGCCAAAACTCAACTTATTCTAACTTGATAAAATTTCTAGATTTTCATTCTTTCCAAAAATAACTATTTCCATTTATTAGCTTTTACCTAGTATTTCAATTAGCGAGATGGTACAATTACTCTTAAGCATTTTTTTTTTTTTTATCAATAAATGTATTAAAAGGATAAAATGGTTTGTATTATTATAAAAAATACAGTATGTTTTAACATGAATAGAAAGTAAAACTTTCCTTTAATATTAAGATGGTTGGGTTTGACAAAGTGTTTTATAATTTTTAGTTGAATATGGAGAAGCAACAAAAATTAGGTGATGGACTTGCAATAATGGCAGTTCCGATATCTTGTATTGCACCTGAAGATGGTGTATTAAAGGTAAGTATTAAAAAATTTTCTCAATTGTTTATCATACATATTTTAAGGTTCTTAATTCTGTTCTTTTTAAAATATGTACATACATCTTTTGATGCATTTGAAATAAAGTTAGGCTTCATTTATCTTTTGAAGATTATAAGACGTCTAAATCTTTATGCATATCGAAATGATAACATATGCATTAAGAATTTTCTCTAAATTGACATCTCAATAGTAAGATGATGTATTAAGATCTGGATACTAAATAATAAGACAACTAATTATTGAGATCATAAGTATCGTTAGACTTAGTTGTATAGAACCACAAAGACTTCATCTTAGTAAACCTCTAGAACAAATAATGCTCATCTCCATGTTATACTCTCAAGAAGAGAAAATAAGAAGTACTTTAAAAAAGAAGATAATGGCTGGAAAAAATAGTGTCATTCATTCAGAATCTTCAAGCCTATTTATTGGAAAATACTTAACAGAATACTTCCACAAAAATAGGACACATATCAGTCCACAATAAACATAATTAGACTAACCCAAAAAATTAGAACATCTGACTCCTAAAAGGAACATAATATGTTACTTCTAAAGAAGAAAATATGCAGAGTTACTCAACTTTTTTTTTTAAAAAAAAAGCACAATCTTCCTAAAGACTAGGTCAACTAGCAAACTAATAGAAATTCCTACAATTCCCCCTTAAACTGATGTTTGCAAACAATCAGTTGACATAGTTGATAGTGCATATGCCTAGAAGCCTTCTAAGTTTAATGAATGACACCGTCGTCAGAGCTTTAATCAAAATATCAGCAACCTAGTCTTCACTCCTACAGTAGATTGGATAAACTTCTCCATTAGTGTTAAGATCTCCTCAAAATAAAACATCACATCATTGTGCTTGTTTCTTCCATGTAACATTGTATTCTTGGATAGTTAAATTGCTGAACCATTTTCATGAAAAATCTTGGTAGATTCTAGCTGCTTGAATTTCGAGTCATGCAAAGACTCCTCAACCAAATAGCTTGACAAGCACAAGCAGTCGACGCAAAAATCACGAATTTCATAGTAGACTAAGTAAAAATTGGCTGATTCTTAGCTGAAAATGAAATAGCACTGGACCTAAACATAAAAGCTTAACTTGAAGTGTTTTTTTCTGTCATCATAGTCACCAACATATTCACTATCTCTATAGTGGAGAAGATTGGACTTTTCATTAGTCTTATATAATATCCCAAAGTCTCTCGTTCCTTACATGTAACGAAGAATTCTCTTGCCCAGAAACAAATGCATTTCTGTGGAATTCTCCATGTACCTGCTAATTAAACTCACTGAGTACTAATTTTTAGGCTTTATAGTAGTGAGATACATTAAACTACCCACAATTTGCTTGTAAAATGTGCTATCAACCTTCTTTCGAGTAGGATTTTTATATAGCTTCAAACCAAGTTCAGCAGAAGGGTTAACAAGATTGCAATCCATCATTTGACATATGTTTAGAATCCCCCCTACATGTTTTTCTGATAAATAAATATCCCTTTATTAGATTGCATTACCACTATGCCAGTAAAGTAATGCATCAATTCAAGGTTTGACATTTCAAACTCATCCATCATCGACTTCTTAAATTCTTAAAACATGACAAGACGATTTCAAGTAAAAGTAAGATTATTAACATAAAAGAAAATAATTAACATATTTTCTTGATCCCCAATCTTAACAAACAATGTATGCTCATAAGGACATTTTGAAAAACAAACTTTTAGAAAATACCCCTTAATGCGACAATATTAGGCCCGAGGAGCTTGTTTTAGACCATATAGGACCTTTTTCAATCTATAAACCTTATGCTCATTTCCAATTTTAAAATAACAAGGGTTTTTTTTTTTCTGCAAATACATGTTCCTCCAAGTATTCATGTAAGAGCACCGACTTGGCATTTAGCTGAAAAATAGGCCAAGATTTCTTAGTTGCCAATGTGATAACCAATTTGACTGTATCATGTCTGGAAATGGGAGAAAATACTTCTTTATAATCTATCTCATTTGGTTACTTGTACCCCTTTGCCACTAAGTGACTATATCAAGCCCGAAGAGATTGTTTTAGACCATCCATTGATTTTTTCAATTTTTCTTCCTTTACAACACTCTCAAAAGATGTAGGATCACAATCTAAAAACAAAGCAAAGTGAGTAATTGGATATTCATTTAAAATTACCTTGTAATCTTTCATCTAAGCTTGTCTTCTTCTAACATGCTCGAAAGTTTAAGTAGCTTCTTTAATTGCTAAAACAACTGGTAATGGAGTTTTATGGGCTGAAACACATAAATGACTTGGAAATCATTACAATAAAATGGATCTCTAATCAAATTCAAAGTCTCATCTGGAGGTCTAGATCAATGGTCTCCTTCTAATTGAAACAACACAACATTAAAACACGAAACATCTAGATTAAATAAGAGATATAACTTCTTAAACCCTCCCAATCTTTGAGTTCTAATTAGATCAGTTCACCATGGGAAATATAAGTCGGATACTATGGCCATAACCACCTATAACAACTTAGTAGGTCGTTACAAATATGAATATTAAAAAAAATTATAATTTAGAAAAATTGTTAAAATAACGCCTAAGCATTCATACTATATAAGAGACCTAGTACTCCCTTGGATATTTTTAAAGTGTTTTTTTTTTTTTGGACATTTTTCCAGGTTGACACAAGTCAAAATTTAATTATGAAAGAACATATTGATTTAAGATATTAAAGTGCGATGGAGAGGGTTACCATTATTTGTTTTATTCAAAAATTGTAAATAAGCGGTAGTGATTGAGCCACCTTACATTTTTTGGCCTTTTGACTAGTGAAGGTGTACAAAAGAACTAACAAAACTTTAATTTGTTATTCTGTATACTTGAAAAATAGACAAAGAAATTCTTTAAACAAATATTTAGAGGGGTTACAAGACCCATGCAATGTGTGAGTATATTACATACAAATTTACCTACTCAGACCCGTTAAATGGTTTCAACATGATAAAATGTATGCATTGGTTAAATCTAAATGACTAAAATTCAGACCTAAAAACATACAAATTTAATTGTTGTGAGTTGAATCATTAAAATTAAATCTTCATTAGTAAAATAAATTGATGACACCTAAATTCTATTACTTACTAGAAGACATCACATATACACATATTTTTCTCTATCATGTGATATCTTACTTAAGTCTGCATTATTGCATAAATTGTTATGGCCTAAGAGAAAATCCTCATTCATATGATATCTAATACCTCTACATACAACAGTTTTACACTAATAGATGGATTCATCTATATAATTGAGATGATCAAACTATCTTGAAATGTATATAATTTAATTTGATATAGAGGATAATTATATTAATTGTAGATAGATAGAGTAATTTCGCATACTAGTGCAAGAATAACATAGTAATTTTTCAGTTTGGAACTTTATCACAAATACTAGTTAGAGAGATTTATGGTTTTCATGTTTTTTCCCACTTTATCTAGACATTTCTTTTTGTTTTTTCATTGTAAGTATGAAAGTTAGGTTTGACCAAATTCAGAGAGAAATAGTTATTACTATGATGAGAATTAATTTAATATGTGAAATATGTTTCAAAAACCTTTTAAAACTTCATTATAAAGAAAAACTTTTAAAATTTGATTTTACCCAAAAAGAAAAAAAGTAACTCTCTTAGAAAAAAATTTGAATTTAAGATGAATTTTATGTCACACAAACAATGAATTTAGTGAAATTTAAGAGATGCATTACTACTACCATCATTGATCTTGTTAGAGAATGTATAAGATTGATGGAGAAACATCTATTTTCTAATGTATTTTTGGTAGTGTAACATGTTGATTATATTTTTAGATGCTTATATATATATATATATATATATATATATATATATATATATATATATATATATATTATGAATTTGGAACAACTTTTTTGATGTTGTCTAATGGATGAAAGAGAAATTTCATTCTAGAGTTACAACATTTGAGTTGCATAACAACAAAAATAGCATATAATTATTCCTCATCTAAAAAAAATTCAAATTTATAATATGAATCCTCATTTCTCCATTTAAACTTAATTGATCATGCCATAGTCATACAAATAAAAATAAAAGTAAGAATAGTAATAGTATTTTGATAATTTCTCTAACAAGTAAAAGGCCTAATATGATCTGAATACTAATTTATAAGACTACTTATTATTGATCATATGAATATATAAGAAGTTCTATAATTTAAAATTTTAAATTTCATAACTATATGTATTAAAAAAAACTAGATAATATGATACTAATCTATTGACCGTATTTGTTGTAATAAACTCATACTTTATACAAGACCTAGTATGCCCTTGAATATCTTTTAAAAGTATCCTTTTGATATCTATCCAATGTGACACAAGCCAAAACTCGATAATGGAAGAATATAATGATTCATGAGATTAAATTTCAAAAAAAATTGAAAGAGTTTAAAGGAGTGATAACTACCAAACCACTTTATTTTTACCTTTTCCATTAATATGCAAAATTGGCCAAAGTAAATGTATCATTTAAGCTATTTTACCTAAAATTTATAAAACCAAAACTTGTGTTATATTACATCAATAAAAAAATTAAAAAATATATGATGATTAGTAGTTGTGATGGCTAGCTATAGTGCTAGTGGATGTCAATTAAGAAAGATGTATTGAGTAATTCTTGTGTTGTGGATAGTAGCAATTGATGGTGGTGGTGGTAAAAGTTGATGGTAGTAGTTTAGTTGTGGTTGATAGTTGGATAATATATAGTCATAACTAATAGTTGTAGTGTTTGATGATGTTGGTTGATAATATTTTGGTATGACTTAGGATTGTGATTGTCAGTATTGTTCGATGATTTTTTTTAATATAATAATGGTTGGCACATGCAAATAATAATTTTTAAATAGCGGGTGGTGGTGGTTTGTTGGATTATTGTATTGATTGGTAGTGTTTGTCACTAAAATGGTGATTGTGGGTAGTTTAGTGTGGTAGTTGATAATGATGGATATTGATGATGATAATTGATAATGAAGGGATATTGTGATAGCGGTGAATAAGTGGAATTGGTGAACTACTATCTTTAAAAAAATCTTTGCACATACTTTTTAATGATATTAGACTTTGATATAGATCTTAATCGATCATTGCTAATATACCCATTTAATAATTGTATCGTCAAGAATGTACTTCATGGGGAAGGAAAGAAACATTCTTATTTGTTGAGACTTGATTGATTAATGTTAAATCTTAATTATGTGTAAATAAATGAGACCTAATTTCTAATATGCACTAGTACATATCACCCATATTATTATTTTTTATTATGTGTGATATCTTTAGTTAAGTTTGAATTTATGCTACAAAATATTATGTCCTTTGAGCCATCTTTCTTCCATACGATACTTAACACCTTCACTTTCTATAATTTTACATGATTAGACTAATATATCTATAAAACAATCAATGACATGAACAAACTATGTTAAATGATCTTCTCTTATATCAATTATACTAATAATTACAAGATAGCATCTTTTTACATACTAATGCAATGAAATAACATGGTGGTTTTGGAGTTTTGAAACTTATTACAAGTACTAGTCAGGTGGATCTATGCTTTTCGTGATTTTTTTTCTTCTCCTTATCTAACCATTTGTTTTTATCCTTCTATTTGAAGAATGCAAGTTCTAGTAAATCTATGTCAGAAAAGAGGAGATCGATCATCTCACGTTTGGTCAAATTTTGTTAAAAAATTGTTGGTAAGGTGAAAATTAATTTAATTAGTGATAGACCTAGACGGTGGACCTACATTCAATAGTTTCTATAGATAAAGAAGATTTTAAAATTTATCCTCCCCAAAAAGTATTACTTGTTTAGAAAGAAATTTACACTTGGGATAAAACTTTATATCATACATACAATGGATTTAATGAATCTTAAGAGATGCATGATCACAACCATATTTGATATTGTTACGGAATGAATAAGATTGATGGATATTCATCTTTGTTTTTTTTTAATATTCTAGAACTTTGATTAAGTTCATAAAATGTTACTTGATACATACATACAAATTAGCAGCATGTGAACAACTTTCATTTTTTTTTTCTGAAACAGTGTCCACTATTTCACAGTTACTTTTACAAAAAAATCCAACTAATTTTTTCATATTTTCTACTAGAAGCAACAAAACAATGATGATGCTGAGGATGCAATATTAATAGAAGTTCCAATATCTTTTAACGCACACGGTGAATCAAACGTCGATGTTTTTGTGGTAAGCCTTTTGAAATTCTCCAATTATGATTTGTTTAATTTATTCTTTTTTAAGTCATGTACAAAAGTATTTTGATGGATTCTTGAAATTTTTTTTAATATTCAAGCCTTTGAAAGCTGTATAATTTCATGTGTGAAGCATAGTGAGAGTGACTCATATCTCCTTTTTTCAAATAGGAAAAGCAAATCCTAATAAGGTAAAACAGGATCATTAGAATATTAGTATGTTATAAAATAAAGAGATACGATCTTCTCTAGAGTTAAAACATTTGTCATACATACAAAAATAAGTTAAATATATACTCCTTCCTTTTCAATTTGTGTGATATAGTTTTACTAGAGACAATGTTTAATTCAACATTAATTAAAATATTTTTTTTGAGACCGATTAAAAACAAAAGTGTTTCGTATAAACTAGAACATAGTACTTTTAAAAGTTACCTAGTCTAAATTCAATTCTTCAATCATGCCATATTGTTAGTCAAGTCCTACATTCATGTAAAAAGTGAAACCACACGTGATTTAGAAAATTCTATGATATTACCTAGGTACAACATCGAATGAGGTCATTATATAGTCATACAAATAAATATTAAAGTAAAATAATAATTTCAACAAAAAAATTTAAGGCCTTTTTATTTTTATGATTATATATGAGACGCCAAAATTTGAATGCATATTTGAATGATAAGATGTGCATGAATCACTGAATAGACATCTCAACACTAAGATTATGTATTAACATCTAAATACTGAATAATAAGACTACTTATTACTATACATCTTAATAAATAAAAAATTATTTCTATATTGAAAAAATTAATAAATATAAAGTTTATGAAAAATAGGTTAAATGGCACTTCAACTATGATTAGATTTATTGTAACAAATTCATAATTTATGGGGGACCTAGTGTACCTGAATACAGTGTGAATGAGAGGAATTTATTTTTATAAGTGAGAAACCAACTTATTTTCCTAGAAAATATTTTTATGAAAAATATTTTCCTTCGTACCAAATTCACCTGAGTAAAATTTAGGAATAATGTAAGTGCATTCTAATGTTTTGACATTTGACATATAAAATATTAAGTTTATCATATACTGGTATATTTTTTTGTATTAAACATGTATTTTATAAACCAAAAGGATTATCTATAAATCATAAAATAAAACAAAAATTAATTGGATTTAGATATAGTCTCAAGCTCTAACATCATCAAACCGTCAAATTTCATACTACTAGAACAATAAAACATCATAGAGAATAGAAATTCAACTTAGTAACTCTTATAGCAAGTCATGACTTCAAAACATTTCTAGCAACTGACTCGTGGAAGATCAAAATAGTGAGTATTTTTGAAGTTCTACTCTTTTATGAGAATAATGTATGAATTGTTCCTACCCAACAAAATCAAATGTACATGATCAACAAACAAAATTGAAACATTTAAGAAGAGGCATCTTTCTCATTTTTACTTGATATCATATATATTATCATTGCAAATCAGGGCATAGCTCTCCTTGAATTGCTCTGTCAGGATAGAATGGTTTCTCACACTTTTATTGAGAATGAACATAAGCAACAAACCAGTGTAAGCGTGTGATACTGATTGATCTCCTTTATTTTTTTTACTACTGATCAACACGCGTTTACATACAACATAAAAAAAGTTTTGGTTTTTTTACTAATCTCTCCCAATAATTTCAAAAAAAAAAAAATTGTCTAAACAAAAATATCTAGGGGAGTTATAGGACCCTCACAAAGTATGAGTTTGTTACAACAAATCCAACCATAATATAGGTGTCATTTAAGCATTTTTGATAAAATATAATGAAAGCAAATTAATATACTACTACATCAAAAAAATATATATAAAATTATATGGTTATATGTAATTGTGATGGGTAGTGATGGTTGCTATGAATGTTAGTTAAGGATGGTATATTGACTAATGATAGCGTTGTGGATTATAGACATATTTGTAATGATTGTAGTAGAAGCTAACGACAATAGTTTGGTGGTGGTTGATAGTTGGATGATACTTGTAGAAAATGGTTACGGTGAATGATAATGATTATTGACAATAGATAGTGGTAACTTATGATGGTGATTCTCGATATTGCTAAATAAGTTTTGGTGTAGTGATGAATGATGTCAATAATAATTGTAAATTGTAGCTCGTGTTACTATTTACTTATTATAGTGATTGATTGTGTTGGTGGTTGAGGATGGTAGTTGTGAGTGGCTGATGATGGTTTTTAATAATGGTGGACTATAATGATGGTAAGTGATAATGATGGAGTAGGGCGATAAAGGTGAATGGATGAAATTGGTAACCTTTTATCATTTTAGAACCTGTGAATATATTAATGGTATTAAAATTTATTCAAGCTAAGAAATGATAAGTCTTATGATATAACGTTCTTCCATATGATATTTAACACCTCCACTTAAGATAGTTTCACAAAAAATGAACTGATTTAGCTATATATAAAACAGGCCATCTCAAATGATCTTCTCTTATTTCATGCCTCTACAAAATTTTTACACAATTATTTTGACTAGTAAGATAGATCTAAGATTTTCATGATTCTTTCCTCTTTTTAACTAATATGCTGTTATTACTTTTCGATTTCTAGGATGCAAGTTCTAGTAAATCTAGGTCAGAATAGAGGAAATTAATCATCTTAGGTTTGACCAAATGCAGCAAAAAATAACATTGCTAAGATGGAAATAAATTTAATTTATGATAAATTTTGAGGTTGAGATCACTTTTAACAATTTCATTAGAAAGAGAAGTTATGATCAAGGATGGAACTTTTCATCTCTTATCTAATTATTGAGTCAATCTTATGAGATGCCTAACCATAACAATCATTGATGTTGTTACAAAATCAATAAGATTGATGAACAATTTTTTTTGGCATTCTAGCGCTACTATTAAGTTTTTGAAATGTTATGAAATGTTATTTGACATAAATATCTAAATTTCTAGAAAGCGAGCAATATTGAATACCTAAAGTGATCCAACAAAATGGGGTCTAGGAAAAGTAAACATATCTTACCATTTAAATTAACCATACAAATAAGTCATAAAAAGTTATAGACTTGACATAACAATAGAGGTAGAAGTAGAAGTTAGTTGTTTTATTTTTTCCATAAAATACAAGAACCGAAATGGAGGAAATGAAAACCTTGAAAAACAAAATAATCTACTCTTATTTAGAAGCAATAAACTTCTTATTATGTTGGTCCAACCATGATCCTTTAGAGTATAAAATATTGATGCTCCAATATCTTGATGTACAAAATGTTGATGCTCAATATATATTCAGATAATTACCTTTTGTGAATGAATTTTTGATAATTTTGAATTGCTTAAGTACAACTTCTTTGGTTGCAGAATGAGTTGATACAAAAAAATATGCATTACTTGCATACTTATACATTTGAGCAAAGAAGACAAAACTGGATCATCATGAATACTTCTCGTCCAGCTGGTTCAATAATCGATTATGTAAGTTCTTTTGGAATGATATACATGTTTTCTTTTCAACAAAATTGGTTAAGAAAGTTGTGATTGGCAAGATTCTGAAATCATAAATATCTAATAATTGTTGGCAAACAGATCTACCATCATTTGGATACAAATAAAAAGTTTTGATCTTTGGTTGAGGTTTACAATTTCGTTCAACGTGGGAAAGTTCGTAAAACAAAAAAGAAATTAAGCAAAAATGAAGAAACAATGCAGGTTAGCTCAAGAAAATAATATTAGAATAGAAAATGAGATTTACTCTATGTACGCATGGTCATAAAAGGGTTTAATTTGCAAGTGTCACCGAGACATAAACAACATATTCGAGGAAACAAGTTGATCAAACATTATGTAGTTGGAATATGTACTGAGTCTTCCAAGGGGGTTTACATAAAAAATCGGGGAGAAGTTAACTACCTATATGAACGTGACATCCCTTCTAATATTGGTAAGCAAAGTTAACGAAGTCCCAATAAAGCATGCAGTTCATATATATATATATATATATATATATATATATATTGGTATTATTATTTTCATTTTCACGTTCATTGAACTTTCCCTATTTGATTCTTATAATTTTTCAAAAAATTTATGGTCAGGAAATAAGGGAAAAAGAGAAAATGAAGATTTATATGGACATCAACAAGTGAACTTGAGAAATGATGCTCCTGCACAATCCTTCTTTTACCTGTGGGATTTTGAGCTCATACATCTACACGAGAGGTCAAAAGAGGTGTTCCCAATTCCAGATATCAATAAATTGCAAGGGGTGGACCCGTCTATTGAATTATTGAGTTCTCTCCCTAAGGCCTCAGGAAAGAGTCCTTGTGAGGAAGATAAGGAGAAGAATAAATCAAAGAAGCGAAAGAATGTGAAAAGAGACCAAGAGAAGGAAGATATTTTGGAAGCTCAGAGGAGGTCAAGGTTGATGAGAAGCTAAGGTTAGATGAGCTCAAAGCTTGTGCCGATGGAGCTTCTTCCAGCTCGGTGCCAGCAGAGGTAGGCCTTATTAGTAGAGTTCATGTTGTGAAGGATTCTCAGGCTCATACTACTATACCACCAGCTGTTGAGGGGGCTCCCAAGCTCTCATTGAGTGTTCCAGCCCACCACTAGAATCACTATTGATGTTTCTCGAGATATAGGAGCCCATGCATCGTATCCAAACTCTGAAGCTTAGGGTTTCACTGATATATCCTACTCTTAGTACTATATGTGTTATGGAGTTGTGTCTATGAAGGACAAAAAAATAGATGTAGCAGTAAAGAGTGACAATATATTTTATAGTTTGTATGTTATGAATGTATCTATGATGATAATGATGGTTGAGGATCTCTCTATGACACTGGATGATATAAGACACTGTTAATCTTAATCATTCATAGATGTTTAGAACCATCCAATGATTGTTTCTTTAAAAAATGTACTTCATGGTTAAGGATACATACATACCAGTTGAGTTTAAATCATAATTATGGGGGGAAAAAAGGGACCTAAGTTCAAATATTCACTAGTAGATATCACCTATTTGTATTTTTGTTTCTATTATGTGATAGGAGATGTCACCAAAAATAAGTTCTATTAATGGAATTCAAATTTATAAAAAATCCACTCTCAAAAGGTAATTAATAGGATGGAGTTGGAACCATCAACATTTTGTACATTAAGATATAGGAGCATCAATGATTTTATTTAATGGATCATGGTCTGGCAAGCAAAATACGATGAAGACTACTACTTATAAATATGAGTAGATATTTTTGTTGTTTATTCCATTTTGGTTTTTCCCATTTGAGCTTCTTTTATTATATGGAAAAAAATAAAATGACTTATTTGTACTTCTAACTAGATTTCTAGGTCAGGCCTAGAAATATTCCTGATGTATTGGTACTATTGATTTGAATTGTCACGACCCGAGAGCACCCCCTAGTCGTAATATGGTGTATTTGACCCCGAATGGGTCTTATACAAGCCTCATAGTCATTCATTGCATTCAATAATGAAAATAGTGCGGGATTAAAACTTTATATTTAAAACCATACGATTCAAAACATTCAATCTCATAGAAAACTTTCAAAAGGCACAACGGAAGACTAAGTCTCACATGGCCATCTTAGACAACACTTTAACAAGATAGGGTCCCGACCCTTTACAATCGAAGTCTTAAAAATAGTCTCAAAATAAGAAAGAACTAGAAAACAATAAGAGTCCTTGTCCTCGGCCTATGAGGACATACAAAGTCTTGGAGGAAAACTTTATCCAAGCGTTTAAATCCTAGCTAGAACCAATCAGTTGCCGGAACCTACACTTGTAGGAAAAATAGGAAAATATGGGTTAGCACACAAAAATATACTAAGTATGATGACCATGCAAAAACATGCTTTAAAAGGGACATTTTGGTTGGAAACCATGAATTATGCCACTTTTTTGGAAATATCATGTACAATAGCATAAGAGACTTACAATACAAGTATAACCATCATTCAAGTCATTATACCACATTTAGAAAATATCATCATGGAAACCATTACCTTTACCTTAGACCTTCACTTCAACTAACCCTTATGCTATACCTTGTGAAATGTATGGATAGTATCCCATACCACCATCCACACCAAGGCACCACACTAAGACCACCATAAGTGAACTTACCATCCATTCCTTTTCACCTTTAGACCATATACATAATGCACATCTCACATGATGTGAATAAACGTTTAATCGACATAGACTATGTATGCTAGACATGGAATCCGGTGTCATATAGCCCCATACCGTAAAAAGGTGTTCCACTTGCCTAAGGTAGAACGATAACATTAGCTGGAATGAATCCTTAGATTGGATGAAATATGCTAGCTAATATCCTATGTGGGCACATAGATATGCGATAGGAAGATGTTCTTTGGAACTCTAACCTAACATTGGGAGAGTTTCCATATAAACCATATCCGCTCGGTGCTTAGCCTACATTCCCATAGATTATTTCATTCACATTAAATTAGCATACTAGGGAGGAATACCATAAGCCTATCGACCCATGATACATCATTACAAAGGAAGGAATGCTATAAGCCTATCGGTCCATGGTACATTCAAGGATAGCTCTACGGTTCTCATAAAAAGAATGCCACTAGCCTATCTATTCGTGGCCCCTCATTTCATTCCTATACTCATGAAAGGAATGCTACTAGCCTATCGATTCATGGTACATTGACTCATTAAGAAAGGAATGCCATTAGCCTATCGATTATAGATTCTTCATTACATTAGATCATGTATGAAAAAAATGCCTAAAGCCTATCAATTCATAACTATCAAGTCAAGACACATTCATCACTCATATATGAAAGGAATGCCACCGCCTATAGATTCATATTCATCAAGTCAAGACACATTCATTACACAAGAAAGGGTGCCTATGCATTCCAATTCAAGATATACAATATATAAAAGACAACACTTCACATTCAATCAGCATCATACATAAGAATTGAGAAATAGCCTTTCAATAATAGCATATTCACATTCAAAACATGATCAACTTAACTTCATTGAATTCACATTCATATACTTAGTAAGTAAACACCTCTACCTTTCAAGTGGATCCACATTTCTAGCACAATTCTACTTCAACAAGTAATGTAGTCAAAACTTGCATTTAAGGCCATAAATCTCAAATCATCAACACACCAATAATTTACCATAATTAAGGAATAGAGTATGATACAATTCAATAGCCCAAAGCAATTAAGACATATTTCAATCATAAGCTTTCATAATCAACGAACCCACTTCATAAAGGCACAAATTAGGAATTGAGAATAATCATGGGTTCATAGAATATTTTCATCATAAATCATCAATTAAACATCAAGAAGATCAATATATGACATTAGAAACCATTTGAAATGGTTTGGAGAAAGAACCCATGAGATTGAGTAAAACCCTTGGTTTTTCATGATCTTTGCAAACTTCTTTGAAATTGACTCTAGGGTGAAAACTAACCCTAGATATAGGATTATCATACCTTTACTAAGATTCCCCAAGAACTTTGATGAAGAAAGCCTTGAATCCAAACCCTAGCTTTCACGTCTTCTTCTTCCTTAAGTTAGAAAGAGAAATATTGAGGAAGAACTTTGGGGTTTTGATTTGGGTGTTTTGAACAAAGGAGTAAATGAAGTGTTTTAAGACTTGAAACTATTTATATTTATGATATAAACCATTTAAATTCAACCCCACATAATAAAACATTAAAACCAAATTACTTATAAAACCTTCACTTGGGAAGCCCCGTCAGGGACCAAGTCCACTTCTATGGACCGTGAAAAGGGACCACGGCCCGTGGTGGTGCCCGTAGTCCTCTTAGGCATTGTCTCCTTTGCCTTTCCAAACCTCCACATTGCCAAGTCATCTTCACGGCCACTTCTATGTACCGTGGTCATAACCACTGTCCGTGAAGTTGCCCGTGGTCTTGAGGTAGTGGCTTGGCCAAGTTTCCTTGCTTGCCTTACCACCAAGTGACTTTCACAACCATTTCTACAGACTGTGGTCAAGGCCACTGACCGTGAAGTGGTCCGTGGACTTGGGACAATGCTTGGCCAAGGTTCAGTAGTCTTGGCCTTTGGCTAAGGCCTTGCCCCTTTGGCTTGGCACTTACCCTTCCAACCCTTAACCAGCGTTAAAAAGGGTCTTTCCACGACAAAGTCTATCACGTACCTTGACATTGACTCACTAAACTCCATCAAAAAAGGATCGAGACAACATTACACAACAGGAAACCTCATTACAAACTCAACAAAAAGTTATTAGGCTCTAATTTCACTAGTTCGTTTTTAGGGTTGTTACATTATCCCCCATTTAGGAACATTCATCCTCGAATGACACTTTAAACACATTAAGGGGTAACGACTTAAGACTAGCAGCCCACAATCATGACACATCAATACACATGCACAACATCATAGGAGGAAACATCAACTCCATATTAGTAAGCTCAATCCATATATAAGAAAGTAGGAACTATATCTACGAACTCATTATGCACAAATTATTAACATTTCTCATTTCATTGGAGGAATTCCTTCTCCCATTCACATCATGCTCATTACAACATCATAAGGAAATTTATGCAACTCTTTTCAAGAACACATTTAAGCATGCTCAACAAGTCCACTCATGAAACATTTAAGCAACTCATTATAGATGCATATTAACATGAGGAACACAATCATGAAAAACTCATTTTTTTCTCATATGAAATAAACTTGATCAAAACATGCATAGGAGACCATGGAAACTCATATTCACACAAGACTCCAAAACATGAAACAAGCTACTAGGAACTCTTAGTCTCAAGCTTGAATAAGAATAGAAGGAAAGAGATAAGGAAATCAAAACTCACCACAACCTAGTATTCAACATACCATCCCCCACTTAAGGGTAAACCCAACCAAGGATAATATGAACAACAACAAGAGAATCTCATCACAACAAAAAGGGACTATAACTTACTAGCACCTTCATCTGGATTAGCTCCTTTGTCCTTGTTAGCTTCAAGAGCATAGAAATGGTTCTTCTTTGGAGCATTAGGATTCAGACCAACATAAGAAGCTTGTTTGGCTTCCCTTCCTCTAGCCGTAAGAGAAAGGCAATTCCTCACTTGATGATCATGCTTTCCACAACCATAGCACCCACTAGTACCGGCTAGGCACTTCCCATGATGTCTCTTCCCAAAAGTGGTGCAAATAGGTTTAGAAGATTGAAATCCACCATCTTTCTCATCACTAGCCTTAGGAGCACTAGAAGAATCTTGGTTAGGAGCTCTCTTCTTAAACCTAGGTTGACCTTGCTCATCCAACCTACCCCTTTTCAACTCCCTACCTTTCCTCTTATGTTTGGACTCCTCAATAGATTGAGCATACACCGTAAATCTAGAAATGTCCATATCATTATGGAGCAACGCTGTACGACACTCTTCCTCAACTACGTCGGATATACCCATCACATACCTACTCAACTCATCCCTAGGGTTAGATGCCATGGATGGAGCATACTTAGACAAGAGGGTAAATTTCAAGGAATACTCTTTCACACTCATGCTACCTTGCTTAAGATTGATAAACTCCTCCACCTTACACTTTCTTTTCTCACGGGGAAAGTACCTACCAAGGAAGGCTCTCTTAAACTCTTCCCATTCAATCGGACCCGCTTCTAAAGGCCTACTGTTTTTCCATTGAGTGAACCACACTTGGACCACATCTTTCAATTGATAGGAAGCCAACTCCGCTTTCTCCCTACAAGATACCCCCATAGCATTGACTATCTTATATACCTCATCCAAGAATTCCTGGGGATCCTCTCCCACTCTAGAACTAAGAAATATTAGAGGATTCATCCTTACAAAGTCTCTCAACCTTGAGGCCACAGTATTCTCATTAGCATTCACCCTATGCCCTACATCTCGGTTTGCTTGAGCCGTCATGGCATAAGATAAGGTTAGAAAAGATGCCCTAATCTCTTCATTGGTCATGGCCGAGGGATCCACCGAAACTTGATTCTCCTGACACATTTGGTCACCTTGAAGACCTTGGGGAGGAACTCCTTCATTCCCTATCTCATCTTCCATCCTTCTTTGGTTAGCCCTTATATTCATATCCTATAAACACAAGAGAAGGGTTAGGAAAAGGACATCTATAAACCGAAAATCTAAGGCATGACTTCAAGAATATGAAAGAAGTGTAACTTTCTAATGTCCTATAGCCTCTTGCTCATAGATGTGTCACGATTCACACCAATGAACAAGACTCTACTAGACGTGGTTTGTGAAACTTTGATCCTATAAACCCTTTCAAAAATCTTATTCTCTAATACCATGCTTGTCACTAACCGAGAGCACCCCATAGTCGTAACATGACGTATACAACTCCTAAGGGGTCTTATACAAGCCTCATAGTCATTCATCACATTAAATAATGAAAATAGTGTAGAATTAAAACTTTATATTTAAAACCATATGATTCAAAAAATTCAATACTCATAGAAAACTTTCAAGAAAACATAATGCACATCTCACATGGTAGGAATAAGCGTTTAACCGACATAGACCATGTATGCTAGACATGGAATCCGGTGTCATATAGCCCCACACCGTAAATAGGTGTTCCACTTGTCTAAGGTAGAGCGATAACATTAGCTCGAATGAATCCTTAGCTTCGATGAAATCCACTGGATAATATCCTATGTGGTCACATAGTTATGGGATAGGAAGATGTTCCTTGAAGTTTAACCTAACGTTAGGAGAGTTTCCATCTAACCATATCTGCTCAGTGCTTAGCCTACATTCCCATATATTAATTCATTCACATTACATTAGTATACTAGGGAGGAATGCCATAAGCCTATCGACCCATGATACATTATTACCAAGGAATGAATGCTATAAGCCTATAGATCAATGGTACATTCAAGGATAGCTCTAGGGTCCTCATGAAAAGAATGCCACTATCTTATCGATTCATGACCCCTCATTTCATTCTTATACTCATGAAATGAATGCTACTAGCCTATCGATTCATGATACATTGACTCATTAGTAAAGGAATTCCACTAGTCTATCGATTATAGAGTCTTCATTACATTAGATCATGTATGAAAAGAATGCCTAAAGCCTATCAATTCATAATCATCAAGTCAAGACACATTCATCACTAATATATGATAGGAATGCCATAGCCTATCGATTCAATTCATCAAGCCAAGACACATTCATTATACAAGAAATGTTGCCTATGCCTGTCGTTTCAAGATATACAATATATAGAAGACAACACTTCACATTCCATCATCATCATACATAGTTGTCAAATTGAGAAATAGCCTTTCAATAATAAAAAATTTACATTCACAACATGATCACCTTAACTTCATTGAATTCACATTCATATACTTAGTAAGTAAACACCTCCACCTTTTAAGTGGATTAACATCTCTAGCACAATTCTACGTCAACTAGTATTTTAGTCAAAACTTGCCTCCAAGGCCATAAATCTCAACTCATCAACACACCAATAATTTACCATAATTAAGGCATATAAAATTACACAATTCAATAGCGCAAAGCAATTTAGACATATTTCAATCATAAGCTTTCATAATCAACAAACCCACTTCATAAAGGCACACGTTAGGAATTGAGAACAATCATGGGTTCATAGAATATTTTCATCATAAATCATGAATTAAAAATCAATAAAATAAATATATGACATTAGAAACCATTCAAAATCATTTGGAGAAACAACCCACGAGATTGAGTAAAACCCTTGGTTTCTCATTAACTTTGAAAACTTTGAAAACTTCTTTGAAATTGACTCTAGGTGAAAATTAACCCTAGATGAAGGATAAGCATACCTTTACTAATATTCCCCAAGAAATTTGATGAAAAAAGCCTTGAATCCAAAACCTAGCTTTCGCTTCTTCTTCTTCCTTGAGTTAGAGAGAGAAATATTGAGAGAGGAAGAACTTTGGGGTTTTGATTTGTGTGTTTTGAATAAAGGAGTAAATGAAGTGTTTTAAGACTTGAAACTATTTAAATTTATGATATAAACCATTTAAAATAAACCCCACATAATAAAACATTAAAACAAATTTACTTAAAAACCCCTCACTTGGATAGCCCCGTCAGGGACCATGTCCACTTCTACAGACCGTGAAAGGGGACCACGGCCTGTGGTGGTGCCCTTGGTCCTCTTGGGCAGGGTCTCCTTTTACTTTCCCAACCTCCACATGGCCAAGTCATATTCACGGCCACTTCTATGAACCGTGGTCATAACCACTGGCCGTGCAATGGCCAGTGGTCTTGAGGCAGTGGTTTGGCCAAGTTATCTTGCTTGCCTTGCCACCAAGTGACCTTCACAGTCAATTCTACAGACCATGGTCAAGGCCACTAACCATGAAGTGGTCCGTGGAATTGGGACAGTGCTTGGCAAAGGTTGGGCAGCCATTGCTTTTGGCTTAGGCCTTGCCTTGTTGGTTTGGTACTTTCCCTTCCAACCCTTAACCAACATTAAAAAGGGTCTTTTCACTACAGATTCTATCACGTACCTTGACATTGACTCGCTAAACTCCATTAAAGAAGGCTCGGGACAACATTACACAACATGAAACCTCATTACAAACTCAACACAAAGTTATTAGGCTCTAGTTTCACTAGTTAGTTTTTAGGTGTTACATGAATGGTAACATATATTTACTCTTTGTAGAGCCCATTTTGTGGAATTACACTAGATAATTAAATATTGCTCGCTTTCTAGTAATTTAGATATACGTTTCAAGTAACATTTTAAGAACTTAATCATAATGCTAGGATGCCCCAAAAATGAAATTTGTTCATCAATATAATGGACTTGATAACATGATCAAAAGTGGTTTTGGTGAAGCATCTCTTAAGATTCACTAAATAATTTGATATGAGAAGAAAAGTTTCATCATTAATCAGAACTTCTCTTTATAAGGAATTGGAGTCAGGTTTAAAAAAAGATGAAAGTTGCTCACTTGGTACTAATTTGTATGTATGTATCAATTAATATCTGAAGAACTAAATCAAAGTTGTGGAATACAAAAAACAATTAAAGAAAAAGATGAATGTCCATCAATCAAATGCATTCCCTAACAATATCAAAGATGGCTGTGATCATGCATCTCTTAAGATTCACTAAATTGAATGTATGTGTGATATAAAGTCTTATCCTATATCAAAATTTCATTCAAAACATGTAATATTTTTTGGGGAGTATAAATTTTAAAAGCTTCTTTATCTAAAGAAATTATTAGATGTAGGCACAACCTCTAGGTATATAACAAATTAAATTAATTTCCACTGTAGAAACAATTTTTTTTAATTCTTTTTTCCAAGCATAACATGATCGTAATCCTCTTTTTAACCTAGATTTACAAGAACTTGCATTCTTCAAATAGTAAAATAAAAGCAAATTGTTTGATAAAGAGAAGAAAAATCAAAAAAAGCTTAGCTCCATTTGACTAGTACTTGTAACAAATTTTCAAATCCCAAAACTACCATGTTATTCATTTCATTGGTCCACAAAATAATGATATCTTGTTATTACTCATATAACTGCTAAGAGAAGATGTTAGAGATAGTTTTTCATGTCATAGGATTTTTTATAGATGTATTTGGTCCATTCGTGTAAAAATATTGTATGTTAAGGTGTGAAGTGTTATATGGAAGAAATATGGATCAGTAAATTTAACTAATGATATCACACAATAGAAACACAAATTCATGTAGGTGATATCTACTAGTTAATATTAGAATTAGGTCTCATTTGTTTGCCCATAATTAAGATTTTGTATTAATTAATCAAATCTCAACAAGTAATTGTGTGGCTTTCCCTAACCATCCAGTACAATTTAAGGATACAATCATTAATGGGTATGAATAGCTAAGAATGATTAAGAACATTAACAAAGTCTAATATTATACAATGTCATAGAGAGATCCTCGCTCGTCATTATAATCATAAATGCATTCATTCCATACAAACTATAACTACTTCAGTTATTTTTTGTTCTTTTTGAGATACGATTCCACAACACATATACTACTAGGAGTAGAGTATTTCAGTGACGCTAGGATTTAGAGTCTAGATAAAATGCATGGGCTCTTGTAAATCCTGAAACATCAATAGTGGTGCTACTGATCTTGGCGCACTCAAGGAAACCTCAGAGGTCACCTGAACAACATGTGGTATACTAGTAAGAGTCATAGACTTAATCAGAACATGAACTGCAATAATAAGCCCTACCTCTGATGGCAGTAAGCTGAAAGAAGCTCCACCTGCACGAGCTCTCAAGTTATCTAACCTGAGCTCCTCATCAGCCTTAGGCCTTCTTTATATTCCCAATCCTATTCTCTCTTCATGTGCTATCTCTTCTTTGATTTATTCCTCTCTTTATCTTTCTGACTAGAGTGCTTTCTCGAGGCTTTAAGGAGCGCACTCAATAATTTAATAAATGACTCTTCCCCCTCCAATTCTTTAATATCTTGAATTGGGAACACATTTGTTGTCATCTCTGTGAGCTCAAAATCCCAAAGGTAAAAAGATTATTAAACAGGAGCACTTAATGTAAAATCTCCTAAGTTCACATATGTTGCATAATTTCCTAAGTTCAGCTATTGATGTCAATATAAATATTCATTTTCTCTTTTTCTCTTTTTTTGTCTGACCATAAAAGTTTTGCAAAATTAAAAGAATCAAATAGGAAAGGGCAATGAACGTGAAAATGATAATAGCATTACTAATATATAGAGGAACTTTATGTTTTATAGTGACTTCCATAACTTTTCTATAATGACCACCAAGTTATTATCCCTTTTTTAAAAATCCTTTTAGCATTTAGATCTTTCCTATAGAGACCCAAAGTTATTTAGGACTTACTGGGACTGACACTTTAGTCATCAGGTCGTTCATTTGGGTTTTGTGCAAGTTTCCAAGATTTGAAGCCTTTGAAACTTGAACAATTGACTTTGGTCAAAAGTTTAGGAAGACATCCTAAGAATTGAATTTTTATAATTTCATCAATTCTAAAAGAAAAGAGATATGGTTCAAATTGGTATATCCCTCCTCTGAATATGCACTTACTCCTAGATTCTCTCAATTATTGCTGCAAGAACCTTCAATAGGCTCAAAGCTACTTGCGAGAGGACTATTCTTGAGGAGAGACAACTTTCTACGAATGGATTCATGAGCGACTACCCAACTATTTGGGACATTATTCAATTCCACAAGTTTGAGGGGTTCACAAAGTAAGAAAACCCCAAATTACTTATTGGGTTCTTGGGTTGTACACTCCTATGCTCAAACCATCTCAAATAAGTGGAAATGTACAATTTAAAAGCCGCTTGAAGAAGTGGAGGTATAGACAAGAAAGTACAGTGCAATGTTTAGGCAATTAACATTGCATTCGAGGTACTCAAAATCTCAATCAGATTTGTATTCACTCTGTATACGATATGACTTAGACTTCTTAAAAGATTGGTTGGCTCTCTTGATTTCTGATTCTTCTCCACTTTGGATAGATGATGGTGCCCAATCGAGAAAAAGGATTTGAATATGGTATCGCGATATTGGTTTGGCTTCATCAGCAATAATATAATACCCTAGCAAAATGAGTTGAATCTTTGCCATCCCAAAGAGGTCTTGGTAGGTATGATCATTAACAGAAGATCATTCATGTGGGTGCGATTATAACTAATGATATAATGATGAGGGCTAGATAGGAACATACCTCTCTCCTATTTCTAATACTGATTACACAACTATGTGAAAGGGCAAGAGTATGGCAGCTACATATGAGAGGGTCACCCTGACATTTTCCAACGACATTAGCAGGATTGAGGCTAGGTGCTTATGGGATGATGCAGCTTGAAGAAAGCCGCCACCACCTTACACGGGGACCATGGTTGATCCCACCACATTAGCAGCTGAGGCTAGTACACCTGCTTTTTTTGTGGAGAAGGCAGGTGCATCACCCCATTCTTCTATGCCTTTTGCATCTACTACATATTTATCTACTGGTACTTCTGCTGTGACACCTACCCCACCTCCTATCGCCTATCCCCCTTAACCTAGGTAATGATTTATTAAATGGGAAGCCTTGACAATTCAGTGGATGTTAGAGCCACACGGGTTGAGAGGACATGCATAGGATCATTGATAAGGCTATTAAGATAGAATTTTCTCCATTGAGAGACAGGGTGAGTTGGTTTTAGAGTTTGTTAGAGA
This sequence comes from Solanum bulbocastanum, assembly GCA_037074985.1. NCBI lineage: Eukaryota > Viridiplantae > Streptophyta > Magnoliopsida > Solanales > Solanaceae > Solanum > Solanum bulbocastanum. The sequence continues at coordinate 13,929,697 of CM073602.1, read as the reverse complement.
GTGATTGTGTGATGATGGATAACCTTATTGTGAAACTTGAGTCCCAAGAGAATGCCAAAGGTTGTTCTAATTCATTACACACGATGAGAGGGGAACTTTATACCTTGCAAGTGGAGGAGACTAAGGTTCAGTTGGTAGATATTTCTATGCGAAGGGGTGATGTTCGTTTACCAGATGAACTACCTCTATGCCACCCAAGTCTCCAAGTAGTTAGCCTCATAGAAATGAGCATCCTAAGACAGTTATGTGTGTTGCCATTGATATTGTTGATGATGTTGAGAAGGCCAAAATGAGTTGGCCGAGAAGACAGATAAAAAGGATTTAAGGAGCGAGGAGCATGGGATTAAATAGACCATCACCTAGATGAAGGAGACCGAGAAAGTCATTTTTCAGACGGCCCTGGAGATATACCTTTGGGAGACTTCATAGATTTGTCGTAGTGTTGTCTCTTACGACTCCACTATACCTCTAAGTGTTAAGATGTGTGTTGATGCCTCAGATGAGTATTTTCTTCTGCTTTCAGTGATCCTATTGTTGGGTATTAATGCCTCTCTTGAGGCTTCCTCACCCAAGACTCCGGATGAGAGCGTTCAATTGGCCTAGCCTGCTGGGGGACCCTTTTATCTCAGCCTACGGTACTTTTCTTATTAATACAATGAGGACATTACTTGATTATTTTTGGTGGTGTGAGTGACTTCGAGCAAATATCCCCTTCTTGACTATACTTTGTTATTTTTAGTTTTTGATGATTCTATTTCATTACTTTTGTTTATAGTATACTATTTCATTTGGCTGAGTGCGTCTCTAGTATGTATTTTGTTCACTCTTAATTTTGCAACCCCCCCCCCCCTATGAGTTTTCAAAATCATGAAATGCTTGAAGTTTTCATTGATAATGATTTGAGAATTGATTGTGTTGAATATCAATGTCTTGAATGGTACTCATTATGAGTAGGATGTAGAGTGTTGGTGTTGCGAGAATGAAGTCGATATGGTTAAATTTTTCAGAGATCTCTTTGAGCCTTTTGTTGACTAGTTGCATTTTGATATAAGTCTTTCAATGAACATTGCACATATACTTTTTCTCTTTTCCGGATGTGCTAAGTGAGAGTATTTCAAAGTGCCATGTGTAGTGAGGTCTTACTTGAAAGCATGTGTCCGGAGTTCTAGAATTTGTCTTGTTAGTCCAATTAATTGAATTTTTGTGAATGTGAGGCCTGATCTTGGCAACAATTAAAATAGGGAAACCAAATGTCCAAAGCCTAAGTTTGAATCAAAAAGGAAGGAGGAGTGAAAGTTGAATAAAAGGCAAAGAAATATGACATGTGTTTCTCTTTAGAGAGAGTGAGAGTTGATTTGATTCCTTATATCTTTGTTGATTTGCTTTGTGAGAGCATCAAATTGTTCTTGATGTGAGGGCACTTGAATGCATTTATTGAAACATGTTCTTGCATTAGAAAAGAAGCTATAGTGAGCTTGAGCTTGTGTTGAGACAAAATAGAAATCATTTTTGAAGTTTTTTTTTATCATGATTCAGTGTAGCATGTTGTGGATAATAGTCTTTCTGTAGTACATTCATGTTAGCACTCATTGAGTATTGTTGTAGAAACCCTTATTGAGCTATATGTATTTTTGATTTACTTGAGGACAAGAAAAACTTTTAGTTGGGGGTGTTGATGCCTGGTAGAGTTGCACTAATTTGAGGTCCTGTTAGCTCAATAATTAATGTCCTCAATGCCTAATTTTTTCCTATTCTGATTAACTATTGATGATTTGTAGCTACAAAGGTAAATGGTCAAGGCAAGGATTGATGTTTGAAAGAATGGCCAAAAATGCAAAACGAAGTGCGAACTATATATTGTTGATTGATAATCGAGAAAGCAGGCACGATCTCACCCAAAATGACAGTGCATAACACTTTTGTCTTTCAAATCAGATCAGCGAACTTCATTGGAGAAAGTGAGCCGCAGAATGAGAAAGGTGACCTTGTTGATCGTCTCTAAAAATGACAGTTCAAGGAGAAAATTTCAATGATAGAAAGGCGAACCAAGGTGGTACTCTTCTGTGCACAAAATGTGAAAGTATAAATAAAATAAATTCGCTGACTAAGGTTCAAACGCCTGAAGCCTAGAGCATGGAAAGACGAGCTGAAGCACATAAGGTGATTCACCGAACGAGCTTGTTGATCTTGACTAATGTCACCTTATGAGATGTGCATTGGGTTTGTGTAACAATTTTGGGGAACTATAAATAGACCAAAGGAGAGAAAAAATTGAGAGTCCCAGTTTAGGATTTTTATTCCATAGTCGAGAGTTTGTACTATAGAGAGAGAAAACACTTGATCTTTGTGAAGAACACTTTCTAGCTTTTGGGGTTTCTAAACTTTGCTCTTGAATTGATAAATTGAAGTTAAATCCAATGTGGGTTTACTTATAATTGTTTAATATGTTACCAATGGCTTCTTTCATGAAAGATATATTTTATTTACTTTTGTGATGGGTGGCTAAAACTCCAAGATCTAAGGGTGAAATTGTGGGGTTGGGTGTTTAATTCATGTAGTGTGTATTGTATTATTCTTTGTTTTGCTGATGTTCATACATGAATTTGGGCTAATTATCGTGGAGTTAATTATGGGTTAAGGTTGCAATCTTAATTCCTACTTTTGATCTCTAGTCGATGCTCGTAAGAGATTGATTGGAGTGGGTAATTGGTTAAATACTAGAAATTTATGTTTGATCTCTGTAACTTGTTTTAAAATAAAGGTTATGGGACATATCTCTTTTCCCTGTTTCTGCATTGAAAGAAAGAATAAAGTAAGGTATTGGTTTGTTTAGTTTGACATTTAGATGAGACAGAAAAGAGATTCTATACATTTATGCTTTGAGATGGAAAGACGATTAGCATCATTGAAGATGACCTTGCCTATTCATTAATGATCATCACTATAGAGCAACACAATTATCCATATAGACATTACTTGCAACCCCCGTACCCCTAAATTTTGTCTTAACTCTTGAATTCTCTAAAGTTTTAATGTAATTGTGATAATTGAGAATGAAAGCGTTCTATTAAATTGGTGAAATGATCCACCCACTTGTTCTTACTATTTCAAGTGAGAAATTTTAAAATTCAAGTTTCTTTATAGGAATTGTCTACTACATACAATTCCCTGTGGGATTCAACCTCGACACATTGTTGGATTTTTATTGACAATGACCAATGTTCCTTTAATTTGTTTTAAGAAGGACATTTGACTATTTTTCATATGACGACATCTTGAGTGTGGGACTTCACTAGAGTTAATCCCTTAGAGTTTCATGGTTCTATAGTTGAAGAAGATCCTCAATATTTCATTGATGAGCTGTATAAGGTTTCAATGGTAATGGCAGTGACTCCAGTGGAAAAGGCGGAATGGCTTCTTATCAACTTAGGGGTTTTGCTCAAGTTTGGTTCAACAAATTGATGGAAGAGAGAACGGTTGATGCAGGTTCTTTTGATTGGGAAAAATTTAAGGTTGCTTTCCTCGATAGGTTCTTTTCTTTTGAGATGAGGGAGGCAAAGGTACTTGAATTCATCAATCTTCATCAAGGAAATATGAGTGTGAATGAGTAGTATTTGAAGTTCACACAACTGTCTCAATATGCTCCTACTATGGTTGCCGATCCTAGGGCAAGCATGAGTAAGTTTGTTTCGGGAGTGTACAAAATGGTGGTTAAGGAATGCCTTACGTCATGCTTATTATATATGGACATTTCTTGTCTTATGGTTCATTCTCAATGATAACACTCAACTACACTTTTTAGAAATCAAAGTGCAAGAGGTCACTAATAAGTATAAACCCAACGATGAGTTGGGGTCGATCCCACAAGGAGTGATATAGTAAAGAATTCAATTACGACGTGTACAATTGCTCTAATATTTTGTAGAAGTAAGAGAATACGCAACATAAAGTTAACCAATGAGTTTTAATTATCAATATCAAAGGGTGAATGCAATAACCAATTGTTATGGGAAACAAATAGCACATATTTTGATCAAGTATAAAGATGGCCTTACGGGTGTGTGAGCAATCGACTACAAATTTCGCCTAATGGGTAATTAACAATTGCTTGAAATTGTTGACTCTCAATGGGTAGGATAGGTTGTAGCTATAATAACCATTTTTCAATTGGTTATTATACTTCGAGTGAGTTTTTTGGAACTACAACAAGGTTAGCATTACAAAACAACCCAATTCCTTAACAAAACCCACTTTACCAATCTAGGCAGTAAAGACGAATGACAATATGATTATCAATAATTTACTCGACTTTAAACCACTTTTGCAATCAAGCATGGGGTGCTGAATTAGAACTAAATTTGCAACTTCAGTTCATGAATAAAAAAATTGAACCCATTTCAAAATAACAGTAGAACTAGCTATTAATCAATCCCAATAAGCTAATATACAGTCGATTACATAGTCACGCCCCTAAGGAAAGGGTTTTAGCCACACATAACGAAAATAAAGAAATAATTACCAAAATTATGTTCCACCGAATTGACAAAATCTCAAAAGACTTTATGCCAAAATTAAGACTAAAATCTTAAGTCCTCAGTATCTAGGCTCAAAAACCTCTATAAGATTGTTCAATATTGTCAAAGTATGTAAAGCTCTCTCTAAAACTATGTAGAATATATTTTCTCTCTCCAAAATTTAATTTATACGTTTTCAAAAATTTCCCAAAGTTTCAGCACACGGGCTCACTCGGCGAAGTTAGCCGAGATCGTTGAATGACTCAGCGATCTACCGACAAGTGCCTTCTCTCACCTTTTGGCATTTCTTCTGCACTCAATTAATCTGTAAATTTAGACGATCTAAGTCGTGCTCGTTGTTCCATTAGGCGCGTTGCCCAAATGCTTTTTAGTCGCCGAGTTGGTTTGGTTCATGGGCTCTTTCGCTAGAAAGTTTGGTGAGCTGTAGGCTTACATAGTTAGTTGCTGAGTAGTTTTGGTGAGCTCTACCTTTTATTTTCTTCATCTTTTCCAACTTTATCGCTCCTTTTTGCAACATAATGTCCTCACCTTGTTCTTAAGCATTCATTACTTCAAGTAAACACTTTGACATATGGTATGAATAGAAAATAGGCATTGATGACACTAATTCATTGAATAACAAGCCCTAAATAAGTCAAAATTCGTGACTCATCACTCCTCAAATCGAAGAGGAGAAAATTATGGAAAAGTCTAGGAAGACAAAGAGGCCAAGACCCGTTATGGTGACTTTCACATTTGAGGTCCAGTGCACATTGTGTTCTAGATTACTTAAAAAGGTTTTTAGGTCAAGGTTCCTCTAATTCTCAAGTCCCAAAAGTTCAACAAAAAATAAGGTGTCTAACCCTAAGCCTCAATAAGGAAATTTTGTTGGATTTTCTTTGTTTACTTGTGCTTAGTGTTAAAAGAAGCATGTGGGTAAATGCATAGCCGGTACAGATAGTTGCTTTAGTTGTGGAAATAGTGGTCACAAGATACGGGATTGTCCGTAACTTGCTACTAATGGAAGAGCTGGTTGGCATGTTTATCCTTGTGGTTCCTATTCAAGTACTCCAAAGAATAATCTATTCTACGTACTTCAAACTTGACATGATTAAGAGGGTTCTCCCAATGTAGTTACCAGTATGTCAAAAGTATTTCATCAAGATGTTTATGATTTGCTTAATCCTAGTGCTACCTTGTCTTTTGTGACTCCTTAAATGGCTATGAGATTTGATGTTTCTTCAGATGTGTTGATAGACCTTTCTCTCTCTTCTCCTACTGGTGAATCTATTGTGAGATAGAGAGTCTATAGAAATTATCTCATCTCCTTATCCCATATAGTAACTTATGGTTATCTTGTAGATTTCATATGTTGGATTTTGATGTTATTCTTGGTATGGATTTGCTCCATTCTTGTTATTCTTCATTTGATTATAAAACCCTAGTGGTCAAGTTTCAGTTTCCAAATGATCGCATCCTACAATGGAATGGGGAAATTCTATACCTAACGGTCAATTTGTTTTTTGCCTTAAAGCTAGTAAAATAATTTCTAAAGGTTGAATATATTATCTTGTTCGGGTAAAGGATACAAATTCTGAAACCCATATTCTTAAGTCAATCCCCATTGTAAATAAGTTTCTAGAAGTCTCTCCCAATGATTTACTGGGCCTTTGATATGCTCAAATTCCACCTCCCTAAAGAAGTATAAGCGATCGCTGTCAAATAAAGAACCCAACTAGTTGGTTGGGGTTGATCCCAAGAGAAATATGGTTTAAGCTTAACCTTAACTCACTATTATATTCATTTAGTCAACTTATTTTTGAGACAAGTAAGTAAAAGGGGGGTGGGTGTAACATCTCGCAATTTGAAAAAACTAGGAAGAAGCTAAGAATTGGAAATAGTCATTTTTTTGGAAAGAATGAAAATCTGGAAATTTTATTAAGTTAGCAATAAGTTGAGTTTTGGTTAACTTCAAACGGCCATAACTTATAGCTCAGGATGTGTTATGTGTACTTTTAGATATGGTAGGAAAGCTCTTGGAATGATCTTTGCAACGCCGCTGAGTTTGCGCAATTCTGAGTTCTTATGAGTGAGTTATTCCCTTTGGAAGTTGGTTGTTCGAATAAGGAAAGTCTAAAATCGGATTTTAGAAGGGTAGTTTGGTCTTTTCCTTACCCTTTTATTTTAATTCCTTTTTGGTAATTACTTAGGGGTCTAAGCTGATCTTAGTCAGTTTATGCTTTTGGGAAAAAAGAGTAAGGGTTGTGAGAGAGGAGAAAAGAAGAGAAAAGAAGAGGAGAAAGGAGAAGAGAAGCAAGATTCATCAAGATCGTCGAGTTTGGCTTGTGGATTTCGTCAAGGGGTGATCCTTATGAGGTATGTGAGATCACATAGTGTTGTGTTAGTTCACCCATGTGCCAATCATGATTCAATTCAACGAAATATGTTCGATTTGAAAGTAAATCCTTTGAGTTGTTGATGAAATTCCTTTGAATTCTTGTGGGTAGTTTTGTTGAAGTTTCTTGCGCTTTGATTCATGCTTTTGGATGTAATTTCTGTTTGAATCTAGCATATATTGAGGGTATAAATGATTATAAGTGTTTGGGGAAAGAACCATTGAAGTTTAGAGGGGTTAGAGATGAAAAACCAGCAAGAAAAGTTGGAGTTCACCTGGGCAGGGGCTTGAGGCGTCAGGCTTCTCAGAGCCCCATGAGAGGCTCTCTGAACTTTGACCTCTCGGGCGCCACACCAGCTATAACTCCCCAAGTTAGTCTCTGAACTTTAAGGGCTGGCATCCTGCGCCTCCCAGAGCACCAGGGACTCCAGTTCTCCCCAATCGTTCCCCACCTTTTAGTACGTGTTCCTTAGCAATGTACCTATCTTTTCTAGTTGATTCCAACACTCTAAGGTACATCTAAATGTCACAAAATCATCCATAAACATGACATCATGAACCTTGAATCCATAATCCAATTCAAGGGAAGTTAAGATCATAGTTAAGAAAAGTAAGAGTCAAGTTAAGAGAAGTTCTTAGAGTTTTCCAAAAGTCTTTTCCAAATGTTTTAGTTTTCAAAAAAGAGTAATCGCTTTCTAAATAAAGAAAGAGAGGAAACTATGATTTCCAAGATAGCCTTAGAGCTAATTTTTGAGCAATTATCACAATTCATAGAAAATAGTATGTTTTTTTTTAAACATAAGAGATAATATCACATTTTTGGGAGCATTATCGAGCATCGATATGAGGGAGAGTTCAGACAACTCACAGCCCCCATAAACCATGTAGCCATCATGGGTAGAAAAGGTCATTCTTTTTAGATGATTCCTTTAGTGCTTTTTACAATAGACTAGTGGATCCACTTGGTAGTTCAGGTTCTATGCCCTCAGCAAGGTATAGGATGGCCCTGGCAGTGTGAGGCAAAACATTATATCATCACAATAGCTCTTACGTGATGGTTCTTGGTTAGAGAAACTTCTACAAAATTAATTGTATTCTTATATACATAATTTATTTTATTTTTACATACATTTCAGAGTTATATGTATCTTTGCATACACACAGAGTTGACATCATGTTTTAAACAACTTTTCTTTATATTGCACTTGTTTTAAACTGATTTATATTGAAATGAGTTCAGTTATGTTGAGTTGAGTTGAGTCAGGTAAGTTCTTCATATTCTTTTCAAGCCTATGTTGTTTTTAGTATTCCAACTCGCATACTCATACATTCAATGTACTGATGCCAGTTAGTCTGCATCTTATTATGATGTAGACGCAGGGTAACCAGGATCAACATCCACCGCATCATTGATTTTACTTGAGCTCCAGACTTGTTGGTGAGCCTCCTTTCTTCCGTAGGATCCCTTCTTATTGTTTTCAGTATTAGTTAGTTCATTAGGATGTCGTGGGTCGTGTATCGACATCCATCTCAGTTGTTTAGATGCTTCATAGATAGACAGTCAATTAGTTCATTTTTCTTTACTTTGTTATTGGCTTGTGTTTAGATTTGTGTTGCCACTTTGGCTAAGATAAATGTTTATTTCTAAAACATTATAAGTTTAGTTTGAGACAGTTGAGTTAGCATTTGAGTTCTTTTCTTAATGCTTAAAGTCTTCCGCTAAGTGAGTAAGCCAGACCAAGGGTTCACTTGGGGCCCACAATGGTTCTCCAGTGCCAGTCCCACCCAAGGTGTAGGATCGAGGCGTGATAGGGGAAATTTGTGAAACAAATACTTGATTGTTGTTAAGTAACAAGTGAGAAGGATTCAAACTTTGTTGTTATCAATGAGAGAGAGAAACTAGGGTATATGTGTTCCACATAAGCTCATAACGCGGTAATCCTTGTAATAGTAATCCTTTCCTAGTGTATCACATGCAAAGTGGTAGTTATGTATCCCTAAGTGCTTGGTCCGCCAAATAGAGAATTTCACCCCGCACCTTGGTCCGGCTACATGTGTATAATTTAATAACCCTTACCTTTACCTCATATTAGACATCACATCAATGTATGACTTAGTTTTTGCCCTCGCACTAATTGACATTAGACTATTAGATAGAATCACACTAAATCTATGTTGATAATTCATTTCTTATTAACTACTGTGTTGGTCCTCGGGAAGTAGCAACAAGGCGAGTTCTTACATTGGCCACCATTAAAAAGACTTCTAAACGAAAGAATTATCAATGCATGCAACAACACTATTCAAGAACTACTTATTTACTATTCATACTTTGTTAATTTCTCATGGTTCCCACAATCCTAGTTGTGGATTTAGTTACCCATGCTAGCAAGACCACAATTCATATTTTTAGAACAAGAATTCACAAACTTACGTAATGAGTAGAAGAAACCCAGAATCTCTAATTGAAATTCAAAGCAAGAATCTTTATAAACCGAAAATAGGTAATCAAATTACTAATGTTTGCAAGTCCATTTCCAAAAACACACAAAGAACTAAAGTTAAACAATAGTAGCGAACCTCAGAAAATAAGGTTTACATACCTTATTTATAGAAAACATAGTCTCAAACAAAAAGGAAACTAAATAAGGAAAAAAACTGCTAGACGCGGCTTCAATTGTCGAGACTGACCTATGGACCGTGGATCGACCTACAGTCCGTAGGTCCCTATCATAGCTCAGGACTTAGAACTTTTTCACAGAGGTTGGAACCGTCAACTTTCTGATCAAACGATGGACCTGCAAAACGGACCATAAGTCGGCCTACAATTCGTGGGTCCCCTCTCGTGGCTCCAAACTTAGAACTTTTCATCAAGTACTAGAACTCAGACTTTCTGATACAAATGACGGACGTGCAGGATGGCCCGTAGGTCGACCTAAAGTCCGTCAATAGCTTATGTAGTTCCACACTTGGTCAAGACTTCCTTGATGATCCATCTACGCCACCAACCTACAGAGCATGACTGGACCTACGGTCCGTATGTCACCTCCTAAGTGGTTCCTTCTGCAAAAATTCAGTTGTTGTCTCTGTCAACCTCGTCCAAGTCTATTTCCTGTAAACATAGCACAATAATCATTAGTTCTAATACAAAATAGCCTTATACACACACAACTCTTAAGTGAAATGTATTAAAAATACCGTAAACTCACGGTATATCAACACCCTCAACTTAAGCTCGTTGTTTGTCCTCAAGCAACAAACTAAACTCTAAACGATACTTGTGTAGGGGAAGACATACAAACTCAAGCAATCACATGGCTTTTTCAATACATCCCATTCTCTTAATGCAAATATTTTCTCTCACACTCAACAGGCTAACTCATGCGGATCAAGATATGACAAAGATCGAGCAACAGACACCACAACATAGATTTTTCACAACCACCAAGGTACAAACTTTCAGATAATGTCACTAGTGCCCTCACTTCAACTGAAATCCTTTTTCACACAGAAGATATGAATTTTAGAATTTTAGGATTCATTCAACACTCACACTCAAAAGTGACTTCAAGTACAGTTAGTGCTCAATGCCATAGGTTTCTCCTTCTTTTCACTGCTTAGACCCTCTAAACTACTTGCTAGGATCACTATAGGAATTTCTTAGCTTGTAACGTAGGCTTCGGGTCAGGTGTGGTACATTTGGGTACTTTTTAGTGACTTTCTGCCCTCCTTGACATTACATTAGCTTTTTACCTCTTCCTTGACCTAATTTTGGCAGCTTTTCATCTAAATTTCTTTCCCTTAACTCTTTTCAACCAAGGATGCAACTTTTGACTTTGTGACATTTATTTTTATTTTTCACTTTATTTTTCTTTATTTCTTTCTACTCTTTCACTTATCACATTTTGTATTTTTCACACAAAGTCACATCCTCTTTATTTCTTTTTCTCATTTCAACACAAAACTCTTTTCATACTCTTTTTTCCATTTTGTTTCCTATTTCATAGTCACCCTCAACTTATGCATTTTGCATTAGTTGAGGTGCACAATGTTCGATGTCGAACAAGGGCCAAGATCAAGGTAACCTTTGGGCTTAGCCACGCTCAACTTAGGCTTTTGGCCTAAGTTAAGGTGCACATGTCCAAGGAGAGGCCGGGGCAAAGACAATGTTTTAAGGGAATGTTAATTAAGTGAATCAAAAGAAATGGTCAATTTTAGGCTCAACTATTTGGATAAAAATGGAATAATGCTACCATTTGGTTAGATCATTTTAGGCTTAAGTGGACTAATTTGAATAATAGCCTGTGATCACTTCCCAACTTCTAGCATAGATTTTCCTAGCAGGACTAATGGGGCAAGTTCTAGATTGGCACAAAATTGTCTGAACATTCAAATATCTTTACACACTTTTGGCACATTATTTCATTATCAGATAATCAGATTACCTCATTGAAGTTTTTAGCTTAAGTCGCAAGGTTAAATCAGTTCTTATCATATCACATTTAAATCCAACACATTCAACTCATTTAGACTATAGATATAGCACAACTCATCATTGTTGGATAAATATCATTTTTAATCATGCTTTTCATGCCATCATGCTTTCATTTTTCTACACTAACTCCTACACACACATTCCTACACATGCCGGTTCAACAGAAATTAAACAGTAACTTGGGGGAAAAGAACACAAGCAAGAAAACCCCAAGAGAGGATTATGAGTTGGGTTATTCAGACTTCACCCTATCACTCACAATGCATTTACCCCAAACCCCAACAAAATATAGTGCAATTGTTCCCAATGCATAAAAAGTAAAGAATAAAGGATCAGGTGAAGCAAACCTATGGTGTATAATGCCAAAGACCTACCAAAAAGTGGGTGGGTCTGGTTTCTTGGATCGTGTTGGATCAACACTTGGGTCATCCTCAGTAGTGCCCGCATCAACTATCACAACACCACCCTCAGTAGTGTTATCAACCACTCTCACTGCACCATCATTGGTGCTCACACTACTCGAGGCACCAATACCAATCTCCCTAAGCCTCTACTGCCACAACTCCTCATCAAGGATCGATGCCCTCCGAGCCACCTCAGTCTCTTGGTACTCCCTCTTGCTAGTTCTGCCGGCCTTAGTATCATCAGAAACCTGACTAAAATGGGGGTGCTTTCTAGCATGATGGGAAAAAGTATGAGGCAACATCTCATCCTCGAATAGAGCATCGAACACCATATTTTCAACCGATATTGTGTGGACCGACTCAGGCTCAATCTCCTGTGGAGTTAGGAGGATGTCAAGATCATCCCGGATACTAGCTAGCTCTGTATGGAAAGTTGAAACATATGTGTTGGGGCCTGGTCACTCTAAGTCACACAGCTCGAATACATCAAGACGCTAGTGAACGGCCTGAACCTTTCAATCCATCAGCTGCTCCATCTACTGCTCCACCCTAGTCGAGGACTCATCAATCACACACTGCATCCAAGGCCTAATAAGTTGTAGTAATGAGGCCATCTGGGCCTCCATCTTCTGGACTCGATCCAAGGGCACAAAAACAGACCCTGAAGAGGGGGTGGCTTTGGAGGAGCTAGGGCTCTGACTGGCGGCAGAAGAATAGGAGGCCGAAGCATCTTCAGTGGGGGCTGGAGAGGTAGGCTTATCACCCTGCATCTGCTCTATATCGGTAACTAAGTTTGCTCCCAATTGAGGTACCTCAACCTGCGACTTTCTACGTGGTTCCGCCAGCTTCTCCTCCACTCGAATTAGGCCTATATCAAGGTTCTTGGTCGCCTAGATCAACTTATCCCAATGCCAAACCGGCATTCTATAATCCCTGCACAACTGAAAGATGAGGCAAGGTAAGGAGTAAGTGGTGGTGGCCTTGAAGGCCATCTCGTGATTCTCTGCAATAATTATGCTGGAAAAATCCATCTCAAACGCAGAAACAAGGGCAGCCACCATGACTGTGCGATCCCAAGTGAGTATATTATTAGCTTGTGTGGGAGACACCCGATTCCATACCAACAACCAGAAGAATTCAGCCTAATATGTGATGGTGGCCTTCTTAATGCTCAAGCCTGGGGTGCTAACCTACTCAGTGCGCTCTCTATCTGTAGCAAATAATACACTCGAAAATTTTTTAGAACAAAGAACGAACCAAAGTGAAAACTAATAAAATTATGCACAGTAGCATCAGTGGCCACCTATGGTGGTACCTACGGTCTGTGAGTCCCCTCCATAGGTTAGAGGTCCTAAAAAGTTGGGCTCTAATGGGAACTACGGATGTGCATAACAGTCTGTAGCTTGACCTACCGACCGTAGCCTACCTTTATGGTTCCACACTTGGTGGATTTTCCATGTGCAACAGACCCACGGACCTAATCTATGGTCCGTAGGTTCACCTACGGTCCGTGGACGGGGACTCGTAGGTCAAGTCTGTGTCAGGTATCAGATATGCCCCATTTTTACACCAATATTTCAACAATTCAAATAATCAACCTAAGCCTAATCATGCAATTCAACACAAATTATGATAGTTTGTCATCCCTAGGGTTCCGATTATGCATTATTCAACATTTATTGCATACAAAACTAGGAACCCTAAGTCGAAACTTCCATTTAGACTATTTACCCAAAAGTTATTTGATTACAAAGACAACACAATCACATTATATCATCCCAAGGATGTTTCTAACTACACTTAATCATGCATTTTCATACAAAAACAACCCAAGGTCAAGATTCACTTCAAGACTTTATATATTGAACAATGAATACCGAAATTCAAAGTTAAGTTGAAATCATTTACCTTACTAGTAATGCATGTGGGTGATTGTGTGATGCTAAAACTCCTTAGACCTTTGTGACACTGAACTCGGACCTTGATCTCCTCTTGGGAAGGGAGAATGGGAGTGATCAGATTTGGGAGAATGAAGAATGGAAATTTGGGAAAGGAGGAAAATGATTATGGAAAATGAGAGTGATAAGGGGGATTGATGAGGGAGTTTTGGGATTTGGAGTGGTTAGAAACGGTTAGGAAGGAATATGGGAAGTGGGGAATGAATTTAAAAAATGAAGACTTTTATTAATAAGGGGTCTGGGTCGGGTCGACTGAACCCTAGGTTTGGACTCACAAAATCTCGTCTATGGGCCGTGTGTCGACCTACATACCGTAGATGGGGTACATAGGTCACTCAACAATTAAAAAATTTTGAGGACTTACCTGAGGTCTACGGACACCATTCACGGTTCGTGGATTGAACCACAGATCATTGATGGAGTCCGTAGACCTCTGCAACAGACAATTTCTGCAGATTTAGCTTTTCATCCCTGCACATGTAGCAACCATTAGGACTTTTTTTTTACATTTTCTTGACACTTTTTAGACACGGACCCTATTCTATATCTAGCCAACACTAAAACAAAACTAAAATTACAATCTAAAGAATTATAGAAAATCAAAAAAACAAAGAAAACTTTTAAATCGAAAAGAAAAGCCTATAGTTGGCGAGATTGTACATCTTGGGTTGCCTCCTAAGCAGCGCTTGATTTAACGGTGTGACACGACGCAGACCTCTTGATTACTCACACTTTATCTAGATAGTAGGCCTCAACCATCTCTTGCATATTCTCCTCTTTCCCATGTAGACCTTGATCCTTTGCCTGTTTACCTTGAACCTTGTTCCCTCATTGTTCTCGAGCTCGACTGCTCCATGTGGGAACACTTGAGTGATAGTGACTGGCCCGGTCCACTTGGACTTGAGCTTTCTAGGAAACAAGCGCAACCTAGAGTTGAATAGAAGTACCAGATCACCCACAACAAATTCGCGCTTTTTAATCTTTTGATCATAATACTTCTTCATCTTCTCCTTGTATAAGGCTGAACTTTCATAAGCTCTTAGGAGAACCTCATCAAGCTCATTTATGTCATTTACTCTCTGATTCAAAGCGGCACCCCTATCAAAATTCAAATTCTTTAGCGCCCACATAGCTTTGTGCTCTAGCTTTACCGTCAAATAGCAACACTTCCCAAATAGAAGTTGGCAGGGGGACATACCTATGTGAGTCTTGAATGCGGTGAGAAAGGCCCATAGAGTATCATCAAGCCTCCTAGATCAATCCAATCTATTAGCATTCATAGTCTTAGCAAGAATTTTCTTGATCTCTCTGTTGGACACTTCAACTTGCCCACTAGACTGCGGATGGTAAGGAGTGGCTACATTGTGGCGGATGTCATATTTCTCAAGCAGAGCCTTGAATAACTTTTACAGAAGTGGGAACCTCCATAGCTGTTAATCACCCTAGGTGTACCAAATCTGGAGAAGACATTCTTTTATAGGAATGCGGTGACACTTTTACCTTCATTATTGGAAAGCACATTTGCTTCCACCCATTTCGACACATAATCAACCGCAACAAGAATATACTTCATCCCATGTGAACTAAAAAATGGACCCATAAAATCAATGCCCCATACAACAAATAATTCTATCACCAATATCAGATTCATAGAAAGCTCTTGCCTCGTTGAAATTCCTCATTCTCTATGACAACAGTCATAAGACTTGGTGAAATCATTAGCATCTTGGTGGATGGTAGGCCAGTAATGCCCACACTGCAAAATCTTATATACAGTCTGAATACCACGATGATGCCTACCAACAGGCCATGAATGACACACCTATAGTATACTCAGCATCTCAACCTCAGGAACACAACGACGAATAATCCCATCAGCACAAATGTGGAACAAATAAGGCTCATCCCAAAAGAACTTCAAATCATGCACAAATTTCTTCCTTTGGTGAAAAGACAAATCTGATAGAACTAGATCACTTGCCAAGTAGTTAGCAAAGAGTAAACCAAGGAATCAGATCATGAGAAGCAACAAATACCTGTTCATTTGGAGAAGCATCATCAATTTCAACCCCATCTCCTAGCTTGAGCATAGCCTCTTCCTCTAATCTGGACAAGTGATTGGCAATCTAATTTTTTGTCCCCTTTCTACCTTTCAACTCAAAATCGAACTCTTGAAAAAACAACACCCATCAAATGAACCTCGATTTTGCATTCTCCTAAGCCATCAATGCAGAGTAGTTAGTATGCACTATGACCTTAGTACCAAGCAAGTAGGATCAAAATTTCTTGAATGCAAAAACCACCACAATGAGTTCTTGTTCATTCACTGTATCATTCTTTTGAGCCACATTTAGTGTTTTGCTAGCATAGTAAATAGGATGAAGAATCTTCTATCGCCTTTGTCCCAAAACTACATAATGCGCCACTCCACTAGTATCACACACTACCTCAAACGGTTGCCCCCAATCTGATAAAATAATGATAGGTGCGAAAACTAGATTTTCCTTCAACTCTCCAAATTCTCTCAGACAAGCATCATCAAAATCAAACTTACAATCCTTTTCGAGCAATTTCCACAATGGATGTGCAATTTTGGATAAATCCTTGATGAACCTCCTATAGAAACCTGCATGCCAAAGAAAACTTCTAACACCTTTAACAGAGATAGGTGGTGGAAGCTTTTCTATTACCTCGACTTTTGCTATATCAACCTCAATACCCTTCTCAGAAATCCAATGACCCAGAACTATCCCTTGTTTCACCATGAAGTGGCATTTTTCCTAATTGAGCACAAGATTGCACGCTTTACACTGTTTAAGCAACTCGGCCAAATGATAAACTATAAAAAAAGGCACCATCCATAGAGAAATCATCCACAAATACCTCAATAGTGTCCTCCAGCATATCAAAAAATATCGACATCACACAATGCTGAAAGGTAGCTGGAGCATTACACAACCCAAATGACATCCATTTGAAGGAGAAAGTCCCATAAGGGCATGTACAGGTGGTCTTCTCTTGGTCTTTTGGAGCTATGGAAATCTGATTATAGCCTGAATAACCATCAAGAAAACAATACCAACCCTTACCAGCAAGTCGGTCCAACATCTGATCCACGAACGACATAGGGAAGTTGTCATTTTCTGTCCAAGCATTTAATTTCTAGTAGTCCATGCAGACTCTCCATCTAGTCACGGACCACATCAGAACAAGCTCATTTTTCACATTAGGAACCACAGTAATACCACCTTTCTTGGGCACACACTGCACACCCAAATACTATCTGCAATAGGATAAATAACTCCAGCATCCAACAAATTAATGATTTCCTTTATTGCAAACTCTTGCATAGATGGATTTAGTCTTCTTTGGTGCTCGATACTAGGCTTGTGATCCGGCATGAGTTGTGGATTTCATGAGAACAAATATCAAGAGTAATCCCAATAATGTCTGCAATAGACCACCCAATGACCCTCTTGAACCTCTTCAACACAGAAAACAAAGCTTCAACTTGTTCCACATTCAAATCTGCCACAATAATGATCGATAATGTACCTTCTCTCCCCAAGAATACATATCTTAAATGTGATGGTAGATCTTTGAGCTCCAATTTTGGAGCCTCTTCAAAATAAGGTCTTGCAGGTCGAGAGTCGCGATTATTCATATCTAGCTCAAGATTCTTTGGTTTGGAATTAAATTGGAACCTATCAACTGCGGCGACCAATTCATCATAGTCATCAATCCCATCACCCTCAAAGTTCATCATTACCGCTGCTAATGCATCAATACCCAACTTTTCTTCAATAGACACCTTAGAACCACTCTCTATAATATGATTACCACTGACACCAACTTGACCTCACTACCTTGCTTCATACACCCACATATGTTGAAAGTTACCTCTTCATTATTCAATCAGAACTTCATCTGCCCCTTCCCCATATCGACCAAGGCACGCCCAATTGCAAGGAATGGTCTTCCTAGAATGATGGGAACCTCAAAATCAACCTCACAATCAAGTATCACAAAATTCCCTATAAAAATAAATGACTCCACTTTCACAAACACATCTTGGAGAACACTAATGGGCTTCTTCACAGTTCTATTGGCCATGAGTAGTCGTATAGTAGCGGTTTTGGAGTCCCTAAACCCAACTTCTTCTAAATGGATAGTGGTATCAGATTAATACTCACACCTAAATCACACAATCCCTTAGAAAAATGCAATAACCCGATGGTACATGGAATAGTGAATGCACTAGGATCCTCTTTTTTCTACACAGATGACCTCGTAGCAATAGCACTATAATGGTGTAACTTGTCCTCATCTTCAAAACTGACGGCACACTTCTTAGTCACCAAATCTTTCATAAACTTTGCATACCCAGGCATTTGGTCCAACTTTCTATCAACGAAGCATTGATGGAAAGTTGTGTCAACATACTAATAAACCTTGGGTATTTCCCTTCTTCATTTTTCTTCACTAACCTCTATAGGATTGGAGCTAGAGGTCTAGGTATGGGAACAACTTTCTGGGTTATCTCTGCTTCCTTCTCTGTAGCATTCTTGGACTCTCCAGTAACCTCAATCTCATCATCATATTTCTCAACCACAATTTCAACCTCAAGAGGTATAGTTGGATCAATAGTCTGCTTACCCCCTCGAGTAGTGACTGCCATACAATGCCCATTATTCTTAGGATTTTTGTTGGTGTTGCTAGAAAGTGTGCCAGGCTGATGTGGGTTCACTGTGGTGGACAACTAATTCATCTTCTGCTCAAGTTGCTTGATCGACACTGCATGGACATCAACTTTTTGACCAATAACAGACAAGTAATTTTGCATCTCCCTCACATTCTCATCGATCGAATCAAACCTCTTCATCATTTTCTACATCATATTATCAATCCTTGACATACTACCCCCAACTTCCCTATTGCCAGATTCCTAATTTAGAAAAGGGACATAAGGATCAACCCTCTTGTTTCTTTTGCCATAGTTGTTCCGATTGTAGTTGTTTTTGCAATTATAGTTCCCATCCCGTACATATTGAGCCTTTCAATTATAGTTTACATAGTTCCAACCTTGATTTCCTTAATGCTGAAGCCAATTATCCAAATTGGAATCTTGGGCGTTGGCTCGAAAACCTCTCATCTGATCATTCACTAAATAAGCATCATCCTCATAATAAAAAACCTAAATCGGTGGTGGTGGATTCCTAGTCAAATAATTTACAGCATTTACCTTTTCTGGAGCTCCACTTACATGATTCAACACCAACCCAAGTTCTATCCTTATCTGAGCCATCTCCTCACAAATATCATCAGCAAATTGGTTAGATGTGGATTGAACTGCAAATGTTCTTCTCCCAGACTTTCTAGTGCTCCAAGATTTCTTATTCTGGGAGATTTTCTCTAATTTCTCAGCGATGTGATCAAAAGTGCACTCACTATATGAACCTCAAGCGATAGTATCAAGCACCGCCTTGATATTATCATCCTGCCCTCTGTCGAAGTACTCCTTCAGCGACTCCTCATCAATGCAGTGATTTGGAACACTTTTGATGAATGTAGTGAACCTATCCCACAAACTACTCGCAGACTCTCAAGTTAATGCCACGAAGTTGTTAAGTTTCTCTTTGTGGTTCAGCTTCTTTGACAATGGAAAATACTTCGCCATGAACACCTTATGCAATTGATCCCATCTGTGAATGGAGTTATATGGAAGCATAGAGAACTATACAGCAGCATCACCAATCAATGATAGAGGGAAGACTCTCAACCCAATGACATCCATGTCCAATTCTGGTCGACCCACACAACTCTTGCAAACACTCCTCAACTTGGAAATGTGCCCATGCAAATCCTCTGTTGTCATACCAGAGAACAAACCCCTCGATGTAAGTATTTGTATCAGACTGCTAGTCCCTACGAATGTATGCCTTGGAGGTAGAACAATAGGCCCTTCGGATTCAACAGTATTGAAGTGGACCCTATAATTATCACGCAACATTAGTTCTGTTGGAGCCTGTACCCTCAATGCATCTCCTAGTAGATTTTTGCCCTGAACTTGACCATTCTCACTAACATCCCTATGAGGCTACAACTCAGCTCCATCACCTAGATTTCCTCCGATAGGATTGACTAGGACTCCTTGATTAGTCATCACTCACAAAGTTCTATTCAATTTTGGATCGTATGGAGTCAGTGGTTCATCTCGACTCTGTGTACTTGACATTCACTAGAGTAGGAACCTGAGATAAACAAAAACAAAAAAAATTAGGAAATAATTGACTAAAGTTCAATAACAGTTAAACTTAACCTAAAAGTCTTATTCCCCGGTAGCAGTGCCAATTTTTGATACGCTCAAATTACACCTCCTTAAAGCAGTATAAGCTATCTTTGTCAAATAAAGAACCCAACTAGTAAGTTGGGGTCGATCCCATGAGGAATATGGTTTATACTTAAACTTGACTCACTATTATATTTGTTTAGTCAACTTATTTTTGAGACAAGTAAGTAAAGGTGGGGGGGGGGGGGGGGGGGGGAATTTGTGAAACAAATACTTAATTGTTGTTATGTAACAAGTGAGCAGGATTCAAACTTTGTTGTTATAAATGAGAGACAGAAACTAGGGTATATGTGTTCCACATAAGCTCATAATGCGGTAATAGTAGTAAAAGTAATCCTTTCCTAGTGTATCACATGCAAAGTGGTAAGTTATGTATCCCTAAGTGCTTGGTCCGCCAAATAGAGAATTTCACCCTACACCTTGGTCTGGCTACGTGTGTATAATTTACTAACCCTTACCTTTACCTCATATTAGACATCACATCAATGTATGGTTTAGTTTTCACCCTCGCACCAATTGACATTAGACTATTAGATAGTATCATACTAAATCTGTGTTGATAATTCTTTTCGTATTAACTACCTCCTTAGTCCGGCAAGTAGCAACAAGGCGAGTTGTAACATTGGCCACCGTTAAAAAGACTTCTAAATGAAAGAATTATCAATGCATGCAACAAAAATATTCAAGAATTAGTTAGTTGCTATTTATTCTTTGTTAATTGCTCATGGTTTCCATAACCCCAGTTGTGGATTTAGTTACCCATGATAGCAAGAACACAATAAAAAGAATTCCTGAACTTACGTAATGAGTAGAAGAAACCCAGAATCTCCAATTGAAATTCAAAGCAAGAATCTTTATAAACCGATAATAGGAAATCAAATTTCTAATGTTTGCAAGTCAATTCCCAAGAACACACCAAAAACTAAAGTTAAACAATAGTAGCTAACCTCCGAAAATGAGGTTTACATACCCTATTTATAGAAAACATAGTCCAAAACAAAAAGGAAACAAAAAAAGAAAATAAATTGTAGCACACGGCTTCAATCGACTAGACTGACCTACAGTGGATCGACCTACGGTCCGTAGGTCCTTTCATAGCTTAGGACTTAGAACTTTTTGACAGAGGTTAGATCCTTAAATTTTTTGATGCAAACGACGGACCTGCAGAATAGACCGTAGGTCGACCTACGGTCCGTGCGTTCCCTCTCATGGCTCAACACTTAGAACTTTTCATCAAGTACTAGAACTTAGACTTTTTGATACAAATGATAGACGTGTAGGATGACCCGTAGGTCGACCTACAGTTCGTTAATAGCTTCCACAGTTCCACACTTGGTGAAGACTTCCCTGATGCTCTATCTACGCCACCAACCTACGGAGCGTTACTAGACCTACGGTCGGTAGGTCACCTCCTTAGGTGGTTTCTTTTAAAGAAATTCAGATGTTGTCTCTCTCAACCTCGTCCAAGTCTATTTCCTACAAATGTAGCATATAAATCATTAGTTCCAATAAAAAATGGCCGTAGACAAACACAACTCTTAAGTGAAATGTATTAAAAATACCGTGAACTCACTGTATATCAGTCTTCCTCATGAAAGGGAAATACACTTCGGTATTGAAATTTTCCCAAATACTCAACCTATCTCTATACCTCCATACCGTACGGCTCCTGCAGAACTTAAAGACTTAAAGGAGCAATTGAAAGATTTGTTGGATAAATTTTTTGTATGACCTAGTATCTCCCTACGGGGTATTCTCATTTTGTTTACTCTTAAGAAAGAGGGTTCACTTTACATGTGTATTGACAGTTGGAAATTAAACACGATTAACGTTAAGAATAAGTATCCTCTCCCAAGGATTGATGATTTGTTTCACCATCTCAAAGGAGAAATTTACTTCTCTAAGATTGACCTTCAATCTAGTTATCACCAATTGAGGGTGAGAGAAAGTGACATTCCAAGGAGTGATTGAGCTCGGTATGGTCATTAAGATTTTATGGTAATGTCATTTTGTTTGACTAATGCTCTAAACACATTCATCAACTTAATGAACAGAGCATTGAGAAAATATCTTGATATGTTTGTGATTATGTTTATTGATGACATATTGATTTAGTCACCGAATAAGGATGAGCATACCAATCATTTGAGGATTATGTTACAAGTCCTCAAGGACTGACAACTATTTTCAATGTTTAGTAACTGCGAGTTTTGATTGAGATATGTGGCTTTTGTGGGTAACGATATTTTTGGTAAGGGTTTAAGGTAGATATGTAGAAGACATAAGCAGTTAAGAATTGGCGTAGACCTCTATCCCTTTCAGATATTCGAAGCTTTTTGGGCTTGGCTGGATAGTAAAGATGATTTGTGGAAAGGTTTTCTTCAATTGCCTCTCTATTGACTACATTGACACAAAAGAAGGTTAAGTTCTTATGGGTAGAAGCTTGTGAGAAGAGTTTCCAAGAGTTGAAGGATAGGATCACTTCTACTCTTATTTTCACCTCACCGGAATGATTGGATGATTTTGTGGTCTATTTTGAGGCTTTACAGATTGGTCTTAGATGTGTTTTGATGCAACATGGAATATTTATTGCTTATACTTCAAGGCAATTTAAGATTCACAAAAACAAGTATATCCTACACATGATTTGGAATTGGTGGAAGTTGTTTTTGCCTTAAAGGTTTGGAGGCATTATCTTTTGGTGTCCATGTTGATATCTTTACCAAGCACAAAGTTTTGCAGTACGTGTTCAAGCAAAAAGATCTAAATCTTTGGCAACATCGATGGCTAGAACACTTAAAGGACTATGACAGGAGTATCCTTTATTACCCGGGCAGAGCTAATGTGGTGGCTGATGCCTTAAGTCAATTTTTGATGAGTAGTGTTGCACATGTCTAGAATGGCAAGAAAGAATCGTTCGTGATGTTCACAGAATATATCCTCTAGGTATTCATTTAGTAGACTATGAAAAGGATTGTTGTTCAAAATGGCTCAGCATTGTGTTTTATATCATATGTAAAAGCCAGGAAAAGTCATGATCCAATTTTGGTTGAGTTAAAGAAAGCAATGCTTAAAGTCCATTGAGTCTTTCTCCCAAAGGGAATATGTTGTGCTTCGATATCAAGGTCGTTTGTGTATTCTCAATTTTGTTGATTTGAGGGAACAAATTTTATTTGAAGCCCATAGTTCTCGATATTGTATTCACCCGCAAACCACCAAGATATACCGTTCCTTGTGGGAGGCCTATTAGTGGAATGGAATGAAAAAATGGCTAAGTGTCCCAATTGACAACAAGTTAAAGTTGAGCATCAAAAGTTGGGGTTTTGTCCCACGATATTAGTATTCCTACATGAAAGTGATAAGACTTGAATATTAACTTTATTGTTGGTTTTCCCTATACCCGGTGTCAACATGAATTGATTTGAGTTATGGTGGATCGTATGAGGAAGTCGACTAATTTCATTCCTGTCAAAGTTTCTTATTCGGCGGAAGATTTTTCTAAGTTTTACCTAAAAGAAATAGTTAGGTTGCATGGAGTTCCCCTATCCATTATCTCCAATCGTGGTACACAATTTACTTCTTAATTTTGGAAATCTTTCCAAAAGGGTCTAGGCACTCGTGTTAAGCTTAGTACGACCTTTCATTCTCAAACCGATGGGCAAGAAGAGCATACTATCCAAGCTTTGGAAGATATATTGAGATCTTGTGTGATTGACTTCAACTGTAATTGGGATGATCAATTCCCTTTGATTTAGTTTGCAAATAATGATAACTATCATTCAAGTATTGGTATAACTCTATTTAAGGCTCTCTATTGTAGGAGTTATAGATCTCTGATAGGTGTGTTTTAAGTTTCTTTGTTTGGTTTTATAGGTCCCTAGTTGGTTCATGTGGCTATAGAAAAAGTTTAGCTTATTAGAGAAAGGCAGAAAATAGTTTAAAGTTGATAAAAGTCCACTGTCAATGCTAGAAGAAGAGATCTTGAGTTTGCTGTTGATGATTGAGTTTACTTGAAAAGTTCACTTATGAAGAGTGTAATTAGGTCTGCTAAGAAAGGGAATCTTAGTCACCATTATGTTGGTCCTTATCAAGTGTTGAGGCGGATAGGCAAGGTGGCTTATGAAATAAATTTGCCCTCCAAATTATCACCAGTGCATTCGGTATTCCATATGTCCTTATTGAAGAAGTGTATTGGAGATCCAGCCTATGTTGTACCATTAGAGAATCTTTGTATAAAGGAAAGAACTTTTTATAAAGAAGCTTTGGTTGAGATTTTTTACCGTCAAATGGTTGAGGGTGCTACTTGGGAGGCCGAGGCCGATATGACATCCCAATATCCTTCTTTCTTCCCCTCTATTCCTACTCTAGCTTGATGTATTTAGCTCCTCATTGTTCATTCTTTCAGATTCATGTGTCTTAGTCATTCTCATGTTTCCATATATATGCATATATGTTTTATGAATTGATGTTTTGAGTATGTTTTAGCTTGGAATCAATTTTCTTCCTTAGTTATGTGAATTTAAGAAATTCCATTCATGTTGGGTATCTAGATCTCATTCCCTTACTCTTTTCATGCTAGCTTGATCCCATTCAAATATGAATGTTCCCAAGGAGCGAGATATCATAACACTTTGGAATTTGAAAAAGGTAAGGTGGGTTGAACGCGCAGGTCCACAAACCCTAGCCAAATTGTGAACCTTTCACAAATGGACTGTGGAAAGGGCTAGGATGGCCATTTAAGGGAACTCAATTCTTTTATCCCTCTTGTTCACGACCCCCTTCACGGACTGTGAAGGGGTAAACAGTCTGTGGATGCTACGATATAGGTCTCTCATCAGCTTTTAAGTTAGGACTATTTTAGTCTTTCCCTATGCATCTAGTACGTAAGCTATGTCATGTTTTAACTCCTATTTTAAGCCCTATACGATTATTTTAAGTCCTAAAACTATCCATTCTGAACTCATTCTCCTAAATCCTAAACTCCCTCTAAGTTTTTCCCAAAAGTTCTCTCTAAAGCAAAATAAGAAAAAGCTAAGGCTTCACTTCAACATATCCAATTCACCATTGCTTTTGGGCCTTGATCACTAAGTTATGTTAGTATTCACCTATGGGGTCCTTTCCTCTATAGAGTTCCCAAGATCTGCTAATTTACTAGTTAAATTTTCAATTTAAAGTTATGGTTTTATTCAATCTTTATGTGTTCTCTTACATTATGATTTTATTTATTAATTTCTATCTTCTAATGCATGAACTAAATCGATCCCTTGTTTTTTTTCTTTGAAAAAAGGAGTATGGAGTAAGGAGATTAAACTCTTGTATCAGATTAACTAACTATCAATCGTTCCGAAATGCCTATGACCGTGCTAAGACATTCTGTGCTTTTAACCTAACTCAAGCCAAAGAAACTTATTCAATGATCACCACTAACTGCTTTTGGTCCCAAATCTTTGGGTTTCTTTGGGATGGGTGATCTATATGATCTTTGTAGAGGTTCAATCCTTAACATGGGGATTTTTCTAGAAAAACAAAACTGGTTTTGGTGAGGAAGAAAGTAGCCCGTCCGTTACTTGCATTTATCTTTTTGAAGTATTTACATAATTTTGAGAGTAATCGACATGACCCCAAGCGCGACAATGAACACATGATAAAGCTTATGAAATATGAATTTATGAAGATATCCATGCCTTTATGAAATTGATGTAAATGAATTGAGGATGCTTTTAGATGAAAGTATCATTGAGATTGTGAAAGGTTTTCTCATATGCTACTACAATCATTATTGTGAAAGGTTTTCACACATAACGATTCATAAGGCTAAATGTTTTGTCACCCAAAGTGAATCAAATCTATTTTAAATAACTTATGCTTGGATTGGTTGCTTAATTGTGCCTTTCAATGGATGATAAAATTAATATGATTAATGACTATTCCGTGGGATCTTACTTAGCACCGAGGGGATATTAATATGGAGGTCCTCCCATTAGTACATGGCATATATCAAGTAGCAATCTCAATGTCCATAATTGTGAGTCCCTATAGGATGCTTGGCTAGTGGATCCATGTAAGCTAGAAGTTATGGTCCTTACCTTGGAAAGTGAGACATCTCTTTTTGGTGTGGGATACACACCATATTCCATATTTATCTCACATGGTATTTGTCGGTTAATGGTAAACTTCCCACAATAATGAACTAGGTTACTTCTAAAGTATTTGATAAAGTATTTTAAATATTTTAAGCTTGCATTGTACAGAAATATGACTTGTGTACAGAAATATGACTTGTGTTTCTAATCTCTTATCATGTGCATTACCTTGGTCATTGAATGTCATGCAATGTTCTTTTTGTGTGATTTCATATATTTTATGCATTGCTATCATACTTAGTATATTCCATGTACTAATGCATACTTACACCTTCATTGTTTCACTAAAGTAGGGCCTGATGCTCCTACTTCGCACATTTGTGTCTTGTTGACCTCCCTCTTGCGACTTGTAGATTAGTGAGTCCTTATGTTCTGAGGACTAAGACAATTTTAGATACGTTTCTTTATTTCTATTTTCAGGCCTTATATGTGGTATATGGGTTACGTCCCAACCACTTCTATTGATTTATTAGAGTGCTTGTTGAGACTATGTTAGACTTTTACGTTGTCAAACTCTTTTATGGTATGATAATGTTACTTTGGAAATATTTATTTCTATTATCATGTATGATGTATACTAAGTGTCTTTTGTAAGGTACCCTTAGGGTATACTTTGGGTCATGACACTTTAGGTTGTATTGTATCACCCTCTTATATGTGAAACGCTCCCAGTAGGGCTTGTATTGTGTTCTTGTTTTGGTATTGGTGCCTGTGACCTTGGTGGCGTATCATAGCCATAGATTTTTCTTATTTGTACTTACTCATGGACTATAGTAGTATGATTGGGGTAAGGCATTATACCTTTAGTTTTCCCTCGTTTATTTATTCGTTAGCTCTTCTTTGATAGGTTTGCTCGTTGTTTAGCGATAGGTCTGTTGTATCATTTCTTAAGCTTTTGATGATATTATTAGGGCTGAGGCCATATTTGAGGATAGGTGGACCATAGGTTAGTACTTTCAACCTTAGTTGTGTCGTTTGGTTGGACTAATAATTACTTGATCGTCAATGTCTTGTTTTAATTCTAGTGATGTATGGAATTGCATTTGTTGTTCATTCACACGAGTTTTGTGGTTCAATCTTAGCTCATGCAGTGGTAATTCTTTATCATTCTTGTTGAAATATTATTTTCACTGAGCTTTTATTATAAAAATATTTTAACGGGAGTCGTACCACTTGGATCACTTGATTTATAGATTTTGACATTCATGAGGCGTTGGTGACATGCTCCCCTTTTACTTAAGATATTAGATGAATCTTGGATGCACTAACTTTCAACAATACTAGCCAGCTTATCAACACTATTTTCTTGTATGATTTTTGCTACTCACGACCTTCTACAGGGTTGATTATAGTTTTGGTTGCCTGACTCTCCTAGGAGTTTCATATGAGGTGGAGGTCCGGGCACTATGCTCCTTTAGCTGGGTGGATCTTATTGATTGATCATTAACTATTCATAGGTTAGAGGCCTAGATTTATCCTATAAATAGTTGACACGCCCCTGGGAGCTTAGTCTTTTGCTAGATTGTAACACCTCAGACTTCAAGAAAGGGTAAAAGGGGAAATGTTAAAAAGTTCACGAGTCCAAAATGGACCATGGACTCTTCACGGCATCCTAGATGGTCCGTCTATGGGACCACAATCTGTTAAGGATGTCTGGAGTGACCATCTCGGAATGCCCTGGGAGGGGTCAACTAAGCAGCGCCCTAGATGGCCTGCAATGACTTGAACGACCCATCTAGGGGTCCATACATGCCATCTTGTTAAGGAAGCTGCACCCAGGTCAAGACTTAAGTGTTGGGGAAACATCAAACGATCTCATCATTTAGCACAAAATGAATTTGGTGGCCCAAGACCTATCAACTTAAAGGTCTTTGAGTCCTCTTTCTAACTCTACCACATTTTCCTAATTTAGATCCTGGAGTATAAAGTTATGCTCATTATAATGAAGCCCTATCAGGAAATACAGCATGATGACCCACTAGATGGGCCATCATGCCTTAGACGGCCCGTCAAGCCTATCTTAAAGGTCACCTTATCAATTTTAGGTGATGTTGCACCCCCAACACCACTGTGAAGGACCACATCCACCTAGAATGTCCGTGAAGCTTTACACAGACCATAAATTCATCCTTGAAAGAGACTTATTAGACTGGGAGCATAGAGTCAACATCAAACAATCATATCTTTCAACACCAAATTAATTAGGTGGCCCATGTCTATGAAATTAAAGATCTCTGAATCTTCTTTTCAATGCCACTAAGTTTGCCTAATTCTAAGCTCGGAGTAAAATGTTACGCCTTAAATAGTAAAGCCGTAAATGACAGAGTATCTTCACGACCCACTTGACGGACCGTGGTGCTCTAGCTGGCCCGTGAAGCTTGTCTTGCAGTCTTTTTATTAGGTTTTAAGTTAGGTTCGCATTGGTCTTCTCCCCTATGTGTTTGGTACTTAAACTACATCGTCTAATCCTTAAACTGCATCATTTTACTTAGTCTAAGCATTATAATCTTTCAAGAAACTGCCTATAATACTCATTGTCTTATAATCATCTAACTTATAATGAAAAGTAGATAAAAAAAGCGATAGTTTTCCCAAGAACAAGCATAGGTCTTCTTCAAATTCAGTCCCTAAATCCGAAGGATTTCTCCATATTTTTTATCACCAGGTATGTGGGATTTCACTAGTGGGATCCTTTCACCGATTAGGTCCTTAGAATTTAATCAGTTCTTCAAAATCTCATAAATGTAGGGTTTCCAAAATCTTGGAGATTCATTGTGACTTTAGTTGCTTTAGTTTCAACGATCTAAATAGCATGCCTCTTAGAATATTTGCATAGTTCCATGAATAGAATTCAGAACATTAGCATGTGATAACCATCAGCACTTATGAGTTACACTTCCTCAGAAAATCAGTCAGAAAATCATGCTTCGAAACTCGAATACCATATCTTTTAGTATATTCATATTGCTTTCTCATATAGCATGTCAGTATTTTGAGCTTCTTAGTACTTTAGTTGAATTTTGCCCTTAAATTCAGTTAGGAGTAAACTTAGCACAGAGTTGGACTAGGGTTTAATGTACCCTCAAAGTCCTAGAACTATGTGCCAATGTAGGTCCAGAAGACACCTCTTGTAACACAACAACAATTAGTAGGCTAAACTAGAGCTTAATATGAGGGTTAAAGTCATGAATGTTACTCCCCGTACTAAAAGTAGAGGATTTCCTGTTAGAATGTCAAGGTGTTACCCTCATGGACCAACTATGGGCCCTTGAGGAGGACCCCTGGAAACTGCCA
Source organism: Solanum bulbocastanum (assembly GCA_037074985.1). Classification (NCBI taxonomy): domain Eukaryota; kingdom Viridiplantae; phylum Streptophyta; class Magnoliopsida; order Solanales; family Solanaceae; genus Solanum; species Solanum bulbocastanum. The sequence goes on along the minus strand of CM073602.1, from coordinate 13,900,145 downwards.
AAAATAGTGAACCACGGCAGGACCCATGCCTCGTAAGTGGGGTCATAGGTCCAATCCCAAATTTCATACTCCCAAAACCCAAAACATGGTTCACCAGCACGGACCGTGTTTTTAACCATGACCGTCAGTGTGGTCTCATGGATGGTGACCTGAGAGCAATTTTAGGGGTTAAGCTTAGGGGTATTTTGGGTCTTTCCAATTTTAATTAATATTTAATGATATCGTCTTACAATAATTTAGATCATCTATATAAGAATTTTAGACCCATAAATTAATTCATTCAACTCATCCTTACCAAAAATTCTCTTTCTAGAACTAGAAAAAAAAAAGAAATTTGGAGCTAGGGTTAAAGAAGCAAGGTTCTTCTTACCAAATTCATTGGGCTTCATTGATAAGGTATGGTAGCTCTTCCTCTATGGATGGAGTTCATCCATGGAGCCCCTTTAAAATCCCAATTTCAAAGGTAGAAATCCCCAAAAGTTAGGGCTTGATTCCAAAGTAATGGGTTCCTTTCAAAATCGATTCTAATGATTGAATTATGTTATATTATGTATGAAGTGATCATTTTCTTACAGTTTTAATGTTGTAATCCCCAAGAACCCATGAAACCCCCATATTTCTCAATTATGTTCTTGTGATATGGGTCTTGTTGATGAAAGATGAATGCTATGAAATTATGCATGTAGTAATTGTGTTACTTGAATTATGATGATATCCATGCATTGACGTGACATGATCTTTGAACCTTGAAAGGGAAAGGTATGAGGATTATGCATGTTTTATGAAATCTATGTAAATTCTTTAAGAACACTTTGAGAGTGAAGTGTCCATGATTATGATAATGTTGTTGTGTTGCTTGAAAGACTATTCTCATGGGCACATAATGAACATTATGTGAAATGTTTTCTCACATAATGAAGATTCTAGGTTGAAAGGCTTTCTCACCTAATTGAATCTAATACTTACATATGGACATGATGTGAAATGTTTTCTCACTCCTAATGCAAGAGCTATCGTAATGAATTAAGTTGGGTTGATTCTCAAAGGCATCCCTCCATGAAACAAGTTATGATTTAATAAGTACTCCATGGGATTAATGCTTAGCACTGAGTGGATATTGAATATGAGATGGAAGTTCTCTCTCAATAAAGCCCGGGTTTCTAGAACCAATCTCTTGAGATGGAAGTTGCCCCAATAGAAAGGCTGGGTTTCTAGTAAAAATCTCCTGATCCTACGGCACATGTTGAAGAAGACAAGAAGGAATAGCAAAAGATGTTCACCGTCTTGCTCTTATAGGAATTTGTCTTATGGACATGTTAGATTATTTTGTAATAGTTCAGAATAGATTAGAATCTTCTTTGGTGGAAGAGGTTAAGGAAAAAACAAGATAGTGATCCCATTTTCTATCATTTGAAAGGTGCAGTTCATCAGCAGAACGCAGAGGTTTTCTCCCAAGGGGGAGATGGTGTGCTTCGTTACCAAGGTCGCTTATGTGTTCCTACGGTGGGTGAGTTGAGGCAGCAAATCCTTATAGAAGCCTATAACTCCAGGTATTATATTCATCCAGGTAACACTAAGATGTACTGTGATCTGCGGGAAGTCTTTTGGTAGAATGGCATGAAGAGGGATACAATAGATTTTGTAGCTAAGTGCCCTAATTGTCAGCAGGTTAAGGAAGAACATTAGAAACCAGTAGGTACGACTAAAGAGTTTAACATTCCTACATGGAAGTGCAAAGTGATAAACATTGACTTCATTACAGGTATACCTCATACTCGCAAACTGCATGACTACATTTGCGTGATAGTAGACAGAGTTACTAAGTCCGCCCATTTCTTGGTTGTCAAGACTACAGATCGACGAAGGATTATTCTAAACTCTACATTAATGCGATAGTCAAGTTACATGGGATTCTTTTTCTATCATCTCAGATAGAAGTCCTTAGTTTACCTCTCATTTTTGGAAATGGTTTCACAAGGATCTTGGTGCATAGGTTAATCTCAGTACACTATTTCATCCACAAATGGATGGTCAGGCAGCGTGTACCATTCAGATCTTAGAGGAAATTTTGAGATCTTGCATGATCAATTTTAAGGGTAGTTTTGATTATCACCTACCTCTCATAGGGTTCTCCTACAATAATAGTTATCATTCTAGTACTCAAATGGCCACTTAAGAGGCCTTATTGTGGCATAGATGCAGATCTCCAATTAATTGGTTTGAAGTAGGTGAAGCATCCTTGATTGGGCAATATTCGATTCATGAGGCTATAGAAAAATTTTAGCTCATCAGAGATAGACTAAAGACAGCTCAGAGATTCATGAAGGTGTCACCAATGAAGGGGTAATGAGATTTAGCAAGAAAGGGAAGCTCAGTCCTAGATATGTAGGTCCTTACAAAATCTTGAAAAGGGTTGGTAAAGTGGCTTACGAGTTAGAGTTGCCAGCAAAACTAGCAGCAATTCATCTGGTCTTTCATGTTTCCTTGTTGAAGAAGTGTGTGGGTAATCCAGAATCAATAGTACCATTATAAAGTGTGGCTGTGAAGGATAGTCTCACTTATGAGGAAGTGTCAGTTAAGATTCTTGATCGTCAGGTTCGTAGGATAAGAAATGAAGAAGTCGTTTATGTTTTATGGAGGAGTCAGTCCGCTGAGGGAGCTACTTGGGAAGCAGAGGCAGTCATAAAAGCTAAGTATCCTCATCTCATTCCTTTTGATTCGTACAACATAAGGTAATAAGTTCCTCTCTAGTCTCTTAGCTTACTCTTGCGTAAATTCAGTCTTAGTACATTGTTCCCTCTATTATACTTGCATTTTTAGTGTATTTTCATGTTCTTCGAACTCAATTCACTAATATATGAGTTTTAGTACTTAGTGGTAGGGATTTCAGTTCCTTCCCTCCATGTTCTGCTAGTTTAGACTTCATTCGAGGACAACTATTCCTAAGGGGGAAATAATGTAACACCCAGATTCAAAAAGAGGCAAAATACAGATCTTTAGAAGTTGCAGGTGCCACCAACAGAGGCCTCATATGGACCGTAGATTGACCCACGGACTGTAGGTGGGGTCCATGGTTGGTCACCTCGACTTCTCCCATAACTCCTAAAAATTTTCTGCTTAGTCTCGACCAACATCAAAACCTACGGACCGTAGGTGGGACCACGGTCCATTATCAAGGATCGTGGTTCAGGCCCCAGATATCAGTCCTCTGAAGCCAAACAATGCCATGCCAGGACGGACCATTGGTCAACCCACGGTCCGTCTGTCAGGGTCGTCGGTGGCTTTTATAGATTTAATGTCAAGGGTTATTTGGTATTTTCTGCTATGCATTAGGCACCTAAACTACGTCCTCCAACCCCTAAAATACATAGTTTTGGTTAGTTTAGGCCTAGTGACTTAGTCAGAACCTACCCTAAGCAATTCATTCACAAAAAAATTTACCAAGCTTAAAAAAAGAATAGGAGAAAGAGGCAACCCAAATTCCTCCAAGAATGCAGCAAGTTTTCTTCAATTCCACCTCCGAAATTGAAAGATTTCTCCGTGAAATTCTTTAACAAGTATGTGGGATTTCACTAGTGGATTCCTTTCTCCACTAGGTCCTTAGAATTCAGTAAGATTCTTGATTCACTGTCTTTTGTTTATACCAAAGGTTTCTAGAAATTTAGAAAATTGTAGTGACGTAGCACCGAGTTGGACTAGGGTTCAGTTACACTCATAGTCCTAGAACTGCGTGCCCCCACAGGTTTATAATTTCCTTTTGTGGGCAATAAATTTAGTGATCACGCCAGTCATGCCTTTTACCTCTGGCAAGGTATATTGGGTCCTCTCGATGGGGCATATACATCGAACTCCGTGTTGAGCTCACATTGTTTTATGTCGGTTAGTAGTAGCTCCCACAGTCAGAATCTAGTCCATTTGACCAAGTTTTCAATTATATTACAGTTTTTAGTCTCAGCATGTTATGTACTTGGTCATTGCATTTAGTTTAGTTCACTTCTATATATTTGAGTATATTCATCTTGTTCATATTATATCATTGTTCAGCATGCTTTGTTTAATTTTCATGTTTGTTCAGCTTTATCCTATCCTAGATGCTCAGCACCTTCCAAGTATTGACGCATACTTTGCACAATATTTTTTCGTGTTGTAGGTTCAGGTCCTCAACATGCAGATCACACGTAGATTGGTTCCTAATCCACGCTCAGTAGCATCTGTGGTGAGTTCTCATATTTCAAGTCGATAGACATGTTTTCATAGTTTAGTCTTTCATTTCAGTTTTGGTTTTGCTAGAGTTAGCTAGGACATGTCCTAACATCTCTAGTCAGTAGAGGCTTTATTCAAACATAGTTAGATTCAGTTTTGGTTTTTGAGTTATAGTCTAGTATCATTAACTCTTATCCAGTATTTATATATTCATACTTGTATTGGGTATTCCTCATCATTTAGTTTATCTCATGTTTTAAGCTTCTACATAGTATGTGTGTTTCAATTGTGTAAGTATGCTTATGATTTGCCAACTTAGGGTTAGCTTAGGGTTACTCGTGATCCTAGATCTCGTCTTTACTTCAAGGGGGTAGCCTTTTGTTCTGTGCTTTTTCTATCCTTACTCCTTATTTCAGTGTTTTTCCACTTCTAGTCACAATGGTTGGAACATGGAATAAATGTTCTATGATCCCCATTCCCGTTAGATGGTTCGCACTCATTTGAATTGGCATATGAAAGAGTGGTTAATTGCCATATCTTTTCTTCAAGTGCTTTGATGGAAGATTCATGTGAAACCACAATATTTGATCAAAAATAACTTTTTAGATCTAATGGCACTGACAGAATTCACGTTTACTAAAAATGATGACCAAAGTCAAATTTTGACCAAAATTTAAAAGTTGAAATGCCTCATGGCTCAAACTAAAAATAAATACCTCTAAACCTGAACAAACAATCCTAATAGATCAAAAATGACCTTCCAAAGCTAACCACGCTAATAAAATTCTCATCCGAGTATGTTTACGAATTATTGACCGAAGTCAAATTTTAGCCAAAAATTAAAAGTTAAAACACCTAATGGCATAAACTGAAAAATGAAAGCCTTAAAATGAGTCACATTATTAAAAAAAATTCCCCTCTTTAAGTACAAAATCTCTTTTTTTAGTTTCTCATTATACATAAATTTGAAAACGTCTCCCTATGTTTGGTCGTTTACTGGTGCCAATGGGTGATCAATTTCTTTGTCATCGTATATATCATTATCAAATTTATAATCAGATAAGTCATCATCACTATTTCCTTCATCTGAGTAACTTCCGTATTCTCAACTGTCACAACCCAGGGGTACCCCCTATATGTAACATGGAATACAAGACACCAAGAGGCCTCATATAAGCCACTTAGCTTTCATAACATAAGATAATAGTTTGTGGTTCCTGGACCTCTGGACAGACTTGGGTGCCCAGTCCACAGACCAAACCCATAGTTTGTGGTTCTACCCATGGGGCGTGGTTGGCCTCTATGGTTGGCCTTTGTGGCTGGCACCTGTAATGTCTGAAAAATTTGTTATGTTGCCCTCTTTCGAATTCAAGGTGTAAAATTGTCTCCCCCTTGGGACCATTCATCTCAAAAGGGACCATTCGTCCTCAAATGAGATTTAAACTGGTTCTAAAAAGAGTAGGAGAGGAACTAGCAACCCAACCTACAATGCAATGCATACAACCAAGGTGGAACTATTCACACCAAGCTAGGACTCCAAGCTAGGACATTCTCAAACATCATATGAGGTGTGAAACTAACTCTATTATCCCATTATGCATGCAATGCACATAAATAAGGAGGAAATATCAACGCCAAGTTGATCAGACTCAAATGCATCTCAAGGGAAGGTAGAACCTACATCTAGCAACCCAATATGCATGAAATTTCAACATTTACTCATTTTCAAGGAGGAATTACCTTCTCCAAGCTAAAAGCATGCTCAAGACAATCTTATGGAGCTCATATGCAATTCAATCTCAAAAATCATAGCTAAAGCATGTTCATCAATTCATCTCATGAAGTCTATATGCAATTCATACTCAATTCACTACAACACAAAGAAAATCAATCATATAAACTTATTTTCTTTCAAAACACAAGTTTTCATGAGCATGCATAACCTAAGGAAATCATGGGAACATCTAAAACACACCTTACATCAAATAAGGAGTAAATCATGAGGAGACTCATTACCTTGAGCTAGAGTAGAACGAAAAAGATGAGGATAGCGGGACATCATATCGGCATCGGCCTCCCAAGTAGCACCCTCAACTAAATGATTCCTCCATAATACCTTTACGGAAGCAATTTCCTTGTTTCTCAACTTCTTAACTTGCCGCTCTAGGATATCTACCCGTACCTCTTCATATGAGAGACTTCCATCAACCCCCAAGCCTTCTAGGTGAACTATGGATGTCGGATATCCAACACACTTCTTAAGCATACAGACATTGAACACCGAATGCAGCGTTGCAAAATCATTCGGCAAATCAAGCTCATAAGCAACCTTACCAACACATCTCAAAATTTCATACAGGCCTATGTATCGGGGACTAGGCTGCCCTTTCTTCCCGAATCTTATCACACCCTTCATGGGTGAGATTTTCAAGTAGACCTAATCACTAACCTCAAACTAAAGGTCTTCTTTTCTAACATCAGCATAGGACTTTTGTCGGCTTTGGGATGTTCTTAACCTCTCTCTAATAATTCGGACTTTCTCCATAGCCTCATAAGCTAATTCGGGTCCTATCAAGGAAACTTCACCCACTTCACACCACCCTATGGGAGATCTACACCTCCTACCATAAAGAGATTCAAAGAGGGATATAACAATACTAGAATGGTAGTTATTATTATAAGAGAACTCTATCAACAGCAAGTGACCATCCCAATTTCCCTTTAAATTGATGACACATGCTCTTAACATATCCTCTAAAGTTTGGATCGTTCACTCTGCTTGCCCATCTGTCTGTGGATGAAAAGTTGTGCTAAGCTTCACTTTCGTGCCAACACCTTTTTGGAATGACTTCAAAAACTGAGTACCTCTATCAGAGATAACGGAAAAGGGCACACCATGCAACCTTACCACTTTCCTCAAATCTAACTTAGCATAGTCTTCCGCCGCATAAGAAACTTTGACAGGAATGAAATGGGCCGATTCGTCAGTCGGTCTAGTATGACTCTAATCGAATCACATTGTCACTGAGTACGCGGTAACCCTACTATAAAGTCCATATTCAAGTCTTCCCACTTTCAAGTGGGAATGCTAATGTCTTGGGATAAACATCCCGGTTTATGATGCTCAACTTACACTTCTTCGCAATTTGGACACTTAGCCACAAACCCCACAATATGTTTCTTCATCCGATTCCACCAATAGATCTCCCACAAGTCACAACACATCTTGGTGTATCCCAGTTGAATGGAATACTGAGAACTATGGGCATCTGTGAAGATCTGTTCCCTTAAGTCATCAACATTGGGAACACATAATCGACCTTGGTATCTATGAACCCCATCTCCCCCTTGAGAGAAAATCTCAACAGACTTCTTGAGCAATTCTTCTTTCAATTCTACCAAAGTCGGATCAAGACATTGTTTAGCTTTCACATCACTCATAAAAGATGATTCAGAACCATTATGAACCATAACACCACCCTTGGTTGAATCCACTAACTAAACACCCAAACAGGCCAATCTATGTACATCTCGTACCAATTTGTTCTTATTGTCATCAATGTGAGCAAAACTACCCATAGACAACCTATTAAGAGCCTCTGCCACTACATTCGTCTTATCGGGGTGATAGAGAGCACTCATGTCATAATCTTTCAATAACTCAAGCCACCTTCTCTGGCGAAGATTCAGATCCTTCTGATTAAACACATATTGTGAGCACTTGTGGTCGGTGAACACATCTAAATAAACACCATACAAATAGTGCCTTCATATGTTTTAAGGCAAAAACTGTCACCGCTAATTTTAGATAATGGGTCGGATAATTCTGCTCATGGACCCCAAGTTGGCTTGAATTATAGGCAACAACCTTTTCGTTTTTCATAAACACACATCCCAACACAATTCTCGAGGCATCACACTATACCAAAAAACCAAACGTCCCTTTCGATAAAGTCAAAATTGGAGTGGAATAAGTCTATCTTTCAACTCTTGGAAACTCTTCTCACATAATTCGGACCATACAAACTTATCCTTCTTTTTGAGTCAAAGTCGCAAATGGAGAAACGATGGAAGAAAACCCTTCAACAAACCTTCGGTAATAACCGGCAAAACCCAAGAAACTTCTAATGTCCGAGGGTGATAAACGTATAGGCCAACTCTTGACCGCATCCGTCTTCTTAGAATCAACATCAATACCCTTACTTGACACAATATGACCAAGGAAAGCTACGGACCTTAGCCAAAACTCACACTTGCTAAACTTTGCAAAGAGTTGTTGTTTCTTAAGGATTTGCAACACAATCCTCAAATGATCAATTTGATCATTCTCACTCCTTGAGTATATCGAAATATCATCAATGAACACAATCATAAATATGTCAAGGTATTGTCTAACACTTCACCAAAAATAATCTTTAGTGGCAATCAATTAACGGCAATAGCTCAATTGCTGCTAAATATTCATTCTAGCATTCTTTCTTAATGTGTTTAGCGACATTGGATCTAATGATACTTAACTAATGCCAGTAATGACTTTAGCACTCTTTCTTAATGTGTTTATTTATTGCCACTAAAAGTTTTTTTTTTTTTGTAGTGTAAACATTCTATTCATCAAATCCATAAATGTCGCCAGAGCATTATTCAAGACAAATGATATAGCCAAAAACTCATAATGACCATACTGAATTTTAAAAGCTGTCTTTGGAATATCATCTTCATTCACCCTCAATTGGTGATAACCCAATCTAAGGTCGATCTTAGATAAGTAACTTACACCATGGATTGGTCAATCAAATCATTTATCCTAGGAAGAGGATACTTATTCTTAATGGTCACCTTATTCAACTGTTGTTAGTCAATACACATTCGAATTGAACCATCTTTCTTCTTAACAAACAAAATTGGAGCACCCCACGGAGAGATACTCGGTCGGATGAAACCTTTATCCAACAAATCCTTCAATTGATCCTTTAACTCTTTAAGTTCAACCTGAGCCATTCTATAAGGAGGAATAGAAATAGGTTGCCTATTTGGGAGAATGTCAATACCAAAATATATTTCCCTTTCGGGAGGAATATCGGGTAGATCATTTGGGAACACTTCTGGATACTCATTAACAATGGGAACTGACTAAAAACTAGGGTTTTTGGAATCCATATCCCTCACCCTAACTAAATGGTACAAGAAACCCTTAAAATTCATATTTCTAGCTTTAAGATAAGAAATAAACCGACCTTTGAACCTCCCCCCTTCCACTCTAGGACAGGCTCATTCGGGAACTGGAACTTGACTATACGATTTCTACAAACAATAGAAGCCTAACATGAAGCAACCAACCATCCCAAGGATGACATCAAAATCTAGCATATAAATCTCTACCACGTCAACATGAGGAAATCTGTGGAATAAGGAGACAGGACACTTTCTATATACCCTCTCATCAAATAAAGAATCATAAACAGAAGTAGAGATAGAAAAAGGTTCTAACAACCCTTTGGGAAACACATCAAACCTCATAGCCACATATGGCGTCACAAAAGCCAAAGTAGCACCAGGATCAAGTAAAGCATATACATCTAGTTGGAAAACTTTCAATATACTGATAACCACATCGGGAGACCCATCTTGTTCACCTTGAGTCCGGAGAGCATAAAACCTACTTTTGTTAGGAGAATGAGCACCCAAACCATTTGGACCCAATGAAAGATAAGGTTGAGCCCTACAACGATTATGTTCCTCTTTCTTATCAACTAAAGGACAATCCCTTATCTTGTGATCCGTCTTACCACAACCAAAGCAAGCATTGGAAACACGCTTGACACTTGCCTTCGTGCTTTCTTCCACACTTAGTACAATTAGGCATAGAAGACCCATTACCACCTCCTTGAGGTTTAGGGTTAGACACCCTTTCGTTGTTGAACCTTGGGGAGCCTTAGAATAACCTTGCCTAGAAAACCTTTGTCAAAACCTTGAATGACCACGTCCACCGGACCTAAAGTATGCCCTCTTTAATTCTCTAGACCTCTCTTTGAGATTTTCCTCTTCAATTTGTTGGCCATGGACCATTACAAGAGAAATATCCATGTCATGAACAAGTATAGTCATAAGACACTCTTTTACAACTAATTTGGACACACTCAAAATGAATTTGCTCATCCTGCCCTAGAGTCGGCAACTATAGAAGAAGTATACTTTGACAATTAAGTGAATCTCAAGGCATATTCCTTCACCCTTATATTTCATTCCCAAAGATTAGTGAACTCAAGCACTTTAACCTCCCTCTTCTCAAGAGGAAAGAACCTATAAAGAAATGTGGACTTAAACCTTTCCCATTCCAAGGGACCCGCATATAACGATCTTGCCTCCTTCCATTGGTTGAACCAAATATAAGCAACCCCCTTAAGTTGATAAGCGGTCAATTCCGCCTTATCCATGAAGTCACTCCCATGATAGACAACACCTTATAGACCTCGTCAATAAACTCTTAAGGATCTTCCTCATCTGGAGGATTCATCCTTGTGAAGTCCCTCACTCATGATGTAGTTATACCAACATTTGGGTTCATGGGGTTCACCACCTCCCTATTGTCTTGGGATGATATGACTTGAGCCAACACTTGAAAAGCCGTTCTAAACTCTGCATTTGTCACTTAGTCGGCCAAAGGGTCAACCGGAGCTTGAGGAGCTTGAGGAGGAGCTCCTTGGTTAATCTCTTCTCCCTCGGTCCTTCTTGCAAAATCCATTCTAGTAGTCATATCATGTAGACAATTGGGTAAGGATTAAGAGAAAGACCTTATAGAGTTAAACTCTATCGCACGACTTAGAGAAATGAAAAAGTGAAGTTTCCTAAGCATCTAATAGCCTCTCATTCATAAATGTGGCGCGCTTCACACTTATGAATAAGGCTCTACTAGATGTGGTTTTTGAGACATCTTAGAACACTTCTAAACCTTGTGCTCTGATTACAATGTTTGTCACGACCCAGGGGTTCCCCCTAGATGTAACATGGCATATAAGACCTCGAGAGGCCTCATATAAGCCACTTATCTTTCTTAACATAAGATAATAGAAATGAGCAAAAATTTAAAAACATTTTTTAACCAACATAAAATTCTTATATCAAATGTGGAAAACTATTACACTTGTCTAAAACCATCTAAAACATGAATACTTGGGACACATCCCATACAATAGTTTACAAAACATAAAATGAATGAACATAAGAGAAATGGTGGCCATTTCATCAAATACTCTGAGGCCTCACCAATCTTGAAGTCTAGCTCTACTAGGTTCCTAGCCACGGGAATGAGAGTCGATACCGTCGGACCCTATATTTGGATAAGAAATGTAGGCAAGAGTATGTGTTAGTACAAACATGTACTAAATATGATAGCTAGCATAAACATAAGAGTTAGACAGTAAAAGTCATAAGCATAATCAATGCACATAAATCATCATAACATATGAGGAGTACTTATTGAAGTAATCTCAACTTATCCTTAGTCAAGACTTGGGTCATCCACCTCTAATCATGCATATCATGGAAGGCAACTCAAGCAACAATCCAAGCTCTTCATACATCATATCATAGTCTAACCTATCTTTTATAGACATGGGAAATCGCCTCTTTGCCTTACCATACAGGAATATGGGTAGTACCCTCTAGTCCTTCTTAATATATGGATCATGGGTACTCGCTTCTAGTCCAACTTAACACATGGATCATGGGTATTCGCCTCTAGTCCAACTCAATATATGGATTGTGGGTATTCACCTTTGGTCCAACAACATGTGACATGGGTATTCGCCTCTTGTCATTCTATAAGGATCACGGGTACTCGCCTCTTGTCCATTCATATCCTAAGAACATGGGGAGTCGCCTCTTATTTAACTTTAAGGAATAAGGGTAATCGCCTTTTTATCCCACTTCATGGAATACGGGTAATCGCTTATATCCATCTTATTTGGAGGTCATGGGTAATTGCCTCTAGCTTCATCAATATCTTAGTCATTAGCATTAGATTCATTTTAGGTGAGCAATCCTTTCAACCTAGAATAATTAAATGTGACAAAGCCTTTCACATTCATAACATAATAATTCATGTGGGAACTGTAACAACCCTCTCGAAATGATGCCACTACTTAACAAGAAAGCTAATATAATACTTGCACATTTAAAAAGGATTAAGCTAAGATATATAGATTATAATTCAATAGAGGAATTTAGCCCAAAATAAAAAGTGAAAGGTATAAAGGCTTGTCATTTAAAAATTTGGTTGACCTCAAATTTAACAAGACAAGAGTTCCAACTTATGGCGGAAGAATCTTTCAAAATAATTTTAAAAAATACACTAAGAGGTTTTCATGTATTATCTATATTACAACAAGACACGTTATAAATCATTACCAACTTCGGGGTACCAAAGCTTGATTGGTTCATGCTTCACACAAACCTTCAAAATAAATTGTAATTTAATACATTACAAGACTTGGGTTTACACACCCTAAAACAGTAAAACATGTAGTCATACTTATTTTACAACCCATGGGGACATGAAAAATTAGCCTTCAAATTTTCATGTAAATGTACTACATATAGATCATGTACAAATCCCAATTTATGCAAACTATAGATGCCTATATGCAAATGTGATCTTCCTATAAAGCTCACAAAAACTCTGTCTCCAATGGTCAACTTCAAGTATCCTTTGAACGTTCCCTACGATAGAAATAACTATCGCTAAGCATAAAGATTAGTGGTATAAAAACTATATACGTGGAGCCACTAGATTCTCCAAGTTACGTCTCAAAAGTCATGGGCATCACACTTGAAACATAATAAATAAATCAAGAAAACAATAAATTAAGGGTATCAACTTCTATATTTAAAGATCCAACTGTCAAGAACGCTTATAGCACCATTTCCCAAGAGATTCAATACCAAGGCTCGCCCAATATATACATCATACCATCATACCCAGCATAACCAAATATCAAGAAGGACCGAAGCCCTGAATCAAGAAAGACCGAAGCCCTGTATCAAGAAGGACCGAAGCCCTGTATCAAGAAGAACCGAAGCCATGTATCAAGATAGGTCAAAGCCCAATAACCAAGAGAATCAAGAACTATATTAAAAATGGCTTCAGAGTTCATACTGAAAATGGACAACTTCCATACTTAAGACGAACCAAAAATCCAGTGTCAAGATGGCAAATAATCTGAATCAATAGGCATGCCAATAGTGGCAAAATCAAATCCACAAGAAGGAAAAAGTCCCAACAAGAATGCCAAGTGATCAAGCAATCCGTACAAGTGGGCGAGTTACACAAGTGTCTTGAAAGTCTCAGAGAATATCAATACGACAATACAATGTCACAAGAATTAACTAAGGTATCAAGATAACCCTTCAATTATACAAGAAGATAACAAGAGTACAAGTACAAGTTTATACCCCAAACCTCGGGCTTTAGCATAGAAACAGTCCAACAAAACTTCAGGAATTCAAACCGTAGCCTGACCAACGTATCAAGGTTCTCAACTTGTACACGAGTATATATAACATTAAAAATACAATTAAATAACTTCTTTAACTTCTATTAGCTCAATAATGTTGATGTAAAATTGGATCATCATCACAAGTAAGCCTGGCATGTACAAATACAACTATTCTCCTAAAATAGTGAATCCGTCCAGCCTGGTACCTCAAGTCGCAACTTAAATTGGTAAAGGCAAAACGCAAACCTGGACTTTACATCCTGCATGAAAGATGTAGGTACATCTCTAAAGGTTGTAAATAAACAAGAATCACAGCAAAATATATTTTGTACAAAAAGATATATTCAAAACACTAACAGTTAATCATATAGGATTTCAATTTCTGAAAGCTGGACAGAACTGGCCCTATGTTGTATCCTATATTTCGAATCCATAACAGCTAAATTATAGTTTTACATAAACATAAAAGTTGTAGGTATAAGATTAGATTTCCAAATCATATTTATTCACTGTAAACGAAGTTCTAGAGAACGAGATATGCATAAATTACCAAACACTACCCAGCTCAGAAACAGATTTCATCACTTACCAAAGAGAAAGGTGTGTCTCGAATTTCAGCCAAAAGGACCAAGGTTTTCTTGAAATTTTGTGAGTAATCTCGTTAGAGAAAATTCTACACCTTTATTAGAGTTAAGGAACCCCACCCCCCCCCCCCCAATTCTTATAGAGGAGGTGAGAAAATATATATTATCAAAGTGATGTTTTTCACTTACTAGATATAGCCTAAAGTCAAAGTTGGCTGCCCAAAAAGTAAAAAGTTTGCTTCCCAAAAGTATACATATAACCCAATATGTATATATATCACCTCCCTTCCAAGTTATAAATAATTCCAATTAGAAAATTGCATAAATGCCCCAATGCAATACCTTAAATTACGATCACAATTATGTTAAGCAAGTCTACAAATATCATAAAATTTCAAGTTCCCAAAATGAGAATAAAACATTTGTAGTAATTAAGCAATGGTGTATCGACAACCGACTCTTAGTTAGTATTTAGGGGTGTTACAGGAACTATCCCTTCCACAATAATTACATCAATAGTCAACAATTGACAACATAAGCTTTACTCTCAAAGAACTATATCTCACACTCATTTTATATGCTCAATCTCAAGCAATTAAATATCATAACCATCTCATAAACTTTAATCTCAAAGCAATTCTAATCATGATTCTCATACAAGGTTCAATTCTAATGTATCTCATCAAACCTAGATTGAACACATCTATACCCACAAATTCTCCTTTCATGATATAAAAATCATATTACATAAATTTCATCTTTCTAGACATGGGTTAGGCTTGGATATATGTAAATTCACCCTAAGAACATGTAATTCTATCAATTAAATCATAAACAATCATAATCCGTTCAATTGGATCAACATTAATCAATACCCACAACATTGGAAGAAATCCTAACCCAAATTGGGGAATTTCATCTTCTCAATTGGGAAAATTTTAGAGACTCCATGAAAGAATGGATTTCATGGATGAAAAATCCATCATACCTTGATTAAAAAGCCCACAAATGCTTGATTAATGGAGACTTTACCTTATCCTAACTCCAACTCTTTATTCTTCTCCAAGTTCTAGAGAGAGAAATATTTGAGAGGAACACATTGGGATTTCTTTTGGGTTTTGGAAATAATGACTTGAATGAACTAATTTGAGGGTTGAAATCTTTTACAGGTCCTAAACATAGGCAAAACGACGTAGTATCAATATGAAATAATTAGGAAAAGACCCAAACCCTTAAAGTAACTACCAGTTGCTGACCCATGAGACCCCCACTGGTGGACCATGGGAAGGACGACGGACCGTCCTCCACAGCCGTCATTGGTGGTCAGAAAGTTGGAGTTTTGGTTCTTGGACCACAGACCCTAGACCATAGACCTTGGTTTGACCGACAGTCCGTTGGTCAAGCCATGGTTCCTGTACCTCTGGACAGACTTGGGTGCCCAGTCCACTGACCAAGCCCGTAGTCCATGGTTCTACCCACAGGCCATGGTTGGCCTCCATGGCAAGCACTTGTAATCTATGAAAAATCTGTTATGTTGCCCTCTTTCGAATTAGGGGTGTTACAGCAACCATATTTTTTATCTTCTTCATCATCAGGCCATTGAAAAATTTCACTTTCTACTTCTTCAAGATATTCATCTATTATATTTAGATTTATGTGAACCTCTCTCCTCTCAAAATTCTTGTACGTATTGAACAATATTCATTAATCTATATCATTATCCACTTTTATTGTACCACCAGTATTTGGATGAATCGCTTCTAAGCAAGTGGTTTTTTCTAGCCAAGTAGAAGGACCTCTCATTACAATATTAAGAGAATCTTCTAACAAATTCAATATCCCATATCAATTATCATTCACATCAAAAACTGGGTAGCATTTATAAAGACAATGTATTGATAAGGTAAATGACATCGCTGAAATAATACAATAGATTAATTGTTAGTTTGGTCTATTATAAAGAGAAAAAAAAGATATTAAAAAGCCATGCCTAGGAAAAAAGAAAGCATCATATACATTATGCAATATTAGAAAATCTGCAAAACACTTTTTAAAATACACTTAATTAATATGTCACATACACACTCTAAAAATTCATTTTGAAGAAACAAAGAAAATAGGGAAAAGATTAATCCATTAATTCATAACTAAAAAAGAAATTCAATATAAAAATAAATTGGTACAAAAGTAAAGAATCTCACATAAAAATTTACCCAAGAGGGTGAAGATGAATAGTTTCTGATTGATCATGTTCTTCAACTAAACAACAAAGAGAAGAATTGTTGTTGTAGAAGGTGAAGCCCCCATTTATTTATTAGGGCACCCCATTAATAGTCAATATAGTGAAAATTACCATTTGCTCTTGTAGTTATCGGTCAATTTTTTAACGTTTAGAGTCAATGGAAGGATTTTGGTAAAAGGGGGGATGATTATTGTATAAAGTTGGGGTAGGGGGAGTTTGATTTTTAAACCAAACTTCAGGAGGGAAAATGATTTTCACCTATTTTTTATCTTTCAGAAAAGAATTAAGAAAATGTCATGATAAAATATGGATCGACGAAATTAGTAATTATTAAGGAATGTAACAATATATGTAAGTAAAGATAAATGTATTACTAAATGCTAGATTCTTTATAAAATAAAAATTGATGTCTATCATTAAATATATCACTAAAGCTCAAATTCTGGGAAAATATTGATTCAATATTACGTCATTAAATTTACTTATTATTTCAAAACTAGATGATGATTAACCAAACAATTTAACTTATCTATTGGTAGATTTACTAATTATTCAAATATCAGTTAGTAATTTAATAATTTATCTATAAATTTAATCACACCAGGTAATAGTTACTATCTAACTCAACATTCACATGTAATATTACCAACTAAAAATTAATATGTTGGTAAATTTTACCAATGAATTAATGATTGGTTGGTATATTACCAATTATTTTAATTATATTAGTAATTTGCAAACTATTTCTTTATCCGTCGGCAAAAATTCCAACTGATTGGATATTTGTTTGCAAGTTTACTAACAAATTACATTTCGTACTAATTTACCAACACATTTATATTTAGTTGGTAAATTTAGCAACAAAATCTTGTCGTTGATAAATGGTTGGTTATTAATTCGATGGTAATCTATTAATAAATTATATAAACAATTTCTTTTGTCATATTTACCAACCGATATATACTTCCTTTGTAATATTACAAACAAAAGGTGTGCATTAGTAATATTTTAGGTTGTAATCCGTTGATAGAAAGTTACTAAATTTGGCACCAATTTTTTCCGTTGTATTTAACAACTAAAATACATAGTTAGTTGGCACCAATAAATTTCGTTTTTATGTTTTAAAATATAATTCGGTTAGAAATATGTTGATAATTTGTTAGTAAAATACTAACTAATTTAAGCTCTTCATAAAATTTGTTGGCAATTTGGGGTTTTGTTGTAGTAAAGAGGCAAAGATCAAATACTTGACCAATTGAAAAAAAAAAAAAAAAAGTAGCCATGATTGACATGAATTGTGTGATTCGTAGGACTGCATTGTAGCCGGTACATGTCGATTTTTTTCAATAATTTTAAAATCAATTAAATTGATTTATTTTGAATTTAATTACAAATCGACTCAAATGGAATTGTAATGTACCTTCTATTACTGCACAAGTAAATGTGAAAATCTATTTTAGGAAAAAGTGACAAGTAAAAGTGAACGGATGGAGTATTAGAGATTTAACTTGTAGGTAATACTCCATGAGTAGCTCATTATGAATATATTTTGAAGAAATCTAACATTAATTTTATTTGGACTTTCTGAGAAACTTACTACGTAGTCATTTTAGTTTTAATTAAACGTTGTAATGGAATGTTTGACCTTGAAAATTGATGTAGAGCCTATGATTTCATTGGAGAAGTACACACATTGATAATGTGTTGCCTACTATTTATTCTTATTAAACAAAGGAAAAAAATTATACGTTATATATAATACGGAAAAGGCTTATAATTATTCTTAAACTATCTGAAATAGCTTAAATATACCATTAAATTATATTTTGGCTAAAAAATATCCTTCCCGTAAAACTATTGGGCCACACCTACCCTTCTAGTCTATGGAAGTATCCCTGTGTGTTAAATGACACATGGACGCCAAATGGACTCCACATTGCACGCCGAAAAGACCCACGTCCACATAGACGAATTAAATCCCTAATTTCACTCTTTTCCTCCCTCATTTCATCATTTCTTTAAGAATCAATTTCACAACTTCTCCCTCATTTCATCATTTTTTCCATGAAAAGACCTAAAAACTTCATTCACCAAATAGATTTCCAAAAAATTTCAGAATTCTGGATCAATTCACATGAAACATTGTATGCAAGAAGATATCATTAATAAAGGATTTTGACATTGTTTTGAAATCTATGTGGTGAATAAAGTTCTTAGGTCTTTTGATGGAGAAAGTTTTAAAATGAGGGAGAAGATGTAAAATTGATTCTTAAGGAAAGGATGAAATGAGGGGGGAAAACAGTGAAATTATGGATTTACTTCGTCTATGTGGAGGTGGGATCTGTTTGGCGTGCCATGTGGAGTCCATGTGGCATTTAACACACACATGGATACTTCCGTTAACTAGAAGGGTAGGTGTGGCCCAATAGTTTGACTGGAAGGGTAATTTTGAGCTAAAATATAGTTTAAGGGTATACTTTAGCTATTTCGGATAGTTTAAGGATAGTTTTGAGCCTTTTTCGTATTTTATATAATATAACAATCAAAATTTATTCCTAGTGTTACTTCACAAATTTTTTACTGAGTAGTAGGGAGAACAGACTATATTCTCCACAATTTTGTCCTGATCCTTATTGTTGCTTTATAATTCGCCGATACAATTTGTTATTTTTGTAAATAAAACTTACAGAATTAATATCAAAAAATATTTATCTTTTTAATTTTATATATAATTTTAATTTAATAGAATAATATGATTTTAGTAATTGATATAACTAAAAAAAGTAATTTAAAAAAAATATCACGTTGAATTTTAATGTTAATTAATTATATATATTGATTAATTATAAATTGTTAAATGACAATGTTCATAATAATTAGATTTTAAAATTATTTTTTATCACCTCAACACCTAAAGCTATATTTATTTTACTTTACAAGTGGTTAAGAGATGTAATAGATCGGGAAAAGAAATGGTGTGTAATTGAGGATGTGAGCATAATTTGGGGACACTAATCCCTTTGAATTTAGGCCTCATTTGTTTTTATTAAGATTAAGACATTCGAATCTAAATGCATATCTGAATAATTAAGATCTTGTCTATATATATATATTATAATTCAAACTAAATAGTAATTAAATATTGCATTAATAAAATATTAGAAAAAAACTTCATTCTTTGATAAACATTAAGAAATTTGAATTATAAATAAATATTCTAAGTTTGATAAAAATAAAATGGAACTATATGGACTACATATATCAATACAATAATAAAAACAATTGTTAGAAGAAAGTGTAGTATCTTTTTTAAAAATAAAATACAATTCAACACAAATTAATCTTAACTAAATAAGTAAAACATCTCTATGTTCTATAATGTGTTTGTTCATATACTCTTCTCTAAAATAAATAATGAACATGATATATTTAAATGATTTTAAACAAATTTATAAAGGCATCATTGTTCGATATCAATAACACGTATATTTATGAAGTTGCATTGCACTTTAATCAATTATATATTTTACGATGAGTTTTATCAATTCTTGATAAAAAAAAAAATACAACAAGAACAAAAATTAAAATTTTAAATGAAATAATTTTGATAACTAATAAGTTTGAGAATGAGAGAGGCCTGAATTTCTTTATTCAAGTAAAATAATATGAAGCAAAATTTTTTTCAAAAATAAAATTGTCTTTAAAAGAGCCTGAATGAGAATAAGACTATATCATATATCTAAATAATTCAGATATTTAAGACCTATTAAGTGATTTTTAAATATAAAAATAAACACAATTAATCGCCAAATGTAACACCCCGAAAACTAGTAGGCTAAACTAGAGTTAAACGTTAGAGTTAACATCAAGGGAGAAGGGCAAGAGCCAAGGAAAATGGGCAAGGGCCAAGGCAAGGGACCAAGGCTTCCCAAAATTGGCCAAGGCACAGCCCACAATGACCACGAGGATCTTCACGACCAGTGGTGCCACCCGTAGTGGTAAGGCATTAGCCTCCCTAATGCTGCCCCAAAAAGTCTCCCCTTCACGAGCAACTTCACGGCCCGTGGTGAAGACCACGACCTGTGGTGAAGACCACGACCAGTGGGAAGGCTCGTGGGGTTGCCTTAACCTTGTGGGGGACATGTCAAGGTAGCCTAACTAGTGGTCAAGGGACCAATGGCACCTTCGAAGGATGTGGTGCCCTTGATGGATCGTGAAGGTGGTCGTAATGCCTAGCACAGTGGCACTAGGCTGCCTAAGGAGGGTTATTTTGGGAAATTCCTAATTAAAAGTTGTATTAAGTAGGGCCGTTTTGTATGGTTTTAGCACACCTATATAAGATATTTTAACTCTTTAACCACCCCAATTAAGTTATTTTTTCCAAAACCCCCAAAAGATCCTAAAGTTCATTATCTCAAAAATTCTCTCTCTAGAACTTCAAGGAAGAAGAAGAAGGAAGTTGGAGCTAGGGTTGAAGGAGCAAGGTTTTATTCTTGAATTCATTGGATTTCATTGCTAAGGTATGGTAGTCCTTTATCTATGTATAATTTTCATCCATGGAGTCTCTTCAAAACTCAATTTCAAAGATAGAAATTTTCCCAAAAACTAGGGTTTGACTCCAAGTCATGGATTTCTTTCAAAAACGATTCTAATGATTTAATTACCTTATATTATGATTGATTTGATGATTATTATGGTTTTTATGATGAAATTTCCCAAGAATCCATGAAATCCCCTTAATTCCCAATGATGATCTTATGGTATGGGTTTGTTGATAGAAGAAGGATAATATAAGATTATGCTTGTAGTAATTGAGTTATTTGAATCATATTATTATCCATGTCTAATGTAGTAATTCTATATGTGTTGATTGAATATGATATTTTATCCTTGAAGGGTAAAGTATGAGAATTATGCATAATTATGAGATTTATGTATGTGCTTTAAGAACACTTCGAGCGTGTCCATGATTATGATAATGTTGCTGTGATGATTGAAAGGATATTCTCATGATCACATAATGAACATGATGTGAAAGGTTTTCTCACATAATGATTATTCTAAGGTTGAAATTCTTTCTCATCTATTGAATCTAAATGAAGAGATGGACGGTGAAAGGTTATTCTCAGGCATGATCTAAGAGCTATCCTAATGAACTCGTTTGGATTGATTGTCAAGTGTATCCTTCCATAAGACATGAAGCAAGTTATGACTTAATAAAGTATTATGTGGGAATTTTTCTTAGCACAGAGTGGATATTGATATGAGATGGAGGCCCTCACGTAAGTTAAGCCTGGGTTTCTAGAAGAAATCCCTTGAGATGGATGCTCTCACGTAAGTTTAGCCCGGGTATCTAGTAACAATATCCTTGTCTGATAACTACGTGCCCCCGTAGGTTATTTAGATATTAGATCCACCTAAACTAAATTAATGGTTCTACCTTAGGCAAGTAGGACAACCCTTTTAGGTGTGGGTAACATTGGATTCCATGTTAAGCTCACATGGTCTATGTCGGTTAAGGCAAATTCCCATAAGGTCAAGTCTAGTATGAACTATGGCTACTCAAGAAGCTTTACTTAGTATGGGTGAGAGTGTGGAATCTCATTCATGCATTGCACAAGTATGTATTGAGGGTAGTTATGGTATGTTCCTCTTATGTTATGATGATTTATGTAATGAATATGCTTATGATTATGTGTTAAGGGTGTTTGATGTGAGGACTACTAGTAATGGTGTATGCTTAACTTGGATTGTTGCTATAAGTTGTTTTCCTTGATATGATTTACTAAAAGTTAATGTTCCCTTGTCTATCAGAATAAGTTAAGAATAAGATCAAAAGATGGTAAACATGAATGAGGGCCTAAAGTGACTTGCTTAGCATGGGTGGGATTATAGGGTCTTATTCATGCATTAGACAAGCTTTCCTTGAGGTGGCTCATAAAGTGTTTCTCTTATGTTATGCTAAAACTAGATTGCATTGATTATGTCTATGTCTATGAAGTTATCTCATATGCTTAATAGTTATTATTATTGTCTACCATGGTATAGCCTATGTCTTATTATGATGTCTCTTATGCTTATGACTTATGTTTTTCAACTATCTTCAAGATGATGGTTTAACTTAGAAAAGTGCATGCATTCAACTAAAATATCTCTTTTAGCATGTTTTCAAGGTTTTTATGCATGGCTATCATACTTAATGCATTTTTGTACTAACCCATATTTTCATACATTTCCTAAGTATAGGGTCCGGTTCTCAAGGTGGTCCCCATTGTGGCTAAAGCTTGGATTTGATCATATCTCCTGGCTTGTTGCTGAGTCCTCATGATTCGAGGACAGATGCTTTTACTTAGTAGTTTCATTCTTATATTTACTTTTTGGACTAAGCTGTATAGGTTCTGTCCCTATTTGATTCAAGTATTGTAATAGATGGCTATATTGAGACAAGTCTAGACTTCCGCTTTGCTTTTATGAAAACTTTTTAAGACTTGAAATATGTTTTAGTCCGTATTGTTCTAATGCTTTATGTTATGCTATATGCTAACTGGCTTACATAGTGCCTTTCGGGGTACTATGTGCCTTGTTACATCTAGGGGGTACCCCTGGGTTGTGACAAACTTGGTAATCATAGCAAAAGGTTTAGAATGATTCTAGGATGATGTCTCATAAGCCACGTCTAGTAGAGTCTTGTTCACAATATAAAGCACACCACATTTATAAATGAGAGGCTATAAGATGTTTAGGAAGCTACACTTCTTTCATTACTCTTAAGTCGTACCACAGAGTCTGGCTCTATTAAGTCCCTCTCCTAATCCTTCCCTTGTGTCTTCAGGATATGAACACACGAAGGGCTAACTCTAGAAGAATGGAAGGTGACCATGTGAATGAAGAAAAAGCTCCTCAAGCTAATCAAGCTTAGATTAATCTTTCGTCTATTTCAGATGTGGAGGGTAGGTCGGCTTTCCAAATGTTGGACCAAACTATGACAACTCAAGCTCAAGCTTTGACTTCTCAAGCTCAAGCGGTGATGACTCACACTAATAGAGATATTGTGACTCATGTGAATTCGACTGCTTCAAGGGTTAGGGATTTTTCTAGAATGAACCCTCTCGAGTTTCATGGCTCCAAAGTGGAAGAGGACCCTCAAGAATTTGTGGAAGAGGTTCATAAAATACTTTCTATTATGGGGGTGACATCGGTAGAGAAAGCGGAGTTGGCCGCTTACCAACTGAAAGTCTAGCACAAGCATGGTATAATAAGTGGAAGAACACTAGGCTGGTAGAGAGGGTCCCATAGAGTGGGAAGTGTTTAAATCAACATTCCTTGATATGTTCTTTCCCCGAGCGTTTAGGGAGCTGAGTGGAAGAATTCATTAACATTAGGCAAGGTAGCATGAGTGTTAAGGAGTATGCCTTGAAATTTACCCAACTATCCAAGTATGCTCCATCTATTGTGGCGGATTCGAGAAATGAGATAAGTAGGCTTTTGACGAGTGTGTCTAACTTGGTAGTAAAAGAATGTCGTTTGGCAATGCTCCATACTAATATGGATATCTGACGTCTTATGGTGCATGCCCAACAAATTTAGGAATTAAAGCATAAGAAGAAAAATAGGGATTTGGGGAGAGCTAGGACTGGTGATGGGAACTTCTCCAATGCTAGGTTTGATAAATAAAGGTTATCCAACCAAGGTTCCTCAAATGCTTCCCCAAGGGTCAACAAGGATATGGTGTCTAACCCTAAACCTCAAGGAGGAAATGGAGGTGGTTCTTCGTTTGAAAGATCTACATGTGCCAAATGTAGGAAGGAACATGCGGGTAAGTGCTTAGTTGTAATGACCCAAATCGTAGTTTTTCAGGAAAAGTGAATCTTCAACAAAATGCTGGGCCAATGTCCCACCAAGGCAGGCCTAATGGCGCTAGGGCAGCGGCACACAGCGGGGTAATGTAACATCTCACTAATTGAAGGAAAAGTCATCATATCAAGGACATCTAATCTCAAATATCAAGTCTAAGAGTATCAAAGCCAAAAAAAAATGAATTAAATAGTTTGTGTTCGAAAATTAAGGACATCATGTCATGATTGAGAGAATCCAACACAAGCTAGAAGGAATACCACACCCTGGAATCTAATGTACTGGAGACTAGTTAGAGTTGAAGGCGAGTTGAAGTTGGTGGTACATTTGTTACTATTACACCTCAACCATAGCAAAGAGATAAATTTATAAAAAAAAAAAATTAACTTGGAAAGAGCTAATTTGAGATTTGTTCAAGTTAAGCTTACGTTGTGAGTTTTAGGTCAAATTCAAACGACCATAACAATTAGTACAAGACGAATTAGGTAGCCTATAAGATATCAAACGGAAGGACTTGGAATCTTCTTTCCAATGCCACTGAATTTGTTAATTTTCAAGTTCGTATGAGGGAGATATGCTAGTTTGAAGTCAACCTATTCAGTTAAGGAAAGTTACCCAAATTAATGAGGGGTATTTTGATATTTTCTTTACCCCATCAGCTTTAAACGTTCTTAGTAATATTTTAGGGGTCAAAACTGATTTGGTCAGTTTTAACAATCCTAAATACGCTTAGGGTTTTGAAAAGAGTTCAAGAGAAGAAAAGAGGAAAGGCTCAAGGTGTTTGTCAAGATTCTTGAGATTTGTCGAGGATTTCACCAAGGTTTTGATACCTATGAGGTATCTAATCTCTCATATTATTGGGTTCATTCACTCGCACGCCAATCTTGTGATTTTAAATCCGAAATTTCATTCTTGAGGTTGAATGACTTGAGTTCTTGATGAGTATTTTTAAGTTTCATTCTTAAATCATTAATAAGGAGTTTCATGAGTTCTTGGATGAATGTTATGAGTTTGAGGGTTATTTTGAGTAGATATTTGTGTATTTATGTTGGTTATTTGAATCTAAGTGAGTTGGGAAGAAACCATTCGATTCTAGGAGAATTACGACCAAAAATCAAAGAAGAAAAAGTTCAGGGGAAATGCTGGAGCGGCGCCCCATAGATGCACCAGAAGGTCTATGGCAGCGCACAACAGCACTGCACCATATTTGAGTCCCTAAAAGTCAGGGCGCCAGCAATGCGCTAGGGTCGCCTGTCCCCATCCTTTTTCAGTCAATTGCTCCACATGAGTCCTCTTAGAGTGTACCTTCACTCCCTTCTGATTCTAACTACTCTAAACTACATTTAAACATTGATAGATCCTTCATTACATGAATCATAACCCTTTAATTCATAATTAAATTCAAGGTAGAGTTAAGAGTAAAGTCTTGAGAGTTATTTCGAGTTATTTTGAGAAGTCTTTTACAATCTTTAAAAACTTTTTTTAAGACTTGAGCACTTCAGTGAGGATAAGGAGAGTTGAGTTTAATTTTTCAAAATAAATATATGGGAACTAAGTATTCTAAAGTGTACACCCTGGACTCGATGCAGGGAAGCCTACCAAAAATTCAAAACCTATAGGTACCAACCACAAAGACCACAAACGGTCCGTAGGTGGAAGCACACACGTTCCATGGATGGAACCATTGACCGTAGGTGTGGTCCATGGGTTGGCCACCCTGGCAATTTGATTGAGGCCCAGAGCTACGGCTGCACTTACGGACCGTAAGCCAGAGGCCAAAACAGGTAGGGAAGACAAAGTTGCCAAGTTTGATTGATATGGTGCTAGAGTATAAGCTTGGATGGACCAACCAGGTCACAGATGCCTTAAAAGCCACAATTTATCCCCGAAACAACCTACATTCACAAACGATAGTTGTTTAGAAATTGAAAAAAAATTGAGACTCTAATATAATTATACGTATTATGTGATGTTTTGGGATTCTTATAGTTTATATGCACACACAACACACAATAGGAGAGTTCAAATGCGAAAGCAGTGTATTCATAGTCTCTGACAACCATCGGTGGTGGTGCAAGACAGACCGTAGGTCCATCCACGACTCGTCGATGGGTAGCCGTAGGTTGTATCCTGGCAGTTATTTTTTGGGGTCAATTAAGTTTTTTCCTAATTGATTAGTTACTATACGATGTCATTTTTCCTAATTTTAGAACCCCTATATCAGCCTTTTTACCCCAAATTTACCTTATTTAATTCATTCTTCCAAATTCCCCAAAAGAAATCAAATCTCCTCCTAAATATTAACTCTCTAGAAACCTTGAAGAAGAAGATTCAACCTAGGGTTTCAACCTAAGGCCTCAATTCCTCCATTGAATATAAGCAATTGGACTTGAGTTATGGTAGTTTTCATCCATGAATTTCTTTCATTCATGGAGTCCCGAATTTCTCTATTTCAAAACGTAGAATTTCCTAAATTAGCTAGGGTTTTCTTCAATCACCATGGGTTCTTTTGATTATTGATCTTATTGATTGAATTATGTTTAAATATCCATGAATTGATTATTAACAATGCTTTTATGATGTTTCGCCTATGAATCCATGCAAACCTCCATGTTTTTGAATTGTGATCTCATAATATAGGTTTTGATTATGGAAGAGAAGTTTTATAATCTAAAGCATGAAGTAACAGAATTACATGAATTTATGATAAAATCCCTATCTAATGCTTAAATTCTAGATTCGTGGATTGAAAGTAAGCTTTGAACCTTGAAAGAGCAAAGCATGAGTTTATGCATGAGATTATGAAACCTATGTAAATGTTAAGGGTGCTTTGAGAGTAAAGAGTCTAATGATGATGTTCTATGTTGTGTTGTTAAAGGATATTCTCATAAACACATACAAGCATAATGTAAAAGGTTTTCTCACATGACAAGGATTCTTGGTTGAAAGGCTATTCTCACCTAATTGAATCAATGAATAAGAGTTATCCTAATGAAACTAGCTTGGATTGGTGGTCCAAGGAAACCATTCCATCAATGTTAAGAATAAGTAATAATTGACTATTCTGTGGGAATTCTGGTTAGCACCAAGTGGATATTGACATTGAGATGGTAGCTCTCCCGTTAGTAGAGGTTGGGTTTCTAGAAGAATTCTCATGAGATGGAAGCTCTCTGGTTAGTATACGTCGGGTTTTCAGTAACAATCTCCTTTTTCCCACAAACTATGTGCCCTCATAGGATGATTAGCTAGTGGATCCACTTAAGCTATAAGTTCATCGTTCTACCTTAGGCAAGTAGAACTACCTATTTCGATTTGGGAGACACCGAGGGATCATGTTATAGCTCACATGGTCTTTATGTCGGTTAAGGATAATTTTCCCACAACAAGATGATTAATGAACTAAGGTTACTTAATGAAGTATCGCACACTTAGTGCATTTTTGTACTAACACATACTCTTGCCTACATTATTCCCAAATGTAGGGTCCGACAGGCAGGGTTTCCATTATAGTGGCTAGAGCTTGGACTATGATTCTTTCCCGAGCTTGGTGAGTCCTCATGATTAGAGGACGGACGTTATTGTTATAGTCTTTGTCTTGTATTTCCTTTTCAGACATTATGTATGAGCTAGACCCAATTTATGTGTTTAGACTACTACTTTTCTATAGAATTGTTTTGGACTTAAAATGATTGTTTTACTCTTTATTATTATATTTCTTATGTTATGAAAGCTAAGTGGCTTGTATGGAGTCTTTGGGGTTTTATACGCCTTGTCACATCTAGGGGGTACCCATGGATCGTGAAATACTTGGTTATCAGAGCACAAGGTTAGAATGGTCCTAGGAAGCCTCAAAAGCCATTTCTAATAGAGTTTTGTTCATGAGTGTGAATTTCGCCACATTTATGAAGGAGAGGCTACAAGATGATTAGGAAAATCCACTTCTTTCATTACTCTAAAGTTATGCTATAGAGTTTAACTCTATAAAGTCTTCCTTCCATTCCTTACCTTATGCTCCTCAGGAAATGTCTTCTCGAAGGGCTTACATTAGAAAGATGTGAGGGAGAATGTGGAACAAGAAGCTCCTCCCTCAGCTTCTCCTCATGCTCCGGTTGATCCCTTGACCGTACAAGTTACAAATACAGAGTTTAGATTGGCTTTTCAAGTGTTGGCTCAAGCCGTGACGGCCCAAGACAATTGAGAGGTGGTAGTACCTGTGAACCCAAATGTGGGTATGGTGACTTCAAGAGTAAGGGACTTTATCAGGATGAACCCTCCGGAATTCCATGGCTCCAAGGTTGAGAAAGATTCTCAAGAGTTTATCGACGAGGTCTATAAGGTACTTGCTATCATGGGAGTGACCTCGGTAGAGAAGGTGGAATTGATCGCTTATCAATTGAAAGATTTTGCTCAAGTGTGGTACAACCAATGTAATGAGGCAAGATCGGTGGGAACGGGTCCCATTGAGTGGGAAATGTTCAAATCCACCTTTCTTGATAGGTTATTTCCCCTTGAGATGAGGGAAGCAAAGGTTCTTAAGTTCATTAACCTTCGTCAAGGAAGAATTAGTGTGAAGGAATATGCTTTAAAGTTCACTCAACTATCCAAATATGCTCCAACAATAGTTGCCGATTCTAGGGCAAGGATGAGTAAGTTCATGTTGGGTGTGTCTGAAATGGTGGTGAAGGAGTGTCATATCACCATATTCATTGGTGAGATGCACATCTCCCGTTTCATGGTGCATGCACAACAAATTGAATAAGAGAAACTCAAGGAAAAGTATAGGGAGAAAAAAAGGGTTAAGATAGATGATGGTAATTTCTCTCATGCTAGATCCGATGGACATGATCGCCTTAAGTTTGGATAAGTGTTTTTCCGTTCAAGGTTCCTCCAATGCTCCACCTAAGTTTAACAAGGATAGGGTGACTAAACCTAGACCACAAGGAGGGAATGGTGGTGGTTCTTCGTGGCTAGGTCTACGTGTGCTACATGTGGGAAGAAGCATGATGTTAAGTGCCTAGCCGGCACTAATGGTTGCTTTAGTTGTGGGAAGAGTGGACACAACATAAGAGATTGCCACATGCTTGCGGCTAATGGGAAAGAGGGCAAGCAAGCTCCTTCTAGCGGTTCAAATTCCAATGCTCCAAAGCAAAAACCACTTCTACGCTCTCCAAAGACGAGGTGACAAAGACAGTTCTCTAGATGTAGTTACCGGTATGTGAAAAATTTTTCAATTTGATGTATATCCTTTGCTTGATCCTGGTGCTACTTTGTCCTTTGTAACGCCATATGTGGCAATGAAGTTTGATGTGCTCCTCGATGTATTGCTAGAACTTTTTTCAGTCTTTACTCTTGTTGGGGATTCTGTGGTGGATAAGAGGGTCTATAGAAAGTGTCCAGTTTCCTTATCCCATAAAGTTGCTCTAGTTGACCTGTCAAAGTTTGACATGTAAGATTTTGATGTTATCCTTGGAATGGATTGGTTGTATTCTTGTTATGATTTCATAGATTGTAGGACTCGTGTGGTCAGATTTCAGTTTCCAAATGAGTCTATCCTAGAGTTGAAGGGGGGAAATTTCATGCCTAAGGGTCAGTTTGTCTCTTATCCCAAAGCTTGAAGGATCATCTCTAAAGGTTGCATTCATCATCTAGTTAGGGTGAGAAATGTAGATTCTGAAACCCCTACTCTTAAGTTTGTCCCTATCGTAAATTACTTTCTGGAAGTATTCCCAGATGACTTGCCTAGTATTCCTCCCAAAAGGGAAATAGACTTTGGTATTGACCTTCTCCCAAATACACAACCTATCTCTATTCCTCCTTATAGAATGGCTATGACGGAACTTAAGGAGTTGAAAGATCAATTGAAGGATTTGTTGGATAAGGGTTTCATCCGACTGAGTATCTCTCCATAGGGTGCATCAGTTTTTTTTGTAAGGAAGAAAGATGGCTCCCTCCATATGTGTATTAATTATTGTCAGTTAAACAAGGTGACCAATAATAATAAGTATCCTCTTCCAAGAATAGATGATTTATTTGACCAACTTCAAGGGGCAAGTTTTTCCTTTAAGATTGATCTTCGTTTAGGTTATCACAAATTGTGGGTGAAAGAAGATGATATTCCGAAGATGCCTTTAAGAACTAGATATGGTCATTATGAGTTTTTGATGACGTCGTTTGGGTTGACTAATGCTCCGGCGGCATTTATGAAATTGATGAATATGGTGTTTAGACAATACCTTGATATGTTTGTAGGTGTGTTTATCAATGATATTTTGATCTATTTGAGGTGTGAGGATGAGCATATCGATCATTTGAGGATCGTGTTGTAAATTCTTAAGGACCAACAAATTTTTGCAAAGTTTAGCAAATGTGAATTTTGGTTAATGTTGATATCTTTTATTGGTTATATTGGTTCAAGCAAGGGTATTAAGGTAGATCCAAAGAAGATGAATGTGGTCAAGAGTTTTCCTAGACCTCTAACTCCTTCGAATATTATAAGCTTTTTGGGTTTACCCGGTTACTATAGAAGGTTTGTTAAGGGATTCTCCTACATTGCTTCTCCTTTGATGGCTTTGACTCAAAAGAAGGCTAAATTTATATGGTCAAAAGCTTATGAGAAAAGTTTTCAAGAGTTGAAAGATACACTTACTTCCACTTCGGTGTTGACCTTATTGGAAGGTACAGATGGCTTTGTGGTATATTGTGATGCCTCTAGAGTTGGGTTGGTACGTGTGTTTATGCAAAATGCTAAAGTTATTACCTATGCTTCGAGGCAACTTAAGATCCATGAGAATAATTATCCTACCCATGACCTTGAGTTAGCGGTGGTTGTTTTTGCCTTAAAGATATGGAGGCATTATTTGTATGGGTCCATGTTGGTGTGTTCACCTATCATAAGAGTTTGCAATATGTGTTTTAGTCAAAAGGGTTTGAATCTTCGCCAAAGAAGGTAGCAAGAATTACTGAAGGATTATGACAAGAGTGTTCTCTATCACCCCAGTAAAGCAAATGTGGTAGCGGATGCTCTTAGTCGACTATCAATTGGTAGTATTGCTCATATTGAGGATGAAAAGAAAGAGTTTGTTTGAGATGTTTATAGGTTGGCTCAATTAGGTGTTCAACTAGTGGGTTCCACCAAGGGTGGTGTTATGGTTCATAATGGGTCTGAATCATCTTTTGTGATGGATGTGAAGTCTAAGCAAAGTCTTGATCCAATTTTTGTAGAATTGAAAGAGGTGGTGCTTAAAAAGTCCGTTAAGGCTTTCTCCTAAGAAAGAGATGGGGTACTTAGATATCAAGGTCGGTTATGTGTCCTGAATGATGATGACTTGAGGGAATAGGTCTTGGCAGAAGCCCATAGTTCTCGATATTCTATTCACCTAGGAGCCACTAAGATGTACAATCATTTGCGAAAGATTTATTGGTGGAATGGGATGAAAATATTGCAGAATTTGTGGCTAAGTGTCCTAATTGTCAACAAGTGAAGGTTGAGCATCAAAGACCAAGAGATTTATCCCAAGACATTGGTATTCCTACTTGGATGTGGGAAGATGTTAATATGGACTTTATTGTAGGGTTGCCATGTACTTGGTGACAACATGACTCAATTTGGGTAATAGTGGATCAGATGACTAAATTCATTCATTTTATTCCCATCAAGGTTTTCTATTCAGCGGAATATTATACTAAGTTGTATTTGAGAGATATGGTAAGGTTGCATGGGGTGCCCTTGTCCATAAGTTCCAATTGAGGTGCCCAATTCACTTCCCAGTTTTGGAAGTCATTCCAAAAGGGTCTTGGTACAAAGGCTAAGCTTAGCACAACTTTTCATATCTAAACCGATTGGCAAGCAGAGCGTACTATTGAGACTTTGGAGGATATGTTGAGGGCTCGTGTGATTTATTTTAAGGGTAATTGGGATGTCCATTTTCCATTAGTTGAGTTTACTTATAATAACAATTATCAGTCAAGTGTTTATATGGTTCCATTTGAGATTTTTTATGGTAGGTGATGTAGGTCTCCTATAGGATGGTTTGAGATGGGTGAAGTTTCTCTCATAGGTTTGGAATCTGTACATGAGGCCATAGAGAAGATTTAGATTATTAGAGAGAGGTTGAAATTGGCTCAAAGTCGACAAAAGGCATATTACAATGTTAGAAGAAGGGATCTTGAGTTTGATGTTCATGATTGGGTTTACTTGAAAATATCACCCACGAAGGGTGTAATGAGGTTTGGCAAGAAAGGGAATCTTAGTCCTTGTTTTGTAGGCCCATATGAGATTTTGAGGGTGCTATTTGGGAGGACGAGGCCGATATGATGTCCCGATATCCTTAGTTCTTTACTTCTACTCCTACTCTAGCTTGAGGTAATGAGTTCCTCTTGGTTGTTCCTTGTTTTGGGAGTCATGTGTGTTTTATGTGTTTTCCATTATTTCTTTATGTTTTGCATATTCATGAAAAAGCTTAAGTTTTGAAAGAACTGACTTATAGGATTTATTCTCCTCGTGTTGATTGTTCATTGAGTATGAGTTTCCTATAGTCTTCATGAGATGATTGTTGAATAGGCATTAGATATGCTTTTGAGAACTACTTGCATATTGTCTCATGAGATTGTGTTGAGCATGGTTTTAGCTTGGAGAAGGTAGCTCCTCCTTGAACATGAGAAATTTTGAAATTTCATGCATATTGGTTTGTTAGTTGTAGTTCCTACTTCATTTAGATGCATTGAGTATGTTTAACTTGGAGTTGATGTTTCCTCCTTTATTATTTGCATTTTGATGAGATTGCATGCATGATGGATTATTAGAGTTAGATTCACCCCTATGTGATATTTTGAGAACGTCCTAGCTTGGAGTCGATAGTTCCTCCTTGGTTACATGCATTGCATTATTAGGTTGGGATGTTAGTTACTCTCCTACCATCTTTGAACCAGTTTGAATCTCATTCAAGGACGAATGATCCCAAAGGAAAGATATTGTAACACCCCGAACTCGATATAGGAAGGCCTACCAAAAATTCAGAACCTACAGGTGCCATCCACAAGGACCACAAACGATCTGTAAGTGGAACCACTGACCGTACGTAGGTGTGGTCCATGGGTTGGCCACCCTGGCAAGTTAATTGAGGCTCAAAGCTAAAGCCAGACCTATGGACTGTAGGTCAGACCACAGTCCGTGGTCAAGGTCTGTGGTTCAGTGGCCCAAAAACATAGTTTTTGACCACTATCGATGGTCATGCAGGACGGACCGTAGATCCATCCAAGGCCCAGTCGATGGGTGGCCGTAGATCGTCACCTCGCAATTATTTTTGGGGATCAATTGGGTATTTTCCTAATTAATTAATTCCTATATTATGTCATTTTGTCTAAGTTTAGAAGCTCTATATAAGCCTTTTTACCCCCCCAAATTCACCCAATTTAATTCATTCTTCCAAATTCCCCAAATGAAATCAAATCTCCTGCCAAATATTCTCTCTCTAGAAAACTTGAAGAAGAAGAATAACATTCAAGCTAGGGTTTCAAGCTAAGGCCTCAATTCCTCCATTCAAGATAAAAAAAAATTGGACTTGAGGTATGGTAGTTTTCATCCATGAATCTCTTTCATTCATGGAGTCCCTAAGTTCCTCTATTTGAAAAGGTAGAATTTCCCCAATTAGTTAGGGTTTTCTTCAATCACCATGGGTTCTTTTGATTATTGATCTTAATGATTGAATTACGTTTAAATATGCATGAATTAATGATTTACAATGTTTTTATGATGTTTCCCCTATGAACCCATGCAAACCCCTATGTTTCAAAATTGTGATTTCATAATGTGGGTTGTTGATTATGGAAGAGGAGTTCTATGATCTAAAGAATGAAGTAATAGAATTACATGAATTTATGATAAAATCCCTATCTAATGCTTGAATTCTAAATTTTTGGATTGAAAGTATGCTTTGAACCTTGAAAGAGCAAAGTATGAGTTTATGCATGATCTTATGAAACCTATGTAAATGTTAACGGTGCCTTGAGAGTAAAGTGTCAAATGATGACGTTCTATGTTGTGTTGTGAAAGGATATTCTCATAAATAGATACTAGCATGATGTGAAAGGTTTTCTCACATAACAAAGATTCTTTGGTTGAAAGGCTATTCTCACCTAATTGAATCAATGAATAAGAGCTATCCTAATAAAACTAGCTTCGATTAGTGGTCCAAGGACTCCTTTCCATGAATGTTAAGAATAAGTAAGAATTGACTATCCGTGGAAATTATGCTTAGAACGGAGTGGATATTGACATTGAGATGGAAGCTCTCCCGTTAGTAGAGGCCAGGTTTTTAGAAAAAGTCTCAGGAGATGGAAGCTCTCCTGTTAGTATAGGTCGGGTTTCTAGTAACAATCTCCTTATCCCATAAACTATGTGCCATGATTAGCTACTGGATTCACTTAGTCTAGAAATTCATGGTTCTACCTTAGGCAAGTAGAACTACCATTTTCGGTGTGGGAGACACCGGGGGATCATGTTATAGCTCACATGGTATCTATGTCGGTTAAGGCTAACTTTCCCACAACAAGATGATTAATGAACTAAGGTTACGTAAAGAAGTATCTCATATGCGTTCAAAGACTTAAAGATTATTTAGCTAGCATTGACCATGACATTATGACTTATGTTTCCTAACTCTCTTATATCATGTTTAATTGGTCAATTGCATGTCATGAAATGAAATGTCCTTTTTAGCATGTTTTAATTATTTTTATGCATAGCTATCATACTTAGTGCATTTTTTAACTAACGCATACTCTTGCCTACATTTTTCGCAAATGTAGGGTTCGACAAGCAAGGTTCCCATTATAGTGGCTAGAGCTTTGAATTTGATTATTTCCCAAGCTTGGTGAGTCCTCATGGTTCGGGGAAGGACTTTATTGTTATAGTTTTTGTCTTGTATTTCCTCTTCGGACATGATGTATGGGCTAGGCCCAATTTCATTCGATTGTAATAGATGGCTATGATGAGACATGAGTTTAGCCTTTCGTTTTTCTAAAAAAAAAAAAAATAGACTTAAAATGATTTTATTACTCTTTATTTTTCTATTTCATATGTTATGAAATCTAAATGGCTTATATGGAGCCCTTTGGGGTTCTATATGCTTTGTCATATCTAGGGGGTACCCCTGGGTCGTGACATCAAGAGTAAATTTTTTTACATTTAAAATCAGAGGAAACATAGATTTCCAAATGAGTTCATGAGGAGTTTCTGAGTGTGATTTCTTTTAAGAGGACCTTTTCAGTAATAATCTCAAATCTTGAGGATGAGGAAATGCTTTTAAACATATGATCTGAGTTATGTTTTGGGAGTAGATTTGAGCATCGATATGAGGACAAGTTCATAAAAATCAAAGTCCTCATAAACCATGTAACCAACGTGATTAGAAATGGTCATATTGTTTAGATGATTCTTTATTGCTTTTTAATCATAGCTTAGTGGATCCACTATGAAATGTGATGTGAACAACACCTTCTTTCCTTTTCTTCATCATTTTCATTCAAGCTCAAAAGTCACCTCTTATTCATCTTCCATGGACCGTTGGAAACCCCATTTTCTTTGTCTTTTCACAACTTTATTCCACCACTTTTTCTTTTTCATTTTTTTCTTTTTTTTTTTTTTTTATATGGAGGGGTTCCATTTTTCTCAAAACATAGGCAAATGGGACTGCTTTGAATTTTCTTGATTTGCCTTTTCTTTTCACCACACCCCAACTTAGGCTTTTGGCCTAAGTTGGCTATTCAAACAGGCCACAAATTATGAGGATTGTAGGTAATGGATAAAGAAAGGTTATGTTTTCATCAAGTTTCTTCCAAGAAAAGGGTAGGGCTCAAGGGGTGCTCAAGAGGAGTTCACACACTCACAAGGTAGGCCACAAAAAGAGGTATAATGTCAAATTGGTTCACACTCTTTAAAGTTGCCTAAGATCATCTCAAGAAATTGCCTCACTTACATTGTTCACGGTAAACTCATCACACAAGGTATCGACACCAATATCAAAACAAAACTCCATACTTTTGCTAGTGTGCAAAGACTCAATTCAATAATTGGCTAGTCACAACGAGATGCAAAGAGTTCACATATTGTCTATGCAACTTCATTTGGCCTCATCATAGCCGCACATTCATGTTTGTTCAATTATAAACACTATTCAAGTCATCGATATTGATCAAAATCGATACTCAAATTTACGAAAAAACATCCACATTTAACACAAACAGGAGGTGGCAGGGTCAAAAATCATTTATAATTAAGAACACGAAGCCACAAGCTCAAACCCTCCACAAAAAGCAGTGTACAACACAAATTTAGCTCAAAACCCAAATATATAACCAAAACCAATCAGGTCACAACAAGTCACACAAAAGGTGGGCCTCACACCACCACAAATAAAAGCATTTGTCCTCAAATGCAAACAAAATTATCCAAAAGTCAAAATAAAAGTAAGACAGAGAGAGAGGTAAAAAGGTGATCCTGTCTACGCAGTCACTCCATCTGTCTGGGCAATAGTGCCCAGTGCATAAGTTTGGTCTCGGGCATTAATGCCCGAGGTCACCTCAGGAGGAACAGTAGTACCAAACCGACCTGGAGCTGCCACAGGTGTATCTGCCAAAAAGTTGTGCACAGCTGCATAGAATCCTCAGGCCCATAAAGGAACAGAAGGGCCTTGGGGAGTAGTCTCCCTGTCAGAAATGGGCCTCTTGCCCTTGCCTTTGTCTCCAGGTAGAAGTTCTTGCCTTCCCTTCTTGGGAGGATTTGGCCTCCCTTCATTTATTTTGAAATTACATGCTCTTATCTCTCGAGGTGGCATGTTTCTCCCGGCAACTTTCGATCTAGCCATGTCTGCAAAGCATCGAGAAAAGTTAGAAAATATTCAAACAAAAGCAAAGAAAATCAGTTGCAGACAGACTCATCGAACTGGTCGACAAGTCGCCGAATTGCTTTGGCGAGCTAGATCGAGCTTGCCTAAAGGATTGGCTTTAAAGCTATGGCAATTCAGCGATAGGAAGGGCCTTTTGGTGATTCACTGACAGCTTTCGGCAAGCAAGGGTTAGTTCACCGAAAGTTAAAGTGCAACAAGGGCTTAGGGGTGCAGACAAAGAGGCGATAAAGAAGACTTTCGGCGAGTCGTCGAGTGCTTTTGGCGATCTCAGGATTATGCTGAAAGTTACAGAGCCCAACAACACATTAAGCATGAAATTAAAGGCGAAATGGGGAACTTCGGCGAACTGTCGACTGGTTCCGCAAGCTCGACCCAACGTGCCTACTTTAAACCCAACTTCTCGAATTCTACCCTACAACCCCCAAAAACAAAATCAAAGCATGCACAACTCAAATTAAGATTATACCCCTAGAACCCATTACCTCGGGATACTCAGATTTCTCCCAATTTTGCCAAATTTGGCCAATTGACAACTTTTGCCCTTAAGAAGGACGTCACCCGCTCTATCATTGGGCAAATTACGTCGTTTGGCACAAATACGGGCTACTCAGACTTCACCCAACCAAAAAAAACATGCAACCACAACCTCACAAAATTTAATTCATTTCAACGCACAAGAATATGGGATTTCAACAGTCAAAACAATCGGGGACAAGTTTTCGAGTCTCGTGGCTAGTTGTTGAGTTCGTGATTTCTCGATCTTTGGTGAGTCCTCATGCTTTGAGGATGAAGTTGTTGTTTTAATTTCTTTTTTGTATTTCCTTTTAGACATGATGTATGGGCTAGGCCCAATTTCATTCTATTGTATTAGATGGCTATGTTGAGACAAGAGTTTAGACTTCCGCTTTCGTTTATAAAATATTTTGGACTTGGACTATTATTTTACTCTTATTGTTCTATTTCTTATGTTGTGAGAGCTAAGTGGCTTGTCGTGATCCAATGACTCTCGAGCCCAATGTGATAGAAATTTAGTTAGAACTAGCCTTCTCTTCATCTAGGTCAATCTCTTTTTCATTCACTAATCGCATAACTCCATCCTTAAAGACAATATTTTTCAAGAGGGTGACTCAAAAGTCTATGATACTTGCAATAATTTGGGTAATCAATTTTTCCAACTTCATTAGGTCACTTCATCTCTGGCAACTCGATTAACTTTAACTCGAGCAACTCATCAAAAATCTCAGAAACGTCAGAATCCAAGAAGGGTATTATTTTTCTTGCATCTCCCTCAAGGTCAGATTTTGATTCGAATGTGCTTGGAAATTCATTTTCAATTCGCTTCTTGCTTTCCTTCGTAGTGAACTTCATAGGCTGAACATTGACATTCATGGATTATTTGTTGTCATTCCTAGGCATAAATTTGCTCCATCTCTTGTGTTCATGCTTGTCCCTTCTTATGCGAGGATCATGGACAAACGTCATATATTTTTCAATAGAGGACATGGTCCACTCTATATCATGAGCGTGAATAACTAGATCTTCGAAATATTTTGGTTTTATTCCTTGTAAGATGTAAGGAAGTTCCCAATGCATTCCTTGGATACACATTTATATTGTAGAAGCTTCACTATGCGTATTTGCAATTTAAGCTCATGTTTCTCCATCGATTTATAAAATCTATATCCAATTCATCCTTCCTTTAGCAAGTATTTGTTAGTTATACAATACTCCCTATATGCCTTGTGCTATAAAAGTGATTGAGAACTCGTGTTCTAGTTGCTCCCAACTATTGATAGAATTGGACTCAAGATTCGTGTACCAATAAAAAACATTTTATTTTAAAGAGCGAATGAACTTCTTGACAAGATGATCTCCATCGGTTCTAGTATTATTACATGTATCCACAAGGTGTGCAACATGTTGCTTCAGATTTCCTTTACCCTCAAACTGTTGAAATTTGGGAGTTTGATAATCAGCAAACATTTTGAAGTTACCAATTCTTGTAGTGTATGACTTGGCATACATATGCGAAGAATTGGTAGAGACTTCTTACTTATCTTTAATTGTACCTTTAATGAACTCCTTCAAGCGATCGAGTAGGATCATTCATTTATAAGAAACTAGCATCTCCTTGATAAGCAGTGCTTGCTTCGCAAGATTTTTGATCTCTTGAACTTCAACGCCCTTTTTCGGAGCATGACATGCTTCTCCATCTAAAAGGCCTTCCATCCTATAAATCAACTTATTAATTCGAGACTCTTGGTGGTATACATTCTTTGTTAATCCTTCAACAAACTTCGTCAAATTTGCAAGTTGTTCCTCAGTGGAAGATATTTGAGATATCAAGCAAATCTTTCATCACGGGGAGTGTAATACGCATTGTACTCTTTTTCTTAACCATGATTTTGTACCAATAGGATTTTCTTAGTAAGGTTTTAATGAGGTAGCATTCAAGGCATATTATGAGATGTCTGTACTCTTTTTCCTTCTCTAGGCCTTTTACCACCGAGTTTTTCCTAGTAAGGTTTTAATGAGGCACATCATATATGGACATTCAATGGGGAGTTTTATAAATTCATTGAATGCATGGATTGTCCATTGAGTTAATTCATGAACTACTTTTTCATATTCCCTAAGTTCTATGAATCTTTTTGGATAAGAATGTAACTATTTATTATGACACTTAATATGACAACTTTCGGAGTGATTTCTCAATCTATAAATAGAGTTGTTCTTTCACCATTGTAAAGACATATGAAGACATTTGAATAAGATGATCTCTACATTCTACTCCCCATATCTTTTGTATATATTGTTTGTGGTATATTACTTATGTTTTACAATATTGACTATTTTTTCCTTGATATAATTATTTATTTTATTTTTAATATCTCAAAAATCTTTACATTCAATTATTAAACTTTTCACCTCCCACTATAATCTAATTGTATTAATGTCTTATATTAAAAACCTAACAAGTCATTTCTTTAATTCTAAATTCTCAATTTATATCATAATATTTATATTTCAATTAATATCATAAGAATTGGTTATAATCGTCTGCTATTAATGATATTAGGCTATCTTTCATATTGATCAAATGTTAATTAGGTGTAGGAATGATAATAGGGCGAGTGAGCTTCTACATAGGTGGGTTCCAACAAATATTTTAAAATCTTAATGCAGGGTTTCGGGTATTTCATTTTTACTGCACAAATTTGAACTCTTCAGGAAGATCCGATTTTGATTCTGAAAATTTATAGGCCCACATTGCAGATATTTATGATTTATTACCTTATATTCTCCTATTCATAGAAATATGGTTATATACAGTATGCCCTCCAGTAGACTTATAGAACTCATTTGATATGAGTGAATTAAAAAAAGTAATCAATTTTAATCAAAGAAATTAATTAATTAATAAATGGGATATGAGTTTTAAAAATTTTAATCAATACAATTAGACTCACTTTACAATTTTAATGTATACCATAAACATGTTTCCTTTTCTAAATAAATATTTATGTAGAGAGAGATGAGATGAATTTTTTACGGGTTAAGCCGCACCCACTGCATTGCAATCCTTAGTTAGGTGCCTTATGCGAAAAACTGTAAGATGGATAAAGGCTCAAGACATTTTAACTCTA
The DNA here is from genome assembly GCA_037074985.1 of Solanum bulbocastanum. Classification (NCBI taxonomy): domain Eukaryota; kingdom Viridiplantae; phylum Streptophyta; class Magnoliopsida; order Solanales; family Solanaceae; genus Solanum; species Solanum bulbocastanum. Next base: position 13,859,216 of record CM073602.1, on the reverse strand, counting down.
TATTTGAGGAGAATGTAATTATTTGAGTGCATTTGAAAATATGTATGAGAGTCTATTAATTCTTTCTATTTGATATTCTATTTATGTTTTGAACTGCATTTTCTAAGTGTAAAAAGTTCTCTTGATTATGAAGGCACACAAAAATTTGAATTATAAATTTGATTTTGTATTTGAGAGGAATGAACAAAAGAAAGGTTGTTTTGTGATAACAAGGCAAATGCATTTTAGTGTGATGACTTGATTGTTACTTTGATTAACTTAGTGTTTGAGCACTTGCAATGAAAGTTAAATTTTTGGCAATTGTTGGTGATTCATATGTTTTGGATTAATTGTTGGTATGAATTAAAGTCGTATATTTATGCATAAAATGGACTTTTAGAATTGTGTCCCTTAATTATATTTTTGGATGTTTTGAATTATTCGAGGATAAACAATAGCTTATATTTGGAGGATTGATAAGTTGATATTAGTATTAAACTTTTTGCTTATTTGTTCTATAAAAGACCATTTAATATAATTTACTTCTATTTTATAGGTTTATGTGATTTAGAAGTGATCGAAAAAGAAATCCAATGAAAACAAGTCAAAATGGAGCTCAAATGAATAGTTTAAGACCTAATTACCTTTTCCCTTCAGTTTTCATTATTACAAATCCTATCATAAATTGTACCTCGGATACATGTATTTATTACAGTCAGATACATGTATCTATGTATTCAAGATACATGTTAGATAGATACATATCATTTAGTGAGTCTAACTAAGGGATATAACTAAAAGTCATCAATAAAGGAGAAAATCACTTGTAATAACTTTTGAGAATACAACATATCACACCTTCTAAAATAAATCAAAACAATCAAAATCCTTCCATTTCTTTTGGCGATTCAACAAAGTTTTATTTATTTTTCTCCTTAATTGTACAACCTCATATACATATATCTGACGCGTTCAGATAAATGTATCTCAGATACATATTAGTCGAATACATATAATTAAATGTACTTAAATAAGAAATAGTTGAAATAAATGATTTAAGGATGGAATCACACATAACAATTTTAGAGTATCTTGGAGTATTATAACTCCTAAAAAAATTTCAAAACATTCAAAATCCTTCCAATTTTTTAGACAATCAACAAACTATACACTTCCCTGAAATTCTTCTTAAATACTTTTGTGCCTTTTTGGTTCAACAATGGTGAATATCATTGCATTGTAAAGATCAAGTATTTGAGATTTAATGGTGGATGCATATACATGTTCAAACACCCCATGATACAACTTAGATCTTAATTAAGATTGCTACTTATTGGATATACATGTTTCTGATAATGAATCTTCTATTTAAAAAAAAAAAAACTCGATACAAGACTAAATTAACATTGCCACTTATTGAATACACATGTATCCAATAATAAATTATCTACCAAATAAAACTAGATTCAAGAAATGTAAAAATAACATTATCAGATACATGTCATTATATCGGATAGAAAACAAGATTCAGAACATTTGAGGTTGAGATACATAACATTAATTTTAGATACATATAGAAGAAACCATGTTTAATCCTTCTATCTTTGTCGCCACCTACAACGAAAACAATTAGTTAATAGAAATACAACACACCACCATAAATTTATCAAAAATTGACTTGAAAAAACCATAAAATCCATGGCTTCGATGATAAAGATTTGTGGAGTCTTCGACAATGAATTGAACTGTTTGGCCGATCCATCAATTAACTTGGAGAGCTTTCTTAGTAACAATTACTTTGATTTGGTCTCGTTAGGAAGAAACAATATAATTTATATATAATAAAGTTTGGTTTCAAGAGATTTTGTTGGCCATGGTGATCAGGGGCGGACCTAGGTGGACCCTAGGAGAATTCACCCAAACCCCCTCGTCAAAAAATCACACTATATATATAACATCAAATTATGATTTTATTTATTTATATATATATATATATATATTAAAATGAACCCCTGAAACAAAGTACATGCTTGACTCGGTGGATAAGATGTTCAAGAAATTCGCCTAGGTCATGGGTTTGAATCCCATGGGCAATATTTTTTTCCTCTTTTAATGCTTTGAAAAATGAAACTTTTGGGCTTTAGACCTTCTTCTTTTTCATTATTTTTTTTCCTTTCATTCCATTTCTTTTTTTTAATTTGTTTTTTTAAAAAATTTATTAGACTCATTCTTTTTTTTATTATTATTTTTTATTATGTTATATCTATTATTCATTTTGCTTCAACGTAACTCTTTTTTCATATACTAACTTGAATAATTCTTTTTAAAAAATGATGAATTATATTTAACTTGAAATTGAGATAGAAATATAATTTATTTTTTAAAAAAAAAGGTAAATTAGATGTAATTGAATGAAGAAACTTAAATATCGTCAACATCCTTTCAAAAATATTAATTTATAGAATTCATGAAATTTCTTTTATATTTTTAACTTTATTTTAGAGAGATGGAAACTAAACTTATTTGATTTATTCGTTATTTGTCTTTTTTACAAATTATGACTAACCTAGTAAATTGAATTATATGAACTAAAAAAAATTGACGATGCTATTTATTTATCTTCTGAATATGCATTATAATATTAGTAACTCTATTGTTACACGCTTTTAGAGAATCTTGACGATTTTCATAGTAATATGTGATTGAATGGATACTAAGTTAAAATTTTTAAAAAGTGAAAAATAAAGTAAAACATTACAAAATAGAAGTATAAAAAGTACAAGAAATTTTAAGAATGCTCAATGGAGCATGATAAAAGTAGAAAGAAATGATTAATACGGTATGATAATGTAAGTTAAATTTAGTATGATAAGGTAAATATCTTTCGTTCCCATCTCCCTCCCATTTTCATCATTTAGTTTTCACGTGTTTTGAGAATTAACTCATGTAATACAATCGATCTATTAAAATTCTTATCAATGTATCTTTTGTCCTCGATATCTTTGATTAGTTTAGTCTTTACTTTTACGAACCAATGAAATATCTATGGTTCTTGTACAAAGAGCATCCCGAGAGGCTACTACGCTCACCGCTCACTTGCATTACCACATGAACTTTTTATTTATACTTTGAACCCCCTGAGCAAAAATCATGAGTCCGCCACTGATGGTGATGATATCTTGAGAAGAGAATAGATTAGTCATTGTTGGAATGAAATTGTATGGTGAAATTCTTGAATAAAAAAGGAGGAGATATAATTGAGTAATAAATATGGGAGGTGAGAATTAAGAGAGAGTGGTTAACTCGGAGTGAAAGTTTAAATAAAGTAGATAATTAATCAACCCTAGTTTTAAGGATATGGATATCTAATTGTATCTTCAATAATATATGATATAAAATATTAAAAATGGTAATATATATATATATAACTGCCTGAAAGTAAAGGTAGTGTCGGTACATATAGTAGTGATGTATGTCTAATATAATGTAGTTTATCCAAAGAGAAAATGACCAACAAAATACTATTTGCAAAAACGCGAAGGTCAACCAGTCAATGACTCATTTCAAATGCAAAAGACCAGTCGCGAATAGCAGGAAGGTTTTGGGCAGTTCCAAAATTTCGCAAAAAAAATTATCCAAATCACATAAAACTTAACGCAACTCATTTTGGAAAGTATTTTTTAACAAAATACAAGACTTTTTGACTGACTTGTCATTCTTGTCTCAAACAGCAGCAACACAAGATCTTTCACTGATTGTCATTCTTGTCAACTTCAGCTCTCTTCCTCAACTCCTCCATAATGCCATTTTCAGGGTTGATTTCCATTGTCTTATTGGTAGACATGTAAGAGCTCATACTGTTGTCATTCAAAGCTTGAGCTTTCATGATTCTTTCCATGTTTGCTGTCCAACCATACTCACCTGTCTCTAAGCAACATGGAGAATCAACAATCCTATCAGAAACTCAACCTTCTCAACTGTCTCCAAGGATGACCTTGCAAAGGCACTCAAAGGACTCTGTTTTCTCTTCCTTTTTCTTCTTTTCTTCGTCACTCTCATCATCAAGCTTCAGGCCCTCCTTTGTAACAGAAACTAGTTTCTTACCATCATATTCCTTCAGTTGCCCAATTGCATATTCATCAATGGCATCAACTGTGAAGTGTACTTCATATCCTTTCTTCTTTAGGCATTCCAAGAATGGTGAGTCTTCGACTTCCTTTTTGCTCTCTCCAGTGATGTAGTAGATGTCTTTCTGACCCTCCTTCATCCTGGTTACATAATCTTTCAAACTTGTCAGCTCATCGCCACTCTTGGTTGACTGGTATTGAAGAAGGTCAGCCTACTTAGCTCTGTTCTGGCTATCTTCATGAATGCCCAACTTCAAGTTCTTTGAGAAAGCCTCTTAGAATTTGTTGTAGTCCTCCTTGTTCTCTGCAATCTCATTGAACATCTCAATGCATTTCTTCACGAGGTTCTTCCTAATGACCTTGAGAATCTTGTTCCGCTGCAGCATCTCATGGGAGATATTGAGGGGCAAATCATCAGTCAACAACACCCTTCACGAATCCAAGGTACTCCGGATAAGTTCCTCACAGTTGTCCATGATGAACACCCTCCTGACATAAAGTTTGATGTTGTTCATCTTCTTGCGGGTGTCAAATAGATCAAATGGAACCCTCTTAGGTACGAAGAGGACTGCCTTGAATTCAAGTTGCCCCTCAACAGAGAAGTGCTTGACTGCAAGGTGTTCCTCCCAATCATTGGTCAGGCTCTTGTAGAAAGCGGCATATTCCTCTGTGATTTCTTCTGGTTTGCGCAACCAGATAGGTTTCTGCTTGTTAATGAGTTGCCACTCATGAGAAACCTCCTTGATTTTCTTCTTCTTACCTTTCTCTTTCTCTTTATCCTCATCCACTTCCTCAATATCACCCTCTTGTTCTTTCTTGGATTCATCATCTTCATCATCACTGATTTCCTTCTCAGTCCAGAGGTAAATTGGGTAGCTAATGAATTCAGAATGCTCTTCACAAGGTCTTTGATTCTCCTTTCCTCCAAGTACTCCAACTGGTCCTCCTTGAGGAAGAGAGTGATTTTAGTTCCTCTGCCCAATTGCTCCCCATCAACATCCCTTGTAACAGTGAATGAACCACCAGCTTGTGATTCCCAGATATAATGCTCATCATGGTTGTGCTTGGTGGTTACATTAACCTTCTCTGCTACGAGATATGCAGAGTAGAAATCCACACCAAATTGGCCAATCATGGTCACATCAGCCCCAGCCTGTAGAGCTTCCATAAACTCCTTTGTGCTGGACCTCGCAATTGTACCAGATTGTTAACCAGATCTGCTTTAGTCATGCCGACACCACAATCAATGATGGAGAGAGTTTTATTCACCTTGTCAGGAACAAGGCGAATGAAGAGTTCAGGCTGAGCATCGAGCTTACTCTTGTCCGTCAAGCTCTCGAACCAGATCTTATCCAATGCATCAGAAGAAGTGCTAATGAGTTCACGAAGGAAAATCTCCTTGTTTGTTACTGTAGTGTATTGATGATCAAACTCAACAACTGGTTAATCTCAGCCTGAAAAGCAAATGTCTCTGCCTCAGCCAGATGCTCATCCGCCATTGATGCTCAAAGCTCAACAAAAAAAAAAAAAAAAAAAAGGCCGATCGAGTGAAAATGAATAAGATGTTGATCGTAAATTCAGAAAGAAGGCTTGTCAGTTGAGATTTTTTATGTAAGACTTGACATCCTACACAGAACACAAGACACGACCCCAACCCTGACTCGGGATTTGAGGCCCGACCCCTAGCCTGACCCTAGACCCGAGACTAGACCTCGATTTAGGACCTTGTGAAGCTGTGGCAATACAACCCTAGCCAAGCTCTCTCATACCCACTTGTTTTTTCTCAATCACCATCTCTCCCTCTCTCATTCTCGAATATAGACTTAGGCCTTGAGGAACTAGAGAGAAAATGTGTTTAAAAGAAAATCATTCATATAAGACCAATCTTCTTACATCCAAATGTGCAAATTAAGCCAGATATACAACAAACTATGCCCAACTTTTATCTTTCAACATCGAGATGTAGCACAAGCATATGCAGATGAAGACTGACTGAGAACAAAACCGGTCAAGATTTGTGAACATAACCTATACTTCAACACACTATAATCAAACTATCCACATAGATGGGGGAAAATAAAGGATACCAAGTGCAAAGTTTCTCAAATTCTTGAAGAGAAATATCTAATGTGCATCCATGACCAAGTGAATAAAACAACAGTTGTAGTCTCCTAGTGACATTATCACTTACATAGAGTAGCATATGTTTTAAATAATAACGAAGGAACCAAGAACTATTCAAATTGAGATAATGTGCGCAGAGATGCAACTTCACTAGAATTCAATAGTTTGTTCTCTTCTTCTCTTGGAGCTTTGAGACATTTGTCTCATTCTTAAGGCATGAACTGATACAGATGTCAAATCCTCTTTTTAAGAATGAAAAAGATTCAACTAGTAAAGCTGTTCTTTTAACCAGAAATTAGACAGGCAAGGAATATGAGGATGCACATTGCAATTTGTTGAACTGATACTTTAAAAATGTTAGCTATTTAGCACACACAAGAGCTCAAGTGACGTTCCAAACTGCCTAAACTAGCTATAATAGAGTAGTTTGACATCATGAAGCATAAATGTAGTGTACCATTATACCAAGTTCTTCCCATTGCCAACTATGATGAATCCATAAGAAGCAGAATTGCTACTACACATCATAATTTGGATAACTAAAGCTCCAAAGAACAATATGTGATTCTTCACGTGACTAGCAGCTAGGATATATCCACATGATAGGCATCTCAAGAAAAGGCAAAGTTTGCACACCAGATGGAGCTAAATGTGTAAAAACAATGGGAGATAACATGATCACCTGTTGATCCATCATCAAGCCAGGGACAGTAAAGGATGTCCTAACCAGCAAGGTCATCAACTGGAGAAGTAGAAGCATGGGAGAACGTTCCTTTGGCACATATTTGGATCCTTTTGGATGAGAGTAACAAGAGATCTCTTGAGGAGGTTAAAAATACACTTGTACATGTTAGTTCATATCAATGAAATTATAACTTCAAAAAAAAAAAAGAAAAAAGTAAACGCCCATAAACAAGATTCCATCAAAATTTTATGTTGCATACAAATGGAGAAGGCCCACACTTACAGAATCCAGTTTTTCATAACATTCAGATCGACAGCAAGATATTATGTTCCCAACGAAAATGTAACGTAATTCATGGATACCACCAAATACTAAACTTTATGTTGGTTTCCTGATCATTAATGTGTAAGACAGGTAGCTCACTCGCATAATGAAGCCAAACTAGCCATACAAAATGGTACAGATACAACAAGCTGGTAGGATATTTTAGTATTTAACAGAACAATTGTAAACTAACCAGTCATGCTGTCAAGCTAGGCGTGCTATCAACAAGAAAACTAACCAATTCATTACTATGCTTAGCAATTCTAGTTCATTAATTCTCATACCATACAAAAAGTCTTTTAGAGGGCCAGCACTAATCAGGGTATCCCTCATTGCAAATGAGAAAGTCTTCTGCAACCACGGAAAATCATGAAAAATGATGAGTAGTAGCAGATGATGATATCAATGATTAATCCATTCTGCAGTCATAACTCTTGACAAATAGCAAAAGTTTCAAGAAAAGAGTCATGAAGTTCCATAGACAACCTTTTTTTTTGACTGAGAAATCCGTCTCGGGACAAGCATTGGGACCAACCGCAGTTTTCTAAACTCAGTGATAATGGGGCTGCTTCTCTACTCCTCTCCACTTAAATACCAGATTTTTACCAACAACTTACTATTCTCCCATATTTGGACGCATTTCTTCAAGAATTCGGCGAGAATACTAGGGTGTCATGATCTTCGTTTAGTAAGTACAAAGGTGTCATATGATTAATAGACATGATAGTACAGGAAAATGAAGAAAAAAGAGACACATTAAGCAAATCTCCAATGCGAGGAACATGGAAAAAAACAAGTTATGCAAAAACCTCTTAAAGCTGAAAATACCCCCCTTAACAGAAATACAAATATAACAATAAAATGAAACATTAAAAAGTTCCATCAATCCATACCATGTTTCAGGACACGTCTTCCTTTCCTTTTTCCTTTTAACTTATCCTTACCATAACATAAAATTATGCCACTCAGGTGCAAAAGTGTATTTGATGCAAAAAATGTGTTCTTGTCATTTTACTAATTATTCTCAACTAAAATCCAACATCATAACAGAATAGTCTTCTCAATACATTTTCACTAATTAAAGTGAACAGAGACAGACATATATCCTTCATTATAGGGGATACAGTCCCAGACACGTTTGACACATGATCGCAGGGGAAAAAGAAGGATGAAAAAAATCAGGAATAATCAGTTGATACAAATGTGGGCATGGATGAGTAAACTATGACAAAATGAAGGCTAAAACTGGAACTAGTAATATTTATAAGAATAGAGTGAAGATGCAGCAAATAGAAAGGACAGGGCGGAGATACTGATAAGTCAGGGGAAAACCTGCTAGCACCAAGTAGGCAAGATTGTTCAACGCCAACAAACAAGAAGATGACTGCAAAAAAGGCAGATGAAAGTCAGCACATGAAAACATAGTATGCAAAAAAATTGTAAGAATATCATCAAGGAATAAGCAGAGTGTAAATCTCATGAAGATGATAGACTTGACTATGATAATGGATAGTGATACACCGCCAATAGGAGATGGCACAACAAGAAGTTTATATGGCTCATGAGGAAATATATAATTAAATGGAGTAAGGTCCAAGCGAACTTTGACAGTGCATAACATCCAAAATAAGCATGTCAAAGTCCTGAAATGTCTGGTCAGAACGAATGTCCGTCTTAGTGACACAGTTCAGCAGTGGTTGAAGAAGCAAGAAGAACATAAGAGAGGAGAAACTTAAGGAAAATGAAAAACAATAAGGGTAAAAGTAACTAAGAGTTAATACGACCTTTAACTCTCATGCAAAGATGTTATGAAAACCATAATTCTACCTACATTGTACTAGTCGTTGGATAAATGAAAACCACTTAATAACAGTATCCTAGAATTTACTCAATAAAGCTGTTCCGCGTCTGCCAGTAGATATGACAAGCAATATCTGCAACATGGTTACATTTTCAATAATTAAAGTACAAACAGATACAGTCCCAGATCATAGGGGGAAACAAAGTGCGAAAAAAATCAGGAATAATCAATAGGCACACATGTAAGAAAATGAATTATACTAGTGTTTCATTCATTATAAACAAACAAAGAGCTAACAAAAATGACTAAATCAAATGAATTCTACTAGTCTTTCATTCATTATAAACAAACAGAGAGCTTAAAAAAATGACTAAATCAAATGAATTCTACTAGTCGAGACCTAAAAAATGACCAAATCTCACTATGAATGACACCAGCATATATGTTTCAGATAATGCTCTTGAGTATAAAAGGTTTATTGATCGTGTATTGCGATTAGAGTTACAAGAACCCGAAGGGAAAACAATCAAGAACCCGAAGGTAAAAGAATCAAGAACCTGGGAAGGGTAAAATCAATCGGGCATCTGATTTTCCCCTTCCTCGGGTTATTGACTTTTTGCCCTTGATTGCAATACACATCAATAAACCTCTTATACTCAAGAACATCAGATAGAGTCCCAGCTCATAGGGGGAAACAAAGTGCGAAAAAAATGAATTCTACTAGTCTTTCATTCATTATAAACAAAGAGAGAGCTACAAAAAGGACTAAATCAAATCTAGTCTTTCCTTCATTATAAACAAACAGAGAATGACTAAATCAAATGAATTCTACACCTCAAAAATGACTAAATCTCACTATTAATGACACCATCACATATGTTTCAGATGATGCTGTTGAGTACAAGAGGTTTAGTGATCACAGGGGATACAGTCCCAGACACGTTTGACACATGATCACAGGGGAAAAAGAAGGATGAAAAAAATCAGGAATAATCAGTTGATACAAATGTGGGCATGGATGAGTAAACTATGACAAAATGAAGGCTAAAACTGGAACTAGTAATATTTATAAGAATAGAGTGAAGATGCAGCAAATAGAAAGGAGAGGGCGGAGATACTGATAAGTCAGGGGAAAACCTGCTAGCACCAAGTAGGCAAGATTGTTCAACGCCAACAAACAAGAAGATGACTGCAAAAAGGCAGATGAAAGTCAGCACATGAAAACACAGTATGCAAAAAAAGTGTAAGAATATCATCAAGGAATAAGCAGAGTGTAAATCTCATGACGATGACAGACCTGACTATGATAATGGATAGTGATACACCACCAATAGGAGATGGCACAACGAGAAGTTTATATGGCTCATGAGGAAGTATATAATTAAATGGAGTAAGGTTCAAGCAAACTTTGGCAGTGCATCATAATATCCAAAATAAGCATGTCAAAGTCCTGAAATGTCTGGTCAGAACGAATGTCCGTCTTAGTGACACAGTTCAGCAGTGGTTGAAGAGGCAAGAAGAACACAAGAGAGGAGAAACTTAAGGAAAATGAAAAAAAATAAGGATAAAAGTAACTAAGAGTTAATACGACCTTTAACTCTGAGGCGAAGATGTTACAAAAACCATATTCTGCCTACATTGCACTAGTCGTCGGATAAATGAAAACCACTTAATAACAGTATCCTAGAATTTACTCAATAAAGTTGTTCCGCGTCTGGCAGTAGGCATGACAAGCAGTATCTGCAACATGGAGTCCCAGATCATAGGGGGAAACAAAGTGCGAAAAAAATGAATTCTACTAGTCTTTCATTCATTAAAAACAAAGAGAGAGCTACAAAAAGGACTACATCAAATCTAGTCTTTCATTCATTATAAACAAAGAGAGAGCTACAAAAAAGACTAAATCAAATCTAGTCTTTCATTCATTATAAACAAACGGAGAATGACTAAATCAAATGAATTCTACACCTAAAAAATGACTAAATCTCACTATTAATGACACCATCATATATGTTTCAGATGATGCTGTTGAGTACAAGAGGTTTAGTAATCGTGTATTGCGATCAGATTTACAAGAACCCGAAGGGAAAAAAATCAAGAACCCTTCCTCTGATTGCAATACACATCAATAAACCACTTATACTCAAGAACATCATCTGAAACAGTATTACCTTTAATTGGGGTCTTTCTTATGCTTGAAATTCAACCCAATAATCAGCTTTTCATCCTCATCAAGAATGGGGTCCTCGTAACTCTATTGAATCTACTCTTGTTCTTTTCATCAATTGTAGGAGTTTTCTCCAATCAATTCCCATGGCTCTTCTGCAAACCCAATGAATCCTTCACTTCGAATCGCTTTATCAATTCACAATCAGAGGGAAAAAAATTGTTTCTTCCTTTTCTCGATGACAACTGACTTTCGAGAGGGTATTGGTCTCTTTATATATAATTGTTTATGGTAAGTAACTCTTAATTTAATTTTTAAAAAGTCAAGAAAATGCTTATTTTTTATGGTAATCTCTAATTAAATCAAATAGTAATTTTGTTAAAAAGCCAAGAAAATGTTTATTTTATTTTTTTATAGTAAGCTCTAATTAAATCAAGTAGTAATATTCTTAACTAAGTTGAAAATAGTTGAAAATGATTGAAGATTTTTCTAGCGGGGGTTACTTATTTTATGTGATGTATAATAATTTTATTTAGATTAAAACTATAAATTTCTTTTTAATTGATTTATAATAAGTCGTAATTTACTTTGTGAAACTTGAGAAAATACCTTGGGATTTGGGTTAAGCTTGAATACAACAAGAGTGTGCCATTAGATTCAGACCTTGGTAAGAGAAGTCATGTACCCTTGTGGGAGCTATGAGTTGCAGCCAATGAGATATGGTATAAGGAAAGAATAGCGTAGTTGAGGAGTGCTGCTAAAATTAACAGCTAGCGGTCATATTACCCCAGGCATGGTATTCCTAGTCTTACTTCATGCCCAGATTTCCGTTGTTTTAGATAAGGCAACTTCAAAGAGAGTGTGACTACGTTCACAATAGCATGAGTTAGGTGCTATAGAAGGTCTCAACTCTTGGTGTGAATCAGTTCAGCCCGTGTTAGTAGGCAAGTGCATGAGTCAGAGAGATAGTAAGAGTAACCCCATTTCATACCTAGTCCAATCATCATTTGAGGACGAATGATCCCAAGGGGGAGATAATGTAACACCCCGAAAATTTTTTGAGCTAAGACTTGAGCCATTCTTCGTTGTGAGTAAGATTTTACGAAGAAATTTAAAATTTTCTTAAGCCTTAAGGTCGCTAGATGTAGCACCTTGAGTTCCAAAAAGAATTGAAGAGAATTCATTCAAGTCATTCCTAGGTTCGTCTAAGTTTGGATCAACTTCAAACATCGTAACTTTTAGCACACGATGAGTTAGGAGTAGAGTTCAAGAAAGTCTTTGAGTTAAATTGTGAATCCTTTGAGATCAACTATCGATTTGAGTAAAGTTTGAGAAAGTCCTTTTGAGTCTTTTCAAGGAGTATTCTACAAGAACTTTTAAATTGTTTCAAGACTTAAGTAAGTGAGTATGAGAAGGAGGAGAATGTATTTATGAATCTACATTATCATTGAGATCTTTGAGTCAACTCGTTCATGCCCATAATTTCGGGTGAACTCCATAACTTGATTTTCTTTGAGAGGAGTAGTATCTTCAAGTTCTAAGTCTTGAGTATTGAGTTCCTAATCATTTTGGGATTATATTCCTAATCATGGGACTACTACATGTTACCCATAAAGGTCCTTGAGTAGAGTAGTTCATGCCCATAATTCCACATAAACCCTATGAGTCGACAATCTTGATGAGAAGTATCATTGAGTCCTTGAGTTGAGTAGTTCATGCTCATAATTCGAATGAACCCTCAGAGTTGAGCATTTTTTAGATGAATTGTATCATTGACTCCTTGAGTTCCAAGTATTGAGTTCTATACATGGTTATTGAAAACCTTGAACTGAGTCGTTCACGTCCATAATTCAGCATGAACCCTATCTTAAGAAGTCTTTTTACAAATTGTTTTGAAACCAATTTTAAAGACTTGAGCACTTGAGTTTGAGAAAGAGTAGAGTTGAGTTTATTTTTTTCAAAATGAATATATAGGAACTAAGTATTCCAAAGATAAATGTTTTCACATTTAAAAGAGTAGGAAAGTGAGATTTCCAAAAGAGTTTTGAGCAGTTTGAGTACCATCTCTTTTAAGAGAAATACTTTTGAGTAATAATCTCAAAACATAAAAAGAGTTATGTTTTTAAACATATATGCTAGTTATATTTTGGGAGTAGTATTGAGCACCAATATAGGGAGAGTTCAGACAACTCACAACCCCAATAAATCATGTAGCCAACGTGGGTAGAAAGGGTTATACTTTTTAGATGATTTCTTATTGGTTTTTAGCATAGACTAGTGAATCCATTTAGTAATAGGTTCTATACCCCGGCAAAGTATAGGACAGTTCTAACAGCATGGGCTAGACGTTGTATCATCACATAACTCATAGTGATGGTTGTCGGTTAGAGAATCTTCCACAGAGTTATATATTATATTTTTATATACAAACTGAGTTATTATTGTATTCTTCAATACATTGAGTTGATATCTATTATTTTAAAAGCTTTCCATATATTGCATCTTTTATTGTTTTTTTACCTTGAGTTGAGTATCTTATTGTTGAGTTGATCCCTATTTCTCCGAGTTGAGTTGAACTATGTTTCATAGAGTTGAGTATCTTATTGTTGAGTTGAGCCGTATTTCTCTGAGTTGAGTTGAACTATGTTTCACAGAGTTGAGTCTCTTATTATTGAGTTGAACTATATTTTTATTGAGTTGAGTTGAGTGAGTTGAGAAGAGGTAAGTATGTTTCTTTTCCATCAGTTCAAGCTTATGTTTATGTTTTAGAATTCCCCTTACATGCTCGTACATTTCATGTATCGAGCCATTTGGCATGCATCATTTCATGATGCAAATTTTGGTATTCAGGATCATCAACAGGCGTTTCGTTGTGGTCATGGGATATTCCAGCAACTTTGGTGAGCCTTATTATATTTCGGAGGACTTCACCTTTATATTACAGTTAGTAGTTTTGAGATATCGTGGTCATGCTCCGATATCCCTCTGTAATAGTAGAGGCATCATAGATAGGCAAAGTTGAGTAGTTTTTAGTATATATATATATCTTCTTTGAGTTGTTTTTACACACTTTGAGCTTATCTATTGAGTATCTTTCAGATTAATTTAAATATTCAGATTAATTTAAATATTAAGTATTTCAGTTATTGAATTTAATTCAGTTTTTAAGCTTTTATATGCTTGAGTCAATCTTCTGCTTGTAGCCAGCCAGGATGAGGGTTCGCTTAGGAACCAACAATGATTTTCGAGTGTTGACACGTTCAGGGTGTAGACTCAAATCGTGATAATATATACATAAATTGTAGTTGTTTGCACCTTGGATGAAACTTAAATTGGATATTCGAAGCTACTTCATTTAGCTCTCTTTGGAGGTACTCCACTGCTATGACAAATAGATACGGAGATATGGGTTTACCCTGTATAATCTCTTCCCAAGGAAAGAATGTGTGAGTTCTCCATTTAGTACGAGGGAATAAGTTAGAATTGTCATGCATTTCATGATCCACTGAATAATTCTACATGGGAAGCCCAAATCTTTTGGCACACTTCTTAAGAAGCTTCATTCAATAGAGTCATAGGTTTTCCTCAAGTTAACCCTAATTACACAGAAAGACCTTTCTTGGGTACCATTTCAAAAGTTCATGCCATAAATTATTTTTTGTATGGGTAACTTATCTATTTTAATTTGAACTGTAATAAGTCATAATCTAATTTTTATAAGTCAAGAAAATATCTTCTTTTTTTTTTTCATATTATCCTTATGTGTTACTCTCTCCTTCCAACAATAGTTGTCTACTATGCTTTTTGGAATGTTTAATAATACTTGTCCACTTTGTGAAATTAATGGATAATTTTACACTTAGTTTCTAATTTACCCTTATCATATTATTGTCATTTCTTTATTACATTTTTCAAGACGTTATATTTATTATATTCAAAGGGTGATGCAGTAAAATTACTCTTCCATTTATAGTTTCTTAAAAAGTGTGCAAAGTCAATAGTTGACAAGTATTGTTAGATAAAGGAAGTACTCCCGCTGTCCCTAATTACTTGTCAACTTTTGAATTAACACACCTATTAAAAAAATAATTAATGACATAGTGAGTTTACCATTTTACCCCTATTAATTATGTAGTAGATGAAAAGTTCGACATTTTTCAAAATAATTAGTCATTTAATTGAGAGTATAATAGGTAAAAAGAATTAATTTGTACTTTCTTGATTTGTCAAAATGGATAACTAATTAGGAACAACTATAAAAGAAAAAGTGATATGAACCAAACTTTCATAAAAGAAATTCAATATATATATATATATAAAAAATCAAATAATGTTTTTAACTAAATTAAAGAGGCCTGGAAATAAAATTGAACATTCTTCTTCGTTGATTCTTGAAGCGACACAACTAAAATAAAAATAATTTTTCATGCCTCTTTATTTTAAACATCCACAAATCTAATTAATCCTTCACTTCCTTTTTCAGCCACAAACTTCAACAAATGCATTATTTATTCTCAATTAGAGGAATGAAATTGTTACTCCATTGCTTCTTTTCTTTTTTTTTTAACAAGAATTAGTAAGTATTTACTTGTGAGGGTCCTTGTCTCTTTATTAAATTTTCTTTTTAATTCATTTATAGTAACTCTTAATTTAATTTGTAAAGAGTCAAGAAAATACCTTTTTTTAAAAAAAAAAGAAGAAGAAGAAGTTATCCTTGTGTGTTAAATGATGTAAATAAATTTTCTTTAAAAAATCTATTTTTTTTTATATATTTCTATAAAAAAATATATACAACGTAATTTAATCAAATAATTCTCTTAAAAAATTTTAGTGAGGGTTACTCATTTTATATGATATACAATAATTTTATTTTAATTGAAGTTATAAATTTATTTCTAATTTATTTGTTATAAGTCGTAATTTAATTTGTAAAAGTGAAGAAAATGCTACTCTTTTTTCTTCCTAATTACACTAATATATTTTCATTAAAAAGTTAAATATTTCTTTACATTTACCTATAAAATTTTATATGAAAAAATATTAATCAAATAATTCTCTTAACTAAATTGAACAGGGTTGAAAATAGGGACGTGCAGAAATCAGTTTAATCGATAAATTGAACAAATCTTTTATAGGTTATAGATGTTGGATTATTGGGATAACAACTATGAAATATTCTTCTAAATTTTTTTGGAAAATATAGTCAAAAGACACATCAACCTATTATCGAATTTCCAACAACACACTTATATTTTATGGGGTTTCTATAATCTCCGGAGCTATTTTAAAGTGAAATTAATTTCACCCTAAAACGTCATGACTGTTTACATCCTTATTTTTTTGCAAATAAGGGGAAACATCATGGTAACCGAAAGAATAATATAAAATTAAATTAAATTAAATTAAATTTAAAAGAATTTTAAGAAAAAGATTTAGGAGTTGCCACCTAATTTTAGGAAAACTAAGAAATCAATTAACAAAAAATATAGTATGCGAAACCAATAAATTCTAGATAAAGATTCAAGTGATTACGAAGAGAAGATATTAGCACCCTTCAAAATCCACAACCATGGGATCCGACTAAATTTATTTTTACAAATTGAGGAGACGAAATAATGTACTAGTATAGTAAACATGCAATATACACAAAGAATAAAATAAAGCAATAATATGAGAATTGACCTAATGTTAACAATATACAAAACAATGAATCAAAATATCATTGGAACTTAATTCAAATAGCTTCCTCGGAAAGCTGCTTTGGATACCTATAAGCACACTTAGTAAATGTGTTAGTAATTGATTAATATGAATCGAGATAAATAAAATAAATAATAACTTAAAATAAAATCCGTCTTATATAAATAAGAGACCTTGGAAATAGACTATAATTTCTTCATCGACAAATTTTATATAATTAGTCCATTAAATAATATCAATATAAGAAGTGTAACGATTAATAAATATCAAGACATAAACTTCAATAATTAAAGCTAATTGAAACTGCCAGAGGACAAATGGAACACTAATATAACCAACTCATTCTAGACATGAAAATATCCATAAAATTTCAATAAATATCAGCACGGGCACTACATATATTATTATAGTATCCTAATTTATGTGATATCATAAAATTTAGAGAGCCAGTCAAATTTTTAAAAATGTTAATTATTGTCATGTATTTTCATAATTTGAAAAAGTATATTACTTTCTTTGTCTCAATTTGTGTGACACATATAAAATTAAGAGAGTTAATAAAGTTCTTAATATGATTTTCAAATATTTTAAATTGTGATTTATGATATTTTATGTGATTTTTAGAAAAACTTTTTATATTTATTACTCAAACAATTTAAGAAATAATACATTAAAATCAATAATTTTATTTATTATTTCTCAAATAATATGGGAAGTTAATAAAAATTTCTATTATATAGAACGTGAAGATGGACGATCAAGGATAGAGTAGTAATTTCACATGATTGAGAAAAAATCTACTGAGCAACCCAGACAACGACATATATCTAGACTAGACTAGAAACATCCATCTCCTTTCTCTCTTTTCTTACTCTCAACCTCAAGTCCACCTCTCAAAAATGGTCTCTGACTCTTCACAACGGATTACACTTTAGGTTTGTCCAATCCTTCATTCGTTTTTTCCTTCAGTTCATCCAAGAACTTTATTCTTTATTCAAAATTCAGGTTTGCCCAATTCAAGATTTAGTATTAAAATGAAAAATATAGAAATATGTAGCCGCTTCTTCTTACTTTCTTTGTTCAATTATCATAGTTTCTTGATTTGAGATTTAGAAAAGTGAAAACCTAAATGAAGATAAAGTTTATTTTTTGTTATGAAAAATCGAAATTAGAGTACATCCTGTACCTGAATGGAGATAAAGTTCTTTTAATATAAAAAAATTGAAATTAGAGTGCATCATTTTGCTAATTTATTGTTATTTGGGGGAATTTATTGATGAAGCAGGAGCTTAAAGAAAGATCGTCATCCTATTATAGTGTTCTTAGTGTTAATGTAGACCCTTTTGAAAGAGGAATATATAAAGCTAGCAAGGTGTGATGGCGTTTACATTTTGTCCTAATTGTATTCTAATTATGAGAATAGTTTTGTTGTGTGTTTGGATTTGGTTGCTTACTAAATTAGAGTACATCCTTCTGACATCCTATTAGCTAAATTATTGTTATTTGAATTTGTTGATGGGTCTGGTGAGGGTGGTGTCTGCTCAGCCTTACTCCCACCTTACAAGGGAATGGACTTGAAGACAAAATCTATGAACAATTAGCTTTAGAGTTGAGCACGCTAAGCTAATTTCTGCAGATAAGAGAATTAACAAAGAGAGTTTTATAATCACAGACTTGACTTGGTACAGATCATGAAAATTCTCAATATATATAGCATTTTAATAAGAGATAATGAAGTAAATATGAAGTAACTATATTTTATGAATGATTTTTCTGAGATCTACAGTTACAAGTTGAATCAATAACTTTTCTCTATAGAGTTGTAACATTCCAAGTTTTATCCCATTTGGAGGGAACATGAAGAATAAATCTTACTTGAAAGTGTATAAATGCTTCTTCATTATTCACAAATAATCTACATTTGAAATGCTAATTATATTGTAACTAAAAATTTGACCAACTTCATAAACTTCTTGAACTGACATCTTAAGTTTAATCCTTTAATTAAGTAAAGGTGGCTCGAACCGTGACAATTAGATAACGCTTTGAAATATTCCATCTTATCTTCCAACTCCCCAGACATTCAGATTTATTGTAAGAATAGTATTATGTGAGTTATTGGTTCAGCTCTGAGCTACAGTCCTATGCCGTCCTATTGAAGAATGAGACAATGATCAGATCAATTAGGTGTTATTTAGAGTGGTGAGAAAATAGATTCCTTAGCTAGATTATGTGATAAACAGGAATTAGATCATAGTTCGTCTTCACGAGCTCACTTGAATGTTTGTAAGGTTCAAATTTCAGTAGAGTTAGATCAAAATACTCTAGATTTTTTTTCTCTATTTGCTTAAGGTTGGTGAGTAGAGTTACCAAATACTTGTATTGGTTCATTGTCTAGGTAATTGTAAGGTGGCTTGGACAGTGACAGTTAGATAACACTCTGAAATATTCCGTCATATCTTCTAACTCCGCAGGCATTCTGATTTCTCGTAAGAATACTATTATGTGAGTTATTGCTTCTATTCTGAGCTACAGTCCTATTCTGTCCTATTGAAGAATGAGAGAATGATCGGATCAATTAGGTGTCTAGCAACTAGATATTTAGGAGGGGCATTGTAAACTTCAAGGTCGATCAGTCCTATGCTAAAAAAGCTGAACAGTAATTCCCTTTATATACTTTGATAAACAATAGCTTTCCTTCTAAAATCTAGAAAATGAAGTTTTAGAATTTCAAGTTGAACTGCTCCAATGGATCTAAAATTTGACTAAAATTAATTCTAATAGATTTTATAAGCAACAAGCAAGTGTCGGCATCCCTTTTTAATTTTTCTCCCTATTTCCTTTCGCCTTCCCCAAACTTTAGACTTTATCATACTTCGGATATTTAGCTATTAGCATCATACATGATTATACTATTAATAGCCTTATTTTCATTAATTCCCCAATTTTCAGAATAGTTTGGTTACAAACAAGTCAACCTCTACACCTGAATGTTATGCTTTCATTTAGTATCTCTATACATGAAAGGTTCGTCTTACTTGATCTCTTATTTCTCTGTCATTTGTTTTCTAATTTTTGTTTTCAAACCCTTTAATGTAACTTCAGCTGACAAAAGACTGATAATATAGAGTGCTTCTTTATATTACACGTGAGAAAATTGTGTCAAGTTTGCATTCGTGCAGACTTTGAGTGGACTTGAAACAACATGAGTGGGAAATGAAGTAGTTAATCAGACGTTGAAGTTCTAAGAGCTTTTATAGTGTTAGTTGTGTGCACATTGCCAAAAGGACTCTGAACATAGCTATACTACAATACATTATTAGTTGCATTGGTCCATAGCGTCGAAATTGCAATACATATGTAGCTTCTTTTCTGCTTAAGTTGATTTTGTTGTTGATGTCATTGCGCATAAAAAAATATTTGAGATTATTGTGCATGTGTTATAAGATGCTTGTAGTGACTACTTTAGAACTTTGGTTTATCTTTTGGGGCATAAAAGATGTTGTGGTCTAGCTTATTATATTTATGTCTTTTATTTTATCTCAAAGAGCTTTATTTTCCTAACCACTGTATGAACTCTATCTATAGTTTGAGAAATTGTTATCGTTTTGAATTAAATACTATCATCACTCGTAAAATTTTCAAAAGTAATTTCATGTTCGGATGAACATTTGGTAGAACTATTATGTCAACATATCTAGAACATTCATTGTTTATCCTGCTGAATTACTTCTTAATTATTTTTTTTGCATTGGTTTTTAATTATTACGTATTTTACCCATTTAATTTTTTGGACAACTGGTACATTCAGAAGGATAGAGTTAGGAGTACGAGATGACCAAGATAAGCAATGCACACTTCGTTCTGTTAAATTTATAGATTACTTTCTTGCTATATAAAGCTGATTAAAAGATTCTATAAAGTTGTTTTTAGACAATGATAACTCATAAAAGTCGCGGCCTCTAAACAACATTACAATGGTGACCTTAATTTTTATGAGCCTATCAATAATGTTTAACAGATTAATTGTGAGATTCTTTGCATAAATGCATATTGAGTAATGGATTACTGTATGTTTTATATGTCTAATGGCAAAGTTTATTTAATCTCTCCTACACTACTTTTGTATTAACAACTTCCTTCTCAGTCTAATATATGCAGGTTAAACTATGGACTTCTTTGTTTCAGTATATAATGTAGTATTCTTGTTGAATTAAAAAAAAGTATTTTAATAAAAATTAACTGAATCCATATTGAAATAGCCGCAGATCATTATTTGCATTAACGTAATGTACTATTCTTGATATGGTTCTATTTCTTTCATATTCAACCTTACACATTTGTAGATTTTCGTGGTTGCGTCAAGTTTCAAAGGTAAATAATTTTTTCTTACCTTCTTTTCAATTTTGAATATAAAAATCATAGTATTTTACTATGTATAATTTGAAGTTGATTGTGCTAAAGAGACCATCTTCCACGATTTATGAATGGAGATCATTTCCTACTATTTATCCACCGTCTCACACGCCTTATTTATTTCTTAGTCTTTGATCTTATGTTTTTTTATCATGATATTGGAGGATGTGATACGCAAAAGCAGGAAATATGTGAAGCCGTTGAGTTACCTCTGAGTCATCATGAGTTGTACAAGCAGATTGCTATAGATTCTTACATCATACCACCACGACCTTCATAAGGCTAGTTGGTGGTGGTATAAGGACACAGTAAAATAAGCAAGCACTTGTGAGTCATGGCGGTATATTATCGATTATGATGATACAACAACTTCAAAACATGTTTGAAACAGTCAAAGTTAAAAAAAAAAAAATCAATCTATAACTTGGCTGGCGGGAAGTTTTTGAACCTATAGCAAATAGTGTCTTATTCATTAATTTACTTATTTGAATCCAAAATAATGGTCAAATGATGACTTGTAGGTATAGAGAGCTTTCTGAAAATAACTTAATCTTGCTTTCAAATCAAATGTCTAATAGTAACAATTAGTTTATAAATGTCCTGCAGTATTTGATTATGACAGAATTTTGTATTCTAGCAAAGTACCTGACCCCTTCTCTCCCAAAGTAGATCCTTCCATCCCTGAGTTTATAAAAGTGCTTTCTTTGTAAAAATCTACATTCTAAATTTCTAGACATTATTGCATTGCTACAATCCTTAAGTCGAGGCCTATTGAAAGTCTATCTATCTTCCAAAGATAAGGTCAAGGTTGTGTACGCTCTATCTTTTTTAAACCTCACTTGTGCGATTATATTGGATATGTTATTTTTGTTGTATAACTTGAAGTTAATTGGTGTTTATCTGCATTTTGAAGGTGATGCAAAGCTGTTCATATGTTGTTTTGTGATGATATTGTGGAGATTAACAATCTAAGCTGGGACTATCGTGTATATTGCTAGAAACTAATGAACATGATTAGAGCGTCTGCTCAATGTATTGAGATATCATATTAAGTCTATTTGTCAAAAGCTACTTATTTTGATCTTGAATTGAGAGGATGGTTTCTTATTGGCACAAAAAATTACCAAAATAAATATACTTGTAGCAAATAAAAAGATGTCGAAAAATCCAACATGTTGGGCCGTGCTAAGCACGACCATGCCTATCTAGTAGCTAAATATTAGCGGATAACGTACTGTGATGATATCACATATATAAGTTGATAATGGATAGACCTAACTCATCTTTCTTAAATAATTGCAAAAGCAACACGTGGGAGCACATGTTCAAAGTAGGGCCCATGTTTTTTATTTAAAATAATATTTTGTGAAGGAAATAAAAACTCCTTAGTAAGTGCGTGGAAACAAAAGGAAAAATTACTTGTATGTTACTATTGTTAGTATATATTACTTCCTCCGTATCAAAAAGAATAACTTTTTTTTTAGTCAGTTTTAAAAAGGATAATTTTTTTTTATAACATTTTAATTTCAGTTTTTCACGTAGCATGTTTAAGGCCATAAGATTAAAGATCAATTTTGTACATTTGACATTACTTTAATTTAGAATCACAAAATTCAAAAGTCTTATTTATTTTCTTAAATTTCGTGTTAAGTCAAATTAAACCATTCTTTTTTAAATGAAGGGAATACCTTTTATTGTGTTATGCATTTTGGGGCAGATTTCTCGTTTTATTCAAGTTTTGTTTGAAAATTTACACCGACAATTAAGCTTTATCTCAATGACAAGCTATATTAATTTATTTATTTTTTGCATTATATCGTTTAGTTTTGGGTGTTGGATTCATAATTTTGCACTATCTTAATGAGTTTCGAAGCCCTAGTTTCATTTTTCCATTTGTATATATATAAATTTGTTACAGTTTTGATTTAGTTTTATTTTATGATGTTGTAATATCATTTACTTCTTTTTACTATTGTTATGTTACGTTTTTGTTTATTTTTAGCTTGTTTGTATATCTAGTTCCTGCTATATATAAGTGGCTAGAGGCAGATAGCTGATGGACGATATACCTACTTCTTGTCAAGGGCTATTTTGAAATTTCAGAAGTTATGTTGTTTCTATCAATGATACTTAACTGCTTATGGATTTGCATTGTTTCTCCTTAAGACCAAAAAACCAAACTATTTCTTATTTATTTATTTTTTACCCTTCAACAGACTTAAGTGTATCGAGAAAGGTGGACCCACTTATATTTTGTTTTGGAAAACTTACATAAATATACTATATTAAAAAAATATTTTCATTTACATCAATAACATTTTTTTCACTTGATTAGTTTTAATACATTTATAATACAGTATTAATGCATATTACATAGAATACTTTATAGAACACATATAATATAAATTTTATTGATAGATAATACATTTATCACATATTTTAATACACTTATAATACAACGTGTCAATTTCTTACTAAACAAGTATTATAGTTATAATACTTATATATTGCATATATAATTCACTTTTAATACATATTTTAGATTTATCATAGTATTGCTATATATTGCTATTAAAGGTAATAATGTATTGCTAAAATTAATAATTATTTATTAAAAGATATCTATTAAAGTAATTTTTCCTTTTATTTATTTCAAATCAATTTATTTTAAAAGGTATTTACAAAGCCAAATAATTAATGTATTGAAGAATGAGCTTTTTACTCGGAGAAGTGGTAATTGTAAGAAAGTCCTGACATTTGAATACACGATGACTTTTTGCATGAAAATTAATGTCCAAGTGTATTGGACACTTGATAAGCTCCTCTCTTGGCCTACATTAATGACATGTTCTCTTTGAAATAAAAAATGAGACAAAAAACATTTTCGCCTTTCTTTCCATTTCTTACTCACGTTCCGCCCCTCTTTAACTTTCTCTTTTAAGTTAGTTAAATATTTAGGCTTGGTTATTTTGTTTTCTCACTAATAACTAGCTGAAGTTAATTAATTTGCTGATTCATGTATCTTCTATTTAAATAGGGAAGACTTGTTTAATTTTGAGAAACATTTTACACCACGAAAATAGTTTCTTAGGAGTTAGGACAGTGTCCAACACAGCTCAAATTTTAATATTCTTCACTATTATTTATGTATCATTAGTGTAATATTTATCTCATTTTCAGAATTATTGTTTTGCTAAATAATACATTATCACTATTATTGTGATATTTAATTATTGATGTGCCGTGAAATATTGGCACATTCGATGCTCAAAACTAAGGATTAATACTAGAATTGAGTGTATTTTTGTAAGATTTGATGTGCTTGTTGAATGTTTTGACAGGTTCTCACCGGTGTGAAAAAATGGAAAAAGAAGCAGAAGATGAGTGTGATGAAGTGAAGACCACGGGCACCCAGATGGGCTGTGGTCCTTGTAACGACTTGTGGTGACGATCGCAGCTATGGTCCTTGTAACGACCTGTGGTGACGATCGCAATGCATTTCCAGTGTGAAGACCTGGAGGAGCTAAACTACAATTTGGCCAAGTGAAGACCATGGACACCCAGATGGATCGTGGTCCTCTTCACGACCTGCGAGGATGATCGTGATGGATTTCCAGTGAAGAGACATTGAGGTGCTAAAATGGGAGTGGACCAAATGAAGACCAGGTCACCCAGATGGACCGTGGTTTCTATAGCGGTCTGTGGTGTTGCCCATGGTGAACTTTCAGTGTACAGGCATTAATGAGACATGTTTTAAAAATACTAAGTGATAACCACGGAAGGCTTCACGGTCTTGACAGGTCATTGTGTTGCCCGTGAAGCTGGCCGACATTCAATCCTACTTCGAGTAAGACTCTTTTTAGACTGATTATTTAAATTAATTAGGTCGTATTTTATTTTTATCTCGTCATATCTGAAACGAGTTACTAAATTTGAAATATTCTTGACTTTGGTTTCATCAATTAACATTGAACTAATCTCCAAAGTTGGATTTCGATTTTCTTAATATCAAGCATTTATCTAATTTGTAGATTTACGTAAGTAATATTCCTTAATGTTTTCATTACTAATCTCCATTTGTTTAGTGGAAATCATGAGTGGCTAAAAACCACAACTAGGGTTGTGGGAACTATGACAATAAACTAAACGTGAATTTATAAAATGAGTAGAAGGTGAATTGTATTTGCAATATTTAACTCAGCTTTCGTTATTCATTTGTTCTAATGAGTGCACGCATTGGAGTTAACCTGTATCTATCAATTGTTCGAGAGAAAAGAGATAGTTGGGAAAATGGAGTTAGCCTGATAAAATGACATTAAAGGTCGAGTTCGAGAGAAGAGAACTTTAACATCATTATACGCGAGGGTAGAATTTGTTAACACTCAAGGACCGAGAGGAGTTGAGTGAAAATTATCTAACTAGACTGAGAAGTGTTAGATATAGTCAACTCGTCTATAATTTGCAAAGACTAAATTACCTGAAACTCATTTACGGATGAACACTTAATGTAATGTCATGGGAAACACAACCTTGGTTTTATTCATTTATCAATTAAACTTTGAAATTAACACTCGATGAATTGTTAATCTGGATTTTGTTTATTAATACTGGTTACTTGAACTTTACAACTAAACCCATTTTATTTTCCATAATTACTTCCTCTAGGAAATAATAACATTTGAAGAAACACAACAATGAAATTATTTATGTACAGAAATTCTCTGTGGAATCGACCTCAACTCATGTTGAATTCTATAAATTGACTTGAACCGTTTATACTTCTTAATTGAAGTGTAAGTTTAGACGTATCAAATTTTGATGCCGCTGCTGGGGAATTTGAATTCAAAAGTGTTTTACTAGCAATTATTCAAAGTGTAGTTATATTTCCTAATTTTATGTCTTGTTCTTTGTCTGTGTCTCTTACAGGTTAGTTCAACAGTGTATACTAAATACCAGAAGTAAGGGAGCTCCATTGATTTCTTACGATCTGGAACTTCGAAAAACTATCCACAAAATGGTAAATGTAAAGAAAATTGAGGCTCAGAGGCAAAGATTGGGATTAGAAGCTAAGACTGCTGCAAGAGGTATTCAACAGAATGTTGTGAACAACCTGCCTAGGGTAGTGGATGAAAATACAGGATTGGAAGAAATAGCTCATCCCCACCATTAACCACTAGCTCCAAGAGGTCGAGCACAACAACCGGCTCACATGATGTCCAAAGAGGATGACTTAGATTTGAACAGAGCTGGAGCCACTAGAGCAATAGTATTACCTGTACTACCTCCGGGTGTAAAATTTACTATCACCAGCACAATGATTCAATTGCTGAACTTGAAAGGGATCTTCAGATGTGCAGTTGGTGATGATGCGAATCAACATCTCATGAACTTTGTGGCAATATGAAAATCATAGAAAATCCCTGGGGTTAGTCAGACAGCTATGAGGTTGAGGCTATTTCCATTTTCTCTCAATGGAGAGGCAACCAATTGGCTGAATGAGATGCCGGATGATTCAATTAGGACATAGAATGAACTGAAGGAGGCTTTCCATTCTATCTTGAATTGAAAGAGTTGTAGATGAAAGACGAGATAAGTGTGCACAAGCAACTACCAGAGGAGGCAATGCATGATACTTCGTAGAGATTCAATCAAAAGCTAAAAAAGTATCCGAACCATGGTCTCACTGAGAGACATTTGAAACAAGATTTTTATAAATCGCTTAATTATGTTACTAAGCCTGTTGTTAATGCAGTTTGTGGTGGATCATTCATAAGGAAACCATTTTCTGAAATCATGCAGCTAATGGATGAAGTGGCAAAGAATAATAAAGTATGACACACTAGAGAGGCTAAAGTGGAAGATTTGGGAGTCACTTTTGGGCTATCAACTGAACAAAGGAGAAGAGAGGAAGAAATGAATCATACTATGGATCACATGCAAACCTAGATGGATCTACTCAAGAATATCATGGCAGGTTCTGAGAAAGTGAATGTTGTAGGAACCTCAAACATGTATGAAGATCAGGACATTGATCTAGATGAGGAAGCCAAATACTTGGGCAACTAAGGAGGTTTCCAGAATTATAACTCGAAAAACTAAAGATATAATTCTAGAAATGCAGGTTGGAACTATTCCAAAGAAGGGTAGTATGACAAGCCAACAAATAGAGAATAGGGTAATTGGCAAAACAAAGATGATTATAGGAATGACTGCAATGGTATGTATGTGCCCCCAGGTAATAGAGATCGTGCAAGTGGTACTTCCAGCGGGTCTAAACTGGAAGATATGTTGGCTAAGGTGATGCAAAACATTGAGTCAACTAATGTAGGTATTAAGGAGATGAAGGGTGAATTCTCCGGTATGAGTCAGCTGGTGGATTCTCATACCACCTTCATCAAACAAATAAAGCAACAATTGGGGCAATTATCAACATCACTAAACCAAAGAAAGAATGAGTCACTACCAAGTGATACTATCCAGAATCCCAAGAAGGACGGGCACTACATGGCTATCACCACGAGAAGCAATAAGATTCTTAATGAACCAATATCTCCGGGTAATGAGCAAGAACAGGGAATAAGAAGAGATGAAGAAGATGAGGTTGAATCTGAACAGGTTGATGATGTAGCAAAGGCTAAACCAACAGAAAAACAAAAAGGAGTGAAAGAAAAATGAGTTGAGCTAACCTTGCCATTACAACAAATACCAAGATCACCTCCTCCATTCCCTCAGAGGCTTTAAAAGAAAGTTGAAGATGGGAAATTTGCTGAGACAGCTATCAATGAACATCCCATTGGTGGAAGCTCTGAAGCAGATGTCAGGATATGTTAAGTTCATAAAGGACTTGGTCACCAAAAAAAGAGCTGTAAGTTTTGATTGAACCGATAATATTCATCACTGCAATGCTATTGCCACAAGACCTCTGGTACATAAAAAGGAGGATCCAAGTGCATTCACTATACCGTGCACCATAGGATCATTTGAGTTTGCAAAGGACCTGTGTGACTTAGGGGCCAGTATAAATCTGATGATGTTGGCTATCTACAAGCAACTAGGCTTATGAGTTCCAAAACCCACAACGATGAGGTTGATAATGGCAAATAAATCAGTAAAGCGGCTTATGGGTATCTTATGTAATGTGCTCGTAAAAGTGGACAATTTCATTTTTTTTGACAGACTTCATGATTCTAGATTGCGAAGTGGACTTTGAGGTTCCCATAATTTTGGAAAGACTATTTTTGGCCACAGGACGAGCTTTGGTTGATGTTGAGAGTGGAGAGCTGAAATTCAGACTCAATAATGAGGAGGTAAAGTTTAAAATTTGCAAGTCCATGAAGCAGCCGCAAGACATGAATGTGGTGTATGCAATAGAGGCCTTTGATGAATGAGAGATGAGAGCTACTATTGAGGAAAGGCATGCTGTTGAAACATTAGCAACTGTGTTGATGAACTTTGAAGTAGACTACTGGATTGATTATGTGGAGACTGTGAATGCTCTACGGGGCATGGGAGCACATTCTTATGCTCCAAAGAAACTACATCTGGATCTAAAAAATAGACCGAGTCCTCCAGCAAAACCATCAATTGAGGAGCCGCATGCACTGGAACTTAAGTAGTTACCCATTTATCTAAGGTATGTATTTTTGGGTACTAACAACACATTGCCTGTGATTTTGGCTGCAGATTTGAATGATGAACAGGTGCAAGCTGTGATTAAAATATTGATAACGTATAAAATGGCTATTGGGTGGACCATTGCTGACATCATTGAGATACCTCCGAGTATCTACACTCATAAGATATAACTTGAGGAGGACTGCAGCCCAAGCATAAAGCACCAGAGGAGTTTAAATCCGCCAATGCAAGAAGTGGTAAAAAAGGAGATCATAAAGTGGTTGGATGTTGGGGTGGTGTACCCCATTTCTGACGGTCATTAGGTCAGCCCAGTGCAATATGTGCCCAAAAAAGGTGGTATGACAGTGGTTGTCAATGCAAAGAACGAGCTGATTCCAAAAAGACCAATCACTAGATGGCAGGTTTGGATGGATTACAGGAAGCTGAACAAGTGGACTTTGAAGGACCACTTCCCAATGCCATTCATGGACTAGATGCTTGACAAGTTGGCTGGAAAAGGGTGGTTGTTTTTTCGATGGATACTCTAGGTACAACTAGATATCAATTGCTGCTGAATATCAGGAAAATACTACATTTACATGTCCTTATGGTACTTTTGCGTCCAAACACATGCCATTTATGGCAGAGGACACTCTGGAGGTAGTCATGGACGACTTTTCTTTAGTAGGTGACACTTTTGATGATTGTTTGTTAAATCTTAGTAGGGATTTACAAAGATGCGATGAGGAAAATCTAGTGCTGAACTGGGACAAGTGCCATTTCATGGTCAAGGAAGGTATAATCCTTGGTCACAAGGTGTTGCAAAAGGCATTAGAGGTAGAAAAGCTAAGATTGAGGTAATTGAAAAGTTACCTCCCCCTATTTGTGTGAAAGGTATTCGAAGATTTTTAGGACATGTACGATTTTATAGGCGATTCATCAAGGATTTGTCGAAAATTGCACATCCCTTTTGCAAGATTTTGGAGAAAAAAGAGATGAAATTTGCCTTTGATGATGCATGCATGAAAGCTTTTCAATGACAGAAAGAGAAGTTGATTTATGCCCCAGTGATCATTAGCCCATATTAGGTTGAACCATTTGAGGTAATGTGCGATGCTAGTGGTACTGCCTTTGGAGTTGTGATGGGGCAAAAGCGCAACAAGATATTCCACTGGATCTACTATGCTAGCAAGTCACTAAATGGAGCACAACGCAAATACACAGTCACTGAACATGAACTACTGGTTGTGGTATATTCCTTTGAGAAATTTAGGGCATACTTGATGGGTACTAGGGTGATAGTTCACACAGATCATGAAGCTCTGGGATATCTCATGGCAGAGAAAGATGCAAAGCCAAGATTAATCAGATGGGTGCTGATGCTTCAGGAGGTTGACTTTGAGGTCAAGGATAGGAGAGGTTGTGAAAACCAAGTGATTGATCACCTGTCTAAGTTGGATGATGGAAAGAAAGAGGAATGTGGGCTCGACATAAATGACTCATTCCCAGATGAGCAAGTATTAGCTGCAACTCTTGATCTCATTCATTGGTTTGCTGACTTTGCTAACTTTCTTATCAGTGATTTGATGCCCGAGGGGCTAACATTTCAGCAAAGAAAAAGGTTCCTACATGATGTGGGTAAGTATTTTTGGGATGATCCCTATTTGTACAGGGTGTGTACTGATAACATCATCAGACGATGTATTCATGAGGCTGAGATGCTATATATATTAAAGACTTGTCACTCCTCTCCAATAGGTTGCCATCATAGAGGCGCTCAAATAGCCCACAAGGTACTTCAGAGTGGGTACTACTGGCCTACAATTCATCAGGATGCAATGGATATAGTGAAGAGTTGTTATGTATGCCAACGCCAAGGAGTTATCTCTCGTTGCCACGAGCTGCCAATGACACCTATTCTAGAGGTGGAATTGTTTGATGTATGGGGAGTTGATTTCATGGGTCCATTTGTGAGATCTTATGGGCAAAAGTTCATACTTGTGGCAGTGGACTATGTGTCCAATTGGGTTAAGGCAGTTGCTCTGCCTAAATATGATGGTAAAAGCATCGTCGGGTTCTTGAAGAAAAACATATTCTCACACTTTGCTACACCTAGAGCCATTATCAACTATGGGGATTCCATTTCTATAATAAAGTGTTCAGTGTACTTCTGGCTAAATATGGGGTTAAGCATTACAAAATGGCAACACCCTATCACCCTCAGATAAGTGGCCAAGTGGAAGTATCAAATAGGGAAATCAAGGCTATTTTGGCCAAGACAGTGAATGCCAACATGAAAATTGGGCAAGAAAGTTGGATGATGCTCTATGGGCATATCAGACAACTTTCAAGACACCTATTGATATGTCTCCATATCATTTGGTGTTTGGAAAGACATGTTGTTTGCCGGTTGAACTGGAGCATAAGACACTTGGGCATTGAAGAAGTTGAATCGTAATTGGAGTGAAACAATAAACTTGAGACTAGATCAGATTAATGAGATGGATGAGTTCCGTCTGAGAGTTTATGAGAGGTCTGCACTGTACAAGGAGAGGATGAAGTTGTATCATGATAAGCACATTGAGAAAAGAACCTCCAATCCTCGTGACTTGGTGTTTGCTTTTCAACTCCAAACTTCATGAGCTTCTTGGGAAATTGAGATCCAAATGGTCTGGGCCTTTTAAGGTAACTCAGGTATTTCAATCGGGTGCTGTTGAACTTGAGAATGACAAGGGCGAGAGGTTCAAGGCAAATGTTCATCAAATCAAGGCGTACTTGGGTGTTCCAGAAGAAGTGAAAATAGTGGAGGAATGCAAGCTTTACAAAGTCTGCGTAATCAAGTAACCTGTGTCGCATCGCGACACTAAATTGTGCGCTGCTTGGGAGGCAACCCAAGATTGTAAATGCACTAGGTAGTTTACATTTTAGCATTTTCCATTGTTTTTATAGAGTCACTGTGTGTTGGTATGTGCAAAAGTGAATTGAACACAAAAATGAGGAGCTAGGTGCAGAAGGTCCTTCACGGGCAATCCCATGAGCCGTGGTGCCCTTCACGGCCGTCATACTCAACAACATCCTAGAGAGGCTATTGGAAATTTCTTGAAAGTGGTTCACGGTCCGTGAGGTTTTGTACGGACCGTCTAGCCTTTCGTGAACCTTAGGTAAGTTTTATGTGACCGTCTTGTGAGAGTGTGAACCTAGCTTGACACCATTTGATCCTATCCGTTTCTTTGGTAGAAACTGGAACAACTTTGACGTCTTTGTCCCATCACCTATAACCTTTATGAAGTATTGGTTCGTTTGAATAACCAGCTTAGGCCAAAAGCCTAAGTTGGGGGTGTGGTGAAAAAGAATGAAAATCAAGCAGTTTGAAAAATTCACCTTTGAAGTATCATTTTGAAAAAGATGGAACCCCTCCATGTAAAAAAAGAGAAAGAAAAGAAAAATGTGAAAATAGAAAAAGATTGAAATGTTTCCTTTTAATCTATTTCAAAAATAATGTTTCTTTCCTTATATGACAACTCTTTAATTCGAATACCTCACATGCTTGTTCAATACCACAAGATTAAAGGACATTTTGGTACATTAAACATGTCTTACGTTCAAAACCACAAAATTCTTTCTTAAATACTCCACCCTCAGGTCAAACTAAAACAAGGAAATCGAAACGGCGGGAGTATATACATATATATATTAAGGCATTATTAAGCTCATGATCTTTTAAAAAAAATTGTGGCAGACTAGAAAGGTCATGGAGAAACTGAGTAAGAGCTGTCTAAACTACAACATGGAGACTAGAATACTTATGCAAACCAAGTAGGAAAAGAATTCCTCCCTGGATTAAAAGGTACATATTGTACTTCCTCCGTTTCAATTTGTTTGGTTTATTTGTCTTGGCACAAAGTCTAGGAAAATAAAGATAACTTTTGAACTCTATGGCCTTAAATTCAAGATATGTACTAAAATACTCTTTAATCTTGTGATCTTAAACAATTTCAAGTGAAAAGCTGGAATTAAGGAGTTACGAGTCATTCTTCTTAAAATGGACTAAAAATAGATTAAACAAATTGAAAGTAGTTACTTTATGTTAACTGTTTTACAAAAGCAAGATATGGTATGTTCCTCATATATACTAAGTAAGATTAATAACAATCACTCACCAAATTTGTAACTAAATAGTTTTCTGGTGTGCTTGGCATCAGCTTCCTGGATTAATTGGACTTCACAGCTCCTTTCTTACTGGAAAGTTGATCAAATAACTCATTCCTTACCTTGTGTTTTCCTGGAAAACATAAATTTTCAGTAGGTGCATGTACAAGTTTTAAAAGTCTACTTTCTTTCTTAAACTTCATATCGAGTCAAACTATTTCACATAAAATAATAGGACGGACGGAGTAACTAACTTGTGTAATTAACTACTTGAAATGTTGTTATAACTATCTTCATACAATGACTAATTTGCCCCTAACGGATCTTACTACTTCTCTTAAATGATCAAATATCTTCATATATATATATATATATATATATATATATATGCAACGAGATTCACTCAACCTGCGCCATCCTAGATCAAGACATAAATTTTGGACATAACAAGTGTAAATTTTGGGGAGAAATAAATAGTAGTTGCTTTCATGTTGAAACTTGAAAATAGTATTTGAAATTGGAGTTGGTTTTCAAATTTGTGACGGTGAAATTGTAAAAATGACTTTATCGATTGTATATTTCTATGTCCAAACAATTTTCCAGAATAAAATTTCTGGGAAAAAGTGAAAACTATCTATGGCCAAATGAGCAAAATTTTGGTGGATAGAGTTACCGACTATCTTTACCAAATTGAAACAACAGGTATTTCCTAAAATAATCATGGAACTAATCTAAGCCAATTAATCCTTTTCTAGGTTAAAAAAAAAAAAAAAAATTATTTCCCAAAAAGCCATTTAAGGCCTCTCATTTATGCGTCAATCACAATCATTCTATCTATAATATCCTAACATTGGAAGTTTCACCCATACAACGCACTTACGCGAATATGTTGGTGTCACTTATTCTCATAATAATATAAATAAATACATTGTAAGATCAGACAAGAATTAAAGTTAGTAAGCTTATTCCACGATAATCCCAATTGCAAAAAGCTAATTAAACGATTTTAATTTCATGAATGAAAGAAATTTAAATAGACGTACGTACCATGCATTTCTTGATAAAATTATGGAAGGTAATCAGCGTTTTCAAAAATGGAAATCGTCAGATAATTGAGTAAAACAATATAATTAGGCAGCATAGCTTCATTATGGAAGATACAAGGGATCGGAGAAGAAAATAATTATATATATTTTATTGAATTAATTAACAAAAATCTAACATTTTATATGCCTAAAATATCGATAGGGAAGTATGAACCGTAAATTGAACGCAAGGATCGACTTACCGTTGTTTACTCTTAGGCTCTTTTTCAAAATCACTTATTTTGAATTTTTTTTTTTTTTTTTTTGAAAAATAAGGTATTTGACTCATCAGTAAAGCTGTTTATAAATTGAAGCAGAAGGAGTTTTTAAATTGTTGGAAAGAAATTAAATATTTCTACTTCTTAAAAAATGCAGAAGCAAAAAAATATTTATTGTCATATATACATATTTATCAATATATCAATGATACTTGTTTATATTTGTTGTGAATTTTGTCTATGTAGTTATTTTATATGTGGAATAGTTTTTAAATTTAATTTGCTTGATATTTTCAATTATATTTAAATTATCATGTTAATATTATATTGATATTTAATTTATTTTTTATTCATCTATATGTAGTATTTATTGAAAATTTTGATATATACATTTTAATTTAATAACAATAAAAAATTTATAATAGATATTTAAAAAACTTTATCACTATAAAATAATTTTAATATTAAAAGTGCATTGATACTTTTCCTTTTCCAAATTTGACTCTCAAAAGTACTTTCAAAAAAAAATTAGTCAAACACAATTTATTTATTAAAAGCACTTTTCAAATGAATTAGTCAAACACAAATCATAATTTTTTTTCAAAAACACTTTTAACTGAAAATCTTTTATTATAGCCCACCAAAAAAGTTTAATATTCAAACGAATAGGAATATATTAGAAATCTAATTATTTTATCATATAATAACAATTTAAAAGTAGTATTAAAACAAATAATTAGTGGACATAAATCGACTTGCAAAAAATAATGACGCATAAGCGGGCGGCAAGCTAGGACGAGGACTAACACATTTTTTCAACAAAATATTCAGTCATTTCTAGGGCAACACAAAACTAGGAATTAGTTAAAAGTATGGATAATAAAATAGTACATATCAATTTAATAGTTTATGCTTAGGTTTATGGAGTTAATATCTAAAAAGGTTGTTGAACTATGAGAAATTACCTAGTAAAATAATTGAATTTTATTTTGTATTACTAAAATCACTCAACTTAAAATTTTTATCTTCTAAAATCATTAAATTATATTTGTCAAAAAAATCAACCTTACATGGTAAAGTAAAATATTTTTTATGCCATGTAATCATGACCAGTGGTGTATGCAAGATTTTTGTAAGTGATATCGTCATTTAAAAAAAATATATAACAACATTATATTAATAAAAACTAATTTATATACTAATAAAATATAAATTAAATAAACTATGACAACTTTCCGCTACAAGTTTTCATAAAATTAAGTTCATAGTAAAATAATGAATAAATTCTAGAAATTCCAAGTAGAACTAAAAAGCTGAAAAAATACGAATAAAATCGTGGTAACCAAGTGTAGAACCTGAGCTCCTACTACAAATGCCATGCATCCAACCAACAGATCAAGATTAGTTGTTAGTACATGTATTATGATTTATTTTTATATAAATTTTAGGAATCACATAATTTTAATATGAAATTACAAGCTATCCCTATTTAGTTTGTAATTACATTAATCCCTGAAAAAGTAAAGCAAACCAGATACATAATATGTAGCTCGGATACATTAACAACTAGCTCGGATATATTATAAAATAAACCGAATACATAATATGTAGCTCAAATACATTAAAAACTAACTCGGATACATTAAAAACTAGCTCGGATACATTATAAAATAGTTTAGAATTAGAAGAGAAATAAGGGATTTTAGAGGTTTTTAGAAATATAAGGGAATATTGGAAATAAGAGAAACGTAAGACGTGTATTTCTATAATTTTTCGTTATTTTAATAGCAGTTAAGTTCTGTTTTCTCAAGTTATTTATGTTAGTGAAAATTACAAAATAACAGAATTACAAGATTACAATTGAAAATGACATGAAGAAATAAAATCTCTTCAGACTGAGGCGCGGATATCTCGATCTTTTTAAGGAGATTTAAGCCCACTGCAGCAAATGTTTTCACTGGTCCAGCAGTAGTCCTCTTGACTTATCCCCTCTAGGATACAACAGTCTAATCACAAAATATAACTCAACAACTCTGGACAAGAGTTGAGTCCAAAACTCTACAAAAAGAACACCTCCCTTCAACTAATAAGAGCTCTCTTTTTGACAAACTTTATGCACTCTATATTTTCTTGTATGTCTAAACCAAATGAAGACCACCACTATTTATAGTAGAAGAAGTCTTCCTAGTAATGAATAAAAAGATAATGGGATAGTAAATAGTGGAGATAATATAAGGTATAATGAAGGAATAAAGAGGGAGATAATGGAGATTGAATGAGGGGAGAAGTGAAGGCCACTAACGGCTAAAAGATTCTGCCAATGCTGCCAGAAAAGTTTAGTAAACATATATGCACTAACTCTAGGAGTAATGCACAATAGTAATGCACCAATTATGGTACTCAACGGCAGCAAACAGAAAAGACACTAATGGTTGGCATCAACGGTAACTTTCGCAAATTAATATACAAAATATTAATATTAAAATGCTAATAAATCAACAATTCCTCGCTTATTTTAATATTAAATAAGAGAGTCCATCAATGGAAGGAAGATTACTATGCATAATGAAGGTGTGCTTTGCATTGAACCTCCACTTAGTGAAACAGTAATTTTTACTCCAGAGTCGTAGTGGTCTCAGACTTGAACTATGACTGCTTGAGGGAAATAAAATATCACTGCCCACATAATAATCAAGGTGTTAACATGAGCTTTAAAAGCCAGCACGTTACGGCCTTGTGATATCCAGGTTTCATGAGTGCTTTTGAGAATAAGCTAAATTCTCATAGGAAACGACCTACTTCCACACTCACATAGGTGAAATCTGTCAAGAGTACTCCTGTAAGTTTAATACTCCACCCATACGAGCTACCTATATTCATTAAGAGTTTTTTTTTAAAACTCAACCTTGACAAATTATTACAGGAGACAATGCACACACATCATAGGGAGGGAATAAACAAATAGTGCATTTTTTCACAACAAATCATCATATGATTCGTTTTTCCCTTTGAACCCGGTTATAGGATCTCTAGTCCCCAGGTTGGGTTTCCTCATATATGACTCAAGGGTTTATAGGCCTTAATCCCATCCCCCTCGATGTGTTCCAGACCTTTTCTCTCGTTAAGGCCTTAGTAAGAGGATTTGGAAGATTATCACAAGATTTGACATGATCAACATTTATGGTACCATTGTCAAATACGATCTTACATTACTGTGTTTCCTCCTTATAGGTCTGGATTTACCGTTGTAATAACGATTTTGAACTCTACCAATCGCAGCGGTGCTATCACAATGAATTAAAATAGGAGGAATTGATTTTTCAAAATAAGGTATTTGAAATAATAAATCTCTTAACCAATTCGCTTCCTCGCTAGCTGAAGCTAAAGTAATTAGTTCAGCCTCCATGGTAGAGTTAGCAATTATAGTTTGTTTTTTTTTTTATCCCCAACAAATAGCACCACCACCTAAAGTAGAGACATAACATATGGTAGAGCATGAATTACCTGATAAAGTGCTCCAATCTGCATCACAAAAGCCTTCAAGTACAGTAGGATGTTTTTTATAGAACAAACCACAACTTTTTGTTCCAATTAAATAACTCATAACTCTTGTTATAACATGTCAATGTTCATTACCTGACTTGCTTGTAAACCTGCCAAGTACTCCTACTGCATATACAATATCAGGCCTAGTGCAACAGTCACATATCTCAAACTTTCGATTATGCTAGCATATTCCTTTTGATTTATTACATCATTTTCACTTTCAGTGGGAAATAAGTGTTGACACCCAATTTTGACCGACCTATAACCCTTTTCGAGAATGCTATTTGATTAAATACATTTTTTAAAACATATTTCAAAATTTAAATTTTAATTAATTGTGTTTAAAATTAATATGTTTAGTATGCAGGATTTTCAAAATTGTTGTATTTATTATCAAAAATTATTGTGATAAATTATATTTACCAATAGTTAAACTTGAAACTTTATTTTACGTAGTAAACTTTTTTTATATATATACATACTATACTTAATTAGATAGCATTCTCTTAATTTTCCTCCAATTATTTAAATTTCAACCTATTATATTCAAATTTTGTTCTAATTCTAGCCTCTTCTTATTCAATTTATTTCAGTTATAGCCACTCCAATTTAAATTGACATTTCAATTATAGGCATTTGTTGTTTTCAATCATAGCCATTTCAATTAAATTCCTAAATCCTATCTTTTAATCCTAACCGTTAATCTCATTCTATTCAATCCTGACCGTCCATCTTATATTTTTCAACGGTTGAGATTAAATTCCACTTTCTTTCCTATTCTAAATCAAAAGGAACCCAAACCCTAAAATCATTATTCATTTTTTCCTTCTCCTCTCCAAATCCGCCTCCTTTGTTCTCCCCCTCTCCTTTCTTATCTTCTTTTTCAGGCGAGTAGACTGACGAAACAACCAGCAGCTCCGGCGACGCGAGCCACTGGCGAGAGCAACGGGGAGCAGCCAGCCCCCGATTTCGGCGAGGTACCGACAAGACGCCACGAAACCGTGGCCGCCTCCCTCTGTTCTCCCCTTCTCCTGTCTTCTCTTCTCTTTTCAGGCCAGCAACCAGCGAGCAGCCAGGCGAAGACCACCGGCAGGAACTAGCGGCCGGCGACGACCACCAGTGAGCCCCATCGACAACAGCAACATCGAGCTCCGGTGAGAACTTCTCCAGACAGCAGCCTTCCAGCAGCGATGGAGAATGCCACCAGCAGATTGGGCAAAAGCCACCAAGAAGACCACACATAACGGCAAAAATGTGAAGAAAACAACAAGTTTTGGCATAATACCAAGGTTCGTGGGGTTATTTTGAGGACGGATCTCAACAGATCCGTCCAGGTAAGTCCGATTTTTTTTTTTTTTATGATTACAACCCTGATCTTGATTCTGTAGTCATTGGAATTTTAATTTGGTTTCATTTATACTTCTTGTTTGATTTGTATGAATATTACCTGCTAGTTTTTGATCATCTGGAAAAGCATGTTCGCTTTCTCCATGCTCGATTGCTGCTCCTACTTGTGACTAATCTGGCCTAAATCTATGAAAAATCAGTTCACTGGTAGCATGCTTATTATTTTGCTTATATTTTATAGAGTTAACACTTGGTGAAATAACTTTGAATTTTTTTTTTAGTGAATTAAGAGCCAATGTTATTTGTGCTTAATAGCACCTTAATATATGTGGTGTCATTAATTTGCTGTTTAGGGAATCCTACTCGCTAAGACCCTTTAAAGTTGTTAATTGCCTTGTCAAAAGGCCTATTTACCGTGATTTGGACTCCCTTTTAGTAACCTTATTGATTTGCATAATTAGCTTGGCATAAATTTCTGGACTCCTATACCTATGATAAGTTCGAAATTGAGTTAAAACAGGTATTATTTCTTTTCCTTATGAATTTTAGTGCTGATTTATGTTTATTAATTCATAATACTGAAAATCAATCTCTCATTCCTTTAATATCTATCTTGACTGATTTCTTGTCATTTATGGCAATATAGTATTAGGCAAAATTTTGACTTAGGAAATTATTGATTTGGGGTGCTGACCAGTGCTTATTGTACTATAACTTTAATATATTGCGTGGTAGATCATATACTTGGTAAAAATAAAATAAGTGTGATTCAGCTATTCTTGGAAATAGAGAATGATTTTTCTTAATCGACCCCGTCCTTTATTTTTTGCATAATAGTTCAATTGTGGTTTAATTTGAACCTTTAACTGATTTCAGATTTCGATTATGGTAAGTGTATATATTATCATCCACTATGATGGAGCTGTGATTGACGTGCAAAATTTTGGGATATTATATTTGTTTGAGGTTGTAATCGTATAATCTAGAATTATACTCTCTTTCCTTGTGTATTTCAATTACCTTATTTTAAAAGTGAGACTGTTTCTTACTTAGTTTATTTGGTAATTGGTTTGATTGATTTAGGGAATAAATAAGTAAATAAAATATTTGTATCTACTGATTGGCTCTTATTTTTACTAAAGAAAAGAAATATTTCAAAAGTTGGATCACGGTAATTAACATCTTTTCCTTTCTGACCAGCCTTTATTTCACTATATAAGTCCCCTCATTCTTAATATTTTGGACAGACTTTGATACTTTTGGGATAATCGTAAAAAGCTTTAAATATTTTAGTCAACATACTCTCCAATATAAGAATAAGTAAAATCCAGTGAAAAAAAAGGGGGAGGCTCTTGCTACGTGGTTTTGCTGTGTTCGGGTCGAATTGTGGAGTCGATTTGTCTTCATTGCTGATTGTTACTTATTTGCATAACTGGTTAGTATCTTTCACACTTGTATTTAATTCTTGCATCATTTAAATTATTTATTGTTATGCATAAGTCCTAAATGGACATGGATAAATAGAAGGAAGCGTACAGGTTAGTCTCTCCTCCTCTTAATGTGACCATTTTGTGTGTAATTGCCAATAATTATGTGTGTGATGTTTGATTCCACTCAGGATTGTTATATGACAATTTGTAATCTAGTCATGAATTTCATAGTATTGCGTATTGTTCATTTTAGCAGGTGGTAAATATGGGAGTGGAAGAATTGCCTAGGCGGGATATCGAAGTTTTTTTTTTAGTTTTTTGTATTATGTCTTTATTTATTTCTAGCATGCGGCTCTGTAATAATTTTGTATAACTCGCTAACTCTCTATATATAATATTTATTCGGGGGATCGTCTCAGGGGGGAGGGAATATGTGCTAATTGTTTACTTTTGTTTATTTTATTACTTGTGATAGCTGAATATGTCTGTCCATTGATCAATCATAATTTCGAAATAAGCGGAAAGTATATTGTCTCCTAAAATGGGTCTAAAATCAAACACTGATTTGTTTAAATGTCGTCCTATACGAATTTGAAATCAATCAGCATGTTTAAACAACTCAATGTTTTAAAATCAGGAAGTCATGTTTATTTGATATTATTTGTTTATTCATGTTGTTGTAGAGAACTCTTGCATGTTAAGAATTGAAATAATGTGATTTAGCATATTTCTATCCATTGCTACGATTTTTGCAACAAAGTTATTTTTCTGCAACTTAAAACAGATCATAATTTGCTTCCATGCTATAGTAAATTAAGTTAGAGCATGACTATTTTTAACTTGTCAATGCTTAGATATTTCTATATGCTTAAAAGTGAAAGGAGTAGGTTAACAATTTAATTAATTCAGAATCGTTTTAAATGCTTTGCTTGCCATGTTAATTAATCTAGTAAGTTCTAATAAATTTGCAGCATGCTGACCTTTTAGAAATCATGTTTATAGGTTCATTAATCAATTGCTAGCAGGTCATTAAAATTGGAAGTTATAATTCAAATGTTAGGATCTTAATGTTAGATGTTAGTTAGGCATTTATTGCAGTTGATGTGCTTAGGAGCCGGTAAATATTTTCTTGGCATGTTGTACTTAGAAATTGAAAAAAAAATATTTTCTTTACTTGGCATATTATTTGAGGTTTAGAAATCATGCCTATAGGTTCTGAATATTACTGTCTGTAGTTCGGATAATAATTCCAGCATGCTTACTTAGATATAACACCTCTAGGTCTTAACTAGTAATATTAATAAAACAACTCTTTAAATCATATTTCTAGTATACTAAATAACCAAGCAGTTTGCTGTACATTCCTGCTTCCTGTTAATTATTTTCTGCGTCAATTGTATTTTCTGCCAGTTATATGAATCGATCAACCATTTTGCAGCATGTTAATTTATTTCTTCCCGGTTAAATGTTGACTGAATTAACAAATTTCTGCACTGTTTCACCATTTAAAATCAGTTACTAAATCAATGTCTGCATTAATAAATTGATCTGTGATAAAGTAAATTTTTTCTGCACCTGTGATCGTTTTCTACTATAACTAGTTAAAATCTGCATTCTTAATTCATCTATTAATCAGTCTGTCCATTTAATCCATTGTTGTTGTCTTAATGCCTGTTTATATGTGCACACACGTAGCATGAATTCTTTTCGCAATTATGTGTGTTTGAAAACATGTTAAATAAAATTTAAGAGGCCAATTTGAGACTTTATGTGCTAAGTGTTTGTCCAACATATTTTGCTTGGGGTTTAGGTGGGCCTATTAGGATTTGATTTTGTCTAAAACCGTACCAATAGTAGTCCAATGCCTCTTGGACATTAAGCGGGGATGATAGGCACCTTTTAGGACGAAAATCATGCGGTGGTGGGGTAGGGGTAGTTTAGGCCCTACGGATAGGATGACATCGATTCAGGCTTAAACGACAAACTTTGGTTTTGTCTGTCCCTACACGGAAGCCTATTAAAAAATAAATAAAAGTCGAGTACTGATCTGTAAAGTCCTTCAGCGTCTTCCTTCCCTTTTTGCCCCCTTTTACTTGTTTATAATTATAACTATTTGGGGTAGTTTAATAAAAAAAAAAAATCTGATTATCCTATTCACTTGTGTAATTTCTATCTCCTTGCTAATCTCTTTATTAATTGTTTAATATTTATTTATTATTATTATCACCTAGTCTCGCATGCATAGGTAATTAATTAAATAATAGTAATCTTAAATGTTTATTTATTGTTATCACATAGTTTGCATGTTTAATTAAAATTAATAAATAATGGAGTGACCTTAATTGCTATTTGTAACCCCTACATATTGCATGAGATACGGCGGGACCCACATTTGTGGACCTCGAGGGATGCCTAATACCTTCCCCTCGAGGTAATTTGAACCCTTATCCGATCTCTGGTTCGTTGATCTGTAGTTAGATAGGTGCCCTAACGCACCTTAACTCGTTAGGTGGCGACTCTTCAATCACCCGAAGCCCAAAAGAGTTGTTAGGTCGTGGACCAAAACCCGTTTTGAGAAAAATGGGGCGCGACAATAAGTTAACACTTGAATCAAAAGGAGTTACAACATGCTTGCAATCATGAAAGTTATATTTTTTCAAAACTTTCTCAACATAATGTGACTAGTCAAAG
Source organism: Solanum bulbocastanum (assembly GCA_037074985.1). NCBI lineage: Eukaryota > Viridiplantae > Streptophyta > Magnoliopsida > Solanales > Solanaceae > Solanum > Solanum bulbocastanum. The sequence continues at coordinate 13,815,813 of CM073602.1, read as the reverse complement.
AAAATTCCATCACATGTTCTTGTTATTTTTATTCCAAGAATAAAATTTACCTCACCAAGATCTTTCATATCAAAATGGCTTCTAAGAATATTTTTAGTTTCACCAATCAAATTCATGTTGGAGCCAAAGATCAATAAATCATCAACATATATATAGGCAAATAATCACATGTGAATTATTTCAAGACTTATGATATATGCACTTATCACACTCATTTGTTTTAAAAATCATTTTCAATTATGCAGGAATCAAACTTTTCATGTCATTGCTTTGGTGCCTGCTTCAAACCATATAGGGATTTTGTAAGTTAACATACTTTGCTTTCTTGTCCTGCTTCAACAAAACACTCGGGTTGATCCCTATTAATTTTCTCATTTAGGTCTCCATTTAAAAAAGCTGTTTTTACATCCATTTGATGAATTTGTAAATCAAAAATTGCAGCCATAACAATTAAAAGTCTTATGGATGTAATTCTTGTTATCGGTGAAAAAGTATCAAAAAATTCTAGGCCTTCTAGTTGTTTAAAACCTTTTGCAACTAGTCTTGCCTTATATTTATCAATAGATCCATCCGGTTTCAACTTTTTTCATAAGATCCATTTCCAACCAATAGTTTTACAACCCGTTGGTAAATCAACTAATTCCCAAGTTTTATTAGAAATCAGTGATTCCATTTCATCATTTACAGCCTCTTTCCAAAAACTAGAATCATATGAAGATGATGTTTCTTTCAAAGTGAGAGGGTCATCTCCAACATTAAACACACAAAAATCAGGACCAAATTTTTTTCTACTCTAGCTCTTTTACTTCTTCTTAACTCAAAATCACCAATTTCTTTATTTTTTAAAATAGAAGTAGAAGAACTAGGTAGTGACAAAATATTTTGTTCAATCATTTGACCCCTACTATTTTTAGAATCAAAAGGGAATTTATTCTCATTGAAAATAGCATCACCCGATTCTATAATAATATTATCTTCAAGATTAAAAAATCAATAGGTTGTACTATTTGAAGCATAACCAAGAAAATCACAACTAGTAACTTTCTTACACAACTTTGTAATCTTGGGATCCATTAGCCTCACAAAGGCTAGACAACCCTAAACTCTTAGATATCCAAAACTTGGCATGTGACCTTTCCACAATTCAAAAGGTGTCAATTTAGACTTTTTATGAGGCACACGATTCAACACATAACAAGTAGTTAAAATAGCTTCACCCCAAAAATTTAAAGGTGAATGTGACTCAGTAAGCATGACATTAATTAAATCAACCAAAGTTCTATTTTTCCTTTCCGCTACTCCATTAGATGAAGGAGAATAAGGAGGAGTAGTTTCATGAATTATTCTCAATGATCTAACAAAATAATTAAACTCATTTGACTCATATTCACGGCCCCTATCACTTCTAATTCTTTTTATTTTTCTACCAAATTAATTTTCAACCTCATGGAGATAAGTTTTGAAATTTTCAAAATCATCACTTTTATTTTTCATCAAGTAAACTTAGAAAAATCATCAATGAAAGTGATAAAATATCTATTACCTCCACGAGTTAAAATTCCACCAAGTTCACGAAAATCAGTATGAACTAATTCTAACAAATTAGTTTTTCTTTCAACTTGAAAATGAGGTATTTTAGTGATTTTGGCTTTACTACAAGCCTTACACTTTTCAAAATTATTCTTAGCCATTGGAATTAATCCTAAACTACTCATGATTCCAACATAACGATCATTAATATGACACAAACAAGCATGCCAAAAATTGGTAGAAGAAAGCATATAAATAGAAGTAGAAGCTTTATTCATTTCAATATTCAGTTTGAATATCTCATCACAAACATATCCCTTTCCCACAAAAATACCCTTTTTCACAATTACATATTGATCATATTCAATAATCTATTTAAAGCCTGCTTTATTAAGAAGAAAACTAGACATCAAATTATTTCTTATGAAAGGAGTATAAAGTACATCTTTCAAAGTTAATACCCTTCCAGAAGTAAAACACAATTCGACATCTCCCATTCCAAGCACTTGAGTAGTGTGAGAATCACCAAGCATGATAGTTTTGGGCTCCTCAAAATGAGTATATTTTTTAAACCAATTTTGTCATAACAGACATGACAGTTTGCACCTGAATCAGCCCGCCATCCATCAACACTTTCAACCATGTTTATGTCGGTAATCACCGCCACAAAAGGTTCTTCGGTAACGTTTGCCTAAGGGTTAGGACCACGTTTCCGAAATCTACAAAATTATTCTGACTCTTGCCACAAACAAAGCACGACCCCTTATCTTGAACTTGTTGATTTTGTGCTTGGTTATTTTCACCATTATTTCTTTTGGGAGGTCTACCATTATTTTTCTTGAATTTTTTATTCTTAGGCTTTAAAGAAGTATTTTTGTGAGTTTCAGGAGTAACATTATTTGAAGTAAACAATTTTACCTTCGTTGTGATGTTGCTCTCTTCTGTTTGTAAAAGTGCATCTTGGCCACTTGCCTCTTCTTCCATGAGGGTTTTCATTATCAATGTCTCAAGAGAGGTTTTCTTTTGTTTGTGGCGCATAGTTTTTTGAAATTTCTTCCAAGAAGGTGGAAGTTTATCGACTATACCACAAATAATAAGGTTGTCTCCAATTTTACCTCCTTGGACCTAAGCTCTCCAACAATCATTATAAAATCTTGAGCTTGGTCTACCACTGATTTGTTGTCCACCATTTGGAAACGAAAAAATCTACTAGCTGCATATTTTTTCGCTCCAGCCTCTTCGGTATCATACTTACTCTGCAATGCTCTTCAAATCTTCTTTGCACTAGAGTAAGTTCTATCATAATAATCATAAAAATTATCAGATAGACAATTAAGAATATAATACCGAGACTTATAGGAATCACCATCGTACTTTTCCACTTTCTTTAGATGAGAAATAGTTTCATCATCATTCATAGAGGTGATGTCTACTTTATTAGGATTCTTCTCAGTTAACACATAAGAAACATTGAGAAGACTTAACTAGAAAAGTACTTTACCCTTCCATCTTTTGAAATGGTTACCACTGAACCGAAATGACTTGTTAAGGTCTCCCATCTTGCCATCCACGATTTTTTCAATTGTAGCCATCTTGAATCTCCTTAAAATTTTTAGTGAAAAATTACAAAATAATAGAATTACAAGATTACAATTGAAAATGAAATGAAGAAATATAATCTCTTCAGGCTGAGAAGCGGATATCTTGCTCTCTTTAAGGAGATTCAAGCTCACTACAACAAATGTTTTCACCAGTCCAACAGTAGTTCTCTTGACTTTTCCCCTGCAAGATACAACAAACTTATCACAAAATATAACTCAACAACTTTGGACAAGAGTTGAGTCCAAATCTCCACAAAAAGAGTACCTCCCTTCAATTAATAAGAGTTCTCTTTTTGAGAAACTTTATGCGCTCTATATTTTCTTGTATCTCTAAATTAAATGAAGACCACCACTATTTATAGTAGTAGAAGTCTTCCTAGCAATGAATAGGAAGATAATGGTCTAGAGATTGCATATGTTACAAGGTATAATGAAGAAATAAAGAGTGAGATAATGGAGATTGAATGGGGGGAGAAGTGAAGGCCACTAACGGCCAAAAGATGCTGCCAGAAAAGTTTAGTAACATATATGCACCAACTCTAGGAGTAATGCACAATAGTATTGCACCAATTATGATACTCAACGGCAGCAAACAGAAAAGACAGTAGTGGTTGGCCGCAACGGCAACTTCAGCAAATTAATATATAAAATATTACTATTAAAATGCTAATAAACCAACAATTTATATTATAGTAAAGGAAAATTTCGACAAAGCAGTGTCGGATGACATACCTCGACCTGATCATGGCCCCACAAATAAATGAAATTGTAAAATATATTTATTACCACCCACCCACAAATTGTCTTCCCCTAAAACACTAAGATCATATTTATCCTGCTAAATCTGCCACTTCTTCTACTTCATTCTTTATTTCTCCACAAGAAATAAAGAAATAAGTTTAGGCCATTTTGTTTGTTTTTAGTTCACATGAATATTAATATGTATTCTAAGTCGGGGGAAATTATTATCACTCTCCTTGAATTTAATAATTATTTATCTTTTATTTTAGGCCCAACGTAACCGATTTCTTAAAGTTGACATCAATTTTCACTTACACATCTCAAGTAAGCTTTGTTCATTTTGAACATTAATTGTAGGTTTCTATTGTGTCATTTTGACATTTTTAACTGACTCAACATTGTATGCGTGTGACACGAACTCTGAGCGCGTTTGGAAAGTTTTTATGATGAATTAATTATTTTTTCGCTTGTTCTTCCTCACTTTTCTCTCTCCTTCCACCATCCATCGTGAATTTTCTTTTTCTCGTTCTTCCTCCTCAAGTTCTCTCTGCCACTTTCCATCAACCCTAACCATCAAAAAAGTTTATCAAAGTAGGAACAAAAGCATTATTTTGAAACATATAAAAATTCTATATATAGCATTGTTAAAGCAATATTCTTCATTTCTGTAGTTAAAATAACAAATACGGAGTATTTAATTTTGAGAGCTATATAAAAGCATACTGAGATGATGGAAGGCAATAAGGTGGAGAACATATCCAAAGAAATGATCAAACCATCATTCCCAACTCCTCCTCCACTTACAATCAACAAATTAAATTATCACTTAGCTTGTTGATCAAATCTCACCTCCTGTTTCCATCCCTCTAATGTTCTTTTACCAATATGTATCATCAAATTTTTCATGACAAGTTAGAGTCCAGTTTATTGTAGCTCATGTTTATGGTTATAACCTCTCACATGTTCTACAAGGTCCAAAAATGGAACAAATAAGAGAATTCCTCCAAGTGTAGGCACGCGTAAATGACGACGACGACGATGTACTTGTAAGTCCAAGTTAATTTATTTGAATGTGATAAACGGATTGCAACTGCATGTATCACAACGTTGGTGATGGATCATCCATAGTACATTCATCAATACTATCAAGATTAATTTTATTACTTTCATTGTATTTATTAAAAAAAAAAAATTCATAACAGTAGACCTGTGCATTTGTCGTTAAAGAAAAATATGTGTAGCTAACTAAGATAATATAACCTCTAATACTATGAATACGTCAATACCATATATGTGTGACTTATCCATTGTAATATCGTGTTCAACGCTCTGTGTGTATGTCACGTAGTAATCTATAGAGAGAGAGATGTAGTGAAGGAAAACAACCTACAAATTTGGATGTACAATTAAAAATTACTAAAATTAAAATTACTCGCACTATTAGGATAACTAAAATTGTAAGAAAAATAAACACAAATATGAACACATAATTTCATCAATAGAGAAATTCCTTAATAAACAGACATTTGGGATATGGAGCGCTTCTTAGCTATTTTGATTTAAGCATATACGTATTTAATATTACAACGTAATGAAAAATCGTAAGAAGAATTTGAAAAGGATAAAATTATTGAAAATTGAACGAGTACTTCAAGTTGCTCGGCTTCATGATCATTGATCCTCTTCAGGTATGTTTTCCGATCATTTCACATATGATACCTTGATTCCTCCCTTTTCAACTCTAAGAATATATAGACCTCATCATTTAAATCTCTACTTTCTCTTTATTCTTCATTAAATTACATAAATGATATATTAACGCTATTTGTCTCTTCTTTTTCCCTAATGCTTTTTTTTTTTTAACTTAAAAAAGAAATGTTCATTTGATATTAAGAACACAAATGACAAAGAAAAATGTTTCTTGTGCATTGGGTAATTAATATTTATTTTAAAAATATTCTTTTTATATTTTGTACATTAAGATGAAAACTGGAAAGGTTGTAATTAAAAAAAAAAAGAAGATAAAATTCAGAAAGAAAATGAAAATGCAACATGATCTAATTATTGAGAAGGTTAGCATTAAGCTAAGAAGATTAAAAATTATACCAATTAAGGAGTAGGCTAACATTAAAATGTTAAAAAATATTATATTTTATGATAAATGATTATTATTTTATATTTAACTAAATAAATATTTTATAATATTTTGATTTTGTATAGGGGTAAAATGGTAATTCAATGTTTAACTTTTTGTGTTTCCGCTTTTAGTAATACTAGTTCTCGAACACATGTGTTGCACGTGTATTTTATGTTAATTAGTATAAATTTCTTAAAATACAAAAAAATAAAAAGAAGAGGAAAAGAATTGAGCACATGCAAGAATTTCAAAAGAAGACTAAGCAAAACAAGTCACATAATTAATATAAAACAAAATCTGAAGATTAAAGATGCAAGCAATGACCAATAAAGAGCAAAAGAAAACAAAAATTATTAAAAGCAAAACAGAGTACACAACTTAAAGGAAAGTTAATTGAAGAAACTAATATAAAAATAATATACCTTTATCCAGGGAGTGTTGTACATACACCAAATTTTGAGCATTTTAAAGAACATAGCATTATAATAAATTAACAATGGACCGAAGGCTAAAGCTATTGATTTTATAGCAGGTAAAAGGATATGAAAAGATTTTTTAACATATGGAAGCTAAAAAGAAGTAGAAAACAAAAGAAATTTGTAATATGATAACTAAAGAAATAAAGTACAACTCTTGGAATTTAAATTATGCTATTAAAATATTATTATTTAATTAGATATTTAATCATTTTAATTAAGTGGAAGGGCAAAATGGTAATCCAACTTTGAGGTTAGGAGCTTCCCACTTTTAATAATATATGATGATGATATGATGATATACGATGATATGAATTATGATATATAATTATATGTATAAAATTCAAGTTACAAACTGTCCATAGGGATGACAATGGGGCGGGGTGAGTTTAAGGCTATGTGGGGTGGATCGATTTTAAGGTTGTGCGGGAAGTGGGTTTTCTAAAAATTAATGTGGGGCGGGGTGAGTATATGTGATTTTATGTGGGTTCAAATTTAATTTTAACTTTTTACATGTCATAAGAGTGATAAAACATTATTTATTAATAATTTATATAAATCTACTAAAATATTCGAGATAGTATATGAAAATGGTTCAATAAAAAATAATACAATTTCTTACATATTTATCAATTGACCCCTAAAAAATAAAATTTTAAGTCACTATCCTATTAAATTAATACAACTTAATGAAAAAAATAATTTATTTTTATTAATTTTATTTTTAATATCAAATGTTACTAGAAAAAAAATATTAAAAAAATTATGTGGGGCAGGATGAAAATGAAAAAAGTTATCATGGGGGGCGGATTAAAAAATTTGCGCGTTAAGCTCAACCCGCCCCACCTCACCCCGCACCGGCCCATTGCCATCCCTATGGATAGGGGTGATAAAAAATTAGGAAAAGTTTTTTACGACAAGGAAATTTGTTTTGGATAAGGAAAAACTGGATGCACTAAAGAAATATCTTCATCACGATCACTAGTGAAGGATCCACCATGTACGTGTGGAAGCACTCTCGGTGTTTTTATGGAAGGAGGTTCCGAAATTGAAGAAAGATTGTAATAACAAGTTGTACGCTGCAGGGGATTACTAATTTTGATCCTTGTGTTGTGCCCTTTAGGTCTAAGCTAATTTTTTGTTCCCATTTTTAATATGGATTACTAAATTTGATCCTTGTATTATTCTATCTCATCAAACCTTCCATTAAAGGAAGTGTGTTGTGCTCTTTAGGTCTAAGCTAACCAAAATAACACTACTAAACAGAGGCCTTGATGGGATACAGAATGAAAACCCAGAAATTAAAACCAAACAAAAAAAATAGACAGAGAAGGAAGTAAATACAATGACACCAGGTTACTAGTAAATCAAATCACATTTCATATTTATTTATTTATTTCAGTGCACTAAAAATAAAACCACAGAAATAAGAATACAATTTCGTGTAATGCTGGGCTGCTTAATGGAGTTTGAACTCATTGACCATCTCCAACATGACTTACATCTCCATCGCGCTATGAAACAATCTGGATAACCAACAGGTCTTTATTCTAATCAGTATGGCAAAGATTCCATAGCAAGGCAGATGGAGAATACCAACAGCAAAGTACCTGCAATTTCGACATGAAGAGCACAAATAAGCATAAAAATCATAACACATAGCGTAAAAAGTTCTTAGGAGGTTGCACACATACCAAAGGGGAGCATATTGAGATGACAAATCTAGAAAGGGATACGGCCACCTGTTCCAACAGAAGTTAACAGTTTTTTTAGTAAAATGCATAAGCCTTAGATGAGTCAGGTGTTTCATAAGAACAATAGTCACCATGATCAAATGCAAATATACCTCAACGAGACAAAAATATGGAGGATCCACTGGAAAATGACAAATACGCATGTCCATAGAACAAAATATGCTATCCGGAAGAAAGGGAACCGCTGAAAAGGAAGTAAGAATGAATATTAACTATGCTTAGATATGGATAACGTGTAAATCTTAGTCAGTATGGAACATCAAACTTACTAGACGATTTAGAAACACATCACCTAGAAGGCAAATAGCACCGACAGAATGCATACAAACAGCCAGCTGCAGTAACACGTACACTATCAGATTAGGCAGAGGCAGATGTAGTATATAATACAACTGAATAACCCTATACAAGGGGAAGAAGATCAAGGCCAGGATAAAAATGCGCTTCGTTAACTCTTGATGGCAAGAATATTTTGATAGTAAGCTGAAGATTACAACAGTTGAATAGCAATGCATAATTGCACCAAAAATCTGGTCCTTGCAGTAAATCCCATATCATTAAGGAGAATGTTCAAGCTTGATTTCATTAACACTAGCCCAGATGATCCATGAATAGAAGCAAAGCATCAAGGATATGAGATAATCAAGCAAAAAATATGGAACTAAAAGAAGATCAAGATAAGAAAGCAAAAGTAGTTCTCATACTTACAAAATGTAATTTGTAATTTTTGTCAGTAAGGAACGGATAGATAAGGAGCCAAAAAACACAATCTGTAAGCACAACGGCGCCTGCACTCATCTGCAAATTATTTGGGGGAGGAACAATTAGCCATGTATCCATAAAGTGCAGCATGAATAGTACTAACTAGTGGCAACATTTGTGACAAACGTGAGAAATTCTAGAAGATTCAGATATTCTATATACTACATGGAAGTAGATAAACTCTCTGCGCCTTTACCTTCAACAGCAAAAAGGAATGAAAAGAAAAGGAAACCGACATGACTGGTTGTAAAACTTCCGATCGAAGAGAACATACCTGGAAGATTATTTGCAAGGCCAGGCCCCAATAATCATGTGGCTCGCCATGGGAATTCAAGCCACTGGATACAATAAGTACGCTTGCATTTTCAGGAACTGGAGCAATGTAAGTGCCTCTCTCTGTATCCACACCATCAGTGCTAGCACCACTACTTCCCTTGCAAGATTGGAGACAGCCACGGATGGACAGTGAAGATCCTAGCTAGTAAATTTAGCTGAGAGCATTACCAACTTATCTAAGAAATACAATAATATGAAACTAAAAGGAACGAGGAAAGACATGATGGGTAGAGTTAATGACAAATTCTTTAGCTATTTACTGAAGGATAACAAATAAATAGTCTGCCTTGCAGGGCAGGGGAGTATTAATTCCTCCGTATTCCATCTTTTCATGCCTGTCCTTTCTAGAAAATGTGTATACATGAACCAAATTGCGGACAAATTTAACGATGGTCATAGATGAGTAACATACCAAAAAGTAGACCGTAGCCAAGGTGAATGTCCACCTGTTTAGTACAAAAAGAGCAACAAAAAACAAAAGATAAGACGATCATAATTATATCAAGAAAATAGACAGTGTTATCTTTAGATTTTGAAGTTACTATTTCTGAGCTATTGAGTTTCTAGTGAGGTTGTTTGTGTCTTAAAGGGAAATAATTGACATTATAGCAAGTTCAAATCCTGGATCTGCTTCTGATTAACATCCACATAGTGTACACAAAACAAACTAATGCCAAGATGAAATATGGAGCAAAAGAACATGGAGAATATCCTTACTGAGTATAGAAATAAAGTATGCGTACGCCGTGGAGAACTACATCTGCAGTGAGTAAAGACAGAAGTAGGGAGAAAGCAATTAGTCTATAAGCAAGCAGCCAATTAGGATGGATTGCTTTATAACATGTCTTCCAAACATCATCTTTGTACAAAAATGCTACTTTCTTTTGCCCATTTTCTCTTCGGTGGCTTCTCGACTTTGAAGAACCATCATACATCCATATAAGGAGAAGTGAAACCACCATAGCTGCTAATATCAATATTGCACATATTAAGAATCTCCAGTTCAGCCAATAACTCAGAGTTGTTGTATCTGTTGTCATAATTGGTGACCAAGTATGATTCGAAGATCCTGTTATAAAGCGCATCGTAATTAAGTATTTGTGGAAGTTTGATTAACCAAAAGATTGATAGTTTCAAATTGCAGAGGCTATTGCAATAATTTGCTTAGAAGATGTAATTTCAAATTGATGAAGATATCATACTATTCTTGAAATTTAACTTTCTTTTCCCATTTTCTGCACAATAAAAGGAAAGTAGTTCCTCTTTCCAACTTAAAACAGGACTTGTTTATCAAAACTATATATTAGTAGACTTTTAACAAAGTGTTTTTGTATCACTATTTATTGAAAGAAACTGAGTATCTACGGAAGAATATTGTATTACCATGAAGCGCAAGGGGTTTCAAGAAAGCTCTAAGGCATTCAATCTAATATTTTCTCAATCTCAGGTTACGTGACTTACTTTTCTTTTTAGTCAGTTTTAAAAAAAATGATATATTTTTATATTAAATAACAATTTAACTATAAAATATCTATTTTATTTTTAATGAAATGATTTACAGCAACACAAATTTCTATTATTCATTTTGAATCACAAGTTGAGTATAATGTTTTCGTTTAGAACATATTCTTCAGATTGGCGATTGATTACAATAAAGAAGAAGAAAAAAGAAGGAAAAGTATAAAAGTTTTATTCAAGATTCGAAATAGTATAATAATATGAGAGAGACTGGCATTAAGAAGATAAAGATGCTCTTCTTCTCCAAAAGAATACACACAAATAGTACTAAAGATGAACAAACAATAGAGCTTACCCAGAAAATTTGTTCAAGAAACTGCCATTTTTGTGTTTCTTCTACTTTTGTGAGCTGAAAATGTGTTTTTATTGAAAAAGGACATGAGACCAAAGGAGTGGAATATGCGTGGTTTAAATTGTTAGTTGAGGATTAAAGTCATGGGTCCAGGGAAGTTATACAATACAGAAATGACAACAATCACCATTACACCACCATGTGGATCTCAATCTGGACTAATACATACTTTTTTACCAAAAAATAAAATAAAAAATACACGCAACTCCGTTCCCTATCTCTCCTATTTCCTTCTAAGCTACTCAGTCAAATAATTAATCTCTTTTATAATTTGTTGGTAATTGGTTTTCTTATTCGTTTTTCTATCAAAACATACCCTTTTTCCCGTCTTGCTTACTATTTGGACACTAATATATATATATATATATATATATATATATATATATATATATATATTCATGTGATATTCGATACATATGTTAAAATTCAATTAATTTGAATTCATGTCCCATATAGACATATTAAATACTCTCTATTACTATACACAAAATTTGAATCGAAAATATGGAGACAGAAGTGCCCCTATCCTGTGCACAACATTCCTTCTAGATATTTTATATTGATATTAATTATTAAATTTTATTGCAAAAAGTTATATCAAAATTTACATCTATTTTTATTTTTGTACTCTTGATTATGCCAAAAGAAATTAAAAATGATTTAAAAAAAGATGGCGACAGTAATGTTGTACCAACCGATAGACAGTTAAACCCGTCGGCTGTTATTAATTGTTTCATAACGAAGGAAAAGAAGAAACCTCGTGCAATGTATTATGTTTGGATTTGTTCATTTTGTATCATTATAGAAAAAATTACTTCTCAATAGAATTTCTTTTTTGTCGAACAAGGTCTTTTCATATTTAATTAGCTTTTGATCTGAGTGGACTTACATAAATTAAATGTAATGTCTTATTTTTTGTGAATTTGCTTTTGATTGTAGAATGACCATTTTGTCCTTTTTCATAGCGTTTTCATGCTTAGATTGTATTTTGGGAAAGATTGGTTGTAACACCACAAATTTTAGAAAAAAAGGAAAAGAGACATTTTTTGCTGCTGGTTGGTTTCTATAGGTTCAATCTACATGCCGAAACAACATTCGTAGAAAGAGGGTTGAATTTTTGGGAAAATAAAGTTTCAGTATCTCAATCTATGGTTGTTCAAGACGATCCATCAAATGATCTACAAGTTGTAGATGAGTCTCGTAGGTAGATCTCAGACTTAGTGAAATTTTAAGGTCAAAGTTAGGTTCTACAATTAGGGTCTACGGATCATAGAAGGGTCTCGTCAAAAGTTGGGTGGCTTTAAGGTCTAGTACTTGATCTATGGTTGACTAGTACAGACCGTAGAAAATTTGTACGGTCCGTAGGTCACATCCGTAGACTAGTTCCGATAGTTATTTCTTAATGTCTTTAGGTCTTTTTCTAAATGTTTTAAGCCTATACCATGTCGTTTTTGCCTTCATCCTAAGCCCTATAGAAAGACTTTAAGTCCTAAATTTACCCACTTCAAACTCATTCTCCTATTTCCCCAAAACCCAATCAAATTCATTCTCCTAAGTTCCCTCTCAATCTAAGGAAGAAGAAGAAGCTAGGGCTCACTCCAAGGTCTTCAATTTACCATTCATATTGAACTTTGAGTAGCAAGATATGTGGATATTCACCCATGGAGCTCATTCCTCCATGAGGTTCCCAAAGTTTTCAATAACTCAATTCAATTTCAATTGATCAAATCAAGATTCTTCTTAATTCTCCATGGGTCTAATGACAATGGACAAATGGTGTTTGACCAATTTCAGATTCAAAAAAAAAAAAAAAAAGAAACAAAAGGAGATTATATGGGATCCCCCGTAAGGATGGGCTGCTTTTGTCTCTTTGAATAGATATAGGTGTTCTACTGATGATCTATGATTCATGGCTTCATTGTTATAAGTCCAAGTATCCATCCTTAACTTTTTTCATTTTCGTCATCTCATATAGGATAGATTGATATCCTCTTATTGAGTACTAGGGAGGGTTAGATCACCTTTGTATACTCCCTCAAATCATTGTGTGTTTTTGTTGAAAGATGAATAAATTGCAATCTTTTTGAAAAAAAAAAAAAACCTTCTATTGCACGATTTAACGTAATTACATGATATTTAGTTGAAATTATATGAACTCATACATGATCTATCACTTTCAATTATGAAATTATGAAGAACCCATGAACCTATGAACTATGAATTTTGAAAGGTTATGCATGTCCCATGATAATGATGTTTATGATGATAAGGGTTCTTTTAGTTGAAAGTATCGATGTTGTTGTGAAAGAGTTTCTGACATTTTCAAATATGATTATGATTGTGAAAGATATTTCTCAAATATAAATTCATATTCGTGAAAGGTTTTCTCACTCATGCTTGAATTGTGTTTAAAAAGCTATTTTATATTTTTATTTTGAAGATGTGGATTGGTATTGATCATTGTTTTTCCTATGTTATAATTATAATTTATTTTGTTATCTATTTTGTTGGAATTTAGACTTAGAACCGAGAGGGCATTGAGGTGGAGGCTCAAATAGGGTAGTATCTAGTAGCAACCTCTAGTCCCAAACTACGTGCCCCTGTCACATTGTCTTAAGTGACCCACTTTAGCAAAAGATGTTGTGTATGGATTCTACTTTGGAAATTAGAATGCCCTTTTTTTCGGTATGAGAGTTATACCAGATTCCATGACATAGCTTTGTGTTGAAGTTGAAGAAAGCTGATGATTGGAGCATGTCAAAGGAACAGATTCAAGGAAGCTGGCTAACGTGTTTACTACTGTACAGTTAGAGTCATACTAGGACTAAACTACTAAATCCTAACTTATGTACGCTAAGGTGATGTATCGTGTTTGGGGTTAAAGTCAACTAGGATAAGGTGTTTTACTTATAGTAGTAATACTACTCATGTAAATAATATATTTCTATTGTAGGACTCCTAGTGTAGATAGTATAAGACTTTTCTCCTATATAAGGAGCATGTACTCAACATTTTTCATTATCAATACCATCTTTGATTTCTCTATACTTTACATGAGAATTCTACATTGTATTAGAGCTTTAATTTTTTTTTCGGTCTTTGACGTATTAGATCCAAAAATCAGAAATAACCACAAAAACGAATTGCAATGGCGTCTTCTACCAACACCCTATCAACCTCCCCACTTCACCATTTTATTGCGTCTTGTTCCATTTAACTCAAGACAACAAATTATCTCATATGAAGAACACAAATGTCTCAGTTGATTCAAGTGATGAGATTAACATACCTCATCATAAAGAATGAACCAACTAAAAGTGCTCATTCCACTGGACAGACTATTGAGAAAGTTATAGCAGTTGAGAAGGATGCAGAAGACAACAACAATATTGATGATTGAGAGGAGAAAGATGTGTTGCTAAGAAGATGGATCTCAGACACCTTGACAGAAGAAATCATGCACCTGATTGTATGCTGCTCAACTGCCAAAGAGATGTGGGAATGCTTCGAAGAAGCTTATCTTCAAGCAACGAAATATAAAAAGTTCCAACTCAAACAATAACTGCAAAGTGTTAGGCTAGGTGTAACACCCTGTATTCTCCATATGCTGGTTCTATTCATATGACACATGGCATAGAATTATATGTGAGGGACCAAGTTTCATATATGAGTAGTGATGGTTTGAATTTAGATACGAAGGTGATGTGATGCCCACACGTTTATATGTCTAAGTTAACCTCGATGGAAGTGTTTAAACTTGAAATAGTAAGGTGACATTTGAGTTTAAAGTTCAAACTAAATTATTAGGTTAAAGCAAAATGGAGTAAGATTTAGAAAATTGAATAAAATAAATGAGTTGCTTGCTTGACTTAACTAAGATAGTAGTAGGTGCATCACCTACTTATACTTATTGACCAGCCTAAAAAACCAAGTAGGTGGATCACTTACTATGACTCTTTTTGACCAGATTATTGGGCCAAGTACACTACTACCTACTTGCATTAATTATGGTTCAAATTGAGTACATAGAGAGATAAATGACAGCAAGGCCCACAAGTGTTGAAGTCCTCAAAGGTCCAAGTTAAAAGGTCAAGTAGTGGGTAATCTACTTAGCAATATATGGCCCAAAATTGTCTAAGAAAGTCGGCCAATACACCTCTCTTTTAAAGGGATAAATATCATATCCTTTGCTTCATTTTTAACTTGTAAAGTTTCAGGTCTATTAATTTTCTCTCTTGGTCTTTCTTGGCTTCACACAACAGCCCTAAAACACCTTAGGGTTCTCTAATATTGTCCCCCTTTTCAAGTAAAAGTTTTAAGGAGAGTTTAAGTTCTTGAAGTACAAGTTTAGAGCATAATTTTTGCAGAAACTAAGGTAAGACTACTATCCATTTTCGCCTCTCTTTAAATAAAAGTTTGGGGAGGAGAATTTTGGATATATTTGTCAAGAACTCATGGATGGTGATGAACCCTTGAATTCATATTCTACTATTATGTTGAAGGATTTTTGGGGATTGATAGTGGTTGCCTTATGTATAATGTTGTTCGGGGCAGATTGAGTATCTTGGCAAATGATGTATGAAGTTGTATTAATATATAGAAAAAGGGTATGGTGATTCACCATTTGTGTAAGGTTTGTATGAACTGTTGCTCCCCAGTATACATACAAGTGTACGTGGTCGCACAAGTAATATAGATTCTTTAAAAAATGAGTTATCATTCCCAAGGGACTTATGATCAACTTATATTCACTTAATTCTACAACTACAAGTAAAAAGTAACTTTTTCAAGATTTGATGATTTATTGTTCATCTAATAATTATGCACTAAATGAACGTAACTAATTGTGAATGACTTTAATATGATGTTTCAAGCAAGTTAAAAGAAATTCCAGGACTGCAGCATATATTGAATATCATGTATCGTATTATTGGCATAGAATTAATTTCAGTTGTCAAGTTACTGGTTTATAGGGTTGATGATATGATCCGGGTTATATGCTTCTTGTCGCCGACCCAGTTAGCTATATAACTACATCGTTGAACGGTGATAAATAGACTAACTGGCGAGCATTTATATTTCATTCTATTTCGTAACCAAGCAAGGTGTTCGTCTGGGCGTCATTCCTGAATGCTAATCACCTCAATCTAATGGGTGGATCGAGCTCTCTATATTCTCTGGTCTATCTAATCCCTCATCTCTTTATTTTAAGATTATACAATGTGTTTATCTTATGGTGATCAAGCATAAATTACTAAAACAAAAATATAGAAGTAACTTATAATGACAACCAAGATTTAATTCAACAAGCCTTTAATTTTCAACAATTCATTCGTAGCTACGGCCCCAGAATTAGGGCGTTTAGCCACTCATGCTATTAGAAAACCACAAAAATACCTTTGTTCATGCGATTTCTCGAAAATAAAAAAGTTAAAAGATCAAAACCTATTACAAACATGAATACTTTCTCTTGCACACCAATAAAAGTCAAACCCCATACAATAGAACCTAAGGGGTCTATTTATAAGTTGACAAAATCTACTTCAACTAGGAATCCTTTTTAACATAACTTAAGCTTGAAAAATCGGGATTCCCTTGGCATGTTGCACCTCCTATCATCCCATGAACATGCTCCTCTCAGGGCACTTGAGAAAGGCCCTAGAATGTTGAGCCTTGGCACGTCGCGCCTCTCAGCGTGCCTAAGAGGCCTCTCTGAATGTTGGCCCTTGGTGCCTCGCACTTGGCCCTGGGCCTTCATCCTTATCCCTTTTTCATGCTCTTTTGCATCTCTTTTCTTCAAGTTGACTCCAATTCCCTTGAGAGTTCCTGAAACAACTAATCATGTGTGTAAGCACACAATCATCACAAGTTACACCAAGAATTAAGCTAATAACTAGAGATCATTCTTCAATATAATCGATTCATGGGCAAATATTGACAACTTAGGCATATAAATATGCCTAAGATCACCACCCCACACTTAGAATTTTGTTTGTTCTCAAACAATCTCTAGATTATGAACTCTTTTTCACAACCCTTGGACTTATCAACCCACTTTAAAATCAACCAAACATTTTTAATCATGATCTTGTAGTTTACAATGGATGCAACAATTCACAACATTTACATCAAGTGCAACACATGCTCAAATAATGACCCTTTTATTATTTTTCCGAGCTAATGCAAACTCATACAAACACACCATTTAGATAATCGTAACATATGCCTTGAAGGCCCTCACTTGTTTATGTTTAGTAAAGCCTTTCACTCAAACAATTTCAAACTCAACAAGGCTTAATTTATTTTTTTTAAACAATCAACTCACTCTCACAAAAGAAATTCTTAATGGAACAATCAAATCACTCTCACAAAAGAAATTTAGGATTTGGGGGTTTTAATGGAGGAATTGGGAGTTTAATGGAGGAAGGAGAAGAGTTAGGGAAGAAGAATGAAGAAAAGTTGAGGGAATGTAGGATGGGTCAGTTGGAATTTAGGAGAATGGGGAATGAATTTGGGATTTGGGGGCTTTAAGGGTAGTGGGTCGGGTTTGAACCGGGTCAAAACCTGGTTTTTAAAAAAGCAATGGCGCAATGAAGGGGTGATGCGCCAGCGTAGTGCCCCAACAATGTCCCTGAATGCCTATGCCAGGCGCGGCGCGCCAAGCTTCAGTGATTTAATTTTTTTTCATTTTTCACTATTGCACGCTAAGTTACAAATAATGAAAAATCCTATTTAACTAAAACTAAGAACTAAAAGAACTTCCTAGATTCTACAAATTTAAACTACGCTAAAACAATAAAAATCAAAATTTCAAACATGAACTACCTATCTATTACATATTGTTCATGGGTTGCCTCCCATGTAGCTCTTGATTTAAAATCGTGGCATGACACAACTTGGATCATTCATCATTTAGCTCAAGAGCCTCCCAACCACTATTCGAATCCTTACCAAAGTAGTGTTTCACCCTTTGCCTATTGACCAAGAACGTAAGGCCAGTCTTATCTTTAAGTTCAACGGCCCCATGTCGTGTCATTTTGACCACTTCGGAAGGACCACTCCACTTCGAACTTAGTTTTTTTGGGAATAACCTTAATCTAGAGTTAAAGAGTGATACCTTATCTCCCAAATTGAAAGTACGAGCTACTATGTGCTTGTCATGCCACCTCTTTGTCTTTTCTTTGTAAAGCTTGGCATTCTCATAGGCGTGGAGTCTAAACTCTTCAAGTTCTTGCAATTGATTCACTCTCTTTTTACCCGCCAGCTCGGGGTCCAAGCTCAACCTCTTAATTGCCCAATAAACTTGATATTCTAATTTTGCCGGAAGATGACATGCTTTACCAAACACTATGTGATAGTGAGAAGTTCCTATTGGTGTCTTATACGCAGTCCTATATGCCCACAACACATCATCTAATTTCTCAGACCAATCTTTCCGCTGCGGATTCACCGTTTTCTACAAAAGTTGCTTCACCTCTCTATTTGAGACCTCCACTTGGCCACTCGTTTGAGGATGATACGCTGTAGCAACCTTATGACGAATACCATACTTAGCAAGAAGGTTTTTAATAAGATGGTTAATGAAATGCTTACCTCCATCACTTATAATTGCCCTTGGAGTGCCTAAGTGAGTGAAGATGCGCTTCTTTATGAACTTTATCACTACCCTTGAATCATTGGAAGGAAGAGCGACAGCCTCAACCCATTTACTAACATAATCCATAGTCACTAGAATGTATTGGTTTCCACTAGATGGTGGGAATGGACCCATGAAGTCAATACCCCACACATCAAAGATTTCACCTCCAAAATGTTACTTACCGGCATCTCATGTTTTCTTAAAATAGTACCCAACCTTTGGCATTCATCATGGCCTTTAAAAAAAGCAATAGAATCTTTAAATAACGAGGGCCAAAAGAGACCAAATTGTAGTACCTTATGAGCAGTGCACTCTCCTCTATGGTGACCTCCATATGGGCTGGCATGACTACTTTCGAGCACTTTGTGAACCTCAGATTCTGGAATGCATTTCTCACTACCCGGTCTACACCTTGCTTGAACAAGAATGATTCATCCCAGATATAGAACTTGGCATCATGATTGAACTTTTTCTTTTGTTGGGTGGTTGCACTCGGAGGATAATCGCCACTTATTGTTAAATTCACAATGTCTGCATACCATGACACTTGAGAGATATCTAATGCCATCAATTGTTCATCTGAAAACTCTTCCCTTGATTTGCTCACCTTCATTCACATGTGAAAAATCCTCCAACCTAGATAAGTGATCTGCTATTTGATTCTCAGTTCCCTTCCTATCTTTGAACTCAAAGTCAAAATATTGGAGAAGCAATATCCATCGAATCATCCTTGGTTTAGCATCCTTCTTGTTGAATAGGTACCTAATAGCTGCATAGTCAGTAAAAACAATCACTTTAGTGCCTACCAAATATGATCTGAACTTGTCGAAGGCGAACACTAGAGCCAGTATGTCCTTCTTAGTCACTATGTAATTAGCTTGTGTAGAGTCAAGGGTTTTGCTTGCTTAATAGATCGAGTGGAACACTTTATTCTTTCGTTGTCCCAACATTGCACTCACTGCTACGTTGCTTGCATCATACATGAGTTCAAATGGTAATCCCCAATCAGGAGAAATTAAGATGGGAGCCTCAATTAAGTTCCTCTTCAACATGTTAAAAGCTGCCAAACACATCTCATCAAAGTTGAACTTCACATCCTTCTCCAAAAGACTGCACATATGTCTGGCAATCTTGGAAAAATCCTTGATGAATCACCTGTAAAAACCTACATGACTAAGAAAACTACGCATACCTTTTACAGAAATGGGAGGGGGCAGTTTCTCAATAACTTCTACCTTAGCCTTATCATCCTCCAATCCAGATTTAGACACCGTGTGTCCCAACACTATCTCCTCTCTTACAATGAAATAACACTCTTCCCAGCTTAAAACTAAGTTAGTGTCTTCACATCGAGCAAGTACTTTATCAAGATTTCGGAGACATACCTCAAAAGACTTCCCAAAGACGAAAAAAATCATCCATGCACACCTCAACAAAGTCTTCCAGCATATCATGAAAAATGGCCATCATACACCTTTGAATAGTCACCGGTGTATTGCAAAGTCCGAATGGCATGCACTTGAAAGCATATGTGCCATAAGGGCAAGTGAACGTGGTCTTTTCCTGATCCTCGGGTGCAATCAAGATCTGGTTGTAACCAGAATATCCATCTGAGAAACAATAGTACTCCTGTCCTGCTAATTGGTCAAGCATTTGATCAATGAAGGGAATGGAGTAGTGATCTTTTTGGGTATCATCATTTAGTTTTCGGTAATCCATGCAGATTCTCCACCCGATCACTATTCTAGTAGGAATCAACTCATCTTTTCGTTCCTTACCACTATCATACCTCCCTTTTTGGGAACACATTATACCAGACTTACCCACTTACTATCAGAGATTGGATACACAATTCCAGCATCTAGCCACTTTATGACTTTCTTTCTTACCACTTCTTTCATCACAGGATTCATTCGACATTGATGTTGTGTTTTGGGATTGTGATCCTCTTCCATGTAAATTCTGTGCATGCATAATGCCAGACTAATTTTATGAATATCATCCATTTGCCATCTAATTGCTTTCCTCCTCCGCTTTAAGATCCTCAATGCCGCATCAACTTGTTAGTCAGACAATTCTGCAGAAAGTATAACAGGCAAGTTTCATTAGTACCCAAATAAGCATACCTTAGGTGATCCGGCATTGTTTTTAGTTCAAACGTAGGGGCTTTTTCTATTGAAGGCTTTGGTGGGGCCCCAACTCGTGATCTAGTGACTCGACTTGAGTCCATTGAGTGTCTACTAGTGCTAAATTTAAGCATGATTCAATCTATTGAGCTTCAGTGTCTCCCTCTATCTCATGACCCACTAACACTCTTTCTAAAGGATCTTCAGGCACAACTACTTGTGATTCTACTATGCGATCAACCACAGTAATAACAGATAACTCTTCATAAATAGAAGGCAATTTTAAAGCGCGGTAAACATCAAATAACTCAACCTTATCATGTTCCCTCATAGTTACTTGACCAACTGCTACATCAATCAATTCCCTACCCGTGGCCAAGAAAGGTCATCCCAAAATGAATGGAACCTCAGAATCGGGTTCAAAGTCTAAGACCACAAAATCTACCGGAAAAATCAATGAACCTACTTGCACTAACACATCTTTTTCCACCCCCTCTAGCCTAGCAATGGATCTATCAGTAAGTTGGAGAATAACAGTGGTTCGTTTTGGACTACCCAACCAAAATTTTTGATACAAAGATAAGGGTATCAAATTTATACTTGCCCCCAAATCACACAACCCCTTGGCATGAACACTTTGCCCAATTGTAATCTGTACAGTAAAACTACCCGGATCTTTTAACTTTTTGGGTAGTCTGTTTTGGATCTTTGAGCTGCACTCCTCAGTAAGTGCTATATTTTCATATTCCATGAGCCTCCTCTTGCTAGCCACAATGTCCTTCACGCATTTAACATACTTCGGGATACCCTGTAAAATGTTAACCAAAGGTAAATTTATATGAACTTGTTTAAGGAGAGAGAAAAACTTACCAAAGCATTCATCTTCATTCTACTTTTTCAGCCTTTGTGGAAATGGAGGTGGTAATTTCTTTTGAGGAACGAGTACCTCAACATTGGAACTTTTTACTACCTCTTCCACCTTTTTTTCTTTGTTACTTACCTCAGTGTCTCTCTTCTTTGGAGCTAGTTCCTCTAATTGCAGCCCACTTTTAGTACTTACCACATGCAATTGCTTTGGGTTGTGCTCAGTATCACCGGGCAGCCCACCTAGGGGATGCAAGTTCAAAGAATTAGCCACTTGTGCACCTTGTTTCTCTAAACTCATTTAGGACATCTAGATGTTTCTAATGTTCTCATCCTGTTTATCTATTCTAGCATTTAATTTGGTCCCTATTTCAGTCATGATCTTTTGGATTAGCTCTTCATTGGTCATCCCCTCTTTTGGTGCACTAGGATTTGAGCCTTGGTTAGGATTGTAGTATTGTTGTCTAGCTCCTTGAGAACGGTATTGGTTAACCCCTTGCACTTGATTTTGGGTTTGGTTACCACCCCATGAGAAGTTAGGATGGTTCTTCCAACTAGGGTTGTATGTATTACCATAATTTTGTTGCACTCCACCCCTTTGCGCATCACCTACATAGTTTACTGAATTCGAGTTTGGTAATATTACTCGGTATCATGAGTTCCACTACCACATACCTTACACCAATTGGCTTCCTATTGTACAATGTTTACCAGTGCCTGATTTAGAGCCATATGTTTAAAATGTAGGACTATGTTATGTTGCATTGCATCTAGTTTGGCATTTATGGCAGTAGCTTGGTCTATATCTAAGATCCCTACAGCCTTTTGGGTTGGGGTTCTAGACATTTCCCCCTCATACCCTTGGTTCCCTTTAGAAAGTTTATCGAGTAAGGCAAAGAACTCTTCACTTGTTATGGATAAGGCCTATCCACTTGCTGCACTATTAAGAAGAGCACGAGCATTATAGTCTAATCCCTCAAAGAAAGTGTGAGCAAGTACCTCATTGGTTTGCATGTGGTGTGGGCAAGAATTCAACATTTGTTTGAAATGCGCCCATGCTTTGTACATGTCTTCCCCTTTCTTTTGAACAAAGTTTATTATCTCACCCCTCAACTTAGCGGTATTCTTGGATGGGAAAAATTGACTCAGGAACTTCTTTGCTAGATCATCCCAAGTAGTGATGGAGTTTGGTGGCTTAGAGTCTAAATAAAGACTTGTAACTCCTAACAGTGAGTACGGGAACAAAGTCAACCTCACATAGTCCGATGAGACTCCAATTGGGATGTATGTATTGGTAATTTCTATGATGGTCCTAAGATGGATTTGAGAATCCTCATGGGGGAGACTAGTGAATTGCCCATTAGAGTGTAGGATCTGTACCATGCTCTGCTTAAGCTCAAGTCTACCCCCCGGTGGAGGTTTCCTAATACTAGATGCGAAATGGCTGTGAGTGGGACTGCCACATCACCTACAGGCCATGCTGGGATGACAGGAACGACAGGGGGTGCTCTTGGTTATTCTGGTTCCCTTTATTATTCACATTTTCTGGGTTATTCATGTTGTCATTATTATTCTCATCCACACGACCCGAAAGACCTAGACCCAATTCTCCTTATCCTTTCTTTATACGGTTCCTTTTTCTACACTCTCTTAGAGCTCGTTCGGGTTCGTTGTATGCTTTGACAAGTTATCCTTTCCTAGTCAGACCTAAAAGTCAAGTGCTGGATGTCACTCCTGAACACTAATCATCTTAATCTAATGGGTGGACCGAGCTCTCTATATTCTTTGGTCTATCTGATCCCTCTTCTCTTGATTTTAAGATTAGACAATGTGTTTATCTTATGGTGATCAAGCATAAAATACTAAATCAAAAATATAGAAGTAACTTATAATAACAACCAAGATTTAATTCAACAAGCCTTTAATATTCAACAATTCATTCGTAGCTACAACCCATAACTAGGGTGTTTAGCCACTCATGCTATTAGAAAACCACAATAATACTATTGTTCATGCGATTTCCGAAAAATAAAAGAGTTAAAAGATCAAAACCTATTACAAATGTGAATACTTGCTCTTGCACACCTAATAAAAGTCAAACCCCATACAATAGAACCTAAGGGTTCTATTTATAAGTTTAGGAAAACTGGAGACAAAATCTACTTCAACTAGGAATCCTTTTTAACACAACTTAAGCTTGAAAAATTGGGATTCCCTTGGTGTGTCGCGCCTCCTATCGTCCCACAAACATGCTCTAGCTGTATCAATGTTGGCATGCCGCGCCTCTCAGGGCGCCTGAGAAAGGCCTCAGAATGTTGAGCCTTGGCACGTCGCACCTCTCAACGTGCCTGAGAGGCCTCTTTGAATATTGGCCCTTGGCGTCTCGTGCTTAGTAGTGCGCCTAGCCCTGGGGCCTTCATCCTTAGTCGCTTTTCATGCTCTTTTGCATCTCTTTTCTTCAAGTTGACTCCAATTCCCTTGAGATTTCTTGAAACAAGTAATCATGTGTGTAAGTGCACATTCATCACAAGTTACACCAATAATTAAGCCAATGACTAGCGATCATTCTTCAATCTAATTGATTCATAGGCAAATATTGACAACTTAGGCATATTAATATGCCGAAGATCATGGTCCTACTGTTCGTTAAGTGTTTAGCTACTATTTTATGAGGCCCTTAATGTGATTAGCTTCTAACATTAGTTTAATCATGACCTACATTGTAGATTAACACCAAAAAGGGAGGTTGAATTGTGATAGTTGTATTGGTCAAAAAATAAGGAATGGAAGGGTATTCGATTCCATATTCCTTGGCATGAAATCTGATATTTGTGATTAATAGAAATGAAGTGAATTTCCTATGTTCTATTCATGATAAAGGAAACATAGTAGCGACGTACGATCTCCTATATGGATAACAATATTTTCTCCTGTCCTTGGCGTGCCAAATTACTTCATTATATGTTCATTACTCTACATTTGGGTAATTATCCTCCTCCTATGTGCTAGCATAGAAAAAGTATTTACAAAATCAAGCTTGGTGAATTCTCCCCGTAGTCAATTGAAGTCAATTGTATCATTTAAGCTCATAAATAATACATTGATGTTACATAGCTCCTTACATCATTGTTACTGACTTGAAGTTATTATTCTCATTTTTTCTACTACTGGTCCATATTTTGAAATCTCAAAAATGATTATGTCCACCAAAACAATAATCTCGAAGATTAAGAAAACTAATTGAAGCAATCTGTATATTTATGGGTTGCAGCCCATGGGAAAATGCCTAGCATGGGTCGATCATAGTTGGTATACAAGGGTGGCAGCTCAGGGACGAAATCCTAGCATGGGAAGATCTCAATTTGTGTAATTATGAAGACATCATCCTAGGGGTTAAAATTCCTAGCATGAGTCATCTTCTTCTACCAGTGATCAACTGGTCATTTGTATCATATACCTTATAAAGATTATAAAGCATATAAAATTAAAGAAAAAAAAATGTACCATACATGATCCCACAAGAGTAATGAAGGTGGTCTTCTATTTTGATCTATTCACTTATATTTTGATACTTGATTTCATTTGATCCCTTGTTTTACTTATGTTATTTCCTTACATATATAGTACATTTTTTTGTACTAACGACCCTTGCGAAAGATGCTGTATTTCATGTTCTAGGCACATGTACTGTAGCTAGTAGACCTCTTCAGTATGAGCACACGACACTTCGCTAAGTTTGGTGAGCTCTAGGTTGATTATAAGCTTTAACGATTCCTTGGTAGATTCATTTAGGTATTGTATTGTAGTTAAGGGTAAGGCGGGGTCTGTCTCGACCTACCCTAACTTTTTCTATCGTATAGAGGCTCTGTAGACTAATCTGTAAAGTGGAGTTATGTTTCGCTCCTTAACAGTTGTGTCCTCAATGACCAAGTCATATATATATATATATTTTGGTCTTTTATCATTGTGGCTTATACATATACTTGATAGAGTTTTGTGATTGTCATAGTTGTATGCATAGTAAACACAGGTTATGTGTGGGTTCTCCCGGGCCTTTATGACATCGGATGTCTGTCCGTCTCAATGTGATTGAGGTGTGACACTAGGAGCCATAATATATTGATGAATATATTAAGGAATTCAAAGGCATAAGTGATGGCCTTGCAACCACTTACAAGCATGTGGATGAATATAGCAATTAATTAATTTTGCTAGAGGCCCAGGTCTTAATTACAAGACCTCTAGGATTATCATGCTAGGTAAAACACCATATCCCACACTTAATCAATTTGTTAATTCTCTCAGGAGTTTTTATATGATGGAGGATGAAGAAGAAGTGCCACAACAAAATCATAACATGGTATTCTCTACCTAAAGGGGCAGGGGAAGAGGAAATAATAACTTCAATTCTCGATGAAGAGGCTTCAAGCTTGCTGTGCAAGAAACATTATCACCCCTCAATTCCCATTAAGATGGACTGACACCAAATTCCCTAAATGAACGAGATAACCAACAAATAACCTGTGCTTACTATGCATACAACTACGAAAATTTTAAAAATGTGAGAAGTTCATATAGGATGCAGTGATACGAACCAACACAAGTAGACCCAAAACTTATATTCAAGACTTGGCTATTGAGGCAACAACTTGGTAAGAGACAAAATACAACTGACATTAGTCTACAAAGCCTCTAAAAGATTGAAAACCTTAGTTTAGGGCGGGACAAGGCCCCACATTACCCTTAACTATCATGCAATAATAAAATAGGTGTCAAAGACTCGGTAAGCCGAGAATCAACCTGGAGCCTCACCAATAGAAGTTGAGTACCTGTGCACCTACTAAAGAGGTCTACTCGGTGGAGTTAATATGCCTGCATCATGAAATACAACATCCCCTGCGAGGGATGTCAGTACGAAAAAAATGTATTGAGTATGTAAGGCAATAGCATATGTAAAACAAGGGCTCAAATGAAATCAAGTATCATTGTATAAGTGCATATATCATAACAGAAGACCATTTTTGTTTTCTCTTGTGAGATCATGTATGTTACATTCTTTTTTTTTTTTTACTTTTATGTACTTTATAATCTTTGTAAGGCGTGTGATACAAATGACTAACTGATCAGTGGTAGAAGAGGATGATGACCCATGCTAGGTATATTAACCCATGGGATGTTGTCCTCATAATTATAAAAGCTAGGATCAGCCCATACTAGGCTTTTTCCCCTAAGTTACCAATCTTCTATACCAAGTAGAACACCTTTCTTCGGTGTGGGGTCATATGACACCAAATTCCACGATTTAGCTCTCATGGTCTATGCCGGCTAATGACTATTCCCATCATGTGAGATGTGCATTATGGTTTCTTGAGAAGTTCTATGAAGTGTGGGTGGTAGTATGGGATGTTATCCATGCATTGTTACAGTAGGCTTTGAGAGGGCTATATTGAGTTCTCTAATGTCTTAATTACTAATGTATGAATGTGCTCTTAATAAAACTAATGAAGAATGTTGACTTAAATGTCTAATGTAATGATGCATGTTATACTTGGATTCTATTATGAGTTACTTCCTTGTCATGACTTAATGAATATGAATGTGCCTTGTCTATGGTGGCTCCAAAGGAGTACTTAGTGTGAGTAGTAGTATGGGATGCTACTCATACATTGCACAAGTATGACTTTGGGTTGTCCTAGATGTTTGTCCTAATGTGTTGATAGGACTTATGAAATGTTTATGTCTCTTATGTATGAGTATTGTGTGAAGATGGAAAGGTTGAATGGTAAGTTTACTTTTGGTGACCTTAATGTGGCACTTTATTATGGATGGTGGTATGGGATGCTATCCATACATTGCACAAAGTATAGTTTGAGGGTTACTTGAGGTGAAGGCTTAATGTGAAGGTAATAGTTTATATGTTTATTATGCGATAATGTGAAGAAATGACTTGTATGTTGATTATGTATTATATTATGCCTCTTATACTCATGTTCATGAAGGTTTTCTCAAATTGGCGTAAAGCATGATTTCCAAAGAAAATGTCCGTTTTAAGCATGGTTTTTGCATGACTATCGTAGTTACTACTTTATGTTCTAACCATATTGCTTCATTTTCTACCAAAGTGTAAGGTTTGCATATTGGATTTTCTATACTTGAAGAATAGGTTTCTAAGGAGCTTGGAGATGAAGACTTGGTGAGTTCTCATAGTTTCGAGGACAAAACCCACTATGTTCCCTTTGTGTCTTTCATTATATGTTTTAGAGTCTTTGTATGGGCTATGTTCCAAAGTTGTATTCAAAGTATTAGATAGTTTGAGACATAGTATAGAAAGTCTTCCACTTGCTTTTTATGAAATATGAGTTCGATTATAGAGAAAAGTTTTAATGCCGCCTTATTTTCCTATGTTCTTATGTTCAAGAATGCTATGAGGCTTGTATGAGACCCTTCGGGGTCGAGTACGTCGTGTCATATCTAGGGGATAGCCTTGGGTCGTGACAAACATGGTATCAGAGCACAAGATTTTGGAATGGTTTTAGGGTGTCTCCAGCCACATCTAGTAGAGTCTTGTTCATAGTGTGAAGCGCGCCACATTTATGAATAGAAAGCTATTGGATGTTAGGAAAGTCTCACTTCTACATTCTTCAAGTCGTTCCATAGAGTTTGAATCTATAATCTTTCTCTCTTATTCCTTATCCAATGGTCTTTAGAGTATGACCACTTGAAAGACCTATGTTAGAAGGAGTGAGAGAGGGAGGTTGGTTGTGATGCCAATTATGGCTATGTGACTTGTGACATTTGAGATGATAGATTGTGATGTTATGAATGGGTTGCTTTATAGTAATGAATGTTGTATTGAGGTTCTTATGTTGTTTTTCATGTTAGCCTTAGTTGGCTTTACTTCTAAGTGGGGGATAGTATGTTGAATAGTAAGAGTTATAGTTGAGGGTGCTAATTGGGGTAGGCCAAGGGCTAATAAGAAGTCCCAATATCCTCATCCTCTTTCTTTCTATTCCTATTCAAGCTTGAGACCTAGAGTTCCTTGTAGCTTGTATCATGTTTTGGAGTCATGTATGAATATGTGTTTCCATGGTCTCCTTATGTTATGCATGTTCTTGATGAATTTATGTTTAAATGAGAAATTGAGTTTTATGATTCATGTTCCTCATGTTGATGTGCATTTAGTATGAATTGTCCATATGCTTCATGAGGTGAATTGTTGAACATTCTTAAATGTGCTTTTGTTAGTAATTGTATATTTTGCCTAATGATGTTGTGATGAGCATGATTTACGTTGGGGAAGGAAGTTCCTCCAATGAAATGAGAAATGTTGAAGTTTTTATGCATAATGGGTTTGTAGATGTAGGTCCTACTTTCTTGTGTTGCATTGAGCTTATTGATGTGTAGTTGATGTTTCCTCCAAGTTTTGTGCATTGTTTATAATGTTGCATGCATGATGGGATGCTAGTCTTTATTTGTTAACCCCTTAATGTGTTTAAAGTGTCATTCAAGGACGAATGTTTCCAAGTGGGGGATAATGTAACGACCCATAAAATGAATAGGTGAAACTAGAGCCTAAAGTGTGTGTGTTTGAGTTGTAGTGAGGTTTAAAGTTGTAAAATGATGTCTCGGGCTACGGATGAGGAGTTTAGGGGTTAAACATCAAGGTACGACTCCCCAAGGACCACCCTAAGGGTCCTTGAGGAGGACCCTTAGTATAACCCCTAAAACCCCAAGGAAACTCGAAAGTTTCCAAAAGTTTTGTGACCTATGGAAGGGGACCACTCCCCGTAGGTCTATCCACACCCGTGGATGGCCTCCGTAGGTGAAGCCCCCTAATGACCACCCTTTGACCCAGACCAAAGGGGGATAGGATGGCCTGTGGTCCCATCCATGGTCCGTGGATGGGGTTCGTAGTCCAACACCTGTTTTTGTGGTTTGGTTCGGCTAAGGGGAGGGTGCTTTGGTAAATTAGTTTTATGCTTTATTAAGTTGGGGGATGGTTATTTTGGGTTAATTATGGTATTTTAAGAGTATTAAAAGTATTAAACTCTATTTTCCAATTCATTATTTCAAAACCCAAGTTAGAAACCTCCCATCCCCTCCAAAAGTTCTCTCTCTAGAAACCTCCATTGGAGGGAAGGATTCAAGCTTCCAAGGTCAAGACTTCAAGTTTTTCAAGTGATTTTGATGGAGTTCTTCCATAAAAGGTATGGTAGTCTTCATCCTTGACTGAGTTTCTTTCAAGGAGCCAATTTCAAAGTTGATTTCAAGTCTATAAGTTTTTTCCAAAAATCTAGTTTTCAATCTATGCATGGGTTCGATTCCAAACGTTTTCAAAGGCTTTATTTCATTGAATTATGAATGAATTGTGGATTTAAAGATGAAATAAGATGATTTCTTCCTTGAACCCATGTTTTCCCCCAAATTCCCAAATTGTGATTTGTGATTGGGAATTGATTGATTATGGAAGTATGTTGATTTGTTTATGTTTATATTGGATTAATGATTGAATCATGTCAATTTACTTATGTATTGTAGTATCTTAGATTTATGGGTTGATGTTGGTTCATAACCTTGAAAGGCAAGTTCATGAAGGAGCTATGAATGACTATGATGTGAAGTATGTATGTGTGATCTCAATGAAAGTGTTATGATTATGATTAGAATGTAATTGTGTTATTATTGAAAGTATATTCTCAATGAACATTCATGAATGCTGATGATAGAATGTGAAGTTTTTCTATAATGTAATGCTATGTCTTGAATTGGTAGGTTTAGGCATCCACTTCTTGTATAAATGAAAGTAATGTGGATTGATGTAACTTGAATTGGTAGGCTTAAGGCATCCCTATTTTGTATTGATGAATGTGATCATGAATGAAGTATCTTGAATTGGTAGGCTTATGCATCCTTTTCTTGAATGAATGAAAGCATTGTTGATTGTTGAAATTTAAGTTGGTAGGCTTAGGCATCCTCTCTTGTGTAATGAATGTGTCTTAAATAAATGAATATGAATCGATAGGCCTATGGAATTCCTTTCATAAATGAATTATAAATGTGTCTTGACTTGATGAATATGAATCAATAGGCCAATGGCATTCCTTTTATAAATGAATGATGAAGTATTCTAAGCTATGTCTTGAACCGGTAGACCTAGTGTTGGTGGCCCTTCATGATGAGCCTAGAAACTAATGTGATGATAAAACTTGATTCGGTAGACCTAGTGTTGGTAGCCCTTTCATGTGTGAAATGATGACCTTGTATCGGTAGACTTAATGTTGATGGTACCCTTCTTGGAAAGTCAATGAGCTATTGTTAATGTACCTTGAATCAGTAGACCTAATGGTGGTGGCTTTGGGTCGAGAGGCCTAATGTTGGTAGCCCTCTCAAGTACAATAATGTTAATGTGAATGAAATACTCTATGGGAATGGAGGCTAAGCACTGAGTGGATATGGTAAGATGGAAGTTCTCCCTACGTTAGGCCGAATTTCAATGAACATCTTTCTTATCCCATAACTATGTGCCCACATAGGATATTAGCTAGTGGATTCCATCCAAGCTAAAATGTTACTAGTTCTACCTTAGGCAAGTAGAACACCTTTCTTCAGTGTGCGGTTGATGCTTATCGTGACCAACGACAATAACCTACGGTTCAAGTGATCGTCGATAATATAGTAACCCAACCAAGGGTTGGGGTCGTGTCCCAAGGCAGTGGTAGTGAAAATAGTAGTTAGGCTAGAATTTTGTTCTAGTTAGCTATAGCTTGAGAAATTATCGAATAAAAACAAAGTAAATTTAAGTGGGTGACACCAAAGTTTCAAATATCAATGGGGGTTTGTCACAAGTAAAGCTAAAAAAACAAAAATAAAGAGAAAATTCAATTATGGGGAAAAGTTCTTGGGGTGTCATCGCAATATATATTGATATAAATCATTGGGTACATGCTTTCGATAGGAAATGTGCAGAATAATAGTGACTAGAATAATAGTGACTAGGCTAAGCTTTAGATAGAAATAAGTTCTTTCTCGGGCAACTTACCCTATTTCAAATGGGTTCCTCTCGGACACCCATTTTTCGCATGAAGACCAACCTACGCCTTACCCCATTCACTCTCTCGAGTTGAGTGTTAGGATATGGGATTAGGGTTCACCCTCTCGGGCTGAACCTTATGTCGACCCACTCCTTAGGCCATCAGTCTAGTGGTCTTAATTTCGTGACTTCTCTCTCGAGTAAGCCGAAAACACATGAGTGGTTTTGTATTTGCAACTACAAACCCATTACATTAAACCACAACCACTAGGTGAAATCACCATTAAAATACATCTAACCTATCAGCATGCAAAACCCAACAATAATATCATCACAAATTTGCTAAATCACACCCCAAGAATGGGGGGTTTTTAGCCACACATCAAGAAACAAAAAATTATACCTAAAATGATATAGAAATCAAATGGGTATAACAAATTAAACCTTAATATAAGCAAAGGAAGAAGAATGGAGAAGACCCACTTCCAATATGAGGAAGATGAACTCCTTCTCTCTTCAAGTCTCCCAAAAACCCTCTCCAAACTTGAGTGAAAATAAGAAAGCTAAAGTGAAAATTACAATTTTGTTTTAACTCTAATGTTCCACACAAAAACTAGTAAAGTGTTTAGTATTTATAGACTTCAGAAAATAGTGTTGGCGGATCGCTCGACGAGGTTAGTCACGAACGCCGAATGACATGGCGATTCACCCTTCTTCTAGTTCATCACTGTTTGTTCTTTTCCTTCAGCATCTGTGCATTTTGGATGATTGGGCGGTATACTTCTGCTTCGCGGAATTGATCGGCAAAATGCCGACTACTCCTTTCATCGCCTTTTTGATCCTTCTCCCTTAGGGCTTCGCGTACTGGAACAAAGGGAGGAATGCGTCCCTTCGGCGAATCACCAAGTGGACTCGATGATCATCAGGCCTTCATTTTATCATTCTTTTCAGCCTTTTTGTTCCTTTGTGCGCCTAAGTGTCCATGCTTCTACTAAAACTTCAAATACCTGAAACTTAAGTGCTTTCATAAGATATTTAGACTAAATATGCATTTGAGGACAATATTTCTATTAAAATAAATCCCTAAATTAGTCCAATTTTTGGACTCATCAGGGGTCATATGACACCGAATTCCATGATTTAGCTCTCATGGTCTATGTCGGTTAATGCCTATTCCCATCAAGTGAGATGTGCATTATGGTTTCTTGAGAAGTTCTATGAAGTGTGGGTAGTAGTATGGGATGCTATCCATGCATTGCGACAGTAGGCTTTGAGAGGGCTATATTGAGTTCTCTAATGTCTTAATGACTAATGTATGAATGTGCTCTTAATAAATCAAATGAAGAATGTTGACTTAAATGTCTAATGTAATGATGCATGCTATATTTGGATTGTATTATGAGTTACTTCCTTGTCATGGCTTAATTAATATGAATGTGCCTTGTCCATGGTGGCTCCAAAGGAGTACTTAGTGTGAGTAGTAGTATGAGATGCTACTTATACATTGCGCAAGTGTGACTTAGGGTTGTCCTAGATGTTTGTCCTAATGTGTTGATAGGACTTATGAAATGATTATGTCTCTTATGTATGAGTATTGTGTGAAGATGGAAAGGTTGAATGGTAAGTTTACTTTTGGTGACCTTAATGTGGCACTTCATTATGGATGGTGGTATGGGATGCTATCCATACATTGCACAAAGTATAGTTCGAGGGTTACTTGAGGTGAAGGCTTAATGTGAAGGTAATAGTTTATATGTTTATTATGCGATAATGTGAAGAAATGACTTGTATGTTGATTATGTCTTATATTATGCCTCTTATACTCATGTTCATGAAGGTTTTCTCAAATTGGCGTAAAGCATGATTTCCAAAGAAAATGTCCGTTTTAAGCATGGTTTTTGCATGACTATTGTAGTTACTACTTTATGTTCTAACCATATTGCTTCATTTTCTACCAAAGTGTAAGGTTTGGATATTGGATTTTCTATACTTGAAGAATAGGTTTGGTGACCTTAATGTGGTACTTTAGTGTGGATGGTGGTATGGGACGCCATCCATACATTGCACAAAGTATAGCTTGAGGGTTACTTGAGGTGAAGGCTTAATGTGAAGGTAATGGTTTATATGTTGATTATGCGACAATGTGAAGAAATGACTTGTATGTTGATTATGTCTTATATTATGCCTCTTATACTTATGTTCATGAAGGTTTTCTCAAATTGGCATAAAGCATGATTTCCAAAGAAAATGTCCGTTTTAAGCATGGGTTTTGCATGGCTATAATACTTAGTACTTTATGTGCTAACCCATATTTCTTCATTTTCTACCAAAGTGCAGGGTTTGGAGATTGGATGTTCTATACTTGAAGAATAGGTTTCTAAGGATCTTGGATATTAACACTTGGTGAGTCCTCATAGTTTCAAGGACAAAACTCACTATGTTCCCTTTGTGTCTTTCATTGTATGTTTTAGAGTCTTTGTATGGGCTATGTCCCAAAGTTGTATTCAAAGTATTAGATGGTTTGAGACATAGTACAGAAAGTATTCCACTTGCTTTTTATGAAAAATGAGTTCGATTGTAAAGAAAAGTTTTAATTCCGCCTTATTTTCCTATGTTCTTATGTTTAAGAATGCTATGAGGCTTGTATGAGACCCCTTTGGGGTCGAGTACGCCGTGTCACATCTAGGGGCTAGCCTTGGGCCGTGATAGTTACAATGAAATTATGATAAACCCTTTTAGCTATAATAGACTCACAAATTGGTGTAGACACTTCAAATGGCTTCACTAATAATTCTGGTGTTTTTTGAACTTCCCAACAATCAGTGGAGTAGCATATGATAATGTTGACCTTGGATCAATTAATGCATATACAATATGTGAAAATATGGAAAATGTACCTGTAACCATATTCAGCAAAG
The DNA here is from genome assembly GCA_037074985.1 of Solanum bulbocastanum. Lineage (NCBI taxonomy): Eukaryota > Viridiplantae > Streptophyta > Magnoliopsida > Solanales > Solanaceae > Solanum > Solanum bulbocastanum. The sequence continues at coordinate 13,781,029 of CM073602.1, read as the reverse complement.
CTTCCAAGTTTTGTCGATCCCTATAGCATATGTGCGATTCGAAATTCCACTAAAAGTAGTTGCTCCCCTTGCTCCTCTACCACAACTATTTGTCCCCTACCTAAAAAAGGTGCCGATGATGATAATCCAGTAACTGATTTAGTAGGTTGTGTCACACTACCCATGCCCTTATAAGGACAATTTCTCATCATATGACCTAGTGTACCACAAGAAAAATAAGCATTTGTTCCTAACCGACATACACCATTGTTGAGGAAGTCTCCCTTGACTCATACTTCCCTTCTCATGGTGGCCCGTTGTTCGTGAACCTTGGCTTTCACCTCTTTGCCAAAACTAATTGCCCCTAGACTTTTGAAACAGTCCTGGGGCACTAGTTGTAGAGTAGGAAAATAAAGGGCCAGGTGGTCTTTTAAAGAACTGAGGCCTAAACTCACATTGAGATAACATAAACTGCCCCGTGGATTTGGCTCTCTTGGACTGCCCTTTTTCTGACTCTTAGGTCCTTCTTTTTTGTCTTTGATCCTCCAACTTTTATGCAAAAGCTTACATTCCTGCTACATCCATGTCTTATTCAACGAAGCAATGGTACAATCTCTAACCATATACGAATCCAATCAATCCACGTATCGATGAACTCTATCCTCCATAGTAGCTACAACTTTATTAGTGTACATGGACAATGAATTAAATTGGAGACTGTACCCCCTCACGCTCATATTCCCTTGGTGGAGATTTAAGAATTGATGTTCATGGGCTTCCCAAATCTCTAATGGTAGATAATTTGCAAGGTACACCTTTTTAAACCCTTTCCAAATAATTGAAGGTGCACCTCTACCCCTAGATTGTTTCCAATCTTCATACCATAAAATGGCCATCCCCTTTAATCTATATACTGCTAGCTCAACTTCTTCTTTATTCGATATAGACATAACATCCAAAGTCTGCTGGATTTGATTGATAAAGTCTTGTGGGTGTTCATTAGGATCTAGTCCAGTGAATGATGGAGGGTCTAAATTAATAAAATTACGTATCCTCACACTAGCAGCCCTATCTACACCTCTAGTACCTACAATTGGACCCTCTTTCCCTTGGCCAGTAACTATACGAGTCAATTAATAAACCACATTCTTTAAATCTTCTTCTGTAGCATTAATAGGGGTTGTCGAGGTGCTGCTTCCCTTCTTAGATCTCTTGGAGATGGAGGTGTTGGGGAAGTCTATGATAGAGACTCATCTTGAGCCTCACTTTGTTCAGCATGCCTAGGTGGTGATTGGTTGGTCCCTTCCCAATAACCACATCTATTTTCTTACCTATACATTTACTCTTTCTCGCAACTGACATCTTTACTATAATAAAGAAATTCAGAAGTTAGATATGATTCACCTACAATATTGGTTATATTGCACGATCTATGAATTGAAATAAAAGAGACATATCCTAAATGTCCCGTAGCTTCCTGCATGTAGATGTGGTGCACAACACATCCATAAGCAAGACTCTACATAGATAGGGCTTTGTAGACTCCCTAGGATGACCAATTTCCATTAAGACGGACTAGCACCTGATGCCCTAAAGGCTCGAGAGAACCAACACATAACTTGTGCTTACTATGTATATAACTATGACAATTTTTAAGTTGTTACAAGTTCATATAGGATGCAGCGATATGAACCAACACAAGTAGAGCCAAAGCTTATATACAAGACTTGGCCATTGAGGAAAAAAACTTGTTAAGAGACAAGATGCAACTGAGCTATATATATTAGTCTACAAAGCCCCTAAAAGATAAAAAAAAACCTTATTTTAGGGCGGGACAAGGCCCCTCCGTACCCTTAACTATCATACAATAACAAAATAGATGTCAAAGACTCGGTAAGCCCCGAATTAAAATGGAGCCTTACCAATAGCAGTTGAGTACATGTGCTCCTACTAAAGAGGTCTACTAGCTGAAGTACCTATGCCTACAGCTTGAAATGCATTATCCCTCACGAGGGACGTCAGTGCCAAAAAAATGTACAGAGTATGTAAAGCAATAACATATATAAAACAAGGGCTCAAAAGAAATAAAGTATCAATATATAAGTACATAAATCAGAAAGGAACACCACCGTTGTTTACTCTTGTGGGATCGTGTGTGTTACATTTTTTTTCTTTACTCTTTTGTACTTTATAATCTTTGTAAGGCATGTGATCGAGTTTATTAGTGGTAGAAGTGGATGACCCATGCTAGGTATATTAACCCCTGGGATGTTTTCCTTATAATTACAAAAATTGAGATCGTTCCATGCTAGGCTTTCACCCCTGATCAGCCACCCTTCTATACAGATTGGGATCGACCCATGCTAGGGATTTTCCCCTGAGCTGCCACCCATAAATATACAAATTGATTCACTTAGTTTCTTTAATATTTGAGATTGTTGTTTCTGTGGTCATAATCATTTTTGAGATTTGAAACTATGAACTAGTAGTAGAATACATGATTACAGTAACTTTAAGATGGTGACAATTACATAAAGAGCTATGTAGCATCAATGGATTTCTTATGAGCTTACATATCACAGTTGACTTCAATTGACTAAAAGGAGAATTAACTAGACTTGATATTGCAAACACCATTCCTATACTAGCACATTGGAGGATAATTACACAATTATTACATATAATGAAGTAATTTAATACACTAGGGAGAGGGGAAAATATTATTAGCTATATTGGAGATCGTACACTGCCACCATGTTTCCTTTACTAGGAATAGAGCTTAGGAAACTCACTTGGTTGATATTAATCACAATTATCAGATTTCATACCAAGGAACCTTGCTATACAATTCAAAAAGTATGACTTAAGAACCTTCTCTTCAGATTACTAATCTACAATAAAATAAGTTGTAAGTCTAGTATTAGTAGCTAATCAATCAATTTGAGCTACTTGATGTCATGACCCAGACAGTCGTGATTGGCACCCACACTAACTCTCCTATGGGAGAACCACTACTACAACGCAAACCAAGCAACTACACCAAAACTAAGGCATTTAAGTTACGGAAGCAAGTTAAATACTAAGGAAATAAATAGGGAGTTCCCATAAATTCCAACAAAAGTCTAACAAAAAACTAAACAATGCAGAAGAAATAACCTAGAACCTGAAAGTCAATGTACCAAAACATCTAAAGTTCAACATGTCTAAACAAGAAGGAATGCAACCCTAATCTAATGAACTAATCAACTAACTAGAACATAGTCTAAGTCCAAAAATGGTGGACATGGATGAAAGAGAACCCATGGAAGCCCGGAAGAATTGGCTCACCTTTGAATTCGAACGATCACTGATCTCCTAAACGAGGTCTGCCAGTAGCCTCTTGAAGATGCCTTGTACTTAACATAAATAAGAGCAAGTGCAGTATCAGTACACAACCATAGTGTACTGGTAGGATCACGCGGCTATCCCACTAAGTGTAACATACATAAGTAAAACAATAATATAATCATATGCATTTATCAAATATATACAATATCATCAACATTTACGTACAAAGAACAACTTCACATGTCATAAAATACACAATTATGACAAGTCATTGGTCCTCTCATAGGACCCCAACCCAAACAATTAGCATATCGAAATGTGGTACCTGATCCAATGATTATGCTAGAATGTGGCAACTGATCCCATAGTTATGCCAGAATGTGGCAACTGATCCAAGTTAGTTATGCCGGAATGTGGCAATCGATCCATACAACACACCAAAATCACAATAACAAGTATATCCTCAAGATCATACAATTAAGTCATGATTTTATGGTAACCTTCATTCATCTATCTCGTTTACAATAAGTATGATCAATAATGCAACATTCATATCCATACATGTATCATAGTGAAGCAAGAACATATATACAACATCACACAATCATAGAATCACAACCATCACCTACCTCAAAACAAGCTTGAAACCCGAAGAAACTTGATCCTTCCCTTTTCGGATTCGTTCCGCTTGTTCTTGGTCTACAAACAATCAATATAATACGGGAATTCATAAACAATCACTAATTACCCAAATTACTAACAATAGATCAAACCTATGATCCTAATTATCCAAATTAGGGTTGTTTCCACCATCGAATCTAGATCAAAACCCTCCCCCATCATTAATTGTCCATTCTATTACGTTTTACGGATCAAAAAATGGATTCAGGGAGTGAAAAACTTACCTTAAGCCACAAGAATGGTGAAAAATGAGTAGAAGTCTCATGGGGTTCGTTGTTTAGTCTAAAAGTTGAAAAGTGCATAATAAGGTCGTTTAGGAGTTTAATAACGACCTTAAGTGGCGTCGAGCCAGCCACAACGACCCTCATCCTGCTGTAGCGGCCCTGCCAGAGCAGCCAAAACCACTTCCAAGGCGGCTTGCACGAACCATTGAGCCATTTAACGAATTCCAAAGTCCCAATTTCACAACACACCTCTAACCCACGATGCTCAGAAAATACCCTTCACACTAAGATCAATTTTGGGAATTCTACTTGCCCGAATTCAACTCCTTAAAGTCATATGGATTCCTTAACGAGTTATCTAACTACTCATGTAATCAAAATAATAAATAAATCACTCGATTGTTACCAAATTTCCCTACACCTTAAATATTCTAATTTCGTCCAAATCTGGATAAGGTTGGGAAAATACAATTACTATGAAAAAGTTTTTTGGCCCCAAATTTTCCCTCGTTGGCATTTCTATAACGGCGGGAACATGTCGTTACATTTGATCTCACCAATATATTAACCAAGTAGTAAACTTGCAATTTGTCTAGCCAATATTTTCTTTCCCTCATTTTCCCTGTAATTACGCCTATATACTATACAACATTCGTATCAGGCCCTCCTCAAAACTCCATGGGCTACGGAAAACATAAACATTAATATACAAAAGTGTGGTAGGCAACAAGTCCATGTAACACCCAATTAAGTGATATATCCCCCATGCCCAGCAATAATTAAGTCCTTTAACATCTCCATAACTTCTCCATACAGCTGGTCACATCCCTTATCATAATATACATAAAACAGTCCGTAAATATAATAATCTAACAAAAGCAATATGAATTAGGGTTTCTAACCACCAACACTTGACGAGAATAATTACTTTTTAAAATGCTCAAATGAGCTCATAATTGAATTTAAAGGGCACTCCCCTCCATGGCTATCCCAACATGCACTAACCACCAAAACATCCTCCCCGATATTACACCATTAAAAGTAATAATTTCCTATTCCCTAACACATACCAAATGACCTTATTAACCCAAGAACAAGAGAGGGAGAAAATTGTAGTAGCTTACCTTGCTGGACAAAACTGCCACTTTCTAAGGCTTGGATTCTTCAAGGTAAAGGTTATCCTCTCCAACTTGCCTTATTTAGTGGAGACTATTATTCTCTTAACTCATACCCTCCAACAGCTTGAACTCCCTAACATTTAGGAACCCTAATGGTATTTTATCGCTTCTACATGAAACTAAGAGGGAGAAGAGAGAAAACTCTAGAAATCAAATTTTTTTCCATAGTTAAAATGGTTGGAAATAGCTGATATCAATCCCTTTTAAAGGGGCATGATTTGGCCGACTTTATCCTTAATTTTGGGCCATAAATTTATCAATTAGGTGATCTACCTACTTGTACTTTTCACTGGAGCCTTTTTGGACTTAAGGTTATTGGGCCTTGGTTGTCCATTTTGTCCCTTATTCTTCTACTCAAGTTGGTTCTGCATTAGTAGAAGTAGGTGGTAGTGTACTTGGCCCAATATGGTTGAAAGAATCTTAGTAGGTGATGAACCTACTTGGTCATTTAGGCTGGTCAATAAATCTAAGTAGGTGATGCACCTACTTGTCCTCTACTAGCTTATTTAGGCAAGCAGGCAACTTACTTATTTTTATTCCATTCTCCAAATATTATTCCCTTTTTCCTTAGCTTAACACTTAACTTTGAACTTTAAACTCAATTACCACCTTACTATCTCGAGTTTCAATACTTCTGTTGGGGTTAACTTGGAGTACACATGCTGAATCATGCAACCAACACTAATCATATAAAAAATATGGTTCCTTACCTATACGATAAGGTTGTGTCAAGGATCATATGAATAGAACTAGCTTATGCGTAATATAGGGTGTTACAAACATGTTCGTATAATAGAAAATATGGACTAAGATCTTAGAACAGTTCGTCAAGTAGATTTCAGGAGAGGAAAAGTTCTGATACGTGTCAAATTTGTAGTAGAATAAACATACTGCTCTTAAGTGTTTCTATAGGTGGGACTACTCTTACCAAGCTGTAGATGAGCTACCACAAGCATTGGCTGCTACTAGCAATGGCAAACGAGCGAGTTGTGTTGAATATGAGTTGATTGAAAATGAGTCAAATAAAAATAGATAAAGCATTCGACTCGACTCACATTTTAAATGGGTACAAACGAGTTACCTAATAGATAATATGGATAAATATGGGTACCTATATTATAGTAGAGATTTTGTTAAAAGCTTTAAAAACAAAATCTTTTTAATTTTTTTTTATCACTCCACCCTCCCTACCAGCCCCTACCCCCCTATTCCAAAAAAATGTAAAAACAATAGTTTGTTTTTTTTATATAATTTCACCCAATCCCCCCAATCCCCCCCTCCCCCCCCCCCCCCCCCCAATTCCAGAAAAAAATGTAACTTTTTTTTTTAAGAAATTATACTAAAAAATAAAATAAAAATTTGCTAGCCCTTACCCTACCCCCCCCCCCCCCCCCCCAAAAAAAAAAAAGTAAAAAAAAAACATATTTTTTTTATTAAAAAAATTAAAAAGTCATTTTTACAACTCCACCCCTATCCCAAAAAATATATTAAAAAATAATCTTTTTTATTAAAAAAAATTTAAAAAGATAAAACCCCACCCCCTACCAGCCCCCTCCCCACTCCCCCGTATGCCAAAAAGATATAAAAAAAAATTAAAGTTTTTAAAAGCTTTTTTACCACCCACCCCGAATAACTTTTCTTTATTTTATGAATGAATAATTTTTACCCATATTATCCATTTAACTACCTACTTTTAAATGGGTAACTATGATTATAGTTCGTTATATGAGTTGGGTACCCAACCCATTTAAAATGGATAAATATGAATGGATACGCATATAAATTGCCCATTCTTCCACCTCTAGCTGCTACTAATCTACAAAACACTATTGATGACACCTTTTATGTGGCTCAGGAGCAAGTAGTCATATGACATATAACTCAGTTATTCTAACTGATCTTAAACACTACAATGGACCAGATAAAATCATTATTGGGAATGGATCAAAGTTAGACATAGCACATGTTAAGAACATATCAAGATCAGGCCTAAATTTAAGAAGTTCTTGTGGTTCCTAAAATTAATAAAAATGTACTCCAATTAGTAAACTTGCAAAGGATAATTGTTGCACTCTTGAATTTAATGAAACTAACTTTGTTGTAAAGGAAAATAAGAAAAGGACACTGCTGGCCAAGGGATCTAAAAGGAATGGACTCTATGCTTTGGAAGATAACAATCTCTAGGCTATAACTACTTCACACGATTGGAACACATCAGGAAATATGTGACATACTAGATTAGGACACCTTAGTTTGAAATCATTAAAAGTTTTGAGTAGTAATAGCTGCATTAATGTTAGTAGTTGCAATAAAATGCCTACTGTTTGTTCTAGTTGCTAGATGGGCAAGAATTGTAAACTTTCATTTGGTTTGAGAAATAAAATTGAGAAGGAAACTTTATTGAAATTTTTTTGTGACTTGTGGGGACCTTCTCTTGTTGATTCTTCTCAACATATTAAATATTATGTCATTTTTGTAGATAAACACAAGATATAGATGGATTTTCATTTTTTTTTATCAAGTAGTTGCAATTTAAAATTTTCTAGATTCCCCGTGTTATTATTATTCAGATAAGAATCCTGATAATCATAAATTGGACTATTACTAGTATTAATATTGTTATAGCCTGTCTCTGTAAGGTGAGAGTGGAATTTATCCTTTATTTTGTCCTTTCCATTCACTCGGATTTCTTCCGTTTCATCGATTTTGCCCAGATCCATCCACTGAAAAAAAAAATCTAAATTTTTTGAGGTTTTTTGTGAAATTCTAGAAAATGGTGGAAAAATAATTTTCTAAAGAAATTAAGATATTTAAGTGTGATGGAAGTGGTGAGTTTATCAAAACAGACTTCATCAAGCATTTTGAAGATTGTGGCATCGTGAGACATATTTCATTTAACACACCTGAACAAAATGAAATTTCAAAAAGAAAACATACACATATTTTGGAGATTGTCTTAACTCTACTACTTCATTGTAACCTACCTTTGTTTTCACGTGTTGATCCTTTCTGTGCTGCAGTGCTCCTCATTAATAGACTGCCCTCCTCAGTCCTAAAGATAGCGACTCCATTTGTTAAGTTGTATGGAGAGCAACCTGATTACAAAAGTCTAAAGGTCTTTGGATGTAGATGTTTTCCATATATCAAGGATAGCAAGATTTAAGTCCAAAGACATACCCTTGTGTGTTTTTAGGGTATTTCAACTTACACAAAGGATATAGATCATCCCTCTACAAAGAGGGTGTACGTAGACTTGTGGCAAGGGGATTCTCTTAACTTGAAGGGATATATTTTGAAGAAACATTTAGCCCTATGGTTATAACCGCAACTATTAGGGTGGTTCTATCCACTGTAATCAGCTCAAAGTGGGAAGTTAAGCAACTAGATGTCAAAAATTCCTTCCTCCATGGTTACCTATAAGAGGAGGTATACAAAAGTCAACCTCTTGAATTCATTGATCCCAGGTATCCTCAACATGTGTGTCTACTTAAAAAGGCATAGTTTTGTCTCAAACAAGCATTAAGAGCTTGATTTGATAGGTTTAACATGCATCTCCTACACCGTGGTTTCATTTGTAGTAAGGCATATCCCTCATTATTTACTTTGCAAATTCAAAAAGGCACCATATGTCTCTTGTTATATGAGGATGATATTATTTTCACAGGAAGTTATCCATCACATGTCTTAGAGTTTGTTCTACAACTTGGGAAAGAGTTTGTTATGAAAGATCTTGACTATTTACACTTCTTTCTAGGAGAATAGGTTAAGTATTTTGAAGGAGGAATTCACAAATCAGAGTAAGTATGCTGCTGGGCTACTGGATAAGACAGAGATGACTTAGGCAACAGATGTAGCCACTTCTTTATCTAAAAAAATGGTTTACATGAAGCTATGAGAAGTCTTGTAGATGCATCCTTATACAGAATGATAGTAAGGAGTCTTTAATACTTGACACTAACAAGACCTAATATCACTCATGTTATGAATTGAGGAAGCCCATTTATGCAAAGTCTGAAAATTGAACTATAACACCTCATATTCTAGAAAGGGCATAGTGACAGTTTTCAAAAGTCCTTTTTGCCATCCGTCGGAGGACAACCACGGCCCGTGAAGTGGACTACGGACTGTAGGTTTGGTATGTGGATGGGCACCCAAAATGGGCTCAGACGACCTCAAACCACGGCCTGGACCAACGGACCATCGTTGGGTCTAAGGTTCGTGGTTCACTACCCCAAATCCAAGTTTTTGAATTAGACGACGGTTGTGCAGGACAAACCATCAGTCAAAGCATGGTCCGTTGGTCAAGATTCGTCTATGGTAAGTCGGTAGTTATTAAGGGAAGTTAGGTCTTTTCCAAATTATTTTATCCTAATACTATATCATTTTTCGTATGCCCAAAACCTATATATAAGTGTTTTAACTCTAAAAATTCCCATTTGAAAATCATTCTCTAAAATTTCTAATAGAAGATCAAGAGTTCTCTCAAAAATATTTCTCTCTCTAGAAAGCTTGAAGAAGAAGTATTCAACTTAGGGTTTCAAGTCAAGTCTCTATTCCTCCATTGAAAATAAGAAATTGGCTTTGAGGGATGATAGTTTTCATCCATGGATCCCTTCCATTCATGGAGTTCCCAAATTGTCGTATTTTCAAAGTTAGAATTCCCCAATTGAGTTAGGGTTTTCTTTGCTATGGGTTCTCCTAATTGTTGATCTAATTGATTGATTAATGATCTATGATGCATGAATTGAGTAAATCTCATGAGTTTATGATGATCCCCCATGAACCCATGTAATCCCCATATTTTCCAAGTTATGAGCAGATAATGTGGGTCTTGGATTATGTAAGAAGATTATATGAAATTAAGTTTGAATTGGTGGAATTATATGAAATTATGATGAACTTCTCTGAACCCATGCCTAACTCATGTTTCCTAGACATTGATGATTGAAAGTGGGTTTTGAACCTTGAAAGGTGAATGATGGAATTATGCATGTTCTCATGAAGTTTATGTAAATTTTCTAAGGATGCTTTGAGACTGAAGTATCAATGATAATGTTGTTGTTGTGTTTTGAAAGTATTTTCTCATATACACATCTATGCATGATTGTGAAAGGTATTCTCACATATTAAGAGTTCCTAAGGTTGAAAGGTTGTTCTCACCTAAAATGAATCAACAATTAAGGAATTATGTTAATGCTGAGGCAAAAGGCAATTACTCAAGCTCTCTATTGAATGACAAGAGGTGATTCCCCATGTCATGTGATGCAAGAACAAGAGGCGATTACCCATGTTCCTCTATGATCTATGATTAATAAAATTAAGAACTATTTCATGGAAGTTAAGCTTAGCACCGAGTGGACAAGTGGTGATTACCCAAGTCCTGTACCTATGTGGCCCCATAGGATTGTCTTGAATGACATTAGTTAGTAGGTCCACAATAGTGAGAAGTTCGTGGTCCTTACCGTGGCAAGTAGGACACCCCTTTATGGTGTGGGGTAGACACTAGATGCTATGTCACTAGCTTATATGGTCTTATATGTTGGTTAAAGCCACTTTCCACAAATAAGCAAATGTTATGATGAACCAGGTTTACTTTAAGGAAGTATTGTAAGTACGTTTAAAGATGATGTTTACTTGATTGATCATGGTTTTATGACTTATGGTTTTTAACTCTCAAGATACGTATTTTATCTTGATCATTGCATACTTACAAAAATTTCCCTTTTTAGCTTGATTTAAATGTTATATGCATGACCATCATACTTGGTGCATTGTTTTGTACTAACACATACCCTTACGTACATTTCTCCAAATGTAGGGTCCAATAGTCAGGGTTCTTAGTTTTGTGGCTATAGGTTGACTTGAGAGATTTGCGAGCTTTGTTGAGTCCTCATGCTTCGAGGATGAATCTTCATTGTTTTTTTTAGTATTCTTTCTTATTTTCAGTTTTGGACATGATGTATGGTCTAGGACCAATTTCATTCTATTGTACTAGATGGCTATTGAGATGAAATGTTTAGACATCCACTTTACTTTTATAAAACCTTTGAGAAAAGAATGTATTTCTTTACCTCTTTTGTTCTATGTCTTCTGTTATGTATGCTAAATGGCTTGTATGAAGCCTATATGGGTCCTATACGTCATGTTACATCGAGGGTGTACCCTTGGGTCGTGACACAGGTTGTATCAGAGCACAATGCTAAGAATGGTCCTAGGATGTCTCATAAGCCACGTCAAGTAGAGTCTTGTTCATAAGTGTGAAGTGTTCCACATTTATGAATGAGAGGCTACGAGATGTTTAGGAAACTACACTTCATTCATTCCTCTAAAGTTGTGTGATAGAGTTTAAGCCTATAAGGTCTCTCTTCTAATCCTTATCTGATGCTCTACAGGATATGGCTACTCGAAGAGCTTATGCTAAAAGGTGGAGGGAGAATGTGGAACAAGAAGTTCCTTCTCAAGCTTCTCAAGCTTTGGGTCGACCATTTGGCCAAGCAAGTGACCAATGCGGAGTTTAGGGCTGCTTTTCAATAATTGGCTCAAGCCATGACGACCTAAGCCAATATGGGTGTTTTGGTCCCAGTGAACCTAAATGTGGGTACAACGGCATCTAGAGTGAGGGACTTTACTAGAATGAATCCTCTAAAATTTCATGGTTTTAAGGTTGAGAAAGATCCTCAAGAGTTCATTGATGAGGTTTACAAGGTGTTGATGATCATGGGAGTGACGCCAGTGGAAAAGGAAGAGTTGGCCGCTTATCAACTTAAGGGTGTTGCTCAAATTTGGTTCAGTCAATGGAAAGAAGGGAGACCGGAAGATGCGGGTCTCTTGATTTAGAAAAGTTCAAAGTTTCTTTCCCTTTGAGATGAAGGAGGCAAAGGTTCTTGAGTTCATCAACCTTTGTCAAGGAAGTGTGAATATGAAGGAATATGCTTTGAAGTTCACACAACTATCTAGATATGCTCTCACTATGATTGCCAACTGATGAGTCTGAGATTTGGACTCATTTAGGGCTTAGTTTTGATAGTTTTAGCGTCCTCAAATGCCTAATTTATGCTATAAATTGATGTTAATGCCTTGATTTTTAGGTATGTGGATTGAGGAGAAAATCAAGGACAATAGCAGGCAAAAAGGAACAAAACAAACTAAAGAAGTGAAGAAAGACAAGCCTGATGATCGCCAAGAGCACTTGGCAAATCGCCAAGTCGCTATTTAGACCGCATAAAGTTCCAGTGTGCTAGCCCTGAGAGAAGAAACTAATTCGGCGACAAGAAAGGGCAGTGGGTGAATCACCGATCAGTTCTGTGAAGGAAAGAGTGATCACCCAAAGTTACAAAACTTGAGGATGTTGAGAGTCAATACAAAAAGGTGATAGAATAGAGCAATGGACGGTTCGCGAACCACTTAGCGAACCCGACTTACCTCGCCTAAGACCCTTCGTGGCTAATTTTTGGCAACTATAAATTGAGTTTTGAACTGTTAATTTAGGAAGTTCTATTCCTGAGATTTTAGCTTACTACCATTTTAGAATAGTTTCCTAATAGACTTGAAGGCTTTTTGAGACTTAATTTCGAGATTTTGCAAGTGGGTTACTAATTTTCTTCAAATTAGAGCATTGTAAAAGATTGAATACCCTTACCCAGTTGATGGATAATCGATTTGGTAACCGTTTCTTATCTTTTTATGATGTTCAGCTAAAACCCCAATTCTTGGGTTGTGATCATGTTCTTATGGGTTGAATTAGTTTATGGGTATGTTAATTACTAGTTTAAATGCTATAAGAAGTGGGTTTAATCATTAGCTAAGGTTTAATTTATGAATTGTAGTTGCAAATGTAGTTCAAATTTTGTGTTCTCAACTTGCTCGAGAGAGAAGTTTTTGGGCTAAGGCTTGTGATTTATGGTTTGTAGGTATTGGATTGATTTGGGTTCAGCTCGAGAGAGTGAATCCTAAACCTAATCCTACCCATGTTGCTCTAGAGAAAAGATTATTAAGGTTGTGAGTTGTTTTTAATTGCTATGCTTGTTGATATTCGAAAAAAATCACTTGAAGCGGAATAATTGTTCGAGAGAAAGCTATTTCACCTATAGTCTAGCCTACCCACTGATATTTAACTATTTATTAGTAGTTTCAATTACCCATATAGAGAAATTTACCTATAATCAATCATATCCGGAGAATTCCTCTCCTTATTGTTAATTCATCATTGTTTGATTGTGCTGTAGTTGATAATTGCAAACCAAAATCCCGTATTGGACATTTGTGTCACCCTTTTTGAACTGTTTATACGTCTTTTCCGATAATATCTATTCTTATAGGTAGTTAGATCTCATTAATACTTCATAACTGAACTTGAACACGTACCACTCCTTGTGGGTTTGACCCCAACTCTTCGTTGGGTTTTATACTTCTTAACGATTGTTCGCACCTAGAATTGGATGACATGTGCTTGAAATGTTAATCAAAATGGCACCGCTGCCGATGAGTGGTGTTATTTTAAAATTCTTTTATTGAAGTTGAATTGTGATCTTTTTGGCTGTAGTTGAAATGACTTACTTTGGTTTATGGTTTTGTGTTGTTTGTGTTGAACAGAGGAGGAGATGAGCGTAAAAGAAAGTAATGGTAGCCAAGTGGGCCACCAAGACGACATTGTGAACCTCAATGATGTTAATGAACCAAACCAAGTGGGTGGTGTTAGTGCCATTTGTTTACCTCCGGCTGAAGGAAATGCAGTTTTTCACATCACAAGCATAATGTTTCAGCTCCTACAATTGAATTGACTATTTGGGGGGCTGTCTTATGAGGATCCCCATGAGCATATCAGGAACTTTGTGGATTTCTGTGGACCGTTCTCATTTAAGAATATATCCCAAGAATCGGTTCGTCTCATGTTGTTTCCATTCTCTTTGATGGGTGAATCTACTAAATGGTTGGCTGAGTTATCGAGGGACTCTATCACCTCTTGGGATGAACTGACCACAACATTTCAAGTGTGATTCTTTCCCCATAGAAGATGATGACTCTAAGGGATGACATCCAAGGTTTCAAACGCTTGGAAGGTGAGCCAATCTATGAGACATGGCTGAGATTTAAGAAGCTGGTGCTTCAATACACAACTCATGGACTTCCAAATAATGTGCTGCAGTAACACTTCTATAGGAGCCTCGATTCGGTAAACAAAGAAGTGGCTGATCAACTTTCCCCAATGGCACTATAAAAAAATTAACTTTTAGCGGCAATAAATATAGACACTAATAAAGAGTGGTAAGTCTTTACCGGTATTAGTTAAGTGCAATTAAAACAAATGTCACTAAATACTTTAGGGACATATACAAAGAGTCTTATTTGTCGCTTAAAGAACATATTTAGCTCTAATTAAGAATTAATTGCCGCTATTGATCATTTTTGATGTAGTGTGGTATAATGCAACAACCCTATGCAGTAGAGTCCCAACTCCTTGATTGCATGACCAAGATCAATAGGGCATGGTTTACTCATGAAGACCAAGTCTCTGCTCTCACTTTCAAAATGACAAAAGAGCAGATCGAGAGGATCAAGACAGAGACCAAAACATGGCCAAAATGATGACCCAACTGGATATCTTTGTTAAAAATGTCATGGGTGCTGGTGCAAGGATTGTTAATGTTGTGGGTGTTTGTGGAGTAAACCCCGATGAAGCAAAATTTGAAGCGTTTTACAATGAGAAAGTGAATTTCCTAGCCGACCAAGGAGGAGGTTGTCGTGCAAACTACCTAAGATCGAGTGGAAATCAAGGATGGAATAGAGATGAATGCTAGAGAGGCCGTGGCAGAGAATGGCATGATCGTAATGCCACTTGGAAGGAAAGAGAGGGGGAGAAAGATAGGTATGTTCCTCATCATGACCGTCAAAAAGCCCAAGGAATTTGAAGGTTGCCGTACAGAAGATATGATCTCACACATTCTCAAAAAAGTGAATGGTTCAGACAAAGTGTTGAAAGAGATGAAAGAGGATGTCTCAACTCTCAATCAGACGGTGACCTCTCACTTAGTCTCTATTAAGCAACTGGAGACCCAAATGGGTCAAATTTCTTCACATTTGAATCGAAGACAACAAAGGGGGTTGCCTAGTGACACAATGGCAAACCCCAAAAATGAAGCTTGATTTGGTATCCTCGTCATACCACGATGTTAAATAAGGCGCTTCTTGGGAGGCAACCCAAGTTTTCAATGCTTTAGTTTTTTATTTTGAATAACGGATGTTGAGTGTGCAGGTTAAAAGGTGAAAAATATTGGAAAATGGGTGTTTTGGTGAGCAAAAGTCTATTGGGCGACATGCTGAATAGGTCGGCATGCTCCGACTTTTTCCACCGTTTGAACCACCAAGCTTGAAGGGGCACTTTGTAAAACTCGGCGGACTAAAAACATAATCAGCGACTCGCCAAACAGGTCGGTGAGCCCGACTTTGTACGCTGTTTGAACCTCTAAAATTGTTGAAAGTTCTGTAAAACTCGGCGAGGCAAATACCCCTCGGCTCATCGTCGAGTGGTTCGGCGAAGCGACTTACTTCGCCCATGGTGCCATGGACTGAAAGGTTTTAAAGGCCAAAATCCTTCATATTCTCTCATTTTCAACTCTCATACCTCTCGCCTATTAGTTAATCTTCAATATTTTACTCTTTTGCCAGCAATTTTTTGTGATTTTGTGCTCGAAATTGGAAATCTTTGCCGCCTAGATTTTCAACTTTGATATTCGACATACATGTTGGTTGTCCGAACCCCGTAATCTAAGTTTGTGGTTGAACTCGAATACAATAAGTAAATGTGTGTTGATATGTGTTGGGTAATTATTTTAATCATATTTTATGTGTTGGATTACCTGTAATTTGTGTGAACTTGTGCCTAAATGCTTAAATCAATTGATTCCCGTGCTTTGTGCGTTAAAATTTGTTCTAAATTGTTGGGTTGCGGTAATTTTGTAATAGGTCTAGTTGGGTGAAGTCTAAGAAACCCTGAGTTGTTCTAGATGACATAATTTGCCCAATGATAGAGCATTTGACATCATTCTTAAGGGCAAAAGTCGTCATATGGACAAATTTGGCCAAATCGGGGGAAGTTGAGAACCCCAAGGGCATGGCTGATATGGGTCTTGTACTAATTGCATAGTGTTTGTGTTTGATTTTGAATTCGGGGGCTACAGGTTTGATTTTGAAGTTTGGGGTTGAAAACTGGTACGTTGGGCCGTTTGGTAAGCTTCATCAAGCTCGCCGAATTGTTCGGCGGTTCACCGAAGTTCCCATCAGATCGCCTTTAATTTTTGGCTGATTTAATTCTGCAACTTTCGATGAGATGCCTAAGCTCGCCGAGTTCACTCGGCGACTCACTAAAAGGTCTTCTTGATCACCCTTTCTGCGCCCCTAACCCTTAAAATACACTGTAACTTTTGGCGGGCTTCCCCAAGCTCACCTATTGGTGTCGGTGATTCAACGAATGGCTTGAACATCGCTGACATGTCTTGATTCTCAAAATTTTTCATGTCGGTACTTTCAGGGAGCCCGATTTGTCTCGCCTAAGTGACTCGGCGAGTCTTTCTGAAAGATAATTTCTAAACTTTTTTTGGACCGTTTCTAACATTTTTCTATGTGTTTTGTAGATATGACTAGACTTGAAGTGTCAGGAATAGACATGCCGCCCCGCAAACGGGCAAGAGGAGTTGTGATAAATGAGGATGCAGATGCATCCAAGGTAAACACATTAAAACTCCCTACAAAGGGAGGAAAAGGCACAGGAAAGGGGAAGGGGCATGTGGTAGAGTCACTAAAGGTTAGCTTCGATAGTGAAGGAGTCTACGAGACTCACCTCACCTTATCAGACAATGAGGGAGATTCCTAGGACTCACAGGCTGCCATCTCTAAGCCTGAGGATGACTAGCTTTTACATGCTCGGAGAGCAGAGCTTTGCTCCAAGGGTATGCATGATCCATATCAAATTCGGGTACCTCAGACTTCTCCTCTCCCCAAGCTTCAACTCAGACTGTGGTCCCAGCGCCACCTATACAGGGTCCTCCTCCCTAGTCTCTCAACAAACTAAAGGTCGAGGGACTGAGGACTATCTTTGAGGAGAAGAGGTTGTCCACAAATGGTTTGGTAGATAGGTATTCGAAAATATGGTGCACCCTCAAGTCATACAATTTTGAGATTTTCACTAAGCCTCGGGGTCCCTATATTCCTAACTGGGTCTGGGAGTTCTACTCAGCTTATGGAGATTTGGTACCACAAGGAAATAGGAACGCCAATACCTTCAAGCCAATGGACTATGTGGTTGTCCAGGGGAAAAAGGTGAAATGTGATAGTGAGGATATAAATGATGTCAGAGGTTGCACTTATAACTTCGTAGATGACTACTAGAGTATAATCAAGACAATGGCGTTGGAGCACATGAAAAGTTGGCTCGCCACTCTACTCTCTGACGGTACTTCTAAGTGGATTTAGACTGGAGTGCCAATAGAGAAGAAAGATCTCAATGTGGCGGTGTGGTATTGGTTTGGGTTTATTAGTAGTATAATCATGCCAACCTAGAATAAATCTATCATCCGCCACATAAAGACGACTTGTATTTGATCAATTATTGCTGGGAAAAGATTAAATTTTGGTGCAATCATCGAGCAGGAGATGTCCATGAGGGCCTAACAGCGCTAGACTTCTCTCCTATTTTTGTTGTTGATCACCGAGCTATGTAGATGGGCCCGTGTTCCACGAGATGAGAAGGCGGATATGGAGGTGACTCTCACCTCCTCTACTGACATCCGACATATTGAGGCTGAGCATTAGAAGGATGAGGCTGAGAGAAGGAGAGCAACTCTAGTGGATACATCCCCTGTGGTTGATATTGAGACATTACCAGCAGAGACAATATTGCCTACTTTAGCCACTTGGCCTTCAAGTACTTCTAGTTCTGCCCCCTCTTTGACTCTGAGTTCTTCTGCTGCTCCCCTACCTCCTAGATCTGTTGCTGGCACTACTACATCCTAAGCCTTGCTCACACAAGCCGTGCTGTTACAGATGGGGCACCCAGCCCATTCTACTGATTTGTGGGCCGCCAGGCTAGAGGCTACAGTTCCTAGGATGATTGACAGAGCTCTCACTATTGTATTGACACCACTCAGAGATTCTATTAATGCCCTCACGACAAGGATAGATGTGTGTGAGCGAGGTCAGGGAGCTGCTCATGATGTGATGACCTTAAAGGCCACAATTGCGGAGATGATCGAGGAAAGATGTGAACCAGCTGAAGTCCACTGATGTCTCTGATTTTTGGGACCGTGGAGATCCCTGATGACCTGGGCATAGATATTTCAGCCCATTCTGATGTGTCTCCGACTCCCACTAGAGATGAGGTTAGAGCTGATGAGGCGAATGTGGAGTCCGAGGCTGAGACTGATGAGGAGCAGATTGGTGTTCAAGAGGAGACTATGTTTGAGGGTTTGACTGAGTTTGAAAAGGCTATGGTACATTCTGTTGTTCAAGTCTCCTTGAGTAAATCTACTATGGTAGGTTCTAGTGCAGCCCCAACTGATGAGACACTGGGTACTATTGCCCTGACAGATGGAGTGACTGGTATGTAGACTTCACCCCAGGTTTAGCCTAGAAGGATGACATTTTTACCTCCTTCTCTGTTGTTTTTACTGATTATTGTTGTTTTAGTTGCCTTTGAAGACAACTGCTTTTTTTTGTTGGGTGGGGTGAGGTATTCCATACCTACCTCTTGTGATTTTGTTTTGTGAATATTGGGCTGATTTTGTTGATATATATATGCTTTGATCTTAACTTGGTGAATATTTTAGCTTATGGCCCCTGGTTTTGGACAAATTTTAAAATTTTGCGATCTCTTTTGTGTGTGATTGTGGCTGTTCTTGTGTAAATTTGAGTATCAATTGTGATCAATACCGATGACTTAAATAGTGCTCTTAATTGAATGAAAGAAATGTGCGGCTACGATGAGGCCAATGAAGTTGCATAAACAATGTGTGAACTTTTAGCATCTCATTGTGACTAGCCCACTATCGAATGGTCTCTTTAGATGAACATTGCACGCTAGATAAAAAGTGTGGAGTCTTGTTTGATATTGGTGCCAATGCCTTGTGTGATGAGATTACTTTGAAAATTGTGTGATGACACCTAGAATTTGCCCCGTTGGTCTAGTTGATTGAGTGATGCAAGCACTTGAAATAATCTTAGGCAAAAATTTTGAAGAGTGAAAACAATTTGACGTTATACCTCTTTGGTGGCCAAACTTGTGAGAAGTGAACCTTGCTTGGCACATTTTGAGCCTCACCCTTTTTCTTGGAAGAAACTTGAACAATTGTGATCTCTCTTTATTCCATTCACCCATAACTTTCATAAAGTGTAGTTTGTTTGAATAGCCAACTTAGACCAAAAACCTAAGTTGGGGGTATGGTGAAAAGAGAAGGAAAGTCAATAAGTGTCAGAAATCCCCATTTGAGTAATGGTTTTGAAAAATATGGAACCCCCCATATAAAAAAGAAGAGAAAAGAAAAGAGAAAAAAAGCAAAGAAAAAGAATGAAAAAGTTGTTAAATAAAGTAGTGGAAATTGCAAAAGAAATGGGATATCCGGTAGTTCATATGCAGTTGAATAATGGGGTGGATTATGAGTATATTTGAAATGTTAAATAAAAGGAGGAAAGTGATGTTCAAACAAAACTTCATGAAGGTAGAAGCCACTAAGCCTAAATGACCATACCATGACGCGTAGCCCCGTTACAAGTCGTGAAAAGACCTTTGTGATCTTGAGTGAGCTGAAACGAATGTTAATTGGAAAATAAAGGCAATATGAGTGAAGTCATGCATGTGTTCATCTTTGTGAGTGTAAGAGTTGTATGTTATTCTGGAACTTTAAATTATTAAGAAATTGTTCGCAAATATGGAATCATCTTTGTTGTGAGGGCATTTGAGTACCTTTGTCGAGCTTGAACTTGCATTTGAAGCAAGTATTGTGAACTTGAGCATCTTTGATAATGGTGAGTCACAATTTGAATCTTTGAGTACACAACTAATCATTACATGAGTAGTTTGAGCCTTGTTGTGTAAATTCATGATTGAGTCTTATGCAACACTATTTGATATATCCTTTTGAACTGCTGATCTTGAGTTTTACTTGAGGACAAGCAAAATTTTAAGTTGGGGGTGTTGATGAGTCCGAGATTTGGACTTATTTAGGGCTTTGTTTTGATAGTTTGTGTCCTCAAATGCCTAATTTATGCTATAAAATGATCTTAATGCCTTTATTTTTCAGGTATATGGATTGAGGAGCAAAACAAGGACATTAGCAAGCAAAAAGGAACAAAAAAAACTGAAGAAGTGAAGAAAAGCGAGCCTGATGATCGCATAAAGTTCCAGCATGCCAGCCCTGAGAAAAGAAACCAAGTCGGCGACAGGAAAAGGGCAGTTGGCGAATCGCTGATCAGTTGCACAAAGGAAAGACTGATTGCCCAAAGTTACAGAACTTGAGGATGTTGAGAGCCAATACAAAAAGGCAATAGAATAGAGCGATGGGCCCGAACCACTCAGTGAAATTGACTTACCTCGCCTAATTGACCTTCGTGGATAATTTTTGGAAATTATAAATTGAATTTTGAACTGTTAATTTAGTAGTTCTGGAAGTTCTATTCCTAAGATTTTAGCTTACTACCATTTTAAAATAATTTCCTATTAGACTTGAAGGATTTTTGAGACTTAATTTGGCGATTTTGCAAGTGGGTTACTAATTTTCTTCCAATTGAAGCATTATAAAACCTTTGAATACCCTTACCTAGTTGATGGATAATCGATTTGGTAGTTTCTATCTTTTTATGATGTTCGGCTAAAGGCCCAATTCTTGGGGTGTGATCATGTAATTATGGGTTGAATTAGTTTATGGGTATTATTAATTACTAGTTTAAATGCTATATTGAAGTGGGTTTAATCATTAGCTGAGGTTTAATTTATGAATTATTGTTGCAAATGCAATTCTAATTTTGTGTTTTCAACTTGCTTGAGAGAGAAGTTTTGGGGCTAAGGCTTGTGATTAATGGTTTGTAGGTATTGGGTTGATTTGGGTTCAACTCGAGAAAGTGAATCCTAAGTTCAATCCTACCGATCTTGCTCGACAGAGAAGATGTATTAAGGTTGTGGGCTGTTTTTAACTACTATGCTTGTTGATGTTCGAGAGAAATCACTTGAAGCAAAATAGTTGTTCAATAGAAAGCTATTTCACCTATAGTCTAGCCTACCCACAGGTATTTAGCTATTTATTAGTAGTTTCAATTACCTATATAGCTAAATTTACCTATAATTGATCACATCCCGAGAATTCCTCTCCTTATTGTTATTTCATCATTGTTTGATTGTGTTGTAGTTGATAATTGCAAACAAAAACCCCCCTATTGGACATTCGTATCACCCCTTTTGAACTGTTTATACGTCTTTTCTGATAATATCTATTCCTATAGGTAGTTAGATCACATTAATACTTCATAACTGAACTTTGAACATGTACCACCCACTGTGGGTTCCACCCTAACTCTTCGTTTTATACTGCTTAATGATCGTTCGCACCTAGAATTTGATGAGGTTTGCTTGAAACATTAATCACCGACCCTAGGGAAAGGATGAGTAAGTTCATTTCGGGTGTGTCCATAATGGTGGTTAAAGAATTTCGTACTGCTACGCCTGTTAATGACATGGACATTTCTCACCTCATGGTTTATCCTCAACAGATCGAATAGGAGAAACTTAAGGAAAGTTCTAGGGAGACAAAGAGGGCTAAAACCGGTGATGGTAATTTCTCTCATGCAAGGTCTGATGGACATGGTCGTTCTAGATTTTAACAAAGGTTTTCCAGTCAAGGTTCCTACAATGCTCCTACTAGGTTCAACAAACAGAAGGTGCCTAATCCTAAGCCCCAAGGAGGGAAAGGTAGTGGGTCCTTATTGCCTACTTGTGCTAAGTGTGGAAAAAAGTATAAGGGTAAATCTCTAGCGGGTTCCAATGCTTGTTTTGGTTGTGGTAAGATGGACCACAAGATAAGGAATTGTCATTTAGTTGCTAAGAATAAAGGAGAAAATTGCCGAATGACTCAACCTAATCCTTCATCCAGTCCAATTAGTTTTGGGTCCAAATGCTCCCAAGCAAAACATATTCTATGCACTTCAGACTCGTAATGAGCAAGAGGATTCTCCCGATGTAGTTAATGGTATGCTGGAAGTCTTCCAACTTGATGTTTATGCTTTACTTGATTTTGGTGCTACCTTATCTTTTGTGATGCCATATGTGGCTATGAGGTTTGATGTTCTTCCAAATGTATTTCTAGATCCTTTTCTTGTTTCTCACTACACCATTTTAGGCCTAGCGGCAACACTAATTCTGGACAACGTTTGTAAAGTGTTGCCTAAAATATTTTTGGGGACGCTTTCAAAGAGTAGCCCAAGTTTTTAACTTTTAGCTACACTTTATATTGGCAACATTTAAAAAGTGTACTCTTTAATGTTATAACCTACACTTTATAAGTGTTGTTACAATATGATATAATTGACAACAATTATTAACATATATGGCCACACTTTTAAAGTGTCCTATTTTTATAATTGTAAAAACAACACATTAGAAGTGTGGCCTTAAAATTTTCACAAAAATATTACATTCCCTCCAACATTTTTAACTCTCCCTCCCATTTTTATTGGCCAAAAAAAAAAATCATAAAACATTAATTTGAATAAAATACATAAAACATTTGTGAGAAAAACACGCGTGAGTTCTCTCTTTCTCAGAAGAACTGAATAGCTGAAGAACTGAAGTCGAAGAACTGATAACGATAACGATTTCGTCAAGCGTGAGTTCGATTCTCTTCTCTGATAACAATTTCGTCAAGTGTGAGTTCGATTCATTGTTCCGTAAGTACTAAAAATAGTCTTCTTGTAATTGATTGATTTTTTTTTTTTTGTGTTCAGAAGAGGAGAATAAGAAGAAATTGATTACTTTGGGGTTGTTGGAAAGATGAATTGAAGCTAAGAACACGATTTCAGACAGATTTCTAGCTGAAGAACTTCTCGCTGAAGGACATGATTTACATCATAGTTCTCGATGAAAATAGGATTTTGTTGGAGTAGGGTTTATCAGGTAACAAATTCTATCTTTGAAAGTGTAAATTTTAGCTTTAGGGCTTTGATATTCTTGTGTTTTTTATACAATTTTTGGGAGTGTAGCTCGTATTTTAGCTTCATCAGTTGATTTTTGGGAGTGTAGCTCATAATCACTAAATAAGTATAAGTGGGCTAATTCTTCACTTGAGAATTTCTTTTTTATTAGGCATATAAGCTGATTAGGGCTGAAATTGTCCAGAAGTTTGAGTTCATGTAATCGATTTTGAACTCTTACAGTAAATATGCCTTGAGTTCAAACAAGTAGCTAACCAATACATTACATGATAGTTTAGAAGTTTGATTCTTCACTTCATGGAATTGATTTATAAAAGTGAAGTTTGCTCATACTTAGATGTTTTGTTCTAGTATCTAAGGTGTGCACCAAAAAAAGTACAGGTATTACTCGATATAACCCAGTACTTGTTTGGATATTTGTTTTATGGTTTGAAGGTTGAACATGGATTCTCGAATCTAAATTATGTGAAAGTTTCTGCTCTATCACGATATATGTTGGATATGATATCCATTTCCTTTTTCAAGTCAATGGCATAGTGACGGTCACCATATCATCAGTTATCCAAATAGTAATTGAGCAATGAATTATTGTGAATTGATATTCTATAAACACTGAGAAGAAGGATCATGTAGATTGTTGGAATGCCTTGTTCTATACAGTTTTACATGAATAAAAAAAGTACAGGTCTAAATGCCTTGGTCTAGACTGTTTTACATGACTTAAGAAAAAATCCAGGTTTTGTTCTTATCTAAACTTGTAAAATTCACCAGTAACTACATTTTGAAGCCTAAGAAATTTGGTCAAGTTTGTGTAAAAAGCTCTTTTCAAATGGATAACTATGCAACATATGAAAATCATGTCTATCTGTTGATTTTTTCAAGTCACCTTTGTTGACTTTTTGTTCTATGGATGGGGCAATACTTGGTTCCGATTGATATGGTATTTAGTGGACTTTGTCCTTGATAAACTAGGACTGATAAGGAATCATTGCTCCAAAAGCCTATTGGCTTTGCTGGTAGTGCTAACCATGCTCTTTCTGAACACTAGGGGTACTACCTGGTGTAATGAAAAATCAATTCTCAAGAAACACAAGATGAAATACTTGCTGAATTTCATAAAATACTTTGACTGATGGTCTACTTATATGAACTTGAGTTTCTCATGATATAGTTTTTGGTGTCGAATTAGATTCAAGTATCATTTTGGTGTTGATTAGATTTAAAATACTTTTCTGTTTTGGTATTTTGATGTGCTTACTCGGCCGCACGAGTTAAAACATAAGAAGATATATCCTCATCTTTTAAGCTTCAGAAATATAAGTGTTATTGAATGTGTAAGAGAACTAGAAGGGCACAATAGAACATATAGGATGTACATAAAAGAAAAACACTCTAAGAAATACTTCATAAATCAAAGTTAAAACTTAACCAAAAACACCACAAAACCAGTAGATTTAAAGATGAAGCCTTCTTCCCTTCAATGAACAACAAAAAGACTACACTGAGCAGCTATAATAAAAGGTACATCCCACTAGTAAGGAACATGGGATAACATAACTTGTCATGTGCTCACCAGACATATGCTTGTCACTGTGTTTCTGCACTTCAATAGCCAGCAAAAACAGACTAGCCTTTTAGCATTTCTTCCTTCTTTTTTTCCCAATCAGCAATCAAAACCTACCGTGTGTTCTCCATTTCTCATATGCTTACCCGCCAAGGGCTTTACAAAAATAGTTAAATGAAAATGTGGAGAAGCTGAAAAACTTACAGAACATTCACCACAAAAGGGACGGATAAAAAATACCTTTCTTTATGTATCACTGATACAATAGTTCTGAAATTCTCTATGTATTAGTGATACAAGAGTTTCTGAAGTTTGTTCTATATCACTGATACAACAATTCGCTTTGTATATGTTGTTGTATCAATGATATAGAGAAAATTTAAAAAACCGTTGTGTCACTAATACAGTGTGAAATTTGGAAATTGTTGTATTACTAAGAACAAATTTCAAAAATTATTGTACTAATAATACAAAGCTAATTTCATAAGCTGTAGATCGACTATCTATTATAGGATCATAGGAATGTTTGCTTGAATGTTTAAACATGGTATTAGATGTTTGATACTTCTCTGATTGGGTGTGCACAATAGTGAGATTTTAAAATTTTGGAGTTAGTTTTAAAAAACTCTAAAAGCTCTAAAGCTCTAAATTCACGCACAAAACTTTAACTTTTAATCATTTGAATTCTATTTATTTACTCTCTTTCTTAATTGTGTCTATCCTATTAATTTTACTTATTTTTCCTTGGTAGTATCATCAACATTCAAAAACATTTGTGGAGGATTCAAGGTTTGATTTGGCATAGCACAAGTGCCATGACTAGATAAGAAACTTTTATCATCTCATAACACATGATTCTGATAACTTACCGTGACTTTTAAAACTTATTTGTGAAGTATATAATGATTTAATGATTGTTACTGAAAGATTAAATACTGATATCTTTTTCTAGGAATTCAAATATCCCATCCAAGGATTGTATGAATTTAGCAAATTATAGCAAAAAGTATATTGATGGTGTTGAATCATTTCTAGATTTTGCTTACTCTCATGGAGATCCTCAAGGAGAGGAAATTCAGTGTCCATGTGCAAAATGTTGTAATATTCATTGGACTCAAAGGAATGTAATGTATGATCATCTTATATGCTATGGATTTGTTAAAGGCTATACTAGATGGATCAATCATGGGGAATGGGATATCAAGTTGAATGTTGACGATGATATGGATTACTCGCGTGATGAGATTGATGGGTTGTTGAATGATCAATTTAGAGATGTTGCACAGGCTGAAGGAGTTTATGATGGTCCAAATGAAGATTCCAAGAAATTCTATAACTTAGTTGAAGAGGCAAGCGAAGAATTATATCCTGGTTGTACATGATTCTCTAAATTATCATTCACACTTCATTTATATTTGTTGAAGTGTCTAGATGGATGGAGAAATGAATCATTCACTTCTCTTTTAGAGTTATTAAAAGAGGCGATGCCCGAGTTGAACATTCCTCCGTCTTACAATAAAACCAAGTATGTGGTTAAGAATCTTGATCTTGATTATTAGAAAATTGATCCATGTCCCAATGATTGCATGTTGTTCAAGAATGATCATAAGGATGATGAATTTTGTCATACTTGTGGAGCTTCACGATATATTAAATCTCCTGAAGTTGATAGTGATCTTCAGCCTTCAAAAAAATAACATCGAATTTCAGCAAAGACATTGAGACACTTTCCATTAATTCCTAGACTCAAAAGGCTATTTATATGCTCAAACTTGGCAGATTCTTTGAGGTGGTATGACGAGGGGTGTTCTAAAGACGGAAAGTTAAGGCATCCCACTGATGGTCTAGCATGGAAAGATTTTGATAGGTTGCATCCAGATTTCGCACTATATTGTCGCAATGTGAGACTGGGCTTGTCAAGTAATAGATTCAATCTATTTTGAACCATGAATATATCACATAACACATGGCCAGTTATGTTGATGGTGTATAATCTGCCGCCTTGGATGTGCATGAAATCTAAATATTCTATACTTTCTCTAGTTATACCTAGGCCGTAATCACCTAGAAATGACATTGCTATTTACTTACAACCATTGATAGATGAGTTAAACTTATTGTGGGATTGTAGGGTTAAAACATATGATGCTTCAAGAAATCAAACTTTTCAAATGCGGGCAGCTCTTATGTGGACAATAAATGAGTTTCCTGCATATATTATGTTATCTGGTTGGAGTACAAAAGAAAAGTTTGCTTGCCCTTGTTGTAAATATGGCACTAATTCTCGCTATCTTAAACATAGACAGAAAATGTGTTATATGTATCATCGTGTTTATCTACCCATGGATCATCCATGGAGATCTAACAAAAAATCTTTCAATGGAAAAACTAAATTCAGGCCTCCTCCACCCTTCTTAAAGGGAACTGATGTGCTTAATAGCTTACATGATTTTGAAAATGTGTTTGGAAAGAAGAGAAAGAGATCAATTACTGGCCTATGGAAAAAAGTCAATTTTTTTTGAATTACCTTATTGGATGCACAACTTGTTACGCCACAACCTTGATGTAATGCACATAGAGAAGAACAAAGTTGATAGCATACATGAAACTCTTTTGGATATTTCTAGCAAAACAAAGGATCATGCAAAATCCCGGTATGATTTGAAAGATATGGGAATTAGGAAGAACCTTCATACAAAAGATACAGAAGATAGTAAGAGAACATAGTTCGCAAAGGCGTGCTTCTCAACGACAAATGAAGAGAATTCAATTTTTTGTGGAGTTTTAAAGACAGCCAAGCTAACTGATGGTAATGCCTCCAATATATCTAGGTGTGTGGACTTGGATGAAAGAAAAATGTCTAATTATTAAACCCATGATGCTCATTTCATGTTACATTACTTGCTTCCAATACCAACTAAAAGCATTCTTCCTGATCATGTGGCTATTCCTTTGATTCGTCTTAGTTCCTTCTTCCGTCGTTTGTGTCAAAAAGTAATCACATTGAAGGAACTGGTTTGCTTAGAAGTAGAGATCATAGAAACAATAAATCAGTTGGAGCGGATTTTTCTTCCTTCAATTTTTGATATAATGACTCATTTGCCTATCCATTTGGTGAATGAAGTGAGATTAGGAGGTCCAATTCAAAATCGATGGATGTATTCCACTTAAAGAGAAATGGGTACATTCAAATCATACATCTGCAATAGATGTTATCCAGATGGTTGCATAGTAGAGACACGAATGGGAATAAATTGTATGAATTTACTCTCTAAATATCTGCATAGGGGTATGCATACCAGATTTAACATAAGAGCCCAAAATAATGATGAATGTGACCCAAGTGATGCAGAAACTGTGAGTTTGTTTCCTAACAAAGGAGTTCCTTTAGGACCAAAGAAAACTGATCCATTTATTTTAGATAACAAGTCACTAAGTCAGGCACATGCATACTTATTGGGAAATTGTGATGAGGTTCAAGAAAATATTAGGTACCTTAATTTGAATATAGTTTTTCTTTTGTATAATTAATTTTTAACTTATTTTATTTATTATTTTAACAAAAAAAAGTACATGTTGTGTAGAGAGCATAAGCAAGAGGTTAATAATCAGCCACGAAGATCTAAATGGAACAAGGCCAAGAATCATTGTCAAAACTTCTCTCAATGGTTTGAAACTCGTGCTTTGCAAGAGGATGTGCCTGATTTGATAAAATAGTTGTCTAGAGGACCAAATTTCGTTGCAAAAAGATATTTTGGGTATCTCATCAATGGATTAGATTCCATGTTAGGTAGTGTGATGCAAGGCATAAAACAAAAAATAGTGGTGTTACACTAGTTGACTCAACTATAAGCTTTGCAAGCTCAAAGGATAAAAATCCAATTGCTGCAGATTTGATTTATTATGGTAGAATAATTGATATTGTTGAATTAGACTATTACGGTCATTTTAAGGTTGTTCTATTTCAGTGCGATTGGTATGAGGTTGAAAATGATGCTTATGGCCTTATGCCTATTGTAACAAGAGATGCTCTGAGGAAGAGCCTTTTGTGCTTGGATCTCAAGTACACAAATGCTTCTATGTTCAAGATCCATATGATCAAAATAGACATTATGTTATGATGACTATTCTGAGAAACTTGTTTAATATGGGTGATGAAGTTGAATATAATCTCCCACAAAGTTATGAAAACGAGCCATCTGAACATTTGATGGGACCATCTATACAAAAAGATAATGGTGAAGTACTCTTAACAAGGACTGATGTACCAGAAAGAATTATTAATGTGCCTTCGGAGGAATTTGTTACTCAATAACTTGAAGTCGAGTAGGATGAGGAGTTTGAAGATGAGTATGCAGATGAGTTTGAAGATGAGTCTGAAAATGAGTATGTATATGAAGATGAGTTTGAAGATGAGTCTGAAGAAGAGTTTGAAGATGATGCACCATGAGTTTCATTATTTTTGTGATGACTATATAGTGCTTAATTACTATTTTTGTAATTTAATTGTTTTTTTGGTACAAACACATTAAGATATCTAATATGTGGAATTGAAGATTAGATCGCTATAATGTCTAAGTATTCTATTGGCTCTTTTCATGAGCCAAATTATTGTTTGGTTAAGTAATTTATGTTGGCTTCTTATCTGATTATTATTTTATTGAGAAACCTGTACTTCTAGCTGAATATTGTTTTATTTAGCTGTTTGTTGTTTATATACTTATTTGTTTCCTTTTATTATAAGGCAGTAGGCATTAGAGGCAGAACAATGAGCTCATGGTTTTTTCGCTATCCCGAGTGCATCGCTCCGAGAGAGGTACAACTATTTACCTTTAATTTTTCCTTGTCTATTTTAGACTAAGAGTGTTATGCGCTGTTGTGACTGAAATAGTGAGCTGTTAGTTTGTATCAGTTTCTTAGTTGATATGATTTAATCTAGTTTCTTAAAGTTAACCGAGTCTCCTTTTAGTTTGTTCAAGATGGTTTGTAGTTCATTCAATTGCGATTTTAAGTGTGCCTGCTATGTGTTCTGGGTTCTCAAAATGGGGCTGTAAAATCTGGTTGTTTACATTTCTCTCCAAGTGTGGCCCAATTCTCTTTTGAGCATCTTTTAACTTAGTCATTGTATATCTCTATCTGATTGTTCTCAAATGCTATCTGATGCTATGAGGCTTTAAGTTCTAATGTTCAATTTGATCAAAAATAGTTTGTCTAGGTCCTAATTTTGTTTGAATTTATAGAATTAGTTTAGTTGTGGCTCCAACTTCCCTACTAGGATATTGTGTCTGTACATGTTATAGAATCATTTTCAGTATATATACAGTGCTGGAAGTTTAGGAAATTCTGGAAACTCAGCTGCTGCAATCTGCTATTATACAGTACTGGAAATTCTGGAAACTTTGGAAACTCAGCTGCTGCAATATTATATTATGTGGGAAATTCTGGAAACTCAGTTGTTGCAATCTGCTATTATCAATTGCTCTTATATAGCTGCTGCAATCTGCTATAATACAATGCTAGAAATTTTGGAAAGAGTTGAGCTTTTCTATAACTTCTAAAGAGTTGGAAATTCTGGAAAGAGTTGGTGTGTGAGTTCTACAGATGCACAGGACATAGGAAGGACAATGTTTCAAACTAATAAGCTATTCACCTGACTTCAAGTCTAAGGAAAAAACTTATAGTGAGGCATTTGGGCTTCATATGATGTGATAGATGTGCAAACGTATGTAGGTACTGAAATGCAAGCTCAAGGAACCTTTACATATGGCTTGAACACTAAAGTACCACCATATAGTAGGAGTCATAAGAACTGATCCAGGAGTACTAATGAATATGCTAAACAGTTGCTATAAATCAGTAAATGTAGTAAAGTTTTGGTATTAATGTGTTTTATCATCTTTTTAATCCATCAATATAATTCCAAGCAATGCTGATTATAGTCATCTGTCAACCTTATATCAAAATTATATTGCTGCTACTTCTTTCACTTAAAGAACTTTATTTTTTTGTAGGTTTACTTACTATAGGGAAAGAAATCAAAGAGATTAAAACAAAGCGAGAAGAATGAATCAATTAGCAATACTAAAGAGAATCGAAACAAAGCTCAAAGTCTATTGAAGAATCTTGATTTTGATATGCAATACCGATCAAATGCTGAATTGGCTAATAAATTCAAGATTAAGAAAGAACAACTTGCAAATAAACGCAATGGTAGAGCTAAGAAAGAGCAGGCACCAATACCACATAAAATAAATAATTATGAGGATTTCATTCCATAACAAGGAAAGAGTAAATTGCTTGGGCACAAATCAGTAGTTCAATCGTCTTCAAAGGAAGAGCTTAGAACCTCACATATGATTGCAGGGGAAGGACAAACTAAACTGAGGTTATTTCAATTTGGAGAGTCCATTCAAGAGAAAGGAATTAAACTTTCTATGAATAACTCTAGGTTCCAAACGTTGGTCAAGGAAGGTGTTACTGCTTCAGTACATGTGACTAGAACAACACTAGGTAATGGAGAGGTAAAACATGATATTGAGGATCTACTTAACGTCAAACAAGTGAAGAGGAAGTCGGTCCGACCAGCCACCAGTATTGATCATTTTCTAGATAAGCAACAGATACACAATGAACATGATATTCATGATATATCAAATTGCAAGCAGGTAAAGGGAAAGTCGTTCATACCAGCTAATAGTCTTTGATCAGTTTTAGAATAATCAAGGGATACACAAAGATGATGAAACAAAATGTGATAACCACACAATAGCGGATGTCAAATTTATGCATGCTCCTATTATTAATGAACACAACAAAGGATTGGATGATCTTGTGGATCAAGAAGAACTTGGTGGAGATGAATGTGATGTAGAAGAGGAAATTGACATTGATTGTAGTACAAAAGGTATGTCTTAAACCTTGTAAGATTTATTACTCGTTATAAAAGAAATATCTTATTTCCTTATTGTTACATCAATCTAGAAATATCGAAGCCAAAAAAAGTTCGAGGACAAACAAATGTAAGGATATTCACGCAAGAAATTTGGAAGAAAGAAATGAGGTGACATTTGATAAAGGACAAGCAGTGGGACCAACTAATAAGATAGTGTCAGAATTAAGCAACTTTATAGGAACAATTGCAAGTAATCCTAGATTCATCAGCTTGATGTACACTAGTTGGTATGCGGTGTCAAATGATACTAAAAAGCGCATGTGGGAATATATCAATGTAAGAACAATCACTTTTGAGATTGCATATTTTATTGTTTGCTTTTACTTATTGAAGCTAACTATATTTTATTTTGCATAGTCTAAATTTCTAATTCCAGTAGAAGGAAAGAAGTGGGTGATGACTGGTCTTTGTGATGCTTGGAGGCGACACAAGCAAAAAATTAAAGAGAAATTTTTTGATAAAAAATAGTACACTTGAGGATATGCTAGAAAAACGTCCTAATGGCATTCCACATAATCAATTTCGTCAGCCGATCGAGTATTGGAAACACCTACCTGTTCAAGTAAGGCTAAAATAGTGCATTTCTACTCATCGACATATTTTGCATCATATCTATTTTATTTTTTTATTTATCAATTCAATTATCTCTTTTTATTTAATAATAGGCCATATGCAAGATGAATTCTCAAAACAGGAAAAAAAAAAAGTGGAGGCATCGAATGGGACCTATTAATTTTATAAGAGCACGCGTGGCATTGGTATTACTTAGCTGACATTTCTTCAAAAATCTTAATTTCATTATTTTGTACTTTATTAGAACATATTTATGCTTTTTAAATTTATTTTAATATAATCAGTAGTGTGTTGCCAAAGATAACAACGAAGAACCATCAAAGATTGAAATGCTTGTTGCAACTCATACCAAGACGGGAAAGGAAATCCAAGTTGATACCTAAGTTGCAATAGTAAGTTTTTTAAAGAGGATTAGTAGTGAATTTGATACCTAAAGCAAAAGCATGCTATTGAAATCACTTCTCTAAAGGAATAATTGAGAGAAGAAATGCGACATTTATTCACTCAATTGCAGCAAAACAACCCTGGATTGAATTTTCAAGATATACCAGGGTGTGTTGGATCTAACCTTGCTTCACTTGTTGATGCAAGTAGCGAACAAGCTGTAAGAGGCACAAATCTTCCATATTCTTCAGGGTCAACTTATGATTCGGTTCTTCAAAATGTATTTTGTATTTCACATTCTCTGTTAATAGTCTATATATTGTTTTTCTTCTAGTTAAGCTGGTGTTCTTGATAAAGAAATTCTAAACTTATTTTACTATCTTCAAACTTTGAAAGTTCAGTTTGTACTTTGTTTTTGTCACTCATTGTCTCCTTTCAGCTTCTATACCTAAATTTTTTTATAATTTTAGTTGTATGAGTGTTGTATTGTGTTGAAGGAGGACTCTAGTGATTTTGGGTTGTAGTTGTGTAATTTTTTCCCCTGTTGTTTTACTGCTTTGAACTGTGATGGTTGTTGTGAGAGATGGTTTTAGTTTTCATTGCTTAAACTAATTCTCATAGTTAAAGCTATCCCTTTTAGATTTCTTGGAAGGTTAGCGACTTTGTTGTATATTTTTTAGTGAGTTTGTTGTCACTTGTGCTAGTTAAGCTCTGTTCTGATGTGGTTTGAGTTGTCATCCAATTGCTTCTGGTTTTTGTTTCTATGAATCTATCTTTCCTGTACTTTGGTACGCTGTATCTCAGCCTCATTTTGTTGTCTTCTTTTAATTGCTTCTCTATTTTTCTTGCTTGGTTTACCTTTTGATTTGTTGTTGGAAGGAGTGTGATCATTATCTTTCCCATTCTGTTGACTGTTATCACCTGTAGGGCCTGGATGATCCTTCTTCTTTGTTTCACTGGTAGGAGTAATAAGATCTTACCTCCCTGAAATATTATCATTGTTGTCCTAAATTTTCTGCAATTGACCCTGACTTGTATCATTAACCTGAGACCTGTCTTGAACCTATTGTTTATTCTATGTGATGCTGAGGGGTAGCAAGGGCTTTATGGTCCAGACTATGGCAAATATGAGTGTTCTCATGCCCAGCATGAGACATATTCCTCCCTTTGGATACCCCATTCTGTAAATTAGTTGTGTTCTCCTGACACCCTCCTTCCAGCCCTCCAATAACTATAACAGCCTTATCCAAACAATTAACAAGGGGGTTCTGGGGTAGGGGAGTAGTAGAGTCAATACATGTAATCCTTTTGCTTTGATTTTCAGAATTTTTTCTTATTTTTTTCCTTATCGAAATTATTTGACAATTGGTTGGCTGTGGAAGGTAAGTCAGTGGTTGACTTATTATTAATTTATGTCTGTATTGTATCCTTATTTTTTGAGTTTTGTTTTTCAGCTCCTTTTTGATTGTTTGGTTGATCCTGCATAGAAAGATTTAATGAAATTATTAGAAGTATGGAGTACAAAATTAGTAGTCATACCTGTGTAATGAGTCTGCTGCTGCTGCAATGTTTCCTTATGAGATTTTGGTCTGTCCATGCTATGTTGAACTGGCTTGTAAGCTTTCCTCTTCTGAGTCTGCCATTCTTCATCACCTAGCTTGTTGTTATTTCCTTGTTTTTGGTGCTGTTGGTATTGTGAACTAGTGTTTCCATCCTTTCTATTTGTGTATTGCATTTGCAGGTTTTTGGAATCTTGTTTGCCTTGTTCCCCTTTTTTTTGTTCTTCCTATCAGCATCCAACTCTTTTCCTTTTTTAAATTCCTCATCTCTTTGCTTAATAGTACAAAGATGTAACAAGTGTCCTTGGTGTTTACAATACATGAAGTAATCTGGAATATGCTCATATTCAATAGTTTGCCACCTCACTATGTTGAGATCTTCTTCAGTCAACCCCATCCACACATGAGGAGGTCTCTCTTTGGTAAGATCGATTTGGACTTTGATCCTAGCAACACTTCCTCTAGTTTTTTGGATAGAAGCAGTGTCAAGTACAAAACTTTGCCAATAGGACTCAATAGGGCTGACAAGATGTCTTTATGATAGAGATGCCAAGGTAGCTCCGGTAAAGACATCCAAATAGGGACTATAGGTGTTTCCTCCTCAGGCCTAAAAGTAGGAGTCCACTTTTGAATTGGTTGGCTTATAGTGAATACTCTCGAATTATGCACTTCCACATCTTTATTGTTATGAATTGGTTTGGTTTACTATGAATTTAAGCATAGTTAATACATGATTTATTTCACTAACTTATAATTTTATTTTGAATGTGCAAGAAAATGCTGGTAATTGAATTTGAATTATGGCCAGAAGTAAACTCGATCTATTGTAGTGAACGATGAAAACTTTTTGTACTATTGCCATATATACTTGAATGCATTTGGTTTTGTGGAATTTATTGATAGTAGAGATCTTTAAGCAATCACTTTCTAAGTATTGGTTGTATAGGACATGTTTATCGAAGTTTATTTGAAATATATAGCTTTGATTTAATTATTAGTTAATTTTGTGCTTTAGGTCACTTGTATATTTAATCATGTGATTATTGAATATATGAAAATAAAAATCATTATTCTTAAAAATAAAAAATTGTGGCTACAAAATTCTACACAACATTGCCACACTTCAAAAGTGTTGTTATAGGACGTCCAATGTTATCTTGTACATAAGAAAAGTTACACTTTATAAGTGTTGTTGTAGATGAGATATAAAATGCAACACTTTTTAAGTGTGACCAATAACAAAGCAAAGGCAACTTTTTAAGTGTAGTATAATAAAAAAATGGTGTCGCTAATGCATCACTACAAAGAGTGCCCTTATACCTATTTGGCTACGCTTTGTAAGTGTAGCTATGATGGCGACATTTAAAAAGTGTTGCCTAATGTCAAAGGTTACGCTTCTTTAGGAAACCCCCTAAACAACATTGCTTAAAGGCCAAAAGTGTAGACTTTTATCAAAGGCCACACTTTATGCTAGTTTAGGCTACAGTTTACTGGGGTGGCCGTAGGCCTAAAATGGTGTAGTGGATCTACTCCAGTTGGTGACTCTGTTGTGGCTAAGAGGGTCTATAAAATGTGTCCCATTTTCTTGTCCATAGAGTTACTCTTGTTGGCTTGGTAGAACTTGATCTGCTAGATTTTGATGTTATTCTTGGTATGGATTGGCTGCACTCATGTTATGCTTCTATTGACTGTAGAACTTGTGTATTCAAGTTACAGTTTCCAAATGAACCTGCCTTAGACTGGAAAGGGGGAAATTCTATACATAGGGGTCAGTTTGTCTCTTGTCGTAAAGCTAGAAAGATGATTTCAAAGGGTTGCATTTACCATCTAGTTAGGGTGAGGGATGTAGATTTCGAAACTTGTACTCTTAAGTCGGTCTCCGTTGCTAATGAGTTTCCAGATGTAATCCTAGATTATTTACCCCGTATTCCTTCCGAAAGGTGAATAGGCTTCGGTATTGGCCTTCTCCCAGATATGTAACCTATTTCTATTCCTCCTTACTGAATGGCTTTGACAGGATTTAAAGAATTGAAGGAGCAATTGAAAGATTTATTGGATAAGGGTTTCATTCAATCGAGTATCTCTCCATGGGGTGCTCCAGTTTTGTTTGTTATAATAAAGGACAGTTCTCTTCATATGTGTATTGACTACTGGCAATTGAATAAGGTCATGGGGAAGAAAAAGTAACCCCATCCAAGAATATATGACTTGTTTGACCAACTTTAAGGGGAAAGCTACTTTTCCAAGATTGACATTCGATCGGGTTGTCACCAATTGATGGTGAAAGAAGATGACGTTCTGAAGATGGCTTTTCGAACTCGATATGGTCATTATGAGTTTTTGGTAATGTCGTTTGGCTTGATGGATTGACTAATGCTCTGGAGGCATTTATGGATTTGATGAATAAGGTGTTTAGACAATACCTTGACATGTTTGTGATAGTGTTCATTGATGATATATTGATCTATTCGAGAAGTCAGGATGATCACATCAATTATTTGAGGATTGCATTACAAGTTCTCAAGGACCAACAACTCTTTGCAAAATTTAGCAAATGTGAGTTTTGTCTAACGTCTGTGGCTTTTCTTGGTCACATTGTTTCAAGTGAGGGTATTGAGGTAGGTATCCTAAGAAGACGGATGCGGTTAAGAGTTGTCCTAGATCTCTAACCCCTTCTAATATTAGATGTTTTTTAGGTTTAGCTGGTTACTACAGAAGTATTATTGAGGGGTTTTCTTCATTTTCCTCTTGACACCTTTAACTCAGTAGAAGGCTAAGTTCCTATGGTTCGAAGCATGTGAAAAGAGTTTTCAAGTATTGGAAGATAGACTTACTTCCACTCCGGTGTTGACTTTACCGGAAGGAGCTGATGGTTTTGTTGTTTATTGTGACGCCCTGAGAATTGTGCTAGGGTATGTACTTATGGAAAATGGGAAAGTCATTACCTATGCTTCAAGGAAACTTAAGATTCATGAGAAGAATTATCCTACCCATGACCTAGAACTAGAGACATTTGTTTTTTTCCCTAAAGATTTGGAGGCACTATTTTTATGGTGTTCATATAGATGTTTTCACCAACCATAAGAGTCTACGAATATGTGATTAACTAAAAGGATCTAAATATTTACCAAAGGAGGTGGCTTGATTTATTGAAGGATTATGATATGAGTGTTTTCTATCACCCCGGTAAAGTGAATATGGTGGCGGATGCTCTTAGTCGGTTATCTATGCGTAGTGTTGCTCATATTGAAGAAGGTAAAAATGAGTTGGTTCGAGATGTTCATAGATTGGCCCGATTAGGTGTTTATTTGGTAGACTCTACCAAGGGTGGTGTTATGGTTCATAATGGTTCAGAATCGTCTTTTGTGGCTGATGTGAAAGCCAAGCAAGGTATTGATCCAACTTTGGTGGAATTAAAGGAGGCAGTTCTTAAGAAGTCCGTTGAGGCTTTCTCCCAAGGGGGGAGATGGAGTGCTTAGATACCAAGGCCATTTAAGTGTTCTTAATATTGATAACTTGAGGGAACATATCTTGTCAGAAGGCCATAGTTCTCAGTAATCCATTCACCGAGGAGCCACCAAGATGTACCGTGATTTGCGGGAGATCTATT
This sequence comes from Solanum bulbocastanum, assembly GCA_037074985.1. Lineage (NCBI taxonomy): Eukaryota > Viridiplantae > Streptophyta > Magnoliopsida > Solanales > Solanaceae > Solanum > Solanum bulbocastanum. The sequence goes on along the minus strand of CM073602.1, from coordinate 13,742,809 downwards.
GGAGAAATGGGATGAAGAAGGATATTGCAAAATTTGTGGATAAGTGTCCTAATTGTTAACAAGTTAAAGTTGAACATCAAAAACTAGTAGGTCTGTCTCAAGATTTTAGCATTCCTACTTGGAAGTGGGAAGGTTTGAATATGGATTTCATTATTGGGTTTCCTTGCACTCGACGACAACATGACTCGATTTGGGTTATAATAGATGGAATGGTGAAATTGGCTCATTTCATCCTCATCAAGGTTTCTTATTCAGTGGAGGATTATGCTAAGTTGTATTTGAGAGAGATGGTAAAGTTGCATGGAGTTCCTTTGTCTATTATCTTCGATCATGGTACTCAATTCACTTCTTAGTTTTGGAAATCCTTCCAAAAGGGTCTTGGTAGTCGTGTTAAGCTTAGTACAGCCTTTCATCCTCAAACCGATAGGCAAGAAGAGTGTACTATCCAAACTTTGGAAGATATGTTGAGAGCTTGTGTGATTGATCTGAAGGGTAATTGGGATGATCACTTGCCTTTGATTGAGTTTGCATATAACAATAGTTATCATTCAAGTATTGGTATTGCTCCATTTGAGGCATTGTATGGTAGGAGGTGCAGATCTCCTATATTTTGTTTTGAGGTGGGTAAAGTGGCCCTAATAGGTCTCGAGATGGTACATGAGGCTATTGAGAAAGTTTGACTTATTACAGAAAGGTTAAAAATGGCTCAAAGTTGGCAAAAGTCCTATGCCGATGTAAGAAGAAAAGACTTGAGTTTGATGTTCATGATTGGGTTTACTTGAAAATTTCACCCATGAAAGGTGTAATGAGGTTTGGTAAAAAGGAGAAGCTTAGTCCCCATTATGTAGGCTCATATCAGGTTTTGAACATATTGGTAAGGTTGCTTATGAACTAGATTTGCCTAATGAATTGACATCGGTACAGCAAGTTTTCCATGTCTCTATGTTTAAGAAATGTGTTGGAGATCCGACATCCATAGTTCCCTTAAAAGGTTTGGGAGTTAAGGAGAATCTTTCCTATGAGGAAGTTCCGGTTAAGATTTTAGACCGACAAGTCAAGAAGTTGAGAAATAAAGAAGTTGCTTCTGTGAAGGTGTTGTGGAGCAATCAGTTAGTTGAGGGTGCTACTTGGGAGGCCGAGGCCAATATGATGTCCTAATATCCTCATCTCTTTCCTTTTATCCCTACTCTAGCTTGAGGTAATGAAATCTTTATGGTTTAATCTTTTAAGTGTCATGTGTTTAGATATCCCCATGATTTCCTTATTTATACATGTTCGTGAAAAGCTTTAGTTTTGAGAAAATGAGTCAACTGGTTGAGTTTCACATGTTTATGTGGATTTGAGGATAAGTTGCATATAGACTTCATGATATGATGTTTTGAACATGTTTTAGCTTGGAGTTGACGTTTCCTCCTCGGATATGTGCATTTTTGTGATTGTATGCATATAAGGTTGTTAGGTTAAGTTCCTACCTTTTTTATGATGTCTTGAATCTCATTCGAGGATGAATGATCCTAAAGGGGAGATAATGTAACATATCAGATTCGAGAAAGGACACAATGGAAGTTTTCAGAAGTCCCTGGTGCCATTCTACGGAGGCCAACCACGACCCATGAAGTGGACCAAGGACAATAAGTCTGGTCTAGGGATGGGCACCCAAAGAAGGCTGAGATGACCTCGAACCACTGCGTGGACCAATGGACCATCGTTGGGTCCAAGATCCGTGGTTGAGGGTCCATGGTTCATGACCCCAAATCTAAGTCTCTAAATTAGACGACGGTTGTGTAGGATGGACTATCCGCCAAACCATGGTCTGTTGGTCAAGAGTCATCGATGGTAGGTCAGCAGTTATTTTAGAGGCAGTTGGGTCATTTCCTAATTATTTTATCCTAATACTATGTCGTTTTTCCTATGCCTAGAACCCATATATAAGTGTTTTAACTTTGAAATTTCCCAATTGAAAATCATTCTCTCATATTTGCAAAAACAAAGATCAAGTTTCCTTTCCAAAATATTTCTCTCTAGAAAGCTTGAAGAAGAAGGATTCAACCTAGGGTTTCATGTCAAGTCTCCATTCCTCCATTGAATATAAGCAATTGTCTTTAAGGTATGATAGTTTTCATCCATGGATTCCTCCTGTTCATGGAGTTCCCAAATTCTAGTATTTTCAAAGTTAGAATTTCCCAATTGAGTTAGGTTTTCCTTCTATGCTATGGGTTCTCCTAATTGTTGATCTAATTGATTGATTTATGATCTATGATGCATGAATTGAGTAAATCTCATGATTTTGTGATGATCCCCCATTAACCCATGTAATCCCCATGTTTTCTAAGTTATGAGCATATAATGTGGGTCTTGGATTATGTAAGAAGATTATATGAAATTAAGTATGAATTGATGGAATTATATGAAATTATGATAAACTTCTATGAACCCAGGCCTAACTCATGATTTCTAGACATTTATGATTTCAAGGGGTTTTGAACCTTGAAAGGTAAATAATGGAATTATGCATTTATGAAGTTTATGTAAATGTTCAAAGGATGCTTTGAGAGTGAAGTATCAATGATAATGTTGTTGTTGTGTTGTTGAAAGGATTTTCTCATATACACATCTATGCATGATTGTGAAAGGTATTCTAACATAATAAGGGTTCCTAAGGTTGAAAGGCTATTTTCACCTAAAATGACCCAACGATTAAGGAATTATGTTAATGTTAAGGTAAGAGGTGATTACTCATGCTCTCTATTGAATGACAAGAGGTGATTCCCCACGTCATGTGATGTAAAAACAAGAGACGATTACCCATGTTCCTCTACGAGCTATGATGAGTAGGACTAAGAACTATTCCTTGGAAGTTAAGCTAAGCACCGAGTGGACAAGTGGAGATTACCTAAGTCCTGTTCCTACATGCCCCCATAGGATTGTCTAGAAAGACATTAGCTAGTGGATCCACAATAGCTAGAAGTTCATGGTCCTTACCGTGGAAAGTAGGACATCCCTTTTTGGTGTGGGGTAGACACTGGATTCCATGTCACTAACTCACATGGTTTTATATGTCAGTTAAGGCTACTTCCCACAAATAAGCAAATGTTATGATGAACTAGGATTACTTTAAGGAAGTATCGTAAGTACGTTTTATGATAGTGTTCACTTGCCTTGATCATGGCTTTATGACTTATGGCTTCTAACTCTTAGATACATTTTTTTAGCTTAATCATTGCATACTTATTAAAATGTCTCTTTTAGCATGATTTAAATGTTAAATGCATGGCTATCATACTTGGTGCATTATTTTTTACTAACGCATACTCTTGCCTACATTTCCCCAAATGTAAGGTCAGATAGTTAATGTTCTCAGTTTCGTGGCTAGAGGTTGACTAAAGAGATTTTCGAGCTTTGGTGAGTCCTCATGGTTGGAGGATGGATCTTTATTGTTTTTTTAGTTTTCTTTCTTACTTTTAGTTTTGGACATGATGTATGGGCTAGGCCCAATTTCATTCTATTGTACTAGATCGCTATTGAGACAAAGTATTTAGACTTCCGCTTTACTTTTATAAAACCTTTGGGACAAGAAATGTATTTCTTTACCTCTTTTATTTTATGTCTTATGTTATGTATGCTAAGTGGCTTGTATGGGGGCCTTTCGGGGTCCTATATGCCATTTTAAATCTAGGGTGTACCCTTGGGTCGTGACATGAACATCTTCAAGGAATAAAAAGGATTCTCAGCTGCATCAAAGGTACTCTACAATTTGGACTGTAAATTATTTCACAATCACTATGTAGGTTGTATGGATATTTAGAAGCCGATTAGAGAGGTTGTACCACTACTATGAGATCGACTACATGCTATAGTATTAACCTAGGTGCAAATTCTATTTCTTGTACTTCTAATAAACAGACAACAATTGCCCGATATAGTGTTGAAGCTGAGTATAGAGCACTATCCTCCACTTCAACAGAGATGACAGGGATCATGTATCTATTTCATGATCTTGGGGTGTTCCTTCATCTGTTACTACATTATATTGTGATAACTTGAGTTCCTTGTACATGACAGTTAATCCAGTTAGGCATGCTAGAACTAACCATGTCAAAATGGACTATAATTTCATTCGTGAGAAGGTGGCTAGAGGATAATTTCTTACTCAATTCATGAGGTCTAAGGATCAGCTAGCTAACATTCATACCAAAGCATTGACAAAACACGTCTTTGTTGGATTTCACAGCAAGCTAGGAGTTACGATTCATCCACTCACTAGCTTGAAGGGTAGCATTGAAGATGAAGGAAACTAATGATTGAACATGTTGAAGGAATAGGTCCAAGGAAGTTGGCTGACGTGTTCATTTTTGTAAAGTTAAAGTCACAGTACGACTAGACTACTAAATCCTAACTTTTGTATGACTAAGTTGACGTACCGTGTATGAGGCTAAAATTTACTAGGATAAGTTGTTTTAGTTATAATAGTAATACTACTCATGTAAACAATATATTTGTATTGTAGTAGGACTCCTAGTGTGGTTAGTATAGGACTCTTCTCCTATATACGGAGCATATACTAAACAATTTTCATTATCATTACAATCCTTGATTTCTCTATACTTTATATGAGAATTCTACACTCCCGTGGTCTTATTGTCAGTTAAATCTAATAGCCCACAAAATGAATATGTTTCTTCAAAGCATTCCTATGTTTCTTATTTTGAAGTGCATTGACCAGCTGAGGTGCCATGAAATCATAGCACATTTGACGCTCAAACCTAAGAATTAGTGCGAGAAATCAAGCTTGTTTATGTGGATATGACGGTTTCTTTGATGATTGTATTGGTGAAGCATATGGATGCGAAATATAGAAGAAAGATGGAAAATAAAACCCATGTCTAAGACCATAAGGCTCCACACGAGTCGTGGTCCATTAGATGGGTCATGTAAGAGCTCGTGGAAGAGAGATCGTGAAGACAGTAGAGGCCTAAGTACTGCTTGAAAACCACGGAGCCCCAAACTGGTCGTGGTCCTATAGAGAAGCCATCTTATGTATCGTTGAAGAGAGGCAATGAAACAACTAGCTACCCAAGTGAAGGTGTAACTCCATGGAGAACTATACGGGTCGTTGGTTCTTTTTATGAGCCGTCTACTAGCTCGTAAAGACCAGTAGTGAAGGAAGACCCACAGTGTCTAAGTGTTGGACCACAGAGGGCCTGACGAGTCGTCTAAGCTTAGACCAACCATCACCCTACCTGTGAAGCTATGAGATAATGCATTCCTCTTTCGAGTAGGACTCTTTTTAATGACTATTTTAATTACTTAAGGTTTGTTTTTTAATCATCATTGATTACATCGAAACATTCTATGCTTGGAGAAATGATAGTTCCCATTTTTGAACACTTTGCTTGGTCGATTACTTTGGATCAAAACTTCATGTTCTTGATTAAGTGTTGATAATCAAGGAGCTTTTGGTTTGCTATTATATCAAGTTTACTTTTTCATGTTTTTGATAATCGTTACTATAGGTTTTCTTGAAATAATGAGCGGCTAAGCACCACAACTAGGGTTGTGGGAGCTATGACTAAAACATAACTACATATTCAAATACAAGTAAGGTTTGATTGTTAAATACATATGTTTATTATAGTTTCATAATGAATGCTTTCTAATGAGTGTACACATTAGAACTTGCTTGTATTTATCACTTGTTTGAGAGAAAAGTGATACTTAGGAAAAGCTAAAATCAAACTCCATTAACTTGTTTTGAAGATTAGAGTTTGAGAGAATATAACGTTCTTAAAAGGTATGCAAGGGTAAACTTCATAGCACTATAAGACTGAGAGGAAAAGAGTGAAAGTCATCTAATAGGGCTAAAAAGCATTTAGATATATCTAAATTTCTAGGAACATGTAATATTAAGAACAAATAGTTATTTGTATAGAATTTGAGAGTGAATTAAAGGTCAAGGGAACACAATCATAGTCTCGTTAAATCAATTACTAAAATCTTGAAACTACTATTTGATCTTGTTGACTGTTAATTTTTACTAAACAATGGTTACTGGAACACAAACAACCCAACATTTATTTTCCAGAATTTACACTTTCTGGAAATATCATTGCAATTGAATAAAAGCGTCAATAAAGTTATTTCTACAATAAATTCCTTGTGGGATCGACCTCAACTCCAGTTCAGTTCTATAATTGACTTCAACCATTTATACTTCTTAATTGAGGTATATGTTTGGACGTATCACCATATATTATGATTTATACGTTGTTTCTTTTTTAAGTCATTAAATGTTCAAATGTTGTTCATATCTCATATGTTTAAACTCTCCATGCTATCATGGCAATTTATGCATATCGCCCCATACTTAGTATATTCCATGTACTATTGTATACTTGTGCCAATATTTTCTCATTAATGGAGGGTCTAATGCTCCTACCTCTCACACTCGTTGCTTGTTGATCATTCTATCTTATTCAAGAGTTGGTGAGACCTCATGTTTCGAGAACTAAGACACATTTACTTGCTTTATGTCTTTCTAATGTTTTGATGATGTATGCATGGGTTATGTCCCAACCACTATTTTTGATGTTTTAGATGGCTTGTTGAGACTATGTTAGACTTCCTCTTTGTCACACTCTTTTTGGATTATGAAAATGCTACTTTTGAAATCTTTATTTCCATTATCTTGTATGATATTTAAGAAGTGTCTTGTGTATGTTTCGTTGTTCTATACTCATGTTATACCTAGGGTATACTTTGGGTCATGACATTGGGGTGTTACCTAGTGCGATCATGTGTGTTCTTTGGTGATTTCACCCCTCTTGAGTTAAGAATTCATGATAGTGTTGACTTTGGTCAATTTTTTTTAGTTTCGAGTGTCGGATGGGAATTATGTTAGTTCAATCACATCTAGAACATTGAGTTTAAGCTAGTAGGATGGTTTTTAAAGGTTTCTGAGGCCTTAGGTTGAATTTTTGATGTTTAGGTGAGAAGTTGAGTTTTAAGCATTAAGAGTGGTTCGGACGGTCAATCTGTAATTTGACCTCTTTTCGTAAATCCAATGATTTCAGTCTGGAATATCAATTTTAGTAGGGTAGCATGTCCCTTTTTTTAATTGCCTTGCAATCATTTTTGAGGGTCTTATTGGAGACTTGGACTAACGCATTTTCTGTTTATGGTGTTTGGTGAAGGGGACCGCATTCTCAGGTCCCCTAGAATGTTCATGGGAGGAGGGTGCATGAGGCATTGCGTTTGTTGGATGAGTAGGCCGTGTTAACGAGTGAATATTGATCCACGATCATAGAGATGTTCCCCCATTCATGGAGATGTTCTCACATTTGCGGAGATGTTCCCACAAAGCCTATGTGGCCTTGTGGGCTACATTCGCCAACCCAATTTTTAGACCTGGATAGAACCCAATTAGGTATTTATCTCATTTTTCTCATATCCTCCATTCTTAATCTCTTGCAGCTTAGGGGGAGCGATTCTTGGGAGAAATTTTGTAAGAATTAGTGTGGGTAAGCTTAGTTTATCAATTCTTTGTTGATTCCTTCAAATTTGATCTTTTGAAACTCTTAAAATCTTTATTTCAAAGTGGGTTTACAAGGTTTTTCTCCCAAAGTTGAAAAATTAGTAAAACCTTAATTTGGAACCCGTTTCTTGAGCATTTTAACGTGTTTTTCAACCATAAATTCCTCTTGGATTTTGGAACTTGATTTCCAACTAAATATTTGATTTTAACTTTTTAGTTTACGAAGTGAAACCCCATTTTAAATTCAATAAATATGAGTATCGTTGGATCGCTTTTGATGAACTCCTTTCATTCTTGATAGTTGGGGATCGTTCCGGTGATTATGTAGTTGATGAAGTGCTTCGATAGGATTGTTAGAGTGATGTTTCACCATTGAGGTAGGTTTTGCTATCCCCCTTTTAGACTGAGATGAGTAATTAACCTTTCTTAGGAAGTCAACTGTGAAATGACTAGTAGCATAAGTCTTAGAAGTTGATAAATGTTGACCTCTTTATTTAGTTCGTATGATGCCTATTTGTGATGCTTAGCCTATGTGGTGGAATGTGTGGTAGTTGTAATTGTTGCGGTAATTATGTGATATTTGAGTAATTTCCTGAGCATGGGGCTATATGATTTATCTTTATATTTGACATTGGGATGCCTGAGTTAGGGACCTAGTTGATTTTTGAACAACTTAAAATGAAAGAAATTCTTTCTAAGTTGTAAATATTAAATTAAAACTGTTTCTTTCACTATCCCTATCATTTCAGAATATGTTTTCATGACTTATTGAGTTTGGGAACTTAATAGTAATTCAAACCCTTGATGAACTGATCATTCCTTGTGTTGTTTGTGTTGTGATTCATTCATCCTCATGCAACATATCATTAATCATGGAAATAGGAGAAAGTGGAGAAATACCATCTGTTTGAGAAAGAAAATGAGCCACCTTACTTATATCTTTGACCAAGGGCTAGGTGACAAGTTGATATGGACCGTGAGTCCCACATGGGTCCTTTTATGAAAGCTAAATGATTGGCAATGTGTATATGACAAGTTGTGTGAGGACCTTGGTACCACTACATCATTCCATCATATCATCATCACGTTGCATCACATTGATCATTTTTGTTGTGTCGTGTAACCTATTTATGCATCAATTTAAATATTTTATGTACCCTTATGTATCTACTTTTTTAGCGTCGTTCTATATAAATTGATGGCACCGATGCTAGAATGAGACTTTTCTATGTGCAAGTGGAAGAGTTTCATAGTTTATTTCTTAAGTATATTTAGTTGTTTATACTAAGTTGGTCTAACCTACTTAGTAAATATGGACTGTACTCACCCCTACATTTGTTATCCCTTTGATGCAGATCCTAGTCAGAGTGATTCTCGTAGCGGTTGATTAGATCCAACAATGTTCTCTATTTCAGAGTTGTAGTGCAATCCTGCTTTTCGAATCACCATTGGTCTACATCTATCATTTGATGTCTTTGACCTTTCTTTCAAAAGCTTGAGATGTATTTCATATTCTAGAAATGTATTAGATGTTATTTATGCATATGCTTCCAGGTTTTGGGATATTCTTTGTGGAATGACTTGCCTTCAGGAGTCTCGTATGAGTTTTCTTTAGGTTTACATGCCATTTTTGGGGTTCTCGGGGTGTGTGTCATCATGACCTCAACTTTTGGATCGTGACAAATTGGTATTAGAGCACTAGGTTAACTGGTTCCATAAGTTAGAGAGTTGGGTTATTTTCTTATCGGTAGTAGATGTTCGTACTTATCTTTGAGAGGCTACAATATACCTAGTAGGTGAAAATATTTTCCTTTGATTCGTTTCCTCAGAATTATTCATATCAAGCGTTGCATACTTCTAACAAATTCTCTCTACGCAGTGTAGATAACTAGAGCCAGTACTTTAGAGGGCGAGGTTGTACAAACTACCCGAGCTCCAGTTCGTGGGTGAGACAGGGAACGCAGTGGAGTTAGAGGTTGTGGACAAGCGAGAGGGGCAGCACCTTCTCGAGGACGAGCTAAAGAGGCATCTCTAAGCCCATATTTGAGCACAATGATGTTATTGAACAGTAGACTAAGGTGAGGGGACAATTCTTTCCTCTTATGCTTCTCGACTATCCTCCACTGCTTCAAAAGTTTACTGTTAGATTATTGGATAGATTCGATAGTGCTCCAACTTCTGGTATCCATCCGGGAACTGCAGGTTCTATTACACTTGGTGCTAAATCGCCAGTTCAGGGGCCTAGTTTGGGATTTAAGACTCTTGTTTCAACTTGTATTCCCTCTTTGGCACATCCGAGATTTGAAGCTTCACCTATTTCTGTTAGTGCAACCATGTTTTTTGTGAGTAGAAAAGTTTTGAGATATTTATTAGACTGGAACCTCCCAGGTTTGATGGTACAGTTAGAGAGAAGCCTTATGGTTTCTTGACTGAGTGCCAGTATAGGCAAATTGAGTATTTTGGAGGCTCATGTAGTGTCTTACACTTCTTATCAGTTTTCAGGAATGGCCAAGGAATGGTGGAGACCAGTCTTTGCTCGTAGGCCCGTTGGTTCACCTAATTTGGGTTGGGAGCAGTTCACTGAGACGTTCCTTGAGAGGTTTGTGCCTATAGATTCCGAGATCACCGCATGGACGAGTTCGACAAATATAAGCAGGGCTTCTTATTATTTTTTAAGTATGAGGCTCATTTCCATGAGTTGTTCAGATATGCCATATCAAGTATTCCCATAGAATTTGAGAGGATACGTAAGTCGGTAAAGGGGTTCACTAGTTATTTTCTGGAGGACATAACCTCTCTTGTTTAAACAATTGGTACTTTCTAAAGTATTATTGACCATTCCAAGATGATTGAGAGTATTCAGCATGCTAGGCCATGCAGCGAAACCAAGACGTTTCATCGCAAAGGTCAGTTCAGCGATCATTCATCTAGAGGCAGAGATTATTTAGGTCATGGCTCACAGTGTAATCAGGGTAGGTATTGATACTAGTTAGTAATCATTTAAAGCTTCTTGATCATGATGATTCATTGCATATTCTTGTTAGTGGTCTTGTAGTGACACTTGAATGATAACTTACATTGAGAATTGTTGCAGACACCCTTGTTGAACTAATTTTGCTCGTGATTTACGTGAGAACAAGCAAAAGTTTAAAATGGGGGTGTTGATTAGTGGTAGATTTTTCACTCATTTGAGACCTGAGAACAAGCAAAAGTTTAAAATGGGGGTGTTGATGAGTGGTAGATTTTTCACTCATTTGAGACCTTTTAAGTTCAACAATTAGTGTCCTCAATGCCTATTTATTTCCTATTCGGATGATATTTTGATGTTTATAGGTATGAAGGCTAAAGGATAAGGCAAGGATGAATACATGAAAAAGAGGCTAAAATTATTGAAAGAAGTACAAACTCCCAACTGGTAGTCGCCTAACATAAAGGGTCGATTGCCCAATTGGCCTGACCTCACCCAAGTTGATAGTGTGTACAATTGAATTATTTAAGGTACGTTAGCGGAACAAAGATGAAACGGTGATTCGCCAAAGCTCAATGGGTGAACTAGAAATCCATCGCCAAAGGTGACAAAATTCTAAGCAAAAATGAAAGCTGAAAGGGCAAGCAATGGTGGTAATCGACGATCCTCCGAATGTGAAAGGCTAACATGATTGAGTTTGCTAATTGAGGTTCAAACACCTAAAGTATGAAGCAAAAGAAAGGCAAGCTAAAGATCAAATGATGATCTGCCAATTGATATAAGCAAGCCAAACTAAAATTGTCAAATGAGTCATGTATGGAATCTTAGGGCAATTTTGAGAGGACTATAAATAGCCCAAATGAGAGATAAAATGTTAGCTTGGTGGGAGAACAACGTGTGGAATGTTGAGATAATGTTTTCCCAATTTTCATAGTTAGTTGTGATATTAAAATACTCTTTTCTTGGTTTTAGGGTTTTTGAAACACCCTTGTAATTGACAATTAGGGTTTACATTGAATTGGGTGTTGGAAGATTATTGCTTAAGTTCAACACATTAATCACTGGTAACATCATATATATAATTTCTTTGCTTTTTATGATGTGTGGACAAAACCTTAACTCTAAGGGTGTGATTATGGGGTTGGGTGTTGATTTGATGTAGTTGGTTTTTTTTCTATGCTCTGTTTAATTGTTGTTCATGTATGGATTTAGGTTATTTAGCATGGGATTAAATTCATGGGTTAAGGTTGCAAACTTAGTCCTATTGTATATCTATGATTGATGCTTGAAAGATAATAATTGAAGTGGGTAAATAACTTAATGCATTCAATTTAGAATGTATTTCTATGGTTTTCTTGAAAGAGAAATTATTGTTCATTCCTAGTTGTCAAATCTTCTCGAAAGAGAAAATTTTGTAAGGTAATGGGTTGATTTGTGATTCACATAGATGAGACCTAAAGGATATTCTTGATATGGTACTATGAGATTTAAAGAAGATTAGTGTCATTGAAGATAACCTAGACTATCCATATTTATTTAGTACTATTGAGTAGCACGTGTACCCCTACATGACATAAATACCAATCCCCACATCCCTATATCATCTCTTACTTGTGATATCTCTGCTTTTTTAGTTTAATTGTGATACTTGATTACAAAATCTATTTTTGTGAATTTTGTGGAATCAACCTCCCAATTGTTCTAAAGTGCTTGAAGTAATAGGTTTGTATTATTAATTTTCTAGTTAAATTCTTATTCTAAAACCATTCCTTGTGAGATTCGACCCTGACTCTTTATTGGGTATTTTTATTATTGATGATCGCTTACTCTTCTAATTATTTTGTGGGTAATTTGAGTGTTATCAAGCGCACTATTCAAGTTTTTGATGATATTTTGTAAACCGATGTTATGTATTTTGGAGGTCTGTGGGACCAATTTTTGGCTTTGGTGGAGGTTGCATACAGCAATAGGTACCTCTTGAGTATTCAGATGGCCCCGTTCGAGGCCTTGTATGGAAGGTATGATAACTCTCTGGTTGGTTGGTTTGACTTTTCAGTGTTGAGGTTGTGTGGTAAAGAATTTCTTCAGGAGGCCTTAGATAGTGGTTGGGTGATTCAGGATAGGATTAGGTCATCTCAAACCATGCATAAGAGTTATGCCGATTGTAGGTGTCGACCTTCGGGATTCCGGTTGGTGATCGGGTGTTTCTTCGAGTTTCTCCAATGAGGGGCATGATGTAATTTTGAAGGCCGGCCAAGCTTAGCCCCACGTATATGTATGGCCATTTGAGATTTTGCATTTTGTTTTTTATGTTGCCTATGAGTAGGCCTTACCTCCTACATTTTCAATTGTTCATCTTGTTTTCCATGTTTCTATGTTTTACCAATATGTTCATGACGAGTCTTATGTGCTCCGATATGATTTAGTTGAGTTGGACGATCGTTTGAACTTCGTGGATGATCTAATTATTATTCGAGGTAGAGATGTGCGACAGTTGCTTCTAAGAGACATTCTTGTTGTTAAGGTACATTTGAGGTATCATTGAATCTGGGAGGCTACCTAAAAAATGAGAACGTGATCCAATAGATGTTTCCCTGCTTGTTTGAGCCTCATGTATCACACCCCGAAATAGGGGGAGTAACTAACACTCAAAACCCTATAAGATCGAGTTACCCACTTAAACATACTAGCTAAACCAAACTGCGAGACAAAAAGATTGGGTAGCACAACCTCTAAAAAGTGAAGCCTTAACCCTGAAGGTCATGACCTGAATGAGAATAAACGATACAAAAAATGGTAGACAAGCCAAAAAGAATAAAGATGTACAATCTAGCCGATGAGGCCACAACCGAAGACATACCTACCTACACACACACATATATATACATACCAAGACTATTGGTTGGAGGTTGAAACATATAAAAAGAAAACCCAAAATATTATGTCCATAATAGCCTTTATGAGTGAAATAAGCACTGCTGGGACAAGGCCCCGACTATACCCAAACTGTACAACAAAAGTAAACATCCTTTGATAGCCCCAGGACAAGATGGAGTTTACCAACTCACAGCTGAACTTGAATCCTAGCGGGTGGGTCGATTAGAGTCCCTGCCTGTACATGCTGGCATGAAACAAAAAGCAGTGTCCCTAGGCAAAGGGACGTCAGTACGAATAAAAATGTACTAGTATGTAAAGTTTAAAGTAGAATCATAAATATTTACTATAAAAGGGTAATAGAGATACCACCCTAAACGGAAACTCAAACTCAAATAATCTCCATGTCTGACATTTGGCTCCCTACTATTTAAATATGCATGGTATGCTCGTATAATCGTATGTCGTGAATATATATATATATATATATATATATATATATATAGCGAACCGGCATCATAATCGCCAACTTGTGGCCATTTGTGTCTCATACGTACAAATATAGGCAATAGGCCCCAAACCTCCCAATTATAGCTCAGGAGTAGAATGCATAGCATGTCATGTCATGGATTTATAACACTTATATGTTACTGTTGTCATGCTGCCAATCTTGGCCTATTTGTAGTCTTGTCCTCATAACCCCATAATAACCTTTTTATATTATATAACAATCTTGTGGAACCTCTTATGTTCTTCCAAATAAGCTTGAAAAGTTAACTCAAATTTTAGAAAGACAACCTAACCTTGCAGATATTCATAACAAGTTTAAGGTGATTTACTTAGTTCCTAACTTGGTTCCTAGATAATTTATAAAAGAAGTATTTCAAAAACCAAGTGTTTTAATAGTTTAAACATTTAAGTTATATTAGAGAGTTTTGAAAATCGTGAGTTACTTTAAAGATTTTTCATAGTAACCTTTGTCGGGAAAGAGGGTTGGTTACAAGTGATAAGGGTCTCCTGTGATATTTTAAGTCACATCACCCAAAAAAAGAATAAGAATTCATACATGTGGACATATAATCAAGGAAACCGATGAAATGACATGTATATGTTGAATACTCTATTTATCCGAACGAGTGGAATATTAAAATAACAGAATCATGAAAATAATCTAGCTGAGATCATAATGCCTTTCACCGAAGGTCTTTCTAGCAAGAGAATAGAGAAATATCACATTCGACATTTTAGGAATTTCTGAGAAGTACTGATAAAATGAGGGACGTAGCTTAGCCTTAACATACCTTTCTAATGAATGCTCAAATGGTCGTGGCTTATTTACGAAAGTTATTCCTTACGTCCTAAGCTTCGTAAACACTATATACATAGCTAGTATGCACCTATAAACAGTTCATAATTGATCTTAAATCAGCAGATTTTCCAAATGGCCTCAACTTGACGAAACATCCATAGAACTTCATAAAAACAATAACAAAAAGGACTAAAGATGATTACCTTAGTTAACCAAGTGTAAACCTTGAAGAAACACCAATAACTACAAATTTATATCTTCAAAAATTAGCTCCAAACGTAGCTAATAGAAGGGGAAAATGATTGCCACGTGTAGAGATCACATTTCTAGGCACGGGTGCAACCTTTAATGGTAGAAATAGTTAAAAACTAACCTTCATCATGTAAGAACTCCATAGGAGCCCTCTCTTAAGATTTATTTCTAGTTTGGAAGTGAAAAAGAAATGTTTTCATGGCTTAAAACGTTGATTAAGCCGACATACCATATATTTACCCAACCCGAATCCGACCCAGATTCTGCCCTGGCAGTCCGTAGTAAAACTCTCATAAATTTTAACTCCGATGTCAGTTGGATACGAAGTTTTGTGAGTTACAAACTAGGCCTTATAACTTCTTATATGTTGGGTGAAAACATCCAAGACACTTGACCCAAAGTTAAGAAAATATTATTAGAGAAACTTCGATAACTTTTGCCGACCTTAGATTCGCTAATTTTCTTAATCTCAAAACTTAACATACGACCCTTGTGCTATTATATTACCTCATAGCACACTATTCTTATCATGTTTCGCACTCATAGGTTTATCCACAAGGTATGGGACAATTTAAACCTTTCAAACGGGCGAAGTTCTACCCTAGCTATTTCATTAATCATGAACTTTGTTTGAGGGGTCCCTTTTACCTAAAACATTTGTTTAGTTCCTTGATATTGCCACCTATTTGCAAATCTTATGATATAAAGTCATATACACCTCATATAACCATGCCATACTACGCCACATATATTATGCAAGAATAGAGAAAAAGTACGAGATCTTACATTCTCCCCCCCCCCCCCCTTATGAACATTTGCCCGCGAATGGATCTAGACAATTCCTTGGTTGTGTTTTTCCTTTTTTCTCATAGGACTTTAATTGTAAGTCTATATTTGTAACAATCGCAAATTAAAGTCAAAATCTGAAAATTTTAACTACTCAGCTTTGCATAGCTATCTCGTAAAAAGACATAAAATGCACCTTCAAGCTACTTAAAATCTAATTAAGTCATTGTGAAGAAATAATTGTCAATCATTGGCATGTGACTCACCTTAAGTCGTAAATAGTTGGGGGTACTCCTTTCTCATTTCCTCTTCCGCTTCCCAAGTCATTTCCTCAACGTTGTTATTTCTCCATAATACTTTCACAGAAGCTACATCTTTAGTTCGAAGCTTCCTTACTTTCCGATCTAAAATCACTATTAGTAACTCTGTATAAGATAAATCTTCAGCGATACAAATATTTTCAATGGGTATAATACGTGAAGGATCTCCAATGCATTCCACAACATAGAAACATGAAATACAAAATGGACTGCTTCTAATTTTGAAGGCAAATCAAACTTGTATGCCATGATATCGATCTTCCAAATAATCTTATACAGTCCAACGTACTAAGGACTGAGCTTCCCTTTCTTTCGGAATTGCATGATGCCCTTCATAGGCGATACTTTCAGGATAACCCAATCTTCTACGTCAAACTCTAAGTTTCATCGGCAAACATCTACATAAGACTTCTGTCGACACTGTGTTGTATGAAGCCAATCTCTAATAAGCTTAAACTTTTCAATCGCTTGATGGACTAGATTGGGACCTAGCAAATCTGCTTCCCCGAGCTTAAATCAACCGTTTGGGGACCTACATTTATGCCCGTATAGTGCTTTATAAAGGGCCATCTGAATACTAGCTTGAAAATTGTTATTATAAGTGAACTCGATAAGAGGTAGATGTTCATCCCAACTTCCTTTAAAATGTAGTACACAAGCATGTAACATATCCTCAATCATCTGAATATTATGCTCTACGTGTCCATCAGTTTGTGGATGAAAAGCGGTGCTAAGATTTACCTGAGTGCTTAGACCCTTCTGAATCGATCTCCAAAAATGTGTTGTAAATTGAGCTCCTCAATCTGAGATAATAGATAATGGAACTCCGTGAAGGCGAACAATCTCCTGAATGTAAAACTTGGCATAATCTTCAGCTAAATATGTCGTCCTAACCGGCAAGAAATGCGCAGATTTTGTCAGCCTATCGATAATTACCCAAATAAAATCACACCTACGTGGAGTGCAAGGCAAACTAGTGATGAAGTCCATATTTATCATATCCCATTTCCATAACGGAAGCTCAATATATTGGGTTAGGCCTCTAGGCCTCTGATGCTCTACTTTAACTTGTTGGCAGTTAGGACATTCAACTACTATCTTCGTACTATCTTTTTTCATGCCATTCCACCAATAGATCTGTCGTAGGTCCTGATACATATTCGTCGCTCCAGGGTGAGATGCATATCTAGAATAATGGGCCTATGAAAGAATATTTTTACGGAGCTCTCCAACTGTCGGTACACATAAGGGACCTTGGTATCTAAGGACTCCATCTCCAGTTAGCTCAAATAAGGGTTATTGCTGAGTGGAATCTTTTCCCTCAATTTCCTAAGCTCAAGATCTTCATGTTGTCTCCTTTTCACTTTAGTCACAAAGGAAGATTCTGCCATTTTCTTAATGACAACACCTCCAAGCGTACTTGCAAATTAACTAACTGGCATAGGTCTTTTGTAATTCCAGCTTATCAGCTTCAACATGACTTAGCTACCCATGGACTTCCAGCTGAGCGCATCTGAAACAACATTAACTTTGCCGGAATGATATAAAATGTCAACATCATAGTCCTTTAATAATTCTAGCCATCTCCTTTGTCGTAGGTTCAACTCCCTTTGCTTAAGTAAGTATCGAAGACTCTGATGATCGATGAAAATATCTATATGAACCCCGTATAGATAATGCCACCAAATTTTTAGGGCAAAGATAACTACAGCCAACTCAAGATCGTGTGTAGGATAATTTTGCTCATGCTTCCGCAACTGTCTAGAAGCGTATGCAATAGCCTTACCATGTTGCATAAGAACACAACCTAGGCCAATTCTTGAGGCATCACAATAAACAACATCATTACCATTTGGAAGAGTTAGGATAGGTGCAGTGGTAAGCCTTTTTTGTAGTTCCTGAAAGTTATGTTCCCATGCCTCTGTCCATTGAAACTTAGCTGCCTTATGTGTCAATTTTGTAACCTTCGATAATACCCTTCCAAGCCTAAAAAGTTGCTAACCTCTATTGGATTCAAGGGCCTCGGCCAAGTCATCACTGCTTCAATCTTTTGTCCATCAACCTTAATACCCTCACTTGTAATAACATGACCAAGAAAAGCAACATAAGTAAGCCAAAAGTCACATTTAGAGATTTTAGCATATAACATACAATCTTAGAGAGTCTGCAATACAGCTCGCAAGTGGTATGCATGCCCAGCTTTTTATCGTGAATATATAAGAATGTCATCAATAAACACAATCAAAAACTCATCCAAGAATGGTTTGAAGACCCGATTCATAAGATCCATAAAAGCTGCTGGGGAATTTATAAGCCCGAAAGACATGAAAAGGAATTCAAAATGGTCATACCTCCTCCTAAATGCTTTTTTTGGGATATCAACTTCCCTAACTCACAGTTGTCGCTCATCAATAGAAACCATCCTAGTTAGCAACTGAAATGCCTCTCTCATCCCCTACTTCCAGTCTCTAATGGAGGAACAATAGGTACTGGAGGTCTTATGTCCCTAGATTCCTCAGGTACCAATGGAACTGGTGAGGCTGGGGGTACTACATCTCCTCGAGCTTCAACAGGTGCCGGGGAGACTGGTACTAGGGGTACTGGAGATTCACCTTGTGCCTCCGAGGGATATCTATCCCTTTGACCCGGTGAGGAATGGCTAGTACCTTCCCTTGAATACATACCTATCTCTTGATTTGCCATATCCGGAGCAAGGGTAGCCTATTAGATAAGAAATATAAAGCACAATTTAGATTTCAAATATTCTTATACTTTTGAACTATAGCACGATCTATTAGTTTAATCAAAATCTAACCATTCCTAAATTCCATGTAGCCTATTGATTATAAGTGTAGTGCACAACACACCCATAAAAATATACTAGACACATCTTGTGGACCCTCCCTAGGATACGACCTGCTTGATACCAAATTTTTCACACCCCGAAATAGGGGGAGTAACCGACACTCTATACCCTATAAGATCGGGTTACCCACTAAAACATACTGGCTAAACCAAACTCTAAAACAAAAAGATTGGGAATCACAACCTCTAAAAAGTGAAGTCTGGACCTGAAGGTCATGACCTGAATGAGAATAAACCAAACAAACAATGGTAGGCAAGCCAAAAAAAAATAAAGATATACTATCTAGTCGACGAGTCCACAACCGAAGACATACCTACTTACACACACATATATATACATGCCAAGACTATTGGCTGGAGGTTGAAACATACAAAAAGAAAACCCAGAATATTGTGTTCACAATAGCCTCTATGAGTGACATAAGCAGTATCGGGACAAGGCCCCGACTATACCCAAATAGTACAACAAAAGTAAACATCCTCTGATATCCCCAGGACAAGATGGAGCTTACCAACTCACAATCGAACCTGAATCCTAGCGGGTGGATCGATTAGAGTCCCTTTCTGTACCTGCTCGTACAAAACAAAAAGCAGCGTCCCCAGGCAAAGGGATGTCAGTACAAATTAAAATGTACTGGTATGTAAAGCGGAAAGTAGAATCATACATATTTACTGTAAAAGGGTAATAGAGACACAACCTGAAACTCAAACTCAAACTCAAATAATCTAAATGTCTGACATTTGGCCCACTACTATTTAAATATGCATGGTATGCTCGTATAATCATACGTCGTGAATATATATATATATATATATACCCAAACCAAATGCTAGCAATGGTGGTACCTTTCGGTAGCGAACCGGCATCATATTCGCCAACTAGTGGTCATCTTTGTCTCATACATATAAATATAGGCAATAGGCCCCATACCTCCCAATTATAGCTCAGGAGTAGAATGCATAGCATGTCACGTCATGGATTTATAACACTTATATGTTCCTATTGTCATGCTGCCAATCTTCGCCTATTTGTAGTCTTGTTCTCATAACCCCATAATAACCTTCGTATTATATAACAATCTCATGATACGTCATATGTTCTTCCAAATAAGCTTGAAATGTTAACTCGAATTTTAGAAAGATAACCTAACCTTGCAGATATTCATAGCAAGTTTAAAGTGATTTACTTAGTTCCTAACTTGGTTCCTAGATAATTTATAAAAGAAGTATTTCAAAAACCAGGCATTTTAATAGTTAAAGAATTTAAGTTATATTAGAGAGTTTTGAAGATCGTGAGTTACTTTAAAGATTTTTCATAATAACTTTAAGGGGGAAAGAGGGCTAGTTACAAGTGATATGGGTCTCCCATGATATTTTAAATCACATCACCCAAAAAAAGAATAAGAATTCAAATATGCGAACATATAATCAAGAAAACAGATAAAATGACATGTAGATGTCGAATACTCTATTTGTCCGAACGAGTGGAATATCAAAATAACATAATCATGAAACTAATCCAGTTGAGATCCTAATGCCTTTCACTGAAGGTCTTTCTAGCAAGAGAATAGAGAAATATAACATTTGGTGTTTTAGGAATTTCCGAGGAGTGGTGCTAAAATGGACGTAGCTCAGCCTTAACATACCTTACCAATGAACGCATGAATGGCCGTGGATTCTTCACAAAAGTTGTTCCTTACGTCCTAAGCTTCACAAACACTATATTTAAATAGCTGGTATGCACCTATAAACAGTTCATAATGGATCTTAAATTGGAAGATTTTCCAAATCGCCTCAACTTGACGAAACGTCCGAAGAACTTCATTAAAACAATAATAAAAGAGACCCAAGATGATTATCTTAGTTAACCAAGTGTAAACCTTCAAGAAACATCAATAACTACAAATTTATATCTTCTAAAACTAGCTTCAAATGCAGCTAATAGAAGGGGAAAATGATTGCCACGTGTAGAGATCACGTTTCTAGGCACGGGGGCAACCTTTAATGGTAGAAATCGTTAAAAACTAACCTTCATAATGGAAGAACTCCACAGGAACCCTCTCTTAAGCTTTCTTTCTAGCTTGGAAGTGAAAAGAAATGTTTTCATGGCTTAAAGTGTTGAGGAAGCCGACATACCACATTTTTACCTGACCCGGATCCGACCCGAATTCTACCCCGACAGTCCATAGTAAAACCCTCATAACCTTTTACTTCGATGTCGGTTAGATACGAGGTTTTGTGCGTTGCAAACTAGACTCGTAGGCCTTCAATTTAATGGGTGAAGGCCTACTAACTTTTTATATATTGGGAGAAAACATCTAAGACATTTAACCCGAAGTTAAGAAAATATTATTAGAGAAACTTCGATAACTTTTTCCGACCTTAGTTTCACTAATTTTCTGGACTTCAAAACTTAACATACGATCCTTGTGCTCTTTTATTACCTCATAACACACTATTCTTAGCATGTTTTACACTCATAGGCATATCCACAAGGTGTGGGACAATTTAATCCTTTCAAACGGGTGAAGTTCAATCTACCCAAGCCATTTCTTTAATCATGAACTTTGTTTGAGGGGTCCCTTTGACCTAAAACATTAATTTAGTTCCTTGATATTGCCACCTATTTGCAAATCTTAATCTGCAATGTACGATACAAATTCATATACACCTCATAAAACCATGTCATACTATGCCACATATATTATTCAAGAATAAAGAAAAAGTACGGGATCTTACATTGTGTATTGCTTGTTTATTATTCTTGCTAATGAAAGTCATTTTTTGTAGTGAATGCTATAATGACACTCTATATCATTGCCTTTTTTCTATTTAGAGCATTCCTATAGTGAACCCAAATCATATCAACTTATTGGGACTAATAGTTCAATCACCTGGTCGTTCATTTGGATTTTGTTCATGTTTTTGTGTTTTAGAGCTTTTGAAACTTAAACAGTTGACTTCAGTGAAAAGTGTAGAAAGATGGCTTCAAAATGTATTCGCGACGGTTTTATTAGCTCCAAATAGTTGAATTTGGTCTAGAAGGACCATCGGTACAGATTTGAGGCTTTTAGGCAAATCTCAAGCCCCCTTTGAGATTTTGGCTAAAGAAGTTTGGGTGTGGGACCCACTATACATCGAGACGACCTCAGTTTGAAGTTTTGAAATATTTTTTGAGTCTAGAGTACCATACTACATGGGGTAGCATATCTTTTTTGCATGCACCCTTTCAGGGATTTTCATGTTGGGCAAAACCAACTGAAGTGCATCAGCTAGTGCAACCTCACTCTCTTCTTTGCAATTGCGGGATCCTATCCGCGTTCATGGTGACAAATAGTATTGGTCTCTGCATTCGCAGAGACATGGGATGTTGCCTTATGCGATCACGGGCACGCTGACATGTTTGCAAAGGCCAAGATGGTACACCCTCCAAAGTTGTGGGCTTGACTTTGCATTCCTGAAAGTCTCTTTTGTTTGGTCTTTTAAATAAAGACAAGATGCAATCAACCTTCAATTCAAAATGTCAAAGTGTGATAGCTTAAGTTCTAGAGCTCAAATTTAGGTGAATCAAGTTATGTGCTATCCGGAATTGGCGTGGCTACATAGTGGGGCGATCAGGGTAGTGTGGGGAGCATCGTGTGGATGTAAATTTATCCCCAAAAGAGGCTGCCCATGATTTTAATTGGTGAATTAATTATAATTTCTTTCATGTTGATGTTTTATACCTTTTCGAGCATTGAATTGTTTCCCATTTTGGGATACAAGCTTGGTAAGTCAATTAGGACCTTTTAACAGAGTCAATTTTGGAGATCGGAATATGGGTCCCACACTCCCATTATGACTTTATTTTTTGTCTATCTCCAATTATTGTATTTTGGTGTCAAAACATTTGTATTGACGTTGTGATTGAGTTTATCATAGCATGGCATCGATTAAGGTCATTCAGAAGGGAAAAGCTCTGGAATCATGATTTTGGAGAGCGTGTGTTCTGCATTGAGGTAGACTACAGTTTTTCGGTCTTTAGATTGAGCTTGAGATTGTGAATTCATGTTGATTAGTAGGAATTGGGATTGGGTTAGCAGTTCATTGATGTATACTTATTAGAAATCATGTTTTAGGACTTATTTTTTGGGATATTTCGGGAGGATCAACATGTTATTCTTGTGTGTGATCATACTTTACCGATGTTAACACCCTCCTCTTATATCCAAACTATATCAGTCTCACTTCCCTTATCTTGTCTTCCTAAAACATCCCTCATCTTTTCTACCAAAGTGACCACTCCCACTTTTTTTTGGATAACCTCATTTCTGATCATGTCACTCCTAGTATGTCCCCACATACATCTCAACATTATTATATCTGCAATATGTATCTTCTCAACAAATGAAATCTTGTCTAACCACCACTTTGTAGAACTTGCCTTTAAGATTAGATTGTACCTTCTCATCACGCAAGACTCCAGAGGCAAGTCTCCATTTCAGCCATTCCCATCTAATGTGATGCGCCTGATTATCGTTGATGTTCCCACTACCCACAATTATGGATCCCAGATAATTTAACCTCTCCATTAGAAATAGTCTATGTGGCAAGCCTTACTTCCACATTTTCTTCATCCAACGCAATACTAACTTTCCACTCCAAATATTCTATTTTGGTTCTTCTCAACCTAAATCCTTTGGACTTCAGATTTTTTCTCCAAATCTCAAAATAGCACTAACTCTATCACGTGTCTCAACAATGAGTACAATTCATCCATAAATAAAAAAAACACCGCGGAACCTCCTCCTAAATATTGTGTCAACTTATTCATCACCAAGATTAATAGAAATGAGCTTAGAACTGATCATTTTTGTCCTTCCTGATAATCAATTGCTTGAATATGTCACATATGGTCCTTACTCCAAATGGATAGTGCAGCCCTTTGAATATTCTCCTTACAACTATGAAAGGATTGTCAGAGGTATAAGATGCTCAATTTTGTCTAACTACTTCCTAAAAAGAGGCATGATATTTCGATAATTTTAGAAATGTAAATGGTTTTATATATCTAGACGTTCTTTCCTCATAGATAAGAAACATATGATCATGATCAGAACCTACTCTTGGTAAGTGTTCCACCTCCATATGACTATATAAATTTTGCATATCCTAATGATTAGAATTTTAATCTTAAATATATAGACATTACTGTTAGGACCGAAATAAGTGGGTATAATGCAGAAGCTAGCAAGGCAAACCTCAAAAGACCACAAGTAAGAAGACAAACGAAAAACACACCAAAAGAGACAGATTTAACGTGGTTCGGTCAATAGACCTACGTCTACAAAGGATATAAGCAATCCACTATAAATATGATAGTACAAAATATAGAGAGAAATAACCTCAACCAATTCACTTGAAATACAAGGAGGTGCACAAAATTCTCCTCCATAACTGCAACTCTCAAAACCCTAGGACTACATTGTGAATGTTGATTAAGTTAGAAAGAACAAGCCTACATTTATAGAGTCCTAAACCTTTCCTACAAGAAAAGGACTAGTTAAAATATTAAAACATTTTCTTAAAAGGAAACCCTATTTATGGTAAGAAACTCATGGCAAATAATACCCAACAAATCTCTTCCTTGGCCTGAATTTTTGACAAAATAAATTTGTCCACCTTCTTCACATAATCTTCTACAGCTTGCATCTCCTCTCCATAATCTCCTCCATCAAATCTACATCTCGACACAGAGAACCTTTCTGAAACAGTTTCTCCAACAAAAATTTTCATTGCCGTCAAAAAAGGATGCAACTAGAACTACACCCGTCAAGATGAACACCCGATTTTTAACTTGATTCAACCATTGATTATCGAACCAATGAACCTGACTCCATCATTAAATCTGGCTCTGATACCACTTATTAGGATCGAAATAAGCAGGTGTTATGCGGAAGCTAGCAAAGTAAATCTCGAAAGACCACGAGTAAGAAGACAAATAAAAAACACACCAAAAGAGACAGATTTAACGTGGTTCGGTCAATAGACCTACGTCCACAACGGAGATGAGCAATACACTATCTATATGATAGTACAAAATATAGAGATAAACAACCTCAACCAATTTGCTCGGAATACAAGGAGGTACACAAAATTCTCCTCCATAACCACAACTCTCAAAACCCTAGGACTACATTGTGAATGGAAGGAACAAACCTATATTTATAGAGTCCTAAACCTTTCCTACAATAAAAGGACTAGTTAAAATATTAAAACATTTATTTATGGTAAGAAACATCAATTGCATGAATATGTCACCATATGGTCCTTACTCCAAATGGATAGTGCAGCCCTTTGAATATTTCCTTACAACTATGAAAGGATTGTCAGAGGTATAAGATTCCCAATTTTGTCTAACTACATCCTAAAAAGAAGCATGATCTTTCCATAATTTTAGAAATATAAATGGTTTTATATATCTAGACCTTTTTTCCTCACAGATAAGAAATATATGGTCATGATCAGAACCTACTCTTGGTAAGTGTTCCACCACCATATGATTATATAAATTTTGCATATCCTAATGATTAGAATTTTATCTAACATCTTAAATATATATACATTACCATCTCTTTTATTCCACCTTGTAAAAAATCTTTCTTTGAATTGAGTCTCAACTAAATCACATGTTAAAATACAACAATCAAAATCTTTATTATCTGAATTTAAAATTGATTAGCCCCTTCTTTTCTCCTCAAATTAAACAATACATTAAATCACCCCACACTAGCAAAACTCCATTCATATTCTCTTCTATTGGATAAATATCATCCCACAATTCTTTGTTCTACACTACATTTTGCATAAACCATAGTAATAACAAACTTATGAGGTAGAGTGTGATGTGTCAACTGTAATATTAATTTAATTATTAATTTTTATTACTAATAACTATATTATCAAAATCATGATTGGTGAAAATTCATATTTTACCATTGCAGTAAGAAGTAGCAAAAGGAATTCTCAATCTTCTTTTATACTTGTTGAGTGTCTGCTATCTTGAAAATATTTAAATAGGATAATAAAAGTAAAATTATGATATTTGTGTAATATTTAAACTCTCTGAAAGGCTTGTTGAGACTTCACATACCTTATGTCACAAATAAAGGACTTCATCATCTATTATTAACAACTATATTTATTGTTTATGGAATTGTGATAGGTTGTGCATTTTCACCGTCACCTTGTTTTTTGCCTTTATTTGTAGCTTTCAATACCCATGGAAATAAGTTAGTCTCGTTGGCCATGTGTGTCAATGCATTATCATTAACCTCTTCTAGGTCTATTTTAGCACTCAACTCTATACCATCTATTTCCAATAACGCATTCTTTTCTATGTTATGAGCAATAATATCATGTAGCACTCTATTAGGAGATTCACTTATCTCCAAGATTTGGGATCTTCAAAATGACAAGCTACCACTATCAATTCTTCATTGTTCTCCATTACTTTGTCTTCACTGAGGAAGGGCGATGGATATGTTATCAGCCAATGCATCTTCTTACTACCCCTCAACCGCTTTAGGGGACTTCTCCTTTTTGGTTAACAACCTATGTTGGGCTGACTAAGCCCACTATCCTATAGGGCCCCTCTTGTGTCGGGTTAAGGCTCCACCTCATCTTGGGTTAAGGGCTTAGTTGAACCCAATTTCTTCACTTGTAGTTTAGGGCAGACGTGCTCTTGTTGTTTTCTTGCTGCTGCGGCCTCAATACAATTCTGGCTATCCTCTCTCTTCTTTTGTGTGCGGCCCATGATGTTTTGATCCTTTCTTTCTTTCTTGCTCTATCGCTTTTTTTGAGGGCCTCCCGGACCCCATTGTCAATAGTGTTCTTTAGCGGGAGGTATGTCTCGGCTAATGCTTTTGTTTCAAATAAAAGCATCTGCTCTTTCGACATCTCTTTCGGATATCTTCATTACATGTTTGATTATTCTGATTTTTCTCTAGATTTAATAAATCCATATCTCCGAAACTATTCACTGCAACAAGCATATTATTATTCCTCTCTTCTCGATAGTATACATTTTTAGGACTACCTTGATGAATATATAGAGATATTTTCTTTTCTTGAGCATTATGATGTTTATTGTGCCGCATATTGTCCTATTGTCCAGGAAATATAGTTGTTGAATGTTTTCCTTGCAACATCCCACCAAAGGATTTAGTGACCCAATCCCTAGAAAATTCCTTTTCATACCTTTTATTCTCTTATTTTGGAGTAACCTTTGGACTATTTCATTTTTATTTATTTACTTTTGGCTTGGCTGCTAACTATATCAACTCCTTCTATTCAATGAGCAGCAAAGGAGTTCTATATTAGAGTTGGAATTTGATTATCATGACTATTCTTTGTGCATTTCTTATTTCTGTTATCTCACCTGTATCAGAACCCCTATAACATTTTATTAGATCCTGGATAAGAATTGGTCTCGTTTGTTCTTGACCTTTCTAAATTTCCTCCATGACTTGTTACTCCTTGCTTACATCTTTATGCTTTCCTTTATTGGTGTCTTTGCATTCTTCTTTACTGTAGCCCTACATTTTAATTACATTGTAGACAATATTTTGCATATAATCGTCGTCAATCACACTAGACCTTATCTCTTCAGTGTATTAATTTTCTATCTTCATTTTCAGTGCCTTAGAAAAATCAACTTTAAGATCAACCATCACCTAAACTCATGCAAAAGTAGCTCTTGTCTTGTTAATGGTGTCTTGATCTAGCTGGATTGATTTACCTACTGTTGAAACTGGAGAATAATTTTTTTTAACAAAGAAAGTGGGTTATATGTTAGAGAAAGAAATCAACGCCACCATGTTTATTCATTAATCATAAATGTAGCGTCAAAGATCAACGTTCTCATGAGGTAGGTAAACCAATCTCTACATATGATATAGAAAGATCCTTTTGATATCATATGAATGTTATCTTCTTGATGAGTCAAATGGATAAACACATGTTTATACGTAATAGTCCAATCTGATATCTACCCATAATATTTCATGTTTCGGTTTAATTCTCCTTAGTTCCTCCAAATCTTACAATTTATAATAGAATTTCTGGTTCACCGCAAGCTGTAGATTTTCAATTTGATTTACTCTTTCTACTTCTTTCTGTCTATTTTATTTGTGTTATGCTCAACCATTAGGACATCTTTACGTAGGGCTTCATTAAAAGGATGTTCCATTTGAATAAGAGATGTTGCAAAAGTCATGTTATTTCGCAAAGTAGGATTTGTATTGGCGGATACACAACTGGAAGCGCTCTTCAGTGATGGAAACTCTATTATTGAAAGTATCGAACCTCCAACCGGAGGTGGCAGGGTGGCTGCCAATCGGCTTCAACATATGCTAGGGTAGCAAGATTTTTTTAGGAGCATAGGGTTTTACACCAATTTCTTACCGTTTGACTTTAACTTTACTTTACTATTAACAATAATAAAATTAATTTACTATCGTAGAGCATTAATATCATAGTAAATATATTAATAAGTATTTTCCTTTTTTTTTCTCAGAAATAATATTTATTTTTATAAACAAATTAATCGTGATTTAAAGAAGTAAAATAATAGACAAAGGTTGACAATTTAAGGGCATAATATGTATTTGGAAATGATAATCAAGATATTTGGGTCGTTATCATTTGGTAGCTAGTTAAGAAATTATTTATTTATAAATTAATTTTCATATAACTATATGATGTTAGGGAGGTACATAGGAAATAAGTTATTCATGTATAAAATGAATACAATGTTTGGTTGACAATTTAGAAATCCGCATAACTAATGTATATGTATTAGTTATGATGGAATGTATGTATTATTTTATGTGGGATAGAAGATGTAATAACTAATACTTGAATAACTTATACTGCATAAAATAGACTTAAGTCATCTACGGCCCCTTAAAGTTGTCCGGATAATTCATTTAGACATCTGAACCTAGATTTATACCTATTTAAAACAGGTAAAGCCGTCCAGTACTACATCCGTAAGCCTTCCATGTTGATCCGACGCAACTTACTGGTGATAGTCGCAGCACCAGGAGCTTGGGTACGTTTGGAAGTGTTACGATATGGGAGCAGGTTGGAACCTTTCACTATTGCTTTGAATTTGAACCATTTAAACATTTTTTTTGACAATATGCTAAAAATATCGAGTGTGTGAAATACACACGCGATGACATAGCAATTTGACAAATTAAATAACGACATCTATTATTTTTTAGTTCAAAAAATATTTAAAAAGTATTATGAAGTAAATGAAAAATGGATTTAATTTTAAGTTACAAAATAAAAGAAAAAAAGTACCACCCAACCCTGCTATTCCATCGAAGCTCACAACGTAATTCAGCTTTTCCTCGGTGGTGCTACCCACGACACAGCAACCACCCATGTATATATTGTTTTCAAACATTTTTGGATCTTCTACAATAGAGAATAAAAGAAAAAACATAAGTATGAAAAACTGATGCTATATTTGATGGGCTGTGGAGGAATTGGCCGTCAATTTCTCCAACACATTATTTTGACGATCTTTTAAATAATCAAAAATGGTTCTTACTTTCTTTTTCGTTCCATTTTTTATACAAAAAAGACGAATTCTGGTTCGTTCCCTGATGGCGGCTATGGTGGTGGGACGGTGGCCGGTGGGTGGCAATGATGGTGATGTCAATCTTAATATGAATGACAAATGAGCAATGATGCTGATACAAGAATGGAAATGTCCAGAGGAGAAAAAGAAAAAAACAAAGATGTACGGCTGCCGGCGACAAATTGGTGCGTTGGAGGAATAGATGGAAAAGAGGTGAGGAAGAAGAAAGAGCATCTTTTTTTCACAAAAAAGCCTAATTAAATGCACCTTTCATGCGCCTATCTGAGGTGAATCACAAACAATGTGTCATGTAGGCAAAAAATGTTTAAGCGGTTCAAATTCGGAAGGGTAGAGATGTTCAATAGATACAAGTCTCAGTTGAGGTGTCTAAATGAATTATGCGGATAACTTTAAGGAGTCGTAGATGACTTAAGTCGCATAAAATAATACACATAAATTCTCTCACAACTAATCAATACATTACTAATACTGGTATAATTCTAGCCAACAAAGGGGAAGAATAGCTATTATTGGAGAGAATATGATTTTAAAGCAAAATGAAGGATATACAATACTAAAAACTAAAATGATAGAAGCATAAAGTAACCCATGTTTTAAGAAAATAAAAATAAAATGTTAATACAATAGTTATAAATGCAAAATATCCATCAAATCTATAAAAAAAATAAAAAATACAAGCTTCTTCTCACTAAAATACTGTTGTTCCAACAAAAATACAAAATATGGCAATTGGCAACGTAAAGACAAATGCATGGTTCATAGATTCTCTTTTCACCAAAAGTACCTTTATTTGCCAATTAACCGTACACTTACAATACTCTCTTTGTTTTATTTTTTTTGGTTTCCTATCAGGTGTTCGGAGCTCACATTAGAGCTCCAACTAAATTCGGATCGTCGCACTACAGGGCCCATTCGGGGGTGACGCTCCCAATAAGATTTTTTTCCATACCGAGGGCTTGAACCCAAAACCTCTGATTAAGGGTGAAACACTCCCACCAGTGCAGCACAACCCATATTCTCCAATACTCTCTTCATTACAGGCACAAAAATGCTCACATTATTATACATTCAAATTTCAAAAAAATTAAGTAAAATTCCACATCTCCAAATCCTTAAAGGGTTGGACGTTTCAATTACATTCATGGCAAGTATGAATCATCCCAAAACACTCCACAAGAAAATTTGTATTTATAATTTTTAATATATTCCTATTTTTTTCTTTTCTTTTCTCCATCTCTAGCACTCAGGTGTATGAGTACGATCTCTTTGAGGATCACGGCAATAATGATACACTTTATAGTTCCTTTGCACCCATTCCATGGCATCATTCTGTTGGCGATTCAGCCCTCCGGTTCTCGATGAAGAGCTAGACGGCAGGCGGCATGAAGGATTATCATTGGTGGTACAGCCACCAATCTTGAAATTGTTGTATTTTCCAACGAAAGGTTGGTACCTACTAGAAATACGATTAAGTAAATTAATAATTTTGCACATCTTCTTAATAGTTTAATTTTGGCTTAAGTCATATGTGGCCTCTTAAAGTTGTCTGAATAATTCACTTAAACACTTTAACAGACCTTGTTTCCTAGTAGACACTCCAATCTTAAAAAATAAATATGTATTGTACGTTTTTCTGACACTTACTCTAAAGAGAAAATGTGTGTAATACACATGCAATGAGGTGCCAAAATGACAATCAAATGAAGACACATAGCATTTTAATTTAAAATAATTATAAGAATGAATTTTGAATATAATAAAATCCTAAAAGAAAATACTTTAAACTAAAAAAAATCAAAATTATACACCCCCTAACTCCACCCCCACCCCCGCACCCCACCCACCTCAAACCTCTCTATTTCTTCTATTTCCCTAACAGAACTACCTTGTCCTCCATTGTTAACCTCCATTTAAAAAAATTAGAGGTTTTAACATATATTATGTATGAATTTATTATTTTTATTTCTCTTTATGCCTTCTTTCTTATTTCCATTTAATTAATTGATAGTGTTTTCTTAAAAGATTCGTTTTTTTTTTCTATATCAAATTATTTTTTTCTGTTCGATTTGTGAGGAAGAAGGCGTGTGTGTGGGGAGAGGTGAAGAGGGGGAGAGAAAATATTTAAATAATAGTCTCCATTTTTTCTGGCAAAGAAGATATGGATCGCCTCCATTTTTCCGGCAAAGAAGACGTAGATAATAATCTCCATTTTATTTGATAAAGAACTAGTGATCTCCATCTTTTTTCTACGGAAGTGACAGTAAAATGATTTAAAAAAAGAAAGAAGGAAATTTGTGGGGGAAAAAAATGGTGATGGATTGTATTGAAGAAGTGGTTGCAATAGGTGTGTGGTTTTAAAAGAGAGGAAGAAGAAAAAGATAGTTATTTTTTAAAAAAAATAATGAGAAATAAAAAAAGATATTGAAAAGGAAAAGGAAAAATGTTAAAATATTGATTTCACGCACTTACCAAGATGTGAATCACACTTTTTGTGCCACATCTGCAAAAGTGTCTAAATGGTTCGAATTTGAAAGGATAGAGGTGTTCAATAGATACTAGTCCTAGTTAAGGTATCTAAATAAATTATGCAGACAACTTTAAGGGGCCGCAAATGAGTTAAGCCTTTAATTTTTAGATGAGACAATCATACAATTCTAATAGTACATATAATCAGCTTTAATCCTTCCATCCTTTGTAGCCCATGATGAAGCATCCCAAATGGAACCATACACATACATTGGCCTTTGTGGAAATGTTGCATCACTTTTCTTTGGGTACCTTCTGATTGGAACATCATCCACAAAAAATCTACACATCACAATTAAATAGACACGTTAGAAAAAACAAAGAGAAAAGATTGTTTTCATGTGTGTTACTTGATTAAGTCTAAAATAGTGAATTCAGCTGAACTCGCAGATGGAATAAGGACGTACATGATTTCATTGGGGTTCCAAAGGATATCATAATTGTGAAAATCTTTAGTTGGATCGAACCAAAGATGAAACTACATTTCTCTGCCAATAAGATGACCATCTCCATTTCCTTTCATGTACACATTTGTTTGCAACACATGTGGCTTACCTCGCATAGTCCAAAGGAACTCAATATCAATTTCATGATGATGCCCTGGAAAGTCTTCACTGTTCGAAAGCTATAACGAAGAATTATACATATTAGAAATAACATAGTAGAACATTTTATATTTTGTATTTGAGTTAATTGTAAGATTTTTCACGTACCAGGTTGTATCTTGACAGAGGTGCCAAAATAACCAGATCGATAATCTGTTAATGATTTAAATCCACTCCCAGAGTTATGATCAAGTCAAATTGTTAAAGTATCTTGGTTGAGTGATTGATATTGAGGACCCCATAAATTTCTAAAACTTTGACTAAAATGTAATGATCCAACTCTAGAACTAGGATAGTAGCCAGGAGAAGGTGAACCTTCTGAATTACTAAAATAGAATAAGGAAAGCACAAGAAGAGAAACAAGGAAAATCATAATTAACAAGTACAAGAACTCTTCAATGATGATTGAGTATTTTTGGTTTGAAATGAGAGGAAGTAGACAAGGCTATATATAAGGACATTTGAGAGGTCCCACAAAAGAAAAAATTGAAGTGATAAGGAGGTTGAAAAAAATAAAGGAGTTATATATAGGTAGAGACAAATTAATTACTAACAATAATAGTTTAATTCTTACTATATAAGTATATATTTTTTGAGGCAATTATCGGTGATAATTATATTTTAACACTCTTTATAAACGTCACTAAAACTTATAGTGACTTTAGATCTAATGACAATCAACTTATGTCGGTAAATACTTCAACACACTTTATTAATGTATATCTTTATTGTTGTCAAACGTTGTTTATATTAGAGTGTGGATAAGTCAGTTCTCTCATTTATAATTACATATCTCATATTCAAGTACTCTTAAGAATGAAAATGTTTCTAGTAGGAACCTTAAATGGACCTAAAGTAATGTGGGGATTCTAGTGCAATGGATCAAATCCTTCACATTAACTGAGCTCAATGAGACGTGGAGCGTATGATGGGATAGATCATATCTTTCACTTTTAAGTAGATATATATCTCAAATTCGAATCTTGAAAATTATATTTATATAATTTAAATTTCAAATACCTGATTGTTAAACAAATAAAAACACCATCCAACAAAAAATGAAAAAGAATAATTAAACCAATTAAATAATATGAAATATCAAAGAAAATATATTCTACTCACATATTGTCAACCATATTAATGCAGCCCCAAAAATGGACGGTTATGTAGTTTGTACTTTCATGTGAGGTTGTCCTACAAGCTGCATTCTATTGACTGTTGATTTATATTATATTTGAAAAGGTTCACCTTATTGCATGTTTATTCTTTTATCTACTTTATTATCGCATACCAAATCATCATATAGATGCGTTTATAACAAAAAAAAATTCAGTAGTGCGGAGTAAAATATAAACTATTTCTTAATTTTCTTACTATGAAATGAATCAGTTATCTAAATATATCTTTTCATGTGTTGTTATTTGCAGTATGACAAATAAATAGGAACTTATTTTTCGTTAATAGTGAGACAATATTAAACATATAAATCAATATAACAACAATCATTAGGAAAGAGAAAGGAACGGAAAGCGCAAAGGTGATAACATTAACTCATAAAAATATGACTCATCTAATCTGTTTAAGAGCTGTTTGGCATTATTGTTAAAAATAACTTATTTTTAGGAATATTTTTTAAAATGGCTTTGTAGAAAATTTCTTTTGAAAAGAAAGTTTCAAATTCATTTGAAAAGTGCTTTTCATAAGCAAATTGTGTTTGACTAATCTTTTTTAAAAAAAAATGCTTTTAAGAGTAAAATACAAAAAAAAAAAAAAAAATACAACTACTAATGTATTTCTAATATATTAAAATTATTTTATAGAGATAAACTATTTTAAATATCTATTATTAAAAAAAATTAATTAAATTTTAATTTTTTAAAATTTACATGTTTAAAATTAAAATTTACATGTTTAAATTTTCAATCAATATTATACCTTTTTGGGAGGCTGAAATCTTTAATTGTTATTTTTTTTCTAATCTTGTAAAAATATTGTTGTTATTTTTTTTTTCTAATTCTACAAAAAAAAATGTAAAATAATATATGATATATAAAATAATAATATATAAATGTAAAATAAATTATAAAATTTAGTACATAAAAATAAAAAATAAATTTTTAATGAAATTTAACCAAACTTATGAAATATGTTAATTAATTAATAAGAAATATATTGGTAAATATGTATATATGAAAAGGATATTTTATTCTTGGGAAAAATAATTTTTTGTTTCTGCTTCTGTTTTTGCAGAAATTTTTAGCTTCTTCCTAATAGCAGAAAAATTGCTTTTGCTTCCATTTAAAACACTTTTACTGATTTGTCAAAAACTTAATTTTTCAACTTCTTATTTATTTACTCAGGCCATTTTGATTCATTCCATTCAACCAACTGAAATTGAACTAGTATCTAATCTAAACTAACTCATAAGAAACCTTTCAAAATATTAGAGAAGAATATATTTATGGAATTCCAGCTAAATGTATTCGTTGGATGGACCTGATCACCTATTTAATCCAACTGAAATTGAAGTAGTATATAATATAAACTAACTCATAAGAAACCTTTCAAAATATAAGAGAAGAATATATTTATGGAATTTTAGATAAATGTATTTGTTAAATAAACCTAATTGCAGAGGCAGAATCATGAGTAAGAGTTCGAGGGTTTTGAATTTGTCTGATTTTAAAAGGTGTGAATGGAAAATGAGAGTTGTGACTCTTATAAAAAGTTGCAATTTTTATGAAGAGTTGTAACTTTTATGAAAAGTTGCGACTTTTATGAAAGGTTGTGACCTCTCCGAAAGATTGTGACTTTTCCAAAGGTTTGTGACCTTTCCGGTAAGGCACAATAAGAACCTTTCTCTTCTATAAATTAAGGGATTTCCTCTCAATTTAGCTGAACTAATTTTTCTGGAGTTCTTCTACTACTACTAAATCTAGTATTCTAAGTGTACTTTACTGCCGTTGAGTGGTTTGCTGACACCGTGGTTTTAGGTACCGATACACCGGTGAGTAAGATCGTTCTATCCTGGGAGAATATATTTCATTAACTTCGGGTACTTGAGGGGGATAATTTTCTTAAGGGGACACTGTGCATTCAGCGGGCTTGATTTTCTTCTTTAAGAAAAATATTTTGTATATTGTTTCTCATCTGTTTCTAATTTTATTTTCTCTACTAGTTTTAATTTCTAGTTTTGAAAATGCTCTTTAAACTTTACTGTTTCTTATTAAGTTCTTCAAAGTTTTTGTTCTAAGAATCTTAAGAATACAAGATGAACAACAATCTGAATGAAATTATTAAACTGTTGATATTTCTTGTATTCTATTGATTGACAGAAACAGATCATGGAAGTAGAAGATTAATGCATTACTTCTCCAGAATTCAGTGCTTTGTTTAGCAAGGTCGAAGTGAGAATGTACTAGAAGAAGTGGTGGTATTTCGTTAAAGATTACACAGGGTAACCTTCTTATTATTTATATAAGGAGGAAAATAGTTTCTAAAAGTTAAAATTTTTGATATTTATCATGTATGTTTTTGGAAAAAGATCTGCAAACCATATGGTTTTTTGAATGAATTTTCCTTGGCAAAAAGTATTGCCTTTAAAATTCTTTAGTTTGCAAAATAAGAGCTGCACATTTTTGTTTGATAAAATAGTATATCAAAATGTTATAGTTAGAAGGCAATTTGAAAAGAAAAGCATATCTATGTGATAATCTATGAAAATGTTCAATTATGTTTGGAGACTAAAAAAACCTTTTATAGTTTTGTCCTCCATGTGAAATTTGATTGTGTATGATTTTTGTTGACTAATAATTTATGTAGTTTTCTACTCTGGATAAATTTGACCATGCAATTAGTTTGAAGAATATGAAAACTTCACATAATAAGTCAATAATGTACTTTTGATTTTCTATAAACTTCACTGTTATATAGAAACAACAAAAATATTTATCTTTATTGTTAGCATTTTAAATACTAAGTGGCATGTCTATTTATGATAGAGGAAAAATACTAGCGACTTAGAGTTTGTGATTTTGTGCCTCTATGGAATGAACTTTGACATTGTGTAAAAATTGTCAAATGGAATTGAAGCACTATAATTCTTTTGTAGAATAGTATTTTCAAAAGTGGATTCATGTTGCCAATGACACTTTAATAGCATGAGGGAAAAAAATATGTAGAAAAACTATTTTCAAATACTTGAAAATATTTTTGAGATCATATTTAAAATGTAGGGGGGCGGGTTCTTTGCTTATGACAAAGATAAAATTAGACTTAGTGTCTAATTTAAATTTGAAGCACAAGATATGAAATTCGATGATGCTTTTGTATTATGTTAGACCCACAAAATTCTTGGAGTATACTTGATATTGTGGTCGTTGAGTTTCTCATTTACTAGTATATCATATGACTAGTATGAAACTACCAAATTATATGTATACTTGTTCTAAATGATTGAGTTCTTTTATGAAAAAAGTGTCACTTAAAATGTTGTTATTTTTCATGAAAAGATATGTCTATTAAATATAACTATTTGTATAGACATGAATTTTGGTGAATAGTCATTTGTCATGTTTTGTAAAAGAAGCATTTGGACTATATTGCCTTTATTGGACCCAATGAAACTTTGTTCATGGGTAGTTCTATAACAATCAAATTGAAAGTTATGGAAAGATCATTCCGAAAAGGACATTTGACAAGGTGATGACTCTAAATAGTGTTTGTATCACACAAAATTGTAAGAAAGGGGAACAAAAATATTTGTGAACCTCGCGGAGAGCTTTTCAAACTCAATATTTTTATTTGTTCTTACTTGATTGAGTCAAACTGTTTGTGACATTAACATTTGGGTCATGTCAATTATAAAACCTTGTAAGGAAAACTGATCAACTTAGAAGTTTTGTCTAACTTTGAGTGCAGTGAATAAAAATGTTAAGTTTGTGTGGAATCTAAGTATGTTGAGCATTCTTATAAATCTGTTGAAAGGAATTTAAATCCCTTAGAGTTGATTTACACTGACATTTGTAATATGAAGTCAACACCGTCTCATGGTGGGAAAATATATCTCATAACTTACATTGGCAATTGCATTAGAAATGACTATGTCTATTTGTTGAATGGTAAGGATGAAGCAATAGAAATGTCTAAAAAATATAATATTGAAGTTGAAAATCTGTTGGGAAAAATATAAGAAGTGATAGGGGTGGAGAATATAAATCTCCTATTGCAGAAATATGTTTGGAAAGTGGATTTATCCATCAAACTATTGCCCTATTTACCTCAATCTAATGGAATTGCAGAATGGAAAAAAAAAATCGAACTTTGGAGAAAATGATAGCTACATTACTTATAAGTT
Organism: Solanum bulbocastanum; assembly: GCA_037074985.1. Taxonomy (NCBI): domain Eukaryota; kingdom Viridiplantae; phylum Streptophyta; class Magnoliopsida; order Solanales; family Solanaceae; genus Solanum; species Solanum bulbocastanum. Next base: position 13,704,763 of record CM073602.1, on the reverse strand, counting down.
CAAGTTTACTACAAAACTTGTGTTGAGAAGCTATCCTTACAGCAAAAGGGAACAACAAAAAGTTGTCTTTTCAGAAAGAAAGCAATTAAAAGTTTTGTTTGTTTAGGACACAATTTATTCCATATGAGAAATGAAAAGGAAGGAAATCCAACTTGAAATATTTCAAAGTGTGGGGTGTCTAGCCATAGTCCAAGTTCCTATTCTTAAAAGGATTAAAATAAGACATATGACTGTGGACTGTAAAATTAGATTTGAGTAGTCTAGTGAAGGGTCTAAAGACCTTGGAAAGAAAAAAGGAGAATGTACTCAATAAAGAGATTTAGAGATGTAGTAAATGTCAAAGGACATCTACTTCCTTCGAATATGCTTTTGTAATATTTCTTGTGTCTTCTGTAGACTTATCCTTTAGGAAAGATGGTGTCAATAGTGAAATTGATTCATTCTTGAGCAAGCATATTGGAAGTTAATTGATTTTCTTCTAGAAAATAAACCTTTGGGTTCAAAGTGAATCTTCATAAGGAAAATGAAAGTCGATAGAACTATTGACAAAGGTTGTAGATAAAAATAATATTTTGATTTTGTCGACACATACTCGCCAATAACTAGAATGACATTCATTCGGATGTTAATTTCATTAGCTGTGGTATATGACCTCCAAATTCATCAAATGAATGTGAAAATAATTTTCATAAATAGAGAATTGGAGGAAGAAATTTACATGGAACAGCCCGAGGGTTTTGTGGTTCCTGGTAAGTAAAAGGAAGTGTGCAAACTTGTTAAGTCACTTTATGAACTAAAACAAGCACCTAAACAATGACATAAGAAATTTGGACAAACCATGTTGGCAAATGGATTTAAGAATGATGGAAGTGATAAATGTGTTTACATTAAAATCACACGATCATTGTTTGTTTGCATATTGATGATATGTTGATCATTAGTAGAGACACTAATGACATAAATGTTACTAAACGTAGGCTAGAAGCAAGTTTGATATGAAAGATCTTGGAGTTGCTGATGCGATCGTACGTATAAGAATCCTTAGAACTCCATAATGTTTAGCATTGTCACGATCTCATTGCATCGAAAAAGGTACTTGACTAGTTCAAATATTTGTATTTTAATATTGTCAAGACTCTAATAAATGTGAGCTTTGCATTTCAAATGAGTGAAGGTGAAAGTGACTCACAATTGGATTGTGCTAGAGTATTAGGAAGTATGATGTATATCAAGAAGTGTACGCGATCAGGTATAGTATGTGCTATTAGTAAACTGAGTTGATTCACAAGTAATCCCAATCAAACTCATTGGATGGCAATGGAAAGAGGTTTGGGGCATTTAAAACACACTCAAAACTATGTCTTGCATTATAACAATATCTAGCAGTATTGAAAGGATATAGTGATGTAAATTGGATCACTGGGATCAAATGAAGTAAAATCCACGAGTGGATATGTATTTACTCTTGGTGGAGGAGCACTCTCTTGGAAATCTTCCAAAAAGACATGTACCGCTAGCTCTACAATGATCTCTGAGCTAGGTGCTCTAGATAAGGCCGGTGAATAAGTTGAAAGACTCCGAAATTTCTTGATAGATATTCTTCTTTGGTCCAAACCTTTGGCATTAGTATGCATACTCAAGATGCAATAGGTAGGGCATGGAGCATGATGTATAACGAAAAATCTCTTCATATAAGACATATACATGATACCGTTAGAAAACTACTCTCTAGTGGAATTATCACAATTGACTATGTAAAGTCAAAGGATAATGTGTCTGATCCACTTACAAAAAGGCCTAACTAGAGAGAAAGTTGAAAGATCATCTAAGGGAATGGGTTTATGGCTTAGGACAAGTCATCATGGCGGTAACTCAATCTAGGAGACTGGAGATCCCAAGAGCTAGATTCAAGGAGAAAAACAAAGTTGTGATTGATGGTTCGGCATTGTCAACCAACTCAGTCTATTCCCATGATGAATACAATGCTCAGGAACAAGGATACAACATTAAGGCTTGTTAATGAGTTATTAAAGCTTAAAGTTTTTAATGATTTGCTAAGTTTGGCAGATTTGATCAAGTAGTGTATCTACACTATAACACATTTAGAAATCACTTATGTGAGTGTGAAGTGTAAGCCGCTTCAAAGAGGATGATTATGAAACCAAGAGGTGTTCATGGCTGAAACGAACACAACCATAAGAACCATAAAGGGTAAAGGGTTAATTGTGTAACGTATGGTTGTCTAGGTATACACCAAAGCTTAACGGTTAAAAGATATCGCATCTACCGATTGAACGAGCACTACTAAAAAATTATTAAAAAAAGACGGCAAAAAGCGTCGGACTGCGTCGCTTTTCGAGTCAAAATCGACGGAAAAGCGACGTAGTCACTTCCGTCGCTTTTTAAATCGACGCTTTTCAAAAAGCGACGGACTGCGTCGCTAAAAAGCGACGGACTCCGTCGCTTTTCAAAAGCGACGGACTGCGTCTCAAAAAGCAACGGACTGCGTCTCTTTTTATAATTTTTTTTAAAAAATTTTTTTTCATAAAAGCGACGGACTCCGTCTCTTTTTTTTAATTTTCATTTTTTTTATTTCTAAAATGCGATGCAGTCCGTCGCTTTTCTGGAAATTTTATTTTTTTAAAATTCAAAAAAATCGACGGACCGAACGACGCAGTCCGTCGCTTTTCTGGGATTTTTAAAAAATAAAATCCAGAAAAGCGACGAACAAAACCACGCAGTCCATCGCTTTTCATGCATTATTTTTTGCAGCAAAAACTCCCAGTTTCTGCTGGCCACATGTAATTCAATTCAATTCTACACTATTTCACCCAATCAAACACACAATTATAAACAATATAAACAAAACTTAAAATAACATTCAAAAGTATCTAAATCATAAATTAAAGAATTATAAAATCTTTCAAAATTCGTTTAAAAAAGTTCATAAATGTCTAGAGATCTAAACTAGGAAGTGAGATCTACATAATCATCCTCATCACTCTCGTCGTCGGTGTCATCGGGAGCTGAAGTGTTAGGTCGACGAGCGAGGTTCATCACTTATTCTTTGATTTGCTGAACAGTGTCATTCATGTTTTCTTGTTCAGCTACTCCTCTCCGCTCTGACTCTGCTAGTGCCGCTGTAAGTTTACCTATTTGATCCGACATAGCAGCAATTTGAACAACGTCAAGTGCCTCGGCTTGACGTGACGATCCAATACCTTCTAAGCCTGATTGGAGTCGTCTAATACCTTCTCCACAAACGATGATCCATCTACAAAAATATAGATAATCAATTATATTATAAATAATTACTTAGTTTAACTTATTTAAACAAAATAACAATTTAAACTAGTTTAGTTTTGACTTAATACAACAACTAAATCCACCAACTAAAGAACATTATTTATTTTAACTTATTTAAACAACTTGACAACTTTAACTAGTTTAGTTTTGATTTAATACAACAACCAAATCCACCAACTAAACCACATTATTTATTTTAACTTATTTATACAACTTTACAACTTTAACTAGTTTAGTTTCGACTTAATACAACAACCAAATCCACCAACTAAATCACATTTTTATTTTAACTTATTTAAACAACATAACAACTTTAACTAGTTTAGTTTCGACTTAATACAACAACCAAATTCACCAACTAAACCACATTATTTATTTTAACTTACTTACACAACTTTACAACTTTAACTAGTTTAATTTCGACTTAATATAACAACCAAATCCACCAACTAAATCACATTATTTATCTTAACTTATTTACACAACTTTACAACTTTAACTAGTTTAGTTTCGACTTAATACAACAACCTAATCCACCAACTAAACCACATTATTTATTTTAACATATTTAAACAGCTTAACAACTTTAATTAGTTTAGTTGTGACTTAATACAACAACCTAATCCACCAACTAAACCACGTTATTTATCTTAACATATTTAAACAACTTAACAACTTTAACTAGTTTAGTTTTGACTTAATACAACAACCAAATCCACCAACTAAATCACATTATTTATTTTAACTTATTTAATTGACACAACATAACAACTTTGACTAGTTTAATTTGGACTTAATACAACAACCTAATCCACCAACTAAACCACATTATTTATCTTAACTTATTTACACAACTGTACAACTTTAACTAGTTTAGTTTCGACTTAATACAACAACCAAATCCACCAACTAAAACACATTATTTATTTTAACTTATTTACACAACTTTAAGTAGTTTAGTTTCAACTTAATACTACAACCTAATCCACCAACTAAACTACATTATTTATCTTAACTTATTTACACAACTTTACAACTTTAACTAGTTTAGTTTCGACTTAATACAACAACATAATCCACCAACTAAACCACATTATTTATCTTAACATATTTAAACAACTTAACAACTTTAACTAGTTTAGTTTTGACTTAATACAACAATCAAATCCACCAACTAAACCACGTTATTTATCTTAACATATTTAAACAATTTAACAACTTTAACTAGTTTAGTTTTGACTTAATACAACAATCAAATCCACCAACTAAACCACATTATTTATTTTAACTTATTTACACAACTTTACAGCTTTAACTAGTTTAGTTTTGACTTAATACAACAACCTAATCCACCAACTAAACCACATTATTTATTTTAACTTATTTACACAACTTTACAACTTTAACTAGTTTAGTTTTGACTTAATACAACAACCAAATCCACCAACTAAAACACATTATTTATTTTAACTTATTTACACAACTTTACAACTTTAACTAGTTTAGTTTCGACTTAATACAACAGCCAAATCCACCAACTAAATCACATTATTTATTTTAACTTATTTAATTTACACAACTTTACAACTTTAACTAGTTTAGTTTTGACTTAATACAACAACAAAATCCACCAACTAAATCACATTATTCCTAAATTAAAGCTAAGTGTCAACACTAGATGGACACAAATCGATCTTGCAAGAAAATCAATTTTGTCATCAATAGGATCGACTAGTGTTGGTACTTATGCTTAACAAACACATTATTCCTAAATTAAATCTAAGTGTCAACACTAGATGGACACAAATCGATCTTGCAAGAAAATCAATTTTGTCATCAATAGGATCAACTAGTGTTGGTACATATGCTTAACAAACACATTATTCCTAAATTAAAGCTAAGTGTCAACACTAGATGGACACAAATCGACCTTGCAATAAAATCAATTTTGTCATCAATATGATCAGCTAGTGTTGGTACTTATGCTTAACAAACACATTATTCCTAAATTAAAGCTAAGTGTCAACACTAGATGGACACAAATCGATTTTGCAAGAAAATCAATTTAGTCATCAATAGGATCAACTAGTGTTGGTACTTATGCTTAACAAACACATTATTCCTAAATTAAAGCTAAGTGTCAACACTAGATGGACACAAATCGACCTTGCAATAAAATCAATTTTGTCATCAATAGGATCAACTAGTGTTGGTACTTATGCTTAACAAACACATTATTCCTAAATTAAAGCTAAGTGTCAACACTAGATGGACACAAATCGATTTTGCAAGAAAATCAATTTTGTCATCAATAGGATCAACTAGTGTTGGTACTTATGCTTAACAAACACATTATTCCTAAATTAAAGCTAAGTGTCAACACTAGATGGACACAAATCGACCTTGCAATAAAATCAATTTTGTCATCAATAGGATCAACTAGTGTTGGTACTTATGCTTAACAAACACATTATTCCTAAATTAAAGCTAAGTGTCAACACTAGATGGACACAAATCGATTTTGCAAGAAAATCAATTTAGTCATCAATAGGATCAGCTAGTGTTGGTACTTATGCTTAACAAACACATTATTCCTAAATTAAAGCTTAATATCAACACTAGATGGACACAAACACATTAGGATCAACTAGTGTTGGTACTTATGCTTAACAAATATATTATTCGTAAAATTAAAGCTAAGTATTAATACTAGATGGACACAAACACATTTTTGAAAACAATTGTACTTGAACTTAAGAAATTTATCAACCTTATCTCCAACTTTGAAGCAATATAGTCTTGTATCAAATTTTTTAGATGTTGAGCTTCCTCGGTTGCCTAGCACGAAAAGTTCTTAAATTAGTTAAATATAAACTTCAAATCCAAGAATATTAGTTATATATATATTCAAGTTTTAATAAGTTCAAGTTTCAATTCAAGTTCATATTTAATTTCTAAACTTAATTAGTTAGATATTCAAGCTAATTAGTTCCAACTTCAAGTTCTAATTTCAAGTTCATATTCCTAATTAAGTTCAATTTATAGTAAATTCAAGTTATAATTAATTATGAGTTCTAATTAAGTTGTAATTCAAATCCCTAAAATTTTAAATTCAAACTAGCTAGCTATTTCTAATCCCAAATTCAAACTATTAGTCCTAAAATCTCAATAATAATTCAAACTAACTCAAATAATACCCAAGTTCAAACAACTCCCCAAATATAATTCAAACTATTAGTCCTAAATTTCAAATTTAAACTAGTCTTAAAATCACAAATTGAAAGTACTCCTAGCATTCAAAAACCAAACTATATTGCTAAAATCTCAAATTCAAACTATTAGTAGTCCTAAAATATCAATAATAATTCAAACTAGTCCTAAATTCAAAATTCAAACTAGTCTTAAAATCACAAATTCAAACTAGTCCTAAAATCCCAAAATCTAACTAGTGCTAAAATCCTAAATTCAAACTAGCTAGCTATTCCTAATCCCAAATTCAAACTATTACTCTTAAAATCTCAATAATAACTCAAATAATATCCAAATTCAAACAACTCCTTAAAACCTTAATTCAATCTAATTTTACAATTCCAAAATCAAATTAATTAACTCAAGAGATATCAAATTTCAAAACAAATCCTTAGATACGCTAATTCAAACTAACCCTAACATTATATTTTCAATTCACAATCAACAAACACAAACTAACAATCAAATAATCCCTAAGTCAAACTAACAATCAAAAGCCCTAAATCATTCACTTACTAATTAACTAACAATCAATAAAAAAACTAATTCAATACACTAATTAACAAATTCAACACTCAAATTGAAAGAAATTAAAAATAATATTATGAAACCCTAACCTTGAATTAAAGGAGAAGGGCAGTGGGTCGGGATGGAGGCGGCGCCGGTCGATAGGGAGGCACCGGCGCGAGCTGCTCTTGCTGCTGGCCGGCGCGAGTTGCTCCTGCTGCTGGCCGGCGCGAGCTGCCCCTGCTGCTGGCCGGCGCGAGCTGCCCCTACTACTGGCCGGCGCGAGATGCTCCTGCGATGGTAGCGTGGCCTGGCACCGGTTGGAGATGGGTGGAAATGTGGCACCGATGAGATGAGAGGAGTGAGAGAGGAGTGAGACTTCTCACTTTAGAAAAGAATGAATATTTCTAGGGTTTTACTCTTTGGGTAGCTTAGAAAAGAGAGAAAATGTTGATTCGATCTTGACCGTTGGATTTGAATTAGATGAGCGGCTAGGATTTGATTTAGGATTTAATTTAAAGATGAACGGATGAGATTAAAATGAATGGATCTTGAGATTGAATTGAAATGACCAAAATTGAAATAAAAATTGGCTACAATTGAAATAAAAAGTGGCTATAATTAAAATAAAATTTGAAATCGAATGGGCTAGAATTGAAAGAAAATATAATAAAATCGGCTACAATTTAAATATATATATATATATATATATATATATATATATATATATATATATATATATATATATATATGAAATTTAATTACACGTCAACAGAAGTTTAATTTAATAAATTAAATTTATCGATCAAGTTAATATATAATTTAACTACACATCAACAAAAGTTTATATATATATATATATATATGAAATTTAATTACACGTCAATAGAAATTTAATTTAATAAATTTAATTTATCAATCAAGTTAATATATATATATATATATAATTTAACTACATGTCAATAGAAGTTTAATTTAATAAATTTAATTTATCCATCAAGTTAATTTTATAATATAATTTAATAAATTTAATTTATTAAATTAAACTTATGTTGATGTGTAATTAAATTTATTATATATATATATATATATATATATATATATATATATATAAAACTACACATCAACAGAAGTTCATGTTTTAGATATAAAGTATAAACTGCCTAATACACGCATTTGCCAAAATAAAGTTTGCATACCGCATTTCTTTTTCTTGGTCAAAAATCAGTAATACCCTCTAATATATATATATAAAACTAACTACACATCAACAAAAGTTTAATTTAATAAATTTAATTTTATTGATCAACAAAAGTTTATCAATATCAAATTTAATATATAAATCTCCTTGAATTGATCATACGTATTTCTTTAATTGATAATGTATTTCATATCTGAACCACCAGTATATAAGACTTGATTTGTTAAACTATTCGAGGAGTATATAATTAATCAACGTATTTCATACTCCAACGAAGTATCCTTTACATGTCATCATAATTAGGAAGTGATCACTACACTTGACATCCATTCAAGGTCGAACGTATATAATAATACTAGCTCACATTTCATACTCGAATGGATTATGTGTTAGTTCTTCACCTCTACATCATGAGATGAGATGTTAAGTTCATGATTAGACGATGGACTGATAAAATTTGTGCATTACTCTAGAAATATAAGTATATATACTTTTCTCCTAATTCATATCAACGTAGTTTCATACTCTAAATATGGATTGTAGATATTTTCTTATTTATTCCACGAATTCCAACTTTTGATTTATAAAAGTATACAAAATTGTTACACTTTTTGAACAATTAATTGTAGGTGTAAACGAAATTTTAGTATTATGCACAATAGCAAAATTATGATTAATAGGAATATTTTAAACAAATCGACCTCCAGATGTCGTTTTTATTAAAAGAAATTAAATTAAAAAAAAATACAGACCTCATGAGGTCGGTATCACATTAAATTTTAACATAAATAAAAAGCAATCATGTTAATTAAATAATATTGACATCGGAAGGTCGGTATTTTATATTAAATTATTTTTTAACTTATATAAAACCGTCATTTGGAGGACGATTTATTTAAAGTTAATTGAAAATATTAATTTATTACATACTATTTAATTTTACCAACATCCGAAAGTCGATATTATAATTTTTTTGTTTTTTATTTTACACAAAACCGTCCTCAGGTAGACAATTTAAATAAAAATAAATCAAAATATTTCTCAAAGCGACGGACAGAGTCTTTATGTCCGTCACTTTTTTTGAAAAAAAGTTTGACCAACATTTTGACCAAAAAGCGACGGAAAAAGAGACATTGTCCGTCGCTTTTTTAAAATATTTGACCAAGAAGTAACGGACATAAAGATGTTGTCCGTCGCTAATTTAAAAATAATTAAACAATTAAAATTAATAAAAAGCGACGGACGGCGTGACTTTTTTAAATTAATAAATAATTATTTTTAATAAAAAGCGACGGACTGCGTCTCTATCGATATAAAATAATTAATTATTTATTATATATATTGTTGGTGCAAAATTCTGCGAAAAAAAGTGACGGACTTAGCGATGCAGTCCGTCGCTTCTTAAAAAAAACAATTTTTTTTTAAATTTAAAAAAAATAAAAAAATTAATTGAAAAGCGACGGACTCTGCGACGCCATCCGTCGTATTTAAAAAAATTAAAAATTAAAAACTAAAAAAAATTTAAAAAATAAAAAATAAATTAAAAAGCGACGGACTCTGCGACGCCGTCCGTCGCTTTTAAAAAAATAAAAAATTAAAAAAATTAAAAATAAATTAAAAAGAGACGGACACTGCAATGCCGTCCGTCGCTTTTTAAAAAATAAAAAATAAAAAAAATTTTAAAAAATTAAAAATAAAAAATTAAAAAATTAAATAAAATGCGACGGACTTTGCGATGCCGTCCGTCGCTTTTGAAAAATAAAAAAAATAAAAAAAAATTTAACTAAAAAGCGACGGACGACATCGCTTTGTCCGTCGCTTTTGGGAGCGACGCCGTCCGTCGCTTTTACTTCCGCCGTTTTTTAGCAGTTTTTTAGTAGTGGAGTATATTTGACATATGTTCGCTACGGAAAGTCCAAGAGGAAACCTACTTATCCAGATGCAATTAATTCTTGCTTGTAAAGTACACATACTAGTCTGTTTCTTTGTCATGGAGTCATTCCCCATTCATGCGGGGAATTGTCTGGTTTTAAAAGGTGTGAATGGAAAATGAAGAATTGCAACTTTTATGAAAAGTTGCGACTTTTATGAAGAGTTGTAACTTTTATGAAAAGTTGCGACTTTTATGAAAGGTTGTGACCTTTCCCAAATATTGTGACTTTTCCAAAGGTTTGTGACCTTTCCGATAAGGCACAATAAGAACCTTCTCACACTACCCTTTGTCTTCTATAAATTGAGGGATTTCCTTTCATTTTAGTTGAACTAATTTTTTTGGACTTCTTCTACTACTACTAAATCTAGTATTTTAAGAGTACTTTACTTCCGTTGAATGGTTTTCTGACACCGTGGTTTTAGGTACCGATACACCAGTGAGTAAGATCATTCTATCCTGGGAGGATATATTTCATTAACCTCGGGTACTTGAGGGGAATAATTTCCTTACGGGGACACTGTGCATTCTGTGGGCTCGATTTTCTTCTTTAACAAAAATATTTTGTATATTGTTTCTAATATGTTTCTAATTCTATTTTCTCTACTAGTTTTAATTTTCTAGTTTTGAAAATACTCTTTAAACTTTGTTGTTTCTTATCAAGTTCTTCAAAGTTTTTGTTCTAAGTATCTTAGGAATACAATATGAATAATAGAATTTCCTTCTGAATGATTAGGAGTGTGGGTGTTGTAAATTTCCTGAAACTTTTTTTTGATAGTGGGATTTGAATCCACAACTCTAGCGTAGAAGACTTTTTCACAACCCCTTCCTTACCTCTAAGCTATCAATCAGTTTTGTTAAGGGTTCAAGAATCAATATATATATATATATATATATATATATATATATATATATATAATTTTCTAATACAAATAAAGGATCTAAGGAAAAGCTACTGGGCTCGGTCGAACCTATGAACCCTCACCTAACTCGTCCTCTGACTTGATGTATGTGTATACATTGCTAATATAAAATTGTATACATTGCCAGGACAATTTATCTGTCATAATAAGTTATTTATATTTTATTTTAGGTTTTAATTTCACTTATCATAAGAAATTTATTATTAATTTTTTTTAAGGGATGACGATAAAGTTAAAATCCATGTTACTACATACAAACTTAACTCTTCAAAAATATATAGTTATGTATCTTGTTCAATCCAAATCTTTGCCGTATGATAAATATTAGGTCATAATTTGAGGTCTAATCGCATTGAAAATGCATATGAAACAAAACAAATCAAACTTCATGCAAACACTAACATCAGTATGCCTTGACTTTGACCTATTATGCAATATATATTGCCGACTCAAAATCCATTTCCAATCATATTTTATCACATCTTATATGAAAAAAATGTCTCAACCAATGTTATTTATCATTGATCAGCTTACTTATAAAGCTGGATTATATTTTTCTCGCAAAAGAATATATTATGATACGAATATTTGATTCTAAGCCTATTTTCCCTGGGCAGAAGAATGTGGACGATTCTTGTACTTGTCTTTATTTGTTAATTGAATCCTTATTCTCATGATTTTGTTAATTGAACCCTTATATTTACTAAAACACAATTCTTCAAACATCTCTGACTATTGACCGAACTTATATGATATTAATATTGTTGAGTTGGAAAAATACTTAGACTACACACAACTTAAAACAAGTTAGTAATTTTTTTTAGATTAAAAATATTTCAAAAATTATTTTTTTAAAAAAATAATAAAAAATCAACCCTTCCTTTGAAGCCCCCCACCCTCTCCTTCTTCCTTGAAACCACCCACAACCCCACCCTACCACACCCCCTTCTTCTTCTTCTTCTTCATAACACCCACCCCCAACTAACTAAATTTCTTATCTCATAGTTTCATTTTAGTTTCTTTAATTTTGAAATTCAAATTCATTCTCAATGAATCTTGGTCGATTTACACACTTCTGAGATCTGGATTTTTTAATCTTGTTTGTGAAAGGATGAAATGTAGATAATTTTGAAATCTCGAAGAGTAATGGTGTATATTGAAATGACGAAATAGTCTAATTGACCATTATGCTTGCATGTGTTTGTATTCCAAACCCTCCTACTCAACACGTTGTCAACTAAACTCTTAAACTCATTAAAACACTATATATATTTTAAATTCTTTTCTCGTCAGATCTGTGTGTGTAATCCAACCTCTTACATATGTAATTCCATGTCATTTTTCAATGACACGTAACAAATTAAATATTAAGAAATTAAAAAATCAAATATTTAACTTTTGTAAATTTTGAAATTTTTTAAATAGTCATGTTCTTCAATCCTCATATATGCTCACAATTTGAGCATCAAATTCATGCCAAATATATAAAATTCTTCTTTATTTGACTAGAAATTTCAACTACAAGTTCACTAACACAAATCCAACTAGCCCCAATCATAAATTTGAATTAATTTCACAAATTCATAAGACTCATTTGTTGTTATTCAAGCTTTCTCAAGCTTATCAATGGAGTTTTCAACTTTTTCAATGCCCATCATCACCCTTTATATTAATTCATATTATACCTCCTCTTTGAATCTAACTAAGACAAACACTGAGTTTAACTTTCAAAATAAAAAATACTAAAAAGTTAGAAAAATGGGGGCAACAAAAAGAAATTAATGGTGAGATTTTGATTTGTTGCAAAGAGGAGAGTGGGTTGAAGAAGAAAAAGAAGCAAAAGAGAGTTTATAGCAGGTGATTTCGAAGAAAAAATGAAAAAATGGGTGTTGTGAGTGATTTTGTTGAAGAAGACAAGAAGAAAGGTTAGGATTAGGGGTGTGAAGAGTGTTGGAGAAGAAGATAAGTTCGGGTGGGGAGGGGCGGGGCGGGAGGTGATAGAGGGTTAATGAAGAAATAAGTTTTTTTAATAAAAAATAATATTTTAAAATAAAATATAGTGTATTTACGCGCTTGAAAGCAAGTGTATTCACATATTTTCTCAACTCACTAATATTTATGTCACATAGATTTTGTCAAAGGTCAGAGAGGTTTCAAATATTGTGTTTTAATAAGTTCAAGGGTCCGGTTGATAAAATATAGAGTAAAGGGTTAAAAATACAAACTCATACAAATACAAAAGTCTATCAGACCATTTCGCCTATTGAAAAATTGAAAAACTTCTTGAAGAAGCTTGAAGAATAACAAATGAATTTTGTGAATTTATGTAATAAATAAAAAATTATGATGAAAATTTATTGGGTTTGTGTTGGTGAACTTTTAGTGTAGTAAAATTCATGACAAATAGGAAGAATTAGACCAATTTGACATGAATTTAGTGCTCAATTATGAGCAAATATGAAGAACATGATAATGAAATTTTTAATGTGCAAACTTATTTTTTTTATTCTTAACATTTAATTTCTTATGCGACATTAAATACTACAAAATGACATGGAATTTCATGTGTAAGCTGTCACGCTCCGATCCTACACCCTAGGCAGGACTGACACTCAAAGACCATTGATGGTCCCAAGTGAACCCTTGGCCTGGCTTACTTAACTCAGCGGAAGACAATATTCATATCTATAATGATCAATGAACTTAACTAAACTGAATAATAAAATAACTGAGAATGTTTTAAAGATTAAACATTCAACTTGGCCAAAAGTGGCAACCCAAGTCTTTATCATAGGAATGATAATGCAAAGACTACTGAACTACTAACTGTCTATGAAGCCTCTAAAACAAGGAGGGATGTCGGGACAGGTCCCCCAATCAACCTAACATTAGAAAGACTAGAAAGCAAATAAAGGAGTCATCCGGAATGCAAGGAGGCTCACCAACAGACTCTGAACGCTCAAGCTAGATCAAAGAGGCCCTGGATGCTGATCCTGATTACCTGCGTCTGCATCATAATAAGATGCAGGCCAACTAGCATCAGTACATTGAATGTACGAGTATGCGAGTTAGAATGCTAACAAAAATAGGCTCAAAAGACATTATGGAAGAAACACCTACCTAGCTCTTCTCAACCCATGGATGGTCAACTCAATATAAAGAAATAACACACATGCAATATATATAAAGCTTATAAAACAACTGAACCAATCTTAGTTCATTAAGGATAAAGAAAAAACAAAGTTAACTTTACTCATTTAGAAAGTAATATAACTTCTGTGGGAGATTCTCTAACCGACAACCATCACTATAAGCCTAAGTGATGGTACAACATTTTACCTCACGTTGCCAAGAACCGTCCTATACCTTGCCATCGATATAGAACCTGAACTAATAAATGGATCCACTAGTCTATGCTAAAAAGCACTAAGTAATCATCTAAAAGGTATGATCCTTTTTTTGCCTATGATGGCTACATGGATTATGGGGGCTTGAGTTAATATGAACTCGTGTCCCTATATTGGTGCTCAATACTACTCCCAAAATATACTTAGCTCATATGTTTTTATAACAACTTCTTCTCTGGTTTGAGATAGTTGCTCATACTTAGCTTATAAAGCTCTCGTGGAATCAATGATCCCTTTTGTTGTTCAAAACTCTTTTGGAAATCTCTGTTTCCTCTCATCTTAATTATGAAAACATTTACTCTTGGAAATACTTAGTTCACATATATCATTTTAAATAAAATGAACTTTTCTCTTACTCTTTACTCAACTTCAAAATTTAAGTCTTAAAATAAAGTTAAAACGTTTGTAAAAGACTTATGAAAACTTGAAATGAACTTCTTTTACTGACTGTTGACTTCTCTTGACTTTGATCTTAACTGCTCCTGACTTGACTCTTAATTGATCCTTGAATTGAATTATGTTGGTGTTCGGAAAGATCTCATGATGTTTAAGAGTGATTTTTAGATAGCTAACCATGAGAAAAGTCACGAAATCACCGTCTTGGAACAAGTCCGCGACGCGGAGGTGTTTCTAAATAAATGGTCGCGAAATTAAGTTTGAGACAGAGGAGTCCGTATCTTAACCACGACGCAGAGAAACCTTTTATTCACTGAAGGAACACGTCCGCGATGCGGACCTGGAACCTGTTCCTTGTCTAACTTTTTCCTTCTTCGTTTTCCAGAGCCTAAGGTCGACTATTATTCTCAAATTCATTTTAGGTTCAGATACCCAGTATATATACTCAAGAACCTAACTCAAAACAACTCTAAAACTCAACGTAACGATCTTCAAAACTCGTCAATTCAACCCAATTCAAGAACAACATTCAAATTCAAGAATTCATGTCAAGAACATCAACTTTCAAACTCTTTAAGGACAAATTCTGCTGAACGAAACATGTTTAGCGCATGGGTGAATGAACCCAACGTTATGAAAGACTCACATACCTTGTAGGGTCAATTCCTTGGCGAACCCACAACCAAAATCGATCGTTCTTGGCGAATCTTGCTTTTACTCTTCTACTTTCTCTTGCGTTCTTTCTCCAAAAGCCCTAACTCTATTTCTCAAAAGTGTAAACTGAACTAACTCAGTTTTGACCCCAACTATTTTATTAAAAATGGATTTAATTAATTTTGGTAAGGAAAGACCAAACTACCCTTCAAAAATCCGAATTGGGCATTTCCTTATACGAACAACCCAACTTCCAAGGGGCATAACTCACTCATACGAATTCAGAATCGCACAAACTTAGCAGCGTTGGAAATATCGTTCCAAGAAATTTCCAACCATATCTGTAAATACACCCAAATCATCCTGAGCTAGGAGTTATGGTCATTCAAATTTCATCAAAAACTCACTTTAACTTACTTAAAATTTTCCAAATTTCCTTGTACTTTCCAAAAATAACTATTTCTAGATTTTAAACTTCCTTCTAGTTCTTTTTAGTTGCGAGATGTTACAATATATCCCCCTTGGGAACATATGTCCTCTATTGAGATTTTCTCTTACTAAGCTAAGGGAGGTAACATCAAGTTCAAACATCCCTAAAGCAATTTCAAACAAAGAACATGCTCACTCATAATTTTGATAGTACTAAGAAGAAAATTAGTACCTTGGTTTGGATTTTCTCCGGTTTCAAAGAGATGTGGATATCTCTTCTACATATCCACTTCAGCTTTCCAAGTAGCTTCTTCAACAAATTGGTTCCTCCAAAGGACTTTGATTGATGCAACCTCCTTTGTTCTCAACTTGCGAACTTGCGATCTTGAATCTGAATCGGAATCTCCTCATAAGATAAATTATCCTTGATCTCAATATTTTCGGTTAATATGATCAATGAAGGATCTCCTATGCACTTCTTCAACATGGAGATGTGAAACACCGAATGAACCGCTGCCAATTTCTGTGGTAGCTCCAACTCATAAGCTACATTGCCAATCCTCTTAGCTATTCTATAAGGTCCAATATACCGGGGACTAAGCTTCCCCTTCTTACTAAACCTCATAACACCCTTCATGGGTGAAACCTTTAAATATACCCAATCATCTACCTTGAACTCTAACGCCCTTCTCCTAATATTAGTGTAGGATTTCTGACGACTCTGTGCTGTTTTCAATCTCTTTTGAATTACTTTCACCTTCTCTATAGCTTGGTGAACTAAATCTTATCCTCAACCCTGCTTCACCAACTTCAAACCATCCAATAGGAGATCTGCATCTTCTCCCATAAAAAGCTTCATAAGGAGCCATTTGGATGCTCGAGTGATAACTGTTATTGCAAGCAAACTCGATGAGAGGTAGGTGATCATCCCAATTCCCTTTGAAATCAATCACAAAAACCCTCAACATATCTTCTAATGTCTTAATAGTGTGCTCTGCTTGTCCGTCAGTTTGAGGATGAAAGGCAATATTTAAGTTCACCTTTGACACCAAACCTTTCTTAATAGATTTCTAGAATGGTGCAGTAAATTGTGCAACTCTATCTGAAATAATGGAGACTGGAACTCCATGAAGTCTTACCACCTCCTAAATATATAACCTGGCATAATCTTCTGCTGAATGGGTAGTCTTTACCGGTAGAAAATGGGCTGATTTTGTCATTCTGTTGACGATCACCCAAATAGAATCATGCTGTCTGTGAGACCTTGGCAAGCCTATGATGAAATCCATATTAATCATCTCTCATTTCCATTCTGGAAGTTCTACATTCTGCACCAAACCATCGGGCTTTTGGTGCTCTACTTTAACTTGTAGGCAATTTGGACACTGAGCAACAAATTCTGCAATGCTCTTTTTCATACTATTCCACCAATACACTTCTTTCCAATCACGATACATCTTTGTGGAGCCCGGATGAATGGAATATATAGAGCTATGAGCTTCCTCCATGATCCTCTCTTGGAGCCCATCCACCATAGGTACACACAGCCTGCCTTGATATCTTAATACGCTATCTTCCCCTTGTTCAAAAGCTAATACTTTTTGCTTATGAACATTTGCCTTAAATTCAAGAAAAATAGGGGCTTGGTCTTTCTTGCCTTTTACTTCTGACACTAATGATGCCTCAGCCCTATTCGTCACCACTATACCTCTTTCTGTGGAATCCATAAGTCTGACTCCCTGGTGTACCAGTTTGTGCACATCTTTTGCTAACTCTTTCTTTCCTTCAGCAACCACATTAGCCTTACCTGGGTGGTAAAGAATACTCATGTCATAATCCTTGAGTAATTTTAACCACCTCCTCTATTTGAGATTAAGCTTTTTCTGGGTGAACACATACTGAAGGCTCTTATGATTAGTGAATATATCAACATGAACACCATACAAATAATGACACCATATCTTCAAAGTGAATACTACAACAGCCAATTCTAAGTCATGGGTTGGTAGTTCTTCTCATGAACCTTCAACTATCTGGAGGAATAAGCTATAACCTTGCCATTCTGCATTAAAACACAACCCAAGCCAACCCTAGATGCATCACAATACACCACAAAACTTTGAGTACCTTCCGGTAAAGTTAAAATTGGGGCAGTAGTCAACCTTTTCTTCAATTCCTGAAATCTTTTCTCAAAAGCTTCAAACCATTAAAACTTCACTATTTTCTAAGTCAACTTCGTCAAAGGGGACGAAATGGATGAAAAACCCTCTACAAACCTTCAATAATAGCCATCCAAACCCAAGAAACTCTTAATATCAGTTGGAGATGTGGGTCTAGGCCAACTCTGCACTGCCTCAATTTTCTGAGCATCAACTCTAATTCCATCATCGGAAACTACATGGCCCAAAAACGCCACAAACTCAAGCCAAAACTCACAGGTAGAGAACTTGGCATACAACTCTCTATCTTTCAAAGTCTAAAGAACTATTTTGAGATGACTAGCTCGATCTTCTTCATTCCTTGAATAGATTAGTATGTCATTAATGAACACGCTAACAAACATATCTAAATAAAGTTTGAAGACTCTATTCATAAGATCCATGAATGTTGCAGGTGCATTAGTCAAACCTTTCAACTCAGCTGGTGCCATTTTGTATGTCGGAATAAAGATAGGACGAGTATTTGGAATGATATCTATATCAAAGTCTATTTCTCTCTCAGGAGGGACTCTGGGTAGGTCATCAGGAAAGACTTTTGGAAACTCTTTTACTGTAGGAACTGACTGAATGGAAGGTACCTTAAAACTTGAGTCATTAACTCGGACTAAGTGATAGATACAACCCTTCGAAACTAACTTTCTCGCCTTAAGGTACGAAATGAAACGACCCTTAGGAACTTATGTACCACTACTCCACTCTATGACTAGCTCATTAGGAATCTGAAACTTGACAACTTGAGTTCTACAATCTATTAATGCATAACAGGCATAAAGCCTGTCCATACCTAGAATGATATCGAAATCCACCATGTCTAACTCAACTAAATCAGTCATGGTGTCTTTGTGATTGATGGAAATGACACAATCACGATAAACTCGATCAGCTAGAATAGACTCCCCAACAGGTGTAGAAACACAGAAGGGTTCACAAAGTTTCTCAAGAATAACTTCAACTTATTTGCAACATACAGGTTACAAAAGATAAACTTGATCCTGGGTCTAACAAAGCATTAACATCAAAAGTAAAGACTTTGATCATACCAGTGACAACATCTAGAGATTTCTCTTGCTCTTGGCGACTAGTGATTGTATAGAGGCAGTTTGCTCCTTCCCAGTACTGAAAGTAGCTCCTCTAGGTGTAGCCCTGTCTGGTGGAGCAACTGATGAAGATTTGGCTCTATTGCCTGGATTTCCACTACCTTGCTTATTCTTAGGACACTCTTTCATGAAGTGTCCCTCTTGCCCACACTTGAAACAACCTGGCTGGCCGTTACGACAGTTACCTAAGTGGTTTCTACCATATCTACCACATACAGGAGCCCAACTACCTCCTTATGCCACGCTACCTTGAAACTGTGCTGGTTTAGCTCTTAAGTTCTGTGAATTCTGGCCCTTATACTCACTTTTTTTCTTAGGTACAGGTGTACTAGCAGATGATGGTGCAGGCACCTTTTGCTTTTGAAAGGACGAATGATTCACACTACCCTTCTACTACCCAAACTCATTTCTTGTCTTCGCTTTCTTATTCTTGAACTCCTTTCTATCTCTACGCTTCTCTTCCTCTACCTGCTGCACATAGACCATCAACCTCAAAATGTCCATGTCCCCAATAAGCATTGCTGCTCGACCCTTTTTGCTTGATAGACGACCCAACCCAGCAACGAACAAGATCATTCTACTACTCATGTCATTAACCATCTCCGAAGCATACCAGGATAGTTGGGTGAACTTCAACCCATATTCATGAACACTTAGAGAATCCTACTTAAGTGTGAGGAACTCATGTACCTTGGCCTCTTTCAGTTCCCAGGGAAAGAAACGCCCCAAGAAAGCTTCCTCAAAACAGCCTAACTCGTAGGTGGTGCATCCTCAGCTCTACCCCCTTTCTACTGATCAAACCAGGTCCTAGCAACATTCTTCATCTGGTATGCAGCTAGCTCAACTCTCTCAGTATCAGCAGCATGCATCACAACGAATACCTTTTTTTGGATCCTCAGTAGTGTTGGAACCAGTGAAACTTGGAAGATTCATTCTCAAAAACTCATGAATCCTTGAAGTGTCAGCCTCTTCTTGTTGAGCCCCTCTTTGCTGCCCAACCTGGTTAGTCACAGCTTGGCTCAACATCTAAATAGCCTCATGGAACTCAACATTGGTGACTTCTCATTGAGGTTGCACTTCAAGTGCATTGGGCAACTTTTCTTCCTCAACATTGTGTCTCATAGGACGACCTCTGACAGCTCTTCGTGGAGGCATGGTTATCTGAAAACATGTGCAAGCACAAATTATAAGAAACTTTTTAGAGATCAAACTCTAACGCACAAAAAGAGTATGAAAGAAGTAAGATAATTTCCTAAGTGTTGCAGCCTCCTAATTATAGATGTGGCGCGCTTCATAATGATAACTAGGACACATCAGACACGGCTTCATAGACTCCCTAGGACTCTTGAATTCTGTGCTCTGATACTAAGTTTGTCATGCCCCGACCCTGGGCGGGACTGGTACTCGAAGACCATTGCTGGCCCCAAACGAAACCTTAGCCTGACTTACTTAACTCAGAAAAAGACAATATTCATATCTATAATGATCAATAAACTTAACTAAACTGAGTAATAAAATAACTGAGAATGTTTTAAAGATTAAACATTTAACTTGGCCAAAAGTGGCAACCCAAGTCATTAACATAAGAATGATAATGCAAAGACTACTGAACTACTAACTATCTATGAAGCCTCTAAAACAAAGAAGGGTGTCAGGACAGGACCCCCGATCATCTTAACATTTGAAAGACTAGAAAGTAAATAAAGGAGTCCTATGAAATGTAAGGAGGCTCACCAACAGACTTTGAATGCTCAAGTTGGATGAACGAAGCACTGGATGCTGATCATGGTTACCTGCATCTGCATCATAATAAGATGCATGCCAACTGACATCAGTACATTGAATGTACGAGTATGCGAGTTGGAATGCTAACAAACATAGGCTTGAAAGAGATTATAGAAGAAACACCTACCTGGCTCTTCTCAACTCAATATAAAGCAATAAAACACATGCAATATATAGATAAAGCTTATAAAACAACTAAAAACAATCTTAGTTCGTTAAAGAAAAAGTAATAACAAAGTTAACTTTACTCATTTAGAAAGTAATATAACTTCTGTGGGAGATTCTCTAACCAACAACCATCACTATGGGCCTAAGTGATGGTACAACGTTTTACCTCACGTTGCCAAGGATCGTCCTATACCTTTCCATCGGTATAGAACCTGAACTACTGAGTAGATCCACTAGTCTATGCTAAAAAGCACTAATGAATCATCTAAAAAGTATGATCATTTTTCTACACATGATGACAACATGGTTTATGGGGGCTTGAGTTAATATGAACTCACGTCTCCATATCGGTGCTCAATACTACTTCCAAAATATACTTAGCTCATAAGTTTTTAAAACAACTTCTTCTCTTGTTTGAGATAATTGCTCAAACTTAGCTTATAAAGCTCTCTTGAAATCAATGTTCCCTTTTGTTGTTCAAAAGTCTTTTGGAAATCTCAATTTCCTCTCATCTTAAATGTGAAAACATTTACTCTTGGAAATACTTAGTACCCATATATCATTTTAAATAAAATGAACTTTTCTCTTACTCTTCACTCAACTTCAAAACTTAAGTCTTAAAACAAAGTTAAAACGTTTGTAAAAGACTTATGAAAACTTGAAATGAACTTCTCTTACTGACTCTTGACTTTGATCTTAACTGCTCCTGACTTGACTCTTAATTGATCCTTGAATTGAATTATGGATTCAAGGTAATTGGTGTTTGGAAAGATCTCATGATGTTTAAGAATGATTTTTAGATAGCTAACCATGAGAAAAGTCACGAAATCACCGTCTTGGAACAAGTCTGCGACGCGGAGGTGTTTCTAAATAAATGATCGTGAAATTAAGTTTGAGACAGAGGAGTCCGCATCTTAACCACGACGCAGAGAAACCTTTTATTCACTTAAGGAACACATCCGCAATGCGGACCTGGAACCTGTTCCTTGTCTGACTTTTTCCTTCTTCGTTTTCCAGCACCAATTCGCCTAAAGTTGACTATTATTCTCAAATTCATTTTAGGTTCAGATACCCAGTATATATACTCAAGAACCTAACTCAAAACAACTTTTAAAACTCAACGTAACGATCTTCAAAACTCGTCAATTCAACCCAATTCAAGAACAACATTCAAATTCAAGAATTCATGTCAAGAACATCAACTTTCAAACTCTTTAAGGACAAGTTCTGCTGAACGAAACATGTTTAGCGCGTGGGTGAATGAACCCAACGTTATGAAAGACTCACATACCTTGTAGAGTCAATTCCTTGGCGAACCCACAACCAAAATCGATCGTTCTTGGCGAATCTTGCTTTTACTCTTCTACTTTCTCTTGCGCTCTTTCTCCAAAAGCCCTAACTCTATTTCTCAAAAGTGTAAACTGAACTAACTCAGTTTTGACCCCAATTATTTTATTAAAAATGGATTTAATTAATTTTAGTAAGGAAAAGACCAAACTACCTTCAAAAATCAGGATTGGGCATTTCCTTATTTGTACAACCCAACTTCCAAAGGGCATAACTCACTCATATGAACTCGGAATTATACAAACTTAGCGGCGTTGGAAAGATCGTTCCAAGAGATTTCCAACCATATCTAGAACTACACCTAACTCATCCTGAGCTAGGAGTTACGGTCGTTTGAAGTTGAGCAAAAACTCCCTTTAACTTAAAATTTTCCAGATTTCCTTATACTTTTCAAAAATAACTATTTCCAGAGTTTAAACTTCCTTCTAGTTCTTTCTAGTTGTGAGATGTTACATAAGCGGTTGTGCCACACTCACACACGTTGACATTGATGGGACCAGGATTTTCAATAAGAGGGTTCAAAATCTGTAGAATAGACACATAAAGTAGTCGAAGGGGGTTCGACATCTATTATATATACATAAAAAATTATTTTAATCATGTATAAACAATATAATTTTCCACCTAAGGGGGTTCGGATGAACCCCTTTATACTAGGGTGGCTCCGCCCCTGCACATCGAATGAGAAAGTGGTTTAAAATATTGCGTTTTAGTGAATTGTGGAGATGAGTTGACAAAGTTGTGAGTATATAGATTCAACTAACAAATGAAGCCAAGTATAAAAATCCACACTCACACACATCGAATGAGAGTTTTGTTTGTATAAACGGAGCCTATAAGGAAGCAAGTATCCATCCATCCGGTCGACACATGTTTTAATCATGCTAGTCTGTTTGTTTAAGTCAAATATTTTGCTAGGAAACTTCCAAGGGAAAAAAGAAGATGAATAATTGGTGTGTAGAAATTATGATTCAAATACTAATTGATTCTGTAGGCTATAACTTTCAAAATGGCCTACAAAATCAGAAGCAACACACACTGATACAGCAAAGTGTGGAAAATGAGACAAAACGGTTAGTTCAATGGTGTATACGTGACAAAATGCTGGAATTAAGGCCCTCTTTACCGACAGTTATAGAGAAGATATGGCTGCCTATCTTTTATTACCAAATTTAGAATTATTCAACTCATCATCCCTTTTCTTCTCATCTTCTCAAAACACGTGGGGCGGGGTAGGGCGGGTTGAGCTTAACCCGCATGCTTTTTAATTCTCTCCATTCCGCATAACAATTTTTTTTATTTTAAACTTGTCTCACCCCGCGCCGCATAGATCCTCCGCATAACTTTTTAATATTTTCTTTTCTATTTAAGTTTGATAATAAAATAAAATTCATAAAAAGAAATTCCTTTTTGCATTAAGTTTTATTAATTTCATAGTATAGTAACTTATAATTTTATTTTTTAAAGGTCAATTGAAATTGTAATCTTTTTTATTGAATCATTTTCATTTACTATCTTGAATATTTTCGTAGTTTTAAAAATATTATTTTAATAAATAATGTTCTATCACTCTTATAGGATGTAAGAAGTTAAAATTAAATTTGAACCCACATGAAATCACATATACCCGCCCCGCATCCCACCCGCCCCGCATATGCCCCGCCCCGCATCTGCCCCGCCCCATTGACATCCCTAATTTTTATACTTGTAGATAGGGGTGTTCACAGGTCGGTTTGGATCAGTTATTGATCAAAACCAAAACCAAATCAACTTAATCGATTTTAAAATTATCAAAATCAAACCAAACCAAATATAATATATATTTATCGGTTTCGGTTCAGTTTGGTTTGGTTATTAACCATAGACAAAAATAAAAGAAATAATTCATTCAAAACATGAAAAAAGTGACAACAATCCATTCAAAATGATAATAGTTAGAATGACTGACATTACATAGCTTTCAATTGTTGAATTTACTATGAATAAAGCTTCAAATTCATTATTTTGGCCTAGAAGGAAGAGACATTGACATTTTCAACATCATAAAGAATTTTCACAGACAATCATATGCATTAAACCAATACAATAAATATTCTCACTTTGGGCATTTTTTGTTTTCATAAGTAAATTATAAATAAATTTTGATGAAAACACATATAAGATCTTTAAAATTGTTTATAAAAATAATATATTATGTATGTATAATAATAAAATATATGTATATAATTTGTCGGTTTGGTTCGGTTATTTCTTCAGTTTTTTCGAACAAAACCATAATCAACCTAAATACTATCGGTTTTTAAAAATCTAAAAACCAAACCACACCTAACCCAAATAAAATTGATATATTTAATCGATTTGGTTTTATTTTTTCGGTTTGAATCGGTTTTTATCCAAACCATCAACACCCCTACTTGTAGGGATCGATATTCTTTCTTTTTCTCAAATGATATTCTGCTCGAATGAGCTAACGTGTAAAATGCAACTGATCCCTAGTTCAATTGGTAAAATAACTTACATCCAATCAAGTGACCGTTTACATTTCTTAGCTTGTAGGATAGGTGCTAACAAATAATGTTATGCCAATTTTAAAAAGTATGTACATAAAATACTTAGTTTTATAGAAAAATCGCGAGTCCATGTGCCCTATTTTTAACATGTAATTCCCCCCTACCTAACATGTAACTTTTACATTAGTAACTCAAAAATATTTTTGTTGTACATTATTACTCCCTTTATTCCAATTTTTATGACTCATTTTCTTCTCAGTCAGTCACAACAAATTAAAATTGACACATTTTGTAACAATTTTATTTTATTTTATCGATTCTTAATGAAATAATTTATAGTCATGAAAACATCTACTACTTATTTTAGACCATAACTTTCAAAAGTTTTTCCTAAAATCTATGTCAAGTCAAACTATATCACATAAATCGAGATGAAAAAAGTATTAATTTTGCAAATTTCCAGCCAAATTCGTAGTTATTACTCTTCGAATTAGGTGGACTCATTTCTGTACAATATGTCACAAAAATAATAGGATATTAATCAAGTTGGTCGACAAGAAACGTTATTAGTTTGGGAAAAGTAGAGTCAAACTTGTGTATGAAAGTTCAAACCCACTGACTTTTAAGTTTGATTACCAAATCAGCTCAACATGTTTTCTATATGTAGTGCTCATGGAGCCACAATCTTTATTTTTTTACATATGCATTTATTGTTCTTAGTTATTTTCCTTAAACGATTATTCATTTTTTCCATTGTGGGACTTTTGGTAGAAAAATTATTTCGGCTGACAAGATTTGTCTGTAGGCAATCTATATTTATGGGAAGTTATCAAAATAAGACAAAAGTAGGGAGAATTCGTATCAAATGCAGGGATGAAAATGGGGCAGGACGGAGTGGGTTTAAAGCTATGCAGGGTGGGATGAGTTTAAGGTTGTGCGGGGAGTGATTTTATATAGATTCAAATTTAATTTTAACTTTTTACATGTTAATTATAAAAATGATAGAGTATTATTTATTAATATAATTTCTTTAAAGCTATTAAAATATTCAAGATAATAAGAAATATTACAATTTCTTACATGTTTTCCAATTTACATCGAAAAAAATAATTTTTTAAGTCATTATCTATTAAATGAATACAACTTAATGAAAAAATAAATTTACTTTTATAAATTTTATTTTTAGTACCAAACTTAACTAGACGGGGTGGGACAAATTGCAAATAAAATAAGTTGTTATATGGCACATGTTATTGGAGATTAATTGGCATAGGGACACCCCCAAAACTTAATTTGCACAATTGCCATTTAATTTCTTTTTAATTTAATTTTTAGGGTTAGGGTTAGAAAAAGTGAAAAAATGGGGTTGGGTTGTGGGGTTACGGGTCTTTTCATTACTTTAAGAACTTGGGGATAAAAAAACAAGTATGTAAAATATCATTTTCATCCCAACACTTCAACAATAAATAAAGCCATTCCTCAAAAAAAATTATATTACAATCCCAAGGAATATAAAAATTATTTAATAAAATAGGTTAACATTTTCCGAGAAAACCTCAGAAAACGTTATCATAGAACTCATCGTCTTGCATAAACCTTCTTTACCAAAATCATCAACCTTCATAAAACTGATCATTCTCCAACACAAGTCTTCCATCTTCCATTATTGAAACATAAAGAAAAAGGAGATCCTATAATCGTTCCTGAAAATTGAAGTGGAGTTTGTCTAATTTTCATCAATCTTCTTCTCAAGTTCAATTGAATCTTTTCAATCTTCTTCGTCTGATGTAAGTTTAATCGTGTTTTCAATAACTTTTAGCCTACTTGATTTTTTTATTGCGATAGTGTAGCGAAGTTTAGATGTTTGCTTAAAGTTCTGAAAATCTCACCCGTTTTAGTTCATGCTTTTTTTTGGAATCATTACTGATGTTTTGCTTTGGATAATGCATAGAAATTTTTGATTTTTTATGTTTATCAGGCCTATTGATTTGATAGTTTTGACTGTATTTTGATCGACTTTAATGGTGTTTATGTCAATGGCATTGTCGAATTTTGTTGAAACTGATACTTTTTTTCCATATTTTTTTAGCATTACTCTGTTTGTATTAATAGTTTAGTGATAGATATTTTGATATAAAAATTATGTTTTACAGTATGGCTAAAACTAGAGACGGCATCGTTAAACGGTCTGTTCCTAAGCCTTCTAAAAACAAGAAAAGAATGGTTGAAGAAGTTTCAAGATCTTCAAAAAAAAAAATTGTAATTGAAGAACCTAAGTCTAACTCGGATTCTAATGCAATGGCTGAGATCGACAACTATGAGGACAGAAGTGCCCAAGCTACTAATGATGTTGAATCTAGTGAAGAAAAAACTAACAGTGGAGATGAGGAGAGTAGTAGAGATAGCCAAAATACTGAAAATGAGGATGATGATCCCCTATCCTTACCAATTTGTGCAAGAGAAATCTCTAGTAAGTTCTATAATCTAACGACATGGATGGATGAGTTAGGATCGTTTTCAGCGAAAATTTCTAAGAGAGCAAGAATGACTCTTTATCGTGATTTTAGAAATGTTTTAGTTCAAGAAAAAATTTATAATGACTTTAAAGGTAATTGTTTTGGACATTTAACGCATATATTAGAATATTACAAGTTCAATGGACAGATGGTCCATTATATGTTGTTGCGACGTGTGAAAAATGATAAAAAAAAAAATTGCATGAGATGTGAATATGTATGAATGATAAGCCTGCTTGTTTTGGCTTAAAAGAGTTTGCATTGATTACGAGGTTGAATTGCTCAGCATA
The DNA here is from genome assembly GCA_037074985.1 of Solanum bulbocastanum. Classification (NCBI taxonomy): domain Eukaryota; kingdom Viridiplantae; phylum Streptophyta; class Magnoliopsida; order Solanales; family Solanaceae; genus Solanum; species Solanum bulbocastanum. The sequence continues at coordinate 13,676,829 of CM073602.1, read as the reverse complement.
CCCTAGTGATGCAAAAATGACAAAAGTTCAGTGTCGCGCCCCATTTTTCTCAAAATGGGTTTTGGTGCACGACCTAACAACTCTTTTGGGTTTCGGGTGATTGAAGAGTCGCCACCTAACGAGTTAAGGTGTGTTAGGGCACCTATCTAACCTAACTAATCTAACTATAGGTCAACGAACCAGAGATTAGGTAAGGGTTCAAGTTACCTCGAGGGGAAGGTGTTAAGCATCCCTCGAGGTCCACAAATGTGGGTCCCGGCCGTATCTCATGCAATATATAGGGGTTACAGATAGCAAATAAGGTCACTTTGTTATTTAATACTTAATTAAACATGTTTGCTAGGTGATAACGATAAACGATTAACAGTATCTTAAATAATTATTACTAAGTGATAAGGTAATATTTAACAGTTAAGGACTTTAATTATTAATTAATTTAAATCTGCTAAGTGACAACAGTAACATAATAAATAATACAGAAGAGACAAGCGAGGAGACAGAAGTTACACAAGTAAATAGGTAATCAGATTTTATTCCTTTATATTAAACTACCCCAAATAATTAGAATTAAACACATAAAAGGGAAGGGAGACTCTGAAGGACTTTATGGATCAGCACTCGACTTTTTTTTTATTTATTTTTTGGATAGGCTTCCGTGTAGGGACAGACAAAACCAAGGTTTGTCGCTTAAGCCTGAGTCGATGTCATCATATCCATAGGGCCTAAACTACCCCTACCCCACCACCGCATGCTTTTCGTCCTAAAAGGTGTCTAGCGTCCCCGCTTAATGTCCAAGAGGCATTGGACTGCTATTAAGATGGTTTAGACAAAAATAAAATATGTAGGCCCACCTAGACACCAAGTCAAACATGTTGGACGAGCATTTAGCAAGTAAGGTTTCACGTTGGCCTCTAAATTTAATTTAACATGCTGGCAATCACAAATGGAGTGAAAAAACTCATGCGGAGCGTATGCAAACAGGCAACCAAATAACATAATAATATACAATTAATTAACAAAAGATAGATAGTTATAACATCACATGATTTAGTTATTTATTTTAGTTGATTTTAAGTGGCCAAATATTTACTTAATGCAGAAATAGAAATATTTTAAGCAAAATTTATTAGGATAGCAAATTTAAAATGACATATTATGTAGAAAATAGCATAATAATGCAGTAGCAAATTTTTAAAAATTATTGCAGAATTGAGTTGAACATAGCAATCAATGTTGTTAAATGCAGAAAGTCTGTAGTTGATTTAATTAGGACAAAAAAGTAACCAATGCAGAAAATAAATCTTTTAGAACAGTATCATACGGTATTATTGGGCAGAAATTAATTTAAGTAGCAGTTTAAATGTAGCAAATAATTAACATGTTATTAAAGCAGAATGGGGTTAAATGGTTTATAGCATGCAAGGAATGATTTTTATTCTATCAAAGTGGCAGAAAATAATTATTTGCAGAAATCAGTTAACAAATGGGCAGCAAATAATCATATTAATTTTGATTATGTTATTAAACATGCATGAGAATTATATAATAGTTCCTATGAACATGATTTCTAGGTGATTATTAAACCGACAATTATAAACTAATTAATTAACATGCTGCAATTTATTAGATCTAATTAGCATATTAATCTAATTAAGTCTTATAGCCACTATCTCTAATAAAGGACACAAAATCTACCACCTATAGACATGTTTTCTACACTAGCATAATATATTAAAAATTTAACCCTTAAAGGTATGATATAAAAAAAATGGCAGAACATTCCAATACAAAAACAAATTATGATAAGATTTAGATATTTATTCATTTTATATACGAGGAGCTTTGGTTGAATTAGATGAAACGAGCAAATATATTATTTATTGTTATAATAAAGAAGTATCATGCAAATCAACTAGTTATAATGAAGAAGTGTCATGCAAATCAACACGTGATAATCTTTGCACAATAATTAAACAAGATATGGAATTAATGGCAATAGTAAATTATTTTGTTTCAGTTAGATCTAAAGCGATATTGCAAACTAATCAAATAATCATAGTCCTATAGGCATGCTTTTAAAGGTTTTTGAGTTATTATGCTATTTTGGTCTATTAATTCTATTTTTACAGTTATTTTATGTTTATTCCATCCTTTTAATGGATCTTCGCTATATAATTGTTCTAATTTATTTTTTATTGGGCTTAACTTATCTATTGTGAATACTATATATTCTATATTATTGGTATTGTTTGGCATATTTTCTAATTTCTGTGTAATTTTTTCACTTCCTTTTATCCATTCTATGTCTTGTCGTATCTTATTTACTACTCTTTTTGCTCCTATTTTGTGATTACATGGTGTTGTTAACCACCAATGTGTTTTAGTTATTACATGTGGATAATATTTATCTAAAAACGGTATTCCTAAGATTATGTCTTTTGTAGGTAAATCGTAATTATATATTTCATCTATCTTAAGTATTTTATCCCATATTTGTATTCTTACATCTTTTGCTTTATGGTGTATTAAGCTTCCTTCATTATTAAATCCTTTTACTACTATAGGAGTTTTTTATTTTATCCATTTGTCTTTTGGCAAACAGTTATATTTACATATGTTAACTTCTGCTCCTGTATCTATCATTGGTGTATAATATATATTATAATATCCTTCTACTACTATTTTCATAAGTACATGTATTTTCCTAATATTATTCTTTTTACTGTTATTGTTTTATTATTATAAGTAATAGTTATGTGAGTAGATTCTATTCTGTAAGGTTTTACTTCTTCTAACCAGTTTAATCCAAATATAATATCTGCTTGTAGTTCTTCTTTAATTTCTAATTTTATTTTCATAGGTATATCTGCTATTATTATATCTTTTTCTATTTCTAATTGTGCTATTATTACTGCTGGTAAATCTGAGCATTTTTGTTTTGTTACTTTGTTTATTTCCATTTCTTCTTTATTTAATAATTTATCTATTATGTAATTTTCTTCTTTTTTGGTGTCTATTAATATTAGATGTTCTTTTCCTTTTATTACTCCTATTATGTTGTATTTATTAGGGATTATGTCATATGCTAACTTTTTTGTATGTTCTCTTTGCAAGTTATTTTTAATTTTTCTAGCTCTTCCTATTCTTTCTTCTATAATATCTAAATTTTCAGTAGTGTTTATTTCTTTGTATGAGTAATTATTATTATCTATTATTTTAACAAATTGTTCAAATGGGGTTTCTATTTCTATTCCTTTTATTTTACTTTTTGCAGTTATTTTATGTTTGGTAGTTAGTATATATAAATTTTTACATCTAGCTGTACATATTTTACTTCCTAGGGTTAAAGTTATTCCATTAATTTTCCAATATAGGACTAATGCTTTATCTATATTTTGGTCTGTTAGTGCAACTGAATAATTTGTATTTACTAAAAAGTTAAACTTTTGATAAATTAAATTTCCTCTTATTGCTGTTATTACGCTTTTTTCTATAGGTTCTAGTATTCTATCTTCTACTAAATATATTTCTATTGGAGTATCTATTCCTTCCTTAAAACAGGCTTTTATTAGTATTCCTATTCCTCCTAAATGTACATATTTAATTTGATCTTTACTTTTTATTTTTTGTACTTCCTTATTTAACTCTCTTTTATTTATAATTGGTACTTCAGCTTTTCCTTGGGTATATTTACAATCTATAATATGTTCTTTTTGACTAATTATATAAAATTCTTCTTTATTTCTTTTAAAAGGATTTTTTATTAATGGCATATTAAATATTTTTTCTACACTTAAGTCAATTTCTTTTCCTTTTACTTTTTCAAAAATATTGTTATCAAAAATTATTTTTTGTTCAGAATAATCATCTGTTGTATATTCTTCTTGTATTACTTGTATACTTTCTTCAGTCATCTATTTGTTCTATTTCATTATCTGTTTGGTATTCTTCTTCATTATCAGTTATTTCATAAATACTATCATCACTTTCTAATTCATAATCTATGTATTCTAATTGTAAGCAAACTTCTTCTTCTATAATTATTTCTGATATTTGTTTCTTATTATAATTTTTTGGTATTTTACAGTCTTTTGCAAAATGTCCTAATTTTCCACAGTTATAACATTTACATTCACTTATGTTTTTCTTTTTTCTATATGGTCGTTTAGATTTTGTATAGTATCTTTTTCTTGGATTCTTATATTTATGTTTTAATTTTTTATATTTTTTAAATCTTTTCTTTTTATATTTTTTGTAATATTGGTCATTACAACCAAATTGTGGCGCTATTTTATCTTTACAACATGCTAAGTGTTTTATTATTGTTTTTTCCATTTTTATTTCTTCTCTATATTTTTCACACATATTTGCATACCATTGATTTAGAAATTTTATTCTAACTCCTAATGTATCTTGTAATCCTGCTTCTTCCCATGCTTTTATTATTTTTGAACTAAATGATTCTGGTAATTTTGTAAAATATAAGTGTCTTATTCCTGGACTTTCATGTATATTATAGACTCCTTTATAATAATATTCTTTGTATGCACATGTATATTCATCTAAATAACACATGTTACATATTCCTAATTTATTCATTAAATTTCTGTTTGTAATTTTATCTTTTTGACGTTCTTCTTCCTCTGTTGTCATGCTACTAAATTCATTTCTTATAGCTGTTTCATATTTATAAAGTATATATCTATTACTGATGGTGTTTCTTTAGCTTGTATATCTTTATTTGATCTTAATGTCTTTTTACTTTCTTCTTCTAGATTTAGGAACCATAATTTTACTTCTCCTATGAATGCTCTTTCTATGTATCCTGGTACTTCTGTTATGTTAATTTTATTGTCTATTATTTGTTTTGCTATGTAACCTATCCATAATTGTATAGTTTGGTTTATATCTATTACACAATCTAAATCTAAATATTCAGACTGTGTATTTGTTTGTTTAGGATTCCATTTTTTTATATTTAATCTTTTATTCCATAAAGTTTCATTTCTATCTGAACTTGTATAATCTCGGGTATATATTTGTGGTTTTTTTTGTTTTGGGTATATTCTTGGATTACTAGTATTTTGTCCTTCTTCTTTCATTTTTTCATCATAATTTATTTCTATTTCTGTATTTTCTATTAATTTTTTATTATTAGTATTATCTATAATTTCTGTATATGTTTCACTTATTTCTGATTCACATATTTCTGAAATTTTATCTATATCCATATTTTCTCCTTCTATAGAGTCTATATGTAATTCGTTTTGATTTTTTGTTTCAATATTTTCTTGATTTTTTGTAAGTTTATCCTTCTATTGTTGTATTTTTGTTAATAATTTATTTTCTTCTTTTTGTTTACATTGTTTTTCATACATTTCTTTTAATATTTGTAATTCTTTTTCTAATTCTTTTATTCTATCATTTTTTGTATCAGTTATTTGTTGTATTTTTTCTATTTCTTTTTGTCTATCTATTTCTTCATTTTCTTTTGTTATTCTTATCATAGCTGTCATACTATCTTCTAATTTTAATTCTTCTTTTCCTAACATTAAATATAATTGATTTCCTATCTTTTTATATTTTCTGCCTAAATTTGAGAAAACTATTTTTATTTTTAGTCCATCATAGTTCTCATATATTTTTTCATTTATTACAAATTCTTCTTTATTCATTCTTATTTATTGGATTAATCTTTGTTTTAATTGGATGATAAACTTAGATTCTAATAATGATATTTTTGTAATTAATATATCTAATCTATGAATTTCTTCCGTATTTTTATTTATTTGTTTATTTAGTCTTTTATATTCCTTGTATGAATATTTTAAGTCATGTTTTATTTGTTTATATGATTGTGTATTTTTGTGGGGTCTTCTCATCTTATTTTAGTTATTAGCTCTTTTAGTTTAGTAATTATTTCTTTAGTGATTAGTTTTGATTTTTTATTGTTAACTTTTTTAGTTGTCATTAGCTCTATAGTCTAGTAATTATTTCTTTTAGTGATTAGCTCTGATATCAATTTGGGGGGTAGTTGTGGAATTTGGGCTATGTTTTGATTTGTCATAGTCTTTTATTAATTAAATGTTTTTTGTAGTATTCGTCTCCTTTTTCTTTTTTACTTATAAGTATTTGGGCTCCTTCTATTAATAAATGTAGGTATTGTATTTCTTGTGTTCTTAAATATACTTCTAAGTATGTTTTTATAATTTGTTCCCATTAATCTATTTCAGTATTAATTTCTTTCCAAAGTTGGAAATATTCTTCATTTATCATAATTATTTAATCACTATTGTAATCTGATGAGTATATTAATTCTAAATAGTCTGTATTATCGTACAATTCTTGTATTATTTGTCTTATGTCATTAATCCATTCTTATTTTAGTAAGTTATTTATTTCCTCTTCTTCGTATTTTATTATTTTTTCCCATATTAGTTTTCTTAAATTAGGTTCGTTTATTTTTTCTAATACCTTAAAAATAAGTATCTTATGATTATCTTTAAAGTAATTATTATCTATTACTATAGTTGGTGGGTTCATTAAATTATTTCTGCTTTTATCAAATTATTCATTATTCCTGCCTTTCATGTCTACCATATGGTAATCTTATGATAGCTTATTATGACTTAGAGTATTCGTATTATATCATCTTATCACTACTAGCATGATACCTTTTTCAGATATTATCTTCCTAAGCAGCGCCTCAACACTTAGGTACTCCCCTAACACGGCCTTCTTGCCTTCACTAGTTTCCCAATTTTGGATGGCATAGTTCTGGAAGTTTTCTCCTACTTTTCTCTATGCTAGCAAACTAGATAATAAATTATTGAATAATTCTAAATCATAATAACAAGCATAAGCATATCACATAATAATATGGTTGACAGGAATTAATAATTTAGCTAAGAATAATCATAAATTTGTATACCTGCTGAGTTGTAGTATTTACTAAGTTTTGCTCCATAATTCGGGGATTAAAGGTAATTTTATTGAGTATTTATTTTTACAAAGCTGGAAATATTAGAAATCTTAGAGAGGAGTGTTTCGAGGTGTGTCCTTCATCTTCTAAACTACTAGCATATATATACAAATGTTCTAAGGTCTATGAGTGCAAAATAAGAAAACTATTTACATGGTAAGTCCCTAATTATTTACATATTAGTCCTCGACAATGTATTACATCTTTTTCCTTCTTATGTCGTTTTCTTCTTTATATCTTTCCGTCTTACGTCGCTTTTATATCACATGTCTTTGTCCGTCTTTTGTGAAAGTTTGAAAGTTAATTCCTTCTTTAATTTGTGTCCGTCCACCTGGTTGTCCTTTTGTGAAATGTGGATTCTTTCTTTATGTCTCTGTCCACTAATTGCTTCATCTTTAATTTTCGTTCGTCCATTTGGCCTTTGTTTAATAATTGCTTTTGTCTTTAATTTTTTGTTCGTCCATCTGTTTTTTCCTTTAGTCTGTGTTGACCTCTGGGATGTAATTACTTGTTCCACTGCACTTGCTGCACATGTGTTACGTGTATTTTTTCCCAATTAGCTTGCAATATTGATCTAGACTGTCTGCTGAAATAAATCCTTTTCTAATTGCCTTTGTTGTTGGTTCTTGTTCAGGTTTAAGTAGTGATAAAGCCCAATTTTTTACTTCTAATTTGTCCATAGGCCGTAATTCCTTTGTTGTTGAGTAAATTAATAAATGATTTCTAGAATTGTACTTCCATATGTAGTTTGTTTCGTCGTATACATTAGCTAATTCTGATAATATAGTGCTAAGTCCAATAATTCTCTTATTTGCATAGAATTCTGGTAATTCTGTTTTTGGTATAAGTGGTTGCTTAGTAATCTCTTCCGGAATAATATAGTCTTTTGTTATACCTATTTTGATAACTGTGATAACTGGTTTAATTTCGTCGAATAGTACTTTCGCTGGTGCTGAGTAAAATCTGACATAAACTAATTGTCCTTTCGTAATTCGTTTGTAACTCATGAATGCTTGATGTAACTCTGGTATCTGACTAATTTCATCTCCTGTAATGGTATATGCTGTTGAGATAAGTCCGTAGGCATAGCAAGTCGCTACTAAATTTGGTTTCGTACCTGGCAAAGCAATCAATTTATTATAATTTTGTAATTTATTTGTGATATATCCTTGGTGGCTTTTTAATTTTTCTGGGGCTTCAATAGGTTGGGTGTTTAATAAAGTTTGGATTTTTTCAATATTTTCGAGATATGTTCTGGTTATATGGTTATAAGTTTTCTTTGTTTGGGTAAGTGAGGTTGCGTATGTATGTATTTGTGGTGGTATGAATAATTCATTTTTTGCTATGTGAGGTGGGGCATAAGGTTTTTCAAATACCTTATTCAAGTTATAGTTTTTTCTTTTTGTCACCGTTGTAAATGATTCCTTTTCTGTACCTGCAACAATATTTAATTCGTTAGTAATTTGGGTTTTTAGGTGTTTCCCATCGTCACCTTCTAGATCTGGTTTTTTAGAGTGCTCCGACTGCACTACTAGTTCTGGTTTTTTACCGTGGTCCGACTCCACATATCTTGTTTCCATAAGTGATACCCTTTTATTGAGCATCTTAATTTGTTCTAATAATTCACTCATAAGTACTGTATTTGTAACTTCTTCTTCAAAGTCCGTTTGTACGGCTTTGTCTTGATAAGTAATCTGCAATTACATTCTTGTCAGTCTTAACCATTTCAATAGTAAAAGAGAAATTTAAAATATTTAATACTAGTCTTCTAATTTCTTTTGTAGTAACTGAATATTGTACCTTCCGTGTTAGCCACCATTTAACTTGTGTATTATCTGTTCTAACAATAAATTTATTATATACAATATATGGTTCAAATGCTAATAAACATTTATATAATGCAAATAATTCTTTTCTATTAATTTCCCATCTTACTTCTGTTTCCGTAAATGCTCCTGAGTAATATCTACAGTGATGTTCTAATTTATCCTTTTCATATTTATATTTTAATACTCCACCATAATTATTTTCACTTGCATCTGATTCTACTATGTAATCGAATTTTTTATTTTCATCTGGAAAACATAGTTTTGGTAATTGTTTGCATTGAATTTTTATTTTTTGAATATGTTTTTTATCTTCTTCATTAAAATTATATTCAATATCTTTTTTCAATTTTCTTTGTAATGGTTTTAAGTATTCTGCTAGTCTAGGTATGTATTCTCTTACTTGATTTACTAGTCCTAAAAAGGATTGTAATTTCTTTTTTGTATCTAGTATTTCTTCTGAATTTATAATTTTTTGTACTATGTGTTGCTGCATTTTTATTCCATTTTTATCTATTTGTATTCCTAGGAATTCTATTTGATTTTTCATAATTTTGGCTTTAGTTTTACTTAAGCTTATTCCTGATTCTTCTACTATGTTTATAAATTGTCCTAACAATTCTATATGTTCATTATATGTTCTTGAGTATAATAGTATATCATCTATGTATACTATGCAATTATGTAGTTTTGTGAAATACGTATCCATAAAGTGTTGAAATCTTTCTGGTGCATTTTTATATCCAAATGGTAATACGTTCCATTCATAAAATCCTTGTGGTACTATGAAAGCTGTTAATTTTTTAAATTCTTCGTCTAATTTTAGGTGGTAAAATCCTGATTTACAATCAAATTTACTGAAATAATTATATCCTTGTATTTGTCTAATTTTTAATATCTTATTCGGGATTGGATAATTGTAAGTTTTAGTTTCTGCATTTAAATTTCTATAATCTATAACCATCCTACTTTTTCCTCTTTTTTGTTCACTGTGTTTATTAACAATAAATGCTGGGCTAGTATGTTTACTATTACTTTCTTGTATATATGCTTTTTCTAATAATTTTGTTATATGCATGGTAAATTCTTTCAAGTCATCAAATATTACAAATATTACAAACGGAAATAAATAATAAATATTACAAACGGAAATAAATAATAAAAAAAGATACAAATAGTAATCTCGTCTCATGGCGATTCTTCCACTTGAACTTCAAGTTCAAAACCTGTTTAACATAATAACACTTGACACGAGATCATAGCATGATAATAATTAATAGATAGCAACATAGAAAGCAATTTACAGCAAACAAACAAATTTCACCAAGTCATATAAAATCACACATAGAAATGAGGGATAAAGAAACTAACCTGGATGCTTCCTTTATTATTTCAAACATACACATAATACGAACAATGCAAGAATTTAAACTAGTGACAGGAACTAACCAGTTATGCAGAATTATTTATTAGCAATGACGACCCAATTACTCCAATAACCAACCCGAACACAGCAATATAACAAGTAGAGAGGAGCTTTAATGCTTATAGGAAGAACTTAATTCTTTTTTTAGAATAGAGAGAAAAATGTCTTTAAGTATTTTTAGAGTATAAGCCAATATGAGAATGTCTTTTTAATGATTGTTAGAGGTGTGATATATATAGTGAATAGGAGGACACCTATTAATGGAAGAAAATTATTTAGGAACAATTAAAATATTTTCCTTATTTCAAAGGAGCCAAAATTAGATTTATTTTAATTTATTTTCTACCAAATATAAAAGCATCTACATAAGACAAGAATAATTAGGATCAAACAAATAATACTTTTCCTTATTTAAAGAGAACTAAATCAGTAATATTATATTTAGTTATTTTTCTCAATCAGATATAAATTTACTAAAAATACAACAGGTAAGAATCAATTCATCTTCAATTAAGGAGAGGGGCAATCAATTAACCTTAATAAATAAAATAATAAACTAATTTTACCTTACCAAGAGCCAAAAATCTACACAAAAATCAACTTAGCATAAATTAATCCACAACATGCCAAATCAAAATGATTAGGAAAAGCATAAGTCAAGCAATAATATTTTTATCACAACCAACAAAAAAGTAAGAAGATAGACAAGAATCAATTATGGCCTAAAAGAAATCAATTTGCAACCTTAAACATGCATATATGATAACAGAATCAATTCTTTTGACATAGATCACTCAAATCAGCAATTAGGTTATATTAATTGAAGCTTACTGTTCTAACTTTTATCACTAATAAACTAGACAAAGAGGGAGGAATAATATCAAAAATATGATAAATGAAATAATTGAGTAAGATTTCAGCATTATTCAACAACTTGAATCAAGGATAATAATTCCGCCAGCAGTATGGTTCATACGATCACAAAATAAGATGAAAATCATAGAAATTATCCAAGCATAAAAATTCTAGTTATACACATGTATGAATCTTCCAACCCACAGCCCACACAAATTAGAGTCTAAAATCTACGTATTAATTCATGATGTTTCCCTTGAACACGGGACAAATACAAGTCATAATCATAGATTTCGAACAGAAAAATCACAACTCAAATATGTTTTTCTAAGAATCGACAACCAACAAGTAATATTCAAACCACATTGAATAGGGCATTAGACAAACATTTCAATTAAATCAAAAAATGAGGAAAAGACTGAGATGATAAAATGGATTATAAACCAAACCGAGATGGATCTAAAAAAAATCCGTATAATACGAAATCTCAAAATGCGAGCATCGCCTAAGCTGTTGTTGTTTCTTGCCTGCGCCGGCCGGATCGATTGGAGCTGCTGCTCGCTGGTGGCTTGCGACTGCTGGATGGAGTCGCTGTTGTCAGCGGCTGGAGTTGCAGCCAGCGATGGGGCTCGCTGGTGGTCTTCGCCGGCTGGGGTGTTGCGGAGCAGCTGGATCTCGCCAGTCGTTGTTGTTGCCGGCGCTTGCTGCTGCTCGGAGTTCTCGCCTGGAGCTACTGCCGACGACCTTCGCTGGTGGTCTTCGCCGACTGCTTGCTGGCATTTACCGATCGCTGCTCGGAGCAAGGAGGAGAAGAAGAGAAAGGGGCGAAGGGAGAATAGAGGACAACGCCAAGCTGCTGCTGGCCGGAGCAGCTGTTCCTGCCAGTTGCTATCGCGGATTCTCGCGCCTGAGAGGGGAGAGGCTGGGCGGCTATCTGTTTCTTGGAGGAGAGTGAATAATTCTAGGGGTTTAGGTCTTTCAAAGTGTAAATAGGAAAAGGGGGATTGATTTCTAGACGTCTGATCAAGATTATATGAAGGGCTCAGATTTGATCTAGGATAAAACTTAGAGATGGACGGACGAGATTCAATTGAAAAATCTAGAAATTGACATAGAATTGGCTAGAATTGACATAAAAGTGGCTATAATTTAAATAATTTAGAAGGGAAATTAAGGAAATGCTATCCCATTAATAAAATATTACACATATTAAATATATATAATTAAATACATCTAAGATTTAAAACGATTAAGTAAAGCAATTATTTCGATTTTAACTATCGATAAAAGTAATTTGATAACAATTACAAATTTTTTTTTTTTAAATCATGCACACTAAAATATATAATTTTAAGACGAAAATTGATTGAAATTTAAAATTTTAAAAAATATTTCAAAATACATATTTAATCAAATGGCATTCCAAAAAAAGGTTAAAGGTCGGTCAACATTGGGTGTCAACATTCAGAAAGGTGAGAAATTTTATTATAAAGTGACCAAGAATAGGAATATCACTTCTACAAAGTTGATGAGTTTGATTAAGGGTACCAGATTGAATAAGGAGCAGAAGTTGAAGTGCTCTTTAGTTTGGTTCATCCAGTCTATGTTGCTTGCCCACGATATATCTAAGATTGTGGATTCAAACCACATTAAGATGGTCGATGTTTAAATTTTTTCAAGAGTTATCCATGAGGGAAAGAGTGTTTTGATTTAACAGTGAAGTATTTGAAGAACAAAATTAATTTGAAGAAGTAGAGTGAAGTGTACAATGAAAGAGGGAGTGCATCGTATGCTCTGCATGGCTTCCCTGGGCATTTCTAGTACTTATTATCAATTATGTAGTTGATTTATAATAAACTCTTACATATTTATATAGCATTTCATAGTCTCTATTTATTTATTTGTTATTTTATTAATTTCAGACTTGGATATATGAGGCTTTTGCTCATCTTGGTAAGTATGCAAAAAAGTCTTTGGATTCTCCTCTGTTCATTCCCCATTTACTTAGATGGCACACAAACAAAGAGTGATATTATTGTTGAAGGTGATCCATTTAAATACAAAGGGAGAAGTGCAAACGTATAAATTTATGTATTATTATCTAGTAATATTTGTAAATTAGTGAAGGTCTTGTACTATTTATATATTTTTTTTTTGAAGATTGTGCATCCATACCTCATACCTACTATCCGTGAGACAAAACAAAATTATATAGCAACATTAAAGTCATATATATGGGCGAAGTGAAGGGCACAATCATTGATGTCTTACACTCTGTTTGGATCATTGTTACCCATTGTGTTGTATTATATCGTTACTATACCTACAATGTTTGTATTATTAAATTTCGCTGTTACGTAACAATGAAAACCCCTATTTTATGGAACAACTGATTTGGTGTCTTCTTATTGTTACTTAATTTCTTTTCCAATTATATCTTTACATAATATTTCAAAATACTATTTTACCCTTTATCTTATATGATATAATTTTAGTCAAACCTCCTACCTTAGAATAATTAAGGATATTTTAGTAATTTTATAAATTACAATACAGTACGATACAATCAAACCAAACAATTAAAATGTTATTAAACAACAACAAATAATACAGTCTAGCCATACATTGTATCTACCATACTGTATAGTACAATACAATATAATACATTATGAAATAATGCGTAACAATGATCCAAACAGAGTGTTAAAGACCAATTTGAAAGGTGTCACTGTCCTTACTTCTGCAGTAGAGAACGAGGAGGATGAAATATTGGGTGAAAACAATTCCAACCAACATTGTGAGAATTCTGTTTCGAGTGGACAGAAAAATAAAGATGATAATTTGTGTGAGCGTGTTGCATCCCTTGAACTATCAATGATGAAAATTGTTGCTTTTATACGAGATGAGAAATTGAGGAGAGCTCAAAAGAACAAGAAAAATGAAGGTAGACTAATTTATATACTATTTGTGCAAAATAATTTATTTGTAAGAATACTAAGCCACTGATCTTTCAGCAGTTGATGAAGACTTTATAGCACCAATGGTGCTGCAATTAATGTTGATGAAATCCTTTTATTAGCAGTAGTCGATGAAGATCTTGTTGCAGTTGATAAGTACTCTGCAGAAGAAGTTAATGAAGCTGTAGAATAGATGAAGGAAGGAGAGAAAGAACAAGAGGAGGAGAAGATGGAAGAAAAAGAAAAGAAGCATGAAGAGAAGAAATAAGAGAAGGAGAAAATGAAAGAAAAAGAAGAGAAGCTGGAAGAGAAGAAAAAAGAAGAAAACAAAGAAGAGGAGATCGAAGAGAATAAAGAAGAAGAAAAAAAAAGGAAAAGCAGGAAGAAGATCAAGAAAAAGAAGAGGAGAAGCAGGAAGAAGAAGAAAAAGAAGAGGAGAAGCATGTAGAAGAAGAAATTTCAGTGGACATGATGAGTATTGTTATGGAGCTCAATGGTGATGAGTAAGATATTGATTTTTTAAGACAATTTGTTTCTGAAATGGGTTTTAAGACATTGGTTTTTGGTGATTGATGATTAAGACAATTGATTTTTTAAATGGTTGATTTTTGGTGGTCGATTATTAAGACAATTGGTTTTTTAGATAATTAGTTTTTGGTGATTGAATATTAAGACAACTGGTTGTTGAAGTAGTTGATTTTTGATCACCACCCATACATTATTGATCACCACCTTCAATTTGTATGGAACCTTACATGATGTTTTGGAAGATTTGGGGTTCAACAATCAACATTCTCTCAACATACTTGTGCTTTCTCACACATTACATTGAAGATGTTGATTGTATAACTACAACTCTTTCTCATACATCATTTATCTCCACCCCCAATGTATGTTGACCCCTAAATGACTTGTTTAAACTTATTTAATTGAATAAATTTCAATAATATAGTTTATTATTAGTTAATCATTCTCCCTTTTAAATTATACTAGCTACGATCTATATTTAGGCGTCATATTCTAATAGGTGTAGAATAGATCATTTTTGAATCATGATATCAACCCGTATATACCTTATTACTGTTGAAGTGTAGATGTCGTTGTTAAAACATAAACCAAGAAAATGAACAATTATCGACTATCTTAATTATCTATATATTTTGACCAACAGTGACAATACTCAATTATCCAAATTTTACAACTGTAACAAAGTAGAAATTACTACTTTTTCGATGTCAACGTCTGATTTTTTGACAATTCTTTAACGTGTCATTTGGTAAAGTGTATATCTAAGTCTTACTTGTATTAGTTATATGTTTGATTAGTTATGCATAGGTTATTTATTATGGATTTTTAAAATTTTGGGCATTAAAAATAACATGCATGAAAAAAATTCACAGTTTTAGTGGGGAAAAAAATATAAAAATAAATGTTTTGCAAAAAATTACATTCTAATGCATACATTAAAATCATTGCATTACCATAAATTTCCATATATTAATTATAAACACCTTAATACACAACGAGTGGACTCAATAATAAATATTAATAAACAATGTACAAAATGTATGTCATCTATATAAGATCATGAGTAAATTCGATAATAATTGATATTACATTGACCAAAATATTGGGGTCCAAAATAAACAACACCACATCCAGTAGCTTAGTTACAAAAACATAATTAGTTAAATCTATCTAAGATATGTTGTTGTTCATACATGTGGTTCTCTTTTACCTGGATCTCTTACAAATTGAACATTTGTTCCTCCTCTTGCTTTTGAGATTCTCACTGACACCCTTGAAACGTTTTCTTTTTATCCTTCCAAGCTTGATATCGACAAGGGATGGAAGAATATTCACGCTTAGCGATTCTTCTGGCACACACCATTCTGATTCGATAGGGACAACATTAATAGATTTAGAGTATGCAAGGAAGTATGTTTCAGCTTTATATAAAGGCGAAGAATATTCATAGTTGCTCATACCATACTCATCTCCATACTTCGGTCTTAAAGCAGTCATTGCGTGAGAGCACGATACTTGACCAAGTCATATTCTCTACAAGAACATGACTTTTCCAGTAGGTTAACAATGGAAGTAGAACCTGTGCCGAACACGGTGAATTGATTTCCATCCCTAGTTATGTTCTCTACGTAGAAGGAGTCGCCCTCAATCATTTTTTTTCTTGTGATCCTTTCGGTAGCCGACACCATTTTATTACCCTTTGATTTAAGGACATATGCATGCCTCTCCCTAAACTATTCTCCGAATCTCTTAGCAATCGAATTAAATATAGATGTCACGGGGTACTCTCTCTCGTCTATCAATATAGCGTTGAGTGACTCGGCAATATTTGTGGTCATCACTGTTGCCTGGGAAATGTGCTCTGCTTAACTTTTTAAAACTAATATCATGCTCAAGGACAAAGATTGCCTTGGGGTATTTGTCCTTGAATTCCCAAAATGATCATTTAACTCCTCCAAAAAATATGCCTTTGTCGTGTTGTAGTATAGAAAGAGGGAATCTCCACATTGGTGATTTACGCAAAGATTTTCATCGAGGTGCCTCATGCAATATCCGTGATGAGCAAGATTGTAAACCTTTGCAATACCATTAGCAATGCTCTTGTGTCTATCAGAAATAAAACATAAATCTAATTCATCGACCACAATATCCTTCAACTTTTCAAAGAAGAACGTCCAAGATGCATCGTTCTCTTTGCCCACGACACAAAAGGCAATTGAATAAACATGATTCTTTGTATATTGTGCAACAACACTCAACAATACTCCCTTGTATTTACCATGTAAATGAGTGCCGTCAACTGCAATTACCTTTCTTTTGTGTGAGAAAATCCCCTAATGCAAGCACCAAAAGCTAAGAAGTAATACATAAATCTATGAGTATCCCCGCTTACCATGATACAATATCTAGAACCAACATTATGGGTGTCGAACATATATGAAAAGGCCAGTAAGCATGACTATCCGTGCTTTGCTGTCCTTCGAACCATTTCCTTGGCAGTCACACTTCTCTTTCAATATTTCCAATAACTTGGACTACAATGAAAAATAATAAAAATAGTCCTCTGAATCTCTTCAACATTTGGACATTTTCCATCACGATAAAGATTCACATAAAGCGACGCAATGACTTTGATCGAGAATTTTCTATGGCTGCTGATGGCATGTTCAACACCACAACTGTGATCACCAATATACTTGTAGATACGAAATCTATCTAAACACTCATATTTCTTTGCCCGCAGCATCCACGCATAAATATGAGACACACATTTCACCTTTAAGTATTTACTACAACTCTTTACTGTAGCAAAATCAAAAGATTTTCTCGCCGCTGCTTCGACTAATAATAATTGTAGCTCACTCTTGGTACAGAATGTTTGATACATGTAAATATTAGTTCCATCAGAGAAAGAATGGTTGTGTTGTGATCTCAATTCTAGCTCTCCCTCATCTTCTTCAAAATGTAATAAATCTTCCGCATCTATTGGTTGATCTTCAACATCTAATGAATGATCATGCCCATTCTTTGAATCATCACCCAAGTTGTCATTTGATTGATCACAAAAGCTATCATTTGGTTGATCATCCAAGTTCTCATTTTCAACCGAGTCGTTGTCGTTAAAAGAATTTGTTGGTTCAATCGGAGACCTCGCAATGACATTTATCCTCAATATAGGCCTAGAGCCATCAACAGCAATATCCATCATGTACAAGCTCACATGCCTATCATTCTTTATGAATGTGGGATGTAGCTCACCGGTCTCAATTACGCTTGCAATCATATCGTCATATGAACTATTGCGACGCAACGCAATAGGAACTATAGTCTTACTAAAATATTTTCAATACCATCTTTTGGGAGTCTCCTCCCATATTCCCATATAGTCACCACCAGCAACAACAAATTCAGCTACTGCCATATATAAACTATACTGATACATACTAGATTACGATATCGATAACTAGTGGTCGATGACTGGTACAGAATGCGTACAAAACACGAATGAACAAAAATGGGTTCAGATCAAGCTCGAAATGGAGAACATGTATCTATAGTCCTTCTAAACAACTAAAGTTTATCTAAAAACGAGTTATGAAATGATTATGGAAGATTTTTGCAAGCTTCAAGAATGGCGGAATTTTTTTTTTCTTTGAAGCTATTTGGAAGAAAATGGTGGTAAAATGGATGCAATGACTAGAATGACGACTATTTCACCTGTAAAAGCTAAATATCATCAAAAAAGTCACCAGAATCAGCTAAATCAACTGCAAAAAGGGGAACATTTTGATTTCTCTTTGAAGAGCTTTTCTCCAGTCAATTTTTTTAATAAATGAAAAAATAAAAAACAACTCCACATTTGTGTAAGATGAGTGAGGACCAAAGTGTAGTATCAAAAACTTGAGAGTATGGTGTTGTATGTTTTGAAAGAATATTAAGTGATGTCATATATGGTGTCTAAAGTACTCATTTTTTAAGACTTTTGTCTAAATGTTCAATTAAGTTTGGAGAGTTGAAAATTTTGTCAACTCTCCCATGTTATTGTGTCACTTATCTGACCGTCCAAAAAAACTTACACACCTTGGCATTGAGAACTTAAATCTTAATGCAATAATATTGGGTTATATCATTCTCCCCCTTTTTATGGTATGGAAAATCTATTTTACACTTTTCATTTTCATTTAGGTAATATTTTTATATTATATATAAAATATTTATTTTTTAGTTTATGCATTTATAGATTTTTATTTAAGTTCATGAACATTATAAATACAATAATCTTTTTATAAGTTTGTTGTAAAATATAATGTTAAGGAATATTATTTTTTTAATAATTGTAATTTTATAATACATGCATTAAGTGTGTGTTGTGTATTTTGTGTGTGCGCGCATGCATTTTGTGTGTCTTTTATATGTGAGAGATGTACTCTTAATTTTATTTTATTGTTAGTTGGTCATTTAGTGTGTCTTGCTAGGGATGTCTTATTCCTTTAAGGCGAAATGGTCTGATGGACTCTTATATGCTCTTACTTTATATACTTTGTCAATTGGACCCTTAATCTTTTTAAAACAGAATATTTGAAACCCCTTTGACCATTGACCAAACCTATGTGACATAAATATTGCTGAGTTGGAAAAATGCGTAAATGCACTTGCTTCCAAATGCGTCATTACACTATTTTCTATTTAAAAACATATTTTTTTTTGAAAAGCAATAATATTTCTTCAATAATCCTCTCTCAGCCCCCACCCCAATTTCTCTTCTTCTCCACCACTCTTGCCACCCATAACCCTAGATTGTCTTCCCTTCTTCTTCAACAAAATCACCCACCATATCCATTCTCTTTTTTTCTCTTTGAAATCACTTGTCGTATACTTTTTTTCTCTTCTCCTTTTGCGATCCACTCTCCACTTTGCAATAAATAAAACCCCGCACCTAATTTCTCTTTTCATCCTCCTTTATCTAAATTTTTAATGTTTATTGTTTTTAAAGTTGAAACCATTATTTGTGTTGGATTTAAAGAAAAGGTATGATATGAATTAATGTAAAGAGTGATAATGGATATTGAAAAAATTGAAAACTCCATCGATAAGTTTGAGTAAACTTGAAGAACAACAAATGAGTCTTATAGATTTGTAAAATTAATTCAAATTTGTGATTGTGGCTAGTAGGTTTTGTGTTATGAACTTCTAGTTGAAATTTCAAGTCAAATAAAGAAAAATTTCATCTATTTGACATGAATTTAGTGCTTAAATTGTGAGCATATATGGAGTTTGAAGAACATGGCTATTCAAAAATTTCCAAATTTAAATATTTAGTTTTTTTTTTTTTTTAATATTTAATTTTCTTACGTGTCATTGGAAAATGACATGGAATTACAAATGTAAGAGGTTGGAGTACACGCACAGTGATCTGATGAGAAAAGGTTTTAAAATATTGTGTTTTAATGAGTTTAAGGGTTTCGATGACACTGTTAAGTAAAAGGGTTTAGAATACAAACGTATACAAGTATAAGGGTCCATCAGACCATTTCGTCTTTCTTTAATTGTACAAATCCCTAGTAGATATTTTCAATTTGTTAGGCTTATTGGTTCTTACAATCACAAAAAGAGTTTGAGTGGCGAAAAAGGTTAAAAATATTATTTACAACTCATTAGTTTGTCTGTGTGAAAGTCTTAAGGGACCAGAATAATCTTTTTATTTTATTCAAATATTAAAAAAAATCTAGTCAAAGTGAAATTTGATACCACATTATTGGTATCAAATAACAAAGAAGTGATAGAAGAGAAGAATGAGAGGAAAGAGTATAGATCAGAAGTTAAGGTAGACAAACTGGCAAATTATACTATCATTTATCATAATGCAAATTTAATTCCTACTTCTGATATTCGATCGATGCTCGAAAGAGATTGATTGGAATGGGTAATTAGTCTGATACTATAGCAATTTAGGTTTGATGTCTGTAACTTGCTTAACAATAGAGGTTATGGGTCAGATCTATTTGTCCTATTTGTGCGTCAAAAGAGAGAATAGAGTAAGGTATTGGGTTGTTCAGTATAGCATATAGATGGGCCTGAAAGGAGATTCTATGCAAAGATGCTATGAAAGAGAAAGAAGATTAGCTTCATTGAAGATGACCTAGCTATTCATGAATGTTCATTGCTATAGAGCAGCACAATTTCCCCTATGTGACATTGATTTCTAATCCCCGCATCCCTAGATTGCTTGTTAATTCTTAAATTTTCTAAAATTTTAGTTTAATTGTGACCGTTAATAATCAAATTTGTTTTTTATTAAATTGATGTAATCATCCACCCACTAGTTTTACTATTACCATTCTCTGTGAGATTCGACCCCAACTCTTAGTTAGGTATTTTTACTGATGATGATTGTTTTCTCTTTTAATTGGTTTTGAAGAGTACATTTGAGGTTATCAAAAATGGTGCCGCTGTCGGCCGGGTAATGGTGGTTGAGAATTCTTTTTGAGAAATTAGTTTGTAAATTTGTTTAGTTGTAGTAGATTGTTGTTTTGTGTCGTTGTTGACTGATTTGCATATCTAATATAATGAGTGACCATGACAGTGACAATGATAGTCACTACAGTCAAGATAACAACATGAGAAGGAACCTTTGTTGAAAATAAATTGTGAATTGTGGGTCCTTCTCCGATTGAATTCTCTCAACATATAAGATATTATATAGTAATTGTAAATGATCACACAAGGTATACTTGACTTTATCCACTAAAAAAGAAGTTTGAATTTTTATAAAGTATTAGTAAAATTTCAGAGTATGGTGGAAAAATAAATTTTCTAAAGAGATTAATATATTCCAGTGTCATGGAAGTGGTGATTTCATCAAAAAAAGACTTGATCTCCATAATTTCAGGGTTGTTGGTGGCGTATTTATCTGTCACGATCTAGGGGTACCCCCTAGATGCAACAAGGCGTATAAGACCTCGAGAGGTCTCATACAAACCACTTACATATCATAACATAAAGTAATAGAAATGGTGGGAATTTATAGCTTTTCAATACAATCAAAGTCTTTTATAAAATGAGCGGAAGTCAAACAACATTGTCTCAAACCATCTAAACAACATGAATAAAGTCTTGGGTCATACCCCATACAATAGTCTAAGACATACAAGAAAAACATAAAGAAAAGTGGTGATCACATCCTCGAACACAACAAGGACTCACCAAAACTTCACTTCCTTGATCAATAAAGAAGCTAGCCACGAGTTTGAGAATCAATATCGCCGGACCCTACATTTGATTAGAATGTAGACAAGAGTATGCGTTAGTACAATCAAGTACTAAATATGATGGCTACTATAAACAAAATAATCATAAGCATTATTCATAATAAGACATAAGGCATAAACATAATCAAGTCATAATAAACATCATAATGAAAGAGGAATACTTCCTTAAGCAACCTCACTTATCCTCAGCCAAGACATAGGTCCTCCGCCTCTGGTCAAGCTTACATCATGGAAGGAATATCTAGCAACATCCAAACAAATCATCTTCATAACATAATTACATCATCCATACCTACTTTTAAAGACATAGGGATTCGCCTCAATAAATATCTTATAAAGGCTAATGGGTATTCACCACTTGCCTTACTTACTTTTAGATCACGGGTACTTGCCTCCACAATTTCATCATATGACATAGATACTCGCCTACACATCATTTTATAAGGAGCATGGTTACTCGCCTCCATGGCCATTCATCATAGTAAGAATGTGGGGACTCACCTATTGTTCAATTCTAAGGAGTATGAGAATAACCTCTTATCCTTGCATATGGAGGTCAAGTGGATCGCCTCTAGCCTCATCATTCATTAAGCATTTTAGTCTAGATTCATTTTAGGTGAGCAATCCTTTCAACCTATAATCATTCATGTGAGTAAATCTTTCAGAATCATTCAATCATGCATATCAATTCACTATAGGAAGTATCCCTTCCATACTACAACATCAACAATCAACAATTCATAGTCTAGGCTTTACTCTCAAAGTACTACATCTCATGATCATTATCTATGCTTTACTCTCAAGCAATTAATATTATATTCATCACATATGCTTTAATGTCAAGCAATTCTAATCATAATTCATCAATCCTATAAGGAAATATCTAACCAATAGAGTTTTCCTCTCATGGCATCAAACCCAACTATATCAATTCAACACTAAAAGCATAGGATAGGCATGGGTATATGTAACTTCATCCTAAATACATGCAATTTTATCAATTCAATTACCAACAATCATAATCCACTCAATTGAATCAACATTCATCAAACCCACAACATTGGAAGAAACCCTAAATAGAATTGAAAAAATTCTTCTTCAAATTGTGGAATTCTATGGGAA
This sequence comes from Solanum bulbocastanum, assembly GCA_037074985.1. Classification (NCBI taxonomy): domain Eukaryota; kingdom Viridiplantae; phylum Streptophyta; class Magnoliopsida; order Solanales; family Solanaceae; genus Solanum; species Solanum bulbocastanum. The sequence continues at coordinate 13,653,865 of CM073602.1, read as the reverse complement.
TTCATGGGAGGAAGGATCCCATGGATGAAAAGTCATCATACCTTAGTCACAATGCCTTCAAAAGCTTGAAGATTGGGAGACTTAATCTTGACCTTGCTCCAATTTCTTCCTTCTTCTTTCAACTTCTAGAGAGAGAATAAAAATATATATGTAGTTGGTATCCACCTTGTATAAATCTGGGATGAATGAAGCTGACAATGTAAAATAGTGATCATATTATATTGTATCCACCTCAATTACATCTTATTTTATATTTTTTTCATGTTGGACACCAAGTGGATACCAAAAGAATGTCAATTGAAAATTATAATAACTAGTATCTGTGTGACTTCAATTGCATACCAAATGAATACAATTGCATACTAACATTACTTATTAAATTGTTCACTATATATTTGAAAAACAATCAATAGGATTTTACAGTACTCAATAATAAATGTTCTGAAATTATAATTCATTAGCTTAAAAGACAGAATGAATCAAAACAATTTATAACTTTTTTGGTGCAGAGTAATTTGATCATGTCTTCCTATTGTGGCCCTCTCGATGACATGTATTGGATGTAACTTTAGACCTCTTGAATTTCACATCAGTAAACCCCTTCCAGCGTTCAAGTTTATTCACTCATTTCATACCTATTTCATGCCAAAATTCATCAATTATTCATACCAAGATCATGCCACTATAATAATTTCTTCCATATGAAAATCAACATATTTTCCTGTTTCATTACAAAATCACAGTCAATTTTAAATAAAACAAAAGTTAAAAAAAACATGTGTTGTATTTATATTCACATTTCATACAAACCTAATACAAATCATCATACTTCTTACTCATATTTTTTACACAATAGTGAATAATTATTCATATCAATATCATTCCAATTACACTACCAAATTAATTCCAACCTATACATTTTATTTATATATATATATATATATATATATTTATTTATTTATTTATTTATTTATTTATTTTTTAAAAAAATCAATATCCCATATTATAATTGTAAACATCATCATCATCTAAAAAAATATCAGTTTCATAACAATGTTACAACACATTTCATACTTTTTTTCCCACAAATTTCATAATTTTACAACGCTAATGCTATTAATATTCCATACACTTATACTCAAATGATTCAGATATTAATCCAATATCACGCAAATCCATGGTATAAACAGTATACAAAATAACCAAAGAAAAAAAAATAACAAACACAATCATACCAACATTAACTACAGTTTCACAAAAATGATTACGTATTATGAAAAAAATAATGTTCATACAAAAACATCACAACTTAAATCTAGTATACATAAACAAAATCAGAAAACGTCATTTATAGTTTCATTGTTCCTTTTTTTTTTTTTTTTTTTTTTTACGTTTCAGTAATATACAAATACAAACAATAAATCATAAAGAATACTAACCAGAAGGATCCATCAACCACCATGTTTAATTAATACAGATAAGATGCCGTTCATTACAACAAAATGAAGATTTTTCAACCAAAATAATTGAATCTACTCGTGAGTGAAGCCAAATTCCGAAGAAAAAAAAAATGAAGAGAGAGAAACTTTGAACAAAATGAATAAAATTTGATTTTTTTAATTAATGTTAACAAATTTGAGTGAAATAAGGAAAATAAATATTTCTAATTTGTTTGAATTTCCTAAATTTATGTCAATTAACAATTATCATAAATAAATTCAAAATTAATTAATATTTTTTTTTATAAATTGTTACAACCTGAAATTTTTTATTGTAACAACCTGAAAGAATCATTCTATTGTCATAATTTGAAATTATTAATCTTATAAATGTCATTTATAAAATTTTCAATATATATATATATATACATATATGGCTTAAATAAAGAATTTAAGCATACAAATGTCTCCTTTAATTAGTCTCATCAGAAAATTATATCAATAATCTTGTTTACTTGTCACAAAGTTCCTTTCATTAGGGACAAGTTTGAAAGCGTAAGAAGTTCACATTCCCAATGCATATAAACATTGACCATGCATTGAATAGGAGTTCTCTGTACATATATTTGTCTCATTTCATAACTTCCAACAGACAAATCTTGTCACCGAACCTAACGCGCCACAATGGAAAAAAAAGAATAATCGTTTTAAGGGAAAAAAAGAAGTCAATAAATGAATATATAAAATTTCAAGACTGTGGCTCCATGGACGGAAAATTTGAGTGCTACATATAGCAAATTACTTGAGCTGATTTGGTTATCAAAGTTAAAAGTCAATGAATTTGGTTTTATTTATACTTTGATGCACAAAAGCTTGAATATATATACTATACTTTTCGCAAATTAATAAAGTTTCTTGTCGACCAACTGGATCAATTAACATCCTAAATTTTTTAATACAATCTCAAATTTGTCAAATAATGATGTATGATATGATCTTTTTTGAGTTACTATTGATATAAGCTGTATTTCAACAGTAAGCGGTATGAGGTATTTTACTACTTTTAGACGAGCACTTAAATTTGAACAACGTAACTCCGAAAATTTCAGTTGTATTGACCACTATATTCTAAAATCCTAATATCTACCCCTCTGTTTCTAAAGAATGAGCTACTTTAATTCTTAGTTGGTTTGAAAAAAATGACATTTTTTTTATAATAATTTAATTTTAGTTTTCACGTGACATGCTTAAGCCTATAATATTAAAAAGTATTTTAGTACATTTGACATAATTTTAATTTAGGACCACAAAATTGAATTTTTTTCTTTATTTTCTACTCCCAATAATTTAGATATGAAATTCAAAAAAAATATTCTATATATTATTATACTATTTAACTCATTGTAAAAATGGATCTCCTCCTTATAATCTTTTTATCCCTATGATTATAAGAATGTAGAGACTTTAATTTGTCTTTGGGAAAAATGACAAATATACCTTGAACTATTGTAAATGGTATGCATATACCCTCCGTCATATTTTTGAGACATTGGTGCCCTTACCGTCCAAAAATTAGAGCATATATACCCTTTATACTAACAGACATACATGTGTTATAATCTTATTCACTGATCCGACATATATTAAATATCGGATCGATGGATAAGATTGTGCCACGTGTCCCTATTTAGTCTTTCGTTGGAGTGAAGGGCATATATGCTCTAATTTTTGGACGTTAGGGGCACCAATATCCCAAAATTATGACGGAGAGTACATGCATACCATTTACGATAGTTTGAGGGTATATTTGTCCTATTTCCCTTTGTCTTTTGATTCCTTTTGAGACGATGACAAGAAAGAAGGATTCAACAACTCTAAATTTGGTATGATTTTATTACAATAAAGTACTTTCTCTATCCCGTTTTATATGTCATCTCTTTTTATAAAGAGTTAGTCCATAATACTTGTCATTTCATAAAATCAATGCATAAATTATTATATTGTTTCTTTTTTATCCTTATGAGTTATTAGCCTTGAAAATATACATTTGATCAACTTAGAAAAGCTAAATGATTCATGTTTATTGGTTAAATTAATTAATCAAAATAAATTAATTCATATTCATTAATTAAAAACTTGAGTTCCAAAAAAATTAAATAAGGGTAGAAGGGTAAAATTATATCATTTTCTTAATGCAAGTGCAAAGTAAAAAGTAAAAAGATGACATATAAAATGAGACGGAGGGAGTAGATGGTATAGTAATCATGGCCAAATCTCCTTTTTAACTGTCGGCATAGAGAACCATAATTCCAAGAAATTCATCAAGTAGGACATGCCCCGTACCTACATACAGCATTGAACAAACGCTTTTGTCTCAATTTCCACACTTCCCTTGTTTTTGTACTTTAAAATAATTTTCTTTTTAGTTTTATTATTTTTACAATAAGTTTTTATATTTATACAAATTTATATTATATATAAGAGATATTATCCTTTTTTTAATTTAATTTGTAACTGATTATAAGAAATCATTTTTCACGTATGGTATTTGACCTAGTTGATTGTGAATACATACAATTTAGTAGATATGTTGAAAGTTATAATCTACCAAATCAGTTAGTTGAAACATAATTTGAGGCAACTTGTTTAGCATAGACCAATTTTTATATCGTATTCCTCTAATCCTATTTCTTTTAGCCGTCGGTAGCATTTATGGTCGATCATTGATCAGCATATTTGGAATTTTGAATGTGTGGTCCCTAACTATTTGTCCATTTTGATAAATTAAGAAAGGATAATTTTCTTTTATTGATTATACGTTCAATTAATTATTTTGAAAAAGGTAAAATTTCTTGAAAATCTTAAATTTTTAATTCATCCACTTCATAATTAATAGGGGTAAAATAGTAACTTACTATGTCAATAATTGTTTTCTTGATAAGTGTGTCAATTTATAAATGAACAAGTAATTAGGGACAAGAGTACGTTCTAATTAAAAACAAGTTGAATTCGATTATATAATAATATAATAATTACCCCAACAACATTAATAGTGGATTATGCCATAACCTTACCAAGTAACAGTTATATTAGTTCTCTCGTTTTCCCACCGTTCCGCGACAAATCAATTTAAATTGACTCAAAGTAAGTAAACAATCGATCTTTAATTGGATTTCATTTGATTTTACATTTTTTTTTTTAAATTATAACATTTGGTTTGATTTTAATTTTGATTTTGTTGAAAATTAATATGAGGAAGAAATAACTGAATGGTGTTGTATTGATTTATATCTTTAAAATAATATAGCTATTATGTCACGATTAACCAAAACATGTTATTATTTCTTGTCCCGGGTGCACATTAAATGTGGCAGAACAAAAGTTGATATATTTATATAACTGATTCACTTCATAGTAAGCAAATTATAGATACTTAATTCACTAAATGAAAAAAAAGTACAACACGCATTTATATGATGGTTTGGTACGATAATATAAAGTACATTAAAGAACATATTAACAATCAATAAGGTGAACACAAGCTCATTTATTGGAAAAAACTTCACATGGAAGTACAAACTATATAACCAATTCTCTTCCTAAATACACACTAGCGCCGTCCATTTTTGGGGTTGCATTGATATGAGTAGGGTATGCTTTTTTTTAAAAAAAAAACATCCATAGTATTGGTTAGGTCTTTTAAATTTGGAAAAAATTACCTAAATACACATCTTATTTTACTATAATTTTAAAAAATTACCATTTAAAATTTTTTCAAAAATTTCTGTCAGATACATCACTCTCCTCACGCTTATACATCGTATCCCCTTCTCGGATACATCCCTCCTCTCTCTAATACATCTCTCATCTATGTATTCGAAATTCCAGTGATGTATCCGAATTTCCTATCGCCTCTCTGATACATCCTCACCTATGTATCTGGATGTCCAGTGATGTATCTGAAAGTCTAGCGATGTAGAAATTTTTGTAATTTTAAAAGAGTAGAGAAATAATATTGCTCTTAACCCTATGAAATTTATATAAATTATACTTAAATTTTTCGTTACTACGAATATTAATCTAGAATGAATAATCAGATCTATCCAACCTCATATCTCTCATGTTGAATTGGTGTGTGTACCGGAGAAAATGTAATAAAAATTCCTAACACACTAACTTTTTCTAGATCTTGAATAAAATAATTAAGGATAACAAAAAAAAAAAAAAAAAAGAGGTAATAAGCAAATTGCTCCTTTGTCTGTACGTATATATACCAACTCCTTATCACTTGATATATTTTCTTTTGTGGGGCCACTCAAATCTCCTTATATATACCCTTGTCTACTTCTTCTCATTTCAAATAAAAAGTATTCATCATCATTCTCAAGCAATTGTTAAGTATGGTTTTACTTGTTTCTCTCCTTGTGCTTTCCTTATTCTGTTTAAGCAATTGTGAGGGCTCGGGTTGGCCTTCTCCGGACCACTATCCTAGTTCTAGAGTTGGATCCTTACATTTTAGTCGAGGTTTTAGAAACTTATGGGGTCCTCAACATCAATCACTCAACCAAGATACTTTAACAATTTGGCTTGATCATAACTCAGGGAGTGGCTTTAAATCATTAAGAGATTATCGATCTGGTTATTTTGGCACGTCTGTCAAGCTACAACCTGGTTACACTGCTGGAATTATTACTTCTTTCTATGTGAGAACTCTTAAACACAAATATTAAATATATATACATATGTTGTCATGATTTCTAATTGAATTTTTTAATCATCTATAAGTAGCTTTCCAACAGTGAGGACTTTCCAGGGCATCATGATGAAATTGATATTGAGTTCCTTGGGACTACTCCAGGTAAACCATATGTGTTGCAAACAAATGTGTACATGAAAGGAAGTGGGGATGGCCATATTATTGGCAGAGAAATGCAGTTTCATCTTTGGTTCGATCCAACTAAAGGTTTTCATAATTATGCTATCCTTTGGAACCCCAATGAAATAATGTACGCCCTTATTCCATCTTCTTTAATTATTTTAGACTGAATTCACTATTTTAATACTCCCTTTGTTTCAATTTATTTTGACTTACTTTCCTTTTTAGTCAGTCTAAAAAAGAATGACACATTTCTATATTAAATAACAATTTAATTATGAAATGTCTATTTTATCCTTAATGAAATTATTTACAACCACAAATTTCTATCATTCATTTTGGATCACAAATTTTAAAAATCTTCGTTTCTTTCTTAAACACCGTGCCGAGTCAAATTACCTCACATAAAATGGGACGAAGGGAGTAGTAACACATACATGAATTAATACTTCACTAACAACATTATATTAATGCAAACATTAAGACCCCAGTACACAAATGAAAACAATCTTTTCTCTTTGTTTTTTCTAACGTGTCTATTTAATTGTGATGTGTAGATTTTTTGTGGACGATGTTCCAATAAGAAGATACCCAAAGAAAAGTGATGCAACATTTCCACAAAGGCCAATGTATGTGTATGGTTCCATTTGGGATGCTTCATCATGGGCTACAGAGGATGGAAGGATCAAAGCTGATTATAAGTACGGTTGAATTATATTCTTTATTTGTATGATTCTCTAATCCAAAAATTAATTAAATAATTAAAGAAGATGCACAATAATTTACTTAAATGTATGTCTAATAGGTACCAACCATTCGTCGGAAAATACAACAATTTCAAGATAGGTGGTTGCACCACCAACGATAATCCGTCCTGCCGCCCGCCATCTGGCTCTCCATCGAGATCCGGTGGGCTGAGCCGCCAACAGAATGATGCAATGGAATGGGTGCAAAGGAACTATAAAGTGTACGACTATTGTCGTGACCCCCAAAGAGATCGTACTCATACACCTGAGTGCTAGAAATGGAGAAAAGAAAATAAATCCAGTTTTATTTTTGGAGTGTCTTGGGATGGATCATATCATGATGAATGTGATGAAAAAGTAATTGAAGCGTCCAAGCCTTCAAGGATTTGGAGATGTGGAATTTTACTTAATTTTCTTAAAAAATTGAATGTATAATTTGAGCATTTGTGTTCCAGTTTCTGAAGAGAGTTTCCTTTTAAGTGTATATTTTTCCTTGATGATGTGTATGGTTATTTGACAAAGAAGGTGCTTTTAGCAAAAAGAAAAATACCAGTATTTTTATAGTGATAAGAAACTTGTTTTTATGGACTAGGTGCATCTTCTGCATTTAAAAATGTGTTACATGGGTTACTTTATACTTCTGTCATTTCATTTTAAAGTGTTTTCTGATCGTATACGAAATATATAGTATAAAAAAATTGTTGCATAACAATATATTTAGAACTTGCAAATTTAATATGGTACGACAATTCCTTCTATATATGTGTGTAATAAATTGAACTAGAGAGAGTAAAATATAATTTGTAAAGTAAAGCATTGTGTTGTGCATGCAAAATTAAAGAATATAAAAGTAGAAAAAGTTGATAAGTTCAGCAGTAGTTTGCTAAAACAGAGAACATAAACAATTGGATTTCAAGTCTCTTTTTATTGATTCTAAACCTAGCAACATATAGCCTTTACAAAAGGATAGAAAATCACAAATAACGTAAAGTCGTTGAACAGAAAAATATCAGCAAAAAAATTCTAACAGTCCCAAAAGAATAGGTCTCCCTAAAGACTAGAACTTTATTTGAAACAGAAGTTGACTAGACCAATAGCTCCTAACATTCCTCCCTTAAACTTATTCCCGTTTTTACAAGAATTAGTTTAAGTCCGAAATATCACATACGCCAAGCTCTTTACGCAGTTTCTGAAAAACTTCCAACTTGAGAGGCTTTTTCAACAAATCAACAAGTTGATCTCGAGTACCACAGAACAATAAGTTGATAGTTCCTTCTTTAGCTAGTAAGATCTCTAAGAAAATGAAATCTCACGCTTATGTGCTTAGAACGACCATGTAGAACTGGGTTTTTTGACAGCTTAATAGTTGAAGCATTATCACACATGAGTTTGGTTCCTTCTATCTGTAAAGAACCGATCTCTTTGAGTATTCTTCTCATCCAAACAGCTTGACATGCACATGCAGCAGCAACAACAAATTCTGCCTCTGTTGTTGATAAAGTGACTATAGGCTGCTTTCTAGATGACCAAGCCACTGCTCCTTCACTCATCATAAACACATAGCCTGAAGTGCTTTTGTGGTCTTCTATGTCGCCGGCATAGTCACTATCAGTAAAACCAATCAGCTCACTCACTCCTCCCCTTTGTAGAATACACCATAGTTAATTGTACCTTTCAAGTACCTCAAAGCTCTTTTTTCTACTGCAAAATGTTGTTGTGTTGGACAAGCCATAAATCGACTTATTAGACTGACAACAAACATAAGATCAGGACGAGAGGTAGTGAGATACATCAAGCTTCCCACTATCTGTTTGAAAAAAGTTGCATCCACTTTAATACCATTTTCATCTTTACCAATTTTTTGTCCTGGAACAATGGGATTACAAACAGAGTTGTAATTTTCCATCTCAAATCTCTTCAAAATCTCAGCTGCATACTTTCTTTTGACATATAAAAATGCCATTTGATCGTTGTATTACTTCAATTCCTAAAAAGAACCTCATCTGTCCCAGATCAGTCATATCAAACTCCTTTTTCATAGAACATTTAAATTCTCCCAATAATGTTTCATCATTGCTAGTAAACAAAAGATCATCAACATATATACTTACAATTAGAATCTTACCTCTCTTCCTTTTAACAAAGAGTGTATGCTCACTAGAACTGCTTTCAAAGCCTTCTTTGATGAAGTAGGATTCGATTCGGCTAAACCATGCTCTAGGTACCTGTTTTAACCCGTTGAGTGCTTTGTTGAGCTTATACACCATGTGTTCACTCCCCTTTTTTTTCATAGCCTCTTGGTTGTTCTACAAAGACATCTTCTTTCAATTCTCCATGTAGAAAAGTTGATTTTACATCTAACTGATAAAGTGTCCAGCCTTTCTGAGCTGCAAAAGCTATGATCATCCTCACAGTGTCCATTCTAGCTACTGACGCGAAAACTTCAATGTAATCAATTCCATGCTCTTGTGTGTATCTTTTTACCACCAATCTTGCCTTATATTTGTCAACCTCTCCAAGCTCATTTAGCTTAGTTTTATAAATCCATTTTACTCCAATTTTCTTAGCACCAGCAGGTAGAGCTACTAAGTGCCATGTTTGATTTTTTTCAATGGATTTAATCTCCTCATCCATAGCAATTCTCCACTTTGAGTTTTTGACTGCTTCCTCATACTTAATGGATCTGAAATTGTAAAAAATGCCATGTTAACATCATCTTCTTCAGACAAACCTTCACTAGAAACATAATCAATTGACCATATAGGTGGACATCGACTGCTGCCCTCCCTTATAGCCAAATCTGGTTCGATCTCAGCAGCAAGTGCAGCAGCAGGTTCAGCAGCAGCTTCAATTTCACCATCTGAGTTAATCGATGAAGTTGAAGCTGTGTGTTGTTCTGTGTCTTCTTCTGTTGTAGTTGAAATTTCAATGCTTTCTCCCTAATCTAAATCAGCTTCATCTTCAGAATTTTTCCAATCCCATTCACGATCCTTATCAAAAATTACATCACGACTAACTATGTTTTTTTTTGCAACAGGATCAAACATTCTTTACCCTTTGGATTCACCACTGATTCTGAATGAAACACAACTTACACTTTTATCTTCAAGCTTTTTCCTCTTAGCATCTGGAATATGAACATATCCCACACATCCGAAAACTCGAAAATAGTCAACTGATGGTTTTACTCCACTCCAAGCCTCTTCTGGTGTCATATCTTTTACTGCAAGCGTACAGCTTCAGGCCAGAATCTCTTAGGTACTTTCTTTTTTGTCAACATAACTCTTACCAGGTTCATCACTGTACGATTTTTGCATTCAACTACTCCGTTTTGTTGTGGGGTATAAGCTGTGGTCAGTTGTCTCTTCACTCCATCCTGCTTGCAAAAGTCATTAAATTCTGCAGAATTGAATTTTCCTCCTCTATCTGTTCTCAGGCATTTTATGGGCATTCTAATTTCTTTTTCCACCAGAATTTTGAAACATTTAAAATGGTAAAATGTTTCTGATTTTTATGGAAGAAAATACATCCATGCCTTCCTAGAAAAATCATCTATAAAACACAGCACGTACCTTTTTCCGTTGTTTGAAGGCGGAGTAATCTAACAACATAGATCTGCACGAACAAGCCCTAATTTTTCAGTTGCTTTCCACTGACTGTGTTTTGGAATGGGAGTCCGATGTTGTTTGCCCTTTATACATGCTTCGCAAATGATGCTTGGATCAACAATTTGCGGCAAACCTTCCACCATGTTTTTATGTTTCAAGATACGAAGGCCTTTGTAGCAGAGATGGCCATAACGATAGTGCAGAGTGTTGATTGATCTGTACTTGAGACTTGGAGGCAACTCCTTTCATTGTTGTGATTGATGACTCTGCAAGCAAAATGAACATCCAGTTTGTACTCATAATTGATTTTACCATTTTCCCTTTTTGTGGATGATAAATACTGCATATTCCATTTTTGAACAGCTCATCTACTCCCTTTTCTTGAAGTTGTCCAATGCTCAAAAGATTGTTTTTGAGTTCAGGTGTCCAATATACTTCTCCAATGGTGTAACAATTTTCCTGCAAAAATAATTTTACAATACCTTTTCTAGACACTTTCATTCTGGTATTATTTCCAAGCTTGACACTGTGAGTAAAAGTTTTATCTAAGCTTGAAAACATGTTTTCATTACCCAACATGTGATTTGAGCAACCCGAGTCTAAGAACCAGGCGTCACTTCTCTTTGATCCATGGAGTTCTACATAGGCCATCAACATCATCTCATCTTTTGTGTCAAGCTCAGCATAATTTGCTTCATTCTTCCACTTTGGACATTCTTACTGAAAATGTCCTAAGTTGTGACACGTATAACATTCAACAGTTGCTTTGTTGAAATTTGTTCTCCCTTTTCCACGCCCTCTTCCTCTGTACGTTTCTCTCCCTCTGTTGTTTGACTTGATCGACCTACAACATTCATCACTTGTTCTTCATCATTGTTGCTAGGGCATCGAAATTTCTGTTCATGCACCACTAACGAACTTTGTAACTCATCAATGGACATAGTATCAGTATCCTTTGATTCTTCGGTAGATACTACAACATATGCAAATTTGTCAGTTAGGGTGCGTAGGATTTTCTCTACAATTTTCTTGTCTGGCATTTCTTTTCCATTGCTTCTCATCTTATTAGCAACCTGCATCACTCTTGCAAAATACTCAGTGATGGTTTCATCCTTTCTCATCTCCAGAACCTCAAGCTCTCTTCTTAATGCATTAAGAAGTGATTTCTTCACTTTTTGGTTTCCACCAAACTTTTTCTTCATTGAGTCCAAAACAATCTTGGATGTGCGACGGTCCAAGATTTGTTCAAAGATAGTTCGATCAATCGCCTGGTACATGTAATGTTTTACCTGATGATCCTTAACTCTAGCATCGTCAAGATGTGCTTACACCAAACTCTATAAGCCTTTTGCTTTAAGCAAGTTCTCCATCAATTCACTCCAATGATCATAGTGACCATCGAAGTGAGGAATTTTCGTTAATGTTTTGTCGTCACTCATACTCTCAGTGTTTGATCACATTGCAACTTCTTTTCAGCCGGCTTTGATACCAATTGATAAGTTCAATAGTAGTTTGCTAAAACAGAGAACATAAACAATTGGATTTCAAGTCTCTTTTTATTGATTCTAAACCTGGCAATATATAGCCTTTACAAAAGGATAGAAAATCACAAATAACGTAAAGTCGTTGAACAGAAAAATATCAGCAGAAAAATCCTAATAGTCCCAAAAGAATAGGTCTCCCTAAAGACTAGAACTTTATTTGAAACAGAAGTTGACTAGACCAATAACTCCTAAAAAAAGTAAGATATCTATTTATGTAGTTTTCTCATCGTCTTGTGGCAAGCCAAAAAGAGATTTACCCTAAAAAAGGTATCCAAAGGTTCTATTTATAATGGTAGAAAATAACCACTATTCCGAGGGTGACCAATCTTGACTTTTTAACAACTTTCTGTTGAAACCCTGCTTCTTGCCACGAACCCTCAACGCTGTAAGCTTAAACTCCCCGTGGCACAATCTTCAACACTGAGCTTAGGCTTCGTGGTGCCATGTCCACGAAGGTGAATGACATATGAGTTTATCGCTCTATATAAGGTCGATGAAGAAGGTGAATGACTCTGAAATTTGTTGAAAGATATTTCTTTTTGACCCAAATCTGTGACACCAGTATGCATTCACTGTGATAGTCAAGGTTCCATTGATAGAGCAGGGAGGATGATGTATAATAGAAAATCTCTTCATATAAGACGTAAACATAATATCATTAGAGAACTACTCTCTAGAGAAATTATCACAATTGACATATGAAATTATCACAATTGACTATGTGAAGTCAAAGGATACAATATGAAATCTCCAACCATCTATGATGTATTATGCAAGAAAGACAGGTCTGAGGTATGAGGTAATTTTCTGACGTTACGAACTTTGGATAAACTAACAATTTGATATTATAGGTAATTTAGTAGTGATATAACCCAATAGTATTGCATTAAAATTTAAGTTCTCTACACAATAATCATTAGCGGTAATTAATTTTTAATTATCGTTAATATGTATTTTTAGCAATAATTAACACTTTTTGTATATGTCCCTAAAACGTTTAGCGATATTAGTTCTAATGATACTTAATTAATGTTGATAAAGACTTTAGCACACTTTTTTAATATAAATATTTATTGCCACTAAAACTTATTTTTATCGTAGAGAATGTAGGCAATTTTTTTTTTGGACTGTCAGAAAGTGGCACACAATAACATGTGTGTCTATAGTTTAAGCAATATGCACATTGTCAATGCATATAACGTTGACCATGCATTTGATGCGAGTTCTCCCTATTTTATCTTATTTTGATAACTTCCCATAAATATAGATTGCCTACAGACAAATCTTGTCAGCCGAGATAATTTATCTACCAAACATCCCACAATGGAGAAAAAAGAATAAGCGTTTAAGGAAACTAAGAACTATAAATGCATATGTAAAAATTCACGTGCTACATGTACTTAAAAGTCAGTGGGGTTGAACTTTCATACACATGTTTGACTATACTTTATAAAGTTTCTTGTCGACCAACTTGATTGCTATCCTATAATTTTTGTTTCAACTGCGAGATATTGGATAAAAGTGAGTTTACCTAATGCGCATTTGAAGAGTAACAATTATGAGTTTGATTGAAAATTGTAAAAAATGACATTTTTTCAGTCTTAATTTATATAAGTAGTTTGACGTGACATGTAGTTTAAAAAAGACTTTTGAAAACTGTGGATGAAACTAATTATAGATATTTGTATGACTATACATCATTTCATTAAAGGATAAAATAAAGTTAAATTGTTAATTTACATGTTAAAAATGAGGCACGTGAACTCATGATTTTTCCTTAAAATTAAGTATTTTATGTATGTATGTTTTTTTTTTTTTTTTAAAAAAAATTGATATAACATTACCTATTGACACCTATCCTATAACAAGTCTAAATGATGGGCTTAATTGGATGCTTAGTTATTTCCTTAGACAAGTAGGGATCAATTACAACCGCATGTCCTTTGAGAAAACGAAATAATCTAAATTTGAATAATTCTAAATTTGGTATAAACAATATGGTTACATCTCTCGTAAAACTGTCGGCAAAGGGCCCCTAATTCCAAGCAATTATGAACTATACACTATTGAACAAACCCTTTTGTCTCAGTTTCCACATTTATGAACTAAAGAAAATTGATTTTTATGATTAGACCTCAAATTAGAACACACATCTTTATGATTGTTTGGTATATGGTAGTAAAGTACATATATAAAAGAACAAACATGCAATAAGGTGAACATTTTCAAATATAATATTAACCAACCGTCAATATATAGAATATAGCTTGTAGGACAACCTCACATGGAAGTACAAAATATATAACCAATTCTCCTCCAAAATATTATCGTACACACACACTAATCATGCCGTCCATTTTTGGGCTGCATTAATAGGGTTGGCGATATGAGTAGAATATATATATACTTATATTTTTAAAGTCCATACTATTAATTGGCTAGGGCTTTTTAATTTTTGTTGGATGGTGTTTTATATTTGTTTAACAATTAGGTATTCAAAATTTTAACTACAAGTATTATTCTTAAGAGTCGAACTTATATACATATATATATATAAAATTAAAATTAAAAGTGGAGGATGTTATCCACCCCACCACATTCTTTCATGTCTCATTAGTCCCATTTAAGGTTACTACTAGAAATATTTCTCAAAAGTATTTTGAATTTGAGATATGCAATTATGTGAAAGAATCAAATTATCCATACTACAACAAAAATAATTTTTTCAGCAAAAATATGCATATTAATGAAGATTGCTCAAGTCTTTACTGATATTAATTAATTGTCATTGAATCCAATGTCACTACAGGCTTTAACGACATTTACAAAGAGTTCTAAAATGTAATTGTCATTAGCAATTGCTTCAAAAAAACATATCTACTGGTAATCAAGTTATTGTCAATTAATTAATCACCTCTAATAAATCAATGCCTATTGAAAATATGTCTCAGGATATTGTAGAAATAAAGCAGTTAGCTATTTCTAGAATTCTTAAATTATGTTATTAGAGTCCTATTTGACTTATATTTAGGAGTTAATTCTTTTTATTTGTTATTTGAATTAAACTAATAAGTTAGTATCTTATTTTTCTATTTTTAGTTAGGAATTATATCTATAAATGCAAGTCTCTGGATTATTAATAAAATAATTTCCTTTGATAATATTGTAGTATGTTTTCTCTCAAAGTCTTTCTCTGTTATTTTCTTAATTTCTTTATTAAAAAACCAACAATTGGTATCTATAGCCTTCTTCTTGAGGGACCTGTGAGTTGAAAAAGGGATTCTGAAAATAGTTTTTCACGAATGGCTCTACCTATTTTTGATGGTGAGAATTATCAACTATGGGCTGTGAGAATGGAAACTTACTTGGAGGCTCTTGATCTTTGGGAAGCTGTGGAAGAGGATTATGAAACTAATCCACTGCCAAATAATCCCACCAGGGCCTAGATCAAGAGTCACAAGGAAAAGAAAACCATTAAGTCAAAGGCAAAAGCAACTTTGTTTGCTGCTGTTTCGACAACTGTTTTCACAAAAATCATGCCTCTCACATCACCAAAAGATATTTGGAATTATCTGAAGAAAGAATATGCTGGATATGAAAGAATACGAGGAATGAAGGTATTGAATTTAATGAGGGAATTCGAATTGCAGAGAATGAAAGAGTCAGAAACAGTTAAGGAATATTCTGACAGATTGCTTGGTATTGTCAACAAGGTAAGATTACTAGGCACTGAATTTAAAGTTACAAGAATTGTTGAAAAAAATTCTTGTTATAGTGCCTGAAAGATATGAAGCATGTATAACTACCTTGGAAAACACACAAGATCTGTCCAAAATTACCTTGACAGAATTGTTAAATTCTTTGCATGCTCAAGAACAAAGGAGACTTATGAGGCAAGATGGCATGGTTGAAAGAGCATTATTAGCCAGCCACAAAATTCAAAGCAAGGGTAAATTTTTGAAAAATTACCCACCTTGTCAGCACTGTGGAAAAAATGGACATCCTCCATATAAATGTTGGAAAAGACCAGATGCACAGTGCAAGAACTGCAAACAACTTGGTCATGAAGTTGTGATTTGCAAAAGCAAATTTCAAAAGGATGAAACAGTTGCCTAAGTCACTCCTGAAGAAGAAGAAGAAGACCACTTATTTGTGGCAACTTGTGTTTCAACCAAAAAATCTAATTTTTGGATGATTGATAGTGGTTGTACAAACCACATGACGTATGAAAGAAATTTTTTTAAAGAGTTCATTCCTATGGAAAATAAGAAAGTCAGAATTGGGAATGGTGATTGTATTCCTACAAAAGGAAAAGGGTCTGTTTCAATTAAAACAAATTCAGGTACAAAAATAATTTCAGATGTTCTTTATGTGCCTGATATAGACAGACCAACAGATATCATCACATACACTTTCAACAATCACCAAGGTACCAACTCTCCAATAATGTAACTAGTGCCCTCAATTCAAAGAAATCCTTATTCACACAACAAATTTGATTTTTAAATTCAAGGATTCAGTCAACATTCATGCTCATAAGTGAACTAAATACAGTTACTGCTCAATACCATAGGCTTGCCCTTATTTTCACTACATATACTCTCAAAACTAGTCACTAGGATCACTGTAGGACTTTCTTAGCTTGTAACGAAGGCTCAGGGTTAGGTATGATACATTTGGGTATTTTTAGTTATTTTTATGCCTTCCTTGACATTACATTGGCTATTTACCTCTTTTCTCAACCAATTTTGACATATTTTATTTTCAGCTCTTTTTCTTGACTTTCTTTAGCACATGTGACTTGCCTTTTTTCATTCTTCTTTTTCACTTTTGTTTTTCAGTTATTCAGCCTTATTATCACTCTTTCTTTTTTTTTTTTTTTGTTTTGAATTCAGTTACATCTTTTTCTTTCCTTTTTCTTCTTCTACACACAACTCTTTTCATATCCTTTTCTTTTAGTTTAATTTTTCATAGCCACCCTCAACTTATGTATTTTGCATGAGTTGAGGTGCACAATGTCCACGGTCGAACCCGGGTCGAGATTATGGTAACTTCTGAATTAGCCACTCTCAACTTAGGATTTTGGCCTAAGTTAAGGTGTACATGTTCAAGGAGGGACCAGAGCCAAAACAATCTTTTAGGGAAGGGGAATTAGGTGTATTGAAAGATGTGGTCTACATTAGGCTCAAACATTTGTATCAAAATGGAGCATTTATATCTTTTGGTTGGATCACTTTAGGCTTAAGTTGACTCAATTGAACAAGGGCCTATGATCAATTCCCATTTCCTACCCTAGATTGTCTTAACAGGACCAACAGGGCAAGTTCTAGATTGGCATACATTGCATGAACATACAAAATTATCTTCACTCACTCTTGGCACATTGTTTCATTATTGAATTATTAAAGCACCTATTTTAATTTTTAGCTTAAGGATGCTATCTTACCGATTCCTATCATGTCATATGAAGATCCAACACATTCAAATCATTCAAACTATAGATCTAGCACATTTTCAAAATTTTCGGACATGTATCAATTTCATGCTTTTTATGTCATCATGTTTTGATTTATTTTTTTCTATCTACTTCTACACATACAATCCTACACATGCCGTTTAATAGAAAAGTAAAATAGTCCCTTGGGGAAAAAGAACACATGTAAGAAAACCCCAAAGGAGGGTTATGAGTTGGGTTACTCAGACTTCACCATATCACTCACAACCCATTTACCCCACCCCCACAAAAAATTGGTGTAATTGCCCTCAATGCACAAGAAAAATAAAAAAAAACATAGGGTGAAGCAAACCTGTGGCGCATAAGCACCGATGACCCATCAAGAAGCGGGTGGGTTCGATTTCTCAGAATCCGCTGGATCAGCAATAGGAACGCCATTAGTAACACCCTCATCAGTAGTGGGAATACCCTCAGTAGTGCTCCTCGAGCCTGATGGACCAACACCTATCTCACGGGCCCTTTGCTGCTGCATCTCCTCATCAACAATGGATTGCCTCTAGGCTGTTGCCAACTCCTCCCGCTTTTTCTTTCTCACCCATCGAGCCTCATCAGTATCAGAAGTGTGCTCAGAGGAGCAGTGGCGCTTCCTAGCAGCACATGAAGGGTCAGGTGGTGGCATAAAATCACCAAAGAGTGAAGAAATCACCACCTCATTCTCCTCAACCTCATGTGCAGTTTCTGGTACAGGCACAACAGGGGCTAGAAGTTCATCAACATCAGCACGGAGCCTAGCCAACTTTGTCTGGAAAGTGATCACATTTATGGTGGGTGCAGGCCTCTCCAAGACTCTCAACTCAAATGCATCTAGGCGCTTGTAGACCACCTAAATCTTGTCGTCCATTATCTGCTCCATACAAGCTTGGAACTCTTCAATAGATCGTTGTATCCAGGGCCTCATGTACTGTAGCAAGGTAGCCATCTGGGCCTCCGACCTCTAAACTGGGC
Organism: Solanum bulbocastanum; assembly: GCA_037074985.1. Classification (NCBI taxonomy): domain Eukaryota; kingdom Viridiplantae; phylum Streptophyta; class Magnoliopsida; order Solanales; family Solanaceae; genus Solanum; species Solanum bulbocastanum. The sequence continues at coordinate 13,635,192 of CM073602.1, read as the reverse complement.
CAAAGGAACTAAAGTGGAGCCTGAAGGGGGAGTGGCTGGGGAAGAGTTCGTGGCCTGACTGGTGGTGGTAGAAGGGGGAGACAGTGTATCTGCAGAAGTGGCAGGTATAGTCGTGTCATTAGCCTGAATGTGCTCCATATTAACAGCAAGATCGGCACCCAAAAGGAGGTAGGTCCACCTGTGGTTTCCTCCGCGGTGTAACAAGATTGACATCATCTCAAACATGACTGATGTCCACAGTCTTGGTTACCTCGAGAAACATGTCACAATGCCAAATAGGCACTGAAGCCTCCACGCAGAGATGGAATATAAAACATGAGAAGGGTAGAGTAGTAGTAGTCCTGAGTGCCCTCTCATGGATCTCAGCAATTAAGATGCGGGAGAAATTACGCTCCCCATCCTTGGAAATATGATGGGCCATCCATCGTAGTAAAGTCTCTCTCTACTCGGCATCCTTCTGAAATGCCCCACTCTGAGCCACTCCCATCCTGTAGTCATATGCCGTTGTGTTAAATGACAGAGTGTGGTTTGGGACATAAATGAACTAACAGATAGTGGGGGCTGAGCTAATACTTATCTAATGGCTTAGCCCATTTAGGAATAACATTACGGATAGTGGCGGCGTAGAGCTCTTGGGTCATCTCCTCACTGAATTTTCCCAGACTCTATGCCATTCAATCGCATTTGTGCCTCCTGAAAAGATCCCCAATAGTGGGCACAGTATGAAGGCTCCCTATCAATACCCGACGCTCTTCAGTAATGGTTCTTGCCATCATACTATGGTCATTGAATACCTTCCCATCATCATATATATGGTACTGACCTGCAACACACCATTTATTTGGCTCTGTGGCATTGTGAACCATCTTAACTCTGGGGTCTTAGGCATCCCCGTTATAGCAGCATTAGATGAGAAAGCGGAAGTACTGCTAGCATTAAAGGCGGAATGTAACTTGAAGCTAGACTGCGACTCTGCTGCTGGTGTGGCCCCCTTCTCAGACTGAGGGGCAGTGACCTCGACCTCGACCTCGTCACTAGAAGTTAGTATCTACCTGACTCTATTCCTAATAGTCAGGGGAATAGTGAGGGAGCCTCTGGTGGTCTCAGGAACATACTTGTCCTCATTGGAGTTTATGATCATGCGGCGGGACGGGGCAATAGACTTAGACTTGCCCTCCCCCCTTGTGTACACTTGAGCTTGTCTCGGTGCCATAGTATCTGTGGAGGACTAGTTAGTGCCTAAACAACACAAGAATGCCCAAGAAAAAATTTTAGAACAAGAGTAGGACTTAACCGAAAAATAAAAAATTTCCAGGCAGTAGTTGGTTTGGTGACCCACGGTGGGTACCTACAGTTTGTCGATAGAGTGATGGCTCGTAGGTCCCCTTCGTAGGTCAGAGGGTCTCTATTTGGGTCTCTAAAGTTGGAACCGTGGATGCAGAATTGTCCGTCGATGGAACGATGGACTGTAGTCCACACCGTGGGTCACCACTTAAGAAAATATTTGTGTGCATGCAGTTGATGGACCTCGACCTACGGTTTGTCGGTTGAGTTCGTGTACCAGAACTATGCCAAGCATGAATTGCCACTTTCAGTCAACACATTAGTTTCAACAATCAATCAATCAATCTAAGTCTAAACATGCATTTTGACATATTATTCACCAGTTCATCATCTGTAGGGTTTCGATTATGTAAAATTCAACTTTCAACACAACAAAACAACAAAGAACTAAGTCAAAACTCCTAATTAAACGTATCAAACCCATTTATTCAAGTTAAATAGACAACACACTCACACACCATCGTTCCAAGGATAGTATTTAAGTTAGATTTCAACAATTTAACAAGAGATTAACTACTTAAGGTCAAGTTTGACTTAGTGACTTCACAATTTACACAATGAAGAATCCAAAGTTTCGGTGAAGTCGATTACCTTACAAGTAAACCAAGTCGGTGAGTGTGTTTGTTTCGAATTCTTCTTAAAAGTGACACCGAACCCAGACTCGAATGGGTGTTTGTGGAGGACAGACAATTTAATCAATAATGGAAATAGGGAAAAGGATTTTGGGGGAGATTTAGGTAAACTAGAATCTGAAGTGGGGGATGTATGCGAATAGATTTTGGGGGGGGGGGGGAATTAAGGGATGTATATGGGGTAATTGGATGGTTTGAAATGGTTGGTGAAATGAGGGAAATGGGGGATGTTTTAAAAAAATGAAGGGTTTTTTATTTAATTAGGGATTCGCATCGGGTTGACCGAAACTTTATTTGGACCCACGAAACCCCGTCAACAGTCCGTGAGTCAATCCACGGTCCGTTGATGGGTTCTGTGGATCATGCTGATACTTGGTGAAATTTTAGAGATATACCTGGGATCTACGGATGCCAACGTTGGGACCCATAGATCACTGCATCAACTTATTTTCTACAAATTTTCCCTTTTCTTCCCTGTGCACATAGCAAACCTTAGGACTTCCTTTTTACATTTTATAGACACTTTTTAGACACAGTTCTATCTATATCTAGCCAACACTACAACTAAAAATTAATAAACAACTATCTAGAAAACTTCAAAATTAAGAAATACTCTAACTATCAAAAAGTAAATTTCTATAGTTGGCTAGATTATACATCTTGGGTTGCCTCCCGAGCAGTGCTTGATTTAACATCGCGACATGACACAGACCCCTTGGTTGCTTAGATTTCACCAAGACTCCATTCCTTTATCACCTCATTGACACTCTTTCTTACCTCAAATATACTTTTATCCTCTGGCCGTTCACCTTGAACTTTGTTCCTTCCTTGTTCTCGAGTTCAACCGCTCCATGTGGAAATAATTGGGTTCTCTGAATGGCCCGATCCACTTGGACTTGAGTTTGCTAGAAAACAAGTACCACATTGAGTTAAATAACAATACCAGATCATCGAGAGCAAATTCATGCTTTTCAATCTTTTGATCATGGTACTTGTTGACCTTCTCCTTGTACAAGGTTAAACTCTTATATACTTTTAGGAAAACCTCGTCGAGCTCATTCATCTCACTCAATCTTTGACTTGAAGCGGCACCCCAATCCAAATTCAACTTCTTGAGTTGTTAGATTGCTTTATGTTCTATCTCTATAGGAAAATTACATGACTTCCCATATACAAGTTGGTAAGGGGACATACCTATGGGAGTCTTGAATGCGTGCGATAGGCCCATTGAGCATTATCAAGCCTTTTTCACTAATCAATTCTATTTGCATTCACAGTCTTTGCAAGGATCTCTATTTGACACCTCAACTTGCCCACTAGATTGCGGATGATAAGGAGTGGCTACATTGTGATGAACACCATATTTCTCTATCAATGCCTTGAACAACTTGTTAAAAAAAGTGAGAACCTCTATCGCTGATAATTGCCCTAGGTGTATGAAATTTGGAGAATATACTATTTTTCAGGAATGTGGTGACACTCTTTCCCTCATTGTTTGAAAGAGCAATTGCTTCCACCTATTTCGATACATAGTCAACCGTAACAGGAATATACTTCATCCTATGTGAACTCATAAACGGACCCATGAAGTCAAGACCCCAGAAATCGAATAACTCAATCACCAATATCGAGTTCAAAGGTAGTTCTTGCTTCTTTGAAATTCCTTCTTCTCGTTGGAAACAATCACAAGACTTGGCAAAAGCATGAGCATCTTGGTGGATGGTGGGCTAGTAATACCCACACTGCAAGATCTTATGAGCACTCCAAATACCACTATGGTGCCCACCTATAGGCGATGAATGACACGCCTCGAGTATACTCGTTATCTCAACCTCAGGCACACAATGACAAATAATCCTATCAACACAAACACGGAAAAGTATGGCTCTTTCAAAAAAAAATCTTTACATCAGGCATGAACTTTGTCTTTGGTGAAATGACAAATCCGAAGGCACCAAATCACTTGCCAAATAATTAGCAAAATTTACAAACCATGGAATATGGTCATAAGAAGCATCCAATACCTTCTCATCAGGGAATGCATCATTAATCTCTGCCCCATCTCTTAGCTTAAGCATAGCTTCTTCCTCCAATCTGGAAAAATCATCGGCGACTTGATTTTTCGTTTCCTTTCTATACTTTACCTCAAAATCGAACTCTTGCAACAAAAGCATCTATCTAATCAACCTTGGTTTTACATCTTTTTAGCCATCAGATATCTCAATGGAGAATGGTTAGTATGTACTATGACCTGGTAATTATGTGATAAATCCTTTCACTACAATTAACCATAACAACAACATATACGCTTCATTCTCAAAGCCATTTAATCATATCTCATCATTTTCATAAGAACATGCACAATTCCATAAATTACCTCTCATAGTTCTGAACCCACTTTGAATCATCAATATCTAGAAAACATGGATTAAGAATGGGTTAATCTTAAAATCATGGAATATAACTCAATTCATGCATAATAATTCATAAACCAATCAAATAAAATAATATTGAAAGGAACCCATGACATGGAAGAAAAACTCTAACTCAATTGGGGATTTCTAACTTTGTAAATTGGGGAATATAGGAACTCCGTGGAGGAAAGGGCTCCATGGATGAAAAGTATCATACCTCAATGCCAAAAGCTTTCCTTCAATGGAGGAATTGGAGACTTGACTTGAAACCCTAGGTTGACTCCTTCTTCTTCAAGCTTTCTAGAGAGAAATATTTTGGAGAGGAAGACTTGTTCTTCTTTTAGGAATTTGAGAGAATGATTTCAATTGGGGAAATTTGGGGGTAAAAACACTTATATAGAGCTTTATGTGAAGGATAAAATGACATAGTATTAGGCTAGAATAATTATGAAAATACCCAAAAGTCCCTCTTAAAATAACTATCGACACCATCGATAGTGGGGACCTACGGTCCGTGAACCATTTATAGATAGTCCTGGTCGGTCGTCAATAGGATCAGAGACCATAATCTTTGGACCTCGACTGACGGGATCCACCTACCGTGGGTCTAATGACGGGTCGTGGGTCTCGACTTTTGACAGTAGAATTTCTCTAAGTCTAGGACTCACCTATAAGACCTACATACGACTCGTGCATTGAATGATGGACCGTCTTAGTGGACCATCGGAAAAATACTAGAACTTGACATTTTTGGGAACCTAGATTGGCAAACCACGGTGCTGACCTATAGACCGTGTGTCAGTCCACGTGCCGTGGGTGGCTCCGTCGCAACTGGCACCAGATCCTACAAGATGCTGGAATTCTACTTTTTTTTTTTAATATGAGGTGTTACATTATCACCCCCTTGAAAATATTCATCCTCGAATGAGATTCAAGATATCATAAATAAGGTAGGAACTTAACCTAGGAGCTCATCATGAATGCAATTACATAAATGCACATATCCAAGGAGAAAACATCAACTCCAAGCTAAATCATGTTCAAAACATCATATCATAAGGTCTATGTGCAACTCATACACAAATGCATATAAACATGTATAAGTCAATCAAGTAAACTCATTTTCTCAAAATTTAAGCTTTTCATGAACATGCACAAATGGGGACATCATGGGAATATCTAAGACACATGACACCAAAAGAGTAAACCATGAGGCGCTAAATACCTCAAGCTAGAGAAGGGGTAGAAGGAAAAAGATGAGGATAACGAGACATCATATATGCCTCGGCCTCCCAAGTAGCACACTCAACTAACTGATTTCTCCAAAGAACTTTTATGGAAGTTACTTCATTATTTCTCAACTTCTTGACTTGTCGGTCTAAAATCTCAACCAGAACTTCCTCATATGAAAGATTCTCCTTAACTCCGAAACCTTTTGAGGGAACAATAGATGTCAGATCTTCGACACCTTTCTTCAACAAGGATACATGGAAAATCGGATGCACCGAGGCCAAGTCATTAGGTAATTCAAGTTCATAAGAGACCTTGCCAATTCACCTCACAATACGATATGGGACCACATATCGGGGACTAAGTTTCCCTTAATTCCCAAATCTCATTACACCCTTGATGGGTGAAATTTTCAAGTAGACCCAATCATTAACATCAAACTTAAGATCTTTCCTTCTAACATCGGCATAAGACTTTTGCCGAATTTGAGTCGTCTTTAACCTTTCTCTAAAAAGTTGAACTTTCTCCATTGTCTCATGTACCAACTCAAGACCTATAAAGGTGACTTCAGCCACTTCAAACTAACATATAGGATATCTATACCTCTTACCATATAGAGCTTCAAATAGAGCCATACCAATGCTTGAATTGTAGCTATTGTTGTATGCAAACTCAATCAAAGGAAAGTGATCATCTCAACTACCCTTGAAGTCAATTACACATGCTCTTAACATATCTTCCAAAGTTTGGATAGTAAGCTCCGCTGGCCCAAAAATTTGTGGATGAAAGGCCACACTAAGCTTAACACGAGTACCAAGAAACTTTTGGAAATATTTCCATAAGTGAGAAGTAAATTAGGTACCACGATCAGAGATAATGGATTAAGGAACTCCATGCAACCTCACTATTCCTTCAAATACAATTAAGCATAGTCCTCCGCCCAATATGAAACATTTACGGGAATGAAATGAGACAATTTCATCATTCAATCTACAATAGCCTAAATCGAGTCATGTTGTCGCCCGGTGAGTGGTAAACCTACACTGAAGTCCATATTCACACCTTCCTGCTTCCAAGTAAAAATGCTAATATCTTGGGATAAACCTGCTAGATTTTGATTCTCAAGTTTCACTTGTTCACAATTAGGACACTTAGCCACGAATTTAACAATATCCTTTTCATCCCATTCCACCAATAGATCTCTCGTAAGCCACGGTACATCTTGGTGGCTCACGGGTGAATGGAATACCGAGAACTATGGGCTTCTGATAAGATTTGTTCTTTCAAGTAATCAACATTAGGGATACACAAACGACCTTGAATCTAACTACAATAACTCCCCCTTGGGAGAAAACCTCTACGGACTTTTTAAGAACCGCTTCCTTCAACTCAACCAAAGTCGGATCAAGTCATTATTTGGCATTCACATCTACCACAAATGATGATTATGAACCATTGTGAACCATAATACCACCCTTGGTAGATTCAACTAACCGACCACCCGATCAGGCAAATCTATGAAAATCTCAAACTAATTCCTTTTAATCTTCAATGTGAGTAATACTACCCCTCTATAACTAACTAAGAGCATCCGCCACCTCATTCGCTTTATCGGGTTGATAGAGAACACTCATATCGTAGTCCTTTAGTAACTCAAGCCAACTTTTTGGTGAAGATTTAGATCTTTCTATTTAAATACATATTGCAAACTTTTGTGGTCCGTAAAGACATCTACATAAACATGACACAGATTGGGTCTATCACACCCCGAACCTACACCCTGGGAAAAACTGGCACTCGAGAACTATTACTGGCCCCAAGCGAACCCTTGGCCTGAGTTTCTTACTCAGCGAAAGACTTTACTCAAGATATATACTTTTAAAAAAATTAGACTGAACTGCTCAAAATATAACTTAGAATGTATTATAATAACATTCACTTCAAAAGTGGCAACTCAAGTTTCAACTTACTGAAAAGGGAAAGTAAAGACTCATGAACTAATATCAACTAACTCTGTCTATGAAGCCTCTAAACTCTGAGGGATGTCGGGACAAGGTCCCCAATCATCCTAACAACTGAAATAAGCAAGCAATAAAACAAAACATAACCAAAGGGATCCTTCGAAAAGCAAGGAGGCTCACCAAGTAAGTCTGAGTGCTTAACTGGATCAATGATGCGCTGGATGCTGATCCTGGTTACCTGTGTTTGCATCATAATAAGATGCAGGCCAAATGGAATTAGTACATTGAATGTACGAGTAAGCGAGGGGAATTCTAAAACAAGACATAAACTTGAAAGGAACTGAAGAACTTACCTGGCTCAATTGAACTGAACTGATTTCAATATAAAGAAATGTAAATAAATGTAGTGTAAAGAAAAGCTTTAAAACATGATTTTTAACTCTGTGTATTTAAAAATGCAATAATAACTTTGTATGTATGCAAAGATACAATATGAAATTTGTTTGTATATGAAAATACAAATATTTTTGATGTATATAAAAATACAAAATACTGCTATGGGAGTTTCTCTAATCGACAACCATCACTTAAGAGCTATTGTGATGATACAAAGTTCTCACGCTGCTAGGGTCGTCTTATACCTTGCCATGAGTATAGAACCTGAACTACTAAGTGGATCCACTAGTCTATGCTAAAAAGCACTAAGGAATCATCTAAAAAGTATGACCCTTTTCTACCCATGGTGGCTACATGGTTTATGGGGGTTGTGAGTTGTCTTAACTCTCTCTCATATCGGTGCTCAATACTACTCCCAAAAAAAAATATTAGCTCTTATGTTTAAAAATATACTTCTTTCTGTGATTTGAGATTAGTGCTCAAAAACTTAGCTCAAAGGCTATCTTGGAAATCAACGTTTCCTCACTTGCTTCATTTAGAAAGAGATTACTCTTTTATGAAAACTAGCCTAAAGGCCCTTTGAAAATCGAGGTTTCCTTTCTTGTTTAAATGTGAAAACATTTTAAACCATTTGGGAATACATAATCCCCATATACTTTTGAAGAAATGAACTTCAAACTTTACTCTTTACTGAACTCAAAACTTACGCCTTAAAACAAAGTTAAAAAATTTGTAAAAGACCGTTGGAAAACTTTATGAACTTCTCTTAACTTGACTCTTGACTTCTATTGACTTGACTCTTAACTATCCTTGAATTGAATTTACGGATTCAAGGATCGTGATTTGTGATAGGAAAGATCTCATGATGTTTAGGAATGAATTAGATAGCTAAACAGGAGAAAAGATAAAAAAAAATCACTATTTGAGGGTGGGTTCGTGACGTGGAGAAGCATTTATATTTTTGTTTCGAAAACAACTTTTGAGGAAGAAAGGTTCATGATCGCTCCGCAAAACCATTTTTCCCAAATCTAGGGAGCAAGTCTGCGACGTTAAGGCACTGCCCAAATTTGTTTGACTAAATTTCTTCTTCATTTTACAACTCTAAACCCTCTAAACTTCGATGGTTCTTCTCCCAAACACTTAGGATCATTTATGACCTCAATATACGATAGATTCAAACTAAAATTACACTCGGGTCATGAATCAAACCCCAATAAACTTCAACAAAACAACCCACAAGAATTCAAACGAATTTCATCAAGAACTTTAAGGATTTACTTTCAAATCAAACATATTTTGCTGAATTGAATCATGATTGGTGCGTGGGTGAACTAACCTAACGCTATGCGATCTCACATACCTTGTAGGGATCACCACCAACGAAATCCACAAGCTAAACTCGACGATCTTGACGAATCTCCTCTTCTCTTCTCTTCTCTCGAAACCCTAACTATTTTTCCAAATGTGTAAACTGACTAAGATCAGTTTAGACCCCAATTAATTACCCAAAAATGAAATAGAATAATAGGTCAAGGAAAATATCAAATTACCCTTTCAAAATCTGTATTGGACTTTCCTTATTCCAATAACCCAGCTTCCAATGGGCTCACTCATACAAACTCAGAATTGCACAAACTTGGTGGCGTTGGAAAGATTATTCCAAAATATTTCCAACCATACCTTGTAGTACTCCTAACTCATCCTGAGCTAGAAGTTATGTCCATTTGAAGTTGACCAAAAACTCAAATTTAACTTAACCAATTTTCCAGATTTTTATAATTTCCAAAAATCACTCTTTCTAATTCAAACTCTTTCTTGTTCTTTCAATTTGCGAGATGTTATAGGGTCCTCCAAATCTTAAGAGCAAGCACAACTGCCGCTTGTTGAAGGTCATGGGTAGGATAATTCTTCTCATGAATCTTAAGTGGCCTTAAGGCATAGGCAATAAGTTTCCCATTTTGTATAAGGACACACCCTAACCCAATTCTTAAGGCATCACAATAAACAACAAAACCATCAGTCCCTTCCGAAAAAGTCAACATCGGAGCAGACATAAGTCTATCTTTCAATTCTTGAAATCTTTTTTCACACGCTTCAAACCATATGAACTTAACCTTCTTTTGACTCAATGGAGAAGCAATTGAAGAAAAACTTCAACAAACCTTCTATAGTAATCGGCTAAACCCAAGAAACTTCTAATGTCTGAAGGGGATATTGGTCTAGGCCAAATCTTGACCACATCTGTCTTCTTAGAATCTATCTCAATACCCTTATCGGAAACAGCATGACCAAGAAAAGCTACAACCCTTGACCAAAACCCGCATTTGATAAACTTTGCAAAGAACTACTATTCCTTGAGGACTTGTAACACAATCCTCAAATGATGGTATACTCATCTTCACTACTTGAATAGATCAATATATCATCAATGAATACAATCATAAACATATAAAGGTATTGTCTAAATACCCTATTCATCAAATCCATAAAGGCCTCCGAAGCATTAGTCAAACTAAAAGACATTATTAAAAACTCATAATGACCATATCGAGTTTGAAAAGTCTTCTTCGGAATGTCATCTTCTTTCAACCTCAATTGGTGATAACTCGACCGGAGGTCAATCTTAAAGAAGTAACTTGCCCCTTGAAGTTTGTCAAACAAATCATCTATCCTCGGGAGGGGATATTTGTTCTTAACAGTAACTTATTTAATTGCCGATAGTCACACATACGAAGCAAACCATCTTTCTTTCTTACAAACAAAACTTGAGCACCCCATAGAGAGTGACTGGGTAAGATGAAACCCTTATCCAACAAGTATTTCAATTGCTCCTTCAATTCCTAATGTTCTGTCGGAGCCCAACGATAAGGAGGAATACATATAGGTTGCGTATTTGAGAAAATGTCAACACCAAAGTCTATTTCCCTCTTGGGAGGAATATCGTGTAGATCATCAGGAAACACTTTCGGAAAGTCATTTACAATGGGGACTAACTCAAGATTAGGTGCCTTAGAATCTATATCCCTCACCCTTACTAGATGGTATATTCAAACCTTAGAAATAAGCTTTCTAGTGTTCAAATAAGAGATAAACTGTCCCTTAGGCATAAAATTTACTCCTTTCCAATCTAGGATGGGTTCATTCGGAAACTAAAACTTGACTACATGGGTTCTACAATCAATAGAAGCATAACATGCATGTAACCAATCCATACCAAGGATAACATCAAAATCTAGCATATCAAGCTCTATAAGATCAACTTGAGTGACTCTATGGGACAAGGAGATGAGACACTTTCTATAGACCCTCTTAGCAACAATAGAATCACCAACAAGAGTAGAGACATAAAAATGATCTAACAACACATTTGGAAGAACATCAAATCTGATAGCTACATATGGTGTCACAAAATACAAGGTAGTACCGGGGTCAAGCAAAGCATAAACATTATGTTTGAAGACTTTCAACATACCGGTAACCACATTAGGCGAACCCTCTTGCTCATGACGAGTCTGGAGTACATAGAATCTGTTTTTCTTTTGACTTCCACTAGAACCGGAGGAAGGCTTCGGTTGAGCCCGTCGATGATTATCTCCCTTGTTCTTAGAAACTAAGGGACAATCTCTTATCTTATGGTATATCTTACCACAAACAAAGAAAGCATTGGAACCCATGAGATATCTACCCTCATGCTTCTTCCCACACTCACCACAAGTAGTTAGTGAAGACCAACTACTATTCCCTCCTTGAGGCTTAGGGTTAGACACCCTATCTTTGTTGAACTTAGGAAGATCATTGGAGTAACTTTTGCCGAAATACCTTTGTTGGAACTTAGAAAGACCATGGCCATTGATCCTTGAGTTTGAGAAGTTACCATCATTGGTCTTAACAGTCTTTGCCTCACTAGACCTTTCCTTAAGTTTCTCCTATTAAATTTATTGAGCATAAACCATGAGACAACAAATGTCCATATCATTGATAAACATAGCGGTATGACATTTTTTAACCACCATCTCGGACACTCCTGAAACGAACTTACTCATTCTAGCCCTAGGATCGGCAACTATAGTATATGTATATCGAGATAATTGTGTGAACTACAAAGCATATTCCTTCACACTCATATTTCCTTGATGAAGGTTAATGAATTCGAGCACCTTTGCCTCCCTCATCTCAAAGAGAAAGAACCTATAAAGGAAAGCAACCTTGAACGTTTCCAAATCGGGAGGATACATCATATTCCCTCCCTTCCTTCCATTAGTTTAACCAAACTTGAGCAACACCCTTAAGTTGGTAAACGAACCATTCCACCTTTTCTATCGGCGTCAGTCACATAATCAACAACACCTTGTACACTTCATCAATGAACTCTGTAGGGTATACCTCAACCTTGGAACCCTGAAAATCTGGTGGATCGATTCTAGTGAAGTCTCTCACTCTAGTTGCCACCGTACCCACATTTGGTTTCACGAGGCTCACAACCTTCCTATTGGCTTGAGCTGTCATGGCTTGAGACAACACTTGAAAAGTAGGGGTAGAAGGAAAGGGATGAGGGTAACGGGACATCATATCCGTCCAGGCCTCCCAAGTAGCACCCTCAACTCACTGATTCCTCTAAAGAACTTTTTTGGAAGCGACTTCAATATTTCTCAACTTCTTGACTTACCTGTGTAAAATTTCAACCATAACTTCCTCATATGAAATATTCTCCTTAACTCCCAAACCTTCTGAGGAAACAATAGATGTTAGATCTCTAACACCTTTTTTCAACAAAGATACATGGAAAACCAGATGCACCAATGCTAAGTCATTAGGTAATTCAAGTTTATAAGAAACCTTGCCAATTCACCTCAGAATTTGATATTGGCCCATATATCGGGGACTACGTTTCCTTTAATTCCCAAATCTCATTACACCTATTATGGGTGAAATTTTCAAGTAGACCCAATCATTAACATCAAACTTAAGATCTCTCCTTCTAACATCGGCATAAGACTTTTGCCTAATTTGAGTCGTCTTTAACCTTTCTCTGTTAAGTTGAACTTTCTTCGTGCCTCATGTACCAACTCGGGTCTTATCACGGTGACTTCACCCACTTCACACTAACCTATAGGAGATCTACACCTCTTACCATATAGCGCTTCAAATGGAGCCATACATATACTTGAATTGTTGCCATTGTTGTATGCAAACTCAATAAAAGGCAAGTGATCAGCCCAATTACCCTTGAAGTCAATTACACATGCTCTTAACATATCTTCCAAAGTTTGGATAGTACGTTTCGCTTGCCCATCAATTTGTGGATAAAATGCCGTACTAAGCTTAACACGAGTACCAAGAACCTTTTGGAAAGATTTCCATAAGTGAGAAGTAAATTAGGTACCATGATCAGAGATAATGGATTAGGGCACTCCATGCAACCTCACTATTTCCTTCAAATACAATTATGCATAGTCCTTCGCCGAATACAAAACTTTTACGGGAATAAAATGAGCCGATTTCATCATTCGATCTACAATAACCCAAATTGAGTCATGTTGCCGCCGGGTGCGTGGTAAACCAACAATGAAGTCTATATTCACACATTCCCACTTCCAAGTAGGAATGATAATATCTTGGGATAAACCTACTAGATTTTGGATTCTCAATTCTCAATTGTTCAGAATTAGGACACTTAGCCACAAATTTTGCAATATCCTTTTTCATTCCACTCCACCAATAGATCTCCTGTAAGTCACAGTACATCTTGGTGGATTCCAGGTGAATGGAATACCAAGAACTACGACCTTCTGATAAGATTTGTTCTTTCAAGTCATCAACGTTAGGGACACACAAATGATCTTGAATTTAAGTACACTAACTCCTCCTTGGGAGAAAGCCTCTGCGGACTTTTTAAGAACCGTTTCCTTCAATTCAATCAATGTCGGATCTAGTCCTTGGTTGGCATTCATACATACTACAAATGATGATTCTGAACCATTGTGAACCATAATACCACCTTTGGTAGATTCAACTAACTGTCCACTCGATCGGGCCAATCTATTGTGAGTAACACTACTCATCAATAACTGACTAAAAGCATCTGTCACCACATTCGCTTTACTGGAGTGTTAGAGAACACTCATATCGTAGTCCTTTAGAAACTCAGGCCACTTTCGTTGGCGAAGATTTAGATCTTTATATTTAAACACACATTGCAAACTTTTATGGTTAGTAAAGACATCTACATGAACACCATACAGATTAGGTCCTTCAATTCTTAAGACCAAACACAACTGTTGTTTTCTGAAGGTCATAGGTAGGATAATTCTTCTCATGAATCTTAAATTTCCTTGAGGCATAGGCAATAAGTTTCCCATTTTGCATAAGGACACACCCTAACCCAATTCATAAGGAATCAAAATAAATAACAAAACCATCAGGCCCTTCCGAAAAAGTCAACACCGCAGTAAAAGTAAGTCTATCTTTCAATTCTTGAAACCTCTTTTCACACGCTTCAGACCATGTAAACTTAAGCTTTCTTTGAGTCAATGCCTTCTATGGAGAAACAATCAAAGAAAAACTTCAACAAACCTTCTATAGTAACCTGTAAAACCCAAGAAACTTCTAATGTCCGAAGGGGATAAAGGTCTAGGCCAAATCTTGACTGATCTGTCTTCTTGTGATCTACCTTGTTACGCTTATCAGAAACAACATGACCAAGAAAAGGAACAAACCTTGACCAAAACCCGCATTAGCTAAACTTTGCAAAGAGTAATTGGTCCTTGAGGACTTGTAACACAATCCTCAAATGATTGGTATGCTCATCTTCACTCCTTTAATAGATTAATATATCATCATTGAACACAATCACAAACATATAAAGGTATTGTCTAAACACCCTATTCATAAAATCCATAAATATCGCCGAAGCATTAGTCAAACTAAAAGACATTACAAAAAAACTCATAATAACCATACCGAGTTTGAAAAGTCATCTTTGAATGTCATCTTCGTTCATCCTCAATTAGTGATAACCCGACCGGAGGTCACTCTTAAAGAAGTAAGTTGCCCCTTGAAGTTGGTCAAACAAATCATCTATACTTGAGAGGGGATATTTGTTCTTAACAGTAAGCTTATTCAATTTGCCAGTAGTCCATACGCATACAAAACAAATCATCTTTCTTTCTGACAAACAAAACTGGAGCACCCCATAGAGAGTGACTGGGTAAGATGAAGCCCTTATCCAATGAGTCTTTCAGTTACTCCTTAAATTCCTTATGTTCTGCTGGAGCCATACGATAAAGAGGAATAGAGATAGGTTGCGTATTTGGGAGAAGGTCAATACTAATGTCTATTTCCCTCTCGGGAGGAATATCAAGTATATCATTTGGAAACACTTTCAGAAACTCATTTACAATGTGGACCAACTCAAGAGTAGGTGTCTCAGAATCTATATCCCTCACCCTAACTAGATGGTATATTCAAACCTTAGAAATCATCTTTCTAGTTTTAAGATAAAAGATAAATTGACCCTTAGGCATATAATTTCCCCCTTTCCACTCTAGGATGGGTTCATTTACTTGACTACACGGGTTCTACAATCAATATCATAACATGCATGCAACCAATCCATACCAAGGATTACATCAAAATCTGGCTTATCAAGCTCTATTAGATCAACTTGAGTGACTCTATAGGACAAGGAGATGGGACACTTTCTATAGACCCTCTTAGCCACAATAGAATCACCAACAGGAGTTGAGACATAAAAAGGATCTAAAAACACATCCGAAAGAACATCAAATCTCATAGCCACATATAGTGTCACAAAAGACAAGGTAGTATCGGGGTCAAGCAAAGCATAAACATCAAGTTGGAAGAATTTCAACATACCGGTAACCACATAGGGTGAACCTTGCTCATGATGAGTCTGGAGTGCACATAATCTATTTTGCTTCTGACTCCCACTAGAATCGGATGAAGAATTCAATTGAGCCCGTTGATGATTATCTCCTTTGTTCTTAGCAACTGAGGTACAATCTCTTATCTTGTGGTCTATCATAACACAAACAAAGAAAGCATTGGAACCCGTGAGACATCTACCCTGGTGATTCTTTCCACACTTAGAACAAGTAGGCAGTCAAAATCTACTACCATTCCCTCCTTGAGGCTTAGGGTTAGACATCCTATTTTTGTTGAATTTAGGAGGTTCATTGGAGTAACTTTGGCCGAAAAATCTTTGTTGGAACATAGAAAGACCACGTCCATTGAACCCTGAGTGTGAGAAGTTACCATCATCAGTCTTAACTCTCTTTGACTCACTAGACCCTTCCTTATGTTTCTCCTATTCAATTTATTGAGTATGAACCATGAGACGAGAAATGTCCATATCATTGATAAACATAGTAGTATGACATTCCTTAACCACCATCTCAGACACTCCTCAAAATGAACTTACTCATTCTAACCCTAGGATCTATAACCATAGTATGAGTATATCAAGATAATTGTGTGAACTACAAGGTATATTCCTTCACACTCATATTTTCTTGATGAAGGTTGATGAATTCGAGCACCTTTGCCTCCCTCATATCAAGGAGAAAGAACTTATCAAGGAAACCAACCTTGAACTTTTCCCAATTGAGAGGACCCACATCATATTCCTTCCCTTCTTTCCATTGGTTGAACCAAACTAGAGCAACACCCTTAAGTTGGTAAGCGACCCATTTCGCTTTTTCTACTGACGTCACTCCCATTAACATCTACACTTTGTACACTTTATCAATGAACTCTCTAGGGTCTACCTCAACCTTGGAACCATGAAACTCCGCCGGATTCAATCTTGTGAAGTCTCTCACTCAAGTTACCACTGTACCCACATTTGGGTTCACGGGGACCACAACCTTCGTATTGGCTTGAACCATCATGGATTGAGACAACACTTGAAAAGTAGCCCTAAAGTCCTTATTAGTCACTTGCTCAGCCAAAGGGATGACCAAAACTTGAGGAGCTTGAGGAGGAGCCTTTTGATTCACATTCTCTCCCGCATTCCTTCTAGCATATGCCCTTTGAGTTGCCATATCCTGTAAAAATTGGATAAGGATTAGGAGAGAGTCATTATAGAGTTAAATTCTATCGCACAACTTTAGAGTAATGAAAGAAGTGGATTTTCCTAAACATCTTATAGCCTCTCGTTCATAAATGTGGCGTGCTTCACACTTATGAACAAGACTCTACTCGGCGTGGCTTATGAGACTTTCCTAGGACCTTTCTAAAACTTGTGCTCTCAATACCAAGTTTGTCATGACCATGTTGTGTAAGACCCCGAGAGGCAATATATCAGCCACTTAACAAACATAGACAAGATAATTGAAATCAAGAGATTTAAAAGATTATTTCAAAGCATAGAGTTTTATAAAAACGTAGTGGAATCTAATAAAGTCTCAAACCATCTAGTACATAAGAAGTTATCGGGACGTAACTTGTACCTTAAGTCAAAAACTAAAATGTAAACAACATAATGAAGTAAGGCTCGGTCCTTGGAATATGAGGACTCACCAATCTTTAATCTTATACTAAATGATCCTTGCCACAGAAGTGCTAGTCTGGAGCGTCAGAACCTAAATTTTGATAAGAAATGTAGGCAAGAGTATGTGTTAGTAAAAATATGTACCAAGTATGATAATGGTGTATGATGTGTAAAAGTCATGATATAAAGGGAATTTTCATAATATGAAATTACCAAACTAAAACATGATATAAAAGAGTTAGAAAATATAAGTCATAAAACATGATCAATGCAAGTAATCATCATAAAACACACGAGAGATACTTATGAAGTAACCTTGATTCATTAATAAGGGAGAATTACTTTTAACCGACATGTAAGCCCATGTGAGCAATTAACATGGAATCCGATCTCTACCCTATACTGACAAGAGGTGGTCTCACTTGCCAAGGTAAAAACCATGAATTTCTAGCTTACGTGGTTCCGTTAGTTAATGTTTATCTAGAAAACCTATAGTGGCACATAGTTTATGGGGCATGTGTAATCGCCACTTGTCCACTCAGTGCTAAGCATAACTCCCACAAAATTTTCATTAGTCTTATTCATCTTTTCTTGAAAGGACTTGGGTAATCGCCTCTTGTCCTTATATGACATGACAAGGGTAATCACCTATTGTCTTTTGATAAGAGGGCATGGGTAATCGCTGCTTGCCTTATTCTTAGAATAGCTCTTTAACTTTGATTCATTTTAGGTGAGAAGACCTTTCAACCTTAGAATCATTTATGTGAGAAAACTTTTCACATGCAAGCATGAGGTAATTATGTGAGAAATCCTTCCATAACAAGTAACCATAACAGCGACATATATACTTCATTCCCAAAGCCATTTACATCATATCTCATCAATTTCACAAGAACATGCATAGTTCCATAAATGACATTTCATAGTTCAAAACCCACTTTCAATCATCAATATCTAGAAAATATGAGTTAAGCATTGGTTTATGGGGATTTATCTTAAAATAATGGAATATAACTCAATTCATGCATAGTAACTCATAAACCAATCAAATAAATCAATATTGAAAGAAACCATGATATGGAAGAAAAACCGAAACTCAACTAGAGATTTCTAACTTTGTAAATTCAGTAATTTAGGAATTCCATGGAGGGAAGGACTACATGGATGAAAACTAGCATACTTCAATGCCAAAAGCTTTCCTTCAATGGAGGAAATGGAGACTTGACTTGAAACCCTGGATTGACTCCTTTTTCTTCAAGCTTTCTAGACAGAGAAATATTTTGGAGAGGAAGACTTGTTCTTCTTTTAGGAATCTGAGAGAATGATTTCAATTGGGTAAATTTGGGGGTAAAACACTTATATAGGGCATTGGGTGAAGGGTAAATCGACATAGTATTAGGCTAGAATAATTACAAAAAGACCTAAAAGCCCTTCTTAAAATAACTACCAACACCATTGATGGTGGGGACCAATGGTCTGTGGTCCCACCTATGCACAATCCTAGTCGGCCGTCGATGGGATAAAAGACCACGATCTTTGGACCTGAACTGACGGAACCCACCTATGGACTATGGGTCCAATCACGGGCGATGGGTCTCTACCGTGGGTCTCGAATTTTGACCCTATAATTTCTCTAAGTTAGGGACTCAGCTACGAGACCTACCTATGATATGTGCATTGAATGATGGATCGTCCTGGAGGACCGTCGAAAAAGTACTGAAACTTGACATTTTTGGGAACTTGGACTGTCCAACCACTGAGCTAGCCTACGGACCATGTATCAGTCCATGGGCCATGGGTGGCTCCATTAAAACTGGCACTAGATTCTAAAGAAACTGCAATTCTACCCTTTTTGAATCTGAGGTGATACACAAAAGGTAGAAATTTGGTGTAAAACCTTATGCTCCTGAAAAATCCTTTTGCCCTAGAATATGTTAAAGCCAATCGACAGCCAACCACCTCCGGTTGGAGGTCCCACACTTTCAAAAATAGAGTTTCCACCACTAGAGAGCGCTTCCTCTTTTGAATCCGTCAATACAAACCTTAGTTTGCCAAATGAAAAAACTTTTCCAACATCTCTTATTCAAATGGAACATCCTTTTAAGAAGCCCTACGTAAAGATGTCCCAATGGTTAGAGTATACCTCAAATAAAATGGAAAAAAGAAGAAGTAGAAAGAATGAATCTAATTAAAGATTTACAGCTTACGGTGAACGAGAAATTCTCTTATGAATGGTAAGATTTGGAGGAACTAAGGAGAATTAAACCTAAATAATGAAATATTATGGGTGGATATAGGATTGGACTATTATGTAGTAAACATGTGTTTATCCTTTTGACTCATCAAGAAGATAACATTAATATGATATCAAAAGGATCTTTCTATATCATGTCTAGAGATTGGTATACCTACCTCATGAGGACATTGATCTTTGACGTTAAGTACGATTATGTTCAAATTATTGTCTACAATGTAAAATGCAGGGCTATAGTAAAGAAGAATGCAAAGACACTAATAAAGGAAAGCATAAAGTTGTAACCAAGGAGTAATAAGTCATGGAGGAAATTCAGAAAGGTCAAGAAAAAATGAGACCAATTCACACATTACAAAAAGAAAAAATGAAAATTCTCTCTAGTGGAAAAATAGTAGGGGATCTGATATAATGTGGTGTGAGATAACATAAATAAGAAATGCTCAAGGAATAATCATAATAGTCACATTCCAAGTCTAATACAGAACTCCTTTGCTGCTCTCATTGAATAGAAGGAGTTGATATAGTAAGCAGCCAAGCCAAAAAATTTCAATAGTCCAAAGGTTACTATAAAATAAGATAATAAAAGGTATGATAACGAATCTGCTAGGGATTGGGTCACTAAATCCTTTGGTGGGACTTTGCAAGGAAAATATTCAACAACTCTATTTCCTGAACAATATGCAGCACAATCAATATCACAATGCTCAAGCAAAGAAAACATCTCTATATATTTATCAAGGTAGTCTTGAGAATATCAACTATAGAGAAGAGAGGAATAATAAAATGTTTGTTGTAGTGCTTAGTTTCTGGGATATGGATTTATTATAGCTAGAGGAAAATAAGAATAATCAACATGTAATGAAGATATCAGTGAAGACAAAGTAATGGAGAATAATGAAGAATTGATAGTGGTATGCTATCATTTTAAAGATCCCCAAATCTAGGAGATAAGCAAATCTCCTAATAGAGTGCTATGTGATATTATTGCTCATAACATAGAGGAGAATCGGCTATTGGAAATAGATGGTATAGAGTTGAGTGCTAAAATACACCTAGAAGAGGTTAATGATTATGTATTGACACACATAGCCAACGAGGGTAACTTATCTCCAAGGGTATTGAAAGCTACAAATAAATGCAAAAAACAAGGTGATGGTGAAAATGCACAACCTATCACAATTCCACAAAATATAAATACAGTTGTTAATAATAGATGATGAAGTCCTTTATTTGTGACATAAGGTATGTAAAGTCTCAATTAGACTGTCAGAGAGTGTAAATGTTACACAAATATCATAATTTTACTTTTATTATCCTATTGAAAATTTTTATGATAGTAGACACATCAACAAGTATAAAAGAAGATTGAGAATTCCTTTTGCTACTTCTAATTGCAATGGTAAAAAATAAATTTTCACAACTGATGATTTTGATAATATAGTTATTAGTAATACAAATCAATAATTAACATTATATTACAGTTGACAGATCACACTCTACCATATAAGTTTGTTATTACTATGCTTTACACAAAATGTAGTGTAGAACTAAAAATTGTGGGGTAGTATTTATCCGATAGAAGAGAATATAAATGGAGTTTTGCTAGTTTGGGGTGATTTAAATGTATTGTTTAATTTTGAGGAGAAAATAAGGGGCTAATCAATTTCAAATTTAGATAATAAAGATTTTGATTTTGTATTTTAACATGTGATTTAGTTGAGACTCAATTCAAAGGAAGTTCTTTTACATGGTGGAAAAAATTGATAGTAATGTCTATATATTTAAGATGTTAGATGATGGATAAGTTGACACAATATTCAGTAGGAGGTTCCACAGTGTTTTTTTTTATTTGTGGATGGCACTGTACTCATTGATGAGACACGTGATAGAGTTAGTGCTAGGTTTGAGATTTGGAGAGAAACTTTGAAGTCCAAAGGATTTAGGTTTAGAAGAACCAAAATAGAATATTTGGATTGCAAAGTTAGTGTTGCGTTGGATGAAGCAAATGTGGAAGTAAGGCTTGCCACACAGACCATTTCTAAGAGAGAGGTTAAATTATCTGGCATCCATAATAGTGGGTAGTGGGGACATTGACGATAATCTGACACATTACATTAGAGCAGAATGGATGAAATGGAGACTTGCCTCTGGAGTCATGTGTGATGACAAGGTACAACCTAAACTTAAAGTCAAGTTCTACAAAGTGGTGGTCAGACAATCCTTATTGTGTAAAGTGAAATGCTGGCCAGTCAACAATTCATATTTTGAGAAGATACATATTGCAGATATAATAATGTTGAAATGTATGTGGGGACATACTAGGAGTGACATGATTAGATATGAGGTTATCAAGAAAAAAGTGGGAGTGGTCACTTTGGTATAAAAGATGAGGGGAAGTCTCAAGAAGACAATATGAGGGAAGTGAGACTGAGATAGTTGGGATATATATAGAGGAGGATGTCAACATCAATAAGGTATGATCTCACACAAGAATAGAATGTTGATACTCCCGAAATACCTCAAAAAATAAGGCCTAAAAACAATTTCTAATAAGTATACATTAATCAATTGCCAACCATATCCCAATTCCTACTAATCAACATAAATTCAAAATCTCAAGCTCAATCTAAAGACCGGGAAGCCATAGCCTACCTTAATGCAAACTGTACACTCTAAAAAATAACGATTCCAGAGATTTTCCCTCTTGAATGGCCTTAATCACTGCCATACTATGATAAACACAATCACAACGTCAATACAAATGTTTTGACACCAAAATACAATAATTGGAGATAGACAAAAAAATAAAGTCAAAACGAGAATGTGGAACCTATATTGGGATCCATAAAATTGACTCTATTAAAAGGTCCTAATAGACTTACCAAGCTTATGTCCCAAAATGGGAAACAATTCAATGCTCGGAAAGGTAGAAAACATCAACATGCAAAAAATTACAATTAATTTACCAATTAAAATCTTGGGCAGCCCCTTTTGGGGGATAAATTTACTTGCACATGATGCTCCCCACACTACCTTGATCGCCCCGCTACATAACCACACAAATTCTGGATATCACACAACTTGAATAACCTAAATTTGAGCTCTAGAACTTGAGATGTCACATTTTAAAGTTTTTAATTGAAATTTGTTCGCATCTTGTCTTTATTTAAAAGACTAAACAAAAGAGACCTTCAGGAATGCAATGTCAAGCCCGCAAATGCGGAGGGTCAACCACTCACATTTCATGAACGCGAATGTAGAGACCAATACTATTTGTCACCATGAACGCATCTAGGATCCCGCAATCGCAAAGAAGAGAGTAAGGTTGCACTAGCTGATGCACATCAGTTGCTTTTGCCCAACATGAAAATCCCTGAAAGGGTGCACAAGATTCATTTAGAACTCTATGCATGCAAAAGAGATATGCTACCACATATGATATCGTACTCTAGATTCAATGGGGATATCAAAGCTTCCAACCGAGGTCGTCTCGATGTAAGGTGGTTCCCACACTCAAGCTCCTTAAGCCAAAATCTCAAAGTGGGCTTGAGATTAGCCTGAAAGCCTTACAATCCGTACCTATGGTACTCCTAGATCAAATTCAACTTCTTGGAGCTAATTGAACCGTCACAAATACATTCTGAAGCCATAAATCTGAACTTTTAACTGAAATCAACTGCTCAAGCTTCAAAATATCTTAAACAAAAAAACATGAACAGAATGCAAAAGAACGACCATGTGATTGAACTATTAGTCCTAACAAGTTGATATGATTTGGGGTCGCTATAGGAATGTTCCAAACGAAAAAATGGCAATGACCTAGAGTGTCATCATAGCATCAACTACAACAAAGGAATTTCATTAGCAAAAGTAATAGACAAGCAATACATGAGGCTCAAACAAGTGGGGAAACATCTATTGGATCATATTCTCAATTTTTAGGTAGCCTCCTAGATTCGACGATACCTCTAATGGACCTTAACAACAAGAATGGCTCTCAAAAGCATGTGCCGAACATCTCTGCCTCGAATAGTAATTAGAGCATCCATGAAGTTCAAACGAACATCCAACTCAACTAAATCATATTAGAGTACAGGAGACTCGTCAAGAACATATTGGCAAATTATAGAAATATGGAAAACAAGATGAACAACTGAAAATATAGGAGGTAAGGCCTACTCATAGGCAACATCACAAACAAACTGCAAAATATCAAATGACCCTATATATGTGGGCATAAGCTTGACCCACCTCCCAAATTAAATCACACCTTTCATGGGAGAAACTCGAAGAAACACCCGATCACCAACCCAGAATCTCAAAGGCTGACACCTACGGTCAGCATAACTCTTATGCATGCTTTGAGATGACCTAAGCCTGTCCCCAATCACCTAAAAACTATCTAAGGCCTCTTGAAGAAAATCTTTACCATGGGGCCTCACCTTTGAAAAGTCAAACCAACCAATCGGAGAGCAATAACACCTACAATATAAGGCCTTGGACGGGGCCATATGAATACTCGAGTGGTAGCTATTGTTGTATGCAACCTCCACCAAAGCCAAAAATTGGTCCCACAGACTTCCAAAATTCATAACACATGTTTACAAAACATCCTCAAAAACTCGAATAGTGCATTTGATAACACTCAAATTACTCTTTAAACAATTAGGAGAGTACTGGTCATCATTTTTACTATATAGAAACATGAAGAATGAGGACGACTAATGGCAAAAAAGGTATTAAACAAATCATACAAGGGCATAATTGTAATTATGATTTATCAAAAAGATTTTTTGAATGTTCATACTAGAAGCTTTATGTTCACTCTAGAAGTATCTTCATCTCTCCACTCTCTCGGGCTAATGAATTAAGGGTGACAAAAGAGTTTCAAAATGAAGAAAAAGTGACACAAGTTTTAATTATTGAGTAAAGGTGACAATTTTAAGATTAGTGCTAATGACACTAATTTTATAACCTTCAAGTTTTATTATTTACTTAAAATCCCTATTTTCCCCCATTCCACACCCTCCTTTCTCTCCACCCTTTTGCCACTACCATCCCCTCCCCTTCTGCCATCGTAACCGTCACCGTCACTACTTTCTCCTCTACCACAACCATCAGTTCTTCCTCCATTGCAACCACTCTTATTTTTCTTCTTTTACCACCATTGTTGCCACCTCCTTCTTCTCTATCTCTGCCCCCACAACAACCATCACCTCCACCTTCGTTGTTATCACCAACATCTCATTTTTTACTCTACCACCCTCTCTTTTACCTGACTTGCTACAACAATTATTGTAGTTCTTGTAGCAACTTTAGTAGTTGCTGATCAAACTTGAGCAGTTGCTGAAAAAACTTCAACAGTTGCTGAGCAAACTTTAGTAGTTGCTGGAAAAAATTTAACAGCTGCTATAAGAATTTCAGCAGTTATTGCAACAACTTCAGCTGCTACTTGATTTTTTATGAAAAAAACAATGACTTCAACGGCAAAGTTTTTAAAATTAAAGCAAATTAGTTTGTGAAATAGGACCAACAAGAGAAAAAGAAAAAATGTGATAAATACAATGAACAACAATGATAATGATAGCAACAACAAAGAAGAACAAGTAAATGGAAGAAGAAAAAAATAAATGAAGAAGAAGAAGATGGAAGAAGAAATATGGAAAGAGAAAGCAAAGAGGAAGAAGAGGGAGAAAGAAATCTTGAAAGAAATTTTAAATTTTGAAATTTAAGAAGAGAGGGAAAACTTTTCAAACATTTTGAAATTAGAAATTGAGTTTATTTTGAATATTTTAAAAAGTTTAGAAGTTTTAAATATTACATTTTAGAACCCAATTATCTTAATCACTAATTAAAAAAATTTTGATTTGAACAATCCTTTTTGTCACCAATGTTAATTTCAACATTTTTTTGTCACCTCCTCCTCATTTACTCCACTCTCTCACTCTCCACCACAAAATCTCATTAGAATCTAAAAGTATCAATGATAAGAATCGTCTTCTACTCCTCCATGGACAAATCCTCGAGGAGCAACCCTCCGTTGTTACCATCGAAATCAATTGAATTCTAACACAAATCACTACTACTCAAACACCCAACCCCAATTAATTTTGAATCTGATTGAATCAAACTCTTCAAACGAATCTCCAATTCACCAATTTTTATGAAAATACTCTGAAAGTCTTTAAACAAGTTACAGATTCATGTTTCATTTTGGGGTTCTATGAAGCAAAATTCTTTTTCACCTTTTTAGTTGTATATTGTAACTTCATCGGAGAAATTGCAACTGGGTAAGTATTAGTGTTTCTCCAATTTTAATGTTTTGTTTGAGTTCCTTGTGAAGTGTGATACAATTGCTTTTTTGATGAAAATGTTTGGCCTTTCATAAAGACAATAGATACTTGTTTATTCAGATTTTCATTTAGCTGTCATAAGATTGAATTAAACAAGAAGAAATTTGTAGCCATGCTGAACCACAACTAGAATAGGGATTCTTTTTATCATGTTCTTTTTTCACTTGAAAGTTTTACAGTATTTCTAAACGGTTAGTGTATGCTCTCTTAGTTCAAAGGAATTCTGCACTATAAGATTCATGTTTTTTTTAGTGCTACATAAGATGATAAATTCAAATATTTTTCTAAGCTATTTCAGAGTCAACGTTGCGTATAGACGGAAACTTTTATTCTTGTTAGCTAACGAATTTTTTATCTATATTGGAAAAGAATATATAATAGGATTAGAATAAAAATAAGAGATTTGTTTGGTGGGATATTTTGATTATATTTGAAATTTAATTTTGTTGAAACCTTTCAAATTGCAAATGATTAACATGTCTTAGAAGTTGAGTCATCCAATTACAAGTCCTTCCATTTATCTCACAAACATTGATATGTTGTACTATTGTCCTTAAACTTCTCTTTCACAACTTGTCTATGCAAACTTTCTCTTGGATGAAATATATGGCTCTTTTAACTTTTAATCTATACTCTCTAATTTCTATTTTTGCACTCCTGAGTTTTAGACTTCTTTAGTTGACGATTTTTGTTTACTTGGTTTTTGAAGGTATTTCAAAACACCTCCCTATTATGTGGCTGTAAAGATAACAAAGGTTGACCTTTAAACTAGGTATTGTATCTCC
Organism: Solanum bulbocastanum; assembly: GCA_037074985.1. NCBI lineage: Eukaryota > Viridiplantae > Streptophyta > Magnoliopsida > Solanales > Solanaceae > Solanum > Solanum bulbocastanum. Next base: position 13,608,312 of record CM073602.1, on the reverse strand, counting down.
AACACATTTGAAATGATAGATCAAGAAAGACTTTGGATTTTTAAGCTCCCAAATAGACTTGTGTGTCATTATTCATGGTGGAGAAACTAGAAACTACTGCCTCACGAAGGGGTAGAGATTGTAAATAAGCTGCCAAAGTTGGAAAGGGGTGTCAAAGAATGAGAAGGTGCGAGAATTGACTCTGCAACATTTGTTAAAAAACTGTAAGCTCTTGAACTCTTTTTGATATCTTTCATCCTAAATAGAAATAGGTTTCCTGGTATTTGTTTAAGGTTCTTCATTTTTGAAATTGATTGTTGAAATAAATCTCTTATATCTCAACTGCGTGCTGGTTCTTTCATTTTTATGGCACTCATTATTAATATAGTCTTTGTGAATTATGTTGTTTCTCTCTTTTATAATTAAAGATAGTGGTAAATCAAACTTGATAGAACCTGTATCTCACAATCTTTTCTTTGATCTCATATGAAATAGTTCTCCTTTACAGTTTATCGAGTGTGGTTCTCCTTGTAGAAAACAATTTTTTATATAAAAATGTGAGCAATAAAAACAACTTTAGTTCACTGGATAGACAACATGCAAAACTATTAGTTACCTATTACGGATATAGATTCCCTTTCCTCCAAATTTGTTGCCTGAAACTATAATTCTATCCCATTTCTATTGTATAACTAAAAACTATATTACTAAAAAGGTCCTTCAAGTATAATAACACTCAATTATTACAAGTGTTATTCGACAACTTTGAGTTAACAATGTATAATACATGTCCACAAAGGGCTTGGGAGTTTTCCTTGCTTAATTTTTGGTACATTTTCTATTTGATACACTCAAATAAAATTGAAGTATAAATCTAATTATAATCTAACAAACACTATATTATTTTTGTTTTACCAAATCTAAAGGAAATTTCTGTTATGGGATTATAAGAGTAGTAAACATCTATTTCACAATTTTTCTTTTTTTCATTTAGAATTTTTTTTTTTGATTCTTCTGAAATTAGTAATGATGTGATACTTGTACTGTAACAAAATATGCTTCAAAATATTTGGTGTATGTCTAGTATTATTGTGAGTTTCACTCATACAAGTGCAATGCTTCAATTTAATGGCTACTTTGAGGTAAAATATGTTCCTGACCTCTTTCCTGAATTTATAATTTTTTTAAAAAAATATTTTTCCAGTCAATTACTTGTGTTTAATTAAAATATAGACAAGTTTAACATTTTGAGATCAAACCTTTTTATTTTGATGTTGATGCATATGCTATATGTTTATATTCAAATTAGATTTATCAAGGAGAGACTTGATTATATCTCTAAACTTTCCACCTTTCTTGACCATGAGCCCATGACTTCAAAACTTTCAGATAGAAATGTTTTTTTGACATTTAAACTGATTTTAACTTGTGCAGTGATAAAAGAGAAGAACAAACAGAAAGCTTGATTTAGTGTCTTTACACAAAAAATATAACACATCTTTGAATTCTATAGTAATATTTCTTTATCTTTCAAAATGACTATTGATTATAGACTGCATAACACTTTGGTTTGTTTTCACATAGTAAAATAAAATTTTGGATATCAAAAACTGATCTAACTTCATGCTTGCCATAAGAAAATGTAGGCAATAATAAGTTTAAGTATTGAATATTGACATGGAATAGAATATTTGATTCATTTTCTTTTTTCTTACTCTTCTATACAACTACATCACTTGAAATCTATAGACAGTGCTGACAATGAGACAATTATATTTGAAGAATTGAAAGTTGGTCTTACAAAAATGGGTGCATAACTTTTTGAGTCAGAAGTCAAGTAGTTGATGGAAACAGTATTTTCCTGGCCATTTCTTATTTTATGGTTACTATTCCTTCTCTATTTAGCTCGTATTATCCTTTTATTTTAGAAGTAATTTCCATATGTTGATTCATGATTTTGACAATGAGAGTGATCATCCTTTAATTTTCTATGTCCGTCTTTCTAAAGACCAGCGTTCAGGTCTTTTTGTTCACTCAACTTTCACTCAAGGTTTCCTGGGTGGGCATTTGAGATTGTGAATCTCTATTTTGAGTAGGTTTCTTCAAATGGTACACGTTTGAGTGTACTTGGTTATTTTCAAATTTGTTGAAATTTAAGAATGTACGTATCACTTTATGTCAGTTTAGAAGTTTACTATTGAATTGACAAAAATAGTAATTTCTCGAGGTAACATTGTTGTATTTATTCACTCATTTTATTTAACGAGACAGATAAAGCCTTAATATTTTCTTATAAATCATGAATTCATGTTTCTCTAGCATGTTTTTCTTGAAAAATTAATTTCAGGTATTGTAGGTGACTCGCACAAAGAGATCCTATGATCCATAAAATGTGGTTGTGATTTTATCTTATCAAATGACATTTATTTTGATGGAATATAAACTTGATTTCACTGGAAATATGACTTTTATTTACTTAGATAGGTTTCAAGTATATTGCTTCAGTGTTTCATAAAAAAATTATATTTTTTCAGTATTAATTATCTAATTCTAAACAAAACACTCAAAACTTATGTTTTCTTTTGAAGTAAATCTTACAATTTAATAATCTATTTCACTTTAGCTGGCAAAGATCTAATGTTAGCCTCAATTCAAGGAGAAATGATTAATTCTTCTAAGCATTTTAAAAGACTAAGCTATTCTCCTTGATTGTACCTACTGTTTTGTAAAGAGATACCCTGCATATGAACAATGTGGTCCCAATTCTCAAAGTAAATTTGAAATTGGCTTCACAACTATCTCTGTAATTCACAATCTCTATTGTGAAGAGAAAAAAAGATAACTATTTTGTAAATTTTCTTTGTTCATGATAATTGTTTATCTCGTGCTTTATTTCAATTTAAGACAATCATAGCCATTCATAGACTCATCAGACTTTGCATGCATATTGAATCTTAAAGGATCATCATTCTTCATGTTTTCAGTTTCTTCTTTTGCTGAATTCCATTGCCAACTCCCTATGAAACTCAAGAGGAATCCTGCTATTGTCATATTGGTAAGGTTGGTGCATTCTGTATCAAAATTCCTTCAATGATTTATCGATTCTTTCTTATTCTTGTTCAAGATATCTTCTTTTTTATTTTATAGTTCATAGTCGATATTTGAACTTAAGATTAACTTGTGCATCCAACCAATGGAGGCTCCATATTTGTGATAAAGATAGTTTCTTCCATTTTCTTCTATCTATTTCGTTAGGACTCCAAGGATGATTGAAGCTCAACAACAATCATCTCTTTAACTCTATCGAGTATGTATTTATATGCTTTAGACTATGTTCATTTGTATCAACATATATACAAAATGTTTCTCGACACTGGATATTTAAAATGGTATCCTACTAATAGTAAACTGATGAACAATTTATCATTTCAACTCATGTGAAATAAAAGGATCTCTAGCTTTTGATCTATGATGAATTTCAAATACATAATTCATATATAATTTTAAAAGTGTAATGTTTTCTATAGGAAGAAACTAATGGTTAAAGCCATTAAATTTAAATGTTGGATCCTTCTCTTCAGCTAGAATGTAAGGGCAATTGCTTAATCAATATTTGTACTGCAATATAACTCAAACATGGAGGTTACTTCTTTCTAGGTGGATATAATTTTGAGAATTTTTGTAGGCATTTTCCTTGAATAGTGTCGTATATATGAGATATGACAAAGAAAGTGAACTTTCAAAACTTTGTATTGGAAGTTCATTGCTTTTACAAATGTGATTCTAGATATTCTACCAGTTAGCAGACAATTAGAAAATGATAAAGAAGAGAGGTACCATCAACGTACTTCATAAATCTTCTATATATGCCCTTTTAGTGTTTATTTTCTGCTGGACATTTGAATAAAAAGTCAATTGTTAGTACTATGTCGTGTTGTTGAACGACTTAACTTCTCCTTTGAATTACTGATATAGTAGTTTTACATATGCATCTTTACTTTTTGTATTAATTTTTTTTGTTTGGGTGGTATCTGATCTTCTACGCCCCCGACATTTAATACCTGGTGACCTCCCACATGTGATCTTTGCCCTTTGTTGAAAAACAGTGGCGCTTTGAGGACTATTTGTCCATATTTCATGCAGGAAAACTTTTGGAAGTGTGTTATTGGAGTCTTAACTTTTAATCTTTCTTAATTTTTCATTTTCTAGAGAGTTATGCTTCAATACTTTGGGGGTTTAAAGGGTTCAGTTTTTGCAAATTGTTAAAATAACAATTTTGTAATTTCATACTATATAATGACTCCTTTACAATGATTGATTTCAACTCCATCACTAGCCTATGAACTGCAAGGGAGGTTAATTTTGTAAATTGCATCTAAGATCCTTCAAGATGGATGAACAATTTATTGGTTATTGTTTGTGTTATTTTGTTTCAGTGAATGTATTCTTGAGGGTAAACTTTTATGCACGCACTTGACATATTTCTACATCAATATATCTTTAAAGGCTTATAGTTGTGTTGTTGCAACTGCATCATACATGCTTACTTAATATTAGCTATATGTTTTTCATGTGCTTCTATTTTTCTCATTTTTCATTTAATTTCTCCTGTCTTGTACCTCCAAATAACAATGTAAAGATCCGCCATTAAAAATATAAAATGCTGACCCGTGCTTAGCACGATCATACTTATCTAGTCAACAATAAAAATACCCAACAAAGAGTTAGGGTCAAATCTCACAAGGAATGGTTTAAGGATAAAGTTTTAACTAGAAAATTAAGACTACAAACCTATTCATTCAAGCACTTTAGAACAATTAGGAGGATGATCCCACCAAATTCACCAAAATAGTTATGTAATCAAGTATCACAATTAAACTAAAAAAGCAGAGATAGCACAAGTAAGAGATGATCAAGGGATTTGAGGATTGGTATTTATGTCACGTAGGGGTACACGTGCTACTCAATAGTACTAAATAAATATGGATAGGCTAGGTTATCTTCACTGACACTAATTTTCTTTCGATCTCATAGTACCATTTCAAGAATCTTCTTTCAGTCTCATCTATGTGAATCACAAATTAACCCATTACCTTACATAAATTTCTCTTTTGAGAATATTTGACAACTAGAAATGAACAATAATTTCTCTTTCGAGCAAACCATAGAAATACATTCAAAATTGAATGCATCAAGTTATTTACCCACTTCCATTGATATATTTCAAGCATCAATCAAAGATCTAGAATAGGACTAAGTTTCAAACCTTAACCTATGAATTTAAACCCATGCTAATTAAATAACCTAAATCCATACATGAACAATAATTAAATAGAGCATAACACAGAACCCAATACATTAAATCAATACCCAACCCCATAGTCACACACCTAGAGTTGAGGTTTTAGACACACATCATAAAAATCAAAGAAATTATACATGTGATGTTACCATGATTAATGTGTTGAACTTAAGCAATAATCTTCAATACCCACTTCAATTTAAACCCTAATTGTCAATTACAAGGGTGTTTCAAAAACCCAAAACCAAGAAAAGAGTATTTTAATATCAAAACTAACTATGAAAATAGGAAAAACATTATCTCAAAATTCCACACACTAGTCTGTAACTAAACTTACATTTTATATCTCCTTTGGTGTATTTATAGTTTTCCCAAAATTGGCCCAAGATTCCATACACCACTCATTCAACAATTTTAGTTGGGCTCGCTTCACTCATTTGGTGGATTGTCAGTTTATCTTTATATTGCCCTTCTTTTTCTTCAGACTTCAGGTGTCTAAACCTCAGTTGGCAAAGTCAATCGTTTTAGCCTTTCACATTTAGTGGATCATCGATTACCACTTTTGCTCGCCCTTTCAACTTTCATTTTTCCTTAGAATTTTGTCACCTTTGGCGATGGATTTCTAGTTCGCCCATTGGGCTTTGGCGAATGCCGTTTCATCTTTATTCCACTAACATACCTAGAATATTCTCAATTTTACACATTGTTAACATGGGCGAGGCATTAGGTGATCTGCACTTTAGGTTAGGCGACTACCAGTTGGGAGTTTGTACTCCTTTCAGTGTTTTTGACCTCTTTTTCATGTATTCATCATTGCCTTGCCCTTTAGCATTCATACCTACAAATCATCAAAGTATCATCAGAATAGGAAATAAATAGGCATTGAGGACACTAATTGTTGAAATTAAGAGGCCTCAAATGAGTGAAAAATCTACCACTCATCAACACCCCCAGTTTAAACTTTTGCTTGTCCTCACATAAATCATGAACACAATTAGTTCAATAAGAATGTCTACAACAATTCTCAATAAAATTTAACATGCAAGTGTCACCATAAGACCACTAACAAGCATATGCAATGACTCAATCATGATCAAGAAGCTTTAACTGATGACTAACTAGTATCAATACAAGCGCAAGCTCACTCATTTTCTCTAATAATGCAAAACCATGCTACAACAAATACATTTAAGTGCCCTCACATAAAAAATGATTTCATACTCTCATAAAGCATATCAATAAAAATGTTAGGAATCAATACAACTCTCACTCTCTGAAAGATAAATACATGCAAGCTTTATCCCATAGGTTTGCCCATGTTTTCCAATCATCAAACAACCTAGTTTATGCAAGATCACACATGTCTTTTTAGTCATATAATGGGGCTGAGGCTAAATATCTGGTCAATTTGGCTCAGTAACTTAACCCTTTTAAAGCATTATTATACTTATCTTCATCTCTTCTCAAGTTCTTTTTGTTCTTTTCATTCTTTTCACTTAAAGACTAAAACCTCAACTTTTCACTCAAGCTGTTGGACATCCCTTTTATATCTTCACACTTTCTTTTACATTTCAATTGTCAAGATTTTGCTTCTCTTTTTATAGAAGGAGCGGTTCCTTATTTTTTCCACAAATTTCAAAGTTTAGTCTCACTTTTCTTTCTTCACTTTTCACTTGGTTTTCTTTCCTCCTTCCTTTACATACTCCCAACTTAGGATTTTGGTCTAAGTTGGCTATTCAAACAAAACGATGCTTAATAAGGGTTTATAGGCGAGAAATTAGGGACAATTTGGCTTAATAGGTTTTAATAACATTGACAACAAATGGTTTTGGCTCAAATGGTACCAACATGGTTGCACATCCTCACAAGAAAGTCACCGAAGTTTTGAGTAATTGGTTCCCTATCAAAATTTGTGCATAATATAATTTCTTGCATTTGCCAAGGCTAGACCATTAGACTAACAAGAAAAATTCGAGGATTCAACAAGCATGCTTTCAAGAAGGACCTCACCCTACATGGTACTTAAAATGCAATAATTTGGCTTAAATCTATAAAATCAAAAAGCTTGAATGCAATATTCAATATGAGGCTCACATCAATACACAACTAGTCAACAAAAGAATCACAAGAACATTCAAAAGTAAAGCCACACCAATCTATTCTTGTGACATCAACACAAAAAACTTTACTCATCATGAGTACTATCCAGAACATCAATATTAGACACAATCGATCCACAAACATCAACAATGAAAACACAAGCATTCTCAATCATTTCTAAACTCCAAAATCACGGGGTAAGGGTGAAGAGAAAAAATGAAGTAAAAACCATCAACTATCATTAAAAAATTACAATACTAATCTTAAAACAAAGCTAAAATAACAATATACAATCCAAAAAAGGGAATAAAGGCACATGTGCCCTCACCCCACCAAAATAAAATAAGCAATGTCCTTAATGATATCAATCATAAGTATAGGAGGAAAATAATAAAAAAATCCCCTGACAATCTGTGCTTGTGAAGACTCTAATCTTGAGTCTTGGAGGGGATAACATCATCTTAGGTATTAGTACTCGGTAAAACTGACACAGAAGGCTACATTGTAGCATCAATCAAGGAATTAATGCAGACCCCACTAGTACCAATTGTGGATGCCTCCCGATGAGATTTATCTAGTGTAGCCTGCACTATCGTGTCCTTAATATCCCACAACTCTGTCAGCGTCTCGGCTACCACCAACTCATCAACTCTAAAGAACTCCTCCTTATCCATCTCATTCTAAGCATTATCATCACCAACCTCATCCTCAATATCGACTATCTAGTCAGTTACGCTACTAGGCATATCAACGCTCGACTAAAAAAGAGGCACCACTTCAGACATCTAAGGCAAGGGGACCTCACCCCACAATAATATTATTAGAACTCAGCTGGTCCACATCAACCCTAAGGGTGGCTATCTCTCCCATAAACTCAGTAAATTGTGTGGGGCTACTCTCACTCTTCTCTCTATCCTCAACTCTAGAAGTGAATTTCTGCCACCTCTTCTCATATAATGCTAGAGTGGCACGGTATACAAACATCTCACCTCTCACTAGGCACATTGCTCCCTTAATGGCCCTCTCAATGATCTTATGCATCTCCCGCTCTACCCTAGACACCCTAGCATATGAAAAATGGGCAAGGTTTTCTAAATGGTATATATAGGCTTGGGTAGAGAGGGTGAGGATGCAAGGGTAGGTGCAACAAAGGTGGAGGAAATGGCTGAGCTAGAAGGTACAACAGAAGGGTGAAAAGTACCTGATGGCTCCATAGTGGGAGCGGGATTAGTAGCATCTGTCTTGAGGGCAGTAGGATATACCACATGAGTAGTGTCTAGTGGTACCATCTTTCTCTATGTCATGTTATCTCTCAACTAGTCTATGTCAATCCTTTGAATGCATTGAAGGAGGTAGGAGTAATACAACAATCTCACCTCTCTCAGTAAGAAACTTTGGTAGTGTAATGCTCTGAAAACTAGTAGGCTAAACTAGAGTTTGAGGTTAGGGTTAAAGCCTTGAAATGTACATCCCTGTACCTTAAAATAAATGTTTACATGTTAGAATGCCAAGGTTAAAACCCAAGGACCAACCATGGGTCCTTGAGGAAGACCCTTAGAGGTTACCTTGTCAGTGGCCCATGGAGGGCACCCACGCCTCATGGGTCAGGCCATACCTCGTAGGTGAGGGGAGTAGGTCGAGGCCCTGAGAGTTGAGCCTCTAAACCCAGACCACACTTCACCAGAATGGGCCGTGGGTCCAACCACAGACTGTCAGTGAGGGATCATGGGTCAAGCCTGCAAAATAGTCATGAGGACCTCAATCAACAAATGGACAGCACGCCACGTGAGTCCACCCATGGATCGTGGTCGTGGAGTTGTGGATGAGGCCTATACCTACCAAAAGGCAGTTTCACTTAAGGGCATTATAGAGTTTTCCTTTTTAAGTTAATATTAAGTGACATCGTATTGTATTAACTTAAACTAAATGTATATAGATTTAAGGCCCCAAAATTAAATCATCTTTCTCATAATTCTAAACTCTCAAATCAAAACCAACTTTTCCCCCAAAACTCTCTCTAGAACTTCAACGAACAAGAAGAAGAAAGGTGAAGCTAGGGTTTAAAGGAACACATTTTCTACTCAATTTCATTGGAATTCAAAGCTAAGTTATGGTAGTCCTTCATCCATTGATAGTTTTCATACGTGGAGTCTCTCCAAACTCTAATTCAAAGACATTAATTTTCCCAAAAGTTAGGGTTTTACTCTAACCCATGGATTTTTTTACAAAAATGATTCTATTGATTTAATTACTTGATATTATGATTGAATTGATGATTTATTATAGTTTTATGATTAAATCTCCCAAGAATCCATGAAATCCACATATTCCCAATTTATGACCTTGTGATGTAGGTGAATTGTAGAAAGAAGAGTATTAAGAGATTATGCTTATAGTAATTATAGTAATTGAATCATGTTACTATCCATGTCTAATGTAGTAATTCTAGATGTGTTGATTGAATGTGATCTATGGTTCTTGAAGGGAAAAGCATGAGAATTATGCATGATTATGAGGTCTATGTATATGCCTTTATAACACTTTGAGAGTAAAGTGAATATGATTATGATCTAGTTGTTGTGTTGTTGGATGATTATCCTCATGTACGCACTTATGTATGAATATAATATGATGTTAAAGGTTTTTCACATGTAGTGATTCTAAGGTTGGAAGACTAGTCTCACCTATCGAATCTATGAACTTTAGTATGAGTTATGTTTGATTGAGTGTCAACACATTCTTCCATAATTATTAACTTGAGTCAAGAATTAATATGAAGTCAATGTGAATTATGCTTAGCACCGAATGGATAGTGATATGAGATGGAAACCCTCATGTTAGTAGAGGTTGGGTTTCTAGGAGTAATCTGGTGGGATGGAAGCCCTCACATTAATAGAGGATGGGTTTTCTAGTAGCAATCCCCTTATCCCATAGACTATGTTCCCTCATAGGTCTTTAGCTAGTGGATCCACCTATGCTAAGAGTATTGTTCTACATTAGGCAAGTAGGACAACCACTTTTCGGTGTGGGGTAGACATCGGATTCCATGTTAAGCTCACATAGTGTATGTTGGTTAAGTCTTATCCAACTATGATAGTTTGAACAAATTATGAATTATGAACTATAGCTACTCAAGAATCTTTACTTAGTATAGGGGGGATTATGGGATCTTATTCATGCATTACATAAGTATGCTCTGAGGGTATTTATGGTATGCTTCCATTGTGTTATGATGGTCTAGATGTTGGATATGCTTTTGACTTATGCTTTTCCATTATCTTCAAAATGAAGCTTTAACTTAGTAAATTGCATGCTTTCAACGAAAGTGTCCCTTTTAGCATGTTTCATGATTTTTTTGCATGGCTATCATACTTGGTGCATTTTTGTACTAACCCATATTTTCCTACATTTTCCCAAGTGTAGGGTCTGGTTCTTAAGGCGGTTATCATCTGGTTTAATCTTGGATTCTACTATTCTCCTTGGTTGTGGTGAGTCCTCATGATATGAGGATGATAGATTAACTTTGAGTTTCATTTCTAGTATTTCATTTTTGGACTATGTTGTACGGGCTATGGCCCTTTTCATTTGAACTATTGTAGTAGATGGCTAATTGAGACAAGTCTAGACTTCCACTTTCCTTTATAAAGAATTTTGGGCTGAAATGCAATTTTACTCTTATTGTTCTAATGCTTTATGTTATGATATGCTAAGTGGCTTACATGGCGCCTTTCGGGGTTCTATGTGCCTTGTTACGTTTAGGGGGTACCCTTGGGTGGTGACAAACCTGGTAATCAAAGCACAATGTTTAGAATGATTCTAGGAAAATGTCTCATAAGCCATGTCTAGTCAAGTCTTGTTCATGAGTGTGAAGCGCGCCACATTTATGAATGAGAGACTATAAGATGTTTAGGAAACTACACTTCTTTCATTACTCTTAAGTTGTGCCTTAGAGTTTAACTCTATAAAAATCCCTCTCCTAATCCTTATCTCATGTCTTCAGGATATGATTACACTAAGGGATAACACTAGAATAATGCAGGGTGCTAATGTGAATGATGAAGCTCTTTAAGTTAATCAAGCTCCGGTTGATCCCTTGGTTGAGAATGTGACCCATGCGGTATTTAGGTCTACTATCCAAATGTTGGCTCAAGTCGTGACGGCTCAAGACAATAGAGAAGTTGTAGCCCGGTCAATCCTAATATGAATTTTGCAGCTTCTTGATTGGGCGATTTTGAAAGAATGAACCCTCATGAGTTTTTTGGTTCCAAAGTGGGAGAAGATCCTCAAGAAATTATGGAAGAGGCTTATAAAATAAATGATGCTATGGGGGTGACTTTGGTAGAGAAAGCGGATTTAGCCGCTTACCAATTGACGAGTGTGGCTCAAGTATGGTATACTCTATAAAAGAACAATAGGCCGATATGAGCAGGTCCAATAGAGTGGGAAGTGTTCAAATCAACGTTCCTTGATAGGTTCTTTCCCTGAGAGTTGAGGGAAGCTAAGGTGGAAGAATTAATTAACCTACGTCAAGGTGGTATGAGTGTTCAAGAGTATTCTCTAAAGTTTATTCAATTGTCCAAGTATGCTCCGGCTTTTGTGGTAGATTCAAGGGATATTTTAAGTAGGTATTTGATAGGTGTGTCTAGATTGGTAAGAAAAGAATGTCGTTCGGCAATGCTTCATGATAAAATGGATATCTCACGTCTTATGGTGTATGCCCAACAAAGGGAGGATGAGAAACTCCAAGACAAAAATAGGGAGGTGAAAATAGCTAGAATTGTGATGGGAATTTCTCCAAGGATAGGTTTGATGGACAAGGTCGTTAACCAAGGTTCAAACAAAGGTTTTCCAACCAAGGCTCCTTTAGTGCTCCAAGGGTCGACAAGGATAGAGTTTCCAACCCTAAACCTCAAGGAGGTAATAGTGGTAGTTCTTATGTTGCTAGAACCTAATTGTGCAAAATGTGGTAGAAAACATGATGGAAAATGCCTAGTTGGCTCGGATGGGTGATATGGTTGTGGAAAGAGTGGCCACAAAATGAGCGATTGCCTACTACTCATGGACAAGGGGAGAGAAGGCAAGTAATCACCTCCAAGCGGTTCAAACTCCAATGCCAAAAAGCAAAACAACTTTTATGCTCTTCAATCCTGAGATGACCAAGAGAGCTCCCCGGATGTTGTGAGCGGTATGTTAAAAGTATTTTATATTGATGTATATGCCTTGTTAGATCCCAGTGCCACTTTGTCCTTTGTGACAACTTTTGTGGCCATGAAGTTTGAAATTTTCCCCGAAGTGTTAGTAGAACCTTTTTTCAGTTTTTACCCTGGTTAGTGACTCGGTGGTGGAGAAAAGAGTCTATAGAAGTTGTCCTATTTCCTTGTCCCATAGGGTTACTTTGGTGGATTTGGTAGAGGTAGACATGTTAGACTTTGATGTGATTTTGGGTATCGATTGGTTGCATGCATGTTATGCCTCTATAGATTGTAGGACTTGGGTGGTTAAATTCCAATTTCCAAATGAGAATATTTTAGAGTGGAAGGGGGGGGGGGGAATTCTATGCATAGAGTTCAATGTGTTTCTTGCCTTAAATGTAGGAAAATGATCTCCAAAGGGTGCATTTACCATCTTGTAAGGGTTTGATGTTGAGTCCAAAACCCTTTCTCTAGAGTCGGTTCCGATAGTGAATGAGTTCCCAGAAGTTTTCCTTGATGATTTTGCTGGTATTCCTCTAGAGTTGGAAATGGATTTTGGTAATGACCTTTTACCGGATACGCAACCTATCTCTACTCCTCCTTATAGAATGGCTCCGGCCGAGTTAAAAGAGCAACTAAAGGATTTGCTAGATAAGGTTTTTATTCAACTAAGTATCTCTCTATGGGGTGCTCCGGTGTTGTTTGTTAGAAAGAAGGACGGGTGTCTTAGAATGTGCATCAACTATCCTCAATGGAAAAAAGTGAAAATTAAGAATAAATATCCCCTTTCAAGAATCGATGACTTGTTTGATCAACTTGAAGGGGCTAGCTATTTCTCAAAAATTGACCTTTGTTCGGGTTATCACAAATTGAGGGTGAGAGGGGTTGATATTCCCAAAACGGCCTTTAGGACCTGGTATGGTCACTATGAATTTGTGGTTATGTCATTTGGGTTGACAAATACCCCGGCGACATTTATGGATTTGATGAATAAAGTGTTTAGGCAAAACCTAGACATATTTGTGATTGTGTTTATCGATGATATTTTGATCTAATGGACTATTCGAGAATTGTGTTGCAAGTTCTTAAGGACCAACAACTCTTTTCAAAATTTAGCAAGTATGAATTTTTTCTAAGGTCTGTAGCTTTCCTTGGTCATATTGTGTCAAGCAAGGGTATTGAGGTAGATCCTAAGAAGACGAATGCGGTCAATAGTTGTCCTAGACTCTAACTCTTTCCGGCATTAGAAGCTTTTTGGGTTTTTTCGATTACTATAGGAGGTTTGTTGAGGGGTTTTCCTCCATTGCTTCTCCGTTGATGGCTTTGACTCAAAAGAAAGATAAGGTTGAGTGTTCAGAGTCTTGTGAGAAAGCTTCCAAGAGTTGAAAGATAGACTTACTTCTGCTCTGGTGTTGACTTTATCGGAGGGAATGAATGGTTTTGTTGTATATTGTGACGCCTCTAGAGTTGGGTTGGGATTTGTCCTCATGCAAAATAGGAAAGTGATTGCCTATGCTTCAAGGCAACTTAAAGTACATCAGAAGAATTATCCTACCCATGGTCTTGAATTAGCGACGGTAGTATTTTCCTAGAAAATATGGAGATATTACTTGTATAGGGTCCATGTGGATACTTTCACCGATCACAAGAGTCTTCAACATGTGTGAAGTCAAAAGGACTTGAATCTTCGACAAAGATGGTTGTTAGAACTTTTGAAGGATTATGACATGAGTATCCTTTACCACCCCGCCAAAGCTAATGTAGTAGTGGATGCACTTAGTAGATTGTCCATGGGTAGTGTGGCTCATGTAGAGGATGAAAAGAAAGAATTGGTTCGTGAGGTTCATAGATTGGCCCAACTAGGTGTCTAACTAGTGGATTCGACCAAGGGTGGTTTCATAGTCCATAATGGGTCCAAATCATCCTTTGTGATGGATGTGAAGTCTAAACAAGATCTTCATCCTTTATTAGTTGAGTTGAAAGAGACGGTACTCAAGAAATCCATTCAGGCTTTCTCCCAAGGGGGAGATGGGGTACTTAGGTACCAAGGTCGGTTATGTGTTCTGGATGCTGATGGGTTGAGGGAACAAATTTTAGAGGGAACAAATAGTTCTTGATATTCTATTCATCCGGGAGCCACCAAGATGTACCATGCTCTATGGGAAGTCTGTTGGTGGAATGTATGAAGAGAGATATTGCAGAATTTATAGACAAATGTCCTAATTGTCAACAAGTTAAGTTTGAGCATCGAAGGCCGAGAGGCTTGTCCCAAAATATAAGTATTCCCCCTAGGAAGTGGGAAGAGGTAAATATGGACTTTATTTTGGATTTTCCTCGTACTCAAAGGCAACATGATTCTATTTGGGTCATTACAGATAGGATTACAAAATCAACCCACTTTATTACCGTCAAGGTTTCTCATTTGGCGGAAGACTATGCCAAATGGTATATAAGTGAGATAGTGAAGTTACATGAAGTTCCTTTATCTATTATTTCGGATCGGGGTCCAATTTACTTCACACTTTTGGAAGTAATTATAAAAAGGGCTTTGTCCTAAGGTGAAGCTTAGCACCGCTTTCCACCCTCAAATGGATGGTCAAATGAAATGCACCATTCAGAGGACATGTTGAGGGCATGCGTGGTAGATTTTAAATGTAATTGGGATGGCCACTTGCCATTGATAGAGTTTGCCTACAATAATAGTTATCACTCTAGTATCGATATGTCTCCTTTTGAAGCATGTATGGTTGAAGATGTAGGTCTTCGGTTGGTTGGTCTAAGGTAGGTGAAATTGTTCTTATTGGTCCCAAATCGGTTTACGAAGCTATTAAGAAAGTTTGGCTCAAAATAAAGAGGTTGAGAATGACTTAAAGTAGATACAAATCTTATGCTAATGTGAGAAGGAGGGATCTAGAATTTGAAGTTAATGATTAGGTCTATTTGAAAATTTCACCCATGAAGGGTGTGATGAGATTTGGCAAGAAAGGGAAACTTAGTCCCTAGTATGTAAGCCCATACAAAATTTTGAAACGTATTGGAAAGGTTGCCTATGAGTTGGATTTATCAAATGAGTTAGCCCTGGTTCATCTGGTATTTCATGTTTCTATGTTAAAGAAGTGTATTGGAGACCATACATCCATTGTTCCCTTAGAAGGGTTGGGAGTTGATGAAAGCCTTTTCTATGAAGAGGTTCTGGTAGAGGTTCAAGATTGGCAAGTCAAGAGATTGACAAACAAGGAAATAACTTTTGTGAACATTTTTTTGGATAAAACATTTAGTTGAGGGTGCTACTTGGGAGGCCGAGGCCGTTATGAAGTCCCGATATCCTCATATCTTTCCTTCTACTCATATTCAAGCTTGAGGTAAGTAATTCCTCTTGAGTTTTAGTGTTTTGGGAGTCATGTGTGTTATATGTGTTTTTTTTGATGATTTCCTAATGTTATGAATGTTCTTGAGAAATTCATGTTTAGTAAGAAAATGAGTTATGAAAGGAATGCCATAGGCCTATCGATTCAAGATTCGTCATTACATTAGTTCATTGGCTCATTATGAAAGGAATGCCATTGGCCTCTCGATTAATAATCATTAAGTCAATAAACATTCATTAGTCATTTATGAAAGGAATGTAATAGGCCTATCGATTCATATTCATCATGCCAAGACATATTCATTACACAAGAATAAGATGTCTAAGCCTACCAATTCAAGGTACTTCAATCAAGACCACATTCATCAATACAAGAAAAGGATGCCTTAAGCCTACCAATTCAAGATACTTCAATCAAGAACACATTCATCAATATAAGAAAAGGATGCCTTAAGCCTACAAATTCAAGATACATCAATCCACCTTACTTTCATTTATACAAGATTATGATGCCTTAGCATACCAATTCAAGATAGAACATCACATCATAGAAACTCTTCACATTCTATCATCATCATTCATGAGTGTTAATTTAGAATATGCTTTCAATCATAACACAATTACATCCTAACATGATCATAACACTTTCATTGAGATCACACACATATACTTCACATCATGA
This sequence comes from Solanum bulbocastanum, assembly GCA_037074985.1. NCBI lineage: Eukaryota > Viridiplantae > Streptophyta > Magnoliopsida > Solanales > Solanaceae > Solanum > Solanum bulbocastanum. The sequence continues at coordinate 13,591,690 of CM073602.1, read as the reverse complement.
TCATACATAGATCCTTCATGAAATTGCTTTCCAAGGCTATGAATCAATATCAACCCAAACATCTAGAATACAACAACATATAGGGTAATTAACATGATTCAATAACTAATTCAATATATACATAAACAATTCAACATACTTCCATGATCAATCAATTCCCAATCACAAATCACAACTTTAGGATTTTTGGGGAAAGATGGGTTCATAGGAGAAATTCACCAAAATTCATCATTTATTCAATAATCCATCCATAATTCATCATATAAAAACCTTTGAAAACGTTTTGGAATTGAACCCATGCATAGATTGAAAACTAGGGTTTTCGGGGGATTTTGGAAACTTGGTTTTCGGGGGATTTTGGAAACTTGAAATCATCATTGAAGGGGCTCCTTGAATGAAAATTAATCAAGGATGAAGATTACCATACTGTTTAGGAAATAAACTCCACATAAATTGAGTGAGAATGGTGAGATCTTGAGTTTGAAAGCTTGAATCCTTCACCTCCAATGATGGTTTCTAGAGAGAGAATATTTAAGGAGAGAAGGTTTCTATTTTGAGTGCTTGGGAATAATGAAATCTAAAAAGGAGTTTAATAACTTTAAAAGCCTTAAAATACTTTAATAACTCAATAATAACCATCCCCAACCCCTAACTAACTAATTAGAAATTTATGAATCCACCCCTCACTTAGGCCGAATTGGATAGAAAATAGTTGCAATGAATGAAACCCCACTCACGGACCGTGGGTGGGTCCACAGGCCGTACTAGCTATTCATGAAATGGTTCAGCAACTTGGAAATTGGGACCTTCCATGAGGCGCGGATGGACCTATAGGGCGTAGGTCCTATTCGTGAGTCCTCCTCAATTTGACAGCTTTTTGGTTTCTTGTGGTCTTAAGGGTTAGGCTTTAGGGTCCTCCTTAAGGACCCCTTGGTTGGTCCTTGGGGAGTCGTCCCTTGATATTTGACCCCTAAACCACTAAACCTAAGCTTGGGAATACATTCTACCACATGAAACCCCATTTCAAACTAAAAAGCAAACTAGTTATTCTCTAGTTTCAAATACTAATTTTCCAGGTCGTTACAGCCTCTGAACCCATGTACACATTTATGTATGAATATGAGCTGATGTGAAAGGTTTGTCACAGGTAGTGATTCTAAGGTTGGAAGACTAGTCTCACCTATCAAATCTATGAGGTTTATTATGAGTTATGTTGGATTGAGTGTCAAGACATTCTTCCATAATTATGAACCTAAGTCAATACTTAATATAAAGTCAATGGGAATTATGCTTAGCACTGAGTGGATAGTGATATGAGATGGAAGCCCTCACGTTAGTAGAGGCCGGGTTTCTAGGAGCAATCTCTTGGGATGGAAGCCCTCACATTAGTAGAGGCCGAGTTTTATAGTAGCAATCCTCTTATCCCATAAACTATGTGCTCTCATAGGTCTTTAGCTAGTGGATCCACCTAAGATAAGAGTATGATTCTAACTTAGGCAAGTACGACAACCTTTTTTCGGTGTGGGGTAGACACCGGATTCCATGTTAAGCTCACATGGTCTATGCCAGTTAAGGTTTATCCAACTATGATAGTCTGAACAAAATATTAATTATGAACTATAGCTACTCAAGAAGCTTCACTTACTATGGGTGGGATTATGGGATCTTATTCATGCATTGCACAAGTATGCTTCGAGGGTTTATGGTATGCATCCATTATGTTATGATGGCCTATATGTTAGATATGTTTATGACTTATGCTTTTCCATTATCTTCAAAATGATGCTTTAACTTAGTAAATTGCATGCATTCAACTAAAATGTCCCTTTTAGCATGTTTTCATGATTTTGTGCATGACTATCATACTTAGTGCATTTTTGTACTAACCCACATTTTCCTACATTTTTCCAAGTGAAGGATCCGGTTCTTAAGGAGGTTATCATTTGGTTCAATCTTGGATATGACTATGCTTCTTGCTTGGGGTGAGTCCTCATGATTCGAGGACGAGAGATTCACTTTGAGTTTCATTTCTAGTATTTTATTTTCAGACTATGTTGTATGAGCTATGTCCCTTTTCATTTGAAGTATTGTAATAGATGGATAATTGAGACAAGTCTAGACTTTTGCTTTCCTTTATAAATATTTTTGGACTTAACTGTGTTTTTACTCTTTTTGTTTTAATGCTTTATGGTATGATATGCTAAGCGGCTTACATGGTGCCTTTCGGGGTGCTATGTGCCTTTTTACGTCTAGGGGGTACCCTTGGGTCGTGACTGGTAGCCTTATAAAATCGTGTGATCAAGACTAGAAAGGGGAGAGAGGTCTACTCCAGATGAGCTCTCTTCAGCACATCCTCCTTGATGATAGCACCGATATGGATCTCAGTGTGATCAATAATACTATCCACAAACACAACCTTCGTGTGCTGGAGAATAGACTCATTTTTGGACGACATAGGATTATTGCTAATGAACACATACCAATATTGAGAGGCGATGTTCATGTCTTTCTTCTCAGAGATGAGAGATGCCAATAACCTCTTGAGTGTATCCAAATTTTTCTTCATCCAAATCTTGTATGACCTTGCCTTTTTCCCTTTGGCACTCAAGACAACATTTATCACCCCGACATGATATTGTACTTTCTTCCCTCGACCTTCAATTCCTACAAGGGCTTTCACACTACTCCCTTTGTTTTCTTTGGCAAGGCCTTTGCATAGGCTGCATAAAATTCCATCACCCAAGCTTGGAAATATAGGAGTTGAACTCTGGTGAAGTTCTCAAACCCTTCGAATTTAAAGGTATCCATGATGGTGGGGTAGTCGCTCATCACCCTATCGGTGGAGAGGCGTCTCTCCTGAAAAATGGTTCGTTCTCCTTCAAATTCTTGTTTATTGGGGGCTCTTGGACCTATTATTGAGAGAACTCGAGAGGTGGGAGATGGTGCATTTTGTAGAGATTTGGACTAGATATTCATCCTTTTCTTTGCGATTACTTTCTTTGGTACATCACCCACATGTGTAGAATTGCAAGAAGTGAATTTTTGTTGAGGTGCCTCAGAGGGCTCATTGAAAGAAATCCCCCCTATTAATTTTTAGAGGGGGTGAATGAGTAGACTCTCTTTCTAAGTCTGAGGCGACCACTCTCTTACCTTTATATCTTTCCATTTCTAGCAAGGCACAACAATATAAACACAAATCGGGTGAAGGTTAGTTGAAACTAGATAAAAGAAAAACATAGTTAAAAACAAGTTCAAAGGCTCGCACACTGGCAAAGAAATTCGCTTAAAAGCTTAAGCGAGCTCATGTGTGCTCATCGAAGTTGACAGAACATAATTTAATTCAACTAAGGCACTAAAAACGATGTCAACTAAAATTCAGTGATCCACTAAGTTGATTTTGGCAGCTAAGACAAGTCAGTCAAAAGTGACAGTGCAAAAAAAAAAAAAAAAAAAGAGAACAACCAAAAGGCTGATATCCACTCCAACTTGGCAATCCTCTGAGGTTGTTTTGGCGAACTCTTGGCCTTTTTATTTTAGGTGCACTAGATGGACTCCGACTAACATTGTTGAATTTGTTTGGTGAATCGTTAAAAGAGATTAAGCTCACCGATGATGCTTGAATAATTATCAAACATGAAGGTCATCTTGGGAGAACCGATGTAGTTCACATAATATAATTTGGTGCATTGCCAAATAGGTCCCTATTCACCAATGTTGATAGTATCATTTTTCAAAACGTTTCGTATGAACAATGAACTTGAAGAGGTTCACTTAAATCTTTTGGTGCATCACCGACTGGTTACTTGCATGGCCCAATGCATCTTTTTCAATATTTTGATTTCATTTTAACCTGCACTTACAACACACTTTACTGAAAATAATAAAATAAAACTAGGTTGACTCCCAAGAAGTGCCATATTTAATATTAGGGCACAACACAATTCTTACTCATAAACAATCATTTTGGGATTGGGGATGTTGTCACTAGACAATGCTCCCTTTTTTCTTAGATTTAAATAGGTAGAAATCTAGCACATTGGAGTTTCCAACTACTTGATTGACATGCAATGAGAAGTAACCATTTTAGTCAAAGTGGAAAAGTCATTTTAAAAATCTTTTAACACTTTATCAGACCCTTTAATCTTGTTGAAGATCTTTGCTAGCATATCATTAGTTTTATTGTCTTCCGGTCTAACTACTTTTGGCTTAGGATGATCATGAGGTGGGATATATCTATCTTTTTTAGGTTCACGATCTCTCCAATTTCCACCTCTCTCTCTCTAATGTCTCCAAACATTACCCCTATCCTTGTTCCAACCTTAGTTCCCACCCGGTCTTGGATAGTTCGGATGAGAAGCCCCCAATTAGTTTCCTATGTAGTTCTCTTCTTTAATGTATAGAGCCACAAGCTTGACATCTTATGGGAGCATCCCTCTACTTATTCCAATTTCATTTACCATTTTGAAACCATCTCCCATGACATGTTTGGATAGAAAATCTAGTTGATTCATCATTTTGTCCATGTTTTCATCACACCCATGGTTCTTATCCACTAGTTCCTTACTCATACTCCACTGTAAAGAAGATATTTGATCCTCTCTAGTATGCCATTTTCAGTTTATCTTTGTCATATCATCTACGAACATTGTTTCTAGATTGAACGATTGTCGAGGATGGTGTTATGGTTCACAATGGTTCAAAATTGTCTTTTGTGATGGATGTGAAAGCCAAGCAAGGTCTTGATCCAACTTTGGTGGAATTAAAGGAAGTGGTGCTTTAAAAGTCCGTTGAGGCTTTCTCCCTTGGGGGAGATGGAGTACTTAGATATCAAGGTCATTTGTGTGTTGCTAATGTTAATAACATGAGGGAGAAGATCATGTTAGAAGCCCATAGTTTTCTATATACCATTCATTTGGGAGCCACCAAGATGTACTGTGACTTACGGGAGATCTATTGTTGAAATGGGATGAAGAAATATATTGCCGAATTTATGGCTAAGTGCCCCAATTGTCAACAAGTGAAAGTTGAGCATCAAAAGTCAGGAGGTTTATCGCAAGCTATTGGAATTCCTACTTGGAAGTGGGAAGAATTGAATATGGACGCCATTGTTTGTTTGCTTGGCACTCGATGACAACATGACTTGATTTAGGTTATACTCGATTAAATGACAAAATTGGCTCATTTCATTCCCGTCAGGATTTCTTATTTGGTGAAGGACTATGATAAGTTTTATTTGAAGTAAATGGTAAGGTTTCATGAAGTGTCCTTATCCATTATCTCCGGTCATAGTACCTAATTTACTTCTTCATTTTGGAAATCTTTCCAAAAGCTTCTTGGTACTTGTGTTAAGCTGAGTACGACCTTTCATCTACAAATCGATGGGCTAGTGGAGTTTACTATCCAAACTTTGGAAGATATGTTGAGAGCTTGTGTGATTGATTTCAAAGGTAATTGGGATGATCACTTGCCTTTGATTAAGTTTGCATATAACAATAGTTATAACTCAAGTATTGGTATATATCCATTTCAGGATATTTATGGTAGAAGGTTTAGATCTCCTATATGTTGGTTTGAGGTGGGTGAAGTTGCTTAGATAGGCCTAGAATTGGTACATAATTCTATGGAGAAAGTCTGACTTATTAGAGAAAGGTTGAAAATGGATCAAATTCGGCAAAAGTCATATGCGGATGTCAGAAGAAGAGATCTTGAGTTTCATGTCAATGATTAGGTTTATTGAAAATTTCAACCATGAAGGGTGTAATGAGGTTTGGAAAGAAATGGAAGCTTAGTCCTCGATATGTGGGCCTATATTAGATTTTAAAGCATTTTGGCAAGGTTACATATGAACTTGATTTGCCTAGTGACTTGGCATCAGTGCATCCAGTTTTTCATGATGCATTATTGAAGAAATATGTTGGTGATCTGACATCTATAGTCCCCTTAGAAGGTCTTGGATAGAAGGAGAATCTTTCTTATGAAGAAGTTTCGATTGAGATTTTAGACCGGCAAGTGAAAAGGCTGAGAATTAAATAAGTTACTTCCGTGAAAGTTCTTTGGAGGAATCAGTTAGTTGAGGGTGCTACTTGGGAGGCCGAGGCCGAGGCTGATATGAATTCGCGATATCCTCATCTTTTTCCTTCTATCCGTACTTTAGCTTGAGGTATTGAGTTCTTCATGGTTTACTCTTTTGGTGTCATGTGTCTTAGATATTGCCATGATTTGCTCATTTATGCATGTCCATGAAAAAACTAAAGTTTTGAGAAAAACGTCAACTTGATCATTTTCTACACGATTATGTGCATTTGAGTATAAGTTGCATATAGGCTTCATGATATGATATATTGAACAAGCTTTAGCTTGGAGTTGATGTTTCCTTCTCGGATATGTGCATTTATGTAATTGCATGCATGTTGGGCTGTTAGGTTTAAGTTCCTACCCTCCTTATGATGTCTTGAATCTCCTTTGAGGATGAATAATCCCAAGGGAGAGACAATGTAACACCTCAAATTCGAAAAAGACGAAGAAAATTTTATCTTTCAAAAATATGGTGCCAGTTCTGACGGTGCCATCCATGGCCCATGGAACGCCCACGGATTGTCGATCAGGTCCGTGGTTGGCCAGGAAAGTCTTCTCAATTCTCACGCTCCAGTACTTTTCCACGTTTCACTAGGATATCCATCATCCAATGCACGAGTCGTAGGTAGATCTCGGAGGTCAGTCCCAGACTTTGAGAGATTTTAGAGTCAGAAGTCAAGAACGACGACCACGACCTACGGTCTATCATCTGAACCATGACTCGTAGGAAGAGGTTTGTTGTTGATAGTCCAGTAATCGAGCCTCTAAAGTCAATGATGGCCAAAAAGGATGGTCCATAGGTCGAACCACAGATTGTGGTTTGCCACTGTCATTGACAACGACAGTTTTTTAGGGGGCTACTTGGTCTTTTTCCCAAATTTTTTTGATTCAGTACTATGTCGTTTTACCCCCTTTTATAACCCCTATATAAGTATTTCAACCCCAAAATTTACCCAATTCAAATCATTCTCTCAAATTCATAAAAGAAGAAAAAGTCTTCCTCTCAAATATTTCTCTCTCTAGAATGCTTGAAAAAGAAGGGATCAACTTAGGGTTTCAAGTCAAGTCTCCAATTCCCCCATGAAAGTCAAGATTTCGGCATTGTGGTATGATAGTTTTCATCCATGAAGCCTTTTCCTCCATGGAGTTCCCAAATTCTCCAATTATAAAGTTAGAATTCACCAATTGAGTAAGAATTTTTCTTCCATGTCATGCGTTCCTTTAATTATTGGTTTATTTGATTATTTTATGATCTATCAAGTATGAATTGATATAATTACATGATTTTATGATGAAATATCATGAACCCATGTCTAACCCATAATTTCTAGATATTGATCATTGAAATTGGGTTTTGAACCATGAAAGGTGAATTCTGGAATTATGCATGTCTTATGAAATTGAAGTAAATGTTTTAAGGATACTTTGAGAGTGAAATATCAATAAGGTTGTTTTCCTGTGTTGTTGAAATATTTTCCACATACGCATGAAAGAATGATTATATATGAAAGGATAATCTTAGATAGAAAGTGTTCTTAAAGTTGAAAGACTTTCTCACATAAAATGAACCAATGTTAAGGAGCTACAAAAGACAAGAAGAGATTACCCATGACATATGATGTAAGGACAAGAGGTGATTACCCATGTTCCTTTAAGAGCTAAGATGAATATTATTAAGAACTATTCCGTGGAAGTTAAGCTTAGTATTGAGTGGAAAAGTGGCGATTACCCCGTGTCCTATAAACTATGTGCCAACATAGGATTGTCTAGATAGACATTAGCTAATGGATCCACATAAGCTAGAAGTTCATGGTCCGTACCTTGGCAAGTAAGAAAACCCTTTTTCGGTGTGGGAGACACCGAATTACGTGTTACTACCTCAAATGGTCTTACATGTAGGTTAAGGCTACTTCCCACTAGCAAGTTAAGATGAACTAAGGTTACTTCAAGAAGTATCATACATATGTTTTAAGATGATGTTACTTGAATTGATCATGTTTTAAGACTTACGTTTTCTAACATTCAAGATTGATGTTTTAGCTTGATCATTGCATGCTTATTAAAATGTCCCTTTTTAGCATGAATTTATATGTTTTTATGCATGGCTATCATACTTGGTACATGTTTTGTTCTAACACATACATTTGCCTATATTTCCCCAAATGTAGGGTTTGACAATCAGGGTTCCCAGTTTCATGGCTAGAGTTCTTTGAGGAGATTCTGAGCTTTGGTGCATCATCTTGCTTCTAGGACCGGACAATTATTATTTTCATTCTTTCCTTACTTTTAGTTTTGGAACATGATGTACGGGCTATGCCCACATTCATTCTTATGTACGAGATGTGTTTGAGACGATGTTTAGACTTTCGCTTTACTTTCATAAAACTTTTAAACTTGAAATGATTATCTTAATCTCTTTTATTCTATTATCTTGTATAATGAAAGCTAAGTGGCTTGTATGGGGCCTCTTGGGATCTTATACACGATGTTATACCTAGGGGCTACCTTGGGTCATGATAGGCCACTCCTGAAAACTAATACGAAGTGTAAGACACTACATGAGCCTCCAAAATACCCATGTTGAACAACTTGTACTAGCACTCAGTGAAGAAGCCATATTCATTCTCTCCAACTATACCATCAAACCTAGGAGGTGCTAGTCTAAGAAATCTCTCAAAACTTTTCTACTCACAACAAACATAGATACACTAATAGAAATAGGTGAAGCTTCACATCTTGGAAGTGCCAAAGAAGGCACTAAAGCTGAAATAGGAGTCTAAAATCCCACAATAAGACCCTGAATTGGTGATGTAGCACAAAAAGCGATAGAACATGCAGTTCCTAGACATATACAAGCAGTTGGAGCACTATCCCATCTATACAATAATTTGACAATAAACTCCCGAAGCATTCTAGGGTTGTCGAGAATTATAGGAGGCTAGACTTCTCCCCCCACCTTATTCTGCTGTTCAATAACATCATCATTCTCAAATACGTATTCATGTGATGCCTTCTTTGCTTATCCACGAGAAAGTGCTGCCACTGTCACTCGACCACAACCCTTAACTCATCTGCGTCCCCTGTCTCACCTATGAATTGGAGCTCAGGTAGTTGGTACAATCTCGCCTTCTAAAGTGGTGGATCTAGTCATCACCATCTATGTAGAGAAAATAGATTAAAGGTATGCAACACTTGGTATGAATAATTCACAGGAAAGAAATCAAAGGAAAATAATTTATCCTACTTGATATATTGTAGCCTTTCAAAGATAAGTAAGAAAGTCTACGTACCAATCCACAAGACTCTACTAGAAACCTAGCTCTTTAACTTATGGAACCAGTTGACTTAGAGCTCTAATACCAATTTGTCAGAATCCAAAAGTCGAAGTCATGATGATACACACTCTGAGAACCCCAAAAATGGTGTGTAAGCCTTAAAAAAACACATACGAGACTCCTGAACGGATTTCTTGCCACAAATGATTATAAAACAACAAAGAATATACCAAAACCTGGAAGCATAGGCATAAATAACATCTAATACATTTCTAGAGTCTGACATACATCTCAAGCTTTTGAAAGTAAGGTCAAAGGCATCAAATGATAGATTTAGACCAATGGTGAACTGGAAAGAAGGATCGCACCACAACTCTGAAAGAGAGAACGTTGGTGAATCCAATTAACTGCTATGAGAATCACTCTGACTAGAATATGCATAGAAGGGATAACATATGTTGGTGTGAGTACAATCCACATGTACAAAGTAGGTTAGACCAACTAGTATAAGCAACTAAATAGACTTAAGAAATAAACTTTGAAATGCATCCACCTGTAAATAGAAAAGTCTCATTTTGGCATCGGTGCTGTCAATTTATATAGAACGGCACGAGTAAAGTAAATACTTAAGGGTACATAAAATATTTAAATTGATGCATAAATAGGTTACACGACACAACAAAATGATCAATGTGATGCAACGAGATGATGTTATGATGGAATGAAGTGGTGGTATCAAGGTAGTCACACAACCTGTCGTATCCACATTGCCTATGATTTAGCTTCCAAAAAAGAATCCGTGGGGGACTCACAATCCATATACCAATCTCAATATCTCATCAACTTGCCACCTAGCTCGTGGTCAAGGATATAAGTAAGGTGGCACATTTTATTTGTCAAACAAATGATATTTCTACACTTTCTCATAGTTTCATGGTCAATGATAGGCTGCTTGAGGATGAATGCATCAAACCACACATAACAGAGGGCATGATCAGTTTATCAAGGGTTTCAATTAGTATCAAGTTCCCAAACTTAACAAGTCATGAAAACATATTCTTAAATCATAGGGATGGTGGAGGAAACAATTTGAATTCAATATTTACAACTTAGAAAAAATTTCTTTCATTTTAAGATGTTCAAAAATCAACTCAGGCCCCTGATGAATCCACAATTTGGACTCATTTAGGGCTTTATTTTAATGAATTTCATGTCCTCAAATGCATATTTTATCTCAAAAATAGCATAGACACTATGGATCAAAAAGGAACAAAGCAGCTGAAAAGAACGAAGAAAAGAAGGCCTCAGGATCGCCTAATGCATTACGCGAGTCGCCTAATGGCCTTAACCTCACCCAAAGTTCCAGTGTGTTGAGCCATGAAGGAAAAGATCAAGTCCGTGAGGAAAGGGAATAGTCAGTGCATCGCCGAGCAGTGTCGCGAAGTAGTTCCTTGTTGCCCAATTAATCAAAATGGTAAGCTATTGAAGGCAAAAATTGAATGGCAATGAACCAGACAAAATGGCAGGAATGTATCGACGATCCAGACTAACTGTGCCGAGTGGTCCTTCGCAGCATAAATTTTTGCAAACTATAAATACCTATTTAATTATATAGCTTAGTATCAAGTTGTGGAGAATTATTACTGAGACTTAGAATATTTTCAGTCTAGAGTTTTTGGGAGACATTATTCTTGAGCTTGAAGCCTTTGAAGAGTTTCAACTCTGAAAAATTAGAAGTGGGTATCCAAGAATCTTCATCCAAGACGTGTTTAAAGACATTTTCTATCATATCCACTTGATGGAAACACTTGTTGGTATTTATTTCTACCTTTTTTTTTCATGTTTAGCTAAAACCCCAATTCTTGGGGTGTGATTTTATGAATATGGGTTAAAAGTCCTGTTGGGTATTGCTTATTGTTAGTCTATTTGCCACTTAAATGTGATTTCTTTTAGTAGTTGTATTTTAACTTAAATGGTATTGTAGTTGAAAATGCAATTTCATCTTAGTGTTTTTGGCTTGCTCGAGAGAGAGGTTTTAAAACTAAGACTACTAAATCGATAGCCGATGGTTATTAGGTCGTCTTCGATTTAGCTCGAGAGAATGAATCCAAGACCTTCTCCCACACATTAAGCATGAGAGAGTGAATGGGCTAAGGCAGAGGCTGTGCTTAAATGCTTCAACTCGGTGTTTGAGAGAAACCAAATTGATTTGGGGTAAGTTGCTTGAGAGAGAATTTATCCCCACTAAAGTCTAGCCTAGTTACAAATATTCAGCAATATACTATCAATAGAATTTACCCAATAGTATATTTTATCCCACATTCCTATCACATGCCAAGAATCTCGTCTCCCTATATTGCATTTTTATATTTTTGCTATTTTAGTCATTTGTTGAATACAAACCCCACATTGATAATTGACACTCGTGTCACCTTTAGATTTACTATGGTTTTATTCATTAATGTTTATAACTATTATTGAGTAGAACTTGATTTGAATTTTCTAATAAATCATGCAACCACTCCCTTGGGACTCGACCCCAACCAATTCAGTTGGGTTATATTACTATTGTACGAACGTAGACACTTAAATTGGAATTTGTGTCTTGAATACGCAAACATCAATATGGCGCCGCTATCGGGGAGTGGTGTTTGTTGAGAATTTTTAGGCTAGTAGAATTTTTGTTCTTCTTAGTTATAGTTCTACTTACTTAATTTTTGGTTTTGTTTTGCTTGATTGTGTTGGAAACAGAAAGTATGAGTGTAATCGAAAGCAATGGCATCCAAGTAGGCCATCAAGACGACATCGAAAACCTCAACGATGTCCATGAGCCACATGGTGATAACCCCTATCGCATGGGCGGTATTGATACCATTCGCTTGCTTCCGGCCGAAGGGAATTCAGTATTTCACACCATGAGTACCATGTTGCAAGTCTTGCAACTAGAGTGGCTTTTCCGTGGTTTGGCTCATGAGGACCCTCATGAGTATCTTAGAAACTTCGTGGATGCGTGCGGACCGTTCTATTTCAACAACATCTCCTAAGAGTCGATCCGGTTGAGGTTATTCCCATTCTCGTTGATGGGGGAGGTGTGCAAGTGGCTAGGTGAGTTTCCATGTGAATCCATCACTTCGTGGGAGGAGTTGGTAATTGCATTTCAAGTGCAATTTTTCCCTCATTTGAAGATGATAACTCTTCGGGATAACATTTAGAGTTTTAAGTGTCTAGAAGGGGAGCCTATACACGAAACTTGGTTGCGGTTCAAAAAGTTGGTGCTTCAATGCCCAACACATGGCTTGCCTAATAATGTGCTGCTTTAGTCTTTTTATTGGAGTTTGGATTCGGTAAATAAGGGTGTTACGGACCAAATATCTCTGGGAGGTTTGATGCATCAACTTATGTGATAGTTGCTCAACTTTTAGATGACATGACTACCATAAACAGGGCGAGGTACACCCATGAAGACAAGGTCTCTCCTCTCTCATTCAAGCTAACTAAGGAGCAGATTGAGAAAGACCATGAGAGAGACCAAAACATGGCCAAGATGATGACACAACTTAAATTTTTATCTAAAAATGTCATAGGGGTTGGTTCCCATGGTGTCAATGCCGTGGGGGTTGGGTGTGCAAATCTTGAAGAGACAAAGTTTGAAGCCTTGTATAATGATGAGGTAAATTTTCTAGCCAAACAAGGCGGTGGTTATCGTTCAGACTACCCTAGGTAGGGTGGTAACCAAGGTTGGGCTAAAGAGGATGGTTGGAAGAATCACAATAGAGAATGGAGGGACCGAAATCCTAATTAGAAGGATGGGGAAAAGGACAGGTATGTGCCTCTCCATGAGCGCCAAAAGTTTATGGATTTGGAAGGTGGTAGGTATAAGGATATGCTCTCTCGTATCCTCAACAAAGTTGAAGGGTTAGACAAGATTTTAAAAGAAATGAAAGAAGATGTGTCTACCTTTAGCTAGACCGTCACCTCCCATTCAGTGTTGATCAAGCAGTTGGAGACCCAAATGGATCATATACCGTCTCATCTCAATCTGTGACAGTAGGGGGGTTTGCCTAGTAATAATATGGCTAACCCCAAGAATGAGGTTTGAAGGTGGACTTGTGTCATACCATGACATTAACTAAGGCACTGTTTGGGAGGCAACCCAAAACCCTTTTATTGCTTTTTGTTTGTTTGTAAAATAATGGCGTGTTGGTTGTGCAGGAAGAAGTATGGGAAGTGTTAGGAAAAAAGGAGATTTGTGATCAAAACAGTCTAAGTCAGCGCATATTCGAAGAGGTCGGCGACCCCGACTCGGACCGCCGTTGGACTAAAGACAACTTTGAGGGATAGTCTGTAAAACTTGATGGGCCCACAAAATTATTGGCGAGTCGACGACCTAGTCAGGGATTCTGATTCTTACCGCCATTTGGACTCCTAAATTGACTGGGGGTTCTATAAAACTCGGCAAAGTAAGTGATTGCTCCGCGTGATGTCTAATGGATCGGCGATCAAGACTAATGTCGTCGAATGGGCAACAACTGGACGATTTTTAAAGATAAAGGTTAAAATTCTCAAACTCTTTCACTTTTATGCATTTTCAGTCTTCCAACCGCATACTTGCACATTATTCCCTACATTTTTGCATTCTCAGAGTGCGTTAGTTCTTGATTTGTGCTCAAAACTTGGATTATATTGCTACCTAGTGATTCAATCCCAATTTAGTCAGCATTAAAGGTTGGTTTCCAAACCCTGAGTTATTTTTATCAATTTCGTACTCAAGTGCAATAATCCTATCGTGTTGTTATGTGCTGGGCCTCTGTGACAGAATTAGAATGCTTGATTGTCGATTATAATTTGATAATCTTACCCATATTGTTTTGATCATCGAATGCCCATAAATTTGTGCCTTAAAATAATTTAACTTTTGTGGGGTCATACTTGCATATTGGTTAGATTGGTTGGGTGAAGTATGAGTAGCTCGTATTTGTGCTAAATGGCGGAAATCGCACAATGATAGAGTGGGTGACACCATTCTTAATGGCAAAAGTCATCAAATGGCCAAATTTGGCAAAACCAGGAGAAATCTGAGTATCTCAGGGTGATGGATGTTATGGGTCTGAACTTAATTTAACTAGTGCATGCTTTGATTTTGTTTTCGGGGGTTGCAGGGTTAAATTAGAGAAGTTGGATTGAAAATAGGCATGTTGGGCCATTTGGCGGGCTGGGGCGAGCTCGCTGAACCACTCGATGGTTCGCCTAATGTCCTCATCTCACTTTTAATGTCATTCTTTATTTGATGATTGACTGTGTAACTTTCGGTGAGAAGCTTGAGGTCACCGAAAGCACTCGGCATCTCACCAAAAGTCTTTTTTATCACCCTTTGTGTGCACCACTTAGCCCTTTGTTGCTAGACCTTTCGGTGGGTTAGACCGTGCTCGCCAAAAGCTATCGACAATTTGCTGAAAGGGACCTCCCATTGCCAACTTGCTGAGAAGTTTAAGCCAATCCCTTCGGCGAGCCCGATTTACCTCGCTAAAGTGATTCAGTGACTCACCTACTTGATCGGTGAGTCTGTCTGTAGTTAATATTTTTTACTCTGATGTGAGCATTTACTAACTTCTCTCCAATATTTTGTAGATATGGTGTGAACAAATCTAGATAAGCCACCCCAGAAGAAAGCATGAGGCATTACTATAAACGAAAGGGGATCAAATCCTCCAAAGAAAAGAAGGCAAGAACTCCCACCAGGAGACAAAGGAAAAAGAAAGAAGCACACCTCTGAGAGAGTGGTGGTTGACACTCGGGCTGATTTGTCTGAGTGTGAAGGTGAGCAGCCTTTGATTTCCTGAAGGAATGAGCTCTGGGCTAGATCTCAACCCACATCCACTAGAGTTCCCTCAACTGTCACTCCTCCCACACCAAAATCAGTGCCATCTTAGCCATCTCCTGCGACCCCTGTGCTTCCTATCATTCCTCCTCCAAAGCTTCTGAACAGATTGAAAGGTGATGGTTTACAGACCATTCTTGAGGAAAAACTGCTTTCTACAGAAGACTTGGAAAGGATGTATCCAGATGTGAGGGAGACCATTCAATTCCACAGGTTCGAGCAGTTTACTAGGCCCCGAGGCCCCTATATTCCCTCTTGGGTCCATGAGGTTTGCACAACATAAGGTGATCTGGTCCCTAAGAGTAAGACAAAGGCTTGTGAGTTCACACCAGTAAAGACGGTCATGGCCCGAGGCATGGAGGTCAGGTGTATTAATGAGTACATTAATGTTATACTAGGTAGAGATCTCTACACACCTGTATGATGGATTGCCTATTGGTCAATCCTTGGATGATCTGAAGGGGTGGTAGGTACCTTTGATTTCTGATACCACCCCGAGGTGGATCGAGGAAGCCTCCCTTATTGAGAAGAGGGATTTGAATATTACTACCTCATTTTGGTTTGGCTTTATTAGCATCACCATTATGCCATCCCAGAACAAGCCTATCCTCCGCCATTCTAAGGAAGCATGCCTAGGGTCCATCATATCCAGGAGGTGTATTGACCTAGGACTTTTGATTTCACAAGAGATGGCCATGAGAGCCAAGCAGAGACATACCTCATTGCCATTTCCAGTAGTGATCACATAGCTATGCCGGCGAGTAGGAGTGCCTCGGGATGATACGAGGGATATGGAGATTAACCCTTCCTCCTCCACTGATATCCAGTGTATTGAGGCCAAGTACACTAGAAAGGAGTTTGATAGGAGGAGAGCAACCCCGATAGATACTTCTCCAGAGGTTGATGTCTACTCTATACCTGTAGAGGTATCTTTCCCTACTCCGGCCTTCAAGCCTTCAGGTACTTCTGCTTTTTCTTCCTCTTGACAGGCCCACGTACATCCTCTTCCTCCCAGCAGATTAAGATCACTTAGGCAATGATCCTGAAGATGGGGCGTCTTGATTAGTCAACTGATGTGAGAGCTACCAGACTGGAGAGAAATGTCCCATTAATGATTGAGGTTGCGATTCTAGCTGCACTAAGCCCTATGCAAACTTTTACTGACACTCCCACTACGAGATTTGAGACTTGTGAGAGCAGACAGGGGGTGGCCTCTGAGGTTTCGACTTTGAAAGCCGAGATAGTAGATTTGAAGAAGGACGTAAACTATTTAAAGTCTACTGCTTCACTTCATTGATTCAGGCTGCAGATGGTGTGGATGCTCCTAAGACCTCAGCGATTCCTCCAGATACTACATGAGATACACACTGAGATGAGCCTGCATTTGAGAAGTCGGATGCTGAAATCGATTATGAGCAGATCAAGGTACAAAAGGAGAACATATTCAGAGATTTGCCAAACCTTGCGGGGATGGTTGCACATGCATAACTGGTAGACACCCCTATGGCTGTCTCTAGTGGAGTTGTTGCTTATGAGGTGATTCCGGGCACTGATGCCCAAGTCCATACTGCTGTACTAGGCACTAAGGGCAAAACAGATGGAGAGACTACATAGACAGGATCCCTTATTTACCTCCATCTCTGTCTTAGTTTCTTTCACTTTTTGGATACTTTACTTCATTTGCATTTGAGAACAAATGATTTTTATTTGTGGTGGTGTGAGGCCTAACTTTTGTGTTAATATGGACGTTTGATGTTTTATTTATATATTTGGGTTGTTATGCGTACAATTGTGTTCTGAACTGCTTTTAGAGGATGTTTGGGCTTGTGGCTCCTTGTGCTTTACTTGTAAATGATTTTGAACTCGTCCGATTTTTTTTTCACCCACTCTTGTATGTACTTGAATGTGGCTGTTCTTTATTAAACTTGAATCTCGATATTGATCAATATCAATGACTCAAATAGTGCTCATACTCGAACGAACATGAATGTGCGGCTACGATGAAACCAAGTGAAGTTACATAAGCAATATATGAACTCTTTGAATCTCGTTGTGACTGCCAAGTATCAAATTGAGTCTCTTATGATGAACGCTGCACACTAACGAAAGTGTGGAGTATTGTTTGACTTTGGTGTCGATGCCTTGTGTGATGAGCCTACTGTGAACAATGCATGATGACACCTAAAATTTGCCCCATTGGCCTGGTCGACTAAGTGAGACTATTTCATGATATGATCTTAGGCAACTTCGAAGAGTGTGAGCCAATTTGTCATATACCTCTTTTGTGGCCTACCTTGTGAGTGTGTGAACCTCTTTTGAACACCCCTTGAGCCTTACCTTTTTTTGGAAGAAACTTGATGAAAACATAACCTCTCTTCATCCACTACCTATAATTCTCTTGATTTGTGGTTGATTGAATAGTCAACTTAGGCCAAAATTCTAAGTTGGGGGTGTGGTAAAAAGAGAAGGCAAGTCAAGAAGTGCAAGAAAAGTCTTCTTTAACCATTATGTTGAGAAAAATGAAACCTCTCCATACAAAAATAAGAAGAGAAAAGAAAAGAATGAAAAAGAAAGAGTCATGGAATAAGTTTATGAAAATGCAAAAAGGAATGGGGTTTCCGAACAATCCATTGAAAGTGAATAATTGGATGACACTTGAGCACTAAAGAAAATGATGAAAGAAGAGGAAAGGAAGTATTGTGAGCACCACATTTCATGAGGATGAAAGTCACTAAGCCTAAATGAACATACCTTTGTACTCAGCCCCATTAAGAACCTTGAAAATTCCTTTTTGATCTTGAGTGAGCTGAAGCAATTGTCAATTGGAAAATACGGGCAAACCTATGGGTGAAAGCATGCATTGTGTTCTTTTTTGTGAGTGTGAGCGTTGTATTTGATTCTAGAACTTTAAATGATTAAATCATTGTTTGTGAAAATGGAATCATTATTTTGTGTGAGGGCATTTGAATACCTTAGTTGAGTTTGAACTTGCATTTGAAGCAAGTATAGTGAGCTTGAGAATCTTTGATAATGGTGTATCACAACTCGAGTCTTTGAGTATACAATTGATCCTTGCATGAGCAAGTTGAGTCTTGTTGTGTACATTCACAATTGAGTCTTGTGTAGCATTGTTTGAGACATCCTTTTTGAACTGCTAAACTTGAGTTTTACTTGAGGACAAGCAAAAGTTTAAGTTGGGGGTGTTGATAAGTCCTCAATTTGGACTCGTTTAGGGCTTTATTTTAATGAATTTAGTGTCCTCAAATGCATATTTTGTCTCAAAAACTGATGTAAATCCTTGAGTTTCAGGTATTTGGAGTTAGAGACAAAGCATGGACACTATGGAGCAAAAAAGATCAAGGTAGCTGAAAAGAATGAAGAAAAGAAGGCCTGAGGATCGCCTAATGCATTTGGCTAGTCGCCGAATGGCCTTAACATCGCCCAAAGTTCCAGTGTATTGAACCATGAAGGAAAAAATCAAGTCTGCGAGGAAAAAGAGCAATCTGCGCATCGCCAAGCAGTTCCCTACTGTCCAATGAATCAAAATGCAAAGATGATGAAGGCAGAAGCTGAAAGGCGATGAGCCAGACAAAAGGGGCAATCGTCGTGTGTATCGGTGATCTCGACTAACTACATTAAGTGGTCCTTCGCAACACAAATTTTTGAAAATTATAAATACCTATTTAATTCTGTAGCTTAGTATCAAGTTGTAGAGAATTATTACTGAGATTTAGAATATTTTCAGTTTTTAGTTTTTAGAGTTTTTGGGAGACGTTGTTCTTGAGCTTGAAGGTTTTTAAGGTTTTAAACTCCAAGAATATCCAAGAATCTTCATACTAGACGTGTTTAAAGACATGTTCTATCATTCACAGTTGATGGAAACACATGTTGGTATTGCTTTCTATCTCTTTTTCATATCTAGCTAAAACCCCAATTGTTGGGGTGTGATTTTGTGAATATGGGTTAAATTTCCTATTGCGTATTGCTTATTGTTAGTCTATTTGCTATTTAAATGTGATTTCATTTAGTAGTTGTGTTTGAACTTAATGGGATTGTAGTTGCTAATACTATATCATCTTAGTTTCTTTGGCTTGCTCGAGAGAGAGATTTTAAAACTAAGACTAATAACTCGATAGCCGGTGGTTATTGGATTGTTGTGGGTTCAACTCGAGAGAGTGAATCCTAAACCATCTCCCACACATTCAGCTCAAGAGAGTGAATGGTCTAAAGCGGAGTATGTGCTTAAATGCTGCAACTCGGTGTTTGACAGAAATCGAGTTGATTCGGCTCGAGAAACTTACCCCTACTAAAGTCTAGCCTAGTTACAAATATTTAGCGATTTTCTATCAATAGCATTTACCCAATAGTATATTTTATCCCATATTCCTATCACATCCCAAGAATCTCATCTCCCTATCTCGCATCTTTATATTTTTGCTATTTTTGTCATTAGTTAAATACAAACCTCCCATTGATAATTGACACTCATGTTACCTTTAGATTTAATATTTTTTTATTTGTTTATATTTATAACTATGATTGATTAGAACTTGATTTTACTTTTTTATTGATTCTTCCAACCACTCCCTTGGGACTCGACCCCAACCCATTTGGTTGTGTTATATTACTATTGTACAATCGTAGACACTTGAATTGGAAGTTGTGTCTTGATTACGCAAACATCTACCCTTAACTCAGGCATCCAAATGTCAAATATAAAGATACATCATATAGCCCCATGTTCAGAAAATTACTCAAATATCACATATTTCCCGCAACAATTAGAGATGCCACACAATCCATCACACAAGAAAAGCATCACAAATAGTCATCATACGAACTAAACAAGAATATCAACATTTATGAACTTTTAAGACTCATGATACTACTCATTTCATAGTTTACTTCCTAAGATATGTTAATTACTCATCTCAGTCTAAAAGGGGGATAGCCAAACCTGCTCAATGTTGAAACATCACTCAAACAATCCTATCGAAGCACTTCATCAACCACATAATTACCGGGACGATCCTCAACTATCAAGAATGAAAGGATTTCATCAAAGCAATCCAACGATACGCATATTGATAGAATTTAAAATGGGGGTGAAATAGTCCAAAAATCACTTCAAAAACTAAAAAGGTAAAATCAGATATTTAGTTTGAAATCAAGTTCCTAAAGCCAAGAGTAATTTATGGTCGAAATACACATTAAAATGATCAAGAAACAGGTTCCAAATTAATGTTTTACTAATTTGTCAACTTTGGAAGAAAAACCACAAAACCCACTTTGAAGTCAAGATTTTAAAAGTTTTCAACAGATCAAATTTGAAGGAATCAACAAAGAATTGATAAAGAAAGCTTACCCACACTAATCGCACAAGAATTCTCCCAAGAATCACCTTCCCTAAGCTCCAAGATATTGAGAATGGAGAAAATGAGAAAAATGAAATAAATCCCCATTTGGTTCTATCCAGGTCTAAAAATTGGGGTTTGCAAATGTGGCCCAAGGCTACATAGGCTTACGAATGCGGGAACATATCTGTGAATGCGAGAACATCTCCGCGAATGTGGGAATATCTCCATGATCGTGGAGCATTATTCACCAGTGAATCCCGCACACTCTTCCTGCTAACATAGTGCCTCATGTTCCCTTCTCTCGTAAACACACTAGGGACCTCGGAATGTGGTCCCCTTTCTCCAAAAACCATAAACAGAAAATGGCCTTAGTCCAAGACTCTAATCAGACCCACCAAAATCGTTGGGAGGCGATTAAAAAAAAGGGGCATGCTACCCCACTAAAATCAGTCTTCCAGACTCAATGAAATCGTTAGATTTTCAAAAAGAGGTCATATTATAGATTTACCCTTCCATACCACTCTTAAGGCTTAAAACTCAACTTCTCACCCCAAACATGAAAAATTCAACCTAAGGCCTAAGTAACCATTAAAACCCACCCTACTAGCTTAAAATCAACAATCCAGATGCAATGGAACTAACAGAATTCCCATTCAATGTAGTAAAATGTTGACAAAATTCAACACTATCATGAATTCTTAACTCAAAAGAGGTGAAATCACTAAGAACACACTTGATTGCACTAGGGAACACTCCAATGTCACGACCCAAAGTATACCCTATGTGTAATATAGCGTATAGAGCAACAAAAGGGCCTATACAAGCCATTTAGCAAACATCATATAAGATAATGGAAATTAAGATTTCAAAAATAGCATTTTCATATTCCAAAAGAGTTTGACAGAGCGGAAGTCGAACAAAGTCTCAACAAGTCATAAACATCAAAAGTAGTGATTAGGACGTAACCCATGCATACATCATCCAAACACTAGAAAGGCATAAAGCAAGTAAATGTTTCTTAGTCCTTAGAACATCAGGTTGCACCAACTCTTGAATTCGATAGAATGATCAACAAGCCATGGGTGTGAGAGGTAGGAGCGTCGGACCCTACATTAATGAGACAATGTAGGAACAAGTATGCATTAGTACATGGAATGTACTAAGTATGGAGCTATATGAATAAATTGAAATGATAGAATCGAGAGTTAAACATATGATATATGAACAACATTTGAACATTTAAAGACATAAAAAAGCAAGAACGTATAGATCATAATATATGGTGATACGTAAAGTCATAGAACCCTAAGGATAAGGAGTTAAGGCAAACCTGTGTTGGACTGAAGCAAAGGGCAGATCACCGACCTGGTTGGCGAGGCGCAACTTACTTCGCCTAATGGTCCTGAAGGCCAAAAATTGGAAAACTATAAATTGAAATTTGAAACGCAGGAAATGAATCAATCTTTTAATCTAAGCCTTGTAGAAACTAAATTGAGCTCTCTTGTGTTGACTTTGAAGCTTTTGAGACTTGGTTTTGAGGAATTGCAATTGGGTTTTTGAACTAATTCAGTTTGAAGCATTGTAGAGACTTGGAAACTTTTATCCAGGTCATGGCTAATATAGTTGGTAACTGCTTCTCTCTTTTTTTGATGTGTAGCTAAAACCCAAATTCTTGGATTGTGATCATGTGATTATTGGCTTAATGAGCATATGTGTATTGTTGTTTACTAATTTAAATGCTTAATTGAAGTTGGTTTAATCAATAGTTGTGTATTAATCTATGAATTATAGTTGCAAATAAAATTCTATCTTACTATGCTGGGATGGCTTGGGAAAGAGGTTTTAGAACAAGGTTTTCAATTAATGATTTTAGTTACTGGGTTGGTGTGGGTTCAACTCGAGAGAGTAAATCCTAGGCTCGATTTTACCTATATAGCTCGAGAGAGTTGATAAGTTAAGGTTTTTGGTTGTTCTTATTGTTAAGGTTGTCAAGGTTCGAGAGAATTCGCTTGAATCGTAATAGTTGTTCGAGAGAAAGCTATTGCATCTATAGTCTAGCCTACCTACTGAGATTTAGCAATCGTTAGTAAACTTTAAATACCTATATAGTGAAATTAGCCTATAATCAATCACATCCAGAGAATTCCTCTATACATTATTGATTCCCCTGTCTGCGTATTTGTTTTAGATGCTAATTGACAAACCAAATGCCCCCATATGACATTCGTTGTCAACCACTTCAATTTATCTAAATGTTTCCGATAATTATTACTCATGCCACAGACTAGATTACATTTATAACTTCATAACTGAATTCGAACTTATATTGCTCCCTTGAAGTTTAAATTGTTATCTTCTTGTGTTGTAGTTGAATCGACTTACTTTGTTTTGTTTTTGTGTTGACTGTGTTTGAACAGAAGAAGAGATGAGTGTGAACGGGAATAATGGTAGCCAAATTGGCCACCAAGATGATATCAGAAATATGAATGATGTTAATAAACCGATTCAATTGGGTGGTGTTAGTGTTATACGTCTACCTATGGTTTATGGTAATACTATCTTCCATGTCACTAGCGCAATGCTATAGCTCTTGCAAGTGAAATGATTATATGGAGGGCTAGCCCATGAGGATCCCCATGAGCATATTTAGATTTTTGTGGATGTACGTGGTACTTTCTCATTCAAGAACATCTCACAAGAGTCAGTTCGTCTTTAGTTGTTCCTATTCTCTTTGATGGGGGGAAGCTACCAAATGGTTAGCTGATCTACCGAGGAACTCCATCACTACTTGGGATGAACTTACCGCAGCGTTCTTTTTTAGGTTCTTTCCTCCTTAAAAGATGATGACATTAAGGGATAATATTCAAGGTTTCAAACGCTTGGAGGGTGATCCAATTCATGAGAAGTGGCTGAGATTTCTAAACTTGGTCATTCAATGTCCGACTCACGGACTTCAAATGACGTGTTATTACAACATTTATATAGGAGTCTTGACTTGGTGAACAAAGGTGTTGCTGAAACTTGTTCTAGAGGGTATAATGCAACAGCCATTCGAAGTAGCATCTCATCTCCTCGATGGCATGACCAAGATTAGCAGAGCATTGTACACTCGTGAGGACCAAGTGCTTCCTCTAACTTTTAGAATGAAAAAAGAACATATCGAGAAGGACCAAGAAAGAGACCAAAATATGGCCAAAATGATGACCCAATTGGATAACTTGACGAAAAATGTGATGGGTAATGGGTTGAAGAGTGTAAATGTTGCTGGTATTGGTGGGGCAATCCCCAAGAAGGCACACTTTTAGCACTATATGATGAGGAAGTGAACTTCCTTACAAATCAAGGAGAAGGTTTCCGTTTGAGATATCTAAGGCCTAGTGGAAATTCTGGTTGGAATAGAGATGATGTATGGAGAAACCATGACAGAGAATGGTGTGACAGTAATTCTAATTAGAAATAAACAAATGGTGACAAGGAAAGATACGTCCCACCTCATGAACGCCAAAAGCCTGAGGAGCAAAATGCTGACCCGCAGAACTTTCGTACGGAAGACATGCTTGAACACATTCTCAATAAGGTGGAAGGGTCGGACGAAGTTTTGAAAGAAATGAAAGAGGATGTACCACAATCAATCAGACAGTCACCTCACACTCAATGTCAATCAAGCAATTGGAAACACAAATGGGCCAAATTTCATCTCATTTGAACCTAAGACCTAAAGGGGTCTACCAAGTGATAGCTTGGCTAACCCAAAAAATGAACCTTGAAAGTGTATCCACATCGTTCCATGACATTAAATAAGGCACTTCTTGGGAGGCAACCCAAGGTTTAATGATTTTAGTTCTGTTGTTTGAATAACTGGTGTTGAATGCGCAAGTTGAAAAGTTGAAATTTTGGGAAAATGGCAACTAGGCGAGCCAAAATTTTGGTCGGTGACTCACTGAATAGGTCAGCGAGCCCGACTTGGACCACTGTTAGAACCACCTCTCTTGCTAGAGGTTCTGTAAAATTTGGCGGGTTGAAGTACCACTTGGTGAATCGCCGAGTAGGTCAGCAAACTTGACATATTTCGCCAACTGGCCACTCTGTAATACTTTTTAACTTCCGTACTCTCAAAATTGATATTATAATTTTTTTTATCATACTTTTGTTCTCATTTTGCTTGGGATCTTTTACTCGGGGTGGACTTTAGGGATTTCTTTGCTGCCTAGCTTTTCAAACTTTTTGGTATAAAAGGTTGGGTTTTGGTACCGCGAAATAAATAGTTTGTTGAAATCAAATGCAATTGTTAGTTTGTTGTTGTATCTGTGTGTGATGTTGTTTGTTTTATTGTGTGATAGTTGTTATGCCCGTTCTTAAGTGAAATTGTAATTAATTGGTAGTAAATGGTTAATTCTGGTGTGGTTAATTGATTAAATTATTGGGTTGTGTTGATAATGTTGTGGGTCTAGCTGGGTGAAGTCTGAGTAACCCCAAATTATGCTATTGTCAAATTTTGCCCGATGATAGAGTGATTAACGTCATTCTTAAAGGCAAAAGACGTTAATTGGCAAATTTTGGCCAAATTTGGGGGTAGTCTGAACACCCCGAGGGCATGGGTCTTGAGTTAATTGCATGAAATAAGTGTTGAATTTTGTTTTCGTGGGATGCAGACATGATTTTGAAGTGCAGGGAAAAAAGCTGGAACATTGGGCGAGCTCTAGATCACACTTTAATTCTCTAAATGTTGAGTTTGAATTCTACAACTTTTGGCGATACGCCTGTGCTCGTCGAGTTCGCTCGCCTAAAATTCAAGCGTACCAGCCCTGGAAAATAACCGACTTGGTGACAGAAATGGGTAGTTGGCATGTCGCCGAATAACTAAGCGATGGAAACCTTAATCGTCTAAAGTCAAAGGAACTGGAGGAAAAATGGCCATTGCAATCTAGTGATGGATTGGAGAGAACGGTGGATCATTGATCGGGTTGGCGACACCCGATTTACTTCATCCAATGGTCTTTCAGACCAAAACTGAGCAATTATAAATTAAAATTTAAAATGATGAGAGAGGAATTCTAATTCTCTTAGTTTGAGTGTGTGAGTTTTTTCTGAGTGTTTGAGTTTCCATTTGAGACTTTAAAGATTTTGAATCTTAAATTTGAGGATTTGTAAGTGGGTTTTTGAACTTATTCAATTTGGAGCAATATAAAGACTTGGAAACTTTTACCGAGCTCATGACTAATCTAGTTGGTAATTGTTTTTATTTTTGTTATGATGTGTAGCTAAAACCGCAATTATTGGGGTGTGATCATGTGATTATTGGCTTAATTAGCTTATGGATATTGCTATTTACTGATTTAAATGCTTAATTGAAGTGGGTTTAATCATATGTTGTGTTTTAGTCTATGAATTGTAGTTATGAATGCAATTCATACTTAGAGTTCCTGGTTTGCTTGAGAAAGAAGTTTTGGAACCAAAGCTTTCGATTAATGATTGTAGTTACTGGCTTGATATGGGTTCAACTCAAGAGAGTGAATCCTAAACTTGATTCTACATATCTAGCTCGAGAGAGTAGATAAATTAAGGTTTTGGGCTGTTTATCTTGTTAATCTTGTTGAGATTCGAGAGAACTCACTTAAATTATAGTAGTTGTTTGAGAGAAAGCTATTACACCAATAGTCTAGCCTACCCACTAAGATTTAGCAATCGTTAGTATATTTCAATTACCCATCTAGCAAAATTAGCCTATAATCGATCACATCTCGAGAGTTCCTCTCTATATTGTTGATTTCCCTATTTTCGTATGTGTTTTAGCTATTAATTGAAAACCAAACCCCTATTTGACATTTGTTTTCATCCCTTAGATTTGTCTATATGTTTTCGATAATTTCTATACCTATAACCGATTAGATCACATTTGTAACTTCATAATTAAATTTGAACTAGTACCACTTCCTGTGTGTTCTACCCTAACTCTTCGTTGGGTTTTTTTACTAGATAACTGTCGTCTACACCTAGAATTGGAAGAGGTGTAATTGAGATTTTATCAAAATGGTGCCGCTGCGGGGGAGTGTATTGTTTAAAATTCTATGTTGAAGTTTGATTTGTGTTATTTTTGTGTTATAGTTGAATAGACTCACTTTGTTGGTTTTGTTTATGTTTGAACCGAAGAAGAAATGAGTGTGAATGGGAGTAATAGGATCAACCAAATTGGCCACCAATACGATATAGGAAATTTGAACGATGTTAATGACATTATCCAATTGGGTGGTGTTGGGGATATACATCTACTTCCTGTTGAAGGGAACACTATTTTTCATGTTACTAGCACAATGCTTCCGCTCTTACATATGAAAGAACTGTATGGGGGACTGGCTCATGAGGATCCCCATTGTGGACTGTTCTCGTTCAAGAATATCTCTCAGGAATCAGTCAGTTTTAAATTATTTCCATTTTATTTGATGGCAGAAGCTACCAAGTGGCTAGCTAATCTCCCAAGAAATTCCATTACTACTGGGGATGAGCTTACCGTGGCCTTCTATGTGAGATACTTTCCCCCGTAAAAAATGATGACGTTAAGAGATAGTATTCATGGTTTTAAACCCTTGGAAGGCGAACCAATCCACCAGATGTGGCTAATGTTTCAGAAGCTGTTAATTCAATGTCCAACTCACAGACTTCCTAACAGTGTCTTGTTACAATACTTCTATAGAAGTCTTAATTCGGTGAACAAAGGGGTTGCGGATCAACTTGTTCCTGGAGTTATAATGCAACAACCTTATGAGGTCACATCTCAACTCCTTGATGGCATGACCAAGATCAATAGAGCATGGCACACTCATGAGGACCAAATGTCTCCTCTCACCTTTAGGATGACAAAAGAGCAGATCAAAAAGGATCAAGAGGCATTGATTATGCTTATGGTTTATATTGACTAACCATTGTGTTTATGTTTTTTATGCTAGTCATCGTATTTAGTATCTTGTACTAACACATACTCTTTCCTACATTGTTATCAAATGTAGGGTCTGGCGATATTCATTCTGACACTGATGGCTAGGTCCATAATTGATTAAGGAGTGAAGATTTGGTGAGTTCTCATAGCGTTCGAAGATTTGTCCAGAACATTCCTTTATGTATTTCATTTCATGTTTGGACTATTATATGGGATATGTCCAAATATTTATTCATATTGGTTAGATTGTTTGAGACAATTGTATAAGACTTCCGCTTTGTTTCATAAAGACTTTGATTGTATTGAAATGTTACAAATTTTTGCACCATTTGGTATTACTTTATGTTATGATATGCTAAATGGCTTGTATGAGGCCTCTCCGGGTCTTATATGCCTTGTTACATCTAAGGGGTACCGATGGGTCGTGACAAACTTGGTAATTAGAGCACAAGGTTTAGAATGGTTCGAGGATGTCTCAAATCACGTTAAGTAGAGTCTTGTTTGTAAGTGTGAATCGCGCAACATTTATGAATGAGAGGCTACTAGACATTTAGAAAACTTCACTTCTTCATTTCTCTAAGTCGTGCCATGGAGTTTAACTCTATAAAGTCTTTCTCCTAATCCTTACCTGATGGGTTTCAGGATATGAATAGGCTAATGCTAGAGGGACTGAGGGAGACTATTTGGGTCAAGAAGTTCCTCCCTAAGCTCCTTCTCAAGCTCTGATTCATCCTTTGGCTAGAAATGTAACCAACATGGAGTTTAGGTCATTTTTCCAAGTACTAGCTCAAGCCGTGATGGCCCAAGCCAATAAAGAGGTGGTAGCCCTTGTGAACCCAAATGTGGGTATGGCGGCGGCAAGAGTGAGGAACTTTACAAGGATGAACGCTCTAGAATTTTATGGCTCTAAAGTTGAGGAAGATCCTAAAGATTTTATTGATGAGGTATATAAGATTCTTGCTATTATGGGAGTGACATCGGTAGAGAAGGCAGAATTGGCCGCGTATCATCCCTCTGGTTCAATCAATGGAAAGAGGCAAGGCCAGAAGAAATAGGTCTCATAGAGTGGGAAATGTTCAAAAGTGCTTTTTTTGATAGATTATGAGAGAGGCCAGGGTGCTTGTGTTCATTAACCTTCATCAAGGAACTATGAGTGTAAGGGAATATGCTTTGAGGTTCACTCAATTATCCAAACATGCTCCTTTTATTGTGGCAGATCATAGGGCTAAGATAAGTAAGTTTGTGTCGGGTGTGTCCGATATGGTAGTCAAAGAATGACGCACCACTATGCTTGTCTATGACATGGACATTTCTCGCCTTATGGTGCATGCCCATAACATTGAAGAGGAAAATCTCAAAGAAAGATCTAGGGAAGCAAAAAGGGCAAGAATGGATGACGGTAAATTTTCATATTCTAGGATCGGTGGATGAGGTCGTTCAAGGTTTCGGCCAACTTTCTTCCTTGCAATGTTCTTCTAATTCTTCTCCTAGGTCTAACAATGAAAGGGTGTCTAACCCTAAACCGCAAGGAGATGGTAGTAGGTCCATGATGCCTACTTGTGCTAATTGTTGAAAAAATCATCAAGGTAAGTGGCAAGCAGGCTCTAATGCTTGCTTTGGGTGTGGTAAGACGGATCACAAGATAAGGAATTGTCCTTCGGTTGCTAAGAATGAGGGAGATACTCGTCGTAGGGCTCAACCCTTCCATTCATCCTGTCCAAATTGTTCAGGTGCAAATGCTCCTAAGCAAAACTGATTTGATGCACTCCAGACCAAAGGTGATTAAGAGAGTTAACCTGATGTGGTTATCGGTATGTTGAAAGTTTTCCAAATTGATGTATATGCCTTGCTTGATCCAGGTGCTACTTTTTCCTTTGTGACTCCATACGTGGCCATGACGTTTGATGTGCTCTCCGATGTGTTGGTAGAACCTTTTTTTATGTCTCTACCCCTATTGGTGATTCTGTTGTGGCTAAGAGGGTCTATAGAAAATGTCCTGTTTCCTTGTCCTATAGAGTTACTCTGGTTGACTTGGTAGAACTTGATATGTAAGACTTTGATGTCATCTTTGGTATGGATTGGTTGCATTCATGCTATGCTTCTATTGAATATAGAACTCAATAGTCCAATTTCAGTGTCCAAGTGAGCCTATCCTAGAGTGGAAGGGAGAAAATACGTTGCCTGAGGATCAGTTTGTCTCTTATCTAAAAGCTAGAAAGATTATTTCTAAGGGTTTCTTAACCATCTAGTGAGGGTGAGGAATGTAGATTCTAAAACCCTTTCTCTTTAGTCAGTCCCAACTGTAAAGGAGTTTCCAAAGTGTTTCCCGATGATCTACCCGGTATTCCTCCCGAAAGGGAAATAGACTTAGGTATTGACCTTTTCCCAAATATGCAACCTATTTCTATTCCTCCTTATAGAATGGATCCAGCAGAACTTAAGGAGTTGAAAGAGCAATTGAGAGATTTGTTGGATAAGGGTTTTATCCAACCAAGTATCTCTCCATGGAGTGCTCTAGTTTTGTTCGTTAGAAAGAAAGATGGGTCCTGTCGTATGTGTATCGATTATTGACAATTAAACAAGGTAACCATTAAGAACAAGTATTTTCTCTCAAGGATTGATGATTTGTTTGACCAACTTCAAGGGGAGAGTTATTTCTCTAAGATTGATCTCCAATCGGGTTTTCACCAATTGAGGGTTAAAGATGACGACATTCCGAAGATGGCTTTCTGAACTCGGTATGTTCACTATGAATTTTCAGTAATGTTATTTGGTTGGACTAACGCTCCGGTGTCATTTATGGACTTGATATATAGAGTCTTTAGAAAATATCTTGACATCTTTGTGATTGTGTTTATCGATGACATTTTGATCTACTCAAGAAGTGAGAATGAGCATATTGATCATTTGAGGATCGTATTGCAAATCCTTAAGGACCAAAAACTGTTTGCTAAGATTAGCAAATGTTAGTTTTCGCTAAGGTCCATAGCTTTACTTCGTCATTTTGTTTCAAGCAAAGGTATAGAGGTAGATTCTAAGAAGATAGATGTGGTCAAGAGTTGGCCTAGACCTCAATCATCTTAGGACATTAGGAGTTTCTTGGATTCGACTGGTTACTATAGAAGGTTTGTTGAGGGGTTCTCTACAATTGCCTCTCCATTAACGGCTTGGACTTAATAGAAGGCTAAGTTTTTATGGTCTGAATTATGTGAGAAACCTTTTCAAGAGTTGAAAGATAGACTTACTTCCGCTCTGGCTTTGACCTTACCGGAAGGAACAGATGGTTTTCTGGTACATTATGATGCCTCAAGAATTAGGTTTGGATGTGTGCTTGTGCAAAATGTGAAGATAATTGCCTATGCTTCAAGGCAACTTAAGGTTCATGAGAAGAATCATCTAACCTACAATCTTGAATTGGCAGCGATGGTTTTTGCCTTGAAGATATAGAGGCACTATTTGTATGGTATCTATGTAGATATGTTCAACGACCATAAAATCTAGCAATACGTGTTAAATCAGAAATATCTAAAGTTTCGCCAAAGAAGGTGGCATAAGTTATTGAAGGATCATGACATGAGTGCTCTCTATCACTCTAAAAAGGCAAATTTAGTAGTGGATGCTCTATGTAGGATGTCTAGATAGTGTTGCTCACATTGATGATGATAAGAAAGAATTGATACAATATGTACATAGTTTGGCCCATTTGGGTGTTCGGTTGATGCAATCTACCTAGGGTGGTATCATGGTTCATAATGGTTCTGAATCGTCTTTTGTAAGTGATATGAAAGCTAAGCAATATCTCCATCCGACTTTGGTAGAATTGAAAGAAATGGTTCTCAAAAATTTTGTTGAGGCTTTCTCCTGTGGGGAAGATGGAGTATTTAGATACCAAGGTCGATTATGTGTTCCAAATGTTGATGACTTAAGGGAACAAATTTTGATAGAAGCCCATAGTTCTTTGTATTCCATTCACCCGGGAGCCATCAAGAAGTACAGTGACTTGTGGGAGGTCTATTAATGGAATGGAATGAACAGGGATATTGCGGGATTTGTGGCTCTGTGTCCAAATTAACAACAAGTGAAAGTTGAAAATCAGAAACTTGGAGGTTTATCCCAAGATATTATCATTCCTATTTGTAAGTGGAAAGACTTGAATATAGACATTATAGTAGGGTTGCCACGTACTCGCCACCAATATGATTTGATTTGGGTCATAGTAGACTGAATGACAAAATCGGCCCTTTTAATTCCCTTCAAGGTTTCTTATATGACAGAAGAATATGCTAAGTTATATTTGAGGGAAACGGTAAGATTGCATAGTGTGCCCTTATCCATTGTCTCTGATAGAGGTATTCAATTTACTTCTCAATTTTGGAGGTCATTCCAAAAGGGTCTTGGCACTAAAGTGAAGCTTAGCACAACTTTTCACCCACAAAATGATGGGCAAGTGGAGTGAACGATTCAAACTTTAGAGGATAAGTTGAGAGCATGCATCATCGATTTCAAGGGAAGTAGGGATGATCACTTTGCATTGATAGAGTTCACCTATAATAATAGTTACCATTCTAGTATTCATATGCCCCTTTGAAGCTCTTTATGGTAAGAGGTGTAGATCTCCTATAGGGTGGTTTGAAGTGGTGAAGTTTCCTTGATCGGACCTGAGTTAGTTGATGAGGCTATGGAGAAGGTCCGACTTATAAGAGAGAGGTTGAGAATAACCCAAAGCCGACAAAAGTCCTATGCCGATGTGAGAAGAAGATATCTAGAGTTTGAAATTAACGATTAGGTTTACTTGAAAATCTCACCCATGAAGGGTGTGATGAGGTTTGGTGAGAAGGGGAAATTTAGTCCTAGATATGTAGGCCTATATAAGATTTTGAGTCGTGTAAATAGGGTTGCTTTTGAATTAGATTTGCCAAATGAGTTGGAAACCGTGTATCCCATTTTGCATGTCTCTATGATTAAGAAGTGTGTTGGTGATCCAACATCCATAATTCCCCTAGAAGGCATAGGGATTGATGAAAGTCTCTCTTATGAAGAGGTACCGTTTGAGATCTTAGACCGACAAGTTAAGAAGCTGAGAAAAAAGAAAGTTGGCTCTGTAAAGGTTTTATGGAGGAATCATTTAGTTGAGGCTGCTAATTGGAAGGCTGATGTTTGCATAATCAAGACACAACTTCCAATGCAAGTTTCTATGATCGTACAATAGTGAATTAACCTAACCAAAGGTTAGGATCATTCCCACAAGGAGTGGTTTTGACAATTAGTACAAAAATAAAATTAAGTTCTAATTAGTCACAGCTAAAGACATTGTCGAATATAAACATACAAAATCAAAGCGCTGGCCCAAGCGTCAATTATCAATACGGGTTTTGTTACAAGTAAGTAAAAACAGAAAAAACACAAAGAGTACTAATCAAGGAGATAGGGTTCTTGGGATGTGACAAGAATACAGGAAAAACTAAACTATTGGGTACATTCCTTTGACAATAAATCTGTTGAATATTTGTGACTAGGCATGACTATAGTGGGGGTAAATTCTGTCTCTAGCAACTTACCTTGAATAAAATGGGTTCCCCTCACACACCCACTTGCCACATGGAGAACAGCCTCCTCCTTAGCCCACTCACTCTCTCGAGCTGAGTGTTCTCCCACTCTCTCAAGCCGAGTGTTCTCCCACACAGCTACCAATTTTTTGGAATAATAATTGTCAACGAGTATATATAGTTTTCAAAAATTTGTGCTTCGATTTTTCCTCCTACTCTAGCTTGAGGTAATGTATTTCCTCTTTGTTTGTTCTATTATTAGAAATCATGTGTGTTTTAGATATTCCCATGATTTTCTTGATAAGCATGTTTATGAAAAAGTTAACGTTTTGAAAGAAATGATTTATATGATTTATATTCCTCATGATTTTTGTGCATCGAGTATGAGTTTCCTATAGACTTAATGAGATGAATTGTTGAATATGCGTTGACTTGTAGTGGAGATTTCCTACTTTAATATGTGCTTTGAGTATAGATTGCATATAGGCTCCATGAGATTGTATTGAGCATCATTTTTAGTTTGGAGATGATAGTTCCTCTTTGAATATAAGAAATCTAAAAATTTCATGCATATTGGATTGTTAAATGTAGTTCCTACTCCCTTATGTTGCATTGAGTATGCTTAGTATGGAGTTGATGTCTCCTCCTCGATTGTGTGCATTTTTATGAGATGCATGCATGATGGGTTGCTAATATTGAGTCTTTTTGTTGGAAATGTGCCTAGAATCTCATTCGAGGATAATTGATCCCAAGAGGGAGATAATGTAACACCCCGAATTCGAAACAAGGCAAAATAGTTATTTCAACAAAATTGTAGGTGCCATCAAAGATATTTTGCCCACGGACCGTAGGGGAGGGTCAGTGGTTGGTCACCCCAGGCCAGAGCTTAGACTCTAGGACCAGGGCCTGAGCTCAGACTCCAGGACCACAACCTAAGTTCAGACTCTGGGACCATGGCTTGACAAACAGACTGTTGGCCTAACTAACGGACCATTAGCCAGACCTCTATCCGTGGTCATATGTTCGAAGGTAGAGAGTAGAAAAACCAACCTTTTATTATCGAACGACCATCGTGAAGGACGGACCGTCGTCCTAGCCATGGTTCGTCGGTCAAGAGCTGGCAGTTATTTTAGGGGCACGTGGGTCTTTTTTAGTTTTAATTAAATCATTGTGGTGTTGTTTTGCTTAACTCTAGAACACCTATATAAATAGTTTTTTAACCCCCAAAATCCCCCATTCAAGTCATTCTATCAAATCCCAAAAGAAAACCCCAAACTCCTCTCTAATATTCTCTGTAGAAGTTGGAAGAAGAAAGAAGAAATTGAAGCTAGGGTCAAGTCAAGTGTCCAATCTTCAAGCTTGTGAATGATTTGTAATCAAGGTATGATGGATTTTCATCCATGGAGTCCCCTAAATTTTCCACAATTCTAGTTAGGGTTTCTTCCAATGTTGTGGGTTATGATGAATGTTGATCCAATTGAGTGGATTATGACTACCTATGATTTAATTGATAGAATTTCATGTTTTTAGGATGAAATCATATGTACCCATGCCTATTCCATGATTCTAACCTAGAATTGATATAGTTGGGTTGATTCCATGAATGGAAACTTTATGGATTTAGGCTTATCCTTATAGGATTGATAATTTATGATGAAAATTTCTTGAGAATAAAGCATGGATGATGATCATGAGATGTAGTGCTTTGTGAGTAGACCTTATTTTGTGAATTGTCGGTAATTGATGTTATTGTTATGGAATGGATACTTCCCACATGAATTGCCTAAATATGAATGTATTAATGTGAAAGATTTTCTCACATGAATGCTTCTAGGTCGTAAGGATTGCTCAACTAAAATGAATCTAGACTTAAAGACTATGAAATTTATAAGAGTAGAGGCGACTACCCTTGACCTCCATATGAGAAGTATATGAGGTGATTTCTTATACTCCCTAGAATTGAATAAGAGGTGAGTCCCCACGTTCCCATTATGAAGAATGGACATGGAGGCGAGTACCCATGATCCTTTTGAAATGATGTGGAGGCTAGTACCCATGTCATATGATGTGATTGCTAAGGCGAGTACCCATGATTTTAAAGTAAGTAAGGCAAGAGACGAATACCCATTAGCCATTGTAACTTAGGCCAAGAGGCGAATCCCCATGTATTTAAAAGTAAGTATGAATAATATGAACTATTTTATGAAGAATGCATAGCTTGGATTGTTGTTTGAGATGCCTTTATGAAGTAAGCAAAACTAGAGGGGAATGACCCAAGTCTTGACCAACGATAAGTTAGGTGCTTGAGAAGTGTTCCTTTCTTATTATGATGATTATTTATGTGCATTGATTATGCTTATGGTTTATATTGAATAACCATTGTGTTTATGTTGTTTATGCAAATCATCATATTTAGTACATGTTTGTAATAACGCATACTCTTGCCTACATTCTTATCAAATGTGGGGTCCAACAATATTGGCACACTTGTGTCTAGGTCCATAGTTGATCAAGGAGTGAAGATTTGGTGATTCCTCATAGCATTCGAGGATTTAACCACCACTTTCCTTTATGTCTTTTGTTTCATGTTTGGACTATTATATGGGCTGTGTCCCAAGATTTATTCATGTTTGTTAGATTGTTTGAGACAAATGCATTAGACTTCTGCTTTCATAAAGACTTTGATTGTATTGAAATATTACAAATTTCTGCCATATTTTCTTTTACTTTATGTTATGATATGCTAAGTGGCTAGTATGAGGCCTCTCGGGGTCTTATACGCCTTGTTACATCTAGGGGGTACCCTAGGGTTATGACAGATGATCATTGCATACTAGCTAGAATGTATAAAATCTGTTTGATAATTGTGTCGAATACCATGTGTGGTGAGGTTTTCTTGAATATTGTGCTTGATGGAGCCTTGAACTTGCCCTTTTAATTCAATTGATTGATTGAAGGCGATTTAAATGATCTTAGGCAAAATTTGTGATGAGTGAACCAAACTGATAGTATACCTCTTTGTGGCCACCTTGTGAGAAGTGTGAACCTAGTTTAGCCCCCTTTTGGCCTATCCTTTTCTTTGGAATAAACTCGAACAACTTTGACCTCTTTGTTCTATCACCTATAACCTTCATGAAGTATTGGTTTTTTTTGAATAGACAACTTAGGCCAAAAGCTTATGTTGGGGGTATTGTAAGAACGAAGGAAAATCAAGGAATATGAAAAATCTTCCTTTGAAGTATCATATTGAAAAAGATGGAACCCTTCCATATAAAAAGAAGAAGAAAAAAAAAGAAAGAGATTGAAAAAGAGAAGAGTTTGTGAAATGATGTGTGTGAAAGGAAAAGAAATGGTGTATAAAATGAGTCATGCTTAAATGTATGACTTCTCTGTAGTTGGTGATTTAATTGATGATTATTTCACTCATTTGGATGAAGTGTTGAAACGTTGTGAAGAGTGCAATCTTGTGCTCAATTGGGAAAAATGTCACTTCATGGTGAAAGAGGGTATAGTTTTAGGGGCATCAGATTTCACAGAAAGGAGTTAAGATTGATCGAGCTAAAGTTAAGGTGATAGAAAAATTGCCACCACTCATCACTATAGAGGGTGTAAGGAGTTTTCTCAGACATACATGTTTCTACAGGAAGTTCATAAAGGATTTCTTGAAAATTGAACACCTTTTGTGCAAACTACTTGAAAAGGAGTCCAAGTTTCAGTTTGATGATGCTTGTCTAAAAGCATTTGGGGAGTTGAAATGGAAGCTGAATTACACACCACACTAGTGATTATCTTACTGGATTGGGGACAACTGTTTGAGGATATGTGTGACGAGAGTGGGGTGGAACTTTGCGTAGTACTAGGACTGAGGCGAGAGAAAACTCTTCATCCCATTTACTATGTGTGCAATGGTCTGAATATTTCTCAAAAGAACTATATTGTGACTAAACAAGAACTGGTTGTTGTTGTTTTCGCATTGGAGAAGTTTATATTTTATTTACTTGGCACTAAAGTTATTGTGCATATTGATCATTCTGTATTGAGGTATTTTATGGCTAAGAAGGATGCGAAATCGAGATTGATTAGATGGGTACTACAATTGCCAGAGTTTGCCTTTGAGGTGAAGATAGGAAAGGAATAGTAAATCAGGTTGCCGATCACTTGTCTAGATTAGAGGAGGAAGCTATGATCAAACTTCTTGATGAAGTTGAGATTAATGATGCATTCCTTGATGCACGTGTATTGGCTTCTTCTTTTGACCTTATTGCTTGGTTCGCTGACTTTGCTAATTATTTGGCAAATTAGTTAGTGCCTTCGAATTTGTCATTCCACAAAAGGAGAAAATTTATATCTGATGTGAAGAAATCTTTTGGGAAGAGCCTTACTTATTTTGTATCTGTGCTGATGGGATTATTCGTTGTTGTGTACCTAAAGTTGATATGATTAGTATGCTAGAGACATGTCTTTCATTGTCTGTCGGAGGCCACCATAGTGGCATTTGGATTGCCGATAAAGTTTTGCAGTGTGGTTATTACTAGCCTACCATCAACCAAGACAGTCATGATGTCGCCAAGTCTTTTGATCGTTGTCAACGAGATGGAGGAATTTCAAGGAAGCAAGAACTACCAATGAACCCGATATTGCTGATTGAGTTGCTTGATGTTTTGGGTCTTGACTTCATGTGTCCGTTTGTGAGTTCAAATTGGATGTAGTATATTCTTATAGTGGTTGACTATGTATCTAAATGGCTAGAAGCAGTTGTTCTTTCAAACAATGAAGGAAATAGAGTCACCGCATTCCTGAAAAAGAATATAGTCTCCAGATTTGGTACACCAAGGGCAATTATCAATGATTAAGGTTCTCACTTTTGTAATAAGTTTTTCGAGGCGTTTCTTGAGAAGCATGATGTTCGTCATAGCGTTGCAACCCCTTATCATCCACAATCTAGTGGGAAAGTTGAAGTGTCCAATAGATAGATAAAGTAAATCCTTGCAAAGACTTTGGATACCAACAGAATTGATTGGTCAAGAAGAACTAATGATGCTCTATGGACTTATCGCAATGCATTCAAAGCTCCCATAAGTATGTTCCCCTACTAATTTGTATAGTGGAAATCTTGTCATTTTCCTGTAGAGTTAGAGCACAAAGCGATGTGGGCACTCAAGAAGCTAAATTTGGATTGGGGCGTTGTATCAAATCAAAGGATGTATGAGATAAGTGAGCTTGATGAGTTTCTCCTAAAAGCATATAAAAGTCAAGCCTTGTACAAGGAGAAGATAAAGCAGTACCATGATCAAAAGATCAACAAGCAAAAATTTTCTCCTGATGCTCTAGTGATATTATTAACTAAAGGTTGCGCTTGTTTCTTGGCAAACTCATGTTCAAGTGGATCGGTCCATTCAAGGTAACTCAATTATTTTCACATAGAGTAGTTGAACTTCAGAATAAGGAAGGTACGAGGTTCAAGATGAACTATAAGCAGATAAACATCTACTTGGGGCAATCAGAGAGTGTCAATGAGGTGATAGAGAGATGGAATCTTGGTGAATTCTGAATAATCAAGGTGTTTGTGTTGTGTAGCGACGTTAAATCAAGTTCTACTTGGGAGTCAATCCAAGATGTAAACTCTAGCCAACTATAGGAGTTTTCATTCTTACATAGTTATGTTTTTCTAATTTTTTTGTATTTTAGATAGAATCACTAATTTTGAGTCTTAGTTTTGGCTTGATGACGGTAGAATAGGGTCCGTATCTAAAGTCTAGAAAATGTAAAATGGAAGTCCTAATGTCTGCTATGTGTGCAGGAACAAAATATGCATAATAGTCGCTGGTGCACTAGTCTACGGTTCCATAGACGATCTGTCGTTCAATCGATGGACCGTTGATGGCTACCGTAGTCCTAGGTATGTTTATTAAATTTACTAAGTGTCAGGGAGAACCACGGAACCTAATGACAGACTGTCAACGGGGGTTTGTCCATCCTATTTAGGGTTATCGCCGACCCAACCCAGATCCCTTTTTTAAAACCTTTCATTTTAAAAAAACATTCCCCATTTCCCTCTTCTAACCCCCAACTGTTACAACTCTTATATTACCCACCCTTACACATTCCTAACCCCCTTTCTCACTAATTCAGTCCTATAGTTTCTCCATTTCATCCTCTCCTACAATCTCTCATTGATTTTCTCAAAATCTTTTCCTTTTTCCTTTCTTGTTCTTCCCCCCATTTTACTTCCAACAAAAAAGTGAAGGTTCGGGTTCAGTGTATGTTCTTGAGTAGGGTCCAGAGGAATCAAAGCAAAACAAATGCACCAACTTTGTATTACTTGTAAGCTAAGCGATTTAAAAAAAGTCTAAACTTTTCATTGTTTAATCTGAAATAACAATGTTGAACTTGACCAAAAGTATAAATTGCATGTTTAAATATGTAAAACTAGTTCTAATTTACCCTTGGAATGATGATATTGTGAGTGTGTTGATT
This sequence comes from Solanum bulbocastanum, assembly GCA_037074985.1. Classification (NCBI taxonomy): domain Eukaryota; kingdom Viridiplantae; phylum Streptophyta; class Magnoliopsida; order Solanales; family Solanaceae; genus Solanum; species Solanum bulbocastanum. The sequence continues at coordinate 13,552,148 of CM073602.1, read as the reverse complement.
ACTTGAAGTGAAAATGGGATTTATATGTCTAGTTGGAGTTCTTGACTTAGGGTTTTCAATAACTTAATGTTTGTGCGAATTAAATGGTTGATTAAAGCCCTAGGAATGATAGAATACCATGTAAATGTGTTGAATTTCATTTTTTAGATATCGAATAGGGGGTTTGAATTGTATTTGATGTGTGCCTATTGAAAATTGATGTATAGATGCAGTCACACTGATCGACGACCATGATCTATGGACCGTGCTTTTAGGTCTGTTGTTCCAATGTTGCATAATAGTGATCAAGTGGTGAACCACGACATAGACTACGATCCGTTGTTTGATCAGTGGACCGTTCTTCACGACCTTGGTTCCAACTTCAGAGACCATAATTTGGCTTCATGAACTACGGAGGGGACCGACGGTCCATCGTTCCATCGACGGTCAGTAGGTACCTACCATAGGTACAAAAAACAACCACTGCCTAATTTTTTTTATAAGTCCATATTTTTTTGTAAATCTTTCTCTTGTTTCTTCTTGAGTTCTTTGATTACTAACTATTCTTCCACATGTGACATGGCGCCAAAACAACCACCCAACTACTCGAAGAAAGGCAAGTCCAAGTCTATTGCACTGTCCCGGACACAGCTCGATGAGTTCAATGGGGATGAGTATGTCCTAGAGACCACCAGATGCTCCCCTACTATCCCTGTTACAACGAGGAACAAATCTCGGCAGGTATTCTCATCGGAGAGTCACAATCTAGCTGCAAGTTGCAATCATATTCTAGTTCTAGCAGTACACCAGCTTCAGCCTGAGATACCACTAGCATGAATCAAGCTCATGACCGTCCTGGTGTTAGAGTTGAGCCAATACATATGTTATCGAGACAAATTGGTGGTGTATTGAAAGGCAGTTTCAAATTTACTTTGATGGGAAGGCAGTAAATGAACACCGAAAGGTTGTTTATCCTATTACTAAGGAGCTTCATGTGTTCACTGGGAGCTCCACACTGTGCCCACCATTTACGAGCTCTTCAAGTAGCACCGGTGTGACTAAATTGAAGAAAACCCGGGTAGATACAACAAAGGGATGGTGAGGGGGTTCTATGCTTCCTATGCGGCCACGGTGACTAATGTTTTGCCACCATGAGCCAAGCCTTTGGCTCAATTGCCTCTAATGTCTACTATGGTTAGGGATCAATCTATGGATATTTAAGAGTATATCAAATACCATTTTATTTATGGCCCATCACGTTCTCAACCTATTAATACGACATAGTATGATTATCGGATGGGGATAGTACATGACCAAGCTTTTTGAGAGTCCGAGCAGACGGATTCTCTCTTACGCTGGGTACCCAGGCATATTACTAAAGAGGTTGAAGTCTCCGAGTGGGTGCAAATTGTGCAGTTGCCTATCCAAAAGGCAAATTTGAGTTTTGGTGCCAAAATTTGGTGGTCTATCATCTGTCATAGGTTGTCCCTCACAAAGGCAGACAATGTTATTACTTAGGATAGTGTTGTGCTGCTTGTTGCACTACTAGAAGGGTTGGAGATTGAATTTGCCTGAATTAGCTTAGAATCATGAGAGGGCTTTTCGGTGGACCACCACCTTACCCTTTTTGTTGTTGATCTTTCTCCTATGTAGAGAGGCTAGTTTGTCGATATGGCACTGTGATAGGTTTGTCGAGGTGACCAAGACAATTGATGATAGGTTTATCCTGGATGATACAAACCTAGCCACTCCACGGATGAGTGCACTAGATACAGTACCTCCATTAGGTGTCGATCATGTTAGAGATATTGTGTAGGTTGAGGTAAAGGATGCTGCTGATGCTACTATGCCTACCCCTACAACAGAGGCACGAGCTCCTAATTCCACCTCTACTAGTCTGGCTATCACAAGATACTAACCCTTTGGGGTTAATTTCAACATCGATGGCCCGAGTTCAGAGACTAGAGACTAAAATGGCCATATTGTTGCAACATATGAGACCATAGATGCAGAAGTCCATGGAGGAGTCAGAGGCCAGCATAGAGAGGATGATGGATGGGCAGATCTAGGTGGTCCACAGGAGGTTGATGCATTCGAGCTAAGGATATTGTAGAGGCCTAGGCATACTTTGATCTCTCTTCATTCCAGACAGAGTTGGCATGGCTCCGGTCTGAGGTTGATGCTCTTTTTGCTCCTATTGAAGCTTTCCCCGAGCCCACACCTGAGGTACAAGAAGATTACGTGGTGTTGAGTTCTTTATTTGGTGATGAGATATCAGTATTGGACTCTTTCCGTGCGGCTTTGAAGCACATTCGCTTTTTTGACCACACTACCGATATTGATTAGGCATGACGTGCAAGGAAGAAAGATCAGTAGCAATTGGAGGCAGCCTAGAAAAAATCTCTCTTCGAGTAGCAGTTGCGGCAATAGAGAGCCCCATGGATAAGTATTGGTCCATCTGGTTCGAGGGGAACTATTAATGGTACTCCAACTACTATTGAGGGTGTTACTAAGGGCGTCCTTCATGATGTTACAATAGGTTCTGGTAAACCCGACCCACCCACTTCTTAATGGTCGTTGACACTTACGCGCCATAGGTTTGCTTCACCTTTTATTTTTCATTTTGTGCATTAAGGGCAATTGTACCATTACTTTGTGGGGGTGGGGAAAATAGGTTGTGAGTTGTAGGGTGAAGTTTGAGTAAGCCAACTCATAACTTTCCCTTCGGGTTTTCTTGCTTGTGTTGTTTTCTCCAAGGGACTGTTTTACATTTATGTTCAACTGATATGTTTAGAATTGTATAAGTGTAGAAGTAGACTAGAATAATGAAAACATGATGGCAAAGAGCATGAAAATTGATAAATTTCCAAAAAATTTGAAAATTGTGCTATATCAGTAGGCTTAATGAGTTGAACATTTTTTATCTTCATATGACATGGTAGGAACCGATATGATACCATGACTTAAGCTAGATCTTGAACTACATGCTTCAATGATTCAATAATGGAATGATGAGCCATGTGTGTGTGAGGTGATTTTGCATATGCATACAATAAGTATCAACATAGAACTTGCCTTGATAGTCCTGCGAAGATAATCTAGGCTAGAAGCTGGGAAATGATCATAGGCCTTTGTTGATGATAAGTCCACTTCAGCCTAAAATAAACCAACCAAAAGAAATAAAAGCTCTCTGTGATCCAAATGTGTGAGCCTTATGAATACCATTTCTTTCAATAGACATAACTCACCTTCCCTAATGTAACACCTCAATACTTAGCTCAAATAAAACAACAGACAATTGGTGAACCATAAAGATCTTTACGGGTCGTGGTCGACCACACGATCCGTGAGGAGGCTCGTGGAGATGAGATAGAGCCATAAAAGCTCAAGCCTTAGGCCACGAAGTCCACCACGGGCCGTGGTCTTGATGTAAAGCCATTGTGAGGCTTGTAAAGTTTAGCCATTAGGCCCTAGCGTAAGTGAAGGACCACGGTAGCCTTCACAGCCTGGGATCCTTCATACGGTTTGTGAAGTGGACCGTAAAGGGGGGGTTTCTAGATCTTTAGATGAATTGTTGTGATTTAGCAGTTCTGGTATTCTAAATCATTTTATCATTTTTTTGTGACATTGTGTTTAGTTCCTTGCATGAATCCTAGTTGGGTAGATTCATTTAGTTCATGAATTACACTAGATAGGTCGATAAACAATTATACATGCCTTAGATTTTGAATGTTTCATTACTTGTACTAAAATGTTGCATTCTTAGTTAGAATGTTAGAATATTGATCTATCTAGTATAATTCAGTTATCTTACATTGTACACATTTCTAGTTCGGAGTAGAGTTAACACTGAGTGGACTAGGGTTCAGCGTACCCATATAGTCCCAAATCTACGTACCCCATAGGTTTATAAATCCCCTTTATGGACATCATATTTAGTGATCACGCCAGTCATGTTTTGATACCCTTGGAAGGGTATATTGGATCCTCTCAATGGGTCGTATACATCGGACTCCACATTTAGCTCACGTGTTTTTATGTCAGCTATTAGTAGCTTCCACAGTTAGACCTTATTGCATTTTACCAGGCTTTTAGTTGTACTTTAGTTTTCAGTACTTGGTTATTGCATTCAGTTTAGTTCATTTCAGTATGTTTTTAGTATTTCCCAGCATGTTCAGATTATATTATTGCTTAGTATGTTCTTTTCAGCTTTTATCCTATCCTGCATGCTTAGCACAATCCAAGTACTGACGCATACTCTTTGTTACATCCTTTCATGATGTAGGTTCAGGTACTCAACATCTAGATCATGCATAGATTGTATCCTGATCTTCATTTCAGCACCTTCCGTGGTGAGTACTCATACTTCGAGGACAATATACATGTTTCTATATTTTGTCTTTTCATTTTATTTTCGGTATTTGCTATAGTTAGCTGGGGGCAAGTCCCATCAACTTTAGTTAGTAGAGGCTTTTTCAGATATAGCATTAGATTCAACTTTAGTTTTGAGTTTGGTCTTCAATTTGTTATTAAACTCGTAGTCTTTTATATAATCATATTAGTATTGGGTATTTCCCCAATTTCAGTTAAATATAGTTTTAAGCTTCCGCATATTATATTTTATGCAGTTATCTTTTAGTATGCTTATGATATGCCAGCTCAGAGTTAGCTTGCAGTTACTTGTGATCCTAGGTCCAGGGAGTAGTCTTGGGGCATGACAAACTTGGTATTAGAGCATTAGATTCAAGAGTCCTAGAATGTCTGAAAAGTTGCACTAAGTAGAGTCCTTTTCATGGTTCTGATCATGCCTTATAGTAGAGCTAATGCAAGGAATGGTAACACAGCTCCTCTAGTCCTAGAGCATGAGTTTTTGAACATAGAGTTTTGGAATGTTATCCAGTTGTTGCCTCAGAGTGTAGCAAACAAGAACAATCACCAGGCCTAGTTCCTACCAATGCTAACAATGGGTCAATGATGAGTCCATAAGTTCGACTTATTTAGGGCTATATTTCAATAGAAATTATGTCCTCAAATGCTTATTATATCTCAATATCTGATGAAAAAACTTAAGTTTTAGGTATTTGAACTTTGAAGGAAAGCATGGACACTACATTGCAAAAAGGAATGAAAAGGTTGAAAAGAATGAAGAAATGAAGGCCTGAGGATCGCTGAGTTCACTTGGCAATTCGCAGAAGGGTCCTACTTTGCCTTTCATTCCAGTGTGCTGAACCTTGAAGAAAAGGATCAAGTCGATGGAAAAAGGGAGCATGTGGCGCATTGCCGAACAGTTCTGCGAAGCAGTACCATGTCGCTCAATGACCCAGAGCATGACGATGCTGAAGGTTGGTGCAAGACAGCGATGAACTACACTAAAAGGCGAATCGCCGAGTTGATCGGCGATTCTGACTAACGATGCCGAATGATCTGCTACAGCACAAATCTATAAATACTAGTTAGAGTTGTAGTTTTAAGTGCCGAACAATTGTTATAATTTCATATAGAATAGTACTTTTTGATATTTTTTCTCTAAGTTTGAGAGGGTTTTGAAAACTTGAAGAAGAAGAGGGTTTCATCTCCAAGTATTTGGAATTGGGTTTCTTGGATTCTTCATTCTTGGCCTGTAACAAGAATTAAATCTTCATACCCATTTGAATGCGAGCTCATTTTGGTTTAAATTTCTATCTCTTGATGTGTGCCTAAAAAATTCCAATTCTTTGGGGGTGTGATTTAGGGAATATGGGTAATGATAATTGTTGGGTCTTACTTGCTAATAATTTATTCGTAGTTTAAATGTGATTTCATTTAGTGGTTGTGGATGAATTTAATGAATTTATAGTTGCAAATACAAGTTTATTTATGTGTTTTTGGCTTCCGAGAGAGAGAGGTCGTAAAACTATGACCACTAGACTGATGGCCTGTGTGAGTGGGTCGACATCGAGAGAGTGAACTCTAGTCCCATGTCCACACACTCAGCTCAAGAGAGTGAATGGGTTAAAGCGTAGGCTGGTCTTTATGCTACAAGTGGGTGTCTGAGTGGAACTCATTTGAAATGGGGTAAGTTGCTCAAGAGAGAGCCTATCCCCGTTAAAAATTGGCCTAGTCACAATTATTCTATGAATGTTCTATCAAAAGCATGTACCCAATAGTCTAGCTTAACCCGTATTCCTGCCACATCCCAAGGATCCCCTCTCATTACTTAGAAAACCTTGTGTATTTTGTTGTTTTTACTTACTTGCGACAAAACCCCATTATTAATTGACACTCTTGTGTCCTCCTTTAATTTACAATATTTTTAATTGTTAATCTCTTTAGCTATGACTAGTTAGAACTAAATTTTATTTCTCTACTAATTCTCAAAACCACTCCCTTGGGAACGATCCCAACCCTTGGTTGGGTTATTGTACTATTGCACGATCGTAGGCACTTGCATCGGAAGTTGTGTCTTTGATTATGCAAACATCAGTTAGCAACAGCTAGGGTTCGAGATTTTATTCAGATGAATCCGTTAGAGTATCTAGGGTCACAGGTTGGTAAAACCCTACAAAATTTCATTGATGAAGTAAAAAAGATCTTTGGAGTGATGCAAGTAACTGGGAAATATAGGGTAGAATTGGCGTCCTACCATCTTAAGGATGTGGCTTACATTTGGTACACTCAGTGGAAAGAAAACAGGGGTACAGATACAGCTCATGTGACTTGGAAATGCTTTACTAGAGCTTTTTTGTACAGGTTCTTCCCGAGAGAGTTGTGAGAGGCTAAGGCTCAAGAAATCATGAATTTGAGGCAAGGTACAATGTCATTCCAAGAGTAAGGACTCAAGTTCACCCAACTCTCTAGGTAAGCTCCACATATGGTTGATAATACGAGGGCACAAATGACTAAGTTTTTATATAGAGTATCCGACTTAGTGAATACATAGTGCAGGAATGCTATGCTGTTGGAGGAGATGAATATCTCTAGGCTTATGACTCATGCTTAGAAGGTTGAGGTAGATAATCTTAGGAAAATGGCTAAGGACAACAAAAAGGCCAGGGCATGTAAGTATGATTACTCTAAATATAAATTTTGGTTATGGAAATGGCTCATAGTTTCAATAGAAATATTCAGCCCCAGCACCTTCGACAACTAGTGTTCTATCCCCTAGGTTTAGATAGGATTAGAAGGGTAGAGCATCAGGATCTAAGTCTCATGGAAGTTCTTCAGGTAGCAGGACATTCCAAACTTGTCCAAAGTGTTGTAAGAACCACCCAGGAAAGTGTCTTGCACGGAAACAATGGTGCTTTGGATGCAGTTAGTCTGGCTATAGGTTGAGGGATTGCCCTTCTCCCAAATAGGGGCAAAAAGGTAACAACTGTAGGTCTCAGTCCACAACCTTAACAACACCAGCAGGTCGCCAAAATCAACACAGTGCTTCATCTGGTAAAGGTGGCAGTCAGCTCCAAAATTGGTTGTATGCTCTTAAGTCTAGCTAGGATCGGGAAGATTCTCCCGATGTGGTCATTGGTACGTTATAAGTATTTCACTTAGATGTAAATTCTTTATTAGATCTAGGGGCTACTCTTTTCTTTGTAACTCATTATATAGTGGTAAACTTTAGTGTTAGTCCAGAAACTTTTTCAGAACCCTTCTCAATATCTAGTCCAGTTGGTGGCCTAGCTATAGCTAGATGGGTATATAGAAATTGTCATGTCACAGTCTCCCAAAAAGTCACCTCAGTGGATCTTGTAAAGTTAAAAATAGTAGACTTCGATAGTATTTTAGGCATAGATTGGTTACATTTTTGTTATCCCTCAGTCGACTGTAGAACTAGGATGGTTCGGTTTCAATTTCCAAACGAGTCAGTCTTAGATTGGAAGAGTAGTAGATCAATGCCTGTAGGTTGATTTATTTTTTTCCTTAAGGCTAGAAAGATGATTTCTAAGGGGTATGTCTATCATCTGGCTCGGGTTAAGGATTCATACTCCAAAACCCAACTCCTGAATAAGTTCTTGTAATGAGTTTCCAGAAGTTCTTCTAATATTTCCTCCCTAAAGGGAAATTGACTTCAGAATTGATCTCCTTCCATATTCCCAGCCTATTTCTACTCCTCCTTACAGAATGGCCCCAGCCGAGCTTAAGGAATTGAAAGAATAGTTGAAAGACCTTCTAGATGAGGGCTCCATCAGACCTATTATTTCTCCATGGAGTGTACCAGTGTTGTTCATGAGAAATAAATATGGTTCTCTTAAGATGTGCATTGACTATTGTTAGTTGAACAAGGTCGCCATAAAAATAAGCATCCCTTCCCTAGGATTGATGACTTTTTTGACCAGCTTCAAGGTGCTAGTTGTTTTTTTAAGATAGACCTCAGATCTGGTTATCATTAGCTTAGATTTAGAGATAGTGACGTTTTGAAGACAACCTTCAGAACTCAATATGATCATTATGAATTTGTACTTATGTCTTTTGGACTAACCAATGCTGTTGTAACTTTCATGGACTTAATAAACAGGGTGTTTAAATAGTATTTGGACTTATTCACTATTGTCTTCATTAATGATATCCTCATTTATTCTCGGAGTGAGAAGGAGCATGTGACTAATCTGAGGGTTGTTTTGAAAGATCTCAAAGATCGCATGTTATTCGCTAAGTTTAGCAAATGTGAATTCTAAATATAGTCTATCACTTTTCTTGGTCATGTGGTATCTAACGAAGGAATCTGAGTGGATTCTCAAAAAATAGAGGAAGTGAAACAATGGCCCAGATCCACTTCTCCAATAGCTATCAGAAGTTTCATTTGTTTGGCTGGTTACTACAGGAGATTTGTGGGAGGATTTTCATCTACAGCTTCACCATTAACTAAGTTAACTCAGAAAAAGATTAATTTTCAATGTCAGATGAGTGTGAGAAAAGCTTTGAAAAATTGAAGACTACATTGACTACCGCTCTAGATTTGACTCTACCAGACGACTCAGACGGTTATGCAATATATTGTGATACATCCAGGGTCGACTTAGGTTGTGTGTTGATGTAGCAAGGTAAGGTCATATCTTATTCTTCTAGACAACTTAAGTTTCATGAGAAGAACTACTCGACTCATGACCTTGATCTTGCAGCTGTAGTATTTTCCGTAAAGATTTGGAGACATCACTTGTATGATGCTCATGTAGATATGTTAACAGATCATAAGAGCCACTAGTATGTGTTCACCCACAAATAGTTGAATCTTTGCCAGAGGAAATGGCTTGAATTCCTTAAATATTATGATATGAATGTGTTTTACATTCCCGGTAAGGCCAATGTAGTAGCTGATTCTCTTAGATGATTATCTATGGGTAGTGTAGCACATATTCAAAAATAAATGAGATAATTAGAAAAAAATGTCCACTGGCTTGCTCGCTTAGGAGTTGGTCTTACAGACTTGTTAGATGGTGGAGTAATAGTTCAGAATAGATCTGAATCTTCATTGGTAGCGCAGGTTAAGGAAAACAAGTTAATGATCCTATATTGCTTTATTTCAAAGGTGAAATTCACCAGCAGAAAGTAGAGGTTTTCTCCAAGTGGTAGATGGTGTGCTTCCTTATTAGGGTTGCTTATGTGCTCCTAAGGTGGGTGAGTTGAGGCATCAGATCCATACAGAAGCCCATAACTCCAAATATTCTATTCATCCAGATGCCACTAAGATGTTTCCTAACCTACGACAAGAAATTTGGTGGAATGGAATGAAGAGGGACATAGTAAATTTTGTGGCTAAGTGTCCTAATTGTTAACAACTTAAGGTAGAACGTCAAAAACCATGAGGTATGACTCTAGAGATTAACATTCCTACATGGAACTGGGAATATATAAACATGGATTTCATTATAGGTTTACCTCGTACTCGCAACTAGCATGATACCATTTGGATAATAATAGACAGAGTTACTAAGTCTGCTCAATTCATGACTGTTAAGACTACAAATTCTATGGAGTACTACGCCAAGCTTTACATTAATGAGATAGTCAAGTTGCATGGGGTTCCTTTTTCTATCATCTCAGATAGAGGTCACCAATTTACCTTTTATTTCTAGAAATCATTTTCAAAAAGTTCTTGGTACTGAGGTAAATCTTAGCACAACACTTTATGCACAGATGGATGGTCAGGTAGAGCGTATCATTCAGACCTTTGAGAACATGTTGATAGGTTAGGGGAAGTTGGGATGATCACCTACATCTTATAGAGTTCACCTATTACAACAGTTACCATTACAGTAATCAGATGGCCCCTAATGAGGCACTATATGGGCGAAGATGCAGATCTTCGATTGGTTAGTTTGAAGTAGGTGAAGCAGCACTGATTGGGCAAGACTTGGTTCATGAAGCTATGTAAAAAGTTTAGCTTATCAGAGATAGACTTAAGACGACACAGAGCCATCAAAAGTCCTCTGCAGATGGGAGGAGAATGGACTTAGAGTTTGAGGTCAATGATTGGGTTTTCCTAAAAGTGTAACCTATGAAGGGAGTGATGAGATATGGATAGAAAGGGAAACTCAGTCCAACATATGTAGGTCCTTACAAGATTCTAAAAAGGGTTGGAAATGTGCCTTATGATTTAAAGTTTCCAGCATAATTAGCAGTAGCTCACTCAGTCTTTCACATTTCCTTGTTGAAAAAGTGTCTAGGTAATCCAGATTCGATAGTGCCATTATAAAGTGTGGTTGTGAAGGACAGTCTCACCTATGAAGAAGATCCAGTTAAAATCCTTGATCGTCGGGTTCATAGGTTAAGAATAAAGAAGTCGCTTCAATAAAGGTTTTGTGGAACAGTCAGTCAATAGAGAGAGATACTTGGGAAGTAGAAGCACCCATGAATGCCAAGTATCCCCATCTCTTTCCTCCCGATTCAGATTCACCTCAACATAATAGTTCCTCTCCAATCTCTCAGTTTAATCTTGTGTAAAAACAATCTCAGCAATATGTTTCTACATTTATTCTTGCATTTTTAGCATATTTGCATGTTCTTGGAACTTCGTTCTGTCAGAAATCAGGTCCTACTACCTAGTGGTAGGGATTGCAGCTCATTAGTCCAAACTTAGCTAGCATAAGCCTTATTAGAGAATGAATGTTCCCATGGGGGAGATATTGTAACACCTCAGAACTTAGCTAAGATAAAACAACAGAAAATTGGTGAACCACGGAGCCTTTCATGGGTCGTGGTCCACCATATAAGTCATGGGGAGGCTCGTGGAGATGAGATAGAGCCACTATGACTTAGGCGTAAGATCATGGAGCCTACCATAGGTTGTTGTATTAATGATGGTCTATCATAGGGCCCGTGGAAAGCCTCTCCATATTTTAAGTTAGGGGTTATTTTGTCTTTTCCCTATGTGTTGGACACTTAAACTACATCGTTTAACCCCTACATTACGTAGTTTTTGTCAGTTTTGGCCTTTTAAATTAATAAGAACCTACCCTAATCAATCACTCACAAAAAAATTATTGATCTTAGAGAAAAACAGAGGGAAAATAGTTGAGCTGCCCTTTAAGAACACGCACCAAGGTTTCTTGAGTTCCAGACTCGAAATCGAAAGATTTCTTCATAGATTTCTTCACCAGGTTTGTGGGATTTCAGTAGTGCATTTCTTTCTTTCACTATGTCCCTAGAATTCAGTTAGAATCTTTATTCCCTATGCATTGTTTAGGCCTAGGGTTTCTATAACTTTAAATAAATTATTGCGATTTAGCTGTTACAACATTCTAAATCATATTATCATGTTTTCATGACATTGTGCTTAGTTCCTTTCATTAAACTCAAAACCCTAGTTTTGTAGATTCGTTTAGTTCATGAATTACACTAGCTAGGACAGATAAACTGATATACGTGCCTCAAATTTTGAATTTTTCATTACCAGTACTAAAATGTTGCATTCTCAGTTAGCATGCCAAAATATTGACCTATCTAGTATAATCGAGTTATGTTACATTATACACATTTGTAATTGGGAGTAGACTTAACACTGAGTGGACTAGGGTTCAGCATACCCATATAGTCCCAGAACTACATGCTCCGTAGGTTTATAAGCCCCCACTTTGGGAATCATATTTAGTCATCACACTAGTCATGCCTTTATACCCTTTGCAAGGTATATTAACTCCTCTCGATGGGGCGTATACCTCGGACTCTACAATTAACTCAAGTGGTTTAATGTCGGTTATTAGTAGCTCCCAGAGTCGGACCTTATTGCATTTCACTAGGTTTTCAGTTTTAGCATGTTATGTACTTGGTCATGCATTCAGTTCAATTGACTATGTTTTCTGTATTTCCCATCATGATTAGATTATATTATTGGTTAGTATGTTATGTTCAGCTTTTATCCTATCATGCATGCTTAGTACATTAGATGTACTGATGCATACTTTGTGCTACAACCTTTCATGATGTAGGTTCAGGTACTGAGCATCCAGATCACACATAGATCAGCTCCCGATCTTCATTTCAGCACCTTTGGTGGTGAGTCCTCATACTTCGAGGACAATAGACATGTTTCTATTTTTAGTATTTTCATTTTACTTTTAGTATTTGCTAGAGTTAGTTGGGGCATGTCCCAACAATTTTAGTGAGTAGAGGTTTTTTCTAACAACACATTAGATTCAACATTAGGTTTGAGTTTGATCTTCCAGTTGTTATTAAACTCATAGTCTTTTATGCAATCAAATTAGTATTGGGTATTTATTCTACTTTTGAGTTAATTATTGTTTTAAGCTTCCACATAGCATAATTTTATTAAGTAATCTTTTAGTATGCTTATGATATGCCAGCTCAGGGTTAGCTTGGGGTCCCTCGTGATCCTAGGTCCTATGTTTACGTCCAGGGAGTAGCCTTAAGGCATGACACCTAAAATCTAGTTTGGCCCTAGTCCCGCCTTGGACATTGTGCACCTTCATATAGGCCAAAAGCCTAAGTTGAGGGTGGCTAATTTAGCAGCTGCCTTAATCTTGGTCCTAATTTTGCCAAGGACATCGTGCACCTCAACCTATGCAAAATACATAAGTTGAGGGTGGCTACGAAGAAGGAAACTGAAATAAACGAATACGAAAAGAGTATGAAAAGAGTTTTCTGTAGAAGGAGGAAAAGATGAAAATATAAGTAAAATGTGTGACTGAATACAAAACAAACAAAAGACTGATAATACTGAAAGGAAAAAAAATGAAGAATGAAAAAGTTAAAGGCACATCTGTGCTAAGTAAGTCAAGGAAATGAAAAAATGAAATGATGTCAAAATTGGTTGGGGAAAGAGGTAAATGGCCAATGTAATGTCAAGGAGGGCTGAAAAGTCACTACAATTCCCAAATGTACCACACCTAACCCTGAGCCTACATTCCAAGCTAAGAAAGCCCTATAGTGATCCTAGTTACTAGTCTAGAAAGTCAATGTAGTGAAAATAAGGGAAAGCCTATGGTATTGAACACTTACTGTAGTTGAATTCACTTCTGAGCATGAGTGTTTACTGAATCGTTAACCTAAAATCATCAAATGCTGTGAGAGAAAAAACATTTCTTTGTGGTAAGGTCATTAAATATATTGTTGGAAAATTAGTGTCTTGGTGATTGTTAAATGTGTATGTGGTGATATCTATTGGTCGGTCAATGTCATGTTTTAATCTGCATGAGTTAGCTTATTGAATATAAACGACAATATTTTCACTAAGTGAAAGAGTTTATAGAGAAATCGAGATGATTTCTTGAGTTTGTGTGTTTGCTTCTACATAAGTGTCGTTTAGAGTTTAAGTGTGTCACTTGAGGACAAAAAACAATTTCAAGTTGAGGGTGTTGATATACCTTAACTTTACGATATTTTTAATCCGTTATACTTGAAGTTTGTGTGAGTCATGGGCATTTTGTTATTATATATGATGGTATTTTGATGTGATTTATTGCAGGAAATAGGTTTGGAGCGGTTGAGTGATAAAATAGCTAAAGTAGCAGAAGTGGCAGTTGACGGAGCCCAACCACGAGCCGTCATCCAAACGATGAGTTGTAGATTGAATGGCATAAATGTGTTTGGAAATAAGGCTGACCAAGTGTAGAAATACGAAGGCAAACGGCGCCCCGTAGCTTGAGTGACGAACCATCGATCATGGGTCGTTGTTTGATTCAAAGAGTTGAGTTTCTGTACTTGAACCATGGAGGAACAGGAGGAATTGTAGGTCAATCAACAGACCATACATGGAAAACTTCGATGAAAGACCTTGAATTTTAGGCCAACTGCATACCCAATGAGGTCAACCACAAACCGTAGGCTGATCCTTCGTCCGTCATTCTGTTGTCGATCGAAATCGTGTCCAAACCAAAATTTCCTTATTTCCTTTTCCTACTTTGTTTAGAACTTAGCTACTATAAATGTAAGTTGTAATTTTCATTTTTTGGTTGTTAGACCCTTTAGGAGACTTGTGTTCTTGACTTTTGGGATTATTTAGCAAAACTTTTAGCAATTTAATTCTTGAAGTTTGTTTTATTCAATTTGCTTTTCACTTTCAATTGAAGATTATGATATTCATCTATTTTGATTGTTAGTTCATGATTCATCTTATCAGCCTAAATATGAATTGTAAATTCTCAAACATGAGTAGCTAAATCCACAACTACGGTTGTGGGAACCATGAGCAATTAACAATGTATGACTAATGAATAAGTAATTCTAGAATAAGGTTTATGCCTGTATTGTTAATCCTTTCATTTAGAATTCTTTCTAGTGATGCACAACGTTAGATCTACCTCATTCCTACTTGCCTAACCAAGGAGGTATTGAATAAGAAAATGATTAAACAACAGAGATTTAAAAGAGTTTAGCCGTTATCTAATAGCCTGACCTTAAGCATGTCAAGGCTAATCTAGGGTTAAAGGTAAGGATTAGTAAAGTACACACCCATAGACCGACCAAATTATGTGGTGAAATACCCTATTTGGAAGACCAATTACTTAGGGATACCTAACTTATCAACCTTGCATGTTAACACTAGGATAGAGTTACTATTATTAGGAATACTACATTTAGAACTTGTGGGTAACACTTATGCCCCAGTTTTCATCTCATATTGATATCTCAAACTGCAAATCCTACTTACTTGTTACTTAGTGATACAAACCAACAAACTGCTGTTTTATTTACAAATCCCCTCCTTTTGTTACATTTCATGGAAATAATTTAACTAAATGTAGATAATCTTAAGTTATCCAAAGTCTGAATCATATTCTTCGTAGGATCAACCCTAACCTAAAAGTTAGGTTCTTTATTGACAACCACCGCTTATACTTCTTTCAGGAGGTATAATTTAGGCATATTAGTCATGGGTAGGGTAATTCTTCTCATGAATCTTAAGTTTCCTTGACACATAGGCAATAACTTTCCCATTGTGTATAAGGACACACCCTAACCTAATTCTTGAGGCGTCACAATAAACAAAAAAAACATTAATCCCTTCTGGTAATGTCAACAACAGAATAGAAGTAAGTCTATCTTTCAATTCTTGAAAACTCTTTCCACACGCTTCATACCATATGAGCATAAGGTTATTTTGGTTTAATGTCGTCAATGGGAAAGCAATCGACGAGAACCCTTTGAATAACTTTCTATAGTAAGTGGCTAGACCCAGGAAACTCCTAATATTCGAAGGGGTTAGAGGTCTAGGCCAACTTTTGACCGTATATGTCTTCTTAGGATCTACCTCAATACCCGTACTGAAAACAATATACCTATGAAAAGCCACAAACCTCAACCAAAGCTCACATTTACTAAACATTGCAAAGAGTTTATGGTCCTTCAGGAGGTGCAACACAATCCTCAAAAGATTGGTATGCTCATCTACACTCCTCGAATATACCAATATATCATCAATGAACACAATCATAAATATGTTAAGGTATTGTCTAACTACCTTATTCATCAAATCCATAAATGTTGTCAGAGCATTAGTCAAACTTAACAACATTACAAAAAACAAAAAATGACCATATCGAGTTCCAAAGGATGTCTTCGGAATGTCATCTTCCTTCCCCTTCAATTGGTGATAACTTGATCATAGGTCAATCTTAGAGAAGTAGCTTGCTCTTTGAAGTTGGTGAAACAAGTCATCTATCCTTGGAAGAGGATGCTTATTCTTAATGGTAACCTTGTTCAATTGCCGGTAGTAAATACACATACGTAGCGAACCATATTTCTTTCTAATAAACAAAACGGGAGCACCCCATGGTGAGATACTCAGTAAGATGAAACCTTATCTAACAAATCATTCAATAGCTCCTTTAATTCCTTAAGTTCTGTCAAGGACATACGTTAAGGAGGAATAGACATAGGTTGTGTATTTGGGAGAAGGTCAATACCAAAGTCTATTTCCCTTTCGGGAGGAATATCGGGTAGATCATGAGGAAACACATCCGGAAACTCATTAATAACGGGGACTGAATCAAGAGTAGGGGTCTAAGAATCTGTATTTGTCACCTTAATTAGATGGTAAATGCAACCCTTCGAAATCATCTTTTTGGATTTCAAACAAGAAACAAACTAACCCTTATGCATATAATTCCTCCCTTACCGATCTAAGATTTCATTTAGAAACTAAAACTTGAGTACACGGGTTCTACAATCAATAGAAGCATAACATGCATATAGCCAATACATACCATGGATAACATCGAAATCTAGCATATAAAACTCTACAAAGTCAACATGAGTGACTCTATGGGACAAGGAGATGGAACACATTCTATAGACCCTCTTAGCCACAACAAAATCACCAATAGGAGTAGAGACAAAACATGGATCTTACAACACATCCGGAAGAATATCAAACCTGATGGCCACATATGGCATCATAAAAGACAAGGTAGCACTAGGGTTAAGTAAAGCATAAACATCAAGTTGGAATACTTTCAACACACCGATAATCACATCGGGAGAACCCTCTTGTTCACCACGAGTCTGAAGTGAATAGAATCGATTTTGCTTGGGAGCATTGGAACCCGAACCTCTAGGAGGAGTGTGATTACCCTCTCTTCCTTTATTTGCAAGCATAGGGAAATCCCTTATCTTATGAATGCCTCTACCACAACGGAAGCAACCATCCGTGTTGACTATGCATTTACCTTGATGCTTTATTCCACACCTAGCACAAGTAGACATAGGAATTGAAGATCCACAACCATTTCCTACTTGAGGTTTAGGGTTAGGAAACCTATCTTTGTTTAATTTAGAAGGATAATTGTAGGAACATTGGCAGGAAAACCTTTGTCGAAACTTCGAATTACCATGTCCATCATACCTTGAAAGTGAGAAGTTACCATCATCAGTCTTAGCCCTTTCTGCCTCCCTAGACCTTTCTTTAAGTTTCTCCTCTTCAATTCATTGAGCATGCACCATGAGATAGAAATGTTAAGATCATTAAAAAGCATAGAGGTACTACATTCCTTAACAACCATCTCGGACACACCCGAAACAAACTTACTTATCCTTACCCTAGGATTAGCAATCATAGCAGGCACATATCTAGACAGTTGTGTGAACTTCAAAGCATATTCCTTCACACTAATATTTCCTTGATGAAGGTTGATGAAATCAAGCACCTTTTCCTCCCTAATCTTAAGGGGAAAGAACCTAATAAGGAAAGTAACATAAACTTTTCCCAATCAATAAGACTCGCATCTTCCGCTCTCCCTTCTTTCCATTAGTTGAACCATACTTGACAACACCCTTAAGTTAATAATCAACCAAATCCTCCTTTCCAACTAGAATCACTCCCATGAACATCATCAACTCGTAAACCTTATTAATGAACTCTTAAGGATCTTCCTCAAAGTTAGATCCATAAAACTAAAAAGGATTCATTCTAGTGAAGTCCCTCACTCAAGATGCTTCCGTACCCATATTTGGGTTCACGAGAGGCACAAAGTCCCTATTGGTTTTGTAGCCATGGCTTGAGCCAACACTTGGAAAGCAGTTCTAAACTCCACATTAGCCACTTCCTTGGCCAAAGGGTCGATCGGAAGTTCAGGAGCTTGAGAAGGAGCCTCTTGATTCTCTTTCGCATTCTTTCTAGCATATGCCCTTCGAGTGTCCATATCCTGTAGAGCATCAAATAATGATTAGGAAAGAGATATTATACAGTGAAACTCTATGCACGACTATATAGCAATAAAAGAAGTGGATTTTCCTAAACACCTTTTAGTCTCTCATTAATAAATGTGAAGTTTCCTAGACAGTCTTATTATATGGTTGCATTTGATTACAATCCATCACAAACTCTTATTACCATTACACTTCGTCAGCCCTGACTATTACTACGACACTAACCTTTCATCAGCACGACACCTCAAACTCAGTTATACTCATCTAATTCAAAGGACTAACCAAATTTTTATACTCACTTTCCTACTAAAATCTTAAAATTTCTTCCACCAAGTATACTCAATGGGACTTTCTTTATTCATAAGTTTGTCATTCCGATATTAATCCACTCCCTTATGGCTTGAGATAATAAGCTGGTATTTCAGTCTAAAGTGACATATTGTATATAAATTTTAAGTTAAGTTAAAAGTATAAAGGTCTAGAAATGGAATAAAATATTAAGATGCTTGCTTGACTTAACTAAGCTAGTAGGTGACGTGTAGATGCATCACCTACGTTGACTTATTGACCAGCCCCTAGGACCAAGTAGATGCATCACCTACTAAGACTCTTTTGACCATGTTATTGGGCCAAGTACACAACACCTACTTGCATTAATCTGGCCCAAGTTGAATAGAAGAAGAAGAGGAAAATGGATAGCCAAGGCCTAATCTTTCAAAGCCCACAAGAAATAATATGAATAGAAAAGTAGGTGCGTCACCTACTTAAATGTGTGGCCTAAATTAAAAATACATGTTGGCTGCAAATGAAGTACAAGAAAGGTGGCAAAAGAGAACCTATTAAGGCCAAAAATCTGATACAAATATCTTATTTTCCTCTTATCAAAACTTTAAGCTCTCAAGTTCATATATTTCTCTATCTCAACATGAAATAGCCACCCAATATTCCCACTAGGGTTCTAACTATTTTTCTAACTATTTTTCATTTGTTTCTTCCAAAGCAGCCACAAGATCACCTTTTCTCCTTTATTGTTTCAACTATATTGGACAGTTTTTCAAGGGGAGTGAACTAGAGATAAATATATGTGTTGGCAGCCAACGTTCTACCACTCTCTTCCAAATATTAAGAGAAGCTTACAAAAATAGTAATTAAAGGAGAATAACAGCTTTAGATAGCCAAGGTAAGGGCACTGCCACAAACTCTAATTATTAGTTTATTTGAGAATTCTAGACTTACTTGTTTATTGCAACTCGTGGGATGGTGATTGAAAACCATAAATTCAAGCCTTTTGATTTTTTCTAGTGTTGAGGAGTACTATTGTATTGATTTGTTTACGGGAGGTCATGGATGTACTAAGAGAATTATAGCGGAAAGTTGTAGGGGGCAGATTTATAATCTATGGTGATGCACCATTAAATTAAAGTTTTGGTAAGCTCACTGCCCGTTCCACGGGAAGGTTGTTTCGTGTAAATAACTTTACCAGACAAAATTTGTGAAAGAAAACAATCAATTAGAAGGATTATGGGCTGGCTGCCTGGCTACTGTTTTGATGAGTTGAAATATCCCAAGTTTGTTGGTAAGCTTCTAATATTAGCCTTAATGATTGGTTGTTGTACATGAAGACTATGATGTTAAAGGACAAATTGACACTTTGTAAGCTATACAAATTGGGAATTGAGGTCTGTAAGGCTATTCAATTGCCTATTTCTTTGGAATGAATCCAACACTTTTATTACAAATGAAGCTTTCTAAGTGCTCTTGGTAGTGACTAATCCATAGTTGTAGTTCCTACTCCCTAGAGCCTCAAAGTGAGTACTCTAATATGAGTTTATTACTAAATGTACGCGCTTACTCTGCTGAGTATTAGCATGCATGGTTTAAACTTGTTTCATCGTCAAAGTGCCCTTGGCACATATTCCCCTTATACAAATCAAAATGATCTTAGATTACACATGGAACATATGTTTATATGTTGGATATACGATCTGCCCATATCTTGCCAACTTGCTATAATTGTCTATTCCATCATATATGTCATCTTTTCACATGTTCATATGCTCCCTTTATTGGTTATTACTCCCATTTTGTTAGACTATAATGTTACCTCACAACTTACTCTATTGTACATTTTATATGTACTTACTTAGAATATGTATTCGTCCTTCAGTTGAATCTGCCTACATTTTCCCTTGGTTCCACGTTCATGTATACCTTGTATTTGACATTAGTTAGTGAGTATTTGGCTATCATATAGAGTTCAAATCTCTTGGTTGAATATTAAATGTCTTCACTTGATTTGTGCTTCAATTTGAGTTTCAAAATGCTTAATTAGTCATATAAGCTCCTAAGTATTGCACGTTCATATCACATTTGCTTCCCATGTCATTGTTATTATCATAAGTCCATATTCATTGTCTTGTACTACTGGTCCATAGTTCCAAATCTCGACAATGATTATGACTACCAAAACAACAATCTCAAAAGAGTTATGATCATCAAAAGAACAATCCCAAAAGAGTTATGAACATCAAAACAAAAATCTCAAAGATTAAAGAATCTAAGTGAAGAAATTTGTATAATTAATGATAGCCGCCTAGGGGCAAATGCCTAGCATGGGTCAATCCTAATTGGTATAGAAAGGTGGCAGCTCAGGAGTGAAAGCCCAGCATGGGCCGATCCCAATTGGTATAGAAGGGTGGCAGCTTAGGGGTGAAAGCCTAGCATGGGCTGATCCCAATTTGTGCAATTATAAGGAATACATCCTAGGGGCTTAAATGCCTAGCATGGGTCATCCTCTTCTACCACTGATCAGTTAGTCATTTGTATTATATGTCTTATAAATATTATAATGCATAGAAAAGTAAATAAAAAAATATAACATACACGATTCCACAAGTATAAGCAGAGGTGGTCTCTAATCTTTATCTATTGGTATTTGAATTCACTTGAGCTTTAATTTTACATATGGTTCTACTATGTCTTACATATTCAGTACATTCTTTCTTATTGACATCCCTTATTGGTGATGCTTCATTTCATATTGCAAGTACAGGTACTCAACTATTAGATACTGAGCAGTTGTTGGTGAGCTCCAGGTTGATTCGGCGCTTTTCCAAGTCTTTTCTATGTGTATTTTCATAGTGGTAGAGTCATGGATTCTAGTAGAGGCTTTGTAGACATTGTAAAGGTATCATTTGTATTCATAATTTTACTTGTCACAAGTATCGGTTCAACTATTCAACTTGTGCTGTATATGAAGCTTCTCATCAGTAAATCTATCTACATAATAGTACTTTATCATCATAGGTCACTTGTAAATCATGTGCTCATATGGTACCTGTCTGCCTCACCTAAGGTTGGGGTATGACAAATGTGGTATCAGAGCAGTTCATCCTAGGGAGTCTACAAAGTCGTGTCTCGTAGAGCCTTACTTATGAATGTGTTGCGCGCCACATTTATAATTAGGGGGCTGCTTGGACATTTAGGAAGTGTTACCTTCCTTCATAATATAGATCGTGCAATAAAGCAAAGTTAAGAAGTCAATTTCCACTTGTACCTGATCATGCTATTCATATTATGCTTATGATGGTTAAGGTTAACGGTAGATAAAATTTCAACATGCAACCTACAGAAAAGGATCTGAAGTTATCAATATTTAGACTAGATTGAGCTCATTTTATTCGACCGTTCCATTCCACGAGGTATGTAAAGACTTTTATGTTATTTGCATTTTAAGTTGCATTTGTACCGTTTGTATCATGTTGGTTCAATTGAGAAAGATATAGTATGGTTATCCATATTCTTAAAAAATGATGGGTTACCTAGTTACATATGAGTTGTAGCATTTCCAAGCACATCTTCTTAGAAGGATGTAACCAACTCTTGAGTTCTATATTTCCTGCATATTTATAGGATCTATTCCTATAGAGGACACTCATTCTTAGTCTGTGCTAAACATATGATTTTTGGCATTACACATTTACTCGAAAATTGATGTTGTTGAACAGTTTCTTTTAGCTAGAGGAAGGCAGTGGCACAATCTGATAGATAAATGTATCAGTACAATAGTGTTACTAGAGATATCCCTATTTGGCTGACAAGGCCTAAATTCCCACCATATATCATCCCAAATACGTTAATAGTTGGCAAAATATGGTATGTTCCAACCACCCCGAATAAGTACTAATAACATTTGTATTATTTTTATGGTTATAAAACTTAGGGATAAGTGTGCCAATTGTTGCAAATGATATATGTATGGTAGTTCCTATTATGATTTATGTGTTGGCTATAGAGGATTAGAATGTGACTAAAGGGTAAGGTTAACAAAAGGAAAATTGATTAGTTAGACCTAAGTTGTGATTAGTCGGTTGTACATAGTGGGATTAGAGTACATGAAACTACTAATTTTGATTAAAAGGTACTTGTTAGATAGGAAACATGTGAGAATAAAGTTTGAATGACACGGACCGAATATGTACGTAGAGATTCTGGTTTGAAAGAGATGGGATATGTTAAATTTCTTAAACATAGGAGTAGGGGTGATATGAGGATGCTATAGAGGAGTGAGATAGGTAGTTATGAAAGAGTGATTGCTAACTGTATGAGGCAAGAATATGGT
The DNA here is from genome assembly GCA_037074985.1 of Solanum bulbocastanum. Classification (NCBI taxonomy): domain Eukaryota; kingdom Viridiplantae; phylum Streptophyta; class Magnoliopsida; order Solanales; family Solanaceae; genus Solanum; species Solanum bulbocastanum. The sequence continues at coordinate 13,529,470 of CM073602.1, read as the reverse complement.
ATTAACTCTTCAACCCTACGGAGTTATAATGGTCACTACAGGCTACTTGATCATATGACCATTTTTATAAATTTACAGGCCTTATAGCCTACTTGCTTAAACATTACATGCCTCATAGCTTTTCTAACCATGTGTCATGTGCTCACTTGCTCATATTTCATAAGTGTACTTATTAATTTGTGTTCCGTAATTCATGTTATTATATGTCTAATTGTCATATAGTCTACTTGCTTACATATTATATATTTCATAGCTTTTGTACTCATGCATCATGTGCTCATCTAGTCCATGTACTACATTCCTTATAGTTCATTCGCTCACACGCTACCCTATGATCCCTATGCACTCGTACACCATATATTTCTATAGCTTAATGCTCGTATATTATGCGCTCCCTTTTGTTCTATGTCATACCCAATGTGACTTATTTATTTGTACACTATGCCCCTCTGTGTTTATTGGCTTAAGTTCTGATCATTTTGGGAAAACATTTCCTTGTATCATTATGTAGTGAAGATTTTGACCAGAAAAGGTTGGGCATTTATATAAAATTTATCACAATCATATATAAATAACCTAGCATAATGTCTTATCCAAAGGTGTGGCATTAAACTTTAGAGTTTATATTAACAGCTATGCGTTCTTATAAGATTCACCTTTGATTAGCATCATAAGATAAAAGAGAAAGGAAAGTAGAGCCCCAATAGATTCTATCTATGATTTTATATATCAGTTCCATATAAAAAATAATTGAGAGATACTATAGTAATTCTTGATTGTTAAGGCCCGAAACATAATAACAAAAGGTCTCAATTTAAGTATTCTGGAAGGACTAGAATATAACATAAGATACTTGGGAATAGAAGACGGTAGATATCCTAAATGCCCCTCCTTATTCTAAACATCAGCATAAGGATCTGAGATCATGTGGTCCCCTTATATGATCATAAGTCCCACTAGCATTTGTTCATTTGATATGTCATTTGCATGTCTTGTGTTTAGGAATATTAAATTCCTTATTTGTATGAGTTCTACTTGTGTATCCTCAGTGAATTACATGGTCAAAAAAGGGGTTTGCTTTATTATATTCTTATTTCGTGAACCATATCTATTGAGACGTCATACAAGACTTGTCTATACGTGTTTTAGCTTAAGTCTATATATTTTGGATAGTCCAATTTACAAAGGAAACTCTCGCAAATCTCCAAATGAAATTCCAAGGTTAACAAAAGTATCATCTTAGCCTATCATTCGAGGACGAATGATCATAAGAGGGGAAGATGTAACACCACGTATTCTACATTTATTAGCTCTATTTATATGATTCGTATAAATTGCCTTGTGGTATAGTTATAGACTCGGTCTCCTATGCGACTAGTGATAATAGATTAGGTTTAAAGTGAACTATTTGTAAATTTTGATGCGACCTGATTAAGTTGACATCGATGGAAGTATTTAAACATGAGATCATAAGCTGGTATTTCAGTCGAAAGTTTAAAGTGACATAGTGTATATAAGTTTTAGGTTAAGTTAAAGGTATTAAGGTCTAGAAATGGAATAAAATATTGAGATGATTTCTTGACTTCACTAAGCTAGTAGGTGACAAGTAGGTGCATCACCTACTTTGACTTATTGACCAGCCAAAGGACCAAGTAGGTTCATCACCTTCTTTCACTTATTGACCAGCCAAAGGACCAAGTAGGTTCATCACCTACTTTGACTTATTGACCAGCCTAAAGGACCAAGTAGGTGCATGACCTACTAAGACTTTTTTGACCATGTTATTGGGCTAGGTACACTACACCTACTTGCATTAATCTGGCCCAAGTTGAATAGTAGAATAAGGAGAAAATGGACTGCCAAGACCCAATCTTTCCAAGCCCACAAGAAATAATTTGAATTGAAAAGTAGATGCATCACCTACTTAAATGTGTGGCCTAAATTAAATAAATATGTTGGCTTCAAATGAAGTACAAGAAAGGTGGCAAAAGAGAACCGATTAAGGCCAAAAATCTTATACAAATATCTCATTTTCCTCTTATCCAAGTTTTAAGCTCTCAAGTTCATATATTTCTCTCTCTCAAGTTGAAACAACCACCCTTCTAACTACTTTTCATCTTGAATCTTCAAAAGCAGCCACAAGATCACCTTATGTCCTCTATTGTTTCAAGTATATTGGACAGTTATTCAAGAGGAGTGAACTAGAGATAGCTCTATGTGTTGGAAGACAACGTTTTGCCACTCTCTTCCAAAGATTAAGAAAAGGTTACAAAAACACTAATTGAAGGAGAATAACAAATTTAGATAGCCAAGGTAAGAGTGTTGCCACAACCTCTAATTATAATTTTATTTGAGAATTCTAGACTTACTTGTTTATTGCAGCTCGTGGGATGGTGATTGAAAACAATAAATTCATGTTTTGGTTATTTTTTAGTGTTGAGGACTACTATTGTATTAATTTGTTTAAGGGAGGTCATGGATGTACTTAAAGAATGATTGTGGAAAGCTGTAGGGGGAAGATTTATAAGCTATGGTGATGCACCATTAAATTAAAGTTTTGGTAAGCTCACTGCCCATTCCATGGGAAGGTTGTTTCATGTAAATAACTATAACAGAGAGAATTTGTGAAAGAAAACAATTAATTACAAGGATTATGGGCTGACTACCTGGCTACTATTTTGATGAGTTGAAATATCTTGAGTTGGTTGGTAAGCTGTTGATATTAGACTTAATGATTGGTTGTTGTAGATAAATACTATGATGTTAAAAGACAGGCTGACACTTCGTAAGCTATACAAATTGGGAATTGAGGTATGTAAGGCAATTTGATTTCCTATTTGTTTGGCATGAATCTAACACTTGTATTACAAAGTAAGCTTTCTAAGTGACATTGGTAGTGATTGATCCATAGTTGTTGTTCCTACTCCCTATAGAATAAAAGTGAATACTCTAATATGTGTTTATTACTAAATGTATGTACTTACTCTGCCAAGTATTAACATGTAGGGTTTAAACTTGTTTCATTGTCAAAGTACCTTTGGCACGTATTCCCCTTATATAAATCAAAATGATCCTAGACTACACATGGTACATATGTTTATATGTTGGCCTGTATCTTGCCAACTTGCTTCAATTGTCTATTTCATCATATATATCATCTTTTCACATGTTCATATGTTCTCTTTACTGGTTATTACTCCCATTGTGTTAGACTATAATGTTACCTCACAAGATCCCTACTTGTTCTGTTGTACATTTTATATATACTTACTTGGAATATGTATCCGTCCTTAAGTTGAATGTGCCCCAGTTCTCCCTTGGTTCCAGATTCATGTATACCTTCTATTTGACATTAGTTAGTGAGTATTTGGCTATCATATAGAGTTCAAATCTCTTAGATGAATGTTAAACGTCTTCACTTGATATGTGCTTCAATTTGAGATTTCAAAATGCTTACTGAGTCATAGAAGCTCCGAAGTATTACACGTTCATGTCACATTTGCTTCCCATGTCGTTGTTATTTTTGTAAGTCCATATTTATATCTTCAACTACTGGTCTATAGTTCCAAATCTTAACAATGATTATGACCACCAAAACAACAATTTCAAAAGAAGTATGATCTTCAAAAGAACAATCTCAAAATAGCTATGAACATCAAAACAACAATCTCAAAGATTAAAGAATCTAAGTGAAGTATTATGTATAATTATGGGTGGCAAACCAGGGGAAATGTCTGTCATGGGTTGATCCAAATTGGTATAGAAGGGTGGCAGCTCAGGAGCGAAAGCCTAGCATGGGCTGATCCCAATTAGTATAGAAGGGTGGCAGCTCAGGGTCGAAAGCCTAGCATGGGTCGATCCCAATTAGTGGAATTATGAGGATAGCATCCCAGGGGTTTAAATGCCTAGCATGGGTCATCCTATTCTACCACTGATCAGCTGGTCATTTGTAGCATATGTCTTATAAATATTATAATGCACAGAAAAGTAAAGAAAAGATTGTAACATACACTATTCCATAAGTATAAGCAGAGGTGGCCTCTAATCTTTATCTATTTATATTTGATTTCACTTGAGCTCTCATTTTACATATGGTTGTATTATGCCTTATATATTCAGTACTTTCACGCCCCAAACTCAAGGGGAAAAACTGGCTCCTAATGCCAAAACTCAGATCCTACCCTGTTGAACCATTTGCTACTAGTGCATGGCTGCCACAAGTGATCAAGAAAACAAACAAGTATATCTCGCCTTAAAACTAATCCCTCAGTCGGCAAGGCCCCTGTCAACTTATCTATAAAAGTAACAGAAACTCCCAAGAGTTCATATAAATAATTAGCCAACTAAAAGCAGGTATATATTAAGACAATACATCAAACAACTCACAAGCTTCAGCAAATCAACAAACTAGGCCAGCATGGCCATAACGTAGCTATACACCCCCACATAGTAGTCTACAAGCCTATAAAAGTAGTAAAGAGTGGAGGAACATGGCCCCAACCTACCTATAAATATATATACAACAAAAGCTAACAAACCTCCAATCTCTGGCAGCTCCAGAGGAAATAGGCTAGCCAATCGGATAGAAGTCAATCTGTTGCTAAGGAGGTCTACTGGGTCGTTTGTCGAGACCTGCATGCATGAATGAAGCGCCCCAAAGGCAATGGGTGTTAGTACAAAATAATGAACAGAGTATGAAAGGCTATAGACTAAATGAGCAAGTATCATAATATTACCAAAGCAATCACATAAGGAAATCAAAATATTAGATACGCATGCTAACCCACTACTAAATCTAAAAATCCAAAAATGATCAAACATCAACCTAACCAAGCCCCTATAAGCTTGGTAGGTACAAACAACATACCACCTACGTAGGCCCCCATAAGCCCAGAAGCTGCCAAATCAATCTACATACCCCTATCGGTAGCCCCTTGTCTTTGTAAGAAGTCACATAGCCCTTTTTGGCAGCTATATAGCCCCATAGGCAGCACATAGCCCTCTTAGGCAATATCATAGCTCTGTGGGTTGCACATAGCCCTCTTTTGCATAAACATGGCCCTATAGGCAACACATAGCCCTCTTTTGCGTCAAAATAACCCCGTAAGTAACACATAACACTCTTTGGCATCAAAATTGCCCTGTGGGCAACACATAGCTTTCCTTGGAAATAAGATAGTCCTATTAGACAACATCATAGCCCCCATTGGCAGTTCATAGCTCAACAACTAACCACAATAGCCCCAAGGGCGACAAAACACAATTGAATAGGCTAAAGGCGAGCAATTTAGCTATAAACAATATATATGAATAATCTCCAAGTCGTTCCTAACTTAGGGTCATTCTTAACAGATTATGAGTCCCTAAAATGAGGGTTTATAACCACTCAATCAGCCAAACACTCACAATTACATCTACAAGATCACCAACATTAACAACCCTATTATATCACCCCCCCAAGCTCTAAGGAAACATGTCGAATGAAGGAAATAGCCTTAACATACCTTTCTAATGAATGCTCGAAAGATTGTAGTTCCTTCACAAAAGTTGTTCCTTATGTCCTAAGCTTCACAAACCCTATATATACATAGCTGGTACAGACCTATAAACAGCTCATAATTAATCATAAATCGATAGATTTGCCATATTGCCCCAACTTGTCAAAATATCCATAGAAATTCATAAAAACAATTATAAAAGAGCCTTGAGATGATTACCTTAGTTAACCAAGTTTAAACCTTGAATAAACACCAATGAATACAAATTTATATCTTCAAAAACTAGCTCCAAATGCAGCTAATAGAAGGGAAAAATGATTGCCACGTGTAGAGATCACGTTTCTAGGCATAGGGGCAACCTTTAATGGTAGAAATCATCAAAAACTAACCCTCATCATGCAAGAACTACATAGGAACCCTCTCTTAAGCTTTCTTTCTAGTTTAGAAGTTAAAAGAAATGTTTTCATGGCTTAAAACGTTGAGTAAGCCGACATACCACATTTTTGACCCAACCTAGATCCGACTTGGATTTTGCCCCAACAGTCCGTATTAAAACCCTCATAACTTTTTACTCTGATGTCGGCTGGATACGGGGTTTTGTGCGTTGCAAACTAGACTCGTAGGCCTTAAATTTAATGAGTGATAGGCATTCTAACTCTTTATATATTGGGAGAAAACATCCAAGACATTTGACCCAAATTTCAGAGAAATCTTTAAAAAGGAACTTACGATAACTTTCGCCAACTTTTATTTTTCCACTTACCTAACTTCATAACTTGAGATACAACCCTTGAAATATTACATAACACATCATTCTTAATTTATTACGCACCCTCCTTATCTTTCCACGAAGATACGAGTTAATTTAGATGTTTTGAAAAGTTGGGGTGTTACATTCTCCCCCCTCCCCCTCGCCCCGTAAAAGCATTCTTCCTTGAATAAAAAAAATTTGAGTCACGCAATTAAGTCCTTAGGAGTTTCAAAAATTTAGGAAAAATTTCGTTTGTAAATGTGACTATCCAGGAACATGAAATGTAGAAATTCTGACCTAGGCGTCTCACAGGATGACATAAATAGTTAAGCACAATAGCTCCACAATAACAGTGCGAGCAAATATACAACAACAACAACAATAATAAGCAACAATATAAAAAAAATCAAATTGGTATCTAATCTCACTGCACTAATATAAACTGATATGCCATCACCCTGGGTATGAAACAAGTGAGGATATTTGGACTTCATGCCATCCTCAGCTTCCCAGGTCACCTCTTCTCTATTCTTGTTTCTCCACAATACTATAATAGAAGCCACCTCTTTGATCCTCAATTATGAACCTACCAATCTAATATGGAAATTGGAGTCTCCTCATAGGACAAATCCTCTGTGATATGAACATCCTCAACCGGGACAACCCGGAAGGGTCTCCTATGCACTTTTGTAGCATTGATACATGGAAAACTGGACTAACAAATTCTAGCCCTGAATGCAACTCTAACTCATAAACCACCCATCCTACCCTCCGAAGGATTCAATATGACCTAATGAATCTTAGATTAAGCTTTCCTTTTTTGCCAAATCTCATATCACCCTTCATAGGCAAGACTTTTAAGAATACCCAATCATTGACACAAAACTCTAAGTCCCTTCGTTGCACAGCTGAGTATGAATTCTATCAACTTTGAGCTGTTAGAAACCTCTCCCGAATGAGCTTAACCTGCTCCATTGTCTGTTGTACCAATTTGGGTCCAATCAACCCTGACTCACCTACCTCGAACCATCCGATGGAGGACCTACATTTTCACCCATACTAAGCCTTATAAGGTGCCATCCTAATGCAGGAATGATAATTATTATTATATGCAAACTCAATACGAGGTAAGTAGTCATCTCAACTTGCCTTGAAGTCTAGCGCGTATACCCGTAGCATATCCTCGGGTGTCAAAATTATGCGCTCAGCCTGGCTATCTGTCTAAGGGTGAAAGGTTATACTAAGATTAACCTGTGTCCCCAGTCCTTTCTGGAAGGACTTCCAGAATTTGGCGGTAAATTGTGCTCCTCTATCAGAGATAATAGATATTGGGACATTGTGTCTCCTAACAATCTCTCTAATATAGAGCCCTACATAGTCTTTGGCCATAAAAGTAGCCTGACTGGTAAGAAGTGGGCTGATTTTGTTATTTTATCAACAATTACCCAAATAGAGTCAAACTTTCAACACGATCGAGGTAACCGTGTAATAAAATCCATATTAATTACTTCCCACTTCCACAAAGTAATGGTTATCTCCTGAATTAGCCCAACGGGCTTTTGGTGCTCTACCTTCACCTGTTGGCAGTTTGGGCACAGTGCCACAAACTCAACAACGTCCTTCTTCATCCCATGCCACCAATAGATCTCTTTAATATCATGGTACATCTTCATCGAACCAGGGTGAATAGAATAACGGGAATGATGTGCCTCTTCCATAATCCGATGTTGAAGACCTACAACATTCAAAACACACAATCGACTGCTATATCTAAGGAATCCATCTCATTCTATATCAAATGCTAAATATTGTTGATCTTGAGCCTTAGCTCTGAGCTGCTCTAAGCTTTGATCCTCTTGTTGCCGTGATTTTACTTCTACAACTAGAGATGATATGGCTTTGTCTTGAATTGTTACCTTACTATTTTCTACCTCTAACAATCTAACTCCCAAGCTATCTAACTGATGAAGCTTTTGTTCTAGTTCACGCTTTCCAACACCTAAATAAGAAAAACTACCCATAGATATTCGACTAAGGGCATTGGCTACGACATTTGCCTTTCCTGGATGATATAATATATCCATGTCGTAGTCTTTTAGTTACTCAAGTCATCAACGTTGTCGCATATTTAACTCATTATGTCTAAAGATATATTGAAGGCTTTTATGATCTGTGAAGATGTCAACATGAACGACATACAACTAATGTCTCCAAATCTTTAAAGCATACACAATAGCAACCTACTTTAAATAATAGGTCTGATAGTTCTTTTTGTACTTTCTCAACTGCCTTGAAGCATATGTGATAACCTTACCATGTTACAATAGAACACATCCTAACCCAACACCAGAAGTAGCACAATACACCCAATAGCCTTCTAAACCCTCTAGCAATGCTAGAACTGGTGTTGATGTCAACCTGTCCTTCAGCTCTCGAAAACTATGCTCGCAAGCCTCAGTCCACTGGAACGTAGTTATTTTTTAAGTCAGCTTCGTTAATAGGGCTCAAAGTAAAGAAAACCCCTCTACAAACCTTCTATAGTACCCAGCTAACCCTAAGAAACTACGAACCTCAGTTGGAGTCATGGGCCTTGGCCAAGTATTTACAGCCTCAATCTTTTGTGTCTCAATCGCAATGACTGCATCTGATACAATATGGCATAAGAAAGCTACAGCCAACCAGAACTTACACTTAGAAAACTTTGCATAAAGTTCTCGGTCTCAAAGAACCTAAAGGACTGCTCATAGATGATTTGCATGCTCAGCTTTTGAACGTGAAGACACCAAAATATCATCAATAAATACAAATCAAAAATAATTCTACATACGTCCTGAATATACTATTTTCATCTGGTTCATGAACACTACTGGGGCATTAGTTAATCCAAAAGACATTTCCAAGAACTCAAAGTGTCCATATATGGTTCTAAGACCTGTCTTTGGAATGTCTTTCTCCCAAACACCTATCTGGTGGTACTCTAATCTTGAATGAATCTTTGAGAAACACTTAGCACCATGTAACTGATCAAAAAAGTCATCAATCTTTGGAACAGGATACTTATTCTTTATAGACACCTTATTTAGTTATTGGTAATCGATACATATTCTTAGTGAGCAATCTTTCTTCCTTACGAATAACACTGGCGAACCCCATAGTGAAGCACTAACCCTAATAAAGCCTTTATCTAGCAAGTCTTTTAGCTGATCCTTCAACTCATTCTATAAGTAGGAAACTCATTCTATAAGGAGGAATAGATATGGGTTGTGTACCTATTAGCATATCAATAGCAAAAACAATTTCTCGTTCTGGAGGGATACGAGGGAACTCATTTGGAAATACGTCTAGAAACTCATTAATTACCAAAATAGATTGAAGAGTTGGTGGTTGTGCATCTATATGAAGAATGTGAACAAGATGATAAATACAACCCTTAGTAATCATCCTTCTCGCCTTAAGATAGGAAATAAACCTACCTTTCTGCATTGCTGTATCACCTTTCCATTCTCGAACTTCCTCTCCTAGAAAGTGAAATCTAACAATCATTGTCTAGCACTCAACATTAGCATAACAAGACGCTAACCAGTCCATACCCATAATGACATCAAAATCAACCATCTCTAACTCTACGAGGTCTACAGATGTATGACGGTTGATAATTTCTACTGTGTAACCTCGATAGACTCTTTTAGCAATAATAGACTCACTAACTGGTGTAAATACAATAAAGGGCCGATCTAATGACTCCGCTACTATACGTAACTTCCCCGTAATAAATGAAGTAGCATAAGATAGAGTAGATCTAGGATCTATCAAAGCATAAACACAAAAAGAACAAACAATCAATGTACCTATCACAACATCTGGTAATGACTCTAAGTCCTGTCGGTCGGCTAGTGAATATGTACAATTTGTCCACTACCAGAACTAGATGATCCCTCTCTGCCTTTGCCTCTACCTCTACCTGCTAAAGTTTGGGGTCCACAACTTGTAGATTGTGCTAATGAGGAGGAACCTACTACTGTCCTAATCGACTGACCTATACCACCCTGACCTATGGTTGGGCAGTTTCTCCATCCATGCTACTCCTGTCCACAAGAATAACAACCTGTGGAACCCTGTCTGCACCTCCCAAAATACATCCTACCGTAAGTAGCGCAATGCGGTGGGGCTGTCCTAGCCTGGCTTGAACCCCTTTGTTGCTGAGAGCTTGATGCTTGTGAACCCTTACCTGTGCCTGACTATCCTTGACGATCAAATTTACTACCCTAGAACTGTTGTGGTGGAGGTCTAGGTGGCCTAATAGAATATCGGGGTTTAGACCACCTTGAAAATCTCCCTGTGAACCAGCAGTCCTATCCCTCTTTTGTCTATCTCTCTCGACCTTCTCACATATAATATAAATGTTGACGATCCTATATGCCTTGTACAAGGGTTTGAATTCGCGAGATATCCATATTATCATTTAGTGCAGTGGTAAAACAAGTGTTGATATTGTCTGAGTCGAGCACTCCTATAATTCTACGCACCGTATCATGCTTCGTATAAACAAATTTTGGTGCATATATAGACAATGAATCAAATCTCAGCCCGTACTCTCAGACACTCATGCTGCCCTGTCAGAGGTTCAAAAACTGGTCCACCCGGCCATCCCTAATCTGTCGAGGCATATAGTGATCTATGAAAGCTTTTGTAAGGGTATCCCCAAGTGGGTAGAGATGCATCTTTTCCCCTAAATCTCTCCCAAATCTCGTACCATAATAGTGCAACATTGCACAATCGAAATGTTGTTAACTCACCTTACTCAATCGCTAAGGCATGCATGACTCTAAAGATCCTATGAAGCTGATCAACAAAGTGTTGAGGGTCCTCTCTACGATTTATACCTGTAAACTATGGAGGATTCAAGGCAAGAAATACACAAACTCTCGAACTTCCAGATGCTTTAAAAAGTCTTGCAATATCTGGCGAAACTGCCTGGCGCTGTGTAGCTACTAAAGGTGCTAATATACAAACTACACTCTTGAAATCCATATCAGATGGAATATGAAGAACTAGACAGGTACTGTTGGTGGAGCTGAAAGTTTTGTAGCCCTCAGAGGCTGCTAAAGTGGTAGAGAAGCTATACGGGGCTGAGAAGATGTCTCCCTCTAGGTCTCACAATGGGCTACCTCCACATGTGGTGCCTTGTTGGTACCCTCGCCTGCAATTATATCTAGCCCCTAGCTAGCTATGGTCTGTCTGGTTTCAGTCATCTCTATTTGCATTAAACTATTAATTATATGCCAGAAACCTTACCCCTTAAGACACCGCCCTATAGCACGAGGTGAGCAAAAGAAAGATAGTCATTCTAACATGCCCGGTAGCTTCTTGCTTATTGAATGTGGTGCACAACACCTTTATAATAAAGACTCTACTAGATATGGCTTGTAGACTCCTAGGATACGATGTTGCTATGATACCAAGTTTGTCACGACTCAAAATCATGGGCGCAACTGGCTCTTAATGCCAAAACTCAGGCCCGAGCCGAACCTGCTGAACTATTTGCAACAAGCACATGGTAGCCACACGAAATAAAGAAAACAAACAAGTATATCTCGGCATAAAACTAAGCCCTCGGTCGGCAAGGCCCCTATCAACTGATCTATAAAAGAAATAACTATTTCCAAGAGTTCATATAAATAAATAGCCAAATAGCACAGAAGTCCTGATTGGATCGTCGAGGCACCCATGATATCTATACCAAAACTGAAAGTAGGTATATATCAAGACAATACATCAAACAACTCACAAGCTTCAACAAATCAACAAACTAGGCTAGTATGGCCATAACGTATCTATACACCCCACACACTAGTATGCAAGCCTCTAAGAGTAGTAAAGATTAGCGGGACAAGCCCCAGCCTACCCATAAAGATATATATACAATAAAAGCTAATAAACCTCCCAACTTTGGAAGCTTCGGAGGAAAGGAGCTAGCCAATCGGATAAGTTAATCCTGTTGCTGAGGAGGTCTACTGGGTCGTCTGTCAGGACCTGTATGTGTGAATGTAGCCCCCAAGGCAATGGTGCATTAGTACAAAATAATGTACAAAGTATGAAAGGCTATAGATTAATTAAGCAAGTATCATAATATATCCAAAGCAATCATATAAGGAAATGAAAATCTTAGATAAGCTTGCTAAACGACTACTGAATCTAAAAATACAAAAATGATCAAACATCCACCTAACCAAACCCCCAAAATCTTGGCAGGTACAAACAACATACCACCTACCTAGGCCCCCATAAGCCCAGAAGGTGCCAAATCAATCTACATACCTCTATTGGTAGCCCCTTGTCTTTGTAAGAAGTCGCATAGCCCTTTTTGGCAACGATATAGACCCGTAGGCAGCACATAGCCGTCTTTTACATCAACATAGATAGCCTCGTAGGCAACCTATAACACTGTTTGGCATCAATAAATAACATAGTCCTATTTGATAACATCATAGCCCCCATAGCAGTTCATAGCTCAACAACTAACCATAATAGCCCCAAGGGCGACAAAAAATAATTAAATAGGTTAAAGGCGAGCAATTTAGCTATAAACTATATAGATGTATAATGTCCAAGTCATTCCTATCTTAGGGTCGTTCTTAGCAGATTATGAGTCCCTAAAACGAGGGTTTATAACCACTCAATCAGCCAACTAGTTACAATTACATCTACAAGATCACCAACATTAACTACCCTATTATATCACTCCCAAGCTCTAAGGAAACATGTCGAATAAAGGGAATAACCTTAACACACCTTTCCAATGAATGCTCGAAATACCATAGTTCCTTCACAAAAGTTGTTCCTTATGTCCTAAGCTTCACAAACACTATATATACAGAGCTGGTGTGCACCTATAAAGAGTTCATAATTAATATTAAATTGGCAAATTTTCCATATTGCCCTAACTTGTCGAAATGTCCGTAGAAATTCATAAAAACAATCATAAATGAGTCCCAAGATAATTACCTTAGTTAACCAAGTTTAAACCTTGAAGAAACACCAATAACTACAAATTTATATCTTCAAAAACCAGCTCAAAATGCAGCTAATAGAAATGGAAAACGATTGCCATGTGTAGAGATCACATTTCTAGGCACGGAGGAATCTTTTAATTGTAGAAATCATCAAAACTTATGCTTCATCATGCAAGAACTTCATAGAAACCAAGATTTCTTTCTTATTTGAAAGTGAAAAGAAATGTTTTTATGGCTTAAAACGTTGAGTACGCAGAGATACCAGACTTTTTACCCGACCCGAATTCTACCGGTGCAGTCCGTAGTAAAACCCTCATAAAACTTTACTCTAATGCCGGTTGCATACGGGGTTTTATGCGTTGCAAACTAGACTCTTAGGCCTTTGATTTAATGGTTGATAGGCCTTCTAACTCTTTAAAAAGGAACTTGCGATAACTTTCGCCAACTTTTATTTTGCCACTTACCTAACTTCAAAACATGAGATACAACCCTTGAATACTTAAAATATGACATACCACATCATTCTTAATTTATTACCCACCCTCCTTGTATTTCCACAAAGGTACGAGTTAATTTAGACATTATGAAAAGTCTCGGTGTTACAAGTTGATAGGCCTTCTCATCATAGGTCAGTTGTAAAGCATGTGTTAATATGGTACTTGCTGTCCTCACCTAGGGTTTGGGTATGACACAATTTCTAGGGTTTTATGATATTCTCAATATAGGTTCAATTATTGGGATTGAATTACTTATATTTAATCTCATTATGCATGATTTAACTTAATTACCTAATTTTTATTGATTTCACATGAACCCATGCCTATGCCTAATTTACGAATATTAATATAGTTACAAACATATAAATTCTATTTGTGGATTTCTGCATGTTTTTTGAAATTCGAAATTTATGACTCATGGATGATTTTAAGATAAAGTGTCAATAATTTGTGAAAGGTTTTATCACATTTGGAAGGATCATGATTTAGATGATTAAAAAGGAAGTGTCTTATGAACAAGTTTATAAAATCATGATTTTGAAAGGACCTACTATAATTTTGAACTTATGATTGGATTGGTTGTCTTATTTTTTGGCTTTCCAAGTATTTTGATATGATTATGATTATGTTTATTCTGTTAAGATTAGACTTAGCACCAAGAGGAATTTGAAATGGAGGTATTCCCATTAGTAGAGGTCGGGTCTCTAGAAGTCATCTCTTTGTCCCTTAGTACGTGCCCCATAAGATTTGTCTTAGAAAGACATAGCTAATGGATCTACCTAAGCTAATATGTATTGTCCTTACCTTGTCAAGTACGAAAATCTCTTTTAGTGTGGGAAAGATATCAGACTCCATGTTATAACTCAAATGGTCTATGTTAGTTAACGGTAAATATCCCACAAAAGAACTATGTTTTCTTCAATGGTTTTTATGACTTCCACAGAGACTATGATTTAAGCATATGTTATGATTGTTAGAATATTTCTTTGACCTTACATTCATTTATTTAAGTTTTCGCATGTATCAATTGCATATTTAATTACTTTGTCATTGAATCAATTCATATATTTCGATTTCATATTCATTCTAGAATCTCAGATTCATCAACATAGATATACCTCTTACTCAGTACATTCGAAGTATCAATTCACATACATCTTATATCTACATTTTTTATGTGATGTAAATTCATGTTTTTATTATCAGGATTCTAGTTAGTTAGATCAAAGTATTTAGCAAGAAGGTGATGAGTTCTCTTATTTTGAGAACTTGATACTACTAAAATTATTCCTAAAACAATTAAAAGAGTAAGCGGCTATTGTCAATAAAAACACCCTCAACAAAGAATCAGAGTAGAATCACACAAGGAATGGTGTGAGGATAAGAATTCAACTAGAAAATTAAGAATGTGAACCTATTCATTACAGCACTTTAGCACAAAAGAGTGGATGATTCCACAAAATTTACTAAAGTGGGCTAAAGTATAAAGTATCACAGTAGAACTAAACTTTGAAATTAAAGCAAGTAAAGAATAATCTAAGGGTGAAGGGATTGGTATCAACGTCATATAGGGGGTACTTATGTTTCTCAATAGTGCTAAAAAATCATGTATAGGCTAGGTAATCTTCAATGGCACTAATCTTCTTTCAATCTCATACTACTATATCATAGAATCTTCTTTCAATATCAACTATTTGAATCAGAAGTCAACCCATTATCTTACGGGGATCTCTCTTTCAAGAAGATTTGGGCAAATAAATATGAACCATAATTTCTCTTCCGAGACAACCATACAAATAAAACCTTAATTGCATTCATTAAGCTTTTACCCACTTCGATTGATCTTGTTTGAACATCAATCAAAGATCGATGATAGGATTACATTTGCAACTTGATCTCATGAATTAATTAACTCTATGCTAATTAGTTCAAATCCACCAATGTACAACAATAAAACCAAGCAAAACACAAGACCCACTACATTAAATCAACACCCAATCCCATAATTTCACCCCTAAAGTTGGGGTTTTAGCCAATCATTTTATAATGCAAAAAAATTATGGCTATCATTATAGGATCCATGAATGTGTTAAAATTAAGCACTTATAATCAACACCCAGTTCAATTTCAACTTGCAATTGTCAATTTCAAGAGTGCATTCTCAAAAGACTCTGAAACTAAGAATGTTTCTTTTGTGCTTCAAAGACTAAAATTCTTCAAGATCTCTTACAAAAATTTGATACAAACCCTACATTCAAAAAAAAAAAAAAAAACACTCTATTTTTTCTCTCCCTAGGGGTTTTTATAGTTTCCCAAAATTTGTTCCGAAATTCAATGTGTGATTAACTCGGCAACATTAGTTGGGCTCACCAAACATGTTCGGCGTATGTTCGTTTGTTCCTCAGCTCCCCCTTTGTTTGCTTCAGGTTTCTGGTTTTTGAACCTTAGTTGGCGAACTCGATCGAGTTTGTCTTCCACATTCGGCGTATCACTGATTATCACCTTTGTTCACCTTTTAAGCCTTCACTATACCTCAATGTTCCGTCGCCACTGGTGATGGTCTTCTAATTCACCCTTTCAATTTCGGTGAGCAGTCGTTTCATTTTTTAGTCCGCCAACCGGCCTTGAATAGGTTCAATTGTGAGCATTGCCACTTTGGGCGAGGTTAAGCCACTTGGGAGATCCACCCTTTTTGTTAGGAGACTACCAGTTGAGAGTTTATACTCCTTTAAATGTTTTTTCCCTCTTTTTTATGTAATGATTTTTCCCTTGTCCTTTTGCCTTCACAACTTTAAATCATCGAAAATAGGGGATAATTAGGCATTGAAGACACTTACTATTGAACCAAAAAGGCCTCAAATGAGTTTAAATCTACTACTCATCAATACCCCATACTAAAACTTTTATTTGTCCACAAGTAAATCAATAACACAATCAGTTCAACAAGAGTTTCTACAATAGCTCTCAATGGGAGTTACCATGCAAGTTCGACAACAAGATCACTATTAAGTATATGAAACACTTAATCATGCTCAAAAAGCTTCAAATGATGACTCGTCGGTATAAATCCAAGCTCAAGCTCACTAGTGATTCGTTTCGCAAAACCATGTTCTAACAATGTATTCAAGTGCACTCACATCAAGAAAAATTACATACTCTCACAAAGAAAATCAATAAAGAAGTTAGGAATCAATACAACTCTAAATGTCTAAAAGAGAAATACATACAAGCTTCATCCCATAGGTTTGCCCATATTTTCCAATAATCACACAACCTAGTTCATGCAAGATCACGAAGGTCTTTTTAGGCTTGTAATGTGGTTGAGGGTAAAGGTATGGTCAATTTTTATCACTAACTTCACCTTTTTAAAGGATTGTTGTACTCATCTTCACCTCTTCTCCAGTTCCTTTCATTTTTTTTTTCACATGGAGACTCAAACCTTAATTTTCATTCAATTTATTAGAAACCATTTTTATTGACCACACTTTATTTTTCATTTTAACTTTCAAAATTTTGTTCATTCTCTTATTTTGTCTTTGTCTTTTCTTAATTAGGAGGGGTTCTTTCTTTTCGCAACAAATTTCAAAGATGAGTATCATTTTTTCTTTCTCTACCTTTCACTTGGCTTTATTTCCTCCCTCCTTTCCACACCCCAAACTTAGGCTTTTAGCCTAAGTTGGCTATTCAAACTAACCAATGCTTACAAAAGAATTTATGGTGTGAAGTTAGGGAAAATTTAGTTGAAGAGGTTTCAACAAAGTTGAAAACAAATGGTTTAGGCTCAAATAATGCCAAGATGGTTTCAAACCCTCACAAGTTAGCAGTTAAAGGTATGAACATTTGGTTACCTCTCAAAATTTGTGCCCAAAATCATTTCTTGCTCACCAAAGCTAGACAATCACAGTAACAAGGCAAATTCTAGGATTCAACACGCATGCATTCAAGTAGGGCCTCACCGCACATAGCACTTAAAACACAATCATTTAGCACAGCTCTACAAAAAGAAAAAGCTTATGTGTGATTTTCATTGCAAGATTCACATCAATATGCAGCTAGTCAACACAAGAATCAAAAAGATTATTCAAAAATTAAGCAACACCTACTTTTTCTTGCAACATTAACAGGAAAACAAATTCCACATCATAAGTACTATCCAAGATATAGATATTGAACAAAATCGATCCTCAAACATCAAGTATCAAAACACAAGCATTTCAAAAATTTCCAAAATCATGGGGCAATAAGTAGAGAGTAACAAAATGAATCAAACCATTAATTATCATAATAAAATTGAAACTATTAAAATAATATAAATGTCTCAAAAAAACTCAAAATAATAATAATATCAAAAGAGGGAATATAGGCACAAGTGTCTTCACCCCACTGAAATAAAATAGCACTGTCCTTAATGCTATAAAAAGTAAGTACGAGAGGAAAGTGATATAAAGATCCCTGACATTCTATCAGTGTGAATTGCTCTGATCCTAGGGCTCAAAAGGGTTTGCATCATCTCAGGCATTAGTGCCCAGTAAAATAGGAGCAAGAGTAAGCATTGTCATATCAATCTGGCCATCACTGCCTGGCACATCTATAGGGGAATTGTAAAGTCTGAAGAAACTCCACTAGTGTCGACTTCAGACGTCTCCAAATGAGATCTCTCTAATAAGGCATGTACTATCATCTCTTCTATACCCAACAACTCAGTCAATGTCGCAACAATCATATTCTCTACCACTTACAAGAACTCATCCTAATCAATCTCCTCATAGGTATCCTCCCCAACTTATCAATAACATCATTAGGTTGCTTAATCAATATTCAACAGTATTTGAGTACCCCTAGATCTTGAGATTTTAGCAACCTATCACAAAAAGTAAAGAAAATATATCAACCATGGGTAACTTGAAATCAAGTAATTAAGAGCAAACCACTTTGGATTTAACTTTAACAGATCAAATTCAAGCTTCAAATTATAAAACCCCAAGATGACTAGAAAAAGTGTTCTAAAAAGTAAAGTGTTCTTTAAAACTTTCTCACTTGAACTTATTTTTTAAACTCACTGATCGGACTCCCTAAAAATTATATCAATTGGGCTATTTACAATTTCCCAAAATTTTGCCCAAAATCCACTTTGTAACCAACTTGACGACATTAGTGAAGCTCGCCAAACTCACTCAGCGAATCGCCCTTCACTCGTGAACTCCCCCTGTGATGCTCTAAGGTTAAGTTGTTTGAACCTTAGTTGGCAAACTCGATCGAGTCTACCTTTCATGTTCGGCTAATTGTTGAATACCACTTTAGTTCACCATTAACACATTAAATATTTGCCTTGCACACTGTCACTTTGGGAGATATTCATACACTTAAATTACACCTCCCTAAAGAAGTATAAGCAATTGATGTCAAATAAAGAACTCAGCTTGTATGTTGGAGGCGATCCCACAAGGAATATGGTGTAAACTTAAACTTAACTAACAAGTATATTTGTTTACTCAAATTTCCATTGAAAGTAAAAAATGTGGGATTTTATAACTAAATTAACATATTATTGATTAAGTAACAAGCAAACAAGATTCAAACTTTGTTTTTATCAATATGTGATGAAAACTATGGAATATGTGTTCCCCACAAGCTCTTAAGGCAGTAATCCTAATAATAGTAATCCTTTCCTAGTGTTTGACATGCAGAGTTGGTAAGTTAGGTATCCCTAAGTGATTTATCCTCAAAGTAGGGAATTTCACCACACAACTTTGTCTGTGTATGGATATATGCTTTAATAACCCTTACCTTTACCCCAGATTAGTCGTCATATCAATGTAGTTTAGTTTTCATCCTCATTCCAATTGAAATCAAACTATTAGATAGCATCCACTAAATTTCTATTGATTAATCCTTGTGTCATTCGTTACCTACTTGGTCCGGCAATAGGTATGTTCTAACATTGCACACCACTAGAAAGACTTCTAAACAAAAGGATTAACAATACATGCATAAACACTATTCAAGAATCACTTAATTATTATTCATACATTGTTAATTGCTCATGGCTCTCACAACTCTAGTTGTGGATTTAGCTACTCATGCTTGAGATTTCACAATTTATAATCAAACTGAAAGAATTCATGAACATACAGTTAGAATAGATGAAACCCAAAATCTTGAATTAAATTTCAAAGTGAAAATTGTATAAAACGAAATTCGTAAATTTAATTGCCAAGAATTTGAAAATTAATCCCCAAAAACCAAAAACTAGAAGTTTACAATAATGTCTAACCCCCAAAAACGAGGATTACAACTCCTATTTCCTATTTATAGAAAAAAATCCTACATTAAATAGGAAACAAAATAAGGAAATAAACTGCTAAGATGCGGTTTGATTTGACGCCTCAACCTACAGACCGTGGGTTGACCTATGGTCTGTAGGTCACCATCCGTGGACCAACACTTGGAAAAATAATCAGGTACTAGAACTTTCAACTTTCTGATCCCCAACAACGAATGTGCAGGATGAACCATGGGTTGATCTATGGTCCGTCAAGTCCTCGGTGATTCCATACTTGGTCAAACTTCCTTGATCTTCCACTTACTCTGGCCAACCTATGGTCCGTGGATTGGACTACGGTCCATTGTAATAGTCAGTGGTTTGAGTACTGAAACTCAAGTTCCAAACCAAGACCTACAACTTCCCATCTACAGCCCATCACTGGACCTACGGTCCATGGTTGGCTCCGGCATTAGCTACTTCTGCAATTTTTAGCTCGCATCTTCATCAACCGCATCCAAGCCTATTTGTTGTACGAATTACACACAAAGAATTATTTTTAATAACAAACTAGCCCAAGGTACACATAAAATTTAAGTAAAATGCATCAAAAATGCAGTAAACTCATGGTATATCAACGCCCTCAACTTAACCTTGTTGTTTGTCCTCAAGCGACATATTAAAACTCTAAACGACATTTATGTAGAAGCAAACAAACAAACTCAAACAATCACTTGCTTTCTCAATTAATTCCATCGCTTAGTGCAAATCTTCTCATCTAGACTCAATAAGCTAACTCATGCAGATCAAAACATGACATAACTCGACCAATAGACACTAGAACATACACTTTTCACAACCACCGAAGATACCAACTCTCCAACAATGTAACTAGTGCCCTCACTTCTAAAGAAATCCTTTTTCAGACAATAGATCTGAATTTCAAGTTTCATGATTCACTAAACACTCACGCTCAGAAGTGACTTTAAGTACAGTTAGTGCTCAATACCATAGGCTTGCCCTAACTTTCACTGCATAGACTCTCCAAACTAGTCATTGGGATCACTATAGGACTTTCTTAGCTTGTAACATAGGCTCAGGATCAGGTAGGGTACATTAGGGTACTTTTTAGTGACTTTTCTGCCCTCCTTGACATTACATTAGCTTTTTAGCTCTTTTCTCAACCAATTCTTGACATCTTTTTATTTTCTCCTCTTTCCCTTGACTCTCTTCAACAAAGATGTGACTTTTGACCTTATTGCTTTGCAATTTCTTCTTTTTTATTTCACTTCATCTTTCTTTGATTTTCAACATTTTTTTCATTCCTTTTTAATTTCCTTTTGGCTCAAATCACATCTTTTCCTTTTCTTTTCTTTCTTTCTTCTACACAAAACTCTTTTCATACCCTTTTTCTTTCTGTTTCCTTTTTCATAGCCACCCTCAACTTATGTATTTTGCATTAGTTGAGGTGCACAATATATGATGTCAGACCAGGGCCAAGATTAAGGTAACTTTTTAAATTAGCCACCTCAACTTAGGCTTTTTGCCTAAGTCAAGGTGCACATGTCCAAGGAGGGACCGGGGCCAAGACAATCGTTTTAGGGAAGGTGAATTAGGTTTATTGAAAAAAATGGTATTTGTTAGGCTCAAACATTTGGATCAAAGGGAGAATTTATTTCTTTTGGTTGACTTTTAGGCTTAAGTGGACTTGTTTGAACAAGGGCCTACGATCATTTCCCAACTAGCCTAGGTTATCTTAGTAGGACCAACGGAGTGTTCTAGATTGGCACATACTGCATAAACATTCAAACTTTTCTCACACACACTTGGCACATTGTTTCATTATCAGATTATTGAATTATCCAGTTCAAGTTTTCTCTTAAGTCATGCTATCATATAAGTTCCTTATCATGCCATATAAAGATCCAACACATACAACTCATTCAATCTATAGATCTAGCACATTTCACAAATATTTAAGAGGTATCAATTTTAATATTTTTATATCATCATCCTTTGATTCTTCTACTTACTTCTACTCACACAATCCTAAACATGCCGGTTCAACATAAAAGTAAACAGTCCCTTGGGGAAAAAGAACAGAGGAAAGAAAATCCTAAATGAGGAATATGAGTTGGGTTACTTAGACTTCACCCTATCAATCACAATCCATTTACCCCACCCCTAACAAAATAAGGTGCAATTTCCCTTAATGCACAAAAATAGAAATAAAGGATAAGGTGAAACAAATCTGTAGCGCAAATGCACTGAAGATCGACCAAGCAGTGGGTGGGTTCGGTTTCCCAGAACCTATTGGATAAATACTAGGGATGCCATCAGCAGCACTCTCGCTAATAATGGGAACACCATTTGTAATGCTCCTCAAATCTGAAGGGCCTACATCTATCTCATGTGCCCGCTGCTGCCTCATATCCTCATCAAGGATGGACTCCCTCTAGGCCACCTCGAACTACTTGCACTCTTTATTCTTCAATCTTCAACCTTATGAGCATTGGAATTATGGTCAGAGCGGCGACGCTTCCTAGCAGCACGGGAAGAGTTTGGCAGTGGCATATCATCTCCAAATACGTCAGTCATCGCCATTTCATCCTCCTCTACCACAGGAGCAACCTCTTGTGCAATATCAGAAAGGGATACAAAACCATCAACATCAACACGGAGGCTAGCCAACTCTGTCTGGAAAGTTCTCACATCTGTGATAGGGGCAGGCCTCTCCAAGACTCTCAACTCAAAAGCATCTAAGCATTTATGAATAGCCTGAATCTTCTGATCCATCATCTTTTCCATCCCCACCTAAGACTTCTCAATAGAATGTTGCATCAACGTCCTCATATGTTGCACCAAAGTGGCCATCTACGTCTCCAACTTCTACACTCGGGCCAGAGGAACGGAAGTAGACCCTGAAGAGGGAGTGGCTCGTGATGAGCTCGAGACTTGACTAGTGGTCGTAAAAGGTGGATCCTGGGCATCTACAGTAGGGGATGGAATAGTAGTGTCTTCAGTTTGGATGTGCTCCACATCAGCAGCAAGATCTGCACCCAAGGGAGGTACCTCAACCTGTGGCTACCTGTGTGGCACTGCAAGGTTGACATCATCCTGAATGAGGCCGATGTCCACTATCTTGGTCTCCTAGAGCAACTTGTCATAATGCCAAATACGCATTGAAGACTTCCTATAGAGACGAAATATCAGACATATGAATGGCAGAGTCATGGTGGTCCAAAAGGCCCTCTTGTGGATCTAGGCGATCAGGATGAGGGAGAAATCAAACTCCAATACTATTATCACGGCTTGGTCCCTAGTGACAACATTCTCCGCCTGAGTAGGGGACTGTCTAGCACGAACCACAAGCCATAAAAACATTGTTACGAAGCTCAGAGTCAATTTTCTGATAGGCAATGTCCTATTCCTCACCCATTCGGTGCCCTCTCCCTACTCACCTATGTGTCAATCCATCAACCTCAGAAGTGTCTCCCTCTGCTCAATATCTCTCTGAAATTCCCCGCTCTGTACGATCCCCATCAATAGTCATACTCTGTTGTGTTAATCGGAATAGTGTGGGTTGGGTCGTAAATGAAATGGAGAATGGTGGCCTCTGAGATGTCAACCGGGAAATTCCACACCAATGTGGGTTGAAGTAGAGGCTAGGCCTGTGGCTTAGCCCTCTTGGGTATGGCATTACGGACCGTGGTGGCGTAGGAAACATTAAACTCCTGAGTCATCTCCTCACTGTAATTTTCTGGGCCCCGTGCCATCCACTCACATTTGTCCCTCTAGAATAGCTCCTCAATAACGGGCACGGTGTAGAGGCTGCCTGTAAGAACCCTGCTCCCCTCAGTAATAGTGTTGGCCATCTTCCGGTGTTCATTCAACATGGTACCATTTTCATATAGTTGGTATTGGCTTGTAATGCACAACTTGTTTTGTTTTGCGGTACTAGGAACCAGCTAAACTCTAAAGGGTCTTAGGCATCCCTCGTGCTATCGGCCTTGGAAGAAAAGGTGGAAGAACCATTGGAACAGGATTCAAAATGCGACGCAGAGCCGGACTGCGACTCTTCTGTCGTTGAAGCCGCCTCCTCAGAATAGGGGGTGGTGACCTTGACCTCATGACTCGATTATAGGACCTGATGGGCTTTGTTCCTAGTAGTTCGGGGGTAGTGGAGAGCTTCTGGTTGTAGGTGGGACATATTCCTCGTCGCTAGCTTCATCTAGAAGTTGTTGGGGCAAGGCAACATACATTGATTATCCCTTCTTGGCACACACCGATGCTTGTTTAGAGGCACTGGTACCTGTGGAAGACATATTAGTACTTAAAGAAGGCAACAAGACCCAGGAAAGAATTTTAGAACACCTTTTAGACCTAGACAAAAAATAAAAAAATTTCTAGGTCGTATGTGGAATTGTGACCCATATTGGGTACCTATGGACCGTCAATGGAACGACGGCCCATGGGTCCCCCTCCGTAGGTTAGATGATGTAATTTTTAGGTTTCAAATAATGAACTGCAGTTGTGTAGAATGGTTTGTCGATCAAACAACGGACCATATTCCATACCGTGGTTCCTAACTTAGCCCAAATTTTGTGCTCTACTGATCCATGATATACGGTCCGTGGATGGAGTTCGTAGATCAGTTCTGTGCCAGGCCTAACACTTCAACTCATAATCAATGCGAAAATTCAACAATCAACAAATCAAACTAAGTCTAAACATGCATTTCAGCATCTTTTACTGGTAGATCATCATTTTTAGGGTTGTGATCATGCAATTTCTTTCACATTCACACACAAACATTGAACATCCTTAAGTCAAAACTTCCAATTAAACCTATCAACACTTTAAATCGATTTAACTCTACAACACACTCACACACTCGTTCCAAGGACGAAGTTAGACTTAATTTATCAGATATTACCCCAATAATGTGCACCCAAGGTCAAGTTCAACTACTTGATTTCAAATGACAAACAATGATAAGTTCATAGTTATGTTGAAATCGCTTACCTTACAAGTAAATCGAAGTTGGTAAGTGTGTTAATGCAACAAAACCCTTGTACCTTATCTAGCTTTTGACGCTAATCCCCAGACCTTGAATGCTTTGGTTGAAATTGAGGGATTTGGAAGAGGCAATGGAAGATATGGGATTGGAAATTGAATTGAAACAGTTAGGGAGTGATTGTGGGTTTACTTATGGATTAAAATGGAGTAATTGGAATGTTAAAAATAGTTGGAGGGGGCACAATGGATGTGTGGAATGAATTAAAACTGAAGGATTTTATTTATTTGGGGTCCGGGTCGAATCAGGCAGAAACCCTAACTCGGACCCACGAGACCCCATCGATGGTCTGTGGGTCGACCTACGGTCCATCGATTAGGTCTGTAGGTCACTCTGACACATAGAAAAAATTGGGAACTTACTTTGGATCTACGGATGCCATCCACAGTCCGTGGATCAACCAATAGACCGTCAATGGGACCGGTAGACCACGCACAACTTATTTTTCTACAGATTTTCCCTTTACATCCATGCACACATAACAACCATTAGGAATTTCTTTTTACATTTTTTGGACACTTTTTAGACACAAACCCTATTTTATATCTAGCCTACACTAAACAGAGAAATAAACACCTATCTTAAGAGCTACAAAATAAAAAGAAAGAAGAAAAACACCTATATCAAAAAGAAACTCCTATATTTAGTTAGAATATACATCTTAGGTTGTCTCCCAATCAGTGCTTGATTTAACATTATAGCATCATGCAGACACCTTGATGACTCATACTTCATCAAGATAATAAGCCTCTATCATTTCTTTTACACTCTCAGATTTCCCCAAGTATATTTTTATCCTCTGTCCATTCACTTTGAACCTCATCCCTTCCTTGTTCTCGAGCTCAACCGCTCCATGTGGAAACACTTGAGTTACTCTAAATGCCCCGGTCCACTTGGAGTTGAGCTTGCCAAGAAACAAACTGAACCTTAAGTTGAATAAGAGTACTAGATCACCGGCAACAAATTCACGCTTTTCAATTTTCCGATCATGGTACTTCTTCATCTTCTCCTTATATAAGCCTGAAATTCCATATGCTTTTAGGTGAAACTCACCAAGCTTATTCAAGTCATTTAGTCTTTGACTTGATGCGGTGCCCCAATCGAAATTCAACTTCTTTAGCGCCCACATTGCTTTATACTCTAGCTCTACAGGCAAATGGCATAACTTCCTATATACAAGTTGGTAGGGGGACATACCAATGGGAGTCTTGAATGTGGTGCAATAAGCTCATAGAGCATAATCAAGCCTTTTTTACCAATCAGTTATGTTGGTGTTCACAATCTTTGCAAGGATTTTCTTTATCTCTCTATTTGACGCCTCAACTTTCCCACTAGACTGCAGATGATAAGAAGTGGCTATATTGTAACGAACACCATATTTCTCTAGCAACGCCTTGAACAACTTTTTACAAAAGTGGGAACCTGCATCGCTGATAATTGCCCTAGGTATACTAAATCTGGAGAAGATACTCTTTTTCGAGAATGCGGTGACACTCTTCCCCTCATTGGTTGAAAGCGCAATTGCTTCCACCTATTTCGATACATAGTCAACCGCAACAAGAATATACTTCATACCATGTGAACTTACAAATGGACCCATGAAATCAAGACCCCAGACATTAAATAACTCGATCACAAATATCGGGTTCATAGGTAGCTCTTGCTTCTTTGAAATTCCCCCTTCTCTTTAGCAACGGTCACAAGACTTGGCGAAATCATGAGCATCTTGTTGGATGATACACCAGTAATACCCACACTACAAAATTTTGTGAGCAGTTCAGATACCACTATGGTGGCCACCAACAGGCAATGAATGACACGCCTCAAGTATACTATTCATCTAAACCTCGGGCACACAACGACGAATTATCCCATTAGCACAAACATGAAACAAGTAAGGCTCATCCCAAAAGAATTTCTTCACATCAGACATGAACTATTTTCTTTGGTGGAATGACAAATCTGACGGAGACAAATCACTTGCCAAGTATTCAGTAAAATATGCGAACCAAGGGATAAGATAATAAGAAGCACCAAATACTTGTTCATTTGGGAACACATCATTAATCTCAAGACCATCCTCAAACTTGATCATAGATTCCTCCACTAATCTAGATAAATGATCAGCAACCTGGTTTTATGTCCCCTTTCTATCCTTTACCTCAACTCAAACTCTTGCAATAAAAGTACCCATCTAATAAACCTTGTTTTTGAATCCTTTTTCGCCATCAAGTACCTGAATGCAGAATGTTCAGTATGCACTATGACCTTAGAAACAAGCAAGAAGGACCTATATTTCTTGAATGCGAAAGCCGCAGCAAGGAGTTCATGTTTAGTCACAGTATAGTTAGTTTGTGCCACATTTAGAGATTTGCTGGCATAGTAGATCGGATGAAGAATCTTCTCTTGCCTCTGTCCGAATACTACCCAAAGCGCCACCCCACTCGCATCACACATCACTTCAAACAGTTGTCCTTAATCCAGTGAAATAATGATAGGTGCGGAGGTTAACTTGGCTATCAACCCTCTAAATGCTCTGAGACAAGCATTATGAAAATCAACCATACACTTTTTTCCAAGTACCTTGCACAATGGGTGTGCAATTTTTGAGACACTTTTTATGAACCTCCGGTAGAAACTTGCATGCCAAAGAAAACTCCGAACACCTTTCACTGAGATGGATGCTGGAAGCTTCTCTATTACCTCGACTTTGTCTCTATCAACCTCAATACCATTTTGCGAAATCTGATGACTTAGAATTATCATTTCTTTCACCATAAAGTGACACTTTTCCCAAAAGAGCATAAGATTGCACTCTCCACATCTTTTTAGTACCTCGACCAGATACATCAAACAACAATCAAACGAGTCACCTACCACAGAGAAATCATCCAATAATACTTCAATCGTATCCTCCACCATATCTAAAAGTATCGACAGCATACAATGTTAGAAGGTCGATGGAGCATTACATAACCCAAATGACATCCTTTTGAAGGTGAAAGCTCCATAAGGGCAAGTAAGGTGGTCTTCCCCTAGTCTTCCGGAGCTATGGAGATTTGATTGTAGCTTGAATACCTATCTAGAAAACAATACCAACCCTTGCCAGCGAAATGATCCAAATTATCCATGAACGGCATAGGGAAGTAGTCTTTCTCTGTTCATGCATTTAGCTTG
This sequence comes from Solanum bulbocastanum, assembly GCA_037074985.1. NCBI lineage: Eukaryota > Viridiplantae > Streptophyta > Magnoliopsida > Solanales > Solanaceae > Solanum > Solanum bulbocastanum. The sequence continues at coordinate 13,501,195 of CM073602.1, read as the reverse complement.
AGGTAGTCCGTACACACTCTCCAACCAGTCACCGACATCATAAGAACAAGATCATTTTTAGCATTCGAAACCACAGTGATTCCCCCTTTCTTGGGCACACACTAAACAGGACAAATCCAACTACTATCAGTGATGGGATATATGACTTCAGTATCGAATCACTTAATGATCTTTTTTTCACAACCTCTTGCATAAGGGGATTCAGTCTCCTTTGGTGCTCTATACTAGGCTTACTGTCCGGCATGAGTTGGATTTTATGAGAACAAATGCCTGGTAGAATTCTAATAATGCCGCAATAGTCCATCCAATAGCCCTCTTAAACCTCTTTAATACAGATACCAATGCCTCTACTTGCTCCTCACTCAATTACGCAACAATGATTACCAATAAAGTACTATCTTTCCTCAAGAATACATACCTCAAGTGGGATGGTAGAGCCTTCAATTCCAGTTTTGGAGGCTCATCTATAGACGATTTTTCAATTGCGGAGTCTCGGTTCTTCATATGTAACTCCAATCTCTTTTGTTTAGAAAGGAATTTGAACCTATCAAGTGCGGCAACTATCTCATCGTAGTATTCAATACCATCACTGTCAAAATTCATCATTACCACTACTAGTGCCTTAACACCTAAGCTCTTTTCAATAAACAGTTTAGAACTCACTCCACATTGTGATTCACCACTAATACTGACTTAAGACCACTTACCTGCTTCATAGACCTACACATATTAAAAGTTACCTCCTCATTATTTAGTCGGAACTTCATCTGCCCTCTCTCCATATCAACTAAGGCACACCCTATAGCAAGGAATGGTCTCCCTAAGATGATGGAACCTCAAAATCAACCTCACAATTAAGTATCACAAAATCTGTCTGAAAGATGAACAACTCCACTTTAATAAGGACATCTTGGAGAATACAAATGGGCTTCTTGTAGACACATCACAGTCGGTTTTGGAACTCCTAAGCCCAACTTCTTGTAGATGGATAATGGCATCAAATTAATGATGGCACCTAAGTCGCATAAAGCTTTCAAAAAATGTAACATCCCAATGGTACAAGGAATAGTGAAAGCTCCAGGATCCTCTTTCTTTTGCATAAGTTACCTAGTAGCAATGGCACTGCAATGTTGCAACCTCTCTTCATTCTCAAAACTAACAGTTTTCTCTTCTTGGTCACCAAGTCTTTCATGAATTTAGCATACCAGGCATTTGTTCCAAAGCTTCTATCAACGGGACATTTATGGATAGTTGCTTCAACATAGCTATGAACCTATGGTATTTACCCTTTTCAGTCTTTTTCACCAATCTCTGTGGGAATGGAGGTTGAGTTCTAGGCATGGCAACAACCTTTTGGGTCACTTCATCTTCCTTTTCAGTATCATCTTTCGAAATTTCAGTATCCTCGATCTCATCCTTATCCTTCTCAATCACTTTTTCAACCTCACACAGCATGGGAGGATCAATGGTCTACTTTCCTCTGCGAGTGGTGAATTCCATACAAGCCCATCATCTTTTAGATTGTGGACAGTGTTGCTAGGAAGTGTGTCAGGCTGACGTGGGTTCACAATGGTGGACAACTGACTAAATTTCCACTCAAGTTGCTTGATTGACACTGCATGGGCACCAACTTTTTGACCAATTCCAGACAAGTCATTTCATCTCTTTGAAGTTCTCATCAGTTGCATCATATCCTAAATATGTGATATAATGTTACTAGACACTCTATTACCAGAAGGGACATAGGGACCAGCCTTATCATTCATGTTTCCATGATTGTTCTAGTTGTAATTGTTATCACGATTATAGTTAGCAACTTGGATATAGTTACTCTCATGATTATAGTTTCCATAGTTCCGACCTTGGTTTCCTTGACCTTGGCACCAATTATCCGAGTTGGAACCTTGGTTGTTGGTTTGGAAACCCCCCATCTAATCATTCATAAAATTCGCATCCTCATCATAGTATCACTCCTCAACTGGTGGTGGTGGATATCTAGTTAGATAATTCACAGCATTCACCTTTACCGCACTACCACTCACATGTTTTAGTACCAAACCCAATTTTGTTCTCATCTTTGCCATCTCTTCTTGAAGGTCATCATTAGCTTTATTGGGTAAAGTTTGGATGGCGAATGTGCTCCTACCACTATTTACCTTTCTACTCCTACAAGCTTAGCTGTTCTAGGAAATCCTCTCAAGCCTTTCAGTGATCACCTCAAAAGTGCACTCGCGATATGATCCTCCGAAAATAGTATCTAACATAACTCTTCCATTGTCATCCTTCCCTCTATAGAAATACTCCTTCAATGACTCATCATTTATGCAGTGATTTGGAACATTTTTTATGAACCCAATGAACCTATCCCAAGAACCCTTGATCGACTCTCCTGGTAGTGTCGTAAAATTGTTCGATTTATCCTTATGATTTATCCTTATGATTTAGCTTTTTGTACAGCGAAAAGTGTCTTGCTTTGAACACCTTGTGCAATTGGTCCCATATATAGATTGAATTCTGTGGTAGCTCGGAAAACCACACCACGGCATCAACTGGTTAGTGACAGTGGGAAGACCCTCAGACGTATGACATCCATATCTAAGTTCGATCACCCTACACAAATTTGGCTAACACTGGAAAATTTAGCCATGCGGGCATATGGATCCTCCGAAGCCAACCCAACAAACAATCCTCTTAGTGTCTGACATGAAAAGTTGGTAAGTTAGGTATCCCTAAGTGATTAGTCGTCTAAGTAGGAAATTTCACCATACAACTTGGTCCGTCTATGGGTGTGTGCTTTACCCCACATTAGTCGTCATATCAATGTAGTTTAGTTTTCACCCTCAATCAAATTGACATCAAACTATTAGATAGAATCCACTAAATCTCTATTGATTAATCATTTTCTCATTCTTTACCTCTTTGGTCCGGTAAGTAGGCATGAGGCAAGTTCTAACGTTGCGCACCGCTAGAAAGACTTCTAAACGAAAGGATTAACAATACATGCATAAACACTATTCATGAAACACTTAATTATTATTCATACATTGTTAATTACTCATGGTTTCCACAACCCTAGTTGTGGATTTAGCTACTCATTCTTGAAAAATAACAATTCATAATCAAATTGAAAGAATTCATGAACTTAAAGTTATAATAGATGAAACCTGAAATCTTGAATTGAATTTAAAAGTTAAAATTGTATAAAAAAAATTCAGAAATTTAATTGCCAAGAGTTTGCAAATTAATTCCCAAAAACCAAAAGCTAAAAGTTTACAGTAATGTCTAACCCCCAAAAACAAGGATTACAACTCCTATTTATAGAACACAAATCCTACATTAAATAAGAAACAAAATAAGGAAATAAACAGCTCAGATGCAATTTTTGTTGACACCTCAACCTATGGACCATCGGTCGACCTACGGTCTATAGGTCACCCTCCGTGGACCAACACTTGGAAAAATAATAGTACTAGAATTTTCAATTTTCTGATCCCCAACGACAGATGTGCAGGATGGCCTGTGGGTCAACCTACAGTCCGTCGATGCCTCCGTAGTTCCACACTTGGTCATACTGCTCTGATATTCCACCTACACTTGCCTACCTATGGTCCTTGGATTAGACTACGGTATGTCCTGTCAGTCTGTGGTTTGAGTACTCAAACTCAACTTCCAGACTAGGACCTACGACTTTCCATCCATGGCCCATCACAGGACCTACAGTCCGTGGTTGGTACCGTCGTTAGCTACTTCTTCCATTTTCAGCTTGCATCTTCATTAACCGAATCCAAGCCTATTTCCTAAATAATTAAACACAAAACATTATTTCTAATAACAAACTAGCCCAAGACACACACAAACTTGAAGTGCAATGCATCAAAAATACCGTTACCTCATGGTATATCAGATATGCATAGGATTGCCTTTCTAACTGGACACATCCCCTTTTTGACTGGAGTTCACTGACCTTCTTTGTAGATACAAGTGTCATGCATTGTCAGCTTGGGCAAGGTCATGCTCAGTTGGCGATCATCCCTTCATGTTAGGTGATCAACAATGTTCACTTTGCATTTATTTTTGTATTTTTTGCCATTCTTTCAAACTTCAGTTGTTGCATTGTGCAACCTTCATAGCTGCAAATTAGCAATATTTAATTAGAAAGGGATAAAGTAAGGCATTGAGAACACTAATTATTGAGATAAATAGAACTTAAATGAGTGCAAATCTACCACTCAACACAAATCATAGAAATCCAAAGCACAAGACCCAATATAGTAAATCAACACCCAACCCCATAATTGCACCCCTAGAATTGATGCTTTAGCCACACATCATAAAAGGAAAATCAATTATACCTATCATAATAGAAACCATGAACGTTTTTAAATTAATCAATAATAATAATCAACACCTAGTTCGATTTCAACTCACAATTGTCAATTTCAATAGTGTATTCTAAAACCCCAAAACTAAGAATGCTTCTTACGAGGTTCAAAGACAAACTCTTTTAAATCTCTTACAAATATCCGATACAAACTCAACATTCCCAAAAAATAAAAAACTCTCTATTTTCTCTCTCCTTTGAGCTATTTATAGTTTTCCAAACTTTATCCCAAAATTCAATGCGTGACCAACTCGGCAACGTTAGTCAGGCGCACCAAACATGGTTGGTGAATTGTCGTTTACTCCTCAGCTCGCCCTTCATTTGCTTCAAGCTTCTGATGTTTAGACCTCAACTAGCAGACATGATCGAGTCTACCTGTCTCATTCTGCGGATCGCTGATTACAATCTTTGTTCACCTTTTAAGCCTTTACTATACCTCAAAATTTTGTCAACTTTGGCAGTGGTCTTCTAGTTCGCCCTTTCAACTTCGGTGAGTTACCATTTAATTTTTTAGTCTTCCAACCTGCCTTGAATAGGTACAATTGTGAGCACTGTTACTTTGGGGGAGTTAGGCCACTAGGGAGATCCATCCTTTTTCTTTAGGCGACTACCAGTTGGGAGTTTATATTTCTTTCAATATTTTTGGCCTGTTTTTTCATGTATTCATCTTTGCCTTCTCCTTTAGCCATCATAGTTGTAAATCATAGAAATATCATTAGAATAGGACCTATTGAGGCATTGAGGATACTAATTGTTGAACTACAAAGGCCTCAAATGAGTGTAAATCTATCACTCAATCACGAAGCCGGCCCAAAAAGTGGGTGAGACTCGTCATTCTCCACTTGCAAGTCAAGCTTTTCAAGAAGTCAGTTTGTAGTTCTAGTATATTATTTCATTCACTAGTATTGATTAATGTGAGCAAGGGTTATGTCTTGGTTTACTATAATTAGTATTAGTAGAGGCTTCATAAACAGACAGTTAGAGATGTTTTATTCAGTCTATTCTATTTTAGATTCTTTTTTAATTACAATTATTGTATACATAATTTTGATTAAAATTATATTGAACCAATATTCCATAATTATCTTTCTACTTAGTCTTTTTATTGCTTTTATATGCTCATATTTAGTTACTCATGACTATGCTAGTAACAAGGGTTAGCTTGGACTCGCTTTTGATTCTAAGCACCGTGTTACGACTAGGGGGTAGTCTCGAATCATGACAATCACTCAGGTTCTATTTGAGACTGAACTAGCCTAAAATTTTTAGGTCAGTATCCAAAAATGTTATTGCCCAATTATTTCTCCTTTGGCATCCTCATAACACCCGAAAGTGGTTTTTATGGAAGATAAATGTGATCCGTACCACTTAGTAGGTTCTTTGTCATTTAGCCATGTAGAAGATTCAAGATCTAACTTTAAAAAAATTTTCAGGCAATCATCAAAACTTTTAAAGGTACTAGCCTTTGCAAAAGCCCAAAGTTCCTTTCCTAATGTGATACGCCAAATCCAACCATTTTAAAACTATTATGAAGGTGTCTCACATGAGGTAAAACATCATTAAAAGCTTAAATACAACATTTTTGCTTGTCTGATAAAAATGTCCAACCACTCTCATGTATATACAAATCAACAGCCAAATGATTCAAAAACAAAGTCCATGTCTCTTGACTTTCCTTTTCGACAATTGCATAGGCACCATGAAATATATTGTTGTCACCATAAATTACAACTGTGGATAACAATTGAGTCTTTTACATTGGACCCTTCAACCAACATCCATCCACACCTACTATTTTTCTAGAAATTGCTCTAAAGCCAAGCTTGCAAGTAGAAAAACAAATATATATTATTTAAAATCTTTGTAGTTCATTGGGGACCTAGTTATGAGTGAGTTTCATGTATATTGTGCCGCCTGAAGTTTTTATATTAATTTCATTGATTTTAAATATCATCATCAATTAATGGAATCGCTTCCATTTTAGATCTTTGAGCTTGAGATAAGGTCACTTGAGCTCTTAGTTCATACTTACTTTATCCCTGAATCCCACCACTCTCTAATTCCTTATTGATTCAATTTCTTTAAGGTAATTTCCTGTAATGAAAGATAAAGTTATCATTCTTTTTTTATGATGTCAGTCCTTATAAGTATGTGTATAATTATAACTTCTTATATGGAAAGCTTTAACTTTTTTCATTCTAGAAGCCTTGATTTTTCATTTGCATTATGGATGATGTATACAAATTACATCCATTCTTATCTCATCATTCTTATTCCACTAAATATATTTTTCATTCTTAATTTCATGAGTTGCTACAGTTATTTTAAAGTCCTTTGTATCAAGCACATATTCTAATCCTAACATCAAGTTATCACTATCGATCTTTGAATTGTGCTTAGCAAAGTTGAAACTTAAAGTTTTAGAATCACTATTGAACCTCTTTGTGTTTGAAGAATCAACACAATCAAAATCCTCTTCTATATCAATTATTTTTCTCTTTATTTTAACACTAAAGAGCTCCCTTTCTTACAAAATGTTTTCATTCTTCTTTCCATGCGTATCAACTATAAAATCATCGAATAAATCAAGTTTGAATCACTAAATTTATCACATGATCAATTTCCACACATAATCTTTTTTTTTATCATTTTCTCCAATACTTGATTGATTTACTGTATCCACTTTGTCAATTTGAAAGAATGAATCAAAGTGTTGAAAGTATATTTCAAGCACATTGTCCTTTTAAATAGTTTTTCCAACTATGTATGCTTCAAAATTTATAGAGATCAACTTCCATCTATTACTAGTCCTTTCACATCAATGTCAAAAAGTTATCGAATCATTTGCATAACCACATATCTCTGACATCATCTTGAGTTCAACAAGATTCAATTTTTATCGCATTTATATAACCAATGTAATCCATATTTCCTCCAACATAATCCTTTTTTAGTTTACACTTCATAATTCACCCATGATATATTTTCGCAATGAAAAATGAAGACTCAATTATCAAATCTCAAATTACAAAGTGTAAATTTCATAAGGTTTCGTTACAAACAACAAAAGTTTGAAAAGGGTTGTTTGTTGAAAAAGAACAAACATAATTAACTAAATCTAAACACTTATCATATTGAAAACTAGTATACTGAGAGCCCATTTGGATTGTCTTAAAAAAAAGTAGTGTTTAAGCCAATAATAAAAAGTCAAACTTAATGGCTTTTAAGTCATAAAAAAGTAAGGGGAGACCTACTTTTGGTTTTTAACTTATTTTAAGTCATTTTTAACATTGTCAAACACTTTCTAACTTATTTTAAGTCATTTTTTACTTATCTTAAATTATTTTTATATATTGTCAAACACTTCCAGAAATTAAAAACTGACTTAAAAAATAAGTTTGACCAATTCTTAAGCTTATCCATAAACTTTCTAAATTGTCTTGCTAGACAAAGAGATGTCAACAAAATAAATTTCACAAAAATAAAACGAAACAAAAAAGGTGTTTTGGTATGTTATGCCTTAAATCATGATGAGACACAGAATTTAAAATTAAAAATCTCATTAGAGAAAAGAGGTGAATGTCATCACTATTGCGTGATAAGACCATTATTGCTTCTTGATAACTGGTGCTACACTAGATTTGACTCGGGCTTGATATGATTTGTTGTTCCAAATTTAAATATCAAGTTTTGGCTTTAACAAGGATCGGGGTTAGTTCTTCAGTAGAAACAATGACAGAGACAGAGTAGATACATTGGGAGGGATAAGAAAAGAGTGATATATATATATATATATATATATATATATATATATATATATATATATATATATAGATATATATATATATATATATTAGTGTGTGTGTGTGTGTGACAGAGAGAGAGAGAAGGCCAGTGTTAAAAAAGTAACGGTGTTTAGGGTTATGACTCAGACCCCTGTAAATAGAATTAAAATAGAGGCATCCAAAAAATTCATGTAATTCAATTTAATTTTTGGAGGTTATAGTAACCGTCACCATTAAACGTGGCAAAGTTGATGTTTTTAGTAGTGCATCAACCTAAGTCTTTACCGTCACTTCGGTGTCGAATTAAATTATTCATTCATCACATGCCTCAAGTTATCTATCATATCTCTTGCTCAAGTTGTTAGATAGAGGTTGGTAACTCTAAATCCATGTTAATGATTCTTTTCTAAAGTCTAGACTTTGTTGCCAAGCAAGTTAGAAAACATGTGACTTCTTAATGTTCACAACCATTAAAAAGACAATCTTTACGAAAGAACATTAATACACAATTATCACCCCATCATGAATAGATTTTACTATAAATAAATTATGGTTAAAAGTAGTTATGAATCCGATTTTGCAAAGTTAATTTAAAACTACACCATTCAATAAATGTGAAGTATATTCACATTTCCTTTCGTTATCTCCATGTATCAAGACTAAAACACTATTTATTTATTCAATCTTTTGAACTGAATATTGACTTGTATATTTCATTATTGTGGTATCTTCCTGATATCTTTTCAATGATACAATCTTACTTCTTAAAAATAAAGAAGGTCTAGTCTAACTCATGATATGTGACTTAAAGATTTTTTTTCTGTCTTCTTCTTCTTGATGCCTTTTAATACAACCTCTTACTTCATCAAAAAATGTGTCTTGAAGCTTTACCATGTTATCACTAAGCTTAGAGATGATCTTTCACTAAACGATCTTGTATTTTTAATTCTTCATCTTCTTAATAACAAGGACACGGTTGTAAGATAATATTATAGGGCTCTTGCCCAACTTTTTATGATTTGTGGCCTTAAGAAAAATGGGAGATATTTAATAGTTTGGGTCGACGTTGTCATTTCAGACCCAATTCTTCGAATGGACAAAGAGCAGGAAATAAATCACCCACATCTTGGAGGGAATTTAGGGGTTAGAGTTTGCCTGATTCATATGTAGTTTCATCTCTAAAATATATTCAATCAAGAAAGATGTGCAACCCTGCCCGATGGGCAAGAAGCTAGAGTTAATTGAAGAGGAGTTTCAAGGCACTTGATATGTTGGTCATATATGTATATAGATATTTATACCAAGAAATGGAGACATTCGCAACATCTGTGGCGACTTTCTAGAAGTTATTTTGTGGCATGCATGTTTCTTTAATTTTATGGTGTGAAAAGTTGCCACAAAATATATGTTATGTGGCGACTTTATAGTTGTCATAATTAAACATTGTCATTTCCCAATAATCGGCACTAAGTTTAAGTGGAGGCTAATAATGATTGTTTAGAAGCTTTAGTTGTTTGAAAAACAAAAACAAACAAGTTGTAGTGCAATTACTTAGGGCAGGATATGATAGATAAGTCCTTTTCTAGTCAAGCATTATTTTGATAAAGGAAAAAATGATATGACCTTGGCTATTAAAAACTACATTTCGGCAGCTACAATGTTTAAAGTTATGTTGATAAAATTACTTGTTGAAGAACTAACAACTCTTTGTGCAATGAATGCCAGTAGCTTATTTTATATATATAACTGGCCTTCCCTTCCTCTCAAAAACCTTCATAACTGTCACCACAATCATATAAATTATGCCTCCACCAAATCTTCCATATGTAAAATATCAGCCCCATTGAACTTACTTAAGCAACTGAATATCAAATAGGAATACTATGTCAAACTTAAGTTTAACCAACTGGTATCAGAATGAAATATTGGGCAAACTATGTGAAGTAGTTGGCTCAGATATATATATATATATATATATATATATATATATATATATATATATATATATATATATATATATATATATATATATATATATATAACAGTTATACCTTGAGAATTTTCTTTTTAATTTTGGAATTATGAATGCTTCTCCTTTAATCCTATGTATAATTGTATCGTTGCATGTATTTGTTTACATTAAGGTGATTTGAGTTAATCATTGTTTGTCTACGGGTACTACAATATAGATTGAAGGTCAATGTCATTTATTAGAGCTTTGAATTGATTTATGAAGTACACGTTGTTGGATTATAAAAGGTGTCAATGAAATATGAACAATTGCGACTTTCATGAAAAGTTGTGAATATTATGAAAAGTTGCAACTTTTATGACGAGTTGCGACTTTTATGAAAGGTTGTGACTTTTGTGAAAGGTTGTGACCTTTCCGAAGGATTGTAACTTTTCCAAAGAGTTGTGAAATTTTTTACAAGACACAATAAGCATTTTTTCACACTACTCTTTGTTGTCTATAAATAAAGGGATTTCCTTTCATTTTAAAACAACAACAATTTTGAACTTTTTCTTCTGCACAATTAAATATTCGTGTACTTTGCTCTTGTTGAGTAGCTCACTAACACCATTATTTTTATATCAATACACTAGTGAATAGAATTGTTCTATCCTAAGAGGATCTATTCCTTGAAACCATGGGTACTAGAAGGGAATAATTTACTTAAGATGACATCATACATTCACTGGGCTCAATCTTTTTCTTTCTCTTTCATATTAATTTATGCTTATGTTATTGATTATTATTTTTGAGTACATGCCTTAAATAATTTTATTTATGTTTCCGCAAAGTTATTGTTGTAAGTATTTGTTAGTAAAGATTAAATAACACACATTAATTGAGCATTCATGCAAGTTTTCTCTACTGAAATTGTTGAAGGTACAATAAAAATAATTCCTTCAACATCTCTATACTACCATATCTTGTAGAAAAAAATCAATTTTTTCTTTGAAACCTTATTGCAACTTGATGTCTGAAGTGAACCAGGAAAACAAGATAAGAATTAATAAACTTTTGACATGGCTTCAAGGATGTTGTGCCGGATAACCTACAGAGGAATATGCCTAGACCGGGGTCTCTCCTTAATCCCAAAGACATAGATAATTACACAATAAGTTAATTATTCATATTAAATATGAAGACTGAATAAATTCTCAAGTTTACTGCAAGTTGTAAATACTTTATTGAAGTAATAAATGTGTTTCTCAAAAGTGCGTGGAATAGAAATGTAGTATCAAATTGAACTCCATCACTCTGGTATACTGATTTTTAAAAAGCACCCAATCAAAATGAATAGTTTTGTGTAATATTTTTTCCATTCAAGTATAATAAGTTGAATTATGTCTAATATGATACTGTCATGACCCAAACTAGCATGATTGACAACCACACTAACCCTACCATGGGTGAACCATTACTACAACTCAACTTAACAATACTAACCAAAGAAAAACCATTTAAAGATGTGGAAACATGTTTAAATAATCAAATTAAAAGTTGAGTTCCCATAAACTCAGTAATTTATCACAAACAAACCTAAACAAGTGGGAATTCAACCCCTAGAACCTGAAAGTCATTGTACTAAATCTTTTAACTAAACAGTCTAAGATAAGGGGATGCAACCCCAAAATAACTAAACATAAATTAAAGAGTCTAAAAGTTCTATGTCCGAAGGAAATGGACTAACATACTAGATAAATCCATAGTAGCCTAAAGGAACTGGCTCAGCCTTGGATTCAACAAGTCACTCATCGCCTAGATGAGGTCTCTCAACAGCCGCTTGAAGATTCCTTGTACTCAATAATGAAAGAGCAAGTGCAGTATCAGTACACAAATTTTCATGCCTTGAGCGTACACCCTAGATGTGGCCGGCACTCGACAGCCATTGTTGGTTCCCAAGCGAACCCTGATCCTGGCTGACTACAAGTAGAACACTAACTTAAGCATACCTAAGCATCAAATTTAAAGAAACATTTAAAAATAGTTTACTAATCTCAAAACTTTGCTACATAGATTGCAAATGAAATATAAGTATTTGTAACACCCCAGAAATTAGTAGGCTTAACTAGAGCTTGTCATAAGGGTTAGAGTCGTAAAATTTTCTTTTTGTACTTAGAATGAAGGGTTTAGGGATTAAACATCAAGGTAAGACCCTGCCCTAAGGATTAACCAATGGTCCTTGAGGAGGACTGTAACCTTGTACCCAAAATTGAGCCCAAGACCAAGACCTACGGCAGGACCCATGCCTTGTGGGTGGGTCCACGCCCCCTGGTCTTGTCTCGTTGGTCAAGGGCCAAGATCACTAGTTGTACTATCCAAACCACGCTCCACCAGGATGGGCCATGGGTCAGTCCACGCCCCGTGGCTGGTGGCCGTTGATGGGGCCTGTAAGTTGTTTTTTTTCTGTTATGTTAGGGGTAGTTTCGGTAATTCCTATTTTAGTTAGTATTAAGTGAGGTCATTTTGTATTGTTTTCCTACACCTATATAAGCCCTTTTAAGTCATTAACCAACCTATTCACCTCATAAAATCCCAAAACCCAAACCAATAACCAACTTTCCCTAAATAAACTCTCTCTAGAACTCCAAGGAAGAAGTAGAAGAAGAAAGGTGAATCTAGGGTTGAAAAATCAGGACTTTCTTCTCAAATACGTTGGAATTCTTCAATAAGGTATGATAGCTTTGCATCCATGGGTAGCCTTCACCCATGGAGCCCCTTCAAAACCTCAATTACTAAGAAATCCCAAAAGTTAGGGTTTGACTTCAATCTCGTAGATTCCTTTCAAATTCATTTTTTATAACTGAATTATATTTTTTTTATGGATATATTGATAATTTTATATGATTTCAAGTTGAATTCCTCAAGAATCAATGAATTCCCCTATTTTTCCAAATTGGATCTCAAGTGTGGGTATTGATTGATGCAAGTAGAATGTGATAGAATTATGAATGTTATGAATTGAAAGGCTATTCTCAATTATACACTTATGAATAATGATTATATGTTGTGTAAGGTTTTCTTACAATATGATGGTTCTTTGGTTGAAAGGCTATTCTTACCTATTGAATCTATAAGCTATCTTATGAATGATGTTGGATTGAGTGTTAAAATATTCTTCCATAATAATGAACTCAATTAATGTTATAATAAGTACTCCATGGGGAATAATGCTAAGCACTGAGTGGATATTGATTGAGATGGAAGCTCATGCGTGAGTTGAGGCGAGGTTTCTAGTAGAAATCTCAGGAGATGGATGCCAATACATGAGTTGAGGCGGAATATCTAGTAGAAATCTCCTTATCCTACAACTATGTGCCCTCATAAGGCTTTAGCTAATGGATCCACCTAAACTAAGTTAATGGTTCAACCTTAGGCAAGTAGGACTCCCTTTTAGGTGTGGGTAACACCAAATTTCATGTTTAGCACACATGGTCTATGCCAGTTAAGGCTTACCCCCACAATGAATGATTATGAACTATCGCTTCTCAAGAAGCTCTACTTAGTGTGGGTGGGAGTATGGGATCTCATTTATAACTTGCATAAGTAGGCTTTGAGAGTAGTTATGATGTGTTCCTTTTATGTCATGATGGTTTATGAAATAAAGTACTCTTAATATGGATTTTTGCTAAGAGTTGTTTTCCTTGATATGACTTATTAAAGGTGAATGCTTCCTTGTCTATGAGTATTAACTAAGGATGAGATCAAAGAATGGTGAGTATGATTATGGTGGCCTAAAAGTGGTACGTAGTATGGATGGATTAGGGGATCTTATTCATGTATTGCACAAGTATGACTTAAGGTTTCTTATGAATTGATTCTATTATTCTATGATGATTTATACGTTAAATATGCTTATGACTTATGCTTTTACACTAAAGTTCATGATGATTCTCAAACTTGGTAAAGTGCGTGCTTTTGAACTAGAATGTCCCTTTAAGCATGTTTTCATGATTTTATGCATGGATATAATACTTAGTGCATTTTTGTACTAACCCATATTTTCCTACATTTTCCCTAGTGTAGGGTTCGGTTCTTAAGGCGATCTTCTTTTGGTTCAAGCTTGGATCGACTATTCTCCTAGCTTGTGGTGAGTCCTCACGATTCGAGGACAGATGAGTCATTTGTAGTTTCTTTCTAGCATTTCATTTTTGGACTATGTTGTAAGGGCTATGTCCCTATTTTGATTTCAAGGATTGTAATAAATGGGTATACTGAGACAAGTCTAGACTTCCGCTTGCTTTTATAAAAGACTTCGATTGTAAAGAAAAGTTTCAAAATTTCCACATCATTTCTAATTACTTTATGTTATGATATGCTAAGGCCTTGTATGAGACCCCTTCGGCATCAAGTACGCCATGTTACGTCTATGGGTACCCTGGGTCGTGACAAACTTGGTAATTAGAGCACAAGGTTTAGAATGATTCTAGGGTGATGTCTCATAAGCCACGTCAAGTAGATTCTTGTTCATAGTGTTAAGCGCACCACACTTATGAATGAGAGGCTATAAGATGTTTAGGAAATGCCACTTCTTTCATTAGTCTTAAGTCGTGCCATGGAGTCTAGCTTTATAAATTCCCTCTCCTAATCCGTCTTTTGTGTCTTCAGGATATGAATACACGAAGGGCTAATGCAAGAAGAATAGAGGGTGACATTGTCAATGAAGAAGCTCCTCAAGTGAATCAAGCTCCTCAAGCTAGTCAAGCTCTGATTATTTTTTCAGTTATGTTGGATGTGGAGATTAGATTGGCTTTTCTAATATTGACCAAAGCCAGGACAACTCAAGCCCAATCTATGACGGCCCAATCCAATAGAGATGTTAGGACTCATGCTAACCTTAATATGAATTCGGCTGCTTCAACTATTAGGGATTTTTCTAGAATGAATCCCCCCGAGTTTCATGGCTCCAAAGTGGAAGGGACCCTCAAGAATTTATGGATGAGGTTTACAAAATACTATATATCATGGGGTGACTTCGGTAGAGAAAACGGAGTTAGCCACTTACCAATTGAAAGGCGTGGCTCAAGTATGGTATAAGCAATGGAAGGATGAGAGGCCAATAGGAGCAGGTCCCATAGAGTGTAAGATGTTCGAATCGGTGTTTCTTGATAAGTTCTTTCCCTCAGAGCTAAGGGAGGCTAAGATGCAAGAGTTCACCAACCTTAGAAAGGTAGCATGAGTGTTAAGGATTATGCCTTGAAATTAACCCAACTATCCAAGTATGCTCCATCTCTAGTAGCGGATTCAAGGGCTAAGATGATCAAATTTATGATGGGAGTGTCTGAGTTGGTACGACAATGTTAGTTCATGAGATGAATATTTTACGTCTTATGGTATATGCCTAACAAATTGAGGAGTCAAAGCTCAAGAGAAAGAATAGAGAGGTAAAAAGAGCTAGGTCCGATGAACAAGGTCAACCAAGATTCAAAAAGAGGTCATACAACCAAGATTCCTCCAATTCTTCCCCAATGGTCAACAAGCATAGGGTGTCTAACCCTAAATCTCAAGGAGGAAATGGAGGCGGTTATTCTTTTGAAAGATCTACATGTGTGAAATGCTTAAAGGAACATGTGGGTAAGTGCCTAGCCGGCATGGATGGTTGCTTTGGGTGTGGAAAGAAAGGTCATAACATGAGAGAATGCCCGACACTCATGGCAAAAGGGAGAGAGGCCAAGCAAGCTTCTCTTAGTGGTCTGGATCCCAATGCTCCAAATTATGGTAGCTTCTATGCACTTAGGTCTAGAAAGGACCAAGAAGGCTCTCCGAATGAAGAAACCGGTATGTTGATAGTTTCCATATAGATGTAAAGTTTTTATTAGATCCTGATGCTACTTGTTGGACTTTGATGTTTTCCTTAGTAGGGTGGGTTGCATTGTTATTAGACTTTATGTGTTCTTTCTTATGTCGTATAGAGTTTCTTGAAAAAAGTGGTACTTGAGGAATTAATAGGGGATTCCTCCTAAGGGGGAGATGGTGTGCTTAGATAGAAAGGTTATTGAATGTCCTGATATCCTCATCTCTTTCTTCTACTCCTATTCTAGCTTGAGACAAAGAGTTCCTCTTAGCTTGTTTTATGATTTGGAGACGTGTGTTTTAGAAATTTCCATGATCTCCTTATGTTATGCATGTTCTTGAGATGTTCATGATTAGCAAGAAAATGAATTTTCATGATTTATGCTTTCCTCATGTTGTTGTTAATTAAATATGAGTTGTATATACGCTTTATTAGATGAATTGTCAAACATGCTTTAGTATGCTTTTGAGAGTAATTGCATAATTTGTTTCATGTAATTGAGTTGAGCATTCTTTGAGTTGTAGAAGGTAGTTCCTCCAATGAATTTGAGAAATGTGGAAGTTTTCATGCATAATGGGTTGTTAGATGTAGTTCCTACTTCCTTATGTTGCATTGATTTTGTTTAAGATGGAGTTGAAGTTTCCTTCTTTTTAATTATGCATAATTTTGATGTTTCACGTATGATGGACTTCTAGTCTTGAGTCTTTAATTTCGTAGTCTAGATCGTCATTCAAGGACGAATGTTCCCAATGGGGAGATAATGTAACACCTCGCAAACTAGTAGGCTTAACTAGAGTTTGTCGTAAGGATTGGAGTCGTAAACTTTGCTTCTCGTACTTAGAATGAAGCATTTAGGGGTTAAACGTTAATATGCGACCCCCTCCAATGACCAAGATCAATAGTTGCATACCCCAACCCATGCCCCACCAGAATGAGGCATGGGTCAATCCACGCCCCGTGGGTGGTGGTCGTGGATGGGGCCTGTAAGCTATTTTTTTCGGTTATGTTAGGTGTAGTTTAGGCAATTCCTATTTTAGTTAGTATTAAGGGAGGTCGTTTTGTATTCTTTTACTACGCCTTTATAAGCCCTTTTAAGTCATTAACCAACCTATTCACCTCATAAAATCCCAAAACCCAAATCAATAACCAACTTTCCCCACATAAACTCTCTCTAGATCTCCAAGGAAGAAGAAGAAGAAGAAAGGTGAAGCTAGTGTTGAAGAATCAGGTTTTTCTTCTCAAATTCGTTGGAATTTTGCAATAATGTATGGTAGCTCTTCATCCTTGGGTAGCATTCACCCATGGAGCCCCTTCAAAACCCCGATTTCAAAGTAAGCAAACCTAAAAGTTAGGGTTTGACTTCAATCTCATGGATTCCTTTGAAAATAGTTTTAAATGATTGAATTATGTTTGTTTATGGAAATATTGATAATTTTATATGATTTCAAGTTGAATTCCTTAAGAATCCATGAATTTCCGTACTTTCCCAAATTGGATCTTAAGTGTGGGTACTGATTGATTCAAGTAGAATGTGATATAATTATGAATATTATTAATTAATTACTTGAATCTTCTTACTATCCATGCCTAATGTGGTACTTATAGGTGTATTGATTGAATGTGATCTATGGTCCTTGAAGGGTAAATTATGAGAATTATATATGATCATGAGATTTATCTACATGCTTTATGAATACTTTGAGAATAAAGTGATTATAACTATGATGTAATTGTGGTGTTCTTGAAAGGATATTCTCAATTATATACATATGAATGATGATGACATGCTGTGAAAGGTTTTCTCACAAAGGTTGAAAGGTTATTCTGACCTATTATCTTATGAATGATGTTGGATTGAGTGTTAAAACAATCTTCCATAATAATGAACTCAAGTAATGTAATGATAAGTACTTCGTGGGGAATAATGCTAAGCCCCGAGTGGAATATTGATTAAGATGGAAGCTCATACGTGAGTTGAGGCAGGTTTCTAGTAGCAATCTCTTCATATGGATGCCCATACATGAGTTGAGGCGGGGTATCTAGTAGCAATCTCCTTATCCCCTAACTATGTGCCCTCATAGGTATTTAGCTAGTTGATCCGCCTAAGCAAAGTTAATGGTTCTACATTAGGTAAGTAGGGCACCCTTTTCGGTGTGGGTAACACCGAATTCCATGTTTATCTCACATGGTCTAAGTCGGTTAAGGCTTACCCCTACAATGAATGACTATGAACTATGGCTTCTCAAGAAGCTCTATTTAGTGTGGGTAGGAGTATGGGATCTCATTCATCTATTGTACAAGTAGGCTTTGAGAGTAGTTATGGTGTGTTCCTTTTATGTCATGAATGTTTATGAAATAAAGTATGCTTATTGTGGATTGTTGCTATGAGTTGCTTTCCTTGATATGACCTATTAAAGGTGAATGATTCCTTGTCTACGAGTATTAACTAAGCATGAGATCATAGAATGGTGAGTATGATTATGGTGGCCTAAAAGTGGTACTTATTATGGATGGGATTATGGGATCTTATCCATGCACTTCACAACTATGACTTAGGGTTACTTATTAAATGGTTCCATTATGTTTTGAAGATCTATATGTTGAATATGCTTATGACTTATGATTTTAGACTAAAGTTCATGATGATTTTCAAACTTGGTAAAATGCATGTCTTTCAACTAGAATGTCCCTTTTAGCATGTTTTCATGATTTTGTGCATGGCAATCATACTTAGTCCATTTTTATACAAACCCATATTTTCCTACATTTTCCCAAGTGCAGGGTCCGGTTCTTAAGGCGATCTTTTTTTGGTTCAAGCTTGGATCAACTATTCTCCTAGCTTGTGGTGAGTCCTCATGATTCGAGGACGGATGATTCATTTGTAGTTTCTTTCTAGTATTTCATTTTCGGACTATGTTGTAAGGGCTATGTCCCTATTTTGATTTCAAGGGTTGTCATAGATGGGTATATTGAGACAAGTCTAGACTTCCGCTTTCTTTTATAAAAGATTTCTATTGTAAAGAAAGTTTTAAGATTTCTGCATCATTTCTAATTACTTTATGTTATGGTATGCTAAGAGCTTGTACGAGACCCCTTCGGGGTTAAGTACGCCATGTTACGTCTAAGGGGTACCCCTGGGTCATGAAAAAATTAAACATCTAAAAATTGAAAGACTTTCCAAAGTTGTCTATCTATAAGGCCTCTATTGTATAAAGATGATTGTCAGGTCAAGGCCCACGACTCCTCATAAACTATTACTAATAATTCACAAAACTAAAGTACTCTGGAAGCGAGGAGGTCTTACTCAAAAGCTGACGAGAGGATGAAGTAATCTCAATAGAATCTTGTTGAGGATTGTAAGAACCTATATCTACATCTTTAAAAGATGCAGGTCGAATGACATCAGTACATTGAATGTACGAGTATGTAATATAGCCGAATAACAAATAACTTAACTGATATGACTGTAATAGACAAAACATAAAATCGATGGAATGTAAAGTATTAAAGGAATGAATTCATTCAAAAATTTACAAAAACACTTACTCATCTTTGAACCTCAACATAATAAGTGATATAATAAAAATGCACTTTCAACTCTTTTTGGGAGATTCTCTAATCGACAACCATTACTATGAGCTAAGTTATGATACAACGTCTCACCCACGCTGTCACAACTATCCTATACCTTGTCGGGGTATAGAACACCTCAACTAAGTGGATCCACTAAGCAATAAGGATTCATCTAAAAAGTATGATCATTTTAGTCATGTTGGCAAACATAATTTATGAGGATTTTCAGTTGTCTAAACTCATCCCCATAACGGTACTCAATACTACTCCCAATAATATATTCATACTTAAATGTATAAAACATACTCGTTCTCTTTTTTGAGGTAACTATTCAAAATAAACTCTTAAAAAGATAACTTCTCTAAATACCTTCGAACTCATTAACCCTTTTAGAAATCAAGGTTTATGTTTTCTCAATGTAAAAGCTAATAACTTTGGGAATACTTAGTTCCCTTGTACTGTTACTCAATATAAATTTGAAAACTTTCTCAAAACTATATCAAAATTATATTGTGATCTGATCATTGATGACCTGGGAAGTCAAACTGCATAAACATTGATGGCATATCTAAATACAATACTGCTTAAATATTGATTGCATACTCGATTGTCATACTAATCATGTTTTAAAACTCTTTCTCAGAACTCATCTTTGCTTTCTCAGATAACCAATTTAAGACAAGAAGAATAACAATTTACCTATTCATGCACAATATATCAGTTTCACAATATCAATCTCAAATGCAACAATCAATGATGGTTCTCTCATGGAACCCACACTCAAATTGTTAGTGTGTCATAATGTGACACCAAATCCAACAATATGTGGGAACGTTACACCCAATCCAATATGTGTTGGAATGTGACAACCGATCCAATTAAGTGTCAGAACAGACACCCGACCCAAAACCACAATCACAAACACAATCAGTACCACAATGAATGATTTACAAACTTGTGTCATACAATCAGGTAATAAGGTAATAGGTTCATCGCATGCTATAGAATCACAAATAGTCAAGTTGTTATATTCATTTCATCTTTCCCTATTCACCTACATGCATAAATACGATGGAGAGTTAGAAAGCATATATAACAAAGACAAGAAATCAAATCATCACCTACCTCGAAACCAAGCCTGAACACTCTTAAGGAACTTGAGCTTTCTCTTTTCGGAGTCTCTCAGCCTGCTTTTTTTTTCTAAATAAAGTAATTTCTCCGAATGATCAATAATATTGGTCTAGTTTACCTGGATTATATCCAAATACTAACCCTTAGGCAATTCCATAATCGTAACACCCAACTAGGGCTTTTCCACCATTAAATTCAAGCCAAAACCCTTCCCCGAGGATAAATAGCAAGGATTTTAAGTTCAAACAATCAATTTACGATCTAGAGGAGTAATTTACTTACCTTTAGTGCGAGAATTAGTGAAAATAAGTAGAAATAGCCCTAGGTCGCCCTTTTTCTCTCCAAGAACAAAGTTAGCAGAAAAATAATTTTTTTGGGACTTTTTTAGATTTTTACTCGCTAGTGGCCTGCCATACCGGCCTTGATAAGGCTTGAATAATCCCACCGTGGTGAGTTTCACGAAGATAGAGACTCAAGAAAAATTTTCCAAGTCCCTATTTCACAACACACCCTCAGACCTTGATGTTCTAAAACCACCATTTCACACTAAGACCAATTACAAGAGTTCTACCCGCTTGAATTTGATTCCGCAAAGTCGTACTAGCTCCTTATCGTCTTGGCTATCCATTTAAATGATTAAATTTATAATAGAATCCCCCATCCACTATCGGATTACCCTAGATCTCACCTGAATCAGATTTTGTCCAAGTGTGTCCTAGGCTTGAAATTTCCAAGTTACTACTCAAAAGTTTTCTAGTCAAAATTCCTTCCTCATAGACTTATCCATAAAGACAGGAATTGGTCGTTACAATAGATACCAATTTACCCATCACTCGTTTGTGAGTGATAAATTAGGAAAACTATGCTAAGGAAAGAATAGAGTAGTACCTGATTCATAAAATAACTAGGGATACTTGTCTTGCATGTCCATCTTAGTTTCCAAAGTAACTTTCTCAATCGATCGATGCTTCCATTGAACTTTTTCTGACCTAATCTCTTTGGTTGTCAAATTTCGGACATCACAATCAAGGATTGCAACTAGTTCCTCTTCATACTCAAGATCTTTGGTTAAAAAAATTGAGTCCTACTTGATGATATAATATCCATCCCCATGATACTTCTTCAACATAGACACGTGGAATAATGGATGAACTATAGATAGGCTAGGCTGTAAAGCCAACCTATAAGCCACTAGCCCTACAGTCAAGGATCTCAAATGAGCTAATGTAGTGAGGAATGAGATCTCAAATGAGCTAATGTAGCGAGGAATAAGCTTGCCTTTATTGCTTAATTTCATCACCCCCTTTATAGGTGACACCTTCAGAAGACCTTATTCCCAATGTTGAAATGCCATGTCTCTTACCTTACGATATGCATACTCTTTCTATATACTTTGAGCAGCTAGAAGCTTAGCCTGGGTACTCCTCACCTTATCCTGACATTCTTTACCAAATCCACCCCCAAAGGTTTCGAACCTCCACCCTCAAACCATCCTATCGGCGATCTACATCCCCTCCCACAAAGTACTTAGAACGGTGTCATATCGATGTTTGAGTGATAGCTATTGTTGAAGGAGAACTCACACAAAGGTGGGAATTTATCCTAATGCCCTCCAAAGTCAATTACACATGCCCTTAACATGTCTTCCAACATTTAAATTGTTCTCTCTGATTGTCCATCAGTCTGTGGATGAAAATTTGTGTTGAAATTGAGTTCAATGCCCAAATCTTCATACAACTTCCCCCAATACTTTGATGTAAACTACGTACCACGGTCTGAGATGATAGAAAGGGGCACCCCATGCAGCCTTACTACCTCCTTAACATAATCTTTGCTAGCTGATGGGCATTATAGTCTACTCTGACTGGAATGAAATGGGCTGACTTAGTCAGTTTGTCAACCTCAACCCAAATGGAGTCAAACTTTCCCATGGTTTTGGGAAGACCAACACAAAGTCCAAAGCTATCCTTTTCCACTTCCAATCAAGTATTGGCATTCTCTAAAGCAAACCAGCAGGCCTTTGATACTCATACTTTACCTACTGACAGTTTTGGCACTTAGCCACAAACTCAACTATGTCTTTCTTCATGCCAGGCCACTAATAAAGTCGCTTCAAATCTCAATACATCTTGGTCACACTTGGATAAATATATTACCGTGAACCATGAGATTCTATCAACACCTTTTGAATCAAGGCAACCACTCAAGGAAGACAAATCCACCTCCTAAAACTAAGCACACCACTTGCATCAAGAGCAACATCTTATGCCTTGTGAGACACCAACTACTTTCTGAGTTCATTCAAAGTGTCATCCTTAAACTGCATGGCTTTGATCTCCTCAATTGAAGTGGGTCTAATCTCAATGTTGCCTAACACCGCACCTTTCTCTGTGATCCCCAACTGCATGAACCTGGACTCCAAGGTCTAGATCTCCCTAGCCAAGGGTTGCCTGGACACACCCAAGCAAGATAAACTACATACTTACTGTCTTCTGGCTTAATTTGTTTGCCACCACATTAGTCTTACCGCATGGTATTGAATGTTGACATGATAATCTTTAAGTAACTCTATCCATTTTTGCTGTCTTAGGATCAAGTCTTTCTGAGTGAACACATGTTGTAGACTGCGATGATTAGTGAACACTTCACACTTGACTCCATTGAGATAATGTCGCCAAATCTTTAGAGCAAACACTACCATTGCCAACTCAAAATCATGTATCGGATAGTTCCTCTCATGAATCTTCAACTATCGTGAGGCATAAGCTATGACATTCTTATCCTTTATCAATAAAACACTCAAGCACAAATGTTAAGCATCACAATAAACAATGAAATCCGTACCTTCCGTAGGCAATGTCAGAATCATTGTTGTGGTCAGAAGAGTCTTGAGCTTTTGGAAGCTCTCCTCACATTTGTTATTCCACTAAAAAGGTACCTCCTCTTGAGTCAGCCTTGTCAAATGCTTGGTTATAGAGGCAAAATCCTTCACAAACCACCGATAGTAGCTGGCAAGCCCCACAAAATTCCTAACCTCAGTCATAAAACTAGGTCAGACAAAGTTCTTGGCTGCTTCCATCTTTTTAAGATCTACCATTACCTCTTCTTTTGAAACTACATGCATCAAAAAGGCAACCAAGGACAACCAAAATTCACATTTTGAAAATGTGGCATAAGATTTCTTTTTCCCGAGGACACCCAGAACAATACGAAGATGGTCTGCATGCACTTTCTTACTTTTCGAATATACCAAAATGTCATCAATAAAGACAATTACAAAGGAATTAAGAAATCATTTGAATACACCATTAATCAAACTCATAAAAGGTGCAGGTGCATTGGTGAACCCAAACGACAGCACCAAGAACTCATAGTGCCTATATCGAGTCCTGAATATCATCTTGGGTTACATCCTCAGGCCTAATATTTAACTGGTGGTACCCAGACCTTAAATTAATTTTAGAGAATACTGATACACCCTGCAACTGGTCAACGAGATCATTTATATGAGGCAATAGGTAGTTATTTCAAATGCCAACCCTATTCAACTGTCGGTAGTCTATGCACATCTTCATACTACCATCCTTCTTCATAACAAATAAGACATGAGCACCCCATGGGGAAGCACTATGAAACCATTATCAATGAGCTCTTGAATATGTGTCTTAAGCTCTCTTAACACTGTTGTAGCCATTTGATAAGGAAGGATAGAGTTTGGGCAAGTTTCTGGCTCCAAATCAATACAAAAATTTATATATTTATCTGGAGGCATACCAGGTAAATCTATAGGAAACTCTTCCTTAAACTCAAATACTACAAGAATGGACTCAATAGAGGGGGACACTACATCGAAATCCCAAATATGAGCCAAATATGCCAAATACCCCTGCCGCACCAGTTTTCTAGCCTAGATAAAAGATATGATCATAGGTGGCTTAGGCTTGCAAAC
This sequence comes from Solanum bulbocastanum, assembly GCA_037074985.1. Taxonomy (NCBI): domain Eukaryota; kingdom Viridiplantae; phylum Streptophyta; class Magnoliopsida; order Solanales; family Solanaceae; genus Solanum; species Solanum bulbocastanum. The sequence goes on along the minus strand of CM073602.1, from coordinate 13,476,574 downwards.
CTATTCCCATTCTAACTTTTCCCTACCCAGGATATCTAGGGTCACAATCTTAGCATTACAATTAAGTAGAGCATAATAAGGTGAACCAAGTCTTGCCTAAGATTATATTAAAGTCAATCATATCAAAATTAACCAAATCAGTCCATATCTGAAAACCCATAATTAGGACAAAAAAAGCATGATAGACATGGGTGACTATGAAAGATTCTCCAACTATGGTAGAAATATGGATGGGGGCATCAAGCACATCACAAATCCCATTAAATCCTAAGGAAAACTATATTGACACATAAGAGTAAGTAGAACTCAGATCAAACAAAATCGTAGCCATATGATCACAGACAAGAATAGTAAATGTGATCGCTGCATCAAATGCTTCAGGCACGATCTTGTTGGGAAAGGCATAAAATTGAGCCATGTCATCCTAACGGGCAACCTTAGTTCTTGGCTACACTGCTCCACTACTTGCATTACCATTTCACTAGCCTCTACGAGCTCTTTGATTTCCACCTCGCCCACCTTGTAGACGTCCTATGCCATTATTACCTCTGCTCGCTTGTATCGCTAATCTGGTCTACTGTTGCACGGGTTCAGTCATGTGTGGGTGGAGAGATTTATCTTCAACTCGAGATTCAATCCCTTGACAAATAAACGAATCCTCTCTGGCAGCTTTAAATTCAAAAACTTAGTCTGCATGTCGTGCTCAGTGCCAATTATAACAGGGCCAAAAAGTAGACGGAAGAAGACATCAACTTCTAACACTCTATCCATCTTATGGACTACTGTTGCAATGGGGTGGATGACTGGAGGTTGAGCAACTTGCATCGTAGGAATGGCTCCAGAGCCGACCAACCTACTCAGAAAAGTCAAAATATGATGAGGTGTAGTTGGATCCAAAGGGGGAAGTCCTGCAGTCCGAGCCTGTGCCTCCTTTTCTAGTTCATTACCCTCTTCAACCTCAACCTCCACATTATCTTCTACCTTGACATGGGGTGCGGCATGGACCTCTTTCCTGGGTACATTCTCAACTTAGGCTTCACCCTTGGCGGGTGCTGCCCTTCCTCGACCTCGACCTGTTCCTCTTCCTATACCCCTACCTCGACCATGTCCTCTCACTGTGCGGTCTTATTAATGAATGCTACTGGCCTAGTGTAGTTGTTTTGCATGTTAACCATCTTGGACAAAAGAATGACAGAGATTACATACCAATATGGATCACCAGATACCAATTGGAATCAAATTATAACACGAAGGAGAAGAAGATAGAGAGATTTTCCTAAAGTCATATAGCCTCTTGAAGAAAATTACAGATGTCTCCGTACCGTTCCACACGACTTTACTAGGATTGTTTGGGTACAACGAGATCAACAAACCTAGGGCTATAATACCAACTTTGCAAGACCTAAACTGTCTTGATTGGCACCCACGCTAACCCTTCGATGGAAAAACCATTACTACAACCCAACTAAACAATACTAACCAAAATAAGGGAATTTATAAATGTGGAAACAGGTTTAAATAAACAATTTAAGAGTTGTGTTCCCATAAACTCATTAAGTTATCAAAGAAAAACGTAAATAAAATGGAAATTTAAACCCTAGAACCTAAAAGTCATTGGACAAGAAGTCCTAACTAAAGGTCTATGATAAGGGGATGCAACCCCAAAACAACTAAACATAAATTAAAGACTCTAAAAGGTCTAAGTCCAAAGGAAAATGAACTAAGATCCTAGATGAATCCATGGTAGCCGGAAGGAACTAGCTCACCCTTGAATCCAACAAGTCAGTGATAGGTCTCTCAACAACCGCCTGAAAATGCCTGTACTAAATAAACAAAGGGCAAGAGCAATACTAGTGCACCAACCAACGGCGTACTAGTAGGATCACTCGACTATTCCAGTAAGTGTGACATACACAACTAACTACAACATAGTAAACCACTCATATATAGGAAGAATAACAATTTACCAGTTCATGCTCAATATATCAGTTTACCAATATTAATCTCAAATGCAACAGTAATTGATGGTTCTCTCATGGAACCCACACTCAAATAGTTATTGTGTCGGAACATGACTCCCAATCCAATAATGTGTCCGAACATGACACCTAATCCAATATGTGTTGGAACAGGACACCCGATCAAATTATATGTCAGAACGTGACACCCGATCCAATCAACCATAATCACAAACATAATCAATACCACAATGAATGATTTACACACTGTTGTACAATTAGATAATAGGTTCATTGCATGCTACATAATCACAAATAGTAATTCTATTAGATTCATTTCACATTTCCCTATTCACCTACATGCATGAATATAATGAAGCAATTAGCAGGCATATATAACATAGACGGGAAATCAAACCATCACCTACCTCAAAACCAATCCTGAACACTCTTAAGGAATTTGAGCTTTCCCTTTTCTAAGTCTCTCAACTTGTTCTTGGTCTAAAACAAGTAATCAATGAAAACTATCAATAATAATGGCCTAGTTTACCTAGATTATATCCAAATACTAACCCTTGGCCAATTCCATGATCCTATCACCCAACTATGGTTTTTTCCACCATTAAATTCAAGACAAACCCTCCCCCAAGGATAAATACCAAGGATTCTAAGCTCTAAGAATCAATTTACGAATTAGGGGAGTAATTAACTTACCTTTAGCGTGAGATTTAGCGTAAAACAAGAAGAAAATGCCCTAGGTCACCCATTTGCTCTCCAAGAACAAAGTGTGCAGGAAAATAATATTTTTGGGACTTTTTCCGCTTTTAATCGCGACTAGACCGCCATAGCTTCCCTGACATGGCGGGAATAATCCCACTGTTGCGGGTTGCACGGAGACAGAGACTCAAAATTTGTGTTCCAAGTCCTCAATTCACAACACACCCTCAAACTTTGATGTTCTAAAACCACTCTTTCACACTAAGATCAATTACAGAAGTTTTAACCGCCTAAATTCGATTATGTAAAGCCATACATGCTCCTTATCGTCTTGGCTATCCATTCAAATGATCAAATTCATAATAGAATCTCACTTATATTACTGGATTACCCTAGACCTCACCCATGTCTGGCCTAGGCTGGAAATTTCCAAGTTACTACTCAGAAGTTCTCTTGCCCAAATTCCTTCCTCATTAGCTTATCCATAACGACAGGAACAGGTCGTTACAGATACATTCTCCCTTTGATTTTCCATTTTAATAATTACTTATGATACATTTAAATGGGAAACTTTCAAATGATATATGTAAAGCGAAAGGTAGGGCAAAACTTTCTACGCGTTAAAATTAAAATATTTGTTCACTTATTCAGCCTTTTAAAATTTATTATCCCTTCACCAGCAATTATTTATTTATTAGAAAATTTAATATCTCAGGTTGATGTTCATTTGATTCTCAAAAAATATCCAATAGTAACACTTTTTGAAAGCAAAAGGATAAATTCTAAAATCAAATTAAAGATGATTGATTGAAGGACAAATGATAAGATGTTATGAAAGTGTCTCATATATATCCCTATTGTTACACGAAAGGCTCGTTTATCCTTTTCCTCTATCGAAAGTGAAAAAAAAAATTTAGATTTATTTTAAAAATATTTTATCAAAAATAAATCATGTAGATATTTGATCCTTCTCTCATACACTTTTCATTTTTGACTTTTTTTATTCAATGGCTACTTTATATTAATTATTTTGATGGTCAAATTTATTTTTTCACTAAATTTCTTGTAAATTATTCTGATGCCCCCAAATTGTTTTTTACATATACAAAACTTAAATTACAATACAGCCACAAAAAATATTTTTAATTTTTTCCTCTTTTTCCATTCGCACTTCTTTCTTTTTAGTTCTCTTACTTTTACGCTAAAGAATGAATAAAGAAAAAAAAATGAAGCAACAACAAGAAACTCAAATAATGATAATCAAAGAGGTCAAAAAATAATTATGTGTGAAAAAGATCAAATATATCTTTGAACTTTGCTAGAAGGATCATATATATCCTTATATGAATTTATTTCAAAATTTAAAATCAAAAAAATAATTCAAAATTATTTTTTTTTTCACTTCCATTAGATGAAAAGGGTATATGTAGCCACATTTTTAATGATTGAAGTATATGTCAGACACTTTTGTATGCTAGAGGTGTATGCGAACTACTTTTATAATGGGGGTATATCATCTCTAAAGGATGTTTGGTACAAACACTGATAACGCAGGGATTAGTAATGCATGGATTAGTAATATAGGGATTAGCAGTGCAGGGATTATTTTTGGTCAAGTATTTGGTTCATTGCTTCCCACTTGATCTTGTGTTAGATTTAAAATTCTACAAAAAAAAAAAATTTATTATACCCTTGTGTTATTATGAGATTGTTTATTTCATATAATTGAGTAACCGTCAGACAATATTATTTTTTTTGTAGGATTTTCTCTTTCATATATATATATAAATTGAGGTGTGATGTACTACTAAAGATATCCTTGATGGAATGGTGTATTTCTATTTTTTTGTTGGTCAAATATATCTTAAACTTAACATTGATTTAAGATTACATATATTATTCAATAGTTAAAGCTTATTAAAAGAAAATAATTCAAGTGGTTAATCGACGAACTACATTGAACAAAAACATGGGAGAAAAAATATATTAGTGAAATCATTAAATTACACTAAACAAATTTGGAGAATTAAAAAGAGCATTTATAATTATATCAATATAAATAAAAATAAAATCAAATTACAAAAGAAATTTAGGAAAATGAATAAAGGGATAGTTTTGTCATTTAGGGGTCTTATCCAAGGTTTAACAAACCTTGGATTAGTTATCGCTCCATTTCCAAAGGATAAAATAAGACCACATATGGTGTATAAGCAATACATGAATTAAATAAAACAAAGTAATCAAACAATGTATTAGATGGACTAAATTTTAATCCATGAACTATTCTATTTAAAACCGTCTACCAAACGAACTCTAAACGACAAAATTGAAAGGTATATCAAAGTTTCTTTTCCATATAAGAAAGATATAAGATATGAGCACTTACATAAATAAATGAACTTGTAAATTTTAATTTGTAATAATAATTCTAAGCTTAAGTCTACCAAAAATTAGAGAAGTAATTTAAATAAAGAACTTAAAAATTACAACTTCTGTTCATGATATTTTAAAATAAATGACATAAGTTCAAAGACCTCCCTCAAAGTTTTGGCTTTGTTTCATTGTTTTTTCTTGTGTTTACGATACTATGCTTACCTCCCTCATTTTGATTTATTTGTAACAATTTTATCAACATATTTATTATTAATATAAGAAAAATATATTGACTAATTTTCCCTCTATAATATTCATTTTGCTAAATTTAATCATAATATAAACATTATTTTAGAAAATATCATTTTCATCGATTCCCAATTACATTATTAAGAAAATTCATAAAAACACTTACCTGGATACTAATAATTTTACGTGGAACGATAATACGATGCTATTCGTTGAAAAACATAATATTTGCTTGGATTACTTGATTGTTTCATTTTTATTTGGTTTCAAATTTTTTAAAGAGAAGAATCTGACAAAAATATTAGAATACTGAATAATTTATGCTAATGAAATCAAGCAGGTTTTAAATTATGATGTATATCATTAGGAAGGAATTTTAACTGACTGTTTAAAATTAATCAAGTAATTATATTTAGTGACGGAAAATTAGTCATATCATATTTTTAAAATATGAATAGTAAATATGTTAATCGAATTGTTAGAAATAAATCAAAATAAGGGAGGTAAGCGTATCGTAAATCACAATGGAGGTCAGTGAAATGAAGTCAAACCTGAAATTATCCCGAAATAAATAGGTTAACAATAGTAAAATTTTATGAATTATTCCAACAATAAATATATTTTTTTCAATGGGTATTCATTTTAAAAATAAAAATTAAAAGCATTTATATGGAGAAAAGCTATTTTTTAGGCTTTTGCTTAAAAGTTGTAAAATAGCTTCTACAACTACTCAAAAGCACTATCTCGGTACTTAATTGACCTTTTCATACTCCAAGAAGTGATTTTATAGTAAAAAAAAGTTATAAAATATTATGGTGTGAATGTCCACCTCATCAAGAAATTATTGTCAACAATTAGTTACATTACTTTCCTCCATTATAAAGATAATATCCGCCATTATGACCATTATTCTTACAACCTTACACCTCCATAAACTTTCTATTATATTCATAATTAATGTCATGTTTATAACTAATCTTTTGATGTCTCTATGTTATATTATAAATAGAGACATAAGGGTTTATATTGTACACACTTGAATACTTTGAAGAATAAGAAAAGCTCTCATCCATTGTCTCCTTATGTTTATTGCTTTCATCTTTTATATTTCTTGTCTTATTTCGCTTTAGATTTATGACATGTTATTAACACGAAACTCATTTATTAAAGGTATGCCTTGTTATTCTTTCAATCATATTAATTTGTTATGTTTTTCATTATCGATCCTTTTTAGTTTTAGGTTTTGACTTCAATAGTTGATTACATTGGTATTCATTTTAAAATTAAAAATTAAAAGCATTTATCTTGAGAAAAGCTATTTTTTAGGCTTTTGCTTAATAGTTGTGAAATAGCTTCTACAACTACTCAAACTATATCAGTACTTGGTTGACCTTTTCATACTCCAAAAAGTGATTTTATAGTAAAAAAAGTTATAAAATATTCTGGTCTGAATGTTCACTTCATCAAGAAATTACTGACAACAATTAGTTACATGTCTTCCCTCCATTATGAAGATAATATCCGTCATTATGACCATTATTCTTACAACCTTACACCTCCATAAACTCTCTATTATATTCATAGTTAATGTCGTATTTATAACTAATCTTTTGATATCTCTATCTTGTTCATCAAAGTGATATTCTATATCTTTCGAGGGATGCCTTTCCCTTACTCCTTCATTACATATATATACAAAATTTACATGACTACTATTTATGAACAGTAGGTGACTTCTACTATTCATGAATAGTGACTGACTCTTACTATTTACACAGTGACTCGACCTTTACTATTTACACAGTAACCGACTCTTACTATTCACATAATTGACATTTTACTATTTATGAATAGTATTTTTTGTCTTTTACTATTCATCAATAGTATCATGTCTGATGACTCCAAATAAAACAAACAACTTTACAAAAGGAAGATAAGATTCTTATCCTACTTTTGACTAATTACATAGATGTCTCTGTCATATTTTTTGTTTGTCGGCTGTCTTCATCAGGCTGCCGAATATCTTGTGTATCTGTTGTCCTTGGACAGATTATTCCAGCTGTACAGTTGGAACGTTGTTATCTTCTCCTTGGCATTTGGAACATATATGTTCTGAATATTTACTGTTGATAGTTGTACAATATCTGGTTAATAATGTGGGTGAAATAAAATTTTTCCTGATAGCTCTTGTTGTTGGTATATTTTCTGGTTTGAGGAGACTCAATATCCATTGTCGTATTTCTTCCATATCTCCTTCTCTAGTTTCTCTACAATTAGAGTATATCATAGTATTAAAAGTTAATGGGCACATTATTGTTGGTGCAACCTAATTTGAATTTTTTTTGTAAATTCTCCATCACAGTAAAGAAATACAAAGTGGTAGTACATTTAGTAAATTTGACCTTTTAAAGTGATGTTGAGGTTATAATGTCAATACATGACAATGAGTTTTCTAAAAAAACTTATTGAGCATGTACAAATGGTTATGATCCGTTTCTTGAAGAAATTGTGACTTGTGTTCATATGAATAAGAACATGTTCATATATGGTTGGATAAATGTCACATCTCACCTCTATGGGAGGTTTGAGAGAAAACAAATATGTTGACATAAGTGATTATTTGGTCATAAACTTTGAGTACATCACCAACATTGTGGTATATTTTATCACGAATTATTGAAGGACAAAAGAAAGAAATAATTCTTCCTATAAAGTTTGTGTCCATAGCCAAAATAAATATCATTATGTGGCAACAAATATTTGTCATTTGTTTTCAAGAAATAAGTGTTACATGTAATAATTTTAACCATGACAATAATAATTATTTTCTCCTTGAAAGAGATGGTTACCATAAGAATGGTGTTGTGAAATTTGTGGCAGTACACAAAATTAATTGAGAGTTTCAGAAGGAGTAATTTGTTACTATCCAAAAAATGAAATAGTTTTATAATATTGGGGTTGTAGTAAGTCTCAAAAGAAATTTTGTAAGTTTTGGAGGAATTGAAAAGAAAAGAAATATTATATTGAGACTGTAAATTACTAGTGGGTTATAAGTATTTACATCAAAGCTAACCCCGCTTTTTTCTTCTTTGTTGTATAAAAATATAGGCATGATGAAGGAATCACATGCAAAAGCAAATTAGAAGTTTACTAGAATAAATATCAGTTGGCATAACCGGTTGACTATTTATGTTCAAATGTGATACAAAAGAAATTGAGAATTCATGTGGATATATGTTTCAATAAATAATTTTCTTCAAGAACTTTCTTGTGTTGCTTGTTCTCATGATAAAATGATTGTTGTATTAACTAAGGTTGGGATTGTATCCCTGAAATTATTTGAAACATATAAAAAAATTAATGTGTGGGCTCGTTCACCTACCATGTGGACCACTTACTATTATAATTTAATATATGCATCTACAATATGGTATCATGTGGGTTTTTTTATCAACTTACAAATTGATTTTTGTAAAGTTGTTTGTTCAAATTGTTAAATTAAGAGCACAATTTCAGACTTAAAATTATGTTGATAATGCTGGTTAGTTAAGCAAAAATTGTATATCTCTAATTATAGCTAGACCACTAATTATGAGAACACACCTCTCAAATAAAATTTTGTATGAGATGAGATTATTTAACATGTACTCATCAAGCCAACAAGGTTCTCCCATCACAATTGGTTCAGGGTCAGGAACCAAATAATTTCCATCTAAAAATTTGATGTGTGCATATATGATTTTATTGCTCTACCACACATAAAGATGGATCCCCAATGAGGTTAGGATAAATGTTAGATTTCTTAACATTAGGGGGAGGTATGATTAGTAGCTACAAATTATGTGTGGAGTGAATTATCTATATCCTCATTAAAAAATGTGAATTTGAAGTTCAAGAGATAATTCATTTGCAAAATATTGCAAATAAATTTCCAGATGTATTTGCTCACCCAATATTTTAATTAAGCTACAAATTTTCCAATAAATGATCCTTGAAGAATAGTGTCTATGGTACGCCAAAAGCGTGATAGACCAATCAATTCCAAAGATAAAACTCCCTGAGGAAGGATATAGGCAAATTATAAAAATGATCATGATAATGAGGCAAGTGCTTTAAAAGAGCACCATGATATAACACTTCATAAACCTTTCAAAAGGTTCTATTACCTGAAAATGAAGAGATCTCGATAAGTTATGTCATATTAGAATCGAGTCAAGTGACCTTCGATGGTATCTTTGATATGAAGTAACACTCAATGCTATAAAGGATTACGAGGATCTTGAATTCAAATTTGTCATATAGTGTGGACGGATAAATGATTTTCAAAATAAAATGCACTATTCAACTATATGTTGTTTCACTTAGAAAAGTGATGTTTTGAACTTATAATTCATAGATCAAGATATAATGTCTGTAAGGTACAAATGAATCATTGTGTGAAAGTATTATCGTAAGATATAAAGTAGGATTTGTGCATCGGGGTGTAAAGAGTTTTCACAAAAGTCGACATTTTTAAATGGAGATATATTCTCTAGTAGTGGTGCCATGAGACTTGTTTCAATTTGTAAATAGATGAAATACTTAACTATGCATATTGAATGATTATCATGTATATGTAACACCTCGAATTCGAAAGAGGCCTATATAGCAAATTTTTAGAAACTACAAGTGCCAGCCACGGAGCCAACCACGGCCCATGGTTAGAACCACGTACCATTGGTTTGGTCCATGGACTGGGCACTCAAGTTTGGTCCAGAGGTCCAGGAACCACGGCCTGACCAATGGACCGTCGGTCAGATCACGGTCCGTGGTTCAAGAGCCCAAAAATGGGTTTCTGGCCAACAATGACGGACGTGCAGGATGGACTGCCGTTCTGATCATGGTTCGTTAGTGGGGTCCGTGAGTTTTCAACTGGCAGTTATTTTTAGGGGCTTAATGGACTTTTTCGGCTTTAATTAAATCAATGTGGTGTCATTTTGCCTAAGTCAAGAACACCTATGTAAGTATTTTTAATTCCCAAAATCCTCATTCAATTCATTCTTTCCAAATCCGAAAAAAATTCCCAAAACTCCTCTCAAATATTCTCTCTATAGAAATTGAAAGAGGAAAGAAGAAATTGAAGTTAGGTCAAGTCAAGTCTCCAATCTTCAAGCTTGTAAGGGCTTTGTGACTATGGTATGATGGCTTTTCAGCCATGGATTCCTTCTATCTATGGAGTCCCCTAGAATTTCCCCAATTTGATGAAGAATTGCCCAATTCTAGTTAATATTTCTTCCGATGTTGTGGGTTATGATGAATGTGGATCCAATTGAGTGGATGATGATTGTTTATGATTGAATTGATAGAATTAAATGTTTTTAGGATGAAATTACATGTACCCATGCCTATTCCTTGATTCTAACCTAGAATTGATATAGTTGGGTGGATGCCATAAAGGGAAACTTTATAGGTTTAGGCTTGTCGTTATAGGATTGATGAGTTGTGATTAGAATTGCTTGAGAATAAAGGCATAGATGATGATCATGAGATGTAGTGCTTTGAGAGTAAAGCTTATGGTGTGAATTATTGGTAGTTGATGTTATTGTTGTGGAAGAGATACTACCCATATGAATTGCTTAAGCATGAACGTATGAATGTGAAAGGTTTTCTCACATGAATGATTGTAGGTTGAAATTAGTGCTCACCTAAAATTAATCTAGACTAAAATACTATAATTGAGGAGGCTAGAGATGACTACCCTTGACCTCTATATGAGAAGGATATGAGGTGATTTATACTCTTTTGAATTGAACAAAATGTGAGTCCCCTCGTTCCTACTATGATGAATGGACATGGAGGCGAGTACCCATAATCCTTATGAAATGATGTGGAGACGAGTACCCGTGTCATATAATGTGATTGTGGTGGTGAGTACCCATGATCTTAAAGTAAGTAAGGAGAGAAGCGAAAAACCATTAGCCTTTGTAAGTTAGGCAAGGAGGTGAATCCCCATGTCTTTAAAAGTAAGTATGAATAATATGAACTATGTTATGATGAATGAATAGCTTGGATTGTTGCTTGAGATGCCTTCCATGAGGTAAGATTGACTAGAGTTGGACGACCCAATTCTTGACTAATGATGAGTAAGGTTTCTTGAGATGTGTTCCTTTTTTATTGTGGTGATGATTTATGTGCATTAATTATGCTTATGGTTTATATTGACTAACCATTGTGTTAATGTTGTTTATGCTAGCTATCATATTTAATACATGTTTGTACTAATGCATACTCTTGCCTACATTCTTATCAAATATAGGGTCCGACGACATTGATTCTCACATTCGTGGCTTGGTTCATAGTTGATCAAGGAAGTGAAGACTTGGTGATTCCCCATTGTGTTCGAGGATGTGATTACCATTTCCTTACATTTCTTTCATTTTATGTCTTGGACTATTGTATGGGTAGTGTCCGAAGACTTTATTCATGTTGGCTAGATGGTTTTAGACAATTGTATTATACTTCTGCTTTATTTTATAAAGACTTTGATTGTATTGAAAATATTTTAAATTTTTGCATCATTTCTATTACTTTATGTTATGAAATGATAAGTGGCTTGTATGAGGCCTCTCGGGGTCTTGTACGTCTTGTTACATCTAGGTTGTACCCTTGGGTCATGAAAACATGGTATCAGAGCACAATGTTTAGAATGGTTCTAGAATGTCTCAAACCACGTCAAGTAGAGTCTTGTTTATAAGTGTGAAGAGCGCCACATTTATGAATTAGAGACTACTAGATGTTTAGGAAACTTTATTTCTTCATTCCTCTAAGTTGTGTCATAGAGTTTAACTCTATAAAGTCTTTTTCGTAATCATGGTTTTCAGGATATGACTACTAGAAGGGCTAATGCTAGAAAAACCGAGGAAGACAATGTGGGTCAAGAAGTTCCTTTCCGAGCTCCTCCTCAAGCTCCAATTGATCCTTCGGCTAACAATGTAACAAATGTGGAGTCTAGGTCAGCTTTCCAAGTGTTAGCTCAAGCCATGACGGCCTAAGAAAATAGAGAGGTGGTAACCCTTGTGAACCCAAATGTGGGTACGGCATAGGCAAGAGTGAGGGATTTTACAAGGATGAACCCTCCGAAATTTTTATGGCTCCAAAGTTGAAGAAGATCCTCAAGAGTTTATCGACGAGGTCTATAAGATAGTTGCTATTATGGGAGTGACTCTGGTAGAAAAGGTGGAATTGGCCTCTTATCAACTCAAAGTGGTTGCTCATATTTTGTTCAATCAATGGAAGGAGGCAAGGTCGGAAGTCCATAGAGTGGGAAAGGTTCAAAAGTGCTTTTCTTGATAGATTCTTCCCTCTTGAGATGAGAGAGGCAAAGGTGCTTGAGTTCATTGACCTTTGGCAAGGAAATATGAGTGTGAGGAAATATGCTTTGAGATTCACTCAACTATCAAAATATGGTCCTATTGTGGCAGATTGTAAGGCTAAGATGATTAAGTTTGTGTCGGGTGTGTCCAATTTAGTAGTCAAAGAATGTTGCACCGCTATACTTGTCCATGACACGGACATTTCTTGCCTTATGGTGCATGCCCAACAAATTGAGGAAGAAAATCTCAAGGAAAGATCTAGGGAAGAAAAAAGGGCAAAAACGGATGATGGTAACTTTTCATATTCTAGGTCTGGTGGACGGGTTCGTTCAAGGTTCTGGCAAAAATTCTCTGGGCAAGGTTATTCTAATGGTCCTCAAAGGTCTAACAATGAAAGGGTATCTAACCAAAAAAAACAAGGAGATGGTAGTAGGTCCTTGATGCCTACTTGTGCTAAATGTCGAAGAAATCATGAGGGTAAGTGTCTAGCGGGATCTAATGCTTGCTTTGGATGTGGTAAGACGGATCACAAGATAAGGAATTGTCCTTGAGTTTCTAAGAATGAGGGAGATACTCATCGTAGGGTTCAACGCTATCCTTCATCCGGTCCAAGTGCTTTGGGTGCAAATGCTCCTAAGCAAAACCAATTTTATGCTCTCCAGACTAGAGGTAATCAAGAGAGTTCTCTAGATGTGGTGACCGGTATGTTGAATGTTTTTCAAATAGATGTTTATTATTTGATTGACCCCGATGCTACTTTGTCCTTTGTGACTCCTTATTTGGCCATGAGGTTTGATGTGCTCCCCGATTTGTTATTGGAGACTTTTTTTTTATCTCTACCCCTCTTGGTGATTCTGTTGTGGCTAAGAGGGTCTATAAAAAATATCCAGTTTCCTTGTCGCATAGATTTACTCTTGGTAAAGCTTGATATGTTAGACTTTGATGTCATCCTTGATATGGATTAGTTGCATTCATGTATTGTAGAACTCGAGTAGTCAAATTTTAGTTTCCAAATGAGCCTATCCTAGAGTGGAAGGGGGGAAATTCTATTCCTAAGAGTCGGTTTGTCTCTTGTCTAAAAGCTAGAAAGATGATCTCCAAGGGTTGCATCTATCATGTAGGTAGGGTGAGGGATGTAGATTCCGAAACCCCTAATCTTGACTCGGTCCCTATTGTTAATGAGTTTTTAGAAGTGTTTCCCGATGATTTTCCCAGTATTCCTCCCGAATGAGAAATAGACTTCAGAATTGACCTTCTCTCGAATACGCAACCTATTTCTATGACTCCTTATAAGGCTCCGGTAGAACTTAAGGAGTTTAAAGAAAAATTCAAGGATTTATTGGATAAAAGTTTCATCCGACCGAGTATCTCTCCATGGGGTGTTCCAATTTTGTTTGTTAAGAAAAATGATGGTTCACTCCGAATGTGTATCGATTATCATCAATTGAACAAGGTGACCATTAATAAAAAGTATCCTTTCCCAGGGATAAATGACTTATTTGAACAACTTAAAGGTGCAAGTTGTTTCTCTAAGATTGATCTCTGATTGGGCTATCACCAATTGAGGGTGAAAGATGATGAAATTCTGAACACGGTTTTCCAAACTTGGTATCGTCACTATGAGTTTCTAGTAATGTCATTTGGGTTAACTAACGCTCTGACAATGTTTATGGATTTGTTGAATAGGCTTAGACAATACCTTGACATGTTTGTTATTGTGTTTATCGATGATAGAAGGTTTGTTGAACTCTTCTCTTCAATTGTCCCTCTATTGACGGCTTTGACTCAAAAGAAGGCTAAGTTTGTATGGTCCGCATTATGTGAGAAAAAATTTCAAGAGTTGAAAGATAGACTTACTTCCGCTCCGGTGTTGACCGTACCGGAAGGAAGTGATGGTTTTGTGGTATATTCTGATGCCTCGAGAATTGGGTTGGGATGTGTGCTTATGCAAAATAGAAAGGTTATTGTCTATGCTTCCAGGCAACTTAAGGCTCATGAGAAGAATTATCCAACCCACGATCTTGAATTAGCGGATGTGGTTTTTGCCTTAAAAATATAGAGGCATTATCTATATGGTGTCCCTGTAGATGTGTTCACTGACCACAAAAGCTTGCAATATGTGTTTAATCAAAAAGATTTGAATTTACGACAAAGAAGGTGGCTTGAGTTATTGAAGGATTATGACATGAGTGTCCTTTATTACCTCTAAAAAGCAAATGTAGTAGCGGATGCTCTTAGTAGGTTGTCTATGGGTAGTGTCGCTCACATTCATGATGATAAGAAAGAATTGGTACAAGATGTACATAGATTGCCCGATTGGGTGTTCGATTATTAGACTCCTCCAACGGTAGTGTTATGGTTCATAATGATTCCGAATCGTCTTTTTTAAGTGATGTGAAAGCTAAGCAATGTCTTGATCCAATTTTGGTAGAATTGAATAAGGTGGTACTCAAGATGTCCATTGAGGCTTTCTCCCAATGGGGAGATGGAGTACTTAGATACCAAGATCATTTATGTGTTCCAAATGTGGATGACTTGAGGGAACAAATTTTGTTAGAAGCTTATAGTTCTCAGTATACCATTTACCCAAGAGCCACCAAGATGTACCATGGCTTGTGGGAGGTCTATTGGTGGAATGGGATGAAGAGGGATATTGCGGGATTTGTGGCTAAGTGTCAGAATTTCTAACAAGTAAAAGTTGAGCTTCAGAAACTGGGAGGTTTATCCCAAGATATTAGCATTCCTACTTGGCAATGGGAAGATTTGAATATGGACTTTATAGTGAGATTGCCACGTACTCGGCACCAATATGATTTGATATGTGTCATAGTAGACCGAATGATGAAATTGGCCCATTTCATTCCCGTCAAAGTTTCTTATGTGGCAGAAGACTATGCTAAGTTATATTTGAGGGAAATGGTAAATTGCATGGTATGCCCATGTCCATTATCTCCGATAGAGGTGCTCAGTTTACTTCTCAGTTTTGGAAGTCATTCCAAAAAGGTCTTGGCACTAAAGTGAAACTTAGCATGGCTTTTCACCCAAAAATCGATGGGCAAGCGGAGGGAATGATCCAAACTTTAGAGGATATGTTGAAAGCATATGTCATAGATTTCTAGGGGAGTTGGCAAGTGGATAGAGTTTGCCTATAATAATATCTACCATTCTAGTATTAGTATGACCCCCTTTGAAGCTCTTTATGATAAGAGGTGTAGATCTCCTATAGGGTGGTTTGAAATGGGTGAAGTAGCCTTAATCGGACTCGAGTTAGTTCATGAGGCTATGGAAAAGGTCCAGCTTATTAGAGCGAGGTTGAGAACAGCCCAAAGCCGACAAAAGTCCTTTGCCGATGTGAGAAGAAGGGATCTAGAGTTTGAAGTTAACAATTAGGTTTACTTGAAAATCTCACCCATGAAGGATGTGATGAGGTTTGGCAAGAAGGGGAAATATAGTCCCCGATATGTAGGCCTATATCAAATTTTGAGGCTTGTAGGTAGGATTACGTATGAGTTAGATTTTCTAAATGAGTTGGCAACCGTGTATCCCTTTTTCCTTGTCTCTATTCTTAAGAACTGTGTTGGAGATCCGACATCCATAGTTTTCCTTAAAGGGTTGGGAGTTGATAAGAGCCTTTTATATGAGGAATTTTCAGTTGATATTTGGGACCAGCAAGTTAAGAAATTGAGAAACAAGGAAATAGCTTCCATGAAGGTTTTATAGAGGAAACAACTAGTTGAGGATGCTACTTGGGAGGCCGAGCCGATTTGAAGTCCCTATATCCTCATCTTTTTCCTTCTACTTCTATTCTAGGTTGAGGTAATGAATTTCCTCTTGGTTTGTTCTATGATTACGAGTCATATATGTTTTATGTGTTCCCATGATTTCCTTATATGCATGTTCATGAAAAAGCTTATGTTTTTAAAGAAATAACTTAGGTGAATTATTCTTTTCACGACCCAGGGTACCCCTTAGATGTAACAAGGCACATAGAACCCCGAAAGGTTCTGTGTAAGCCACTTAGCATATCATAACATAAGAAATAGAACAATAAGAAAAAAAACGCATTTTAAGTCAAGTCTAAAATTTTCATTTAATAAAAACTGGAAGTCTAGACTGGAAGTCTAGACTGTAAGTCTCAACATAGCAATCTATTACATTATTCGAATGAGAAAAGGAACTCAGCCCATACAACATAGTTTGAAATGGAAATACAAGAAATTAACTACGATGAGATAACAATCGTCCTCGAATCATTAGGACTCACCAAAAAGCTAGGAAAATAAGCAAATCCGAGGTTTTAGCCACAACAATGATCACCTTGAGAACCGGACCCTACACTTGGGGAAAATGTAGGAAAAGTAGCCGATAGTACAAAAATGCACTAAGTGTGATAGCCATGCATAAAATCATTGAAAACATGCTAAAGGAACATTTTAGTGGAATAAATGCAATTTATTAAGTTTAAACATCATTATGAAAATGGTGGAAAAGCATAAGTAATAAGCATAGTCAACATTTAGATCATCATAACATAAGAGGAACATATCATAAATACCCTCAAAGCATACTTGTGCAATGCATGAATAAGACCCCATAAATCTCACCCATGCTAACTAAAGCTTCTTAAGTAACCATAGTTCATAATTCATATCTTTGTTCATATTATTGTCGCCATAGTGGGAATAAGTCTTAACCGACATAAACCATGTGAGCAAACATGGAATTCGGTGACTCCCTCGCCGAAAAGGGTTGCTCTACTTGCCTAAGGTACAACCATACTCTTAGCTTAGGTTGATCCACTAGATAAATAACCTATGGGGGCACATAATTTATAGGATAAGGAGATTGCTACTAAAAACCTAGACTCAACTAGCATAAAGGGTTTCCATCTCATGAGACATACTTTGGGAACCCGGACTCAACTAGCATATAAGGAACCCATTTGGAAAGCCGAACTCAACTAGCGTAAAAGTTTCCCTCTCATATTCAATATCCACTTAGTGCTAAGCATTAATTCCCACGGAGTTCATATTAAGTCTTGACTTAAGTTCATATTCATGGAAGAATGTCTTGACACTCAATCCAATATAATTCATAAGATAGCTCATTAGATCATGTGTGAGGATAACCTTTCACCATCCATGTCTACATGTAGATTCAATAGTTGAGAAAGTCTTTGAACCTTAGAATCATCATATTGTGAGAAAACCTATCACATCATATCATAATCATACATAAGTGTCTATGAGAATAACCTTTCAATAACAGAATAACTAGATCATAATCATATTCACTTCACTCTCAATGTGTTCTTAATGCATATACATAATATTCATAAAACGTGCATAACATCATAATTTGCCCTTTCAAGGATCAAAGATCATATTGAATCAACACATCTAGAATTCACTACATTAGACATGGATATTAACACAATTCAAGTAGCCCAATTACTACAAGCATAATCTCAAAATATCCTTCTTTTATCCGCAAACCCATATCACAAGATCATAATTGGGAAATATGGGAATTTCATTGGTTCTTGGGGATATCAAAATAAATACCATAATAAATCATCAATACAATCATAATTTAAAGTATTTCAAGCATTATAATCATTTTTGAAAGGAACCCATGACTTTGGAATCGGATTTCTATCTTTGAAATTGTGGTTTTGAAGGGACTCTGTGGATGAAACCTATACATGGATGAAGATATACCATACCTTAGCAATGAAACCCAATGAATTTTAGAAGAAAACCTTGCTCCTTGAACCCAAGCTCTAACTTTCCTCTTTTTCTTCCTTGAAGTTCTAGAGAGAGAATTTTTTTTGGAGAGGGGATGAACTTGGGAATTATTTGGGTGTTGGAAATAATAAGGTGAATAGGATGATTTTTGACATAAAAAGGATTATATAGGTGTATAAAACTAAGCCAAAGTGACCTCACTTAAGACCCGTCTAAAAAGGAATTAAAATAACCCCCACATAAAGTGGGGTTCCCAGGGACTATGTCCATCTTCACGAACCGTCAAGGGCACCACGGCCCTTGAAGGTGCCCGTGGTCCCTTGACCAGTAGCTAGGCTACCCTATAATTTCTCCCACAAGGTAAAGGCAACCCCAGGAGCCTTCCCACGGGCCTTGGTCTTCACCACAAGTCGTGAAGTGGCTCATGAAGGAGAGCATTTTTGGGGAAGCTTTAGGGAGGCTACTGCCTCACCACCATGGGTGGCACCATGGGGCGTGGTCTCCACCACTAATCATGAAGACCCTCGTGGTCATGGTGAGCAGTGCCTTGACCAATTTTGGGCAGCATTGGCCCCTTGCCTTGGCCCTCGCCCATTTTCCGCTCATACCCTTCTCCCTTGACGTTAACCCTTACGTTTAGCTCTAGTTTAGCCTACTAGTTTCTGGGGTGTTACAATTCTCCTCATGTTGTTGTGCATTGAGTATGAGTTTCCTATAGATTTTGTGAGGTGAATTGTTTAACATGCCTTGACTTGGAGTGGACATTTCCTCCTTGAATATGTGTTTTGGGTATTGATTGCATATAGGCTCCATGATATCATGATGAGCATGCTTTTAAGTTTGGAGATGATAGTTCCTCTTTGAATGTAAGAAATCTGAAATTTTCATGCATATTTGGTTGTTAGAAGTAGTTCCTACTTCCTTATAGTGCATTAAGTATGTTTGGCATGGAGTTGATGTTTCCTCCTAGATTTTGTGCATTTTGATGAGTTGCATGCATGATGGGCTGATACTTTTGGGTCTTTTCATTGGAAATGTGCTTAGAATCTCATTCGAGGATGAATGATCCCAAAGGGCAGATAATGTAACACCTCGAATTTGAAAAAGGGCCACATAGCAGATTTTCAGAAACTACAAGTGCCAACCACGGAGGCCAACCACGGCCCGTAGGTAGAACCACGGACCGTGGGTCTGATCCCTAGACTGTTCACCCAAGTTTGGTCTAGAGGTCCAGGAACCACGGCCTGATTAACAGACTGTCGGTCAGACCACGATCCGTGGTCCAGGGTCTGTGGTCCAAGACCCCAAAAATGGGTTTCTAACCACTGATGACGGGTGTGCAGGACGGACCATCAGCCTGATCACGGTCAGTCAGTAGGGTCCGTGAGTCGTTGACTGACAGTTATTTTTAGAGGTTTAAGGTCTTTTCCGATTTTAATTAAATCAATGTGGTGTCATTTTACCTAAGTCTAGAACACCTATATAAGTATTATTAACCCCCAAAATCCCCAATTCAAGTCATTCTATCCAAATCCCAAAAGAATTCTCAAAACTTCTCTAAAATACTCTCTCTCTATAAGTTGAAAGAAGAAAGAAGAAATTGAAGCTAGGTCAAGTCAAGTCTCCTATATTCAAGCTTGTGAGGTCTTTGTGACTAAGGTATGATGGCTTTACATCCATGGATTTTCCTAGAATTTCCCCAATTTGATGAAGAATTCTCCAATTCTAGTTAAGGTTTCTTCCAACGTTGTGGGTTATGATGAATGTTGATCCAATTGAGTGGATTATAAATTTTTATGATTGAATTGATAGAATGTTTTTAGGATGAAATTACATGTACACATGCCTATTCCTTGATTCTAACCTAGAATTGATATAGTTGGGTGGATGCCATGAAGGGAAACTTTATAGGTTTAGGCTTGTCGTTATAGGATTGATGAGTTATGATTAGACTTGCTTGAGAATAAAGCATAGATGATGATCATGAGATGTAGTTCTTTGAGAGTAAAGCTTCTGATGTGAATTGTTGGTAATTGATGTTATTGTTGTGGAAGAGATATCTCCCACATGAATTGCTTAAGTATGAATCTATGAATGTGAAAGGTTTTCTAACATGAATGATTCTAGGTTTAAAGGATTGCTCACCTAAAATGAATCTAGATGAAAATACTATATGATTGATGAGGCTAGAGGCAAATACCCTTGACCTTCATATAAGAAGGATATGAGGTGATTTCCTATACTCCTTAGAATTGAACAAGCTGTGAGTCCCCTCGTTCCTATTATGATGAATGGACATGGAGGCGAGTACCCATGATCCTTATGAAATGATGTGGAGCCGAGTACCGATGTCATATGATGTGATTATTGATGCGAGTATCCATGATCTAAAAGTAAGTAAGGCAAGAGGCGAATACCCATTAGCCTTTGTAAGCTAGGCAAGGAGGCGAATCCTCATGTCTTTAAAAGAGTATGAATAGTATGAACTATATTATGAAGAATGAATAGTTTAGATTGTTGCTTGATATGCCTTCCATGAGGTAAGCTTGACTAGAGGCAGATGGCCGAAGTCTTGACTAAGGATGAGTAAGGTTTCTTGAGAAGTGTTCATTTCTTATTATGATGATGATTTATATCATTGATTATGCTTATGGTTTATATTGACAAACCATTGTGTTTATTTAGTTTATGCTAGCTATCATATTTAGTACATGTGTGTACTAATGCATACTTTTGCCTACATTCTTATCAAATTTAGGGTCCAACGATATTGATTCTCACATTCGTGGCTAGGTTCATAGTTTATCAAGGAAGTGAAGACTTGGTGACTCCCCATTGTGTTCGAGGATGTGATCATTGTTTCCTTATGTTTCTTGAACTATTGTATGGGTTGTGTCCCAGGACTTTATTCATGTTGGTTAGATGGTTTGAGACAATTGTATTAGACTTCCGCTTCGTTTTATAAAGACGTTGATTATATTGAAAATATTTTAAATTTCTGCATCATTTCTATTACTTTATGTTATGATATGCTAAGTGACTTGTATGAGGCCTCTCGGGATCTTGTACGCCTTGTTACATCTAGGGGGTACCCGTGGGTGGTGACAGTCTAGCTAAACAATGAATGTTATATGAAAATTCTTGAACAATTTTAAAACTTTAAAAGCAATTCCATTGAGTAACTAGTGGTTCTGAGATTGCTTAACACAAAGAAAGAACTTTTTTCAATCTCATGAAAATGATTAGAAATTATCACATATTAGTGCAGTTGGTGCACTTACAGATTGCTGGTAATGTATATGCTAGAAGATTAGTTGATCTATTTAATGAAAGTTATGTCAAGGGATTGTCATATTATTATTTAAGTTATGCAAATTAACTCACGAAAGAGATGACTCAACACATAGAAGATGTGTGATTATCTTTAAGAAGAAAAGTCGAGCTTCAATAAAATTGAAATGATCAATCTCCAAGTCAAAAATTATCTTATTAAGGCGATGCACAATACTTATTTGATCCACATAAATCTCTATCACAAATGGGTTATTTTTTTTAAATGTGGAGGCACAACAATATCTTGACATTTAAAGAATCAAACACTAGTAACCACTTCTATAAATCATGCGGAAATAATATTGATCTATGAAGTAAGTAGAGAATGTGTTTGGTTGGAATCATGACCAATCATATTTAGGAAATTATATCATAATCGGGAGTAAATCGTATCACACTTAATTAATATCAAGTTATTCTACAAGAAATTAATAGCAAACAAAAGTGTCTACAACATGATTGTTGTCATGAAGAGTTGAATGAGCAGTTTACATGCAATAGCGAAGTCACATATGAAGTAATTTTTAAGATTGTATTTGGCTAAACTCAAGACCTCATCATAATCATAAAATGATATATTGGAATGAGTTCAAGAATGCCGCATCTTCGTAAATGTGATTTGATCACAAATACAATGTCAATAACAACATTTGAGGGGCGGGTGGGTGACATTATCACAAGAAATTACGTGGTATTTTAATTAGGGGGAGTATAATATGTGTTTTACTCTTTTTTCCTTAACCAAGGTTTTTTCCCATTAAATTTTCCTAGCAAGGTTTTTAATGGGGCAACAAATAATGCGTATTAAAAGATGTGTGCTCTTTTTTCTTCACTAGGATTTTTTGTCACAAGATTTTTCCTAGTAGGCATTTAATGAGGCACATTATGTATGGACATCCAAGGGGAGGGGGGTGTTATAAAATATCATGGCGTTGATGTCCACTACACCAAGAAGTTACTCTCTCACCAATTATCTACATTACTTCTCTCGATTATGAAGACAACCTCCAATTTTATGACCATTAGTCTTGTAACCTTACACCTCCAGAACTTCTCCATTATGTTCATGATTAATGTCATGTTTATGACTAATTTTTTGTATGTCCCTATGTTACTTTATAAATAGAGGCACAAGGGTTTATATTATACACACTTGAATACTTGGAAGAATAAGAAAAAATTTCAGCACTTGTCTCCCTATTTCTATTGCTTTAATCTTCTATATTTCTTGTCTTATTTTAATTTAGTTTTATAGCAAAAACTAAATATTTATGAGCTCAAAAATTTAATCAAACAATCTACTGTATTACATATCCGGACTACCTACTAATCAAGTTAAAATATTGTAAGAAAATAAATTACTATGGAACAGAAAATTATTATTGTAATAATTTTTATGATTTATCATAAAACTGTGGTTCGAACATTTGAGAAATGCCTGAGAATTGAACTAGTACAACTAAACTTTTAGCATAGTCTCCTGAACTTTGAACAGCAAAAGAAGTATGAATTCAAAAAATTGAACTGCAAACAATGTTTTGAAATTTGAGCAAATGAGTCCATGGTGGTGTGGTGGGTGATGGATAGGTATCAAGAAGGACAGGAGGGGGTGTTCATTCCAACTAGATCGACAATAAATTACATTGTATATGAATTTTTCTATGCATATATAGATATTTTGAATCTCCTAAATACAAAACTAAATGTTGATTCTGTGATTTAGAGAGAGGTTCCAAATTCAAATTTTAGTCACTACATTGCTCACTGTTGAGCCCTGGATAAGAAGAAAAATCTCATTGGAAGCGTTGTCCTCAAAAATGGGCTTTGAATATGCAAATCATGATTAATCAAACTCTAATATGGATATCGAACATGAGACCGAAAAAAAAATTCCTTCATACTTTTTATAAATTATATTTGATGAATAGTTTATTTAAAATTAATATTTATAGCGACAATTTATTAGTCATATCTCTTTTTAGTCGGTCCAATATAATTCAAATGTATCTTGTTTGTTTGTTTTTTATTTATAGACTAACCATCATCTTAAATTTAGGCTTTTATATAAAAACAGTTAGAAGAAGCATGTTTTTGGCGTGACTTTATATACACTAGCATTATCAGAGGCGGAATAAAGGTTAGGGTTTGGGGATTCTAAATTAATTTTATTTAAGGGTTATTTAATTTTCTATTATAAATATAGGATTTACAAAAAAGCTAGTAAATTTGTCCGAACTCATAAACCTCCACCTAGCTCCGCCTCTCAGCATTACTCTTAGTCATCATCTAATGTTGCTCCTCTTGACTCAAAAGGGGATATACTTCCTTTTTGTGTAATAGAATTGAAAACGACGTATTCCCAATCTTAACATGTTGGTCATGAAGCCATATGAAAATGACTTTGTATATATTTCTTCCTCCTAAATTACGTAATATTATTTAATTTAACAAGAAAAATTCAAACATAAAAGAATTTCCAGAGACCTAATCAAGCACGATTTAATGGTTATAAAATTTTTGACATTTAATATTTGAAACATTTGTGTAACTATAAACATTTTTTGATAAAAAGTTCAACAAAAAATTTATATTTGAATATTTTCAAAATATTTTTGTATTTTATTTGGCATTAATTAGATTATACATAATTTTCAGAATAGCGTATTCTATGAATACTAGAAATAGAAATCCTTCTCCAGGACGGGTTCAATATTTGTTATTCTTAACTTTTTTTATATAATTTTTAAATAATATATATTACTCTATATGTACAATTTACGAAGCATAAATAGAATCCGAAGAGTCGACCAAATTTTTATATGTCTTTCAAATATTTAAAGGTGTTAATTATTCTGATTTATAGTATTTTATGTCATACAATATATGTTACTTCTTTTGTCCCAGTTTTTGTGATACCGGTAGAATTTTGAGAGTCAGTCAAATTTTTCTAAAAAAATTGATGTAATTTTATAATAATCAAAAGACTAAAAGATATAATAAATAAAATAAACAGAAAAAAATATAAAAACGAAATAAATGCTTGTGGCTAGCATCAAGCACATCGATCGAGAGGTGTCTGCTTCTAGACTTCTCCATATAGGAGTAAAGTAATGTACTTTTTAGAGAAAATATCCTTCCGATAAACCCAGTACTGAAAATTTTTCACCTGCCGTATATTCATTTTTTCCAATTTTGTCGGTTATTGCGTTACTTTGGGTTTTATATCAAATATTTTCTTTTAAATTTTCCTTTAAAATTTAATAAATATAAACTCAAAAATTGAAAATAAGAATTGAGTTTCTTTTATGGTGTGTTTAATATAAACAAAAATGTTATTGAGAAAAATATAAAATTTCTTACTTACTTTTTGTTGTTTGAAATTACAACACATCTGATGTCTTTTATTTAAGGTTTCAATGTCCTTTTGCATGTACTCATATTTTTTTAAGATTTAAATTTATGTGGACTCGGAGTAACAATTTGAAGATTTAGCCCATTTTCATAGTGCTTTTGTAATTTCAAGACCTTGCTTGATTCTAAGAGCACTTTCAACTTGAAGATTTGACTCAAATTTGGATAACTTTGCAATCATTAGATTTGACTCCAATATGAAGAGATTCACAATTTATATAGTAGCTCAAATAAGAAGAGTTTTGCAACTTGAAGATTAGCTCAAACTTGAAGTGTTTCAAGACATACAATTTAGGTTCGTTTGTCAGTGAAAATTTCAACTTGTAGATTTAGCTCGAATTGGATGAGCTTTATGACATTGTAATGACCCTCCAGGTCATTTCCCTTTTATTGTCTTCTTTTTGTTGTTTTGAGTGTTTCTATAGCAACCCCAAGTTATTTATGACTTGCTGATACTAACAATATGGTCACCTGGTTGTTTGATTGGCTTTCGTGCAAGTGTTCGTGTAT
Source organism: Solanum bulbocastanum (assembly GCA_037074985.1). Lineage (NCBI taxonomy): Eukaryota > Viridiplantae > Streptophyta > Magnoliopsida > Solanales > Solanaceae > Solanum > Solanum bulbocastanum. Next base: position 13,450,924 of record CM073602.1, on the reverse strand, counting down.
TGGAACTTTTGAAACTTGAAAATTTGACTACGTTCAATGGTTTTGGAAGATGTTATCAGAATGTAATTCTAGCGGTTTCATTTGCTTTGTAATGCCCAGTTTAGTCTGAAAGGATATTTGGTGAGAATATCGTGGCTTTTGAGCTCATCCTAAGCACCCTTGTAGAAGTTCTCTTAAATGGAGTTTGGGTGTGAGATCAACTTATTTTAAGAAGACCTCGGTGGGAAGTTTTGACATCTCTGTTGAGTACGGAATGTCGAATTTGGTGGGTAGCATATATCATTTGTGTGAATGGGGTTTTGAAAAAATTTCGAGCACCTAGTCGCAAATTCAGAGAACATGGGATTCCAGCTTATGTCCCAAAATCATGTGCAAGAGCCATCCATCAGCATGATTGCGATGAAGCATCTGCAATTGTGCATGACACTGCACCTACTCATCACGATCGTGTGGCCTTCTAGTAGCGACTGCATGTGCTTTTCTATGGGGGTTTACCCTTTTTGGTCAGCAAGATCCCAAGGATTGACCTTTGTTATTGCGTAGGCCATTTAATTGGTGGGTCGCAATCGCAACCCTTGCTTCCACTATCATGATAAGTAGTTTGACATGTCTTTTTAAATAAAGATTTGTCGTGAAACAACTCTTATTTCATAATCTCAAATTGTGATTTTGAGGGCTGTAGAGATGCAATAAAGGTGATTTCAGTTGCGTGTGGTCCATAATTTGCACAGCTACTTGTTGGAGTGTTCAAGGTAGTGCGGGGAGCATGCATTTGAGGTCATTTCTGTCTAGAAAGGGCTTTCCAAGCTCCTTAAATTGTGTTAATTGTGTGAACTGTTGCATGAGCTATTTTGATGTCGTTTCGGAGCTTGAATTATATCATCAACATTCACTTTGATTTCACCCTCTAATTGTCAATCACAAGAGTGATGTTTAAAACTCCAACCTTAGAGTTATGCTAAAGAGTTTCTCTCTTTAAAAGCTCTAAGTATAAAAATTGATAAAAAGATCAGAACTCTCATTTTCTCTCTGTTCCAAACTATTTAAACTATTCAAAAAGATTCCTCCACGTCCCATTCGTTGACATTATTCGTGCTCACAGATCTGACTCAGCAGATCACCTTTCTTGTCGTTCAGCTCGCCCTTTACTGGCTCCCGACTTCAAGTGTATGAACCTTAGTTGGCGGACTTGATGGAACACGTCTTTTACGTTCGGTGGATCACCAAATATCTCCTTTATTCACCTTTTAGCCATCACTTTTCTTTCGAGTACTCTCACATTTGGTGATGGACAGTATATTTGCCTTTTCCACTCAACTGATTGCGGATGCAACTCTTCTTCGCACTTTAACACTTGGACATTACATTTATCAGTTTTGGTGAGGTTCACCCTTTTCGAAGATTCGCCTTTCTCTAGGAGATTATTAGGTTGGGATTTTCTACTCTTTTTTAATGTTTTTTGCCTTTATTCCAATCATTCATCCTTGCCTTGTCCCTTTTCCTTCATAGTTGCAAATTATCAAAATATCATTAGAATTGGATGAAATTTAGCATTGAGGAGATGAATTGTTAAACTAAATAGGCTGCAAATGAGTGAAAATCTACCACTCATCAATTACCCAACTCATGATTTCAAGTTAACAGCGGTAGTGTTTGACTTAAAGATTTGGATACATTACCTTTATGGGTTTCATGTAGATGTGCTTACCAAACACAAGAGCCTCAAATATATGTTCACCTAAAAGGACTTAAATCTTCACTTAATAAGGTGGCTTGAATAATTGAAAGATTATGCCATGAGTGTCTATTATCATCCTGGTAAAGTAAACACAGTGACAGATTCTCTTAGTCGACTATCGATGGGTAGTGTTGCTCGTGTTGAGGATAGTAAGAGAGAGCTAGTTTGTGATGTTCATAAATTGGCCTGATTGGGTGATCTATTGGTCGATCTAACAAGGGTAACATGATGGTTCAAAATGGTTCAGAATCATCTGTTATATCGAATGTGAAGACTAAGCAAGATCTTGATCCAATGATGATTGATTTGAAGAAGTTGTTTTCTGAAAAATCCATTGAGGCTTTCTTCCATGGGGTAGTGGTGTCCTTCAATACCAAGGTCGAGTATGTATTTTGAAGATTGATGAGTTGAGGAATCAGATTTTGATAGAATCTTACAGTTCTCAATATTCTATTTATACGAGATTCACAATGATGTACCGTGATTTATGGGTAGTCTATTTGTGAAATGGGATGAAGAAGACTATTGCAGAATTCATGGCTGAATATCCAGTTAGTTAACAAGTGAAAGTTGAGCATCAAAAATTCGGTATTTTAACTCAAGATAGTAGCATTCTTAATTGGAAATTGGAAGATTTGAACATTAACTTCATTACGAGTTTACCTAGTACCAATCACCAATTTGACTCGACTTGAGTAATTATGGAGTGAATGAAGAAATCAGTTCACTTTCTTGCCCTAAAGACTTTATTTTTAGCCGAGGAGTATGTCAAGCTTATATTCAGGAAATGGTGAGAATACATGAAGTTTCCTTATCTATTATCTCCAATCGTGGTACCTAGTTTACATCTCAGTTTTGAAAGTCATTTCATAAAGGTCCCGATACTCAAGTAAAGCTTATCGCGTCTTTTTATCCACACACCGATGGAAATGCCGACCATATATGTAGACCTTGGAAGATATTTTGAGAGCTTGTGTGATTGATTTCAAGGGGCATTGGAATGAGCATTTGCCTTAAATCAAGTTTTCATATAATAATAGATATCAATCTAGTATTGGGATGACTCTATTTTAGGCTCTCTATGGTATGAGGTGTAGGTCTCCTACTAGTTGGTTTGAAGTTCGTGAGGTCGCTTTGATAGGACCCAAGTTAGTGCATGAGGCCATAGAGAAAGTTTGTCTTATTCGTGAGAGGTTGAAAATGGCTCAAACTTGACAAAAGTCTTATGCCGATGTTAGAAGAAAAGAGCTTCAATTTGATGTTGATGATTGGGTTTACTTAATAATTTCACCCATAAAGGGTGTGATGAGATTCATAAAGAAAAGTAAGCTTAGTCCTTGTTATGTGGGTCCATTCAAATTTTGAGACATATTGACAAGGTAGCTTGTGAACTGGATTTACCTAATGACTTAACATCGTTACATTCGGTATTCCATGTCTTTTTGTTGAAAAAGTGTATTGGAGATCTGACGTTCATTGTGCCTTCGGAAAGTTTAGGAGTAATAGAAAGTCTTTCATATGAAGAGGTTCTGATTTAGATTCAAGACCATCAAGTTGAAAAATAAAGAAGTTGCTTCTGTAAAAGTTCTTTGGAGGAATCAACAAGTTGAGGGTGCTACTTGGGAAGTCGAAGCCAATATGATGTCCAAGTATCCTTATCTCTTTCACTCCGCTACTATTCTAGCTTGAGGTATTAGTTCCTCATGGTTCATTCTTTCGTATGCATGCATGTTCATTAAAATAAAACTAGTTTTTATGTTATGATTTAGTTTGGAGTAAATTCGCTTTGATTATGTGCATTTCAATGAGATTTTCATTCACGTTCGGTTGTTAATTTCCCTTAGACTCTATTCATGCTAGTTTGAGTCTCATTCGAGGATGAATGTCCCCAAGGGGATGATATTGTAATACCTCGAAAATTAGGAAGTTGAATTGAAAAGGTAAGGTTCCATTTTTTTGGCTACTACTTAAGACCCACGAGACCTATCTATGGTTCGTAGGAGCACTACGGATGGTAGATGACATTCGTATGAACTGAGTTAAGATTTGAGAAAATTTCAGTTTCTGAAGTTGGGTCTACGGTTGACCAATATGGATTGTAAGGTGAATTTGAGCTGTAAAAGGTGCCCATAGAGTTATTCAAACTTGGTGAATTTTGGGACTTAAAGTTGAGGACTACGGGTAAGGTCTAAGGACCGTACACCAAATGATAAGCCATTGGATTGACTCGTATGAATTGCCAAAGATTTTAGACCCCAGTAAGTGATTCTACGATTGACCAGTATGGGCCGTAGAAAGGTCTACGGATTGTAGGTCACTTCTACAACTTTTAAATTAAGGATATTTTGGTCATTTCCTACCCACTTAACCCCTAAATTATGTTGTTTTGGACCTATAATTACCCTATAACCAATATTACTTTTACAAACTGAGCCTAATTTCTTCTATTTCACCTAAAATCCCCAAAATTCTATCAAGTCCTCTTCCTCAATTCTCTCTCAAACTTAAGGTGAAGAACTACGGTTTCAAAGGATTCAAGGCCTCAATATCCATTACTTCTTGGGCTTTGATTATCAATGTATGTGAAGATTTACAAACGAATCTCATTCATCCATTGGGTCTCAAAAGCACTTCAATCTACAATTCAATTTCACTCAATTAAATTAGGGTATATGTCAATCTCCAAGGGTCCTTTTGATCATGATTTAATTGATGTTATTCTATATTATTATTCATAATTTAACCTAATTACATTATTTATAATTGATTTCATATGAACCCATGGTTTATGCTTTGATTTTCACCTATGAACTATGATCATGGATTTTATGCATGTTTTATGAAAGAATGAAGTTATCATTTAAGAATGCTTTTAAATTAAGTATCAATGATTTATGAAAGGTTTTCTCACAATTTGAAAGAAAATCGTGATTTTAGATGCTTAAGGAGGTAAGTGTATATTTGAACAAGTTTATGAAATCATGGTTTTGAAAGGAGCTAACTTATATACGACATTATGATTTGATTTGGTATTTTGATTATTGTCTTTCCTAATGTTATGCTTTAATAATTGAATTTATCTATTCCGTTAGAATTTTACTTAGCACCGAGAGAACTTTGATATGGAGACTCAATTAGGGTAGTCTCTAGTAGCAATCTCTAGTTTCAAACTATGTGCCCTCATATGATTGTCTTAAGTGACTTAGCTAGTGGATCCACATAGCATTAATGATATGATATAGAGTTCTACCTTGGCAAGTAGACTCTCCATTCTTGGTGTGGGAGTTACATCGGATTCCATGTTGTAGCTCAATTTGTCTATTATTAGTTAAAGTTAATATCCATAAAAGAACTATGATTTTCTCTCAAATCTTTCATTACGTCTTTCATTAATGTTTAGCTTTGTCACATGGTTTTAACAACTTTGCTTTCTAAGCTAATTTTAAATGTTATACTTGGTCATGCATTACATATTTCAAGTCTACTAGAATATCATATCTACGTTTACACATATTTACTCATACTTAATACATTTAATGTGCTAATGCATTCTTGTGCCTATATTGTTTTATTATATAGGATCTGACGTTCCTCCTCCCGCTCGTGGCTAGATTTGGATTACTATTTACTATTGGATTGGTGAGTCCTCATACTCTGAGGGAAAAGTCATGAAGATCATTTATTGTTTTTATTGTTTACTCTTGAGACTTCGTATGTGGTATATGGGTTACGTGCCAACCTCTCTTATGATGTTTTAGAACTTCTTGTCAAGACATAGTTATGATTCCCTATTTATGTTCAACTCTCCTTTATGATGTGAGACGTCTTACTTAAACTCTATTATTGTATATTTTATTGTGTTGTATGTATATCAAATGGCTTGTGTAGGGCCTCTCGGGGTCTCATGCACCATGTTAGGTCTAGGTTATACTTTTGTTTGTGACAATAATCGATCAAAGATGGCCTACTAATATCCGGATTATAATCAAATCCTAAACCCAGGTCATTCCCATGATCATTCTAGCCAACAAGGGTTCTTTCCACCATTAATTGAAGTTAATACCCTTCCTCAAGATTAATAACCTAGATTCTAATGATTAAGAATAAAAATACAAGTTAGGGAAGTAATTAACTTACCTTTACCAAAGAGTTGGTGGAAAAACTGAAGGAAACTACCCTAAATAGCTCTTCCTAGTTCTAAGAACGAAGTTGCAGAAAATAAGAATTTTTTGGGACTTTTCTGCACAAAATCATGATTGTAGTGCTATTACACCTGCTGTAGCGACTTGCATGGAGACAGGGACTCGTAAATTCTTTTACAAACCTCATTTCGCAGCACACCTTCAAATCTTGACTTTCTAAACTAACCCCTTCATGCCAAATCTGATATCGAGAGTTTTACTCACCCAAATTCGATTTCGAAAGGCCTGTATGGATTCCTCAATGTCTTAGCTATTAGGAAACATGATCAAAGCTTAGATATACCACCTTATCTATCCTGACTTTTTCTAAACCCTGTCTCACTCAAATTTCCTCACAGACTGGCTTAGCCTACAATTTTTTTGTCACTACCAAAAAGACTTTGGCTCAATTCTTTCACCATTGGTCCCCCATAACGACCAGAAGGGGTTGCTACAATTTTTGACCCCATGTATCCGAGATACTTGTATCTGAGTGTATCTGGACGCTTCAAATACATATATCTGAAAATTTTCAAAGACTCATAATAATACAAACTAATGTAAATCTAAGTAATTAATTTCTAAACCAATAGAATTTCTGTTAAGTTACCATGTAAGTTACCTCATAAATAGAAGGAGAGATTCAAACTGTTAAGAGTTTTACGGACGTCAATTGATTAATTTATTGATAAGAAATAATATGTCTGAGCAAATTTTCTGTCATTAATGAATGCAGATAGATGTATGCTTTAAGAATTAAAAAACTCTAAGCCCATTGCTTTATGGGCAAACAAGACTTGCGTGTACGTTGGTGAAGCCACATTTCCCTTCTAAGCAATATAGTGTCTTATTTTTAAAACAATATAATATTCAATATTTGTATTTGAAATTCAATTAATTTAAATTAATATTTTACAAAGATATTTCTAAATACAACACTTCCAACAGAAATATTTTCATTCTCAAGAGATAAATTCGAGGTCTTAATTAAATTAAAAGTGAAATAACCTACTCATCTCACCAAAACTCACAATTAGATTAGGTATATTATCAGCAACTTTATATATATATCATCAGTCTACTTAAAATATTATAATATCTTATTTCTCTTATTTTAATTTTACATTACCAATTATATTGCACATTTATTATGAATGTTTTTTGTAGTTATTATGACTTGCAGATGGTGCAAAACTTTAATACTGGTAAAAAATACAAAAGTTAAACTCTATATAAAATCTATACTTGAATTCATAATCACTCGAACTATATAATGTAATTGAGAGCATGTGTTTCAAATATTTAACAAGCACAAATATTATGCTTTTTTTTTTAAGATATGACTTTCAAAATATTTAAATCTTTTTCATAAATTCAATGTCGAATTAAACTATGGCATAAATCGAAGGGGTGGAAGAAATATCTTACATGGAAAAGTTCGAAAGGTAAAAAAAATTAAATATAGTTGTGGGCCGTAGGTCAAGAATATTATCGTGTTGATTAGTGTCACATGTTCACAATTTTTTTTAGTTTTTATGGAATGGTACACAAGATGATTGATTCACAAAAATTTCTTAAATACACAACTTATTTCATTATACTTTTAAAAAATTTCTATCATTTGAAAAAATTACAAAAATTTCTGCTCTTATCTATTTTCAGAACGTTACTTTACGTGATGTATGGGTCGGATACATCATTTTACAATTGATACATTGCTTTATATGATATATATGGACATACGCGATATATCGAGACATTGAGTGATGTATCTGAAACTGAGAAGCGATGTATCGGGACTTTGAGGGGTGTATTTGAAGTAGAGACGTAATGTATAAGTATGTTTTGGGATATATCCAGATTCCACCAAATTTAAAGAATTTTTATAATTTGGAAAATAATAGACATATAATGTAATTAGCACTTAACAATATGAAATTTATGTGAAACTGTAACGACTCGAACCGTTATTATTTAGGAGGAACAAAAATCCAGGAAAATTCTGGGCCATTATTCTGCCAGAGACGGCTAGATGTCGCCAGGGCGGCGGCGCCAGGGCGGGGTAAGTTGGCGCCAGAGTGGGATAAGTGAGAAATACCTAAATAAGTCGGAAAACACCCTAGAAAATTCAGAAAAGTTGTCCTAATCTTGGAAAGGAAGGAGAAGGAGATTTCTAGCGTGAGGACGATGAGATCTTGTGGATTCTTGGCTAAATTCAACGTCACAAAACCCAAAAAACCCAAATCGAAGTCAAAAACTTCGTGCAACTTCTTGATGCCCAGGTAGGCTAGGTTTTATGAATTGAGTAGTTATAAATCTATGCTTACTACATAACATATGTAAATCAATGGTAGGGTTTATGTGTAGACCTTCGTGCACTAAGTGAATTCCATGGGCAATTCCTATAAATAGAAGTAATTGGGTTTATGCCTTGAGAAGAGAAATTGATGACTTGTTAGGGATTCTAGAATTGTTATCTTGGACAGAATTGTTTCAAGAATAAAAATGTGAAATCATAAATGATACTAGAATTATGAATGTATGCTAGACCATAAATTGGAGTGATTGAATTGAGGATTTATGATGAATTGTGATTAAACCCTAGAAAGAAGCCTTAGATGATGGACTAGGGCTAAGTATGGTCAAATTAGTGTATATATGATAAAGATTGAGGAGTAATTCGTAGGTGATTATTGTGATTCTATGATTATGTGATGTATGCTTGTTTTTGCTTCATTATGATACTTGTATATGTATGAAAGTTGCATTGTTAATCACACTTGTTGTAAATGAGATGAATGAATTATGATTTGCATAAATTCATGAATTAAATGTATGATCTTGAGGATATACTTGTGAATTGTGATTGTGGTGTGTTGAATGGATCAGCTTCCACGTTCCGATATAACTAACTTGGATCGGTTGCCACGTTCCGGTATAACTATTGGATCGGTTGCCACATTCCATCATAACTAACTTGGATCTGTTGCCACGTACCAGTATGCGTGTTTTGTACTGATATAACTCTTGTTATGTCTTTTGACATAGTCTGGATGCAGGATTGGTGACATTTCATTAGGTGAAGACGAAGAAAATCTCCAACAGCTTCTATCCTTCCTTCCGCATGATGGGAGTTGTGTTCTTTATTTATTTGTCAAGTTGAACTCTTAGTAGCTCTTGTACCTGTTTAGACTAGATCTATGGGAGATGTTTAAATTACTTTACAAGTTAAACCAAAAGTGTGTCTAAATGTGTTATTTATAAAATCATAAGTATTATATTTATTTCTATTTTCTTCAAATTTCCACATATTTTACTATTGGGATATGAGGATTTTCCTACTTAGGTGTTAGAGTGGATGTCCGCACAATTTGGTTGGTTGGATCATAAAAAAATGGTATCAGAGCCTAGGTTACTGGTCTCCTCGTACAAGAGCAAAATGTGGACTAGACTCATGCGAATTGGTGTATTGACGTCCACATCTAATCTTCAGGAAGCTAAGAAGCATTTTAGGAAATTGTTCCACTCATTCTCTCCTTCTATGCTAAGTGTCGCTTATAGTATGAGTTGAGTCCAATTGGTATCTCCTGATTCCAATAGTTATCTCAACAAAGTGAACTGAAAGTCGTGGTCACAACTGATGAAACACAACAAGGTAAATTGAAACTTGAAGGTTCCAATTGGTATCTAGCCTTAGGGGCTGAGCATGGATGACCAATAATGGTCATCTATGGAACGAACTAACTAATAAATTGAAATTGTCCGTGCGTTGCGTCTTGGAAATTGTGATTGCGTGCTTCTTGTTGATTGAATTAACAGTGAATGTAAAGTTAAACTTGTTGAACGTGATGATGCGATTGTGTATACAATAAATGTGTGACAAAAACCTTATTATGTGCAATGTATTGGTCAATTGATTTAAATTATGCAAGTCGTAAATATCGGGGTGTATCCTGTAGATGTATAAGTTGTAGTGCAGAATTAATTAGAATGAATTTTTTTGTCTATCAAGGGATTGACTGGGGGTAGACAATGATTACCCTAGTATAAGAAGTATCCTTAAAAATTCAAGGTAAAGCTGGAACCTTTGGGAATTTTTAGAAAAGCGAAAAACCCTAGAAAAATCTTGGTGAAAGATCTGTTCTATTTCGATTGTTGGGGCGGGATTATTGCTGTCAAGACGGGACCGCCAAAGCGGAATTTATCCCGCTAGAGTGGGATGAGGCGAGGCAGAACCTCAACCTGTCTCCCCTGTTTTCCTAACCACAATTTCAGACCCCGAATGGTATCCGAATTCACCTCTACCAGCCTAACAATTTTCAGCAACAGAAGTAATAGATTATAAAAACCTTAAGATTAAATAAAAGGTTGCATTAGATAGCAAAAACAAGCATTCATGTGCTACCAAAAACTTAAGAGAGTCGAAAGTTAGAAACAAGTGTCTAAAATTTATGAGCCAAAAGGGCAAACTAGCAAGTTAGATCAGGAACCCTCGGACTGGGTGGTGTCCATGTTGGAGCCAAGGTCCTTTGGGGGTATCACGCCAGCCCAGTCCTAATTCAATATAGGGAACTGCGTGTAGTCCTTCAGATCGAGTTGGGGAATCTCCTTGCCAAGGGTAACGCAAGTAAAGATGGCCTTAATAGTCTTCCATATCCGGGCCATCAGGCGATCCCTTTCCACACCCTTCCTCCTCTCTAGGTGCAGCTGGCGGCGGAGCATCTCGACCTCTTAGGTAGTGCTGGGTGGAACCAGAGTAAAATCGGCATAGGTGCTTCCCATCCTCTTCCGGATAGCCTCTAGAACCTCTTCGACCCGTGCACCTGAGAGTGGGTCCTCGTAGTCTGAATCCACGACCACCTTACTGCTGCTAGCCTTACCCGTCCTCCTCCTCTTTCTCCTAGAAGTAGAGCCATGTCTGACCAAAAGAGGGTGAAAGGGGGGATCCATAGGAAGTACCTCATCGGTGTCGAAAAGTGGCACTCATGCGCGCTTGTACAGTGCAGTAATGAGCCCTGGTAGGAAGAAAGCCTTCTTGTTGCCCTGGTAGAACATCTTCCACTCGAAGATGATATACGCCCCCACATTTAACGAGATGCCTTATATAGCACACGCCTCCACTAGAGCCCGAGGAAAGGTCACATCGGTACGGCTGCCCAATAGGTGGATCCTCAGGGTTACCAAGTGTAGCTACCTCTTAGCATCGGGTGACCAATCTATGCTAGTAATACCCTCTGCAGTAGCCCAGTATACCTGATCCCAATGTGTGGGCTCAACCATAGTATCTCTCAGCTACTCTAGATCCATCTCTCTTAGCTTGGCCTCGAACTCCGCATTTGAAGCATCGAGAAACTCTATTACTTCATTAATAGTGGTGGCATTCAGGGAGATGTTGACTCCCCAGACATGAATGACAGGGTAAGATTCATCCCAGCGGATGGTAGGAAGGATGGCATAAAACTTCCTCATCCAAGTGGAATGCATATAAGGGAGCCTTAGTTAGTGGATCCCATCTGAACTCCATCAATTGAGCATAAAATGCAGGCGCCTTCTCCTCTAGCTTGTGTAACACAAAACCCCTCTAGCAATAGAACCCCATGTTGCGGTTGTCGTAATATCTCTCCCGACTTGCAGCTTCAGGAAATCAGATGAAAGATAAGTGTTCGTCATTTTGTCCTGCTATTTAGAGAGTCTGCAATAGGTTGGAAATCAGTTAGAACGTGATAGGATAGTTGGTGTAAGGCTGAAAATAAAGGAAGAGAAAATTGGGTGTTAAGGAGTGAGGCCACTGCATGGCATATCCCGCTACAACGGCCATAATTCTGCCTTGGCGGGATTATGAAGGCTGCCATAGCGGGATGAAGGCCGCCAGAGCGGGCTTCATATGGGACGAACACCAAACGCTATAATGGCTCCCTTTCATCCCCAAAACCTCTAATTTTGACAGAATTTCAGCAGATCAGAGTATATAAACTACCCTAGAACCTAAATAAGTAATTATTTCGCCAAAATAACCCCTAATTACCCTTCAAATTTGAGTTCTAGCAAAGAGACCTTTTCAACTTCCCCCATCCATTAATGTATCAATTTAACCATATTTTTACGAAATCCTTACACCCAGGACATCATGGGAACGTTGGGGACATAAGGGAAGTGTCCATGCTTCGATTATCTATCAAAAACTAACAACCTACTTCAACTTCAAATAAACTACCCCAAAAATGATCTATTTTGATCAGTTAATCAGCATGCAATCATCGTTAGTTAAGTAATGAAGTGCAAAGTGTAAGAAATCTGAAATTACCTAAAGTTGTGACGTTCGGGGAAGAGTGATCGAGAGGAATTTAAGAGAGTTTTTGGGAGTTCAAGGGATAAATGGGAAAATGTTTTCCCTTTTCCCCTTTTACTATTTCCCAATCTCCCGCTTTAGTGGGAGATCCTCGCCACAGCGGCCCCGCTTCAGCGGGAGGGATCCCACCCTGACGTGCCAGACTTTGTAGTTTAAATTTCTTCATTTCTTCGGGTGTTGCCTCAAATTTTCTTTTGGTCCTTAGGTATAGTACTTTACTTGCATCAATTAGTTGGAAAGTCACCATTCATCGTGATTCTGTGGTGGACAATTCTTTAATGCAAAAGTAAGTTGAAATAAGACACATAATATTCATATACTAGTTGTTCGGGAATGAACAAGGGGTAAATTGGTATATATTATAACGACTTGAACCGTCGTTATTTAGAAGGAACAAAAATCCAGGAAAATTTTGGGCCAATATTCCGCCAGAGCGGGCTAGATGTCGCCAGTGTGGCGGTGACAGGGTGGGGTAAGTTGGCGCCAGAGTAGGATAAGCGAGACAAAATGTAAATTATGAGAAATCCTATTTTCTCCTTCTTTCTAAAAATACCTAAATAAGTCGTAAAACACCCTAGAAACCTCAGAAAAGTTACCTTAAGCTTGGGAATGAAAGAGAAGAAGATTTCTAGCGTGAGGATGGTGAGATCTTGTGGATTCTTGGCCAAATTCACCGTCACGAAGCCCGAAAAACCCAAATCGAAGTCAAAAACTCCGTGCAACTGCTTGCCGCCCAAGTAGGCTAGGTTTTATGAATTGAGTAGTTATAAATATGTTCTTACTACGTAACATATGTAAATCAATGGTAGGGTTTATTTGTAGACCTTTGTTCACCGAGTGAATTCCATGGGTAATTTCTAGAAATCAAAGTAATTGGGTTTATGCCTTGAGAAGAGAAATTGATGACTTGTTAGGGCTTCTAGAATTGCTATCTTGGATAGAATTTTTTCAAGAATAAAAATATGAAATCATAAATGGAACTAGAATTATGAATGTATGCTAGACCATAAATTGGAGTGATTGAATTGAAGATTTATGATGAATTGTGATTAAACTCTAGAAAGAAGCCTTAGATGATAGACTAGGGCTAAGTATGGTCAAATTAACGTATATATGATAAGGATTGAGGAGTAATTCGTAGGTGATGGTTGTGATTCTATGATTATGTGATTATGTAATGTATGTTTGTTCTTACTTCATTATGATACTGTATATGTATGAAAGTTGCATTGTTAATCACACTTGTTGTAAATGAGATGAATGAATTATGATTTCCATGAATTCATGAATTAAATGTATGATCGTGAATTGTTATAGTGGTGTGTTGAATGGATTGGTTTCCACATTCCGGCATAACTAACTTAGATCGGTTGCCACGTTCCGACATAACTATTGGATCAGTTGCCACGTTCCGGCATAACTATGAGATCGGTTGCCACGTTCTGGCATAACTAACTCAGATCGATTGCCACGTTCCAGCATGCTAACTATTTGGGTTTGGGTTCAATGACATGACCAATGATATGGTATAATTGTGTGACCTGAGAAATGTGAAGTTGTTTGTAAAGGTTGTTGATGTTGTATATGCTCTATATGCTCTATATGCTCTATATGTTGCACTAAATGGGACTATATTGTGACAGTTTATATTTGATTGTTCCTTATGTTGGACTTGTTGGGTATAGTGGAAGGGCAAAGTGTTCAAGGGGCGAGTAATAGATAGTAAAGGTTGTTCGTGTGTTGTAATGGTGGGAAGTAGAGGCAGTATGTGTGATGAATATGCTTATTTGGATTTCACCTTGGGGAAAGAGATTGGGTTTAATGGGAAGAAAGCTTAATTTAATGTACTATGTGACCATGGTTGGTTACTGTGACGAGGAAGTAAGGGTATGATGTGAGTGGTTAGTTGGAATGTTTGTAGTTGTATTTGGGGATGTTTTTCTACGTGTTAGAATGCTTAGGCTATGATCAAGTACCTAGTAAGTAGGTTGACTGGAAGGTGGGTAATAGTTAGAGTGCTAGTGTAATTTGGAGGTATTGTAAGAGAGGGTGAAGGTGGAGAAGTGGGTGGTCTATTGTATATTTCTAATAGTTGGTTTCTTATGTTATGTGGTGGGCATCGGGTTGACCGATGATGCCTACCAGCATGTGTGTTTTGTACTGATACTACTCTTGTTATGTCTTTTGACATAGTCTGTATGCAAAATTGGTGACGTTTCATTAGGTGAAGACGAAGAAAATCTCAAGCAGATTCTATCCTTCCTTCCGCGTGGTGGGAGCTGCGTCTTGTATTTATTTGTCCAGTTGAACTCTTAATAGATCTTGTACCTGTTTAGACTAGATCTATGGGAGATGTTTAAATTACTTTACAAGTTAAACCAAAAGTGTGTCTAAAGGTGTTATTTATAAAATCATAAGTATTATATTTATTTCTGTTTTCTTCAAATTTCCGCATGTTTTACTATTGGGATATGAGGGTTCTCCTACTTAGGTGTTAGAGTGGATGCCCGCACGATCCGGTGGGTTGGGTCATGACAGAAATTCTCACAAACTTTATGCACTTTTGCTAAAGAAGAAATAAATTAAAAAGATAAAAGGGAAAATATCCGGCCTTTTTAAATTACACTTGCCAAAGCTATAAGAAATCTAAAATACTAGGAGGAAGCAACTATGGGCAAATTATCACTGCCTTAAATATGTGTGAGTGGCTTATATATGCATGTTACTTATGATATCCTCAAAATAATTAGTTTACAAGATCAAAATGAATAAAATAATATCGTGAATGTAAGGGAAATTTGTATATACTTGTGAATTATACATTATAAGATAGTATATATATGCATCTGATATTACCATTAAATGAACTTATCACAGTTAACAATAATTTGATATAGAAGTATATTACTAGTCATGATAAACTGATAAAATTATATTTATGAGGCGTGACATGTTTGTTGTGTATTTGCCCTGTGTTTTTTATTATAATTGACTAGTTTTTTTTAGTAGGAAAATGTTTTTGACTCTACAAATAGAGGTTCATACCTTCTAACATAGTAACATTCACAATGTAGTTCTAGGGACTCTGAGTATTTTGTATAGGGAAAGAAACGGTGGGATGCAAGTGTTGCGTTAATTCTTGCGTGAATTTTGTTTTATTTCGAGTGAATAGTGTGAGGTTATTTCTATCAATATTTTATACTCTCATATTTATATAGTGAATTGCTTATCTCCTCTTATAGACGTAGGTTGGTTACTGAACCACTTTAAATCTTTGAGTCTTTTGATATATTTCTTGTTTGTCTTCTTGGTCATAGTCTTTCGAGATTTGTTTTGTTAGCTTTTACATGACACCTAATTATTTCGATCATTAAGTGTTTTTATAGATTTGGTGTAAACTAGTGTTTGCAAAGTGAGATTTGGCTCCTCTACGCATTTTCTCTCCATTTCTTTAAGCACATATTTATAACATGCCACATGTTTTCATAGGTTTGATGTAACCTAGTGTAGACAAAATGAAATTTGACTCCTTTTCTTTATATTTTTTTCTCCATTTTCCCAAGTGTATATTTAATTGAATGACACTCGTCAAATTTTAAATTTAAAGATCATGAATAAAGTAATTTAACAAATCTTTTTTTTACTATAGTTAAAAACAAATTAAAATCTTTTTTGTTTACTTTACTTCAATAAGAAAAAATCCATCTTCCATAAATTTTGATTCCTCATTAATATTATAATATATATATATATATATATATATATATATATATATATATATTACATCTCCATATATAAATATCATTTCCCTTATCTAAAAAGGAATACTCTCCAATTATTTTACAATCTGACAAAAATCCAAAGATAAAGCAACAAAATAATTGAGAAAGGAAAATAGACTAATTTCGTTTTAAACAGAAATGTTCTAAAATATTTTACAAATACTACGCTATTTCTTCTTCTCTCTCCATTTTTCTTTTGTGTAGCGTAATTTTACTCACCAAATAAGGATTATTTTTACTTGATAGAAGTAATATTTTTAATTTTCTTTCTGTCAAAGATAGTTGACAAGATTTTAACTAAAAATAAACAAAAAAATATAATGTTATATGTTAAAGTAATTTAAAATATAATTAAAGGAGACATAATTTGTGGAAGATGGGATTTTCCTTATTGAGTTTTTTTCCCTAATTTATTCTTTAATTTTGATTAAGAGACTTGTTAAATTAATTTAATTTAAACCTTCAAATTATAAATATATATGACAAATGTTACTCATCTAAATATGTACTTAAGGTTCACTTAGTAGTTGTGTGAGGGTATCCTATATATTATTATGTGGTGATTAATAATAGGGTTAAATTTGAGAGATTTTTCTTTATCACTCTAACCTTTCTTTCGTGTTTTAAAGTATTATGCATATGTATATCTTTTAATTTAATTCTCTTTAATAGTGGTATTTTAAATCTATGACGTTTAATTGTAAATGAAGTGTTATTGTAATTAAAGTACTATTTTATTTATTTCATTCTTTTTTAAAATTTTGTTTGTGTTCTCTGTTACAATCATATAAATCCTCTACAAAAGGGATATTATGGAATATTAATATTATTATTTTAATTTAGTAAAGTACCACTTCTTATAAGAAAATAAAAATAAGGAAGATGCGTCTAATATTTTAAATCACAAGGAAAATCAATACAATAAAGGTAAATTTTGAGGGATATCTATGAAATTTACTCATAATAATTAAACAATATTAATTTTATGTTGATTTATAATGAGAAATTGTTATACATGATTATTAACTCTAATCATTTTTAAATTGTTCAATATGTGCTTTGTTAATACACATATTATTACTTCATAATTTATTTCGCTTAAAATAATATCTAATCGGTGATGGGAGAACCAACTACTTATTATCACATAATCCATAATAAAAATAAAATAAATAACCAATTTATAAGTCAAAAAGCTTTCATAATTTTATAACCAAGTTTGCAATAAAACAAGTCATAATCATCATAAATGCAGAAATAACTCCCTAGAAATGGAAAGTTTGTATCAAAACTCTTGTAAAAAAGGTCTAAGTCCGAAGATATGGACTAAGAAGATAAGTAATATATGGCATCTCGGAAGAAGTAACTTATCCTTGGATTCAGATATGACGTGTCTCACAATTGAGATCTTGAAGTAGCCGCCTAAATATGTCATGTACTCAACAAAGAGATAGAAAATGTAGTATTACTACACAATCATCATGTACTAATAGGAACATCAGCTAATTCAAGTTAGATGAGATATGAACAGGCAACGACAATTAAGTAAAACAGATAACATACAATTTTAACAAAGTATAACAGAGCTCAGATTCTCAGTCCTTACCCTGAGTTGATATGCACAATAACCATATAATAAGAAAAATTGGTTCTCTTATGGAACTCACAAACAATTTGTTAGTGTATTGGCGTGTTATTTGAGCTAACCATTAGTGTGTACCGGTGTGGTACCCAAGCCAAGAATATGTTGATATTCCCATACCAAGTAGGGTACCCATGTCAACCGTTAGTATATACCCACAGGTATGGTATTTGAGCCAACTATGGGGATATCCTTCACTAGGCATGGTAACTGTTCCAACCATTAACACACATCACAATTACAATCCCAATGAATAAAAATCACACTTGCACCTAAGTAAACACATTCATTGCATGCGATTGACAATATCTATCATTTCAAATCATGTTATTTCATTTTCTATAATGATATATAATGTGTGCAATATTAACGAAGAAGGTGACAATCACATATGCTATAAAAGGGAAAATAAACAATCATCACCTACCTCAAATCAATCCTTGGAGGCTCTATTAAACCAGAGTCTTAACCTTGTTATGAATTTTGGCACCTAAAAGTAATTGGACTATACTCAAATCCTAAACTCAGGCCATTCATATGATCATCCCTACCAAAATCAAGATTTTTCCACCATCAATTCAAGTCAAACTCTCGCGTAAGGTCACCCAACAAGTATTCAAAGGCATAGAATCATGATACCAAAGTAGGAAAGTAATGAACTTATCTTTACCAAAGAAATTGATAGATGAGTGAAGAAAATCACTCTAGGTCACCCTTCTCTCTTCCTAAAATATGTTCGCAGAATAATGAGCGGCTTAGGGGAAATTTCTGGATAAACTCATGACTAACCTCGCTATACTGTCCCAACTTGCTATAGCGGCTCTGCCATAGCAAGACCACCTACTATAGCGGGAATTATCCCAAGCTATAGAGGCATGCCACCCACTATAGCTTGCACGGAACAGAAACTCAGAATTCTCTCCAAAAAGTCCCCATTTCGCAACACACTTTGAACCTTGATGTTCTAGACTAATCCCTTCACACTAAGTTCGACATCAAGAATTCTACTTACTCGAATTTACTTTTGAAAAGCCTTATGGACTCAATAATGTCCTAGATAGTAGAAAACTCAACCTAATCTTAGATATTTTAACTAATCATTTTTCCGATTGCCCTAGACCTCACCTTTCTCAGATTTTCTCTAAGACTAGCCTTTCCCAAAATTTTCAACTTGTCATTCCAAAAGGTTTTCTACCTAAAATATCTCAAATGTATTAATGTAACGAGGGATAAGCTTACCCTCGTTATGATTTCTCCAACATGCATACAAGTTTTACTATAGAGACAATTAACATGAATAAAAAACCTAACTAGGAAAACAACAATCATTACCTACTCTTGGAAGACTCCTTTCGGACAATTCTTCCCGCCTATGACCGAATTACCCATAAATTAACACCTCTAGACTAGCACCCAATAACAATCATATGGTCCAACAAATCAAGAACCCTTCCATCCTAGACAACTATAAACACGGGTTCATATGCCTAGACTTTGTGCCTGAAGGCCTATACATGCAACTCTCAACAATTCATAAGTATTATGCAATTAAAGACATGTCTAGCTACTCAATTAAGCCTAGCCTACTAGACGCCAAACAATTACTGAAGAACTTTGAGCACGAGCTTCTAGATCCGAGGGGAGAATCCTGACAGACATAGAACGGAAACCCACGGGCTTGACCCACCTTGTGCTAGAATTCCTCCTCTTCCTTGTTCAAAAGCTTGGAGCAACTTTTGGAGGCTTTTTTTTTTTTTGAGTAACCCTTATCTTTTTTACCACTGAAGAGGGGAGGAAAATTAAAAGAATTTGTGTTTCCCCATCTCTGAGCTGCTGAACCCGCTATAACAGCTAACATGCCGCTACAACGGCACCACCATAGCAAAAATATTTCTGCTATGGCGGGATAACATCAGCCCAGTTCTATTTCAAATTTCAAAATTTTTTTCATGTCATTCAAATTTTAAATTGGCAACGTATTTCAAATTGTTTTGAGACTCTACACGAAATGGTTACACAATTAAATTAAAATATTTAAATTGGGACACATGAAGTAACTTGAATGAAAGAATTGTTGCTTTTTCTTGACCACACCTCCTCACCCAAAAAGAATGAGTAGTTTGTCGATATTAGCATCACTTCAAACAAACAAAGCGTTTTGAATCCCATGTTTCTTCCACCCACCCTTTCTCTCTCACACAGTGACACCACACAACACAACACAACACACAATGCCTATATCACACTCTTCGTCCTTCTCCTCCTCCTTATAAATAGTAATATATTCAGTAAAGAGCCTAATTAAATCTTGAAAAATGGCATCGTGTTTATCTTTGCTCTTTCTTGCTTTTCTTGTTGTTTTACTCTCTTCTCGTGCTCTTTCCCTTTCTTCATCCAATAATGAGGATGAGTTTATGTTATCTTCCGCTAAATTCCCTGTACCAATGGCAAAAAAACTCATCAAACAACTTAATTTGTTCCCTAAACATGATATCAACAAGGCTTCATCATCACCCTTAGCTGCTACTCATCAACAAACTCTCTTTGAGAAGAGATTCAAGTTATCTTATCTTGGTGATTCTAGAGCCACTGTTGAAGATTTGGGTCATCATGCCGGTTATTATCGTCTTCCACATTCTAAAGATGCAAGGTATGGTTAACACAATTTTAAGTTTATATTACTCCTCTGTCTCATACGACTTACTTTTTTTTTCGCATAAATTTATATTATTCATTTTGAATCACAAATTTTTAAAGTCTTCATTTTTTTAAAATTTAATATCGATTCAAACTATCTCACATAAAATAAAATGGAGAAAATACTGATGATTTCTACATATTTTTAAGCATAAATACCAGGTTTAGGCTAAAGTGCTAAATTCGGCAAAACTCGTAATCATTGAAATAGCTCCGCCCATGATGATTAATAAATTCGATTTGCCACTTTATTACGCAAAGAATGACCATTTTTTTTTTATATTTCTAGGATTCTTTAATTTTTAAATTTTATTTTACCTTTAATAAAATAATTTTGTAGACCGAAGTCAAAATAATGTGTATTCTTAAATTCATGAATTCTTTATCAAGACAACAAAAAAACTATTTAATAACAGTAAAATATTTTATTGCTAAAGTTTTAAGTGATATTTATATAGAATATTCATTATGATTATAAACACTCATATTATATAATATTTTACTATAGAAAACACTTTATTTATTATAGTGTGTCCAGTTAAATTCCAGAGAAAAAATATTTGGTAATTTTTAATGTTATTTTTATCTTTTATTTTGGTGTAATTCTGAATTGTTTAATTTGTTTGGCAGGATGTTTTATTTCTTTTTTGAATCAAGAAGCAGCCAGAATGATCCAGTTGTTATATGGCTAACAGGGGGGCCAGGATGTAGCAGTGAATTGGCTGTGTTTTATGAAAATGGACCTTTCAATATAGCAGACAATATGTCACTTGTTTGGAATGATTTTGGCTGGGACAAGGTTTTTACTTATCTCATTTCAATTTATTTGCCTTGTTTTTTCTTTAGTTAATTTTAAAAAGGATTTGATTTTTTAATAATTTTTAAAATTTTGATTATTAATTTTAGTATATCTAATATCACAAAATTAAAGAACTTTTTAATTACATATTTCACATATCTTTAATTTAATATAATAAAATTCATGTTTTTACATTTTTTTCCATTAAAGATTAAGGCACTCTATTTCAAAAAAGTGGTAAGTACTGATGTAACAAGTTGAGGTGCATCTAAATTCATCCTAACACAATTTAATTATAGATAAAATAAATTTTCTTTGACATATCTAATTTTCTTTTCTTTTGTTTTTTAATTTTTGAAGAGAAATTTGGTAGCCTTTTTGCTCAATCTTCATTTACACGTAAAGTCCCTTCCACTTTTTGAACCTATACATCTTTAATTTCTACTTTTTCCCACCACAATGACATAAGGACATAACATAAAGTCCCCTAATAATCCACTTTATTTGCTTTAATTTGTTTCCTGAATAAATAAGATTCCACTACTCAAATTTCTAATAGAATTGTTGATTAAAGTCGTTTTTTCAGTATCAATTATTTGCTAGCAAAGGCCATAAATAAAAAATATAAGGCGCAAATTCCAATTAAATGGACCCAATGGGCTCTCGAATATCAAATAGGAAAAAAGAGAATTTATTGAACTGCACTCTTGATTCATGTTTGTAGTTAAACAAATATATGATGGAGTGAATTGTAATTCGACAGGTCTCAAACTTAATATACGTTGATCAACCAACTGGAACTGGTTTCAGTTATACTTCAGGCGATGATGACATTCGTCAAGATGAAAGGGGTGTTAGCAGTGACCTTTACGACTTCTTGCAGGTTTGTTACTCTATTTTGTTCCTTTTTTCTTTCTCTTGTTCCAAATGTAAAGTTTAAACCCCTACTTTTTTTAATAGTCCAAATATTTGAATGTTATACTAGCTTACATGTTTAAACTAAAACACCTTATTTGTTTATCCTTTTTTATGCATAGGCTTTCTTCAAGGCACATCCTCAGTATGTAAAGAATGATTTTTACATCACTGGAGAATCATATGCTGGGCATTACATTCCTGCATTTGCTTCTCGCGTTCATCAAGGTAACAAGAACAAAGAAGGAATTCCAATAAATCTTAAGGTAATTAATTTATAACTAATTAACTCATCTTGTATAGCTAATTTGCTCGATATGGACTTGTTACGGTGCTAATTCAGTTAATTATATTGAATTAGGGATTTGCCATCGGTAATGGACTCACTAATCCAGAAATTCAGTACAAAGCCTACACTGACTATGCATTGGATATGAGATTGATCAAACAATCTGATTATAATGTCATTGACAAGTCATATCCAAAATGTCAACAGGCAATTAAGCTTTGTGGTAATCTTCATCTCACCAACTATATTTATCATTTAAATCCTTCACTATTTTTGACATCATCTGTGTGCTATGCAAATTTTTTTTTATAGGAACTGATGGTGGAAGTGCTTGCATGGCGGCATATCTTGTTTGCACAAGTATCTTCAACAAGATAATGAATGTTGTGGGTAACAAAAATGTACGAAAGCATAATTTCTTTTATTTTTCTCTCCGATTTCTAACCATAACATTACATAAAAACTGGAATTATCTATGAACTTCGTTGCTAGATTACTCATAGCTAACAAACCTTTTTAATAGACGGTAGCTAACTCATTGTTAAATAAGATTAACTACGGATGTTGATATTTAGCTATAGAATTTGTCCTGTTGCTAATTCCAATATTTTTAGTAGTGTAACATGTACTAACTTGTTACCTGGGACCTGCGGTACTATGATGTCAGAAAGACTTGTGATGGTGATCTCTGCTATGACTTCTCCAACATGGAAAATCTCCTCAATGATGAACAGGTTAAACATGCCCTTGGTGTCGGGGATATTGAGTTTGTCTCGTGTAGTTCTACAGTTTACCAGGAAATGCAATTGGATTGGATGAGGAATCTTGAAGCTGTTATTCCTCCACTCCTTGAGGATGGACTCAAGCTACTTGTCTATGCCGGGGAATATGATCTTATCTACAACTGGCTAGGTAAGCTTCATTCGTTTGTGATCCAACAAAACTAGTAGTACATTCTTTATTTGGAAGAATGTCCTAAATTATGTGCAGTCAATGGAAATCTACTTATATAGAGCTAAATAGTTTGAGGTAAGCTTAAAAGGCATAACATACTCAGTAAAGCCACCCAATTTATTTGTGATAGAGACAGTTTTAGTTATTGTGTTTCATAACAAAACTGTTTTCCATGCTATGGACAGGGAACTCGAGGTGATGGAATGGTCTGGGCAGAAAGATTTTGGGGCATCACGATCGGTTCCTTTTACAGTAGATGGTGAAGAGAAAGGAATTGAAAAGAACCACGGGCCTCTAACTTTCCTTAGGGTCCATGATGCAGGACATATGGTTCCAATGGATCAACCTAAGGCAGCACTTGAAATGCTGCGGAGATGGATGCAAGGGAAATTGTCTAAGGAAGGCCACTTTGCTCATATGTAGTTTCTTCAACCTACAACTAAGGCCCAATAATAGTTTTACAAGTTCATATGGAAAAATGTGATACAAATCATGTAAATACTCTTCCAACGTTTCATGTCTATTTTGAGGAGAATGGTGTTCTGTCTGTGGTTACACTAATTAAGCATTAAAATGTTGAAAAACCATGTTCAACTCTAGAAAAGAACATATATGTAACAAGTACTTATGATGAGTCATCATGCAACAATAGTTAATACAATCTCGATTTGTTTTTCCAACTAGATGCTTTTTGCAATCTGATCTTAACGAACCTGGTTCCTTAAGTTTGTCTACATAATAAATTAAGCAACACACATTGTACATGACTATGGAAACTCTCATTGCTCAAGGGAGTAAAAACCAAGACCTACAATGTGTAGAATTTTCAACCAACTTAACTATCTCAAAGGGCGTTTCAAATAATAACTCTATAATCTAGGGAATAACTCAAGTACCTCAACT
Source organism: Solanum bulbocastanum (assembly GCA_037074985.1). NCBI lineage: Eukaryota > Viridiplantae > Streptophyta > Magnoliopsida > Solanales > Solanaceae > Solanum > Solanum bulbocastanum. The sequence continues at coordinate 13,426,675 of CM073602.1, read as the reverse complement.
CCTACCATTTACTCCAACTGTAATACTACCTACAAAGACGATAAAATCTTGTCTTTGAGACAACTGTCACAAACTCACAACTACACAATTAGGAGATTACTGTGAATCAATAAACTCTTATAGCAGACTCGATCACAACAACCTAAACGCTTACTAACTAGTTTTACACTCTTCACTCTTTCGTCTATTGCCCTTGAGAGAATTTCGAATGTGTATTACAATAGATGATTTTCTCTGTGCCACCTCTTTTCCTTTGTATATGTTTCATGGGATAAGACATAAATATCCCCTATTGCCCTAAACTATGATCGAAATTGCAGAAACACAACTAAACTTAACTAAATTTCTATTACCCAATAAATCATAAATTTTGACGTGACATAAAGAACGCGCACACCCGTTTGAAGGCAATTGAAGATGACAAAAATAATTTCAAAAGTAAGTACACATGTCATTTTTTAATTGAACATTACTTAATTAATTACATCTAATTAATTAACTAGACTCCTACATCTTCTAAACCATTCCACTATTTCTTCCAATGTTAACATAGAGAGAAATAATCCAGTTGACTACATGGAATCTTCAGCTCCCCACAACGAAGATTCAATAGTGTACTCAACTGTGAAGGTGATGTTAATTCCGTCAACCATACCATTTCATCTAAAATAATACTTTAAACAAATTTAAATCTTTCTACAGCGTATTCTCCTGTCGTCTCTCCGATCATCTTATCTTGCATCATATCCGATCGACAATTGGAGCAAAAACCCTGGAAATTCAACACATACTCACTAGTTTACTTTCTTGTGACTCAAATCTTCACTTATTCTTTCCTCGAATCTAGGATTTTCTCTTTTCAACTTCAATTTGTAACGATCTCTTAGCGTGTTTTCTATTGTTCGATCTAAGACATTGATTTTTCTGTTCTTGGAGTCGTTAATTTTTGGGTTGTTCAATTTACACAAAGAATCTGTTCTTTGCCAATAATTTTCCATTGAAATGATACTCAAAAATCAGAAAAGAAAAAAATAATCAAAATTATGAAGAAAGAGAAAAAGGAGAATATATTTTAAAAAAAAGTTTTATGCTTGAAGAAAAAGATGCAGTACGTGTTTAACACACTTAGAGGATATTATCTATGTCACCTCAACATTTATTGTATAAGGGGGGACCCATCGGTGGCCCCCTAAACTTGACACCAATTTTCACTTAGACACCTCTCGTAGGCTTTGTTCATTTTAAACACCTCAAGTAGCGGTCCGATTTATAATTTTGACACTTTTTGTATTTTCAAAATCGCATATTAAGTGCGTACATCCAGACTCTCTTATGTGGAAAAATAAACGAATTGATATGTGACACGTGGAAATTTTAATTATTTTTTAAAGACTCAATTTTACTTTTTTTTTTCCTTTATTCCAGATCCCAAACCCGATGACCTCACCTCTTTTCTTCTTCTTCTTGCGTCTGAATGTACGCACTTAATATGCGATTTTGAAAATACAAAAAGTGCCAAAAGTATACAACGGACCCCTACTTGAGGTGTTTAAAATGAACAAAGCCTACTTGAGGTGTCTAAATGAAAATTGGTGCCAAGTTTAGGGGGCCACCGATGGGTTCTCCCATTGTATATTTATTCCAATTTTAAATAAGTTTAGGGATAGTAGGACCTAGGTTAAGTTTAGATGCGTCTTTTGAATTTTGATCATAGTTTAGGAAAAACTTGTGCCTTATCGTATATGGATCCTTGCATCCTAACGTTCACTTTCCTTGCAAGACTTAACTTAAGTTCCTATTTGATTGATTTTCCTTATTTACATTAGTCTTTCAAGCTTCTAACTCTTTCCATCTATAGTATTGTGCATTCCTTGGTGGACATTTACCTAGTCATATTTGTAGCAACAATACAAGAATAAACCACGAATCTGGTTCATGATTTGAATAACAGAAGAACCTGGTTCACTTGTCCATCATCAAAATTAAATGATCCCTCTCTCTTGTTTGATATTCACCATTAGACTTTCCACGATATTTAAGAAAAAAATAAATCTTTTGAAACTTGTGGTCTAAAATAATCTTTAGATATTTTTGGTGATAAAACTTTTCATTGAGGATTAAAGAAGAATTTTAAAGTTAAACTAGTTTGTAATTATAATACTGTGAGTTTTTATGAAACGAACTAAAAAAAAAGGTGGGACATAAAATGGAACTGAGGTAGTATTTCATAATTCCCATTTCCCAACAATTTCCCACTAGTATGTTGACAAACAATGCACGAGTATGACTAGCTGACTAGCTACCCAGTCCCCAAGCTACCTTTCTCCTTTCGGCATAATGAAAGCACTAATCAAATGGCCTACTGAATAGCATTAGAGTGCAAATGAAGAAACTCATGACCATTGGGGTAACACTACATAGTTTTCATCAATTTTCAAACACCGATTAATCTGTGGATATTAAACTACATGCACAAACAAGAGACATAGCATAGTGAAAACAGTAAATTGCACCAAATTATATCAAACTAATCCTTAAGTTCCCAACACAAAACATTGGCAAACATGAATCAATTCAACTGTTGCATCACAATGAAACATCTTATCAAAGAGGTTATCTTTTAACTACGTAAAGGGGCAAAGGGTTCACAAGGGATAGGCTAGGCTTAGGTCTGGGAGGAGGAGGGAGTGGTATGAATTTCAACCATCAATAACATTCTGTTGATGCATTTGTTATGTGCAAGTTGCTCCTTATGCATTTTCACCTTGAGTTTGGAATTTTCATCCTAAGCATCTTTAAGGTCCCTGTTGATGAGTTGGAGATTTCGAATCATTAGGGCTAATATTTAAGAAATTAGTGTCCTAAATGCCTGTTTTATGCTCTAAACTGATGTTAAAATGTTAATTAATTTTACAGTAATGAAGGCAAAAGAGCAAGGCAAGGACAGTACGAGACAAAAAGGAGCGAAAAATATGAAGAAGTTAAAGGAAAGCAAGGCTGGTACTCGCCAAAGCCACTTGGCGACTCGCCGAGTAGACCTTCAACTCGTTTAAAGTTCTAGTAGTCAAGCCCATGGACAAGACCAACTTGGCGATCAGATGGGTATTTCTGCGATTTGCTGAAGTGTTAGGCGACACCAATTTAGCAAGCCAAAGTTACAGAGTAACTGGTGAAAAAACAAGCCAAAAAGGTGAGAAAAGGAGTACTTGGTGTGTCACCGACTAGGTCGACGAACTCGATCTTGATTGCCTAAATTTACTGAAAAGAAAGGGTAAAAAGCCAAACCAAGAAGGTGGTGGAAGGGGCACTCGACACATCACTGATCAGGTTGGAAAAACCCGACTTACTTCGCCGAGTGACTTCGATGCTAAAATATTAGGAACGTATAAGTGCAATTTTTAAACGAAGAAAAGGAGTTCCCACATTGTCTAGTTTTGGATTTTTGATCTTCAACATTTTAAACATTGTTTTTACACTTTTCGAGTAGAGATTTAGTGTTTGTTTGATTTTGAACTTCAAATTGAGCATTTGGAGACTTGTGGATTGTTGCCAAACCTGATGGAAAACATAGTTGGCAACTATTTCTTGTTCTTTATTATGTTTGACTAAAACCCCCATTTTTTGGGGGTGTTATTATGTAGTTGAATGTTTCAATTAGTTTATGGGTGTTAATATTTACTGATTTTGTTGTTGATTTGAAGTGGGTTCAATTAATAGTTTGTGTTTTAATTGATAAATTGTAGTTGCAAATGCAATTCTAGTTTAGTACTCTAAGCTTGCTTGATAAAGAAAGTATTAGAGTTACAACTATTAGTTGATGATTGTAGTGATTGTGTTGTTTGATAGAAGCCTCTCAAGCACACCTCATCCAATTCTAGGTGTAAATGATCAATAGTGGTACATTACTAAATTCAGTTATGAAGTACAAACGTGGTCTAAATAGTTATAGGAATAAAAATTATTGAAAACATACAAATAAATCTAAAGGGGTGACAACGAATGTCAGATTGGGGGGGGGGGGGGTTGGATGTGCAATGAACAACTGTAACAACAATGAAAACAGGGGAAAATCACAATACAGAGAGGAATTCTCGGGATGTGATCGATTATAGTCAAATTTCACTATATGGGTAATTGAAATTACTAATAAACAACTAAATTTCAGTGGGTAGGTGATACGCTCAAATTACACCTCCCTAAAGAAGCGTAAGCGATTGTTATCAAGTAAAGAACCCAACTTGTAGGTTGGGGTTGATCCCACGAGGAATATAGTTTAGACTTAACTTTAACTCACAATTATATTCGTTCTAGTCAACATACTTCCGAAACAAGTAATAAAAGGGGGAGATTTGTGAAACAAATTCTGGAAATTATTTGAATAATTAGTGAGCAAGATTTAAACTTTAGTTGTTATCAAGATGAGAGAGAAACTAGGGTGTACATGTTCCTCATAAGCTCATAACGCGGTAATCCTATTAATAGTAATCCTTTCCTAGTGTATTACATGAAAAGTGATAAGTTAGGTATCTCTAATTCCTTGCTCCGACAACTACAGAATTTCACCCCGCACCTTGGTCCGGCTACGTGTGTATAATTTACTAACCCTTACCTTTACCTCATATTAAACATCACATCAATGTATGACTTAGCTTTCACCCTCGCACCAATTGACATTAGCTATTAGATAGTATCACAATAAATCTATGTTGATAATTCTTTTCATATTAACCACCTCCTTGGTCTGGCAAGTAGCAACAAGGTGAGTTCTAACGTTTGCCACCGTTAAAAAGACTTCTAAACGAAAGAATTATCAATGTATGCAATAACACTATTCAAGAATTACTTAGTTACTAATTATACTTTGTTAATCGCTTATGGTTCCCACAACCCTAGTTGTGGATTTAGTTACCCATAATAGCAAGAACACAATTCATACTTTTAGATGAAGAAATCATGAACTTACGTAATGAGAAGAATAAACCAAGAATCTCAACTTGAATTTCAAAGTCAAAATCTTCAAAACGCACTTAGGAAATGAATAATTGCTAAAGTTGCAACTTAATCTCCAAAGCCAAAAACTAGAATAAAAGTAATAAGGTCTAACCCCCCCCCCCCCCCCCCCCCAAAATGAGGTTTACATGCCACATATATAGAAAAACAAGTCCCAACTAAAAAGGAAATTAAATAAGGAAATAAAGTTTCTGGACTAGGTTTCGATCTACGACATTGCCCTACGGACCGTGGACTGACCTACGGTCCGTAGGTCCTTTCCGTGTTTTGAGACCTAGGCAATTTTTCAACTCCAAAAATCAGCACTCTCAGCCATAATCGACGGACCAGTAGGACGGACCGTGGCTCAATCCACGGTCTGTGAGTCCTCATTCGTAGCTCCATTCTTAGACTTTCAAATCATGTATTGAAACCACCTTTTCTGAATCATTTGACAGAATTGCAAGATGGCCCGTAGGTCGATCTACGGTCTGCCACTTGTAACCGTGGTTCCACACTTAGTCAAGAATTCCCTGATTTTCCTTCAAGCTTTACATGCCCATCTATGCCTCTTCCCTATGGACCGTGACTGGACCTACGGTCAGTACGTCACGTCCGTCGGTGCCCTTTTCTTCACAATCTTTAGCTGTGTCTCTCAACTCCCATGTCCAAACTTGTTTCCTGCAAACATGATAAAAATACATTCATACCAATACAAAATGGCTCTAGACACATACAACTTTTAAGTGAAATGTATTAAAAATACCATAAACTCACAATATATCAACACCCTCAACTTAAATTCGTTGTTTGTCCTCAAGCGATGCACTAAGACTCTAAACGACACTTGTATTAAAGCAAGCATTCAAGCACAAGCAATCACATGTCTCTCTATCCCGACTCTCTTTTTGAGTGCAAATCTTTTCTCTTAAACTCACAAGCTAACTCATGCGGATCAAAATATGACAAAAATCAACCAATCAACACAAAAAATACATTGCTTCTCTATCACCAAGGCACCAAATTTCCAACAATGTAACTAGTGTCCTTACTTCAAACGAAATCCCTCTTTCACACAATCAATATTATTTTGAGTAGAACGATTCACTCAACACTCACGCTCAGAAGTAATTTCAAGTATAGTTAGTGCTCAATACCATAGGCTTGCCCTTATTTTCTCTGGTTAGACTCTCCAAACTAGTTGCTAGGATCACTATAGAACTTTTCTTAGCTTGTAACGTAGGCTCTGGGTCAGGTGTGGTACATTTAGGTACTTTTTAGTGACTTTCTACCCTCCTTGACATTACATTGGCTATTTAACTCTTCCTTGACCTATTTTTGGCAACTTTTCATCTCAATTTCTTTCCCTTCACTCTTTTCAACCAAGGATGTGACTTTTGACTTTTTGACTCTTGTTTCTCATTTCCTTCTTTCTCTTTTACTTTCTTTTCTTTTATTTCTTTACACACTTTTCTTTTGCTTCTTTTGCACAAAGTCACATCCTCTTTCATACTTTTTCCTCTTTTCAACATGAAACTCTTTTCATACCCATTTTTCATTTGGTTTCCTTTTTCATAGCCACCCTCAACTTATGCATTTTGCATTAGTTGAGGTGCACAATGTCCGATGTCAGACCAGGGCCAAGATCAAGGTAACTTTTAGGCTTATCCACCCTCAACTTAGGTTTTTGGCCTAAGTTGAGCTGCACATGTCCAAGGAGGGACTGGGGCCAAGACAATGTTTTTAAGGGAAGGTGAGTTAGGTGAATCAAAAAAATTGGTCAATTTTAGGTTCAAATATTTGGATCAAAAGGGAATAATGCTATCATTTGGTTAGATCATTTTAGGCTTAAGTGGACTAATTTGAATAATGTCTTATGATCACTTCCTAACTTCTTGCCTAGATTATCCTACCAGGACCAACGGGGCAAGTTCTAGATTGTCACAAAACTATCTGAACAATCAACCATTCTCACACACTTTTGGCACATGTTTGATTATCAGATTATCAGATTACCCAGTTCAAGTTTTTAGCTTAAGTCATCAAATGAAGTTGGTTCTTTATCATGTCATACTTAGAGCCAACACATTCAACTCATTCTAGCCTACCGATTTTAGCACATATTACAAATTTTGGATGGGTATCATTTTTTTTATTATTATGCCATCATGCTTTATTCTTTATTCTGCTTCTACACATACATTCCTAACACATGCCGGTTCAACATAAATTAAAATGGTCTCTTGGGGAAAAAGAACACAGACAAGAAAACCCCAAAAGAGGATTATGAGTTGGGTTACTCAGACTTCACCCTATCACTCACAATTTATTTAACCCACCCACAACAAAATAGAGTGCAATTGTCCCCAATGCACAAAAAGTAAAGAGTAAAGGATTGGGTGAAGCAAACCTGAGGCACATAGCACCGAAGACTCATCAATAAGCGGGTGGGTCCGGTTTCCCAAAGCCCGCTGAAACAACACTTGGGTCACCCTCAGTAGTGCCCACATCATCTATCACAGCATCCTCAATAGTGCTATCAATTACTCTCAAGTCGAAGGCATCCAGGCACTTATGAACGGCCTAGACCTTCTGGTCCATATGGTCTCCATCCTCCGCTCCATCCTAGCCTCAGACTCTGCAATAAACCGCTGTATCCATGGCTTCACATGATGAAACAAAGTGGTCATCTAGGCCTCTAATTTCTAAACACGTGCAAGGGGTAAGACAACAAATCCAGATGAATTGGTGGCTTGGATGAGCTAGGGGCCAGATTGGCAGCCTGAGATGGGGAGCCCAGGGCATCCTTAATGTAGGCTGGAGGGGCAGGGTCATCAACCTGCATCTGCTCCACATCAACTACTAAATCTGCTCCTAATGGCAATACCTCAATCTGTAGGCCACGTCGTTGGGCAGCTACATTGGCCGCATCCTGAATAAGGCCGATGTCAAGGGTCTCGATCGCCTTTATGAATTTATCACAATGCCAGATAGACATCCCAGCATCCCGGTATAACTGAAAGATCATACACGGAAAGTGTAGAGTAGTAGTAGTCCTGAACGCCCTCTCATGGATCTCTGCCAATAGCATGCAGGCAAAGTTGATCTCAAATTCAGCTACCAAAGCTGCAACCATCACTGCTCTATCCCAAGTGAGTGCATTATCGGCCTTAGTGGGCGATACCTTGTTCCGTACCAAAAGCCAGAAGAACTTGGCCACCAAATTTAGGGTGGCTTTCTGAATACCTAAGAGCGCTGTGCGGACCCACTCTATGCACTCTCAATCCATAGCTATGTGCTAGCCAAAGTAGTACAACATCCTTCTGCTCTGTATTCCGCTGGAATGCTCAACTCCTCACGATGTCCCAACAATAGTCAAATTCACCGGTGTTAAGCGCCCAAGTGGTGCTCAGACCATAGAGGAATCGACTGATAGTAACTTGCGATATGTTAACCTAAAAACTCTGGAACATAGTGGAAGTGAGTGGGGCCTGGGCTGTGGGCTTAGCCTGTTTGTGGATAGACCCTCAAAGTATGGCAGCATAGGAAACATAGAACTCCCTCACAATCTACTCGCTGTAAGTCTCAGGGCTCCAAGCCATCCAATCGCATTTATGTTTCTGGAAGAGCTGATGGTTGTCGGGTATGATGTGTAGACTCCCGGTGAGAACCGTGTGCTCCTCTATGATAAGCTGGGCCATTTTCTCTTTGTCGTTCAACATCTTGGAATCCCTGTAGATTTGCCATTGACCCTTAATGCACCATCTATTAAGTTCCTCAGCAACTGGAGCAGGGTTAGTGTTAGGTGGAACTGGGATATTCCCCGAACTAGTAGCCTCATCAGACGAGGTAGCCTTATGATGTGAGCTGGAGCTGGTAGTAGGGGAAGCCTCAGAGCCAAAAGCAGAACCAACCGGTGTCCTGACTAGTGTGTTCTCCTCATCAAACTGGGAGGCAATGACTATGTCGGTGCCCACCTACCAGGACTGATTCCGGGTAGTACAAGGTACAGTAGGGGATGTCCTTCTAGTAGGTGAGACATAGGCGGGATCCTTCTCCATATCAGTATCTTCATTGATTAGCCAAAAAGCAGCACCACGAATTTGGATTTGCTATTTGGTGCCCAAGTTTGTGCTTTCTTAGGAGCCATGGTACCTGTGGAGACATAGTACAAAAATAGACTAAATACATACTCGAAAATTTTTTAGAGCAAAGAATGAACAAAAAGAAAAACTATTTTTTTTGGACAGTGACTGAACTCATGACCCACGATGGGTTCCTACGGTCCGTGGATGAATCCATGGTCCGTAGGTTCCTTTCATAGATCAGAGTATCCAAAAAAGGGCTCTTTAATGTGAACCATGGACGTGTAGAACGGTCCGTAGATTGAACTACGGATCATAGTCCACTTTCGTGGTTCAAAACTTAGCATATTTTTATGGTGTGCAGACCCTCAGACTTGATCTACGGTCCGTAGATTGACCAACGGTCCGTAGACGGGGTCTCATAGGTCAAGTCTGTGCCAGGTATCATATATGCTTCAATTCGAAACCATTTTTTAACAATTTCAATCATTCATCCTAAGTCTAATCATGTATTTCAACACAATTTATGATAGTTTGTCATCCCTAGGGTTCCAATTACTCATTTTTCAACATGTATTGCATACAAAGTTAGGAACCCTAAGTCGAAACTTTCATTTAGACCAAATTTTCACCAATTTATTTAATTACTACGAATATACAATCACTATCTATAGTCCCATGAGTGTTTCTAACTTTATTTTAGCATACAATTTCATACAACAACAACCCAAGGTCAAGAACCACTTGAATTCTTCTTATCAAACAATATTAGGAGTGATAAGAATTTGGGGAAGAGGAATGAGTAATGGGTTGGGGGTGATGAAATGTATGGAAGATTGGGAGTGAATTAGTGGTATAATGAGCGAGTTATGGGAGTTTGAGGGGTTAGAAACTGTTAGGAGGGAATATGGGAAGTGGGGAAGTGATTTAAAAAGGGGGGTTTCTATTTTAAAAGAGGTCCGGGTCAGGTCAGACGAAACTAGGGTTTGGACCCACTAAACCCCGTCCACGATCCGTAGGTCGACCTACGGATCGTAGATGGGGTCCTTAGACCTCAATAACAAACATTTTCTGCAGATTTTTGCTTTTTACCCCTGCATATGCAACAACTGTTAGGCCTTTCTTTTTACATTTTCTGGGCACTTTTTAGACAGGTACCCTATGCTGTATCTAGCCAACACTAAAACAAAAATAAAGCACCTATCTAAAGGAATACAGAAAAAGAAATAAACAAAGAAAACTACCAAACCGAAAAAAAAAACCTATAGTTGGCTAGATTGTACATCTTGGGTTGCCTCCCAAACAACACTTGATTTAATGTCGCGGCACGACTCATGTCTCTTGATTACTCATACATCATCAAGATAATAGGCCTCAACAACTTCCTGCACACTTTTCGTGTTTTCCATATAGATCTTAATCTTTTGCCTGTTTACCTTGAACCTTGTCCCCTCGCTATTTTCAAGCTCCACCGCTCCATGTGGGAGCACTTACGTGACTAAGAATGGCCCGGTCCACTTGGACTTGAGCTTGCTCGAAACCAAGCGCAACCTAGCGTTGAATAGAAGCACAAGATCATCCACAACAAATATTTACTTTTCAATCCTTTGATCATGATACTTCTTCATCTTCTCCTTGTACAAGGATGAACTTTCATAAGCTCTTAGGAGAAACTCATCAAGCACATTCAAGTCACTCATTCTCTGATTTGATGCGGCCCAATCCAAATTTAGCTTTTTTAACACCCACATACCCTTATGCTCTAACTTACCAGCAAATGACAAGACTTCCCATATATAAGTTGGTAGGGGGACATACCTATGGGAGTCTTGAATGCGGTGTGATAGGCCTATAGAGCATCATCAAGCTTCCTTGACTAATCCGTAGCATTCACAGTCTTTGCCAAAATCTGCTTAATCTCTCTGTTGGACACTTTAACTTCCCCACTAGACTGTGTATGTTAATGAGTGAATACATTGTGGCAGACGCTATATTTCTCAAGTAACACCTTGAACAACTTATTACAAAAGTTAGAACCTCCATCGCTAATAATCGTCCTAGGTGTATCAAATTTGGAGAAGATGTTCTTTTTCAAGAATGCGATGACACTTTTACCTTCATTGTTGGGGAGTGCAATTGCTTCCACCCACTTTGACACATAATCAACCGCCACAAGAATATACTTCATCCTATGTGAACTCACAAATAGGCCCATGAAATCAATGCCCCATATATCAAATAACTCTATCACCAATATAGGATTTATAGGAAGCTCATGCCTCTTTGAAATGCCTCCTTCTCTTTGGCAACGTGCACAAGCTTAGCGAAATCATGAGCCTCTTGGTTGATGGTAGGCTAGTAATACCCACACTGCAAAATTTTATGCGTAGTCCGAATACCACTATGATGCCCACCAACAAGTGATGCATGGCACACCTATAATATACTCAACATCTCGACCTTAGGCATAGAGCGACGAATAATCCTATTAGCACAACTGCGATACAAGTAAGGCTCATCCCAAAAGATTTTCTTTACTGCATGCATAAACTTTTTCCTTTGGTGGAAAGATAAATCCGATGGCACCAGATCACTTGCCAAATAGTCAGCAAAGTCTGCGAACCAAGGAATCAGATCATGAGAAGCTGTCAATACCTGTTCATTTGGAAAAGCATCATTAATTTCAGCCCTATAACTAATCTTAAGCATATCTTCTTCCTCCAATCTGGACAAGTGATCGGCAATATGATTTTCTATCCCCTTTCTATCTTTCACCACAAAATTGAACTCTTGTAGCAACAACACCCATCTAATCAACCTTGGTTTTGCATCCTTATTAGCTATTAAATACCTCAATGCAGAATGGTCAGTATGCACAATGACCTTAGTACCAAGCAAGTAGGATTGGAATTTCTCGAATGCGAAAACCACTGCAAGAAGCTTCTGTTCAGTCACTGTATAGTTCTTTTGAGCCACATTTAGAGCTTTGCTAGCATAGTAAATAGGATGGAAAGTCTTCTCTCACCTCTGTCCCAATACCATACTAAGTGCCACTTCACTCGCATCACACATTACCTTAAACGGTTGACCCCAATTCGATGAAATAATGATAGGTGCAGTAACTAACTTCTCCCTCAACTCTCCAAACGCTCTCAAACAAGCACCATCAAAATCAAAATTATACTTCTTTTTGAGCAGTTTGCATAATGGATGTGCAATTTTGGAGAAATCCTTGATGAACCTCTTATAGAAACCTGCATGCCCAAGAAAACTTCTAACACCTTTAACAGAGATAGGTGGTGGAAGCTTTTCTATTACCTCAACTTTCGCTCTATCAACCTCAATTCCCTTCTCAGAGATCCGATGACCCAGAACTATCCCTTTTTTCACCATGAAGTGGCACTTCTCCCAATTGAGCATAAGATTGCACTTTTCACACCGTTTAAGCACCTCGGCCAAATGGTCCAGACAATGATCAAAAGAGTCACCTACCATAGAGAAATCATCCATAAATACCTTAATGGTTTCCTCCACCATATCAGAAAATATTGACATCATGCAACGCTGGAAGGTCACTAGAGCATTACACAGCCCAAATGGCATCCTTTTGAAGGCGAAAGTCACATAAGGGCAAGTGAAGGTGCTCTTCTCTTGGTCTTTCGGAGTTATAGAAATCTAATTGTAGCCCGAATAACCATCAAGGAAACAATACCAACCCTTATCCATAAGTTAGTCCTTAGAAAAGTGGTCCTTTTCTGTCCAAGCATTTAACTTTCAGTAGTCCATGCAGACTCTCCATCCAGTCACGGGCTGCATTAGAACAAACTCATTTCTCTCATTAGGTACCATAGTAATACCACATTTCTTGGGCACATACTGAACAGGACACACCCAACTACTATCTGCAATGGGATAAATAACTCCAGTATCCAACCACTTGATGATCTCCTTCTTAACTACCTCTTGCATAGGAGGATTTAGTTTTCTCTGGTGCTCAATACTAGGCTTGTGATCCGGCATGATTTGAATTTTATGAGAACAAATACCAGGAGGAATCCCAATAATGTCTGCAATAGTCCACCCAATAGCTCGCTTGAACTTCTTGAACACGGAAACCAATGCCTCAACTTGTGCCACATTCAAATATGAACGATAAAGTACCATCTTTCCCCAAGAATACATACCTCAAATGTGATGGTAGAGCCTTAAGCTCCAATTTCGAAGTCTCTTCAACAGATGGTCTAGCAGGTGGAGAGTCATAATTCTTCATGACTAACTCCAATCTCTTTGGTTTTGAACGGAATTCAAATCTATCAAGTGCGGTGACCAATTCATGATAGTATTAAATACCATCACTCTTAAAGTTCATCATGACCGCTGCTAGTGTATCAACACCCAACCTCTCTTCAATAGGCACCTTAGAACCACTCTCTACAATATGTGTCACCATATATACCGATTTGAGCTCACTACTTTGCTTCATGGACATAGAGGTATTGAAAGTTGCCTCTTCATTGTTCAATCAAAACTTCATCTGCCCTTTCCCTATATCAACCAAAACACACCTAGTGGCTAGGAATGGTCTCCCAAGGATAATGGGAACCTCAAAGTCACCATCACAATCAAGTATCACAAAATCCGTCGGAAAGATAAAAGACTCCACTTTCACTAGTACATCTTGGAGTATACCAATGGGCTTCTTCACAGTTCTATCAGCCATAATCAGTCGCATTGTAGTCGATTTTGGATCTCCCAAACCCAACTTCTTGTAAATAGACAATGGCATCAAATTGATACTAGCACCCAAATCGCACAACACCTTTGCAAAATGTAGCAATCCAATGGTACAAGGAATAGTGAAAGCACCAGGATTCTCCTTCTTCTGCACAAGGGACCTTGTAGCAATAGCACTATAATGTTACAACTTATCATCTTCTTTAAAACTCACGGCCCGCTTTTTAGTTACCAAGTCCTTTTTAAAATTCACATACCCAGATATTTGCTCCAAAGCTCCTATCAATGGAACATTGATGGAAAACTGCTTCAACATACTAATAAACATGCGATATTTGCCTTCTTCAGTTTCCTTTACCAACCTCTGTGGAAAAGGAGGTGGAGGTGTAGGCATAGGAACAATTTTCTGGGTTATCTCCACTTCCTTAGCTATCGCATTCTCAGACTCTCCATTTACCTCAATCTCATCATCATTTTGACTAGCCTCAACTTCAACCCCAGACGACATAGATAGATCAATGGTCTACTTACCTCCTCGAGTAGTGACTGCTATACAATGCCCATCATTATTTGGATTTTGGATTGTGTTGCTAGGAAGTGTGCCAGGTTGACGTGGGTTTACTGTAGTAGACAACTAAGTCATTTGCTGCTCAAGATGCTTGATTGACACTGCATTGGCATCAACTTTTTGACCAATACCAGACAAGTCATTTCGCATCTCCTTCACATTTTCACCAGTCGAGTCAAACCTCTTTATCATCTTCTGCATCATATCCTTAATACGTGACATATTACCTCTATCTTCCCTAGTACCAGATTCCTGATTTTGAGAAGGAACATAAGGTCCAACCCAATCATTTTTGTTGCCATAGTTGTTCGGATTGTAGTTGTTGTCACCCTTGAAGCTCCCATATCGGACATATTGACCCTCTCGATTGTAGTTGCCTTAGTTTCGACCTTAGTTTTCTTGAACTTGGCACTAATTATCCGTATTGGAACCTTAGGTGTTGGCTCGAAAACCCTCTGTCTGATCATTCACGGCATAAGCATCCTCTTCATAGTAACATTCCTCAGTCGGTGGTGGATTTCTAGTTAAATAATTGACAATATTTACCTTTTCAGTACCTCCGCTTACTTGCTTCAACACCAACCCTAGTTTGGTCCTCATATGAGCCCATCTTCTCACGAATATCATTATCAGATTGGTTAGTTGGAGCTTGTACTGCAAACGTGTTTCTCCTAGTATCTGACTTTCTAGTGCTCCACACTTTATTGTTAGGGAAATTTTCTCCAGTTTCTTAGAGATCTGCTCAAAAGTGCACTCACTACATGAACCTCCAGTGATAGTATCAAGCACCGCCTTACTATTTTCATCCTGACCTCGGTAGAAGTATTCCTTCAGCAATTCATCATCAATGAGGTGATTCGAGACACCTCTTATTAAAGCAGTGAACCTGTCCCAAGAATTACTCACATCCTTCAGGTAGTGCTATGAAGTTGTTGAGTTTATCTTTGTGGTTCAACGTCTTTGACACGAGAAAGTATCTTGCAAGGAACACCTCAATTAATTGTTCCCATGTGCATATTGAGTTATAAATAAGCTCAGTAAACCATACAATATCATCGCTGGTCAATGATAGATGGAATACTCGTAATCTAATGACATCCATGTCCAAGTCTCGTCGACCCACACAACTTTTGCAAATACTCCTCAGCTTGGCTACGTGCGGATGTGGGTCCTCTGATGCCAAACTAGAGGACAAATTGCTTGCCGTAAGCATCTACATCAGACTGCTAGTCACCACAAATGTATGCCCTGGACGTAGAGGGGGTAGGACAAGAGGTCCTTTAGATTCAGTGGCATTAAAGTTGACCCGATAGTTATCACACAATCTTGGTCCTGGTGGAGCCTGTACCCTCAATGCATCTCCTAATAGATTCTCACCCTGAACCTGATTATTCTCATTACTAACCCTCAAAGGCTGCAACTCAACCCCATCACCTAGATCTCCTCCGATAGGATTGACTAGGACTCCTTGGTTATTCATTATTCGCAAAGTTCTGTTCAATTTTGGATCGTAGGGAGTAAGTGGTTCACCTTGGCTCCGTGTACTTGGCATACTCTAGAGTAGGAACCTGAGAGAAACAAAAACAAAAGAAAAAGTAAAATTAGGAAATATTTGACTAAAGTTCAATAATGTAGTTAAACTTAATCTAAAAGCCTTATTCCTCGGCAGCGGCGCCAGAATTTGAATATAAATTAAGGACTTAGCATCAAAGAACACTCTCACACTTACAATGAAAATTCACATGTATGCATGATGAACCATATGCTTGTCCATTATGTACATCTCCACTAATTAAGCATGCTTGAATAGAATCAAATAGGACTCTAACGAGTTGTAATGTAGGCTAGGGGATGGGTAGGAAAACTATATAATAGCGACTTACACTTCCTTAAACACTTTGCAATTTTAGACTTCATCACCCATTATTTTCCACTCTTTATTTTCAACCTCTCTTCAACAACTATTTCATAAGTAATTCTCATCATCTCAAGAATGTTTCAATTATTTTTTTAGTTTTCCTTCATAATAGCCATTCTTAAATTACGTACTTTACATGTGTTAAGGTGCACGATGTCCTTGGAAGGACCAGGGCCATCATCAAGGTAGCTTCTTTTGTTCATCTCTTTTTTTTCCACATCACATTCTTTCAAATAGGGCTTTTTTAAGCACTTTGTAGCTATCATTGATTACCTTTTCACTCAACCATCCCTTTTTCTTCAAAATTAGCAATTAAAATAAGTCTATGCTATAATGCTCAAGGAAGCAACGTGCAAAACTAGGGATTCAACAAATAGTTTAGGGAAAAATATGGCTACCAACAAAATGCTACAGGCTCAAAGGGGCTTACTATTGATATAATATCTGAAAAGGCTAAAATTTACTAGACAAATCAAAGAAAGCCTATTATCATCTCCTAAACAAAGGAACAATTTTTATTTCGCTTCAATAACATGCAAGACAAGTTCCAGAAAAAGATGCAAAACATGGAATAAACAAAATCTCACCACATATGGCACAAGCATCAATCAAGATGGATCAATTCCACTTCTAAGAGAGACATGATCATAGCAAACTACGAAATAAAATAAGCTATATACAAAGTCACAACCATGAACCTAGATGTCAAAAAGTTTGAAGTTTCACTAGCAATCAAGCATTCACAAGAAAGTACAAATCAAACTTAGGCAAAGAGTCTTTTCTTTTCTCTCAATAAAAAAATTAAAAATAAAATTTATTCCTAAAAAATAAATAAATGACACTCGGTTCATAGGGACTATCTTTAGGAAAAGAACCAAAAACAAAAGCCAAGGAACCCATCCTAAAAAAAAGACTCAATAAAATAGTAAAAACTAAGAATCATTCCTCCACCCCACACTTAAAATCATGCTTTGTCTCCAAAGGAATTTATAGAGAAGAGAAGAAGAAGAAGGGCAAGAAATACTCCCTCAGGCCCTCTATGGCCTAGCTAACAACATGTTTTCTCTCTTTTCATCAAGGGTCGCGCGCACCCCACATTTAAGCTCAAAGCGTGTTCCTTATCTTCAAATTTGGGTATCTAGACTTCCCCTAAATTTGCGTAAACAAAAACAAAACAAAAAAGTGATACTAAAAATAAAAATAAGAAGTTACACTACAAATTAGGTTGCCTCCCAATAAGTGCTTGATTTAATGTCGCGGCACGACACCACCAATTTTACTATTTTTCCTTCCACTTTGAAAATATGAATTGCACCTCTAATTTCACATCAAATTTTCTATTACGCTCAAGGGGTGGTGGTATAAAAATAAAGGTCCCAATCAATAGATATCACTTTATGCACCTAAGTGAGGAATGTAATTCTCCGATGTTGGAACAATAAATTCAAGAATATAGACACATTGTTCCTCCTCCATACACTCTTCTATAGGCGCAGATGACTCGATTAATATCTCATCATCTAAACATAATGTAGAAAAATGATTTGAATGAGGTCCAATGCGCCCTAATTTACTAACTTTACTATTTTTTACACCCTCATGTTTACACATAGTAGAGTTTCTAAAAATAATATTATCTACTTCATTACATAACTCTAGTGCACTCTTCTCAACAGTGATAATATCAATAACATTATGATCAAGCAATTGGCCCTCCACTCTTTGCTCTTCAAGTTGACTTATAAGTATTTTTTCTTCCTCACACATATTATTACTAATTTGTTGTGTGTCATACGATTTAATCTTTTCACTCAACTCAAAATTTAATTTATTGAGACCCCAACCAAAGTCATCTTCAACCATTCACTTAAATATTGATTTATAACACAATATTAATAAATCTTGCATGTCCCCACATAACTTATTTTGTTTAGAAAAAATTATCTTATAAGAATGCATAATATCAGAAGTACAAGAATTGCAAGAACACTTAACACTACATACTTTTTCGGATGGCATCTCAAGAAGAGTAAAACATGTAATAAATAAAAGTAGATTAAAACAAATATAAAAAAAAAGGACTACAAGTCAAAATAAATACTAAAGACAATTTATAAGCCACATTCCCCGGCAGCTGAGCCATTCTTGATAATGTCCCCGACACGACGCCAAAATTGGATACGCTCAAATTACACCTTCCTAAAGAAGCGTAAATGATCGTTATCAAGAAAAGAACCCAACTTGTAGGTTGGGGTAGATCCCACGAGGAATATGGTTTAGACTTAACTTTAACCCACTATTATATTCGTTTATTCAACGTACTTCCGAAACAAGTAATTAAAGGGGGGGGGGGGGATTTGTGAAACAAATTCTGGAAATTATGTGAATAATCAGTGAGCAAGATTTAAACTTTAGTTGCTATCAAGATGAGAGAGAAACTAGGGTGTACGTGTTCCCTATAAGCTCATAACACATTAATCCTAATAATAGTAATCATTTCCTAGTGTATTACATGCAAAGTGGTAAGTTAGGTATCTCTAATTCCTTGGTCCAGGAACTAGAGAATTTCACTCCACACGTTGGTGCGGCTACATGTGTATAATTTACTAACCCTTACCTTTACCTCATATTAGACATCACATCAATGTATTTCTTAGTTTTCACCCTCGCACCAATTGACATTAGACTATTAGATAGTATCACATTAAATCTATGTTGATAATTTTTTTTTTATTAATTACCTCCTTGGTCCGGCAAGTAGCAACAAGGCGAGTTCCAATGTTTGCAATCGCTAAAAAGAAATCTAAAGGAAAGAATTATCAATGCATGCAATAACACTATTCAAGAATTACTTAATTACTATTCATACTTTGTTAATTGCTCATAGTTTCCACAACCCTAGTTGTTCATTTTGTTACCCATAGTAGCAAGAACACAATTCATATTTTTAGATGAAGAAATCATGAACTTACGTAATGAGAAGAATAAACCCAGAATCTCAACTTGAATTTCAATGTCAAAATCTTCAAAACGCACTTAGGAAATCAAGAATTGCTAATGTTGCAAGTTAATCTCCATTGCCAAAAACTTGAATAAAAGTAATAAGGTCTAACCCCCTAAAAACGAGGTTTACATGCCCTATATATAGAAAAACAAGTCCCAACTAAAAAGGAAATGAAATAAGGAAATAAAGTTTCTGGATGCGGTTTCAATCTACGACACTGACCTATGGAACGTGGACTGATCAACAATCCGTAGGTCATTTTCGTGGTTTGAGACTTAGGCAATTTTCCAATTCCAAAAATCAGCACTCTCAACCACAATCGACGGACCATCAGGACGGACACTGGTTCAATCCACGGTTCGTGAGTCATCATTTGTATCTCCATACCTAGACTTTCAAAATCAGGTACTGAAACCACCTTTTCTGAATCATTTGACGGAATTGCAGGGTGGCCTATAGGTCAATCTACGGTCTGTCACTTGTAACTGTAGTTCCACACTTCATCAAGAATTACTTGATTTACCTTCAAGCTTTACATGCCCAGTTACCCCTCCTCCCTATGGACCATGATTGGACCTATGGTCCATAGGTCATGTCCGTAGGTGCCCTTTCCTGCACAATCTTCAGCGTCTCTCACCTCCCACGTCCGAACTTATTGCCTGCAAACATGATAAAAATACATTAATACCAATACAAAATGACTCTAGACACACACAACTCTTAAGTGAAATGTATTAAAAATACTGTAAACTCATGGTATATCAGCAGGCTAGGCTATAAGTGAAATAGCTTTCTCTCGAACAACTACTTCGATTCAAGTGATTTCTTTTGAACATCAACCAGCTCAAGCAAATAAGAACAAACCACACCTTAATTCATCTACTCTCTCTAGCTAGATAGGTAGAATGGAGATTAGGATTTACTCTTTTGAGCTAAAACCATATCAGCCCGACAACTACAATCATCAATTAAAAGCTTTCATTCTAAAACCTCTATCTCAAGCAATCCAAGAATTCTAAGTTCGAATTGCATTTGCAACTAGAATTCTTAGATTAAAACATAACTATCAATTAAACCAACTTTAACTAAGCTTTAAAATCAGTAAATAACAATACCCATAAGCTAATTCAACCCATAATCACATGATCACAGCCCAAGAATTGGGGTTTTACCTAAACATCATAAAAAGATAAAAATAATTACCAACTCAATTAGCCATCAGCTGGGTAATAGTCTACAAGCCTTTACAATGGTTTCCAAAGATTAAATTCAAAGAACCATTTCCAAATCCTCAATATTCTACAATTGGAAATCAAAAACTAAGAGAAAACTCCAAGTCTAGAATGATAACTGTAATATCTGGGAGAGAAATCCTCAAAATTCCATTTTAAATCAAATTTATAGTTTCCCAAAATTAAGCTTGAAAGTCCACTCAGTAGATTAAGTCGCGCCTCGTCGAGTGGATCGGCGATTTGCCAATTGTCCTCTTCCGTTGCCATTTTGCATTGGCCTTCATCATCTCAGGTCTTGTAACTTTAGGCGATCTAATTTTTTGTCGTGGAACCAATCGATGATTCACCGACTGTCCATTTCTATGGCCGACTTGATTTCTTCTCTCAGGGCTGGTATGCTGGAACTTTTGGCGAGCTAAAGAGCCACTCGGCAGTGCACTGAGTGGTCTTGGTGATCTCCAAAGTAGCTTTTTCTTCACTTCTCCTTCCTTTTTGTCTGTTTATGTCCTTGCGTTGCTCTTTAGCCTTCATAGGTGTAAATCAACACTTTAACATCAGTTTAGAGCATAAAATAGGCATTTGAGGACATTTATACTATCAAAACAAATCCCTAAATGAGTCCAAATCTCAGACTCATCAATACCCCCAACTTAAACTTTTGCTTGTCCTCAAGTAAAACTTAAGATCAACAGTTGAATAAGGATGTCTACAAATAGTGCTGCTTAAGACTTGACATATATGGACACAACAAGGTTTAAATTACTCATACAATGATCAATTGTGCATTCATAGTTTCAAATTGTGACTCATCATCATCAAGAGTCCTCCAGCTCACAATTCTTGCTTCAAATGCAAGTTCAAGCTCAACAAAGGTATTCAAATGCCCTCACAACAAAGATGATTCCATATTAACACAAAATTTCTCAGCAATTTAAGGTTCCGGATTCACATATGACTCTCACACTCACAAAGATGAACACATGCATGACTTCACCCATAGGCTTGCCCTATTTTCCAAATCAACATTCGTTTTAGCTCACTCAAGATCACAAAGGTATTTTTAAGGCTTTTAACAGGGCTGAGTGTAAAGGTATGGTCATTTAGGCTTAGTGGTTTATACCTTCATGAGGTATGGACTGAACATCACTTTCCTTCTTTTCTTTAACATTTCAAACATGCTCATAATTCACCCCATTATTCAACTTCATATGAACCACCAGATACCCTATTTCTTTTGCAATTTTCACTACTCTATTTCACTATATTTTTGTTCTGTTTCTTTTCTTTCTTCTTTTTCATTCCTTTTTCTTTTTTCTTCTTTTTTTTTTTTTACATGGAGGGGTTCCATATTTTTCAAATCAATCTATACACAAGGAGGAATTTTTCACATTTCTTGACTTTCCTTCTATTTTTACCACATCCCCAATTTAGGCTTTTGGCCTAAGTTGGCTATGCAAACAAACCATACCTCATGAAAGTTATGGGTGGATGGATACAAAGAGGTCACAATTGCTCAAGTTTCTTCCAAGAAAAAGGGGTAAGGCTCAAAAGGGGCCAAGCAAGGTTCACACTTCTCACAAGGTTGGCCACAAAGAGGTATGTATTCAAATAGGCTCACTTTACAACTTTTTTCCTAAGATTATGTCTATTGCTTGCATCACTCAGTCAACCGGACCAATGGGATAAATTCTAGGTGTCATCATGCACAATGTTCAAGGTAATCTCACCACACAAGGCATTGATACAATTATCATACAAGACTCCACAGTTTCTAGTTAGTGTGCAATGTTCATCACAAGAGGCTCATTCGACAACTGGCTAGTGATATGTTAAAAGTTCACATATTGCTTATGTAACTTTGTTTGCCTCATTGTAGCCACACATTCATTTTTTTTCAAATAGGAGCACTATACAAGTCATAGGTATTGACCACAGCCGACACTGAAATTTTGTATAAGAACATCCACAATCATACACAAATGAGGTGGCAAAATTTTTAAAATTTGGTTCAAAACCATTTCAATCAAAATAATGGGGAAATAACCAGTTGTCCTCAAATTTAACTAAAACAAAAACAGTGTATAGAAAGTAACAGAGAGGGAGGGGAAAAGTCATCCTGCCAGGCTAAGCCTGGGTGGAGTTTGCATGTCCGTCACTCCATTTGTCTGGGCATAAGTGCCCGGTGTCTCATCAACCTTGGCTCCACTGAAGCCCACTATGGATACATCCCTCAAAGAGGCTTGAACAACTAAATCTACCATGGCTTCCTCTAAATTAGTCAAGCCCTCAAAAAGAGTCTCCTTCTAAACACCAAATTTCTCCTCATCAGTCTCGGCATCAGACTCATCAACAACAACATCAACCCTAATCTCATCTCCGGTAGTAGCCAGAGGCACATTAGCATAAGCTGGAATATCTGCACTTTGGTCATTTGGGATCTTCACCATCCCAAATAGCGAAGTAAAGTCTGTGGACTTCAGATAGTCCACATCCTTTCTCTGTTCAATAATATTGACCTTCAAGGCCGTCACCACCTCAGTAGCACCTTATCATTTCTCACAGACCTCTACTCTCACTGTAAGGGCATCAATTAAAGAGCTAAGAGGTATCAGTGGAACCGTAAGGGATTTCTCAATCATCCCAGGAACAACGGCCTCTAGACGGGAGACACACACATCAGGAGACTGGGCTAAGTGTCCCATCTTGTAAAGCATGGACTAGGTGATCGAAGGCCTAGAAACATAAGTGCCAGCAGCAGATCTAGTGGGATGGGAATAGGAAAAGTATCCAAAGTCTTAGAAGAAGGAGGTACAAATGTACCAGAGGGCCCACTAGCCTAGTTAGGAATGACTTCATCTGTATGTGTCATAGCAACATAAACCTCCGGTGCTATGTCTACCGAAGCTGCTCTCCACTTTTCAGCCTCATCTTCTAGTACTCAGCCTCAATACACTGAAAGTCAGTAGAGGAGGTGGATGTCATCTCCACATTTGTCTTCTCATATCGAGGAACACAGTCTCGTATGCATAGGTCGGTGATCAACACCGAGAATGTGAGTGAAGTCTATCTCTGTCTAGCTTTTATGGCCATCTCTTGCTCAATCATCATCCTTAGATTCAGCTTCTGGCAAGAAATGATAGAGCCTAAACTTGCTGCCTTTGGGTGTCAGAGAATGGATTCATTTTGAGACGACATCATCATGTTGCTGAGAACCCAAACCAGTACTGAGCTGCCACATTGAGATCCTTCTTTTTTATGGGGCACACCTGCCTCTATTCACCTTGGGGTAGCATCAGATAATAAGGGTTCTAACCAACCCTTCAGGTCCTCCAACATCGTTCTTTAGATTAGATCGATATAGTTGTGCACAAAGTCATAAGTTCACCCATGTACAATATTAATGTCAGAACTGTCACACTTCACTTTCATGCCTCGGTGACACAATCAATCGGCTTGAACATGTAGGGTTTGTTCTTTGCCTTAGGGACCAACTCACTATAGGCTGAATAAAACTCCCAAACCCAATTGGGAAAATAGAGGCCCTGGGGTTTAGTGAAAATCTGATACTTATGGAACTTGAGAGTGTTCCATATCTCTACTTACCTGTCCATCACACCATCTATGGACAATATCTTCTCCTAAAAAGTAGACTTCGATCCCTCGACCTCTAGTCTGTTGAGAGACCAGGGAGAAGGACCCTGTACTGGTGGTGCCGGGACCACAGTTTGAGTTGAAGCTAGAGTAAGTAAGAGAAGGAGTCAGAGGTAACGAGATCCTAGACAGATCATGCATCACCTTGGAATGAATCTTTGCTTTTCGGGCCTACAGTAGTTAGTCATCTTTAGGCTCAGAGATGGAAGCCTGAGAATCCTGAGATTTCTTCTCGCTGTCTGATGTGGTGAGGTTATTGTCGTAGACCCCATCACTGTCGGAGTTGTACTATGGTTTCTAAACCACAGGCGCCTTGCCCTTTGTTTTGCCTTTTTCTCCCTTGGTAGGGAGTTTGGTTGCCTTTGCTCTAGATATAGCTGCACCTTCATCGATAACCACCCTACATGCCCTTTTTCGGGATGATATGTCTCTTTCAGACACTTTGGGTCTAGCCATTTTTTGCAAACAAAATAGAAAAACATTAGAAGAAGTTCCAGAAAAAGTGCATACAAGAAGTTGCAGAAAGACTCGCCGAACCATTGGGTATGTTGCTAAGTTGATTTGGTGAGCCAGATCGACATCAACAAAAGTACCAGCATAAAAATTATTTAAAATCCAAGACCGTTAGAGGTGATTAGGGCCATTTAGCAGATCACCAACATCAATCGGTGAGCTAGAAGTAGCTCGCTGAAAGTTATAGTGTATTTGTAGGATTAAGGGTGCAAAAGGGCGATCAAGAAGGACTTTCAGTGAATCGTCGAGAGAACTTGGCAAGCACATGCATATCACCAAAAATTACAGACAATAAATTGAAAAATTTAAGAAATTAAAAGCGATCTAAGGGCAACTTTGGCGAACCACCAAACGGTTCAGCCAACTCGACTCAACAAGCCAAACGGCCCAACGTGCCAATCATCAACCCCTAATTTCAAAATCCAACCCATAGTCCACGAAAACAAAATTAAACACCTACACTATGAAATTAAGGTTAGACCAATACTACCCATGCCTTAGTGGTACTTAGACTTACCTCGATTTGGCCAAAACTGAACATTTGATGTCTTTTGTCCTTATGAATGATGTCAAACGCTCCATCGTTGGCCAAACTATGTCATTTAGCATAATATATGGTTACTCAGACTTCACCCCACTAGACCCAACACAATTTTACTTCAACCCAACAATTACGACTTTATTTTAACATGCAAGGACACAAGAATCAATCAAATATGTAACATTAGGCACTAAATCAACTCCTTATGGGCAATTTGTGAATCAAGCATGATAAAATCAACTACCTAACAACAATCAAAAACACATTACTGATTTGCATTCATGTTTAACCACATATAGAGTTTGGGGTTCGAAAAACCAACCTTAATGCCGAATTTTTGATTTGTAAAGCTAGGCGGAAAAGTTCCACAACTGAGAAAAGATTTCACACAATATGAGGAGAAAAATACAAAAATAAAAGAGATCTGAAGTAGGAAGTGAGAATACGGGAGTTGAAAAGTTAAGAAAGTGAAAGGATTTTGAAATTTTAAATCGGTTGGCCTTTAAAACCTTTCATTTAGTGCTCCCTTAGGCGATATAAGTCGTGCCCGCCGAACAACTTGGCGATCCGCCAAGTGGTATTTTAGCTCATTGAGTTTTATAGAGTTCTCCTTCAAGCTAGGTGGTTTAAACGACGTTCCAAGTCGGGGTTCACCGACTTGTTCCGCGTATCATCGACTGGACTTTAGCTTGCCAAATTACCCATTTTCCCACACTCATAACTTTTCAACCTGCACAATCAACACTCGTTATTCACAAACAAACTTTAAAAAGATAAAATACTTGGGTTGCCTCCTAAGAAGCACATTATTTAACGTTGTGGCACGACGGAAATACAAATTTAAACTTCATTTTTGGGGTTGGCCGTTGTGTCAGTAGGAAAATCCCCTCTTTGAGAGTTGAGATATCCTCTTTCATCTTTTTTAACACCTTGTCTGACCTTTAAACTTTGTTGAGAATGCGTGTGAGCATATCTTCTATATGGCCACCTTCTGATTCCTTGGGCTTTTAATGTTCATGGGGAGGGACATACCTGTCCTTGTCCCCCTCTTTCTCCTTCAAAGTGGCATTGCGATAATGCCAATATCTGTCACGGTCTTTCCAGCCCTCATCTCTATTCCAACCTTGATTTACACCCGGTCTTGGGTGGTTTGGGCGAAATCCTACTCCTTGATTTGCAAGGAAGTTCACTTCCTCATTGTACATCACTTCAGAATGTGCTTTATAGTGGTTTACCCCACCAACGCTCACATCATTAACATTCTTGATCCTTGTGAGTATACGATGCTCTGTTTATCATAGTCATGGAATCAAGGAGTTGAGATGCTACTTCATAGGGCTGTTGCATTATACCAATGGGAACAAGTTGATTAGGAACTCCTTTGTTCACTAAATCAAGACTTCTATAGAAGTATTGCAGCAGCATGTCGTTTGGAAGTCCATGAGTTGGGCACTAAATCACCAGCTTCTTAAATCTCAATCACGTATCGTGTATTGGGTCATCTTCCAAGCATTTGAAACCTTGTATACTATATCTGCACATCATCATCTTCGATGGAGAAAAGAATCTCAATTGGAACACTGTGGTCAGCTCATCCCAAGAGGTGATGGAGTTCCTTGGTAACTTAGATAATCATTTTGTAGCTTCACCCATCAAAGAGAATTGGAGCAATCTGAGACGTACTGATTCTAGAGATGTTCTTAAATGAGAACGGACCACAAACAGCCATGAACTTTTGAATATGATCATGGGGATCCTCATGAGCCAACACTCCGTATAATCCTTTCAATTGTAGGAGTTGAAGCATTGTGCTAGTGATGTGGACCACAACGTTTCCTTCAGCCGAAGGTAGACGAATTGCACAAACACCACCCAATTGCATTGTGCGATTTATATTATTCATATTTCCAATGTCATCTTGGTAGCTCACTTGGCTACCATTACTATTGTTTACACTCATCTCTTCCTCTAATCAACACAAACAACACAAACACAAGCCAAAGTAAGGTAATTCAACTATAATACAAAAATAACACAATTCAACTTCAATACCAGAATTTCAAACAATACCACTCCCTGATAGTGGTGCCATTTTGATAGAAATGTCTCAAGCACACCTCATCCAATTCTAGGTGTAAGCTATCGTTAGTCAGTATAAAACCCAATGGAGAGTCGGGGTCGAATCCACATGGAGTGGTACATGTCTAAAATTCAATTGTGAGTACAAACATGGTCTAAACGATTGTAGGAATAAATATTATTGAAAACATACTAATTAATCTAAAGGGGTTACAACGAATGTTAGATGGGGGGTTTGGATTTGCAATGAACATCTGTAACAACAACAAAAACATGGTAAAATAACAACATAGAGAGGCATTCTCAGGATGTGATCGATTATAGGAAAATTTCACTATAACGGTAATTGAATTTACTAATAAACATCTAAATTTTAGTGGGTAGGCTAGTCTATAAGTGAAATAGCTTTCTCTCGAACAACTACTGCGATTCAAGTATTTACTTTCGAACATCAACAAACATAACAAATAAGAAAAGCCCACACCTTAATTCATATACTCTCTCGAGCTATATAGGTAGAATCGAGATTAGGATTTACTCTTTCAAGCTAAATTCATATCAGCCCGACAATTACAATCATCAATTGAAAGCTTTGATTCTTAAACCTCTTTCTCAAGCAAGCCCAGAATTCTAAGTTCAAATTATATTTTCAACTACAATTATTAGATTAAAACATAGATATCAATTAAACCCACTTCAATTAAACATTAAAATCAGTAAATAACAATACCCATAAGATAATTCAACCATAATCACATGATCACACCACAAGAATTGGGGTTTTAGCTAAATATCATAAAAAGGTAAAAACAATTACCAAAGATTAAATCCAAATACCCACTTCCAAATCCTCAATATTTTACAATTAGAACTCAAAAACTAAGAGAAAACTCTAAGTTTAGAATGAGAACTGTAATATATGGGAGAGAACTCTCCAAAATTCCATTTAAAATCAAATTTATAGTTTCCCAAAATTAATCTTGAAAGTCTACTTGGTGGATTAAGTTGCGCCTGACCAAGTGGATCGGCGATCCTCCGATTGTCCTCTCCCATTGCCATTTTGCATTGGACTTCAGCATATTAGGTCCTGTAACTTAGGGCGATCCAATTTGTTGTCGCAGAATCGATCGGCGATTTGCTGACTGCCTATTTCTGTCACCAACTTGGTTTCTTCCCTAAAGACTCGCATGCTGGAACTTTAGGCGAGCTAAAGAGCCACTAGGAGGTGCGCCAAGTGGTCTTGGTGATTTCCAAAAGTACTCCTTCTTCACTTCTTCAACTCTTTAGTTCCTTTTTGTCTGGTTATGTCTGTGTCTTACTCTTTGGCCTTCATAGCTATAAATCAACACTTTAACATCAGTTTAGAGCGTAAAATAGGCATTTGAGGACACTTACACTATAAAAAAAAAGACCTAAATGAGTTTAAATCTTGGACTCATCATTGTTGCTGATTTAGTTTGACAAAGTGGGTCTGAATGAAACCCTACAAATATAGCTTGAAAAAGTAAATTGATTGAGGTATTGGGCTGTTAATATGTGTTGTTTTTATCGAGGTTTGAAAAAACTCACTTGATTCGTGATAGTTGATTGAGAAATGTCTATTATACCTAAATCCTAGCCTACCCATTGAGATTCAATGACTTTTAGTAAATAATAATCACCAATTTTGCAAAATTTTCATTCAATTTACCACACTTCCAAGAAACCCTCTCTACTTGTTTACTCTTGGTTATTTGCAATTGTTAATTGTCACCCAAATCCCCCATTTGACATTAATTGTCAACACCTCATCATTTACTTTATTGTTGCAAAAATGTCTACATCTACAAACAATTAGAACACCATTTTACTTTGTAATCAAATTCTTTGCTGTATCACTCCATGTGAAATCGACCCTAACTCTTAGTTGAGTTTATACTTGTTAGCGACTGCCTACACTTAGAATCGGATGAAGTGTAGTTGAGCATTATAAAAAATGGTGCCACTGTTGGGGAGTGGTGTTTAGAATTATTTTATTGAAGATTAGTTATGAACTTATTTTGTTGTAGTTGAATCAACTTATTTTTTTTATTTGTTGGCTGCTCTTAAATAGGTAAAGAGATGAGTGTTAATGGGAGCAATGCTAGCCAATTTGGGAACAATGATTACATCGGTAATTTGCACAATGTCAATGAAGTTCAGCTGGGAAGTGCAGGTGCTATTCAATTGCCTCCAACTGTGGGCAATACGGTGTTCCACGTAACTAGCACTATGTTGCAGCTATTGCAAATGAAGGTCTCTTTGGAGGTCTTGCTAATGAGGATCCTCATGACCACATTCGAAACTCTTTAGGTGTGTGTGAGCCATTTTATTTTGAGAACATGACTCAAGAGTCTGTCAAACTTTGTTTGTTTCCCTTCTCTCTAAAGGGGGAAGTAACGAAGTGGTTGACCAATTTACCAAGTGAATCAATCACATCTTGGGAGGAGCTCACTGATGTGTTTTATGTAAGATTTTTCCCTCCCTCTAAGATGGTGAAGTTGAGGGATAATTTTCAGAACTTTAAGCGAGTGAATGGCTAACCCATTCACGAGACATGGTTGGGGTTCTAGAATTTTTTGCCTTAACATCCAACTTATGGACTACCGAATGATATGGCATTGCAATATTTTTACCAGAGCCTAGAATCAGTAAAGAAGGGTGTGGCAAACCAACTCGTTCGAGGAGGAATCACGCAACAACCATTTTCCATAGCATCTAACCCTCTTGTTGAGATGACAAAAATCAATTGAGCTTGGTACACTAGAGAAGATTATGTGCCTCCATTGAACAAATGAACAAGTGGAAAATAACCAAGAGCGAAATGAAATCATGGCCAAGATGATGACCCAAATGAAATTATTAATAAAACAGGTTATGGGGGGTAATTGTGAAGCTATTAACTCAACTGAAATGAGACTTGGAAAAAAAGTGGTGCAAGGAGTGTCAAGACTAGTGGAGGGTTCTTGCCCATGCTCTTTATAGTCGGGCAGAAATCAAGGTCGAAACACATTTAGTGAGGATGGATGGAGAGGTTACAATCTAGATTGGGCTTACCAAAATAACTTTTAGAGGAGAGAAGACAACGATGATGCTTATTACATGCACATGGGTGATAGTCCAAGATCTAGGGACATTTCTGAGAGCTTTCGGGTAGACGATTTGTTGTCTCGTATCTTAAATAAGGTAGAAGGATATAATGAAGTGCTTAAAGAAATGAAGGAGTATTTCTCATCCTTGAACAAGAACGTAATCTCTCATTCAGATTCCATCAAACAACTTGAATTCCAGATGAGTAACTTTCAGCTTATTTAGAGTCAGAACTGCAAGAGAGTTTTGCAACTGAATTGATGTTAAATTCAAAGATTGATCATGACAATTGCTTGGCGGTGTTGACTTGAAGTGTAAAAGTAGTGGGTGGTGACGTGAAAGTGGATGGTAAGGCAAACACTAGTAAAGAGGGGAATGCCGCCAATGATGAAAAAGGGTTTAAACAAAAACCGGAATATGATATGCCCAAAAAAAGTGATGAAGTTCCAAATAAACTTATCACCGGAGAATTACAAACATCAAATGAAGGGGATGCTTCTTTGACGAAACCTACAAAACCATTACCCAAAGTCAACCCACCATTCCCTCAATGACTCAAAAAGAGAGTTGAAGATGGAAAGTTCCAAAAATTTCTATTTATGTTCAAGACTCTATCTATCAATCTTTCTTTAGTGGAATCGTTATTGGAAATGCCAGGCTATGCAAAGTTCATTTTTTTGAAATGGTTGAGGTATCTCATAGTTGTAGTGCCATAATGACAATCACTGTGGTTATGAAGAAAGCTAATCCGGGGGCATTTAATATTCCATATACTATTGGGATGCTTTAATTTGCCACAGCTTTGTGTGACTTGGGGGAAGGTATTAACTTGATACCGTATACCATTTTCAAACAACTTGGGTTGGGCGAACCAAAATCTACAACAATGCGTCTTCTTATGGCTAATCAAAATATTAAGCATCCCATTGACATACTTTATGATATTTTGGTGAAATTGGATATGTTAAAATTTTTGGGTGAATTTCTTCATTTGGATTGTGAGATTGATGTCGAGGTACCTATTATATTAGGTAGGTGATTTTTGGCTACCAAATGACCCCTTGTGGACGTTGAAAGTGGTGAATTCAAATTTTGGGTAAATGATTAGGAGGTTACTTTCAATGTGTGCAAATAGATGAACCAACTAAGTGATATTCATGTGGTTTCAACCATTGATGTGATGGATGAGGCAATGGCTAGTGTAAGTGAGGTGTTTTGTGTGGGGGAGCCTCTAGAGGTCGTCCTTTCAAATTATGATGAGGAGGAAGTTCAAGGTTATGATGAAGTTATGCCTGCTCTATTGGGTTTAGGTTCTTACTCTAAGAACCCATTAAAGCTCGATGTTGATCTAAAAAATCGAGAAAGTCCCTCTCTAAACCATCCATCGAAGAGCCATCAAATATTGAGTTGAAAGTGCTCCCATCCCACCTTCAGTATGTAACTGTGGGAGAAAATAACACCCTTTCTATCATCATTGCTGCAGACCTGCTTGAATGGCAAGTAAAATTACCTTTTGATATGTTGAAAAGATATATTAAAGCCATCAGATAGACAATTGTTGATATCGTGGGGATTCCTCCCAAAACTTGCACTCATAAAATCCAATTGGATGTTGAATGTTAACCAAACATTGAGCATCAAAGAAAGCTAAACCCACCAATGCAAGAAGTGGTGAAGAAAGAAATCATCAAGTGGCTCGATGTGGGTGTGGTATACCCTATTGCGAATAGGAAATGGGTGAGTCTTGTGTAATTTGTGCCAAAGAAAGGAGGAAATATAGTAGTTCTAAATGAAAAAGGGATACTTGTGCCTATGAGACCGGTTATTGGATGGTGTGTATGGATAGACTACCAAAAATTTAATGGATGGAGTGAGAAAGACCATTTTCCTATGCTTTTTATGGACCAAATGTTTGATAGGATTGTGGGGCGTGGATGGTATTGCTTTTTAGATGGTTATTCTGGGTACAACCAAATTTCTATTGTAGCAGAAGATCAAGAGAAAACAACTTTTACATGTACCTATGGAACATTTCCTTTCAAGAGAATTGCTTTTGAGTTGTGCAATCCTCCAGCAATATTCAAACGATGTATGCTTTCTATTTTTGCTGATATGGTTGAAAAATCAATGGAGCTATTTATGGATGATTTTTTGGTAGTTGGTGATTCATTTGAAACAAGTCTTGAATACCTTGGGAAGGTACTACAAAGGAATGTTGAAACCAATCTTGTTCTAAATTGGGAGAAGTGTCATTTCATGGTGAAAGAGGGTATTTTTTTAGGGAATAAAATTTCATGAGAAGGAATGCAAATGGATCAAGATAAAGTTGAAGTCATTGCTAAACTACCTCCTCTTATTTTCGTAAAAGGAGTCCAGAGTTTTCTAGGCCATGCGGGTTTCTATAGGGGGTTTATAAAGTATTTTTCCAAGGTGGTTCACCCTCTTTGTAAGTTACTAGAGAAGGAATCTACCTTCAACTTTGATGAAACTTTCCTAAAAGTATTTTTGTGCATGAAGGAAAAACTAGTGTCAACCCCAATCATTATTGCCCCCGATTGGACTATTCCATTTGAACTCATCTGTGATGCTAGTGGTGTTGCTTTGGGAGATGTTCTTGGCTACAAAAGGGCAAGCTCTTTCACCCAGTTTATTATGCAAGTAAAACCTTGAATGTAGCTCAAAAGAATTATACCGTCACTGAGCAAGAGATGCTAGAGGTGGCATATGCCTTTGAGAAATTTAGAGTGTATTTGTTGGGTACTAAGGTAGTGGTGCACACGGATCCAGTTGCAATTCAGTATTTGAAGGTTAAGAAATATGCAAAGCCAAGAGTGATTCGGTGGGTGTTGTTTTTGCAAGAGTTTATTTTCGAGGTCAAAGATTGAAAGGGCTATGAGAATTAAGTGGCAGATCACTTGTCTTGGCTCGAAACTAATATTGTTGATCACGGTCAGAGGGACATTAAGGCAGAATTTCCTAATGAAATAGTAATGAGGATAACATATGGCAACTCACCCTGGTATTCTGACTTCGCTAACTATGTAGTGTGTGGGATTATGCCTAAGGGCCTAAATTTTTATCAACAAAAGAAGTTCTTGTTTGATGTAAAGAGGTATTTCTGGTATGAACCATAACTATTTAGAGAATGCATAGATCACATAATTAGAAGGTGCATACCGAAAGTGGAAGTAAATGCAATTCTCGATGCTTGCCACACATCACTAGTTGGTGGACATCATAGTGGGGTGCGCACATCTGCCAAAGTGTTTCAAAATGGCTACTATTGGCCATCACTATACCAAGATGCTCATTCTCTCATTAAACAATGTATTCAATGCCAAAATAAAGGAAGAGTGTCAAGAAACATGAGTTACCTCTTAATCCTATCCTAGAGGTAGAATTGTTTGATGTTTGGGGAATCGATTTCATGGGACCATTTGTGAGATCATTCGAAAATAAGTATATCTTGGTGGTGGTTGATTATGTCTCAAAATAGGTAGAATTTGTAGCCTTTCCCAACAATGAAGGGAAAAGTGTTGTGCAATTCTTGAAGAGATACATATTCGCAAGGTTTGGTACACCACGTGCTATTATCAGTAATGAAGGGTCTTTTTTTTGCAACTAGTTATTTACTTCGTTGTTAAGAAAATATGGAGTTAAGCATAAGTTGCAACCCCCTATCATCCACAGACAAGTGGCCAAGTTTTAGTATCAAATCGAGAAATCAAGGGAATTGCAAAAACAGTCAATGTAGATTGGACTGACTGGTCTCGAAAGTTGGATGATGCTCTCTAGGCATACCACACTTATTTCAAGACTCCAATTGGCATGTCCTCATAACAATTGGTATTTTGAAAGTCTTGTCACCTGCTAATTGAGCTTGAACACAAAGCATTATGGGCATTGAAGGCGTTAAACTTGAATAAGGGGATGTTTCAAAAGGTAGAGTCAATCAACTCCATGAGTTGGAAGAGTTTTGGCTAAGGGAGTATGAGAGTTCAACCCTTTATAAGGAGAAAATGAAGAAATGGAATGATGCAAAATCCTTCTATGAGAGTTTAAAGTTGGCGATCTTATTTTGCTTTTTAACTCTCGTTTGAGAATCTTCCCTGGTAAACTCAAATCAAAGTGGTGAGGCCCTTTTAAGGTTACTTGAGTGTTCAAAAATGTGGCAATTGAGGTTGAAAGCAAAGAAGGAGCGACATTCAAAGTAAATGGGCAACACCTGAAGCTCTATTTTGGAGAATGTCTTGATGTCTCGGTTATTGAAGTGGTGTAGAAGATGCTTGAGAGCATTTTCATGTCTTGCCATGATGTTAAATAAGGTGCTTCTTGAGAGGAAACCCAAGTTTTAGTCATTTTTTAATAACGTTTGCTGAATGTGTAGGTTGAAATCCTCATTTTTGACATAATGACAAATAAGTGGTGGACAAGACCTTTCGGGAAATCGCCAACCATTACTCCTAATCGCCTAAGTGCACCGCCAATTTTTAGGCCAACTTTGGGACTCATTCTGGAAAGTTTGGCGAGATACATGAATTTTTGACGCACCGCAGAACCAGTCGGCGAGCATGATTGAGCTCGTCTCTTTGCTCAAACTGGAAGATAGCCTTTTTGGAAATTTTGGCGAACCCACTCCAGCTTGGTGATTCGTTGAATGGTTCCGCATGCCTGGCAACTGCTCGCCAACTAGGCATGAAGTGAAGAGTTTCTCCTACTATAATCTTTTAATTCAATGATCCTTACTTGCTTTTCTTGTTAGCTGCATTTATTGTATTTGCATTGAGCGCACTGCATAACCTTTCTCGGGGGTATGTGTAAAGGTCTCATATTTATATGGCTATTCCCTTGCATATTTGAGTATTGGTTGTGATCAATATCGATGACTTGAATAGTGCTCTTGATTGAATGATATGTTTGTGCATCTCCAATGAGGCAAATTTGAGTTGCATAAGTCATGTGTGAACTCTTAGCATCTCATTGTGACTAGTCGATTGTTGAAATGAGTCTTGTGATGATCGTTGCACGCGAGCTTAATTTGTAGAGTCTTGATTGATTGATTGTGTTTAATTCCATGTGTAGTGAGATTTCCGTGAAACATGTGCTTGGTGATACCTAGAATTTGCCTCGTTGGTCTAATTGATTAACATTGGTGAATGAATGAAATGATCATAGGCACAAATTTTGGAGAGTGAACCAAATTGCTATTATACTTCTCTATGACCACATTATCGAGTATGGACCTAAGTTGCACTATCTGAGCCTAACCTTTTTTTTGGATGAAACATTAACACATTTGGCCTTTTTCCTCCCCACCTAAAACCTTTAGGAAGCATTGGTTTGTTAGAATAGCCATCTTAGGCCAGAAGCCTAAGTTGGGAGTATGGTAGAAATTGAGGAGAGACAATGAACAATAACTTTGTGAAAGTCACCCTTGAAGGATGGTGTTGAAAAAGATAGAGCCCCTCTATATAAAAAAAGAAATAGAAAAGGAAAAGAAGAAAAGATTGAAAAAGAATTTTCCATTGAAACTTGTGCATGGATAAAAGAAAAGGGGTGTCCAATGAGTCATATAAGAATTTTTGTGCTTGAAAGAACTTAGGGTGGATTGTGAAAGTAAAAAAGAGTAAAAGAAAAGGAGAAGAAGTGTGATGCAAACAAGGCTTTATGAAGTAGAAATCAATAAGCCAAAATGATAATACCTTTACCCTCATCCCTGTTACAAGCCTTGAAAGACCTTGGTGATCTTGATTGAGCTGACTGACATGTTGATTGGAAAATATGGGCAAGCCTGTAGGTAGAATCATGCATGTGTTTGTCTTTGAGAGTGTGAGAGTTGATTTTAATTCTTTAATTCTTAAATTGTGATTAGCTTTGTGTGGGCATGGAATGATTATTGATGAGAGGACATTCAAATACTTTTGTTGAGCTTGAATTTGCATTTGAAGCAAGCATTGTGAGCTTGATTTCTATTTAATGATGACTAGTCACAGTTTGAAACTTGTAGTGCACAATTGAACATTGCATGGGCAGATTGAACCTCGTGTGCATTCTTGTTTAGTCTCAAGTAGCATTATTTTTAGACATCTCTATTGACCTAATTGATCTTATGTTTTACTTGAGGACAAGCAAAAGTTTATATTGGGGGTGTTGATGCGTTGGGGATTTCAACTTATTTACGGCTAAATATTTAAGCAATTAGTGTCGTAAATGCCTATTTTATGCTCTAAACTAATGTTAAAATGTTAATTGTAACAATGAAGGAAAAAGAGCAGGGCAAGGAAATTACAGGGCAAAAAGGAGTGAAAAAGATGAAGAAGTTAAAGGAAAGCAAGGGTGGTACTCGCCAAAGCCACTTGATGACTTGCCGAGCGGACCTTCAACTCACCTAAAGTTCCAGCACGCCGCCCATGGACAAGACCAACTTGGAGATCAGATGGGTATTTCGGCAATTCGTCGAAGTGTTAGGTAACACTAATTTAGCTTCCCAAAAGTTACAGAGTAATTGGTGAAAAAGCAAGCCAAGAAGGTGAGAAAAGGAGTACTTGGTGCATCGCCGACTAGGTCGGTGAGCCCGATGTTGATCACCTAATGTTACAGAAAAGAAAGGGTGGAAAGCCAAACTAAGAAGACGATGAAAACGGAACTCGATGCATCGTCAATCAGGTTGGTGAAGCCCGACTTACTTCGCCAAGTGACTTTGATGCTGAAATTTTTGGAATGTATCAATGCAATTTTCAAAAGAAGAAAATGAGTTCCCACATTTTCTAGTTCTGGATTTTTTATCTGCATCATTCTAAACATTGTTTTTACACTTTTCGAGTAGAAATTTAGGGTTTATTTGATTTTGAACTTCAATTTGAGCATTTGGAGACTTGTGGATTGTTGCCCAACCTGATGGAAAACATAGTTGGTAATGGTTTCTTGTTCTTTATTATGTTTGGCTAAAATCTCCCTTCTTGGGGGTGTGATTATGTAATTGAATGTTTCAATTAGCTTATGGGCTTAACATCTACTGATTTTCATTGTTGATTTGAAGTGGGTTCAATTACTAGTTTTTGTTTTAATTGATGAATTGTAGTTGCAAATGCAATTTTAGTTTTGTACTCCGAGCTTGCTTGAGAAAGAAGTATTAGAGTTAAAACTATTAGTTAATGATTGTAGTGATTGTGTTTTTGCATATTTAGCTTGAAAAAGTGGGTCTGAATGCAATCCTACAAATCTAGCTTGAAAAAGTAGATTGATTGAGGTATGGGGCTGTTAATGTGTTATGCTTGTCGAGGTTCGAAAGAACTCGCTTGATTCGTGATAGTTGATTGAGAAATGAATATTGAACCTAAAGCCTAGCTAACCCACTGAGATTTAATGACTTTTAGTATATAATAATCACCCATTTTGCGAAATTGACATTCAATTTACCATAAAACCAAGAAACCCTCTCTACTTTCTTACTCCCGGTTATTTGTAGTTGTTAATTTTTGCCCAAATCCCCCCATTTTACATTAATTGTCAACACCTCATCATTAACTTTATTGTTTCGAAAATGTCTACATCTAAAAAAGAATAGAACACAATTTTACTGCGTAATCGAATTCTTTACTGTATCACTCCCTCTGGGATCGACCCCAACTCTTACTTGGTTTATACTTGCTAGTAATCGCCTACACTAAGAATCGGATGAAGTGTAGTTGAGCATTATGTTAAAGGGTGGTAATTTCACTATGAGCAGTGACTGAGTGAGCCTGGTCAATCTGCAAGTCCACCAATAGATTCGTGACTATGCTCTTTCTCTTTGAACCTTGTCTAGTATGACCAAAATTGCACTTCTTTGTCTTCCTATCAAATATCTCTAGTTTTGTGCGTACTTTTCCAGCACCAAGTGGAACCTTGTAAGCCTAATAGATACTCATAAGGGAGACCATGTCACACCTGTTAGGCCAGAGACATGTGTTTGATCATGATGGCAAGTAAGTTAACACGTTATTGAGTATCCAGAGCCTCCATCATCCCTAATTTTTTATACACAACTTCATGATGCTTCTCAAATCTATTGGGTTTGAAAGTGATTAGGGTGTGATGCGGAAACTTACAATTTCAAATTATATGGTTGAAAAATCAGACGATTAATAAAAGTATACTAAAGACATATTATTAATATAGTTTGGTCAAACAACCTACATATCATAAAACTAATATTGAAACTCTTTATTGACTACATTGCATATGTTCTTGTTTTTATTCTATGAGAATAGGTACTTCAATTTATATTTGTAATGTCCCACCTTTGAAACAGCTAAAAATAGAAAGAACTAATTTTGAACGAGCCAAACCTGAAATTTTACAAGTTATGCTTAAGTTGTGAACTTTGGGTCAA
Source organism: Solanum bulbocastanum (assembly GCA_037074985.1). Taxonomy (NCBI): domain Eukaryota; kingdom Viridiplantae; phylum Streptophyta; class Magnoliopsida; order Solanales; family Solanaceae; genus Solanum; species Solanum bulbocastanum. The sequence goes on along the minus strand of CM073602.1, from coordinate 13,387,879 downwards.
CTTCAAACGAACATAACTTTAAGTACAATCTGAGTAAGGTGGCTCAAAAGATATCAAATGAAAGGTCTTGGAATCCTTTTTTGAACGCCATCGAGTTTGCTAAGTTTCAAGAATAAATGAGGGAGATATGACCGTTTAAAGTCTACCTGTGCAGTTAAGAAAAATACCCAAAATTATGAGGGGTATTTTGATCATTTCCTTAACTCTTCAAATTTAACCATTTTTAGTAAGGTTTTAGGGGTCTAAACTGATTTGGTTAAGTTTTAAAATCCTAATTCAGGATACAGATTTTAGAAGAGAGTTCAAGAGGAGGAAAGAGGAGAAAAGAAGGAAGGTTCAAGGCGTTAATCATGATTCTTGAGTTTTGTTGCGGAATTTCGCCTAGGGTTTGATCCCAAGAGGTATGTGAGTTCTCATAGTGTTGGGTTCGTTCACCCACACGCCAATCATGCTATTTTAATGCAATTTCATTCTTGAGGTTGAAGGATTGGAGTTGATGATGAGTTTTCCTGAAATTTCATTCTTAATCTTGATTTTTGGGGTTTTGTTGAATTTTTGAGAAGAATGTTAGTGAGTTGAGGGTTGTTTTGGGTATATTATCGTGTACTAATGTTGGGTATTAGAATATAAATGAGTTGCGAAAAAACCTTTTGATTCTAGGAGAATTTGGGTCACAAAACGAGAAAGTACATTTGTCAGGATTTCTGGGAAAGGGGTTGGTGTGCCGTGTCAGCGGTGCACCACAATAAGTCCTTTGTAGTGTAGGGGCTGGCACCCCGCGCCACTCAGTGCTATAGTGTCGCCTTCCCCCCCCCCCCCCCCACCCCTTTTCCGTCGTTTGGCCTGTATGAGTTCCTTTATAGGATACCTTCACTCCATTCTTAGTCTTACTACTCTAAACTACATCTAAACATCTAGAGATCATTCATAACATGAATCATAACCTTGAATTCATAATTCAAATTCAAGGTTGAATTAAGAGTTAAGTCTTGAGAGTTCTTTCGAGTCATTTTGACAAGTCTTTTACAACCTTTTAAATTTTATTTTAAGACTTGAGTACTTTATTTGAGGAAGAATAGGGTTGAGTTAATTTTTTAAAAATGATATATGGGAACTAAGTATTCCCAATAAAAATATTTTTACATTTAGGAATAGAGGAAACACCGCTTTCCAAAAGGGTTCATGAGGAATTTTGAGCATTATCTCTTTCAAGAGAAACCTTTTGAATAATAATCTCAAAGTTGAGGATAAGGAAATGTTTTTTTTTCAAACATACGAGCTAATTTATATTTTAGGAGTAGTATTGAGCACGGGTATGCGGGAGAGTTCAAACAACTCACTGCCCCCATAAACCATGTTGCCAGCGTGGGTAGAATGAGTCATACTTTTTAGATGATTCCTTATTACTTTTCAACCATAGCTTAGTGGATCCACTTAGTTGAGGAGTTTTATACCCCGATAAGGTAAGACTATTCTGGCAGCGCGGGCGAGACGTTGTATCATCACATAACTCATAGTGATGGTTATCAGTTAGGGAATCTCCCTAACATAATTTATTTTGTATTCTTAAATACAAAGTGAGTTATATAGTATTTTCCAATATATTGAGTTGTTATCTACTATTTTTTAATCTTTTCGTTATATTGCATTGTTGTTATTGCTTTTATATTGAAATGAGTTGAGATTTAGTTGAGGTTGAGTTGAGTTGAGACAATGTAAGTTGTTTCTTCAGTTCTAGTTCAAGCTTATGTCATATTTAGATTTCCCCTTGCATGATCATACATTTCATGTACTAAGGCCATTTGGCCTACATCCTTTATGACGCATATATAGGGAATCAAGATCATCAACCGGCACTTCATTGATCCAGTCGAGTTCCACAGTTGTTTGGTGAGCCTCCTTGCTTTTAGAGGATCCCTCATTTATGTTTTATCATTTCAATTTTGTTATTAGGAGGATGTCATGGGTCTTGTCCCAATGTCCATCTTAGTTAGTAAAGGCTTCATAGATAGATAGAAAGTAATAGTTCATGAGTCTTGTTCATTTCAGTTGTTATCTTCTAGAATTGAGTTGCCCTTGAAGATAGTTTGAATGTTTTATCTCTAAAATATTCTGAGGTTATCTTTTGAGATTTTAAATTAAATTTTATCTTTGAGTTTTTTTAATATTGAGTAACTCTTCTGCTGAAAGTTGAGCCAAACCAAGGCATCACCTGGGGCTAACAATGGTTCTCAAGTGCCATCCACGTCCACGGTGTAGCTCGGGGTGTGACAATTGGTATTAGAGCATTGAGATCAAGAGTCCTAGGGTGTCGATAAAGCTGTATCTGTAGAATCCTAGTTATCAGTGTGGAGCACGCCACATCTATAATAAGAAGGCTGCGACATTTAGGAACTATCTCACTTCTTCCATACTCTTTTCATGCAATAGAGTTTAACTCTTTAAAGTGTCTTTCTAATTCATGCTTGCGCGTATCATTCAGTTTATGCCTCCCCGAAGAGTTGTCCGAGGTCAAATTGCTAGGAGGAAAGTTGATCCTCAAGATCAAAGGGTTTCGAATGCACCAAAAGTGCAACCGTAAGGAGAGGTCACTAATACTGAGTTCCTAGATGTTATTCGGATGTTGAGCAAAGTGGTGACCAGCCAAGAGGGGCAACCGAGAGGGAATCGATAGGATATGGCTGATACATCCAAAATTCGTGAGTTATTAAGGTGAATCCTCTGAACTTCACCGGTTCAAGTATCACTGAGAATCTAGAAAACTTTATGGAAGAGTTGCAGATGGTGTTTGAGATTATGGATTTTGCCGATGCTGAGTGAGTGGAACTAGCTACATACCAATTAACGGGTGTTGCTAGAATATAGTTTGACTAATGGAAGAACTATAGAGCTGAGGGTTCACCAATTGTGAGCTAGGATTTGTTAGAAGAGGCATTCATGGGGTTTTTCTTTCCCCGTGAGCTGAGAAAGGAAAAGGTAAGGGAATTCCTCACTCTTAAGTAGGAATCCATAAGTGTGCATGACTATAACCTCAAGTTCACTCAACTTTCCCGTTATGCTTTAGAGATGGTTGCTGATATGAGGAGCAAGATGAGCTTGTTTGTGTCTAGATTATCTCGCCAGTCAAACAAAGATGGTAAGGCTGCAATGTTGATAGGGGACATGGACATACCAAGGCTGATGATCCAAGTGCAACAGGTTGAGGAAGATATGATAAGGGATAGAAAAAAGTTGTAGAACAAGAAATCTAAGACAACACGAAATGAGTCCAGGCAACAGAAGAGTAATACAAACTGGTTATCTTTTCAACATAAGAAAAAGGGACCTGCTCCATTGTCTACTAGTGCACCTACACAAAATAATAGAGGTGAGTTTAGTAATTAGAACTCTCACAACTTCAGAGCTTGACCTGCACACTCTCAAGGAAGTGTGGCACAAGGAGGTTATGGGACTCCTACATGTGCTAAGTGTTGTAGGAACCACCTAGGAGCATGTCATAATGGCTCCACTGGTTGCTTCAAGTGTGGTTAGAATTGTCACTTCATGAAAGAGTGCCCAAAGAATAGGTAGGGAGGTGGCAATGGGGGCAATAGAGCCCAATCTTTTTTACCGACTCCGCCAGACAGAGATGCAGGGACAAGAGAAGGGGAAAATCGTCTGTATGCTATCAACAGTAGCCAAGAACAAGAGAATTCACCTGATGTTGTCACTGGTATGATCAAAGTCTTTAATTTTTATGACTAGATCCAGATGTAAGTCTATATTTTATGACTCCTTATGTTGCTATTAATTTTGATATCCTTCATGAGCAATTTCTTGAGTCCTTCAGTGTTTTGACACCTGTTGGTAAGTATATTCTAGCTGAGAGAGTTTATCATGATTGTACCATTTCTGTCAATCACAAAGACACCATAACTGACTTAGTCGAGTTAAACATGGTAAATTTTGATGTTATTATAGGTATGGACTGGCTTCATGTATGTTATGCCTTAGCTAATTGTAGAACTCGAGTAGTTAAGTTCCAGTTTCCTAATGAGCCAGTTATAGAGTGGAGGAGTAGTTCAGCAGTGCCTAAGGGTCGTTTTATTTTATACCTTAAGGTGAGAAAGTTAGTTTCCAAGGGGTGCATCTATCACCTAGTCCGAGTTAATGACTCTACAGTTGAGACACCACTTATTTAGTCATTTCCAGTTATGAGTAAGTTTCCAAAATTCATTCTAGATGATTTTCACGGAGTCCCTACTGAGAGAGAAATAGATAGCCGTATAGATATTCTTCCTAATACTTGTCCTATCTCTATTCCACTATTTAGAATGGATACAGTTGAGTTGAAAGAGGTAAAAGAGAAGTTTAAAGACCTTCTTGAGAAAGATTTCAGTCAACCACGCATCTCACCTTGGGGCGCTTTGGTCTTATTTGTAAGGAAGAAAAAGGGTTCTCTTAGAATGTGCATAGATTACCGTCAGTTGAATAAGGATTCTATCAAGAATAAGTATCCTTTTTCGAGAATTGATGATTATTTTGATCAACTTCAGGGTGCTACTTGTTTTTCTAAGATAGACCTTAGATCCGGCTTTCATTAGTTGAGAGTAAGAGAATGTGACATCCCTAAGACAACTTTTAGGACCAGCTATGGTCACTGTGAGTTTCTAGTCATGTCATTTGGTTTGACTAATGCTCCTGCAACATTTATGGACCTTATGAACGGAGTGTTTAAGACCTATCTTAACATATTTGTTATCGTATTCATCGATGACATTCTAATTTATTTGAGGAATAAAGAGGATCATGCTAGTAATCTCAGAGTAGTTCTTCAAACTCTCAGGGATAGGGAGTTGTATGCTAAATTCTCTAAGTGTGAATTTTTCCTTGATTTTGTGTCATTCTTAGGCCACATTATTTTTGGTGAAAGGATTCGAGTTGACACTCAAAAGATTGAGGTAGTGCAGAACTGGCGTAGAACCATATCTCCAACTGATATTAGGAGTTTCTTGGAATTTGATGGTTATTATAGAAGGTTTGTCGAGGGGTTTTCACCTATTTCATCCCTGTTGACCAAGTTGACTCAGAAGACATCAAAGTTTCAATGATTTGAAGCTTGTGAGAAAAGCATTCAGGAATTGAAGACTAGGTTGACTACTGCCCTAATGTTGACCTTACCAAAAGGTACGCAAGTGTTTGTTGTGTATTGTGATGCGTCCAGAGTTGGAATGAGTTGTGTATTGATGCAGAATGGCAAGGTTATAGCTTATGTCTCCAGACAACTTAAGATTCACAAGAGTAATTACCGAACCCATGATATAGAGTTGGATGTTGTAGTGTTTGCTTTGAAAATATGGTGTCACTATCTTTATGGTGTTCATGTAGATGTGGTCACCGATCACAAGAGCCTTCAGTATATATTCTGTCAGAAAAAGCTTTATCTTAGATAGAGGAGGTGGCAGGAGTTACTCAAAGATTATGACTTGAGTATTCTCTATCACCTAAGTAAGGCTAATGTTGTTTCTGATGCCTTGAATAGATTGTATATGCGTAGTACTTCCCATGTTGAGGAAGGCAAGAAAAAATTACCTAAAGATGTGGACAGACTTGCACGGTTGGGAGTCCGATTAATGGATTACAATGAAGGAGGAGTAGTGGTGATGAATGGATATGAATCATCATTAGTGTCTGAAGTGAAAGAGAAACAAGACCTAGACCCTATTTTGCTAGAATTGAAGACAAATGTTCATAAGCAAGAACTTATTGCTTTTGAACAAGGGGGTGTATTGAGATATCAAGGTAAATTGTGTGTACTAAAGGTGGGTGAACTCCAAGAGAGGAACATGGAGGAAGATCATGGCTCCAGATATTCTATCCATCCTGGTTCCCCAAAGATGTATCATTACTTTGAGAAGTCTATTGGTGGAGTAGTATGAAAAGGTGTTTTGTAGACTCCGTTACTAAGTGCCCGAATCGCCAACAAGTCAAAGTAGAGCACCAGAGGCCCAGTGGTATGGCTCAGAACATAGATCTTCTAGAATGAATGTGGGAGATGATCAAGATGTATCTCATTAATGGTTTGCCGCGGTCTCGTATACATCATGATTTGATTTGGGTGATTATAGATCAGATGACTAAATCAGCCCATTTCTTACCGGTAAAGACTACTTTTTTAGGAGAGGATTATTCCAAGTTATATATTAAAGAGGTAGTCAAATTTCATGGAGTTTCAATATCCATTATTTCAAATAGAGGTGCACAATTCCCTACACAATTTTGAAAGTCTTTCTAGAAGGGTTTGGGTTCGAAGGTGAACCTTAGTATTGCTTTTCATTCTTTGACTGATGGTCAAGCAGAGCGTACATTTCGTACTTTATAGGATATGTTGAGGGTGTGTGTGATCGACTTCAAGGATAATTGGGGTGATCATTTACTTGTCATTGAGTTTGCTTACAACAATAGGTATCAATTTAGCATCTAAGTAGCTCCCTATGAGGCTCTTTATGGGGAAAAAATGTATATCTCCTATTGGATAGTTTGAGGTTGGTGAGGTTGAGTTGATAGGACCAAACTTGGTTAATCAAGCTTTGGAGAAAGTGAAGTCTATTCAAGAGAGGTTGAAAACAACACAGAGTCATCAGAAATCCTATACTGATATTAGGAGAAGAGACTTGGAGTCTAAGGTGGATGATTGGTTGTATTTGAAGGTTTCACCTATGAAGGGTGTTATCAGGTTCGGCCAGAAGGGGAAGCTTAGTCCCCAGTATATTGGTCCTTACAGGATATCCGAAAGGATTGACAATGTAGCGTATGCGTTGGAGCTACTGCAAGAGTTAGCAACAATCCATCTGGTATTTGACATTTCTATGTTAAAGAAATGTATGAGAGATCCTTCACTTATTATACCGACTAAAGATATTGGTTAAGGACAACCTCTCTTATGAGGAGGTACCCGTTCAGATTCTAGATCGTTAGGTTCAAAAATTGAGAACCAAGGAGGTTGCATTAGTTAAGGTTTTATTGAGGAACTAATTTGTTGAGGAAGCTACTTGGGAGGTTGAGGAAGATATGAAGAATAAATACCCACATATCTTTGATCCCGGAGAAGCTTCAAATCAAATTACTAATTCTTTTCTTAGTACACTTTTAAGTTTAAATGTTGTGTTAATTTGCATGTCGGGTGTTTAAGTTGGGTCTAGATGTTCCCACCCTCATTTATACTTAGTGTAATCTCATTTGATGATGAATATTCCCAAGGGGGAGATATTGTAACATCCCACCTTAGAAAGAGCTAAAAATAGAAAGAACTAATTTGGAACGACACAAATCTAAAATTTTACAAGTTATGCTTAAGTTGTGAATTTTGGGTCAACTTCAAATGACCATAACTTTTAGTACATTATGAGTTAGATGGCCTATAAAAATTTCTTGGAATCCTCTTTCCAACATCACCGAGTTTGCTATGTTTTGAGTTTGAGTGGGGGAGATATGCCCGTTTGAAGTGTGCATGTTTTGTTAAGGAAGTTACCCAAAATTATGAGGAGTAGTTTGGTCTTTTCCTTACCCCTTCCAATTTAAGCATTTTTTTAAGGTTTTAGGGGTATAAACTGATTTGGTTCAGTTTTAAAATCCTAATTTATGTTTAGGGTTTAGTATAAAGTTCAAGAAGAGAAAAGATGAGAAACAAGGAAAGGTTCAAGGCGTTCATCAAGATTTTTGAGTTTTGTTGGGGAATTTCGCCAAGGGTCAGTCCCTAGAGGTATGTGAGTTCTCATAGTGTTGGGTTCGTTCACCCACACGCCAATCATTCTATTTTCATGCAATTTCATTCTTCAGGTTGAAGGATTGGAGTTCTTGATGAGTTTTCTTGAAATAACATTCTTAATCTTGATTTTTGGGGTTTTGATAAATTGTTTAGATCAATGTTAGTGATTTGAGGGTTGTTTTGAGTTGATTATTGGGTACTTATGTTGGGTATTCAAATCTAAGTTAGTTGGTAAGAAACCATTCGATTCTAGGTGAATTAGGGTTAGAAAACGAGAAAGAAAATTCATCGTGATTTCTAGGTAAGGGGTTGGCGCGTCATGCCAGCAGTGTGCCAGAATATGTCCTCTGTAGTTGAGGGGATGGCGCCCCGAACCACTCAATGCACCAGGGTCGCCTTACCCCCCATCCTTTTGTTTGGCATTTGTCTGTCTGAGTTCTTTCAAATGATGCCTTCACTCCTATTTGATTCTAACAACTTTAAACTACATTTAAACATCGAGAGATCATTCATAACATGAATCATAACCTTGAATTCATAATTGAAATTTCAGGTAGAGTTAAGAGTTATGTCTTGATAGTTCCTTCGAGTCATTTTGAGAAATCTTTTACAACCTTTTATAACTTGTTTTAAGACTTGAGTACTTGAGTTTGAGGAAGAGTAGAGTTGAGTTCATTTTTTTTAACATTGCATATGGGAATGAAGTATTCCCAAGAGAAAATGTTTTTACATTTAAGAAGAGAGGAAATGCCTATTTTCGAAAGAGTTCACGAGGATTTTGAGTATTATCTCTTTTAGGAGACACCTTTTGAGTAATACTCTCAAAGTTGAGGATGAGGAAATGTTTTTTTAAAACATATGACCTTAGTATATTTTTGGAGTAGTATTAAGCACCGATATGGGGGAGTGTTCAACAACTTACAACCCCCATAGACCATGTAGCCAACGTGAGTAGAAAGAGTCATACTTTTTATCGCATTAGTGTTATTCCTTTTATATTGAAATGAATTGAGATTGAGTTGAGACAAGGTAAGTTGATTCTTCAGTTCCTATTCAAGCTTATGTAATGTGTTAGATTTCCCCTTGCATGCTCGTACATTCCATGTACTGATGCCATTTGTCTTGCATCTTTTATGATGCAGATGCATGGAATCATGATCATCAACCAGCGCTTTGTTGATCCAATTAAGTTCCAGAGTTGTTTGGTGAGCATCCTTGCTTCCGGAAGATCCCTCATTTATGTTTTATCATTTTAGTTTTTTTATTAGGATGTCGTGGGTCTTATCCCTATGACAATCTCAATTAGTTGAGACTTCATCAATAGATGAACAGTAATAGTTCATGAGTCTTGTTCATTTAAGTTTTTATGTTCTAGACTTGAGTTGCCCTTGAGGCCAGTTTGAAAGTTTTATTTTTAAAATATTCTGAGGTTATCTTTTGAGATTTTGAGTTAAATCTTACTTTTGAGTTCTTTTAATATTGAGCCAGACCAAGGGTTCTCTTGGGGCCAACAATGGTTCTCAAGTGTCAGCCACGTCTAGGGTGTATGCTCGGTGTGTGATAATAGATCTCCAAACTTTTCCTCTAAGGTGAGAATAAACCAAATATGGAAGAAAATTAATTTTTCCTTTCAGAATAAGTAAAACCAATTATGGTATTGATTCAATTTTATTTCAAGGTAAAATTAAAACTCAAATATGGTACGAAAATAAGGGCAAAATCCTAACAAATTTCCTCTTTTTGCTGGATTTTCTTGACAAAACATGATCCACCTTCTTCACATGCATGATAATCTTCGTTCTTCACATAGTCTTCATCACTATTGCTTGCCATAGTTAAAAATAAAGATTTAACTATATGGGTTAAAAATATCTTTTATTTATTTTTAAAATTGCGGCAACAACAATATTGAAAATATGGTTTAAAACTTCTTCTCCACATGTACTGGACAAAAATCTTCACCAACTTCAAATTGGTTGCAAATTGGTTTGAAACCGCATTGTAGATGTCTTCATCTTCGTTCAATTAGATCATTGAACCATGTGCTTTGATACCACTTGTTGGGTTCGAAAGTGATTAGGGCATCATGTGAAAGTTTACCATTGCAAATTATACGGTTGACAAATAAGATGACAAAAAAGTATACTAAAGACATATTATTAATATAGTTTGGTCAAACAACCTACCTATCATCAATCTAATATTGAAAAACATAAATAGGTTTAGAAAACGTCTCCTCATAAACAAAACTCTTTATTGACTATATTGTGGATATTCTTGTTGTTATGCTATGAGAATATGAATCTTCAATTTATAGATCTCCAAAATTTTCCTCAAAGGAGAGAACAAAACAAATATGGAAGAAAATTATATTTTTCTTTCAGAATAAGTAAAAAAAATTATGGTAATACTTTAATATATACTTTCAAGGTAAAATTAAAACTCAAATATGGTAGGAAAATCAAGGAAAAGCCCTAACAAAACATAGCTACAAAACACTTGTTTACCAATTCGAATAAGACCTTTTGACTAAGCAACACACTACTAAAAAGTGAGGTAAAAAACAATAGATAGTGTCACCAGAAAAACACAACGAATATTGCTACAATGTCCATGACTTTTGTTATTTTCTAATTTTTAAAAAACAAAACTGATGGACTGGGACTATTAGTCCATCATTTTTGTTCACAGATTTTGAGCCAAGCATATGTACAAATATTATATATATATATATATATATATATATATATATATATATATATATATATTGCCACATTGTCTGTAACTTTTGTTATAAAATATATAAATTGTGTTTATTGTAACGATGGACAATGTTGTTCTTTATATTTTAAAATTTATTATTTGATAAATACAAATAATATTTTAAAATAGCATACTATTGAGTTAAAACAATTAGAAAAAGACCCTACCACCCTTGACTAAAAACTCCCGAATTGGGTCACTGGAAGTCCAAAATGGGTTGTCATGCACTACCACGGCTCGTGAAATGGATCGTGAAGAATTTCTGCCTAATAGGGCTTCACTATTTCAAGTATAACTCTTTACTCCAAGCTCGGATTTAGGCAAACTCAGTGGTGTTGGAAAGAGGAGTTAGAGATCTTTAATTGTATAGGTCATGGGCCACCTAATTCATTTTTTCAAAAGGATATGATCATTTGAAGTTGACACTAAACTCTATGTCTAATAAAAACCCTTCACATACGACTACACGGTCTATGTGGGGCTTCACAAGCAGCTTTGATGCCCGTGGTCCTTCACCAATGTCTAGGGGAGAATCCCCTTTTGACTTGACCTCTTCATGATGATACACCAAAATTTTGTCGCCAAATAAAGAACCCAATTTATAGGTTGGGGTTGATCCCACGAGGAATATGGTTCAGACTTAAATTTAACACACAATTATCTCCAATCAGTCAAACTATTTCTGACAAATGTAAATAGAGGGGTTTTGTAACTAAAGTAACAGATTGTTGATTAAGTAACAAGTAAACAACATTAGAAGTTAGATTTATCAATATAAGATGGAAACTAGGGTATATGTGTTCCCCACAAGCTCTTAATGCAGTAATCCTAACAATAGTAATCCTATCCTAGTGTTTGACATGCAAGGTTGGTAGGTTGGGTATCCCTAAGTGATTGGCCCTTCAAATAGGGAATTTCACCATGCAACTTGGTCCGTCTACGGGTGTATGCTGTACTAACCTTTAGTGTTACCCTAGATTAGTCATCATATCAATTTAGTTTAGTTTTCACCCTCACTTAAATTAAAATCAGACTATTAGATAACAACTTTAACTAAATATCTGTTATTTAGTCCTTTTCTCATTCGTTACCCCCTTGGTAAGGCAAGTAGGAACAAGACGAGTTCTAATGTTTGCAACTGTTAAAAAGAATTCTAAACTAAAGGATTAACAATACATGCATAAACAATATTTAATAATTACTTATTTATTATTCAAACTTTATTAATTGCTCATGGTTCCCACAACCCTAGTTGTGGATTTAGCTACTCCTTCTTGAGAGTTCACAATTTATAATTAAGTTGAAAGAATTTGTGAACTTAATGTTAGAATAGATGAAACCCGACATCTTGAATTGAAATTCAAAGTGAAATTATATCAAATGATTTCCAGAAATTAAATTGCAAAGTGTTTGAAAAATAATTCCAAAAGACCAAAAACTAAAAGTATACAATAATGTCTAACTACCAAAAATGAGAATTACAACTAATATTTATAGAAAACAAATCCCAACAAACTAGGAAAAAAAATAAGGAAATAACTGTTTTGACGCGGTTTCATTCGACTACTTCGAGCTACAGAATGTGGGTCAATTCGTTGTCTCCCTCTGTGGTCTCCCTCTGTGGATCAATACTTATGCAATATTTCATAGCCTTCAGATGACGGTTGGAGCTACGGTCCATGGACTGGACTATGGTCCGCCACTTGCCTCTGTGGTTCAAGTATTGAAGCTTAAACTTTCTGATCACAAACGACAGATATGCAGGACAATCTGTCAGTCAATCTACGAGGCGTCGTTGGCCTCCGTGGTTCCACACTTGGTCAGACTTCCTTGAACCCTCATCTATGCCATTTCACCTACAGCCCATCATAGGACCTACGGTCCGTGGTTGGCTTCATCACTGACCATTTCTGCAATTTTCAGACCTCATCTTAATCAACTGCATCCAAACCTATTTCCTGCAAGGTATACACAAAATACATTATTTCTAGTAACAAATTAGCCCAACAAACACACAAACATTAAGTGAAATGCATAAAAAATACTTTAAACTCATGGTATATCAACACCATCAACTTGTTGTTTGTCCTCAAGAGACACACTACAACTCTAAACGACACTTATGTAGAAGTAGACATACAACCTCAAGCAATCACATGGCTTTCTCAATCAATTCCATCATTTAGTGAAAATCTTTTCATCTAGACTCAACAAGCTAACTCATGTGGATCAAAACATGACATAGATCGACCAATAGACATCATAACATATACTTTCCACAATCACCAAGGTACAAACTCTCCAACAATGTAGTTTACTGACCTCACTTCAAAAAAAATCCTTTATTACACAATATATTTGAATTTCAAGTTGAAGGATTCATTCAAAACTCACGCTCAAAAAGTGACTTCAACTATAGTTAGTGCTCAATACCATAGGCATGTCTTTATTTTTACTGCATAGACTCTCCAAACTAGTCACTAGGATCACTATAAGACTTTCTTAGCTTGTAATTTTGGCTCAGGGTCAGGTAGGGTACATTTGGGTACTTTATAGTGACTTTATGCCCTCCTTTACATTACATTGGCTTTTTACCTCTTTTCTCAACCAATTGTTGAAATCTTTTTATTTTTTGCACTTTTCCCTTGACTCTCTATAGCATAGCTGTGACTTTGACTTTATCACTCTTATTTTTCACTTTTGTTTTTCTTTTATTTCATCTTTATCATTCTTTTTTGTTTGCTTCTTTTGACTTCAGTCACATCTTTTTCTTTAATCTTTTTCTTCCTTCTACACACAACTCTTTTCATACCCTTTCTTTCGATTTCCTTTTTCATAGCCACCCTCAACTTAAGTATTTTGCATGAGTTGAGGTGCACACTATCTGATGTCGGATCAAGGCCAAGATTAATGTAACTTGTTGAATTAGCACCCTCAATTTAAGCTTTTGGCTTATGTTAAGGGGCACATGTCCAAGGAGGGACCAGGGCCAAAACAATCATTTTAGGGAAGGTGAGTTAGGTGAATTGAAAGAAGTGGTATTCATTAGGCTCAAATATTTGGATCAAATGGGAGCATTTATTTCTTTTGGTTGGATTTTAGGCTTAAGTGGACTTATTTGAACAATGGCCTATGATTATTTCCCAACTTCTTGCCTAGATTATCTTAGTAGGACTAACGGGGCAAGTTCTAGATTGACACATACTGCATGAACATACAAACTTTAATCACACACACTTGGCACAATTGTTTCATTATCGGATTATTGAATTACCCACTTCAATTTTTAGCTTAAGTCATGATATCATACCGGTTCCTTATCATGTCATATGAAGATCCAACACATTCAGCTCATTAAGCTTATAGATCTACCACATTTCAAAATTTTTTAGACAGGTATCAATTTCATGTGCTTATGCCATCATGCTTTCATTCTTCTACTTTTTTCTATACGTACAATCCTAAACATGCCAGTTCAGCATAAAGTTCCTTGGTGGAAAAGAACACAGGAAAGACAACCCTAAGGGAAGATCATGAGTTGGGTTACTTAGAATTCACCCTATTACTCACAGTCTATTTACCCCACCTCCAAAAAAATATGGTGCAGTTGCCATCAATGCAAAAAAAAAATGAAAAGTAAAGCATAGGGTGAAGAAAACATGTGGCACATATGCGCCAAAGACACATCAAGAAGCGGATGAGTCTGGTTTCTAGAAAACTACTAGATCAGAACTAGGAATGCCATCAGTAGTACCCTCATCAATAGTCAAAACACCCTTAGTACTGCTCCTCATGCCATATGGGACAACATCCATGTAACAACCCGTATTATGCATATGTTTGTTCTATTCTTGTGATACTTGACATAGCCTTATAGTATAGGTGAGGGACCATGTTTCTTATAGATTAACATTGATTTAAACTAGAACGGAAGGTGATGTGATGCCTTGCATGTTTCAGCATGTGTACTGCAAGTTAAATCTAACGGGAGTATTTAAACTGGAGACAGTAAGGTGGTAATTGAGCTTAAATTTGGAAGTTAAGTGCTAAGTTAAAGCACACGGGTTTAATATTTAGAAATGTAATTAAATAAGTGAGCTGCTTGCTTGACTTAACTAAGCTAGTAGGTGACAAGTTGGTGCATCACCTACTTTGACTTATTGACCAGTACAAAGGACCAAGCTGGTGCATCACCTACTAAAACTCTTTGGGCCATGTAATTGGGCCAAGTACACTACCACCTACTTGAATTAATCTGGTCCAAGTTGAATAGAAGGATAAGGAGAAAATGGACAGCCAAGGCCCAAGTGAAAAATCCAAGTAGGTGGATCACCTACTTTCATTAATTATTGCCCAAATTGACAAGAATTGGCAACAAGGCCCAACAAGTGTTGAAGTCACAAAGGCCCAAGTTAAAAGGCCAAGTAGGTGGGTCACCTACTTAACAATATATGGTCCAAAATTGGCCAAAAAAGTCAGCCAACGCACCTCCTTTTTAAAGGGATGAAGATCAGATCTTTTGCTTCATTGTTTACATGGAAAATTTCAGATTTATTAAGTTTCTCTCTTGGTCTTTGTTGGATTAATACAGCAACCCTAAAATACCTTAGGGTTCTGGAATATTTTCCCTTTTTTTTTTCAAGTAAAATTTTGAAGGAGAGTTTTACTTCTTAAAGTACAAGTTTAGAGGATAAATTTCCAGAAACTAAGGTAAGGCTACTGCCCATTTTTTTTTTTTGCCTCTCTTTAAATGCAGGTTTGGGGTGGAGAATTTTGTATATATTTGTCAAGAACTCATGGATGGCTATAAATCCTTGAGTTCAATATTCTCCTATTATGCTGAAAGATTTTTGGGGATTGATGGTGGCTGCCTTATGTATATTGTTGTTGGAGGCAGCTTGGGTATCTTGGCAAAAGATGTATGAAGTTGTATTGATGTATAGAAGAAGGGTGTGGTGGTTCACCATTTCTGTAAAGGTTGTATGGGCCTACTTTCCGTCATGTATTTTTCTACTATTTTTTGAGGGCCTTAATTTGATTAGCTACTAACATTAGATTAATCATGACTTATATTGTAGATTAGCACCAAAAATGGAGGCTGAATCGTGATAGTTATATTAGTTAGGAAAAAAGGTATGCAAGGCTATTCGATTCCACATTCCTTGGCATGAAATATGATATTTGCAATGAATAACAATGAATGAATTCCCTAGGTTCTATTCCTAGTAAAGGAAACATAGTGGCAGCGTATGATCTCCAAATAGCTAGCAATATTTCCCCCTCTCCTTAGTGTATAGAACTATTTCATTTTATGTTTACTACTACTCTATACTTGTATAATTATCCTCCTAGGTGCTGGTATAGAGATGGTATTTGCAAAAAAAAAGCTTAGTGAATCCTCCTCCTAGTCAGTTGAAGTCAATTATGTCATTTTAAGCTCACAAGTAATGCATTGATGTTACATAGCTCCTTATGTCATTGTTACTGCCTTGAAGTATTAATTCTATGTCTTCTACTACTGGTCCGTAGTTCCAACTATCAACAATGATTATGACCACCAAGACAACAATCTCAAAGATTAAAGAATCTAAGTGAAGCATTCTGTATAATTAAGGGTGGCAGCTCAGGGGCGAAAGCCTAGCATGGGCCGATCCCAATTGGTATAGAAGAGTGGCAGCTTAGGGCCGAAAGCCTAGCATGGGCTGATCCCAATTTGTGTAATTATGAGGACCACATCCCAGGGGTTAAAATCCCTAGCATGGGTCATCCTTTTCTACCACTGATCAGCTGGTCATTCATATCACAAGCCTTATAAAGATTATAACACACAAAAAGATAAGACAAGAATGTAACATACACGATCCCACAATAGTTAACAAATGTGGTCTTCTGTTCTTATTTATGGACACATGTATTGATACTTGGTTTTATTCGAACACTTATTTTATATATGTTATTGCCTTACATATTCAGTACATTTTTTGCGTACTGACGTTTCTTGCAGGGTACGTTGCATTTCGTGCTGTAGGTATAGGTACTCCAGCTAGTAGACCTCCTCAATAAGAGCACACGATACTCAGCCACTTTTGGTGAGCTCCAGATTGATTCGGAGCTTTACTAAGTCCTTGTTAGATTTATTTTGGTATTGTATCATAGTTAAGGGTAAGGCGGGGTTTGTCTTGACCTACTCTAAGGTTTTTTATCTTTAGAGGCTTTGTAGAATTATGTATACAGTTCAGTTGCATCTTAACAAGTTGTGGCTTCAACGACCAAGTCTTGTATATAAGTTTTGGGTCTACTTATGTTGGTTCGTATCGCTGCATCCTATGTGAACTTATCACAAAAGTCATAGTTATATGCATAGTAAGCATAGGTTACATGTTGGTTCTCTCAGGCCTTTAGTGCATCTGGTGCTTGTCCGTCTTAATGGGGTTTGAGGCGTGACAATCCACCTCACTTACTTGCTAATGCCTTAACTCCTCATCTATGATCGACTACCTCTAACTGCTGGCGCTTTCACTTCTTTGCTCATCGGACATCCTCAGTGTTGGAAGTATGATCGGAGCGGGGACACTTTGCAGCAACATGGGAAAGATCAGGTGGTGGCATAGTGTTTCCAAAGAGGGCATTCATCACTACCTTATCCTCCTTTACCTCAGGGGTAGACTCCAGTACAACCTCAGCAGGGGCTAGCAGGGTATCAACATTAGACTAGACCCTAGCCAACTTCGTCTGGAAAGTGGTCATATCAATAGTAGGGGCAGGCCTCTCCAGGACACTCAACTCGAATGCATCAAGGTGCTTGTGGACTTCGTGAATCTTTGAATCCATTATGCGCTCCATACGGGCCACTGACTCCTCAACAGATCGCTGTATCCACAGCCTCATATGCTACTACAAGGTAGCCATCTAAGTCTCTAATTTCTAGACTCAGGCCTGAGGAACTAGAGTGGATCCTGAAGGGAGAGTGGCTCTGGATGAGCTTGCAGCCTGACTAGTGGCGGTGGAGGGAGGAGCCTATGCATATGTGGTAGTAGGAGGAACAAAAGTATCAGTAGCCTCTAATTAGTTAGGTAAACTTAGGGATCTCTCTGCGGTGCAGCAAGGTTGGCATCATCTCTAATTAGGCCTATGTCCACTTTCTTGGTCGCCTCTATCAGACTATCACGATGCCAAGTCGACACCCTAGCTGCCTTTCACAGATGAAATATAAGACATGGAAAGGGCAAAGTGATGGTATTCTTGAAGGCCCTCTCATGAATCTTCACAGTCAAAATCTGGGCAAAGTCAAGCTTTAGTCCTACCACAAGTATTGCCAACATCACGACCCTATCCTAAGTAACAATGTTGTTTGCCTGAGTAGGGGATAGTCAGATATGCACAATGGTCCAAAAGAACTTTGTAGTAGATCTCAGAGTTGTCTTTCTGATAGGCAACATAGTATTATGAACCCACTCGGTACGCTCCCACTCATCTATAATGTGACAGGCCATTTATCAAAGTAATATCTCTCTGCTCAGTATCTATATGATATTACCCGCTCTACACCATACTCATCGTGTAGTCATACTGCGCTGTATTGACCTGCTAAGTGTGGGTTGGACCATAGATAAACTGGCGGATAGTTGTCTCGGAGATATCAACCAAGGAGTTCCGCACTAAAGTCACTTGAAGTGGAGGCCGAGCTAATGCGTTAGCCATTTTAGGGATGGAATTATGAACAATAGCAGTGTAGGAGGCATAGAACTCCTGAGTCATCTCCTCACTAAAATTTCTTGGACCCGATGCCATACACTCGCACCTATGCCTCCTGAACAGCTCCTCAATAATAGGTACACAAAGAACGTAATAGAAGGGGCCTAACCAGTCCTTTCTTGCTCCCGTTGAGGGATAGAACTCTTCCAATGAAGTAGGTGATACATCCGAACAAGAAGCAGGATAAGATAGTGATTCGGATCTCACACCTTCTACCAACCTCTTATCTATTCATTTTCAAACAACCCCTGTTTGCGCTCCTTTATCTTTCTAAGCTACTCTGGCTAGCTGGGAATCTAGTTCAACAAGGTCCATGTGGAAAGACCTTGCTAATGCCTTTTTTGACACTAGACATAGGCTGCTAGGAAGGAAGACTCTGAAGATGTGTGAAGCCTCCTAGTAAAGAACTGGCGCTCCTCAGTAATAATGCGGGCCATCTTCTGATTTACATTAATCACCTTGGCATCAAAATTGATTTGGTATTATCCCTCAACACACCACCTGTTCAGCTTTGTGGCATTAGGAACTGGTTCAGCTCTAGGTTGTACAAGTGCATCAGAGGAAGAGGTGGAAGTGCCACTTGAACTGGAACCGTGATATGATTAAGAGCTGGACTGTAACTGTTGCAAATAAAGCCCCCTCCTCAGACTGGAGGCAGTGACCTCAACCTCATCACTGGATGAAATAATCTACTTTGGACATGTTCCTCGTGGTCCAAGGGTAGTAGGGGCGCCTATGGTGTTCTCCAGGATGTACTCCTAATCAGTGTCTTCATCTAATAGATGTCGGGAAGGGGCAAATGACTTGGACTTGCCCTTCCTTGAGTAAACGAGAGCTTTTTTAGGGCCATGGTACCTGTGGAAGCTTAGTTAGTATCAAAAGAACACAGAATGACCCAACAAAAATTTTTAGAACACCTTTTAGACTTACATGAAAAATTAAATTTTTTCCTAGAAGTAGCTAGTTTGGTGACCCATGATGGGTACCTACAGTCCGTCTGTAACGACCCGTAAAACGAATAGGTGAAACTAGAGCCTAACGAGTTTGTCTTGGAGTTGATGAGAGGTTTGGTTGAGTAAAATGATGTCCCGAGCTATGGTTGAGGGGTTTAGGGGTTAAACATCAAGGTATAACCCCTTAAAGACAAACCAAGAGTCCTTGAGGTGGACCCTAAACCCTAACCCCAAGGCTGCCCCAAAAGAGAAAAATGTCAAAAATCGTGTGACCTATAGAAGGGGACTTACGCCCAGTAGGTCCATCCACACCCCGTGGATGGCCTCCGTAGATCAAGTCCCCTAAATGTGAGTTGCAGCCACAAACAACAAAGGAACAACTTGGTCCGTGGACCCACCCATGGTCCGTGAGTGGGATTTTGTAAGTGACCACTGTGTTGCTTTCCAAGGTTTGACCTAGCTAGGGGTCCTATGGTAAATTCATTTTAAGTTGAGTTGAGTTAATGGACGGTTAAAATTGGTTTATTAATGTATTTTAAGGGTTTTTAAAAGTGTTAAACTCTATTTTCAACCCACATGGTCTATATCGATTAATGTTGATCCTCATCATGTGAGATGTGCACTTTAGTTACTTGAGAGGTTCTATGAAGTCTGAGTGGTAGTATCGGATGCTATCCATGCATTGCGCGAGTAGGCTTTGAGAGGGCCATAGTGAGTTCTCTAATGTCTTAATGACTAATGAATGAATGGGCTCAAAAGAAAGCTAACGAAGAAGGTTGACTTATATGCTTAAATGAGATGATGCATGCTATACTTGGATTGTATTATAAGCTACTTCCTTGTCATGACTTATTGAGTATGAATGTGCCTTGTCTATGGTGGCTTCAAAGGAGTACTTAGTGTGAGTAGTAGTATGGGATGCTACTTATACATTGCAGAAGTATGACTTAGAGTTGCCCTAGATGATGGTCCTTATGTGTTGATATTACTTATGAAAGGTTTATGTCTCTTATGTATGTGTATCGTCTAATGATGGAAAGGAAGAATGGTAAGTTCACTTTTGGTGACCTTAAGGTGGTACTTTAGTTTGGATGGTGGTATGGGATGCTACTTATACATTGCACTAAGTATAGCTTAAGCGTTACTTGAGGTGAAAGCTTAATGTGAAGGTAATAGTTTATATGTTGATTATGTCTCTAATGTAATGAAATGACTTGTATGTTGGTTAAGGTTGTATATTGTGCCACTTATTCTTATTTTCATGAAGGTTTTCTCTTTATGGCATCAAGTATGATTTCCAAAGAAAATGTCCGTTTTAAGCATGGTTTGTGCATGGCTATCATACTTAGTACTTAATTGTGCTAACCCATATTTATTCATTTTTACCAAAGTGTAGGGTTGTGGAGATTTGATGTTCCTTACTTGAAGGATAGGTTTCAAAGGAGCTTGGAGATAAAGACTTGGTGAGTCCTCATAGTTTCGAGACTATGTTCCCTTTATGTCTTTCACTTTATGTTTAGAGCTTTGTATGGGCAATGTCCCAAAGTTTGTATTCAAAGTAATAGATGGTTTGAGACATAGTATAGGAAGTCTTCCGCTTGCTTTTATGAAAAATGGTTTTGATTGTTTTTAATTCCGCCTTATTTTCCTATGTTCTTATGTTCAAGAATGCTATGAGGCTTGTATAAGACCCTTTCGGGGTCGAGTACGCCTGTCGCATATAGGGCTAGCCTTGGGTCGTGACACCGTCAATGGAAGGATGGACCGTGGGTCCCCTTTGTAGGTTAGAGGGTCCCTTTTTGGGTCATTGAAGTTGGAACCCCGAAAGTGCAGAACGGTTCGTCGATGGAACAACGAACTGTAGTCCACACCTTGGTTAACAACTTCGAAAATATTTGTGAGTAGGTCAGTGATGGGCCAGGACCTACGGTCCGTAGGTGGACCTACAGTCCATCAGTGGTGGTCGTGGACCAATGCTAGGCCGGGTTTGAATTCCTTATTTGCCTCCAACAACATTAACACAACCATCATTCAATTCTTTAAGCTAAGCATGCTTTTTAACATATTATGTGGTAGTTCATCATCCGTAGGGTTTTGATCATGCAATTTTAAAAAATCAACACATAAACATCGAAAAACCCTAAGTCAAGACTTCTAACTAGACCTATCAACCTTAATTAATTTATTAAAATTAACTACATACTCACATACTATCATTCCAAGGGTATTTACTAAACCAATTTTTAGCATTTTAACAAGTATTGAAACAACCCCAGGTCACGTGAAACTTTATGACTTCATAATATAAACAATGAACAAGTAATTCAAAGTTTATAGTGAAATCATTTACCTTCCAAGCAATCAAAGTTGGTGAGTGTGTTATTCTAGTACAAGCTCCTTAGACCAACGCTAACACCGAACCCGGACCTTTATTATTTGATGGAACTGGAGGATTTTAAGAGAGAAAGGGAGAATTAGGGAGAAAATGGCAGAAATGGTAATGGGGATGATTATCAGTGGTTTATATCAGTTGGGGGGGGGGGGGGGGAATATGAAGTAGGGGTGTATTTGAAATGAGGTGTTTTTATTATATGTGGTCCGAATCAGGTCACTAGTAACCACAATTTGGACCCACGAGACCCAATCGACGGTTCGTGGGTTGATACGATCCATTGATGGGTTTCGTAGGTCACTCAAACACTTAGAAAAATTTAAGACACATACTTGGGATCTATGGATGCCATCCAGGGTCCATGGATTAGCTGATGGACTGTCAATGGGACCCGTTGAGCACTACAATAACTTATTTTCTGCAGATTTTTCCTTTTTATCCGTGCACACGTAGCAAACATTAGGCCTTTCTTTTTACATTTTGCTAGACAATTTTTAGAAACGGGCCCTACTATATCTATATCTAGCCAACACTAAACATAAAAATTAATAAACACCTATCTAAAGATCTACAAAGTTTTTTTTAAAAAAACTTCGATATTGAAAAGAAACTCCTTTAGTTTTCTAGATTTTACATTTTGGGTTACCTCCCAAGCAACTCTTGATTTAACATCGTGGCACGACACAGTCACCTTAGTCATCAAGGTACCAACCCTCTATCATTTCATTGATACTCTCAGATTTGCCCAAGTAGATTTTTATCCTCTATTCACCTTGAACCTTATTCCTTCCTTATTCTCGAGCTCAACCACTCCATGTGGAAATACTTGAATACTTTGAATGGCACGATCGACTTGTACTTGAGCTTGCCATAAACAAGCGCAATCTTGAATTAAATAAGAGCACCAAATCACCGACAATGAATTCACGCTTTTCGATCTTCTTATCATGGTACTTCTTCATCTTGTCCTTATACAAGGATGAACTCTCATATGGTTTTAGGCAAAACTCATCAAGCTCATTCATGTCATTCAGTTTTTGACTCGTTGCGATGCCCCAATCCAAATTCAACTTCTTTAGTGCCCATATTTCTTTAGGCTCTAGCTCTAATGGAAAATGGCAAGATTTCCCATATACAAGTTGGTAGGGGGACATACCTATGGGAGTTTTGAATGCAGTGTGATAAGCCCATAAAGCATTATCAAGCCTTCTCAACCAGTCAATTTTGTTAGCATTTACGATTTTTTCAAGAATTTGCTTCATCTCATGATTTGACACTTCAACTTGCACATTCAACTGCGGATGATACAGGGTTTCTACACTGTGGCGAACACCATACTTCTCAAGCAACACCTTAAACAATTTAATACAAAAGTAAGAACCTCAATCACTTATGATTTCCCTTAGTGTACCAAATCTAGAGAAGATATTTTTTTTCAGGAATGTGGTTACACTCTTTCCCTTAATGTTTGAAAGCGCAACTGCTTCCACCTATTTCTATACATAGTCAACCGCAACAAGAATGTACTTCATCCCATTCGAAATCACAAACGAACACATGAAATCAAGACCCTAAACGTCAAAAGGCTCAATCACCAGTATTGGGTTCATCGGTAATTCTTGCCTTTTTGAAATTCCTCAGTCACATTGGCTACAGTCACAAGACTTGGCAAGATCATGAGCATCTTTGTGGATGGTAAGCCAGTAATACCCACACAGCAAAATTCTATGAGCAGTTCGGACACCATTATGGTGCCAGCCAACAGGCCATGAATGACATACCTCTAGTATACTCATCATCTCAACCTCGGGAACACAATGACGAATAATCCCATCAGCACAAAAAAAAAAAAAAAACAAGTAAGGCTTATCCCAAAAGAATTTCTTCACATCAAACATAACTTTTTCCTTTGGTGAAATGACAAATCCAATGGAACCAAATCACTTGCCAAGTTAGCAAACTCTGCAAACCAAGGGATAAGATCATAAGAAGTAGCCAATACCTGTTCATCAGGGAGCATATCATTAATCTCAACTCCATCCTCTAACTTGATCATAGCCTCCCCCTCTAGTCTAGATAAGTGATCACCAACCTGATTTTCTATTCCCTTTCTATCTTTTACCTCAACATCAAACTCTTCTAGTAGGAGCACTCATCTAATCAATCTTGGTTTTGCTTCCTTTTTATCTATTAGATACCTCAATGCAAAATGGTCAGTATGTACTATGACCTTAGTACTAAGCAAGTAGGATCGAAATTTCTCGAAAGCGAAAAACACAGAAAGGAGTTCCTGTTCAGTCACAGTATAATTCTTTTGAGCCATATCAGAGTTTTGCTGGAATAGTAAATCGGATGAAGAATCTTCTCTTGCCTCTGTCCGAATACTACCCCAAGCACCACCCAATTTGCATCACACATCACTTCAAATAGTTACCCCCAATCTGGTGAAATAATATTAGGTGCGGAAGTTCACTTGTCTTTAACCTCTCCAAATTCTCTCAAACAAGCATTATCAAAATCAAACTTACACTCCTTTTCGAGTAGATTGCACAATGGGTTTGCAATTTTGGAGAAATTTTTTATGAACCTCCGGTTGAAACCTGCATGCCCAAAAAAACTTTGGACACCTTTTATAGAGATAGGTGGTGGAAGCTTTTATATTACCTCAATTTTGGCTCTTTCAACCGCACTAACTTTCTGCAAAAGCCGATGACCTAGAACTATACCCTCTTTCACCATAAAGTGGCACTTCTCCCAATTGAACACAAGAGTGCACTCTTCACATCTTTTTAGTACCTTGGCCAAATGCATCAAACAACCATCAAATGAATCGCCTACTACAAAGAAATAATCCATAAATATCACAATCATGTCCTCCACCATATCTTAGAATATCGACATCATACACCTCTGAAAGGTCGCTGGAGCATTACACAACCCAAATGGCATCCTTTTGAAGGTGAAAGTCCTATAAGGACAAGTGAAGGTGGTTTTCTATTGATCTTCCAGAGGTATGGAGATTTGATTGTACCCCGAATAACTATCTAGAAAACAATACCAACCTTTACTAGAAAGATGATCTAGCATGTGATCCATGAACGACATTGGGAAGTGGTCTTTTTCTGTCCACATATTTAGCTTGCGGTAGTCCATGCACACTCTCCAACTAGTCACTGGCCTGATTAGAATAAGCTCATTTTTAGCATTTGGAACCAGGATGATTCCCCCTTTCTTCGGCACACACTGAACAGGACAAACCCAACTACTATCAGCGATGGGATATATAACTCCTACATCTAACTACTTAATGATCTCCTTTTTCACAACCTATTGCATAGGAGAATTCAATCTCCTTTGATGCTCGATACTTGGCTTATTGTCCGGCATGAGTTGGATTTTGTGAGAACAAATGCCTAGTGAAATCCCAGTAATGTCCGAAATAGTACATCATATAGCCTTCTTAAACCTCTTTAATACAAATACCAAGGCCTCTATTTGCTCTTTACTCAAACCAGTTGGAATGATCACTGTTAATGTGATATCTTTCCCCAAGAACACATACCTCAAGTTGTGATAGGGCCTTGAGTTCAAGTTTTGGAGGTTCAACTACAGATGGTTTTACAGGTGGGGAGTCTCGATTCTTCATATCTAAATCCAATCTTTTTAATTTGGAACAGAAATTGAACATATCAAGTGCGCAACTAGCTCATCCTATTCTTTAATAACATCACTATCAAAATTCATCATTACTGCTGGTAGTGTAACAACACCCAACCTCTCTTCAATAGACACTTCAGAATCTTGCTCCACAATATGATTCTCCACTCATACCGACTTAAGATCACTTTCCTGCTTCATAGACCTACAGATGTTAAAAGTTACCTCCTCATTATTCAGTCGGAACTTCATCTGTCCTCTCTTCATATTGACCAAGGCATGCCCAGTGGTAAGGAATGGTATCCCTAAGATGATAGGAGCCTCAAAATCAACTTCATAATCAAGTATCACAAAATCCGCCGGAAAGATGAATGACTCCACTTTCATAAGGACATATTGGAGCATTCCAATGGGCCCCTTCACGGTTCTATCGGCGATAAGTAGACGTATCACAATTGGTTTTGGAGCCTTTACACCCAACTTCTTATAAATAGACAATGGCATCATATTAATACTAGCACCTAAATAGCACAAAGTTTTCACAAAGTGCAAAACCCCAATGGTGCAAGGAATAGTGAAAGCTCCAGGATCCTCTTTCTTTTGCACAAGTGATCTAGTAGCAATAGCACTACAATGTTGCAGCCTCTCATCATTCTCAAAACTAACAACCCTCTTTTTGGTCACCAAGTCTTTCATGAATTTAGCATACCTAGGCATTTGTTCCAAAGATTCTATCAATGGGACGTTTATGGAAAGTTGCTTCAACATAGCTATGAACCTGAGGTATTTTCTCTCTTTTGTCTTTTTCACCAATCTCTATGGGAATGGAGGTCTAGGCATGTGAACAACGTTTTGGGTCACCTCAGATTCCTTTTCAGTATCATGTTTTGGATTTTTAGTAATCTTAATATCATCAATTTCTATCACTTTTCAATCTAAGGTGGCATGGAATGGTCAATGGTTTGCTTTCCTCTGCGAGTAGTGACTGCCATACAATGCCCGTCTTTTTTTGGATTCTGGAGGGTGTTTCTAGGAAGAGTTCAACCTTATATAATTGCATTCATGTTGAGATGCTAGGTCTAGTTCCTACCTTTCTTATAATGTTTTGAATCTCATTCGAGGATGATTGTTCCCAACGAGAAAAATCGTAACACTTTGGATTAGAGAAAGACTAGAAAAAGGGTCAAACGGGAATGTAAAAACCCAAAAATGGACTATGAAACCCTCAACGGAGCCCTAGACGGGTCATATTGGAGACCACGGTCTGTTTAGGCACTCATGGTATGCTCCAAAACCTGCCCCAAGTAGGAGTCCCTCCCATGAACTCATACACAATCCATGTGAGACTGATGGACCATCTAAGGGGTCGTCAAGTGGGTCAAATCATAAGGGATTCTCCACTAGTCACTGTTCAAGGACCACAAATGTCTAAATAGCCTGTGAAGCCCCAAATAGACCATGAATTCGTCCGTGAGAGGGGTTTATCAGACTTAGAGGTTTGGGTCAACTTTAAACAATCATATCTTTTAGCACAAAATGAATTAGGTGGGCCATGACCTATCAACTTAATGATCGTAAAGTTCTCTTTCAAACACCACTGAGTTTGCCTAATTCCACGCTTGAAGTAAACGTTATGTCCGAAATAGTGAAGCCCTGTTAGGCAGTTTCTTCACAACCCGTTAATGGGTCATGGTGGTCTTAGACGAGCAATTTAGGTCTCTTTGAAGACAATTTGTTAACTTTTAAGTCAACGGATTTTGGTTCTTTTCTCAATTATTTTAACTCAATACTACGTCATTTTACCTTTTACCTAAAGCCCTATATAATGATTTTTACCCCTAAAATCATTCAATTCAATTCATCCTCTCAAATTCGAAAAGAATGATCAAGTCATCCACTCAAATATTTCTCTCTCTAACAAAGAAGAAGAAATGTAGGGTTTCAAGATCAAATCCCTTAACCCTTCATTGATTTCAAGATTTTGGCATCAAGGTAAAATAGTGTTGACCTATGAAGCACTTTCCTCCATAGGGTTCCTAAATTCTCTATTTACAAGCTAGAAATCTCCAAATGAGGTTAGGGTTTTCTTCCATACCATGGGTTCCTTTCAATGTTGACTTAATTGGTTGTTATATGAACTATTAAGCATGAATTGAGAAAAGTCCATGTTTTAAGATGAATCCCTATGAACCCATGCTTAAACCATGTTTTCTAAACTATGATGATTGCACCTGGGTTTTGAACTATGAAAGATAATTTTATGAAGATATGCACGTTCTTATGAAATTGATAAAATATAAGTTATTTTGAGAGTAAAGCATAAATGTTATTATTAATTATTGTAAAAGGATTTTTCACATACTACTCAATGTATGAATGTTAAAGGTTTTCTCACATAAAGGATTCTTAGAGTTGAAAGGTTTTCTCAATTTAGCTAGGAATCAAGTTTTAGGAGCTATTCTAATGAAAAGACAAGATGCGATTATCCATGGCACATGATGTAAAGATAAGAATCGATTATCCATGTCCCTTAAAGATAACATGAATATGATTGATGACTAACAGATGAGAATTATTCTTAGCACCGAGTGGACAAGTGGCGATTAGCTGTGTCCCATAAACTATGTGCCACCATAGGATGATTGTCGTAGATAGAAATTAGCTAATGGATCCACTTAAGCTAGAAATTATGGTTCTTACCTTGGCAAGTAAGGACACCTCTTTTCGGTGTGGAGTAGACACCAGATTCCATGTTATAGCTCACATGGTCTCTATATCGGTTAAGGAAAATTTCCCACGACTACAATAATGAACTAAGGTTACTTCTAGAAGTATCTCACATGTGTTCTAAAGATGATTTTTACTTGCATTGACCATGATTACGATTATGTTTTCTAAACTCTTATCTTATGTTTTAACTTGGTCATTGCATATCACAAAAAGGTCATTTTAGCATGAGTTCATACTTTTATGCATTGATATCATACTTGTACATTTTTGTACTAGCACATATTCTTGCCTACATTCTTCCAAAATGTAGGGTCTGACACTCTAGTTTTACATCTTCGTGGATAGGGATCATTTAGTAGATATTGAATATTAGTAAGTCCTCATGTTCTGAGGACTGAGCTTTTATTTTCTATTGTTTTTACTTTTCAGTAATGTATGTGATGTACCGGTTACGTCCCGATCACTCTTGATTTACTATATGGCTTTGAGACTATGTTAGAATTCTGCTACATTTTATAAACTCTTATTTATTTTGAAATTCTTCTTTTAAACTTTAAGAATTTTCTATTATCTCATTCGATGTATGCTAAGCGGCTTGTGTAGGGCTTCTCTAGGTCATATATGCCATGCTACGCCTAGGCCATGCTTTAGATCGTGACAACTACATACAGATTTACATCTATGCTTAGTCCCCAGACTGAGGAGCAAAGACTTTAGCCCGTTGATCTTAATCTAACTCCAAAAAGTTATGAAATCTGCCTCATGATATGAACCTATTCATATAAGCACTTATATCTCATAGTATGTAGTCTTGAAAATTTATGATCTACTCTCAATGGATAATTTAATAACATTATGTCATGCATATTCTTATATCAGATGTCTTGAATGAATACTACTTATGATCTTTTTCCCTAAGCATTTTGAGTGATCTTTTTTAGTTTTGATAGCGATACTGATGATAGTAGTTAAGTAGTGACAAGAGAGGGCAGATGTTTCTTATTATGGTTGTGATGGTGTTCTTATTTTATCTAAGGTTATAATGTCGAGGAGAAATAGGATGAGATTTTACTATGACTAATAGTTAAATGAGAGAAACTAGTCGGATCCTTGTAGTAATGCGTGAAATTTCAGTTGGTAGAGATGATAAGACAATGAAAACTTCTTAGAAGATTGGTTAGTAGTATTCCATTGAGTGGTTATTATACTAGGCTTGAATGTAGTGTTGTTTGCATGTGGGCAAATGGATGATGTATTAGGTGTTTCTTGATATGGGCAAAAAGGTTGGTTAAATGCACTTATACAGAGAAGTAATCTTGGGGTGATATTGTCTATAAAGGTATAGAACTTGAATCTTCTGGTTTATATAAGTATAACAATCTTATGTTTAACACATTGTGAATTAGATATTAGGTGAATACCGCAAAACCAAGAGATTTGACTTAGAAGTTTGTAAGAGTAGTCATATACACTAGTGGGAGCTATGTGTTGCAGTTTATGAAGTGTAGTAATAAGAAATATAGTAAGTTTTTTATATGAATTAAGGTCACTAGAATCCCCTAGCATAAAGTTGTTTTGAAAGTTTCCATACCAATTAAATTTTGACATAAGATTCTACTTAGCTCAACTTAAAATGATTATATCTCCCAATACATAATAGATTAGGTGGATCATGACTTACAAAATTGATGGTCTTTGAGTCCGCTTTCCATCGCCACAAATTTATTCTCATTTTGAGTACAAAGTAAAAAGTTATGGTCGTTTTACTAGAGACTATCACAGCAAAAAAAAACTAACGGCAGGCATGACAAGCCGTCATATCTGTGCCGGGCCATCAACTGGTTCATCACACATGCATAATTTCAGATATTTTAGGTGTTTTTGACGATGACAGGTGATCAGATGCGCCTGAGGTTTTGAATTTCTACTAATTAAGGATATTTAAGACTTTTCCCATCCATTTTAAGACAAATCCTGACCCTTTTTCACCTAGTTAAGGGTCTTAGCAGTGTTAAACGTCCTTTCTCCATTCTTTAACACTTGAAATCATTAGATCTAGGTTTTGAGACGAGAAAAGGCAAGGGTTTTAAGTGTTGTTCAAGTTTCCATTAATTTCGCCAAGAAACTTTTTCTTCCTAGGTATGTAAGTCAATCATAGTGTTGGACTAGTTTGTTCTCATACCCTACATCTACTTCCAAATCAGTAAAAGTGTAATCTAGTGTTCTATCCTTAGATTTGAGTATTCTTGAGATGAGTAGTATCGTTGAATTCCGAATTTCTATTCCTAATTTTAAGTTGATGTATATCATATATTGAGATTCTTGTGTTGATTTTTCATGTCTATTTTCTAACATGAACCTTATTATTGAATTTTTGTATTGAGAAATCCTTTTAACCCATCATTGTTTGAAATCGAACTATGAGAAAACTAAAGGAGAGTTTTGAGTGGAATCTGAAGAGATGTTTTGAGGGAAAGTATAAGGGAACTAAGTATATCCCAAAGATATCATTTTAAAGTGTGAAAAGAGAAACTATGATTTCTGAATGAGTTTATGAGTTCAAAGATATTTCAGAGCAGTTAGCTTTTTTAAGAGAATATTTTGAGCAAGTATCTCAAACCAAAGAAAGAGTATATTTTATACATTTGACAATGAGTGTATCTATTATTGGGAGTAGTATTGAGCATCTATATGAGGATGAGTTTAAACAACTCAAAATTCTCATAAACCATGTCTTGCCAACATGGGTACAGGATCATACTTTTTAGATGAATCCTTATAGCTTAGTGGATCCACTTAGTTGAGAGGGTTTTTACCCCCGGTACGGTATAGAACAATTCTAACAATTGGAGAAGGCGTGTCATTACATAGCTCATACTGATTATTTTCGGTTAGAGAATCTCCTAATAGAGTTAAAGTGAATTTTAATATATCACTTATGATGTTGAGTTCAGAGATGATAGGTATTTTTTAAAGTTTTAAATGATGTAACTACTTTCTTTCTTTACATTCAGCTCAAGTATATTTTATTATTGTAGTCCTTTCAGTTAACTTCTTTGTTATTTATCTATCTTACATACTTATATATTCAATGTACTGATGTCATTCAACCAGCATCTTTTTTCAGATACAAGTGTTCTAGATCATCAACATATGCTTTATAGAGATTACTCTACACTCCAACTAGATTTTGGTAAGCCTCATTGCACTCGAGAGGACTTCACATTCACTTTCTAGTTAGTATTTTGGAGATGTCGTGCGTCTTTTATGATCCAAAGTACACCCTAGTCGTAACGTGACACATAAGACCTCAAGAGACCCAATACAAGCTACTTAGCATACATTATACAAGATAATAGAATCTAAAGAGTTCAAAAGACAGTTTCATGTCATAAAGATATTGACAAAAAGTAGCAGAAGTCTAAACATAAGTTGCAAAGCCATCTATTACGTCAATAGAGTGATTAGGACATAACTCATACATCACATGCAACATTCTAAATGAAATGACATGAATGAAATGGAAGAGTCTCGGTCCTCGAAACATGAGGACTCACCAATTGTCTAAAAGGGATCACTTGCCATGGGTATGGGAGGTAGGAGCGTTTGACCCTACATTAGTGAAAAAATGTGGGCAAGAGTATGTTTTAGTACATGGAATGTATCAAGTATGGTAGCAATGCATAAGAGTCATGAAATAAATGCTAAAAGTACTTTATATGAGATGCAATGACTAAGCTAAATCATAAAATGACATGTTTGAAAATACAAGTCATAACCATGGTCAATGCAAGCTAAACATCTTTAAAACACATTTTAAATACTTTTAGAAAGTAACCTTAGTTCATTATTATGGGAGATTTACCTTTGATCGGCATAGACCATGTGAGCTATAACATGGAATCCCATGTCTATACCACACCAAAAAGAGATGTACTTACTTGCCAAGGTAAGAACCATAAACTTCTAGCTTAGGTGGATCCACTAACTAATGTTTATCTAAGACAAATATATGGTGGCACATAGTTATGGGACATGGGCAATCACCACTTGTCCACTTGATGCTTGATCTTAGAGGTATTTTTATGCCTATTTACTAATATTTTTCCATATATGTCTTGCGTTTTGCGAATAGTCGTTAAACTATTTCTAATGTTTTGTGTAACTTGTAACAAATGTGCACTAAGACATGTGATTAGATTATGCAGGAGTTTTAGAGGTAAATGTATCCTATTGGAGCTAGCACAAAGTAGGGGAGTGTAGAGACAACTCAAAAGAGCACCACCAGACGAAACAAAGAAGAAATGGACCCAACAAACCATTGGCGCAGGGCCCCAGGCCCAAAACTACTGAAGAAGTGTGATGACGCATTAATGGCGTGAGGTGCCAAGCCCAAAACTACTGAAGAATTTTGGGGCACACTGCTGGCGAGACACTTTAGGTGCTGCCTGACAGTCCTAACGGATGTTTTTTAAATTAGGATTCCAAATTAGTTTAGAAGTGGGAAAATATTTCCTAAACTCTATAAATAGGACCTTAGGGTTATTTTGAACGAAGGGGGGCCTTCTTTTTGGTGTTCACGAGCAAGAACTAACATTTTTTCCTACGTTTCAATTCTTTACTCTTTCTTTAATTTTGAGTTGAATGAACAAGATTATTCTTGAGTTTATGAATATTATGAGTGGATAAAAACCCTTCTTCTGGAGCTGTAGCCATGGGTAACTGTTGCACATCAATAGTTTTGAGTTAATTCTTGGTTATATCTTAAATTACTTTTGTAGTCTTGTTTTTTGTATTTCTTGACTGGCCATCATAGAAATAAACCTCTTGTCTATTCTTGGACTCGAGAGACGATCAGGTAGATAGACCAAATAATACTAAAAGTTGGATCATTCATGCATATCAGTTGATTAGATTTGTGTTTAGGATTGACACCCGGACAAACACAAAGCTTGGTTAGCAAACAAGATGAAATTTAAATGCTTGCCAATTGGGCTTGTCTATCCCCTTTCAATGATGTAGTTAAACAGTTAATTGAAATAGGCTATTAAAGGTCGGGAGACTATGATAATAAAATCAACCCTGTAAATCAGTAATTTGATAACCTTACTTAATTCAATACTTGAGATGTGATACATGAAACCCTATGCATGCTACAACCACAGAATTGTCTCATACTTGCTTAAATCATCAAATCGAAGTTTTTCTTGTTAGTTATTTTAATAACTAAATTGTTCATAGTAGTAGTAAACAAAAATAACACTCTATTGAAACTACTTCTGTTAAATTATGGAAATAAGTGATTTAATATAAATTGATCGTAAGTCCCTTGGGTGCGACAACTCGGTTCTAAAAGGAACTATATTACTTGCGCGACCACGTACACTTGCGTGTGCATTTGGGTAAAACAAGTTTTTTGGCGCTGCTTTCGGGGACTTTAGAATTAATTTATATCTTATTCTCTTAAGTCTACTATTGGATTGGTCAAGTGTTAATAACTTGATCATAGATACTTTGAATTGCAGGCACTTGGTATAAATTTTGGATCTAAAAAGGAGATCTTGTTGAACCAGATGACAAACCAGAAATAGTTCTTCGACTACGAAGAAAGTTCGAAAATCAAGTGCAACAGCATGAATAAGGACTGGGTCTCCCAGAAAATACTGAGGGTATCCATGAGGACAACATGAATAATGAAGGAGAGGAAGTACCTATGGTTGTACACATGAGACTAGTCCGTGACGTAGCAGTCCTACTTACAGCCAATGTGGCATCAAGTATTTGAAAACTACCACTGGGTGGGAGATTTGAGCTAAAAAAAAATATGGTACACCTCATTCATTCAACTGTGTAGTTAACCAGCCTTCCTCATGAGGATCCCCAAGTGCATATAAGAATTTTTTTGGAAATAAGAAACACATATATCTCGAATGGGATATCATCTAATTATGTGAAATTGACTCTATTTCCATTTTCACTATTGGGAGATGCAAGGCGGTGGCTGGATGCCGAGCCACCAAATTCCATCACTACATGAGATTATTTAGCAAAGAGATTCCTCTGTTGATTCTTCCCATCAAGAAAAACTGCAAGATTAAGGTGTGAGATCATGAGTTTCAAGCAAAGAAATGTAGAAGTCATGTACCAAGCATGGGGTGATTTAAGAAAATGTTAAATGCTTGTCCACATCATTATTAGGAAAATGAGGTATTACTAACACCTTCTTTGAGGATCTTGAATATAATGCATGAGTACTTCTTAATAGTACAATAGGTGGGTAAGATTCAAAAAAGACCTATGATGAACTAGTTGAACTCCTTTACAAACTCTCAGAGGAAAACCCAACATGGAATGTAGATACGGAAATGACCACGGTGCAAAAGGCTGCAAGAGTTTTAGAGGTGGACCAAGCAGCTGCATTAGCTAAAAAGTTAAATGTGATGCAACATCAAACAACCAAGGAGTTAAAGCAACTTGCAATAGCTCAACAAGAAGTGCCATTGAATGTTGTACAACAATCTTATGGATGGTGTGGAGTTTCTGGTAGTGGAGAGCATGTGACTTAATGTTGTGAGGCAAAACTAGACTCCGTGAGCTATATGGGTAATGCACAAAGAGGTGGAGGAATGAAAAAATTATGGTAATGCATATAACTCAACTAGGAGGAATCACCATAACTTCTCATGGGGTGGAAATCAAAACCATAATCAAAATTAGGCGCAAGGGGCCAACCAATACCGAGCACAAGGGAATTGGCCTCATTATAAAAACCATGGTCAAGGTAATAATCAAGGTGCACAACAAGGAGGTATTACTAATTAAGAGTTGTTTAAGAAGTTGGTGATAGAAATTGGTATGAACAATGTTGAGAATGCTCAATCCAATGCAAAGGTGGATAGGCTCATAGAAGACATGAGAAATACCAAATGTCACAGCAAAATGTTGAAAGAGAAGTTTCTCAAATAGCTAATGTGCTATATTTACGTCCATAAGGAGGTCTTATGGGTGAGACTGATCCTAACCCAAAGAAATTGAATGTTGCAAGTACCAGAAGTAGGTTACAACTAGAGGAGCTACCTCCAAAGAAGAGAGACACAGAAGTAGTAAGTGGAGAAAAGAAATAAGTTGAGGTTAACTATAACACCCCAGGTTCAAATAGGGGAAATATTCATTTCCTTTGCTTACTTGAAAAAGTAGGGTGGGGAGGACGAGTGACTTAGAGATTCACCAAGTGGAGCCCCATTCACCTATTGGCCTAATTTCAGCATCAAGAGTTCTAGAACTTTAGGTGAACCAAGTAGGGCTCGCCATTCCATTCGGCGTTCCACCAACCTTCCTTTCCCATCACCTAACTAATCTGGCTCCTAGGTCAACTAATTGTAAAATTCAGCAAGCTAAAGGTTCACTTGTCGAGTCGCCAAGTGGCCTTTGGTGAGCTCCAACATGGGTTTTTTTCAGTTTTTAAGTTAGGGTCTTAAAAGTCTTTCCAGATTATTTTAATTCTATACTGTGCAATTTTACCCTTTATCTAAACACCTATATAAGTATTCTACTCTCAAATTTCCCCAATTTAAGACCCATTCTCTCAAGAATCTAAAAGAAGATCAAATCTCCTCTCCAAAATATTTTCCTCTCTAGAAAGCTTGGAAAAGAAGGATTCAACCTACGGTTTCAAGTCAAGTCTCAATTCATCCATTGATGATTAGCTTTTGGCTTCAAGGTATGATACTTTTCATCCATGAATTCCTTTCATTAATGGAGTTCCCAAATTCCTCTATTTCCAAAGTTAGAATTCTCCAATTGAGTTAGGGTTTTCTTCAATTGTCATGGGTTCTTTTGATTATTTATTTAAATGATGGAAGTATGATATCTTATACATGAATTGATGAAATAGTATGATTTTATGATGATTTCACCCATGAACCCATCAAATCCTCATGATTTCAAGTTATGATCATGTGATGTGGGATTGTGATTATAAAGGAATATTTTTATGAAACTGAGCATGTATTGCTAGCTTTACATGAATTTATGATGAAATCCATATCTAACCCTTGTTTTCTAGAAGTTGATGATTGAAAGTGGGTTTTGAATCTTAAAAGGTAAATTTATGGATATATCCATTTTCTTATGAAATCTATGCAAATGTTTTAAGGATGCTTTAAGAGTAAAGTGTCAATGATGATGATCATGATGTGTTATTGAAAGGATTTTCTCATATAGACATAAGAGCTAGATGTGAAATGTTTTCTCACATAATAAAGGATTCTAAGGTTGAAAGATATTCTCACCTAATTGAATCAAAGATTAAGAGCTATCCTAATGAACCTAGCTTGGATTGGTTATTGAATGATACCTTTCTATGGATGATGACTTAGCTTGGATTGGCAAGATGACATCCCTTTCCATGGATAATAGAGTAAGAAATTACTATTTCTTGGGATTTATACTTAGCACTGAGAGGATATTGAGATGGAAGCTATCCCGTTAGTAGAGATCGAGCTTCTATGAGTAATCTCATTATCCTTGACCTATGTGCCCCCATAGGATGATTGTCTAGATAGGCATTAGCTAGTAGATCTACCTAAGCTTGAAGTTATGGTCCTTACCTTGGTGAGTAGGACAACTATTTTTGGTGTGGAAGACACCAGGGGATCATTTTATCGCTAAAATGGTCTCTATGTCGATTAAGGCTAATTCCACACATTAATAATGAACTAACGTTACTTCAAGAAGTATCACATACGAGCTCAAAGGTTTTAAAGATGATGCTAGCTTTCATTTACCATGATTTTATGACTCATGTCTTTTATATCATGTTTTAGCTTGGTCAATTGCATGTCATGACATGTCCCTTTAGCATGATTTAAATGTTTTATGCATAGCTATCATACTTGGTACATTGTTTGTACTCACACATGATCTGTCCTATATTTATCTAAATCTAGGGTATGACAGTCAAGTATCTCAGTTTCGTGCCTAGTGGGTGATTTTGAAATTCCTGAGCTTTGGTGAGTCCTCATGATTTGAGGACGGGCTTTCATTGTTTTTGTTTAATCTTTGTATTTTTGTTTTTGGACATGATGTATGGTATAGACCTAATTTTATTCTATTGTACTAGATGGATATTGAGACAAGTGTTTATCGATCAATTATACCCATCCAATCTAACCATCTCTCCTAAATCCCTTTCCCTTCTAGTATAGTATCCCTTTATCGTTATTGAAACATAGGTTCGTTTTGTTGGAAAGTTTCTCCATAAGTTGTTGGATCCTTAAAAAAAGCTTTTTTGGGGACGCGCTGTTCAAGTCGAGTTTCCTTAATGTCCATACCAAGACATCCCTTCTAACTTCTCTATTTACAAAGGAAAAAAGAAAGGTCGAAAGCTCTCTTTCGATAGCCTCTTTTGTTGGGCTCGGCGGCCCCAATCGCAAGGCAAGATCCAGATCCCCCATGGCTGGTGGAACATCAGCATTTCCTTGATCCATTCTCAATATCTTAGGGCCCCCTACCACTTCCACTTCTCTTTTATAAAAACTATTGGAATTTGACTATTATTTTACTTCTATTGTTCTATTTCTTATGTTATGAAAGATAAGTGGCTTGTATGGGGTCCTTCGGGGTTCTATATGCCATGTTACATCTGTAGGTACCCCCTGGTTCGTGACATTAACAAGAATTCAAAAATTGAGAAGGTTGTTCCTTAAGTAAAACCACCTCCTTCCACAAATATTCAGAAAGAAAAATGAATATGAGTGCTTCGTTAAATTTCTCTCTTTCCTTAAACAAGTTCACATTAATCTGCATTTGGCTGATATTTTGCAGGGAATCCCTAAATATGCCAAGTATTTGAAGGAGATAGTGGCGAACAAGAGAAGGTTGACTGAGTATGAAATTGTGGCACTTACTGAGGAGTGCAGTTCTCAAATTCAGAATATACTACCCAAAAAGTTGAAGGATCTGAGTAGCTTTACTATAAAAATTACAATTGGACAAGTGTCCATGCCTGAGGGTTATGTGATTTGGGGCTAGTATTAATCTCATGCAGGCATGCCTGTAAAAAAAACCTGGGTCGGGAAGTCCAAAACCTACCACTATCATCTTACAAATGGGTGATAGATTTTTTCCTAGGTCACAAAGGGTAGTAAAAGATGTGTTAGTGCAAGTGGGGCAGCTAATCTTTTCAGTGGACTTTGTGGTCCTAAATTTTGAGCCTGATCCCAAGTTCCATTCATCTTGGGATGACTTTTATTAGCCATAGGGCGAGCACTGATTAATGTAGCATGTGGGCAGTTGACCATGATAGCTCATGATAAGGTTGAAGTGTTTGATGTATATCGTGCTTTGAAATTTCCTATCGTATATGAATAGTTTTTTGCTATCACTGTCGTGGATCCAGCCATAAAATCACATTGTATTGCTTCCAAGGATCCCTTGGAAATAATTTATGTGGGACATGACATAGATGGAGATACAAAAGCTCAAGAGATGGCTACTTGTCTTAATGTGGAACTAGTGAGAACACAAAAAGGTGTAGTAGAATCATTAGATCATGTATTGGGGAGTCTAACCAAACACTCAGTGGAAGAAGAGCCCAAGTTACAGTTGAAATCTCTGCCGACTTACCTAAGGTATGCATTTTTGGGTAACAATGAAACTTTACTCATGATACTTTCTGTAGAATTGTCTGAATCACAGGTTGATGCGACAATGAGAATTTTGAAGCGAAGAACGAAAGCCATTCGGTGGAAGATGTCTTATATTCATGAGATTAGTCCAGCATTATGTATGCATAAAATCTATATGGAGGAGGACCACAAGCTAAGTGCAAAACATAAACGTCGGCTAAATCCTTTAATGAAAGTAGTGGCTAGAAAATAAGGGATAAAGTGGTTAGATGTTAGGATTGTGTACCCTATCTTCGAAAGTAAATAGGTAAGTCATGTACAGTGCGTTACGAAGAAAGGTTGTATGATAGTGGTGAAGAGTGAAAAGAACGAGTTGATTCCCACGAGAATAGTCATCTTATGGAGGATATGCATGGATTAGCAGAAACTAAATAATCTCACGCAAAAAGATCATTTTCATGTCCCTTACATTGATCAAATGTTTTACCTCTAGAAAGGTAGGAGTATTATTGCTTCTTAGATAGGTTTTCCATATATAATCAGATTTTGATAGCACCCGGAGATCAAGAAAAGACCACTTTCACTTGTCCTTGTGGCAAATATGCTTTCAAAACGCATGCCATTTGGGCTTTACAATGCTCCAGGAACTTTTCGGAGGTGCATACTGGCCATTTTCTATGATATGGTGGAGGAATTTTTAGAGTTATTTATGGATGATTTCTCTATCTTTGGGAAGTATTTTGAGGTATGTCTCTGAAACCTTGACAAG
This sequence comes from Solanum bulbocastanum, assembly GCA_037074985.1. NCBI lineage: Eukaryota > Viridiplantae > Streptophyta > Magnoliopsida > Solanales > Solanaceae > Solanum > Solanum bulbocastanum. The sequence continues at coordinate 13,348,485 of CM073602.1, read as the reverse complement.
GTACTTGCTCATTGTAAAGATACAAAATTAGTGCTTAATTGGGAGAAATGTCACTTCTTAGTCCAAGATGACATAGTTTTAGGTCACAAAGTGTCAAAGCATTGACTAGAGGTGGATAAAGCTAGGGTTGAGGTGATTGAAAAATTGCCCCCTCCAATCAAGATCTGGTGCATCATGAGAAGCTTGTTTATCTTCACTTCCTTTTGCCATGAGTGTTGGGTAATCACTCATCTTATGACCTTTTTTTCCACACCCAAAGAACCCATCCGTGCTGGCAAGACACTTACCCAAATGTTTCTTCCCACACTTGGCACATCTAGGACTCTCAAAAGAACGACCACTTCAATTCCCTACTTAAGGTTTAGCATTAGACACCCTATCATTGTTGACCATAGAGGAATCTTAATTGTAGGACCTTTTATTGGACCTAGATTGACCTTGCTCATCGAATCTACCCCTCTTCAAATCGTTACTCATCCTCTTAAGTTTGGACTCCTCAATAGATTGAGCATACACAACAAGTCTAGAGATATTCATATCATCATGAAGCATCGTTGTACGGCAATCTTCCTTAACTAGGTCGAATACGCTGGTAACAAACCTACTCATCTCATCTCTAGAGTTAGACGCCAAGGATGGAGCATACTTAGACAATAGGGTAAACTTCAAGGAATACTCCTCCGCACTCATAGTACCTGCTTCAACCGTCCTATTGGCTTTCCACTAAGTGAACCACACTTGGGCCACATCTTTCAATTGACAGGAAGCCAACTCCGCCTTCTCATTAGAAGTTACTCCCATAGCATTTACTATATTATAAACTTCATCCAAGAATTCTTGGGGATCTTCTCCCACTTTAGAGCCAAGAAAAATAAGAGGATTCATCCTCACAAAGTCTCTCAATCTTGAGGCCACGGTACTCTCATTAGCATTCACCCTAGGCCCCACATCTCTATTCATTTGAGTCGTCATAACTCAGTCTAGGGTTAGAAAATCCGACCTAATCTCTTCATTAATCATGTCCGGGGTAACCACCGAAACTTCATTCTTTTGAGGCACTTGGTCACCTTGAAGACCTTGATCACCTTGGGAAGGAAATCCCTCATTCACTACTTCTTCTTCCACTCACCTTGTGGGAGTCCTTCTTATATTCATATCCTATAAACACAAGACAAGGATTAGGAAAAGGACATCTATAAAGCTATACTCTAAGGCACGACCTCAAGAATATGAAAGAAGTGTAAATTTCTAACGTCCTATAGCCTCTCGCTCATAGATGTATCACGACTCATACCAATGAACAAGACTCTACTAGACGTGGCTTGTGAGACATCAACCCTAAAACCATTTCCAAAATCTTATGCTCTGATACCTAGTTTGTCACGACCTGAGAGCACCCACAAGTCGTAACATGGCGTACTCAACCCTGGGGTCTAATACAATCCTCTTAGCTCATTAATTGCATACATAAGAGAAATAGTATGGAATTAAGACTTTTTATTCAAAACTATACTATTCAAAACATTTTAATAATCATTAAAAAAATTTCGAAGACACAGTGGAATACTAAGTCTCACATGGCTATCCTATACAAAACTTTAACAAGATAGGGTCACGGCCCTTTACAATCAAATCTTAACAATAGTATCAAAAGAAGAAAGAACTAGAAACAATGAAAGTATTTGTCCTCGATCTATGAGGACATACCAAGTCTTGGAGGATAACTCTATCCAAGCACTTCAATCCTAACAAGAATCAATCACTAATCGGGACCTACACTTGTAGTAAAAATAAGAGAAATATGGGTTAGCACACAAAAATGTACTGAATATGATGACCATGCAAAAACATGTTTAAAAAGGGAACATTTATCAAAGAGGCATAATATAAGTCACAACCAACATACAAAGCCACACATTTCACATTTAGTCAAATTCACATATAACCCTTTACCTTCACCTTGAGCCTTCACATCAAGTAACCCTGAAGCTATACCTTATGCAATGTATGGATAGCCTCTCATACCACCACCCACACTAAGGTAACACCTTAAGGTCACTAAAAGTGAACTTACCATTCATCCTTCTCACCTTTACACAATAGCGCATATAAGAAACATAAACATCACATGAATCACATCATCACATTAGGACCATCATCTAAGACAACTCTAAGTTATACTTGTGCAATGTGCAAGTAGCATTCCATACTACTACTCACACTAAGTACTCCTTTGAAGTCACCATAGACAAGGCACATTTATATACAATAATTCATGACAAGGCAGTAAATCATGATACAATCCAAGTATAGCATGCATCTTCACATCTAAGCATATAAGCATTTAATAGTCAACATTTTTCATTAGCTTCATTACATTAAGTGCACCTTCATTCATTAGACATTAGATCAACATTCTCACAAAGGTCATTATAAGAGCCCATTCATTTCATCAACATTAGAAAGGAATATACCATGACCTCTCTCAAATGGCTACTTGTGCAATGCAAAGATGGCATCCCATTCAACCACCCACACTAAGTAGTACATCCTTACGAAGCCATAGTTCATTACCATTCTTTGTTGGGGTAAGCCTTAACCGACATAGACCATGTGAGCTTGACATGGAATCCCGTGTCACCCTCATCAGATAAAGGGATTCCTACTAGCCTAAGGTAGAACCATCTTTTGTTTAGCCTTAAGTGGATCCACTAGCTAGACCTATGTGGGCACATAGTTTATGGGATAGGGAGATTGCTACTAGATACCCCACATCAACTAACGTATGAGTATCCATCCCAAGAGATTTCTACTAAGTGCCCTACCTCAACTCACATATGAGCACCCATCTCAATCCCTATCCACTTGGTGCTTAGCATTATTCCCCACGGAGTACATTACATTCATTTCATTCGTTCATTATGGGATAAGGGATTGCTACTAGATACCCCGCCTCAACTAACGTATGTGTATCTAACCCAACCCAATATTCATTCATTAGAAAGCTCATAAATTCAAAGATGAGAATAGCCTTTCACCTAGGAATCCCATATTATGAGAAAGTTCTTTCACAACATGTCATTTCATTCATTAGAGTACAATTGAGAATAGGCTTTTAATAGACTTAACATCCATTAACATTATCATTAAACTTTATTCATTCACTCGTTCATGTGTGTGTGAGAGAGAGAATAGCCTTACACATAATCACCATCATTTACAAGTGTTAATAGAGAGATTACATTCAATCCTAACACAGTTAGCTTCTAAACATGATCATAACTTATTCACTTAGATCATACACATGCTTCACATCACATTCATATATACAACATCATGATAATACTTCAATTCCTCACACTTTGCCTTCAAGGCCATGATCAGAATGTACATAGTATGTAAACACCTCCACCTTTCAAGTGGATCAACAATTCAAGCACAATTTTACTTTAACATGAAATTAGGTCAAACTTTCCCTTTCAAGGATATGATCAAAATTCCTAAATTCACCAACAATTCACCATAATTAGGCATAGATGATGATACAATTCAATAATCCAAATCAATTGGGGCATAATTCATCAATAATTCATTCATAATCATCAAACCCACTTCACGGATCACAATTTAAGAATTGAGAGAAATCATGGGTTCATAGATTAAAATAATTTTAAATCATCAATTAAATATCAACATAGTCATAATTTATCATCTAGAAACATTTGATGCAAGAACCCATGAGATTGAGTGAAATCTAGGGTTTCGAGAAATATGACAACTTTGAAAACTTCTTTGAAATTTACTCTTGGTTGAAAACTAACCCTAAATGAAGGATCACCATACCTTTTTATTTATTCCTCATTAAAATTGAAGAAGAAGAAACACCTTAAAATCTACAACCCTAGCTTGTACTTGACCTTGATTTCCAATGGAGTTTCTAGAGAGAACTTTTTGGGAGGGAAGGGTTTTGATTTGGGGAAATTTCAATAACTAAATCCAAAATAGCTTTTTAATGTTTTAATACTCTTAAAATACCTTAAAACACTTGAAATAACCGTCCACACACTAATTAGGACTTGGGGTGAATTGGTAAATTCACTCATAGCTTGGTTGTGTCACATTGACAGATTGCAGGTCCAATTGACGGACCCCCATCCACGGATCGTGGATGGGTTGATGGATCGTACTGGTCTTTAGTCATTTGGGGTTGTGGCTTGGTTAGGGGGCCCTTGACCTACGGAGGCCATCCACGGGATGTGGATGGACCTATGGGGAGTGGACCCCTTCCTTAGGTCACCCCAAATTGGCCAACTTCATGGTTTCCTTGGGGTCTTGGGGTTAGACTTAGGGTCTTCCTCAAGGACCACTAGGATGGTCCTTGGGGAGTCATACCTTAACGTCTAACCCCTAACACCTCAACTAGAGCTCGGGACAACATCAAACAACACAAAACCTCACGACGAACTCAAACACACACCCGTTAGGCTCTAGTTTCACTAGTTTTTTTTAAGGGTCATTACATATTTGAAAAGAGATCTATTCCGAAGTCAATTTACCTTTAGGGATGAACTCTGGGAAGATCTTTTGGAAACTCATTTACAACTAGTACTGACTCAATAGTTAGAGTTTCGGAGTTTGAATCCTTAACCTGAACAAGATGATAGATATACCCTTTTGAAATTATTTTTCTGGCCTTAAGGTAAGAGATAAATCGACCCATAAGCAGTGAGCTACTACCCTTCCATTCTAAGACTTGCTCGTCTGGACACTGAAACCAAACGATTCTAGTTCTACCATTGGCTGAGGCATAACATGAATGTAACCAATCCATGCCTATAATGATATCGAAATCTACCATTTCTAACTCTACAAGATGTGTTGAGGTGACTTTATGAGAGACTGTGACATAGCAATTTTGATATACCGGTCTAGCTATAACTAGGTCACCAACTGGAATAGAGACTGAGAAGGGTTCTAAAAGAGTTTCTGGACTGACACCGAAGTTTACTACTATATAAGGAGTTACAAAAGATAATGTATCCCCTATATCTAACAATGCATAAACATCTAAATAAAAGACTCGTAACATACCAGTGACCACATCAGGAGAATCTTCCTAGTCCTAGCGAGCCTAGAGAGCATACAACCTATTCTGGAGCTAACCGCTACTTGTACCAGTTGAAACACCTTACTGAGTTGGGCGACTTGTTGTGCTGCTGAAGTTATAGGCTGAGCCATATTATTGTTACCTCCTTGCCCCTTCCTGGCAGAAGGATAATCCTTTAACCTATGTCTAGACTGACTGATGTTTGCGTAATCAACAACACAACTTCCGATGCAAGTGTCTACAATTGTGCAATAGTATAATAATGCAACCAAGGGTTGGGGTAGAATCCTAAGAGAGTGGCTTCGAGAATTAGTAGAAAGATTAAAATTCAGTTCTAAATAGTCGTAGCTAAAAACATTAACGATTAAAAACATTTTAAATTAAAAGGGGACACAAAAGTGTCAATTAACAATGGGGGTTTTGTCACTAGTAAGTAAAAACAGCAAAATAAACAAAAGTTGCTAGGTAATAAGAGGGGATTCTTGGGATGCGATCGGAATACGGGTTAATTTAAATTATTGGGTACATGCTTTCGATAGGAAATTTATAGAGTAATAGTGACTAGGCTAAGCTATATGTGGGAATAAATTCTCTCTCGAGCAACTTATCCTGTTTTAAATAGGTTCCTCTCGGACACCCACTTGCCGCATGAGGAGCAGCCTACGCCTTACCCCACTCACTCTCTCGAGCTGAGTGTTAGGATAAGTGACTAAGGTTCACTCTCTCGAGCTAAACTTCATATCGACCAACTCTTTAGGCCATCAATGTAGTAGTCTTGGTTTCGCAACTTCTCTCTCGAGCAAGACGAAAACACATAAATAAACTTGTATTTGCAACTACAAATTTGTTAAATTGAACCAAAACTACTAGATGAAATCACCATTAAACTATATATATTCTAGCAGCAAGCAAGACGAAACAACAATCTTAACCCATATTCGCTAAATCACACCCCAAGAATTGGGGTTTTTTAGCCACACATCAAGAGATAGAAATTTATACCTAAATGGGTTTGCATTAAAATGGGTATGAAGATTTAAGTCTTGTTACAGGCCAAGAATGAAGAAATCAAGAGACCCAAGTTCAAATCCTTGGAGATGAAACCCTCTTCTTCTTCAAGTTTCAAAACCCTCTCAAACTCAAAGCAAAAATAAAAAGTACTAAAATTATATTAATTGTTTCACACTAAAAATCTCTGATTTATACTAAAAATCTGATACTAAGTTAAAGCTCACTACGAGTATTTATAGTTTTAAAGAAATCTATGCTGCAGTGGACCATTCGGCGACATTAGTCTGAATCGCCAATCAACTCGGTGATTCGCCCGTTGATGTAGTTCATCGCCGTCATGCACCATCCTTCAACATTGTCGTGCTCTGGGTCATTGGGCGACATAGTACTGCCTCGCGGAACATCTTGGCGATGTGCCAACTTGATCCTTTCCTTCAAGGCTCAGCACACTAGAAAAAAAGTCAAAGTGAGACCCTTTGACGACTCACCAAGTGGACTCGGCGATCCTCAGGCCTTCATTTTCTTTGTTCTTTTTAGCGTTTTCATTCCTTTTTGTGAAGTAGTGTCCATGCTCTTCTTCAATCTTCAAATACCTGAAACTTAAGGGTTTTTATCAGATATTGAGATAAAATAAACATTTGAGGCGCAATTTCTATTAAAATATAGCCCTAAATGAGTCCAATTTATGGACTCATCAACACCCCCAACTTAAACTTTTTCTTGTCCTCAAGCAAACTAAAGTTCAGTCGTTAAAAAAGGGTGTCTCAAACAGTGCTACACAAGACTCAATTATGAATACACACAGAATGACTTTTTTTTTATGCAAAGATCAAATGTGTACTCAAAGATTCGAGTTCTGACTCACCAATATCAAAGAACCTCATGTTCACAATATTTTGCTTCAGATGCAAATTCAAGCTCAACTAAAGTGTTCAAATGCCCTCATAGAAATGATGGTTCCATATTCACACAATGGTTCACAATTAAAACCTTCGAAATCAGATGCAACACTCACTCTCATAAGGAAGAACACAGTGCATGCTTTAACCCATAGGTTTGCCCTTATTTTCCGATCAACATATGTTTCAGCTCACTAAAGATCAAAAAGGTCTTTTCAAGGCTTGTAATAGGGTTGAGCGCAAAGATATGGTCATTTAGGCTCAGTGACATTCATCCTCATGAAATGTGGTGCTCACAACACTTTCTTTCCTTTTCCTTCATCATTCTCTTTAGTGCTCATAAGTCATCCTATTATTCACTTTCAATAGATTGTTTTAGAACCCCATTTCTTTTATACCTTTATTTAACAACTTTCTTTTTCATTCTTTTTCTTTTTATTTCTCCTTTTCTCTTTTTTATTTTAATATGGAGGGGTTCCATTTTTCTTAAATCCATGGGTGAGAGGAGACTTTCCTTGCACTTCTTGACTTTTCCCTTTCTTTTCACCACACCCCCAACATAGGCTTTTGGCCTAAGTTGGCTATTCAACTAACCACAATTCTAGAGGATTATAGGTAGTGGATTAAGAAAGGTTAAGGTTTCATCAAGTTACTTTCAAAGAAAGGTAAGGCTCAAGGGGTGTTCAAAACAGAATCGTATGCTCATAAGGTAGGTCACAAAAAGAGGTATATGTTAAATTGGCTCACACTCTTAGAAGTTTCCTAAGATCATATCAAGAGATAGCATCACTTAGTTGATCATACCTACGGGGCAAATTCTAGGATCTATCATGCATGGTTCAAAGTAAGCTCATCACACAACGCATCGACACTAAAGTCAAACAAGACTCCACACTTTCGCTAATGTGCAACGATCATTACAAAAGACTCTATTTGATAAAACGGCTAATCATAACAAGATGCAAAGAGTTCACATATTGTTTATGCAACTTCATTTGGCCTCGTCATAGCCACACATTCATATTCGTTTGATTGAGAGCACTATTTAAGTCATCAAAATTGATCGAAACCGAGGCTTAAATTTTGCAAAAGAATAGTCACATTCAAGAGCATATAAAGGGTGGCAAAAATGTGCAAAAAATATAAAATATTTTGGAAGGGTCAAAATCGTTTTGCAATTTAAAATAAAAAGAACCATAAGCTCAAACATCCACAGAAAGCAGATAAAACACAATTTTAAAGTAGAACAACCCAAGTATATACACAGAACATAATTATCAACACAAAAGGTATGTGCCTCACCCTACCACAACTAAAAGAAATTTGTCCTCAAATGCAATTAAAAGTTTCTAAAAGTAAAAATGAAATAAGACAGAGAAAGAGGTAAAAAGAAGTCATGTCTATGCAGTCTCTCTATTTGTCGAGGTCTGAATATGGGCATCAGTGCTCGGTGCATCTATCTTTTCATGGGTCTCAGTATCCGGAGTAGCCTCAGACGAACTAACAATGCCAGATCTACTAGGAGCAGCTTTGGACGTCTCAGTCGGCAATGTCTGAGTTGCCGACTGCACAACCATCTCCACAAGATTTAGTAGATCTCTAAATATGTTGTCTTCTTGGCTATCGCTCATTACCTCATCGTACAACGCTTTCCGCTCCTCATCAGTTTCTGTCTCCGAATCTGCATGCCCTACATCATCCCTCTACACATCTCCGGTAGTAGCTAGAGGAATCTCCGAGGTCTCAGGAGAATCCCTATCATCTGCTCCCTGCATCAGTGTAGTAAAGTCGGTAGCCTTCAAATAGACTACATCCTTCTTCAACTCTGCTATTTTGGCTTTTAATACTGAAACCTTGAATATATCCCCTTTTCTGTTCTCGCAAGTAGTGACTCTGGTAGTCATATCATCAACAGTAGTCCTAAGTGGGGTTAGTGCAGTCAAGATGGCATGTCAATCATCCATAGGATGGATCTCTCCAATCGCAACACCCTCACATCCACTGAATAGGCCAGTTGCCCCATCTTCAGGACCATGCCATGAGTGATCCTTGTAGACTGGGAGAAAAAGGAGGCACTTGGAGTCTGTGAAGGAGAAGAGGGATCAGTTTTTCCTAAAGGCTCCAAAGTCGGAGTAGACGAAGGTGCCTCTACCGGTAATGAGTCAACAACGACCTCTAGAGAAGTATCTACTAGAGCTGCTCTACTCCTGTCAACCTCCTCTCGTGTGAACTCGACCTCTATACACCAAATATTGGTAGAGGAAGATGGGATGACCTCTATATTGCTAGTAGGATCTCAAGGTACTCCGGCATGCCAATATCACTCAGTGATCAAAACAAGAAAAGGCAGAGACGTCTGCGTCTATTTAGCTCTCATAGCCATTTCTTATGAACCAAGGCAATTCGCCTTAGGATGACTCAGAATGGACTCGTTCAAGGATGGCATGATAGTGTTGTTGGTGAAGACAAACCAGTACAGGAAGGCAATGTTCATGTCCCTCTTCTCCATCGAAGCTCCTACCTCCATCCACCTAAGGTGGTGTTAAAGATCATCGGAGCTAACCAAACCTTCAAATCATCCAGGGATGGAACAATAGGCACACCTTGGTAGGGCAGTACCAAGTGCAGTGATCGACCCAATACATCATTAATATAATCGTTGTGACACTCCACCTCCTTGCCTGTAACTATAACTGACTTCACTAGTCGGAACTCACTAGCCTTCTTATTATTCTTTGGGACCAAACCTTCATAGGCTAAGTGGAATTCCTGGACCCACGAAGGAATGTAAGGGCCCTGTGGCCTAGTGAACTGTTCCAACTCATGGTACTTGAGTGTGTCAAGCACCTCAGCGTGCTTACCTTCCAAACCCTACACAGATAGCAACTTTTCTTCAAGAATGGTTCGTAAACCATTACCTTTTAATCTGTTCAGCAATTTGGGTAAAGGTGGAGCTATAGAGAGTGCAGGGGCCACTGGAGGTAGTGCAGAAGCTAGCACTACAACTGATTCAAGAGGAGATGCATCTGATGAAATTTTAGTGGGTGTGGGTTGAGGTCTATCTCGGAGCCTATTCAGTCGGTGAATTAAGGGTTGATCATCTTCAAGCTCAGACCACTCAACTTGGGTCTCAATTCCTATTCCTTTCTTTGTTATATGTTTTTTCCTCTTGCCTTTGTCTCCTGGGGGGAGATTTTGCTTTCGTTTATGTAGAGGATTTGATCCTCCTTCATTTATCATAATGCCCTTAGCTTTCTTCTGGGGTGGATCGTTTAAGTTTGCGCATACCATACCTGCAAAATATTGAGAGATTTAGGCGAAACTTAACAAAATCACAAAGAATTTTATTGCAGAAAAACTAGCCGATCCAGTCGGTGAGTCACCGAACCTCTGTCGCTAGTTGAATCGAACTCGCCAAAGGGATTGGCTGAATAATTAAGACTAATCAGCGATAGAGAGGGTCTTTTCGCGAATTGCCAAATACTTTCGGTGAGCAAGCTTTGTTCGCTAAAGGTTACAGTGCACAAGGGTTCCAGGGATGTAGATGAAGGGCGATAAGAATACTTTCGGTGAGTCACCGATTGGTTTCGGCGCTTTCAGACCTATCGCCAAAAGTTACAGTATCAAATATCAATCAAGGCACCAAATTATCAATAATATGGAGACATTATGCGAACTGCCGAGTCGTTAGGTGAGCTCGACCTAGCTCGCCAATTGACCCAACGTGCCGATTTTCAACCTATCCTCTCGCATTCAATCCCGCAACCCCTGAAAATAAAATGAAAGCATGCTCTCATGGAATTCAAACAATACCCATACTACCCATTACCTCGGGATACTCATATTTCTCCCAAATTTGTCGTATTTGGCCATTTGACGATATTTTCTCTTAAGAGCGTTGTCACCTGCTCTATCATTGCACAATTTTTTGACATTTAGCACAAACGTGGGCTACTCAGAATTCACCCAATAAATGGAACCACACGCAACCACGACCCAATGAGATTTCATTCAATTATGACCACAACAAATACGGCCATTTGGTGATCAAACCACCACGGGCAAGATTTTCAAATTGAAATAGGCATGTAAACATTTCAATTCTAGCAGAGAGGCCCAACACACATCACTAAGAGACAATTATTGCAAATGAATACAAATATTTCAAATGTAAAAGTGGAAAAAGGAAACCAACCTTCAATATTGATTAAATTCGATTTGGAAAAGCTAGGCGGCAAAGTATTCCAATTCTGGGCACATATCCCTAACTAAAATTCTAGAATAATGAAAAATTGAAGAAGATACTACCTTAGTGCTAGTTTAGGAGATTTTTTAGAGAGGGAAATTGAAGAAGTTGAAGTTTTGAATCTTTTGATCATTATAAACCGTCCAGTTCGCGCTCGTTCGGGGATGCTAGTTGCAATCACCTATCCACTCGGCGAGTCATCGAGTGGTCCCTTGTCTCGCCGATTGTTAAAGATTTGTCAATTTCTTGGGATAAAGATGGCAGTCTGAGTCGAGATCTCCGACCTAGTCGGTGATGCGTCGAATTGCTTTTCAAGGTCGGCGAGGTTTACAGGATCTAATTTAAACTTGAGTTGAGCCAAACGGCAGGTCAGGTCGGGCACGCCAACCTGTTCGGTGGTTTGCCGACTGATAATTTTCTCCTCAATCTGTATTTTTCACCACTTTCCTTATTCAAACCTGCATCACTAACATACCATTATTTTTAAAAGCAAATTTGAGCATTTAAAACCTTGGATTGCCTCCCAAAAAGCACCTTATTTAACGTCGTGGCTCGACACGAGTCCTTACTCATTCCACATCAGTTGGGTTGGCCCTAGTATTACTAGATAACCCCAATAGTTCGTTTGAGTGAAGAGGAGGCACTGCATAATTCAGGAGTGTCCTAATCAACTGGATCGATCTAGAATAAGAGCCAACCATTTGATTAAACACTTCAATACTCTCTTTCATCTCTTCCAACATTTGATCTTGTTCGGTGATCTTTTGGAGAATGATTTGGAGTGTGTCCTCGACAAGGTTGTTCTCCCTACATCTAGACTGCATCCTCTCGTGGGGAGGTATGTACCTCCCTTGACTCTTGCACTGGTTTTCCACCTCTATTATTTTGGTGGCCAACTTGTGCAACTAAGTTACCAGTGCGGGCTCTCGACTTGTTATTTTATCTCAGTCGAGTTGCCACCATTTCCCACAGCCATGCTCAGGGAACCTACCAAAACCAACAAATTTAAAAAAGAACAAAACTAAAAATAAGGTCAGTAAATTAAGATTAAGAAGAACAACAATTTTACTAATCTAAGAACTCTCAAGTAACACCACTCCTCGGCAACGGTGCCATTTTGATGTTTGCGTATTCAACGACACAACTTATGATGCAAGTGTCTATGATCGTGCAATAGAATAATAACCCAACCAAGGGTTGGGGACGAGTCCCAAGGGAGTGGTTTCGAGAATTAGTAGAAAAATAAAATTCAGTTCTAACTAGTCATAGCTAAAATTATTAAGGATTAAAAATATTGTAAAATAAAGGGGGACACAAAGTGTCAATTAACAATAGAGGTTTTGTCACTAGTAAGTAAAAAAAGCAAAATAAACAAAAGTTTCTAGGTAATGAGAGAGGATTCTTGGGATGTGACCAAAATACAGGTTAATTTAAATTATTGGGTACATGCTTTCGATAGGGAATTTGTAGAGTAATAGTGATGAGGCTAAGCTATATGTGGAATAATATCTCTCTCGAGCAAATAACCCCATTTTAAATGGGTTACTCTTAGACACCCACTTGCCGCATGAAGAGCAGCCTACACCTTACCCCACTAACTCTCTCAAGCTGAGTGTTAGGATATGGGACTAGGGTTCACTCTCTTGAGTTGAACCTTATGTCGACCCACTCCTTAGGCCATCAATCTAGTGGTCTTGGTTTTGCGACCTCTCTCTCGAGCAAGCCGAAAACACATAAAAAAACTTGTATTTGCAATTTGTTAAATCCAACCACAACTACTAGATGAAATCACCATTAAACTACATCTAATTTATCAGCAAGCAAGACCCAACAACAATCTTAACCCATATTCACTAAATCACACCCTAAGAATTAGGGTTTTTTTAGCCACACATCAAGAGATAGAAAGTTATACCTAAATAAGTTCGCATTCAAATGGGTATGCAGATTTAAGTCTTTTTACAGGCCAAGAATGAAGAATCCAAGAGACCAAGTCCAAATCCTTGGAGATGAAACCCTCTTCTTCTTCAAGTTTCAAAACCCTCTCAAACTCAAAGCAAAAATAAAAAGTACTAAAATTATATTAATTGTTTCACACTAAAAATCTCTAATTAATACTAAAAATCTGATACTAAGCTAAAACTCTCTACGAGTATTTATAGTTTTAAAGAAATATGTGCTGTAATGGACAATTCGACGACATTAGCCGAAATCGTCAATCAACACGGCGATTTGCCCTTGATGTAGTTCATCGCCGTCTTGCACTATCATTCATCATCATCGTTCTCTGGGTCATTGGGCGACTTAGTACTGCCTAACGGAACATCTCGGCAATGCGCCGACTACTCCTATTTTCAACTGACTTGATCCTTTCCTTCAGGGCTCAGCACACTGGAACAAAAGGTGAAGTGAGAGCCTTCGACGACTTGCCAAGTGGACTCGGGGATTCTTAGGCCTTCATTTTCTTCGTTCTTTTCATTCCTTTTTGTGAAGTAGTGTCCATGCTCTCTTTCAATCTTCAAATGCCTGAAACTTAAGGGTTTTCATCAGATATTGATATAAAATAAGCATTTGAGGACACAATTTCTATTAAAATATAGCCCTAATGAGTCCAATTTATGGACTAATCACTGACCACACCCAAAGCATCCTTCCTTTCCTGGAAGACACTCACCCACATGGTTCTTACTGCACTTTGGACAAGTCTTGTTACATGACATACTCCCTTGAGACTTAGAGCCCGATGCCCTACCTTTCTGATCCTGTCAAAATCTGGGAGATAGAGCACTGGCTGATGAACTGCTCGAGTTAAAGATTTCTGTCGAAACCGCGAGCGATTTCCACCACCCATTTTTTGCTGAGAGTATTATAATTCCCTATTCTAGCCTTTTTGTTATCCTTAGCCATTTCCCTTATCTCCCTCAACATTTTAAGCATGGGTCATAAGCCTAGAGATATTCATATCCTCTAACAGCAAATCATTTATGCACTCTATCTTCACCATATTGGAGACCCCAAACAGAAACTTGCATGCCTTTGTATCGGCAACCATATTTGGAGTATACCTGGAGAGCTGGGTGAACTTAAGTATGTATTCTTGTACCGACATAGTACCTTGCCTCAAGTTCATGAACTCCCGAGCTTTAGCCTCCCTCAACACTCTCAGGAAGAACCTGTCCAGAAAAGCTCCATTAAAGCATTCCCAAGTCACAGGAGCTGCATCCGCACACTTGTTTCTTTCCACTAAGCGAACTAGATGTGAGCCACATCCTTAAGCTGGTAGGATGCAAACTCTACCCTATTATTACCAGTCACTTGCATCACTCCAAATATTTTCTTAACTTCATCAATAAGGTTTTGTGGCTCCTCACCAACCTTTGACCCTAGAAATTCAGGCAGATTCATCCGAACAAATCTCGAACTCTAGCTGTCACTGGTCCACCATTAGTATTAGTAGGAACTAAGACGTGCTGATTTTTTTTGTTGGTTACACTCTAAGCCAAAATTTGGATCGCATTTCAAAATTCTGCATTCGTAACCTCATTGTCTAAGACTGGAGGAACTGCGTTAGCATTGCATGCATTAGCATTCCGTACATATACTCTATGAGGAAGCATGATCTGAAATGCATAACGACAAATAAGAAAGGATATCATACCATACCCACACACGATAACAATAGCAAGAAAGTGAAATTTTCCTAAAACACTTGGTAGTCTCCCTCTCATTAGATGTGGTGCACTTCACACCCCTGAAAGAGACTATCCTTCGTGCAAATTTCAGACATCCTAGGACTCTTGAACCTAATACTCTGATACCATGTTTGTCACGCCTCGAGGCTACCCTCTTAGCATAAGTGATGAGTCCACGATTTAGACTTATTTAGGGCTTTGTTTTAATACATGTAGTGTCCTCAATTGCATATTTTGTCTTAATAACTGGTGTAAATCCTTGAATTTTAGGTATTTGGATTTAGGGATAAAGCATGGACATAATGGATCAACAAAGAACAAGGCAGCTGAAAGAACGAAGAAACGAAATCCTGAGGATCGCCTAAACCATTGGGCGAGTCATCTAATGGCCTTGGTCTTGCCTAATGTTCTAGTGTGCCAAGCCCTGAAGGAGAAAATCAAGTCAGCGATAGAAAGGAACAGTCAGTGAGACACCGACCAGCTTTGTGATGCAGTGTCCTATCACCCAAAATTATAGGACCTCAAGGATGGTAAAGGCAAAATCAAAATGGCGATACAAATGACCAAAGGGCGGATTATCGAGTGAATCAGCGATCCTGACCTATTGCACCGACTGGTCCTTCGCAGTATGCTTTTCGACAACTATAAATACTTGTTTGAATTTGTAGTTTAGTATGCAATTTTAGAATATCAAGTTTACTATTCAGTTTTAGAACTTGTAACTATTTTTTTTTAAGACATTTTTCCTTAGCTTTGAAGATTTGAAGATTTCCATTTTTAAGAAATTGGAAGTGGGTTTTGAAGATTCTTCATCTTAGATATTTGTAAAGACAATATTAATCGTACACAGTTGATGGAAACACATTTTGGTATCAATTTCTATATTTTTACTATGTCTAGCTAAAACTCCAATTCTCGGGGTGTGATTATGTGATTATAGGTTGAATTAACTGTTGGGTATTGCTAATTGATAGTTTATTTTCTATTTAAAAGTGATTTCATTGAGTAGTTGTGGTTGAATTTAATGGGAATGTAGTTGCAAAATCAATCTTAACTTCGTGTTTTTGGCTTGCTCGAGAGAGATGTTTTAAAACCAAAATTACTGAATCAATGGTCTTTGCGTATTGGGTTGTGATGGGTTCAGCTAGAGAGAGTGAACCCTAAACCCTTTTCCACACATTCAGCTCGATAAAGTGAATGGACTAAAGCGAAGGTTGTGCTTCATTGCGGCTTATTAGTGTTCAAGAGAAACCAATTAGATTCAGGGTAAATTGTTCGTGAGAAAGCTTACCCCCACTAAAGTCTAGCTTATTCACTGATTTTCAGTGGTTTACTATTAATTGCAATTTCCCGGTTGTTTACCTTGGCCCATAATCCTATCACATCCCAAGAATCCCATCTCCATATTCATATTTCCATATTATTTGCTATTTTTAGTGCTAGTTGACTACAAAACTCCCCCGCCCCCCTTTTTGATATTTGACACTTGTGTCAATATTTAATTTATCATGTTTTTCTTCGTAAATATTTTTAGTTATGATTGACTTGAACATGTTTATGCTTTTCTATTGATTCTCTGTTACGAACCGCTCCCTTCGGACTCAACCCCAATTCACTAGTTGGGTTATATTATTATTGAACGATCGTGGACGCTTAGTATTTAATGAAGCATTCAGATATGTCAATCAAAGTGGTGTCGCTGCTGAGGAGTAGCGTTAGTTGAGAATTTTTAGTTGAGTTAAATTTTGTTCTTGTTAGTTATAGTTCTACTTAATTTTTAATTTTGTTTTGCTTGTTTGTGTGTTAAAACAGGAAGTATGAGTGTGAATGGCAGTAATGGCAGCCATATAGGCCATCAAGATCACATCGAAAACCTCAACGATGTCAACAAGCCTCATGTTATGACCCCCATCTCATGGGAGGTATTGGTATCATTTGCTTGCCTCCGGCCGAAGGAAATGTGGTGTTCCACATCACAAGTACTATGTTGCAACTCTTGCAACTAAAGGGACTTTTCAGTGGTTTGGCTCATGAGCATCTTAGAAATTTCGTTGATGTATGCAGATAGTTCTCCTTCAAGAACATATCTGAAAAGTCAGTTCGGTTAAGGTTATTCCGGTTATCTTTGATGGGGGAGGCATGTAAGTTATTGGCTAAATTGCCACGTGAATCAATCACTTATTGGGAGGAGTTGGTCACTGCATTTCAAGTGCGATTTTTCCCTCCCTCGAAGATGATGACTCTTCAGAATAGCATTAAGAGCTTTAAGCTTCTAGAAGGCAAGCCAATTCATGAAACTTGGTTGCGATTCAAGAGGTTGGTGCTTCAATGCCCAACCCATAGATTGCTTGATAACATGTGCTGAAGTATTTTTACCAGAGTCTTGACTCGGTAAATAAAGGTGTTGCTGACCAACTTTCTCCAGTAGGTTTGATGCAATAACCTTATGTGATAGCGGCTCAACACTTGGATGGCATGACTACCATAAACAGGGTGTGGTATACCCATGAAGACCAGGTCCTCCCTCTCATGTTCAAGTTGACTAAGGAACAGATGGAGAAGGCCTAAGAAAGGGACCAGAACATGGCCAAGATCATGACACAACTTGACATTTTGTCTAAAAATGTCATTGGAGCTTGTGCTCGAAGTGTCAATATCATGGGTATCGGGTATGTTAATCCAGATGAGTCCAAGTTTGAGGCCTTGTATAATGAATTGGTGAATTTTCTAGCTAACCAAGGTGGTGGTTATCGTTCAAACTACCCGAGGCAGTGTGGTAACTAAGGTTGGAGTAGGGATGAAGGTTGGAAGGATCGAGATCGTGAATAGAGGGATCATAATCCAAATTGGAAGAAAGGGGAAAAGGATAGGTATGTGCCTCCCCACGAACGCCAAAAGCCAAAGGATTCGGAAGGTGGTCGGTCTGAGGATATTTCTTTTATCCTAAACAAATTTGAAGGGTCAAACAAGATTTTAAAAGAAATGAAAGAAGATGTGTATACCCTTAGCCAGACCGTCACTTCCCATTCAGGTTCGATCAAGCAGTTGGAGACCCAAATGGGTCGGATATCATCTCATCTCAACTCGAGAGAGCAAGGGGGTTTGCCTAGTGATACAATGGCGAAGCCCAAGAATGAGGTTTGAAGGTGGACTTGCGTCATGTCGCGATGTTAACTAAGGCGCTACTTGGGAGGCAACCTAAGTTTTCTTATTTGTTTTCTCTTTTTAATTTTGAATAATGGTGTGTGGGTTACGCAAGTTAAAGTGTGGAAAGTGTTTGACAAGAGGGAAATTGGCGAGAAAAAGGTCCAATCGGCACATCACCAAAGAGGTCGGCGACCCCGACTTAGACCGTTGTTGAACTCAAGACAAATTTAACTTTGAGTCTGTAAAACTCGGTGAGCCAAGGAAATTATTAGCGAGTCGCCGACCTGGTCGGTGACTCTGATATAGTCTGCCATTTGGATCTTCAAATCAATTGGAAATCCTATAAAACTCAACGAGATAAGTGTCTACTTGGCACTTTGCCAAGCGAATCGGCGAGTAAGACTAATGTCGTTGAATGGGCAAAAACTGGATGGTTTTTTTAGGCCAAAAGGTTATACTTTTCAAACTCCTTCACTTTCCTTCTCTTTAAAGTTTCACAAACGCGTTATTCTCTATATTTTTGTATTTCTACTGTATTTAAGTCATTGATTTGTGCTAGGATTGGGATAACTTTGCTGCCTAGCATTTCAGACTTGATTATTCGGCAAAGGTTGGTTGCCCAAACCCTGATTTAATTTTTAACAATTTCGTACTCTTATGCAAATAATATTATTTTGTTGATGTGGGTTGGGTGTCTCTTAGGATTAGAATGTTTGAATGCCTATCTTAATTTCATAAAACATGCTAAAAAGGGACATTTCATTTCATGACATGCAATTGACCAAGTTAAACATCACATGAAAGAGTTAAAAAGTATGTCGTAAATCATGGTCAATGAAAGCTAACTTCTTCTTTAACATCTTTGAACTCATACTTGATACTCCTTGAGTAACCTTAATTCATTAATACTTGTGGGGAATTTGCCTTAACCTACATGATACCATGTGAGCTATAACATGGAATCCGATGTCTACCCCACACAGAAAAGAGGTTGTTCTACTTGCCTAAGGTAGAACCTTGAACTTCTAGCTTAAGTGGATCTACTAGTTAATCAACCTATGTGGGCACATAGTTATGAGATAAGGAGATTGCTACTAGAAACTTGACCTCTACTACGAGGGAGCTTCCATCTCCTAAGGTTACTTTGGAAACCCAACCTCTACTACGGGAGAGCTTCAATCTCACTATCAATATTCACTCGGTGCTAAGCATAAATTCCCATGGAATAGTCATTTCTTAATTGACTTAATTAGTCATGAAAGGGTGCCTTGGCCTACCGATTCAAGCTAGTTTCATTAAGATAGCTCCTAGTCATTGGTTCAATTAGGTGAGAAAGTCTTTCAACCTAAGGATCTTTTATATGTGAGAAAACCTTTCACACCAAGCTAGTATGTGTATTAGTGAGAATATCCTTTCACAACACAACATCATCATAATTGATACTTCACTCTCAAAGCACCCTTAAAACATTTGCATAGATTTCATAAAACAATGCATAAGTCCATAATTCACCTCCTTGAGGTCAAAACCCAATTTCAATCATCAAATCTTATAAAACATGGGTTAGATATGGATTTAATCATGAATTTATGTAAAACTAGTAATGCATTCTCAATTTCATTAAACTCTTCCTTGAAGATCAAAATCCCTCAACTTAGGGTTCATAACTTGAAAACATAGGGACCACATGGGTTCATAGGGGAATTCATCATAAAAGTATTGTAATTCATCAATTCATGCATAGAGTATCATAATTAACTCATTTACATCAATATTAAAGAGAACCCATGATAATTGATGAAAACCCTAACTCAATTGGGGAATTCTAGCTTTTGAAATAGAGAGATTTAGGAACTCCATGGATGAAAGGAATTCATGGATGAAAACTATCATACCTAGATTCCAAAAACTAGCCTTCAATGGAGAAATTGGAACCTTAGCTTAAAACCCTAGGTGAATCCTTCTTCTTTTTCTTCAATTTTTAGAGAGAGAATATTTGAAAGGAATTGGTTTTCTTTCGGGAATTTGGAAGAATTAAATCAATGAGGTTAATTTGGGGGCCAAAAGACTAATATAGGGGTTCTAAATGTAGGCAAAACAACATAATTTAGGAATTAATTAATTAGGAAAAGACCCAACTACCCTTAAAAATAACTTCCAGCAGCCCATCCACAGACCCCTAGTCGACGGACCATGGTCTGACCCACGACCCCTCCTGGTGGACTGTCGATCATGGTCAACAACTCTAATTTTGAGGTATCGAACACGGTCTGTGGGTTGCATTGTGGTTTTGGACCCTCGGACCCTACTTAGGCAGGCCAACTACGGACTAGACCTACGGCCCGTAGCTCAATCCACAGGCTGTGGGTGGTCGACGTGGTCTGGCACCTGCAACTTTCTGGAAATCTACTGTTTGGTCTTTTTAAATACGGGGTGACAATATCTCTCCCTTGGGACCATTCGTACTTGAATGAGATTTAAACTGGTTCTAAAA
Source organism: Solanum bulbocastanum (assembly GCA_037074985.1). NCBI lineage: Eukaryota > Viridiplantae > Streptophyta > Magnoliopsida > Solanales > Solanaceae > Solanum > Solanum bulbocastanum. The sequence goes on along the minus strand of CM073602.1, from coordinate 13,327,889 downwards.
GAGAAGGAGAGGAACTAACAACCCAACCTACGATGCAATGCACACAACTAAGGAAGAACTATCGACTCCAAGCTAGGATGTTCTCAAAGCATCATAAGAGGGGTGTACTAACTCTATCAGCCCATTATTCATGCAATGCAAATAAATAAGGAGGAAACATCAACTCCAAGCTAAACATACTCAAATGCAACATAAGGAAGTAGGAACTACATCTAATAAACCAATATGCATGAATTCTTAAAAACTTCTCAACATTTCTCATGTTCAAGGAGGAACTATCTTCTCTAAGCTGAAAGCATGCTCAACACAATCTCATGGAGCCTCTATGCAATTTACTCTCAAAAAGTATAGCTAATGCATGTTCATGAATTCATCTCATGAAGTTTATAGGTAACTCATACTCAATGCACAACAACATAAGAAAAATCAATCATATAAACTCATTTTCTTTCAAAACACAAGTTTTCATGAACATGCATAATCATAAGGAAAACATGGAAACACATAAAAACACATGACTCCCAAAACAAGCTCAACTAAAGAGGAACTCATTACCTCAAGCTAGAATAGCTGTAAAAGGAAAGGGATGAGGATATCGGAACATCATTTAAGCCTCGGCCTCCCAAGTAGCACCCTCAACTAAGTGATTCCTCTACAAAACCTTCACAGAAGCTATCTCCTTGTTTCTCAATCTCTTAACTTGTCAGTCTAGAATCTCAATCGAAAATTCCTCAAATGAGAGACTCTCATCAACCCCTAACCCTTCTAGGGAAACTATGGATGTTGGATCTCCAACAAACTTTTTGAGCATAGAGACATGGAAAATGGGATGAATGGTTGCCAACTCATTTGGTAAATCTAACTCATAAGCAACCTTACCAACACGTCTCAAAATTTGATATGGGCCTACATACCGGGGTCTAAGCTTCCCCTTTTTACCAAACCTCGTCACACCCTTCACGGGTGAGATTTTCAAGGAAACCCAATCGTTGACCTCAAATTCTAGATCCCTTCTTCTCACAACGGCATAAGACTTTTGCTGACTTTGAGTCGTTCTCAACCTCTCTATAATGAGTCAAACTTTCTCAATAACATCATGAACTAGTTAGGGACCTATTAGGGCAACTTCACCCACCTCAAACCATCATATGGGAGGCCTACACCTCCTACCATATAAGGCCTCAAATAGCGCCATACCGATACTTGAGTGAAAACTGTTATTGTAAGCAAACTCGATTAATGGCAGATGATCGTCCCAATTGCCTTTAAAATCGATCACGCAAGCCCTTAACATATCTTCCAAAGTTTGGATCGTGTGCTCTGCTTGCCTATTGGTTCAGGGATGAAAATCGTGCTAAGCTTACCCTTGCCCTTTTTGGAATGACTTCTAAAATTGAGAAGTGAATTGGGTACCACGATCGGAAATAATGGACAAAGGCACTCCATATAGCCTTACCATTTTTCTTAAGTACAACTTGGCATAGTTCTCCACCGAATAGGACTTCTTGACGGGAAGAAAATGAGCCGATTTTGTCATCCGATCTACTATCACCCAAATTCAGTCATGTTTTCGCCGAGTGCAAGGCAAACCAACAATAAAGTCAATATTCAAGTCTTCCCACTTCCAAGTAGGAATGATAATATCTTGGGATAAACCTCCCGATTTCTGATGCTCAACCTTCACTTGTTGGCAATTTGGACACTTAGCCACGAATCCCGCAATATCCTTTTTCATCCCATTCCAACAATAGACTTTTCGTAAATCACGGTACATCTTAGTGGCTCCCGAGTGAATAGAGTACTGCAAATTATGAGTTTCTGTCAAAATATGTTCCCTCAAGTCATCCACATTTGGAACACATAAGCGAACTTGGTATTTAAGGACACCATCTCCCCTTAGGAGAAAGCCTCAACGGTTTTCTTAAGCACTACCTCGTTTAATTCTACCAAAATTGGATCAAGACCTTGCTTGGATTTCACATCCGGAGCAAAAGATGATTCAAAGCCATTGTGAACCATAACACCACCTTTGGTAGATTCCACTAGTTGAACACCTAATCGAGCCAATTTATAAACATCTCGAACCAACTATTTCTTTTCTTCTTCAATATGAGCAACACTTCCCATAGACAACCGTCTAAGAGCATCCGCTACCACATTAGCTTTACCGAGCTGATAAAGGACACTTATGTTGTAATCCTTCAATAACTCAAGCCACCTTTTTTGTTGAATACTCAAATCTTTTTTATTAAACACATGTTGCAAGCTCTTGTGATCGGTAAACACATCTACATGTACTCCGTACAAATAGTGTCTCTAAATCCTTAAGGCAAAAACAACCGACGCTAACTCCAGGTTGTGAGTAGGGTAATTCTTCTCATGGATTTTAAGTTGCCTGAAGGCGTAGGCAATAACTTTACCATTTTGCATTAGCATACACCCTAGACCAATTCTCGAGGCATCACAATAAACCACAAAACCATTCGTTCCTTCCGGTAAGGTCAACACCAGAGCGAAAGTAAGTCTATCTTTCAACTCTTGAAAACTCTTCTCACATGCTTCCGACTATACGAACTTAGCTTTCTTTTGAGTCAAAGTTGTCAAAGGAAAGGCAATTAAAGAGAAACCTTCAACAAACCTTCTATAATAACCAGCCAAACCTAAGAAACTTCTAATGTCTGAGGGAATTAGAGGTCTAGGCCAACTCTTAACCGTATCCGTCTTCTTAGAATCTACCTTAATACCCTTGCTTGAAACAATATGACCAAGGAAAGTTATGGACCTTAACCAAAATTCACATTTACTAAACTTTGCAAAAAGTTGTTAGTCCTTAAGGATTTGCAACACGATCCTCAAATGATCAATATGATCATCCTCACTCCGTGAGTAGATCAAAATATCATCAATGAACACGATCATAAACATGTCAAGGTTTGTCTAAACACCCTATTCATCAAGTCCATAAACGCCGCCAGAGCATTAGTCAACCCAAATGATATCACTAAGAACTCATAATGACCATACCAAGTTTGAAAAGTCGTCTTTGAAATGTAAGCATCTTTCACCCTTAATTGGTGATAACCCAATCGAAGATCGATCTTAGAGAAATAACTTGCCCTTTGAAATTAGTCAAACAAATCATCAATCCTTGGGAGAGGATACTTGTTCTTAATAATCACTTTGTTCAACTCTCGATAGTCAATGCACATACGAAGAGAACCGTTCTTCTTTCTAACGAATAAAACTGGAGCACTCCATGAAGAGATACTTGGTTGGATGAAACCCTTATCCAACAAGTCCTTCAACTGTTCTTTTAACTCCTTAAGTTCTGTAGGAGCCATACGGTAAGTATAAATAGAGATAGGTTACGTATATAGGAGAAGGTCAATCCCAAAGACTATTCCCGCTTGGGAGGAATACCAGGTAAGTCATCTGGAAACACTTCTGAAAACTCATTTACAATGGGGACTGACTCAAGAGAAAGGGTTTCGAAATCTACATCCCTTACCCTTACTAGATGGTAAAAGGAACCCTTAGAAATCATCTTTTTAGCTTTAAGATAAGAGACAAATTGACCCTTCGGAATAGAATTTCCCCCCTTCCACTGTAGGATAGGCTCATTTGGGAATTGAAACTTGATTACATGAGTTCTACAATCGATAAAAGCATAGCATGAGTGCAGCCAATCCATACCCAAGATAACATCAAAATCTAACATGTAAAGCTATACCAAGTCAACAAGAGTAACTCTATGGGACAATGAAACGGGACACTTTCTATAGACCCTCTTAGCCACCATAGAATCACTAATAGGAGTAGGGACAGAAAAATGATCTAATAACACATCAGGGAGCACATCAAACCTCATAGCCATATATGGCGTCACAAAGATATATGGCAAATGATCTGTATCAAGAGGCATCCCAATAGTGACAAAGTCACTACCACAAGAATGACAAGGTCCTAACAAGAGTGCCAAGTGATCAAACAATCCGTACAAGTGGGCGAGTTACACAAGCGTCATACCAACACAACAATGCAAAGTGACAAGAGGTAGCCAAGGTATCGAGATCAACTTTCAAATATATAGCAGTTAAAAGAGTGCAAGTACAAGTTTATACACAAACCTCATTGCTTTAGCGTAGCAGCAGTCCAACAAAATTCCACGAGTTCAAATCGTAAACCAGCCAACGTATCAAGGTCCTCAACTTGTTCACAAGTATATACAACCTTAAAAATGTAATTAAATAACTTCTTTAATTCCTAGTATCTTAATAATATCAAAATAAAATAGGATTATCCTGTGTTGCATCCCATATTTCAAATCAATAACAACTAAATTAAACTTTCACATAAACATAAGCATTGTAGGTATATGAATTAGCTTTCCAAATCATATTTTTATCACCCAAAATGGAGTCCTAGAGAACGAGCTATTCTAAATGTAATACACACTACTCAACTACAAAAACAGAGAAATCTGCACTTACCAAAAAGCAGTGGGTGTATCGAATTCCTGCCAAGAGAACCAAGTTTTTCTCTTGTGATTTTGATGAACAAAAGTTTAATAAAGGTTCTAAGGTTTTTTTAGACTTTTAAGGAACCAAAATTCACTAAAGGAGATGGCAAACTATAGGCTGAAAGGTGATATTTATCCCAATGAACAGCTGTTCCTCAAGGCTGCCCAAAATAGTGTAGTGTGCTGCCCAAAATGCATACATATGCACCTATATCTATATATCCTTCACCTCATTTTAAAAGTATACATAATTCTAAGTAGATTATTATATAAATACCCCAATACAATCCCATAAATTACAATCTGATCTATGCTAAACAAGCTAGCACTTATCCTAAAATTTCAAGTTTCCTAAATGAAAATAAAACATATTGAAGTAGTTTAACAACGGTAAATCGATATACGACTCTTGTTAGCATTTAGGGGTGTTACAACTTTCTCCCCCTTAAAGAAATTTCATCTCGAAATTTACATTACTTTAGTCCCGAAACAAGTGCGGATATTAGGTTCTCATGTTTTCTTCTCTCTCCCAGGTAGCTTCTTTTCCCGAGTGGTTCCTCCAAAGTACCTTTACTAAGTGGATTTCCTTGTTTCTAAGTTGCTTCACTGCCCGAGCTTGAATTAAAATAAGTTCTTTATTATATGTCAAGTCAGGATTAACCTCAATAGATTCAACTGGAAGAACATGAGATGGATCAGAATGGTATCTTCTGAGCATAGAAACATGGAAGACATTGTGGATCTTGTCTAACTCAGGTGGCTAACCCAATTTATATGCAACCGTTCCAAGCCTTTTAAGTATCTCATACAGTCCAATAAATCGGGGACTAAGTTTTCCTTTTCTGCTAAATCTCATAATATTTTTCCATAGAGACACCTTTAAAAATACTTTATCTCCCACTTAATAGTCAATGTCACGCCTTTTAAGATTAGCGTACGACTTTTGTCTATCTGAAGAAATCTTTAGATGATCCTTGATAATTTTTATCTTGTCTTTTGTTTGTTGCACAATTTCAGGACCAATGAGTTTCCTATCACCAACTTCACTCCAACAAAGAGGGGTCTGATATTTTCTTCCGTATAAAGCTTCATAGGGAGGCATTCCAATACACGATTGGTAACTGTTATTATAAGCAAATTCTATCAAAGCCAGGTGTTTGTCCCAACTACCCTCCATCTATATAATGCAAGCTCGAAGCATATCCTCCAAAACTTGTATCACCCTTTCCGACTAACCGTCTTTTGGAGAATGGAACAAAGTGCTAAATTTCAACTTGGTACCCAAAGCTTCCTGCAAGCTACCTCAAAATCTAGATGTAAACCTTGGGTCTCGATCAGATACAATAGACATAGGGATCCCATATAGTCTTACAATCTCATTAATGTACAATTTAGCTAGACGCTCAAGTGAGTAATCCGTCTTGATTGCTAAGAAGTGCGCACTCTTGGTTAGTATGTCCACAATCACCCATATTGCATCATGATTTCTTCGGGTGCGAGGAAGTCCAGAAACAAAGTCCACAGTTATTCTCTCCCATTTCCATTCCAGCATCAACAAGGGCTGTAGTAAACCAAATGGGACCTGATGTTCTGCCTTTACTTGTTGACAAACCAAACATTTAGAAATGAACTCCGCAATGTCTTTCTTCATACCATTCCACCAATAACTTACTTTGATGGTCTGGTACATCTTTGTACCCCCAAGATGTATTGAATATGATGAGGTATGTGCTTCATTCAGTATCTCTCTCTCTTCAAATTGTCATCATTAGGGACACAAAGTCTATCTTGATAAAATAAGACACCATCCTCTGATAATGTAAAATCAAGTTTTTCCCCATTTTGAACTTCTTGGGTCACTTTGACAAGTTTCTCTTCCAACTTTTGCGCTTCTTTCACCTGTTCAAGTAATATTCGCTTTACTTGCAAATTAGCAATAACTGAACCCTTTGAATCATGTGTGAAACAAACATTCATAGCTCTTCTTAACTCAAGAATCAAGGGCAAAGGACTCAAAGAAATACTTGCAGAGGATTTTCTACTTACGACATTGGACGTTATAATCCTTAATGAGTTCAAGCCATCTACGCTGTCGGAGGTTTAGCTCCTTCTGAGTACGTAAGTACTTTAAGCTCATGTGATTAGTGAATATATGACATTTCTCTCCATACAAATAATGTCGCCATATTTTTAAAGCAAACACTACCGCGGAAAGTTCAAGATCATGAGTAGGATAATTTAATTCATGCGGTTTTAATTTCCAAGAGGCATAAGAAATAATCTTCCCTTCTTGCATCAAAACACATCCGAGACCATTGTGAGAAGCATCGCTATATACTACATACTCTTTCCCTTCAGTTGGTAAAGTAAGTATAGGTGCTTGAGTCAACAAGGATTTGAGAGTTTCAATGCTTTCTTGGCATTTGTCATTCCAAATAAACCTCACATCCTTCTGCAACAGTTTAGTCAATGGAGAGGCGATAATAGAAAAGTCTTTCACAAATCTTCAGTAATATCCTTCTAACCCCAAGAAACTTCTTACTTCGGTTAGACTTTTGGAAGGTCTCCACTCAACAACTGTTTGTATCTTACTAGGATCCACCTTCACTCCTTTGGCCGATACAACATGTCCCAAAAACTTCATTTCATCAAGCCAAAATTCACACTTGGAAAGTTTTGCAAAAAGTTCCCTCTCTTTCAAAATTTGTAAAATAATCTGGAGGTGTTTATCCTGGTTTTCACTACTTTTGGAAAATATTAAACTATCATCTATAAAGACAACTACAAATCCATCAAGATAAGGCTTGAATACTAGATTCATTAGATCCATGAATAACACAAGAGCATTTGTCAATCCGAATGGCATCACTAAAAATTCATAATGACCATACCAAGTTCTAAAAGCAGTTTTAGGAATATCTTTCTCTCTAACACACAGTTGATAATATCCAGACCTTAAATCAATCTTTGAGAATACTTTAGCACCCTTCAGTTGGTCAAACAAATTACTGATCCTTGGTAGTGGATATCTATTCTTAATTGTTATTCTGTTCAATTGACTATAGTCAATACAAAGCCTAAGAGTGCTATCTTTCTTCTTTACGAATAAAACAGGGGCTCCCCAAGGAGAAACACTAGGTCGAATAGAACCCTTCTCAAGAAGTTCTTGCAATTGAGATTTAAATTCTCTTAATTCTACCGGAGCCATTCTATAAGGAGTGATAGAAATAAGGGTAGAACGAGGAATAATCTCGATTGGAAAATCAACCTCTCTTTCCAGGGGCAATCCAGGAAGGTTTTCTGGAAAGACTTCTGGGAAATCACGTACAACAGGTATGTCCTTGATACCAGGACTCTCCAACTGTGTATCAACTATGTGAGCAAGGTATGCCCCACAACCTTGACACATCAACTTTCTTGCTAAGGCTGCAAAAATAATACTAGATGTCAATGATCTTTCACCTTGTACGATGATGTGTGAAAATGTAGGATCTTTAAAAGTCACATGCTTAGACCTACAATCTACCACTACATGATATTTATAAAGTCAATCCATCCTGATAATAATATCAAAATCCTTGAAAGGCATTTCAATCAAATACGTAGGGAAGACTAGATTTTAAATCATGAAGGGACAATCTTGGTAAACTCGATTACACACAACTTGATAACCCAAAGGACTTTCAACCAGTACATCAAAATTAAGTCTTACTTATTTCACGTTTTCAGGAAGATCAAGTGATGAACAAAGATAGGAATATGTAGAACCAGGATCAAACAATGTAAACACACATAAGCCAAATAAGTGAAATTTACCAACAACCACGTCTTTTCCATCTTGATCCTCCCTCTGCCTTATAGCATAGGCGCGTGTAGTAGCCCTTGGTCCACTAGTTTTATGCGCTCCACTTGCACCTGCTGCTTGTCCAATTTTAGGTCTTACATCTTCATTAGTTCGAGGAGGATTAATAGAAGGCTTATGAACTGAGCCTTCAGTTCTCAAGGAAATAGCATTATTAGGATTAGGACAATCCTTCACTTTATGATCAAAGCTCTCACAATTGAAACATGCACCACAAGCTCTCTTTCAAGTACCATAATGATTTTTTCCACATTGTGGACAAGTGGGAACACGAGACCTGCTTTGGCCATAATTTGGAGTGCTAGCTGTTGAAAATTCTAATCTGCTTTACTTTTGCTGAGGTGGCCTGTTAACACTATCAGCTTTAGAATATCAAGCCTTCCCCTTTTGGATGGACTTCTAAAATCTAATCTAGGCTTTCGGAATTTGTTTTCATTTTGACTAGCTTCTTCTTTATCAAGTCGTTCCCAAGTACAAGCAGTAGACACTAACTTACGAAAGTTCTCATGTTGCATGATCGCCACATTCTTTCAAATGGAATCATTTAAACCATCTTCAAATTTTCTACACTTGTTTTTTTCCTCTTTAATAATACCTCCAGCATAACGAGAGAGCCTTAGAAACTTCTGTTGGTACTCAGCAATAGACATGCCTCGTTGCCTTAAATTCACAAACTTCTTTCTCTTTGCATCACAATAAGCAGGTGGGACATACTTCATACAAAATTCCCTAAGTAAATCATCTCAAGTAAGAACAAGAGGTGTTACCTTGGCATTCGAAACATTTACCCACCAATCATAAGCATCTGTTTGTAGGAGTGAAATAGCATACTTAAATTTGGCAACATCTAAACACTCTAACTGCTCAAATACCCTCTCCATGCGCTCCAACCATTGTTCAGCATCTGTGGGATCAACAGTACCTTCAAACTCCACTCCACCCATTTTCCTCATTTTCTCAAAGTTAATCACGTTGGGATCATGGTGGAAGAATTCAACCATTTGTTGAAAAGGAGGATTCATGACTTGAGTGCCACGACTCAGGTGAGGATGTGAACCAGCTCTTGCTTCCCACTTCAGACCCACTAGTGTGGCCATAACTTAATTCCTTCAAAAGGAAAGATCACATTACATTAGGGACATGTATATGATATATGTGCATTCTACATGCGATAAAATATTATAAACCATGTAAGTGAAAAAATAGTCCAAATAAAACTTTTTTTCGAAAGCGAACAAGTATACAAGTAATTCACAGCAAAAGTCCTAGAAAAACAAACCTAGGCTCTAATACCAAACTTGAAACAACACTTTCCAATTACCATATGCAAACAAATCACGAGATATTTTTATGCATATATTGTCCTCATGCAAGTAAATAATGATAATAAAAGATATTATCAACTTTCGAGTACCCAAACTAATTGGGTTCATACTTCATACGATCATTCCAAACAAGTAGAAAATGTAACATATTACAAAACTTGGGCTTACACACCCCAAATAAACTAAACATGTAGCCATACATAGATTACAAGCCATGGATATGATACGGTTAGCCCTCAAAATTTCATGCAAACATACATCACATAAATTGCGTATAAGTACCAAACTTTTTACAAAATATAGATGTCTATATGCAAATGTGATCTTCTTAAAATTTCTCAAAGTCTCCATCTCCCATGGCCATCTTTATGCCTCCTCTCGATCAGCCCCTATGATAGAAACAACTATCGCTAAGCATATAGCTTAGTGGTGTAAAACTTATAGGTTCGGAGTCCTCAAAATTCACCAAGCTACATTTCTCAAGTCAATGAGCACCATACTTGAAACATAATAAATAAATCAAGTAGCAATATATAAATAGTATCAAGTTTCGATAGTTAAAGATTCAAATCTCAAGAAAGCTCATAGCACCATTTTCTAAGGGATTCAATAACAAGGCTCGCCTAATATATACCTAATGTCATCACACCCGGCACAAGCAAGTATCAAGAAGGACCAACGCCCTGTGTCAAGAAGGGTCACAACCCAATAATCAAGAGAACCAAGAACCATATTAAAAATGGCTTCCTAGTTCGTACTTAAAATGGACAACTTCCATTCTTAAGACGGACTAAAAATCCAAAGTCAAGATGGCAAATGATCCAAATCAAGAGGCATGACAATAGTGACAAAGTCATAGCCCCAAGAAGGACAAGGTCCCAACAAGAATTCCAAGTGATCAAACAATCAGTACAAGTGGGCGAGTTACACAAACGTCATACCAACACGACAATGAAAAGTGACAAGAGGTAACCAAGGTATCGAGATCAACTTTCAAATATACAGCAGTTAAAAGAGTGCAAGTAAAAGTTTATACACAAACCTCACTGCTTTAGCGTAGCAACAGTCCAACAAAATTCCACGAGTTCAAATCGTAGACCACCCAACGTATCAAGGTCCTCAACTTGTTCACAAGTATATACAATCTTAAAAATGCAATTAAATAACTTCTTTAATTCCCAATATCACAATAATATCGAAATAAAATAGGAATATCATTACAAGTAAGCTCAGCCTGCACAGATACAACTGTGTTCCAAAAACAGTAATTCTGGCCACCCTAGTACCCCATGTTGCAACTTAGATTTGAATAGGAAAACAGCGAAACTAGACTTTGTAACCTCATGAAAGATGTAGGTACATCTCTTAAGATTGTAACGCAAGAAGAATCAGCAAAAAATACATTTTGTACAAAAAGATATCATTGATAAACTAATAGTGGTTCATACCAAATTTCTAAATCCGAAATCTGGACAAAACTTGTCCTGTGTTGCATCCATATTTCAAATCCATAACAGCTAAATTAGACTTTCACATAAACATAAGAGTTGTGTATATATGAATTAGCTTTCCAAATCGTATTTTTTCACCCAAAAGGGAGTTCTAGAGAACAAGCTATTCTAAACGTAATACACACTACTCAGCTACAAAAATAGAGAAATCTGCACTTACCAAAAAGCAGTGGGTGTATCGAATTCCAGCTAAGAGAACCAAGTTTTTCTCTTGTGATTTTGATGAACAAAAGTTTAATAAAGGTTATAAGGTTTTTTTAGACTTTGAAGGAACTAAAATTCACTGAAGGAGATGGAAAAATATAAGATCAAAGGTGATATTTATTCCAATGAACTGCTGTCCCTCAAGGCTGCCCAAAATAGTGTAGTGTGCTGCCCAAAATCCAAACATATACACCTATATCTATATATTCTTCACCTCCTTTTAAAAGTATACATAATTCTAATTAGATTATTACATAAATACCCCAATACAATCTCATAAATTACGATCCAATCTATGCTAAACAAGCTAGCAATTATCCTAAAATTTCAAGTTCCCAAAATGAAAACAAAACATATTGAAGTAGTTTAACGACGGTAAATCGATATACAACTCTTGTTAGCATTTAGGGGTGTTACAAGGATCAAGCAAAGCATATATATCAATTTGGATGACGTTCAACATACCAGTAACCACATACAGATAACTCTCGTGTTCACTGATTGAATAATGCTATCAATGACACTTAATCCAGTTCTAAGAGTCAATGATCATTAATGAGCATATAACCCAACTAAATGAGTTGGGGTCGAATCACACCGAGAATGGTACGTGTTTGAGAATCAAGAGCAAAGTTTGAATATGCTCAAGTCAATCATAGGAACATGTATATACCAATAAAAACATAATTCAAATTAAGGGGGATATAAGTGTCAAATAAAAGGGGAGTTTTGATAGCAATTATCTACTACGACAACAGCAAATAACACAAATTAACAAGTAATGAGACGGGTTATTGGGATGTGATTGGATTATAGGCTAAGATATATATGTGGGTGATTGTAACAATTAGTAAATAACTGTAAATCAGTGAATAAGATAGACTTTAGTGGGAATAAACTTTCTCTCGAACAATTTACCCTGAATCAAGTTGGTTTCTCTTGAACACCAACAAGCAGCAATTAAGAACAGTCTACGCTTTAGTCCATTCACTCTCTCGAGCTGAATGTCTGGAAAAGGGTTTAGGATTTACTCTCTCGAGCTGAACCCATAACAACCCAACACCCACAAACTATCAAATCAGTAATCTTGGTTTTAAAACCCCTCTCTCGAGCAAGCCAAAAACATGAAGGTAGAGTTGCATTTGCAACTACAACCTTTTAAATTGAACCACAATTACTGATTGAAATCACTTTTACACAGCAATTACACTAACAATTAACAATACGCACAAGCTAAATCAACCCATAATCACACCCCAAGAATTGGGGTTTTAGCTAGACATCATAAAAAGATAGAAATCGTTACCAAATTGTGTTTCCATCAACTGGGTAAGATTAATTTCGTCTTTATAAAGGTCCAAGTTGAAGAATCTCAAAGGCCCACTTCCAATTTCTCAAAAATGGAAAACTTCAATTCTTCAAAGCTAAGGAAAATTTTAGTTTTAATACTCTCAGTTCAAACTCAAAAATTACTCTAATGAATGTTCAAAATAAAATTTGATGATAAACATAATGTTTGAAAATGTATTTATAGTCGCCAAAAATATGCTGTGAAGGGCCATTCGGAGCAATAATTCAGGATTGCCGATCAACTCGGCGATCCACCCTCTGGTCAGTTTCATCGCTTTTTTGTTTTGGCCTTCAGCATCTTCAAATTCTGTAACTTTGGACGATCCAATTACTGCATCACGGAACCATTCGGCGACTCGCCGACTGCTTCTTTCTATCGCCGACTTGGTTTTCTTCTTCAGGGCTTAACACATTGGAACTTTAGGCGAGATACTAGCCACTCGGTGACTCGCCCAATGGATTAGGCGATCAGCATGCCTTCTTTTCTTCATTCTTTAAGTTGCCTTGTTCCTTTTTGTCTATTAGTGTCCATGTTTTATTCCTCAATCCAAATACCTACAAAACAAGGATTTTACATCAGTTATTGGCACAAAATAAGCATCTGAGGACACTTAATCTATCAAAATAAAGTCCTAAATGAGTCCAATGCATGGACTCAGCAACACCCCTAACTTAAACGTTTGTTTGTCCTCAAGTAAAACTCAAGTTAAGCAGTTCAAAAATGATGTCTCAAACCATGCTACACAAGACTCAATCGTGAATGCACACAAAAAGACTCAACCTACACATGCAAGGATCAATTGTGCACTCAAAGATTCAAGTTGTGACTCACCATTATCAAAGAATCTAAAGTTCACAATACTTGTTTCAAATGCAAGTTCAAGCTCAACAAAGGTACTCAAATGACCTCACACAAAGAATGATTCCATATTCACAACAATGGTTCAATAAGTTATAGCTTAGGAATCACACTCACACTCACAAAGATGACCACAATGCATGATTTCACCCATAGGTTTGCCCTTATTTTCCAATCAACAATTGTTTCAGCTCACCCAAGATCAAAAAGGTCTTTTCAAGTCTTGTAACGGGGCTGAGTGTAAAGGTGTGGTCATTTAGGCTCAATGGATGTAATCCTCATGAAATGTGGTGTGAACAACACTTTCTTCCCTTTCTTGTTCATTTTCATTTATTCTCAAAAGTCACCCCATTATTCACTTTCCATGGATTGTTGGACACCCCATTTCTTTTTGCATTATCACAACTTTATTCCACAACTATCTCATTCTTTTTCTTTTTTACTCTTTTTTTCTTTTTCTCTTTTTTTTTTTTTTTTTTTTGTATGGAGAGGTTCCATCTTTCTAAAAATCATGGGTCAAGGGGACTTCTTTGCATTTCTTGATTTACCTTCTCTTTTCACCTCACCCCCAACTTAGGCTTTTGGCCTAAGTTGGCTATTCAAACAAACCACAAATCATGAGGATTATGGGTAATGGATAAAGAAAGGTTACAATTTGCATCAAGCTTCCTCCAAGAAAAGGATAAGGGTCAAAGGGTGTTCAAGCAAGGATTACACACTCACAAGGTTGGCCACAAAAGAGGTACAAGGTCAAATGATTTCACACTCTTCAAAGTTGCCTAAGATCATCTCAAGAACTTGCATCACTTAGTCAACCGGACCAACGGGAAAAATTTTAGGTGTCATCACACATGGTTCACGGTAAGCTCATCACACAAAGCATTGACACCAATGTCAAACAATACTCTACACTTTTGCTAGTGTGCAATGTTCATCAAAGAGACTCAATTTTATAGTCAACTAGTCACAACAAGATGCAAAAGGTTTACATATTGCCTATGCAACTTAATTTGGCCTCATCGTAGCCACACATTCATTTTTGTTCAATTATGAGAACTATTCAAGCCATCGGTATTGATCAAGACCGATACTCAAATTTATGAGAGAACAGTCATATTCAAACACAATCAAGAGGTGGCACAAAATTTTTCGAAAGGGTCAAAAATTATTTACAATTAAAAAAAGGAGCCACAAGCTCAATCATCCACAAAATACAGTGCTAAACATAATTTATAACTCAAAAACCCAAATATATATATACAGAACAATAATCACACAAGGTGGGCCTCACCCCACCACAAACAAAAGTTATTTGTCCTCAAATGCAAAGAATAAAATATCCAAAAGTCAAATAAAAATAAGACAGAAAGGAAGGTAAAGAGAGATCCAGTCTAAACAATTGCTCCATTTGTTTGGGCATCAGTTCTCGAAGTAGCATCAATAATATCCGATCCACTAGGAGTTGCCATGGATGTCTCTATCAGAGATGTCTGGATCACCGACTGTACAATCGTCTCCTCAAGGTCTGATAGGTCTCCACAAATGCTCTTCTCCCTCACCTCAATATGCTCCTCGTTGGTCTCTGTATTCGACTCATCAGCTGCTATGCCATCCCTATGTATATCTCCGGTGGTAGCCAAAGGAATCCCAGAAGTCTCTAGGGCATCAACATCATCAGCTGCCTCTAGTAGTGAAGTGAAGTCAGTAGACTTTAGATAGTCCACGTCCTTTCTCAAATCCGTAACTTCGGCTTTTAAAGTCGTAACCTCGGAGGTCTCCCCCTGTCTTCTCTCATAAGCCTTAACTCTCTTAGTGAAAGTTTCAATGGAAGTATGAAGAGGGTTAAGTGTAGCAAGGATATCACTCTCAATCATCCATAGGATGGATCTCTCAAGTTAGGTCGCCCTCACATTAGCTGAATGGGCTAGGTGTCCTATCTTCAGGATCATAGCCTAAGTGATCCTGGCAGGCTGAGCAGAGGTAGAGGCACCCGGGGCCTATGAAGAAGAAGAATTCAAAGCACATGTACATAAAGGCCCAGAGGCCGGAGTAGGCAAAGATACCTCTGTAGGTATAGAATTGACATCCACCTCCAGAAATGTGTCTACATGAGCTGTTTCCTCCTGTCAGCCTCCTCTCGAGTATATTTAGCCTTTATACGCCTAAAATATGTGAAGGATGAGGGATTAACCTCAATATCTATAGTTGAATCCCAAGGGACTCTAGCCCATCGGCACAACTCTGTGATCAGCACCGGGAATGGAAGTGAGGTCTGCATCTATTTGGCCCTCATGGCCAGCTCTTGCTCGATAATAAGTCCCATGTCAATGCTCTTTTTTGACATTATCATCCCAAGGCAAGTAGCCTTAGGGTGGCAGAGGATGGGCTTATTCTGGGATGGCATGATAGTGTTGCTGATAAAGCCAAACCAAAAACGAGCAGTGATACTCAGGTCCTTCTTCTCAATAAGAACCCCTACCTCAATTCACCTCGGGATGGTATCAGAAATCAACAGTGCAAGTTAACCCTTTAAGTCATCTAGGGGCTGAGTAATAGGTAAACCCTCATACACCCATGTAGTACCTAGAGCTCTGTCAAGTACAGTATTAATGTGGTTGCTACTGCATCCGACTTCCTTACCCCGAACCATGACCAACCTCACCAGTCTAAACTCACTGGCCTTCTTCTTGATTTTAGGAACCAGGTCACCATGTGCAGAGTAAAACTCCTAGACCCATGTAAGGATGTATGGACCCTGGGGCCTGGTAAACTGCACAAAACGAAGGTACTGGAATGTCTCCATCACTCCTGAATATCTACCCTCAAGACCCTCAATAGAAAGCAACTTCTCCTCTAAAATAGTCCACAACCCATCTGCTTTCAATCTATTAAAGAGCCGGGGAGGATGAACCATAGGTGGCACTGGAGCTACAAGGGGTGCCGGAGCCGGCACTGTGGCCACTGTAAGGGTGGTTGCTGAAGCTCTAGAGGGGTCAAGGTGAGATCTAGCATGGAGCTCTTTCCTTTGAGACTATAGTAGTCGATCATCCTCCGGCTCAGATAGTGCAGCCTGGGAGTCAATGTTCTCTGGGACCTCAAATATGGGCCTCTTTGCCTGTACCTTCCCTGGAAGGCTTTGTTCTCCCTTTTTTAGGAGGGTTGGCTCCTCCTTCATTTATAACCACACCCTGTTCTTGATTACAGGGTGTCATATCAATGTTTTTTCTTGCCATATCTACAAAAGATCAGAAAAATTTAGAAATAATTCAAGCAAAAGCACAAAAGAAAATAGTTTGCAGACAAACTCAGCGATCTAGTCGGTGAGTCGCTGAATCATTTTGGCGGGCCAGATCGGGCTCAGTGAAAGGATTGGCTCAAAAATCCAAGAAAACTTTGGCATGTCGATGATGGGAAAGGTCTTTTAGCAAATTGCCGACAGCATTCGGCGAGCAAGGATTAGCCCGCCGAAAGTAACAATGCATTTTAAGGGTTAGAGGCGTACAAAGGGCAATCAAGACGAACTTTCGATGAGTCACCGAGTGCACTCGGCGAACTCAAGCTTCTCACTGAAATTTACAGACCTAAATGAAAGGTTAAGCACGAAATTAAAGGCAATAAGGGGGACTTTGGCCAACCACTCGGTGGTCACCGAGCTCAACCCAGCTCGCCAAATGACCCAACGTGCCTACTTTCAACCCAACTTCCCAAATTCAACCGCGCAGCCCCTGAAAACAAAATCAAAACATGCACCCATAAAATTAAATGAAGACCCATATTACCCATTACCTCGAGATACTTAGACTTCTCCCGATTTGGTCAAATTTTGCTATTTGATGACTTTTGCCCTTAAGAATGATTTCAACCGCTTTATCATTGGGAAATATACTTCATTTGGCACAAATGAGGGTTACATAGACTTCACCTGACTAGACCCAATAACATGCAAGCACAACCCCACGATTTTAATCAATTTTAAGGCACAAAAAATTAGGAATTAATCAATATAAGCATAACAGGCATGATATTCAAATTAAAGCAGGCACACACATATTCAATTATAATTAAAGAGACCTAGCACACATCGCTAAGATCAAAATCATTGCAAATGAGTGCAAATTTGTAAAAGAACAAATTTGGGGTTCGGAAACCAACCTTTTAAGCCGAATAATCAAGTTGTAAAGCTAGGCGGCAATGAAATCCAACTTCGAACACAAATCCAACAACTAAAATATGATAAAAATATGGAAAATATTGTGCTGGTATGAGTTTTGGAAGTTCAAAAGTAAGGGAAAGTGAAAGAGTTTGAACATTTAAACATTTGGCCTTTAAAAATTATCCAGTTCTCGCTCATTTGGCGACATTAGTCTTGCTCGCAAAACCATTCGATGACCCACCGAGTGGGCTATTACCTCGCTGAGTTTTATAGGACCTCTAGTTATTATGGGGGTCAAACGGTGGTCAAAGTCATGATCACCGACACGGTCGGCGATGCGCCAAGCAACTCTTGGGTTCGCCAAGCTTTACAAGCTCAACCCCTAGGGTTTCTTGAGCCCAACGGCGGTCCGATTCGAGTTCGCTGACCTCTTTGGTGAGTTGCCTACTGGACTTCTGGCTTGCCAACTTACATTTTTCAAACACCTTCTACACTTTGGCCTGCACAATCAACACACCATTATTTCTAAAACAAAATGAAAGCATTAAAACTTTGGGTTGCCTCCCAAGAAGTGCCTTAGTTAATGTCATGGCACAATGCAAGTCCCCACTTAAGTTCCATTTGTGAGGTTTGCCTCCCTTTCATAAGGAAACACCTCTTCCGGCTCTAGGTAGAGACAAGACATCACTTGGTCCATTTGGGACTCTAGTAGTTGAATGAGCATGGAATGAGACGTTGTCATCTGATTTAGCATCAAGACATTCTCTCTTGTCTTCTCCAACACCATATCGTGCTCTTCGACTTTGTGTAGAATGAGTAAGAGGACCTCTTTAATTTATCCACCCTCTTGTTTCTTTATCCTTCGATGCTCATGAGGGAGGATGTATGTGTCCTTCTGTTTGGACACTACCTCTAATTCCATGACTTTCTTGGCCAAGACATCCAGCTGAGTCAACAATTTGGCAAGTTCTTTGTCTTTTTCTTCCTCCTTGTTGGTCTTGGCCATTTGATCAAGGAGGTGGGATGTTTTTGCATAAGGTAGATGGATGAGACCACCTGGAGATATTTGGTCTGCCACTATTCTATTTTCGGGGCCAGGACCCCGGTAGAGACATTCCATAAGCATCTTATTTGGAATTCCATGAGTCGGGCACTGCAGCAAGAGAGCCTTAAACCTTTGCCACAACTCATAAACTGACTCACCCTCAAATTTATTGAAACTTAGGATGTTATCCCTAAGCATCATCATTTTCTAAGGAGAGTGGTCCATTGGGTTACCGTTCCTAGCATATATGCTCAATTTTTCTATTCCAAACAGCAACACAAAAACCAAAACTAAAAATAAGTATATTCAACTATAATATCAAGAACAAAATTCAACCTAACTAAAGATTCTCAACCAACGCACTCCCTGACAATGGCGCCATTGTGATTAAACAATGCTATCAAAGACACTTAAGCCAGTTCTAAGAGTCAACGATTGTTAGTCAGCATATAACCCAACTAAATGTGTTGCGGTCGAATCCCACAGGGAGTGGTACATGTTTGAGAATAAAGAGCAAAGTTCGACTATGTTCAAGTAAATCATAGGAATATATATTTACGAATAAAAACATAATTCAAATTAAGGGGGACACAAGTGTCATAATGGGGGGGGGGGGGGTTGATTGCAATTATCAACTACGACAACAACAAATAACACAAATTAACAAGTAATGAGACGGGTTCTTGGGATGTGATTGGATTATAGGCTAATATAGATATGTGGGTGATTGTAACTATTAGTAAATAGTTGTAAATCAGTGAATAAGCTAGACTTTAGTAGGGATCAACTTTCTCTCGAACAAGTTACCCCAAATTAAGTTGGTTTCTCTAAAACACCAACAACCAGCAACTAAGAACAGTCTATGCTTTAGTCCATTTACTCTCTCGAGCTGAATGTCTAGAAAAGGGTTTATAATTCACTCTCTCAAGCTGAACCCATGACAACCCAATACCTACAGACCATCAAATCAGTAATCTTGGTTTTAGAACCTCTCTCTCGAGCAAGCCAAAAACACGAAGGTAGAGTTGCATTTGCAACTACAACCCTTTAAATTGAACCACAATTACTGATTTAAATTACTTTTACATAGCAATTACACTAACAATTAACAATATGCACAAGCTAAATCAACCCATAATAACAAAATCACACCCCAAGAATTGGGGTTTTAGCTAGACATCTTAAAAAGATAGAAATCATTACCAAATTGTGTTTCCATCAACTGGGTAAGATTAATTTCGTCTCTACAAAGGTCCAAGTTGAAGAATCTCAAAGAATCATTTCCAATTTCTCAAAAATGGAAAACTTTAATTCTTCAAAGATAAGGAAAAGTTTAGTCTCACTACTCTTAGTTCAAACTCAAAAATTACTCTAATAAATGTTCAGAATAAAATTTGATAATAAACATAATGTTTGAAAATGTATTTATAGTTGCCATAAATATGTTGCGAAGGGCCATTCGGTGCAATAACTCAAAATCGCCGATCAACTCGGTGATCCGCCCTTTGGTCAATTTCGTAGCCTTTTTGCTTTGGACTTCAGCATCTTCAAGTTCTGTAACTTTGGGCAATCCAATCATTGCATCGCGGAAACGCTCGGTGACTCGCCGACTGCTTATTTCTCTCACCAACTTAATTTTCTCCTTCAGGGCTTGGCATACTGGAACTTTAGGTGAGATACTAGTCACTGGGCGACTCACCCAATGGATTAAGCGATCAATATGTCTTCTTTTCTTCGCTTTTTCAGCTACCTTGTTCCTTTTTGCCCATTAGTGTCCATGTTTGTTCCTTAATCCAAATACCTGAAAAACAAGAATTTACATCAATTATTGGCAGAAAATAAGCATTTGAGGACACTAAATCTATCCAAATTAAGCCCTAAATGAGTCTAATTCATGGACTCATCATTCACCTCTAGTCTGAAGAGCATAGAAGTGATTTTCCTTAGGAGCATTGGAACCCGCACCACTAGTAGGAGCTTGTTTCCCCTCTCTCCCCTTAGCTGTAAGCATTAGACAATCCCTCATTTTGTGACCACTTTTACCACAACCATAACAAACATTCGAGATAGCTAGGCACATACCATCATGCTTTCTTCCACACTTAGTGCAATTAGACCTCGGCAATGAAGATCCACTACCATTACCTCCTTTAGGCTTAGGGTTATACACCCTATTTTAGCTGCACTTAGGAGGAGCATTGGAGGAACCTTGACCGGAAAACCTTTGTTGGAATCTTGGACGACCTTTTCCATCGGACCTTGTATTAGAGAAATTACTATCACCGGTCTTAGCCTTTTTTGCCTCCCTAGACTTTTCCTTGACTTTCTCTTCTTCAATTTGTTGTGCATGCACCATTAGACGGGAGATGTTCATATCATGGATAAGCATTGCGGTTCATCATTCTTTAACCGCCATTTTGGACACACCCAATACAAACTTACTCATTCTAGCCCTTGAATCCACAACCATTGATGGTAGCATACTTAGAAAATTGAGTGAACTTTAGAGCATATTCCCTCACACTCATACCCCCTTGTCGAAGGTTAATGAACTCTAGCACCTTTGCTTCCCTTATCTCAAGGGGAAAGAATCTATCAAGAAACGTGGCCTTAAACTTCTCCCAATCAAGAGGACATGCATCTTTTAGTATCCCTTGTTTCCATTGGTTATACCACACTTGAGCCACATCTTTCAATCGATATGTGGATAACTCCGCCTTTTCCACCAGTGTAACTCCCATGATTATCAAAATCTTATAGAACTCATCGATAAACTCTTGAGGATCTTCCTCAACTTTAGAACCATGAAACTACGGTTGTGAAGTCTCTCACTCTTGAAGCTGTCAAATTCACATTTAAGCTTGGGGAACCACAACCTCCCTATTGGCTTGGGTTGTAACTGCTTGAGCCAACACTTGAAAAGCAACCCTAAACTTTGCATTAGAAACATGCTCATCTAAAGGATCAACAAAAACTTGAGGAGCTTCTTGTTCCGCATTCTCCCTCACATTCCTTCCATCATAAGCTCTTTAGGTAGCCATATCCTGAAGAACATATGATAAGGATTAGGAGAGAAACCTTATAGAGTTAAACACTATCGCACAACTTAAGAATAATGAAAGAAATAGAGTTTCCTAATAATCTTGTAGCTTCTCATTCATAAATGTGGCACGCTTCACACTCATGAACTAGACTCTACTGGATGTGGCTTATGAGACATCCTAGGACCATTCTAAACCTTGTGCTCTGATTACAAAGTTTGTCATGACCTAGGGGTACCCTATAGATGTAACATGGCGTTTAGAACCCCGAAGGACTCCAAACAATCCACTTATCTCTCATAACATAAAAAATTAAACAATAAGAGTAAAGTAATAGTCCAAGTCCAAAACATTTTATAAATGAAAAATGGAAGTCTAAACTCTTGTCTCAACATAGCCATCTAATACAATAGAATGAAATTGGGCCTAGCCCATACATCATGTCTAAAAGGAAAATATTAGAAAGAAACTAAAACAATAAATTTGTCCACGAACCATGAGGACCCATCAAAGCTCAAGAAACCACAAACTCAACAACTAGCCATGAGACTCGGAAACTTGTCTATCGGACCCTACTTTTGGGAAAGATATCGGCAAGATTATGCATTAGTACAAAACAATGTACTAAGTATGATAACCATGCATAAAATATTTAGGGACATTTCATTTTATGACATGCAATTGACCAAGTTAAACATCACATGAAAGAGTTATAAAGCATAAGTCATAAATAATGGTCAGTGAAAACTAACTTCTTCTTTAACATATTTGAACTCATACTTGATACTCCTTAAGTAACCTTAATTCATTATTACTTGTGGGAAATTAGCCTTAACCGACATGAGACCATGTGAGCTATAACATGGAATCCGGTGTCTACCCCACACCAAAAATAGGTTGTTCCACTTGCTTAAGATAGAACCTTGAAGTTCTAGCTTAAGTGGACCCACTAGCTAATCAATCTATGTGGACACATAGTTATGGGAAAAGGAGATTTCTAGTAGAAACCCGGCCTCTACTATGGGAGAGCTTCCATCTTATGAGGTTACTTTGGAAACTCAGCCCCTACAATGGGAGAGCTTCCATCTCAGTATCAATATCCACTCGATGCTAAGCATAAATTCCCACTGAATAGTCATTTCTTACTTGATTACTCATGAAAGGGTGCCCATGACCTACTAATTCAAGCTAGTTTCATTAAGATGGCTCCTAGTCTTTGATTAAATTAGGTGAGAAATCCTTTCAACCTAAGAATCCTTTCTATGTGAGAAAACATTTCACATCAAGCTTTTATGTGTTTTAGTGATAATATCCTTTCACAACACAACATCATCATAATTGGTACTTTACTCTCAAAGCACCCTTAAAACATGTGCATAGATTTCATAAAATAATGCATAAGTCCATAATTCACCTCCTTGAGGTCAAAACCCAATTTCAATCATCAACTCTTAGAAACATGGGTTAGATATGGATTTCATCATAAATTCATGTAAGACTAGTAATACATGCTCAATTTCATTAAACTCTTCCTTGAAGATCAAAATCCCTCAACTTAGGGTTCATAATTTGAAAACATAGGGATCACATGGGTTCATGGGGGAATTCATCATAAAAGCACTGCAATTCATCAATTCATGCATACATGGAAGATTATAATTAACTCATTTAAATCAATATTAAAGAGAACCCATGATAATTGATGAAAACCCTAACTCAATTGGGGAATTCTACCTTTTGAAATAGAGAGATTTAGGAACACCATGGATGAAAACTATCATAACTTGAATCCAAAAGCTAGCCTTCAATGGAGAAATTAGAACCTTAGCTTGAAACCCTAGGTGAATCCTTCTACTTCTTCTTCCAGTTTCTAGAGAGAGAATATTTGAGACGAATTGGTTTTCTTTCGAAAATTTAGATGAATGAAATAAATGGGGTGAATTTAGGGGTAAAAAGACTTATATAGGGGTTCTAAATATAGGCAAAATGGCATAGTATAGGAATTAATTAATTAGGAAAAGACCCAATTGCCCTTAAAAATAACCCCCAGCAGCCCATCCATGGACCCCCAGTCGACGCACCGTGGTCTAACCCGCGGCCCATCCTGGTGGACCATCGATTAGGGCTGGACATTTAGTATTTTGGTTCAGTTTTGGTTTTTTATTTTTGGTTTTTTCTATTTTTGGTTCTTGTACAACATGTACCGAACATCGAACAGAAATAATTCGATTCGATTCAGTTCGGTTTTTTTTATTTCAGTTCGGTTTATGTTATTTCGATTTGGTTTTTGTTAGTTCAATTTTTTGTTCGGTGGTGCCTGGCTGTGTGGAAAGTGGAAAGGTTAGCTGACGGCTAGTCGCTGCTGTGTTGCTGCTACTTCTGGCTGGTCGACGCCGGTCGCTGTTGTGCTGCGGCTGCCTGCTGGTCGATTGGCGGCTACTACGTGCTACTGCTGGTTGATGCCAGTCGCCGAAACTTGAAAGTGGGAACGGTCGCTGGAACTCAAAAGTGGGAACGTGGGAATGTCGGTCACTTTTGTCCTTTAGGAAGTGTAATGTAAAGTGGAAAGTTAACAAAAGTTTGAAAAGACCTACTTTTGCATTTAATTTTAAATTATAATATTTATTATTTAATACTAATAATTAATGTAATATTAATATATATTATAATATAATATATTTTGGTAAATCGAAATATCGAATAACACAAAAAATTACATATCAAAAACCGAACTGAAATACCAAAAAATATAAAACATATATTGAATACTGAACTGAAAACCAAAATACCAAAATTGAAATACTGAAATAATTCAGTTCGGTTTGATTTTTCGATTTGTTGATGTTTATGCCCAGCCCTACCATCAATCATGGTTAGCAAGTTTTATTTTGAGGTCTCGAACCACGGACCATGGTTTGACCTACGATCCGTGGGTTGCATCATGGTAGAACCCTGAGATCTAACTAGGCAGGCCAACCATGGACCACACCTACGGTACGTGGTCCAATCCACAGGCCGTGGGTGGCTGGCGTGGTCTGGCACCTGCAAATTTTTGGAAATCTGCTATGTGGTCTTTTTGAATATGGGGTGTTATAACAAGTCAAGCTTGTGAAAAGAATTAGCCGAGCAACTAATTAAAAGGAAGATGGTGAGGATACTAGAGAAGTAGAAATCAATTAAGCATCCGAAGAGGGCAAAGGTAAAAGTGCATCACCACCAGAAACTCCGACATCTTGTGATTCTAGAGGAGTTCTTACCAAGTTGGTTCTGCATAAAGTCTATTGAAGACAATGTTGAGGCATTATGTTTTAATGCTGACAAAGAAGAAACAGTTAAGGTGTCTCCTATTGACAAAGAAGAAATGACGAATGAATCATCACCAAAAGTGTCTCTTACTGACGAAAAAAAAGAAAGGAGAGAAATCTCATCAATGATGTCTCATCTGTCTTCTAAAAATCCTGTTAAAACTTCTTCCTAAGAAGCACATGCATGTGATACAAAAATCACATTTACAAATAATGATCTTCTATTTTGTGAAACACTACATAGTTGTCCTTTATATATAGTGGGTTACGTGCTAGAGAAGAAGATAAATAGAATCTTAATAGATAAAGAATATGTAGTTGATATTCTATCTATCCATACATTGATGGAACTCGGCATCATGATTGAAGAACTTAGTGAAACTCATTTGTTGATACAAGGATTCAATCAAGGGGGATAGAGGTTCATAGACTCTATTAAATTAGAAATCCACGTGGAAGATTTGAGATCAAGCACATGGGTGCATGTGATCAATGCAAATACTTCATACAACATATTTCTTGGTAGGCCTTAGGTACATGAGAATAAAATTATCTCAGCTTCTTACTATCAATGGTTGAAGTATCTTTGAAGGCGAGATTGAAAGGAAGATAGTTGCAGATGATAATCATTTCACCGAAGTTGACAAACACTTTGACGATGAAAAAATATATTTGAAGAGTTATGTTGTCAATGGGGAAAAAAACTAATGACGTCAAATCAATCCATTTTGATAAGATCGCAAGCAAAAGAGTCGATGTGGCTATTGGAAAGGTCAAAGTTGACACTAAAGAACCTTGTCCCACACTAAATGAAGGGAAAATCATGTCTTCAAAAAAGAAGTTGACTTTTGTACTCCACTATGTTCCAAAGGTGAAGAAAGAAGGAGGTCAATCATCTAACGTCCAAGGAAATACACTAAAGGGATCAATGTTTCCTATCAGACAGATTGCTGCAATAAACTTATCCTCAAAGCTACCAGAAAAGTCAATCGCTCAAAATCCAATGCAAGATGTGGCACTCCCTGCAAAACGTATGAGAGAAGGCTTTGTTCCAAATGCTTACCAGTTATTTGTGAAGGTTGGATACAACTGTAATGAGCCATCAAAGTTAGGAAAACTTTCATCAGAGCGTACAACCATACAAGCACGCGAAGGTTTAGGCTATGGCCAATCGCCGCCAGTTCGCATCTCAATAGAAGGGCCAGCAATTCGCTTCCAACAAAAGGCCTTCCATCTTTGATCAACTTGTAAAATCAACTACAAAACTTCTATATTTGAGAGGTTAGGTCTATTGAAGAATATTAATAACAAGCATCAGAGAAGTTACCTAAGAGTGAGAATGCTTGCTTCACTTATGATCCAAGAGGATTACAAAAGTTTGATTCCTTATAGGATGAGGCAACAAATTAAACTTATGGTTCTGTGTAAAGGGTAACTAAAGGCGAAAGCTCACACTGTGGTTTACACCAAGGAGCACGAGGAAGATGAAGAAAGTGTAGGGTCCTCATATCATGTTACGATCTAAAATGAGCTTGATTCCTTGCCTCAAGCAAAGATTGATGAAGATTTGGAAGATATTATCTGGTGTTATCACATATCTATCAATGAAAATGTCCTCTAGAAGAGGAAGATACTGGAGATGCTCCACCAGAACTTGAAGAAGGAGTGAAGACCACAATAGATCTCTTCAAGAAAGTTAACCTTGACATTGACGAAGACCCAAGGCCAGCTTACCTAAGTGCATTTTTAGAAGTTGATGAAGAAATTATTTATATGAATATACTCAAACAATATAGGGATGTCTTCACTTGTAGTTATAAAGAAATGTTTGGCTTGAATTCTAAAGTAGCAGTCCATCAGTTGGTAGTCAAAAATGGTGCTCATCTTATTAAGCAGGCCCAAAGAAGTTTTAGGCCAGACTTGGTTCCATTAATAGAAAATGAAGTTAACAAACTCATTGAGGTAGGCTTTATTCATGAAGTCAAATATCCCACATGGATTTCAAGGATTGTTTCCATAAAGAAAAAAATGGTCAAATTCGAGTTTGTGCTAACTTTAGGGATCTCAAGAATGCATGTCCTAAAGATGAGTTTTCTCTTCCCATTATAGAGTTGTTGATCGATGCCACTAGTGGTTATGAGGCAATGTCATTCATGGATGGTTCTTATGGCTATAACCAAATCCGCATGGCACCAAAGGATGAAGAACTCACCGCACTTCGCACACCTAAAGGTATTTATGGCTACAAAGTGATGTCTTTTGGTTTAAAGAATGTCAGTGCCACATATCAATGGGCTATGTAGAATATATTTGATGACTTGCTCCATAAAAATGTTGAATGTTATGTTGATAACCTAGTGGTTAAGTCGAGGAAGAGGGGCGGCCATTTGAAAGACCCAATAATGGTGTTTGATTTGCTCTGGAGATATTAACTGAGGACGAATCTATTAAAATGTGCCTTTGGAGTTACTTCTGGAAATTTCTTAGCTTCATTGTGCAACGTCGAGGAATTGAGATTGATCAAGTCAAAGATAATGCGATTTTAAAGATCCCTGAGCCTCAAAATATTCATAAGTTAAAAAGTGTTCAAGGAAAGTTAGCCTACTTGAGGAGATTCATCTCGAATCTAGCTGGAAGATGTCAATCTTTCAACCATCTCACGTAAAGGGTGCTCCTTCTGAGTGGGATCTAACATGTAGCAACCCCTTTGAAAGTATCGAATCATACCCGGTGAAGCCTCAAGTTCTAGCAGCCTCTATACCTGGAAAGCCATTGATTCTCTACATTATGGCACAAGAAAAGTATGTAGGAGCCCTGTTAGCTCAAGAGGATAGTGAAGTCAAAGAAAATTCTCTTTATTACTTGAGAAGAACGATGGCACAAAATAAGCTAAAATATTTGCCAATCGAAAAGTTATGTTTGGCATTAGTCTTCTCAATCCAAAAGATAAAGCATTTTTTTGAAGCTCACGTGGTTCACCTTATCTCTAGAGCAAATATCATTAAGTTTGTTATATCAAAACCAGTCCTTAGCGACTGACTAGCAATGTGGTACCTCCAATTCTAACAATTCAAGAATTTGTATGTCCCTCAGAAAACTGCTAAGGGATAAGCATTAATAGACTTCATGGCGGACCACCCGATACCAGATGACTAGGAGTTAACCGATGAGCTTCCTGATGAAGATGTGTCTATTGAAATTCAACCTCCTTGGAAAATGTACTTTGATGGGGCTACATATCGTGGTAGAGTTGGTGTTGGCATGGTATTCGTCACTTCACAAGAAGAGATTCTACCATTCTCTTTACGTTGAAATAATGTTACTCCAATAATGCCGTTGAATACCAAGCATTGATACTTGGACTTAAAATGGTTGTCGACATAAAGCAATTACACTTACATGTCTTTGGTGACTCTAGTTGGTGATCAATTAACTCTTGGGAAGTTATGAGGTGAAGAAGCCTGAATTGCGCCCTTATTATGGTTATGCTCAAATTGATAAGATGGATTGGAGATATATCCCTCCGACATGTTCCTAGAATGGAAAAAAAGAAAGTTGATGTGTTGGTTGCCCTAACTTCAATGCTAACTCTTCCTGATTAGACACAAGTTACTATTTGCTAAAAATGGGTAGTAACATTGCAAAATGAGAATGAATATATAGAAAATGCTTGAGCATCTCATCGCTCATTCTGAAGTTGCAAAAGAATATTAGAGAACCTGTTATCGACTATTTGTGTTATGGTATACTTCCAAAAAATCCAAGGAGAAGGTCTGACATTCATCGTCGCGCATCTCGCTTGCTTTACTATAAGGACACATTATATAAAAAATCATTTGAGGGAGTACTCTTGCAATGTTTAGGAGAGGAAGAAGCAATCCATGCTTTACAAGAAGCACACTCAAGATTATATAGATCATATCAATCTGGACCGAAGCTCCACTTTCACATAAAGAGAATGAGGTATTATTGGTCAACCATGTTGAAGGATTGCTTATATTATGCTCGAAGGTGCTGGGCTTGCCAATTTCATGCAAATTTCATACATCAATTGCCTAAAGTATTACACCCGACTATTGCATCTTAGCCATTTGATGCTTGGGGATTGGATGTTATTAGACCACTACCAAAATCTTCTGGTGGACACCTGTACATCTTGACTGCAATAGATTACTTCTAAAAATGGGTCGAAGTTGTCACTCTTAAAGATGTGAAGAAGGAGAATGTTATAAATTTCATCTAGATGAATATCATTTGTCGTTTTGGCATCCCCGCTGCATAATAGCAGATAACGGCAAGCCATTTGATAACAAGTTAATGAATAAGATTTGTGATCTCTTTGGCTTCAAGCAACGCAAATTTTCTATGTATCATGTTGCTACCAATGGTATAGCTGAAGCATTTAATAAGACTCTATGCAACCTGCTAAAGAAAGTCGTCTCCAAGTCCAGACGAGATTGGCATGAAAGAATGGAAGAATCTTTGTGGGCATATAAGACGACATATTGCACACCGACTCAATTAAGATGATATTCCTTAAGGTACGAGCCTAAACTACATGGCACTCCTAGCCCGCAAGAGTATAAATTATGCACGACATCCAAAAAAAACTCCCCCAGAACTATGTTGTGACTTGATCCTCTTCACTAAGGTACATAGGCGCTTAGAATCATATTATAAGTTTAGTTGCATGAGTGTCAAATAACCACATGTTCCCACATGATATGTCACATGAAAATTGAAGTTATGAGTAAATTTTCATCAAACGTCAAACTTGCACCAAACAGCAGTGACTCGATGGGGGCAAACCCCTATGAATATGAGTTGTTTCAAAACTTGAAATCTTAAAAAATCTCCAACAAATTGAAGTCTTCCAAATTCCTCAAGTCTTCAAGTATGCAAGTTGAAGTCTTAAAATTCTTCTATTCTGCAAGTTGAAGTCTTCAAAAAAATCAAGTTTGCAAGTTGAAGTCTTCAAATTCTTCAAGTCTACAAGTTGTAGTCTCAAATCAATAAAATTTGCAAGTTGAAAATTTCAAATTCTTTAAGTCTGGAAGATGGAGTCTCAAATCAATCAAGTCTGCAAGTGAATTCTTCAATAAGACGGAGTCTCGAATCAGTCAAGTATGCAAGTTGAAGTCTTCAAATTATTCAAGTTTGAAAGTTGAAGTCTTCAAGTCTAGACCTTCAAATTACCTTTTCTTGGGGAAGGGATGAGTATCCATCCCTTTCCACCATAAGAATATCACAAAATTACCTTTCTTATGACAGGAATGAGTATTCATCCCTTTACACCATAGGAATACCATAAAATAACCTTTCTCATGGAAGGGATGAGTACCCATCCCTTTCCACCATAAGAATACCATAATATTACCTTTCTTATGGAAGAGATAAGTATCCATCCATTTCCACCTTATAAATTGCCTTGTGGTATAGTTGTGGACTCGATTTTCTATGCTACTAGTGACAATAGAATAGGTTTAAAGTTGCAATATCACATGCCTTCCAACACATATACGACTAAGTGAACTCAAAAACAATTTGAACTCGAGATAGTAAAAGGTGGTATTTGATGTAAAAGTCAAAGTGGTCAAGTGCGTATTAGTGATACAGTCTTGTAAAGAAACTAAGATTGGGAAAATGGTGTAATTTCTTGACTAAACTAAGCTAGTAGGTGACAAGTAGGTGATGCACCTACTTAGAATTAGTAGACTGCAGTTTAAGTTAAAAGGGCAAGTAGGTGATGCACCTACTTAGAATTAGTGGACAACATTTTAAGTAAAAAGGGCAAGTAGGTGATGCACCTACATAGAGTTAGTGGACTGAATTTTAAGTTAAAAGGGGCAAGTAGGTGATGCATCTACTTAGAATAAGTGGACTGCATTTAAGTGAAAAAAGCAAGTAGTTGATGCACCTACTTAAAAACTTGTGGTAGAAATTAAGGAGGTGATGCACCTGCTTGCTTAAAAGTAAAGGACCATATTATTTCTCCAATTTATTAAGCATATCACATCTCCTTCATCACTTATTCTCTAGAAAATTGCTCCCAAGAAAAGCCATAGAAGCTCCAAGAGTTCTGGTCTATAGCTTCACCATTGAAATTTGAAGCAAACCCTTTGTTTTTAAAGTACAAGTTAGTAGAACATATCCCATCTTAAGTTAGAATTCAAGTGAATAATTTGATTTAACATCAAGTTAAGGGGAGAGGGCAACCTAAACCTTGAAGAATCCAAGTCTTAGCAAGTGAGGTTTATGTCCAGCAAGGTAAGCTATGGAAATTTTCATCCCTCTCTTGTTCTTGCATTGTTTGTAAAAGTTTTTATGTGTTAATGAACTAAGGAGTGTTGTCTCTATATGGTGTGAGCTTGGTAAATGTTCAGGAAGAAGGTGTTGGTTGGGACAGCCATGGAGTGGAGTCCCCTTAAATTTTGATTGTAAGCTTGTTTAGAGCATTTTAAATGTAATGTTAGTTGGAACTCAGGGGATGTTGATCGGAAGTCGTATGTTCATATTGCTATTTCCACATTGTGATTCTTAGGGACTATTTTGTGTATCATAAAATAAGGGGGTGTGGATGAATATGTGCAGAGAAGTCATGGGAACTGGTTATAGGATAGAACATTGAAAGTGTAGTGATACACCACTTAATTGAGTGTTGCATGAGATTACTTCCTGCCATCTCTTTGTATATTGATTTCCAAGCGTTATTAAGCCTGAGGAGTTTCGGAGGACCATATAAGAAGGTTGTATAGTATATGAAAAATAATTATAGGAGAATGGGTGGGAAGAACGCCCTTGATGGGATCAATTATAGACTTACTGTCAATTATTGTTTTGGTCTGATCACATAGCCCAAACTTGTTTATCAGCTACTAATGCTAGTTTTATTATTTACTCCATTGTAGATAAATAATGTGAAAGAAAGACGGTTAACTCATTGTAATATCTAAAGTTGTGCAGCAAGGTATGTAAGGCAATTCAATTTCCTATTTCTTTGGCATGAATCCAACACTTGTAAGCTTTCTAAGTGCCCTTGGTAGTAACTGATCCATAGTTGCAGTTCCTACTCCCTAGAGCATTAAAGTGAGTACTCTAATATGAGTTTATTACTAAATGTGCATGCTTACTCTATCAAGTATTAGCATGCAAGGTTTAAACGTGTTTCATCGTCAAAGTACCCTTGGCACATATTCCCCTTATATAAATCAAAGTGATCTTAGATTACACATGGTATATATGTTTTTATGTTGGATATACAATCTGCCCATATCAAGCCAACTTGCTTCAAATGTCTATTCCATCATATATGTCATATTGTCACATGTTCATATGTTTCCTTTATTGGTTATAACTCCATTGTGTTAGACTATTATGTTACCTCACAGGATCCCTACTTGCTCTATTATACATTTTATATGTACTTACTTAGAATATGTATTCGTCCTTAAGTTGAATCTGTCCACGTTCTCCTTTGGTTCCACTTTCATGTGTACCTTGTATTTGATATTAGCTAGTGCGTATTTGGCTACCATATAGAGTTCAAATCTCTTGGCTGAATGTTAATTGTCTTCACTTGATATGTGCTTCAATTTGAGATGTCAAAATGCTTACTGAGTCAGATAAGCTTCTAAATATTACGTTGGTGTCACATTTGCTTCCCATGTCATTGTTATTATCGTAAGTCCATATTCACATGTCTTCTACTAGTGGTTCATAGTTCCATGTCTCAACAATGATTATGACCACCAAAACAGCAATCTCAAAAGAGTTATGATCATCAAAAGAATAATCTCAAAAGAGGTATGACATCAAAACAACAATCTCAAAGATTAAAGAATCTAAGTGAAGCAATTTGTATAATGATGGGTGGCAGCCCAAGGGCAAATTCCTAGCATGGGTCGATCACAATTGGTAAGGAAAGGTGGCAGCTCAGGGGTGAAAACCTAGCATAGGCCGATCCCAATTGGTATAGAAGGGTGGCAGCTCAGGGGCGAAAGTCTAGCATATGTCGATCCCAATTGTTTGAATTATGAGGACAGCATCCCAGGGGTTAAATGGCTAGCATGAATCATCCTCTTCTACCACTGGTCAGCTGGTTATTTGTATCATATGCCTTATAAAGATTTGAACGCACATAAAAGTAAAGAAAAGAATGTAACATACACGATTCCAAAAGTATAAGCAAAAATGGTCTCTAATCCTTACCTATTTGTATTTGGTTTCACTTGAGCTCTCATTTACATATGGTTGCATTATGCCTTACATATTCAGTAGATTTTTTTGTACTGACGTCCCTCATTGGGGACGTTGCATTCCATGCTGCAGGTACAGGTACTCAACTAGTAGATCTCCCCCATAGAAGCACATGATACTCAGCGGTTGTTGGTGAGCTCCAAGTTGATTCGAGGCTTTGCTGAGTCTTTACTATGCATATTTTGATAGTTGTACAGTCATGGATTCTAGTAAAGGCTTTATAGACATTTTAAAGCTATCATCTGTAATCATAGGTTTACCTATCACTTGTATTAGTTCAGTTAGTCGACATGTGTTGTATATGTAGCTTCTCAATAGAAAATCTATATGCATAGTAGTTCACTTTATCGTCATAGGTCACTTGTAAAACATGTGTTCATATGATATTTGTCCGCCTAACCTAGGGTGAAGTGTGACAAAATTACCTTGCTTAAGGCGGGGATGCATATTCATCCTCTATATGCCATAAAATTACCTCTAAATTACCTTTCTTAAGGCGGGGATGCAGATTCATCCTCTGCACGCCATAAGATTGCCTCTAAATTACCTTTCTTAGGGCGGGGATGCGTATCCATCATCTTTACACCATACGATTACTCTATGGCCTTATTTGTTTGCACTTAATAAGGGTATGAATCTGAATTGTTCAGACTTCAGCCCATTAAGTGCATTTGTTTTGATTCAGATCTAACCACTTAATTCCTCTGAAAGCCTCTGATCGAGTCAGACCTAATATTGAGTCTCAAAATCATTTAGATCTATGTTTAGTGCTCTTCATTTTCTTTAATATTAAATTTTAATTTATTTCTGTTCTTCTCCGCTCTTCATGCAAACTCACCACACCCATTACTAACCTGTACATTCATTTTAGTTATATCTTGCTCGCTAACTCTTTCTTCTTCCAATCACTACACCACCATTGGCCAAAAAAAAAATATATAACAGAATCTATTGATGAAACTATTAAATCGATGATTTGAGGATATTAACTATTAACCATTCCATGGAAATAATCATGAACAAGATCTAGAAGAGTTTGAACCTTTTCTTAAAATGCATTGATAATTGCTTCGCTAGATGCTACCATACATGGACAAAGCTAGTGGGTTCTTCGATAGCATAAATAGGCAGACAGGTGAATTTTGGGAATTTGAAAAAAGAAGTGGTATAAAATTGAATTTGTTTTCTTCTTTCTCTTCTTTGGAATTTGAGTTTTGGAGCTAAAAAATGATTTTAATGGACATACTGAAAGCTCAATTTGTTGATGAATGTGGAATGCTACAACGGGAAATGTTGACTTCATAGTGTTATGTGCCAAAAAGAATGTGAGAAACTTGAAAGTTGATTTGATTTTTTAAAAAATTATTTTTATTATTCAAAATAATATAAATCATGTACATTCAGATATTGAAAAACACATAATCTTAATTATTCAGTGTTCAGATCTAGAGACAACATCTTAATCATTCAAATGTGCATTAAGATTCAAAGATCTTAATCTTAAAGAAAACAAATGAGGTCTAAATCACCTTTCTTAAGGCAGGGATGCGTATCCCTCCTCTTTACGCCATAAGATTACCTCTAAATTACCTTTCTTAAGGCGAGGATGCGTATCCATCCTATTTACGCCATAAGATTGCCTCTAATTTACCTTTCTTAAGTTGGGATGCATATCAATCCTCTTTTCATCATAACATTACCTCTAAATTACATTTCTTAAGGCGGGGATGCATATCCATCCTATTTACGCCATAAGATTACCTCTAAATTACCTTTTTTAAGGCAAAGATGTGCATCCATCCTCTTTGCGCCATAAAATTACCTCTAAATTATCTTTCTTTAGTAACTTGGGTTTTTCGTGTCCTAACAGAATCAACTTGGAACTATTTGAGTTCAATTTCGATTTAGAAATGTATCCTACATTTTTTTTTTACTAGAAAAGAACGATATATAGTTATATATATATATATATATATATATATGATAGCCTATAACCAATTTCTTACCTTAACTGGTATCGATGAACAATTTTGAGATAACCCTCATGAATAAATAAATAAAAAATGAGGCTCAACTTTATTAATATTTAATTAATGTCTAGTCTTTAAAAGATAAAATATTTCGACAAGACTTGAAGTAGGGAGCATTTGTAATCATTTAAAGTTTATTAAATATAAATTTATAAAATGATTCGAATTATATTAAAATCATGCACGTATTAGTCCAAATTATTAATATGAATTAATATATTTGGATTAATTGTTTAAGTGTAATAAATATAGATTTAATTAAAGTTCAAATTAATTGATTTGTGCTACAATAGATGAGCTTAGTTTGCTAAGCACAATGTCATCTCATCTTAGGAACCCATTTTGTTGTCATGTGGCAAATGGTGTGGCATGTCAAATCTAACAAAGAAGTCAATAGAATCATGACATGTGTCAAAATGACAAACCCACTTCATAAAGTACATATGTCATGTCACTTAAATCTAATTGGCCGAAGAGAAACTTATTTCTGTCACAACTCCTCTATTCTAAACTATAAATATGGGTCCTCATAATTTAGAAAAGAGCGAGAAGATTCTAACAAGAAGCCAAAGAGAGCTTGTGGATCAAAATCCACAGATTTCTCTACAAGTTACTAGTTACAAGTTCAAGAATTAAAGCATTCAAGTTCAAGAACGATTAAGATCAAAACTACTAGATTCAAGAATAAGCTTGAAGCCCTTGAATTCAATTCAAAGTCAAGATCAAGATAAAGTTCAAGTTCATCAAAGATTCAAGAATAATCTCCAAAGCCCTTGAATTCTAGATTAAGTTCAAGATGAATATCATCAAGTTCAAGTCCAGATAAAGTTCATTAAATCCACAATCAAGACTACAAAATTCAAGATCAAGCTCGAAGCCATTGAATCCAAGATCAAATTCAAGTTTAAGATTCCATATCAAGCTCAAGAAACCTTAATCTATATCTCAAAAGTCGAATAAGAGGAATAATAGAGCCTGTACCACTCATTCTGAAATCCATAAATATATATGATTGTTGCATTATTTTTCAGTCTTGATTATTGTTTTCTTGACGCGAATTTTATTGTCTACAATATTTTCAAATTTAAATACTTCTGATCTTTCTATTCAAAATTTTTATTACAATATTTATTAACTTTGTCTTAAAATTGCAAAATGTCTTTTGAATAGCTTGCCACTTGTCTTAACCACTTTGCAAACTACACTTATATATATATATATATATATATATATATATATATATATATATTGTTGTTGTTGTTGTTCTACGACTATTATTTTTATTTTTATGTTTTTATAATATTTGAAAAGGAAAAGTAATTAAATAGTAAGAATTCATTTAGATCTCTTTTGTTTATGTGGTTCTATTTTAAAGCAACTTTTTTAAAAAAATAAAAAGCTTGATGTATTTTCAAATACAAATGTTGTTGATCTTTTTATTCAAATTTTTTTATTACAATATTTATTAGCTTTGTCTTAAAATTTTCAAGTGGCATTCCAATAGCTTGCCACTTGGTTTACAAATTGTATTTAAAAAAATTATATAGTTTAGGGAGGATTGTGCAGCACTCTGTTCGATTCAGTTTTCTGTATTATCAGTTGGATTTATTGATATAAATACACCAAAATAATAATCAAACTAATAAGATGTATTTTTAATTAATTTTTGCTTTATCAATATTTGATCCTTACCGGTTCAACTTACAACTTACAATCAATAAGAAAATACTCATAAAGTAAACATACCATTTTTCCTATAATTTGGCGCGACATGACAATAATGTAAATTTACATAATGCTCATAAAATAAAAAACAAAAGAAGTATAAAGTGCAACGCAAATAAAAAGAATGGACAATGATTTGAATTGAAAGCTAAAGGGGAAATAAAGTAATTAGAGAGGTACTAATATTAATATTAATATTTAATATTTAAGTCTTAACGAGTTATCGATTTAACAAATAATTCAATATTAAAAAATCAAAACCAAATTGATAATTGGATATATTTTTTTGATAAAATTATTAAAAATCTGTTAATCCAATAACCCTATAACAATAAATAAATAAATAAATAAATAACATTTTTCTTGACCTAATTAATTGATTGGTTCAATTTTTTTACACCCCTAAATTCATGATCTTTTTTTTAAAAAAAATATTGTTCACATACATATTATATTTAAGAAAAAAAGTAGATGATATTCCAAAATTGCCCATGCTCAAGAGGTAAATTTACAAGAAAAAGGATATTCTCTTGTACCGAAGCACTACATATATAGAGCCCTCCACTCGGAAACCCTAAACCTCTTTAATCGCATCTACTGAAAAGTCAATCGCTTTGCCTCTCCGCCGAAACACAGTCGGTGAAGGGTGAACAAGTTTCAACTGTTGTGTGGCCATGGCTCTTGTAAGTTGCTTAGGTCTTGTGTTTTTTGTTATCATACATCAAAAGATAGATCTGGGATTTCAATATGATGATGAATTTATTACGAAAGATTTCATCTTTATTGTTGATTCCTGAATCTATTTTAATGTTTGTGGATTTTTAGATTTTTCTTGATCTACTACTGTGCTTTATTTTGACTAGTTCATCTGCTTCTATTGTATTGTCCTTAAGATCTAAGGGGAGGTGCTGAATTTTCCATATGCGTATACCTATTGGTTGTTTTAATTTGTATGTAAATCACTCAACTCTTAGTCCCAAACCCTGTTGTTTGGGAGCAGCAAAGGGAATAGAGTTGGATGGGAGAAACCATAATTTTTTATGTTATTATAACTGAGAATTGAGGTTTTGTAATCTGATTAGAGAAAACTCTGTTTCAATAGATAATAAAAAATGGTACTTCATGCTCCAAGTGTGTTGATTACAAAATGCTTTAAAAGATGCCCAATTTTATACCTTTACTTTGTGGATTTAATGTCTAAACTGAAATACTGGAATTTAATTGTCTTCATTATGTTTGTTGCAGATTTTGCATTCAACAAATAACAACAAGAATGCCTCAAAGGCACTCATCGCGGCTGAGTACACAGGTGTTAAGGTTGATCTTGCAAAGGACTTCCAGATGGGTGTATCAAACAAGACACCTGAGTTTCTTGAGATGAATCCCATTGGAAAGGTATGTTATTCTTCTGAATAGTATAGATTGATTCTTTTATCTACTTGACAAGATTTTGCTAATCTAGGTGTCATTTTATCTTATAGGTTCCTGTGCTTCAAACACCTGATGGACCTGTTTTTGAGAGCAATGCTATTGCGCGCTATGGTCAGTCCATGTCTCATCTTTCTTTTCTTTTTTTGACTTGTGATCCTGTAACAAGAGATAGTTCTGACATTGACCTTTACTAATTCACTTAGTTGCTAAAACGAAGCCCGACAATCCGCTTTTTGGCTCTTCATTGATTGAATACGTAAGCATTTCAAGTTGATTTGGTTTCTTAGTTTTCATTCATTTAGTAGTTACATTTTCATTTGTCAAATTCTTATTCCTCTATTTATGTCTGTGTTCTCTTTGATAGGCTCAAATTGAACAATGGAATGATTTTTCTGCCACTGAAGTTGATGCAAACATTGCACGATGGCTGTACCCCCGCCTTGGCTATGGTGTATACATCCCTCAAGTATGTATCCTACTATGTATTATTAATTTTTTTTCCTGAGCCATTTAACTCAACTGAATTTCTTCTTGTTTTGCAAAAAGGCTGAGGAAGGTGCAGTAGCTGCATTAAAGAGAGCGCTTGGTGCTTTGAATAACCATCTTGCATCTAACACATACTTGGTTGGACATTGTATCACATTGGCTGACATCATTATGGTCTGCAACTTGAGCATTGGTTTTAGGATGATAATGACCAAGAGCTTTACCAAGGAATTCCCACATGTAGAGAGATATTTCTGGACTGTGGTTAATCAGCCTAATTTCTGCAAGATATTGGGTGAGGTGAAACAAGCTGAATCTATCGCAGCTGTGCAATCCAAGCCTGCACAACCTGATAAACCCAAGGCCAAGGAGGAACCAAAGAAGGAGGTTAAGAAGGAAGAACCAAGTCCTGTAGAGGAGGAAGCAGCACCCAAGCCTAAGACAAAGAATCCTCTTGATCTCTTGCCTCCAAGTAAGATGATTCTGGATGATTGGAAGAGGCTTTACTCCAACACCAAGACCAATTTCCGTGAGGTTGCCGTTAAAGGTATTAGTTTTTTCTGTTGTGTTACCTATCTTTGT
This sequence comes from Solanum bulbocastanum, assembly GCA_037074985.1. Taxonomy (NCBI): domain Eukaryota; kingdom Viridiplantae; phylum Streptophyta; class Magnoliopsida; order Solanales; family Solanaceae; genus Solanum; species Solanum bulbocastanum. Next base: position 13,288,205 of record CM073602.1, on the reverse strand, counting down.
TGTCATAATTTGAGAGATTTCTTAGCATACTTTAACGTCAGGAGTCGTTAAAAGATCCTTATTTGAAGTGCATGTTTAGATTCATTTTTTCAATCTTTTTTAACATGCAATCTGTTTGATGGAAAGGATCCAGAGATTTGCTCTTTCTCTAGAAAGAATCACTAGTCTGCACAGAAGATTTTATATTCCAACTGTTTTGTTTTGCATATAGAGATATGAGGGGGGGGGGGGGGGGGAGTTCTGTGTATATGGCTCTTCTGCATTGCCGTTGTACTCCGAATATTAATACTGATGTTACCATTATCTAATTCTTTTGGGTCTTTTGGGGGGGGTGGGAGAGAGTGTGTGTGTGTTTATAAACCCATTTTTTTAGGCCGGAATTTTCTACTTCAGTAAAACACTTGTTCCTTGTCAGAATCTTACCCTGTAGTATTCTTGTTCTGCAGGTTTCTGGGACATGTATGACCCCGAAGGATATTCTCTCTGGTTTTGTGATTACAAGTACAATGATGAGAATACAGTTTCGTTTGTAACCTTGAACAAGGTTGGTGGTTTTCTGCAGAGGATGGATCTGGTACGCAAGTATGCTTTTGGTAAGATGTTGATTGTTGGTTCTGAAGCCCCATTCAAGGTGCAGGGCCTGTGGCTTTTCCGTGGAAAGGAAATTCCCAAGTTTGTTATGGATGAAGTCTATGACATGGAACTCTATGAATGGAAAGAAGTAGACATCAATGATGAAGCCCAGAAGGAGCGGGTTAGCCAAATGATTGAAGATCACGAGCCTTTTGAGGGACAGGATTTGTTGGACGCGAAGTGCTTCAAGTAAACAACATTGCATTGGATTCAGCAATGTTACCTTTTACCTGAGGCTGTAGTTTACTCTGGTTTTGTCCTCCCAAATTTACTTAGATTCTTGTTTTAAACACTATCTTGTCTTAGAGAAACTATTATCTTTGCAGCGTGTTTTTTAAGTTATTGATTTCACATAGTTCATGGGGTATCTGTGGTTGAATTATGTTATCCTTTTCAAGTATAGTAGTTTTGACAGTCAGGTGAATCACCCTTTCTCTAGCATTTGTAAGTTCTATGTAGGCTGATCAACTTTTGCTTGATTTTTGTTGAATTAGTATCTTCTTTGCTATTGAAGATTTTCCGTAAGTACTCCTGAAGTTCTACATAAAAGGCTTTGGTCAAATGAAAAGTTCTGCAAGTAAAGAGATAAAAGTGACACAAATAAGCCACAATTTTAGTACCTAATTAAAATAGGTCTGTTATAGTCTTGTCTGTTCGTTGTTACGGAAAGAAGTGATATTTCTCTTTGTACTCTTGCTAGGAGTCCGGAAGTTATTTGACTATAAGATAAAAGTGACAAATAAGCCACAATTTTAGTAACTAAAATAGGTCTGTTAATGTCTAAATTTTAACATAAAATAGAACTGTTTTCGACACTTAATAAAACACAACTTTGTCTTACCCTTTATAAGAAAAATTAACTCTATCAAAAACATTTCACTTTCCTTTCACCTGCTTTCTCAAACAATTTTCTAGTCCTTAGCTTCTAGATGTAGATAAGAAGGTAAATGAGCTTACTTTCCAAATAACGGAGAGCGTTGGGCTGACTCTTTTTTTTAGCAAGAAGATCACTAGTTGAATTATTAAACTATTAAGACTAACTGAAAATCAAGTACTACTTCCTGCTAGGCAAGATGATAGCAAGTTCAAAATTTTGTCTCGTTAGGACATGCATTTCTATTACTATGAAATTCATAAATGAAGTAGTTAATGGTAGGGTTACCAAGGGCGGCTCAACGTTATTGGGGGCCTAAAACAAAATTTCAATTCGAGGCATAAAATATAAACAAATTTCGTATATGTATTTATTCAAAAATTATTTTTCTTACACTATTTAGATGAAAATTATTAGTATTTACAATTGTTTTTCAGTTATTAAGATTTTACCAACTCAATATTGAAAAACATCCTTTCAGTGAGGCAATTATTACATGAATTGTTAACATAATTGTATTAGTAATAAGTTGACAAATATTAAATAAAGATAAGAGTTAGAACTATAGAATTTGACTCAAAAAGTTGATGACTTGATATACCCTATTTTAATATGCTTGTAGTAAAGCTTGAAACTAAAATTTAAAAAGAAATAAAAAGAATTTATATTCACTTCGTTCAACAATTTTCACTATTAATTGTTATTTTTAACAAATACAAAAAATGCTAAAATGTGTAAAATAATATACTTTTTATAATAAATAATCAATTTTTTTCTATAAAAATTTTAACACATAATTTATTCTTGATAAAAATTTGGGCCCCCCAAAATTTGAGGGCCCAAGGCAAAAACCTTTTTTTTGCAAAGCATAGAGCCGGCCCTGAGGGTTACCTTCACTAGTTCCAAACCGATAATCTAATCGACCTCACATTAAAAAATTGAAATCTCGGAAAATTTTAATTTTATATAATAAACACTAGTAAAAAAGGAAGTTCAAAATTAATTGATTTCTTCAATTATCTAATTAAGATTCGTTTTTAAAAAGAATTATAATATAATGAGGGTGATAAGGACCAGTGTGTTCCAATGAGAAATTCTTGGAAAACATTACTTAAAGTCATCTAGCTTTGCAAACATTTTGCTAGACTATTTTACTAGTTTTTATTATATAAATAATAATATTTCAAGAATTCGATTTTTTATTATGGAACAATTGGATTGTCGGGTTGGAACCAGTGAAGGGTTAAACAATTGATTTGAGGAAGAAAGTGAAAGGAAAATGAAAAGTTTTTGGTGAAATTTATTTTTAAGGGTAAGAAAAACTTACACTTTATAAAGTGTAAGCAAAAGTTCTGTTTTATGAAGTATGGGAAAAACTTCTGTTTTATAGTAAAATTTAAACATTAACAGACTAACGTTTGTCATTTATATATTTTGATAAAATGGGAAAAAACCTACACTAAATCTATTTTAGTTAAATACTAAAATTATGACTTATTTATGTTACTTTTATCTCTTTATCACTCAAATGTGTTCCAGACTCCCTCAATAAAATGCCTTTATTGTTTGTGTTGGTCTCTAGCATTTAAACATTAATATTTGTAATAATAAGATTGCTTGCCAGAGGTTATCAAGTGTGAACTGTACATTCCTTACCGTTGCAGCCATTGGTTGACTTTATTAGTGGCTTAATTGCCCATTATTCATTTGGTGTCATCTTCATTTGCTATTGAAGGCATTTGTTACCCCTCTCTTCGTTTCATTCTTTATTCCTTCATTATACTTTATAATTTTTGTAATATTTAGATCATTTATTTTCTCTATTTACTACCTCATGATCTTTCTATTCATTGCTAGGAAGACTTTTTCTACTATAAATAGTGGTAGTCTTCATTTGTTTTGTACATAACAAAATACAGAGTGCATAAAAATGTCAAAAAGAGAGTTCTTATTAGTTGAGAGAGATGTTCTTTTTGTGGATTTTTGGACTCAACTCTTGTCCAGAGTTTATTGAGTTATAATTTGTTTTTAGGCTGTTGTATCCTGGAGGGGACAAGTCAAGAAGGACTACTGCTGGATCGGTGAAAAACATTTGTTGCAGTGGACTTGAATCTCCTTAAAGAGAGCGAGGTATCCGCGCCTCAGCCTGAAGAGATTTATTTTCTTCATTTTATTTTTCAATTGTAATTTGTAATCTTGTAATTTTCACTAACAATTTTAAGGAGATTCAAAGCCCGATTGGATTGGCATAAAAAAATAGCTTTTAAATCAAAAATAAAAAGTAAAACTGAAATGACTTTTAGTCAAAAAAAAAAAAAGTAGGGGGAGACCTACTTTTGGTTTCTGACTTATTTTAAGTCATTTTTTACTTTGTCAAACACTTCGTAATTTATTTTAAGTCATTTTTGACTTATTTTAAGCTATTTTTTATATTTGTCAAACACTTTCGGAAGTAAAAAACTGACTTAAAAGTAGGTTTGACCAACTTTTAAGCCAATCCAAACAGGCTCTCACTATGACTACAATTGAAAAATCCGCGAATGTCAATATGTGAGATCTTAATAAGCAATTTTGGTTCAATGGTAATCATTTCAAGAGATGGAAGGGTAAAATATTTTTCTACTTATGTCTTTTCAATGTCTCTTATGTGTTAACCGAGAAGAATCTTAATAAAGTTGACATCACCTCTATGAATGATGATGAAACTATTTCTCATTTAGAGAAAGTAGAAAAGTACGATGGTGATTCCTTTATTGTCGGAATTATATTCTTAATTGTCTATCTGATAATTTTTATTATTATTATGATATAACTAACTGTAGTGCAAAGAAAATTTGGAAAGCATTGCAGAGTAAGTATGATACCGAAGAGGCTGGAGCGAAAAAATATGTGGCTAGTAGATTTTTTCATTTTTAAAAGTGGACAACAAATCAGTGGTAGATCAAGCTCAAGACTCTTTAATGATTGTTGGAGAGCTCATGTCCGAGGAGGTCAAAATTAGAGATAATCTTATTATTTGTAGCATAATAGATAAACTTCCATTGTCATGGAGGGAATTTCAAAAAACTATGTGCCATAAACAAAAGAAAACCTCTTTTGAAACGTTGATAATGAAAATCCGCATGAAAGAGGAGGCAAGAAGCCAAGATGTACTTATACAATTAGAAGAGAGCAACATCACACCGAAGGTAAATTTAATTACTTCAAATTATGCTACTCCTGAATCTCACAAAAATACTTCTATGAAGTCTAAGAAGAACAAATTTAAGAAAACTAATGGTAGGCCTCCCAAGAAAAATAATGATGGCAATAACCAAGCACAAAATCAAAAAGTTCAAGATAAGGAACCGTGCTTTGTTTGTGGCAAGAGTGAGCATATTACTCGATTTTGCAGATTTCGAAAATGTGGTCCTACACCTCAACCAGACGTTATCAAAAAATGGTGGTGATTACCGACATAAACATGGTTGAAAATGTTGATGGATGGTGGGCTGATTTTGATGCAAACTATCATGTCTGTTATGACAAAGATTGGTACAAAAATACTCATTTTGAGGAGCTAAAACCATCATGCTTGGTGATTCTTTACTACTCAAGTGCTTGAAACGAGAGATGTCGAACTATGTTTTACCTCTGGAAGGATGTTAACTTTGAAAGATGTACTTTATATTCCTTCCATGAGAAAAACTTTAATGTCTAGTTTTTTTTTTAATAAATCAAGCTTAAACAAATTATTGAATCTAATAAATATGCAATTGTAAAAAAGTTTATTTTTGTGGAAAAGGGATATGTTTGTGATGAGATGTTTAAACTGAACGTTGAAATGAATAAAGTTTCTACTTCATATGCTTTCTTCTACTAATTTTTGGCATGCTCATTTGTGTCATATTAATGATCATTATGTTGAAATCATGAGTAGTTTAGGATTAATCCTAATGTTTAAAAGAATTTTGAAAAGTTTGAGGATTGTAGTAAAGCCAAAATCAAGGAATTGACACATAAGTACAAGTCTCGAAAAAAATTGGCAGTTTTTAGCCCCAAAGTATTTAGCAATTTTATGCATAAAAAAATTGGCACTATCTAGCCAAACTTTCTATTGGATTAATTTGCTAGGAAAAAAATAGGAGAGAGTAACTTTTTCCTCCTTATTTCACGTTTTTATATCTCTTATATCACTCAAGTAATGCCCAAATCAACTTTATAGGACTCCAAGAAATGTTCAAATCGTAAAGTTATTCAGCACTTCTAAAGCCAATAAATTTTGATTCTTTTTTGCTATAAAATATGGCATAAAATTTTGTGGAACTCCTATGAAGAAAACTTGAAAGGAAGTCTAAACGTGGAATAGATAAACATGGTAATGAAGAGATTTCAGGGGCAAAATATGAAAGAAATATTTGAGAGATTTTAGGAGAATACTTAAATGTGCAAGGTAAAGTGATAATGAAGTAAAAGAATGAAATAAATAATTACAGGAGAATACTTACATGTACATGTAGATATTTTGGTAAAATAACTATTTTTAATAAAATAAAAAAATTCAAAAAACCCGCAAATAGGTGTCTTTTAGCTATAATGTTTTTTGAAAGGGGTTTGATTAGGACAGTGGTTTCGTTAACAATTTCGGGGAAAGAAAGCATATATTTTTCGGTACCACAGACATTTTCATAGCCTTTAAGTCCTATACTAATGCCTCATTTGTTTACACTTAATGGAGGTCTGAATCTTAATCATTCAGTTTCAGCTCATTAAGTGTGTTTGATTTTTAGATCTAAATCTTAATCATTGAGATCAGTCCATTAAGTCTATTTGTTTCCTTAAAAAAAAATGAATCTGAATAAATCAGATCTATAACAGAGTTTTAATACCATTCAGACTCTATTAAAATAATAAGCGTTCTATCATAAACAAATTCTCTTCTTCCTTGCTTCTCTTCTGGGAAAGTTTCAAGTTTCTTCCTCTCCTTTTCCAATCAAATACCATTTTTTTCTTTTGAATGAGCATAGTCTTTTACAAGTATTTATCTAATATTTTTAATATATACAATATTCATGGGGAATTGACATTTATGAACTTTTTTTGTCACAATTCGTTTTTTTCAAAACTTCTTTGGAAGAAATTATCATTATTTCTTGAAAAAAAAATTGTTTGAGAAAAAAAATAAATCATTTTTTTTGGGTGGGTTATAATCTTATTTTTGAAAGAAGTTATCTTGATTTGGATTATAACTTTTATTGAATTGTTTAATTTCTAATTTTTAAAAAAAAAAAATTATGCACATTCAAATATTGAAAACAAATAAACTTAATAATTCAGTGTTCAGACCTAGAAACTACATCTTAATATTCAGATATACATTTAAATTCTAACATCTTAATATTCAAATTTACATTTAAATTCAGATATCTTAATGAAAACAAATGAGGCCTAAGTCCTTTCATGCTCATAATTTTTTTTATGTTTCTTTTTGAACACCTCTATGTCTAAAGGAGTGGAATACTTATACAGACACGTCAGTGTTTAACATAAAGGAAATGACATAGAGTTATTAGTATGATTTTAAGTGAATTCAATAGTTTTGAATTCGATTCTGTTTAAAGCATAAATATATATTTTTGAATAAAGTAAATTAAATGAATTGAGACGATCAAAGTCAAATTCATAAAATTTAAATTAGGTCTTACTTGTAATTAGATTTATTCTTATGTTTTTGTTGTCTTGTTTTATTTTTGAATAAAGTATATTAAATGAATTGAAGTGGTCAAAGTCATAAATTTTAACAAATGAATTTGATCTTATTTGTACTTAGATTTATCCTTGTTCTTATCTTTTTACTATTGCTTTGTCGTCTTGTTTCCCAAATATGATCTCACCTGTAGTTAAATATTTCCATTCTATCTTTTAGCTCTTCGATTGTCGTCTTCTTTTCCTCATTTCACTGCTTAAGGGGGGGAGTTAGGTGATAAATAATTACCATCTCACTAATTTATTTATCCTTCTTTATTTTTATATTTGATTAATTTTGACAAATCATCTAAAGCATGTTTGAAATATATAGTGCATATAGGGTGTATGTTTTTTATTTTTTTCTACGTAAATATCATGCTTTTGTTTGTTGCTAGGCTTTTATTGTTGACCTAAAATTTTGAAAATCATCCATTTAATTTCTATTAGGGTGTGATTGGTATGGAGGAAAACATTTTATAAAAACATAAAAGCCAAACATAGGGGAGTGGGAGTGGCAGGGATTGAATGGGTGGTGAGGAGATAATAAATTTGAAATGCCACTCATGCAACTTGTTTTTCCTACTTCCATTAGAAAAGTCATTTTCCTCATTTTTAAGGAACTAGTTTCTTTTTAGAGAATATTTTTCAAACATTTTGACCAACCAAACATAGAAATATTTTCCTCCATACCAAACATACCCTAATAGAAATTAACTAGATGATTTATTCACAATTTTAGTTCACCGATAAAAGCAAGCAACAAATCAAAGCATGTTAATTAAGTAAAAAAAGATAAAAGATATACCCTCTATATGCAATATACATTTAAACATGTTTTAGATTATTCTTAAAAATTAATCAATTATAAAAGAAAGTTAAATGCATAGGTTACACAATAATTAGTTATCACCAAACTTCCCCCTTAACAATGAAACGATGAAAAGAAGACGACAAATATACTAAGCAGAAACAATTTTTCTTATTGTTAGGAAGAAGTTAAAATTTTCAGCTTCTTAAAAAAAATAGAACCACAAACAAAAATTATTTTTTTAAGACGAAAATATCCCTTCCATATTTACCAATATATCCCTTATTAATTAATTAACATATCTCATAAGTTTGGTTAAGTTTCATTTAAGAATTCTGTTTTTATATAATATTTTTTATTATTTTATGTTTATTACTATTACTATTACTATTACTGATACCATTCTTTACAGGATCAAGGACCTAGCGATAGTCCGCCCAGTCATAGATCAAGCAAGTCAAGCATCCTTAAGCTAGCGGTAGTCCGCCTGCGAAAAAATCGAAATATACAAGAATTTTGGCATAGTTTTTCAGACTGCATGGTAGACCTTTTACCCGAGCAAAGAGTCTGTCAGAATTTAATACATACTACTTATTGAGCCCATGTGCCTGGCGATTCTGACCGGGTATAGAGTGCCCTACTTATCAAAACTCATCTTTCGGGCTAAAACCACGGCTTGCCAGGCGAAGTCACTAAGACAAAGCCAATAAGAGTAGTGCTAAATTCGACTGTACCTCGATCTCGGAACCAAGTCGAAAATCCATACTAAAATTTCTTTATATTTAAATAGAGCTTAGATCCGTTCATGGTCTATACCGGAGAGAAGTTAGTTATTCGACATAGATAATCTTTAGCCGGACATAGTCCTGGCTAGGAGAAACATACTAATTTAAAGACTTAAAAGAAAATAAATACCTTATAAAGGACGTCTTCAAGATCCAAAAGAACTCGGAATAACTGACCGATTTATTTAAGTAATAGCCGGAATAGTACTTCGGCAAACTCACACAAGACTTACAAACTTAAAAACAAGAAACAAAAGAGAGAGCTAAAATTTTCTGATGCCCTCCTCCACATAAACTCACATCTATATATAGGAAATAAAAGAAACACAAAGCATCTATGTACAGTACAAAGAGGGCCCTTATTTGGCTCCATAAATAGTGAATCTACTGTTTCAACAGTTCTTTTACTGTTGAGTGGGCCTGCTCTTCACATGTCTTCACATGTCTATGCTTCCTTCACGTTTTTGCCTTTTTCTAAGGCTTTCATTTGCGGCAAAAAATCTTCTGCTTCTAGTAATTCGGTGGCCGACAACATATGTTCTGACTCCGCCCTTTGTGAATCGTCCATCTTATTATTGGCTTCACTCCTCATCGAAGTGTCTGATTTATCTATTTGAGTTATAGTCTGAAGCAAATTTTTTCTTACTTCTTCCAGATAATCTTGAATCATTTTTTCTTTATCGCCTTCTTGAACGGAGATCCTCCTAGCAATATGTCGTACTGAATTATCTTCAATGATTTTTTTGGGAAGAATATTTTGATATTCTTCAATCTTTTCCTTAATAGAGTCTATAAGCTCTTGACCAACTAATTGTTTGGTCTTAGGATCAATTTTTAACAGTTTGTCCCAAAAATTATTATAATAATTTCTGTATAAGCAAGGAATATTTTCCTCATTGAATCCTACTTCGGGAGTCCATTTATGAATCCATGGAATTGAAAATTCAATGAAAAAATAGATTTGATCTATTCTTTCTATCCAACATACGTGATCTTCATAATATAATCGATTAAGATCCGGAGAGACTTTAGTCCATTCTTTGTATAAGTTAAAAAATGGTTCTGACAAAATCTGCGTAGTAGGACCGTGGTATGACCACTAATGTATAAACCAGTTAGGAATTATATCAGAGAATATCTTCGCACATACCTTTATAAACCAAGTATGTTTATGTTTGTCATTGTTGTAACACAATGCTATATCAAACGCTCGGATATAATCCCAATATGTGAAATTCATTCTTGAATTATTAAGACTTATCTGTCTTTCCTTCATAGCGGACATACCCCAATCTTCAGCAGATATAATCTGTTTAATAATGAATTTAGAAAAGTTATAGCTCTTTTCTTGGGTATTACCTGTGCTGAAGTGCTGAAAATCTACAATCCCTGTGCTCATTAGAATTTCTTCATAATAAGATCGAGTCTTATATGACTCTCCTGGAAAATATAATCCGTTCACTAAGTGTCTTTGGAATATTTTCCAAGGTTCATCTTTCCTCTGCAGATCAGAATTTTCTAAGAGAAATATTATCTCTCTTTTTGGCAATTTTTCATAGGACTTAATATCATCAGGGTCCTCCTTTATTATCGAAACAAAAGTATCTTTTTGTTTCTTTCCTTCTAGATAGGCCTGCATATGTGCATATAATGGACTATCTTTTGAAATATCTTCCAAACTTACCAATTGCTGTGAACTGGATGATGATTCCTCTCGAGACGGAGTTCTTTTATTAAGTATCGTCTTCCTTCCCGTTGGTATCACCTGAGAATTTGAGTCGGATCGGTATGACGATCCTTGTGATGATCTGGTTCCATAAGAACCATAGTTGCCTCTACTCGGGGCTGTTCTTCCCCTTCCTCTTCCTTTGATATGAACCCAGGGTGGATCCATCCTGCAAACATAACACCAATTATTAGTCGAATCCATAATATTCATTACAATAATGTATTTCATCATCAAAGTTGATGATCTGTTCAATCATATGAATCGAAAAGTCATCTCTAAGCATGTCATCTATAATTTTCCACAATATTTCCCTCTTCATAACTTGATTGAGAGGAAGAACCTTTAGAATAGTTACTAAGGTCTTATCAGTAAAACATGGAGTAAAGAAGGTCATTTTTACAACAAATATTCTCTGGATAAAAAATCCGGTAAAGAGTTATCAACTCCTTTTTTATATTGAATATCGAAATCGAAAGGGGTTAATTGTGCTTGCCACCTAGCGAAAATTAATTTTGAAGCATCGTGCTTAAAGTCTTTGTCAAACATAAATTTGACTGATTGAGCGTCAGTTTTTATCAAAAACTTTTGATTGTATAAATCGTCCTGAAATTTGAGAACGCATTTAACGATAGTTAACATTTCGTGTGCTACCGTCGCATATTTCTTCTGGGCTTCGTTCCATTTCCCAGAATGAAATCTAATCAAATATTCTTTTTTATCATGAGGATTAATCTGTTTAAGAATTCCTCCGTAACCGATATTTGATGCATCTGTCTCAATAATTTTTTGCCAAGTAGAGTTGGCTAGTGCTAAGCAAGGAAGTGATTTCACTCTTCGCTTAATGTCCTTTACCAAATTGGTAAGAGTCTCATTCCAAAGAGACTTATTATCTTTCTTCAGTCTGTCATATAATGGAGCTAAATCTCTAGAAAGATGTTTGTAGAATGGAGAAATATAATTCAAACTTCCCAGAAATCTCTGTAGTTGAGTTCTATCTGTAATGACATCAGGAAATTTATCAGCAAAATCAATAGCTCTTTGAATGGGAGTAATCTTCCCTTGACAAATCTGATGCCCTAGAAATCGAACATCTGTTTGAAACAAACTCATTTTTGGTTTAGAAATAACTAAGCCATTTTGAATTACAACTTTTTTGAAAATATCAAGGTGTTTGATATGTAGTTCAAAAGTTTTAGAAAATACTAAAATGTCATCAATATAGACGATAATAAATTCCATATAAGGGTTAAATATATCATTCATAATTTTCTGAAATTCAGAAGGGGCGTTTTTCAAACCAAAAGGCATGGCATTCCATTCGTATTGTCCAAATGGGACATTGAAAGCAGTTCTATAAGAATGTTCTTTAAAAATCTGTATTTGCCAATATCCTGATTTTAAATTGTCGCGCCCCGTTTTTCTCAAAACGGGTTTTGGCGCACGACCTAACAACTCTTTTGGGTTTCGGGTAGATGAAGAGTCGCCATCTAACGAATTAAGGTGCGTTAGGACACCTATCTAACCTAACTAAGTCTAGCTAAGGTCAACGAAACAGAGATCGGGTAAAGGTTCAAATTACCTCGAGGGGAAGGTGTTAAGCATCCCTCGAGGTCCACAAAGGTGGGTCCCGGCCGTATCTCATGCAATATGTGGGGGTTACAAGTAGCAATTAAGGTCACTTCATTATTATTTAATTTAAACATGCGAACTAGGTGATAACAATATATAAACATTTAATTAATTCAGTTAATTATTATTTAATTAAACATGCTTACTAGGTGATAATATAACAAATAGATATTAAATAATTAAAAGAGATAAGCGAGGAGATAGAAAATTACTCGAATAGATATACTAATAAATTCATTTTTATTAAAACTACCCCAAATAATATAATAAAACATATAAAGGGGTAAAAGGGAAAGGAGACTCTAAAGGACTTTTGGATCAGCACTCGACTTTTTATTTATTTTCCGATAGGCTTCCGTGTAGGGACAGACAAAACCAAGGTTTGTCGTTTAAGCCTGAGTCGATGTCATCATATCCATAGGGCCTAAAACTACCCCTACCCCACCACCACATGCTTTTCGTCCTAAAAAGGTGCCTAACGCCCCCGCTTAATGTCCAAGAGGCATTGGACTACTATTAGGATGGTTTAGACAAAAATAAAATATATAGGCCCATCTAGACACCAAGTCAAACATGTTGGACGAGCATTTAACACATAGAGTCTCATATTAGCCTCTAGATTTTACTTAAACGTTAGCAATCACATATAGAGTGAAAAGGTCTCGTGTTAAGTATGTGTAAACAAGCGACAAGTAACACAACCATATAACAATTAATTAAAAAATGACAGATAATTATGACATAATACATAAATTGATATGTAGAGCAGAGTTGAGCAAGTAGCAGATGTATTAATTTTGGTAGCTGAGTTTAAGCGGCAAGATAATTGATTAAATACATAAATTAGATAATTCATATAAATCTCATTTTAAACAGGCAAGAGGTTATTTTAGTTATTTAACATGTTGAAAATTATTAGAAACATGTATACATGCTATCTAAGTGATTAACAAGTTGGTTGGTTAATTACATGCAACAATATCAGTCAAGGCAGACTTTAAAGCATACTGATAATTTATTATCTTATTTTTTGAGTGTAAAAAATAAATGCATTGCAGAAAATGCATAGATTTAATTCTATTTTTTTTTACATGCTGAAAATTATTTAATTACGCCTATGAACATGATTTCTAGGTAATTGAAAAATTATAATTAAAAATATTGCATAGCTAATAACATATATAGGCATGATACATTAAACAAATAAAATCAAATCTATAATCTATAAGCATGGTTTCTAAGTGATTAGCCTGCTGCAATTTTATTAATAATTTAAGATTAATAGGACTTGATTAACAAACTAACAAGCTTAACATCTTAAAACATGCTGAAATTATTTAAAATAATTAAACAACCTCAACTTTGTTATACGCATATCTATGTTATTAATGAACGAAATATTTATTCATTTCACCATTTTTAATATGTTTATAAGAGAGAAATATGATTTATGCAACAAATGGATAAGCAAGTAACAGTCAAGCATTTTAAATCATTAGTATTATGCTATGTGATTAGTTAATATCAAAAACCAAGCGGCATATGATAACGAGTTTATAATTTAATCAACATTTAAAAGCAAATAAAATATCAACGGGATCACTTTATTTTAAGGCGAGGAACGAATAATCATTTAAATCACACTCCTATAGGCTTGCTTTCTATCGACAAGTAAGTTGGCGATGAAATAACAATTAGCACGTAAATCCCCTTCCCCTTAGACGATCCCCCAAATATATTTCATTAGAGCTAGAGTTAGGAATTACAAAATTATTACAAAATCAAAATAAACCAGCACTTAATAAAAATCCAATAAATTAAAATAAAGGCTCCGTCCAAGCATCCCTTCCCATGTCGACTCTTCAAACTCTCACACTTATTATGAACTTGTTATATAAAGGAGATAGAGCAGCTCCAACATATAATACGGTAAAATTTACTTAACGGACAGAAAAATACGAATACGGATTAATACACGAAGCAAACATTCACACTCAAACAAATAATAAACTCAACAAATATAAACCTCAAAAAGAGGGAGAAAGAAACTAACCCGGACGCTTCATTTTACTTATCAAAATCCATTTTTTGGATTTATGCACAACATTAAGCAAGTAACAGTGTAAAAAAATAAAATGCATATAAGAAATACACTAACCAGTTAAGCAGTTAATGAAATCAGCAATGAAGACAACGCGATATTCCAATTATTGACACGAACACAGCAAAATAACAACAGCAGAAACAAAGAAGAACTTTGAAGTAACGAAAGACTGAATTCTTTTTAGAGCAGGGAGCAAAATTTTTTAGAGTGTAAACAGAAGTCTGAAAATATTTTCTTTTTGTGTCAGGTGAGGTTGACCGACTTCACAAATAGGGGATGAGTCCTATTTATATAATTGCTAATGCGGGTAGAATAAGGAAAAGAATAAGAGAATCAATTAATAAAATCTTCCTTATTTCAAAGGAGAGCCAAATTAGCATTATTTTAATTTATTTACCAAGTATAAAACACGTATGAAATGCTTACTATAATTAAGAAGGACAGAAAAATAGCCAATTACACACTAATCAGCCACACGACTATAAAAATTTTTTTTTTGGAAGTCAATTTACAGCACTGACTCTTTTAAATAGGAGGGAGTAAATCAGCCTCAATTATTTTTTACCAAATATGAGAAAACTAACCACTTTAAATAAGGCAAACAAGTAAGAAAGGGATAATTCAAGGCAATCACAGAATTAATCAAGCAAGCATAATTTTGAATTACAATTAGACAGACGAGGTGGGCAAGCTATTGGAATCTGTCAAGATGCATACTTAAACAAATCGATCACAATGGATGATAATATCTATAAGCAAATACTAAAATCGGTAATTTTAGTTAATTATCAAACGCAATCAAATGCTAAATTTTAAAAGCATAACAACGTCAAATCATACTCAACGGATTGACATACCATGGTTCAATACCACTAAAATATACATGCCTCCGAAATTCGGAGCATCAACAAGAACAGTCCATAGGATCAAGCATATCATAACTTATCTTATGTTCAAAACAAGAACATGCTTATAACAATAATGGTACCATGGAATTCCCTATAGAGCAGTCATATAGTTATAGATTTATGAATAAGCAATTTAAGAGAACATTAAACAAGAATGAACCCACACAGATCTGTTTAGATCTGCCTCTTTTTTTTTTTAGACGATTAGGACCTCCAACTGACCTCGCCGGAGTTATTGTTTCGCCGGATCTTGCTAACTGCTGGTTCTCGCGTTTGCTGCTCCTCCGGTATTTTCACGTCGACTGGCCGCCCCTAAAAAAAATGAGAAAAGAGAAGAGAGGGAGACGGGAAAGGGGAGAAAGAACAAAGAGAGAAGAGAGGACAGCGTCGGTGGCCAGCGTTGCTGGTTGCTGATGCTGCGTTCGCAGGCGACTGCTGGCCTGCTGGTTGTCATCGGCTGGAGCTGCTGCCGGTGGTGTCTCCCCTGGCTGTTCGATGTTGCTGCTGCTCGGAGATGGTGGCCAGCTGCTGCTCCGTTGGTGATTTGCGAGGAAAAGGAGAAGAGAGAGACGAAGGAGCAGAGATGAGGGAGAGAGGGGTCCGCCGGGGGTTGGAGTTGCTCGTTCTCCCGGCTACACTAGCCGGAAAGAAGGACGGAGAGGAGAGGCAGAGGGCTTTGGGCGGCGGATCTTTTAGAGAGGAGGTGGAGGAGTGAAAAAAATAGAATTAGGGTTTGGGGGGTCTTTTAGAACTAAAATAGGAAAAATAGGAGGGTTAAAATCTGGTCGTCCGATCAAGATTAGATCAAGGGCTCAGATTTGATCTAGCATGTTTTTAGAGATGGACGGGTGAGATTGAAATGAATGGAGTAGCCAAAATTGAAATAAAAAATTGGCTAGAGTGGCTATAATTAAAAAAAAAAATTGAAATTAAAAAGGCTAGAATTGCAATGACTTGAATAAGAAAAGGCAAGAATTAGTATAAGGATAGGCTGAAATTTAAATAAATTAGAGGGGAAATTAAGGAAATGCTATCCCATTAATAAAATATTACACATATTAAATATTTTCATATAATTAAATACATCTAAGATTTAAAATAATTAAGTAAAGCAATTATTTCGACTTTAACTATCGATAAAAGTAATTTGATAACAATTACAAATTTTTATTTTTTATATTTTTTATCTTTTCAAAATCATGCACACTAAAATATATAATTTTAAGATGAAAATGATTAAAATTTTAACAAAAAATATATTTTAAAAAAATATGTATTTAATCGAATAGCATTCCAAAAATGGTTAAAGGTTGGTCAAAATTGGGTGTCAACAGCTGCCCCTTGGTTGCTTGGGAATGAAGGATGAATTGTCGGGCAACCAACGTTGACTTAGTAGCCGATTTTGGTCCGACCGACGAGAGATGTCTGTGGGATCAGTTGAAATAATAAAAAGTTATAGAGGGGTATGACCGAGACTTTGGTATTAAGCCGCCTACATATCTCTGGTTATATGAGAATCAGGTCGTGTGTAGTTCTAGATTTAGGAGTAAATGAAACTCCTAAAAATTGAAAGAGCGATATGATATTCGAACAGGAACGATACTGGCTTGAATGGATAGGATTAGAGTAGCGAGAAAAGCGTGACAGAGAGATTTTCGGCTTAAGAGCGAAGAATCCGATGAAGAGGAGATAATATAAGTAGCCAAAGATTGAGATGAGAAAATTATAGTGATTAGCAAAGAATTCGATAGGGCCTCGTTACGATGGACAAGTGAATATGATAATCGTAGCTGAGATGGTGATCGATCACGCCTGTAATTTCTAATACGACTAGATAAATGTTAGCTTATAAATACAACAAGTGTGAACCGACATGGTAAAAATATAAGTGCTAGAAAATAATAATGACAAGAAGAGATAAGAAAACATATCTGCTTTGAGAGTCATAGTGCAAGCCTTTAATAGACTTTGACTTAACTTCTTGCAGAATCGCAATCCATCTCCGAAGGATAGTGTTAACCTCGAATAGTTCTGATGGTATATAGAAGAAAATGTCTGATTGTAAGGTGGACGAACCTAAGCATCCTATTGTAAGACGGAAGATCTTGAAATGTCGTATTGTAAGGCGGACGAGCCTGAAATGTCGTATTGTAAGGCGGACGAGCCTGCAATCGTTTTGTAAGGCGGACAAGTCTAAAATGTCGTATTGTAAGGCGGACAAGCCTGAAGTGTCATATTGTAAGGTAGACGAGCCTGAAATGTCGTATTGTAAGGCGGACGAGCCTGAAGTGTCATATTGTAAGGCAGACAAGCCTGGAATGCCATATTGTAAGGCAGATGAGCCTGAAATGTCGTATTGTAAGGCGGACGAGCCTGAAGTGTCATATTGTGAGGCGGACGAGCCTAAGTATCGTATTGTAAGGCGGATGAACCTGAAATGTCGTATTGTAAGGCGGACGAGCCTGAATGTCGTATTGTAAGGTGGACGAGCCTAAATGTCGTATTGTAAGACGGACGAGCCTAATGTCGTATTGTAAGGCAGACAAGCCTAAATGTCGTATTGTAAGGCGGACGAGCCTAAATGTCGTATTGTAAGGCGAACGAGCCTGAAATGTCGTATTGTAAGGCGGACAAGCCTGAAATGCCGTATTGTAAGGCAGACGAGCCTAAATGTCGTATTGTAAGGCAGACAAGCCTAAATGTCGTATTGTAAGGCGGACGAGCCTAAATGTCGTATTGTAAGGCGGACGAGCCTAAATGTCGTATTGTAAGGCAGACGAGCCTGAAATGTCGTATTGTAAGGCGGACGAGCCTGAAATGCCGTATTGTAAGGCGGACGAGCCTGAAATATCATATTGTAAGGCGGACGAGCCTGGATGTCGGTAGGTCACAGGACCATTTTCGAAATAGTCAAATGGTAGCTTGATTCGAATAGTAGCTCCTTATGTCAACTATATTCCTGCATCCAAAGAAAAATCATAAAATTTGAAAAGCAATATGGGTCATACCTATACTTGTTTTGGTTTCAGAATTGTACTCCATCGTGAAATTTTTGAGGTTTTCTCAAAACTTTCTGCCCCAGTTTGATGTATATCACTTTCTTAAATATTGTCATGGAATTTTTGAGGTTCCCTCAAAAATTCTGCCCCAGTTTAATGGGAATTTTGTGATCCTGCTTCACTCAAAGAATATTATTAGTTAAAAAGGAAAAGTGATTGTCTTATATTTGGACGTTAATGCTCAACTTTGAATCTGAACGACAATTATGCTCAAGATTAGGTCAATTAGCCTTGATTTGAAATTTGGAAAAGAATGTTTTGAATGATCATGGGAAAGAAGAGAAATTTTATTTGATAGAGACCGGACCCAATGAAGGGTTGCCTACGTATTCAGAAGGAAATCAGGTCAAACGTAGTTCAGATTTACAAGGAAAAATGAGCAGAAAAAGTTCTAAGCATAAGGTCTAGTAACAAAAGAGGTACTTTGCTCATGAGAGTCTTGTCTTCCTCAATTTCTTTGATGCGATTTGCGCTTTCTTGTCAAGTGTCTTGAATATATCTTTGTAGAATCTCCTTGAACAATGACTGCATTTGTTGTAGAAAGATTGCAATTGTTGTTTAGTGGTCCCTGTTGCACTATAATTTTTCCTTTTTCAATCATATTCTGAATCTTATTTTTCAATGCAGGACATTCTTCCGTGTCATGCCCTTGAATATTTGAATGATACGCACAATTCTTGGAAAGGTCCAAAGTTGAAGGTGAGTGCTTAGGGATCCATCCTCTTCTTGGCCTCAAGAGTCCTTTAGCCCATAGTCTTTGAAAAATGCTAGATAAGGTTTCCTTTAGATGGGTAAAAGCACGAGGTTTCCTTACTTTAAAATAAGATACTCGTGGATTGCAATGCTTGAAACGCATGTCACGTGAATTAAAAACAGCATGAACTTGCTCAGTATTCTGATTGCTTTGTTTCAGAGGTATAGAGGTTGATGAATCCTTGTACCTTTCGTCCGCTTGAAAAAGAGTTTGTGCATCAACAATTCTTCCAGACTGAATGCCATATTCTAATTCTTTTCCAATTCGAATCAAACTATCGAAGCTCTGAATACCCGCGAAGAATAAGGTTTTGTAGTATATACCATCAAGTGACCTGATGAGAGTTTGGACCAACTCTTCTTCATGCGGTGAATGACGTACCTTAGAAGCTTCCCTTCTCCATCGTATGACATATTCCTCAAAAGACTCATGACTTAATTTCCTTATTTCAAGCAAATTCAACATTGTAGGGTCATCCTTCATGTTAAACTTGTATTGTTGTACAAAGTCTCGGACCATATCTTCCCATGCGAGCCATTTGTCAAAGTCTTGTTTGACGTACCAGTTGAAGGCTATTCCTGATAAGCTTTGAATAAACAACCTCATTAGGAGAGCTTCATTATTTTCTAAGCCAACTGATCTGCTGCAAAAATCTTTGAGATGTGCGATTGGATCTCCATGCCCGTCAAACATGTTGAATTTTGGAATCGTAAATCTTTTTGGCAATTCAACTCTTGGGTGCAAACATAATTTTTCGTACCTTAAATCATAAGCAGGTTTTGAGTTTAGTCCTTCGTTCACCTTCTTCTCCAAGTCATGCATCATTTGCTGCAGTGCATCTAGCTTAGACTTCTCAGTTTTGTCAAGTATTCTCTCATTTTGCAAAGCATCAAAGTTGAGGCGCGTTGGAGATAATTGTTGAGAGAGGGTGTGAGTGGGGATAGGATGAGGAGAGATAGTCCAAATTGTACTTTGTGTTGGATGAGAAAAAGGGCGATTTTTTCGAAGGCTGAACATATTTGTCGTATTGCAGATTCTTAGTTGAGCTAAAGTCCAAATACTAGACAACCATTAAGCAAAAAGAAGTAAATCAATCACAAGCACAAGATACTACAATTCACAATTCATAATTTCAAAATGAGCGACACAATATTTCAGAGTGCGATAATAATAACTGAAAATTTTAAAACGAACGCCCTAATGCAAGGAGCCTCGTTGAGCCAGGGGCAGGCCTAAGACGACATATAAGTGATGCACAATAATCAATTTGAGCCTTATTTGCCAAATTTGGAGTTTAGATTAGAAGAAAAAATAAACTTTATTTATTATAAAATTCGAACAATACATCATAATTGAAAAACATAATTGAAATACTAAGGGAAATGGGGTAACATGAGGGAAATCATCCTAAGTTCTCCAAATCTTGAAGGTATCGACTCCAAGAGCTTGGCGCCAATTGACTTCTTGTATAGGGAGTGACTTCTTGCGTAATGTTCAACACGTTGCGTATCCATATGTTTTCCCTTTCGTCAGCAAGCCCATAGTATCCCTCCCCACTCAATTCTCTATCTTCAACTTCATTTAGGATCCATATATAATACTCACGTGTGCATAAAGCCTGCCCTGCACCAATAGGAATGGTCAACACCCGCTCCCATCGTCGAAGTATATTGTGGACTTGTGGTTTATCTACTCCAAATTCATACTTAAACTTCTCCATGTCAGACTGAAGTGGTATTACTTGAGTTCGCCCAAATTGACGGAGTACTCGGAGAGGAGCGTATGGTTGAACGCCCTTTAAACCAATAAGCTGAATGAAGTATCGGTCATCGCCTCTTACTATTGCATGAGGAGTGGACAACCAATGAAGCTTCCATTGGATATGGCGGCTCTCGAGCTCTGTCAAAAACTTCTGCCAGTCTACGAATCCTACAGGGGCGGTGAAAGCTACCATTCTTCTTGGATGATTATTAATTTTGTTGCCATAACCGAGAAAAATGTCTACCGCGTCAGACCGTAGGTAGAAGTGTTCAATAGCCCATAATTGCAGCAACAGGTTGCATCCTTCGAAAAACATTCTACCGTCGACGCATGCTGACAGACTCTTCATTATTTCTGCCAGGATCATGGGCACTATAGTTTTCTTAGGTTCACCCTCTCTCTGAGCTAAATCTCGAACCACATAACTCAAGCATGTGTCGATTCTTCCCCTTATTTTAGGAAAAACCAGATATCCTAATAGGGCAATGACAAAGGCATTTAGACGATATGTTTCCCACTCCTCAACGGAGCACTCAAACTCATCACTAAAAGAGTAATAACTATCCTCTTGTCCAAAACGTGAATATAGAAAGTCGAAATGAATCCATCCAAGGTCTAAAGAAGGCAATGTTGGATTTGACTTCATTCCTAGACTTTTTAGAAAATCCCTCGCTGATGGCTTATATGGTACCAACATTTCACACTCGTGGTATGGCAAGTTGATGAAACCACTTATTTCTTCAATTGTTGGTGTCAAGTCAAAATCCACAAATTTGAAAACCATCCTCACAGGGTCCCAAAATTCCAACAAGGCCCTAATCAAGTGAGGATTTGGAATGACAAAAATGAGATAGGTAAGCCCGCCCAACAACTGACGAACCTCTCTTTCGCGATCTCTCTTGATATCAATCCACCAGCTCCTTAATTTGTAGTTTACATCTACGACCATTTGCGGGTTCGGGGAGTTGAAACCATCCATGACTCTGCAAACAAAACAATAGACAAATTCTAAACTCCATCTTGGCAAAGTTTGGCTAAATTTAATTATTATGACCACGTTGACACATAAATATGCAATTTGTCTAAAGGGTGTTGGGGCACTTTAGACGATAGGGTGGCTACTAATTTATGCGGATTGACACCAAGGGCCAAACCATCTAGGGCTTATGCAACATGTATGATCTAATTAGGATTTTCTAAGAATTGGCTTGACACGGACTAGAGAGGGATTCTATGCGAGAAGGCTCGTGGTTTCTCGGTAGTAAAACTATCCGTTCCGTCCACGCATGTGCCGACTCTCTATAATTAGGTGTTTGAAAAGAATTGGAGTAGTTGTGAGAGGTGCAAAGGCACAACATCACGGTAACAAAATTTAAAAAAGGAAGAGGGTCCCAATTGGGAAAATATGAACGGAATGTCAGTTTATCAAAGCGGTAAACATTTAGCACGTAGTAACACATAAACAGTTTTAAGGAAAGCGATACATAAATATAAATAAAAATCACACAAATAAGAGAAAGGGATAAGGGTGAAACATGAAAATAACTAAACATAAAAAAATAATTTATATAAGAAAAGCAAATTAACATGATAGTCAAATAACAACTTGCAAGGTAACAATCAAGCAAACAATGAAATAACTTAAAATACCCACATAAAACACGGAACACGTAGTGGTTTGAACCTAAAATCCCCAGCAGAGTCGTCATTCTGTCGCGCCCCATTTTTCTCAAAACGGGTTTTGGCGCACGACCTAACAACTCTTTTGGGTTTCGGGTAGATGAAGAGTCGCCACCTAACGAATTAAGGTGCGTTAGGACACCTATCTAACCTAACTAAGTCTAGCTAAGGTCAACGAAACAGAGATCGGGTAAGGGTTCAAATTACCTCGAGGGGAAGGTGTTAAGCATCCCTCGAGGTCCACAAAGGTGGGTCCCGGCCGTATCTCATGCAATATGTGGGGGTTACAAGTAGCAATTAAGGTCACTTCATTATTATTTAATTTAAACATGCGAACTAGGTGATAACAATATATAAACATTTAATTAATTCAGTTAATTATTATTTAATTAAACATGCTTACTAGGTGATAATATAACAAATAGATATTAAATAATTAAAAGAGATAAGCGAGGAGATAGAAAATTACTCGAATAGATATACTAATAAATTCATTTTTATTAAAACTACCCCAAATAATATAATAAAACATATAAAGGGGTAAAAGGGAAAGGAGACTCTAAAGGACTTTTGGATCAGCACTCGACTTTTTATTTATTTTTCGATAGGCTTCCGTGTAGGGACAGACAAAACCAAGGTTTGTCGCTTAAGCCTGAGTCGATGTCATCATATCCATAGGGCCTAAAACTACCCCTACCCCACCACCGCATGCTTTTCGTCCTAAAAAGGTGCCTAACGCCCCCGCTTAATGTCCAAGAGGCATTGGACTACTATTAGGATGGTTTAGACAAAAATAAAATATATAGGCCCATCTAGACACCAAGTCAAACATGTTGGACGAGCATTTAACACATAGAGTCTCATATTAGCCTCTAGATTTTACTTAAACGTTAGCAATCACATATAGAGTGAAAAGGTCTCGTGTTAAGTATGTGTAAACAAGCGACAAGTAACACAACCATATAACAATTAATTAAAAAATGACAGATAATTATGACATAATACATAAATTATATGTAAAGCAGAGTTGAGCAAGTAGCAGATGTATTAATTTTGGTAGCTGAGTTTAAGCGGCAAGATAATTGATTAAATACATAAATTAGATAATTCATATAAATCTCATTTTAAACAGGCAAGAGGTTATTTTAGTTATTTAACATGTTGAAAATTATTAGAAACATGTATACATGCTATCTAAGTGATTAACAAGTTGGTTGGTTAATTACATGCAACAATATCAGTCAAGGCAGACTTTAAAGCATACTGATAATTTATTATCTTATTTTTTGAGTGTAAAAAATAAATGCATTGCAGAAAATGCATAGATTTAATTCTATTTTTTTTTACATGCTGAAAATTATTTAATTACGCCTATGAACATGATTTCTAGGTAATTGAAAAATTATAATTAAAAATATTGCATAGCTAATAACATATATAGGCATGATACTTTAAACAAATAAAATCAAATCTATAATCTATAAGCATGGTTTCTAAGTGATTAGCCTGCTGCAATTTTATTAATAATTTAAGATTAATAGGACTTGATTAACAAACTAACAAGCTTAACATCTTAAAACATGCTGAAATTATTTAAAATAATTAAACAACCTCAACTTTGTTATACGCATATCTATGTTATTAATGAACGAAATATTTATTCATTTCACCATTTTTAATATGTTTATAAGAGAGAAATATGATTTATGCAACAAATGGATAAGCAAGTAACAGTCAAGCATTTTAAATCATTAGTATTATGCTATGTGATTAGTTAATATCAAAAACCAAGCGGCATATGATAACGAGTTTATAATTTAATCAACATTTAAAAGCAAATAAAATATCAACGGGATCACTTTATTTTAAGGCGAGGAATGAATAATCATTTAAATCACACTCCTATAGGCTTGCTTTCTATCGACAAGTAAGTTGGCGATGAAATAACAATTAGCACGTAAATCCCCTTCCCCTTAGACGATCCCCCAAATATATTTCATTAGAGCTAGAGTTAGGAATTACAAAATTATTACAAAATCAAAATAAACCAGCACTTAATAAAAATCCAATAAATTAAAATAAAGGCTCCGTCCAAGCATCCCTTCCCATGTCGACTCTTCAAACTCTCACACTTATTATGAACCTGTTATATAAAGGAGATAGAGCAGCTCCAACATATAATACGGTAAAATTTACTTAACGGATAGAAAAATACGAATACGGATTAATACACGAAGCAAACATTCACACTCAAACAAATAATAAACTCAACAAATATAAACCTCAAAAAGAGGGAGAAAGAAACTAACCCGGACGCTTCATTTTACTTATCAAAATCCATTTTTTGGATTTATGCACAACATTAAGCAAGTAACAGTGTAAAAAAATAAAATGCATATAAGAAATACACTAACCAGTTAAGCAGTTAATGAAATCAGCAATGAAGACAACGTGATATTCCAATTATTGACACGAACACAGCAAAATAACAACAGCAGAAACAAAGAAGAACTTTGAAGTAACGAAAGACTGAATTCTTTTTAGAGCAGGGAGCAAAATTTTTTAGAGTGTAAACAGAAGTCTGAAAATATTTTCTTTTTGTGTCAGGTGAGGTTGACCGACTTCACAAATAGGGGATGAGTCCTATTTATATAATTGCTAATGCGGGTAGAATAAGGAAAAGAATAAGAGAATCAATTAATAAAATCTTCCTTATTTCAAAGGAGAGCCAAATTAGCATTATTTTAATTTATTTACCAAGTATAAAACACGTATGAAATGCTTACTATAATTAAGAAGGACAGAAAAATAGCCAATTAGACACTAATCAGCCACACGGCTATAAAATTTTTTTTTTTGGAAGTCAATTTACAGCACTGACTCTTTTAAATAGGAGGGAGTAAATCAGCCTCAATTATTTTTTACCAAATATGAGAAAACTAACCACTTTAAATAAGGCAAACAAGTAAGAAAGGGATAGTTCAAGGCAATCACAGAATTAATCAAGCAAGCATAATTTTGATTTACAATTAGACAGACGAGGTGGACAAGCTATTGGAATCTGTCAAGATGCATACTTAAACAAATCGATCACAATGGATGATAATATCTATAAGCAAATACTAAAATCGGTAATTTTAGTTAATTATCATACGCAATCAAATGCTAAATTTTAAAAGCATAACAACGTCAAATCATACTCAACGGATTGACATACCATGGTTCAATACCACTAAAATATACATGCCTCCGAAATTCGGAGCATCAACAACAACAGTCCATAGGATTAAGCATATCATAACTTATCTTATGTTCAAAACAAGAACATGCTTATAACGATAATGGTACTATGGAATTCCCTATAGATCAGTCATATAGTTATAGATTTATGAATAAGCAATTTAAGAGAACATTAAACAAGAACGAACCCACACAGATCTGTTTAGATCTGCCTCTTTTTTTTTTTTTTAGACGATTAGGACCTCCAACTGACCTCGCCGGAGTTATTGTTTCGCCGGATCTTGCTAACTGCTGGTTCTCGCGTTTGCTGCTCCTCCGGTATTTTCACGTCGACTGGCCGCCCCTAAAAAAAAATGAGAAAAGAGAAGAGAGGGAGACGGGAAAGGGGAGAAAGAACAAAGAGAGAAGAGAGGACAGCGTCGGTGGCCAGCGTTGCTGGTTGCTGATGCTGCGTTCGCAGGCGACTGCTGGCCTGCTGGTTGTCGTCGGCTGGAGCTGCTGCCGATGGTGTCTCCCCTGGCTGTTCGATGTTGCTGCTGCTCGGAGATGGTGGCCAGCTGCTGCTCCGTCGGTGATTTGCGAGGAAAAGGAGAAGAGAGAGACGAAGGAGCAGAGATGAGGGAGAGAGGGGTCCGCCGGGGGTTGGAGTTGCTCGTTCTCCCGGCTGCACTAGCCGAAAAGAAGGATGGAGAGGAGAGGCAGAGGGCTTTGGGCGGCGGATCTTTTAGAGAGGAGGTGGAGGAGTGAAAAAAAAAGAATTAGGGTTTGGGGGGTCTTTTAGAACTAAAATAGGAAAAATAGGAGGGTTAAAATCTGGTCGTCCGATCAAGATTAGATCAAGGGCTCAAATTTGATCTAGCATGTTTTTAGAGATGGACGGGTGAGATTGAAATGAATGGAGTAGCCAAAATTGAAATAAAAAATTGGCTAGAGTGGCTATAATTAAAAAAAAAAAATTGAAATTAAAAAGGCTAGAATTGCAATGACTTGAATAAGAAAAGGCAAGAATTAGTATAAGGATAGGCTGAAATTTAAATAAATTAGAGGGGAAATTAAGGAAATGCTATCCCATTAATAAAATATTACACATATTAAATATTTTCATATAATTAAATACATCTAAGATTTAAAATAATTAAGTAAAGCAATTATTTCGACTTTAACTATCGATAAAAGTAATTTGATAACAATTACAAATTTTTATTTTTTATATTTTTTATCCTTTCAAAATCATGCACACTAAAATATATAATTTTAAGACGAAAATGATTAAAATTTTAACAAAAAATATATTTTAAAAAAATATGTATTTAATCGAATAGCATTCCAAAAATGGTTAAAGGTCTGTCAAAATTGGGTGTCAACATAAATCAAATTTTGAAAATATATTGACATCATATAATCTTGATAATAAATCCCTCTTATTAGGAATAGGTTACCTGATCCACTTTAAGTGTTTATTCAACGGTTTATAGTTAATCACTAACCGCGGAACACCTCGTTCTCTTTCAGCCACGTTATTAACATAGAAGGCTGTGCAAGACCAAGGAGACTTGGAAGGTTTTATCAAACCTTTTTGCAATAGATTATCAATCTCATTTTTGCAGAAATCTACTAACTCAGCATTCATTTGACAGGGCCGAGATTTTGTAGGAATATCATCCTCTGCAAATCCTTCTTCATATGGAAGAGTCACAATATGCTTTTTGCGATCCCAAAAAGCACTAGGATGATCTGCACAAATGTCTACAGCCATCTGCTCAGAAATCAATTTGATTTTTTCTTTTACCTTAGCAGATTTCATCGAATCTTCAATGTTCATACTAAATAATTCCAATTGTAATGAGTCCATATGGCTCTGCTTCATTTTTATTAAAGCATTAATATCTCTAGTTACCGGATCTATAACAAAGGAATATGTTATCTCATTATCCTTATATTTAGCTGAAAAGCCTTTCGCGTCGATTCCTGTGAAAGGATAGATAGCATTTATAAAAAGAGTTCCAAGTATTATTGGAGGATTTAACTGATTCTTAACCAAGAAGAAGAAGTGAGGAATGCAAACTTTATTTTGACAAATCTTCACATTGGATAATTTATACTCTATATCTAGAGCATGACCTGAAGCAGATTTTACTAAATGAGTTGTTTTTTGAAAGTATTTAGTCGGGACTAAACCTTCCTGAATACAGCTAACATCTGCACCACTATCAATCATTGCAATGTTAGTAATTGAGAAATTATTATCAATTAAAATAGTACATTTAATATACCATTTATGAGCTGTAACAATCTGCATCATTCCTAAAAAAGAATCTTGCTTAGGATCAGAACTTTCAAGCTGAAGATTATCACTTTCAACCTGTTTTCCTTTATTTTTTGAAAATCGATCTTCGTCAGTATTATTAATCTCAATCTGAGTAATACGGTGATCACAAATCAATTGACTTTGTTTAAGAAATTTGATTTCCTTTTTCAAGTTTTCAACCTCAATTTTTAAATCATCAAAAGAGGAATCTTTTCCAATAACATCAAGTTTTTTTGCAATACGATCCTCTACCACTTTTAAAGAGTAAGGACTTTCATAGTGAAAATCATTTAAATCAGTATTTCGTTTTTCAAAATTTTTTGAAGAACTAGTTTCATTTGAAACGGCCAAATTAATAATTTTCTCACGAAGCCTATTATCAGTGACTTCTTTAAGAAGTTCAATCACATTATCAGAAGTGATTGTGTTTAAATTGAAATCTTGAAATTGGGATTGCAATTTGTAAATCTCGTCGTCTTCACAGGTGCAATCATTACCCTGACAAGTAGTACAAGCATTAGTATGATTATTATCATCAGATTCAGAGGAATCAAATAATTCGATGTTAGAACCTGTATCTGATTCATAATCATCTTCGGAACCTGAAGTGTATAACATACTGTATATCTTGTCATAAGTGTCATTTTCAAGTTCCAAAGTTTTCAACTTGTGTAACCTGCAATTTGGAGCAATATGCCCAAGTTTACCACACTTGTAGCATTTTACTTTAGAGAGATCTCTCCCTGATCTATCTTTGGTAAATCTTTTAGATTTACGATGACTTTTTCTAGCCTCTCGATCATCCTTAGATCTATGTCTTTGCTTAGATCTTCTCCTTCTGCTCGAAGAATCTTCGTCTTTTGACGATCTATAGTAATTATCTTTCTTCGGTGTGGGATTTGGTAAACCAAATTGTTCACAGAAATCTCCCAACTGAGACCGTTCTTTCAGCTTATCCATCTTAAGCTATTGTGCCATTTTAAGTTCATTACACAGGTTTAATCCTTCCTGTGTACATACTCCGATAATTTTTCCGTAACTTAAAACGGCATAAGGTATATCAACCTAATTTCCTCTTAGAACTTTTCTAACTCGTTCTGCAAAAAGAGGAGGAAGTCCATCAATAAACTTAGCTTTTCAATATTGGAGTTTATTTTCGGGTAGTTCCATAATCCTACTAAGATAAGTATCTTTATATCATCTGAAATAAGCCAAAGTTTGACATCTCAAACCGTTCAGCATAGTTCTTACTGTTTCATGCTGGCTGGTAAATCTACCATTAAAATGTTCCAAAATAGTAAGGATAAGGGTATAAACCGCATCTTCTCTGTTTTTTACCAAGGCCATTCCTAGGTTGTCAACTCCTTCATCGTCAGCTATTGCGTTAATGACCGCAGCCTTCTCTTCTGTGGTAAGATAATTATCCCACCATCCTCTGAGTTGACCTGTAAAACCTGCAACAATCATCTTGCAAATCGTTCTATCAGTGTTTTTGACACTTTTACAAATAGTTGAATACATCATCATCCGATGTACCATAATAGTTAACTGTCGATCTGTTAACCCATCTAAATTCCATTCATAAATTTCAGATCCACTATAAGACGTATTTGTTTGATTCCAATCTCGTTCTTCGATCAAGACATCTTGAGGAGTAGGACGAGGATAGTAGTAGGTATTCATACTGGGTTTTGTAGCGTAGCTGCTATTCTTTTTGGGATATCCCCTGAGTTTGTTAACTTCTGAAGCATCACCTGATATTTCAATACTAGATGCTAAATCCATAGGACCAACATTTAATCCAGCAAGCTTTTTAGCCGCAAGTTCTCCTATATCTAAATTAGAAAATTTTTCACTTAGAAGATCTTCTAAGTTTTTCAAAGAAGTTGGTTTAAAATCAGAGATTTCAATCGGCCTTTGAATATGAGTAGAGACTATAGTAGGACTATCAGATGATTTTGAAGTTGAAGCAATATCAATTTTTGCCTTAAACTCATTTTTGACTATATCAGTCTTAATATCCTTTATCAAAGTAGTTAAATCATCAAGTTTTTTGTCAAGAGAACTAATATGCTCCCCTAACACTTTAACATAAAGACTTAAATAATTATTTTGAGTAATCAATTTATTAATCTCGATAATACTGATTGAGGCAATATCTTCCTCAATAAATTTTTGAAAAGCAGAAAAAGTAATACCAGTATTATTTGGTAAAACAAATGTTGACTGAGGAGGATATATAGCTTTTAAAAGATTACCACTCCCATCTTTATAAGTTCTTTCAATAACGTTAATATATAACGGTAAATAAGTGGTTATAAACCAAGGAACAAAATACATAATTTGATTATGCAAAGCACAAGTTTCATAAAATTCTTGTGAAATACAATTTAAATCGTCTTTGCTGTAAGCTTCAAAGAACCAAGTTTTAAACCGATTCCATTTTTCATCAAAAAATTCTTTTTGAATATGTTTTCTTGCCAGTGAACCTGGACTAAAATCAATCTGGTGTGGAATCATTAAGAATCGTTTAAATCAAACTCCATTTCAGAAGCAGTAGGAATCTCCTTGTCAGATCCATCATTGTTCACTTGAACTATATTCGTTTTCGGGTCGATCCTTACCTTTTCGACCACAGAGTTTCCATCGGAATCCATAGTATGTAATGAAGCAGCCCTATTTCGAGCTGGACCATAAATCGGATCAATCGGAGAAATATGGTGCATCGCAGGCAAAAGTCGACGACTAGACAAAGAATGTCTCATACTTACGGAAGACATAAGCCTGTTATCATTTCAAGATTTCAATTTGTAAACACAATATTTATTATCGTCTATATTGATGGCATTTTAGTATTTTCTAAAACTTTTGAACTACATATCAAACACCTTGATATTTTCAAAAAAGTTGTAATTTAAAATGGCTTAGTTATTTCTAAACCAAAAATGAGTTTGTTTCAAACAGATGTTCGATTTCTAGGGCATCAGATTTGTCAAGGGAAGATTACTCCCATTCAAAGAGCTATTGATTTTGCTGATAAATTTCCTGATGTCATTACAGATAGAACTCAACTACAGAGATTTCTGGGAAGTTTGAATTATATTTCTCCATTCTACAAACATCTTTCTAGAGATTTAGCTCCATTATATGACAGACTGAAGAAAGATAATAAGTCTCTTTGGAATGAGACTCTTACCAATTTGGTAAAGGACATTAAGCGAAGAGTGAAATCACTTCCTTGCTTAGCACTAGCCAACCCTACTTGGCAAAAAATTATTGAGACAAATGCGTCAAATATCGGTTACGGAGGAATTCCTAAACAGATTAATCCTCATGATAAGAAAGAATATTTGATTAGATTTCATTCTGGAAAATGGAACGAAGCCCAGAAGAAATATGCGACGGTAGCACACGAAATGTTAACTATCGTTAAATGCGTTCTCAAATTTCAGGACGATTTATACAATCAAAAGTTTTTGATAAAAACTGACGCTCAATCAGTCAAATTTATGTTTGACAAAGACTTTAAGCACGATGCTTTAAAATTAATTTTCGCTAAGTGGCAAGCACAATTAGCCCCTTTCGATTTCGATATTCAATATAAAAAAGGAGTTGATAACTCTTTACCGGATTTTTTATTCAGAGAATATTTGTTGTAAAAATGACCTTCTTTTCTCCATTTTTTACTGATAAGACCTTAGTAACTATTCTAAAGGTTCTTCCTCTCAATCAAGATATGAAGAGGGAAATATTGTGGAAAATTATAGATGACATGCTTAGAGATGACTTTTCGATTCATATGATTGAACAGATCATCAACTTTGATGATGAAATACATTATTGTAATGAATATTATGGATTCGATTAATAATTTGTGTTATGTTTGCAGGATGGATCCACCCTGAGTTCATATCAAAGGAAGAGGAAGGGGAAGAACAGCCTCGAGTAGAGGCAACTATGGTTCTTATGGAACCAGATCATCACAAGGATCGTCATACCGATCCGACTCAAATTCTTAGGTGATACCAACGGGAAGGAAGACGATACTTAATAAAAAAACTTCGTCTCAAGAGGAATCATCATCCAGTTCACAGCAATTGGTAAGTTTGAAAGATATTCCAAAAGATAGTCCATTATATGCACATATGCAGGCCTATCTAGAAGGAAAGAAACAAAAAGATACTTTTGTTTCGATAATAAAGGAGGACCATGATGATATTAAGTCCTATGAAAAATTGTCAAAAAGAGAGATAATATTTCTCTTAGAAAATTCTGATCTGCAGAGGAAAGATGAACCTTGGAAAATATTCCAAAGACACTTAGTGAACGGATTATATTTTCCAGGAGAGTCATATAAGACTCGATCTTATTATGAAGAAATTCTAATGACCACAGGGAGTGTAGATTTTCAACACTTCAGCACAGGTAATACCCAAGAGAAGAGCTATAACTTTTCTAAATTCATTATTAAACAGATTATATCTGCTGAAAATTGGGGTATGTCCGCTATGAAGGAAAGACAGATAAGTCTTAATAATTCAAGAATGAATTTCACATATTGAGATTATATCCGAGCGTTTGATATAGCGTTGTGTTACAACAATGACAAACATAAACATACTTGGTTTATAAAGGTATGTGCGAAGATATTCTCTGATATAATTCCTAACTGGTTTATACATTGGTGGTCATACCACGGTCCTACTACGCAGATTTTGCCAGAACCATTTTTTAACTTATACAAAGAATGGACTAAAGTCTCTCCGGATCTTAATCGATTATATCATGAAGATCACATATGTTGGATAGAAAGAATAGATCAAATCTATTTTTTCATTGAATTTTCAATTCCATGGATTCATAAATGGACTCCCGAAGTAGGATTCAATGAGAAAAATATTCCTTACTTATACAGAAATTATTATAATAATTTCTGAGACAAACTGTTAAAAATTGATCCTAAGACCAAACAATTAGTTGGTCAAGAGCTTATAGACTCTATTAAGGAAAAGATTGAAGAATATCAAAATATTCTTCCCAAAAAAATCATTGAAGATAATTCAGTACGACATATTGCTAGGAGGATCTCCGTTCAAGAAGGCGATAAAGAAAAAATGATTCAAGATTATCTGGAAGAAGTAAGAAAAAATTTGCTTCAGACTATAAGAAAAAATTTGCTTCAGACTATAACTCAAATAGATAAATCAGACACTTCGATGAGGAGTGAAGCCAATAATGAGATGGACGATTCACAAAGGGCGGAGTCAGAACATATGCTGTCAGCCACCGAATTACTAGAAGCGGAAGATTTTTTTGCAATACGATCCTCTACCACTTTTAAAGAGTAAGGACTTTCATAGTGAAAATCATTTAAATCAGTATTTCATTTTTCAAAATTTTTTGAAGAACTAGTTTCATTTGAAACGGCCAAATTAATAATTTTCTCACGAAGCCTATTATCAGTATCTTCTTTAAGAAGTTCAATCACATTATCAGAAGTGATTGTGTTTACAAGATTTCAATTTGTAAACACAATATTTACGGAAGACTTTTTGCTGCAAATGAAAGCCTTAGAAAAAGGCAAAAACGTGAAGGAAGCATAGACATGTTAAGACATGTGAAGAGCAGGCCTACTCAACAGTAAAAGAACTGTTGAAACAGTAGATTCACTGTTTATGGACCCAGATAAGGGCCCTCTTTGTACTGTACATAGATGCTTTGTGTTTCTTTTCTTTCCTATATATAGATGTGAGTTTATGTGGAGGAGGGCATCAGAAAATTTTAGCTCTCTCTTTTGTTTCTTGTTTTTAAGTTTGTAAGTCTTGTGTGAGTTTGCCGAAGTACTATTTCGGCTATTACTTAAATAAATCGATCAGTTATTCCGAGTTCTTTTGGATCTTGAAGACGTCCTTTATAAGGTATTTATTTTCTTTTAAGTCTTTAAATTAGTATGTTTCTCCTAGCCAGGACTATGTCCAGCTAAAGATTATCTATGTCGAATAACTAACTTCTCTCCGATATAGACCATGAACGGATCTAAGCTCTATTTAAATATAAAGGAATTTTAGTATGGATTTTTGACTTGGTTCCGAGATCGAGGTACAGTCGAATTTAGCACTACTCTTATTGGCTTTGTCTTAGTGACTTCGCCTGGCAAGCCGTGGTTTTAGCCCGAAAGATGAGTTTTGATAAGTAGGGCACTCTATACCCGGTCAGAATCGCCAGGCACATGGGCTCAATAAGTAGTATGTATTAAATTCTAACAGACCCTTTGCTCGGGTAAAAGGTCTACCATGCAGTCTGAAAAACTATGCCAAAATTCTTGTATATTTCGATTCTTTCACAGGCGGACTACCGCTAGCTTAAGGATGCTTGACTTGCTTGATCTATGATTGGGCGGACTACCGCCAGGTCCTTGATCCTGTAAAGAATGGTATCAAAGCCAAGAACTTTTCATGAAATATATATGAGATTAGAAGTGAACTATTCGACATAGATCTTAATCTTTCACTATGGATCTGGGAGATACAAGTACTAAAAGTACTAGACTAGAAGAGGTCGATATACCTCATAATCTTGATAATGTGAAAAGTTATTACTATTACTATTACTATTACTATTACTATTACTATTACTATTACTATTATTATTATTATTATTATTATTATTATTATTATTATTTTATATTTGATGTGTTTTAAAATTATCATGTTAATATTATATCAATATTTCATTTTTTTTTTTATTTATCTATGTATAATATTGATTGAAATTTGTACAGTTTAATTTAATAAAAGTAAAGATTTGATTAAATTTTTTATAATAAATATTTAAAAATAATTTCTCTGTATAAAATAATCTTAATATTAAAAATATATTGATATTTGTCTTTTTTTGAAATTTGATTTTTAAAAACACTTTTTAAAAAAGATTAGTCAAACACAAATTGCTTATCAAAAATACTTTCCAAATAAATTAATCAAACATAAAATGCTTTTTTTTTCTTTTCAGAAACACTTTTCTTTATAACTATTTGAAAAACATATTTCTACAATTAAACAATTTTTTGTTTAACTGTAATATCATACATCCTCTTCGTATACAAACCAGCTACAAGTAGGAGTGTGAGAGTAATGTACCCTTTATATTAGCTATTGTATATAATAACAACTTATTAGTTCTATTTTGAAACTTGTCATTTTAATGAGATCCAAATGTATAAGAATAGTAAACTTGGACATTATATAGCTTTCTCAAAATATTAAAAAGAAACTAAATTTTAAGTACCGAGAAGGACAAGACAAAATAATACTATTTTTCTGGTTACCCATTAGGAAAGTAAAATACCGAAGAAAAAAGAGATACATAAGAGAATCCAAAACTGAAGATACTAGGAATTTATAGCCTATTAAGGAATTAGGTAGGTTAGTTAAAATGATCTAAGTTTGTTGATTAGCTTTAAGATTTTAATTTAAGTTGTAAGCTTTTCTTGTCCCAAATTTGATGTGGTGTTTGATTGAGCATGAAATTTTAAGAAAAAAATTAGTCTAAAACAAATCATAGATATTTGTTTGAATAGAAGCTAATTTTAATAATATGATAAAAAATTAAAGTTAAATTATTTCTAATAAAATTGAACTTTTTTTTTGTACACGCCAGGAAGAGAAGTATGACACATAAGAGTATTTCCTTCATGTCCTGTCAACAGTAGTACCATAATCCTATCACACAAAAAATAAACAAGACACTGAATTCTATATTTTTCTTAGAAGAACAGACACCTCTTTGGTGATTTTTTTTATTTTTCTAACGTGTGCCCAATAAAAAAAAAAAATCGAAAAATAGTATGTATGTATCTATTCACTGAGCTTAAAAGGGAAAGATGTTGGGTTTTTGATTGTGAGATGCAGCCAGTGTTGTCTCTATTCCTTTTTGCTTAAGCCTTAACATAAAAAAAGTTTTAAATTCGAACTAATTTACAAACCAAATTACAACAAGAACAACATACCCAGTGTGGTTTCATAAATGGGAAACTTAAAAGACAGATTATGGCGTTAAAATTCTTAGCATCAAAACAATCCAAATCAAACCAACTTATGTACAAGACAAATTACAACATACCCAATATGATGCCACAAATCTGAAACTTAAAAGCCTAATTATTTTGTTAAATAATTAGTAAATAACATGATTTTCTAACAAGTCATCACTAATCTGTCATTAAATCAGATTAGGAACCCAATTTGTGATGAAATAATAAAGCCATACTGTCACAATGCTCCAAATTAAAACTTACTTGCAAGCCAAATTATGACAACTAACGAACACTGCTTACACAAAATGTTGCAGATGCTATTAATTTATTTTGGCTTTTCTCCTCAAGTAACAGGAGCAACTTTTATGAGATCATAGTTCTCCAGAGAAATCAAAGGAAAAGAGAGAGTTTAGAACTTTTGAATGAAGTCATAGATGTGTTTAGCAATCACATCAAGCCTTTCTTGGATGACAAAATGAGTTGCATCTTCCAAAACCACAACTTCCACCAACAATGGAACATCTTTCATAAATTCACCATTATTACATACTTTTAGCACCTGGTATATGATAAATCAGATAGAATTCCCTGATGACAAACTTGGTCGAAACATTAACTTGAGTCTATGGTCATGGTGCTGTGAGGAAGTTTCTACATTTCATCAGACAGAACTTTAGACTACATGTAAAATTTTGGGCAACTCAACTTCAAATCCTAAAAATGTCATTTTCTTCACTAATTAGGACTGAAGAGTACAAGCAATTTACAAAGGGGCTAACCCCTGCTAGCTTTCATGTATGAAGAAGTTGATCAAGACAGTCTAAAAAAAGCAACCAATAACATCTATGTTGCTCAGACTCATTAGAAATGTTTCTGTATGTGTGTTAGATCCAGGATCGTCCAAAAATTGTGCATTTTGGAGAATCCGGCACAAGTGTGTGAACAACTTTAGAGAGTGAGCAATATAGAATATGATGGTGTTCATAAACTTTACAATTTTCTTGACTTCCTAGAAAACAAGAAATTTATATCGATCAATTAAGTATGCGTTGATTACAAATTACCTAGGTTATCCGTTGTATTGATTCCGCTCCATTCAAGTTTGTTTCATTCTAATAAGTTCTTTCACAAAAAGTATTTTTGGAGAAAAACAGTTCGTGTTTAAATCAACATTAAAAGCACTATTATCAATATTAAAGCAATAGTTTGTACTTGGCCATAGTTCTAGAAACATTTAATTTTTTCCTAAAAGTTTAGTCATATACCTCAACTCTCTAAAATAAGCGCCTTTAAAAGAAAACAAGTATTTTTGACCTCCCAGAAACTTAGTCAAACATGCTATAAAATCTCATACTTATTTCTTAGCGAACATACAAGTCTCTACCTAAAACTATAAGTAGGAGGAGTGGGCGTTCGGTCTTCGATTTATTTGATAATTCAATAATCGATAGTTAAACGTAGATATCAAATACCGAACTTTTAATCAGTAAATCAAACTTTGATTTAGTACGATATTCGGTAATACCATATTAGAGTTGAAGCCGACTATACTATAAAGCTAATACTATTGCTCCAATTATTTCTGTTTTTCAATGTGGATGCACGATATAATAGAAGATCAACAAATAAAAAGACATCAAATAAAACAAATTGACACAACTAAAAGACATATGTGCCGCCCCCAAGGCCTAGCTTGAGTGACAAAAGGTGGAGGATTTGTGGCTTAGGTCGCAAGTTCAAGCCCCACACCATGCAAAGCGAAGCCCGGTATTTAAGTGGAGAAGGGTAGAGGGGCAGGCCCATTATCCACAGAGTTTAGAAGGCACTACAAACACAAATGGACAACCAATGTGAATTGTAACAGAAGCATTTGTGTCTAATCTTTTCAGATTCTAATGTTTTATGACCAAATGTAATGCTATTGAGTAGTAAGTAATAACTAGGAAATACTACCCACTACAACATTGTGAATATTTTATCACTTTGTCCAGTTGATCAGAAGTCAGCACATAAAAAGAAGAAAATCAAATGACCATTTCTTTTGTTAACACTTTTGGATTCATATGTATTTGGGTTGTTTATGTTAAGTCTTTAATTTTCTCTTTGGAGTTGTACTGATGGGCCTGTTGATATATGGCCTTAATTAAGTAAATAATTTAGTATTCAAAAACATACTGAATATTAAATGGTACTAATATCTCGTACCAAGCCTAACTCCGAATATCGTAATTCTAAAATTTTACTCTCCAATACCGAATACGAAATAACCAAAATCCTCAGTTAGAATTTCGATATTTTATGCCCAACCCTAACTCTAACTATAAGGGGTCGTTTGGTAGAATGTATAAAAATAATACCCAATAGAGTGTATTAGTAATGCAAGCATTAGTAATGCATGTATTAAATATACTTGTATTAGTTATGATTTCTTATGCATTGTTTGGTTTGGTGTATTAAAAATAGTACGCATTGTATAAAAATATTTATTTACAAAAGTATCCTTCACAATTATGGTGGAAAAGATGTAAAAGTACTTTTGAAGGGTAATTGTGTCTTTAACCATATTAATGCATGTATTAAATCCTTTGCATTACTAATACCTAGAAATCTATGGTATTAGTAATACACTCCTCAATACACAATTGAGTGTATAACTAATGCAAGCATTAGTTATACATAGCATGAAAATATGCACCAAACAAGGGATCACTAAAACATATAATTAATGCATGCATTATTTTTGCTAATACACTCTACCAAACGACCCCTAAGTCTCTTGACAAAGATCAAATCTAATGCAATTGCAAAAGCAACAACTAAAGCAATAATCCCAAATAGTTGAAACAGATGAGAACTATATAAGCATACAACTAAAGTGTCGAACAAATGCAATCAAATTCACAATATCACAGAAGGTGAGGAATGCTTACATGGATATAGCTCGATAATAGTTAACTGCACCAATGAAACCAACCATTGTTCAAACTTGCTGGCATAGTAATCCAACTCTCTTCAGAAAGCCCCTATGAAAGGGCAATCGGAGCATCAGGGATAGCCTTAAGGCTTTGACAAAAGGGTACAGAGTTGCGGTATGACAACATTTTCTTAAGAACAGACTTAGCACCAATTGGAGCAAACTCAGCTTCAATTTCACCTGATACTTGCAAGGTAAAATAATAGTGGATATTTTGCTGCTGAAATTACCAATCAAAATTTAATTTAAAAAAACCTAATCCCTTGTCAAACAAGGTGGTCTACAACCATTCGATCAGTAGAAAGAGAAGCAAACTCAACTTGTTACTGCTAAATGGATAAGCCAGGGACAGATCCAAAATGGGTCCCGACATTTCAACAACGGAGGCGAAAACGTACTCTTTTCAAGTCAAAGTCAAAGTTGGTTTTTTTATGGAATGCAGTTAGAGGGTTAAAATGAAAATTAGGGGCAAGTTAGTGGGACTGCCTATGTATTTGGCCAATAGTATTCTTAATATTATTATTGACAAGAGTATAGACACCAAGTTTAGGTACGGATTATAGATAAAAAGTACTAATGAGTCGTGTCATATGAAATTTAGGCTTTTGATTTGAGTAGGGAAAGAAGGCAAAGAAGGGGAGATGAGAAAACAGGCAAAAGAGTATGAAAGCTTTCAATCCTTTGTTTGGCTCGTATAGAAGACGGGGGAAATGAATGAAGAAGAAAATTGATTTACCTTCAATGCACAAATAGTGAATGTGAAGGGACAACGGGCAAGCATATGGTTTCCTCATTTCTCCGAACAAAAAAGTAGAGTTCTGTATCCTTCACTTTCCCCCTCTCCGTTTTCCTTTTAGTTGTCTTTCCTTGATTCCCAAACAAACTGTCCATAAATAACCAAGAATCCATCATATCTAAACTAGGTATAATCAGGTTTTTTATACAACACACTGGCAGTCTGTCAGATACACTAAACAAATTGGAACATACACAACTGAATTTTTGACACATTTTGAGCTTGGTATATCCCGTGTTGTAGCCCTTCGTATTGTGTCTTCTTCTTAAAAATAATGACTGTTTCTTCCCATCCAAATCTCCATTTAAGAAGGTTTAAAATTTATTCAATCTTCTGCATCAAAGAAATGAAAGCTTCTCTGTATATGGTTGATGAAGGAAAATACCTCCCAAGGTGATAATTGACAACCCACATCATTTCCAGCCTGTTTTCTCGTCCAAAAATCTAGCACTATCATGACAACACCCGCACCCCTTGACATATGACAAGGCAACCAACGTCCTCAAAACTTTCCTTCAGTGCCACATCATAATGGGTTCTTTTCAGTCAGGATGCATGTGTCCTCCTTCTGTGAACAAGAAATTAAGCAGCATTTCACTTTATATATTCATTTATTACTGCTGAAATGTTAGTCATTTCAGCAGAATGAGCATCCTCGTTCTGTAAACTAATCGTATCAGAGTAAAAGGTTGTTTTAAAGCTTTTCTCATTTTCTTTGCATTTGTGAACCAACTTTTCAGAAACTGAACTTCTTAAATAATCGACCAGTGGAATAGTAGCTAACTTCTGCCTAGATATACCCCTTTTGATTAAAGGTGTTAACCAAGATATTGCCTCTTCAGTCCGATCTAATTTGAGTAATCCATCAATTATCAACTCATACACAGACATATCAACAATGAATTCTCTCTTCTCCATCAATCCAAGTACGCTAACAGCTTCCTCAATCATTCCAGCCTTGATGCAACAGTAAATTAAGATGTCCAACATACTTCTATCCAACTCAACTCTCTGGCCCAGCATTTTATCTACGAACTCTTGCGCTGCACTTACCTGTCCTTTATCACAAAGTCCTTTTACCAAAACTGAATATGTATCACCATTAGGGCAGATGTCTTTCTCAATCATCTGCCTGAACAATGAAAGTGCCCTTTCCATATTCCCTAGCCTGCAATATCCCTTAATCATCAAATTATACAAATGGATATCCACTTTAAAACCCTTGACATACATTTCCAAAATCAATCTCTCTGCATCATCAATCTTCCCACTACTCAAAAATCCATCCACCGAAAATTTGTAAGTCTCAACATTTAAATCGACGCGTTCCCTTTTCATCAAGGCCAAAATGTTGTTCATTTCTTCGAAATTCCATCTCCTAGCACAAGCATCCACCAAGGTATTACATGTAATAATATTAGGCTTCACACCTTTAGACAACATTTCCTCCACCAATTCTCTAGCTTTCTTTATCTCCCCACTCTTACACAATCCATCTACCACGACCGTCAACGAAAATACTGAAACCTGAAAACCTGATTCAACCATTTGATAAAAGAATACCAGCCCTAATGTGATCTGATCACACTTCAAAAGATTAATCAAATGAACAGTACATGTTCTCTCATTAATCTCAATTGCATTTAGTTTCATATACATGAAAATCTCTAATGCCTCGTTGAATTTTCCGTTATCAGATAAAGCTTTAAGAAGCAAATTGAATATTTTCGAAGCAAACTTTGATGGAACATTGTGATTCTCAAAGAAAGAAGCTATAACAGCAAAAGGGCACCTGAAAATTTTCAATTCTTTAAGCAGCAAAGAAGGAACAATGTTGATTATCAAAAAAGAAAAAAGCATTAACAGTAAAAGGGTACCTGAAAGTTTCAATATTTGGGACTAAAACTAAAAGGGTCTCAGCATCTTCAAAGTATCCTTCTTTGACAAGCCTGCAAACAAGTGTCAAGTGGGTTTCAACACCAATCTTGAAAGTAATGAAAGACTGATTAAGCAAAAGGAAATTGAAGAAGTCGAGGCATTTAGGTGTGTTGATATGTGGGTCAGATAAAATAAGGAGAATCAAATTGGGAGTGAGCTTGGAGAGAAGAGTAGAGGGTGCAATGACTATGGGGCTTAGCACTGTATTGATAATGGTGTCTGCAATTTTTGCTCTAGGGTGAAGACGGGGATTTGGGATTTGCCATTTTTTGAGAGTTCTTAGGTTTTGGAGTACCTTTTGGAGTGACATTTCAGAGATTAATTTGGGACTTCTTTGTTTCAACTTACTTTGGATTGGGCGGAAAAAATCAATGTAATGTTTAGGGGCTTTTTAGCTGAAGTAGACATATTACTGGGCTTTAAGTTGATATCTTGTTGTCAAACTATATAAATCTCAATCTTAATTATTAAAATTTTAAATAGTTTCAAATATTAGTTTCTCTATCATAATTCGTGCTTAGGACACATGAGTTTGAATCCGCAAGATATATGTATCTGCTGAATTCTAAAATCGAAATACATAAAGTTGTAATTGATTTCCATAATTAGATGAGTAATTGAGATACATAATCATTATTTGTAAGATATATGTATTCATCGATTTTAAAAATCGAGATACACAATTTATTACGTTAAATTAAAGGGGTATAACTTATTTATTCAATTAAAAGATTAATTGATGAATTGTGTATAAAATAGGGAAAATGCACAAGTACATTCCTAGGCTATAACTGAAATTTCAGAGACACACCTTAACTAATCTAAGGTCCTATTACCCCCTGAACCCATTTTTTTTTTTGTAGTTTTGTGCACCTTTTTGGCTTACGTGGCATCCAATTATCTCTCACGCGCTTCAATTGTGTGGAGTCACGGAGTGTGCCACGTAAGACAAAAGGTGTACAAAATTATAAAAAAATAAGTTCAAGGGGTTAATAGGACCTTATTTTAGTTAAGGTGTCTCTGAGATTTCGGTCATAGTCTGGGGAGTACTTGTGCCTTATCCCTATAAAATATGGTATAAGCGTAACTAGTTTAGATGTGCTTACTTTTTGGGTGTGAAATTTGTTTAGAAACTAATTACATGTTTGTATCTGGTATAGATTATGTTAAATTTAACAATATTGTTGGAATACCATCAGATTGAATAAAAGATAACACCAGTCTAGGGATGGTAAATAGTTCGGTTTGGATGAATTGAAAATGGTTTGAACAAAAATAGGTAATTATCCAATTCGTCCATATTCTATATGGGTAAATATGATTTGTGTAATTAATGGAACGATGTAACGACCTATTTGGTCGTTTTGAGTACTAGAACTTTTTATTTCATAAAAGACTCTTTTGATATGTTCTAAATGGGTATTTTGAACTATTCGTAACTATAGTTATATGATTAAGGGGATAGTTTAAATAATTAATTTAGTTGGTGATTAAAAAAAATAGCATTAAAATTAGTAGGGGGTCACTTTTACCACTTTTATAATTAGTCTTTTAATAATTAGGATAGTAATAATCGGTAGAAGAAAAAAAAAAGAGTGGAAGAGGAGAACAAGGAGAAAGCGGCGACATCAAAGATCAACTGTGCATTCTTTTGCTAGTACGCTTCTGTGTAAATGATGAACTATCAAACTTTTAATGAGTATAGTGCTTCTGTAACATCAAATAGATGGAATTAATGATTTGTATAGTGGTTGTTATAAGAGAACGTGAGGTGGAGGATATATATATATATATATATATATATATATATATATATATATACTTGATAGAGAATGAATTAGGGCGACAAAATGTGCATATAATAACTATCTAATGATTGCCTAAGGATTTCTAAGGAAATTAAGGGTTGTATGCCAAATTTTCCGAAGTGTAAGTTTTTGCTTGAGTCTGTGGTGTTCTTTGGCCACATTGTTTCTGGTGAAGGAATTCGAATTGACACTTAAAAGATTGAGGCAATGCATAACTGGCAATGACCTACATCTCCAACTGATATTAGGAGTTTCTTGGGATTAGCTGATTACTATAGAAGGTTTGTCGAGGGGTTCTCATCTATTTTGTCTCCGTTGACAAAGTTGACTCAGAAGACAACGAAATTTCAATAGTCAGAAGTTTTTGAGAAAAGCTTTTAGGAATTGAAAACACGGTTGACTACTGCCCCAATATTGACCTTATCGGAGGGTACACAAGGCTTTGTTATGTAATGTGATGCGTCCAAAGTTGGAATTGGTTGTGTTTTGATGCAAAATGACAAATTTATAGCCTATGCCTCCAGACAGCTTAAGATTCATGAGAAGAATTACTCAACCCATGA
Organism: Solanum bulbocastanum; assembly: GCA_037074985.1. Lineage (NCBI taxonomy): Eukaryota > Viridiplantae > Streptophyta > Magnoliopsida > Solanales > Solanaceae > Solanum > Solanum bulbocastanum. Next base: position 13,244,092 of record CM073602.1, on the reverse strand, counting down.
TCTAGAGTTAGTTGTTGTAGTGTTTGCCTTGAAATATCTCTATGGTGTTCATGTAGGTGTGTTCACCGATCACAAGAGTCTTCGATCAGAAAGAGCTTAAGCTCAGACAGACGAGGTGGTTGGAGTTACTCAAGGATTATGACATGAGTATTCTCTATCACCCAAGTAAGGCTAATGTTGTTGCTAATGCTTTGAGCAAAGTATCTATGGGTAGTACTGCCTATGTTGAGTAAGGAAAGAAAGAATTTACCAAATATGTGCACAGACCTGCACGATTGGGAGTCTGGTTGATGGATTCCAACGAAGGTGGAGTAGCGGTGATGAATGGAGCGAAACCATCACTAGTGTCTGAAGTGAAGGAGAAACAAGACCAACACCCTGTTTTGCTTAATTTGAAAGCAAATGTTCATAAGCTGAAAGTGATAGATTTCGAACAAAGGGGAGATGGTGTATAGAGTTATCAAGGTAGATTGTGTGAACCAAGGGTGGATGATCTCAAGAGAGGAAGAAACCCATAATTATAGATACTCTATCCATCCTGGTTCCACAAAGATGTACCGTGACTTGAGAGAGGTCTATTGGTGGAGTAGTATGAAGAGATGTATTGTAGAGTTCATTGCTAAGTGTCTGAATTACCAACAAGTCAAGGTAGAGAACCAAAGGCTCGATGGTATGGCTCAGAATATAGATCTTTCGGAATGGAAGTGGAAAATGATTAACATGGATTTCATTACTGGTTTGGCGCGGTATCATATGCAACATGATTCGATTTAGGTGATTGACGATCGGATGACTAAATCATCCCATTTCTTACCAGTAAAGACTACCTATTCAGCAAAAGATTATGTCAGATTATATATTCAAGAAATAGTTAGAATTCATGGAATTTCGGTATCCATCATTTCAGATAGAAGTGCGCGATTCACCGCACAATTCTGGAAGTCTTCCCAAAATGTTTTGGGTTCATAGGTAAATTTGAGTAATGCTTTCCATCCCCAAACTAATGGTCAAGCAGAGCGTACAATTTCGACTTTAGAGGATATGTTGAAGGCGTGTGTGATCGATTTCAAAGGTAATTGGGATGATCACTTACTTCTAATAGAGTTTGCTTACAACAACAATTATCACTCTAGCATCCAGATGGCTCCATATGAGGCTCTTTATGGGAGAAGATATATATCTCCTATTGAATGGTTTGATGTTGGTGAAGTTGGGTTGATAGGACTAGACTTGGTTCATCAAGCTATGAAAAAGGCAAATATCATTCAAGGAAGGTTGAAAACAACGCAGAGTCGTCAAAAATCCTAGATAGATGTTAGGAGAAGAAACTTGGAGTTTGAGGTGGATGATTGGGTTTATCTGAAAGTTTTACCCATGAAAGGTGTTATGAGGTTTGGCAAGAAAGGAAAGCCTAGTCCCTGATATATTTGGTCCTTACAGGAAGAATTGTCATTGTAGCTTATGAGTTAGAGTTACCGTCAGAGTTAGCAGCATTCCATCCGGTATTTCACATTTCTATGTTGAAGAAGTGTATGGGTGATCCTTAACTTGTCATACCTACTAATAATATTGGTATTAAGGACATACTATCTTACGAGGAGATACCCGTTAAGATACTTGATCGTCAGGTTTGCAAGTTAAGAACCAAGGAGGTAGCATCAATTAAGGTTTTATGGAGGAATCATTTTATTGAGGAAGCTACTTAAGAGGCTGAGGAGGATATGAAGAAGAGATACATACGTCTCTTTTCTTTCGGAAAAATTACAGACCAATGTAAGGGCTTGTTGTAAAACACTCTTTAAATTTATATGCTATGTTGTGTTAAATTGCATGTTGGGTGTTTGAGTTGGATGTTAGATATTTCTACCCTCAGTACTAATTAGAGTGATCTCATTCAAGGACAAATATTCCCAAGGGGGAGATATTTTAACACCTCGGTATTAGAAAGAGCTAATTTTAGAATGAACTAAATTAGAAATAGCTAATTTGAGAGTAGTGCAAGTTATTCTTAAATTGTGAGTTTTGGGTCAACTTCAAAAGAGCACAACTTTAAGCACAAGTGAGTTAAGTGGTCCATGAGATATCAAATCGAAGGTCGTTGAGTCCTCTTTCCAACGCCGCCGAGTTTGCTAAATTCCGAGTTTGGATAAGGGAGATATGCATGTTTGAGTTCAACCTGTCTAATTAAGAAAATTCATCCGCATTAAGAAGGGGTATTTTGGTATTTTCCTTACCCCACTAGGCCTACACGTTTTGTTTACTCAATTAGAGGCCAAAGCTGAGTTAAATTAGTTTTCACTCAAGTCTAAAGCATTCAGGAAAACTAGGGCAAAGTTCAAGAGGAGAAAAGAGGATATTTGAAGAAGTTCTTTAAGATTTCGAGAAAATCGCCAAGAACTTAGTTCTTTCGAGGTATGTAAGTCTTTATAGTGATGGGTTTGTTTACCCACACGCCAATCATGAGTTTCCAATTTCGAATTCATCCATAAAATTGAGTATATTGAGTTCTTTTAAGGTTTTGTGCTTCATTCTTTAATAATTGGGTTTTGTTGAGTTCTTGAGTTGAGGATCTTGTGAATGAGTATTGTTCTTGAGGAAATTAGAATAAATTTTCATATATTTGTGTTGGATTAATGAATCTAAGGAAGTTTGGAATGAACCAATCAATTCTTGGTGAATTAAGACTCAAAATCGATAAGAAAAAATTCATCAGAATGTTCTGGAAAAGGGATGGGGCGGCGCGCCCTAGATGCGCCAAAAATGATGCCCAGTATTTGGAGGCCTGACGCGACACGCCATCCCTATGCCCAAAGCGTCAGGCCATTTTTTTCTCCGTTCTTCGATCCATACTTGTTCCTTTGAGTCGAACTTTCATTCCCTTCATAATCCTAACTATCTAAACCTTCATAAATCATCAAGATCCTTCATATATCCTAATCATGTATCATAATTTAACTTTTCAAACTAAAGTAAAGATTAAGAGTAAATTTCGAGAAGGTCTTTGAGTCATTTTGAGAAGTCTTTCTCAATCTTTTTAAACTAGAATTAAAACTTGAGTACATGAGTATGGGGATGAGGAGAGTTGAGATCATTTTTTTAAAATGAGTGTGAGGGGACTAAGTAATTTCAAGTATGTAATACTTTTACATTTAAAATGAGAAGAAACCTTGATTTATAAATGAGTTCATGAGGAGTTTTTGAGCATTATCTCTTTTAAGAGAGCTTTGAGTAATTATCTCAAATTGAGGAGGAGTTATGTCTTCTTTAAAACATATGAGCATGAGTTTTATATATATATATATATATATATATATATATATATATATATATATATATTATTGAGAGTAGTATTGAGCACCGATATAGGAATAAGTTCAGACAATTCAAAATCCTCATAAACCATGTATGCCAACATGGGTAAAAGATCATACTTTTTAGATGATTCCTTATTGATTTTAAGGATATCTTAGTGGATCCACTTAGTTGAGGATGACTTATACTCTGGCAAGGTATATGATAGTTTTGACAGCATGGGCGAGACGTTGTATCTTCACATAGCTCATAGTGATGGTTATCGGTTAGAGAATCTCCCAAATAAGAGTAAAGAGTTCATTATTGTATTTTCAAATACACTGATTTATTATTTACCATTTTAAAAGCTTTCTTTATATTGCATTTATATTGTTTCTTTTATATTGAATTTGAGTTGAGTTGAGTATTCTTGAGTTGAGTTGAGATAAGGTGAGTATGTTCTTCTTTTTTATCAGTTCAAGCTTATATATATGCTTTAGTGTTCCCCTTGCATGTTCGTACATTCAATGCACTATGTCATTTGGCCTGCATATTTTATGATGCAGCTACAGGTACTCAAGGTCACCAACAAGCCTTTTTTTGATACCACTTATAGTTTCAGTTAACTTTGGTGAGTCTCCTTGCTTTCAGAGGATTCCATTTTTATTTTCAGTTTTGTTAAGAGGTTTTGGGTCTTGTCCTGACTTCCAATATCTCAGTATTTTAGAGGTTTCATGGACAGTAGTGTTTTGAGGAGTCTTTTCCATTTTCATTGTTAATGTTTAAGACTTGAGTTGAACAGTTATGTATTGAGTATTTCAGAGTATTTTGAGTTAAACTATCTTATTAATGATATCATTAAGAGTTGAGTTTGTTTTGATATTTCTATTTCAACTGAGTAAGTCTTCCGCTGAGTAATGAGTCATGCCAAGGGTTCTCTTGGGGACCCCTAATGGTTCTCTAGTACCGGCCACATCTAGGGTGTAGGCTCGGGGAGTGACATATAGGTCCTGTCCAAAGTATGGGATTGTTACAACAGTTTCAGTCAAAGTCTGGGTATATTTCAGACATTTTCCCCTTATTTTTATGATGATATATTTTTCCTCTAATTTTTGTTTACAAATATAGTTTTTAATACCATTCATAATAACATTTACAACCTTCATAGTTATTTTTATGATAATATATTTTTCTACTAAAAAATTATACTATATAAATATAATGTTTGCTTACGAATATATCATACATTGAATTTATTTGACTAATTTTCATGTTTATTTATATTTTGATTTCTCTTAAAATTTTGACTCCATTGTTGAAGTAATATTTTTAATTAAGTAGTCTTTTAGTCAATTGAAAATTTATATTTCATATATCAATTCAAATGAAGATAATTTAAATATTTTACAATATAGGAGTGATATGTGCTTAAATAAAATGACATAAACAATAAATCTGATCTTTTATTTTAACAAATTTAAGATGAAAGATTTGTTTTTAAGTTAAATAAGATGGAATTGTTATTTTTAAACTAAATAAGATGGAAGTTTATATTAAAAAAACACACGGCTCAACAAAGAGAATGGACACAAAAAAATATTTAAGCCAAATAAAATGGGTTTTTAAAAAAAGAACGATTGACTGAAACTTGAAAATATAAAAAAAAATTAAATAAGATGAAGGATATTTTTATAAACAAAAAATTTATTCTTAGAAATTATGCAACATATAACTTTTTTATAAAACGACAAACCAAAACAATTAATAAAAAATAATCGCAACATAACTTGTGTTATAATACGTTAAAGTCCTACAATCAACCGTTTAAACATATATACACTTATAAGGTTGATGAGGGAAGCACCTCCAATTAACAAAAGCACATGAAATTACTAGGTAGTTAGATTTAAAATATAATAGAGCATAAAACCACATGATAAATGTATTGACCATCATTCTCCAATATACCCCAACTTATTTTTTTGGATTTCAACTGTAACGACTGGTTCTCGTCGTTATAGAAAAGCCAATGGAAAAAGAATTGGGCCCATAAAACTTTTGAGTAGTGGTTTGAAAGATTGTAGCCTAGTCTAGTTAAGGTCATATCCTCCATTCGAGCTAGGAAACTGGTGGGGCAGGGGTGTTTGGCATATTAGGCTCATATTCGGGATGTTGAGTTAGAGTCTCCCTCCATCGAGTCTATTCCTGTGGTGTCGAAATTTAGAGAAGTGTTTCCTATTGATTTTCCTGGTATGCCTTAGGACAGATATATAGATTTCTGCATTAATTTGGAACCTGGTACCCGCCTCATTTCCATTCCTCTTTATCGCATGACTCTGACGCGGTTAAGAGAGCTTAAGGCTCAAATTCAAGAACTTCTTGATAAAGGTTTCATTTATCCTAGTGCTTCCCCATGGGGTGCTCCTGTATTATTTGTTAAAAAAAGGATAGTTGTATGAGGATGAGCATAGAATATTGATAGTTGAATAGGGTCATCATTCGAAATAAGTATCTATTGCCTCATATATATGAATTTTTTGACCAGTTTCAGGGTGCATCAGTTTTTTCTAAGATTTATCTAAGGTTTGGTTACCATAAGTTAAAGATTAGGCCTGATGATGTACCAAAGACGACGTTTAGGACCTGCTATGGGCACTATCAGTTTCTAGAGATGTCGTTTGGGTTGACAAATGCGCCTACAACTTTCATGAGTTTAATGAATGGTGTGTTCAAACCATTTCTGGATTCGTTTGTTATAGTCTTTATTGATGACATTTTGGTTTATTCAAAGAGTAAGGATGAGCATGTCGACCATCTTCGTATTGTTCTGGGTATTCTTGGGAGATAAAAGTTGTATGCTAAATTCTCTAAGTGTGAGTTCTGGTTGATTTCAGTTGCCTTTTTGGGCCATGTAGTTTCAAGAGAAGGGGTAATGGTAGATCCCCAAAAGATTGAAGCGGTTAAGAATGGGTCTGCCCTAGCTCTGTGACTGAAGTTAGGAGTTTTGTGGGGCTCGCTAGCTACTATCATCGGTTTGTGAAAAACTTTGCTTCTATTGCCACGCATCTAACAAGGTTGACTAAAAAAGAGGTGTCTTTCGAATGGACTGAAAAATGTGAAGAGAGTTTTCAAAATCTTAAGACTCTCTTGACCACCGCACCTATTCTGGCGCTACTGGTGGAAGGTAAAGATTTCATTATTTATTGTGATGCTTCACATTCAAGTTTGGGTATTGAGTTGATGCAAGATAAGAATGTCATAGCTTATGCATCGCGGCAGTTGAGGGTACATGAGAGGAATTACCCGATGCATGATTTGGAGTTGGTAGCGGTAGTGTTTGCTCTTAAGATCTGGTGGCATTATCTCTGTGGTGTCAAGTGTGAGGTGTTTACTGATCATCATAGTTTGCAACATGTATTCACTCAAAAGGACCTAAATTTGAGACATCGAAGATGGATGGAGTTACTTAAAGATTATGATGTCACCATTAGATATCATTTGGGTAAGGCTAATGTGGTGGTAGACGTTTTAAGACGAAAGGTGGTTAGTATGAGTAGTCTAGCATGTTTGGGTGTATCTAAGCAACCTTTGGCCAAGGAGATTCGAACCTTGGAGTATAAGTTCATGTAGTTGGGCATCTCAAAAAAAGTTGGGGTATTGGCTAGTATTGAGGTTAAACCCACGTTCATTGAGGAAATTAAGGTCAAACAGTTCGAGGATAAGAATTTGAATGAGCTTAGAAAGAAGACAGTGTCTGGTAAGGCACAAGATATGGTTCTTGATGTGGAAGGTGTGCTTAGTTTTAAAGTAAGAACTTTTGTTCCCCGAGTGGATGATTTGATTCAGAAAATGTTGACAAAATCTCATGGTTATCGATTTTCATTCATTCGGGTGTGACCAAGATATACCGAGATTTGAAGCTGTTTTATTGGTGGCCTAGCATGAAGAAAGACATAGCTGAGTGTGTGGCTAAGTGCCAAAACTGCCAGTAGGTAAAATATGAGCATCAAAGGCTTGCAGGTTTGCTTTAGAGAATGCCAATTCTGGAATGGAAGTGGGAAATAATAGTTATAGATTTTGTGGTTGGTCTCCCCAAGACATTGGGAAAGTTTGATTCCATTTGGGTAGTGCTTGATAGATTGACTAAGTCAACCCATTTTATTCCAGTCAGAATAGACTATAATGCTCAACAGTTGGCTAAGGTTTATGTGAAAGAGATAATAAGGATGCATGGGGTGCCCCTTTCTATCATCTCAGACCGTGGTACGCAGTTCATATCCAAGTTTTTGAGGAAATTACATGATGAGTTGGGCACTCAACTCACTTTTAGTACAGCTTTCCATCCACAAACTGACGGGCAGTTAGGCACTCAACGATTCAAGTGTTAGAGGACATGTTGAGAACATGTGTGATTGACTTTGGAGGGCATTGGGATAAGTTCCTACCGTTGTGTGAGTTCTCCTACAATAATAGTTACCACTCCAACATATACATGGCACCGTTTGAGGCACTTTATGGGAGGGGATGTAGATCACCCATAGGGTGGTTTGAGGCTAGAGATGTGAAACCTTTGGGGGTTGATTTGGTGAAGGATGCTTAGGATAAGGTGAGGAGTATCCAAGCTAAGCTTCTAGTAGCTTAGAGTCAACAAAAAAAGTATGCGGATCATAAGGTACGAGACATGGCATTTCATGTTGATGAACAAGTTCTTCTAAAAGTGTCACTTATAAAGGGGGTGATGAGATTCGGTAAAAAGGGCAAGCTTAGTCCTCGATACATTGGTCCATTTGAGCTTCTTGACTGTGTAGGCCAGTGGCTTATAGGTTGGCTTTACCACTTAGCTTATGTGGAGTTCATCCAGTGTTTCATGTGTCCATGTTGAAGAAGTATCATGAGGACGAAGATTACATCATAAAGTGGGACTCAATGTTGTTAGAAAAAGACCTTCAGTATGAGGAGGAAACGATTGCAATTCTTAATCTTGATGTCCGAAAGATGAGGACCAAAGAGATTAAGTCTGTGAAAGTTCAATGGAAGCATCATCCGATTGAGGAAGCTACTTGAGAAATCGAAAAGGACATGCGAGACAAGTCTCCCCATTTGTTCAACGATTCAGGTACTACTCTACTCTTACTTTAGCGAGTTTTTCCTAGTTTACCACTCGATAACGAGTGATGGATAAATTGATACCTATTGTAATGATCGATTTCCGTCATTATAGAAAAGCTAATGGAAAAAGAATTGGGGCCAGAAAACTTTTGAGTAGTGACTTGAAAAATTGTAGCCTAGTCCAGATCGGGATGAAATCTGAGTCAGGCAAGATCTAGAGAAATCTGTTAATGAATGGGGGATCTATTTATGCATTTGATCGCATGAGTAGATAGCTAAGACGTTAAGAAATCCATATGACTTTACGAAATCGTATTCGGGCGAGTAGATCTCTCGAAACTGATCTTAGCGTAAAATGGTAGTTTTTGAGCGTCATGGATTGAAGGTGTGTTGTGAAATTGGCGTTTGAAACTCAAATTCCAAGTTTTTGTCTCTGTGTAAGCCTCTGGAGCAGGATTATTCCCACCAGGGCAGGGCCACTGTGGTGGGGTGGGGTCCTCCATAGCGGCTCAGTCGCGAATTAAGTCGGGAAAAAACCCCAATTTCGTTATTTTTCTACAAACTGTCTTCTTAAGAGTTCGGAGACAACCTAGGACGAGTTCTTGACAGTTTTCTATGATATTTGGTGCTAAAGGTAAGTATTTTACTCCCCTAATTAGTTTTTCGATCCGTAGAACTTAGATTCTTGGGTAATTATTATTGGGGGAGGGTTTTGGCCTGAGTTTGATGGGGGGAAAAACCTTAGCTGCACCTTAGGATCATGGGTTTGGTCTTGGATTATTGGGTTGTTATTATCTGGGTAAATAGACCTTAATTTATTGATCCTTGCATTAAATTGTTGATTTTAGACCACGAACAAACAAATTCTAGAAAGGGAAGATTCAAGTGTCTTAGGTGGATTCAAGTTTGGTTTCGAGGTAGGTGATAGTTTGATTTCATGTTTGTGTGATGTATGTTGGTAATTGCTTTATTGTAATGTGTGTATTTATGTGAATGAAACACTATTGATCAAACCAAATGAATTGTGTATGAATAAACAAACGTATGCCATGATTCAACATTTGACTGTATGATTGCAAGTATGTACATTATGAGTGTGAATACGATTGTGGTTGTGTTGAATGGATCAGGTGTCACATTCCGACACACTAACTGGGATCAGGTGTCACGTTCTGACACATAAATTGGATCGAATGTCACATTCAGACACATTAATTGGAATCAGGTGTCACGTTCCGGCACACTAACACTTTTGGTATGGGTTTCATGAGAGGACCATTGAATTGTCATATCTACTTTTGTGAGAATGTGGAATTGTACATTGTTCTTGAAATGATAACTGATGTTTATATATATTCTGTACATGTCATGTTTACTATGTTGTGACTACTTATATATGTTTCGCTTACTGGAATAGCCGTACGATCCTACCAGTACACTATGGTTGTGTACTGATACTGCACTTGCTTGTTCTTTGTTGAGTACATGACATCTTCAAACGGCTATTGATAGACCTCAGCTAGGAGATTAGTGATTGAGATCGGATTTCAAGGGTGAGCCGGTTCTTTCAGGCTGCCATGGAGTCCTTCTTATTGTTTAGTCCATTTCCTTCGGACTTAGACTATTTAGATATTTCTTATTTAGTTGGGGTTGTACCGCTTTTTCTTAGGCTTGTTGTACTTTAAATGTTTTGGTACATTGACATTCAGGTTGTAGGAGTTGTTTTCCGCAAATGTTTTGGTAATGGTTTTATTAACTTTCAGAGTTTATGGGAACTCCAATTTTCTTTAGAAATTTAAACTTGCTTTCATATTATTAAATGTTCTAGTTTTTGTTAAGTTGTTTAGTTGGGGTGTAGTAATGGTTCTCCCATCGGAGGGTTAGTGTGGGTGTCACTCACGATAGTCTGGGTTGTGACATTAATCATTTCACATATTTTTGGGGAGGAGGGCGGTGTTATATAATATTTTAGTAGTATATAATTTGCCTAACAAAAATAGAATAGTTTTTGTTTTAATTTGCATGATTATTTTAGGAGAAACCCATCCTTATTAAAGCTACTAAAGTTCACTTTACTCTTTATTCTCTCGAACCCAATTTTGATTATTAGCTACGCGTCACAGGGCTACAACTGTTCACTTACTATAATGTTTCAATTTTGTTCAATAATATACATAAAATTATCGAATAAAATTCATATTATATTTGAGTCAGTTAGTTAAGTTGTGGCTCACAACTTGGAGACAAAAATTTCTTTATATGTAGAAGATGGTAGATCATCACTAAAGAACATAACTTTTCTATGCATTTTTGTGTGTCTTTCTGTTCATATGAAGACCCCTTTAGATAGGCATGAAAGCAAGATTTTGGGGGCATTTTGGTTTTCAAGTAATTTTAAAGGACTTTTGCGCTTGTCTTCTCAACTTAATTGACTAACCCAAATAAAGTTTAGACTTTATTTAAGTAATATAATTTTAACTTAAACATTAATTTGACTTAGTCAACATATTATGAATATAAAATTTATGTAAAATATGGATTTATTGATAAAAACTTCACTTCTACCATCACAATATAAGTAATACACGATTTTCAATGGTGATTGTAAAATTTTATTTACATCCTACATTCATGCTACCTTTCCATTATCTTTTCAAATTAACAGTGGTTACACCCAATCAAAACATTTGGCGAGTTAATGTTGATTGACACCACTTTAAGTAGGCATTTGACCATGCGGTATTATATTACGATATGAAATCGTGAGATAAAATCAGCGTTTGGACACGCGATTTCACATTGATTCCATATTCTCCCAAAAAAAAAAATTCATGATTTGGGAATTTCATATCATGATTTGAGATCTTTTAAATACAAAAATTGACCCACAAGTTTATATTTTGTAAAAAAAACCCCACATTTATATCTACTATCCATTTATTTCATATGTAAATAAAATTTATAATCATATCATTACTTTTTAAAATTTATTATTCTCACTAACATAAAATCTATTATTACTTTAAAGTAATTTCGACTTCATCATTTATATTCATCAAATTCATTATTTTTTATCAAATTTATTTATCAACCAAGTTTATTACTATTACTTTAATGTTTAGTGAAAAACTATTTTTTCATCTATATTGAGTGAACAAGATTGACCACAATGACTTTGTAATAATTTATTATGCGATTTTATAAATTTTTGTTTATTTTGTAAGATTGTATAAATAATTGAGACTATTTTAATAGTTTTGCAACTTATGAGATTATTATATTTATGAGAAAATATATAACAAAAAAAACTCCATATCGTATATCCAAATGAAACCTCAACTCTATCTCATGATTTCATATTATGATTTTATATCATGATTCTATATCGCATGGCCAAACGGGCTACAAGTGACACATAATTTCTCACACGGTCACTCTTATCAATAATAATAAAATAAATCAATGAAACGATATCCATAAGTATCAAAATAATTATTAATTTTTCTCGAAAAGTTACTCAGATAGGTCTAGCGATATGGATGGATGTAGCCTATCTCCGATATCTAGCTCACAAATCTTTTGGCCCTAGAGAGTTTTTTTTTTTTTACTTTAAGTCATTTAATACATTTTTGTCTTCCTTAATATTTCTAGGTAGGATTATATTTCTCATAAAATGAGAGAAATTTGGCCTTTTCTCTTAGCGTGGATGAGAAGAAAGATGGATGCAAAATGGAGAGGTTTATGGTCATTAAAACTTGTGAAATTATCATGAATGCTCAACTTTTGTTCACAAAGGGTTGGAACATGAATCACAAGCAAACAATTATAATTCAAATTGCATTTTGATTCACCCCCTTCTTCTTTTTATTTGCCATCAAATGAATAACAAACACCGTCATAAATCTTGCTCAATGGGTCCATTATATTCTGAAGGCTTTAGTCATCAACAACCACTTAAAATTGTTAGCATATTTTACTTGAACACCTTAATTGAGACTTGTATCTATTGAACACATCTTTTGTTCAAAACATATACCTATTAAGTACTTTTTGATGATATGGTATCTAGGTTTATTACACCCTTAAGAAGCGCGTGAAACAAAAAAAAAAAAAAACTTACAAATCATTCACATATTGACATGTCAAAATTTTAAAAGATGAGAAAAATTCTAAACACTAAAAAAAAATCTTTAGCACAATCTTCTTCCTCAAAATTTCACACCACCTTAATCTTCCACCGTTCCTCATCAGCCCAATCCTCCTGTCACCGTCCCAGCCTCACCCCTTTCTATATTCTTCTTCATTTTTCCTTACTAATATCATTTGGTGAGCATCAATATCGTCATTGTTATCTTTATCGGAAAACTACCTATTAAACAAATGACAGTTATCGAAGGACAGTTATATTCAAAAGAACTAATATTAATATAAAATTCTATCTTAAAATTTCAAAAGAGTTAAAGGTATCGAAGGGAATTTAATCAAAAAATTAAAAATTAGATTGGGTCAAAAAGTGGAAAAATCCGGTGAACCTCCATTTTTTTGGCAAGACTATATAGTACAAATCTAAATTATTATTATTTTGAAATTGTTAAAGAATTTAATGTAAAATTAAATACTTTAATACATAATATCAGGATCTTGAACACAATAATATTGCATAGAGATCGTTAGGGGCACATACCTGATGTGGAAGACATCATCACAGAGAAAAGCGAAAGCGTTAATCATAAATTGGTTTCTACCTCCTTGCCCTAGCCTTATGTTACCACATCCGTCGGTGATCAAATTAAGATTTAATAGGTGAAGGGAGGACCAATTTATAAAGGTTAATATTTAATATGTTACGTCCATCAAATAACCAATGTACAGACAAAATCTATTATTCATTAAATATAATTTATGGTATTACTTGGGCTACAAGTAAACTCGAGCCATAAGTAAGAAATAATTAATAGTTCTTACATTCTCCCACTTGGTCTAATAACTATATAACATTAATATTTTATAAGCATTAGTTGTACATACAATAAATCTCTTCTATAATGTCCATCAAGCATACCACAATATAACAAACTACTAATGTGAGTTATGACTGTTGTACATAAATTTTAAGCTACATACTTTTTTCCATATACTACTACATTAGCAACTTATCATACTGGGTTCATAAGCTATAAAAACATATAACATTACGGTCCATAATAATGTCTCATAAAGACTTATCTTGTAATATGTCAAAACAATAATGTATACACCATTATGAGAAACAAGATATTCATTAATGTATATCAGAAACATATAATTGAGCTCATAGTGTAAAAATACCATAATTGTATCAATCATAAGTACAATCAAGATCTATTCTTTAAACATGTTCTTTAAATGTTTTTGGTTGTAAGCATTTTGTTAACGGATCTGTAATCATGAGATAAGTTCTAATATTCTCAAGTAACACTCTTTATTTCTGAACTTCTTCCTTGATACTAAAGTACTTTAATTCCATATGTATGACACATTGGAGTACTTATCGTTCTTGGAGAAGAATACTGCTGCAGTATTATCACAATAAATATTCAGCGGCTTGGTAATGGTGTCGACAATCCCAAGTCCTAAAATGAAGTTCCGCAACCATAATGCATGAATTGTGGTTTCAAAACATGCCACAAACTTTCTTTGTAGCTTTCCAGTGTTCAATTCTAGGATTACTTTGATATCATCCTAGCATTTCGACCACAAAATTAATATCCGATCTTGTGCAAGTCTGAACATACATCAAACTTCCAACAATAGAAGAGTAAGGAATTGATTTCATTTCTTTTTGTTCTACATCATTATTTGGGCATTACATGGGATTAAATTTGTCCCCTTTTTGAATAGGAACTATTTATGATGAACAATTGTTCATGTTAAATCTCTTTAGAACTCTTTGGATATAGTATTTTTGAGACACTCCCAATAATCCTTGTGATCTATCACAGAATATTTCTATCCCTATCACATAGGATGCCTCACCCATATCTTTTATTTCAAAGTTCATAGAGAGAAAGTCTTTCGTCTCACGTAATATGCCAAAATCATTAGCAGCAAGTAAAATGTCATCAACATACATGACTAAAAATATAAACTTACTCCCACTAATCTTTGGTAATACACCGGTCAACGATAATCTCTTTAAATCCAAAAGATGTTATGGTATTATTAAACGTTATATACCATTGTGAGTCTTGTTTGAATCCATATATTGACTTGTTTAGATTACGTACCATTTGATCTTTTTCTTTAATTTCGAAACCCTCTGGTTGGTGCATATAAACATCCTCCTCGAGGTCTCCATTAAGAATGACAGTTTTCACATCCATTTGGTGTAACTCTAAATCATAGTGAGCTACCAAGGCCAAAAAAATTCTTAATGAGTCTGTGTTGAAATAGGTGAAAATATCTTTTTATAATCAATGCCTCCTTTCTGAGTGTATCCCTTGGCAACAAGTCTGGATTTATATCGTTCAATATTACCATTTGAATCGTGTTTGGTCTTGAAGACCCATCTACACCCGATTCTTTTAGATCTTTCTAGTAATTGAACTAGATCCTAGACTTTGTTGTATTCCATGGATTTTAACTCTTCGTTCACGGCATCAATCCATTTATCAGACTCAATACTTTTTATGGCCTGTGAAAATGAAACTGGATCTTTATTGATTCCAATGTGAAAATTTGACTCTTGCAAATAAATCACATAATCTTCTGGAATGACCAATTTTCTTTCTCTTTGAGATTTTCTTAATGACAATGTTTGTGGTTTATTTGTGTCAGATACTTGTGAGTTAGTTCCTTCTTGAAGTGTTTCACCCAAATGTTGTTTAACATTGTTAAATTGTTCTTCAACAAGAGGAACAACATTTGTTATTGGTGTGGAAGTAGTTACATTCATGGGCAATGAAATATTTATCTTTACCTCATTAATTTCCACACTTTGTTGTTCAACACTCCCACTAACTTCACCATTCTCAATGAATTTTGCATTACCGTCTTCAACAATTTTCGAACTATGATTTAGAAAGTAAAACCTATTCCCTTTAGATTTCTCTAGATAACCAATAAAGTAACCACTTATCATTCGAGAATCTAATTTATTTTCATGTGGATTATAAACTGTAGCTTCCGCTTAACAACTCCAACACATGCATGTGTCTTAAAACTAGGCTTCCTTCCAGTCTTCAGTTCAAAAGGGGCCTTTGGAACCGCCTTACTAGGAATCCTATTTAATAAATATACAATGGTTTTAAGAGAATACATCCACAATGATTTGGGTAATGAGGAATTACTCATCATACTGCTAACCATATCTATAAGTGTTCGATTACGCCTTTCTGCAACACCATTTTGTTGAGGTGTTCCTAGCATAGTATACTATGCAATGCCATGTTCTTAAAGGAATTTTGCAAATGGACCTAGACATTATCACAATTCGTTATATTTTCCATAATATTCACCACATCTATCTGACCTAATGATTTTCACTTTATTATCTAATCGTCTTTCAACCTCATTAATGTACACTTTGAGAGCGTCTACTGCTTGAGATTTTTCTTTCAACAAATTGATAAATCCATAACTTCAAAAAATCATTGATAATGGTGATAAAATATTTTTCTCCACCTAAAGATGGAACATCAATAGGTCTGAAAATATCAGTGTGTATAATTTAAAGAAGCTGAGTGCTCCTTGTGGCACCTTTCTTGGTATGTTTGGTTTGCTTTCATTTAATGCAATCCAAACATATATCAAGATCAGCAAAATTCAAATTCAAAAGAATTTCATTCTTTACTAATATTTTTAATCATTCTTAGGATACATGACCCAAATATTTATGCCACAAATAAGCAGAACTTTCATTTAGTGAACTACGTTTAATTCCAACATTTTGATGAACAGTGAGAAGGGATTTAGAAAAATTATTATCTAGTTTCAATCTATAAAAATCATCAATAAGAACACCAGAACCATAAAAACGGTATTCTTATATAAATTGAAACATCCATGTCCAAACTTAAAAAATCAAATTCCTAGAAACTGAAGGAACATAAAAAGTCTGTAATAGATCAAGGTGATGTCCAATCTCCAAGATCAATCGATAAGTCCCTATGCCTTCAATTTGAGCCTTCATGCGATTTACCATGAACAAGAAATCCCTATTTGGATTTGTAGTTTGGATCGTAGTGAATCCCATGCAACATAGTGGATACATGAGTAGTTGCACCAGAATCAAGCCACCAAGTATTATTAGGAACTTCTACTAAATTTGATTCAAAACATAAAAAAGTACTAAATGTACCTTTCTTTTCAAACCAAGCTTTACTTTTTAGGCAATATTTCTAATAGTGTCCTTCCTTTCTATAGAAACGACACACATCAACCTTGAGTTCCATATGAGCATCCTATGGAACTTTAGCATGTGCTTTCTTCTTTTTAAACTTATTGGGCTTCACTTTAAGTCCTTTACCAGCTTTTTGTCCCATGAGGTTAATAGAATGATCTCCTTGTTTCTTAAATCTTGACTCTTCTTGAGTAAGCATACTGGACAGTTCACTAACATCCCACTTATCCTTAATAATGTTATAGTTAATTTGGAATGGTCCATACTCAAGAGGCAATGAGTTCAGAATAAACTGAACCAAGAAGGTGTCATCCACTTTCATTCCCAAGGTCTGAAGTCTTGCTGAAATGTTAATCATCTCGATGATATGATTTTGCATACTACGTGACCCATCAAACTTGATGGTCATGAGTTCAACTATTAGTGTACCAGTGAGAGACTTATTAGTAGAACGAAAACGTTTTTCCACAGACTTCAGGTAAATTCCTGGCACTTTCTGTTTGTGGAATAGTACTTTTAATGTTGTTAGCAACAGTCATTCGCATGAACATAAGGCTCAATCTGTTAGAGCGCTCCCATGATTTATGAAAATACTTCTCATCCTCATTACTCTTATCAGTAAAGGCTGTAGATTTGTCATTCAGCAGAGCCAAGTCAAGATCCATCATACCTAAGTGTAATCGGACTTGTTCATGCCATTTAGAGAAAGTTCAATCCATTGAACACAGTAGCAAATGAAGCATGCGAATGAAGAGGAATAATTTAAAAATAGATATACATGCTTACAAATAAGAAAATAATGTGAATTCAGTAAAGCGATAAAAATATATCATAATTCTCCTTTGGGTAGATACTACAACTCATTATCATAATTTAAATTCCATTTTTATCTTTAATAGGTAATTGAATATTTTTAATCAAACATATACTACATCTTTGGACATACAATATATGTTTGACTAAAAAGATTAATTTACCTCATAATTTTCACTATTCGTAGAATGATTGATTCACCTTTGGGTAAATTCTTAGGTTCTAGCAATAGTGAAAGTCAATTTATCTATTTATTTTTCAATATAGGCATTTTATTAACCTTCATAGATAAATCACAATTTTATGAATGCATATTGTTCTTAACAATACTAGTTTGGCCACTTTGGTGACTAACAAGTATGAATACAAATGCACACATAATATCATAACATTTTTTTTTTTGCATGTGAATAATTTTATACATTTTAGTTGGCCACTTTGGTAACTAACAAACTATAGAAGCATAATACATGCATCAAGTGTTCATAAATATTATATGTGTAGACATTAATTTTTCTAGTTTGGCCACTTTGGTGACTAACAAACTATATGAATACAAATACACACATAATATCATAAATTTTTGTGCATGTGAATAATTTTATATATTTTAGTTTGGTCACTTTGGTGACTAACAAACTATAGAAACACTAGGTACACATATATTATTTATTGCTTAGTATAACGACCATTTTAATTTATTGCACAATCTAAAACAAAACATAATTATTACATTATGGGAAGATTAAAATTTTCAAAATTTGTACAATCTAAAATAAAACATAATTATTTATTTAGGGGTGGTGGGCAATGACTACTCTTTATTACTTTACCAAGGTTGATGCGGTTATATAATTTATGAAGATTATCCGTTCAAACAATCCATGCTCTGATACCACATGTAAAATTAAATACTTTAATACATAATATCAGGATATTGAACACGATAATCTTACATAGAAATTGTTAACGGCACATACCTGATGCGAAAGACATCATCACAGAGAATAATGGAAGCGTTAGTCGTAAATTGGTTTCTACCTGCTTGCCCTAGCCTTACACTACCACATCCATCAGCGATGAAATTAATATAGAGAATATATGGTAACCCTAATAGGTGGAGAGATGAACAATTTATAGAGGTTAAGATTTAATCTTGTACGTCCATCAAATAACCAATGTACGGACGAAATCTATTATTCATTAAATATTATTTATGGTATTACTTGAAATACAAGTAAACTTGAGCCATAAGTAAGAAATAATTAATAATTCTTACATTCAAACCCTAAAGAACCCACAATATAAAAATTATAAACAAATCTTAAGTGATGTTTGAGGAAGAGAACGAGATCGGAGAAATGCCAGTTTTAGAGGTGATGAAAATTGCCAAATTGGAATAAAACAGAGAGGGTAGATGGCATCTATGGTATTGATGACATAAATAAAGGATGGGCGGACTGTTGTGGGCAAACTGGTGGAGAAACTGTGGTGGACGGCTGATTCCTCTCGAAAGGTTTGGGGCTAGTTGGGTGGGTTGTGTAGGGCTAAGTTTTATTTTTCTATTATTTTTATTTATCTATTTTTTTAAAAATTATAATAGTTTCTTAAATAATTTTTATAAACCCAAATGACATATGTCACAATTTAATTCGTTATTGTGTCATGTCATCATGAAGGTAGCCCACACACTTAAAATTTTTGGTCGATTATTAAAAAAATGTCAAAAGTGTATCAATTTTGAGGGGTAGGGTTGTTCAATAGGTACACACATTAGTTGAGGTGTTCAAATGAATTATGAAGACAAGTTTAAGTGGATGTCAATGAATTAACCTATTCTGTGTCTCTGGACATGAGGACTGATCATGAAACGAAATTTCCAGAAAACTAGTGGAGGGAAAGTAAGTGTTTTATGCGTTTATAGTTGAAGTTTTGAGTTTTGCTTGATGTGATTTTATTTTGGCTGGTTTGGTAAGGAAGATTATTGTGACAAATCCATAATTTGATTGGGTGACGTCTGATGGCCAGTAATCCAAGTGCAGACTATTGTTAAGCAGGTAATCAAAATGCTATATACTCGAATTAAAAAACCACATTAATTTGAAATGGCCAATTATGGTGATATGGTAAGAGACTATAAGTGTAATTAGTTACAGTAGCCTAAAGATAGTGATGGAATCACTTACGGGACTAGCAAGGATAATCATGGGCCAAGTTGTATAGGAATGGAAACATGATATATATAGAGAAAATTCTGTTGGGAGCGTCATCCCCGAATGGACCGTGCAATGTGCAATTCAAATTTAGTCGGGAATCTAATGTGGGCTCTAAACACTAGGTGAAAAATAGAAAAAAAAAATTGGCTTCCTCCTATTAAAATTTGTTTGTGAACCAAAACACCCCTTGGCATTGATATGCTCAAAAGAAAAATTAGGGTTTTGTTAGTATAATATGTTATCTCTTGTATTCAGATTAGCAAACCAGAAACAATTAAGATGAAAAGAAAAAGAAAAGAACTATTCGAGTCCATAGAACCCACTGTGTTTTCTTAAGAAATTTAATCCCCTCAAGTACCCGAGGTTGTAGATTAATTTCTCCCAAGATAAAATGGGTTAACCATTAAGGAAGTAGCGGCACCTCAAACTTCAATAATTTAAACGAACTCAAAATGACAGCAACGAATCATGCACACAGACACGATCGATCAATTTATTTTGTAAGAAATGTATGGTAGAAGGAGGGAAGAATTAAATGCATAAAATGAGAGAAAACCTCTCTATTTATAGCCAACAAAGGGTAAAGGTCACAACTTTTTGGAAAAAAAGATGACTTTTCAGAAAGGTTACAATCCTTTGGAAAAGACACAATCTTTCAAATGGTCACAACTCTTTAGAAAAGACACAACATTTCATGAAGGTCACAACCCTTTGACAAAGTCACAACCCTTTAGGAGAATCACAACTCTGCATTTCCTATTCACACCTTTAAAACCCAACAATCCCCCACATGAATGGGGAATGTCTATTATAAAACACATGCATGGAAAACTGTGTGATTCATAAGTAAGGATTGATTGCATCTGGATAAATGGGTTGCCCTTTGAACTTTCCATAGTGAACATATATTGGATATAATCGATCAACAGGTAGATTTGATATCTTTAAACCATCGAGCTTTGGTGTATATCAAGACAACAGTTACACAATCAACTCTTGAATTGTTTTTGTTTCTCATTGTTCTGTTTGTTTCAGTCATGAGCACGTCTTGGTTTATAAGTGCGTAGTGAACTGGCCTTATCGGATTCTCCTTTAAGCAGCTTACACTTCACACTTACATAGATGATTTCTAAATGTGTTATCCCGTAGATACATCATTTGATATACCATGTATCAAACTTAGAAATCATTAAAAAGTCCTAATATCTTTATCCTTGTTACTGAACATTGTCTTATCATGAGAATGGACCATAAAAAATATTTTGACAATGTTGAACCGTCATCAATGAGTTTGTTTGATCTCCTTGAACCTAGATCTTGGGATCTCCAATCTTCTAGGTAGAGTTACCGCCACAATGACTTGCCCTCAGCCATAGTCCCATTCCCTTTGATAATCTATCAACTCCCGCTCTAGTTAAGCCTTTTGTAAGTGGATCTGACACATTATGCTTTGACTTCACATAGTCAATTATGATAATTCCACTAGAGAGTAGTTCACTAGCGATATTATGTCTATGTCATATATGATGATACTTTTCATTATACATCATGTTCCATGGACTACATATTGCAAATTAACTCTCGCAGTGTATGCATACTGGAGCTAAAGGTTTGGGCAAAAAATCTTTCAAGAAATTTCGGAGTTATTCTACTTGTTCACCGGTCATATATATAGTGATAAACTCAGATTTCATAGTAGAACGAGTGATACAATTCTCTTTGGAAGATTTCTAAGAGACTGCTCCTCCACGGAGAGTAAATACATTTCCACTCGTTGATTTTACTTTATTTGACCTTATGATTCAATTTGCATCACTATATTCTTCCAATACTGTTGAATATTAGTTATAATGCAAAACATAGTTTTTTAAATATGTTTTAAATACTCTAAAATCTTTTCATTGTCATCCAACAAGTTTGATTGAGATTTCTCGTGAACCACAGTTTACACATGATATATCTGATCGTGTACACTTCATTAAATAAATCAGACTTCTTAGTACTCTCGCATAATTTAATTGTGAGTCACTTTCTCCTTCATTTTTTGAAGTACAAAGCTCACATTTATTGGAGTCTTGACAATATTGAAATTCAAATACTTGAACTTGTTAAGTATCTTTTCAATCACATCAACAACTTCAATGTCTTTCATATCGAAGTTACTTTCTAGCATATGCTTTGTATCATTTATGTCAGAGATGTCTCTTTTTATGATCAACATGTCATCAACATAAAAACAAACAATGACCTTGTGATTTGGAGTGTCTTTAATGAAAAACATTTATCACATTCATTAATCTTGCATTCATTTGCCAACATAGTTTGGTCAAACTTCGCATGTCATTATTTGAATGCTTGTTTTTAGCCCACAAAGTGGCTTAACAAGTTTACAAACTTTCTTTTATCTACCAGGAACCACAAAGCCCTTGGGTTGTTCCATGTAAATTTCTTCCTCCAATTCTTCATTTAAGAAAAAATGTTTTCACATCCATTTTGATGAATTTGAATGCCACATACCACAAGTAGCGCAATTAACATCTAAATTAATGTAATCTTAGTTAGTGGCTATTATGTGTCAAAGTAATCGTTGCCTTTTTATTGTCTAAAGCCGATGACAACAAGTCTTGCTTTGTATTTGTCAATAGTTTCGTCAACTTTCTTTTCCTTTTGTAGATCCACTTTTAGCCCAAATATTTATTTCTTGGAGGAAGATCAACCAACTCTCAAGTATGGTTACTCAAAATTGAATCTATCCTACCATTGATAGCCTCTTTCCAAAAAGAATGAGTCCACAGAGAACATAGCTTCTTCGAATATATGAGACTCATTTTCAAGAAAAATGTTACAAATTAAACTCGAAAGAAGTAATTTGTATATTGACATTTACTATGCCTCTGAATCTCTTTATTTAGTACATTCTCCTTTGGTTCTTTCCAAGGTCATTTACACCCTTCACTTGACTCTCCGACGGTTTGTACTTATGAACCATAAATCGACATGCTTTACTATTTGTAACATATCTAATGTATATACAATCCACAACTAGGTCCTATTTCGACCCATTCCCTCATTTCCATTTCTCATATAGAGTAAACTGTATTGAAAATTGTTAGATCACTATCTTTCAAGAGTTATTGCTTGTATATAATTTAAGAGGTGACAAGAAATTTTCTATTAGGATACAACAAAGTCTGAACAAACAAAACTTTTTGTTGCTCCCTTTCTTAACAAACAAAAGTTTTTTTTATTTGTTGCTCCGTTTATTAACAAACAAAACTTTTTGTTTCTCTCTTTCTAAATAGACAAACATTTATTTGTTCTCTTTGCTATAATGATAGCATCTCCCCACAATTTTTTGGTAAACATGAACTTATAAGTAGGACATGCAACATTTCCTTGAAAGTTCGGTTTTTTTCTACCAACAATTTCATTAGATTGAGGTGAGTATGTGCAGTAATTTGGTGGATGATTTCCTGTTCCAAATATATTTCTACAAAAGAAGATTCATATTCTCCACATCTACCACTTCTAATCATGACAATAATTTTCAACTTCAATTTTATATTGCCTAGATGTTTCTATCGTTTCATCCTTACTATTTAGAAATATACATAATTGTATCTAGTGCAGTTGTCAATAAAATTTATGAAACACTTTTTCCCAGCACGAGATGGTGTTGACCTCATATAAGAAATGTCGGTGTAAATCAATTCTAATGGATTAAAATTCCTTTCAACAACACATACTTGACATTTTAATTTATTGCACTAGAAGTTAGGCAAAACTTCTAAGTTGATCAGTTTTCGCAAGGTTTTGTAATTGACATGTCCCGAACGTTCATGTCACAAAGAATTTGATTCTAGCAAGTAAGAACAAATAAAAATACTGAGTTTGAAAAGACCTTCAGTGAGGTAACCTTTTCCTACAAATATTTTGTTCCTTACTTTTTATAACTTTGTCAAATACAAACACAGTTTTAGAGTCAACACCTTGCCAGATGTCCTTTTCAGAAGGACCTTTCCATGACATTCAATTTGTTATAGAATTACCCATGAACATAGTCTCATCGGTCCAATAAGTGCAATATGAACCAAATGTTTGTTTTACAACACAAACATAACAGATCACTTTTCACCAATGCTCATGTCTATAAAATTAAATTTATTTTAAAGACTTATCTTTTCATGAAAAATCACAATATTTTAAGTTACACATTTTCATCAAAGAATACAATTCTTTTGAACGAGTAATATAATTTTGTGGTTTTATACTAGTCATATCATATACTAGTAAAGAGAGACTCAACGATCACAATATCAAATATACTCCAAGAACTTTGTGGGTCTAACATAATACAACAATGTCGTTAAATTTCATATCTTGTACTTTCACATTTAAATTAGATAGTAAGTCTAATTTTGTCTTTAGCACAAGTAAAGAACCCCCCCCCCCCCCACCCCCACATTTTAAATATGTTCTGAAAAATATTTTTCAAGTATTTGAAATTATTTTTCACATATTTTTTCCCATGCGTTGAAATTTTATACTGTCAAAATACACATTGGCCGCACGAAGCCTTTTTTTGGAGATTTAATCGATATAAATACCCATTGTAGGCACACAAATCACTAATTTTATGTCACTAGTATTTTTTTCTTTTCCATCACAATTAGATAGACTACTTAGTATTTAGAATACTAACAATAAAGATTCAATCTTTATACAACTTGTTTCTAGTTTAACGATGAAGTTTTTATATTCTTCTAATCGTTAACCGAATGAACCTTGAATTCTGATGAAGTTTTTTTTTTTTATATTCTTCAAATTAGTTTCACATTTAGACAAAGTAGTATACCAAAAAGGTTTCAATCTCTAGAAATCTCAAATACAACACTGTTTCTAGCTAACGATGAAAATTTTATCTTTTTCAAATCAATTAACCTTAATATTCCTGACGAAGATTTTGCACTCTTCAAGTCAAAATATTCATTCAAATAGAGTATTTAACAAATTGGTGAAGTTTCTATATTCTTCAAACCAATGCACCATCTGATTTGTTTGTGAAGTTCATGTATTCTTAAACCCAAAGGAGTTAAAATCAGAAGATTTTAGTCTCCAAAAGTAAGACACAATCAAATTTCACATGAAGTAGAAAACTACAAAAGTTTTTTTTTCTCCTCTAAACAGAATACATATTAATAATAATAAAGATATATTCTGAGATCACCACATAATGACCATCTTGTAACACCCCTCTATTAGAAAGAACTAGAATTAGAAGGAAACCATTTTTTTTTTTGGAAATAATCAAATTTGGAAAGTTTGACAAAGTTAAATTAAGTATGAGTTTTTGGTCAACTTACAACAATCATAACTCCTATCTCAAGATGAGTCAGGTGTGCTACAAGATACCGTAGGAAAGATCTTTGAATTATCTTTTCAACGCCGCCAAGTGTGCTCAATTTCGAGTTCGCATGAGGAACATATGCCCATTTGCAGTTGGGTTGTCTAGATAAGAAAAGTCAAAACCAAATTTTAGAAGGTTATTATGGTCATTTCCATACCCAATTGATTTAATTCATTTTTAGTGAGTTAATTAGGGTCAAAACTGAATTGGTTCATTTTGCACAATTGAAAATTCACGCTAGGGTTTTAGAGAGAAGAACTCAAGAGAAAAGAGAAGAGGAAAGTCAGGATTCGTCGACTTTGTGAGGAATTGTTTGCGGATTTCGTTAAGGATTTGATCCTATGAGGTATGTGAGACATTCATAAGGTTTGGTTTGTTCACACACGTGCCAAGCATGTTTAATTTAGCGTGAAGTCGTCTTAAAAGAGATTGGAAGTTTGAATGCTCTTGATGTGTGTTATTGAATTGCTTTCGTTCTTGAATTTGGGTTCGGATTGACGAGTTTCTTGAGGTTATAGTATTGTTTCCTTGATTTGTTTGAGTTAGATTCTTGTGTATATATACTGGGTATTTGAATCTAAAGAGGAATTGAGAAAAAGAACTGAGTTTAGGTGAATTGGGGTTAACAAAACGAAGAAGGAAAAAGTCGGGCGAATCAGGGCACCAGGTCCGCGTCACAAACCTATTCCTCAGGATTGGAAAATTTTTCTCCGTGTCACAGAGAGGTCACAGATCCTTTTGCCTCAATATTTATTTCTCAACCAAATATTTAAATGCATCTCCACGTTGCGGACTTGTTTCTAGATAGTTATTTCTTGATCATTTCTCATGTTTAACTATCTAAAAAACTCCTAAACATCATGAGATCTTTCCTATCACAATCATTGAATCTATAATTCAATTCATGAAAAGTTAAGAGTCAAGTCAAGAGAAGTTCATAGAGTCTTCCAAAAGCCTTTTACAATATTTTAACTTTATTTTAAGACCTTAGCTTTGAGTTGATTAAAGAGTAAAGATTGAAGTTCATTTTTTTAAAAATAGTATATCGGGACTATGTATTCCCAAAGAGTAAAATGTTTTCACATTTAAACAAGAAAGGAAACTGAGATTTCCAAAAGAGCCTTTAGCTAGTTTTCAGTAAAGAGTAAATGCTTTCACAATTAAGCAAGAGCGAAAACACTGATTTCCAAGAGAGCCATCGGGCTAGTTTTTGAGTAATTATCTCAAACCACGGAGTTATGTTTTTAAAAGTATGATCTAGTACATTTTGGGAGTAGTATTGAGCACCGATATAGGGGAGAGTTCAGACAACTCCCAGCCCCCATAAACCATGTAGCCACCATGGGTAGAAAAGGGTCATACTTTTTAGATGATTCCTTAGTTCTTTCTAGCATAGACTAGTCGATCCACTTAGTAGTCAGGTTCTATACCCTCGGCAAGGTAAAGGACTACCCTGACAACGTGAGGCAAAATGTTGTATCATCACAATAACTCTTAAGTGATGGTTGTCGGTTAAAGAAACTCCCACAGAAGTATTTTGTATTATTATATGCACATAATTACTTGTATTTTTATATACATCCAAAGTTTATATTGTATCTTTGCATACACACATAGTTACTATTGTATTTCTAAATACACAGAGTTGTCATCTATGGTTTAAAAACTTTTCTTTATATTGCATTTATATTACTGTTTTGTATTGAAATAAGTTCATTTCAGTTGAGTTGAGACCAAGTTTTTTCTTTCAGTTCCCTTTTCAAGTTTATATCTTGTTTTAGTATTCCCCTCGCATGCTCATACATTCAATGTACTGATGCCAGTTAACCTACATCTTTTTATGATGTTGATTCAGGTAGCCAGGATCAGCACCTATCACATCGTTGATCCAGCTGAGCTTCAAAGTTGTTGGTGAGCCTCCTTGCTTTTGGAGGATCCCTTTTTTCATTACTTTATCATTTTAGTTCATTAGGATGTCGTGGGTCTTATCCTGACGTCCATTTCAGTTTTTAGAGGCTTCATAGATAGTTAGTTTATGTTAGTTCTTGTGTCTTTCTATTTCAGTTATGTTTAAGACTTGAGTTGCCACTTTGGCTAGTGAATGTTTGTTTATAATACATTCTCAGTTATCATTGAGCTTTTAGTTTACTTTTAAAGTACAGTTATGTAGAGTAAGTCTTTCACTAAAAGTTAATCTAGGCCAAGGGTTAGCTTGGGGCCAGAAATGGTTCTCGAGTTCCAGACCAGCCTAGGGTGTAGGCTCAGGGCGTGACACATCTATCCTAACATTTATGAAATAAATCTCATAACTTATAAATGATAGAAAAAAATAATAATCAAGGGAACTAAAGATAGAACCTAATATTTACTCCCATTGAATCATATTCTACCTGTCAACAATGATTCCATGCAAGTCACTTTTTTTTTGCTAACTTTTTCCCTTTATTTTCCCTAGTTTCCATCATAATCCAATTTTCCTTAGAAGACATTGAATTTTAATGAGAAACTAAACTCATGTTCAAATATTGTTAGGAGACAACATTTGTTCATTTACTTCTTCTCATAGTTATTTAAAACCAAGAATATAGGAAAAAGGGAAAATGGTCTGAAAAATACTCCAACTTTGGCCGAAATTGTTGTTACAATACCAAATTTGAAAAGGACCTTTTACTCCCTGCACTATATAATAGTGTATTTTAAAGGTATATATGTGCCCACCTGGACATCTTACTATATAAAATGATGCAATATTTATGATGTCCACATATGCACATATATACCTTTAAAATACACTATTAAATAGTGTAGGGGGTAAAAGGTCCTTCCCAAAGTTCGGTATTGTTACAACAATTTCGATCAAAGTTCAGATATATTTCAGACCTTTTTCCCTTAATTAAAGTGCTCATCTTAGTTTTTATGCACAAAATATCTTTTCTCATTGAAAAGAAAGTTGAAAGGGTGCAATGCTTGAATGCACTTGGGAAGAAAATAAAAAAATCTTACCCATCCAAGGAAAACTTACTACAGAAAATATACTCGAACATATTAAAACAATACTAATTCATCCCAAATTTCTTTTATCATATGATAAAATAATTCTCTTTCTCATCTTATTTTTTTTTCCAGAAAAAAAACATAGAAAATAAAAGTAATTTCCTTACCACAGAAAATATCATCAATAATAAATTTCCTAAGCTTGTTATCTTCTGTATTCAGATTAGCAAACCAGAAACAATTAAGATGAAAAGAAAAAGAAAAGAACTATTCGAGTCCACAAAATCCACTGTGTGTCCTTAAGAAATTTAATCCCTTCGAGTACTTGAGGTTGTAGATTGATTCATCCCACGATAAAATGGATTAACCATTAAAGAAGTAGCGGTACCTCAAACTTCAATAATTTCAACGAACTCAAAATGACACCAACGAATCACACACACAGACACGATCGATCAATTTTCTTTTGTAAGAAAGGTATGTAGAAGAAGGGAATAATTCAATGAAGAAAAATGAGAGAAAGACTCTCTATTTATAACCAACAAAAGGTGGTCACTACCTTTTGGAAAAAGGACAACTTTTTAGAAAGGTCACAATCCTTTGGAAAAGGCACAAACTTTCAAACGGTCACAACTCTTTAGAAAAGACACAACATTTCATAAAGGTCACAACCCTTCGGCAAAGTCACAACCCTACAGGAGAATCACAACTCTGCACTTCCTATTCACACAATTAAAACCCAACATGATACAAGTTATAGGGAGGTGGTATCCGAGGACAAAGTGAAGTCAACATTATATATACCATTTTCCACTGTTAACATGTCTATGCTACCATTCTCTCTCTTCCCTCCCCTTAGAAATTGCTTGAAAATATATATACTTTGATACTTCTCTCTAGACTTTGTTGATGCTCTTCTTTTTGTTGTGTTATTTTTAATATTTCTTGATCTATTCAAAGGAATGTGAAAGAGTCGGTGTTTGCAGGTGTAGCATCATCAAGATTCACATGCAAATTAAATGCAAGGTTGTGGCAGATCTATTTTTAAAGTGCCTTTTCAAAGTGAGAATCTTGATGATGCTACATCATCAATAAACGACCAACCAAGTTTATTTCTAAATTAGAATTAGGGTACATAATATATATTTTCCACACTTTGCAAAAAAGATCAACCTCGATCAATCATATATATGACTTGCTCCATAGAACATCTGCTACTTATTGTAAAATTTCAAGGTATATTTATATATATCATATTTTGTAATATAATTTCATTCACACTCTATATAGAGCTTAGTAAGGAAAAGTTGAGCTCTAGATCTTAGCCATTATATGTGTACGCTATTGAACATGATTAATTTGTTGAAGATTGGAAAACTCATCTTTATTTTTCGGCATAATACATAATTTTGTCTTATCAATTGATATCATGTATATCCTTTAACTTTCTTTATGATACTTCAATTTATATAGAAGTTAACAAGCAAATACATGTGTTTTATGTGACAATTTGTGTATTAATTAAGCTACGTAGAACACCTATGTTTAGTTGTTTAATTTTATACAAATTTAAATGTCTATTTTGTATATACACTAAGTTAAAAAACATATTTATATACTTCCTCCGTTTCAAAAAGAATGACCTTGTTTGACTTGAAGCGGAATTTAAGAAAAGAAAGAAGACATTTTAATCTTGTGGTTCCAAATTAAATTTTTTAAAGTGTTGCCCAAAAAGGAAAGGGGTCATTCTTTTTTAAACATACTAAAAAGGAAATTGGACCATTCTTTTTGAAACAAAGGGAGTATAATTTTTTCCTCCTTTCTTCATAGGGCTTGATATCAAAACTCAATAACATAGAACTAGGCAAGTTTGAGTCCCATGTTTCTTTGTCTTCTAATAAGTGGAACATAAAAGAGTGTATACTTGAAAGAGGAAAGGGATTGATATACCCTCAAATTTGTCATTTATAGCTAATATGCCCCTCATTATGAAAGTGACTCATATTTACTCCTACTATTATAAAAATGACCCACAGATACCCTTTTCCTCTATCGGAAGTGAAAATTTTAATCTTAATTTAAGTTTTTAATTATTTTTTTTAAAAATATAATCCCATAAGGATATTTTTAATGCTCCTCAAACATATATATATTTTTTTGTTTCAATACTAATTTAGATTTATTATTTTGATGGTTAAATTTAGTTATGTTCACTAATATTCTTGTAAAGTTTATTATAGATAAGCCAATTTTTTTCTTCAAATACAAAAACTAAATTACAATGTAGCTGAAAAAGATTAGTTTTAAATTATAATGTAGCCACAAAAGAAAGTTTTATTTATTTTTCTTAACACTAAGGAATGAAAGAAAAAATAAAGTAAGAAACTCAAATAAAGATAATCAAAGAAGTCAAAAAACAATTTATGTATGAAAAAGATTAAAATATAACTTGAACTTTGCTAGAAGAATCATATGTATCCCTAAATGATTTTTTTTTTAAAAGTCAAAAATATAAATTTAAAACTTCTTTTTTTACTTCTGCTAAATGAAGGCTATATGTAAGCTCGTTTTGTAATGATAGGGATATATGTGAGTCGTTTGTATAACAATAAGGGTATATATAAATCTCTTTCATAACGAGGAGCATATCTGCTTCAAATGG
The DNA here is from genome assembly GCA_037074985.1 of Solanum bulbocastanum. Classification (NCBI taxonomy): domain Eukaryota; kingdom Viridiplantae; phylum Streptophyta; class Magnoliopsida; order Solanales; family Solanaceae; genus Solanum; species Solanum bulbocastanum. The sequence continues at coordinate 13,213,220 of CM073602.1, read as the reverse complement.
CAGTTAAGGCCTAAGGGGTATATCAGACCCCTTTCTCTAGTTAAAAAGATATATACAAACTAAATTTTGATTATCTCGTCTTCCGTCAGTTCTTTTGCAATTATTATGCAATTTTACTCTTGTAACATGTCTCATTTTTCACCCACATATTAAGCCATTTCTACCTCTCATATAGATCATGATTTTAAATATTTATTTGGAATCATGAAGTTTAAATGATGATATCAATTTTTTAAGAAAATATAAAGTTTGACTTATAAGTTCTCATATTTTGTAAAATAAAATAAAAATAGATATATCATTTTATTTCTTGCAAAAAAAGATTTATGTTCGGCGTGAAGAGATTGTTTACACCAATGGAAATGATTATATTAAAGAATAATCAGTTACTACTATTGTTAACTAGTGTATCTTTCTAAAATTATGTGTATTTTAAGTTTGTAATCGCAAAAATATAATTATAACAATATGAAAATAGGTGATTTATCAATAAATTAGTCTTACAATATTCTGATGTTTTGTTTATGAATTATTGTTTGCACATTTGATAAGATGACATAAGAATTGACATTTTTTTTTTTTATATATATAGTTTTCACTTTTCACAATTTGCAAAGTTTTCGTATTTATGGAAAAAAAAAATATAACCTAAAAAACTCAAATTGTATGCCCAAATAAAATTTTAACTTTAAGTGAACATAATTATAAATTGTAATCTCATATCGCATGTCCAAAGAAACCCAAACACAATTGATTATGTCAAACTAATTGTGTTAAGTCTATATATCAGGTGCATCTAAGTAGGTGGACCGACCAATTAGCTAGTATTAATAGTCCCTGTTGAATTTAGAGTCAATTTACATCTTGTTCTTTTTTTATATTTTAGTGAACTTATCCGTGCTTTGCGTGGAATAAAAGAACTATATCATCCGTCTTTTTACTGAAACAATTTTTACTTTATTGGAAAATTAATTTTGATCATGGAAATTTCAAATTAAACTTGAAGTTGAAATCTGAATTTGAAAAGCTTCTCAACTACCTCCATGTTTAGAATTTCAAATAAAAAGTTATTCTATCTCAATTGTGAAATAATATAAAAAAACACAAGTAGAGTTTTAAAAATTTCTAGTAAAGTGAAAAACTATTTAATTTATAATTATATATATCGTCAAATGCCCACCGAATTCACGATCTATTTTTTTTCTACTACTTGAATGTTAAATTAATCAAAAAGTATATATTTATTCGAATTAATTTTATTTTCAATATTCCTTTCAAACGTATAATTTGAAAAAAAGAAATCAGAAATGGAATCGGACGGAAAAAGGTGAGGATACTTGGCATCATGGTTGTTTGTTCTTCCCAAGTAGCTCCCTCTACGGACTGACTCCTCCACAAATCCTTTACTAAAGAGATTTCCTTATTTCTCAACCTACGAACCTGACAGTCAAGAATTTCAAGTGGAACCTCTTCATAGGTGAGACTATCTTTCACTACCACACTCTCTAAAGGTACTATCGATGCCGGATCACCCACACACTTCTTCAACAAGGAAATGTGAAAGACTGGGTGAACCACTGCTAGTTTTGTGGGAAACTCTAACTCATAAGCCACATTACCAACTCTTTTTAGGGTTCTATAAAGACTTACATACCTAAATCTGAGCTTCCCTTTCTTGCCAAATCTCATCACCTCGTTTGTGGGTGACACTTTTAGGAAAATCCAATAATCGATTTCAAACTCTAAGTCTCTTCTTCTCATATCTGCATAGGACTTCTGACGAATCTGAGCTGTCTTTAGTATATCTTTGATGAGTTGAACTTTCTCCATAGCCTTATAAACCGAATATGGCGCAGTTAAGGCTGTTTCACCTACTTCAAACCAACCAATCGGATATCTACATCTACGCCCATACAGTGCTTTATAAGGTATAGGTGAACTCTATGTGAGGTAGGTGATCATCCCAATTACCCCTTAAATCGATCACGCAAACTCTCAACATGCCCTCCAAGGTCTGAATGGTATGCTTTACCTGACCATCCGTCTGTGGATGATATGTGGTACTGAGATTCACCTGAGTACCAAGACCTTTCTGAAATGACTTCCAGAAATGAGAGGTGAACTTAGGACATCTATCTGAGATGATAGACAAGGTAACCCCATGTAACCGGACTATCTCATAGACAAAGAGTTTGGCATAGTCCTTCACTGAATCTGTAGTCTTGACTACCAAGAAGTGAGCTGACTTAGTGGCTCTATCTACTATCACCCAAATGGAGTCATGTTGTTTGTGAGTACGAGGTATACATATAATGAATTCCATGTTTATCACTTTCCAATTGCATGTAGGAATGTTAATTTCTTGAGTCATACCTCTTGGTTTCTGGTGTTCTACTTTAACTTGTTGATAGTTAGGACACTTAGCCACAAAATCTGTGATGTCTCTCTTCATACTATTCCACCAAAAGATTTCCTTTAGATCATGGTACATCTTAGTGGCACCCGAATGAAGAAAATATCTAGAATTAAGGGATTCTATAAGGATCTGCTTCCTCAACTCACCCACAATAGGAACACATAAGCGACCCTAGTAAGGAAGCAAACCATCTCATCATTGGGAGAAAACCTCAACTCTTTGCTGATGAACTACGTCTTTCAATTGAAGTAATATAGGATCGCTATCTTGTTTTTTGTTAACCTCCGCTACCAATGAAGATTCTAACCCATTCTGAACTATCACACCACCATCTGACGTATCCATAAGGCAATCTCTTAAGCAAGCAAGCCGGTGAACATCTTTGGCTAATTCTTTCTTCTCTTCCTTAACATGTTCTACACTTCCCATAGAATATGCTTAGGGCATCAACTACTACATCGACCTTTCTCAGATGGTACAGTACATTCATGTCATAGTTTTGAAGAATTCAAGCCATCTCCTCTCACGAAGATTAAACTCTTTCTGCATGAAGACATACTAAAGGCTCTTATCATCTGTGAACACATCGACATGAACACCATACAAGTAGTGTCTCCAAATCTATAGGGCAAATATTACGATTGCAAGTTTGAGGTTATGTGTCGGGTAATTCTTCTCATGGACCTTAAGTTGTCTAGAAGCATAAGATATGACCTTACCTCGCTGCATCAACACACAACCTAGACCGACCTTAGATGCATCATCATAAATCATATAACTGTCTGAACTATTTGGTAAAGTAAAGACAGGAGTTGTAGTCAACCTAGTCTTCAGTTCTGAGAAGATTTTCTCACATTCATCTAACCACTGACACTTAACCCTTTTTTTGAGTCAACTTGGTTAATGGGGAAGCTATAGATGAAAATCCTTCAACAAGCCTCCTCTAATAACCGGCCAAACCCAAGAAACTTCTGATATCAGTCTGAGAGGTGGGTCTAGGCTAGTGTTGTACTGCCTCAATTTTCTAAAAGCCACTCAGATCCTTTCGCTAGATACCACATGACCAAGCAAAACAACTGACTGTAATCAGAATTTACATTTTCTGAACTTAACAAATAGATGATGATCTTTGAGGGTTTATAAAATAACTCTTAGATGAGTCGCATGCTCTTCCTTACTCGGAGAATAAATGAGGATATCATCAATAAAGACGATGACGAACAAGTCCAAATATTAATTTGGACACCCTTATCATTAAGACCATGAAAGCTGCAGGAGCATTTGTTAGTTCAAAATACATAACCACAATTTTATAGTAACCATACCGATTCCTCAAAGCTGTCTTATGATGTCACTATCTCTAACTCTGAGATGATAGTCGGATCTGAGGTCTATCTTAGAAAAGCAACTAGCACCCTGAAATTGGTCGAACAAGTCATCAATCCTGGGATGGGATATTTATTCTTAATTGTGACTTTGTTCAACTGACGATAGTCAATGAACATTTTGAGAGTACTGTCTTTCTTTTGCACGAACAATACTGGAGCACCCCATGGAGAGATATTGGGTCTAATGAAGCCTTTATATTTCAACTATCCTTCAATTCCTTAATCTCACTTGGAGCCAATCTGTAAGAAGTAATCGAGATAGGCTTGGTATCTGAAAGGAGATCTATTTCGTAGTCGATTTCCCTTTTGGGAGGAACTCCAGGAAGTTCTTACGAGAACACTTCTGGAACTCCTTTACAACTGAGACTGACTCAAGATTTAGGTTTCAGATCTTAAATCCTTGAGCTGAACGATATGATAGATATATCCTTTGGAAATCATTTTTCTAGCCTTAAGGTAAGAGATATTGACCCATAGGCACTGAGCTACTACCCTTCCACTCTAAGGCTGACTCATTTTGAAACTGAAACCAAACCATCCTAGCTCTATAATCAATTGAGTCATAACACGAATGTAACCAATCCATTTCTAGAATGACATCAAAATCTACCATTTCTAACTCTATAAGGTCTGCTGAGGTGACTTTCTAGGAAACTATGATAGGACAATTTCTGTATACTCATCTAGCTATAACTAGGTCACCAACTAGAGTAGAGACTGAGAAGGGTTCTAAGAGAGTTTCTAGACTGGTACAAAAATTTACTGCTATATATCGAGTTACAAAAAAAGTGTAACCCCTGGATCTAACAATGTATAAACATCTAAATGAAATACTCTCAACGTACTAATGAACACATCGGGAGAATCTGCCTGGTGTTAGCGAGCCTGAAGAGCAAACAATCTGTTCTAGTGCTAACCACCACTTGTACCAGATGAGGCACCCTATTGAGTAAGGCGACTTGCTGGCGCTGCTGAAGTAGTAGACTGAGCCCTGTAACCTATTTGTCCTTGCCTGGTAGAAGGGCAATCCACCAGATTGGACACACCCAAAACACCTCTCTCTGTTAGCAAGACACCCACCTAGATGGTTTTTACCATAGTTTGGGCAAGTTGGAAAAGTTTGATTACCTGAAGCACTCCTCTGTGACTTAGAGCCTGATGCCCTAACTTTTTAATCCTATCAAAATCTGGGGGATGGAGCGCTAGCTGATGAAGGTGCTGGAGCTTTAGACCTCTACTGAAACTGTGAGTGTTTTTCATCGCCCAAACTTTTCTGAGAGTCTTCATAATTCCATGTTCTAGCTTTCTTGTTGTCTTTATCTATTTCCTTGAGATTATATCCCTTGACCTACTGAGCATGGGTCATTAATATGGAGTATCCATATTTCCTAACAACATAGCATTCCTGCATTCGGTCTTCACATGATCGGATACTCTAAATACGAACTTGCTCATTTGTGCTTTCGGTTCGACAACTATGTGTGGAATATACCTAGAGAGTTGGGTGAACTTTAGACCGTATTCTTGGACCAACATTGAACCTTACTTCAAGTTCATGAATTCAGGTGCCTTAGCCTCCCTCAACTCTCTTGGGAAGAACCTGTCTAGAAAAGCTCCATTAAAACAATCCTGTCATAGGAGCTCTATTCTCACCCCTGTTTTCATTCCACTATTGAACCAAATATGAGCCACCTCCTTAAGCTGGTAGGATTTCAACTCCACCCTATCAGTACATGTCATTTGCATTACCTCAAGAATCTTCTTAACCTCATCAATGAAGTTTTGTGGGCCCTCACCTACCTGTGACCCTAAAAACTCAAGTTGATTCATATGTACAAAGTCTCAAACTCTGGCTGCAGCTGCTCCACCAGTGGGGTTTGTAGGAGCTGAGGCATGTTGATTCTGGTTAGCTACGGTCTAAGACAAAAGCAGGATCACATTCCAGAATTCTGCATTCGTAACCTCATGGTTTGAGACTGGAGGAACTACATTAGCATTGCGGGCATGAGCATTCCATGCGTTAGCTCTACGAGGAGGCATGGTCTGTAACCTACAATGACGGATCAAAAGGGAGAAGTTGAATCATACCTGCATGAAGAGAATAACAAAAAACGTAATTTTTTTCTAAAATACTTTGTATCCTCCCTCTCATAGATGTGGCGCGCTTCACACCCATGAAAGAGACTCTACTTAGTGCGACATTAATACACCCTAGGACTCTTGAACCTGATCTCTTTACCAAGTTTGTCACGCCTCGAGGCTACTACCTAGACGTAACACAGGATCTAGGATTATGAGTGAACCCAAGCTAACCTTGAGTCTAGCATATATAAAGCATACTGAAAATAACTAAATAAAACATATACAATGCGGATGCTAAAAATAGTGGATATTTGAAATGGTAAAAACACCAAACTAGTCTGAATATGTAAAATATAATAAGAGTTTAGTGATGACTAAAACAACACTTAACAAGTCGAGCTGAATCTACTCCTATGTCTGAAAAGCCTCTAATTGGATTAAGTTCCTGGGACATGCCCTTAGCTAATTCTAGCAAAAAAATAGAAATTGGAAATAAAGACTAAAATAGAAAGTATGTCTATTGTCCTCAAAGTATGAGAACTCACCATTGAAGTTGTTGAAGTCGAATTGAGAATCGATCTAAGCGTGATCTGGATGCTGAGTGCCTGAACCTACATCATAAAACGATGTAGTGCAAAGTATGTGTCAGTAATTGGAATGTACTGAGCATGAAGGATATAAATACTAAGCTAAACAATGATATAACTGAGCAATATAATAATGAATATGGAAATAGACCGTACAAAAGTGTAACTGAAATCTAAGATAAATGTAATGACCAAATACTAATCATGTAACTCGTATGATGAACTGAATGGTGGGGTGAATGTTGATAACATGGTCAATGCAATAAGAGTATGACTGTGGGAGCTACTATTGACCAACATAAACCACGTGAGCTAAACGTGGAGTCCGATGTATACGCCCCATCGAGAGTACCCACTATACCTTGCCAGGGGTATAAAGGCGTGACTATGGTGTGATCACTAAAACTGATGCCCAATAGTGGGGACTTTTGAACCTACGTTGGTATATAGTTTTGGGACTATGAGGGTACGCTGAACTCTAGTCCAACTTGGTGCTATGTCTGCTCCCAACTGAATGAAAAACTAAAATGCACATTGAGTAACTTAAAATGAAGGTATGCTACATATGAATGCACATAATTATACTAAAAGTTATGGCATTCAATTTCTAAAGCATGATTTTCTGAGTGATATGCCTAGCAAGTATAATTCATGAGTTGATAGCTGATACAAGCCAGGGTTTCGAATTCTATACATGCAAATTACACTAAATTTCCAAGAATCATGTTATTTAGATCATGGGAACTATAACAGCTAAAATCACAATAAATCTTCAAAATTTGGAACCCTAAGTCTGAACAATTTATGAGAAATTGAAGAACTAACTAAATTCTAGGGACTTACTGGGTGAAAGGAACTAACTAGTGAAATCCCACATACCTAGTGACAAAATCTACGGATAAATCATTTGGATTTCGGGGCTGAACTTCAAAGAACACTCTTGCTTGTTCTTAGGAGAAACGGTTGACTTTCTCCTCTTATTTTTGCTCTAGGTTGGATGATTTTTGGGGAATGAGGGTTCTAGGTATTATCTGACTAGATTATTAGGCTTAGACTGAGTAAAATGACATAGTTTATCAAACAACGTAGTTTAAGTGCCCAATGCATAGGGGAAAAGACCAAAACAACCCTGACATAAAAGCTGATGAAAGACCTTCACGGTGGGACTGTCGGGTTGTCATTAGGACTACTGCCCATCAACTTGGTCATGGTTGTGGCGCTACCCAATAGGGCTCTACTGAAACGAGCATAACTTTTCAATCCAAACTTGGACATTAGCAAACTCAATGGCATTGGAAAGAGGACTCAATTATCTTTAATTTGATAATATATGGGCCACCTAATTTATTTTATGCTAAAATATATGACCGTTTGAAGTTGACCCAAAAATTGAAGGCTGACATATTCCTTCCATGGCCTACTTCGTGGACCGTGTGGTGCACTACGGGCCATAGAGATGACTGTGGTTCCTCATAGGAACTAGGGTGGTTCTAGGGTGACTTCCACAAGCCACTTAACGGCCTGTGTGGGATTCCACGGACCTTCTAGTGGTTTGTGGTTCCTCATGATGTTTGCATAATCAAGGACACAAGTTCTGATGCAATTGTCTACGATCATGCAATAGTATAATAACCTAACCAAGGTTTGGGGTCGAGTCCCAAGGAAGTGGTTTTGAGAATTAATAGAAAAGTAAAATTTAGTTCTAACTAGTCGTAGCTAAAGACAATAACGATTAAAAACATTGTAAATTAAAGGTGGACAGAAGAGTGTCAATTAAAAATGGGGTTTTTTTTTTTTATCTCTAGGGAGTAAAAACAACAAAATTAACAAACAGATCTAATAAATAAAAGGGGGATTCTTGGGATGTGAATGGAATACGGGATAGACTAAATCATTGGGTACATGCTTTTGATAGATAATTCGTAGAGTATTTGTGATTAGGCTAGACTTTAAGGAGGATAAGCTCTCTCTTGAGCAACTTACCCCGTTTCAAATGCGTTCCTCTCGGACACCCACTTACCGTATGAAGAATAGCCTTTGCCTTAACCTACTCACTCTTTCGAGCTGAGTGTGTGGACATAGGTCTAGGGTTCACTCTCTTGAGCTGAACCTCATGTCGACCCACTCACACTGTCCATCAATCTAGTGTTCTTAGTTTTACGACCTCTCTCTCTCGAGCAAGCCAAAAACACATAAATAAACTTGTATTTGCAACTACAAATTCATTAAATTCATCCACAACCACTAAATGAAATCACATTTAAACTACGAATAGACTATCAACAAGCAAGACCCAACAACTAATCTAACCCATTTCACAAAATCACACCCCAAGAATTGGGGTTTTTAGCCATACAGCAAGAGATAGAAATTTATACCTAAATGAACTTGCATTCAAATGGGTATGAAGATTTAAGTCTTGTTACAGGCCAAGAATGAAGAATCCAAGAGACCCAAATCCAAATCTTGAAGATGAAACCCTTTGGAACTTCAAGTCTTCAAAACCCTCTCAAACTTGGAGCAAAAGTATCAAAAAGTACTATTCTATATGAAAATTATAATAATTTTTCAACACTTAAATCTACAGCTCTAACTAATATTTATAGTTTTCAGTGATTTGTGTTGCTGCGGATCATTTGGTGTCGTTAGTTGAAATCGTCGATCAACTTGGTGATTTGCCTTTCGGTGTAGTTCATCACCGTCTTGCACCATCCTTCAGCATCATCGTACTCTGGGTCATTGGGTGACATGGTACTACTTCGCAAAACCTCTTGGCGATATGCCAACTGCTCCCTTTTTCTGCCGACTTGATCCTTTCCTTCAGGGCTCAGCACACTGGAACAAAAGTCGAAGTAAGACCCTTTGGCGACTCGCCAAGTGGACTCGGCGATCCTTAGGCCTTCATTTCTTCATTCTTTTTATCCTTTTCACTACTTTTTGTGACATAGTGTTCATGCTTTCCTTCAAACTTCAAGTACCTGAAACTTAAGTGTTTTCATCAGATATTAAGATAAAATAAGCATTTGAGGACACTATTTCTATTAAAATATATCCGTAAAAGAGTCCAATTTGTGGACTCATCAACACGCCCAACTTAAACTTTTGTTTGTTCTCAAGCAAACTCAAGTTCAGTCGTTCAAAAAGGGTGTCTCGAATAGTGCTACACAAGAGTCAATCATGATTGCACACAACTAGACTCAATTTACTTATGCAAGGATCAATTGTGTACTCAAAGATTCAAGTTGTGACACACCATTACCAAAGATTCTCAAGCTCGCAATACTTGCTTCAAATGCAAGTTCAAGCTTAACAAAAGCCTTCGAATACCCTCACACAAATGATGATTCCATTGTCACATGCAAAGGTATAATCAATTTAAAGTTCAGGAATCAGATACAACACTCACACTCAAAAAGATGAACACAATGCTTGCTTTCACCCATATGTTTTGCTGTATTTTCCACTCAACATTTGTCTCGACTTTATCAAGATCACAAAGGTCTTAACAAGGCTTGTAACGGGGCTGAGTGTAAAGGTATGGTCATTTAGGCTCAGTGACTTTTATCCTCATGAAATGTGGTGCTCTCAATAGTTCCTTTCTTTTTCCTTCATCATTTTCATTAGTGCATCATAGGTCATCCTATTATGTGCTTCCCATGGATTTTTTGGGAACCCCATCATAGGCGGAATATCAGGTAAATATAAACAAGTGTGGAGCCACGAAGCTAACAACGGACCGTAGGCCGATTGACGACCCGTCCTGCACATCCGTCGTTTGGGATCAAAAACTTGAAGTTCCAGTACTTGATTTATTTTCCAAGTGTTGGTCCACGGAGGTAGACCACGAACCTTAGGTCAAACCACGGTCCGTAGGTCATGCCATCAGTCGAAATTGCATCCTAGACTAATTTTCCTTATTTTGTTTCCTAGTTGGTTTAGGTTTTGTTTTCTATTAATATTAGTTGTTATTCCCATTTTTGGGGGTTAGACATTATTGTATACTTCTAGTTTTTGGTCTTTTGGATTATTTTGCAAACACTTAGCAATTTAATTTTCGGAAGTCGGTTATGCAAATTTCACTTTGAATTTCAATTCAAGATTTCAATTTTTCATCTATTCTCATTGTAAGTTCGTGAATTTTTTTTAACCTAAGTATGAATTGTGACCTCTCAAGCATGAATAACTAAATCTACAACTAGGGTTGTGGGAACCATAAGCAATTAACAAAGTATGAGTAATAATTAAGTAATTCTTGAATAGTGTTTATGCATGTATTGTTAATCCTTTCGTTTAGAAGTCTTTGTAACGGTTGCAAATGCTAGAACTCGCCTTGTTCCTACTTGCCTTACCAAGGGTGTAACAAATGAGAAAAGGATTAAACAACATAGATTTAGTTAAGGATTTGCTACTATCTAATAGTCTGTTATCAATTGAAGTAAGGGTGAAAACTAAACTAAATTGATATGATGATTAATCTGGGGTGAAGGTAAGGGTTAGTAATTCACACACTCATAGACTTACCAAGTTTCATGGTGAAAGTTCCTGCTAGGATTACCAATCATGTAGGAATACATAACTTATCAGCTTGCATGACAAACACTAGAATAAGATTACTATTATAAGGATTACTGCGTTAAGAGTTTGTGGGGAACACATATAATCTAGTTTCCATCTTATATTGATATCTCGAACTGTGAATCTTGCTTACTTGTTACTTAGTGATTCAAATCAACAATCTGTTACTTTATTTACAAAAACCCCCTGTTTACTTTTCTTAGAAATAGTTTGACTAAAAAGAGAAAATTGTGAGTTAAATTTAGGTCCAAACCATATTCCTCGTGGGATCGATCCCAACCTACAAGTTGTGTTCTTTACTTTATAACGATCGCTTATGCTTCTTCAAGAGAGGTGTAAATTGAGCGTATCAAATTTTGGCATTGCTGCCGGGGAATACGACTTTTAGATTAGACTAACTACATTGTTGAACTTTAGTCAAGTATTTCCTGATTTTATGTTTTTGTTTTGTTTTTGTTTTCTACAGGTTTCTACTCTAGTGTATGCCAAGAACACAGAGTCGAGGCGAACCCTTGACCCCCTATGATTCTCAGGAAAATGAATAATCAAGGGGTACACAATAATCCAATCGGACAGAGATCTAGGAGATGGAGTTCAATTGCCGCCTCCTAGGGTTGTTAATGTTCCCTCTTAGGTTCATAGTGATAATCAAATCGAAAATGTAAAATGTGTGCAAAATCTACCATCATTGAGGTTTCGTGATAACTACTAGGCTGACTATGATACTATTGGATCAGATGGGCCTATTGTTCTCCTTCCTCTACCTCTAGGACATACATTTGTGGTGACCAGCAGTCTTATACAGATGCTTACAACGAGAGGGTTGTTTGATGGGTTGGCTTCGGAAGACCCATATGCTCACATGCATAAATTGTCAAGTGTCTATAAGAGCTGTGTAGGATGATCGAAGTTGTATATGAATGTTACAGGTTTGAGAGTATTCCCATTGTCGTTGATCAGTGATGCTGCTGTGTGGTTTTCTAAGTTGCTTTATAATTTGATCTATACCTGGGACTAACTGTACAAGGTGTTTGTAGTAAGGTTTTTTTTTGGTTTCCAAGAAATTAAATCACAAGTATAAACTAAATAATTTTTCAGCTCTACCTAGAGACTCCATAAGCAGTTTATGGGATTGGTTCACTGGGTTCATGAGGAGTGTTCTGAACCACCGCATAGATGATGAGTCACTGAAGGAGTTCTTCTATACAGGGTAGGATGACAATAGAAGGGCTATGTTGCATATTATTGCTAGAGGGTCATATAGTGAGTGCACTTTAGACGAGATCACTGAAAAAGTTGAGAGGATTTCCCAAAACAATAAAGCATGGAGCACTAGAAAGGAAAATATTGGTAGGAGAACGTTCACTGTCTAGTGTCCAAACTGCACCAAATTAATCTAATGATGACATTCGTGAATAGATGGCTTAAATGAGGACATAAATTATCTTAGTACTAAAGCATATGAGTGGGAGTGCAGAAAAAGTGAATGCGGTAAACTATCTGACTAGAACTCCACCGCCTCCAATTGAGGAGTATTTCTATGAGGAGGATGCGAATTTGGTTAATGATCATACAGGGGGTTTCTGAACCAATGCCTAAGGTTCTAACTCGAATAATTGGTGACAAGGTAAAGGAAACAAGGTCAGAACTATAGAAACTATAACCGTGAGGGAAACTATGTCCGGGATGGGAACTACAATCGTGACAACAATTACAACCGGAACAACTATGGTAACAGGAATGAGAGAGTTGGGCCCTATGTTCCACCTGGTAATAGAGAGGGTAGTAATAGTATGACGAACATTGAAGATATGATGCAAAAGATAATAAGGAGGTTTGATGCAATTGATGAAAATATGAAAGAGATGCGTAATGATTTATCTGGGATTGGTCAGAAGGTAGATGCCCATGCAGTGTCAATAAAGCAACTCGAACAACAATTTAGTCAGTTGCCAACTACTGTAAACCCACGTCAGGCTAGCACACTTCCTAGCAATACTATCTAGAATTTGAAAAATGATAGGCATTGTATGACAGTCACTACTCGCGGAGGAAAACAAAATATTAATTCCCCCCATGCCGTCTGAGGTTGAAAGAGTGTTAGAAAAAGATGCAGATGAGATTGAGGTTACTGGAGAGTCAAAAGATGCTACAGAAAAGAAAGATGAGTTGACCCAAAAAGTTATTCCCATGCCTATACCTCCACCTCCATTTCCCTAGAGGTTGGTGAAAAAGACTGAAGAAGAAAAATACCACAAGTTTATAGCAATGTTGAAACAACTTTCCATTAATGTTCCGTTTTTAGAAGCTTTGGAGCAAATGCCTGGGTATGCAAAATTCATGAAGGACTTGGTGACCAAAAAGAGGGATGTCAGTTTTGAGAATGATGAGAGGTTGCAACATTGTAGTGCTATTGCTACTAGGTCACTTGTGCAAAAGAAACAGGATTCTGGAGCTTTCACCATTCCTTGTACCATTGGTATATTGCATTTTGCGAAGGCCTTGTGTGATTTGGGTGCTAGCATTCATTTGATACCATTGCCGATTTATAAGAAGTTGGGTTTAAGAACTTCAAGACCGACTGTGATGCATTTACCTATGGCTGATAGAACTATGAAGAGGCCCATTGGAGTGTTGCAAGATGTCCTTGTGAAAGTAGAGTCACTCATCTTTCCAGCAGACTTCGTGATCTTAGATTGTGAGGTTGATTATGAGGTTCCCATCATCTTAGGGAGACCATTTCTTGCTGCTGGGATTGAGTTGGTTGATATGGAGAGAGAGCAGATAAAGTTCCGATTAAATAACGAGGAGGTGACTTTTAACATCTATAGGTCTATGAAACATGAAAGTGATCTTAAATCGATATTTGTAGTGAATCACATTGTGGGGCAAGAATCTGAGATGTCCATTGAGGAAGGTTAGGTGTTGATGCACTAGCCACAGTGTCACGACCCAGGGGTACACCCTATATGTAACATGGCGTACTTGACCCCGAAGGGGTCTCATACAAGCCCTTAGCATATCATAACATAAGATAATATAAAAGTATGAAAATTTTGAAAACTTTTATCCATACAATCAAAGTCTTTTCATAAAAAGCAAGTAGAAGTCTTTACTACACTTTTGTCTCAAACCATCTAGTAAAACTTTGAATAATACTCTTGGGACATAGCCCATACAATAGTCTTAACATGGAAATAAAGGACATAGTGGGTTTTTTCCTCGAAGCTTTGAGGACTCACCAAATCTTTAACTCCTTGCAACTTCTAGAAACTTATCTCCAAGCATAGAACTCAATCTCCAAACCCTACATTTGATGAGAATGTAGGCAAAGTATGCGTTAGTACAAAATGTACTAAATATGTTAGCTAGCATAATCATAAGAGCATAAGATAAGGGTTAGTCAATATAAGACATAATCCAAAATCATATGAAATACTTCATGAAACATCAATTATAGGCATAAGAGACAACATCATAATAATAAGCAAAGTCTCCAACATAAGCATCATATATGCATTATTCAACTCCTAATCATTTTTACCATAATAGGACTACTCTCAAGTAACATCAAGGCAAACTTGTGCAATGCATGAATAGTATCCTATAATACCATCCAAGCTAAGCACCCCTCTTTGGTCATCTTAATCATAGTCTATATACATAGTCAAGACCTAGGCTTCATGTACTAAGAGCATTATACATCTAAGTAACCTCAAAGAACACTTGTGCAATGCATGAAGGGTATCCCATAATACCATTCACACTAAGCATAACTTTTAAGTTACCATATGCATACCTACCATTCATTTAGTCTCATTCTTAGCTTACTTTATATGGACAAGGGAACTATCACCTTAAGTCAATCACATCATGGAAGGCAACTATAGAAACAACCCAAGCTAAGTCTACACTATATAAGAGAACACTTCACAAGTAGCTTCAAGTCATACTTGTGCAATGTATGAATAGCATCCCATACTACTATCCGCACTAAGTACCAATTTAGGCTATCATACATACTCACTAGTTGGGGACTAGTCCCTCTTTACTATTTGCCATTAGTCATTTAAGGTACTTCTCTATTAGTACAAGGCAGATCACAACACATGAATTGAATTCTATTTCTCAATTCAAGGCTACCAAGGAATAGCACCCTAATAGGCTAGACCATGATATAATCTTTCTAACATAACTATATTATGCTAAACTAACTACCTTAGAAGGCACACTATTATGCAATTCCAAGCTATAATAGAAAGGGTACAAGTGTTCCATCCTAGCTACCATGAAATAGTCTTAGACCAACTAAGTCATGCTACCCTTACAAGCACACTAAGATGTTAATGTAAGCTACCCTTAGGAGAGTATGATTCCTCAATCCTAAGCTACCCTTAAGAGAGTATAAGTCCTCAGTCCTAAGCTACCCTTTGGAGAGTATAAGTCCTCAGTCCCACGCTACCCTTTGGAGAGTATAAGTCCTCAATCCTAAGCTACCATGAAATGGTCTTGGTCAAACCAAGTAATGCTATCATGAAGGCATCCTAAAAATGTTATTTCAAGTTACCCTTAGAAGAGTATAGATCCTCAATCCTAGGCTAACTTGACAATCCATAACTCAAGCTACCATGAAATGCATCTTACAATGCTAAGTCAAGCTACTCTTAGGAGAGTATAGATCCTCAATCCCAAGCTACCAATCTTGGTCTTATCTTACCAAGTCAAGCTATACATCAAGGGAACATATATCACAACTTCAAGCTATTCTAATCTAACATGCTTTGATTCATTTTAGGTTATTAGTTTGTCAACCTAGAATCATTATATGTGAGAGAACTTTGCATCTCCTAGCATATTTATGCCTAAGTATGTGCATGAGAATATGCATTCAACAATACATAACAAGATCACATCATATTAACTTTACCATCAAAGCCCTAATCATTTATGACTACAAGCCTTACTATCAAGCTTTACTTCTTACCATCAACATTATACCTAGATTTTAAGGTATTCTAATGACATTCTTCATTAGTAGGTGATTCTAGTCATAATTGATCATAAAGGTTCAATTTCAACTTTACTAGTCATGATCCTTCATATTCAATAAGGTCTAGATCAATTCATTTCTATATGTTCCTAACCTTGAACAATTTCTACACATGACATAGATTTTAGAAGATCACATATGAATCCTCAATTTAACCTTTCATGGCTTAAATCCACATAACAACAAATTCATCAATTAGACTAGGGTTAACCATAGAATTCACTTAAATTCATCATAATATCATAATTCAATGCTAATTCAATCATAATTAAGTATTATCCACTTGATTGGAATCATACCTAAACACTACCTACAATGTAGGAATAAACCCTAGTTAGAATTGAGTTTTGACTTCACAATTCAGGGAAAACCTAGGGGGATCTATGGGTGGAAGAACCCATAGATGAAAAGCTAACATACCTTGATTCAAATCCTAGCAAGAGCTCGAAACAATGGAGGAGATTCTTCCCTACTTCCTTTTCTTCTTCTTCTTCACTTCTTAGAGAGAGAATTTTCTTGAGAGAATTTGGGGTCTTGGAAGAATGAATTAATTCAGTTAGTTTAGGGGTATATTAGGCTTATATAGGTGGTTTAATAACTAACCAAATGACCTCATGTAACCCCTAACTAATTACTAATTAACCCCTAAGCCCCTAACTTAAAATAATTTCACTAAAAATCTACCCCACCTACGAAACCCCCACCCACGGACCATGGGTAGGTATACGGATCGTGCTTCACTTTATAGGTGGGGTTCTGGGGCTTAACATGTAGGAATGGTCAAGCCTTGACCCACGACCCCAACCCATAGGGTGTGGGTCCATCTATTGGCCGTAAATGCCCTTCGTGGGAGGCTGCCTTCATGACAGCTTTAGGGGCTGTTTTGAGGTCCTCCTCAAGGACCCCTTGGGTGGTCCTTGGGGGGTCATACCTTGACTCCCTAACCTTAAAACCCTCATTCTAAGTATGGGAATCATTTTTACGATTTTAACCTTCATATCAAACCTTAAAACCCTAACACAAGGCTCTAGAACTCTCTAGTTTAGTTTACTAGTTTTTGGGTATAATACACAGTAATGATGAATTTTGACAGTGATGGTATTGATGAATATGATGAGTTAGTTTCTGTATTTTTGATTTTCATTCCAAACCAAAAATATTGGAGTTTGATATGAAGAATCGAGACTCCCCACCTGAAAAACCGTTTGTAGAAGAGCCTCTAAAGTTGGAACTCAAGGCACTACCATCCCACTTGAGGTATGTATTCTTGGGGAAAGAAGCACTTTACCAATAATCATTGCTATTGATTTGAGTGAAGAGAAAATAGAGGCCTTGGTGTGTATTAAAGAGGTTTAAGAGGGCTATATGATGGACAATTGCAGACATTATTGGGATCCCGCCGGGCATTTATTCTAACAAAATCCAACTCATACTGGAAAGTAAGCCAAGTATTGAGCATCAAAGGAGACTAAATCCCTCTATGCAAGAGGTTGTGAAAAAGGAAATCATAAAGTGGATGGATGCTGGAGTTATGTATCCTATCGCTGATAGTAGTTTGGTCTGCCCAGCACAGTGTGTGCCAAAAAAGGGAGGAATCACTATGGTTCCCAATGCTAAAAATGAGCTTGTTTGAATGAGGCCGGTAACTGGTTGGAGAGTGTGCATGGACTACAACAAGTTAAATGCATGGACTGAGAAAGACCATTTCCCAATGTCGTTCATGGATCAGATGCTAGATTGTCTCGCTGGTAAGGGTTGATACTGTTTTCTAGATGACTATTCGAGCTATAATCATATCTCCATAGCTGTAGAAGACCAAGAGAAGACCACCTTCACTTGCCCTTATGGGACTTTCGCTTTTAAAATGATGCCATTTGGGTTATATAAAGCTCTAGCTACTTTCCAGCGTTGTGTGATGTCGATATTTTCAAATATGATGGAGGACACGATTGAGGTATTTATAGATGATTTCTCTATGGTAGGTGACTCATTTGATGGTTGTTTGACGCATCTGGCTGAGGTACTAAAATGATGTGAAGAGTGCAATCTTGTGCTCAATTGGGAAAGTGTCACTTTATGGTAAAAGAGGGTATAGTTCTGGGTCATGGGATTTTGCAGAAAGGTATTGAGGTTGTTACAGCCAAAGTTGAGGTAATAGAATAACTTTCACCATCCATCTCTGTAAAAGTTGTTCGAAGTTTTCTTGGGCATGCATGTTTCTACAGAAGGTTTATAAAAGATTTCTCGAAAATTGCACACCCATTGTGCAAGCTACTCGAAAAGGAATGTAAGTTTGATTTTGATGATGCTTGTCTGAGAGCATTTGGAGAGTTGAAAGAGAAGTTAACTTCGGCACCTATCATTATTTCACCAGATTGGAGACAACTGTTTGAAGTAATATGTGATGAAAGTGGGGTGGAGATTGGGGTAGTATTAGGATAGAGGTGAGAGAATATTCTTCATCCAATTTACTATGCTAGAAAAGCTCTGAATGTGGCTTAAAAGAACTATATTGTGACTGAACAGGAACTCCTTGATGTGGTTTTCACATTCGAAAACTTTAGATCCTACTTGCTTGGTACTAAGGTCATAGTGCATACTAACCATTCTGCATTGAGGTATCTGATGGCTTAAAAGGATGCAAAACCAAGGTTGATTAGATGGGTTCATTTGTTGCAAGAGTTTGATTTTAAGGTAAAGGATAGAAAGGGAATGAAAGATCAAGTCGCCGATCATTTGTCCAGATTGGAGGTGGAAGCTACGCTTAATCTAGGAGATGGAGCTGAGATTAATGATCTGTTCTCCGATGAACAGGTATTGGTTGCCTCTTATGATCTTATCCCTTGGTTTCCAGATTTTGCTAACTACTTGGCAAGCGAATTAGTTCCATCGAATTTGTCATTTCACCAAAGGAAAAAGTTTATGTATGATGTGAAGAAGTTCTTTTGGGATGAGCCTTACTTGTTTCATTTTTGTGCTAAAGGGATTATTTGTCGTTGTGTACCTAAGGTTGAGATGATGAGTATACTCGAGGTGTGTCATTTATCGCATGTTGGTGGGCACCATAGTGGTATTCAGATTTCTCATAAGATCTTGCAGTATGGATACTACTGGCTTACCATCCACCTAGATGCTCATGATTTCGCCAAGTCTTGTGATCGTTGCCAACGAGAAGAAGGAATTTCAAAGAAGCATGAACTACTTATGAACCCGATATTGGTGATTGAGTTATTCAATGTCTGGGGTCTTGAATTCATGGGTCCATTTGTGAGTTTGCATGGGATGAAATATATTTTTGTTGTGGTCTACTATTTATCAAAATGGGGAAGCAATTACGCTTTCAAACAATGAGGGAAAGAGTATCACCGCATTCCTGAAAAAAGTATCTTCTCCAGATTTGGTACACCTAGGGCAATTATCAGCGATGGAGGTTCTCACTTTTGTAACAAGTTGTTCAAGGCATTGGTAGAGAAATATAATGTTCGTCATAATTTAGCCACTCTATATCATCCATAGTCTAGTGGGCAAGTTGAAGTGTCGAATTGTGAGATAAAGCAAATTATTGAAAAGACCAGAAATGCTAACAGAAATGACTGGTCGAGAAGGCTTGATAATGCTCTATGGGCTTATCGCACTGCATTCAAAACTCTCATAGGCATGTCCCCCTACCAACGTGTACATGGGAAATCTTGCCATTTGCCTGTGGAGCTAGAGCATAAAGTAATATTGGCGCTAAAGAAGTTGAATTTAGATTGGGGCGCCGCATCGAGTCAAAGACTGAACGACAATAATGAGCTTGATGAGTTTCGCATAAAATCATATGAAAGTTCAGCCTTGTACAAGGAGAAGATGAAGAAGTACCATGATAAGAAGATTGAAAAACGTGAATTTGTTGCCGGTGATTTAGTGCACTTATTTAACTTAAGGTTGCTCTTATTCCCTGGCAAGCTCAAGTCCAAGTGGACCGGGCTATTTAGAGTAACTCAAGTATTTCCACATGGAGCGGTTGAGCTCGAGAACAAGGAAGGAACGATGTTCATTGTGAACGGACAGAGGATAAAAATCTACTTGGTGAAATCTGAAAGTATGAAATAAAGTGATAGAGGCTTGGTATCTTGATGAAGTATGAGTAATTAAGGTGTCTGCATTGTTCCACGACGTTAAATCAAGCGCTGGTTGGGAGACAACCCAAGATGTACAATCTAGCCAACTATAAGAGTTTTTCTTAAAATGTGTAGTTTTCTAGATAGTTGTTTATTAACTTTTGGTTTTAGTGTTGGCTATATATAGATATAATAGGGTCCATGTATAAAAAGTATCATGAAAATGTAAAAAGAAAGTCCTAAGGTTTGCTACGTGTGCAGGGACGAATAGGCAAAATCTGTAGCAAAGATGATGCAGTGATCTATAGGTCTCATCGACGGTCCATTGGTCCACCCACGGACTTTGGATGGCATCCATAGATCCCAGGTATGTTTTCTAAATATTTCGAAGTGTTAGACTGGACCATGGAACCGATTGATGGACCGTAGGTTGACCCACGGACCATCGACGGGGTATCGTGGGTCCAAGTTAGGGCTACTGTCGACCCGACCTGGACCTCATTTAAATAAAACCCCTCAATTCAAATACACCCTTCGCTTTATCCCTCCCCCCCCCCCCCCCCCCCCCCAACAATTACAAACCGTTTCATCAACCCCAATTCACCCACTAAACTTCCTAATCAAATCCATATAAACCTCCCATTCCATTATTATTCAATCCTATCTCCCATATTCTCCATTTTCCCCCAAATCTCCCATTTCCACCAAGCATTCACGGCCCGTGTTCAGTGTCAAGTTGTAAGAGTTAAAGAAGAAGTCTAAATTAACACACTCCTCCACTTCACTTTGCTTATAAGGTAACTGGTCTCACCATAACTCTGATTTATGTTCATTGTTTAAAATGAAATCAACGAAGTGGTACTTGACCTTGGGTAAGAATTTTCTCGATAATTTAGTATGAACTAGTCCTAAACTACCCTTGGAAAGATGGTAATTCGAGTGTGTTGTTAAAATTTACCAAACAAAGAGGATTCAATGTCCAGTTGAAAGTTTTGACTTAAGGCTTCGTAGTTTTTGTATTGATAATCGAATGTTACATAATCGAAACCCTAAGAATGATGAACTACCACATTACTTCTTGAAATGCATGTTTATACTCAAAGTAAGTATTGATTATGTGTTGTATAAAAGTTTGAAATTGAATGCTTGGCACAGTTCTGGTACACGACCACAACTGACGGACTGTAGATCCACCTACGGACTATAGGTCATGATCTGTCGACTGCATGTGCCACAAATTTGCCTAAGTGGTGGACCACGGTATGGACTACGGCCCGTTGTTCCATCGACAGACAATTCTGCACAATTGTGGTACCGACTTTAGTGACCCAAAAATTCACCCTATGACCTACGGAGGGGACCTACGGGCTGTTAGTCCATGACGGACCTTCAGTACCCACCATGGGTCACAAAACTTGCTACTATCTGTGAAATTTTTTAAAATTTCTTTAGTTCCTAAAGGTGTTCTAAAAATATTCCGTAGTTCTTTTTGACTTGTTTTAGTACTAATAGATTTTCCACAGGTACAATGGCTCTAAAAGAGGCATCCCTTTACTCCCGAAATGGAATATCCAAGTCTGTTGCTCCTTCATATTGGGTTATTCAGGATTCTAGTGGGGAAAAGTACACATCGAGACAAAAGAGAGCACCCCCACATCCCCTGTGATCACTAGGCACCGGAATCGTCAGACAATTATTTCTGATGTGGATCAGCCCTCATCCACCACCCCCGTAGTTACCCCCTAGTCTAAGGAGGGGGCCCAACATACTGAGGAGTCGCATTTCGGGTCAAAGACACAGTCCTGCTCTAGTTTTAGTTTCACACCAGCCTCCATTTTTTATGCCACTACCTTCGGAAATGCTCATGAACCGATGGGCATACCCATGTACCTTGTTCTGCTTAGCACCGAGCCAAACATGTGGTGTGTCAACAGCTAGTTCAGGATATATTATGATGGGCAAAACATGAACGAGAATCATAGGCATACCTAGACCATCACTGAGGAGCGTCGGGTTATTACAGGTAGCCTCCACACCGTTCCCACTATTAAGGAGCTATTCAAGAGACACGAGTGTGAGTAGATGGCACGAAGTCCGGGGAAATTTAGTAAGGAAATAGCCTGAGAGTTCTATGCTTTCTATGCTGTCACTGTCCATAAATCTATCTCTAAACGGGCTAAGATAATAGCTCAACCCCTACTTAAGGCTACCTTGGTGAGGAACTTTTTCATTGATATCTCCGAGACCACTGTTCATAGGTTCATTTATGGTCCTGAACACACTTTGTCGATCAACACCACAGAGTATAAGTATAGGATAGGAGTGGTTTAGAGTGGGGCATTTTAGAGGGATGTTGAGAAGAGAAAGAGTTTACTTAGTTGGATGGCCCATCATACTACAGATGGGGGGAAACGTATTGAGTGGGCGCATAATATGACTTTGCCTATCATAAAGGCTACTCTGAGCTTCAGTGCAAAGTTCTTTTAAACCATTGTGCGTACCAGATTGTCCCCTACTTAGGTGGACAACGTGGTTACTTGGGATAGGGTTGTGATGTTGGCAGCACTTGTGGCGGGACTGGAGGTTGAATTCTCTCAGATTTTGATCGTGAAGATTCATGAGAGGGCCTTTAAGACCACCACCACTTTGCCTTTTCCTTATCTCATATTTCATCTATGCAGGGCTGCTGGAGTGCCTATTTGACATTGTGATAGTTTGATAGAGACCACCAAAACTGTGGACAATGGCATCATTAGAGATGATGTGAACCTTGCTACACCACAAAGAGATCCACAAGTTGGTCTACCTTTCTTGGGCACTGATCTTGTTGATGATGTGGAGAAAATCTAGGTTGATGAGACCGCCATAGCTCCCACTACTATGGATGCACAGGTTCCCCTATCTGGTACCACTAATCAAGCTGCGAGCTCATACTAAGCCCGAGTCCAGAAGTTAGAGACACAAATGGCCACTTTGTTGCAACATAGGAGGCCTTGGATGCTTTGATCTATGGAGGATTTTGTGGGTCATATGGAGCAGATGATGGATATGAAGATTCAGGCAGTCCACCGGCGCCTAGATGCCTTTGTGTTGAGAGTTTTGGAGAGGCCTGCCCCTACCATTGATGTCACCACTTTCCAGACTGAGTTGGTTAGACTTTGTACAAATGTTGATTCCCTTCTAGCCCCCGCTGAGTCTATCCCAAATCCTTCACCTAAGGTTGAGGAGGATGAGGTGTGATGTTTGCCCTCTTCGGAGATACTATGCCTCCACTTGACCCCTCCGAGCGCCTGTAAAGCGCCACCAATCTTTTGTACATACTTCTGATGCTGAGGAGGCTCTTCGAGCTAAGAAGAAGGAGATACATCAACTTGAGGCTACCCAAAGATAGTCTTTGTTAGAGTGGGAGTTGCATTTGAAGAAAGCCTGTGAGATGGAGTTTGTTGGTTCGAGAAGCACTACTGATGTTGTTCCTGTTATTGATGAGGGCATTAATAACAATGTTCGTGTTGCTGATCCAGCAGGTTCTGAGAAACCAGACCCACCCACTTCTTAATGGGTCATCGACGCTTATGCACCATAGGTTTGCTTCACCCCATGCTTTACTTTTCTTTTATTTATCCATTGAGGGCAGTTGCACCATATTTTATTAGGGGTGAGTAAATGGTTGTGAGTGATAGGTGAAGACTGAGTAACCCAAATCATAATCATCCCTTGGGGTTTTATTGTCTGTGTTCTTTTTCCCCAAGGGTCTGTTTTTACTCTTTTGTTGAACCGGCATGTTTAGGATTGTATGTGTAGAAGTAAATAGAAGAATAGAAACATGATGGCATAAGAAGCATGATATTGATACCTGTCCAAAATTTTGGAATGTGTTAGATCTATAGGTTCAAGGAGTTGAATGTGCTGGATCTTTATATGACATGATAAGGAACCAGTACGATAGGATGACTTAAGCTAAAACTTGAGCTGGGTAATCCAATAATCCGGTAATGAAATAATGTGCCAAGTGTGTGTGAGTTGATTCTGTGTATTCATACTGTATATGCTAATCTAGAACTTTCCCCATTGGTCCTGTGAAGATAATCTAGCCTAGGAATTGGGAACTGATCATAGGCCCTTGTTCTAACAAGTCCACTTAAGCCTAAAAAGATCCAACCAAAGGAAATAAATGCTCCCTGTGATCCAAATGTTTGAGCCTAATGTAGACCACTTCTTTCAATGCACCTAATTCACCTTCCTAAAAGATTGTTTTTGCCTTGGTCCCTCCTTGGACATGTGCACCTTAACTTAGGCCAAAAGCCTAAGTTGAGGGTGTCTAATTCAAAAAAAAAGTTACCTTAATAATGGCCCTGGTCCGCCATCAAATATTGTGTACCTCAACTCATGCAAAATACATAATTTGAGGGTGGCTATTAAAAAGGAAACCGAAAGAAAAGGGTATGAAAAGAGTTGTGTGTAGAAGAAAGAAAAATAAAGAAAAAGATGTGACTAAAGTCAAAAAAAACAAAAATAATGATAATGATAATCAGAAACAAACCATTAAAAAGAAAAAGTCAAAAAAAAAAGAAAGAAAGAAAAAAGAATGATAATGTCAAAGTCACATCTGTGCTGAAGAAGGTCAAGGAAAAGAGCAAAAAAGAAAAATATGTCAAGAATTAATTGAAAAAAGAGGTAAGAAGCCAATATAATTTCAAGGAGGGCAGGAAAGTCACTAAAAGTACCCAAATGTACCATTCCTGAACCTGAGCCTATATTACAAGCTAAGAAAGTCATATAGTAATCCTAGTGATTAGTTTGGAGTGTCTGTGTAGTGAAAATAAGGGAAAGCCTATGGTGTGAGTGTTGAATAAATCCTTGAACTTAAAAATCAGATTTGTTGTGTGAATGAGGATTTCTTGAAGTGAGGGCACTAGTTACAATATTGAAGAGTTGGTACCTTGGTGATTGTTGAAAGTGTATGTGGTGACATCTATTGGTCGGTGTATGTCATATTTTGATCCACATGAGTTAGCTTGTTGAGTCTAGATGAAAACATTTGCACTAAGTGATGGAATTGATTGAGAAAACCATGTGATTGCTTGAGTTTGTATGTTTGCTTCCACATAAGTGTCGTTAGAGTCTTAGTGTGTCTTTTGAGGACAACCAACAAGTTTAAGTTGAGGGTGTTGATATACCGTGCGTTTATGGTATTTTTGATGCATTTCACTTAGAGTTTGTGTGTGTCTTGAGCTATTTTGTTATTAGAAATAATGATTTTTTTGTACTCTTTTCCAGGAAATTGGTTTGGAAGTGGTTGAGAGAAAACGGGACTGAAATTGGCAGCAGCAGCAACCAACGGAGCCACCCACAGACCATAGGTCCAGTGACGACTCGTAGGTGGAGCATCGTAGGCAGAAGATCAGGGAAATCTGACCAAGTGTGGAACCATGAAGCTAATGATGGACCGTAGGTTGAGTGACGACTCGTCCTGCACATCTGTCATTTGGAATCAGAAAGTTAAAGTTCCAGTACCTGATTTATTTTCCAAGAGTTGGTCCACAGAGGTAAACCGCGGACCATAGGTCGAACCACGGTCCGTAGGTCATGCTGTCAGTTGAAACTCCGTCCTAGACTAATTTTCCTTATTTTGTTTCCTAGTTGGTTTAGGTTTTGTTTTCTATAAATATTAGTTGTTATTCCCCTTTTTGGGGGTTAGACATTGTTGTATACTTTTAGTTTTTGGTCTTTTGGAATTATTTTGCAAACACTTGGCAATTTAATTTCTAGAAATTGCTTTATGAAAATTTCACTTTGAATTTCAATTCAAGATTTTGGTTTTTCATATATTCTCACTGTAAGTTCACGAATTCTTTTAACCTAAGTATGATTTATGAACTCTCAAGCATGAATAGATAAATCCACAACTAGAGTTGTGGGAACCATGAGCAATTAATAAAATATGAGTAATAATTAAGTAATTCTTGAATTGTGTTTATGCATATATTGTTAATCATTTCGTTTAGACATTTTTGTAACGGTTGCAAACGTTAGAACTCGCATTGTTCCTACTTGCCTTATCAAGGGGGTAACGAATGAGAAAAGGATTAAACAATAGAGATTTAGTTAAGGATTTGCTACTATCAATCAAAGTGAGGGTGAAAACTAAACTAAATTGATATGATGACTAATCTGGGTGAAGTTAAGGGTTAGTAATGCACACACCCGTAGACTTACCAAGTTGTGAGGTGAAAGTTCATGCTAGGATTACCAATCACGTAGGAATACATAACTTATCGGCCTTGCATGACAAACACTAGGATAGGATTAATATTATTAGGATTACTGCGTTAAGAGCTTGTGGGAAACACATATACCTTAATTTCCTTCTTATATTGATATCTCAAAATGTGAATCTTGCTTACTTGTTACTTAGTGATTCAAATCAACAATCTGTTACTTTATTTACAAAAACCTCCTTGTTTAATTTTCTCGAAAATAGTTTGACTAAAAAGAGATAATTATCAGTTAAGTTTAAGTCTAAACCATATTCCTCGTGGGATCGACCCCAACCTACAAGTTGGGCTCTTTACTTGATAACAATCACTTATGCTTCTTTAAGAGAGGTATAATTTGAGCGTATCAAGTACGAGGTAAACCCATGATAAAGTACATGTTTATCACTTCTCACTTCCATGTAGGAATGTTAATCTCTTGAGTCATACCTCCTGATTTCTGATGTTCTACCTTAACCTGTTGACATTTAGGGCACTAAGCCACAAAATCTGCTATGTCCCTTTTCATACCGTTCCACCAAAATACTTCCCATAGATCATGGTACATCTTTGTGGCACCTAAATGAATGGAATACCTGGACTTATGAGCTTTGGTAAGGATCTGCTCGTTCAACTTACCCATATTAGGAACACATAAATGATCGTGGTAACGAAGGACACCATCTCCCCCTTGGGAGAAAACCTCAACTTTTTGTTGATAAATTACACCACCTTCAATTGAAGTAATATAGGATCACTATCCTATTTTTCCTTAACCTTCACTACCAGTGAAGATTCTGATCTATTCTCAACTATCACACCACCATCTTACATGTCCGTAAGACCAACTCCTAAGCGAGCAAGCCGATGAACATCTTTTACTAATTCTTTCCTTTCTTCCTCAACATGTGCTACATTACCCATAGATAGTCTGTTGATAACATCTGCCACTACATTGGCCTTACTAGGATGGTAAAGCACATTCATACTGTAGTCCTTGAGGAACTCAAGCCATATCCTTTTACAAAGATTCAACTCTCTCTAGGTGAACACATATTGGAGGCTCTTATGATCTGTGAACACATCTATGTGAACACCATACAAGTAATGTCTCCAAATCTTTAAGGAAAATACAACAGCTCCAAGTTCGTAGTCATGAGTCAGGTAGTTCTTCTCATGTACCTTAAACTGTCTAGAAGCATAAGTTATGACCTTACCTCATTGCATCAACACACAACCTAGACCGACCTTGGATGTATCACAATATATCATATAATCGTCCGAACCATCTGGTAGGTCAAGACAAAAGTGTAGTCAACCTAGTCTTTAGTTCTGAGAAGCTTTTCTTACACTCATCTAACCATTGAAATTTGACCTTCTTTTGAGTCAGCTTGGTCAATAGGGAAGCTATAGATGAAAATCCTTCAACAAAGCTCCTGTAATAACCGGCCAAACCCAAGAAAGTTCTGATGTTTGTTGGAGAGGTGGTCTCGGTAATTGCTTCTCTACCTCTATTTTCTGAGAATCCACTTGGATTCGTTTGCTAGATACCAAATAACCAAGGAAAACAACAGAATATAACCAGAATTCACATTTTTTGAACTTAGCGAATAACTGGCGATCCTTGAGAGTTTGCAAAACAACTCTTAGATGAGTCACCTGCTCCTCCTCACTCTGAGAATAAATGAGGATATCATCAATAGAGACAATGACAAATAAGTCAAAATACTATTTGAACACCCTGTTCATTAAGTTCATGAAAGTTGTCGGAGCATTAGTTAGTCCAAAAGACATATATACGAATTCATAATGACTATACCGAGTTCAGAAGGTTGTCAAAATATCACTATCTATGACTCTAAGATGATGATAGCTAGATCTGAGGTCTATCTTTGAAAAATGACTAGCACCCTGAAGTTGGTCAAATAAGTCATCAATCTTGGGGATAGGATACTTATTCTTGATTGTGATTTTTTTCAACTAACAATAGTTAATGCACATTCTGAGAGAAACGTCTTTCTTTTTCATGAACAACACAGGATCACCCCATGGAGAGATACTGGGTCTGATGAAGCCTTTATCTAGAAGGTCTTTAAACTGCTTTTTCAATTCCATAAGCTTGGCTGGAGCTATTCTGTAAGGAGGAATCGAAATAGGCTGGATATTTAGAAGAAGATCAATTTCGAAGTCGACTTCCATTTTAGGAGGAACTCTGGATAGATCTTCTGGGAACACTTTTGGAAACTCATTTACTACAGGGACTGACTCAAGAGTTGAGATTTCAGAGTTTGAATCCTTAACCCGAAAAAGATGATAGATATACCCTTTGGAAATTATCTTTCTGGCCTTAAGGTAAGAGATGAAGTGACCTACAGGCACTGAGCTACTACCCTTCCACTCTAAGATTGACTCGTTTAGAAACTGAAACTGAATTATCCTAGTTCTACAGTCGACTGAGGCATAACAGGAATGCAACCAATCCATGCCTAAAATGATATCAAAGTCTACCATTTCTAATTCTACAAGATCTGCTAAGGTGACTTTCTGAGAGATTGTGATAGGGCAATTTTTGTATACCTGTCTAGTTATAACTGGGTCACCAATTGGAGTAGAGACTGAGAAGGGTTCTGAAAGATTTTCTGGACTGACACCGATGTTTACTACTATATAGAGAGTTAAAAAAAGAGTATCTCCTGGATCTAACAGTGCATAAACATCTAAATGAAAGACTCGTAACGTACTAGTGACCACATTAGGAGAATCTTCCTGGTCTTGGCGAGCCTGGAGAGCATACAACATGTTCTAGCGTTGATCACCACTTGTACCAGATTAAGCACCCTACTGAGTTATGTGACCTGCTGGTGCTACTAGAGTTGTAGACTGAGCCCTATTATTGTTACCTTCTTTCCCATGCCTGGCCGAAGATCTGTCCTTCAACCTATGGCCAGACAGACCACACCCAACGCACCTTTCCTTGTCTGCAAGACACTCGCCCGGATAGTTCTTACAACACTTTAGACAAGTTGGGAAAGTCTTGTTACCTGAATTACTCCCCTAAGACTTAGAGCCTGATGCCCTACCTTTTTAATCCTGTCAAAACCTGGGGGATAAAGCACTAGCTGATGAAGGTACTGGGGCTTTAGACCTCTGTTGAAACTGTGAGTGATTTTCACCACTCGATTTCTGCTGAGAATATTCATAATTCCTTGTTCTATCCTTTTTGTTGTCCTTAGCCATTTCCCTAAGCTTATCTCCCTCAACCTGTTGAGCATGAATATAAGCCTAGTGATATTCATATCCTCTAACAACATAGCATTCCTGCACTCTGTCTTCACCAAGTCAGATACCCCAAACAGAAACCTACTCATTTGTGCCCTTGGATCGGCAACTATTTGTGGAGCATACCCAGAGAGTTGAGTGAACTTCAATCCATACTATTGGATTGGCATTGAACCTTGTCTAAAATTAATAAACTCCTGAGCTTTAGCATCCCTCAAATCTCTCAGGAAGAACTTGTCAGGAAAAGCTTTAGTAAAACATTCCCAAGTTACAGGAGTTGCATCCGCACCCCTGCTTTTGTTCCACTAAGTAAACCAAATGTGAGACACATCCTTAAGCTGGTAGGATGCCAACTCCACCCTATCATTACTAGTCACTTGCATCACTCCAAAGATTTTCTTAGCCTCATCAATGAAGTTTTGTGGGTTCTCACCAACCAGCGACTCTAGGTACTTAGGTGGATTCAGCCAAAAAAAATCTCGAACCCTAGCTGGCATTGATCCACTGTTGGTGTTAGTAGGTATTGGGACCTACTGATTGTTCTAGTTGGCTACACTCTAATCCAAAAGACGGATTGCATTCCAAAATTCTGCATTTGTAACCTCATGGTCTGGGACTGGAGGAGCTGCGTTAGCGTTGCATGCATTAGCATTCTGTGTGTGAGCTCTACGAGAAGGCATGATCTGAAACATATAACAACAGATTATAATGGAGAAATTAGATCATACCTCACACACGATAAGAGTAGCAAAGAGAGTGAAGGTTTTCTTAAAACACTTTACAACCTCCCCCTCCAAGAATGTAGTGCACTTTACACCCATGAAAGAGACTCTACTTACAGTGGCTTTCAGACATCCTAGGACTCTTGAACCTAATGCTATGATACCAATTTTGTCCCACCACGAGGCCCCCTTGACGTAACATAGGACCTAGGATCACGAGTGACCCTAAGCTAACCCTACAGCTGGCATATCATAAGCATACTAAAAGATATCTAAATGAAAACATGAACTATTGTGGATGCTAAATCAATTGATAACTGGAAGTGGGGAATTCCCAACTAAACTGAATATAATAAACATTCTAAGAGTTTAATAATACTGAAAGATAAACTTAACAAGTCGAGCTGATTCTAGTACTATGTCTGAAAAACCTCTAACTAACTAGAGTTGTTGGGACATGCCCCCAGCTAACTCTAGCAATATTAAAAACTGAATAAAAGACTAAAAATGAAACGCATGTATGTTGTCCTCAAAGTATGGGATTCACCACTGAAGTTGCTAAATACGGACCAATAAGTCGATCTAAGCGTGATCTGGATGCTGAGTACCTGAACCTACATCATGAAAGGATGTAGCTCAGATTATGCGTCAGTACTTGGAATGTAATGAGCATGCAAGATATAGATAATAGCTGAAAAAATATATAAGCTGAACAATGCATAACTCAGCAATGATATAATCTGAAAAAAATAATAATATTGAAACATACTGAAAATCGAGCTAAATATAATGACCAAGTACTAATTATGAACAAAATATGTTGAGACTGAATAATGAGGTATAAACTTAAAACCTGGTCAAATGCACTAGAGTTTGACTGTGGGAGGTATTACTAACCGACATAAAACCACGTGAGCTAAACGTGGAGTCCGATGTATATGCCCCATCAAGAGGACCCAATATGCCTTGCCAGGGGTATAAAGGCATGACTGGCGTAATCACTAAATCTGATGCTCAACAGAGGGTACTTATAATCCTATGGAGGCACGTAGTTCTGGGACTATGAGGGTACGCTGACCTTAGTCCCACTCAGTGTTAAGCCTACTACCAACTGGAAATGTGTATGGCACAACATAACTAAAATATTGGATAGCTTAATGTTCTAACATGCAAATATGAGAATGCAACATTTAGGAACTGACGATGTAACATTCAGAAACTAGAGCAAGTCTATCTGTTTAACTGACCTAGCAAGTGTAATTCATGATCTAAGAAAATCTACACAACTAGGGTTTTGAGTTTCATGTTAGGAACTAAGTAAACTTTCCAAGAAAATATAGTAATTCGATTACGAATACTACAACAGCTAAATCACAACAATTATCTAAAGTCTAGGTCTAAACAAGATATAGAGAATCAAGAATCTGACTGAATTCTAGAGACCTAGTGGATGAAAGGAAGCCACTAGTGAAATCCCACAAACCTGGTGATGAAATCTATGGAGAAATCCTTTGATTTTTGGGCTGAAACTTGAAGCAAACCTTCTGATTGTTCTTGGGAAACTAAGTTATTAGGCTTAAACTAAGTAAAATGGCATCAAACGACGTAGTTTAAGAGCTTAATTCATAGGGGAAAGGATCAAAATGACCCTGACTCAAATCTGATGTGTTCCACCTATACAGTATTGATGGGCCATTGGTTGACCTACCAACCATCGATATGAATCGACTGTCAAGCTCTGCCCGACAAGGCTTCACTAAAATGAGCATAACTTTTTACTCGGAGATTGGATTTTAGCAAACTCAGTGGCGTTGGAAAGAGATTCATGGGCCACCTAATTCATTTTGTGCAAAAAAACATGACCATTTAAAATTGACCCAACAACTAATTCTCTCCAATTGGCTGTTGACCCTCACCTACAATCCGTAAATCCAACCATGGATCTACTGGTCGACTGTGGGTTGGATCAGAGACCATCAAACTCTGGACCCCTATAATGGAACCATCTTATGGTTCATGAGTCAATCAATGAACCATGGTTCACTGCCGTAGGTTTCATCTTTAGAATCTAAATTTCCCCTAAGTTTCGGACTGAACCACGGGACCCCACCTATGGGCCGTGGTTCTACCTACGGTCAGAGATAGTGGCATGCCAGAAGGATATTGGACAAAGTAAGACAATATTACTTATTGACGAATAGAGTTATATAGTGATAAGTAGATTTCTAAAACAACTTGATGATCAAGGGAATTTTACCCTCCCCATACAAGCTGGTGAATGTGATGTTGGGCATGCATTGTGTAATTTAGGGGCCGACATAAATTTGATGTCCTTATATGTGTTCAAAGAACTTCACATGGGAAAACCACACCCAATTGTTATCACCTTTCTATTGGAAAAGAGATCCCATCTAACACCAAATGGAGTAATCGTGGATATGCTTATAAGAGTGGCGAAATTCATCATTCATTTCGATTTTATAATTCTAGACGTTGAAGTAGATGCTAGAGTGCTAGTCATTCTAGGGCTTCCCTTCTTAGCCACAAGAGGAGCATTGATTGATGTAATATCTAAAGATGACAGTGAGAGTCTATGATAAAGAGATGGAATTCACGGTCTATAAAGAATCTTTCAAACTATTATATTATGGAGATCTATGCAAAATCATAATAGATGCATTTGAAGGTGAAAACTCCAAGATGGCATTGCTCTCCGTAAGGATTCAATGAACTAGATCTCAAAAACAAAGGGCTAATCTGTAACTCTTAGGAGAGAGATCCTTTCCAACACATGAGAAATTTTATAAGTGTTTGTGCAGAGCTTAAGTGTTAACTAACATATGATGAGATGTTAAAACTTAACATGTTTGTGTGCTCTCTTACAGGTGAAGCAAAAACATGGTTCAAAGCATTGCAACCAAATGATATTAAATCTTGGGCAAAATTAGTCCATATTTTCATTTACGAGTGGAGTTTGGTGGTTGGAAGAATATATATTTATATAGAATTTTATACTTGCGATAGTTGGGAGATTGGAAATTATCACATGTATGGGTAAGATTCAGAGAACTTCATGCACAAAAGGACCATAGGTTGTACTAGTCCATCATTCTAGATATATTTTCGACAACACTTGATCCAATAAATCAAGAACTAGATATAGTTGTAGTAGGAGAAAACTTGAACAACATGTCTAATGAGGAGATCAAAGAAGTATTGAATGACACAAAAAGACACGGTTGGAAGTGAAATGCCAAGGTTATAAAGGTAATGGCTAATATTATAGAGAGTAGGAGTAAGCTACGAACATGTCATTATTCTAAAGATTTTTTTATTCATGAATTAGTTGGTTAAGACAAATTTCACCGTGCTGCAATAATAAATCAATTGCTTGTCGAGAGGAAACTTCTTGGTTAATAATAAGTAGTTGAATAAACTCTGAGGATTTTATTTACACCATGGTTATTTCCCAAGAAACACTTTTTTTATTTCTCTTTTATCTTTGTTTGGTTTGTATGTTGAACTGGGTTTGTATTTTCCTATGATAGATTGAAAGGAAATTTTCTTAAGAAAAAATGTAAAGTTTTAGTTTTATTTTGGGTTCGTGACACACTTTTCGAAAGTGAAACTGCCAAAACTTTTGATTGGAAAAGGACTTTTGAAAAGATTTTGCAAAATAAGAGAAAAAAGTGAATTCGAAGGCAATCTCTTGTCATGAATTTTTGTATTTCTACTCATGGAACAAACCATAGCTTTCCCTTTTCCTTGGTGGAGGATATGATGCCTCTCAATTCAAACCAAAATACATGATAAGTTTTAGTTTAGAAGACTAACAAAATAAAGCTTTAAAGTGTGAGGGTCACCCCATACTTAATTTGCTATCATGGTACTAGTTGTCTATTTTGATAGGTACTCATGCTTCCCCAACTAGTTCTAATTAGTGATTAGAAACCATTTTCAATACTATTGGAGTCATAACTAACATCCCAACAATATAATCAAATCAATTTCAAAATTTAAGCCCTAGGGCTACCCTAATTTCATGCTTTCTATGCATTTTCAAGTTTGTTCTTCAATACGGAACAAAGTTTTAGCAAAACACCATCAAAATAAGATCATATTCACATGCCCATTGCTAATTTTAAACAATTTTGAAAAATTAGGAACTAAAATTGATAGGTAAGAAACTAACCTTGAACCACAAAGTAATCTATAACATATTGCAATAGAAACTTGCCATGAAGCTTGTAGAAGTGATTAAAGAAGAAAAAGATCAAAATTAGGGTATTCTTCAAGGATTGATTGAGATAAAATAGAGGAAGTGTGCCACAAGGATAAAAGAAAGAGGAAAATTAGGGTTTGGGGTATCAAAAAAGGTCCCAAGTTTGGTTGACCTGAAATTTTAAGTGAAAAATTATCCAAACTACATTAGGGTGAGGTATGTGGCTCATCATAAGCAAGAGGGGTGTGCACCACAACCCTAAAATGTGGGTTTGCCCTTTTCTTCAAGTCTCTTAAGTTTAGTTTAGAGACTGTCGTGGCCCAAGACATAGTGCATAGACATGTACATGGGGTCCACAGTGGGGAGCCCAACACACCAACTTGTCTCTTTTTACCTTTGACACTTTCTTGTTCCATTACGTGCTTCCTCATTTGCATAGTATCTAAAACTTGAAAAACACTCAAAGTATATTTTTGTAAGGTAGGTTACATCCCACCAAATCGATCGTGGTACGACTCATATTTATCAAGAATCAATGTACTTTATTACTTAAAACCAAAAAATGTATGTTTCTGAGCAACAAAAAATGTGACAATATTTTTAGAGTGTGTACACTAAAAATACAGACCTAAGGAAAGCATTTATAGACAAAAGAAATTATGTCCAAAAAAAATAGGATTGCAGGTCTCTCAGCAGCGTACCAGTTGTACGTTGGGTATGAGTGAACTTGTGCAATTGGTGTTGTTAAGACATTGGGTTTGTATTAAATATGATGAGTGGTTTGAGGACAAACAATAGCTTTAAGTGTGGTGTGATGATCTCACCCGTATTTATACACTGAAAGGTTTGTAGAGATCTTTGGGGTTCTTTTTAGGGTTACTACCTTTATATTCTACCTTGAACCATAGCTTGGATTTCTTCGATCCCTCCTCTCCTTCTTATTCTTATTCCTCTTAATTGATACTGCTTCTTTTACTATTAAGCAAGGTTTCAGGTATCAAATACTTGAGCTTGTCTTCTTCTCTCTCAAGAATCAATCATTCTCTCTTTCTAAAGTCTAAACTTAAAGTCTTTCGCTATCCATATAGTTATCAACGTGTACTATCTCTAAAAAAATATGTACTTTTAGTTGTTTATCACTTATCTACCTTTCCCAGGAAATACATAAGAAAATCTAGATTGAGATTGAGTCTTAGCCTGAGTCGAAGCTTCAATAACTGGACTATTGATTGTTTCATCTAGTTCATCTTTTTCTTCCTTATTTGTTCCATTAGTTAGTGATCTAGTGACTCCGAAAATGATGATAAAATGGATGATTTGGCTCATAAGGGTTTTATCAGCATGATTAATCCTCTATCGAATTGTACAAAATTTCAAATCATAAAATATAACAGTTTAACTAAAGGGTTTGAAACATTTTAGGACACACTCAACATCTTCTACTAAGGTCTCTTGTGGTATCATCAAATGCAACACATATCCATAGTTGTGTCATACTTCTTCATTTAACTTATGTGTTTCTCTTATAAAGTCTACTCAAGTTTCTCAAAGGACCGATTAGGCATTTAGATAATACTAGACACGTAATCCTTTTAAGGCATCTCACCATAACACTGATAGACACCATAACATACACTTTTCACAATCACCAAGGTACCAATTCTCCAACAATGTAACTAGTGCCCTCACTTCAAAAGAAATCCTTTTCCCACACAATAGATACGAATTTAATATTTAAGTATTCATTCAACAGTCACACTCAGAAGTGACTTCAAGTATAGTTATTGCTCAATACCATAGGCTTGCTCTTATTTTCACTGCATAGACTCTCCAAACTAGTCACTAGGATCACTATAGAACTTTCTTAGCTTGTAACATAGGCTCAAGGTCAGGTAGGGTTCATTTGGGTACTTTTTAGTTACTTTCTGCCCACCTTGACATTACATTGGCTTTTTACCTCTTTTCTCAACCAGTTCTTGACATATTTTTAATTTTTGCTCTTTCTTTTGACTCTTTTCAACACAAATGTGGTTTTGCATTGATTGCTCTTATTTTCATATTCTTTTTTTTCTTTGTTTTCTTTAGCATCTTTTACATTGCTCTTTTTATTTCTTTTGACTTCAACCACATCTTTTTTTTCTGCCTTTTCTTTTCTTTTTCTTTCTTCTACACCAAACTCTTTTCATACCCTTTTTCTTTCCGTTTCCTTTTTCACAGCCACCCTCAACTTATGTGTTTTGCATGAGTTGAGGTGCATAATATATGATGTTGGATCAGGGTCAAGATTAAGGTAACTTTTTGAATTAGCCACCCTCAAATTAGGATTTTTGCCTAAGTCAAGGTGCACATGTCCAAGGAGGGATCGGGACCAAGACAATTATTTTAGGGAAGGTGGATTAGGTGCATTGAAAGAAGTGGTCTACATTAGGCTACTACATTTGGATCAAAGGGAATATTTATTTCTTTTGGTTGACTTTTAGCTTAAGTGGACTTATTTGAACAAGGGCCTATGATCATTTCCCAACTTGTCGCCTATATTATCTTAGTAGGACCAACGGGGCAAGTTCTAAATTGGCACATACCGTATGAACATTCAAACTTTTTTCACACACACTTGGCACACTGTTCCATTATCAGATTATTGAATTACCCAATTCAGGCTTTAGCTTAAGTTATGCTATCCTACTGGTTCCTTATCATGTCATATGAAGATCTAACACATTCAACTTATTCAGCCTATTGATCTAGCACATTTCAAAAATTTTGGACTGATATCAATTTCATGCTCTTTATGACATCATGCTTTCATTCTTCTACTTACTTCTACACATACAATCCTAAACATGCTAGTTTAACATAAAAGTAAATAGTCCCTTGGGGGAAAAGAACACATGTAAGAAAACCCCAAAGGAGGATTATGAGTTGGGTTACTCAAACTTCACCCTATCACTCAAAATCCATTTACCCCACCCCCAACAAAATAAGGTGCAATTGCCCTCAATGCACAGAAATAAAAAGTCAAGGTTAGGGTGAAGCAAACATGTGGCGCAAATGCGTCGAAGACCTCTCAAGAAACGGGTGGGTACAATTTCCAGGAGCCAGTTGGATCAATACTAGGGACGCCATCAGTAGCGCCCTTACCAACTATGGGAGCACTATCAGTAGTGCTCGAAATGCCAGATGGGCCAACATCTATCTCACGGGCCCGATGCTGCTTCATCTCCTCATCAACGATGGATTGCCTCTGGCCCGCCTGGAACTGCTGGCACTCCTTATTTCTCAATCATCAGGCCTCCTCAGTATCGAAAGAATGGTCGGAGTGGTGGCACTTACCAACAGCACGGGAAGAATCTGGTGGTGGTATATCATCACCCAATAAGGCAATCATCACCACCTCATCCTCCAGTACTGCAGGGGAGGACTCTGGCTAAGTCTCAGTAGGGGCTAAGAGTGCAGAAACATCAGCACGGAGGCTTGACAACTCCCTCTAAAAGGTGGTCACATCTATGGTCAGGGCTGGCCTCTCCAGGACTCTCAACTAGAAATCATCCAAGCGCTTATGAATGACCTAAATCTTTTGGTCCATCATCTACTCCATTCTTGCCTTAGACTCCATAATAGAGCGCTACATCCACTGCTTCATATGTTGCAGCAATGTGGCCATCTGGGTTTCCAACTTTTGAACTTTGATTAGCATCTCTCTGAAAAGATCCGCTCTGGACAATGCCCATCATGTAGTCATACTCTGTTGTATTAATAAGCAGAGTATGGTCTAGGCCATATATGAATCGGTGAATGGTGGCCTCTAAGATGTCGACCAGGATACCCTGCACCAATGTTGACTAAAGTGGAGGCTGAGCTCCAGGCTTGGCCCATTTAGAGATGGAATTTCGGATGGTGGCAGCATAAGAGGCATATAACTCTCTGGTCATCTCCTCGTTGTAGTTCTCGGGGCCCCGTGCCATCCACTTACATTTGTGCTTCCTATAGAGCTCCTCAATAACTAGTGCAGTATGGAAGCTACCTGTAAGGACCCTGCGTTTTTCAATAATGATCATGGTCATCCTTCGGTGCTCATTCAACATAGTGCTATTGTCATACAACTGTTACTGGCCCCGAATGCACCATCCATTGGGCTCATCAGCCTTAGGGGTAGGCTCAACTCTGGTAGGTATCGGGATGTCACTGGAGCTATCGGCCTCAGATTAAGAAGCGGGACTACTGCTAGAACTAGAGTCGGACTGCGACTATGAATCAGACTGTGTCTCTCCAACCTATAGGGGCCCCTTCACATACTGGGGCAGTGACCTCATCACTTGTGGAAACAACCTGCTGAAACTGTCTCTTAGTGGTCAATGGTGTAGTAGGAGAACCCCTGGTGGTTGGTGGAACATTCTCCTGATAGGTGTCCTTATCCAACAGGCATCGGGAAGGGGCTACAAATTTGGACCTCCCCTTTCTAGCGTATACCAGAGCTTGTTTGGGGTCCATGGTACCTCTAGAAGACTACTTAGTACCAAAACAAGGCAATAAGACACATGGAAAAATTTTAGAACAAGATTCAGACCCCTAGACAGAAGCTAAAAAACTTTTTAGACA
The DNA here is from genome assembly GCA_037074985.1 of Solanum bulbocastanum. Classification (NCBI taxonomy): domain Eukaryota; kingdom Viridiplantae; phylum Streptophyta; class Magnoliopsida; order Solanales; family Solanaceae; genus Solanum; species Solanum bulbocastanum. The sequence goes on along the minus strand of CM073602.1, from coordinate 13,173,943 downwards.
GTAGCTGAACTGGCGACCCACGGTGGGTACCTATGGTTTGTTGATAGACCGACGGACCGTGGGTCTCCACCATAGGTTAGGTGGTGGGAATTTAGGTCCCAAATAGAGAACCACGGATGTGCATAATGGTCCATCGATCAAACGACGAATCGTAGTCCACACCGTGGTTCTAGACTTAGCCAGATGTTTTTGTACTACTGATAAACGAACCCCTACCTAAGGTCCGTAGGTTGAGTTCGTAGATCAGTTCTATGTCAGGCCTGAATTTCAACTTATTTTCAACCCACAATTTCAATAATTTTCAATCAAACTAATTCTAATCATACATTTCAACACAATATGTGGTAGTTCATCATCCCTAGGGTTTTGATTACACATAATTCAACTTTGTAACCAGCTGAAACAACAAACCCTAAGTCAAAACTTCCAATTAAACTTTTTAGCCTATTTTAAATTTATCACACACTCATACTATCATCCCAAGGGCAGTATATCAACTAATTCATTATTAATTTAACATATAATCACTACCCAAAGTAAAGTTCTACTTTGTGACTTCATAATTAAATAATGAACAAGTGAGTTCAAAGTTCGATTGAAATCTCTTACCCTTTGAGTAAGCAAAGTACATGAGTGTCTATTGCAATAAAAATTCTCTTAAGACTGATCGTGATGCTGAACCCGGACCGTGACTGCTTTGTGGAAATAGAGGATTTGGAAGAAAATAGAGATTTAGGAGAGATGAATGGGTAATGATGGAAAGGGAGGAATATATGGGATTGATATGGAAGATCAATTGGTCATTTGGTGTGCATGAAATGGTTTATAATAGTTGGAGGGGGATTATGGAAGTGGGGAAGGTTTTAAAAATGAGGGGTTATATTAAATTGGGGTTCGGGTCGGGTCAGACAAAAACCTTAGTTTGGACCCACGAGACCCCGTTGACGGTCCATGGGTCGACCTATGATCCGTCAATTGGGTCCGTAGGTCACTCTGACACTTAGAAAAATTTGAAATCTTACATGGGATCTATAGATGTTATCCACGGTCCGTGGATTGACCAATGGATCGTTGATGGATCCTGTAGACCACTAAGTAATATTTTCTGCAGATATTGCCTTCGCCCCTGCATACGTAGCAACCATTAGGCCTTTCTTTTTTACATTTTCTGGACACTTCTTAGACACGGACCCTATTTTATATCTAGCCAACTCTAATGAAAAATTTAAACACCAATCTAAAGAGCTACAAAAATTAAACAGAAAAAAGAAAACTCCTAAATCAGAAAGAAAATCCTAGTTGGCTAGATTGTACATCTTAGGTTGCCTCCCAATCAGTTCTTGATTTAACATCATGGCACGACGCATACACCTTGATTACTCAGACTTGATCAAGATAATATGCCTCAATCACTTCTTGCACACTCTAAGATTTTCCCAAGTAGACTTTGATCCTCTGCCCGGTCCATTTGGACATGAGCTTGCCATGAAACAAGCGCAACCTTGAGTTGAATAAGAGCACTAGATCAACCACGCTAAATTCACTCTTTTCAATCTTTTGATCATGGTAATTCTTCATCTTCTCTTTGTATAAGCCTGAACTCTCATATGCTTTTAGGCGAAACTCATCAAGCTCATTTATGTCCTTCAATCTTTGACTCGATGTGGCACCCCAATCCAAATTTAGTTTCTTTAGCGCCCACATTGCCTTATGCTTTAGCTCTGCAGGCAAATGGCATGACTTCCCATATACGATTTGGTAGGGGGGCATACCTATGGGAGTCTTGAATACGGTACGATAGGCCCATAGAGCATCATCAAGCCTTCTTGACCAATCGGTTCTGTTGGCGTTCAAATTCTTTGCAAGGATTTGATTTATCTCTCTGTTTGGCACCTCAACTTGCCCACTAGACTGCGGATGATAAGGAGTGGCAACATTGTGACGTACCCCATATTTCTCTAGCAACACCTTGAACAACTTATTACAAAAGTGAGAACCTCCATCGCTTATGATTGCCCTTGGTGTACTAAATCTGGAGAAGATACTCTTTTTCAGGAAGGCGGTAACACTCTTTCCTTCATTGTTTGAAAGCGTAATTGTCTCCATCCATTTTGATACATAGTCAACCGAAACAAGAATATACTTCATCCCATGTGAACTCACAAACGGACCCATGAAGTCAAGTCCCCAAATATCGAACAACTCAATCACCAATATCGGGTTCATAGGTAGCTCTTGCTTCTTTGAAATTCCTCCTTCTCTTTGGCAATAGTCACGAGATTTGGTGAAGTCATGAGCATCTTAGTGGAGGGTAGGCTAGTAATACCCACACTACAAGATTTTATGAGCAATCTGAATACCAATATGGTGCCCACCAACTGGCGATGAATGACACTCCTTTAGTATACTCATCTTCTCAACCTCGGGCACACAACAACGAATAATCCTATCAGCACAAACACGAAACAAGTAAGGCTCATCCCAAAAGAAATTCTTCACATCATACATAAACTTTTTCCTTTCCTTTGGTGAAACGAACAATTTGATGGAACCAAATCTCTTCCCAAGTAGTTAGCAAAATCTACGAACCAAGGGATAAGATCATAAGAAGCAGCCAATACCTGTTCAACTAGGAATGCATCATTAATCTCAGCCCCATCTCCTAACTTGAGCATAGCTTCCTCCTCTAATCTGGACAAATGGTCAGCAACCTGATTTTTTGCTCTTTTTCTATCCTTCACCTCAAAATCAAAGTCTTGCAACAACAATACCCATCTAATCAACCTCAGTTTTGCATCCTTTTTAGCCATCACATACCTCAATGCAGAATGGTCAATATGCACAATAACCTTAGTATCAAACAAATAATATTAAAATTTCTCGAATGCGACAACCACAACAAAAAGTTCCTATTCAGTCACAATATAGTTCTTTTGAGCCATATTTAGAGCTTTGCTGGCATAGTAAATCAGATGAAGAATCTTCTCTCGTCTTTGTCCTAATACCACACCAAGCGCCACCCCACTTGCATCACATATTACTTTAAATGGTTGCCCCCAATCCAGTGAAATAATGATAGGTGATGATACAAACCTTTCTTTCAACTCTCATAATTCTCTCAGAAAAGCATCATCAAAATCAAACTTACACTCTTTTTCGAGTAGTTTACACAATAGATGTGCATTGTTTGAAAAATATTTTATGAACCTCCGGTAAAAACCTGCATGCCCAAGAAAACTTCTAACACCTTTAACAGAGATAGGTGGTGGAAACTTTTCTATTACCTCAACTTTGGCTCTATCAACCTCAATACCTTTCTCAGAAATTCGATGACCCAGTACTAGACCCTCCTTCACCATGAAGTGGAACTTTTCCCAATTAAGCACAAGAGTACACTCTCCACATTGTTTTAGTACCTTGGCCAGATGCATCAGACAACCATCAAATAAGTCACCTACAACAGAGAAATCATCCATAAATACCTTAATCGTGTCCTCCACCATATCTGAAAATATCAACATCATACACCGTTGAAAGGTTGCTGGAGCATTACACAACCCAAATGGCATCCTTTTGAAGGCAACAGTCCCATACGGACAGGTGAAGGTGGTTTTCTCTTGATCTTCTGGAGCTATGGAGATTTTATTGTACCTCAAATACCCATGTAGAAAACAATACCAACCCTTACCAGTAAGACGATCCAACATCTGGTCCATGAATGGCATCGAGAAGTGATCTTTTTTTGTCCAAGAATTTAGCTTGCTGTAGTCCATGCATACTCTTCATCCAGTCACTGCCCTCATTGGAACCAACTCATTTTCGCATTAGGAACCATATTAATCCCACTTTCTTAGGTACACACTGAACAGGACAGACCCAATAACTATCTGCAATAGGATATATGACTCCAACATCCAACCATGTAATAATTTCCTTTTTCACTACCTTTTACATAGGTGGATTAAGTCTCCTTTGGTGTTAAATACTTGTATTGATATCCAGCATGAGTTAGATTTTATGAGAACAAATGCCAGGAGGAATCCCAATAATGTCTGCAATAGTCCATTCAATAGCCCTTTTGAAACAGAAACTAATGCCTCTACTTGTTCCCCACTCAAATCAGGAACAATGATTACCAGTAAAGTGCTATCTCTCCCCAAGAATACATACCTCAAATGGGATGGTAGAGCCTTTAGTTCAAGTTTTTGTGGCTCATCTACAGACGGTTTTGCTAGTGGGAAGTTTCGATTCTTCATATCTAACTCCAATATTTTTGGTTTGGAACGAAACTCGAACCTATCCAGTGCAGCAACTAATTCATCATAGTCTTCAATACCATCACCATCAAAATTCATCATTACCGCTGCCAGTGCATCAACACCCAACCTCTCTTCAATAGGCACTTCAGAACCTCTCTCCACAATATGATTCACCACCAATATTGACTTAAGATCACTTTCCTGCTTTATAGACCTATAGATATTAAAAGTTACCTCATTAGTATTCAGTCGAAACTTCATATACCCTCTCTCCATATTGACTAAGACACGCCCAGTAGTAAGGAATGGTCTCTCTAAGATGATGGGAACCTTAAAATCAACCTCACAATCAAGTATCACAAAATCGACCGAAAAAATGAACGACTCCACTTTCACAAGGATATCTTGGAGAATAGCAATGGGCTTCTTCATAGTTCTATCGGCCATGAGTAGATGCATTGCAGTCGATTTTGGAGCCCCTAAACCCAACTTCTTATAAATGGACAACAACATCAAAATAATACTCCCAAATCAGACAAATCTTTCTCAAAGTATAAAATTTCGATGGTACAAGGAATAGTTAAAGCTCCAGGATCCTCTTTCTTTTGGACAAGTGACCTAGTAGCAATAGCACTGCAATGTTGCAACCTCTCATCATTCTCATAACTGACGGCCCTCTTCTTGGTCACCAGGTCTTTCAAAAATTTTGCATACCCATGTATTTCCTCCAAAGCTTCTATCAACGGAACATTGATGGAAAGCTGTTTCAACATAGTTATGAACCTGCGGTATTTTCCTTCTTCAGTCTTTTTCACCAATCTATATGGGAATGGACGTGGAGGTCTAGGCACGTGGACAACTTTCTAGGTCACCTCTGCTTCCTTCTCTATAGCATTTTTCGACTCTCCAGTAACCTCAATCCCATCCACATCTTTTTCTACCCCAATTTCAACCTCAAACGACATAGGGGGACCAATGGTCTGTTTACCTCCGCTAGTAGTGACTATCATAAAATTCCCATCATTCTTTGGATCCTGTATGGTATTGCTAGGAAGAGTGCCAAGCTGACATGGGTTCACAATAGTGGACAACTGACTAAACTATTGCTCAAGTTGCTTGATTAACACTACATGGGCATCAATTTTTTGATCGATTCTACATAATTCATTTTGCATCACTTCTATATTCTCATTAGTTGCATCAAACCTCTTCATCATCTTTTGCATCATAACCTCAATATGTGACATACTACCTGATACGCTCAAATTATACATACACTTCTTTAGGAATGTTTCTGCACAACCCTCTCTTAGGTCTCCGCTATAGCACGTTGCATCCATGGCCTCACATGCTGAAGTAAAGTGGAAATTTGTGCCTCTAGCCTCTGGATGAGCTAGGGGCCTGACTGGCAACCAGAGATGGGGGATCCTGGGCATCCCCGGTAGCGGTGCCAAAATTTGATACGCTCAAATTACACTTCCCTATAGAAGTATAAGCGATCGATATCAAGTAAAGAACCCAGCTTGGAGGTTGGGTTCGATCACACGAGGAATATGGTTTAGACTTAAATTGAACTCACTTTTATATTTGTTTAGTCAACTTATTTCCAAGACAAGTATATAAAGGAGGGATTTGTGAAAAAAATAACCGATTGTTGATCAAGTATCAAGTGAGCTAGATTCAAGCTTTGTTGTTATCAATAAGAGAGAGAAAATAGGGTGTATGTGTTCCCTCGAAGCCCTTAACGCGTTAATCATAATAATAGTAATCCTTTTCTAGTGTTTTACATGCAAAGTTGGTAAGTTAGGCATCCCTAAGTGACTGGTCCTCCAAAATAGGGAATTTCACCCAGCACCTTGGTCCGACTACATATGTATAATTTACTATCCCTTACCTTTACCTTATATTAGACATCACATAAATGTATGGCTTAGTTTTCACCCTCGCACCAATTGACATTAGCTATTAGATAGTATCACACTAAATCTCTGTTGATAATTCTTTTATTAACTACCTCCTTGGTCTGGCAAGTAGCAACAAGGCGAATTCTAACGTGTGCACTCGTTAAAAAGACTTCTAAATGAAAGAATTATCAATGCATGCATCAACACTATTCAAAAATTATTTAGTTATTATTCATATGTTGTGAATTGCTCATGGTTATCACAACTCATGGTTGAAAGAACACAATTCATGTTTTGATAAGAAGAATTCATGAACTTATGTTTAGAGTAGAAGAAAACCAAAATATCGAAACGAATTCCAAAGAAAAAATCTTATAAACCTAAATTAGGAAATTAAATGGCCAAAGTTTGCAAGTTAATTCCCAAGAAACTATCAAGAACTAAAAGTATGCAATGGTGTCTAACCACCGAAAATGAGGTTTACATACCCTATTTATAGAAAAACATGTCCTAAACAAAAAGGAAACATAATAAGGAAATAAACTTTATGGATACAGCTTTGATCAATGACTCAACCTACAAACCGTGGGTCGACCTATGATCCGTAGGTCCCCTCCATGGGTCAACACTTAGACTTTTTCTACTACAGCTGGAACCTTCAACTCCCAGTTAATCACTGAGGGACGTGCAGGACGGATCCCCTTCCGTGGCTCCACACCTAGGATTTTCATCTGGTACTGGAACTTCGACTCCCGATTTATCTTCTACGGATCTGCAGGACAACCTGTAGGTCGCCCTACGGTCGTAGATTCCTCCTTTGTTCCACACTTGGTCAGACTTCCCTGAAGCTCTTATCTATGCCCACCATCGATAGACCGTCATAAGACCTATAATCCGTAGGTCCCTCCATAAGTGGCCACTTCTTCAGATTTTCAGCTGTCATCTCACTTTACCATGTCCAAGCCTATTTCCTACAAACATGATACAAAACATATTATTTCTAATACAAAATGGCTCCAGATTCCCTATTACCAGGTGGAACATAAGGCCCAATTCTCTCATTCTTGTTGCCATAGTTAATCCAGTTGTAGTTGTTATCATGATTGTAGTTCCCATCTCGGACATAGTTTCCCTCTCGATTGTAGTTTTCATAGTTTCTACCTTAGTTTCCTTGACCATGGTGCCAATTATTCGAGTTGGAACCTTGGGTGTTGGTTCGGAAACCCCTCGTTTGATCATTAACCAAATATGCATCCTCCTCATAGTAATATTCCTCAACTGGTGGTGGTGGAGCTCTAGTTAAATATTTTACTGCATTCACTTTTTCTGCACCTTCACTCACACGTTTTAATACCAAACCCAGTTTTGTTCTCATTTGAGCCATCTCTTCATGAATACCATTATTGTCTTGGCTAGGTGCAGTTGGAACTGCAATGTGTTTCGACCAGTGTTCGCCTTTCTAGTGCTTCATGCCTTATTATTCTGGAAATCTTCTCTAGTTTTTCTGCGATCTCCTCAAAAGTGCACTCACCATATGATCCTCCAGCAATAGTTTTGTGACTCATCATCTACGCGATGATTTGAAACACTTCTTATGAATGTAGTGAACCTATCCCATGAACTATTTACAGACTCTCCAGGTAGTGCTACGAAGTTGTTCAGTTTATCCTTGTGATTCAGCTTCTTAGACACCGAAAAATACTTCGCTATGATCACCTTATGCAATTAGTCCCATGTATGAATCAAATTGTATAGAAGCTCAGAAAACCACACTACAGCATCACTAGTCAATAATAGAGGGAAGACTCTCAAACCTATGACATTCATATCCAACTCTGAACGTCCCACATAACTATTGCAGACACTTCTAACTTAGCCATGTGAACATGTGGATCTTTCGAAGCTAGACTAGAAAATAACCCACTTGTTGTGAGCATTTGCATCAAACTGCTAGTCATCACAAATGTATGCCCTGGAGGTAGAGGAGGAAGAACAATGGGCCCTTCTGATTCAATTGTATCATATTCAACCTTGTAGTTATCACGCAACCTAGTTGTTGTCGGATTTTGTACCCTATCTGCATCTCCGATTAGATTACCACCATAAAACTGAGTGTTCACATTACCAACTCCGTAAGGTTGCAATTCATCTCCATCCTCATGTTCCTCTATGATTAGATTATTATGGACCCCTAGATTTGCCATTTTTCTCAAAGTCTTTTTTAGTTCAAGATCGTAGGGGGTCAGTGGTTCATCTCGACTCCGTGTACTTGGTATACACTACAGTAGAAACCTGTAGAAAACAAAAACAAAAACAAAATGTAAAATCAAGAAATACTTGACCAAAGTTCAATAATGTAGTTAAACTTAATCTAAAAGCCGTATTACCTGGTAGCGACGCCAAAATTTGATACACTCAAATTACACCTATGGTTCAGACATAAACTTAACTTACTATTTTATCAATTTAGTCAAACTATTTCCGAGACAAGTAAACAAAGGGGGGATTTTGTAAGTAACATATTGTTTAAGTAATAACTATCCAAGATTCAAACTTTGAGTTATCAATATGAGATAAAAAAAAAACAGGGTATGTGTGTTCCCCACAAGCTCTTAATGTGATAATCCTAATAATAGTAACCCTTTCCTAGTGTTGTACATGCAAAGTTGGTAAGTTAGGTATCCCTAAGTGATTGGTCCTCCAAGTAAGGAATTTTACCACGCACCTTGGTCCATCTACGGATGTATGCTTTGCTAACCCTTACCTTTACCCCAGATTAGTCATCACATCAATGTATGGCTTAGTTTTCACCCTCACTCCAGTTGACATTAGACTATTAGATAGCATCCACTAAATCTCTGTTGTTAATTGTTTTCTCATTCACTACCACCTCGGTTCGGCAAGTAGAAACAAGGCGAGTTCTAACGTTGGCCACCGTTAAAAAGGCTTCTAAATGAAAGAATTAACAATACATGCATAAACGCTATTTAAGAATTACTTAATAATTCATACTTTACTAATTTCTCATGGTTCCCACAACCCTAATTATGGATTTAGCTACTCATGCTTGAGAGTTCACAATTCATAATTAGATAAGAAGAATTCATGAACTTACAACTAGAATTGAGGAACCCAAAATCTTCAGTTGAATTTCAAAGCGAAAATTATATAAAACGAATTCCATAAATCAAATTACTAAATTTTGCAAGTTAATTCCCAAAACACCAAAAACTAAAAGTTTACAATAATTTCTAACACCAAAAATGAGGTTTATAACTCCTATTTATAGAAAACAAATCCTAACTTAAACAAGAAACAAAATAAGGAAATACACTATCAAGATGCAGTTTCGATCAACGCTTCGACCTACAGACCGTGGGCCGACCTACGGTCCATAGGTCCCCTTCGTGGCTCAACACATGGAAAAATCCATCACATACTAGAACCTTCAACTCACATATCACCATCGACGGTTATACAGGATGGGTCGTGGTTCGACCTACGGTCCGTCGTCTCCTCCGTGTTTCCACACTTGGTCAGATTTCCCTAATGTTCCACCTATGATGCATCACCTATGGTCCATGGACTGGACTATGGTCCATCCTAGATTTCCAAGGACTGGGTGCTGGAACTTCAACTCCCAGGCAAGGACCTACGACTGCCCATCCACAGCCCGTCGATGGACCTACGGTCTGTGGGTGGCTTCGATAGTGGTCACTTCAGCACTTTTCAGCTCGCATCTTCATCAACCACATCCAAGCCTATTTCCTACAAACATTATACACAAAACATTAATTCTAATACAAAATAGCCCAAGACACACATAAACACTAAGTGAAACGTATCAAAAATACCCTAAACTCATGGTATATTAGGTACGGTGGTGACTAGGGTGAGGGAATTCACTAGGATGAATCCCCTAGAGTTTCATAGTTCCAAGGTTGAGGAAGATCCTCAAAAGTTCATTAACGAAGTGTATACATTTTGATGATCATGGAAGTGATGCCGGTGGAGAAGGCAGAATTGGATGCTTATCAACTTAGGGTGTTGCTCAAGTTTAGTTCAACCAATTGAAGGAAGAGTATAACACTCCGGAAACTAGTACGCTAAACTAGAACCTGATGTAAGGGTTAGAGTCATAAAGCTACCTCCCCATGCCTTAAAATATAGGGTTTCATATTAGAACGTCAAGGTACAAACCCCCATGGGTCCTTGAGAAAGAACCTAGAAAATGGCATGGATAGTGACCCACAAAGGGTACATATGCTCTGTAGGTCTATCCACGCCCATGGATGGGCCTCCGTTAAACAAGGCCCCAGGAACCAAGTCCTAAAACAAAACCACAGTTCATCAGTACGAGCCGTGGCTCCAACCACAGTCCGTCAGTAGTGGGTCAAGGGTTAGGCCTGGAACTGCTTTTTGGCAATAAAGCTTAGGGGCACTTTGGGGTTTTTCGGTTTTAATTAATATTAAGTGGTGTCATTTTAGATTATTTTTAACCACCTATAAAAGGATTTTAGACCCCTAAACTAAATCATCCAAATAATTATTTCTAAATTTCCAAAAGAACTCATCCTCTCCAAAAGAATTCTCTCTAAAACTTCAAAGAATAAGAAGAAGAAGAGGTTGGAGCTAGGGTTGTAAGGAGCAAGGTTTTCTACTCAAATTCTTTGGAGATTCATAGCTAAGGTATGGTAATCCTTCATCCGTGGATAGTTTTCATCCATGCATTCCCTCTAAATTCAATTTCAAAACTAGTAATTCCCCAAAAGTTAGGGTTTGATTCCAAACTCGTGGATTCCTTTCAAAATTGTTTATAATGATTTAACTATGTTATATTATGTATAAATTGGTGATTTCTTATTGTTTTATGTTGAAATCCCCAAGAATCCATGAATTCCCCATATTTTCCAATTATGATCTTGAGATGTGGGTTTGTTGATGATAAAAGAGTATTATGAGATTTTGCTTGTAGTAATTGAGCTATTTGAATTATGATTATTATCCATGTCTAATGTAGTAATTCTAGGTGTGTTTATTTGATATGAGCTTTGACCTTTGAAAGGGCAAGATATGATATTATGTATGTTTTGTGAAGGTTATTATATGCTTTAAGAACACTTTGAGAATGAAGTGATTATGTTTATGATCTCGTTGTGTGTTGTTGAAAGGATATTTCATTTACACACTTATGCATGATTATAGTATGATGTGAATGGTTTTCTCACAATATGATGATTCTAAGGTTGATAGGCTATTCTCACCATTTGAATCTATGAGCTATCTTATGAATTATGTTAGATTGAGTGTCAAGACATTCTTCCATAAATATGAACTTAAGTCAAGACTTAATATGTAATCCGTGGGAATTAATGCTCAGCACCTAGTGGATATTGAACATGAGATGGAATCTTTTACGCTAGTTGAGTCCGGCTTTCTAAATGGGTTCCATCTATGATAGTTGAGTCTGGGTTCCCAAAGTATGTATCTTATGAGATGGGGACCTTCTACCTTAGTTGAGTCCGGGTTTCTAGTAGCAATCTACTTATTCCATATACTATGTTCCCTCATAGGTATTTAGCTAGTGGATCCACCTAAGCTAAGAATATGGTTCTACCTTAGAAAAGTAAGACAACCCATTTTTGGTGTGGGGAAGAAACCAGATTCCATGTTAAGCTCACATGGTCTATTTCGGTTAAAGCTTATTCCCACTATGACAACAATATGAAAAAGAATATGAATTATGAATTATGGCTACTCAAGAAGTTTTACTTAGTATGGGTGAGATTATGAGATCTTATTCATGCATTGCACAAGTATGCTTTGAGGGTATTTATGAAGTATTCCTCTTATGTTTTGATGATCTATATGTTGACTATGCTTATGACTTATGCTTTTCCATTATCTTCAAAATGATGCTTTAACTTAGTAAAGTGCATGCATTCAACTAAAATGTCCCTTTTAGCATGTTTTCAAGGTTTTTATGCATGGCTATCAAACTTGGTGCATTTTTGTACTAACCCATATTTTTCTACATTTTCCCCAAGTGTAGGGTCCGGTTCTCAAGGTGGTCCTCATTGTGGCTAAAGCTTGGATTTTCTCATTTATCCTATCTTGTTGGTGAGTCATCGTGATTTGAGGACATATGTTTCCTCTTAGTACTTTCATTTCTGGTATTTTCTTTTCGGACTATGTTGTATGGGTTGTGACCCTATTTCTTTCAAGTACTGTAATAGATGGCTAACTTGAGACAAGTCTAGACTGCCACTTTCCTTTATGAAAATTTTGGACTTGAAATGTGTTTTTACTCTTTATTGTTCTATGCTTTTGTTATGATATGCTAAGTGTCTTACATGGTGCCTTTCGGGGTTTTATGTGCCTTGTTACATCTAGGGTACCCTTGGATCGTGACAAAGAGAGGGTGGTTGATACAGATCCTCTTGATTGGGAGAATTTAAGGTCACTTTTCTTGATAGATTTTTTCCCCTTGATATAAGGGCGACAAAGGTACTTGAATTCATTAACCTTTTAGAAAATATGAGTGTGAGGGAGTATGTCTTGAAGTTTATACAATTGTCAAGATATGCAAGTTTGTTTTGGGTTTGTCTGAAATGGTGGTTAAGGAATATTATACTGCCATGCTTATTAAGAAAATGGGCATTTCTCGTTTAATGATTCATGCTCAATAAATTGAAGAGGAGAATCTTAAGGCAAGGTCTAGGGCGCCGAAAAGGGCAAAGGCTGGTGATGGTTATTTTTCACATTCAAGGTCCGATGGACATGTTTGTTCCAATAATTGACAAAGGTTTTCCGATTAAGGTTCCTCCAATTCTCTTGCTCCTAAGTTCAACAAAGAAAATGTGTCTAACCCTAAGCCTCAAGGAAGAGATGGTGGTGTGAATGGATCTTTGGTTCCCGCATGCCAAAAGTGTGGCAACAGTCATTCGGGAAAATTCTTAAAGGGTACGGATAAATGTTTTGGTTGTGGTAAAAGTGGCCATCACTTGAGAGATTGTCCAACTAGGGTCTGTAAGGTAAAATATAGTAGGAAAGCTCCGCCTAGTAGTTCAAGTTCAAATTCTCCAAAGGAAAACCGATTCTATGCACTTCAAACTCGACATGATCAAGAGGGTTCTCTTGATGCGGTTATCACTATGTTGAAAGTCTTTTATCTTGATCTTTATGCTTTGATTGATCCCGGTGCTACCTTGTCTTTGTGACGCCATATGTGGATATGAGATTTGATGATCTTCCGAATGTGTTGTTAGATCTTTTTTCTATCTCTACTCCTATTAATGAATCTATTGTGGCTAACACAGTCTATAGAAGTTTTCCCTTTTCCATATCCCATAGAGTCACTTATGTTGATATCGTAAAGCTCGATATGTTAGATTTTTATGATATTATTGGTATGGATTGACTCTATTCTTGTTATGCTTTTGTTGAGAGTGGTCAAGTTTTAGTTTCCAAATGAGCATGTCCTAGAGTTGAAAGAGGTAAACTATATGCTTAAGGGTCAGTTAGTTTCTTGTCTTAAGGCTAGAAAAATGATTTCTAAGTGCGGCTATAAAAATGATTTCTAAGGGTTGCATATATCATCTTGTTCGAATTAGGGATATAGATTTTGAAACCCCTATTCTTGAGTCAGTCCCCATTGTAAATAAGTTTTCGGAAGTGTTTCCCGATGATTTACCCAGTGTTCCTCCCAAAAAGGAAATAGACTTTGGTATTGACATTCTCCTAGATACACAACCTATCTCTATTCCTCCTTACCAAATGGCTTCGACATAACTTAAGGAATAGAAGGAGCAATTGAATGATTTGTTGGATAAGGGTTTCATCCGACCGAGTATCTCTCTATGAGGTGCTCCAGTTTTGTTTGTTCGTAAGAAAGATGGTTCAGTTTACATGTGTTTGACTAACGAAAATTGAGAAAGGTTACCATTAAGAATAAGTATCCTCTTCCAATGATAAATGAATTTTTTGATCAACTCCAAGGTGCAAGTTACTTCTCTAAGATTGACCTCTGGCTAGGTTATCACTAGTTGAGAGTGAAGGAGGATGACATTCCGAAGATGGCCTTTCAAAATTTGTATGGTGTAACACCTCAAATTTTGGTAAAGAAAGGAAAAGGGTTTCTGGGTTGTAGGCAGGTTCTACGGGTCCTCATCTACGAATCGTAGAAACTTCTACGGGCTGTAAATGGCACCCACAGAAATAGGGGAAATAATTTCTTGAAATCAAGTCCCAATACCTTTTCTATGGTTCACCAAGACGGTTTTTCAATCAATTTATGAGTCGCCACAGAAACGATCCAGACTTAGTGAAATTTAAGGCAAAAAGTTAAATCTTATGGTTAGGGTATATGGACTATAGAAAGTCTTAAGGACCGCAGAATGGTCCCGTCAAAAGTTAAGTGATTTCATGTTCCAATACATGGTCTACGGTTGACCAGTATGTACCGTAGAAAGGTCACAATCGTAGATCGAGTCCGATAGTTAATTTTCAAGGGATTTAGAGTCTTTTCCTAATTGTTTTAAACCAATACTATGTCATTTTATCTTCTACCCTAATCCCTATATGAAGCTTTTAATTCCTAAAACTACCCACTTCAACCCCATTCTCCTAATTCCCCAAAACCTAACCAAATTCACTCCCTAATTTCCTCTCAACCTATGGAAGAAGAAGAAGAAGACTCTAGGATCCAATCCAAGTCTCCAATTCACCTTTTTTTTTTTTTTTTTGCGGGATTTGAGTATCAAGGTGTGTGGGTATTCACCCATGGAGTCCATTCCTCTATGGGTCCCCAAGGTTTTCAATTTCTCAATTCAATTTTAAATAATCAAGTTGGGGTTTCAATTCAATCATTATGGGTTTCATCCAATTATGATTTAGTATTGTTGATTAAGTCTTCTAATGCATGATTTAATATTAATACATGATATTTAGTTAAAATTAGGTTGACCCATGCCTAATTTATGATCTTCAACTACGATCCTTTGATGAACCCATGAACTATGAATTTTGAAGAACTATGGATGTCTTATGAAAATGATGTTTATGATAATAGGATAGTTTTTATGAAAGTATCAATGTTATTGTGAAAGTTTTTCTCACAAATGAATATGATCATGATTGTGAAAAGTGTTTCTCATATATGAATTCACATAGGTGAAATGTTTTCTCACCTGTGCTTGAATTTCGTTTTAAGGAGTTATTCTATGTTTTGATCTTTAAGATGTGGATTGGTATTGATCATTGTCTTTCCTATGTTATATTGATATTTGACTTTTACCTATTCTATTGGGATTTTGACTTAGCACCGAAAGGGATTTGAGGTGGAGCCTCATATAAGAGTCTCCAGTAGCAACCTCTAGTCCCAAACTACGTGCCCCCGTAGGATTGTCTTAAATGACCTAGCTAGTGGATCCACTTAGCAAAAGATGATATGTACATATTCTACCTTGGCAAGTAGATTCCCTTTCTTTCGGTATGAGGGATATACCTGATTTCATGATAAAGCTCTCATGGTATTATTATCAACTAAAGTTAATATCCCACAAAATGACTACTTTTCTTCAAAGTTTTTCTTATATCCTTCATGTTAATGTATTTGACCATATTTCATGATTCACATTTCATTTCTTATTTAAACCTTTAAATTTTTAATATTGGTCGTGCCTTTCACGTAGTTCTCTTTTGTGAACCCATGGTTGCAAAAAAGACATCAGAGGGGGGTTTTGACCTGCCATTTTTGGGTTTTCAAGTCTCATTTTCCATTTTTGAGCTTAGAAAACCCTTGAAGGTAATTGTTTGAAAGGATTTCTTGTGAAAAATCATTTGGGTAAGCTTTTATGATCCTAAAACTTCATTTCACTTTGATTATTTATGGATTTAAACATCAAAATTTGGGATTTTGATTGGTAAATGACAAGGTTTTTCAAGAACTCAATTTCCAAACTAAAATGGAGATTGAGAATTGATTTTGAGTCCTGTTTCAAAATGGTTTTCACCAATGAGTTCCTAAGGCCTTGAATAATTTTTTCCAAGTGTTTTTTCAGATTCAAACCTTGTTTTTGGAATTAGGTTTTGAGTTGATTGACTCATTTTTCAAGGAAATTGATATGGGTATTATTTTTTTTGGAAATTTATTATGAATAATTGATTGTTACAGATTGTGTGGCTTTGGACATTTGTCGGAAGGGGAAGACTTAACTCTTGGAGAGATTAATTAATTGCATTGAGGCAAGTGATCTCCTAAATATTGTATTCTAGTAGAATTTGTATATTTCCTTCGTTGTTTGTGTATTGAGAGTAATAAAGATGAGGTGAAGGGTTAATTTTCCACTTGATAAATCTTAATGAATAAAAATTGTTGAAATGAAAAGGCTATGTGATGATCATGATGATGTGAATTGTCTTGTTGTAGCCCTTATTGATTGATTGATGAAATGCTTGATAGCATGAATGTGAACTTGAATTGTGTGAATTGTTGTCTCTTCCATGTGGTATGATATATCTTGTGTGCATTGATTATTGAACGTGTTGATGAGACATGTGAGAGTTATGCCGCCGAGGTCATTGTTAGCAAGTGGTATGATGCCGATGCCATTTCTGGCAAGTGTTTGTGATGCTGAGGTTATTGCTTGCAAGTGCTATGTGTTGAGGTCATTTTTGGTAAGTGTTTGTGATGCCGAGGTCATATCCCACTAGTGATTTGATATAAGTTCAAAGAAAAATGGTTCCGGCTAGTGATATTGTGCCGATGAGAAATGTTTTCGGCAAAAGATTGAGTATTGTGATTTGATGCATTTTGATGCTTATGTGTGACTTGCTTGTTAATTGTGATTGATGCACTCGTTGTGTGTGATTTATCTACTTGATATTGAGGTTGACTTACTTGATTCGTGTTGGTTGTTGAATTGTGACCGTTGAACTGTGACTATTGAGCCTTATGAGTTGTGTATAGTAGAATTGTTATGTAGGGCTGATTTATGTGCAGGTTGTAGTTTGAGGAGGTCTGGTTGGAATGAAAGGAGTATTTGATTTCTAGCTAGCTGCTTTTTAGTAGGTTGCTTGTTGGGTAATGTAGTTTTGATACTCAACCCTTGCTTCTATACTTGTGTAGGTACCGAGCCTATTTCTATGTGATCGTCCTTCTTCTCCTACTTTTTGAGGCTTGTAAAAGGACTATTGAGAGGTAGTTGCTTGTCATCTCGGCGAACCTTCTTTTCCTTTGTATTATGATTTGTTCTATTTGAGAAATAAAGACTTGAGACTATGTAATTATTTCATTTTCGTACTTTTGTATTAGAGGTTTGTACACGTGACAATCAGGTTTTGGGGTGTTAATAGAAATAATAAGTTTTTCTGCTCTTATCGTACTCTTGCTTTATCTTTCCATTTTTCTTTCGTCTCGTTGGGTTTGAGGCTGATTTGTCTTGGTGAAAATAGATATGTATCATCACGTCCAATTTTGGATCATGACAAAACCATAACTTCAATTTCTTTGATTCCTCCTTTTCTTTTTATTCTTAATTGATATTGTTTCGTTTACTATTAAATAATGTTCAGTTATCGAATATTCGAGTTTGTCTTCTTCTCTCTCAAGAATCAATCCTTCTGTCTTTCTAACTTCTAAGCTTAAATTCTTTCACTATCCATATTGTTATCAAGGCGTGCTATCACTAAAAATATGTAATTTTAGATGTTGATCACTTGTCTACCTTTCCCAAGAAGTAAATGAGGATATCTAGATTAAGATTGAGTCTCAGAGTCAGAACTTCTATAGCTAGAATATTGATTATTTCGTCTAATTTACCTTCTTCTTACACATTCAAATTATTATAATATTCATATTATCTTTTCATTATTTAGTAATCTAGTGACTCATTAGAATTATGATAAAAATGAATGATTTGGCTCATACGGATTTATTAGCATAAGTAATCCTTTATTGACTTGTAAAAAATTAAAAATAATAAAATGAAATAGAAAAATTAAAAATAATAAAATGAAATAGCTTAACTAAATTTAAGGGTTTGAAATATTATAGGATACACTCAACATCTTCTACTAAGGTTCCTTAAGGTATCATCAGAGGTAACACATACTCATAGTTATATCATACTTCTTATTTCAAATCATGCCTTTTCGTACAAAGTCTACTCAAGCTTTTCAAAGGCATTGTAGTTACTCCCTATCCAAAGTTAGATTTGGCCACATAAAAAGAATAGTAAGATTCATTATCCACAAAAAAGCAAATCAAAGACAATTCATCTTTAGAAAAAGAAATTTTTAAAAATTGGAACATGATTTCGGAAAAAAACAAAAGGATGAAAATTGAAATTTAACAAAATAATACTTCATAAATAAAAAAAAATAGATGAAGTTACAAAACAAGCAAAATAAGGCTGAATTTTATTTACCTTTGCTTGCAATGATCAGAGCTTAATCAAGATTTGTGTTTGATTCGTCAAAATTTAATGGTGATTAAATTAGATTTTTTTTTTGTGCTTGTCTGATAGGAAAGATCATTTTAAATTTGGTGGGAGAGAATCCTTTTTTTATATTGGAAGTTATTTACCTTTTTGTTTGATGCTTATAAAATGAGAAAATACGTGTTGAAAATATTGTGCAAAATGCTCCTCGGAGGGAATTTACTTCAAACATGAATAAGGGTATTAGATGGCTCGATAAAGTTAATTGTATTATAAGTGATTTATTTGGACTAGTACATGTGCAATCTTCATATTTTTTCCTACGGATGGACGTTTGGTATTCAATTCAAAATTTTCAAGTTTGGTTCTTATATTTCATTAATCAGTAATTGAAAGTAGATATTAAATACTGAATTTGCAAAGTTTAATCCAATATGATAATTTAGTAATTACTTATTGAAGGAAGAAATATTTGACAAAATATGTGCATAATTTGTCCAACATATGCCATATTAACTTTTAGAGAAATCAATATAGAGGTTAGATCTGCACTCTCAGATCATAACATTATTGATTTGTTGTTACAAGCCAATCAAGATCAATATTTTAAAAGGTACGAGCGCGAGACAAGTTGTTTAACCTAATATGAGGTGAAGCTTAAGTATGATGAATCTTTAATTTTTCATATTTTATAAATTAATATAATAAAATATGAAATATTAAATTAAGTAGAAATTTGAAGAAAATATAAAATAAATGCAAATGTATATAGAAATTTCTAAAAATATATATATAAAAAATAAGTGTAAATGTATATAGAAGTGCTTTATCTTAAAACGTTAATTAACTTCACTAAAAGAAATAATCAGAATTACTCATCTATAAACAATAATCTGACTTCTTAAAAAAATTAAGTAGAAGAAACTGCATTAGAAGAATGAAATCAGAGTAAATAATGAATAATGATACATATTTACTTTGTAATTTGCGTGTTGATCATTTGTCCTTTTTATCTGGTGAAAGACAAAGAGAAACAATAAACATTAAGGCTAAGAACAAAAATATTTAGATTTTTATGTTTGTTAACTTTTAAAATTTCAATGACAAGTTGAATTGCGATTTTCTTATTAATTTATATTTGGCAATTCTAATTTAATTAGGAAAGGTTTTCTGGGCTTACACTCCAAAATAAAAATACGTCGTATATATGTAAACATGCGTCCAAATTGATGGGGCTTATGTTTCACAGCACTTTCACCCACACAAATTATTGCTGTGGATTTTTACTACACTTCATCTCAAGGATCATCCCAAAAATGTCTTTTAAAACACTGATCAAAACATATAAATCACTCATTAATCTTACCCATATATATGATAAATAAAACATATCCACAAACTTCAAAATAAATAAGGAAAAAATAAAAAAAATCTTAAATTATATAAAATTGAACAAAATTATTCTCTTTTAATAGTTTGATAAATGTCTTTATTATTACTTATAGACATTTCTAGATCAAACTTTAAAAATTTTGAATATTTAGAGGACTAAAGGTGTCCCATTGCATAATTTATTGGAGGTTATTATTGGTGTTACTTAGTAGCCCCTGACCAATTTCCCCTTTTTCTACCTCACTTAAAAAAAAAAAAAAAAAAAAAAAAAGAAGGTTTTATTAATTTGTGGAGAGAAACCATTTTTTGAAGTAAGACATCATGTTCTTTCCTTAAACATAGTTCATTTGAAATTTTGATTGTTCGGCGGAATTTTCTAAGTAACAAATTGACATTCACCTTCATTTTCCTCCATAGCTATTTGAATTCTTTGTACGTTTTTTTTTCACTTTACCCAATCTCAGGTGAATATTGGTCCTTTTCTCCTATCTTCTTGCAAAATTCTTGATTGGATTCATTTTTTCTTGTTAATCAAAGTTTTAGTTTGTATAAATAGTTGTTCTTCACAGTTTAATTTGTTGGGTTTTTCTTGCAGATGCTTTTCTGGTTCTGCTGGGATTCATTTAGCATTTGATTGTTATTCCTTGCCATTATATAGTTTTCTCAAGACGAGGGGTTTCTGGGAAAGTTTATTGATCATTGCAGCTGAATTAGGTATGTTTTCGGCTTTTCGAATTTATAATTTTCTGTTAACTAAACCATGAAATCTTGTTTACATATTTAACATTTATTGAGTAGATGGAGCTACAATTACATTAGTGTAAAGTTATGAGCTTTCAATTATGAGAAATTTATGAGCTTGCAATGAGGTTTCTTATTTCTTTAGGGAACAAATGGTTAATTCAATCAATTACCTACCCTTTAATCCTTCGTTAGTTGGGGTTTGCTATATAAATCCTATGTATTTCTGTTCGTTCCGGTTGATATAGGGAGCATTTCTCTCCATGAGCCTGTCCATTAAATAAATGTTCTAGAGGATTTATTAAAGCTCCAACAGAGGAAAGTAGAATCACTACCAAAATATTTACTATATCAAGCACCAACAATTTCGTTCTACAAAAATCTTTCGCCAGTTGATCGAAGTAGATAGCTTCCATGTGTTTCTACATTTCTCATATTCTAGGCACTTAGCTTGGTTTCCCTCAAATCAAGTGATGCGGTTAGAAAAGAGAAGTAGGGCCCCTACTGACTAAAGCTTGGACTCTAGTTTCGGTGTGTTCCTTGAAAGTAGCTGAAATTAGGTAATCAATATGAATTTCCTTAAATGGACCCTTCTTTCTTAATTATCTTCTTAGGAATAGGAAATGTCATTAAGAGCTAAAGATAGATGGCAAATAATAGTTTATTTTGAAAGCAACAGTGTTATTACCTCTATTAGTTGTAGGACGGACTCATAGATCTTGGAACATATATGACGGCAAGGCCTAAGCATTAAACTATGTGTAATGTGAATCCCCCCTTTTTACCATACAATGTATTCTCACCCCGTCAACTTACCTCAATCCTCCTCCTTTATCGGGGACTTTGGCCAACTGTTCAAGGCTCATGTAGGTGAAGTTAATTCTCTTGTTGAGGCTTTGGATCTTGCATTTAATTCTAGATCATTTTCATCAGAGGTTAGGTTGAATCAGATTCTAATTCAAATAAAGCTCTTTGTCCACATAATCTTTCTGGACTTCTTAAAGCTGGCATGAAGTTGCTACTCACTGTTATGCATATTCTAGTTAGCTTGGTGTTAGACTACCATTTGCTTAAAACACTTCTGGAATGAGAACATGTGTCCTAAATAGCAGTTAGGCCAAATATGTCTGTAATCGAAAGATAAATTTGTTAAAGTGGAAAGGAGAATAGAACAAATATACAGTACATAGTTGTTACTAGAATTGTCTAGATTTGAACGTTGTTCGCATGCTTCCGGATGCTTCCAAAACCAGTTGCCAATATTTGTAATATGTGTCTAATGAGCGGTGGCCTCTGAGACGTGTACGCATATTACTCTGCATGAATAGAGTGCATCAGTAGCTACTTGAATATAAATATGGGTCATTGCCTGCAAATTATCTATCTTCAAGATATAGTGAGTGAGGAAACAACTTAGTGGTCATTTAGAGGGGAGTCTGAGGTTTTCCAGGAGATCAAAGATTTCAAGATGTTTGATAAGCAACTCTTTTGCTGAGCTATCCATTTCCATGCAAGGTGAATTGGTTGAACTGTGATTTGCAGTTTTCTCATTTGAGCTTAATGTGTGGTAACTCAGGTATGGCTGTGGTACATTTATGCCACGTTGGTAAAGGAAAACGAGCCTTCAAAAGATTTTCTCAATATAAAATTTCCAGTTTCTTGCTTTTATATGAATCAAACCACTTTTGTTAGTGTTAATGATATCAAACATTTCACGGCAACCGAAAGTAGTTTCTCCCCCAATTGGACATAATCATTGATCCTTTTGTCTGGTATGCATGATCGTGTTAGATCAGGATCGAATTTGTGATTTGGAAAAACAGTACCTGGTTGCTTTTATTCATGCTCGTTTTTGCATCAAAAAAACCATTTGTGCTCTGAGGCTTACTTTTTGCTGCAAACAAAGCTATTACATTTGGTTAAATTCATTTTATACAGTTTAAAACTAATGATAAAATTCTTTCATGCACTTATCTAGATTGATGACTATTGTATAAAGTGTAGTTTCTTTGTCAAAGATGTCTTCTCTTGTTGTCTATATCCTGCTGTTTCCTTTGCTTCGGGTATTGTATTATTTGCTATTGATACTATTATTTTCTCAATTATTTTTACTACGGCTTCTTCAGTATTGTCTTCCCTTTTAATACCTGCTTTGAATCTAAATTGTGCGGATTCTTCACTTTCAATGCCGCAACCAAGTCGGATTCTCCAAAAATACACTTTTTTTGGAGAATCCGACACACTCGCTGACATTTTTGAACAGTCCGAGCAACATAGCTTTGAAATGTTTTACTTGAGACGAGGGTCAATTGGAAGCAACCTCTCTACTTTCACAAAGTAGGGATAAGGTCAGCATACACACCACCCTCCCCAAACCCCACTTGTGGGATAACAGTAGGTATGCTGTTTTTGTTGGTGTCTTCTTCTAGCATTCTTTTTGTTGCTACTCCTTGTGTCCCTTTTTTACCTTCTTCCTTTTCGTTTACTTCCATTGTTTGTTTTGGCTTTTCCCAAATGTAGTCCACTTTCAAATTTATACTGTTCATAAGTATAATCTTTGAACCTCTTAATTTAAGCCAAGGGTCTATCGGAAACAAGCTCTCTACCTCGCAAAGGTAGGGGTAAGGTCTGCATACATCTTACCCTCCCCAGACCCCACTTGTGGGACTGCACTGGGTATATTGTTGTTGAACCTCTGAATTAGAACGAGCACCAAAAAGTAACTGTCAAGTTGACCCAAGGGTTTAGTCGAAGTGGCAAAGGGTGAGAGACTTGTGACTAAGGTCATGGTTTGAGTCTTGCGTCATGCCAATTAAACCTAGTATATAAGTTTTGAAGGCTATAGGGTTGGCCCGAACAGATTTATTGGTCATCCAAAGAAAGTGGTATCTACCAAGTGAAGAATGCTAATTAAAAATAGAGGAAATTATTTGTCCTAATTTTCTGGATGGGATTGGTAGTGTCTTCAGAATGTCTATTGTTCTTTTCTTTCCAACTATCTACCATATACAAGTAGGAGTGATCTTCCACCAGTACTCCTCACTATTTCTTCTCCCTACATTTCTCCAGCTGCTCAGAAGTTTCACTTTGGAACTGAACATAGCTTAATTTATCCATAATATACAAAAGAACATGTGCCACAAATTTATAGTTGTCTTACGCAATGTAGAAAATGGTGCTCATTAGTTACACTTTCCTGACCACATAGTAGGCACATTGAACAAATTTGAAGACCTCTTCTCGGTAACTTTTCTTGAGTGGCATGCTTTCCTGACAACCAACCACTCAAATCAAGAAACCCTTACTGAAATTTTGACTCTCCAAATAAGATTACAGGACCAGAGCACATTTTGATGGGTTCTATGATTCAAATTTCAGTACAGACTTCATTGTGAATTTCCATCTGCTATTCGACCTTCATTTAAACTTTTCTGGAAACTTAGTAGTGCCACCAAAAGTGGTCAGTTGCTGAAGCAGAAAGGTAAAATCCTCATTTCCAAATCATTTAAAGCTCCTTTGAAGATCAAATCTCAACCATGTTGATTCCAAATATGGTTTATCTACCATGATTTTGAAGGATAATTGAGTATATATTAGGAAAGGTGGACTTTAAGCTATTTAATCTAATCGAGTGGTCCTCTCCAAAATTTAGTGTCTCTGCCCGGACACCACGGTCATCAAATAACAAATTGTGTTTCTTCCATTAACCACTTTGATCTCCACACTTCCCCAGAATTCACGCCACTGATTCCTAATAGTTTTTCTAGGACACTACTACCATGGGAACTTCATTTGTAATCAATTCATTATTCATTCCATACTACTGTGCGACAAAGTGTCTCCATAATGTCATCTCTGTTTAAAACCTCCATAACCACTTTTGTAAAAGACTTTTATTGTGTAATCTCAGAAGCTTTATTCCCCTACAACCTTGCTTCTTGCTAAGAGTTAGGACTTCCCATTTCACCAGACTGACTGATGCTTCTGTTTTCCGTGTTACTCCTTAGCTTGCCTAACTTTTTTTCTAACCCCCTAGGAATTGGGAAGACAACTATCATACAATTGGGAAGAGCATCCAATACTGAGTCACTTAGTATCAATCTTCTCCCTAAGGATAAATATTGAACTTTTCACCTTGCCAGCTTCTTGTCACATTTCTCAATAACCTCATTCCAGCTATCCACTGATTTTCTCTTAGCCCCCAAAGGTATCCACAAGTACTTTGTTGGAAGAGTCCCCACCTGACAACCTAGATTCTTTGCAAAACTCTGTAGATTTATTACTTGGTTTACTTGATATAAAGAGCTTTTGTTCCAGTTAACCCTAAAGCCAGAAAGAGCTTAAAAAATGGACAAGATTTCCCTAAGGTGTCTGATCTGATCCACTTCAGCATCACAAAACACGAGAATCATCTGCATATAACAAATGAGAAGTTTCACCAGCAACACCAACTTCTGTTAGGACTCCAAGGCCTCTAATCCAGCCATTAGACTTAGCTGTCCTAATCATTTGATTTAGGCCCTTCATTGCTCGAAGAAATTGAAAAGGTGACATTGGGTCACCTTGTCTAAGCCTCCTTTTAGATTGGAAGAAACGTACAGGATTACCATTCATCAAAACAGAGAATTCAATACTGGAATTGCAAAACTTTATCCATTTAATCCCATTTATCACCAAATCCCGTATCCTTGAGTATTTTCAAAAGAAAACCCTAATTAACATGGTCATAGTGTTTTTCAGTATCCAACTTGCGTAGAACCCTTGGCTTATCAGATTTAGTTCTAGATCCCCCAACTCATTTGCCAGCACAACATTTTATAATCTGTCTTCCCCTCAGAAAGGCCATTTGATGAGCATCAACTAATTTTCCCCTTACTGTGTTCAATCTCTCTGTTATGACTTTAGATTCTAATCCTGTGTACTCCACCTATTAAGCTTATTGGTCTGAAATCTTTTAACTCTTCTGCATAATTTTTCCTTGGAATCAGAGCAATAAAAGTAGCATCGAAATGTTTCTCAAAGAATATATTTTGGTGAAATTTGTGAATTGTTTGCATCAAGTCTTCTCTGAGTGTTTCGCAACATTCTCTGAAAACCCCCATTGTGAATCCATCTGGACTAGGTGCCTTGTCCACTTTTTGAGTATAGTAAAGAAAATATTATATATTTATTTGCTAAGGTACAACTAGAACCCATACATCGCAACATGTCAAATCAAATTTACTTGCAGTTTGTAGCTTTGACCATGACAGCCTATGCATTTTACATGAAATTTAGGAGATTTCCGGTATGTTCTTCAAGTGTATTGAAGATTTGACCCTCGGTATGTTAGCAAAGTTGATATATTACAGTGAACAAAACCTTGGGTCAGGATGGATTTTTCGATTAAGAGATAAGAAGCTTTGGCTTAGAACCTAAATAATGAGGTGCACTGTAATGCTTACTTTTGATGACTTATTATGACAAATTGATGATGGTAGCTTTCTCCGCCTATTCTGTTGTTTTGTTTTGTTTGGATTTTGGGTGGGGGATAAACTGGTGGGAAATTTTCTATTTTCTTATTGAGGTAATTTTTTATATAACGCCAAAATCAAGTGATTGCTGGTGTTTTTGAACAGTTGCAACCAAAAAATTAGTCCTCACTGACTATGTAAATAGCTCATGAAATAGAGCACTGTACATTTATGTAGAATTGTGAAAATATGAATATTAATAGATCTCCCCGATATCTTTGTGATCTAAAGGGTGTGCTCAATACAGGTCATGAAACAGTTACCTACTCGTCTCTTCAATAGAAGTAGTTCCTTTTTTAGGATTAGAGAATGGTGCTTTTGGAGAAAGGAGGTCAAGTTTAAGTTTCTTCATTGTAGTTACCCTATATCTTAAAGAGAGACCATTTAAAAGGGAAAAATGCCTATTCAGTGCAGGGATGTTGGAAATTGGAGGTCGACTACACCTACCCTACCCTTTTGTTTCTTTTGATAGCTACAGTGTGAGTTGTCTTGTGCACACCTCCCCTATTTTATTAGGTACCTGCAACCTCTCACCAACACAGGTACCGGATAAATCTAGCTACACATAATCTACTTTGAGTGGGTGAAAGTGCCTTCCAAAAAATGATATCGAAGATCTAGTCCACCTCCCTAGGGACCCAATGAGAATCTCTTTCTAGGTTGTTACTGATTCCTACTCAGATTTCAGGTTCCATATCTCATACTTGTTTCACGATAATATTTTGAAGCTTCAATTATATACTAATACCAACCGCCAGAAAAACCTCAACCTAACGAGGCTATGCATAATTAATGCTCTGATAGAAGTTCCTACCATTCCTTTTGCAGGCCTAGTTTCCTTTCATATTGTAAGATTACTCCTTCAATGATCACTATTTGTTGCAATGTTGACATGGTTGCCCACCTTTTTGCTTAGCGGTGAGGAGGAATGAAAATGGTCCAATTATGGTTTTTATGAAGAGTATTGTTAGCGAACCCGCTTAAGTATGGGTAGTGATGGTACTTAGCTCACTGCTAAGTGTGTAGGGTTGGGAACTCAGTCACACTTGGTTTAGTCCCCTAAACAAAGAGTCAAGCCTGAGTCTGGTTTTCCAGGATCTACTTAGTTAATTCTATTAATAGATGTCACCATGTTATGGCAAAAGATGGTGCCATTGCCGATCTCAATAATGAGGTCAGATGGGTGTTAATCGTCTATATAATTTCTGGATTCAACAAACTTGTTGTGAGGTTTATATTTTATTTAGTATAAGTTGGTGTACAAAAATATAGTGGACTAGGCTCGATGAAACATCTTAGTCCAGCACAGGCTATTAGCATTAACTAATTTTTAAAGTGTAACAGGGAATATAATTTTGCTCCAATTTATCTGATGTAATAAATATCTACACATTTTAACTAAGTCTACTTGAAGATAATGTAATCCAAATTATTAATGTCATTCAATAGAAATTCTCATTTTCCATTATCTTTTTGCTATTAAAATTCATTTCTTCTACTGTTTTAATTTAACCACATTTGAAACTTACCTGAATTTGAATTTGTTATTTTATATTTGTTCCTGGATTTGGCGATGGAATTATAGTCTTCTCAAAAAAAAATCAATTTATTAGTTTTTAATCCGTAATTAATTTAGTTCTTAACTTATCTTATTCGATTAAAGAGTAATCCAGTGTCGTGGAGCTTGAGCCATCAGTCATCAGTAGTCTCATAAATACCCGGAGAAACAAGGAGGCAGCTAAGGTCTGGCTAGGTGAAGTAGTAAAGTTAGTATTTGGATATTGTGACAAAATTCAATTCAAGTTGCTGCCCAGGACTACTTATGTAAGCGTGCTTCTGGGTAGTTTTCTTTCTATTTTGCATAGTTATTCTTTGAGGACGAGAAATGCTGAGTAATGTGTTGTTAATGGCTCTCAAGAAAATAGAGATCAGTGATGACAAATGATTGGAGGGGGTATGTTACAGAAGCTACAGATGGTTTGTTTTTAATCTTTATCTAAATCCTGTTTCCCGAACTGAAGCAAAGAGCTCAGATATAGCACCTAGGGCAATGGGGAGAGAGTGGTTTCTTGTTCTTGGTGATGAGAGAAGAATATAGAATCATTAATAGTTAATAAGTAGACTCGGTATTTTTTTATTTTTTTTCCCTTTTCTTATAGATTTCTTTGGTACTGAGAAGAGAGAGGATCTTATATGAGGGCATTATTTTTGAAGGTGATGCTTTCAGTCTTTGCATGAATTTCATTCCTCTTTTCTTCTTCTAGAAAATATCAGAAACTGAAGAACCTGCACTTTCCATAAAGCTTAACGATTTTTGCATTCATTGAAGTGCTTGACAGGCAGTAGTGTATCTAAGGCTGTGTGCAAAATGATATCATTGAGTTGTCTCATTAGTCGAAATAATGGTGTTACCTTTGTTTGGTGTTTTGCCTTTTTAAATCAGAGAATTGGTAGCTGGTTTCCAAGGAGGTGGAGAGAGTTTTGCTTGCTCTTAGAGCCTTTGGGTTTTTGAATAGATCCTTGATAGAACCTTGGGGTTGAGAACAATATGTCTGTAGGGGGTGGGGGTTTTTAGTTTGTCACTAAGTTAATACCCTTAATTGTAGAGTTAATGGTCAAAACACACCAAAAGTATCACATTTTTGTGAGTTTCATACCTCAACTATCCATCGATCCATTCACCTACCTAAACTATCTCTCCCTTTGTATGAAAAACACCCCGAGTTGGCCAACACACGCCTATTGTCTAGTGGGAAAAATATTTGACCAACTCAGCATCAAGCTGTATTTTAATGCAAAGAGAGTGATAGTTTAGGTAGGTAAAGGGAACAATGGGTAGTTGAGGTATGAAACTTGCTAAAAAGTGATAGGTTAGACGTGTTTTTGACCATTAACTCTAATTATTAACCAACCCCCATTTTTGGAAGATTTCTGTATGATCAGAAAGTTAGAACCTAGTAATTGCTGGTGATCAGATTTTTTGTTACTTTTGGTGTGCTTGGAATAGTGGAATGTAGGTTAGGCCGGGGGATATGACAATTCAAAGAAAGAGCTTGACATGAGAGACTAAGAGAGTGTTAGATGAAAGGAACTCAAAGGCAAATTTAAAGGGGTTAAGTGTTTGCTTTTTTTTCCTTCTTTCATTGAAAATCCCATCTTCTTTTATTGTTGTGTGCTTTTGTGGAACCCGTGCACACACATACTTGCTCTCTTTCTTCGGTGCGGGCATGCCATCTTGGCACATACTTTAGGGACTAGGGCCAACTTGTTTGCAATGAAAGCTATTCTTTTTTGGTGTCAATGTGATTCAAATGTCATCATTTAGAGAAATTAAATTTGAGCCATGCACAGGTTTGCTACTGTCATTTCCCCATCACATGAGTGTAGTACTCATTGTGTACTAAAATTTCCAGTCAGTCACGATTGCATTTGAATTAATATAAAGCTTAGCAAATTGTTACTCTTGGTTCTTGGCGAATTCCATGAACTATGTTACATACAATTATTTATATCACCAAAAAGCAAGTCCCTGTAATGTCTTACGGTCGAAAGACAATGTCATTGAAGGGCTATTGGACCGCTCACCTGTGTAAAGACATTGAATTATTTCTTAGTAAAAGAGGTGGTGATATGAAATGAATGAAGTTATATTCTCCAAATTAGTTGATAGTTGCCTTGATGATGTTTTTTTTTGGGGCTTGGCATGTTCTGGACAATAGCTCTATGTAGATCTTGCTTTAAGGTGAGGGAGATACCTTATTCAGTTCTAGGTTTTGTAGGACTCGATTTGGGTATAAAAAGTGGTAACTACTTCTCTAACCAGAACTTTATCCTCTTAAATTGCAATTATCACTGAATAGACGATTGTCTTCCATCTCACGTATGTATATCTGACATAATTTTCCTACTATATTTCACTTAATTAAATTTGTTTTTCTCATCAGTTCTGCTTAAGATATCTGTATTGTTAATATCATGATGTTTGATCTAATTTGCAGACATCATTTATCATTTGGTGAGTTTATCTTATGAGCAATATGGATTCTATTTTAATATTTCTATCTATACCTTCTTTAATAATTGGAGAGACGACATACAAATAGCTTGTGATAATATAGTATTTTGATTCATAATGACCCTTATGAGTCATGGCCATGTCCTAATTGTCCAGCCAGTGGAATATGCGCATCTAAGAGATTTTTCATGCAGTGCCTAATCCCAAAATTGGTTCTATTTCTTGTTTACAATAGGATATGTTTTATTTTCAGGTTAACTTGGGAAAGTTTTATCTGCTCAAAACTTTCATCTTATTGGCTGGACCGTGCTGTTTGTTTTTGAAACAACATGAACCACCCTCATCCATATGGTGAAGATCATGTAAGTCATAAATTCTTGTAATAACTGATAGGTGATAGCTCTGGTTTTTGACTTTGCCTAAATCTAAGTTATGCACACAGGATGAACCCACTGTCATGGGCTTTGAAGTTCCAAGATCACCCGATGCAAGTTACAACAATGTGTATCCTGGGCATTTAGATGAAGGAAGGGAACCACCGATGGTACCGCCACATTTGCATCACACCTTGCTAAACCACCCAGCAACAAGAGATGAATCAACCTCCCTCCCATTGCCACAGAACACGGTGCTAAACCATCTGTATATTGAGAACGGAGAAGTCCCGAGGTCAGTTGTAGCACTTGGTGTAACACAGCGTTTTCGCTCAAAATATGTTACGGTCGTGCTTTACAAACCTGTCCAAAGAAGATGAGGTAGCATAGCAGACATGCCTGAACGTACACACCATCTTTGTCTTGTGGTCTGATGATAGTAGAGGTAAATACACAAGTTCTGCAGTGGAGAATGTTTATTTCTTCCCAGCTACTAGTAGTAGGAAAATATGGTAGCAGGTACCCTTGGACTTGAATAATTGAAGTTAGATGTTCAATAGTTTTATAAAGTTTACATGTATTATGGCAAAAAGTTAGTGATGTCCTGTTAGTTTGCCTTGACAATTATGTTTTTGAGTAGCTCTTCAATTTTGACGTGTGAAAATCTTTTAAACACCTTGTTAGATTTAAGCCAAGTTCACTACATCTAATATGGCAGAAAATTAGTGATGTCCCTATTAGCAATTCTGGTTGATTGATATATTAAGAGATGACTATCATAAAATTGCAGCATATGCTCTTTTTGAAGCCACTCTTTAAAACTTACTACTCTTTTGGAAAGTTGTGCAAATGTTGCCTTCTGCTCGCAATACAATGTTAAAAGTCCTACAAGGGACGAGTGGTGCTGTTATATGGTCTTGGGTAATCTCTTCCTCTTGAGGTAGCTAAAAGTTCATTTCTTTACATGATATTAGAGTAGGATCCAACTCAATTTTATTTACAGATGTTGGATCCCCATATTAAATTGCCCACGCTTTATGGAGTGTTGTAAAGTCTTACATTGGATTAGAACGGGATGATCTTGAGCCATCCTCTCTTTCTTTAACTAGCTTTTTAGAACAAGTTGAGTTAGACTTAAGATTCATTTCTTTATAATATATACATACCTACTTGAGTTCAAGGTCAAGAGATCATATCACAAAAGGCCATAAAGTTTCCTTGAAGCAAACAAAGTTCAATTGTATATCGTCAATGGAGTTAAAAAAAAATAAAAAAAAAATTTCAATCTTGTGATCCTAAATTAAATTTATATCAAATGTATCAAAATGCCTTTTAATTTTGTGGTCTTCAAATGTCACGTGGAAAGTTGAAATTAAAGTGTTACTGAAAAAAGAAAAGAAATCGTTCTTTTTCAAATACAATAAAAAGGAAAATAGGTCATTTTTTTTAAATGAAAGGAACAACATTTTCTACCTCCCATGTCCGAGCATAATTTCAGTGGCTACACTTGTAGAATAGGCTGACAAAAGTAAAGGATGCCCTAAAAAGTATGAGGATTACAAGATATTATGATTGTTATAAACATATTTGTATTATAGTGAATGTCTATTATGTGAAATTCAAATATTATAGTGAATGTCTATTATGTGAAATTCTTTGGCGAAAAGTAAGGAATCTACTTGGGGATCAAGTCAATTTTTCCTTATAAATAAATGAGTTTTTCATCCTCATAAGTGAATATGCCTCAATCCCTGAATATCATTCAAGAGGAATAAGAAGTTTTCTCTCCTCTCCCTACTTTATTCTTCTTACCATAACAATGATTTAGATATTAATATTTTAAGGGTGTACAAAGAAAATTAAAAAAATTCTGCTTATTTTATGTAGTTCCATAACAATGATTTGAATATTAATTTTTTAAGGATGTACAAAGAAAATTAAAAAAACTGCACCAAACTGATAATTCTAATCACATCGAAAAGAAGATTTAACCAGTGGGTTGATTCAGTTTGGGGTTAGGGAATTTTTTTTATCATAGTTGATTTAGTTTGAATTTAACTATAAAAAAAAAATTAATCAAATTGAACTAATTCAACTTACATGTATATAATTTTTATAGATATTTTATGCTTATAATATTTATTGTAATATACTTTATAAATATTTCTTAAATTATTTCAAGTGTGGATTTAGAATTTAAATGGTCCACTCAAGCTTAGGAGTATGAGTAGCTAAAAAAGGAAACAAAAGGGAGATGTAATCTGGATCGTAGAATAAGGAAAAAAAATGGACGGTTGTGATCAAATTTGGGCATGGGTCGGATTGATGGGTCACAGGATGGGTCATCCGGATTGAATTAGTTGGGAAATGATTTGCAATTTTAAAATTGAATCAATATTGGCTAGAATTGACCTAGATAGAAATTGGGTAGAATTTAAATAAATTAACCCGAGATTGATTAATGCTGCTACTTAATTAATGGAGTAAATTTTAGGAATAACAAACATAAAAGTCTTATTAGCGCTCTATAGCTATAATTTTGCTATTTGCACTACATAGTAAACATAGTTTTTTATGGAGCATCCGATTTGTATAAATCGCAGACATTTGATTTGTATAAATCGCACCAATTTGTATAAATTGGGCGTCCGTGTCAATGAAAATTGTGTTTGTATATGTATATGTTCTTTGTGTTAGGATAGAGCAGAGAGCAAGATTAGGAGAGAGGGGATAGAGGCGAGCGAGAGAGGGTAGAGAGTAGAGAGGTGAATTATATATGTATATCGGTTAGATAATTGTTTATGTATAACTACTTTGTATAGGTATCAATGATTGTTTTTGTATATCTGCATAAAATTTGAATTGTATACAATTGAGTCAAGTTAAAACATTTGTATTTGTATATCAAATCTCTCTCTCGCTTTATATAAACACAAATTGTACGTTGTATTTGTATAATTTGTGTTTGTATAAAGTGAGAGAGAGAGAGAGAGAGGCAAAAGAGAACTGGACAAGAAAAGATTTGTATATGTATAATTATAAGTGTATAAGACGGAGAGAAATGTATTTGTATATATAGTCTCTCGCTTTATACAAACACAAACACAATTTATATATTTTATGTTTATATAAAAGTGAGAGAGAGGCGAGGGAGAGAATTGAGAGTGGCGAGCGAGATTCATGGGGAGAGGCGAGAATGACAATATGCTTGCTACGAATTAAAATTAAATTGAATTATAGCTATAACATATATTTTGAATTAATAATTTGCTATATAATGCACAATTTTTCCTAGTTTTTAATATGTACATGGGTATGGATTGATTATTGGCCGAGACAAAATTTTAGGAACAGTATATTAGTATTTGCAGACGCATATTCGTAATATAAATTGATGATTTAGTATTTTCGAGTTTTTAAAAAGTAATTTATTAAATTTTAAAATATAATATTTATTAAATTTTACTAACTTCTTTTATATATTCGTGTATCTAGACTTCAACTTTTTTGTTTTTTTAGTGTTGGTTATTATTGTCATTTAGTATTTAACTCTTTTTTTAACATTAGTATTGATCTGATTTTGATTTGAGCTTTATTAGAGTTGCTAAAATTTATTAACTATAACATTTGTTGAATCATTCAAAATTCTAAGTCAAGCTTGAAATAATATATTAAAAGATAAAAATCTTTAAAAGTATAAGAAATATTTGTAAATTATATCAAAGTAAATACTTTTATATTATAAGAATTTTTTAAAAAATAATATATTTAATGTTGAATTGATTTGACCTCGATTTGATTTTTTAAAGTTAAAATCAAACCAACTCGAGTATAGTTAAAAAAAAAAAAAAATTCAATATCAACTAAGCTAAACCAATCACTAATTTTTTTTTTTTTTACTTGATTTTGTTCGTCCCTCGACTCAATTTCAAAATAGGCTAAAGTCTCCTCTGCAAGTGCAAGTGATGCCATATTTGTCATTTATTCTCTAACAACTTCCCATGTATCCCGCAATATCTTGCTATTCAATTGTTGAGTTCTTTATGATATATTTTCCGTCCAAGCATTGACTTATTATTAAAATACAATTAAATAAGAAAAGGAGCCCTTGCTATTTTTAAAAATAAATAATAATGGAATCAGTAGCTGGCCCCATTATTCACGTCTGCCCTTCTCATTTTCTTTTTAATTGTAAGTGTGTTGGTATAAAGGAAATATTTTTTGAAAATGTTATTTAATTTTTTCATGTTTGGTTGACTTAAATATTTTTCTAATCAATTTATTTTTCTCCAATTTAAGAAAAATTACTTACCTCAAAAAAGTAAGAAAAATATTTTTCAAAATTCTTTTTCAACCTCACACTTCAACTTTCCGTCCTAACTCAAGTTTCCAATAATAATTTTCAAATATTAATCCGAGATCTAGCTCTTGATCCTCGATTCGAGATCCGACCCTTGATCTCAATTCGAGGCCCAACTCTAGGGTCTCGAGTTGAATCGGGTCAGATCCCTGAAAGTCAAGAGAGGGGGGTGAATTAAAAATTCCTCTAGTCGACATTCTGTATGGAATAGTCGACTCACCTACATATTAGTATGTATGTATGTGTATATATATATATATATATATATATATATAAGGTAAAGATAAAATCAGTAAGTAAAAGACTCAAAAAGTTTTTATATTGGTTCGAAACACCGGTGTGGTGCCTACTTCCAGTCCCCTTGGCTTTCAAGGGTTTCCTTAAAAGCTTATTGAGAACTTGGATAGTACAAAGTATTTCGACTAAGAACCCTGTCTGATGTGCAAATAAGATTTTCTACTTTGATACAACCTCTACTTGTATAACCTACACTCAGATCTTTCTTTCTTTCTTTTTTTTCAATTGTATGCTCAAGAGAATACAATGCTTTTATGAAAGACAATAGAAGACAATAATACAAATTCATGTGAAGTGCATGATCTTCTATGATTCTTAGGTTGACTTAAATAGGTGAAGTTCCTTTGCTCTTCTTTAGGAAAACCCAAGGGAATTTCATTTAATCAAGGATTTGTAGGAATTTCTTGATTGAGGCTGATTTAAGGAATATTATGATCATGTCTATATTAGATATGTTCGTGATGTCCTTCCTTCTCTGGTGAAGCGTCTTCCTTTTCGAATTCTTTAAATCATGCGTTATTGCTTATTAGTTAACCTTGATATCTTATGATCCAGCTTTTTCCGTGTCGGTATACCTTGATTGTTGGAGATTCGTCAATCAATCTAGATTTTCGAGTATCTTTTGTTTTCCTTTCTTCTGATTCTTTTCACTCAATTGAATCCTGAGGGACTCGATTATGTTATTGTATATATTTTGTCTGGTTCTGCACTTGAAAGTATGTTTATTGTTATTGATCAAAATCCATGAACATTTAGGAGGCTAACAATCCCGAATTGGGTGTTATCGAGATCATATGTCATTGTCAGGGTTAGGTGTCGAAAGTTGAATCTTGGGCGGGCTATCGGGTTGGCTCTTGATTCAAAGTTGGGATTAGGTCTTGGATTTGATCTGGGGGTCAGATTCTGAATTAGTTATCAAGAACATATTTCGGTTAGAATATCGGGATTAGATCACAATTCGAATGTTAGGTCCTAGATCGGGTGCTGGGCTTGATACTCACATTGATCATGGCATGGTTCAGTTGTTGGAATCGAATCTCGGATTCGTTATTGGGGCTATTTTTGAGTGAGAAACTATTTTCCTAAAAAATATTTTTTACTTTCTACCTAAAAATAAAAGATAATTTTTTTTTTAAAAAAAATGTCTTTCATTCACCAACGAAACACTAAAAATATTTTTCATTCACCAACCAAATAAAAAAAAAAGTTAAAAACCAACTTATTTTGTTAGGAAATCACTTTTTAGGAAAATAATTAAAAAGTTGCAAGTCGGGGAGGGGCTAAGACTTAGGAGTCAAAGACCAAGTCAGAGACTACTAGACCGACAAGCAAAATGGAATAGTAGTTTCGAAAGGTCACTTTATTGACTGCGCCAACTGCACTTGGTAAAAGCTTTATTCCGATTTGAATAATATGGTTAGAGAATTGATATTTAGAGAGGGGAGGTGGGGGCGGGGGGGGGGGGGGTTAGATATGGAGAATTGATTTTATCACATTTCACAAAACATTCATCCTATTCTAAATTCTAAATATATAAAAAAAAAGTTAAGAGAATATGAATTGGTGACACAGTATCTAACAGTAGTCAATTATCCATTAGTCCATTCACTTTGTTTGGAGGATTGTTTGTTAGCTTCATATAATCGATAAGTTTTAATAATGAAAACACTTAACTGACTTTTTACTTAGTGCAAGAAAAGAAAGAGAAATGAGTCAAACACAAAATGCTTAAAGACGGAAAAGAGATAATTTGTTGAATGAGTTAAGCACACAAAACCTAAGAAAGGAAAGGGAATATTTGCTCAATCAATCAAGGGAAACAGTTTGCAACAATCAAAGTATATACTTAAGGAAATAAGATCAGCTAAGGAGAAAATATCCTCTCAATCAATCTAGGATGACAATATGCATCAATCAAAGGACACACTTAAGGAATTAAAATCTGCCAAAATCCAAGACCTCTAAGGAGAAATCGAAATCAAGGAATGAAGTCAAGATTATAAGATCAACCAAGAATTAATTTTAGAGTGAGATCATCATACAAGGAAGGATTCGATTTGCTCATGCACATATCTAATATGGACATGACTTAGCAAATCAATCAAGATCAAATCAAGGATAAAATCAATGATCCTTGATTCAAACACCCTTGGGTTTCTGTAAAGAGCAAAGCTATATAAACGTCTCTCAGCCATAGTTGTGAAGCACACACTTCACTTGAACGTGTACGATTGTCTTCTATTATCTTTCATAAAAGCATTGCATTTTGAGAGTATACAATTGGAAAAGAAAAGAAAAAGAAAGATTTGAGTGTAGGTTTTACAGGTAGAGGTTGTGTCAAATAGAACATCTGATTTGTATATCCGATAGGGAACTTTTTTGTAAAACTCTGTAATCTCACAAGTTCTCAGCTGCTCTTAAAGAAACCCTTGAAACCTACGGAGATTGGACATAGGCACCACACCGGTGTTTCGAACCAGTATAAAACTCTCGTATCAATTTACTTTCTACCATTAATTCTTTTCTTTACTGTGATACTTACATGCAGGTGACTCGACTGGATCAATAAGGAAGCCAACTAAAGAAATAATTTTAATTCAACCCCTCCCCCCCCCTCTTTATTTTCAATTGGTATCAGAGCAGGTCTCACTAATAAAGTGTTTAACCACACATGAGCAAAGATCCAATGGCTCATTATTAGATTCCTAGTGCTCTACTCCAAGATGGACACTTATCAACTCGACCACCATACTTCAACGGCCAACACTACTCCTACTAGAAAGACAGATTCAGAATATTTGTTTCCTCAAATGATCATCAAGCATGGATTGTGATCAAGAAAGGTCCAAAGCCTATTCTTGGACTGACATAAAAAGATAGAAATGAAAAAGTCATTCGATCCTGAATCCTTCGATATCACAAATAACAACAAGAGGTAATTCAAACTAGCGCTAGAGTTATAAGTTTGTTATACCGTGAAGTAAGTGGAGCTGGATATGACAAGATATCAATATATGAAACTGCGTAAAAATGTGGGAAAAATTAGAAGTAACTTATGAAGGAACCACCAAGGTAAAGGAAGCCTGAATCAGTTCACTAGTCAATGAATATGAATTGTTTAAAATGGTCGAAGATGAAAACGTAGAAGCCATGTTCTTGAGATTTAGTAAAATTTTCTGCAAACTCAAATCACTTGGAATGGTGTACTCAAAGGGACTATAAGTTAGAAAACTTGTTAGAAGTCTTCCTAAAGCTTGGAAGACTAAAGTTGCTATACTTGAAGATGGAGATCTACAGAAAATGACATGATGAACTACGAGGAAATTTAATGGCCTATGAATAAAACCATATTAATATATACAACAAGGATGATAAAAAGAAAATTGTGGCATTGACAGCCGAGACATCTGAAGTCGGAGAAGAAGTCGATGATTATCAAGACGAAGGAATGACCCTCATAAATCGAGGAGTAAGGCAAATGCTTAGACAATGGAGATAGCCTCAAAAGGAATCCAAAAGAAATGATGATTGTTGCTACTACTGTGGAAAACTAGGACATATCAAACAAAATTTCCCAGAACGAAGAAGGAGAAACAATCGACGAAATGAAGATCCAAAAAGTCTTGGAGCCTGGGATCAAAGAGAAACAACTGACGATGATCATGATGAAACTGCCAACATATGCTTTATGACACTAGGAGAAAAAAAGTGAGGTAAGACCTTTCAACTGTCCAAATTGTAATAACTTATAAAACTCTTTGGCTATGGTTGCTGATGAATTACAGAAAGTTCTTGATGAGTACAATAAGATTGCTTAAGAAAGGAATGATTGGCAGATTCTTCTCAAAGAAAGTTAGATTGAAGTGGACTTACTAACAGAAGAACTGGAGGAAGTAAAAATGCAGCTAAATAATATCAGGAAATCTCCAAGTCATAGTTCTATCATATCTAACAGAACTACCTTTAACATGAGAAGATCTCCTAATCATAGTTCTAATAGATCAAATAGATCTATATCTAACTCTTACTCTCCTGAAAATTCTATTAAAATTACTTGTTATACTTGTGGTGATCTCGGTCACAAATCTTTTAACTATAGAAAATATTCCTCTGGAAAGTGGATTTGGAGACCAAAAGTTACTAATCATTAAGGACCCAAAAATACTTGGGTACCTATAAGAAACTAATCTTTTTTGTTTGCAAGAGCAGTCTAAGAAAACCTAGGGAATGTGGGTACTTGACAGTGGATGCTCTAGACATATGTGCAGGAAGAAAGAAAATTTCAAAACTATAAAAAAAAATTTATGGAATCTTTGTATGATTTAGGGACAATACTAAAGGAGAAAAAATAGGAGTGGGAACCATTACTCTCAGTTCTTCATGTGATCTAGTTGAAGTGTATTTGGTTGAAGGAATCAAACACAACCTTCTTAGCATTAGTCAACTATGTGATGCCGGATTTCAAGTCACCTTCAGCACATCAAGCTGCATCATCAAACATCCTGAGAAAAAGCTCACTTTAATCGGAGATCGAGTAAATAATATATATATGTTTTAAATAATGTTGATTTCCCTTCTCTTACCTGTCTTACTGCAGTCACAAGTGACCCTTGGCTATGGCATCGAAAGCTTGGACACGAAAGCATGCATGCTCTTGAAAAACTATCTAAACTTGAACTAGTCATTGGCTTACCTGATGAGTCCAAGATTTGGACTCATTTAGGGCTTTATTTAT
Organism: Solanum bulbocastanum; assembly: GCA_037074985.1. NCBI lineage: Eukaryota > Viridiplantae > Streptophyta > Magnoliopsida > Solanales > Solanaceae > Solanum > Solanum bulbocastanum. The sequence goes on along the minus strand of CM073602.1, from coordinate 13,133,913 downwards.
ATAGATTTAGCATCCTCAAATGTTTATTTTGTGTCAATAATTGATGTAAAACCTTTGATTTCCAGGTATATGGATTGAGGAACAAAGCATGGACACTACTTTGTAAAAAGGAACAAAGCCAGATAAAAGAATGAAGAAAGGCAAGCCTGGTGATCACCAAGTCCACTTAGCGAGCCGCAAAATGGCTACTTAACCACCTAAAGTTCTAGTGTGCCAAGCCCTAAAGGAAAGAACCAAGTTGGCAAGCAGTCAGCGGATCGCCGAGTGGTTCCACGATGTAGTGCTGGATCGCACAAAGTTAGAGACCTTGAGAATGCTAAATGTCAACTTATTTAGTTGGGTTTTATACTGTCTAGTGATCGTTGACACTTAGAATTGAATGAAGTGTCCTTGAAGCGTTAATAAAATGATTCCGTTTTCGGGGAGTGGTGTTGTTTGAGATTCTTTTAGCGAAGTTAATATTTTGTTCTTTTTAGTCATAGTTGAATCTACTTACTTTTAGTTTTGGTTTGTGTGTTGCTATTTATAACAGAGGAGGTGAGTGTCAACGGAAGCAATGGTAGCCAAGTGGGCCACCAAGATGACATCAGAAACCTCAATAATGTCAATGAACCGAATGTCAATGACCTAAATCTTGTTAGTGGTGTTGGTGCCATTTGCTTGCCTCTGGCTGAAGGGAACGCTGTGTTCCACATTACAAGCACCATGTTACAGCTCTTGCAATTAAAAGGGTTGTTTGGTCGATTGTCTCATGATGATACCTATGAGCATATAAGGAACTTTGTTGATATTTGCGGGCCGTTCTCCTTCAAGAACATATCCCAAGAATTGGTCCGCTTGAGGTTGTTCCCTTTTTCTCTAATAGGAGAAGCATGTAAGTGGTTGGCTGAATTGCCAAAAGATTATATCACTTCGTGGGAAAAGCTTATCACTGCATTCCAAGTGCAATTTTTCCCTCCTTCAAAGATGATGACACTTAGGGACAACATCCAAAGGTTCAAACGTTTAGAGGGTAAGCCAATCCATGAGACTTGGCTAAGATTTAAGAAGTTGGTGCTACAATGCCTAACTCATGGTTTGCCCGACAATGTTTTGCTGCAATACTTTTACTGAAGCCTTCATTCGGTGAACAAGGAAGTAGCTGATCAACTTTCTCCGGCAGGATTGATGCAACAACCTTACATTATAGCAGCCCAGCTCTTGGATGTTATGACTAAAATTAATCGGGCATGGTACACCCGTGAAGATCAAGTCTCCCCTCTCACTTTTAAATTGACAAAGGAGCAGCTTGAGAAAGATTAAGAGAGGGACCAAAATATGGCAAAGATGAGCACCCAACTTGACATTTTGGCCAAAAATGTCATGGGAACTGGTGCGAGTGTCAATGTTGTGGGTATGGGTTGTGTAAACCCCGAAGAGGCAAAGTTTAAATGGTTGTACAATGAGAAGTGAACTTCCTAGCCAACCAAGGAGGAGGTTATCGTGCTAAATACCCAAGGCTGGGTGGTAACTAAGGTTGGAATAGAGATGAGGGCTGGAGAGATCGTGATAGAGAGTGGCAGAATTGGAATGCCACTTGGAAGGAAAGAGATGTGGAGAAGGATATGTATGTTCCTCCCCTTGAGCGTCAGAAGCCCAAAGATTCGTACGGCGGCCGGTCTGAGGATATGCTCTTTTGTATCCTCAACAAGGTTGAGGGGTCCGATAAAATTCCAAAGGAGATGAAGGAAGATGTATAGACCCATACCCAGATGGTGACCTCTCATTCCATCTCTATCAAGCAGTTGGATACCCAAATTGGGTCAAATCTCTTCTCATTTAAACCTGAGACAACAAGGGGGGTTGCCTAGTGATATATGGCAAACCCCAAAAATGAAGTTTGAGCGAGGACTGGCGTCGTGCCACGATGTTAACTAAGGCATTGTTTAGGAGGCTACCTAAGTTTTTATTTGCTTTCTTTTTGTTTTTGGAATAATCGTGTGTTGATTATGCAGGTTGAAGTGTAGAATGTGTTTGAAAAGTGCAGGTTAGCGAGCAAAATGTCCAGTTAGTGCCTCGCCGAAGAGGTCGACGAGCCCAACTTATACCACCGTTGTACTCAAGAAATTATGAAGATGGAGTCTGTAAAACTCGGTGAGCCTATGGACAAGTCAGCGAGCCCAAATTTATCCGCCATTTGGACCCCCAAATTAACTGGAGGTCCTGTAAAACTCGGCCAGGTAAGTACCCGAGTGGTTTAGTGAGAAAAAATAATATTGCCGAAAGGGCGTGAACTAAACAGTTTTAAAAGGCCAAAGGTTTAAAATTTCAAACTCCTTCACATTCCCTCATTGATCTTCTGTTTAGAGTTGGAAATCTTTGCCGCCTAACATTTAAATCATAATTCGGCATTAAAGGTTGGTTTTCCAAACCCCACACTCGTAATTAGTGGTTAAACTCAAATGCATTGTTATAAATTGTGTTGATGTGTGCTGGACCTCTATGAACTTGTATATGTGTGCTTGTGTGCCTATTTTAGTTTTGATATCGTGCCTAAATTGTTAATTTCTCAAATTTTCTGCTTTAAAATTGATCATAATATTGTGGGTTGTGCTTAGTTGTTGTTGAGTCTAGTCGGGTGAAGTTTGAATAACCTAAATTGTGTTAAATGATGTGTTTTGCCCAATGATGTAGCATTTGACGTCATTCTTAAGGGCTAAATTCATCAAATGGCCAATTTTGGCCAAACTAGGGGAAGTCTAAGTACCCCGGTGGCATGGGTCTAATGAGTCTGAGCCTAATTAAGTGGATGTGTTGCTTGATTTTGTTTTCAGAAGCTGTAGGGTTGTTTTGGAAGTTGGGGTTGAAAATAGGCACGTTGGGAAGTTTGGCAACCTTGGTCAAGCTCTCCGAGCCACTCGGCGGTTCGCCAAAATCCCCTTTGATCACCTTTAATTTCATGCTTTGGTTTATTTTGATTCTGTAACTTCCGGCGAGTAGCCTGAGCTCGCCGAGTGCACTCGGTGACTCATTGAAAGTCCTTTTTGATTGCCCTTTCTTCACCCGTAACCCTTAAAATGTATTTTAACTTTCGACGGGCTTGTCTATGCCCGCCGAATGAGGTCGACAATTCAACGAAAGGCCCTTCCCATAGACATGCCTTTTTCTATGACTTTTTGCGCAAATCCTTTCGGCGAGCCCGATCTGACTAACCAAAGTGATTCGGCGAATCGCCGATCAGTTCGGTGTGTATGTGTGCAATATGATTTATGCATGTTTCTTGGATTGATTCTAGCTCTTTTGGGTGTGTTTTGCAGATATGGCTAGAACCAACCTAGATATGCTACCCCACAAAAGAGCACGGGGCATAGCAATTAATGAGGGGGCCGCTAACCATCCTAAAAAAGGAAAGATGACACCTCCCAAAGAAGGCAAAGGCAAGGTCAAGGCACCCACATTTGAAATATCGGAGCACAACTTCGGCAATGAGGGGTATTCCTTTGATTCCCAGGCTACATTCTCTGAGCCTGAGGATGACCGACCTCTATAATTCCGGTGAGCAAAAATTTGTGCAAGGTCTCGTCAAGAAGCATCTAGGGTCCCAGAGGCCACACCTCCTGCTGCTGATATAGTGCCAGCTCCGGCACATACGGTGGTTCCAGCACCACCAGTGGAGGGTTCTCCTCCTCGGCTACTCAACAGATTAAACGTAGAGGGACTGAGGACAATTCTAGAGGAGAAACTGTTATCCACAAAGGGCCTAGTGAGCAGATATTTCAAGGTGAGGGACACACTCCAGTACCATCGCTTTAAGTAGTTTACCTGGCCCTGAGGCCTATATATTCCTACATGGGTCTGGGAGTTTTACTCAGCATATGGTGACCTGGTACCTAAGGGCAAGAAGAAGGCCAACTTTCAGACTGGTAGAGTCCATATGGTACGTGGGACAATAGTTAGCTACAATCGCGATCACATCAACACTGTATTTGATAGAGGGTCAGCGGTTGATTATCCAAATTTGGCCACCACTACGACACCTTTGGATGATCTTAAGGGCTGGCTTGCCCCCCTCATTTCTGACACCACCTCAAGGTGGATTGAGGTAGGCGTCCAGATCGAGAAGAAGGACTTGAATATAGCTGCATGGTACTGGTTCATATTTATTAGCAGCTCTATTATGCCTTCACAGAATGATTCCATCCTTCGCCATCCAAAGAAAGCCTACCTTGGGTCAATCATAGCCCGAAGGAGCATTGACTTGGGACTCATTATTGAGCAGGAGATGGCCATGAGAGCTAAGCATCACCAGATATCCTTTCCATTCTCGGTCCTAATCACAGAGTTGTGCCAACGTACTGGAGTTCCTCGTGACGAGAAGAGGGACATCGAGGTCACCCCTACATCCTCCACAAACATTTGGTGCATAGAGACTGAGTACACTCGAGAGGGGGCAGACAAGAGGAGAGCGGCTCCGGTGGATACATCCCCAGAGGTTGTGGTAATTCGATACCTGCAGAGGTATCTTAGCCTACTCCCGCCTCCGAGCTTTCAGGTACTCCCGCTTCCACTTCTTCCCAAGTTCCTAGTTCATCCACTACATCCCATCCCACCAAGATTACTCAGGCCATGATCCTGAAGATGGGGCACTTAGCCCATTCTGCCGATGTGCGGGCTACCCGATTAGAGTCCGCGGTACCTTGGATGATCAAACAAGCCATCCTAGCTGCATTAACACCCCTCGGACATCTATTAACACTCTCACGGCGAGAGTAGAGACTTGTGAGAGTCAACAGGGGGCTTCTTCAGAGATGACGACTTTGAAAGCTGAGGTGGCAGACTTGAGGAAGGATGTGGACTATTTAAAGTCTACAAACTTCACTTCTTTATTTGAGGCAGCTGAGACTGAGGGTGCCTTGGACAGTTCTGAGATGCCTCCGACAATCACTGAAAATGTACCTATGGAGGATGCTACTGCTGACGAGTCAGAGGCTGAGACGAATAAGGAGCAATTGGATGCTCAGAAGGAGACCATCTATAGAGACCTGCCGAATTTAGAGAAGACGATTGTGCAGTCGATTATGCAGACATCACTGACAGAGACGTCTATGACAGGCTCTAGTGGAGCTATTGCAGCTGTTGCACCGGACACTGATGGCCCGATAGATGGAGCGACTGTGTAGACAAGACCTTTCTTTACCTCTCTTTGTCATTTTTATTTACTTTTACTATTTTGTTGCATTTGAGGACAACTTCCTATTTGTTTGTGGTGGAGTGAGGTATTTCCATACCTACCTCTTGTGACTACATCTTTTGTATATATTATTGGGTTTTTTTGTTTAAATTGTGTTTTTATATTGTGTTATGGATGTTTGAGCTTATGGCTCCTCATTATGAATGCAAATAGTTTTTGACCCTTCTGAAAATTTTTGCCACCTCTTGTTGTGTTTGAATGTGGTTGTTCTTGTGCAAATTTGAGTATTGGTCATGATCAATACCGATGACTTAAATAGTGCCCTTAATCGAACAAAAATAACTGTGCAGCTATGATGAGGCCAAATGATGTTGCGTAGAGAATACGTGAACTTTTTGCATCTCGTTGTGACTAGCCGGTTATCGAATGAGTCTCCTGTGATGAGCATTGCACACTAGCAAAAGTGTGGAGTCTTGTTTGATATTGGTGCCAATGCCTTGTATGATGACCTTACCGTGAACCTTGTGTGATGACACCTAGAATTTGCCCCGCTAGTCCGGTAGACTAAGTGATGCAAGCCCTTGAAATGATCTTAGGCAAAAAATTTGAAGAGTGAAATAATTTGACAATATACCTCTTTTGTGACCAACCTTGTGAGATGTGTGAACTTTGCTTGAACCCCTTTGTGCCTTACCCTTTTATTGAAAGAAACTTGATGCAATTGTAACCCCTCTTTATCCCTTCACCCATAATCCTCATAAAGTGTGGTTTGTTTGAATAACCAACTTAGGCCGAAAGCCTAAGTTGGGGATGTGGTGAAAAGAGAAGGTAAATCAAGAAGTGTGAAGAAGTTCCCCTTTATCCATGGTCTTGAAAAAGATGGAACCCCTCCATACAAAAAAAAAAAAAAAAAAAAAAAAAAAAGAGAAAGAAAAAAAAGATGAAAAAGTTGTGAAAATTGCAAAAGAAATGGGGTGTCCGATATTCCATTAGAAGTTAATAATGGGGGGTGAATTTTGAGCATGAGTGAAAACGTTGAAGAAAAGGAAGGAAACTGATGTTCATACCACACTTCATTAGGATAGCAGCCACTGAGCCTAAATGATCATACCTTTACACTCAGCCCCGTTACAAGCCTTGAAAAGACCTTTTTGCTCTTGAGTAAGCCCGAAACGAATGTTGATTGAAAAATAAGGGCAAACCTATGGGTGAAGTCATGCATGTGTTCATCTTTGTGAGTGTGAGAGTTGTATGTGATTCCAAAACTATAAATTGTTAAACAATTGTGTGTGAATATGGAATTATCTTTATTGTGAGGGTATATGAGTACCTTTGTTGAGCTTGAACTTGCATTTGAAACAAGTATTGTGAAATTGTTAATCTTTGATAATAATGAGTCACAACTCTTTGAGTGCACAATTGATCCTTGCATGTGTAAGTTGAGTCTTATTGTATGCATTCATGATTGAGTCTTTTGTAGCATTGTTTGAGACATCTTTTTTGAACTACTGAACTTGAGTTTTACTTGAGGACAAACAAAATTTTAAGTTAGGGGTGTTGATGAGTTCGAGATTTGGACTCATTTAGGGCTTTATTTATATAGATTTAGTGTCCTCAAATGCTTATTTTTGTGCCAATAATTGACGTAAAACCCTTGATTTCTAGGTATATGGATTGAGGAGCAAAGCATGGACACTAATTTGCAAAAAATAACAAAGTGAGCTGTAAGAATGAAGAAAGGCAAGCCTGGTGATCGCCAAGTCCACTTGGCGAGTCGTTGAATTTCTACTTGACCGCCTAAAGTTTCAGTATGTCAAGCCTTGAAGGAAAGAACAAAGTTGGCGAGAGAAAGGAGCATTTGAAGGATGGCCGAGTGGTTCTGTGATGCAGTGTTGGATCGCCGAAAGTTACAGACCTTGAAGATGCTGAATGCCAAGGCAGAAAGGCGATGGAAATGACTAAAGGGCAGCTCGCCGAGTAGTTCGGTAAGCCCAACTTACTTCGCCGAGTGACTCTTTGTAAGACATTTTTGGCGACTATAAATACATTTTTGAACATTTAGTTTAGTGTCTTGGCTTATATATTTTTAGTCTATTATTGAGTTTTGAACTGGTGAGACAGTTTTCTCTAGTTTTCCTAAGTTTTGAAGAATTGAAGTTTTTTCACTTTTGAGAAATTGGAAGTGGGTCTTTGAGTTTCTTCAAATTGCAGCATTGTAAGGACAAATCTGCACTTACCCAGTTGATGGATAATCAATATGGTAACTATTTTTACCTTTTTATGATGACTAGCTAAAACCACAATTCTTGGGGTGTGATTATGTGATTATGGGCTGATTTAGTTTATGGGTGTTGCTAATTGTTAGTTTAAATGCTATTTAGAAATGAGCTCAATCATTAATTGTGGTTTAATTTAAGAATTGTAGTTGCAAATGTAGTTCTGCCGTTGTATTATTAGCTTGCTCGAGAGAGAGGTTTTAAAACTAAACTTAATTAATGGTCTGTGGGTATTGGGTTGACCTGGGTTCCGCTTGAGAGAGTGAATCCTAAACCCAATCCCACACATTCAACTCAAGAGAGTGAATGGACTAAGGTGTGGGCTATTCTTATTTTGTATGCTTGTTGATGTTCGAGAGAAATCAACTTGATTCGGGGTAAATTGTTTGAGAGAAAGTTTATCTCCTCTATAGCCTAGCTTACTCACTAATATCTAGCGATTTTCTAATAGTTGCAATTACTCATTTGTCTATATAGCCTATAATCGAATCACATCCCAAGAACCTGTCTCATTATTGTTATTTTGTATTGTTTGCCACTATTTGTAGTTGACAATTTCAAACCAAAACCCCCATTTGACATTCGTGTCACCCCCTGATTTGAATGATATCTTTATTCGATAAATTTTATTCCTATGACTGATTTGATCATGTTCATGCTTCCCGATTGACTCTTAGACACATACCTGTGAGATTCGATCCTATCTTCTTTAGTTGGGTTTTATACTAACTAGCGATTATTGACACTTAGAATTGGATGAAGTGTCCTTGAAACGTTAATCATTACCAAAATTAAATTTCGAGAAAAATCACATTTGTGATGCGTGTCAAATGGGTAAGCAAACTCGTTTATCCTTTAAGGGAAAAGATATTGTAAGTACTTCTAAACTCCTTCAGCTTCTTCATGTGGAGCTTTTTGGTCCAACTCGAACTGCTAGCATCGGAGGTAAAAGATTTGCTTTCTTAATTGTTGATGAATTTTCAAGATTTACATAGTTATCGTTCTCACTCGCAAAAGTGAGGCCTTTGCTAACTTTGAAGTGTTTTATAGAAAAGTGCAAAGAGAAGCAGGTTGTTTCATCACAACCATTCACAGTGATCATGGTGGTAAATTTGAAAATAAAACGTTCGAAGAATTCTGTGCTCAAAATATATTCACTAAAAACTTCTCTTCACCGAGATCACCTCAAGAAAATGGAGTGGTAGAAAGGAAAAATTATTCATTACATGATACAGCCAGAACCATGCTACTAGATCAAAATCTTCCTGATCATTTTTGGTCAGAAGCTATAAGTACTGTTTGTCATATTCTTAACAGATGTTTTATCAGGCCCATACTAAAGAAGACTCCTTATGAACTCTGGAGAGGAAAAAAAACCTAACATTAGCTACTTTCATCCTTTTGGTTGTAAATGCTTCATCCACAATGATGGTAAGAACAATCTTGGTAAGTTCGATCCAAGAAGTGACAAAGGTATTTTCTTGGGTTATGCACCTCTTAGCAGGAAACTGAAGCTGGTGACAGTGAAATTACTTCTCTTAAACCAATTGAAGAAATCTCAAAAGCCACTCTTGAACCTAACACTAACGAGTCAGCTATTACAGAGATGGAGTCGACTACCCAAGCCGACAAAGCAAATATTCCTAGAGAATGCAGACATAATGCAGCTACCCTGAAAACTTTATTCTCGGGAAGCTTGATGACAAAATCCGAATAAGGTCTTCCCTCAGAAAACAAGCTTCCTTGTCTCTCGTATCTCAAATGGAACCCAAACAAATAAATGAACCTATTGAAGATGAGTTATGGATGCAGGCAATGAAAGAAGAACTTGATCAATTTGAAAGAAATCAAGTGTGGACTCTCATCGAAAGACCAAAGAATTGCTCGGTAATCGGAACCAAGTGGGTGTTTCGTAACAAGTTAGATGAAAATGGAAAAGTCATTTGTAATAAAGCAAGGTTGGTTGCTCAAGGTTACTCCCAACAGGAAGGTATTGATTACGATGAAACTTTCACTCCTGTGGCAAGGTTATAATCAATTGGCATTTTACTTGCATATGCATCGTTTAAGCGCTCTAAACTTTTTCAAATGGAGGTAAAAAGTGACTTTTTAAACGGGTTCATAAAAGAAGAAGTATTTGTCAAACAACCCCCCGAGTTTGAAAATCCTTCTTTCCCCAATTTTGTTTATAAACTTTGTAAAGCGATTTATGGTCTCAAACAAGCTCCAAAAGCATGGTATGAGAGATTGAGTACCTTTTTACTTAAAAATAATTTCAAAAGGGGAAAGTTGACACAACTCTTTTCATTCAAAGATCTGGTTTATATATTCTTATAGTTCAAATTTATGTGGATGATATTATCTTTGGAAGCTCTAACCCCTCTTTGTGTGAGAATTTTGCAAATTTTATGAAAGGTGAATTTGAAATGAGCCTAATGGGAGAACTCACATTCTTCCTTAGATTACAAATCAAGCAGTCAACTAATGGAACTTTTATCAGTCAAACCAAGTACACCAAAGAGCTTATTAAAAAATTTGGATTTGAAAAGGGAAAAGCCTTTGAAACTCTAATGAGTCCTTCCACGTGTCTCGAAACAGACGCACCAGGCAAAGAAGTGGATGAAAAAATGTATCGAGGAATGGTTGGATCACTACTTTATCTCACTGCAAGCTGACCAGACATCATGTTTAGTGTAAGCAGCTGTACACGATTTCAAGCTGCTCTAAAAGAATCGCATCTCATTGCAGTAAAGCGAATTATTCGATATTTGATCGAAACTACTGAATTAGGGTTATGTTACCCTCACTCTTCTCATTTTGATTTGATTTTCTATTCATATATTGACTTTGTAGGTGACAAATTGATAGAAAAAGCACCAGCGGAACATGCCAAATTCTGGTTAATCCTTAATTTCCTATCACAACAAAAAACAAACCTATGTCGCTCTATCTATCTCAGAATTAGAATATCTTGCTGTCGGGAGCTGTGGTACCCAATTATTATGGATGATGCATCAATTACATGATTATCATTTATGCTTTGAAGTTGTTCCTATTTTTGGCGATAATACCAGTTCTATTAGCCTGTCTAAATATAATGTGCATCATTCCAAGGCTAAGCATATTGACATTAAGCATCATTTTATTCGAGATCACGTTGAAAGTGATGATTTTTCGTTAGAATTTGTTGATTCTGAAAATCAGTTAGCTGACATTTTGACAAAGCCCTTGCCTGAAGAAATGTTTTCTTCGAAATTGTTTGGGTATTACCGTATTTGCTGCATAAATTGACTTTTTCCTTACTTAAAGCTTTTTTTATTGTTATCTTTACCCGTACTTTCTCTCTTTCTTGTTCGTGTATTAGTTATTATTTTGTATTTTATTTTTCATCTTTGTTTATTATGCCCCGCCTTTTCCTCTCCCCGTAAATGCCTTTTCCTTTCCATCATTTCAAATCTTTTCCTTTTATGTTCTCTTTCTGACTTTTCCTTCTCTCCGTAAAAAACTCTTGCTCTTCCTTATTTTTCCTATTTATTCTTTCTTCCCTCTCTTCTCTTCTCCTCATTCTCACCATGCCTAAGACTCGATTAATGGCTTCTCTTAAAATCTCTAATCTTCTTTCCTCCAATTATCTAGATGTTCTCTCCTTGTCATCTAATTCGCCTGATGAATCAGTTGCTTCCTTGTCTCTATCTTCTAAGCGTAAGGCTACTGCAACAAATAAGAAGGTTCAGAAGAAAGAAAACCTAGTACATCTGGAACTCCCTCTCTTGAGAACATCCATTTCTTATAAGGCATGGAACAATAGATCAGGTATGAAAGGTTTAAGTCTAGACCCATCATTCTTGGCAGGGTGGTCAATCTAATTCAGTTGCGAGACTCTCATTGTCTGGTAAGTTCTTTTCTCAAGGCTTAAAAATTATCATTGCTACTTAGACTTTTTGGACTTGAATTGTTTGAGGATGTTGTTAGTTTATTCTATGCAAATCTCCATATGTCAAGCGACAGTGGTGAGTTGGAAACTCTTGTTATGGGAAATCGTATTATTGTTAATGAATTGCTGTTTGAGGATGTCTTTATTTGGTACTAAATTTTTTGGTGTGATTCCGTATATGAATGGCTCATGGCCTGATGATTTTGAGGTACCCTTTAAAGGTGCTAAGTCAACTGTGGCTGAACCTGTCACAAAGTTGTCTAACTTTGGTCCGTTATCTCTCTGTTTTGAACATCATATTTTAGCACATATTATTGCTACTACTCTTTTCCCCAAGAAAGGTTCTCTGGGCAACATTTCCAACAAAGATGTGTTTGCACTCTATTGTTTGCTTAAGAAATATAGAATTAACTAGGCTATCTGGTTTAAGGAGTACATGGGAAAGCACTGAGGAATCTAATCCCTCTGTCAGTTTACCATATGGTTTGCTTATTTCACGAATCTTGGTGGACAAATTAATGGACCTTTCCATTTTCAAACCCATTGAAATCAATGCTACGTACGATACTCGTACATTCCCCATAGGCTATGTGGAGGTGGGAAACAAATGGGTTAAAAAGGCCTTTGTACAAAAAAGGACTGATACTTCCAAGCCAACTAAGGTCTCTGCAGAGTCATCTACTCTTCTACTTCAGGATTCTGATGAACTGAAAACTTGCATCTTTGTTGTGGAACGTGGACTGGAAACTCTTCACGATGCCATTGAGAAGGTATTTTGGACTTCAGAAAGATATCAGTACTGATGTAAGTAAGCTACGAATTGCAATGACTAGGATAAAACAAGAAGGTATCGCAATGGTCAACAAGCTAATCAAGAAAGTCGATTCTCTCAAGAGTGGAGTTGACTCATCTAACAATGAGCTTTCCATCTCTGTCCAGAATTCCTACTCCAGTTTGTCTAAGAATGTGGAATGCTCCTACAACTCCTTCAGTGAAAAGGTTATCAACTTTTAGGGTCAAAATCATTAGCTCTTTGTTTGTTTTGCAACTTCTCAACAATTTCTAACAGGGGTCTGTCCTTGTGTATGTGTCTTTTGGATTGTATTTTGGAAGGCTCTTTGCCTTCCTACTCTACTTTTTTTTGGTTCTGTTAATGCTTGTTCTATAGTTTGTGTTCTCTCTTTGTCTTTATTTTTTATTATGCCAAAGGGGTAGAATGTTCCTCACTTAAACAAGAGGCAATCAAGTTAGGGGGAGCTATAGATAGAGGGGGCTTTAACGAACACTCAACATATCAGGGAAGTCTCATTATCTCTTTAAGCTTATGAAGTTAGTTGTCATTATCAAAAAGGGGGAGATTGTTAGCTTCATATAATCGATAAGTTTTAGTAATGAAAACACTTAACTGACTTGTTACTTGGTGCAGGAAAAGAAAGAGAACGAGTCAAGCACAAAATGCTTTAAGACAGAAAATAGATAATTTACTGAATGAGTCAAGCGCACAACACTTAAGAAAGGAAAGGGAATATTTACACAGTCAATCAAGGGAAATAATTTGCAGCAATTAAAAGATTTACTTAAGGAAACAAGATCGGCAAAGGAAGAAAATATCCTCTCTGTCACGACCCGAGCCTACACCCTAGACGTGGCAGGCACTCGAGAATAATTGCTGGTCCCCAAGTGAACCCTTATCCTGGCTGACTACAAGTGGAAGACTAACTCAAGCATACGAAGCTTAAAACAGAATAAAATTCATTGAAACTCAAATAATTAACTCAGAATATAACCGTATATTCAACTAGCTAAAACTAGGCAACTCAAATCTTTAAAACATTTAACAAGATAAATGAAACAGATTCCTCAAACTTTACTGTCTATCTATGAAACTCTAAATGAAAAATATGGAAATTAGGACAAGACCCCACGTCATCCAGACAATTGATATAATTGAAAGTAAAAGTGGAACCCTCTAGAAGCGAGAAGGCTCACCATAGCTAACTCGAACTCCATGTGGTATCAACGAAGCTCCTATTAATGACCCTAAATACATGTATCTGCATCATGAAATGATGTAGGCCAAATGGCTCAGTACATGGAATGTACAAACATGTAAGGGGGATTCTAAAGCATAAACATAAGCTTTAACTTAATAAAAAAGAACATACTTGCCTTTTCTCAAACTTACTCAACTCAAGGAATATTCAAGGCTACTCTAAACTACTCAAACTTACTCAACTCAGAAGTACTCAAGGATACGATACTCAACTCAATGATAAGATACTCAACTCAAATATTAGATAATCAACTCAATGACATGATACTCAACTCAAAGGTGCTCAACTCAAGATACTCAAGATTAAAGCAACAATAAAAAATGCAATATATGGAAAGCTTTTAAAAATGTAGACAACAACTCAATGTATTGAAGAATACAATAACAAATCAATTTGCATATAATAAAATATAATATAACTCTGTGGGAGTTTCTCTAACCGATAACCATTACTATGAGCTATGTGATGATACATCGTCTCTCCCACACTGCCAGAACTGTCCTATACTTTGCCATTACATAAGACCTTTCAACTAAGTGGATCCACTAGTCTATGCTAAAAAGCATTAAGGAATCATCTAAAAAGTATGAACATTTCTACCCACGTTGGCTACATGGTTTATGGCGGCTGTGAGTTGTATGAACTCTCCCCCATATCGGTGCTCAATACTACACCCAAAATATACTTAGCTTATATGTTTAAAAACATAACTCTTTCTGTGGTTTGAGAGTATTACTCAAAATCTTTCTCTAAAAAGAGATGTTACTCAAACAACTCAAAAATCTTTTGTAAATCTCATTTTCCTCCTCTTTTAAATGTGAAAACATTTACTCTTGGGCATACTTAGTTCCCACATATCATTTTAAAGAAAATGAACCAACTCTACTTTTTCTCAACTCAAGTGATGAAGTCATAAAATAAGTTTAGAAAAATTTGTAAAAGACTTCTCAGAATAAAGTTAATGCCGAATTATGGATGTGAACAATTCAATTCAAGGTTTTCAATAACCATATATATAGAACACAATATTCGGAACTCAACAACTCAGAACTAAAGAACTTTAATGGTAATACTCGTTTCAAGAATGCTCGATTCAGAGAGTTCATGCGAAATTATGGGCATGAACTACTCAACTCAATGACTCCAAGATACTTCTCATCTCCAGACTACTCGACTTATAGGGTTTATGCATAATTATGGACATGAACTACTCAACTCAAGGACTTCATCGGTAACATGTAATAGTTCCATGATTAGGAATATAATCTCAAAAGGGATTAGGAACTCGATACTCAAGACTTAGAACTTGAAGATACTACTCCTCTCAAAGATGCTCAACTTTTGAAGTTCATGCGAAATTATGGGCATGAAACAACTCGACTCGAGGTCTACATAACAATATGAAACTCATGTATACAATTCTTTTCATTCTCATACTTACTTCCTCAAAACTTATCTCAAATCGATAGTTGATCTCAAAAGATTCACAATTGAACTCAAAGAGTTCCTTGAACTTTACTCTTAATTCTCTCTTGAATGTGAATTATGAATTCAAGAGTTATGGTTTATGATATGAAGGATATCGTTATGATAAAGTATACTCATGAATACATTCTCCTCATTCTCATACTCACTTGCTTGAGTCTTGAGACAAGTTATTAAAAATTGTAGAAGACTTCTCAAAAGACTCAAAGGGATTTTCTCAAAATGTTCGAAAGAACTCTCAAGACTTAACTCTTAGCTCTACCTTAAATTTGAATTATAAATTAAAGTTTATGATTTGTGATAGGAAAGATATCACTATGATTAAAAGTGTTTTAGATAGTTAATCATGAGAAACAGTTGAAAAACATTATAATGTTTGGTCGAAATAATTTTTGAGGTAGTGGGGTTCGCGATCTCTCCGCGACACGGAGAGGAAAAAGTTCACTCTAAAGGAACAGGTCCGCGTCGACCTAGTACCTGTTTCCTGTCTGACTTTTTCTTTCTCATTTTCTAACCCCAATTCGCCTAAATTTGATTCTTTTTCTCAATTTCTCTTTAGATTCAGATACCCACTACATGTACACAAGAATCTAATCAAACACAAATGTAAAATTGACATGATTTCCTCAAGAACTCATCAATCTCATCTAAACTCAAGAACGAAAGCCAATTTCAAGAGCACAATTCAAGAACACCAAACTTTCAACTTTCTAGAATGAATTTCACTGAAATTAACATGATCGGAGTGTGGGTGAACAAACCCAACACTATGGAAGCTTACATGACTATTAGGGATTAAACCCATGGCAAAAATCCGCAATAAAACTCAAGAACCTCGACGAACGCCTTGATCCTTTCCTCTTTTCTTCTCTTTTCTCTTCTTTTCTCTTCTTGAACTCTCAACTAAAATCCTAGGCATATATTAGGATTATAAAACTGAACCTAATAGGATTAGACCCTCAAAAACTTACTAAAAGTGAATTAAATTAGATTGGATAAGGAAAAGACCAAAATACCCCTTACTATTTTCGGGTGACTTCCTTATTTGGACAGCCTAACTTCAAAAGGGCATATCTCACTCATACGAACTCGAAAATTAGAGAACTCGGTGTCGTTGGAAAGATAATTCAAAGATATTTCATTTGATATTTTATGGGCCACCTAACTCATCATGTACTGAAGGCTATGGTCATTCGTTTGAAGTTGACCCAAACCTTAAAGGAACCTAGGAATGACTTGAATGAACTCTCTTTAGTTCTTTTTGGAACTCAAGGTGCTACATCTAGTGACCTTAACACTCAAGAAAATTTTAATTCCTCGGTAAAATCCTACTCACAATGAAGGATGGTTTGAGTCTTAGTTCAAAAATTTTCTAGGGTGTTACACTCGTAATCAATCTAGGAGGACAATATGAATCAATCAAAGGACACACTCAAGGAAGTAAAATCGGCTAGAATCCAAGACCTCTAAGAAGACATTGAAATCAAGGAATGAAGTCAAGATGATAAGATCAGCCAAGAATCAAGTTTAGAAAGAGATCATCATACAAGGAAGGATTCGATTTGCTCATGCACATATCTGATATCGACATGACTGAGCAAATCAATCAGGATCGAATCAAGGATAAAATTAATGATCCTTGATTCAAACACCCTTGGGTTTCTGTAAAGAGCAAAGCTATATAAACCTCTCTCATCCATAGTTGTGAAACACACACTTCATTTACTAGCCCGTCTAGGGAGTATGTTCTAGCTAACTCTTCTATAATTTTGTAGCGTGTGCGAGCGCGCATATATATATATATATTATTATTATTATTATTATCCTTTTAACTAAAAAAAACATCCAAACAAAGTATATATATCGTTAATAAGAAAAAGAAAATGAATGAGGAAAGATTAAAAGGGATAATAACTCCAACTCTCTCCAAGTCACCAAAGAAATCTAAAGACAGCTAATCCATATCTCATCCACACAAGACCATAACATGGACTGAAATTCAGATTAATGAGTCATTAATTTTTGAATATTAAATTATTATAAATAGTTAAAAAATATAAAGAAAAACAAGAGCCATCATCCCAAAGTTAGCACGTCTAATTAAACATATATATAATATAATCAATTAATAATAATGCAAGTGGAGAGGCATAACATGTGACCAAATTAAAGTCAAACAAGGAAATCCGTGAATAAGTATTCCGACAGAGTGGGATAACCTAACCCAACTATCATCCGTACTTATATTATTTCCTCCTAAACCTTTCTTTTTGGTCCCCACTTGACAATCTCTATTATTTGAAGCCTACTTGCAATTTTGTAGACACACTACCAGAAAAGAAAAAAAAAAGTCAAATTGCTCACCTTAATGATATAAAGGTGATTGATTTTTGTGAGTATATATTTTTTTTCTAAACAGAGGGTTTTAAGTTTGAATAAAAAAAAGTACAAAAATTGGGTGTCTTCGACTTATGATTTTTAACTTTTGACTTATAAGTTACTTTAAAATATTACATTCAATCACCCCCTTAAGTGTAGCTGTTTCAAATATCTTAGGCAATTTGTAATTTAACCATGAAATTGCCCTCTTTTTTCCCCTTCAAATTATGGTGGTTAAAACCTACAATAATTTTTATAAGAATGTATAATTAGTCCCTTAATTATATATTGATTAGTTGTTGTATTGATTCTTGTGGTATTCAACTAAGTACTTATCAAATTCAATTAATAAACAATTGTGTGGTTGCTCCCTTTACGTAAAAAAAGGTATCTCAAACAAATTATTCTAACTATATTATGTTGAAAATATGAATTTCAGTTAAATTTAACACAAAACATCTATTATCATTTGGTTTGGTGATTAATAATTAATTTAAGGGAAAATTACACGTATATATACGTTTACCAAGTCGAAGAATGAAGGTCTACTTTTAATTAATTTATGTTAATATCCTTAATCAAATGCCACAAGGATTAGTATTGAAATTTGTACATATTTTCAAATATGCAATTTCCTTGATGGAATAAAAGTATAAACTAGCTAAGCTTAGTAATAATCTGATTCATGACTAGATAGAACAACTAAGGAGCAAAGAAACAACTTTTTTGGTGGCCTGTTTCCAAATTTAACTATGATGCTTACTGGTCAGACTGATGTGATCGAAAGTGATTGGGCGTCATGCGAAAGTTTATAATTGCAAATTATGATATTGATAAATCAAATGAAAAAAGCTTATACTAAAATCATAATATTATTATATGGTTTAACCAATTAGTCTACATATGAAAACTAATAAAAAGAAAATATTAAAAGTGTTGAGGGAATAAATCTCCACATAAACAAGCCTCTTAAACGACTACATTATGGATTCTAATATGTTGTGTTATGAGAATATGAATCTTGAATTTATAGAATTCCAGACTTCCCTCTAAAGAAAGAATAAACCAAATATGAAAGAAAATATATTTTCCTTTCATTAAAAGTAAAAATATTTATGGTAATTTTTTGTCTTTTCTTTAAGGAAAAATAAACTTCAAATAAGGTAAAAAAATCAGGGCAAACCCTAATACAAACATGTTAAGAATTATTTTTGAAAGATGTATGTCAACATGTACTAAGTATTTGGATTGTAATATGTTAGGAACGAAATAATTAGGTGTCACGCAGAAATTAACAAAACAAACCTCAAAAGATGGGAGGAAAAAAACAAACAAAAAATATACCTAAGACACAAAGATTTAACGTGGTTCGGTCAATTGACATATATCCACAAAGGAGATGAACAATTCACTATATAAATATAAGAGTACAAAATATAGAGAGAATAATTGAATAAACCTCAATCAATTCACACAAGTGATAACATACCCTTGTGTCCCACAAATTCTCCCCATAACCAAAACTCTCAAAGCCCCTAGGACTACATTGTAAATATTGATTAAGTTAGAAGGAACGAACCTCAATTTATAGGGTCATAAGTCTAAGACTAGGCAAATAAGGAGAATTTATGTTTTCCTTTTACGAAAAGAAAAACAGGACAAATATCCAACATAATAACTCTCTAGCGAACAATTTAACTACTTACACAATCCGTCGACCTTGTAATGACTCATGTATAATAATAAATATAAATGCCGTCCTTTTAATCTCCTCAAGTATCAATCATTTATCCTTAATTAGGGTGTGATCATGGGATAATTAATCCAACTGTCCATTGAAAATCACATCTTTAAAATAATATACAAACTTATCAATTTGTTCACAGCTAGTCAGCTTTTTTTTTTAAAAAAGTCATAAGAAAAGATAATTAAGTAAAATTAACCCAAAAATAGACTTTTTGTCAAAGATAAGTATGCATATGTGATGAAAGATCAAGTGTGATTAATTTATTTGGGTCATACAATTAATAGTTGTATAGTTACTGGACCTGTCTGTCCAGATACAGAACACAATAAATTAAATAGTGGTAATATTACATTGGATGAAAATTATTTACATCATCGATTTTGCTTAAAGAAATTAAGTACCCCTACCCCACCTACATTAACCTGCAATAGGTAAGTCACACGTTATTCAAATCGAACATCAGAAATATAAAATCTTAAAGTTATATTTTAATAAAATATTATCAAGAATGCAGAATGACAAAACATATCCAAGACATAATGTCATCAGTACGAAAACATCTAAACACTTAGTGCGTCTATTCTCAAAGCTATAAAATTGTTTGAAATAGTAAAAAACAGGGGAATAAAGATACAAGAAGTCGAAGCATTCGGATTTGGATCAAAGATGCAACAAGTATACTATAAGTACGGCAACAGGCATATACTTAAAAAGTATCATAGGATGACCAAGCAAGAATTAGCAAATTTATCATAAAAAGTATAAAATGTGTGTTGAGACTATAAAGTAGAGGAACAGAACACACCTGAAATGGTGGATACTACTGAATCTCCATTAATGGAGCTAGAGAGATCTAGAGAGAATTGAAAAGAGAAAGCTTCTCTGATATTATTGATAGAATGCAAAGTGAGTACTAATTACATTGAACAAACAACTATTTATACAACTAATCAACTAAATGATTATAACTGATTAACAATATACAAATGTAATCTATGAGCTAAACTAACAAACTGAAATTCTAACTAACTTGCTGATGACGTGTACAATAACTATCTCAATACCTCCCTCCCCAAAGTTGGAGGTGCGACTAGGACATCCAACTTGTCTAGGATTGCAGCATGTTTGACTCCAGTGAGTGCTTTGGTGAGAATGTCAGCAAGTTGATAACTAGTGCCAATATGATATAATGAAATCAACCCTTCTTAAAGCTTGGCTTGCACAAAGTGGCAGTCAATTTCAATTTGCTTGGTTCTTTCGTGTAATACAAGATTTGTGGCAATTTGTAAGGCTGACTGACTATCATAGTATACAGGGAAAGGACCATCACATGGTATAGTTAGTTCTTCAAACAATCTACTTAACCACACCAACTCTCCAACCACTTTCCTAATAGACCTGTACTCAGCCTCAACTGAAGAAAGGGAAATAGTTTCTTGTTTCTTCGACTTCCAGCTTATAGGACTTGATCCCAATAACACAATAACCAGTAACAGATTTCCTTGAATCAAGACATGATTCCCAGTCTGAGTCACAAAAGGCTTGGACCTTGTAATCATTAGTAGAAGACATAAACAAACCCAGGGTTGGATCCTTTTTAAGGTACTTAAGCAAGTGATATGCAACATGTAAATGAGATGTTGTAACCCATATACAATATCTAGTTTGGTTTTGGTGAGAAAATTTAACTTTCCAATCAACTTTTTGTATGAGCTGGGATATGCTACAGGTTTCCCTTAATTGGCTTTGAGCTTGATTGATGAATCAAGGGGGTGAAGCAAGACTAGAGTACTTTGTGCAGTGATATTCTTTGAGAAAATCAAGTACAAACTTCCTCTGTGATATAAGCATCCTAGTTTCTGTATAGAGGATTTCCAAACCTAAGAAATAGTGAAGCTTCCCCAGGTCTTTGATTTTGAACTGGTTATGGAGAAAAACCTTTAGTTGACCAATCTATTCAATATCAATTCCAGTTAGTAAAATATCATCTACATAGACAGTTATAAACACAGTGGAAAGACCATGTTTTTTGTAAAACAAAGAATAATCATTTAGGGAATGACTGTAGCCTCTGGACTTTAAGGCATCAGATTGTTTGGCATACCATTGCTTGCTTGCATGCTTTAGGCCATATAGTGATTTGTTGAGTTTACATAGCATACCTTTGGTGTGAACATCCAACCCCTGTGGAATGTCCATGTATACTTCTTTATGTAGCTCTCCCTGAAGGAAGGCATTGTTTACATCCAACTGATATATATTCCAGTGCTTCTTCACAACAGTAGCTATTAAAGCTCTCACAGTTGTCATTTTGATGACCAGAGAAAAAGTTTTTGTATAATATATCCCATAGCACTAAGTGTAACCTTTCACAACTAGTCTTGCTTTGTACCTCTCTATGCTCCCATCAACCTTATGCTTTATCTTATAAACCCATCTACACCCAATGGCCTTCTTACCAACAGGAAGAGGCATTAGACCCCAAGTGTCATTATCATGAAGAGCGGTCAACTCTTGTGTCATTGCAGCTTGCCAAGCAGGATTCATTGTTGCCTCATTAAATGATGATTGTTCACAATCATGTGACACACTCAATATGAGTGAGTAACTATCAGGATACAAGGATGCAGAAACTATGTGATGGTGATTAGAAAAGGAGGCATGTAAAGAAGTCTGTGTAGGTTGGTGTCCAATATAGAGGTAATCTTTAAGATAAAATGGAGGTTTATGGATTCTAGTGGATTTCCTGATGGGAGGAGTAGGTTCAGATGGCAGAAAGATTGGTGAGGAAGGTGAAGTTGAGGGGGAAGAATGTACAAGATCATATTGTCCAGTTTCTAAAGAAACGGGATCAAAATTATCATTATCAAAAATATCACTATCAAATGTAGAACTGGAAGAAGGATTGCTCATGGAAAAATTAAAAATATTAAAGAAAGAAAATATTGATTCATGAAACACAACATGCCTAGAAATGTATATTTTCTTGCTGCTCGGACTTAACACCATGTAGCCTTTGATACCAAAAGGATATCCTATGAATACATGGGGTGTAGCTCTTGGTTGAAATTTGGTTCTGTGATGTTTGGGTGTAGTGGGAAAGCAAAGACAGCCAAATCTTCTCATGTGAAAATATTAGGGCTCTTGATTATACAATATGGTGAATGGACATTTGTTTTGAAGTAGGACAGAAGGATGTCTATTTATGATGTATGTGGCTGTAAGTATGCATTCTCCCCAATATTTGGTTGGTAATTTGGAATGGAAAAAAAGGGCCCTGGCTGTTTCTAGGAGGTACTTGTGCTTTCTTTCTACCACACCATTTTTTTGTGGTGTATAAGGACAGGATTTTTGGTGCATATTCCTTTGGACTGAAAGTAAAGAATAGATTCTTGGTTTACAAAGTCAAGGCCATTGTCTGACCTTATGGTTTGGACTTTGGTTTTAAACTGTTTTCCATGTTGACAAATGATTTTATGATATGTAAAGCATTACTCTTGCAACTCAACAAATGTGTCCATGTAGTTCTGCTAAAGTCATCAACTAGGGTGATGAAATACTTGAAGTTGTCATGGGTAGGTATATGATAAGGTCCCCATAAGTCAACATGAAGTAGTTCAAATATTTTTGATGTAGTGAGTTTTAGGTGGAAAAGGGAGTCTGGTTTGCCTTGCCATAGGACATATGTTGCAAGTAAAAGGTTGTTTGGGAGAAAAAGTTACAGAAATGGATGAAATTCCCTTCATTATTACAAAGGGTACATGACCAAGTCTGTAGTGCCACAGCAAGTCATGACAAGATTCATGATGTAAAAGAGGCATAGAATCAGAAAGTACATTATTTGCATTACTAGGAATGGTGTTTAGTACAGTAGATTTAGCAGACTGAAAATTGAAATTTCTTACATTGAGTGAAGGGTTACAAGGATAAGAAATGGAACTACAAGAGTGAGGAAAACTGAAGATGAACTTTGTGACTGAGTTGAACCTTATTGTGAGATGAATTGAGTGCTCTTTTTCAGCCAGTTTGAGCAAAGGAAATATAACCCATATTGTTCTCTACCAATCTCCAAAGGCCTCTTCATTGAAGGGCCCTGCAGGACACAAGATGAGTTAGAAAATGAGGCAATGCAATTGAGATGTAGAGCCAAGGAACTGATAGAGATTAAGTTGTAGGAATGAAAAGAACTCTAATTAAACAGTATGATCATGTAATTAAGCCTAACATTTCCAACTTTAGTCACCTTAACTTTGTATCCATTTGGTAACTTAACTAAGAGAGGGTATGGCAAGTTAGTAATATTTGAGAGGTGATTGATGTTAAAGGTCATGTGGTGTGTAGCTCCTGAATCCAGTATCCACAAATCAATCTTTGATTTGAGACGGTCACATGAGAGTTTATCAAAATCAATAGAGGAGTTACAAGCTATGATACATGCAAAATTTGCATCTCTTCAAGTTATCTGCTCCTCAAAATTAACATCTCCTAATTTTCCCACTTCCTAAGTTGGCTATATTGCTCACTAGTAAGGTTAACATTGCAAGTTGGATGAGATTCATAAGTTTCTCCCATGTTTAGATATGCAAAAACAATAGCTGCCACCCCTTTAGTAGCGACCCTTCCAAAAATAATATAAATCAATAACTCACGGGATTTTTATGCATATATTGTCCTCACACTAGTAAAAAAAATAATATAAAAAGAATATTTCCAACTTTTCGAGTGCCCAAACTAGGTGGTTCATGCTTCATACAACATTCTAAACAAATATTAAATTTAATATATTACAGGACTTGGGCTTAAACACCCCAAACGAACAAAACATATAGCCATACTTATATTATAACACATGGTAACATGATCAGATTAGACCTCAAAATTTCATGTAAATATACAACACATAGATCATGTGTAAGTCCCAAAGTTTATACAAAAAGTAGATGCCTATATGCAAATGTGATCTTCCTTAAGGCTCTCAAAATCTCCAACTCCAATGGCCAACTTCATGCCTCCTCTCGATCATTCCCTACGATAGAAACAACAATATCTAGCTTAGTGGTGTAAAATTATAGGTTCGAAGCCCTCAAAATTAACCAGGCTATCTTTCTCACATCATGAGGAGCACAATTGAAACATAATAATTAAATCAAGTAACAATATATAAAGAGTATCAAGTTTGATATTTAAAGATCCAAATGTCAAGAGCACTCATAGCATCATTTTCCAAGAGATTCAATAACAAGGCTCGCCTAATATTTACATCATGTCGTCACACCAAGCACGATCATGTATCAAGAAAGGCCGACGCGCTGTGTCAAGAAGGGTCAAAGCCCAATAATCAAGTGAACCAAGAACCATATTAAAAATGACTTTCTAGTTCGTACATCAAATGGACAACTTCCATTCTTAAGACGGACTAAAAATCCAAAGTAAAGATGGAAAATGATCCAAAACAAGAGGGATGCCAATAGTGACAAAGTCACAACCACAAGAAATACAAGGTCCTAACAAGAGTGTCAAGTGATCAAACAATTTGTACAAGTGGGCGAGTTATAGAAGTGTATTTAACGATTAAAAGGATACCAACACGACAATGCAAAGCGACTAGAGGTAACCAAGTTACCAAGATAAACTTTAAGATATACCCACAGTTAAAAGAGTGCAAGTACAAGTTTATACACAAACCTCAATACTTTAGCATAGAAACAGTCCAACACAACTTCGTGAATTCAAACCGCAGACCAACCAACGTATCAAGGTCCTCAACTTGTTCACAAGTATATACAACCTTAAAAATACAATTAAATAACTTCTTTAATTCCTAGTATCTCAATAATGTCGAAATAAAATAGGATTATCATCACAAGTAAGCTTAGCCTGTACATATACGACTATGCTCCCAAAACAGTGATTCTGGCCAGCCTAGTACCTCATGTTGTAACTTAGATTTGCAAAGGCAAACAACAAAACTAGACTTTATAACCTTCATAAAAGATGTAGATACATTTCTTAAGGTTCCAACCGAACAAGAATCATCACAAAAAATATTTTGTACAAAAAGATATATTCAAAAGACTAACAATTGTCCATACAGGATTTCTAATTTCGAACTCTGGACAGAACTTGTCCTATGTTGCGTCCCACATTTTGAATCTATAACAGCTAAATTAGAGTTTAACATAAATATAAGAGTTGTAGGTATATGAATTTGCTTTGCAAATCATATTTATTCACTATAAACAAAGTTCTATAAACAAGTTATGCTTAAAGTACTAAACACTATCCAGCTCAAAAACATTTTTTTTTCCACTTACCAAAGAGAATTGTGTGTCTCGAATTTCAGCCAAAAGGATCAAGTTTTTCTCTAATGATTTTCAAGAGCAACTGATTAAATAAGGTTCTAAGGTTCTTAGACTTGAAGGAACCGAATTTAACTTAAGGAGGTGTGAAAATATATAATCCTACAAGTGATGTTTATCACTTGGACAATTGTCCTTCAAAGGTGCTTCCCAAATAAAAGTGTGTTGCCCAAAATGCATATATACATACCTATATGTATATACCTCACCACCATTTATAGTTATACATAATTATAATTAGAATATTACGTAAATACCCCAATATAATCCCTTAAATTACGATTACAATTTATTTTAAGCAAGTTAGCAATTATCACAACATTTTAAGTTCCCAAAATGAGTGTAAAACATATTGTAGTAAGTAAGCAACGGTAAATCAACATGCGACTCTTGGTTAGTATTTAGGGGTGTTACAAATCTCTCCCCCTTAAAGAAATTTTGTCTTGAAATTTACCTTACACTAGTCCCAAAATAAGTGCGGATACTAGGTCCTCATGTCTTCTTCTCTCTCCCAAGTAGCTTTTTTTCCCGAATGGCTCTTCCAAAGTACCTTTACTAGGTGGATTTCCTTGTTTCTAAGTTGATTCACTTCCCGAGCTTGAATTAAAATAGGTTCTTCATTATATGTCAAGTCAGGATTGACCTCAATAGATTCAACTAGAAGAAAATGAGATGGGTCAGAACGATATCTTCTGAGCATAGAAACATGGAAAACGTGGTGGATCTTGTCTAACTCAGGTGGCAAAGCCAATTTATATTCAACTTGTCCAACCCTTTAAAATATCTCATAAGGTCCAATAAATCAGGGACTAAGTTTTCCTTTTCTGCCAAATCTCATAATCTTTTTCCATGGAGACACATTTAAGAATACTTTATATCCCACTTGATATTCAATGTCATGCCTTTTAAGATCAACGTACGACTTTTGTCTATCTAAAAAATCTTTAGATGATCCTTGATAATTTTTACCTTGTCCTTTGTTTGCTGCACAATGTCCGGACCAATAAGTTTCCTATTACCAACTTCACTCCAACAGAGAGGGGTCCAACATTTCCTTTCGTACAAGGCTTCATAGGGAGGCATTCCAATACTCGATTGGTAACTGTTATTGTAAGAAAATTCTATCAAAGCCAAGTGTTTGTCCCAACTAACCTCAAAATCCATAATGCAAGCTCGAAGCATATCCTTCAAAATTTGTATCTCTTTTTCCAACTTACCGTCTGTTTGATGATGGAACGAAGTGTTAAATTTCAACTTAATACCCAAAGCTTCCTGCAAGCTACTCCAAAATCTAAATGTAAACCTTAGGTCTCGGTCAGATACAATAGACACAGCGATCCCATGTAGTCTTACGATCTCATTAATGTATAATTCGGCTAAACGCTCAAGTGAGTAATCCATCCTGATTGCTAAGAAGTGAGCACTCTTGGTTAGCCTGTCCACAATCACCCATATTGCATAATGATTTCTTTGGGTGTGAGGAAGTCCAGAAACAAAGTCCATAGTTATTCTCTTCCATTTCCATTCTAGCATCGACAAGGGTAGTAGTAAACTAACTAGGACCTGATGTTCTGCCTTTACTTGTTGACAAACCAAACATTTAGAAATGAACTACATAATGTCTCTCTTCATACCACTCCACCAATAATTCTCTCTGATGGTCTGGTACATCTTTGTACCCCCAGAATGCATTGCATATGGTGAGGTATGTACTTCACTCAGCATCTCTCTCCTCAATTTGTCATCATTAGGGATACATAGTCTATCTTGATAAAATAAGACACCATCCTCTGTTAATGCAAACTCAAGTTTTTACCCATTTTGAACTTCTTTGGTCAATTTTACAAGTTTATTATCTACCTTTTGTGATTCCTTCACCTATTCAAGTAATATCGGCTTTACTTGCAAATTAGCAATAACTGAACCATTTGAATTAGGTGTAAAACAAATATTCATTGCTCTTAACTCAAGAAGCGAGGATAAAGAACTAAAAGAAATGCTTGCAAAGGATTTTCGACTTAAAGCATCTGCAACCATATTGGCTTTACCTGGATGATAATCAACTATGCAGTCGTAATCCTTGATCAGTTCAAGCCATCTACGTTGTCGAAGGTTTGGCTCCTTCTGAGTACCGAAAGACTTTAAGCTCTTGTGATCAGTGAATATATGACATTTCTCTCCATAAAAATAATGTCGCCATATTTTCAAAGCAAACACTACAGCAGCAAGTTCAAGACATGGGTAGGATAATTCAATTCCTGTGGTTTTAATTTTCGAGAGGCATAAGAAATAACCTTCCCTTCTTGCATCAAAACGCATCCGAGACCATTGTGAGAAGCATCGTTGTATACTACATACTCCTTCCCTTCAATTGGTAGAGTAAGTATAGGTGCTTAAGTCAGCAAGGATTTGAGAGTTTCAAAGCTCTCTTGGCATTTGTCATTCCAATTAAAATTCACTTCCTTCTGCAGGAGTTTAGTCAATGGAGAGGCGATAATAGAAAAGTCTTTCACAAATCTTCTGTAGTATCCTGCTAAGCCTAAGAAACTTCTTACTTAGGTTTGACTTTTGAGAGGTCTCCATTCTACAACTACTTGTATCTTACTAGGATCCACATTCACGCCTTCGACCGATACTACATGTCCCAGAAACTTCACTTCATCAAGCCAAAATTCACACTTGGAAAGTTTAGCATAAAGTTTCTTCTCCTTCAAAATTTGCAAAATAATCTGGAGGTGTTTATCATGGTCTTCACTACTTTTGGAAAATATTAAAATATCATCTATAAAGACAACTACAAATTGATCAAGATAAGGCTTGAATACTCGATTCATTAGATCCATGAATACCGCAGGAGCATTTGTCAATCCAAATGGCATCACCAAAAATTCATAATGACCATACCGAGTTCTAAAAGCAGTTTTAGGAATATCTTTCACTTTAACACGCAGTTGATGATATCCAGACCTTAAATCAATCTTTGAGAATACTTTAGCACCCTTCAGTTGGTCAAACAAATCATCAATCCTTGGTAGTAGATATCTATTCTTGATTGTTATTCTGTTCAATTGTCTATAGTCAATACAAAGCCTAAGAGTGCTATCTTTCTTCTTTATGAATAAAACAGGGGCTCCCCAAGGAGAAACACCAGGGAGAATAAAACCCTTCTCAAGATATTCTTACAATTGAAATTTAAATTCTCTTAATTCTACCAGAACCATTCTATAAGGAGAGATAGAAATAGGGGTAGATCCAGGAATAAACTCGATTGGAAAATCAACCTCTCTTTCCAGGGGCAATCCAAGAAGGTTTTCTGGAAAGACTTTTGGGAAATCACGTACAACAGGTATGTCCTTGATACCAGGACTCTTTAACTGTGTATCAACTATGTGAGCAAGGTATGCCCTACAACCTTGACGCATCAACTTTCTTACCAAGGCTGCAAAAATAATACTAGATGTCAATGATCTTTCACCTTGTACAATGATGTGTGAAAATGTAGGATCTTTAAAAGTCACATGCTTAGACCTACCATCTATCACTGCATGATATTTATAAGGCCAATCCATCCTAATAACAATATCAAAATCCTTGAAGTGCATTTCAATCAAATACGTAGGGAAGACTAGATTTTGAATCACGAAGGGACAATCTTGGTAAACTCGATTACACACAACTTGATAACCCAAATGACTTTCAACCAACACATCAAAATTAAGTCTCACAGATTTCACGTTTTCAGGAAGAGCAAATGATGAACAAAGATAGGAATGTGTAGATCAGGATCAAACAATGTAAACACACATAAGCCAAATAAGTGAAATTTACTGACAACCACGTCTTTTCCATCTTGATCCTCCCTCTATCTCATAACATAAGTGAATGCAGTAGCCCTTGGTCCACTAGCTTTATTCGCTCCACTTTCCCCAACCGCTTGGGTGTTTTTAGGTCTTGCACCTTCATTAGTTTGAGGAAGATTAATAGAAGGCTTATGAACAGAGCCTTCACTTCTCAAGGAAGGAGCATTATTAGGATTAGGACAATCCTTCACTTTATGATCAAAGCTCCCACAATTGAAACATGCGCCAGAAGTTTTCCTGCAAGTACCATAATGATTCTTTCCACATTGTGGACAAGTGAGAACACGAGGATTGCCTTGGACATAATTTAGAGTTCTAGCTGTAGAAAATTTTGATCTATTTTGCCTTTGTTGGGGTGGCTTGTTAACACTACCAGCCTTAGAATCATCAAACCTTCCCCTTTTGGATGGACCTCCAAAATCTGGTCTAGGCTTTCAGAATTAATTTTCATTTTGACTAGATTCTTCTTTATCAAGTCATTCCCAAGTAAAATCAGCAGACACTAACTTACAAAAGTTCTCATGTTGCAGGATCGCCACATTCTTCCTAATGAAATTATTTAAACCATCTTCAAATTTCCTATACTTGTCTTTTTCCTCTTTAATAATACCTCCAGCATAACGAGAGAGACTTAGAAACTTCTGTTGGTACTCAGCAATAAACATGCCTCGTTGCCTTAAATTCAAAAACTCCTTTCTCTTTTCTTCACAATAAGCAGGTGGGACATACTTTATATGAAATTTCCTAAGAAAATCATCCCAAGTAAGAACATAAGGTTTTACCTTGGCATTCGGAACACTTACCCACCAATCGTAAGCATCATTTTGTAATAGCGAAATAGCATACTTAAATTTGGAAACATCTGAACACTCTAACTGCTCAAATACCCTCTCCATGCGCTCTAGCCATTGTTCAGCATCTGTGGGATCAACGGTGCCTTCAAACTCTACTCCACCAATTTTTCTCATTTTCTCAAAGTTAATCACATTCGAATCATGCATAACTTTAGCCAAGTGGTGGAAGAATTTAGCCATTTGTTGAAAAGGAGGATTCATGGCTTGAGTACCACGACTCATGTGAAGATGTGAACCAGCTCTTACACCCTGATGGTTTGCCACTTCAGACCCACTATGTGGGGAACATATTGATCCGAGAAAGGTTCTCCAACCTCTTCTAGTGCATGAGGTTGGGAAACAAAGGCACCCGAACCTTCATGAGTAGCTTCCATAAGTCGGTCAGAAGAAGAGGTCATAACTTAATTCCTTCAAAAGGAAAGATCACATTGCATTAGGGAAATATACATGATGCATGTGCACTCTACAAGCGATAAAAATATTATAAACCATGTAAGTGAACAAATAATCCAATTAAAACCTTTTTCGAAATCGAACAAGTATACAAGTAATCCACAGCAAAAGCCCTATAACCATAAACCTAGGCTCTGATACCAACACTTGTAGAGATCCTTTCAAAAATAATATAAGCCAATAACTCATAGGATTTTTATGCATATATTGTCCTCACACTAGTAAAAACAATGATATAAAAAGAATATTTCCAACTTTTCGAGTGCCCAAACTAGGTGGTTCATGCTTCATACAATCATTCTAAACAAATAGTAAATTTAATATATTACTAGACTTGGGCTTACACACCCCAAACGAACAAAACATATAGTCATACTTATATTACAACCCATGGTGACATGATCAGATTAGCCCTCAAAATTTCATGTAAATATACAACACATAGATCATGTATAAGTACCAAAGTTTATACAAAATAAAGATGTCCATATGCAAATGTGATCAACCTTAAGGCTTTCAAAATCTCCAACTCCAATGGTCAGCTTCATGTTTCCTCTCGATCATTCCCAAATATAGAAACAACTATCGCTAAGCATATAACTTAGTGGTGTAAAACTATAGGTTCGGAGCCCTCAAAATTCACCAAGCTACTTTCTCAAATCATGAGCAGCACAATTGAAACATAATAAATCAAGTAACAATATATAAAGAGTATCAAGTTCGATATTTAAATATCCAAATGTCAAGAACACTAATAGCATTATTTTCAAGAGATTCAATAACATGGCTCTCCCAATATTTACATCATGTCATCACACCAAGCATAATCAAGTATGAAGAAATGCCGACGCCCTATGTCAAGAAGGGTAAAAGCCTAATAATCAAGAGAACCAAGAACCATATTAAAAATGGCTTTCTAGTTCGTACTTAAAATGGACAACTTCTATTCTAGACGGACTAAAAATCCAGAGTCAAGATGAGAAATGATCCGAAACAAGAGGGATGTCAATAGTGACAAAGTCACAGCTACAAGAAGGACAAGGTCCCAACAAGAGTGCCGAGTGATCAAATAATGTGTACAAGTGGGCAAGTTACATATGTGTCTTTAACGTCATAAAGGATACCAATACGACAATGCAAAGTGATAAGAGGTAACCAAGGTACCAAGATCAACTTTCAGATATACCAATAGTTAAAAGAGTGCAAGTACAAGTTTATACACAAATCTCAATACTTTAGCGTAGAAACAGTCCAACACAACCTCGCAAGTTCAAACTGTAGACCAACCAACGTATCAAGGTCCTCAACTTGTTCACAAGTATATACAACCTTAAAAATATAATTAAATAACTTTTTTAATTCCTAGTATTTCAATAATGTCGAAATAAAATAGGATTATCATAACAAGTAAGCTTAGCCTGTACAGATACGACTATGCTCCCAAAACAATGATTCTGGCCAGCCTAGTACCTCATATTGCAACTTAGATTTGCAAAGGCAAATGGCAAAACTAGATTTTATAACCTTCATGAAAGATGTAGATACATCTCCTAAGGTTCCAACCAAACAAGAATCATCGCAAAATAAATTTTGTACAAAAAGATATATTCAAAAGATTAATAGTTGTCCATACAGAATTTCTAATTTTGAACTTTGGACAGAATTTGTCCTATGTTGCGTCCCATATTTCGAATCTATAACAGCTAAATTAGAGTTTAACATAAACATAAGAGTTGTAGGTATATAAATTAGCTTTCCAAATCATATTTATTTACTGTAAAAAAGGTTTTATAAAACAAATTATGGTTAAAGTACTGAACACTACCTAGCTCAAAAACATATTTTTTTTCCACTTACCAAAGAGAAGTGTGTGTCTCAAAGTCCAACCAAAAGGACCAAGTTTTTCTCTTGTGATTTTCAAGAACAACTGATTAAATAAGGTTCTAAGGCTCTTAGACTTGGAGGAACTGAATTTAACTTAAGGAGGCATGAAAATATATAGTCCCATAAGTGATGTTTATCAGTTGGACAGTTGTCCTTCAAAGGTGCTGCCCAAATAAAAGTGTGCTACCCAAAATACATATATACATACTTATATGTATATACCTCAACACCATTTATAGTTATACATAATTATAATTAGAATATTACGTAAATACCCCAATACAATCCCTTAAATTACGATTACAATTTATTTTAAGCAAGTTAGCAATTGTCACAACATTTCAAGTTTCCAAAATGAGAGTAAAACATATTGTAGTAATTAAGCAACGTTAAATCGACATGCGAATCTTGGTTAGTATTTAGGGGTGTTACACCTTTACCTTTAGCATACCTATGATTTGCATTGTAATTGGCTGGTGCCCTCTGATTCTGAGCAATGTTGTATCTTTGCTGATTGAAATTCTATCCATTAGAAGTGTTCCCTTGGTTGGGATAACCATGTATCTTGTAACACTTGTCAACAATATGCTCTAGTCTCCTGCAATGTTCACAAAAAGGTCTATACCTATTATTTGCAGGGTAATTGCTAGATGAATAATTTGTCTTGAACATCCTTCCTCCTGATGAACTAGATGAGCCTATATTGGTAGAAGCCAGCCTTCCACCTGATGAACTTGATGAACCAACATTCATAGAAGAATTCATTGAACTATCTTCAACAAACATTTGATTGTGTGGCTTAAATTCCCTTTTTTTCTCTTCCTGAACAAGATGGATGGAAATGGATGCATCATCAGAATGCTACCTCTAATAACAATATAAACCTCATTAATACCCATTAAAAATTAAATTAGTCTCATATCTTGTTCTGCCATATGCATAGTCTCTTTCCCCTCATAACTACAAACACAACTGCACTAGTTCTTAATACTCATATTACTTAATTCTTTCCATATTTTCTTTATCTTAGTGTAATACACAGTAACATCAAGTACTCCCTGACTTAGATCATTAATATCCTTTTGGATTTGAAACAATTTAGCACCATTCGTTTGATCACATCGATCTTCTAACTCTTTCCACAATCCTACAGATAAAAAAATGTATTCTACACTATTTGCAATATCTTTGCTAAGAGAGTTAAGAATCCATGATGTGACCATGGTATCACATCTCTCCCATTGGCGATATTGAGGTAAGGTTAAAGGAGGTTCATTTACGCTCTCCAGTGATTAATCCTAATCTTTTTTTCACAGACAATGGCCTCATTACACCTTGTCGCCATGATCGATAACCAACTCCTTCAAAATTGGCTGGAACCAAAATCAAACTTGGATTATTAGATGGATGGATGTAAAGAGGATTACTTATATCGATTGTGTTCCCTCTTGTTGCAGTAGAGCTCTAGCCTGTGATTTCGACCATGATGAACTCGATTCACGAATACGATGGTAGGGAATGAAGTTAGAGAAAAACTGGGATGACTACTGGAAATCGACGACGAGAGGAACAATGATTTACACTCGTTTTGATACCATGTTGAGACTGTAAAGTAGAGGAACAGAATGCACCTGAAATGGTGGATACAACTAAACCTCCATTAATGGAGCTAGAGAGATCTAGAGAGAATTGAGAGGATAAAGTTTTTCTGATATTATTGATAGAATGCAAAATGAGTACTAATTATACTGAACAAACAACTATTTATAAACTAATCAACTAAATGATTCTAATTGATTAACAAATATACAACTGTAATATATGAGCTAAACTAACTAACTGAAATCCTAACTAACTTGCTGCTGACGTGTACAATAAATATCTCAATAATGTGTCCTAGCTAAATTGCATTTCTCAAATCCACTAACTTAGAAGAAGTGGATAGAAGTACAACTAACCAGAATAATCCGCTAAATATTTACAAAGATATCAAATATAACAAATAAAAATAAGGTAATAAGTGAAGGCAATGCAATATAATGATACATAGGGTATTCATAGTTCGATTTGAATCAATTATTGGATAAAATTCAAACGAAATCAACTTAGTCTGTTTTTAAATTTCTAAAACCAAATCAAACAAAACGGAAAAAATAATCATCAGTTTGGTGAAGTTTTTTTTTTTTGGTTTTTCCAATTAAAGTACTAATTTTGTTGAAAACATATATCTCGAGAGACACAAACACCTAGTATATGAACAATTCACATGAAAACTACTCTGTATTCAATTAAGCAATACTAGAGTTATTATTACACTAACAAAGTGATTCAATTAAGAAAATGTGTGGCTATCTTAGGTGAGGTAGGGCAGGTAAAGACCAAAGTAATGAATTTTGATGGACTTGGACGAAATAGTTGGACTAAATTTAAGTGTTGGGCTTAAAAGAATAGTAAACTTAAAGACTTAAGTAATTCAAAATTTAACAAAATATATATATTTTATTTATGAATAATATATAAATAATTATAAAATTTGTATATATGTTTTTTTGGTTTGGTTTGATTATTTTTGTGGGTTATTTTTTAGTAAAATCAAAACCAAATCAAATAGTATTTGGTTTGATTATTTTTGTGGGTTATTTTTTAGTAAAATCAAAACCAAATCAAATAGTATCGATTTTCCAAATTTAAAACCAAACCTAACCAAAACTAAATATCAGATTTTTTTAATCGATTTGGTTTGGATTACTGTTTGATTTGAGTTTTTAACCATAACCATGAACAACCCTAATGATATACAATACAATCAGAGGCGGAGCTAGGTGGCGGTTCGTGGGTTCAGACGAATTCACTAGCTTTTTCATAGGCCCTATATTTGTATTGGAAAATTAAATAAATATATATGTATATTAATTTATAAACCCCCTAAAAAATTGATTGACAACTAAGTGGTAAGGGAGGATCGATGAAAATGTCGTTCACACTAGTGTTGTGGATTAAAACCCACTATCAACAAAAGTCTTTGTTTTAAAGGAATGTGTTTTGCAATATTTTTTTTATGTACTAAAATTTAGAACCCCAAACTCTTAATTTTGGGTTTGCCTTTGAATACAATGGTCATATGATCCTGTGGCTATACACCAGCTCCATCGAGTATATGATCACGTCCAAAACTAATCCCAAAAAGGATAAGCGATATTTGTAAATATAAAATTCATTTTTTGTGATTGGACTCTATTCATGAAGAACTGACAGTTTTTTTTTTGGCATAATACATAAACATGACCCTTAACTTGACATCAGTGCTGGCAACTATGACCTTTAACTTTGGATGTGCACAAGTATGCACTTAAACTTGTATAAAATTGAGCAAATGGACACATTCATCCTACATGACAATTTTGTGTCCTACGTGGCGTCCTATGTGTGTTATTCCATGTAGGACAAGTGTGTCTACTTGTTCAATTTTATGCAAGTTTAAGTGCATACTTATGCACACTCAAAGTTGGAGGGCATAATTATCCGTTGAAGTCAAGTTAAGGGTCATGTTTATGTATTATACTTTTTTTTTTCTATATATAGCTAAGAATATTATAGTATTCAATTTCTTAAGGTTTACTCTTTCATTTATTTTCTTTATGAAATCAGTAGAGAACTAAGACAAATAAAATATATAATCATTAAATAAGTAATATGCATAATTTTTCTTCAGAAGGAATAACTTAGGATGATGATTTTCATCGATTATCGGAATAAACTTAAAATATACCTATTATAATCTTGTCGAGTTATTCTTTATTGATCATAAACCCTACTCATTACAATTATTTCTCTAACATATTGTATTGATTTTCTAGTGTTATTCTCTCAAAAGAACTCTAACTAACCAATTACTTTGTTCACATAGATGGGACCAAAGTTTCGTTATATCTAACTTTCACTTTTGAATCTCATCATTAATCTCTCAATGTTTCGAAGTGGTGCTGTTCAACTAAAATTTAATCTTACCATCTGTCGAGAGAAATCCCTCAATTGTGTACCAGTCACCAAAAAGTTTTTTTGGGTAACTTGCAGGAATTCCATTAGTTTAGAAGCTAATTTCTTATATTCACACTAGTTTGCAATATTATGAATCTTACATGATTTTGAACTTCTGATACATATATTTGGTGCGTCCAAATACGTCCATATACTTGTATCTCAGATACATAGTGTCAAAATTAAATATAATTTGTTCTAGATATTCTATATCTAAGTGAATTCACATGTATTTTACGCTCTCGCTCGTCTCTCTCTCTTTCTCTCGCTCACATCTCTCTTCCTATTTTAGTGTACATCTAGTAGCAAAAATAAATAAATATCTAGGTGCGTCTGACTTGAAATCTGATATGAAATTATTAATTAGTGAGACAATATATAATTATTTCAAACTATAAAGAGAATAAGTAATTATAATAGAAATATTTATCTATTTAGGAAGATTTTTCTTTTTTGTTTTTTAATATTAATAAATCAAAAAAAGGAGGTGGAAACATACGTGAGCAAAGGAGCAGGTATCCAAAATTGTTGTCATGAAAGATACGTTTGTCCATAGCACAATATCCTATAAAAAGGTACGGAACCGTAATCACCGCACTCTTATTTGACTTCAACCTTCAAATATTGTTTTTTATTCATCGAGTGAAAATGCATATTGATGTTTTTCTTTTTTTTTTCTTTTCACATAAATATGCTAACTTCTTGTGAATATTATAACTTCTAATATTTTTTTTTTTTTAGTTTTATCATATTTAATGGTTGGCGCAAAATGTATTATTAAGTACGGTTGTAAATTTCTGCACATGTCAACATGACAAACCTTTGACACCTAATTTGATTCTTGTGATCTTCGAGGTCGTTCCTATTTTATGATCGATCAAAGATAGGATCAGCTAGATATTGAGTTTATCGATTTTAGATTTTTATGATAGTTTATTTATACATATTAAGTGAATTTTTAGATATAAATATTAAATTTAAGTCAATAATAATAATATTGTGTTCAGCTGAATTTGTTGACATGGTCTTTGTTGTTTTTATCTCTTTAGCTTTGTATAGTTGAAACGAATTCCTTTTTGAAGTTACTACTTTGTGCATTCGTTGAAGTGTTATACAATTTAGGCTTTGGCTATCAAATACTTACATTGTAAAAGCACCTTAACTTTAGTTTAAAATGCATTACACTGTTTTCTGGTTATGAAAATCCTTTAAAAGATTACTTACTTACAAAATGTCCAAAATCACCAAAACAAGGAGGTCAAGTTCAAGAGGGAGATTGAACCACCAAGTCAAGAGGTTGGTGCAATGGATATGATCGATCTCTTCACTCTTGAATAAAAATTTCAGTTTTGAAGCTTTAAAACAAGGCCTACTCTCTTTATATGTCATAAACCATACACGATGCATATATAAATTAATCATGTCAATATATTTTGAATACCAACTAATTATATTTAGAAAGTTCGTAAATAATGGGGAGAGACATAACCTAATTAAAAAAATCGTATTGTCATCGATAATCTATAATATGTCATTATTATGTGTATTGTATTGTAATTGCAGGTGTACGTAGTGTGCTACATCGAGTAAATTGGACTCATTAAAGACAATCTATTTTATTGTTTTTGGTACAATTCATTAAAGACGATTGTTTGTACGCAAAAGTAGTTAAGATGTTTGAAAATCATTTTCTTGGGGTAATGGGGAAAAAATGTCCTTTGGGAAATAAATAATGTTGTCCTTTATTTGAATTTGGTTTTGAATATACCATTATCATTGATGAAATGACTCAAATCTGTCCATCTTAAAAATAAAACAAATTTGCTTCTGTTTAAATTTGATCCTAAAAATAAAACAAGTTTGAGATCATAAGGATCCTAAAATCCACATCATTGGGATTGGTACCTCACTAACATAGCCCTCCTAGCATTGGAAATTTGTAGGATGCAGACACAAAGATTAATTGAAACGATATATAAGGCAAAGCTATGATTGTTAATTCAAAAATCACTGGAAAGATGGAGATATATACTCATCATTGATCTAGTACGCAACTAAAGAGTTAGTACCAAGTGGAAGTAGTTAACTGGTTTCTTCTCTATGAATAACCCTTTAATCATTTATGTTAGGAGCTCCAAATATTTGATGATCAAACATTTGTTTCATGCTTACGCTCTCTCTTCAAGAAAAAGCTTTTAGATTTTTAATTCATAAACTATTTTGGAGTTAGGTCATCTAGCCCCAATTCTCAATCAATCAGGATGGCGATTTAATTATCTTTAACTTTATATTCATTACATGATATTATTACTTTGATTTATTTTATTATTATTTCATTCATAAGATCGATCTAACTAACGTGTTCTTAAAACATCTTAATAAATTTAATTATACCATTTTTCAAATAAACAAGAATATTATTTGTCGAACTAGAACCCTTGAATAGATTGTTTCTATTTATTAAGAAAACAAATAAAGTAGACACCGTTTTTGAAAGTAAACGAAATTATATTAATTAGTAGATGGAGTAGCATTTATTTTTCTAAAATAAAAGAATATACTGGTCCTTAATTATTATGCTACGAACTTTCAAGGAAACTTCTTCCAGCTATGACACGTCAACAATGTAACAAGCTTTTACAATGTCAACGCTGTAATTAACGCTATAAATATTTGGCTGATCAAGAAGCACAAATATGAAATATTACATTACATTTTTCTTCTGTGTTTTGTAATAATTTGTAGCTATAATATATGGCCAATGCAGAAGGTTCTGTTGGCACCTCGGTGCATGGATTAACTGGCAAAGAAGAAACACTTACTTTTTCAATGTCTTCGTCTTCAAGCGGTGTTACCAAGTTTTCTTTGCCAGTTGATTCAGAACACAAAGCAAAAACTCTGAAAATCTTGTCATTTGCACAACCTCATATGAGATCATTTCATCTTGCTTGGATATCTTTCTTCACTTGTTTGATCTCCACTTTTGCTGCCGCTCCTCTCGTTCCCATTATCAGGGACAATCTTGATTTGACTAGATCAGATATTGGCAATGCTGGTGTTGCTTCTGTTTCTGGTAGCATTTTCTCTAGACTTGTTATGGGTGTAGTATGTGACTTAATTGGACCAAGATATGGATGTGCCTTTGTCAACTTGTTAACAGCTCCTGTTGTTTTCTCAGTTGCTTTTGTATCAACACCACAGGTATATGTTGTTTAATTAAGTACAATGACTATTAGCTAAATGATTAATGCGCATGCATATTATAATTAACTTGGATGGACAGGGATACATAGCTGTTCGGTTCATGATTGGAGTTTCATTGGCAACATTCGTGTCATGTCAATATTGGACAAGTACAATGTTTAATGGACAGATAATTGGGCTTGTTAATGGTGTTGCTGCTGGATGGGGAGACATGGGTGGCGGTGTGACTCAACTCCTTATGCCTTTCCTTTTTCACATTATTCAATTAACCGGAGCTACTCCTTTCACTGCTTGGCGTATCGCCTTTTTCATCCCTGGATGGCTTCATATCATTGTTGGTGTTATGGTCTTGGTTCTTGGTCAAGATTTGCCAGATGGTAATCTTAGTGACTTACAAAAGAGTGGTCATGTACACAAAGATAAATTTGCAAAGGTATATTCTTAGCAGCTACCCAAAGAAACAAAACAAAATACATACTCCCTCCGTCTCATTTTATGTGGTACTTTTCAAATTTCGAGATTCAAACAAGTCATTCTTTGACCGTATATTTTTTAAAGATCTTGAAAACATTTTGAATTATCAATTATTGTGACTTATAATATTTTTTACGTAGGTTACAAATATATAAATTTCATTTAAAAAATTAATGATTTCATGCGGAAATTTTCGGTCAAACTTAAATTATTTGACTTTCGAAAAACGAAAAATGTCACATAAATTGAGACAGAGGAAAGTATATATATAAAAGCGCTGCTAATGAAACTTTTTAATTTCCTTTTGTTAGGTGTTTTGGTTTGCAGTGACAAATTACAGGACTTGGGTGTTTTTTCTTGTTTACGGTTATTCCATGGGAGTTCAGCTCTGCATGAACAATGTAATCGCGGAGTACTTTTTTGACAAGTATGTTCTCCATCTACTCACCAATTCTATTTGAATACTGCATGTCTCAATTTATGTGATTTACTTTCCTTTGTAGTTGGTTTAAAAAAGAATAAGATATTTCTATATTAATTAACAATTTAACTATAAAATATCTATTTTACCTTTAATGAAATGATTTATAGCCACACAAATTTATATATTTCATTTTGGATCACAAGTTTTAAAAGTCTTCATTTCTTTCTTAAACTCCGTCCCACCTTACATAAAATGGGACGGAGGGATTATCTAATTGTGTTAGATGTTAATTAATTAGGTTATTGAAAACCAAGCAGGTTCAATCTAAAGCTTCACACAGCGGGAGTATCTAATTGTGTTAGATGTTAATTAATTAGGTTATTGAAAACCAAGCAGGTTCAATCTAAAGCTTCACACAGCGGGAGTTATAGCTGGAGCATATGGCATGGTAAACTTTGTCGCACGTCCTTTTGGTGGATACGCCTCTGATTTAGCAGCAAGAAAATTCGGAATGAGAGGAAGACTTTGGATATTATGGATTGTCCAAACCTTAGGAGGAGTTTTCTGCGTCTGGCTTGGCAGAGCAGAAACACTTCCTATAGCCATATTAGCTATGATTTTATTCTCCGTTGGAGCACAAGCTGCATGTGGTGCAACTTATGGTGTCATCCCATTCGTATCACGTAGATCGTTAGGCCTAATTTCTGGCCTAACGGGTGCTGGTGGTAACTTTGGTGGTGGTTTAACGCAATTGATTTTCTTCTCAAATACAACATTTTCTACATCAATGGGATTGACTTGGATGGGATTTATGGCTGTAGCTTGTACTGTACCAATTGCTTTAATTCATTTTCCACAATGGGGGAGTATGTTTTTACCAGCTTCCAAAGATGGAAAGTATAATGAAGAAAAATATTATTCTTCTGAATGGAGTGATGATGAGAAACAAAAAGGTCTACATAATGCAAGTATTAAATTTGCGGAGAATAGCATATCTGAGCGTGGAAGAAACCATATAATAATTTCTTCCGCTACAACTCCACCACATGTTTGATGAAATATATGTGAATTGTGATTGATTGCATACTCATATATTACTATATGAGTATGCAATCATGAATCTATTATTCTACTTTATACACTGATCCTTTTTTTTGTTAAGTATATATAAATAAATAAACCTTGTACTCCTTTTTATTTCTACATCTAAGCTTGTTCTTGCCCTTATTGTATTTCTCAAAACAATCAGTACTACTCCTTCCTCCTTCCCTCATAATTTATATGACAATATTTTATTTAAGGAAAAAAAAAAAGACTTCTAAAATATTTTCTTCAAAAGAATCCTTCAAATATTTGTGTGGTTTGCAAATTATCTTATAAAATTAAATTATTTATTGATATAGAAAAATAACATTCTTTTTTAGACAGACTAAAATGAAAAGGGTGTCATATAAATTGGCCGGACGGATGAAATATCATCTTTGTCCCATTTTGTGCGAAATCATTTGATTAAAAGGTAAAAGAAAAATATATCACACAAAACAGTGCGTGAAAAAAGTTAAAGATGATTTTTTGAATAATATAGATTTCTCTAGAATGTCCTAGTATAGAAACTTAGAAATTATCTTAAAGAAATATCTAGATATTCTAGAGTAGTTGTCTTAAGGAAATATCTAGATATTTAGAGTAGTTACTAGAAGATAAGTTCACTAGAACTTTCTCATAGCTGTATCTAGAAGAGTTTCTAGAATCATTCCTAGACAAGTATAA
Source organism: Solanum bulbocastanum (assembly GCA_037074985.1). NCBI lineage: Eukaryota > Viridiplantae > Streptophyta > Magnoliopsida > Solanales > Solanaceae > Solanum > Solanum bulbocastanum. Next base: position 13,091,548 of record CM073602.1, on the reverse strand, counting down.
ATAGGAGATGGCCTTGTACATTTGTATTCAAGGAAAAATCAAAGCACTTAAAAGATTCTTCTTCCATTACAAAGTTCTTCTTTCCAAATTCTCTTTTTAACTTTCTTGCTTCCTCTTCTTCTTTAGTTGAATCTTCCGATCTTAGTTAACGATCTTAGGCTAGCAGAATGTTCTCAAATTATACTTTTCTTCTTCTATTTTCTACATGGTATCAGAGCCATAGCCACACACTGGCTTCTGGTTTTTAATTCAAGATCAGGTTAGTGAACAATTCAACTTGTTTCTCTATATGGATTTCAACGGTCGTGCTAACGGATTGGGGATGGAACTGTTGAACCAGTCTAATTACAAGGTATGTAGGACATGACATGTATGGATTCATACATTGTGGGTGAGGATTTGTGGAATGTTGTTAATGAGAGTAACATAAGTCCTCTTGCCGACGGACCAGAGAATAGTAACACATACAAGAAGTGGAAGCAGGGTAATGCTAAGGCGGAATTTGTCCTGAAGAGGTCAATATCCTCCAATTTATTTGATCATATTATAAGGTGCAAATCAGCTCATGAAATATGGAGGACCCTTGATCAGCTGTTCAAAAAGAAGAATGAAGCTCGACTACGAATATTGGTGAATGAATTGGCTAACACCATTCAAGGTAGTCTCTCTATAGCCGAGTATTTTTTGAAGATTAAAAACTTATGTTTTGAGATATCTTTATTGAATCTGGAGAGGCTAGCTCTAAAGAACAAATAAGAAGAAATAGTATTCATGGTTTGAAATCAGAATATATTCCCTTTGTTACATCTATTCAAGGATGGGCTCAACAACCATCCTTGGACGAGTTTGAGAATCTATTGTCATCACAGGAGCTACTAGCCAAGCAATGGCTAGGGTATCAATCAAAAAAGGGGAAGAAAATGCTCTTGTATCAAACAAGAGTAAATTTAAAGGAAAAACAGTAAAAGATAGGCCACACTCTCGATTCCAAAGTGGTTTAATTTCGCTAGGAAAGGAGGGAGAGCTACCAATAACTATAAGACTCTCAAATGTTATTAGTGTTGCAAAATAGGACACACAAAAAGATTTTGTTAAACCAAGGAAAGCAATATGGCTCAAACTGAGAAAGTTGCTGAAGAAAAAGACTGGGAAATGTGTTTCGTAGCCGAGACTCGAGAAATAGATGCAATGACATCCATTAATTTTGAAAGAGACTGGATCGTGGATTCAGGATGTGGGCATCATCTTACTGGAGATTAATCTAAATTTTTCGACTTTCACTAATACAATGGTCGTGATGATATTGTAACAATAGATAATATAGTTCAACACGTGGAGATGGAAGGCACGATCGTCATCAATGAGAAGCAGGAAGACTTAATCACTGTCAATAATGTGTTTCATGTTCCAGGGATGAGGAAAAATCTATTTTCTGTTGCAAATGTTGTAGATGCAGGAAGTTATCTCCTATTTGGACTACATGTTGTGAAGTTCCTTCGAAATATCAAAGAACTCAAGGCAAATGTCATTTATACCGGTAAGAGAGTTAATGATTTATATGTTTTATCTGCCTCTAATTCATATATTGAGAAGATGAGTAGCAATGATACTCCACATCTATGGCATGCTAGACTTGGACATCTTAACATGGAAAAATTAAAAGTCATGGTAAAATTGAATGTAGTAAAAGGATTGCCTAACTTAAGCAATTTTGGTGGAGGAGAAATTTGTGAAGGATGTCAATACGGAAAGGCACATCGTCTTCCGTTTGATAGATCCTTGTCAAGATGCATTGCTCAACTAGAGCTAATTCATAGTGATTTGATGGGGCTAACAAGAACTCATTCGTTCTCTGGTTGTTCTTATATGCTAATTTTTATTGATGATTTTACTAGATTCACATGGGTTTATTTTGTGAAGCACAAGTCAGAAGTTCTCAACAAGTTTATGGAATTCAAGGAAACTGTTGAAGGCGAGCTTGGCTTAAGAATAAGGAGATTGCGAACAGATAACGGTGGTGAATACACTTCTGAAGAGTTTCTCTCTTTTTGTCATTAATATGGCATTAAAAGAGAACTTACTTGTGCTGATATGCCACATCAAAATGGAGTGGCAGAAAGAAAGATTCGACACTTAATAGAGGCATGTAAAAGTTGGCTTCATGCCAAAAATCTACCTAGAGCCCTGTGGGCTGAAGGTATGAAATATGCAGCTTATGTGATCAACAGGATGCCGCTTTCTCCAAACAACATGAATTCTCCCTATGAACTAATGTTTGGAGAAAAGCCTAATATCAAAAACCTAAGAGTGTTTGGATCTATCTGTTATGTTCATATCCCTGATTCTCAAAGGAGCAAGCTAGATCCCAAGGCAAGAAAATCCATCTTTTTTGGATACGATGAAAGGAAAAAGGGTTGGAAGTGCATGGATTCGAAAACTCATCGTTTTGTTGTTTCTAGGGATGTCGTATTTGATGAAATCTCCTTGTATTATGGAGTTATATCAAAATGAGAGGGTTCTAAAATACTGAACCCTAGAGTTTCGAACTTTCCTATCACAAGTGTTTCTCCGGACAATACAGTTGTTGAGGAGCTAAGCGAAAGGGGGAGCCTAGAAACTCAACAATGTGAAACTCAACAAGAAGATGATGCATTGGTTTCACAAAGACCAAACAGAACTATCGTTAAGCCAGCTTTCTTCAGAGATGAAAACTTTGTTAGTACATATTCTTGTTTCTTCGCAGGGCCAATTGACGATGAAGAGCCTTTATCTTTTGAAGAAGCTAAAGGAGTCAAAGAGTGGAAGCTTGCCATGGATGATGAAATAAAGGCTTTAATGAAAAATAAGACTTGGAGCCTTGTGCCAAAGCCAAGAGATGTACAACCCATTTCTTGCAAATAGTTTAACAAAATGAAAAGAAGAGTAGACGGAAGCATAGACAAATATAAAGCTAGATTGGTTGCTCGAGGCTTTTCTCAAAAATATGGCAAAGACTATGAAGAAACCTTCAGTCCAGTGGCTAAGATGATCTCAGTTCAAGTTGTACTAGCTATGGCTGCCTCATATGGTTGGAAACTATGGCAACTTGACGTGAAGAATGCTTTCTTGTGTGACAAAGATATTTATATGGAGCAATCACCCGGGTATGTTTCTAACTTACATCCTGATTATGTTTGCAAACTTAAAAAAACAATTTATGGACTCAAGCAAGCTCTACGAGCATGGTATGGAAAAATTGCTCAATATCTATATTTATGTGGCCGTACCACATCACATTCAGATCCTAGCTTGTTTGTTAAGAAACAGGAAGATTTTCATGTGGTTGTTCTCTTGTATGTGGATGACATGATAATAACATGAAACAATGATGATGAAGTTGCAAGGCTTCAATAAGAGCTTTCCTTAAGATTTGATATCAAGAAGTTGGGAGAATTACATCATTTTCTTGGCTTAGAGGTAACAAACACAAGTAAAGGGGTCTTTGTCACCCAAAAAGGGTATGCCAAGAAGCTTGTGGACAGGTTTGGGGTGAAACAAAGAAAAAAGTGCTCTACGCCTTCAGAGACTAGCACGAGACTAAGGCGTGAAGAAGGCTCACTTCTTGTAGATCCCAAGCCTTATTGAGCTCTAGTTGGAAGTCTTATGTATTTGAATATTACAAGGCCAGACATTGCCTTTTCTGTTGGATGTCAGCAGATTTATGCAGTCACCAAGAAAGCTGCACTTAGAAGCTGCAAAGAGGATCCTGAAGTATATCAACTCAACATCAGATATGGACCTATTTTTTAAAAGAAAGAATGACTTGGAATTAATCGGATGTACCGACGTAGATTTTGGTGGTGATATGGATAATCGAAGATCAATATCAAGCTATATCTTTCTCTGTGGTGTAACAGGTATTTCTTGGTGCAATAAGAAACAAGACTTAGTTTCTTTGTCAACTACGGAGACAGAATATAAAACAGCAGCACTTACTACTCAAGAATGTGTATGGCTCCAAAGACTGGCTGAAGATTTGTATCTATCTATATCAAAGCCAACTACAATCTTTGGAGACAACCAAAGTGCCATCAAGCTCGTAAACAATTCGGTATTTCATGCAAAAACTAAGCACATTGAGGTGGAACATCATTTCATTTGAGAAAAAGTTCTTGATGGAACTTTATATACGTCGGAGGTAAGAAGTCAGGAGAATATTGCTGATATCTTCACCAAGTCACTTCCGAAAGCTTCATTTGAGATTCTCTGCGACAAAATTGGATAGTTTCAAAAAATCACTTTAAGGGGGAGTGTGAAAAAATTTAAAGATGATTTTTTGAATAACATAGATTTCTCTAGAATTTCCTAGTATAGAAACTTAGAAATTATCTTGAAGAAATATCTAGATATTCTAGAGTAGTTGTCTTAAGGAAATATCTAGATATTTTAGAGTAGTTGCTAGAAGATAAGTTCACTAGAACTTTCTCATGGATATATCTAGAAGAGTTTCTAGAACCATCCCTAGACAAGTATAAAAAGGAGATGGCCTTGTACATTTGTATTCAAGGAAAAATCAAAGCATTTAAAGAGTCTTCTTCCATTACAATGTTCTTCTTACTAATTCTCTTTTAAACTTTCTAGCTTCCTCTTCTTCTTTAGTTGAATCTTCCGATCTTAGTTAACGATCTTGGGCTAATAGAAGGTTCTCGAATTATACTTTTCTTTTGCTATTCTCTACAATGCGGAGAGAGAAATTTCAACAAAGATAAATGATACTGCCAAGGTTCTAAACCACATAAATCAGACTTAGACAGTTCTTTAGCGGTGCATTTCAAACCTAACCCAACCTCAAAAATTTGTTCATTAAAGTGAAAACTATAGAGTTTTTTAACCCCTATATATATGTGAACAACAAGGGTAGAACACAACAATAGAAGTGGTACAAAGAGTTACTGTAGTTTGTACTTTATGTGATTTTCCATTCCTACCCTTAAAGACACGTAGTTTCCCCTTAAATGGTATTAGTAGAATACAAAACATCAGTGAGCGTCAATTTTACTATTTCGCTAAGCCTATCGTCACAGACTTAGTCTTCTACTAAGCACACGTGTGACACTTGACAACTTGCTCAAGTTCTTGCACCATTTTCTCACGATTTTGCTATGTCAAGTCAGCCTAAGACACTAGTAATCACTAAGAGAATGGTAGAGAGAACACAATAAAATTAGTAGGAAGAATTGTGTTGGAGAGAACTTTGATTGATTTTTGCTTAATAAATTCACAAATGGATGCTCCTCTCTTTATACTACTAAATTAAGAGTTAATTTGCTAATAATAATTGTTATGCAAGTCCCTACATATTTATAAATAAGCCCCAATTGTATAACACTCTACACAACTAGAATGTTCTAAGGATCTTCCACACAAATCCATGGAATTTTAAGGTCTTCCAAGGATTTCTCCATATATTTCTAAAATACTCCACCAAGGACTATTATTCTCCCAATGAAAGCTTTCCACATGGACAACTTTATACTACGTGGTATTTAAGTGGCATGATGATATGACGGGTTATCACTCTCTCTCCCACCTGATGTTGGAATGACCGCATCACAATGTTGTTGCATGATTTCGCGGACCTTGTCTTCCTGCATGCACAACCAATAGTACTTCGTCACCATGCTTCTCACACACAACTCATACTCCTTCCTATAAAGCTCCCAAAATTCATGTTTTCATCACTTCACATTTCCATAATATTTCGAGTCCTCTTCAATTACAGAAAAAATCAAAATCAATAGCTTCCCTAAAGTCTTTATTTGCTTAATTTTTGTTAATTTTTCATCATATGTGTTTAATTTGTTCAAAATAGTTAGTACTTAACAATAATCATTTACAAGGTACTAATTAAAAGATTGAGTTAAGGTCGACGTCCATTTATTGTTTGAAATGTTGGGCAGGGTAGAGAGGGCTCTTTCTTATAAACTCTAGACTCAAAAGAAAAGTATCTAAAGAAAGATTCTATGAAAAATAAAATAAAATAAATAGCAAGACACAAGATAAGTGCAACAATAGATAGTGGTTGCCATAGAAAATTCCCTTTGTGGGGGTATGACCCCTACGAGTTAGGATAAAAGAGAGAGGAAAGAGGTCTTGGTGAACCGTCATAATTAGTGAACAACTCCATATATTGGGTGCCATATGAAATTGTCCATGTTTTAGATGTCCAACTTTAGCTGTGAGTGATTTAGGAATGAATGGTCTTCTGGGGGGTTGAGTTAGATTCAAAGTTCATTTCTTTATCCATAGGATATATGAGTTGAGTACCTTTTATATGAAAAGAAAAGGATGAAGCGTTACCTCGTACCTTTTGTTGTTGTTGTTCCTGCTCTTCTTGTTATTGTTGTTGCTGCTGTTGCTATTGCTACTGTAATTGTTGTTGTTGCTGTGGCTATTGTTGTTGTTGTTGATGTTGTTGTTTCTGGGAGATATCTCATGAAACTAGTCGATTTGTCATTAAAAAGGGAAGAAAGAAGATGATTAAGCGGGAGGTGGGTTCTCTCTGCGTGTGATACAACAAGACCATTGATTTTAAATTTGGATTAAGTAATAGTTGTATATGTATGTTGTATGTAAATTGATTTTTTTTAGTTTGCTTTCAATAGGGATGTTGATGGGGTTATTCTTTTATTTGCACAGAAGTGTACCAGAAGTTCTACCACCATCTCTGGATTCTACTTACCAACCCCCATATCTCTTTGATAAAACTACCAGGTTTAATTAATATTTTTCTCTTAATTTCTTTCTTGTCTGCATTAAGAAAAATGTGTTTTTAGTCTGTCTTGTGAAAAATGTGTTCTTTGTTATCATTACAGTTTTATTCCTTCGAGTGAAAATTGTGATCTGACTCTATTATATTGTCCAAAGGTTGTATATCAATTATCAATGCCATATTTCTGAGCGTGTGTGGATTACCAGGAATGTTATGGTTCACCTTTTTACAGCTTCCTCCATACTACTTTATCGGGCTTTCTCTTTGCAATTTGTATAAAAACATGTAAAAATTTCTATATTTGGAGACTCCTTAACTTTGAACGAACCATTTTACTCGTAATTGCATGTATTTATAGCTATCACTACTAAAAAACTGCTAAAAAATGACGGACGGAAAAGCCACGAATGGCGTCGCTCCAAAAAGTGACGTCATTTGCCAAACTGTCCATTGCTTTTTAATAAAAATAATTATTTTTCAAAAAAGCGATAGACGACATCTCTTAGTCCATCGCTTTTTTTCGCGGAGTTTTGCGCCAAATATATATATAATTAATAATTAATTGACTAATTATTTTTTATAGGAGAGATGGACAACATCTTTAAGTCCGTCGCTTTTTGGTCAACATGACTGGTCAAACATTTAAGAAAAGCGACGGACAGTGTCTCTTAGTCCATCGCTTTTTTGGTTAAAATTTCGGTCAAATATTTTTAAAAAAGCGACGGACAAAGAGATGTTGTCCGTCGCTTTTCTTAAAATATCTTTGACCCAAATTAGGATTTTCTTATTTTCTTCTCTCTCTTCTCTCTTCTTCTCTCTTCACTATTATTCTCTCCCTTCTCTCTATCGATCTCTCTCCACCGACTGCCGCCTCCACCACTGCCATCACTGCCCTCGCCTGTCGCCGCCAATTGCCGTCCATCACCTTCCGTCGCGGCCTCTCCTCTTTGTTAAGGTTGGTGTTTAATTTTAGGTTTGTTTTTCAATTCTAGTGATTATAGTTGATTGTTAGTTAGTATATTATTTTAGTTTGTTGGGTTGTGTTATTGTTAATTTGATTTGATTATTGTTAGTTAGGTAGAGAATTGGAGATTTTTTATTTTAGTGTTTTCTTTTAAATTGGGCATTTTTAAATTGGGTATTGTAATTAGTGAATGAATTAAGGTGTTTTTATTTTAGGACTAGTTTGAACTTGAGAATATGTAATTTGATTGTGAATTGAGATTTTTTTTATAAATTTGATTGATATATTGTTAGTTAGTTAAGTGTTACTTTGAAGTTAGAAATTAATTGAAGTGTATATGATGAATGTTTGAATGTCATGAATATATATTGATTGATGAGGTTTTTTTTTTTGAATTAGAACTTGAATATATAACTAATTGTTGGATTAGAAGTTTATATATAACTAGATATGAACTTGAATTTAGAACTTGAAATTTAACTTGGACTTGGAACTTGAATATAACTAATTAATTCTTGGATTAGAAGTTTATATATAACTAATTTTAGAAATTAGATATGAATTATTGAATTTAATTAGAACTTGAATTTTTGTAGGATTTTAGAACTTTAATTAGGTTGTGAAGTTTAGAAATTTTGAATTATTGTAGGATTTTAGAACTTTAGGTTGTGAACTTTAGAAATCTTGAATTATTGTAGGATTTTAGAACTTAAAGTTGTGAACTTTAGAGAACTTGAATTTTTGTAGGATTTTAGAACTTTTAAGGTTGTGAACGTTAGAAATCTTGAATTATTGTAGGATTTTAGAACTTTAAGTTGTTAACTTTAGAGAACTTGATTTTTTGTAGGATTTTAGAACATTAGGTTGTGAAACGTTAGAAATCTTGAATTATTGTAGAATACTAGAATTTTAAGTTGTGAATTTTAGAAAACTTGAATTTTTGTAGGATTTTAGAATTTTAAGTTGTGAACTTTAGAGAACTTGAATTATTGTAGGATTTTAGAATTTTAGGTTGTGAACTTTAGAAATCTTGAATTATTGTAGGATTTTAGAACTTAAAGTTGTGAACTTTAGAGAACTTGAATTTTTCTAGGATATTTTAGACTTTATAAGGTTGTGAGCGTTAAAAATCTTCAATTATTGTAGGATTTTAGAACTTTAAGTTGTGAACTTTAGAGAAATTGAATTTTTAGGATTTTAGAACTTTAGGTTGTGAACTTTAGAAATCTTGAATTATTGTTGGATTTTAGAACTTAAAGCTGTGAACTTTAGAGAACTTGAATTTTTGTAGGATTTTAGACTTTATAAGGTTGTGAGTGTTAGAAATCTTGAATTATTGTAGGATTTTAAAACTTTAAGTTGTGAACTTTAGAAATCTTGAATTTTTGTAGGATTTTAGAACTTTAAGTTGTGAACTTTAGAGAACTTAATTTTTTTGTAGGAAATTTAGGTTGTGATTAGAAGTCTTGAATTATTCTAGAATTTTAGAACTTTAAGTTGTGAATTTTAGAACTTTAAGTTTTGAATTTTAGAGAACTTGAATTTTGTAGGATTTTAGAGCTTTAGGTTGTGAACTTTAGAAATCTTGAATTATTGTAGGATTGTAGAACTTTAGCTTGTGAACCTTAGAAATCTTAATTATTGTGGAATTTTAGAACTTTAAATTGTGAACTTTAGAAATCTTGAATTATTGTAGAATTTTAAACTTTAGGTTGTGAACTTTAGAAATCTTAATTTATAAAATTTATGAACTAATTATTAGGTTGAACTTTAGAAATCTTGATAAAATATAGTCTTTATGAACTATTTGTAATTTTGAAACGAATTTTGAAAGACTTTATAAGTCTTTAAATTGTGATTTAGATATTTTTGAATGTTAATTTAAGTTTTTTGTTTTATATTTTGTGTAGCTTCTTTATAATGTTTTGTGTTTGATTGGGGCTGAATTGGATTGCTTTTGCAGGTGGGTAGGCCAGTTTCTGCTGTAAAAAGAATTGTAGAAAAAGCGACAGACAGGGTGGTTTTGTCCGTCGCTTTTTTGAATTTTATTTTTAAAAAAACTCAGAAAAACGACGGACAGGGTCCTTTAGTCCGTCACTTTTTTTAATTGTATCTTTTTAAGAACCCAGAAAAGCGACAGGCAGGGTCCTTTAGTTCATTGGTTTTTTGGGTTTTTCAAAATTTTATTTCCAAAAAGCAATGGACGGCATCTCATTGTCCGTCGCTTTTCAAGATTCTATAAAAATTAAAAATTAATTAAAGCGATGGAATTCGTCTCTTTTTAAAAAATTAAAAAAAAATAAAAGAAAAATCAAAAGCGATGCAGTCCGTCGCTTCGTTGCTTGACTGTGTCGCTTTTGGCCAAAAAAGCGACGAAGTCCATCGCTTTTTTCCGTCTATTTTTGGCAGTTTTTTAGTAGAGTATAAAAGTGTCATGTCATGTGTAAGATCAAAATTCGAAAAGATACTTTTGATATATGTTACAAATCTTTTTCCTTTTTCAAATTTCATGTCAAGTCAAATACTACCACATAAAATGAAAAAGAGGGAGTAGTTCTTAATTTGGATGTGCATGGTCATATTAGATTTCAGTCTTGTAAATTTAGTAGACTGCATCATGCAATTATTCTGTCTAGCCTTGATATTAGAAATGGCAACTCGTGCATGTAATGTCATAGATCTAGCTAGTGCAGCCCTGCAGGGGTTAGGGTTCAATGGTGTATATGGTATGCATTCTGCACTTGCATTTCTTTGAAGATGTTGTTTTCACGCCTATAAACCGATGACTTAAACGACACCAAATAAATAACTCTACTTTTTGTGTCAAGACTCCCTCTTCATGCTATCATATTGAAAGTAGTAATGACTCCCGAATTTTGACTGACACGATCTAAAGTTGATGTTTTCAACCTTTTAGGTTTTAAGAGCATTAAACTTGTTATACTTTTACAATCAAGAGGTTCAGATTTTAATAGTATAATGAAAGAAGGGGAATCACAATAAATTTTCATACAATTAGGCCTTAGATGCGAATTACTGAGACTAATCTAATCTTATTCAACCTTAGATGGTAATTAGGATGAAGCCTGGGGTGGTCTCTACCTTCATAACATGCGGTCCAACAACTTGAAGTATGATTTAAAAATCTCTCTCTACCTTCACAAAACTTCTCAGTGCCCTTCTCGTAGTTGTTACTTTCTCTTAGGTTACCATTGACCGGCTTTGATGTAGCAGTATCTCTCCCCAGTCTAGATGTTTCTTTTGTATCAAGAGTGTGCTGGAGGCTAGGGAAGATGGATTGGATCGAGAGGTGATGTGTATGCCTCTTCTTCTCATATGATTCCTATAATTTTTAGTCTATGAGGAATGAGACAAGAGCGAGGCATCAAACATGTTTTGCCCTCAACCTCCATCCATCATTAGTAATCTCAACTCACTTTCCCTATTTACTAGTGCACAATGGCTAATGAAAAGTAGCAACTTCTTAGGATTCAGATAGGGTTGAAATCCTATACAAGGGGCTGGTTGCTGCTCGACCGGAGAGAAGAAGTTCTTGTGAATAAGATATAAGATCCAAACTTATCATATACTCTTATCTACGACAAGCCTTGGAACTTCTCTCGCATTCTAATAGTCGTTAAATTTTTTTGTGAGTTTTTATATATATATTTACATTCTATGTCAAAAATATTTCATTTAGATGAACCCATAGTTCAGAAGTTCTATCCACCTCTGAAAGGAAGTGCTACTTGGAATTGTTGATTTTATTGATGTCTTTTGTTAATTTCATTTTGGAAGTAATTTCTATCCTTCTTGAAATGATTCAGTCCATTTGTTCTTATACTTGACAATGATTCTGTTTGCCTAGATAAATTTTCTAACATTTTTAATTAGAGGGTTTGCAAGACAAGATCAAGTTAATTCAAATTGATCTTTGGAACAGGCCTGATTGGTACAAGAAAAGAGTTTACCCAACAAATAAGGTAATTTTCCACCTAACCAATATGTATTTTCGCTAGCCCAATTCACTTGTATTTGAATATCTTGAGTTAAAATTTTGACATTAATATTTGGCCTCGTTTTAAATTGTACTAGAACTCCCAAAGAAAATGTCTATGAATTTTCGGGAAAGGGATTTCTCATCCTCTTCGAATTCAATGATTATTGACTGAGCTAGTGCATAAATGCTCTAGTCTTATCTATCATCAAATTAACACATAAACTTTTTGATAAGGATTTTGAAGCAAGTGAATGTTTAAATTCTACTTTTACGCTTTTAGTTAGTTATATTTTCTATTCCTTATAGGTGCCATCCCTGGAACACTACAACAAAGTGATAAGAGAGAGTTTGGATCTTGTTAAATATGTTGATAGTAACTTTGAAGGATCATCACTTTTGCTGAATGTAAGGTGCAAAAGTTCATTATTGTCCTATCTATTTAGGAAAATCTTAAGATGTAGATTGATAAAAAGAAAGTATCTTCAAATTGATGCAGGACGGAAATTTTTTGATGAATTGATAGCTAATAGTGATACTACATTCATCCCCGGCGTATACAGATCGTTCGCAAGAGATGCACGGACATTGGTCAGTGAGATTTAAAATTTTGTTCGTTGAAACTCGTTATGTTTTTTTTTGTTAAATGTTTCTTATGTAAGTTAACGGTATTCACACTTGTACCAGGTGTATAATTTGATTACCTAGAAAAATCTCTCTACAAATTTGATGATGGTCCTTTCTTCCTCGGTCAATAAAGTCAGGTAAGGTGCACAATTTGATTACCTACAAAAAGCTGCCCACAAATTTGATGATGGACCTTTCTTCCTCGGCCAATAAAGTCAAGTCATCACTTTCATTCATTTCGTTTTCCTTTCCGATAATGTGTCGTGTGAGATGGTAGCTTTGCCCAAAAACATAATCGACAATCAGTACTTAGTAGTGTGGATGTACTTTTTTCCTTGAATTTTAAATTTCATAGAGTCTCTATTATGATATGAAAACTTTGTTGTGCTAGGTTGACATAGCAGATGCTCCATTTATCGAAAGGTTACAAATTTTCATGCCAGAGGGGTTTAACTATGACATCACAATCGAGAGGCCTAAATTTGCCAAATGGATTAAGATATGACTTATATTAGATATGGAGTGTTAAGTATGATTAATATTTTAACAATATATACAAAAAAATTATTATTCTTATACTTAATTTACTTGTATTAGAAGTTGTATTGTAGAATGTTCTGTTGAGTTTTAAAGGAGTCAATAGGAAATTAAGAGTTGTGTCTCTCTTGAAGGGTTGTAACTTTGCTGAAGGCTTGTGATCCTTATGAAAGATTGTGTCTTTTCTAAAGAGCTGTGACCATTTGAAAGGTTGTGCCTTTTCCAAAGGGTTGTGACCTTTCTTAAAGGTTGTCCTTTTTCCAAAAAGTTGTGACCTTTTACCCTTTGTTGGGTATAAATTGAGAGACTCTCATTTTTCAGCATTGCATTCTTTCCTTCTTCTGCATACATCTCTTACAGAATAAATCGATCGATTGTGCCTGTTTGTGCGATTCGTTGCTGTCATTTTGAGTTCGGTGAAATTATCAAAGTTTGATGTACCATCACTTCTTTAATGGTTAATCCGTTTTATCTTGGGAAGAATTAATATACAACCTCAGGTACTTGGAGGGGATTAAATTTCTTAAGGATACACAATGTGTTTTGTAGATTCATATATTTCTTTTATTTTTATTTTCATATTTTATTATTTCTGATTTGCTAATCTGAATACAAGAGATAACAAAATTAAGAAATTTATTGTTGTTGGTATTTTTTGTTGTAAGAAAATTACTTTTATTTTCTGTTTTCTTTTAGTTGTGGAAAAAAAGAAGAGAAATAGAATTATTTTATCATATGATAAAAGAGATTTGAGATAAATTAGTACTACTTTAGTATGTTTGGGTATATTTTCTATAGTAAGTTTTTCTTGGATAGGTAAAATTATTTTATTTTCTTCCCAAGTGCATTCAAGCACCGTACCCCCTCAATTTTCTTTTCAATGGGAAAAACTATTTTGTGCAAAGAGGCCAAGACGTGCACTTTAATTATTTTTCCTATATTCTTGATTTTATATGACTATGAGAAGAAGTAAACATACAAATGATGTCTCCTAACAATATTTGAACATGTGTTTGAGTTTCTAGCTCGTTGAAATTCAATGTCTTCTAAGGAAAATTGGAATATGATAGAAATTGGGAAAGGAAAAAAAATTTAGCAAGAAATTAACTTGGATGGAATCATTGCTGATATATAGAATATGACTCAATGGGAGTAAAAATCAAGTTCTATTTTTATTTCCCTGGAATATTTTTTTTCTATCATTTATAAGTTATGAGATTTATTTCAGAAATGTTAGAATAGATGGTCATTATGTGATGATCTCGAAATATATATTTAGAAATATGTATTCTATTTGGAAAAAAAACTTTTGTAGTGTTTGTGAAATTTGATTGTGTCTGATTTTATGGAGACTAATTTTGTTTTATTTTTTTACTCCTTGGTTTGAAGAATATAAGAACTTCACCGAATAAATCAGATTGTGTATTGGTTTGAAGAATACAGAAACATCACCAATTTTTAAATACTCTGTTTGAATGAATATTTCAACTTGAAGAGTACAAAATCTTTGTCGGGAATATTAATGCTAAATGATTCGAAGAATATAAAAAATTTAATCGTTAGTTAGAAACAATGTTGTTTTTGAGATTTTGGAGATTAAAACCTTTTTGGTTTACTACTTTGTTTGTATGTGAAACCGAGATTCGTAGAATATAAAAACTTCATTAGAATTCAAGGTTCATTCGATTAACGGTTAGAAGAATATAAAAACTTCATAGTTAAACTAGAAACAAGTTGTATAAAGATTGAATCTTTATTGTTAGTATTCAAAATACTAAGTGGTCTATCTAATTGTGATAGAAAGGAGAAATAAAAACACCAGTGACATAAAATTAGTAATTTTTGTACGTACAATGAGTGTTTCTATGGATTAAATCTCTAAAAGAAGGCTTCGTGTTGCCAATGTGTATTTTGATGGTATACAATTTGAAAGCATTGGAAAAAATAGGTGGAAAATATATTAAATACTTCAAAAATATTTTTGAGAACATATTTAAAATGTGGAGGGTTCTTTACTTGTGATAAAAACTAAATTAGACTATCTAATTTAAATTTGAAAGTACAAGATGTAAAATTTAATTAAATTCTTGACCCACAAAATTCTTGGAGCATATTTGATATTGTGGTAGTTGAGTCTCTTTTCACTAGTACTCCCTCCGTCCCATTTTATGTGGCAACATTTCATTGAACACGGAGTTTAAAAAATAAATGAAGACTTTGAAATATTTACCAAATTGCCCCTTCAAAAAATAGTCATATTAAAAAGTATGCTCACTTTTCTCTCTCCTCATAAATGTATTGGAGTACTATCTTTAAGATTAAGTGGAACCAACAAGGGTAGAAGAGGAATTGTATCTTTAAATACTTACCATATAAGGAAATCTGACATTCTTTTTAGGACTGATCAAAAAGGAAATAGTGCCACATAAAATAGGACGGAGGGAGTATATGATATGACTAGTATAAAACCACAAAATTATATTACTCGCTCAAAATAATTGTGTTCTTTGATGAAAAAGTGTCACTTAACATATTCTGATTTTTCATGAAAAGATATGTCTATTAAAATAAATTTATTTTTATAGACATGAAAATTGGTGAAAAGTGATATGTTATGTTGTGTTGTAAAATAAACATTTGGGTCATATTTCCTTTATTGGACCAATGCGACTATGATCATGGGTAATTTTATAACAACCAAATTGAATGTTATGGAAAGGTCCTTCTATGGCAAGGTGGTGACTCTAAAACAACATTTGTAGTTGACGAAGTTATAAAAAGTAAAGAATAAAATATTTGTGGGAGAAATTTACCTCATGGAATGTATTTTCAAACTCAGCATTTCTGTTTGTTCTTACTTGCTTGAATCAAACTGTTTGTGACATAAACACATAGGACATATCAATTACAAAACCTTGCAAAAACTGATCAACTTAGAATTTTTGCTTAACTTCTAATGTAATAAATCAAAATGTCAAGTATGTGTTGAATCTAAGTATGTTAAGCATACTTATAAATTGGTTGAAAGGAATTTTTTCTGCATACATTTCTTACTAAACAAAATCGATTGATTGTGTCTGTGTTTGCGATTCGTTGTTGTTATTTTGAGTTCGATGAAATTATCGAAGTTTGAGATACGACTACTTCTTTAATGGTTAATCCATTTTATCTTGAGTGGAATTAATCTATAACCTTGGGTACTTGAGGGGATTGAATTTCTTAAGGACACAGTGAGTTCTGTGGACTCGGATAGTTCTTTTCTTTTTCTTTTTATCTTTTATTATTTATAATTTGCTAATCTGAATACAAAAGATAACATGTTCATCACAATAGAAGAGGCTTCATGACTTGCACTTGGAAAGCATACAGACTAAGGCTGGGAATTGTTAAAATAACCTTTTTTTTTTCTTTTGGTGATAGCTTAACATCAAGGGTAGCTGGTTGGTGCATTTTTCATGTATAATTTGTCTGCTTTATAATGAAGGGAAGCCTTGGAACATCTTATAACAGGGTCCAAACTGTGGAATCAACCACTGATATTTGTGTTAGGATAGACTATACATTACACCTCTTCGATGTGCAACATTATCCCAATCCTGCAGTGTGAATGTGGGATGCTTCCAGTATTAGATTGTTATGTGCTTTAATCATCTCGAAGGAAATGAACAAGCTTGACAGATACAAGCATACAAAGTCTTGGAACATGAGAAAATGGCTGACTACTACAAGAACTGCTTTCTGGTACTCTCGCTTTCCAAACAATATATATATTTATATATATATAAATTTCACGAAAATATAAAAAGTAAAGCTAGTAGTAAAAGAAGATGGTTAAATTTTATAGATAAAATATCCATATATAATAATAATATTGTTTTTGAATATGTTAAAGGAAAAGACAATGATTTAGCAGATAAATTAAGTAGACTAGAATTAAAAACTAATTAATTTTTATTTCAGTATGAGACCAAGCATGAGACCAACTGGCCAACAGCCAGCAGACAAAGGCAAGGGCACAACCCAGCTAGACACTTATACTCAGACATTATTAGGAAGACAAAATTTCAGACCATTAAGTACCACAGACAACTTAATGGAGAGAATTTATTTTGGTAAGTACAATTTAATTTCATACCCTAAGTGTAATTTATCATTTAGAATAAATTCAGACTGTAATTTAGACAAAAGTCAACAATGTTTGATAGATAATTTATGGATAGCCTATAATAAACAAGATACTAAATATTTTATAGCAGCTTCTAATGCTTTGTGTCAATACTTTTCAGACAAAAATAGAGACAACAAATTTAAATATGATATAGTTATACATGGAAAAACTAAAGGAGTTTTCCAAACATGGATCGAAGTAGTTGATTCTATAAATGGGGTTAAAAACCCATTTTTTAAAGGATTTAATAATTTTACTAAAGCTTTAGACTATGCAAGAGGAATACTTGGGCCTAATTATTATATTTCACCAGCCCTCAGACAAAACCCAAACCAAATACCACAATATAATATCCAAAAAGACTCAGATAAAATGATTTTTTGTGACCATTGTTCAGCCATGACAGACGGTTTCAAAAGACTCAATACAAAAAATGAAATCCTTATTCAAGAAAATATGAGACTTATGAAACACTAGAAACTTTTCAGAATAAATATGTTCCAAAAACAGACAGTAACTCAGACACAAGAAATGAGTTCTCCATCTCCTTTAAAAATGGATGAGAAGGGTGTGCATTCCCCTCTGAATGCTAAGAACTCTACTATATCGCAGCATGATATAGCTAGTCCGGTTCAAACGGTGACTGGTAAAAACTTATCAAATTCGTTAAAGGCTGTCACTTTGCCAAAAAGTGAAGAAGAGGAGTCTTCTTCCTCACGAAGGAGATTACCTAAATACTTTCAAAAAGACCCATTAAGAAAAAATGAATTATTAAAAAAGAAAAAAAAATGAAAGATTAGAAAAAAGAATTAAACAAACTTTAGAAAACATTTTCCAAGACAAAAGTAAAGACAAACATATTATCAAAGACATGCCCAGTCCAAGTAATGGTTCAGAAGACAACATTAACAGTTCTTCTTTATCAGACAAAGAACAGATAAATAATATTCAAGACTCTCAAGATCCTTATGAAAACGATGATTCAGGCATGAGTTTTGATACTATTGTTTTGCACAACTTAGACACTTAACCATATTATAGAAGACTTCATTAATTATTACAAAGAAGAAACTACGGAAAGACATTTAAAAAAAAAAAAGGGTCAACAAAGTTTGGCAAAGATGGAAAGTTACGGCAATGTGGAAAAAAGAAAGTGGCATGCTAAAAGTATGGAGCAAGTATAGACAAAAGGACATATATATATATATATATATATATATATATATATATATATATATATATATATATATATTAATAAAGTTAGGTGGGAATGCCCACTACGTGTCTTGTAAATATTTATTAGTAAGTGGGGATGCCCACTACGTGTCCTGTAAAAAAGAGTGTGTTGTCACTTTATCACTACCCTCCAAAAGAGGAAAAAACTGTTGACATAACACGCGTCCAATAACTGTGTCAGTCTGTAATATAAGTCTAATAAGATGAACTTAATGATGCACGTGACGATGGGGCCCAATGAGTACCCGACTTGCATTATTAAAGGAATCTTATCAAGTTGTCGGCCACAAAAAATTAAGGACACTTAGTAGTGTCATTTTGGTCTTTTTAAGTTTCTTATTTTGCCTATATAAAGGGGAGTAGTATGAGTTGAGAAGTGTGTGAAAAAGAGTGGAAAGAATAGAAGTTAGAAAAAGTTTGTCATACTCCCTCCATACTTCCTCCATCCCTTTTCCATACTCCTTTATGTATCAAAAATCCTCCTTTGTATATTAAAGTTTGTGAAATAAAAATAAGTGTGTTAGAGTGTTAAAGTTTTAGAAAGCTTTTTCAAAGTCCTTCGGGGGTTCCCGAAAGGGAAACCTCTCTCAGTTTATCATGTAAGTTTTACGATGCTTACTTCCCAAAATTCCCCTAAAAAATATGTTATTTTTCTAAGTTGTTAGTTTCAATGTAATTATTGTGCATATGTTAAAAAATTACCCTTAGTATATGGTTAGCTTCTTAACTTCTTAATAACGACTACGGATTAACCTGTAAATTCCTAGGATTCTTGGCTTTTACAGTCCGCTTGATGAAAGGACAAATTTGTTGCCAGTTTTTATATCCGGGGTGTTGTTAAAGATGAAGTTGTTAAGAACATAGGTTAAGAAGAAGAGATGAACTGGGTAAGTTAAAAAAAAAATGAAAAATACAATTAAAAATGGGGAAATTAGGGAATTAAGTCGGAAATTAGCATGATTTAACTAAATGAGAGAGGGAATACTGAGTAGGACTTACAAAATATTTGAAACAAAGCCTAAACACGGAACAACTTGCAATATCTTGCCATACCTTACCAGGACTACTAAACTATATTAATTATATATACGCTATATATACACTATATATAATATATATACACTGTATATACTCTATATACTAATATTATATTCTATACGGACTACTAATATTATATACTATAATACTATATACGTACTACTAATATTATATTATATATTCGTACTAATATTATACTATATATATACATATTATATTAAGTCTTACTATATAAATTATACTATATATATTATACTATATATCTATATATTATACTTATATATATACATATTATATTAAGTGTTACTATATAAATATACTATATATCTATATACTATATATACGTATTACTATATTATATACTTACATATACTTTTATATTTATATATTATTAAGTACTATTACTATATATATTATATCATACCATATCTAAGATATATATATATATATATATATATATATATATATATATATATAATATTAAAGTATTTTCTGTGTTTACTGAATTTTCTGTTTTTTACTGTATTTACTGTTTTTACTGTATTTTCTATGTTTACTGTATTTACTGTCCCTTAGTCCCTTATATTTGGTATCATATATATATATATATATATATATATATATATATATATATATACACGCGTTGCACGCGTGGTCATATCAATAAAAATGATTTTTGTGAAGGACCGTATATAAACAATATTTAAAGTTATGTGTTGTAAAATAGAAAATAAAAATTACATGCTCCTAAAAATGATAAGTATGATTTTATATGGGGTTTTGATTCTAAGATCCAAAAACTAATTGCAAATAGCATTATTTGTTTCTTTTTTTTTCTTGCTCTACTTTGAAGATACTATCATTAGGAAGATTACTTATCTTTATAAAATGTAGCTTGAAGGTAGATCATTTAATACTCTAGTTTACCTTTATTTTTTTGTGTTTTCTTAAAAAAAAAGAGGCTTTGTCAATCATCATTCATTTGATAGAGTATCAACAATTACCAACCTTACTAATTAATCAATCTTCTTAGGGATAACTCCTTTACGATAAAAAGAAAATTAAAGGTATATCAATCTACGCACATAATCGTATAAAGTAAAACAAATGACTAAAGTACAACTACAATATTTAAATGAGAAAAGTGAAACATTAAATGAAACTTTAATAAAATACGTGTAAAACCAGTGATACATAGAGATCTTTTGCCTCAAAATTAATATTGTGCTGCACTTCTTAACCTCTAGCAATTAAATTAAATAATTTGTGCCATGAGTATATTCTTCAAATGAAAAAACTAATGCTCTTCTGCTCTAACAAAATTCTTTGACAAATCCAAAAACATCCATAGCAGAAAATTCTTAGACAAATCAAACAATGTTCATAGCCTTTAACTTAGACATTAATTGAGAAAAAATTGCTAGAAATGAATTACTCTTCTTTAGAGCCCATAAAAATGGGGGGGGGGGGGTTAAGGGAAATGAAAACGCTTCTTGGCTTTATATAATACTTTAAATAATTATTTAGTCTCTTTGGCTTCTTTTCATGCATTTATCATTTAAAATAACATATATTAACTATGGAATTAAAATTCAATGCATCGAAATTTGCATCTTTTAAGATTCTAGCAATGTAAAGAGAAATGAAAACTCTTCTTGGCCTTATATAATACTTTAAATAATTATTTAGTCTCTTTGGCTTCTTTTCATGCATTTATCATTTAAACTAACATATATTAACAATGAAATTCAAATTCAATGCATCGAAATCTGCATCTTTTAAGATTCTAGCAATGTAAAGGTAATGCAACTATATTTTGGTTAATGTATGACTCAAATCTCTATCTAATTACTCTCACAAACTAACATTTGTCTCTTTATTTTCTTTAACTTTTAGGTTATTTAATTTTTTTACAACTTTTGAAATATTCTCAATTCATTAATAGTAAAAGTTTACTTCTCAATATTTTAAAAAAAATAAAATAATCAAATAATATGAATATACATATATTGAAACTTCAAAAATCCATTGATCAATCACAAGTGAAAGTTATAGGGGCTAGTACTTTGGTATCAACTATGTTATGGAGTTCTATAATGTTATGCGTCAGTAATAAATTGACTGTATGCTTTTCTTTATCAGTAGTCTTTGGGATTGAATTTTCCTACTAGAGCCTTATTGCGCCCCGAGCCTACACCTGGGCGGGACTAGCACTTGAGAACCATTGCTTTTCCCAAGCGAATTCTTGGCCTGACTTACTACTCAGCAGAAGACTTTACTCAACAAAGATAAGCTCATGAAATACTTAGAATGTTGTGAGGGGAACATTCAATAGCCAATAAGGCACCTCAAGTCTTATAACAGAACAAAATAGTTGAAATGAATAAGACTAATGAACTAATAATGTCTAACTGTCTATGAAGCCTCAAATACTATGAGGGATATCGGGAAAATACTTCCGATCACCCTAACAACTGAAATAAACAAATAAAAAAAAAGGGATACTTCGAAAATCAAGGAGGCTTACCAAATGACTTTGAGTGCTCAACTGGATCAACGAAGCGTTGGATACTGATCCTGGTTATCTCTGTCTGCATCATAAAACAATGCAGGCCAAATTCTTTCTTTCTAAACTAGCAGAATCGTGGGACATCAAAAGCGGTAAGCCACTTGACTATAAGGAAAAGGGCATGTATCCCTTTTTTGTAAAGAAAGAGGGCTACTTCAAGAGTCGGCATCAGTACATTGAATGTACGAGCATGCAAGGGGAAAACAAAACATGACATAAGCTCAAACTAAATTTAGAAAGAAACACTTACCTCATCTTTACTCAACTCATGGATGCTCAACTCAATGCAGAAATAAACAACAATAAGTATGTAGTTTATATAAAACATTTAAATAGTAGGTAGCAACTTAATGTATTGAAAAATACAATAAAAACTCAATTTATATATGATAAAGTATAATCTAACTCTGTGGGAGTTTCTCTAACCAACAACCATCACTATGAGCTATGTGATGATACAACGTCTCGCCCACACTGCCATAACTGTTCTATAACTTGCAGAATGCATCAACTAAGTGGATTCACTAGTCTATGCTAAAAAATATTAAGGAATCATCTAAAAAGAATGATCCTTTCTACCCACGATGACTATATGGCTAATGGAAACTTGAGTTATTATGAACTCATCCCCATATCGATGCTTGATACTACTTACAAAATATACTCAGCTCATATGTTTAAAACCATAACTCTTTCTCTGTGGTTTGAGGTTATTACTCAAAAAGCTTATCTCTTAAAAGAGATGGAACCCAAAACTACTCATGAAAGCTCATTTGGAAATCAGTGTTTCCTCTCATCTTAAATGTGAAAATATTTACTCTTTGGGAATACTTAGATCCCATATAACATTTTAAAAGATGAACTTAACTATTAATCTTGCTCAAATCAATGCTCAAGTCTTAAAATAAGTTTAAAAGATTGTAGAAAGACTTCTTAAAATGACTCGAAGAACTCCTAAGACTTGACTCTTAGTTCTACCTTGAATTTGAATTTATGGATTCAAGGTGATGATTCATGTTTATGGATACTTTCTAGATGTTTAGAAGTCATTTAGAGTACTTAGAATCAATAGGAAGTGTTAGTACACTTTAGAAGGACTCATATGAGCTAAACGACGAAAAAAAGGTAAGGGCAGATGTCCCTGGCGCAATACTAGCGTGAGGCGTCTGCCCTTAAAGTTCAAAGGCTCAATCTTTGGTGCACATCAGTGGTGCGTCGCGCCACCCCTCCCCCAGTTCAATTAGACGAATTTTGCTTCTCTCGTTTTCTGATCTTAAATCGACTAAAATTCAATTCTTTTCTCAATTTCTTTTTAGATTCAGATACTCAATACATGTACACAAGAATCTAATAAAAAACAACTCTAAAATTGACATGATTTCCTCAAGAACTCATCAATCTCATCTCAATCTCAAGAACAAAAGTCAATTTTAAGAACACAATTCAAGAACATCAACCTTCAACTTTCTAGAACAAATTTAACGTTGAAATTAACATGATTGGCGCGTGGGTGAATGAAACGCTATGTGAACTCAAATACCTCTTTAGGAATTAACCCTTGGCAAAATGACTTCGATTCTGCAAGAAATCTCCAAGAACGCCTTGACTTTTCTCCTCCTTTCTCTTTTTTTCTCCTCTTCTCTTCTCTCAAAGCCCTAGGGTAATTTGTAATTGTGTAAAATGAACCAAATCAATTTAGACCCCTAATTAATTATTAAAAATGAAATAAGGGTATGGAAAAGACCAAAATACCCCTCTTAAATCTAGGTGACTTTTCTTATCCAGATAGTCCAACTTCAAATGAACATATCTCCCTCATACGAGCTTGAAAATTAGCAAACTCGGTGGAGTTGGAAAGATAATTCAAAGACTTTCATTTGATATCTTGTATCACACCTAACTTATTATGTACTAGGAGATATAGTCATTTGAAGTTGACCTAAAACTCATACTTAACTTGCCAAATTTTAGATTTTCATTCTTTCCAAAAATGGTTATCTCTAATTTTAGCTCTTTCAAATAGCAAGGTGTTACAATAACTCCCCCCCGAGAAAATTCATCCTCGAATTAGATTACTCTAAGTAGGCTAAGGGTGTAAAATCTAATATTCAGCTCAATCACCCAACAAGCAAAATGTAAATACAACAAGCCAACTTAAAAAAAATGCCAAGAAAAGGATTAGCACCTTAATTGGGAATTTCTCCGGACTCAAAGAGATGTTGGTATCTCTTCTTCATGTACTCCTCAGCTTCCCAAGTAGCTTCCTCAATAAACTGATTTCTCCATAGAACTTTGACTGATGCTACCTCCTTGGTTCTCAACTTGCGAATCTGGTGGTCTAAAATCTGAATATGAATCTCCTCATAAGATAAGCATTCCTTAATACCAATATCTTCAGTAGGTATGATAAGTTAAGGATCGCCCATACACTTCTTCAACATGGAAATGTGAAATACCAGATGGACCACTGCTAACTCTTGGGGTAGCTCTAACTCATAAGCTACATTGCCAATCCTCTTGGATATTCTGTAAGGACCAATATATCGGGGACTAAGCTTCCTGTTCTTACCAAATCTCATAACACCCTTAATGGTTTAAACTTTAAAGTAAACCCAATCATCTACTTCAAACTCTAAGTCTCTTCTCCTAACATCTGTATAGGATTTTTGATGACTCTGCGCTGTTTTCAATCTCTCCTGAATAAGTTTCAATTTCTCCATAGCTTGATGAACTAAGTCTGGTCCCATCAACCCAACTTCACCAACTTCAAACCATCCAATAGGAGATCTACATCTTCTCCCATAAAGAGCCTCATACAGAGCCATTTGGATGCTAGAGTGGTAACTATTGTTATAAGAAAACTCAATGAGAGGTAGGTGATCATCCCAATTACCCTTAAAATCAATCACACTAGCCCTCAACATATCTTCTAAAGTCTGAATGGTGTGCTCTTCTTGACCATCTTTTTGAGGATGAAAAATAGTACTGAAATTCACTTTCGAACCCAAACCTTTTTGGAATGACTTCCAAAATTGTGCAACAAATTGTGCACCTCTATCTGAAATAATCGACACCGGAACTCCATGAAGTTTGATTACCTCTTGAATATATAGCTTAGCATAATTTTCTGCTGAACAGGTAGTCTTTAACGGCAAAAAGTGGACTGATTTAGTCATTCGATCTACAATCATCCAAATGGAATCATGCTACCTGCGAGATAGCGGCAATCCAGTAATGAAGTCCATATTGATCATCTCCCACTTCCATTCCGGAATCTCTCTATTCTGAGCCATACCACTGGGCCTCTAGTGCTCTACCTTAACTTATTAGCAATTCACACTTAACAACAACTCTGCAATGCCCTTCTTCATACTACTCCACCAATAAATCTCTCGCATATCATGATACATCTTTGTGGAACCAGGATGGATAGAATATATGGAGTTATGAGCTTCTTCCATGATTCTTTCTTGAAGTTCATCCACCCTTGGCACACACAACCTACCTTGATACCTTAATACTCCACCTCCCCCCTGTTCAAAAGCCATTACTTTCTGCTTATGTACATTTGCCTTCAATTCAAGCAAAATAGGATCTTGGTCTTGCTTCTCTTTAACTTCGGACACTAATAATGATTCAGCCTCATTCATCACCACTACTCCTCCTTCATTGGAATCCATTAAACAAACTCCTAATCACATAAGTCTGTGCACATCTTTAGCTAACTCTTTCTTGTCTTCCTTAAAATGGGTGGTACTACCCATAGACAATCTGCTCAAGGTATCAGCAACAATATTAGCCTTACTTGGGTGATAGAAAATACTTATGTCATCATCCTTGAGTAACTCTAACCACCTTCTCTGTTTGAGATTAAACTCTTTTTGACTAAACACATACTGAAGACTTATGATCAGTGAACACATGATCAGTGACACATCTACATGAACACCATAAAGATAGTGCGCCATATTTTCAAAGTGAATAGTACAACAACCAACTCTAAATCATGGATTGGGTAATTCCTTTCGTGATTCTTAAGCTGTTTAGAGGCATAAGTTATAACTTTGTCATTCTGCATTAATACACAATCCAATCCAACTCTGGACGCATCACAATATACCACAAAACCTTGTGTACCCTCTGGTAAGGTCAATACTAGGGCAGTAGTCAACCACTTTTTCAATTCCTAAAATCTTTTCTCACAAGCTTCAGACTATTAAAACATAACTATTTTCTGAGTTAACTTGGTCAAAGGAGAGGAAATAGATGAAAACCCTCGATGAACCTTCTATAATAGCTAGCCAATCCCAAGAAACTCCTAATGTTAG
The DNA here is from genome assembly GCA_037074985.1 of Solanum bulbocastanum. Taxonomy (NCBI): domain Eukaryota; kingdom Viridiplantae; phylum Streptophyta; class Magnoliopsida; order Solanales; family Solanaceae; genus Solanum; species Solanum bulbocastanum. The sequence continues at coordinate 13,065,333 of CM073602.1, read as the reverse complement.
TTGGAGACATGGGTCTAGGCCAGTTCTGCACAACCTTTATCTTTTGGGTATCAACTCAAATACCATCACCAGAAACAATATGGCCTAAGAATGCCACAGACTCAAGCCAAAACTCACACTTGGAAAACTAACATGATCTTTCTCATTCCTCGAATAGATTAGAATGTTATTAATGAATATGATAAAAAACATATCTAAATAAGGCTTGAATACTCTGTTCATAAGGTCCATGAATGCTGCAAGAGAATTGGTCAAACCAAATGAAATAATTAGGAACTTATAATGACCATAGCGGGTCCCAAAAGCTATCTTAGGGATATCACTTTCTCTTACTCTTAACTGATGATGGCCATATCTCATGTCTATCTTAGAAAAACAAGTGGCATCTTGAAGTTGATCGAAAAGATCATCAATTCTCAAAAGTGGATACTTATTCTTGATAGTAACCTTGTTCGACTGATGGTAATCTATACACATTCTAAGAGAACCATCTTTCTTTCTCACAAATAAGATCAAAATGCCCCAAGGTAAGACACTTAGTCGAATAAAGCCTTTCTCAAGAAGATCTTTCAACTGCTCTTTTAGCTCTTTCAACTCTGTTGAAGTCATTCTATATGGAGGAATAGAGATATGATGAGTATCAGGAAGAATATCTAAACCAAAGTCTATTTCTCTCTCAGGAGCGAATCCCTGTAGATTTTCTGAAAAGACCTATGGAAACTCACTCACAACTGGAATTGACTGAATAGGAGTTGTCTCAACACTAGAGTAATTAACACAGACTACATGATAGATACAACCCTTGGAGGTATGAAATAAAACGACCTTTAGGTATTGCTGAACCACTCATCCACTCAATAACTGGCTCATTAGGAAACTAGAACTTAACAACTCGAGTTCTATAATTGACTGAGGTATAATAGGCATGAAACTAGTCCATACCTAGAATGACATCAAAATCTACCATATCTAACTCAACTAAGTCAGCGATGGTGCTCTTGTGATTAACAAAAATGGTAAAATCACGATAAACTCTCTCAGCTAGAATATACTCACCAACAGATGTAGAAACACTAAAGGGCTCAAAAATTTGCTCAGGAAGAATACCAAAGTTTGTGGCAATATAAGGAGTCACAAAAGATAGAATCACTCCTGGATCTAGCAAAGCATAAACATCAAAATTAAAGACTTTGATCATACTAGTGACAACATCTGGAGAATTTTCTTGCTCCTGGCGAGTAGTGATAGCATATAGACGGTTCTCTCCTCCGCTAGTCCCTGAAGTAGCTCCTCTAGGTGCATCTTTGTCTGGTGGAGCAACTAAAGAATCTTGGGCTCTAGTGCCTGTATTTCCACCGCTCTGCTTGTTGTTAGGACACTCTTTCATGAAGTCAACCTCTTGAATAGACTTGAAGTAACCAGTGGAGCCATCACGACATGATCCTGGGTGGTTCCTACAACACTTAGCACATGTAGGAGCCCAGTTACATCCTTGTACCATGCTACCTTGAGACTGTGTAGGTCTAGCTCTAAAATTCTGTGAATTCTAATTATTGAACTCACCTCTATCCTTGGTATAGGTGTTAGCAGATGATGGAGTATGTCCCTTTTTCTTATGTTGGAAAGATGACCGGTTGGCATTACTCTTCTACTGTCTGGACTCATTCTCTATCTTAACTTTCTTGTTTCTAAACTCTTCTCTATCCCTCAACTTATCCTTCTCAACTTGCTGCACATGGATCATCTGCCTTGCTATGTCCATATTTCATATTAGCATAGCTGCCTTGCGTTCCTTACTTGATAGATGAGACAAACTAGTAACAAATAGATTCATCTAACTCCTTATATCAACTACCAACTTTTGGAGCATAATGGGAAAGTTGGGTGAGCTTAAGGCTATACACATGCACACTCATAGATTCCTTCTTAAGAGTGAGGAATTATCTTACCTTTGCTTCTCTCAGTTCTCAGGGAAAGAATCACCCCAAGAAGGGCTCCTCAAACATAGCCCAACTCACAATCGGTTCACCCTCAGCTTTACCCTTCTTCCATTGATCAAACCAGATTCTAGTGACGCCTTTCAGTTGGTATGCAACTAGTTCCACTCTCTCAGCATTAGTGACATGCATAATCTCAAAAACCATCTGAAGTTGTTTAACAAAATTTTATGGATCCTCAGTGAAATTTGAACCAGTTAATCTTGGAGGATTAATCCTTAGGAACTCACAGATTCTAGATGTATCAGCCACATCCTGTCAAGCCCCTTTTTGTTTCCCAACTTGGTTGGTCACAGCTTGACTCAATATTTGGATAGCTTCCCGAAATTCAGCATTAGTGACCTCTCCTTGGGGCTGCACTTCTGATGCATTAGGTACCCCTTATTCCTCAACGTTCCTCCTAATAGGATGACCTTGGACAGTTCTTCATGGAGGAATGATCTGAAAGATATGCACAAGCATGAGTTAGAAAGAACCTTTTGTAGAGATAAACTCTATCGCATGAAATGAGTATGAAAGAAGTGGAGTAGTTCCTAAATGTTGCAACCTTCTAATTATAGATGTGGCGCGCTTCACACTGATAACTATGACTCTACAGACACGACTTCATAGACTCCTTAGGACTCTTGAACTCTGTGCTCTAATACCAATTTTTCATGCCCCGAGCCTACACCCTAGGCGGGACTGGCCCTCAAGAACCATTGCTGGCCCCAAGTGAACCCTTGGCCTGGCTTACTACTTAGCGGAAGACTTTACTCAACAAAGATAAGCTCGTGAAATACTTAGAATGTTGTAAAGAGAACATTCAATTGCCAGTAAGGCAACTCAATTCTTATAACAAAATGAAACAGTTGAAATGAATAAGACTAATGAACTAATAACATCTAATTGTCTATGAAGCCTCTAATACTATGAAGGATGTCGGGATAACACCTCTGATCATCCTAACAACTAATATAAGCAAAGAAAAAAAAGGGATCCTCTGAAAAGCAAGGAGACTCACTAAAGGACTCTGAGTGCTCGAATGGATCAACGAAGCATTGGATGCTGATCCTGGTTACATGTATCGGCATCATAAAATGATGCAAGACAAATGGAGTCAATACATTGAATGTACGAGCATGTGAGGGGAAAACTAAACATGACATAAACTCGAACTGAATTCTGAAAGAAACACTTACCTCAACTTTACTCAACTCATGGATACTTAACTTAATGCAGAAATAAACAACAATAAAGATACAGTTTATATAAAGTATTTAAACAATAGGTAGCAACTCAATGTATTGAAAAATACAATAACAACTCAATTTATATATGATAAAGTATAACATAACTAATTGGGAGTTTCTCTAACCGACAACCATCACTATGAGCTATGTGATGATACAACATCTCTCCCACGCTGCCAGAACTATTCTATAACTTGCTGTGATATAGAACGCCTCAACTAAGTGGATCTACTAGTCTATGCTAAAAAGCATTAAGGAATCATTTAAAAAGTATGACCCTTTCTACCCACGATAGCTACATGGTTTATGGAGACTTGTGTTATTATAAACTCGTCTCTATATCGGTGCTCGATACTACTCCCAAAATATACTCAGCTCATATGTTTAAAAACATAACTCTTTCTCTATGCTTTGTGGTAATTACTCAAAAATCTTATCTCTTAAAAGATATGAACCCAAAACTACTCATGAAAACTCATTTGGAAATCGGTATTTCCTCTAATCTTAAATGTGAAAACATCTACTCTTTGGGAATACTTAGTTCCCATATAATGTTTTAAAGAAGATGAAATTCACTCGTAATCTTGCTCAACTCAATTCTCAAGTCTTAAAACAAGTTTAAATGATTGTAGAAAGACTTTTTAAAATGACTCGAAGAACTCTCAAGACTTGATGCTTAGTTCTACATTGAATTTGAATTTATGGATTCAAGGTTATGATTGATGTTAACTGTCATGCCCCAAGGCTACCCCTTAGACGTTAACACAGGAGCTAGGATCACAAATGAGCCTAAGCTAACCCCGAGCTGGCATATCATAAACATAACTAAATATATCTATAAAAAAATAAACTGATGTGAAAGCTAAATCATGATAAAACTAATAGTGGGGAATACCCAAAGCTGATCTGAATATATAAACTACTTATGAGTTCAATAAAAAATGAAAGATTGAACTCAATTCTAACGCTGAAGCTAAACTATGTCTGAAAATAAGCCTCTACTGACTAAAGCTGCTGGGACATTCCCCCAACTAACTCTAGCAAATACTGAAAACTGAAATGAAAAGACTAAATATAGAAACATGTCTATTGTTCTCGAAATATGAGGACTCACCACTAAAGCTGCTGAAATGGAGATCGGAAGCCAATCTATGTGTGATCTAGATGCTGAGTACTTGAACCTACATCATGAAAGGATGTAGCACAGAGTATGGGCCCGTATTTGGAATGTACTGAGCATGCAGGATAGGATAAAGGTTGAATAAAACATACTAAGCAATAATATAATCTGAACATACTGGAAAATACTGAAAACATACTAAAATAAACTGAACGGAATGTATTGACCAAGTACATAACATGCTAAAACTGAAATCTGAAGTACAACTAAAAACCTAGTCAAATGCACTAAAGTTTGATTGTGGGAGCTACTAATAACCGACATAAAACCACATGAGCTAAACATGGAGTTTGATGTATACGCCCCATCGAGAGGACCAAATATACCTTGCCAAGGGTATAGAGACATGACTAGCATGATCATTAAATATGATGCCCACAAAGAGGACTGATAAACCTAGGGGGCACGTAGTTCTGGGACTATATGGGTACACTGAACCCTAGTCCACCCGGTGTTAAGTCTATTCCCAACTAGAATTGTGTACAATATAACATAACTGAATTATATTGGATAGATCAATATTCTAACATACTAACTGAGAATGCAAAATTTTACTGGTAATGAAACATTCGAAATCTGAGGCATGCATATCTGTTTAAACTGACCTAGCTTGTGTAATCCATGAACTAAATGAATCTACACCACTAGGGTTATGAGTTTCATGCAAAGAACTAAGTGCAAGGTCACGAAAATATGATTATATGATTTAGAATACCATAACAACTGAATCGCAACAATTATCTAAAGTTCTAAAAACCATAGGTCTAAACATTGCATAGGGAATCAAGATTCTGACTGAATTCTAGGGACCTAGTGGAAGAAAGGAATCCACTAGTGAAATCCCGCATACGTGGTGATGAAATTTACGGAGAAATCTTTTGATTTTGGGGTTGGAACTAAGGAAACCTTGTTGCATGTTCTTGAAGGACTGCTCAACTTGTTCTCTCTTTTTGGCTCTAAGATCGATGAATTTTTGGCGAATGATTGATTATGGTAGGTTCTGATTAAGTCACTAGGCTTAAACTGACCAAAACTACATAATTTAAGGGTTAAATAACGTAGTTTAGGTGTCCAAAACATAGAGGAAGACTGAACGACTCCTAACTTAAAATATGGTGAGGCTTTCCATAGGCCCTATGTCGTGGTCAGCCGGTCAGTGGCTACAGTTTCTGGCACCCTCCTCTATGATCCACTTCATGGATCGTGTGAAGTATCAGGGTCCCTAAAGGCCACCGTGGTTCTTCACTTGGGGCTGGGGGCCTAATGGCTCAGCTTCACGAGCCTCACCACGACCCATAGTGGGCTTCGTGGTCTGATGCCTGAGCCCTGGTGGCTCTGTCTTATCTCCATGAGCCTTCTCATGGCTCATGTGGTGGTCCACGACCTGTGAAGGGCTTCGTGGTCTACCTGTTTCTGTTGTTTTCTATTGCAAAGTCTAAGTATGATTTCTGAGGTGTTACAATATCTCCCCTTGGGAACATTCATCATCGAATAAAGCCTAAACTAGCTAAGTATGGAGGGAAGGAGCTGCAATCCCTACCACTAAGTTCTAGAAACTGATATCTAAATGAACTGAGTTCCATGAACATGCAATTATGCTGAAAATGCAAGAACAATTGAAGGAATATGATACTAAGACTGATTTTACGTAAGAGTAACCTAAGAGACTGGAGAGGAACTATTACCTCAAGCTAAAATGGAATCAGAAGGAAAGAGATAAGGATACTTCGCCTTCATGGCTGTTTCTGCTTCCCAAGTAGCTTCCTCTACGGACTGACTCTTCCACAAAACCTTCACTGAAGCGACTTCTTTATTTCTCAACCTACAAACCTAGTTATCTAGGATTTCAACTGGCTCCCCTTCATAGGTGAGACTGTCCTTCACAGACACACTCTCTAATAGCACTATCGATGTTGGATCACCCACACATTTTTTCAACAATGAAATATGAAACACTGGGTGAACTGCTGCTAGTTCTGCTAGAAACTCTAACTCATATGCCACATTTGCAACCCTTTTTAGAATCTTGTAAGGACCTACATATCTTGGACTAAGCTTCCCCATTTTGCCAAATCTCATCACCCTCTTCATGGGTGATACTTTTAGGAAAAACCCAATCATCGATTTCAAACTCTAAGTCCCTTCTCCTTACATCTGCATAAGACTTCTAATGACTCTGAGCTGTCTTAAGTCTATCTCTGATGAGTTGAACTATTTCCATAGCTTCATGAACTGAATTTGTCCCAATCAATGCTGCTTCACGTACTTCAACCAACCAATCAGAGATATGCATCTACGCCCATATAGTGCCTTATAAAGGGCCATATGATTACTAGAATGGTAGCTGTTCTTGTAGGAAAACTCTATAGGTAGCTAATAATCCTAAATTCCCTTGAAATCGATCACACAAGCTCTTAACATGTCCTCTAAGGTATGAATGATACACTATGCCTGACCATCAGTCTGTGGATGAAATGATGTGCTGAGATTTACCTGGGTACCTAGACCATTCTGAAATGATCTCAAAAAATGAGAGGTAAACTGTGGACCTCTATCTAAGATAATATACAAGGGAACCCCATGCATCCTGACTACCTCATTAATGTAAAGCTTGGTGTAGTCCTCCGTCAAATCTATAGTCTTGACATCCAAGAAGTGAGTGGACTTAGTAACTCAATCTACTATCACCTAAATGGAACCATGCTGTCTGCGAGTACGAGGTAAACCTATAATGAAGTCCATGTTTATCACTTTCTACTTCCATGTAGGAATGTTAATCTTCTTGAGTCATACCTCATGGTTTCTGATGTTCTACCTTAACTTGTTGATAATTAGGACAGTTAGCCACAAAATTCGCTATGTCCATCTTTATGCCATTCCACCAAAAGACTTCCTGTAGGTTACGGTACATATTAGTGTCACCGGGATGAATGGAATGCCTGGAATTATGAGCCTCTATAAGGATCTGCTGCCTTAATTCACCCACATTAGAACACACAAGCAACCCTTGTAATGAAGCACTCCATCTTCCCTTAGGAGAAAACCTTTACTTTTTGCTAGTGGACTGCACCTTTCAATTGAAGCAAAATAGGATCACTATGTTGCTTTTCCTTAACCTCCGCTACCAATGAATATTCAGATATATTCTAAACTATTACTCCACCATCTGATGAGTTTGTAAGACCAATCCTAAGCAAGCAGGCCGGTGAACATCTTTGGTTAATTCCTTTCTTTCTTCCTCAACATGTGCTATACTACCCATATATAATCTTCTAAAAGCATCAATTACCACATTGGCATTACCAGGATGGTAAAACATATTCATATCATAGTCTTTGAGGAATTCAAGTTATCTCATCTGATGTAGATTCAACTCTTTGTGGGTGAACACATACTGGAGGCTCTTATAATCTATGAACATATCTACATGAACACCATAATGTCTCTAAATCTTTAGGGAAAATACTACAACTGCAAGCTCGATGTCATGAGTTGTGTAGTTTTTCTCATGAACCTTAAGTTTCCTAGAAGCATAAGCTATGACCTTACATTATTGCATTAACACACAACCTAGGCCAACCCTGGATGCATCACAATAGATTACATAACCATCTGAACCATCTGGTAGAGTCAAAATTGGAGTGGTAGTCAACTTAGTTTTTGATTTGGAAAAGCTCTTCTCACACTCATCTGACCACTGAAACTTAGCCTTTCTCATACTTATATGACCACTGAAACTTAACCTTTTTCTAAATCAACTTAGTCAATAGTGAAGCTATAGATAAAAATCCTTCCGCAAATCTCCTATAGTAACCAACCAAACCCAAGAAACTTCTGATATTTGTTGGAGAAGTAGGTCTGGGACATTGTTTCACTGCCTCTATTTTCTGAGAATCCACTCAAATTCCTTCATTAGATACCAGATGACCAAGGAAAGCGACAAAATGTAACCAAAATTCACATTTGCTGAACTTAGCGAATAACTGACGATCTTTGAGAGTTTATAGAACAACTCTCAGATGAATCACATGCTCATCCTCTCTCCGAGAGTAGATGAGGATATCATCAATGAAGACAATAACGAATAAGTCCAAATACTATTTGAACACCCTGTTCATTAAGTCCATAAAAGCTATAGGAGCATTTGTTAGTCCAAAAGACATAACTACAAATTCATAATGACCAAACCGAGTTCTGAAGGCTGTCTTCAAAATGTCACTATTTCTGACTCTGAGCTGATGATAGCTGGATTGAAGGTCTATCTTAGAAAGCCAACTAGCACCCTGAAGTTGGTCGAACAAGTCATTAATCCTGGGGATGTGATACTTATTCTTGATGGTGATTTTGTTCAACTGACGGTAATTAATGCACCTCCTGAGAGAACCATCTTTCTTTTTTACGAACAACACTGGTGCACCCATGGCAAAATCGTAGGTCTAATGAAGCCCTTATCTAGAAGGTCTTTCAACTAATCTTTCAATTCTTTAAGCTCAGCAGGAGCCATTTTGTAAGGAGGAATTGAAATAAGCTGGGTATCTGGAAGGAGATCAATTCCAAAGTCAATATCCCTTTTGGAAGGAACTCTGGGAAGAGCTTTTGGAAACTCATTCACTATTGGACTGATTCAAGAGTTGGGGTTTCAGAGTTTGAATCCTTAACTCAAACTAGATGATAGATATACCCCTTGGAAATTATCTTCCTGGCCTTAAGGTATGAAATGCATCGACCTACAAGCACTAAGCTGCTACCCTTCCATTCTAAGACTGGTTCATTTGGAAACTGAAATCGAACGATCCTAGTTCTATAATCAACTGAGGCATAACACGAATGTAACCAATCCATGCCTAGAATGATATCAAAGTCTACCATATCTAACCCTACAAGATTTGCTGAGCTAAATTTCTGGGAGACTGTGATAGGGCAATTTCTGTATACTCGTCTAGCTAAAATTGGGTCACCAACTAGAGTAGAGATTGAGAATGGTTCTGAAAGAGTTTCGGGAGTGACATTGAAGTTGACTACTATAAATTGAGTTACAAAGGAAATAGTACCTCCTGGATTTAAAAAAGCATAAACATCTAAGTGAAATACTCATAACGTAACAGTTACCACATCGGGAGAATATTTGTGATCCTAGCGAGCCTGAAGAGCATACAACATATTATGGCGGTAACCACAACCTGTACCAAATAAAACACCTTGTTGAGTTTGGCTACCTGCTAGTGCTGTTGAAGTTGTTGACTGTGTTTGGTAGAAGGACAATCCTTTAACCTATGACCAGACTGACCAAACCTAAAGCACCATTCTTTTTCTGCAAGACACTCGCCTGGATGGTTCTTACCACATTTTGGACAAGTTGGATAGGTCTTGTTTCTTGAAGCTCTCCCTTGTGACTTAGAGCCTGATGCCCTGCCTTTCTAATCCAGTCGAAACCTGGGAGATGGAGTACTAGTTATTGAAGTTGCTGGGCTAAAGATTTTTGCTGAAACTACAAGCGATTTCCACCACCGATTTCTGCCGAGAGTACTCCTAGTCACTTGCCTTAGCCTTTTTGTTGTCCTTAGCCATTTTCCTAAGTTTATCTCCCTCAACCTGCTAAGCATTAGTCATGAGCCTAGATATATTCATATCCTTTAACAACATAGCATTCCTGTACTCTGTTTCACTAAGTCAGATACTCCATACATAAACTTAGTTATCTGTGCCCTCGAATCAACAACCATATGTGGAGCATACCTAGAGAGTTGGGTGAACTTGAGTCCGTATTGTTGGACTGACATTGATAGCTTAAGCCAAATTTAGACTTTGGTCAACATTCTTGATAAACATGTTTGGATTAGAATTATGTTAGTAGAGTTAGCTTTGGAATGTCGAATTTGGTCTAGAATGACATTTCATATGGTTCCCGAGGCTTTCAATCTTATTTTGAGCCTTATTGTGGTTTTTAGTTTAAAGTGGAACTTGGGTATGAGACTTACTTTCATCAAAACAACCTCAGATAGAAATTGCAATGGTTTTGTTTAGCTTGAAATGGTGAATTCGATGGGGTAGCATATTTTGGTTGCACATATGGGTATTTGAATGATCCTCGAGCACCTTATTAGAGAACTTAGGGTCTAGACACAATAGCTAGTGTGTTGGTTGCTAGTGAAATCATGTGAGATCTCCATATTTCCGTAGCCTAGGGTCATGTTCACGATGCCTTGGTAGCCAATCTTCCGCGTTAATCGAGCCCTAATGATTTCCTGGCCGTGTTGGTGTGAGTGACGCCATTTTTCTGAATGCCAAATGACTAGTTTTTTAATTAAGACCTGTGACACAAAACAACCTGTAATCCTAACTTCTAAGAGAAATTTCTCATTCATTTGTGCTCCGATATCAGTGATTCAAAGTCTTGGGTGATTGTGGAGGTTGTGGCTACGCCGTGGAGTGATAGAAAGTTGTCAGGCATCCTTCTTTCGAAGTGAATCCCTATTTTTCTAGGTTGCCTTGTCTAACTATTGTTGTTCTTCGTTGGTTTATTATTGCATGTGTTGCTTGGGATGTTTCAAGCATGGAATTGTGTCCCATTTTGGGACATAAGTTTAGGTAGTCGATTAGGACTAATTGGCAAAGTCAATCTTGGGATTCCTGGTGCGTGTCCCACATTCCCATATTTGATTTGATTTTGGGTCTATTTCAGATTGTTGCAATTTTAATATCTAAGCATTCTAATGATGTGGTAATTGAAAATGTTATATTGTAGTGTCATTCAAAGATGTTTCAGTAGTTGATAGCTCATGTCTGGTGCATGCCATGTGCTCATGATCGACTTTAAGGTATGGTTTGGTCTACTGTCTTTATATGACTTCTTGCTTGTATAAATTTTATGTAATTTTAGATGGTATTTTTTGGGTATTTAGCTTTTTGCTTGTTATTCCATCTTTTCTTGATTTTGTAGGAGCATTGGGTTTAGTGTGGATGTTGGGATCCTTAGTTTAGGATAGTTGTTTCGCTTGTAGTGTAGATGCTCTTGTCTATCCTTGTTAGGATTGATACGTTGTGGCCTTTTTCTAGGTTGGGTCTTAGGTACTTTAGAGTGTGTTTTACTGCCTCATAGTTATGTTTCCCCCCATAAGGCTTGTATTTTCTTGTTCTCACTACATTGGTGCTTGTGAACTTGGTGGCTCCTCATAGTCGTGGGTTGGTCCTAGCTATGCTCTGTCAGGGACTGGAGCGGTATGATTGGGGTAAGGAGTCGCCTGTTGAGTTGGTCCCCCTCTTTATTTATTTGAGACCTCTTCTTTGGTCATTTCACTTGTTGTTTAGCAATAAACTTGTTATATTCATATTTAACTTGATTATATTATTGGGCTCGAGGCCGTATGCATGGTCTAATAGGATCCCAAGTTAGTATTCTTTCCCTTGGTAGCGTATTTGGGTGACTATATGGTTATTTGACTTGAGTGCCTTGTTTGAATGCTAATGATGTCATACGGTGTATTATTTATTCATTCTCAAGGATTTCTATGGTACCATCCAGTTTATGCTTTATCTTATATTATCACTCATGATCAAATACCATTTTATTAGGATCTTATTCTAACTAGTTTTAATGGGAGTCATACTACCTCGATAACTTGATTTACTAGCTTTTGATATTATGAGGCATTACGGACGTGCTCCTTTTCTACTTGAGATATTCGAGGCATCAGGGATATGCTCAATTTTTACTTGACTAGTCGGTGCATCGATGCCCTTTCTTTCATGATTTTAGCTACTTATAATACTCTACGGAGTTGCCCTTCTACTCATAGGTTCGAGGACTAAGACTTGGTTTGGGCCCAAGCAGCGTATATAGACTTCCCGCATCCCCTATAAGACCCTCTAGCCGTGAGTACCATAGTACTGGAAGATGGAGTTGCACGGGTCCTACCTTACCCGTATGGCAGGGAGGTAGGTCTATGCATTACCTATGGTTACTGATGGCTCTAGTGCATCCTCTGCATTCATATGTATTGCCTATACCACTATTCTTGTTTGATGCTTATACCCTCCAATTTATGGTGGCTAGTTGGGTTATGTTAGTTGTTTACACCTTTCTAGGCTTATGGGGGTCTGACTAGGTTATTGTTTGACTATATTATGTTCTATGTTTATTTTTTACAGTTAGCTGATATGCTTAGACCGTAGAATTGTAGTGATGTCCTGACCCTAGGTAGTTGACTTTGTATCTTAGTTGCTTATGATTAGGTTATTGACTTGTGTTCTTGGTACGTTCTCGACTTAGTTTCTTAGTCCTTGTACCCCATTTCTTTCCTTTTGCCTATCTACTTTGGTATTTCATGTTAAGTTATTTGTGATTTGCTCTTGTTATTACTTATTGGTTATGTTTGTGTTATCTCTGAGCTCAGTCGGGTGTTGCCTACTGGGTATGGTTGTTTCTACTCATACTACCTTTCTCTCCCCTACAAATTGTAGTCTGAATTATTTTCGTTGATTTGGGAGTCGTGCGGAGCAGCTTAGAGTTTTAGAGATTAGGGTGAACTCCTAGCATCAGGAGATATCTGTTTCCATCTGTTTTGGCTAGGCATATTCTTTAAATGGTTTTCAAAGACATCATATACTTATGTTGTATTTGTAAAAGCCTTGTACTCTTATTTTGGATTGGAAGCTCAACTACTGACTAATCTCAGTTCTTAGGGATCTTTCATTGCATTGTCTTCTAGTATTTCACTTTTGTTTATAAGATTTTTACTCTTTTTTGTGTGCTTCTGGTTTGTAGACTGTTGCTTATGGCTTCGGACTAAGGGTTTGGCTTACTATCACTACTGGATCCTACACCCTGAACGTGGCTAGCACTCAAGAACTGTTGTTGGTCCCCAAGCGAATCATCATCCTAGATGACTACAAGCGGAAGACTAACTTGAGCATACATAAACATCAAATTAAAAGAAATGTTTAAAAACAATTTACTGAATCTCAAAACTTTACTGAATATACTAAGTATGAAACATAAGTTTTAAATAAAATATCTGAAACTGAAAAACTCTCCAAAACTGTCTATCTACGAAGCCTCTACTGTACAAAGATGAGCGTCGGGACAAAACCCATGACTCCTCAAAAATTGTTACTAATAACTCACAAAACTGGAGTCCTCAGGATGCAATGAGATCTTACTCAAAAGCTGATGAGCGGATGAAGTGATCTCAGCAAACTCTTGTTGAGAATGCTAAGAACATGTATGTACATCATTAAAAGATGCAGGTCGAATGACATTAGTACATTGAATATACGAGTAACTGAACTGATATGACTCCAATAGATAAAACATAAACTCAACTAAATGTAAAGGATTAAAGGAATGAAATCACTTTAAACTTTACAAAAACACTTACTCATCTTTGAACCTCAAAATAATAAGTGATACAATAAAAGTACACTTTTAACTCTATTTAGGAGATTCTCTAACTGACAACTATCACTACGAGTTGTGTGTTGACACAATGCCTCGCCCATGCTGGCAGAATTGTCCTATAACTTTCCGTGGTATAGAACACATCAACTAAGTAGATCCACTAAGCTCTGCTCCGAAGTACTTAGGATTCATCTAAAAGTATGATCATGTACCCATGTTGTCATACATGATTTATGAGGAATGTGAGTTGTCTGAACTCATCCCCATATCAGTGCTCAATGTTTTTCCCAATAATATACACTCATGCTCAATGTTTAAACATACTCTTCCTCCAGTTTGAGATAATTGCTTGAACTATCCTCTTAAAAGAGGTAATTGCTCTTGAAATATCTTTGCACTCATAACTCATTTAGAAATCAAAGTTTCTCTTTTATCAATGTAAAAACTGATACCTTTGGGAATGCTTAGTTCCCTTATACTCTTACTCAATTCATACTTGAAAAATATTTCTCAAAAATATATGAAAATTTATATTGTAATATGATCATTGATGACTCGGGAAGTCATACTATATAAACATTGATAGAATATCTAGATACCGTACTACTTAAACATTGATGGCGTTCTCAATTATCATACTAATTCTATTTTAGAAACTCTTTCTCAAAACTCATCTTTACTTCCTCAAAACTCTATTTTAAACTTAAGTGTTGGCTTTAAAAAGTTTCTCAAGATTTATAAGTCAATTCGTAGGATTCATGCAGAATTATGGACAGGAACAACTCAACTCAGGGATCTTAATAGCAATATGAAAACTCAGTACTCAAAACTCAAGAACTCAAAACTCAATGACACTAATCATCTTAAGAATACGCAATTCATAGGGTTCATGTTGAAATATATACATGAACTAATAAACTCAAGAATATTAATGTATAACATATAGAAATACAATAATTAGGAATGGAATTTCAACAAGAAACAAGAACTCAGGAACTCAAAATCAACTCATCTCAAGAATACTCAAATCTAGGGGTAGAATTCTATATTACTCTTTTAATAATTTGAAAGTAGATGTAGGGCATGAGGACAAACTAGTCCATAACGTTACATACCTGGAAGAACAAGGCTCTTGAAGAATCTTCGATACAAAATTGATTAAAAGCCTTGAAACACTAACTTGAAGGTAAACAATCAACAAAACCTTTCTTGAGATTCTTGAATAAGTTTCTTGAAATATCTATGGCCAAAAATTATGATTTTCATTAGTGATTCATAATTTTATGGAAGAATTTGAGTTGGAAAGAATGAAATTCTTGGAGAAAGACTTACCTTGAAGAAGAATATTGAAAAAGATTGAAAGAATCTTGAATGAAGTCTTCTACTTTGATTTTTCTTTAGGTTTTTAGAGAGAAGAGAATGATAGATTAAGAGATGAAAATATGATTTTTTTTTGGGTCTATAATTAGTCAAGAAATTTATTTAGGGTTTTATTAGAGGTAAAAAGACAAAAATGACCTTTTTTTAATGTTTTCCCGTCGGTTAGTTCATCACTGCACTGTATCAGGTTACTAAAATGGTCATAAGTCATTAATCAAAATTCAGATTGTTGCAAAATTGGTGGCATTAGAAGGAATATTTAAATACCTTTAATTTGATAGGTTATGGGCCATATAACTTTTTATATTATAAAAGATATGGTCGTTTGAAGTTTACCCAAAGAGAATCTTACATCAAAACTTAATCGGTAAGGAAACTTTCAACTCAACTTTGTGCTAGGAGTTTCTAGTGACCTTAATTGATATCCAAAATCATTCCTACACTAAAGAATTTACTTTTACACATATGGTAAATTTAAGAATCACGCAAAACTGCCTTATATGTAAATGAAGAATAGTTCGGGTCTTAACTTAGAAATTTTTTGGGTGTTATAATATCTCCCCCTTGGGATCATTCGCCCTCTTGATGGTTAAACTGAGGATGGAAGGGTAAGGATTTACTCAAACTTTATTTCTGAATTTTAAACTTGTCTACTAACATAGGTGAAACTGAATCATACTATGAGCTTCGAATGGTCTATAGCACATAAATCAAGAACGATATGAGTTTGAACATAGTCACTCTCTATTTGAATCTATTTGATATAAGGTAAGGATATATTGGGACAAGGTAAGAATAGGAACACTATGCCTTGAGCGATATGACTGGTAGCTTTGAAACATAGAAATACTTCTCAACTATGCTCTTCTTTCCTATTACCACACCTCATTGGTTGCAACTCATAGCTCCCACAAGGGTATATAACTACACTTACCAAGGTCTGAGTCTAACTATATGCTCTTACTATATTCAAGCCTAACTCGAAATCACAAAGTACTTAACATGAAGTGATTATTCAAATATAAATCAAAAGATTTAGGTTCTATACCTCTATAAGAAATCTCACCCCAAGAATATTACTCCTTACCACTACATCCAACTAAGCTTGAGTCTCCACCAAGAACCACCTAACGCATAATGCCTTCATCCACTAGCTACCAACACCACATTGAATCCTAGTACTATAACCACTCCATGGACTCATACTAACCACCCCTTATAAGAATTCCTCATTCTCTCGTCACTTCTACCAACAAAACTTTCATGCCTTATTACCAAGATGGAATAACACACTAGCACTATCACAACCAGAAAAGATCAATCCTTTTTTTTCAGGACCCAGAGGTACTCCCTAGGCGTAACATGACGTACTCGACTCCAAAGGGGTCTCATACAAGACCTCATTATAATCATAAACATAAGCATTATAAATGATGCAAAATTAAAACTTTTTACAATCTAAGTCTTTTCATAAATCGAATGGAAGTCTAGACATTATCTCAATTAACCATCTAATATAATTGAATACAATCATAGGGTCACAAACCTTTTATAACATAGTCTTGAAAGTAGAAAGTAAGATAGAAACTAAAGATGAACAATCCGTCCTCAATCCATGAGGACTCACCAAGAGCATGGAGAGAATCAATCCAATCTCTACTCATATGAAGAAGTGCGTCTCCACGACCGGAACCTACACTTATAGAAAATGTAGAAAATATGGGTTAGAACAATATGTACTAAGTATGGAAGTCATGCATAAAAATCCTTGAAACATGCTCAATAGGGACATTTAGTTAAAACCATGCATTTATCAAGTTTAAAAACCATCATGCACATTTATGAAGAAACATAAATCAAACCATATCATGACAACCCTAAGTTATACTTATGCAATGCATAGGAAAGATCCCATAATCCTACCAAATGATAAGTACCACTTTTAGGTCACCAACATCATACATATCATACCTTGACCTCATTCATAGCCAATACTTATATATAAGGAAACATTCATATTCATAACTTGTAGCAAGTAAAGTCAATCTTAACAACAATACATACCATACATGCATAATTCATAAGTCTTCATAGCATAAGAGAACCTCACCACAACACCTCTTAAAGCCTACTTATGCAATGCATAAATGGAGTCCCATACCCCCACTCATACTAAGTAGTACCTCTTAAGAAGTCATAGGTCAAGTCCATATTCTTATCATAATTCATATTCTTATCATATAGGGAAATATAGCCTTAACTGACCTAGACCATGTAAGCTACATGGAATCTAGTGTCTTACCCCCACACCGAAAAGAGGTGTCCTACTTGCCTGAGGTAGAACTCATATATTAGCTTTTAGGTGGATCCACTAGCTAAAGACCTATGTAGGCACATAGTTATGGGATAAGGAGATTGCTACTAGAAACCCAGACTTTCTAACGTAAAAGGTTTCCATCTCATGAGATAACTTACTTTGGGAAGTGTGACTTTCTAACGTAAAAGCTTCCATCTCATATTCATATCCACTTGGTGCTAAGCATAATTCCCTTGAAAATTCATGTTAAGTCTTTACTTAAGTTCATGTTCAGGAAATAATGCACTAGATACTCAAACCAACATGGTATCATAATAGTTCATAGATTTATTAGGTGAGAATGTCCTTTCAACCTTAGAATTATCAATATGTGAGTAAAGCTTTCACATCATATTCATAATGTGTTCATAAGAATAGCCTTTCATTCAACACAACAATACTATCATAGTAATAGACATTTCATACATAGTCATGTGTAAGGGTATAGGGAGAATGATCATACAACAATACCACACTTACACAATAGTCATAGGATCTTCACTTTCTAAATGAATCATAAGCTCATACACAATTCTCATCAACATGTACAAACCCACATAATTTGCCCTTCATGGCCATAAATTAAACTCAACCCAAACATCTAGAATTTGTACATTAGATAGGGGAATATAATGATTCAATAACTCAATCAATATAAACATAATTAATTGACATACTTCTATAATTAATCAACACACATCATGAATTTACAATTTAGCAATATGGGGGATTCATGGGTTCTTGGGGGGATTTTATCATAAATCAATAATTAATCATCCATTCAACCATAATCCACCATAATCAACCATAAATCAATAATTGAAAACATTTTGAAAGAGAACCCATGACTTATATTGAAACCCTAGGTTTTGGGGAAATTGAAATCTTGAAATCAAGTTTTGAAGCGACTCTTGGGCGAAAGCTACCCATAGATGAAAATCCATCTTACCTTGATTAAGAATCTCCAAGAAATCTGAGGAAGAACCCTTGAATTCTCCAAACCCTAGCTCCAATTCCACCTTTCTTCTTCTTTGAGTTTAAGAGAGAGAAATATTGAGAGGAAGAGAACTTTTGGTTTGATTTGGCTGTTTGAATATAATGCCTTATTTTGGGTGAGTTTGGAATTAAAACAACTTATATAGTACCCCTAAAAATACCCAAAACAACCTCACTTTAATTAGACTAAAATAGGAAATGACTAGACTAACCCTCATTAATTGACCACGCCCAGGTGTCATGAGCCACCTTCATAAGCCGTGGTGAGGACCACAACCCGTGGCCTACTCGTGAAGTGTGAGGCAGTGGCTAGGAATTTAGTGCATGAAGCTCAATCACCCAAGGTATTTCCACGAGGGACTCCACTAGCCATGGTCAAGACCACGAGTCGTGGTCCCTCTCATGGTCCTAGAGGCAGTAGCTAGGCAAATTTATGCCATAAACTACATTGCCCAAGTCATCTTCACAAAGGGATCTGGTCAAGACCACGAGCCGTGGTCCATTCCGTGAAGTTAAGGCAGTAGCTAGGTTTTTGGGTGGCCATTCTACCATGGCCAAGGTAAGTCCACGAGCCCCTTTCACAGGCCTTGGTGAGGACGACGATCCATGGTCCCACTCGTGAAGGGTGAGGCAGTGTGCTCAAACTAGTGGCAGCCTTGGCCTTTGGCTTTGGCTTGACCCCTTTGCCTTGGAACTTGCCTCATGGCCTTGACTCTTATAACCCTCATTTTAACCCTAAATGATCTTCTAACATACGGGGACTCATTTTATGATTTTTAACCCATGCGTTAGGCTCTAGTTTAATGTACTTTTTTTGGGATGTTAAATTATCTCCCCCTTGGGAACAGTCATCCTCGAATGATGATTTAGATACCTTACAGAAATAAAGACTCAAGACTAGCAGCCCATCATGCATGCATTATCTAAATAATGCATAATTCAAAGGAGGAAACACCAACTCTATCTCAAAACATACTCAATGCAATACAAGGAGGTAGGAACTACTTCCACAATCCATTATGCACAAAATTCATCATTTCATATAAACATGGGAGGAACTACCTTCTCCAACTTAAAGCAAGCTCAACACAACATTATGGAGACAATATGAAAATTCATCAAAAGCATCACTAAGCTTGTTCATCAAATCATCTCATGAAGTCACATATGCCATCATCATACTAAAAATGCAAATCAACATGAGGAACATAAATCATGAAAGCTTAATTTACACTGAACATGAATTTTATCAAGAATATGCAAAATCATAAGGAAATCATGGAATACACATATAGCACATAGGACTCCCAAACTAGGAACTCAAGGGGAATTACTTACCTCAAGCTTGAATAGGAGTAGAAGGAAAAAGATATGGATAGCGGGACTTCATATCGGCCTCGGCCTCCCATGTAGCACCCTCAACTAAGTGATTCCTCTATAAAACCTTTACGGAAGCTACTTCCTTGTTTCTATACCTCTTAACTTGCCGGTCTAAAAACTCTACCGGAACCTCTTCATAATAAAGACTCTCATCAACTCCCAAACACTCTAAAGGAATGATGGATACTGGATTTCCAATGTATTTCTTAAGCATGGAAACATGAAACACCGAGTGAACCTAAGCCAACTCATTCGGTAAGTCTAATTCATATGCAACTTTCCCAACATGTTGCAAGATTTGATATGGGCCAATATACCGGGGACTAAGCTTCCCCTTCTTACCAAACCTCATCACAGCTTTTATAGGTGAGACTTTCAAGTAGACCCAATCAACAATTTCGAACTCTAGATTCCTTCTTCTAACGTCGACATATGACTTTTTCCGACTTTGGGCAGTCTTCAACCTCTCTCTAGTGATTCAAACTTTTTCAATGGCCTCATAAACTAGTTCAGGACCAATTAGAGCAATTTCACCTACTTCAAACCAGCCAACAGAAGATCTACACCTCTTACCATACAATGCTTCAAAAGGAGCCATGATAATACTTGAATGGTAACTATTGTTGTAGGCAAACTTTATCACTGGAAGATGGTAATCCCATTTACCCTTGTAGTCTATAATGTATGCCCTCAACATATCTTCTAAGGTTTGGATGGTACGTTCCGCTTGACCATCAGTTTGAGGATGAAAAGCAGTACTAAGCTTAACATTAGTACCAAGCCCTTTTTGGAATGCCTTCCATAAGTGTGAAGTAAATGGAGTACCTCGATCCGAAATAATAGATAAAGGAACCCCATGAAACTTCACTATCTCTTTGGTGTACAATTTGGCATAGTCTTCCACCGAAAAGGAAACCTTGACGGGAATAAAGTGAGCGGATTTTGTCATTCTATCAACGATGACCCAAATAGAATCATGTTGCGTTCTAGTATGAGGAAATCCCACAATAAAGTCCATATTCACATCCTCCCACTTTCAAGTGGGAATATCTATATATTGGGACAAACCTCCCGGTCTTAGGTGTTCGGCCTTAACTTGTTGACAATTCGAACATTTGGCCACAAAACCAGCTATATCCTTGTTCATGCCATTCCACCAATAGACTTCCCGTAGATCACGATACATCTTGGTGGGTCTCGAATGAATAGAATACCGCGAACCATGAGCCTCTTCTAAAGTTTTCTATCTTAAGCCATCAACATCCAGAACACATAAACGACCTTAGTACCTAAGCACCCCTTCTCACCCTTGGGAGAAAGCCTCTACAGACTTGTTGAGTACATATTCTTTCAAATCCATTAACATGGGATCAAGGTCTTGTTTGGATTTCACGTCCATTACAAAGGATGATTCGGAACCATTACGGACCATAGCCCCACCCTTGGTGGAATCCACTAGTTGCACACCTAATCGGACCAACCTATGCACAAAACAAACTAACTCCTTCTCATCCTCTACATGAGTTACACTACCCATGGACAATCGACTTAGGGCATCCGCAACTATATTAGCTTTTCCGAGGTGGTAAAGGACACTCATGTCATAATCTTTTAAAACTCTAACCACCTTCTTTGTCGGAGATTCAAGTCTTTTTAGCTAAACACATATTAAAGACTCTTGTGATCGGTGAAAATGTCCACATGGACCCTATAGAGGTAAGTCTCCATATCTTTAAAGCAAACACTACTGCCGCTAATTCTAAATCATTGGTCGGAGCATAGGTAATCACTTTACCATGAATATTGAGTTGCCTTGAAGCATAGGCAATCACTTTACCATGTTGTATAAGGAGACATCCCAGACCCACTCAAGAAGAACCACAATACACCATAAACCCATCGGTACCCTTCGGTAAGGTCAACAGCGGAGTGAAAGTAAGTCTACTGTACAACTCTTGGAAGATTTTCTCACAAGCCTCCAACCACACAAACTTAGCTTTCTTTTGAGTTAAGGCTGTCAACGAAGAAGCAATGGAGGAAAAACTCTCAACAAGCCTCCTAAAGTAACCAGCCAAACCCAAAAAGCTTCTAATATTGGTAGGTGTTAGAGGTATAGGCCAACCCTTGACCACATCCTTCTTCTTAGGACCTACCTCAATACCTTTGCTTGACATAATATGACCAAGGAAGGCTATAGACCTTAGCCAAAACTCAAACTTACTAAACTTCGCATACAATTGGTGGTCTTTAAGGACTTACAATACAATCCTCAAATGGTTCATGTATTCATTTTCACTCCTTGAATAGATCAAAATATCATCAATAAACACGATCACAAACATATCAAGGTAGTGTCTAAACACTCTATTCATTAGGTCTATGAATGTCGTCGGGTCATTGGTCAACCCAAATGACATGACCACTAATTCAAAGTGACCGTACTGGGTCCTAAAGGCCGTCTTGGGAATGTCGACCCCTCTTACCCTTAGTTGATGATAACCCAAACGAAGATCTATTTTGGAAAATTAGTTAGCCCCTTGAAGTTGATCAAACAAGTCGTCAATTCTAGGAAGGGGATACTTATACTTTATAGTCACCTTGTTCAATTGGAGGTAGTCAATAAACATTCTAAGGGACCCATCCTTCTTTCTAACAAACAATACCGGAGCACCTATGGAGAGATACTCGGTTGAATAAAGCCTTTGTCTAACTAATCCTTGAGTTGCTCCTTCAATTCTTTCAACTCGACCAGAGCCATTCTATAAGGAGGAATGGAGATAGGTTGCGTACCCGGCATGAGATCAATGCCAAAATCTATTTCCCATTCAGGAGAAACGCCGGGCAAGTCATTGGGAAAGACTTCTAGAAATTGACTCACCACGGGGACCGACTTTAAGAAAGGGATTTCGGACTCAACATCCTTAACCCCAACAATATGGTAAATACACCCCTTGGAGATCATTTTCCTAGCTTTGAGACAAGAAACAAATTGACCTCTAGGGATAGAATTTCTCCCCTTCCAATCAAAAGTAGACTCATTTGGAAATTGAAACTTTACTGCCTGAGTCCTACAATCAATAGAGGCATAGCACATGCAACCAATCCATACCCAAAACTCTACCAAATCCACCAATGTAACTTTATGGGACAAAGAAATAGGACAACTCCTATAGACTGTTTTTGCCACTACCGAATCACCAACTGTGGTAGAAATCGAAAAAGGTTATTCTAACACATCAGGGAATATTTCAAATTTCATAGCCACAAAAGGTGTAACAAAAGACAAAGTGGCACTGGGGTCTAGAAATGCATATACATCAATGTAAAAGACTTGTAACATACTATTTATAACATCTGAGAAGCTCTTTTGGTCACCTCACGATTGAAGTGCATAAAAGCAGATTTTCTTGGGAGCATTGGAATTTGAGCCACTAGGAGGGACTTGCTTGCCCTCTCTTCCTTGAACCTTTAGCATGGGACAATCTCTCATCACATGTCCACTCTTCCCATAATTATAGGAACCATCTGTGCCAACTAGGCACTTACTATCATGCTTCTTAACATATTTTACACAATTAGGCATATAAACATAAGAATCACCACTATTACCTCCTTGTGGGTTAGGTTAGACACCCTATCTTTGTTGACCCTTGGAGCACTAGAGGAGCCTTGGTTGGAAAACCTTCTCTTGAACCTTGGTCTACCTTGACCCTTAAATTTACCTTTGGGAGAATTTCCATCATCAGTCCTTTCCTTCTCCACTTCCCTATTCACTTGCTTGAGATTTTGTTCCTCAATTTGTTTGGCATGAACCATACAATGTGAAATATTCATACTTGGGATGAGCATTGTCGAACGATATTCATTGACTCTCAAGTCGGATACCCCCATAACAAATTTGTTCATCTTGGCCCTAGATTCCGCTACTAAGGTTGGAGCATACTTAGACAAATATGTGAATTTAAGGGCATACTTTTTCACACTCAAACCCCCTTGTCTAAGATTTATGAACTTTTGCATCTTTTGTTCCCTCAACTCTAGGGGAAAGAACCTACCAAGGAAGACCGACTTGAACAATTCCCAATCTACCAAACCCACTCCAATGGGTTTTTCACCCTTCTATTGCTCATACCATACTTGAGCCTCATCCTTCAATTGGTAGGCGGCTAGTTCTACTTTCTCTTGTGGAGACACTTCCGTAGCATCAAGAACCTTAAAGATCTCATCAATAAACCCTTGGGGGTCCTCCTCCACTTTGGAGACATAGAACATTCGGGGATTCATTCTAGTAAAATCCCTTATCCTTGAAGTGATAGTACTCACATTGGGGTTCACATGAGTTCTAGCATCCCTATTGACTTAGGCCGTCACGACTTGGGTTAATACTTGGAGAGACAACCTTATTTCAACATTTGTCATGGCACCCGCATCAATAGGAGCTTGAGGAAGTAAAGGATCTTGGGGACCTTAGGGAGGAACACCCTCATTCACATTCTCCACTTCCATCCTTCTTGTGATCACCCTTCTTGTATTCATATCCTATAGAGATAGTATAAGGGTTAGGGAAAGGACTTCATAGAGTTAAAACTCTAAGGCACGACTAAAGAGTAATGAAAGAAATGAGATTTCCTAAGCATCTTATAGCCTCTCATTCATAAATGTGGCGTGCTTCACACCACTGAACAAGACTCTACAATACGTGGTTCATGAGACATCATCCTAAAATCAGTCTAAACCTTGTGCTCTGATTACCAAGTTTGTGACAACCCAGGGGTCCCCTTAGGCGTAACACTGCGTACTAGACCTCAAAGGGGTCTCATACGAGCCCTTAGCATAATCATAAACATAAGCAATAGAAATGATGAGGAATTAAAACTTTTTACAATCTAATTCTTTTCATAAATCAAATGAAAGTCTAGACATTATCTCAATGAACCATCTAATACAATCGAATACAATCCTAGGGTCACAGCCCTTTTACAACATAGTCTTGAAAATAGAAAGTAAGATAAAAACTAAAGATGAGGACTCACCAAGAGCGTGAAGAGAATCAATCCATTCTCTACTCAAATGATGAAGTGTGTCTCTATGACCGAAACCTACACTTATAGAAAATGTAGAAAATATGGGTTAGCACAATATGTACTAAGTATGGAAGCCATGCATAAAAATCCTTAAAAATGCTCAAGAGGGACATTTAGTTAAATACATGCATTTATCAAGTTTAAAAACCATCATGCATATTTATGAAGAAACATAAGTCAAACCATATCATAACAACCCTAAGTTATACTTGTGCAATGCATAGGCAAGATCCCATAATCCTACCAAATGCTAAGTACCACTTTTAGGTTACCAACATCATACATATCATACCTTTACCTCATTCATAGCCAATAATTATATACAAGGAAACATTCATAGTCATAACTTGTAGCAAGTAAATTCAATCATAACAACAATACATACCTTACATGCATAATTCATAAGTCTTCATAGCATAAGAGAACCTCACCACAACCCCTCTTAAAGACTACTTGTGCAATGCATAAATGGAGTCCTATACCCCCACTCATACTAAGTAGTACCTCTTAAGAAGTCATAGGTCAAGTTAATGTTCTTATCATAATTCATATTCTTATCATATAGGGAAACATAGACTTAACCGACATAGACCATGTGAGCTGCATGGAATCCAGTTCTTACCCCCACTCCAAAAAGAGGTGTCCTACTTGCCTAAAGTAGAACTCATCTATTATCTTTTAGCTGCATCCACTAGCTAAAGACCTATGTGGGCAAATAGTTATGGCATAAGGAGAATGTTACTAAAAACCCAGACTTTCTAATGTACAAAGTTTCCATCTCATGAGATAACTTACATTGGAAAGCCGGACTTTCTAATGTAAAAGCTTCCATCTCATATTCATATCCACTCGGTTCTAAGCATAATTCCCTTTAAAATTCATATTAAGTCATTACTTAAGTTCGTGTCATGAAAGAATGCACTACGCATTCAAACCAATATGGTATCATAATAGCTCATATATTCATTAGGTGAGAATGTCCTTTCAACATTAGAATCATCAATATGTGAGCAAACCTTTCACATCATATTCATAGTGTGCTCATGAGAATAGCCTTTCATTCAACACAATAATACTATCATAGTCATAGACATTTCATACATAGTCATGTGTAAGGGTATAGGGAGAATTATCTTACAACAATATCACACTTACACAATAGCCATAGGATCTTCAATTTCTAAGTGAATCATAAGCTCATACACAATTCTCATCAACATGTACAAACCTACATAATTTTCCCTTCAAGGCTATAAATCAGACTCAACCCAAACATCTAGAATTTGTACATTAGATAGGGGAATATAATGATTCAATAACTCAATCAATATAAAAATAATTAATTGACATACTTCTATAATCAATCAACCCACATCATAAAGTCACAATTTAGCAATATGGGGGATTCATGGGTTCTTATGCGGATTTTTATCATAAATCAACAATTAATCATCATTTAAACCATAATCCACCATAATAACCATAATCAACCATAAATAAATAATTGAAAACATTTTGCAAGAGACCCATGAATTAGATTGAAACCCTGGGTTTTGGAGAAATTTAAAGCTTGAAATCAAATTTTGGAGGGACTCTATGGGTGAAAGCTACCAATAGATGAAAAGCCACCATATCTTGATTAAGAATCTCTAAGAAATTTGAGGAACAACCCTTGAATTCTCCAACCCCTACCTGCAATTGCACCTTTCTTTTTCTTTGAGTTTTAGAGAGATAAGTATTAAGAGGAAGAGAACTTTTGGTTTGATTTGGTCGTTTGAGAATAATGACTTATTTTGGGTGAATTTGGACTTAAAACAACTTATATAGTACCCTTAAAAATACCCAAAATGACCTCACTTTAGTTGGACTAAAATAGGAAATGACCTAACTAGCGCTCATTAATTGACCACGCCCAGGTTTCATGAGCCACCTTCACGAGCTGTGGTGAGGACCACAACACGTGGTCCTACTCGTGAAGTGTGAGGCAGTGGCTAGGAATTTGGTGCATGAAGCTCACTTTCCCAAGGCATTTCCACGAGGGGCTCCATGAGCCGTGGTCAAGATCACGAGCCTTGGTCCCTCTCGTGGTCCTTGAGGTAGTAGCTAGGCTATTTTGTTCCACAAGCTACCTTGCCCAAGTTATCTTCATGAAGGGCTCCACGAGTTGTGGTCCCTTTCGTGAAGTTGAGGCAATAGCTGGGTTTTTGGGTGGTTATTCTACCTGACCAATGTAAGTCCACGATCCCCCTTCACGAACCATGGTGAGGACCACGATCCGTGGTCCCACTCATGAAGGGTGAGGCAGTATGCTCAAGCTAGGGGCAACCTTGGCCTTTGGCTTTGTCTTGGCCCCTTTGCCTTGTCACTTGCCTTTTGGCCTTGACTCTTATAACCCTTATTCCATTCCTAAATGATCTTTTAATATACGGGGAGTCATTTTATGATTTTTAACCCTTGTGTTAGGCTCTAGTTTAACCTAATATTTTCCAGGGTGTTACATTTTCTCTATCATCACACCACTACTATCAACTAAAAAGGATCACTAAGAGAACTTTAGGGTGAAAGATCATAAGCACAATTCATTCAAGATATCTGATATAAGAATATGCATTGCATAACATTATGTTGCTAGCCATTGAGAGTACTATGTACTTGTGAGACTGAACATACTACGTGACATGAATGCTTATATGAATAGGTTCATATTATGAGGCTTATATCCACAACTTTATGGATTAAGTTAGAGGTTAATGGGCTAAAGTCTTTGCTCCTTATTTTGGAAACTGAGCATTGATATGAAACTCTCTGAAGTGTAATGAGCATAGGTCATAGACACAATTCTGATATTAAAAACGTCTATGAGATTTTGTAATAACTGATCTTTGAGGAATACACTAGAGTATGACTGGATTGATCAACATCTAAAACTCATTCGAAAAACATCACTATCTCATCCTCATCTCTTGAATTTGTTTCTCATCTCATCATCTCCCTCTTAGGTCTGAGGTTTACTCTTTAAAGCTATGGATCATTCCATTATGTTTAAGCTAGTCTACGTTCCTTTTTCTCTAATACTCGGGAAAGGCTTATCTCATGGCTATTGAACTCTTCATAAGTAGGTACTAAGACTCCTAAGACCTCCTTCTAAGATACTTCTCTTAACCTTTTCTCATTCACTTATAAGGCTGCTTCATCTAACTCTTTAAGGAAACAAATAATGCTTAAATCAGCCTATTCCACATTGACAACTCAAATATACTATATAGGCACACATGGAAAATCATTAACATAATTGGAACATCATCTGATTACATACAATCTCGGGTACACCTTTTAATGCTTTTGTTACTCTTATGACTTAGCCACACTTCACTACTCTTATCTAAAATTTAGAATTCCATATTTGTAGTACTCATATTCATTGTAACTAACCTCTTAATTCCTCTCCTACTCTATGTCAAGTCTACCAGATTAGATCTCAAAACTAACATCATCACCCTTACGTTGCCATTCTTTTTTACCACAACACTCATCTCAAATTCAAGACTAATGTCTATTATGAAACATAGATATCAATATAATTTTTCACATACTATACTAACTCATTCCTAATAGATAAAATTAATAAACACTGATGAGTCTGAGATTTGGACTTATTAAGGGCTTTGTTTTGATAGTGTTAGTGTCCTCAAATACCTGATTTATGCTCTAAACTGATGTTAAAGTGTCTATTTATAGCATTTAAGGCTAAAGAGCAAGGTAAGGAAACTACCAGACAAAAAGGGACTAACAACCCAAAGAGGTGGAGAAGAGCGATCCTGGTGATCGCCAAGATCACTCCGTAGTTCACTATGAATGCCCCTTAAGCCCACTCAATTTTACAATACACCACATCAGAGATGGGGAAAATCTGGCTGTAATTTGTTCCATATCGATGAATCACCGAATGGATCGGCAATAAGAGTTTGTATTGCCAAAAGTACAAAATGAGTAGTGAAGATGAAAGCGAAAGGAACAAAAGGCGCATCATGGAAGTGATCGGCGATCCTGATATAGACCACCTAAAGTTACAGTGTGTATCGAATGAAAAAATGAAGCAAGAAGACGATGGATAAGGGCGATTAGCAAATCGCCGACCGGTCGGTGAAACCTGACTTTCCTCGTGGATTGGCCCCAAAAGATCAAATCTTAGATCAGTATAAATTGATATTTTAAAGAGAGAGGAGGGGTCTAAACATTAAGAAACTCATACCCAAAATAATGAAAACATTATTCTTGCTTAATTTTAAAGCTTTCAAGTAGATTTTTGAGTTGGATCTTGTAATTAAAGCAAAGTTTAATCATTTTGAAGTTGAGAAAATCAATACTCAATCATGGAGCATGTAGTCGGTATTGAATTTTCACTTTTTGTGATGACTAGCTAAAACCCCAATCTTTGGGGTTTGACCATGTGATTAATTACTACTTTAGCCTATGGGTGTTAGAAATTATTGATTGTTCTGCTAGATCGAAGTGGGTCTAATTTATAGCTGTTGTTATTTAGCTTCATTGTATGTTTCTTTTATTGTTCTTGGTGTTTTGTGCTTGCTTGAGAGAAAAGTTCAAAACCAAGGCTATAAATTAGCACTCGTAGTAATTGGGCTATTACGGATTCAGCTCAAGAGAGTGAATCTTAATTCCGGTTCTACCTAGATGGAGTGATGTTATGGGCTGGTCTTCATGTTTATTCTATTGAGGTTCAAGAGAACTCAATTGAAGCGAGGTAGTTGTTCGAGAGAAAACTATTTCACCTAGGGTCCTCTCTACTCGCGAAGATTTAGTAAATTTTAGTGGTTATCTAACACCAATTTAGCATAATTGGTAGTTGATTTTTCATTCCCCTATGTATCTCTAAATCATTTGATCATCATTGTTATTCGTTGTTTCCGTGGTTGCTATTTGTTATCAACTCCAAACCCCCATCTGACATTCATTTTCACTGCTTTAGGTTTTTTAGTATGCTTTTGATAATTTTCATTTCTATAGCTATTTAGACCACATTTGTACTTCATAGCTAAATTTGAACACGTACCTTTCCCTGTGGGCTCGACCCTAACTCTTCGTTCGGTTTTATACTATTTAACGATCATCTACACCTAGGATTGGATGAGGTGTACTTGAAGCATTAACCAAAATGGCACCTCTATCAGGAAGTTGTGCTGTATAGAATTCTATTACTGAAGTTGAATTGTGATCTAGTTGTGTTGTAGTCAAATCAACTTACCGTCTAGTTGTAAGCTGTTATGATCAGGTGACAGGATGAGTGCAAATGAAAGCACCGTGAAGCAACTTTGTGTCCAAGATGGTGGTGGTGATATCTTGCAAGCCGATGAATATCTATTGGGGGCGTATGTGCTATTCGCCTACCTTCGGTTGAGAACCATGCTACATTCCATGTGACCAGTACAATGCTACAACTCCTGCAAGCTAAAGGCATATTTGAAGGATTGGATCATGAGAGCCCTCATGAGCAAGTTCGGAACTTTGTGGAGATGTGTAGTCCGTTCTCACTCAAGGATATTTTGCAAGAATCAATTCGGCCGCGGTTGTTCCCTTTCTCTAATGGGGGAAGCAACCAAATAGCTAGTAGAGTTATCGAGACAATCTATTCTATCATGGGAGGAACTTACCGAGGCATTCTAGTTGATTTTCTTTCCATCATCAAAGATGGTAAAATTGCGTGACAACATCCAAAACTTCAAGCGGGTAGAAGGGGAACCAATTCATGAAACTTGGCAAAGATTCTGAAAGTTGCTTTTACAATGTCCTACTCATTGGATGCTGGGTGATGTGATACTTCAGTATTTGTACTGGAGCAAAAATTCAGTGAATAAAGGAGTGGTGGACCAATTGGCTCGAGGAGGAATGATGTTGCAACCATTTGAGGTAGCTCGTCCATTCTTGATGAAATGACCAAAATAAATCAAGTGTGGTACACTCAAGAGGACCAAGTTTCCCCCTTTTTTTTTTAAGATGACACATGAACAACTTGACAAGGAGAAAGAGAGGGATGAGAATATTAGGAAAATGTTGTCCCAAATGGAGCTGTTACATAATCAAGTGTTAGAAAATGTGGGCAAACCCAAAGAAGTAAGGAGAGTGTTTAGAGTTGAGGAGTGTTCTCACTCGTGCTACTCAAAGTCAGGTGGCAACCAAGGTTGGAACTCATAGACAGAAGAAGAGCAGAAGTAGTGCTATTAAGAATGGGCCGGACAAAATCACTATTTGAGAAGAGAAGATAACCATGAAGAGGACCACACACAATCAAGTGATAGTCCAAACTCGAAGGGTAGTTGGAATAGCCTTCGAGTGGATGATTTGTTGTCGCGCATCCTAGACAAGGTTGAAGGCTTAGATGATATTCTAAAAGAGATGAAAGTTGACTTCCCCTCATTGAATAATAGAGTGAATTCTCACACTGATGCAATCACGCAACTTGAGGGTCAACTAAGTCAACTTTTAGCACAATTGGAACCCAAGGTTTTTGATAGGGGTGAAACTGAATGCACAACAACTATGGGGGGTGATGATGACAAAAAATTAGCGGTGGTGACTAGAATTGGAAAGATAGTGGTTGATAATGTAAATGGTAATGATGGGGTGAGTGATCATGAGGAAGAGTAGCTCATTCAAGCACCGGAAAGAGATATGCTCAAAGAGAAGGAGGAAAGTCACAAGCAAAGCATTGACGGAGAGTTGCAAAAAGATAAAGAAAAGGGCACCTCAATTCCAAAGATAGTACAACCTCTTCCCAAAATAGTTTCTCCATTTCCCCAACGTCTCAAGAAGAAAAATGAGGATGAGAAATTTAAGAAGTTCCTATCAGTGTTCAAAACACATTCTATAAATCTACCTTTAGTTGACGCATTGTTGGAAATGTTAGGTTTTGCCAAATTCATGAAGGAGCTAGTCACCAAGAAGAGAAGCATGGACTTCGAGACGATCGAAGTTTCTCATAGTTGCAGTCCCATTATGACTAGCGAGATGATTACAAAAAAAAAAAAAAGATTCGGGGGCATTCACCATCCCATGCACTACGATATGCTCTAATTCGCTAAAGCTCTATGTTATTTGGGGGCAAGTATAAATCTAATGCCCTATGCAATCTATAAACAACTTGGGTTGGGCAAACCAAAATCCACAACAATGCGGCTTTTGATGGCGGATCGGTTGATCAAGCACCCCATTGGGATACACTATGATATATTACTAAGGGTTGATCAATTTATCTTTTCAGCTGATTTTGTTGTTCTTGATTATGAGATTGATGCTGAAATTCCCATTATTTCGGAAAGACCATTTTTAGCAACCGGGAGAGCACTAGTGGATGTTGAAAGCAGGGAATTGAAGTTTCGAGTAAATGAAGATGAGGTCACCTTTAATGTGTGCAAGTCAATAAAACACCTGAGTGATATTCATGTGGTTTCGATGATTGATGTAATTAATGAAGCGGTGGCTAGTGTGAGCCATTTGATTTGTATGAGTGAACCTCTTAAGGATGTTCTTGTAAATTATGATGAAACTGAAGTGCAAGGTTATGATGAAGTGGTAGGTACTCTGTTGGGATTAGGTGAACACCAAAGGAAGCCATTGAAGCTAGATATTGATCTAAAGAATCAAGAAAATCCTCCCTCTGAACCATCCATAGAGGATCCACCAAAGCTTGAGTTGAAAGTGCTTTCCTCTTATCTTAGATATGCATTCTTGGGGGCAAATAACACCTTGCCCGTAATCATTGCATCTGACTTGCTTGAGTGGCAAGTAAAGTTGCTTCTTGAGGTGTTGAGAAGGTATATCAAGGCTATATGGTGGACTATCGTTGACATTGTGGGCATACTATCCGATGTCCCTTGCCCGAGGCTATTTTCGAGGTGGTTATTAAGGCCCAATTCGAAATGGAATTAAAAATCGAGGAAGCCCTTCGTTCGGACAGAGTGTAAAACACGTCTCTTTTTGATAAAAGGCACCTGATTCAGGGGGGATTCTTCTATCCCTTTAGGAAGCCCTTATCTATGGAAACCTACTTAGACCACCTATCACCAGACATTTTCACTCACAAGGTTCAACTTGATAATGAGTGCAAGCCGAGTGTTGAACATCAAAGGAGGTTGAACCCACCGATGTAACAGGTGGTAAAAAGGAGATATTAAAGTGGTTAGATGCAGGTGTTATTTACCATATTGCGAATAGCAAATGGGTGAGTCCGGTGTAATGCATATAAAAAAAAGGCGGTATCAGAGTAATCCCAAATGAAAAGGGGGAACTTGTATGAGACCGAGAATTAAATGGAGAGTGTGCATGGACTATCAAAAGTTAAATTCTTGAACTGAAAAAGATCACTTTCCCATGCCTTTCATGGATCAAATGCTCGATTGACTTTGAGTGGATGGTATTACTTTTTGGATGATTATTCTGGGTATAATCAAATCTCTACTGCAACGAAAGATCAAGAGAAAACCACTTTCACTTACCCTATAGTACATTCGCTTTCAAAGGAATGTCGTTCGGGTTGTGTAATGTTGCGGCAACATTTCAACGTTGCATGTTGTCTATTTTTGTTAACATGGTAGAGGATTCAGTGGAAGTCTTCATGGATGACTTCTCAGTTGTGGGCAATTCTTTTGAAATATGTTTGGCACACCTTGGACAGGCTCTTCAAAGATGTGTGGAAACCAATATAGTCTTAAATTTCTCCAAATGCCACTTCATGGTTAGGGAAGGTATAATTTTGGGTCACAAAGTATCTCGAAAGGGGTTGGAGGTTGATAAGGCAAAGATTGAGGTAATTTAGAAACTACCACCACCAATTTTAGTAAAAGGTATTCAGAGTTTATTGTGGAATGTCGGATTTTATCTGAGATTTATCAAAGACTTCTAAAAAATGGCACTCCCATTGTGCAAGTTGTTGGAGAGGGAGGAAAAATTTGACTTTGATGACGCATGTATGACATCCATTAAGTGTTTGAAAGAGAAATTAATCTTTATCCCGGTGATTATTAGCCTAGATTAGTTGAAACCATTTGAAGTGATATGCGATGCAAGTGGGACTGCGTTGGGTGTTGTTTTGGGACAAAAGAGAAATAAACTATTACATCCAATCTATTACTCTATAAAAACATTGAAAGGGGCACAACATAACTACACTGTTACGGAGCAAGAGTTACTTGCGGTAATATATGTATTTGAGAAATTTCGGGCATACTTGCTAGGCACCAAAGTGGTAATTCACTCTAATCATGCAGCCCTACGGTACGTAATGGCAAAGAAAGATGCTAAGCCATGGTTTATAAGATGGGTATTGCTATTGCAAGAATTCAACTTTGAAGTCAAGGATAGAAGAGGTTGTGAAAATTAGGTGGCCGATCACCTATCTAGGTTGTAGGGCAAAGAGAAAGTTGAGCTTGATTTAGATATAAACTAATCATTTCCAGACGAACAGGTATTCATGGCCACTCTTATGCAAACCCCTTGGTATGCCATTTTGCTAACTATGTTGTATGTGGGCTAATGCTAGAAGACCTGAACTTCTATCAACAAAAGCGATTCCTTTTCGATGTCAAAAGATATTTTTGGGATGAACCATATCTATTCAGAGAATATGCAGACCACATTATTCAGCGATGTGTGCCAGAGGAGGAAATCAATGAAATTAGAAATGCTTGTCATGCATCGTCGGTTGGTGATCATCATAGCGGTGTGCAAACAACCTCTAAAATTCTTCAAAGTGGTTACTACTGAATATCCCTACAAAGATGACCATGAATTTGTCAAGAAATGCATACAATGCCAAAAACAAGGCGAAGTGTCAAGAAGGCATGAGTTGCTTAATCAGCCCATTCTGGAAGTTGAGTTATTCGATGTCTAGGGAATAGATTTTATGGGGCCATTTGTGAGCTCATTTGGTAACAAGTATATTTTGGTGGCTGTGGATTATTTTTCTAAATAGGTGGAAGTTGTAGCCCTACCCAACAATGAAGGGAAGAGTGTTTTCCAAATTCTAAAGCGCTTCATCTTTGTAAGATTTGGCACCACTCAAGCTATCATTTGTGATGGAGGTTCGCATTTCTGCAACCGGCTGTTTGCTTCCGCATTGACTAAATATAGAGGTCATGCCTTGGCCTCATGGAAGGTTGGAAAGTTGGAGGAGGCTACTTCCCAAGGGACCACGGGCACCACCACGAGCCGTGGTCCCCTAGACGGGCCATATAGATGGTCGTGGTCCCTGGACGGGGCTGCCTAAGTTGAGGGTCTTTTTGTAATTTCCAAATCAATTAGTTAATTAATGGGTCCTTTTTTGATTGTTTTATTTCACTTATATAAATAATTTTAAGTCATAAAACACTTAATTTTTCTCCATTATTCAAAATACCCAAATCAAAACCCCAAAGTTCTTCCCTCTCAATATTTCTCTCTCTAGAAATGTCCGTTGAAGAAGAAGAAGGAGTGGAGGCTAGGGCTTGAAGAACCAAAGTGTTTCTTCTCAAATATTGAGGAAAACTCCATTAAGGTATGGTAGACTTCATCCTTGATTAAGTTTCATTCAAGGAGCCCCTTCAAATATAATTTCATGTTTTCAAAATCCCCCCACCCCCCCCCCCCCAAAAAAAACCTAGGGTTTTCAATCTATGCATGGGTTCAATTCCAAAATATTTTCAAAGGGTTATATATGATGAATTCTGAATGGATTGTAGAATTAATGATGAGTTATGGTGAATTTCCTCTATGAACCCATGTTTCCCCCAAAATCCTAAGTTGTGAATTGTGATTGGGAATTGATTGATCATGAAAGTATGTTGAATTGTTTATGTCTATATTGAATTAGTTATTTAATCATGTTAATTCCATTATATAATGTAGTATTCTAGATTTTTGGGTTGATATTGATTCATAGCCTTGGAGGGCAATTTCATCAAGGATCTATGTATAAACATGATGTGACGTATATGTGTGTGATCTCAATGTAACTATTATGATCATGTTTATAATGCAATTGTGTTAGTATTGAAAGATTATTCTCAATTAAGACTCATGAATGCGGATGATAGAATGTGAAGGGTTTCTTCAATGTAATGTTGTATGTTGAATTGGTAGGCTTAGGCATCCTCTTCTTGTTTATATGAAAGTAATGTGATTGTATCTTGAATCGGTAGGCCTAATGTTGGTAGCCCTTTTATCGATGAATGATGAAGTATTCTAGGCTATATCTTGAACCAGTATACCTAATGGTGGTAGCCCTTCATGATGGATCTCTATACTAATGTGATGATAAACCTTGAATCGGTAAAGCTAATGGTTGTGGCCCTTTCATGTGTGAAATGATGAACCTTGTATCGGTAGACCTAATGGTGGTGGCCCTTTTTGAGGATTCAATGAGCTATCCATATAATGTACCTTGATTCGGTAGACCTAATGGTGGTGGCCCTTTTATATGTAATGTACCTTAGGTCGGTAGACCTAATGTTGGTGGCCCTCTCAAGTACAATAATGTTAATGTGAATGAACTACTCTATGGGGATGGAGGCTAAGTACCGAGTGGATATGGTAAGAGAAGTTCTCCCTACATTAGGTCAGATTTCAATGAACATCTTTCTTATCCTATAACTATGTGTCCACATGGGATATTAGCTAGTGGATCCACCTAAGCTAATATGTTACTAGTTCTACCTTAGGCAAGTAGCACACCTTCCTTCGTTGTGGGGTCATATGACATCGGATTCAATGGTTTGCTTTCATGGTCTATGTTGGTTAAAGCTTATTCCCATCATTTGAGATGTGCACTATGGTTGCTTGAGAGGTTCTATAAAGTGTGGCTGGTAGTACGGGATGCCATCCATGCATTGCACGAGTAGGCTTTGAGAGGGCTATGGTGAGTTCTCTAATGTCTTAATGACTAATGAATGAATATGCTCTTAATAAAGATAATGAAGAATGTTTACTTAAATGCTTAATGTGATGATGCATGCTTTACTTGGACTATATTGTGAGTTACTTCCTTGTCATGACTTATGAAATGTCTATGTTCCTTATGTTTGAGTATTGTCTAAAGGTGAAATGGAAGAATGGTAAGTTCACTTTTGGTGGCCTTAATGTGGTACTTAGTGTGGATGGTGGTATAATATTCATACATTGCACAAAGTATAGCTTGGGGTTACCTAAGGTGAAGGCTTTATGGGATGAAATGGAAAGCATATGTTGATTATTTTCTAATGTGATGGAATAGCTTGTATGTTGATTACACATGTATCTTATGCCTCTTATTAAGTTCATCAAGTTTTCTCAAAAATTGGCATATGCATGGTTTTCAACCAAAATGTCAGTTTTAAGCATGGTTTTTGCATGGCTATCACACTTAGTACATTAAATGTGCTAACCCATATTTCTTCTGTTTTTCTACAAAGTGTAGGTCCCGTCAAGTGAGTTGAGCTCTTCTAGTTGAAGCTTGGATTGAGTTCTTCCAAGACTTGTGGTATGTCCTCATGGATTCAAGGACAAGTACTCTTTTTAGACTTTCTATTCTAAAGAGCTGTGACCCTACTTTTGATTCGAAGATCGTTTAGATGGTCATGTGAGACTAGTAGACTTCCGTTTTTTTAAATAATGTTTTTCTATTCTATGGATTTAAAGTATAGTTTTAATTCCGTACCATTTTCCTTATATCGAATGTTATGAATGTTTTGAGGCTTGTATGAGGCTCTTCGCAGTCTTGTACACTATGTCGCGTGCAGGGTATAGGCTAAGGTTGTGAAAAATCATGGATGAAGGACTACCATACCTTGGTGAAGAATTCCCATGAAATTGAGTAGAAAAGATGGATCCTTCAATCCTGGCTTCACATTTCTTCTTCTTCTTCTTCTTCTTTGGAGTTCTAGAGAGAATATTTGGAGAGGGTTTTGGTTTTGGTTTGGGGATTTAGAAATTATGATTTATATGAGTTGGTTTATGTGTCTAAAATACGTATATAGGTGTTTAAAAATAGGCTAAAACGACATCACTTAATAATTAATTAAAAAGGAAAACCCCAAAAGACCCCTAAGTCTAACTGTAAAATGGCAGTTTCAGTGACCACGCACGGTCACCCTTCCACGGTCCGTGGATTGACCCACGTGGCATGCTGGTGAACCATGGATTGGGGTTTGCAACCCATTTTCTGGGGCCTTGACCAACGATCCCCACCCACGAGGTGTGGGTCCACCTACTGCCTATAGGTCCCCTCTCATGGGTGGACAATTTTGGGGCCTTGTTTTAAGGTCCTCCTCAAGGACCCTTGGTTGGTCCTTGGGGAGTCGTACCTTGACATTTAACCAAAAATATATATATTGAGTACCGAGAGTAATTTATGACTCTAACCCTTACGTTAGGCTCTAGTTTAGTCTACTAGTTTTACGTTAGGCACTAGTTTAGTCTACTAGTTTTCCGAAATGTTACATTATCTCCCCCTTGGGAACATTCGTCCTCGAATGACAATCTAAACACCTTACGGAAGTAAAGACTCAATACTAGCAGCCCAACATACATAAAACATCAAAATAATGCACAATTCAAAGATGGAAACATCAACTCCATCTCAAAACATATTTAATGCAATACAAGGAAGTAGGAACTACATCTAACAACCCAATATGCATGAAACTCGATGTTTCTCATATTCATAGGAGGAACTACCTTCTCCAACTAAAATCAAGCTCAACACAATATCATGGAGCCAATATGCAATTTCACGCAAAAGCATACTAAAGCATGGTCATCAACTCATCTCATGAGGTCAAATAGGCAACTCATACTAAATGCACAACAACGTGAGGAAAGTCAATCATAAAAACTCATTTTCTTACTATACATGAATTTCATCAAGAACATGCACAACATAAGGAAATCATGGAAAGCACACATAGCACACATGACTCCAAAAACACTAAACCTTAAGAGGAAATACTTACCTCAAGCTTGAATAGGAGTAGAAAGAAAGATATGAGGATATCGGGACTTCATATCGGCCTCCGCCTCCTAAGTAGCACCCTCAACTAAATGATTTCTCCATAAAACCTTCACAGAAGCTATTACTTTATTTCTCAATCTCTTGACTTACCGGTCTAGGATCTCTACCGAAACCTCCTCATATGAGAGACTTTCATCAACTCCCAACCCTTGTAGGGGAATGATAGATGTTGGATCTCTAATACACTTCTTAAGCATAGAAACATGAAATATTGGATGTCCGGGCCAACTCATTTGGCAAATCCAACTCATAGGCAACTTTCCCAATACATTGCAAAATTTGATATGGGCCTACATACTGGGGACTAAGTTTCTGTTTCTTGCCAAACTTCATCACACCCTTCATGGGTGAGATTTTCAAATAGACCCAATCATTCACTTCAAATTCTAGATCTCTTCTTCTCACATCGGCATAGATTTTTTTCTACTTTGAGCTGTTCTCAACCTCTCTCTTATGAGCTGAACCTTCTCATTAGCTTCATAAACCAATTCGAGACCAATAAGAGAAATTTAACCTACCTCAAACCAGCCAATCGGAGACCTATATATTCTACCATACAAGTCGTTAAATGGAGCCACACCGATACTAGAAGGATAGCTAGTATTGTAGGCAAACTCTATTAAAGGCAAGTGGTACCCTTGAAGTCTATAACACATGCCCTCAACATATATTCTAATGTTTGGATGGTACGCTCCGCTTGCCCATAGGTTTGGGCATGGAAATTCGTGCTAAGCTTAACTTAGTACCAAGAAATTTTTGGAATGCCTTCCAAAAGTGTAAAGTAAATTGAGTACCCCG
The DNA here is from genome assembly GCA_037074985.1 of Solanum bulbocastanum. Lineage (NCBI taxonomy): Eukaryota > Viridiplantae > Streptophyta > Magnoliopsida > Solanales > Solanaceae > Solanum > Solanum bulbocastanum. Next base: position 13,025,498 of record CM073602.1, on the reverse strand, counting down.
ATCCGAAATAATAGATAAAGGGACCCCATGCAACTTCACTATCTAACATATATACAATTTGGCATAGTCTTTCGCTGAATGAGAAACCTTGACGGGAATAAAGTGGGCTGATTTTGTCATCCGATCTATAATGACCCAAATAGAATCATGTTACCTTCAGGTACGAGGCAAACCCATAATAAAATTCATATTCACCTCTTCTCACTCCCAAGTGTGACTGGTATATTTTGCAATGAACCTCCCAGCCTTTGATGATCAAACTTAACTTGTGGACAATTTAGACATTTGACAACAAATCCTGCAATATCCTTTTTCATTCCGTTCCACCAATAGACGTCCCGTAGGTCACAGTACATCTTGGTGGCTCCCGGATGAATAGAACATCAAGAACCATGAGCTTCTTCTAAAGTTTGCTCCATCAAACCATCAACATTCGGAACACATAATCGATCTTGGTACCTAAGTACCCCATCTCCCCCTTGGGAGAAAGCCTCAATGGATTTCTTGAGTACCAATTCTTTTAATTCAACTAATATAGGATCAAGGTCATGTTTAGAGTTCACATTCATCACAAAGGACAATTCAGACCATTATGGACCATGGCACCACCCTTAGTGGAATCCACTAGTTGAACACCCAACCGGGCCAGCCTATGCACCTCATAAACCAATTCTCTCTTTTCATCCTCTACATAAGCCACACTACCCATGGACAATAAACTAAGTGCATCCGCTACCACGTTAGCTTTGTCGGGGTGGTAAAGGACACTCATGTCATAATCCTTCAAAAGTTCTAATCACCTTCTTTGTCGGAGATTCAAGTCCTTTTGACTAAACACATATTAAAGACTCATGTGATGGGTGAAAACATCACATGGACCCCATACAAGTAGTGTCTCCATATTTTCAAGACAAAAACCACCGTCACTGATCAAAGATCATGGGTCGGATAATTATTCTCATGTATTTTAAGTTGCCTTAAAGCATATGCAATCACTTTACTGTTTTGCATGAGGAGTCATCCCAACCCCACTCTAGAGGCATCACAATATACAACAAAACCATCAGTACCCTTCGATAAAGTCAACACCGGAGCAGAAGTAATTATATCTTTCAACTCTTGGAAACTTTTCTCACAAGCCTCCAACCACTCAAACTTAGATTTCTTTTGAGTCAAAGTTGTCAATGGAGAAGCAATAAAGGAGAGCCCCTTAACAAACCTCCTATAGTAACATGTCAAACCCAAAAAACTTCTAATATCGGAAGGAGTTAGAAGTATAGGCCAACACTTGAACGCATCCGTCTTCTTAGGATGTACCTCAAGACACTTGGTTGAAATAATATGACTAAGGAAAGCTACGGACCTCAACCAAAAATTCACACTAGCTAAACTTTGCAAAAAGTTGTTGGTCCTTAAGAATTTGCACTACAATCCTCAAATAGTCCATATGTTCATTCTCACTCCTTGAGTAGATCAAGATATCATCAATAAAAACTATCACTAACATGTTAAGAAATTGTCGGTACACTCTATTCATTAAGTCCATGAACGCTGCCAGAGCTTTTGTCAACCCAAATGACATAACCACAAATTCATAGTGACCATACCAGGTCCTAAAGGCCGTCTTGGAAAAATCAACCCCTCTCACCCTCAATTGGTGATTACCTGAACGAAGATCAATCTTTGAAAAATAGCTCGCCCCTTAAAGTTGGTCAAACAATCATCAATTCTTGGAAGGGGATATTTATTCTTAATGGTCACTTTGTTCAATTGCTGATAGTCAATGCACATTATAAGAGACTCATCATTCTTTCTAACAAACAACACTGGACCACCCCATGGAGAGATACTCGATCGGACAAAGCCCTTATCTGGTAAATCCCTTAATTGCTCTTTCAACTCTGTCGGAGCCATTCTATAAGGAGGAATGGAGATAGGTTATGTATCCGATAAAAGATCAATGCCAAAATCTATTTCCCACTCAGGAGGAATATTGAGCAAATCATTGGGGAAAACATCCGGAAACTCATTCACTACTAGAACCGACTCTAAATAAGAGGTTTCGGATTCAACATCATTCACCCTAACAAGATGGTAAATACACCCTTTTCAAATCATCTTCCTAGATTTAAGGTAAGACACAAATTGACCTCTAGGCATAGAATTTCCCCCTTTCCACTCTAAAATAGGCTCATTTGGAAATTGGAATCTAACCACCTGATTCCTACAACCAATAGAGGCATAACATACATGCAACCAATCTATACCCAAAATCACATCAAAGTCTAACATGTCTAACTCTACCAAATCCACCAAAGTGACTCTATGGGACAAGGAAATGGGACAACTTCTATAAACTCTTTTAGCCACCACTGAGTCACCAACCGGGGTAGAGGCTGAAAAAAGGTTCTACTAACACTTCGGGGAGTATTTCATACTTCATGGCCACAAAAGGTATCACAAAGGACAAAGTAGCACCAGAATCTAACAAAGCATATACATCAATAGAAAAGACTAGTAACATATCGGTCACCACATTTGGGGAGCTCTCTAGGTCACCTCGGGATTGAAGAGCATAAAAGTGGCTTTGCTTTTAAGCATTGGAGTTTGAACCACTTGGAGGATCTTTATTATCTTCTCTCCCCTTAACCTTGAGCATTGGACAATCTCTCATCTTGTTGCCACTCTTCCCACAACCATAACTCCCATCCGAGCTAACTAAGCACTTGCCATCATGTTTTCTACCACACTTTGCATAATTAGGCCTAGCAACATAAGAACCACCACTATTGCCTCCTTGAGGATTAGGGTTAGACACCCTGTCCTTGTTGACACTTGGAGCATAAGAGGATCCTTGGTTGAAGAACCTTTGTTTGAACCTTGGTCGACCTTGTCCATCAGACCTAGCATTTGAGAAGTTCCCATCACTAGTTCTAGGTCTTTTCACCTCCCTATTCTTGTCTTGGAGTTTATCTTCCTTCATTTGTTAGGCATACGCCATGAGACGTGAGATATCCATATTATCATGAATCATTACCAAACGACATTCTTTTCTCACAAATCTAGACACATCCATCAAATACCTACTCATTATGTCCCTTGAATCTGCCACCAAAGCCGGAGCATACTTGGACAATTGAGTAAACTTTAGAGAATATTCTTGAACACTCATACCTCCTTGACGAAGGTTAATGAACTCTTCCACCTTAGCTTCCCTCAACTCTCAGAGAATAAACCTGTCAAGTAACACCGATTTAAACACTTCACACTCTATTAGACCAGCTCCTACCGACCTATTTTTCTTCCATTGAGTAAACCATACTTGAACAACGTTCTTCAATTGATAAGCAGCTAGCTCCGCTTTCTCTACCGAAGTCACCCCCATGGCATCAAGTATTTTATAAACCTCTTCCAAAAATTCTTGAGGATCCTCTCCCACTTTGGAACCAAGAAACTTGGAAGGGCTCATTCTAGCAAAATCTCTCAATCTAGAAGCGGCAGAATTCATATTAAGATTGAACAGAGATGCCACTTCTCTAATGGCTTGAGCCGTCACGACTTGATCCAATATTTGGATAGTCGATCGAAACTCTGCATGGGTCACATTCTCAATCAAGGGGTCAATCGAAGCTTTATTAGCTTGGTTATCTTGAGGAGGAACTCCTTCATTCACATTGTCACCCTCCATTCTTCTTATGTTAGCCCTTCGTGTATTCATATCCTAAAGACACATGAGAAGGATTAGGAGAGGGACTTTATAGAGTTAAACTCTAAGGCACAACTTAAGAGTAATGAAAAAAGTGTTGTTTCCTAAACATCTTATAGCCTCTCTTTCATAAATATGGCGCGCTTCACACTCATGAACAAGACTCTACTAGACGTGGCTTATGAGACATCATCCTAGAATCATTCTAAACCTTTTTCTCTGATTACCAAGTTTTTCACAACCCAAGGGTACCCCCTAGACGTAACAAGGCCCATAAAAACCCAAATGGAACAATGTAAGCCACTTAGCATATCATAACATGAGCATAGAACAATAAAGAGTAAGAATGCATTTCAAGTCAAAAACTTTTATAAAGGAAAGCGGAAGTCTAGACTTGTCTCAATATAGCCATTTAGTATAATCTTTCAATCAAATAGGGTCATAGCCCATATAACATAATCTAAAAGTCAAATACAATGAAAAGGAACTACAAAGAAAACATCCGTTTTTGAACCATGAGGACTCACCAACAAGCAAGGAGAAATGATCAAATCCAAGCTCTAGCCACAATGGGGACCACCTTGAGAACCGGACCCTACACTTAGGGAAAATGTAGGAAAATATGGGTTAGTAGAAAAATGCACCAAGTATAACAGTCATGCATAAAAATATTGAAGTCATGCTAAAAGAGACATTTTAGTTGAATGCATGCAATTTACTAAGTCAAGGCATCATTTTGAAGAAAACAGGAAAGCATAAGTTATAAGCATACTCAACTCATAGATCATCATACCTTAAGAGGAACATATCATACATACCCTCAAAGCATACTTGTGCAATGCATGAATAAGATCCCATAATTTCACTCATACTTAAGTAAAGCTTCTTAAGTAACTAGAGTTCATAGTTCATATTCTTGTTCATACTATCATAGTGGGATAAGCCTTAACCGACATAGACCATGTGAGCTTAACATGGAATTAGGTGTCTACCCCACACTAAAAAGGGGTTGTCCTAATTGCGTAAGGTAGAACCATACTCTTAGCTTAGGTGGATCCACTAGCTAAAGACCTATGAGGCACATAGTTTATGGAATAAAGGGATTGCTACTAGAAAACCTAGCCTCTAATATCGTGAAGGCTTCCATCCCAAGAGATTGCTTCTAGAAACTCGACCTCTACTATCGTGAGGGCTTCCATCTCATATCACTATCCACTCGGTGCTAAGCACTAATTCCCATGTAGTTCATATTAAGTATTGACTTAAGTTCATAATCATGGAAGAATGTGTTGACACTCAATCCAATATAACTCCTACTATAGCTCATAGATTCAATAGGTGAGAATAGCCTTTCAACCTTAGAATCATCATATTGTGAGAAAACCTTTCACATCATATCATAATCATACATAAGTGTGTACATGAGGATAATCTTCCAACAACTAGATCATAATCATAATCACTTTACTCTCAAAATGTTCTTAAAGCATATACATAAATCTCATAATCATGCATAATTCAAATGCTTTGCCCTTCAAGGACAATAGATCATATTCCATCAACACATCTAGAATTACTACATTAGACATGGAAAATAACATAATTCAAGTAACTCAATTATCACAAGCATAATCTCATAACATCTTTCTATAATCAACAAACCCACATCACAAGACCATAATTGGGGAAATTAGGGATTTTCATAGGTTCTTGGGGTTTTCAACATAAAAACCATCATAAATCATCAATTCAATCATAATTAAAGTAATTAAATCATTAGAAACGTTTTTGAAAGGAACCCATGACTTGGAGTTAAACCCTAGCTAGGGGAATTTCTATCTTTAAAATTGAGTTTGAAGGGACTCCATGGATGATGAAAATCCATGGATGAAGGACTACCATACCTTAGCTATAAATCTCAATGAAATTGGTGTGAAATATTTGCTTCTTGAACCCTAGCTCCACATTCTTCCTTCTTCTTCTTCCTTGAAGTTCTAGAGAGAGAAGTTTTGGAGAGGAGATTAATTTTGGGAAATATTTGGGTATTGTGAAAATATGACTTAGTTTTGGTGAATTTGACTTAAAAATGACTTATACAGTGACCCTAAACTCACCCAAAATGACTTCACTTTAACTGGACTTAAACCAGAAAAGACCCATTTAACCCTCAACTTAAGTGACAAGCCCAGGTGCCATGACGGGCCCCACAAACTGTGGTCATGACCATGAGCCATGGTCCCACTCGTGGACTTGAGGCAGTGGCCAAGCACCATGTGCCTTTAAACCTCAAGCCCAAGAAAATCTCACGAGAGGCTCCACGAGCTGTGGAGCTTTCCACGAGTCGTAGTCTCTATCATGGACCTTGAGGCAGTGGCTAAGCCACTTATCTCAACCCTCACACCACCAAGGCATGTTCAAGTCCACTCCCACTAGTCATCTAAGGCTTCACGAGCCGTGAAATGGCTCGTGTGGAGGAACCAAGTTTGAGGCAGTCTTAAGGATGCTACTGCCTCCACATTCACGAGCGACACCACGACTCATGGTGACCATCATTGGTCATGAAGGCCCTCGTGGTCTTGGGGCAATGCCTTAGCAAGGCTTGGGAAGCCTTGGCCCTTGCCCCTTTGCCCTTAGCCCTAGGCCCCCTCCAAGACTCTAACCCTCTAACAGTTAGCTCTAGTTTTAGCCAACTATTTTCTAGAGCGTTACACCTATCTAGCGAGAGAGAGAGTATAGAGTGAGGTTGTGGGATGGCTTTCATGTTTACTCTATTGAGGTTCGAGAGAACTTAATTAAAGCGAGGTAGTTGTTTAAGATAAAGCTATTTCACCTAAGGTCCTCTCTACTCGCGAATATTTAGTAACTTTTAATGGTTATCTAGCACCCATATAGCATAATTGGTAGTTGATTGTTCATTCCCCCAAGCATCTCTAAATTATTTGATCATTCTTGTTATTTCGTTGTTGTCGTGGTTGCTATTTGTTATCAACTCCAAACCCTCATCTGACATTCGTTGTCACTCCTTTAGATTGTTAGTATGTTTTCAATAATTTTCATTCCTATAACTATTTAGACCACATTTGTACTTCATAACTGAATTTGAACATGTACCGCTCCCTATGGGTTCGACCTTAACTCTTTGTTGGGTTTTATACTGCTTAACAATTGCTTACACCTAGGATTGGATAAGCTGTACTTGAAGCGTTAATCAAACACTTGCCCCCAAAACCTCATGACAAGTAGGTCAATCTTTATCTCTCAGTCTACCTATTTACAAATTACTATCACAATCATTTTCAAAATCTTAGTACCACTTACCTACTCACTACACATCATTGGCTAACTAGTTCTATAACCCTCTGAAAATCACGAGATCTCTCAAAAATCATAAGTCTAGCTTAGATCTATAACCTCATGAATACTTCTGCTCTTCCATTCAACACCTACACTTGACCATTACTAACACAATGACATATCATCATAAACTCCATTCTATTTAAAGTATACTCTAACTCATCCTAACTCATAACCAGTCATCTATCCTCAATCATGAAATCCACACAAACTCATCACTTCTCAGTCTACCCATAATGGAAAACACCTCATTAATAACTCACTAGGTTTATGGCTACAACACTATAAGTTTCATCATCACTATCTTCCTATCTTAGATTAATATACCTCTACATGCATTCTTCTAACTATGGGAACTTTTACTACTATTGCTTATAACTTCATAATTCATACTATCTTTACAGGTGAAAATACTACCCCAAGCATTCAAAAACACACTTCCTCATAAGGGTCTCAACTGAAATAAGATTTAGGGAAAAGAGTCTGGGAATACATCTCGCTTTTATCTTGAACGCACGATCATATGAATAAGAGTGCATTCTTTCGAAACTCAACACTTAACTCACTCACAGGCTTCTCTCATCCCCTCTACAATCTCATAAATTTCTCAAGATTTTTGCTTAGAGTAACTCATCGATAAGGATCTGGGCTTTTCTTTTCAACTACCTTGAGTATGAGGGGTAGTCGAATAGATATGAGAAATGCACAACTTAGAATTAATTCCTTATGACATAGTTCTACTACATGATTTAGAGTATGAAAGAAGGAAAACTTTTCTTAAATGTCTCTAGTCCCTCATTTATAGAAGTACAGCCCTCACAACCATAATTAAGATCCTATTGACACCGCTTCATTGACAACCTAGGACACTTGAACTCTATGCTCTAATACCAAGTTTCTCATGACCCAAGCCTACACCCTGGACGTGACCGGCACTCAAGAACCATGGTTGGTCCCCAAACGAACCCTCATCCTATCTGACTATGAGCGGAAGATTAACTTGAGCATACATAAGCATCAAATTAAAAGATACTTTTTAAAACAGTTTAATGAATATCAAAACTTTGTTGAATATACTAAGTATGAAATATAAGTTTTAAATAAAATATCTGAAATTGAAAGACACTCTAAAATTGTCTATCTATGAAGCCTCTACTGTACAAAGATGAGTGTCGGGACAAAACCCAGGACTCCTCAAAAACCATTACTAATAACTCATAAAATTGGAGTCCTTCAAAAGAAATGAGGTCTTACTCAAATGTTGACGAGCGGATGAAGTGATCTCAACAGATTCTTGTTGAGGATCCTAAGAACCTATATCTACATTATTAAAAGATGCAGGTCGAATGACATCAGTACGTTGAGTGTACGAGTCTGTAATATAGCTGAATAACAAATAACTGACTGATATGACTGCAATATATAAAAGATAAACTCAACTAAATATAAAGGATTAAAGCAATGAAATCATTTAAAACTGTATAAAAACACTTACTCATCTCTAAACCTCAATATAATAAGTGATATAATAAAATATAGTTTTAACTCTATTTGGAAGATTCTCTAATCGACAACCATCACTATGAGCTACATGATGATATAGTGTCTCGCCCACGCTGTCAGAACTGTCATATACCTTGTCGGGATATAAAACACCTCAGCTAAGTGGATCCACTAAGATCTCCCCTAAAGGAACTTAGGATTCATCTAAAAAGTATGATCATGTACACATGTTGGCATATATGTTTATGAGGAATGTGAGTTGTCGGAACTCATCCCCATTCGGTGCTCGATACTACTCCTAATAATATATACGCATGATTAATGTTTAAAAACATACTCTTCCTCTGGTTTGAGATAATTGCTCAAACTATCCGCTTAAAAGAGGTAACTTTTCTTGAAATATCTTTGAACTCATAACTCATTTAGAAATTAAAGTTTCTCTTTTATCAATGTAAAAACTGATACCTTTGGGAATACTTAGGTCCCTTATACTCTTACTCAATTCATACTTGAAAACTCTTTCTCAAAAATATATTAAAAAAAATAATATTATGATACGATCATTGATGACTCGGAAAGTCATACTGCATAAACATTGATGGTATATCTAGATACAATACATCTTAAATATTGATGGCATTCTGATTATCATACTAATCCTATTTTAGAAACTCATTCTCAAGTCATCTTTACTTCCTCAAAAATCAGTTTAAAACTCAAGTGTTGGCTTAAAAAAGATTCTCAAGATCTATAACTCATTCATAGGATTCATGCAGAATTATGAACATAAATAAATATACTCAGGGATCTTAATAGCAATATGAAAACTCAGTACTTAGAACTCAGAACTCAATGACACTACTCATCTCAAGAATACTCAATTCATAGGGTTCATGTTGAAATATAGACATGAACGAATCAACTCAAGAATCTTAATGCATAATATATAGCAATTCAATAATTAGAAATAGAATTTCAACAAGAAACAAGAACTCAAGAAGTCAAAATCAACTCATCTCAAGAATACTCAAATCTAGGGGTAGAATCCTAGATTACTCTTTTACTTAATTGAAAGTATATGTAGGGCGTGAGACGAACCCAACACTATGATAGTCTTACATACCTAGAAGAACAAGTTTCATGAAGAATCTTGAATAAAACTTGATTAGAAGCCTTGAAACCCTTGCTTGAAGGTAAACAATCAAGAAAACCTTTCTTGAGATTTTTGAATTAGTTTATTGAAATCTCTATGGCCAAGAATTATAATTTTCATTAGTCATTCATAATTGTATGGAGAAATTTTAGTTGGAAAGAATGAAATTCTTGGAGAAAGACTTACCTTGAAGACGAATATTGAAAATGGATTGAAAGAATCTTAAATGGAGTCTTCTACTTTGATTTTACCTTAGGGTTTTTCCTTAGTATTTGAGAGAGAAGAGAATGATTGGTGAAGAGATGAAAATCTTATTGTTTTGAGTCTATAATTAATCAAGAAATTTGTTTAGGGTTTTCTTAGAGGTAAACAGATAAAAACGACCCTTTATAATGTTTTTATGTTGGCTATTTCGTCACTTCATTGTATCAGGTTACTAAAATGGTCATAACATTTTAATCAAAACTCGGATTGTTATGAAATTGGTGGTGTTGGAAAGAAGATTCAAATACCATTAATTTGATAGGCTATGGGCCACGTAACTCTTTATATTCTAAGAGAAATGGTCGTTTGAAGTTGACCCAAAGAAAATCTTACATTAAAACTTAATCAGTAAGGAAACTTTCAACTCAACTTTGTACTGAGTTTCTAGTGACCTTAATTGATATCCAAAATCATTCCTACACTAAAGAATTTACCTTTACACATATGGTCAATTTAAGAATCACTCGATACGACCTTATATGCAAATGAAGAATAGTTCGGGTCTTAACTTAGAAATTTTTGGGGTGTTACACTTACCTACTGGTTGATGTGGTAAGAACCATCATGACTTCAAAAAACAAGTCGTGACACTTGTGCCCTTTATGTTAAATAGATTTGAAAACTTTTGAATCATCACTTATATTTGTTATCAATATGACCTCTAATTAAGTATTTTTTTTTTCAAGTATTTTGTTTAAATACATTTAAATATAATTATACAATTTGTTAATTATGATTTTAAACTATTTCATTTACGAAATTCAAAACTCAAAACCCAAGAGAATGTTCAAACATTAATAGTGTAGACTTGTGCCCCTATGTTATGACGACTTGATAACTTGTGAATCATTACTGATATTTGTTATTAATATAATTTATAATTAAGTAGTTTTATGAATTAATGTGTTTAAATAAATTGAAATTACATATATAAATATTTTTCTAAAATATATTTTGGAAATATTTTAATAAATTCAGTCAAAACTCAAATTTTTTTATACATGATAGATATCAAAACACAATAGAAATCATGAAATCTATATAACTTATAAGTGTCGACCCTAATTAATTAATTACACTAAACATTTCTATATTAGGACTCATTTAGGGCTTTATTTTGATAGTTTTAGTGTTGTCAAATGCCTAATTGATGCTATAAACTAATGTTAAAGCCTTGATTTTTAGGTATGTGGAATAAGGAGCAAAGCAAGGATACTAAAAGGGAAAAAGGAACAAAACAAGCTGAAGAAGTGGAGAAGGCGAGCCTTGTGATCGCCAAGACCACTCGGTGACTCACCGAGTGTCTCTTCAGTCCACCTAATGTTCCGGTGTGCCAGCCCTGAGGGAAGAAACCAAGTCGGCGACAGAAAAGGGGCAGTCAGTAAATTGCCGATCAGTTCCATGATGACAAGATTGATTGCCCAACGTTACTATACTTGAGGATGTTGAGATCCAATGCATAAAGGCAATAGAAGAGAGCAAAGGGCGGTTCACTAAACCACTAGGCGAACCTCACTTACCTCACCTAACGACTTTTCGTGGATAATTTATGGCGGCTATAAATTGGATTTTGAACTGTTAATTAAGGAGATTGCTACCATTTATAATAGAGTTTTCTTTGAAGTTTGATAGTTTCCCAGTAGACTTAAAGGCTTTTTGAGACTTAATTCGGAGATTTTGCAAGTGGGTTACTAATTTTCTTCGATTTGGAGCATTGTAAAGGCTTGAATACTCTTACCCAGTTGATGGATAATCAATTTGGTAACCCTTTTTTTAATCTTTATATGATGTTTGGCTAAAACCCCAATTCATGGGGTGTGATCATGTGATTATGCGTTGAATTAGCTTATGGGTATTGTAAATTACTAGTTTAAATGCTATATTGAAATGGGTTTATAATCGTTAGCTGAGGTTTAATTTATGAGTTGTAGTTGCAAATGCAGTTCTAATTTTGTCTTCTTAGCTTGCTTGAGAGAGAAGTTTTGGGCTAAGGTTTTTGATTAATAGTTTGTTGGTATTGGGTTGATATGGGTTCAGCTCGAGAAAGTGAATCCTAAACCCAATCCTACCCATCTAGCTTGAGAGAGTGAATAAATGAAAGTGTGGGTTGTTATTTATTGTTATGTTTGTTGATGTTCGAAAGAAATCGCTTGAAGCGGGATAGTTGCTCGAGAGAAAGCTATTTCACTCATAGTCTAGCCTACCCGCTGATATTTAGCTATGTATTAGTAGTTACAATTACCCATATAGTGAAATTTTCCTATAATCGATCGCATCCCGAGAATTTCTTTCCGTATTGTTATTTCAGTTTTGTGTGACTGCTTTGTAGTTGATAATTGCAAACAAAAATCCTCCATCTGACATTTGTGTCAACCCTTTAATTTGTTTCATGTCTTTTTTGATAATGTCAATTCCTATATCTAGTTAGATCACATTTGTACTTCATAATTGAATTTGAACACGTACCACTCCTTATGGGTTCGACCCCAAATCATTTGTTGGGTTTTATATTGCTTAACGATCGTTTGCACCTAGAATTGGATGAGGTGTGTTTGAAATGTTAAGCAGGTACCAAGAACTAGTAAGCTCTGGCCTGCAACCACGACCCACTTGACGGGCCATGGTCCTGTTCATGGTCCGTGAGTGGGTCTATGGTTGGCCTCCGTCAGCTTTTAAGTCAAGGTCATTTTGGTCTTTTCCACTATGCCTTGGGCATCTAAACTACGTCTTTTAATACCTAAACAATGTTGTTTTACTTAGTTTAAGCCTAATAATCCAGTCTGAACCTAATCAAAACCTTTATGCACAAAAAATCATCCAAACTTACAACAAAAAGGAGAAGAAAGGGGCACCAGTTTCCCAAGAAAAATCAGGAGGTTTGTTTCAAGTTTCAGCTGCAAAATCGAAGGATTCCTCCATAGATTTCATTATCAGGTATGTGGGATTTCACTAGTGGGTTTCTTTCATCCACGCTAGGTCCCTAAGATGAAGTCAGCTTCTTAATTCTCCATATCTTGTTTAGACCTAGAGTTTCTAAAACCTTGGATATTCACTGCGATTTAGTTGTTGTAGGATCCTAAATCAAAATAGGTTGTTTCTGGGAAAGTTTTCTTATTTCCTTGTATGAAATTTAGAACCCTAGTTTGTATAAATTCTCTTAGTTCACAAATTATACTTTCTAGGTCAGTTAAACATATAATCATGCTCTATATTTTGAATGTCACATTATCAGTATATAAATGTTGCATTCTCAGATTGCATGTTAGTAATTTGAGTTATTCAGTAATTCAACTGTTCAGTTATATTTGTGTCATATATATATATATATATATATATATATATATATATTCAGTTGGGAGTAGACTTAGCATTGAGTTGGACTAGGGTTCAACAAACACTCATAGTCCCAGAACTACGTGCCCTCATAGAAGTATAAGTCCCCTTTGTTGGGCATCAAATTTAGTGATCACGCTAGTCATGTCTTTTATACCCTGACAAGGTGTATTGGGTCTTCTCGATGAGGCATATACATCAGACTCCATGTCTAGCTCACGTGGTTTAAGTCAGTTAATAGTAGTTTCCACAATCAGACTCTTAGTGCATTTGATCGGGTTTTCAGTATGTACTTCAGCATTCTGTTCAGCATGTTATCTTCATGATTAGTACTTGGTCATTGCATTCAGCTTAGCTTTTCCGTTATGTTTCAGTATTTACATTCTCGCTCAGTTTATGTCATTACTCCTATGCTTTGTTCAACTTATATATATATTTGTTAATCTTAGTATATTTATCCTACATGCTCAGTACATTCCAAGTACTGATGCATACTCTGCACTACATCCTTTCATGATGTAGGTTCAGGTAATCAACATCTAGATCTCTCTTAGATCGATCCTCGGTTTGCATTCAACAGCTTCGATGGTGAATCCTCATACTTCGAAGACAATAGACATGTTTTTCATTTTAGTCTTCATATTCAGTTTTCAGTTTTTGTTAGAGTTAGTTGGGGGCATGTCCCAGCAACTCGAGTCAGTTAGAGGCTCTTCAAACATAGTAGTAAAATGAGCTTGCATTGTTAAGGTTATCTTTTAGTTGTTATTAAACTCTTAGTATGTTTTACATATTCAGACTAGTTGGGGATTTTCCACTTTCAGTTATCCATTGTTTTAGCTTATGCATAGTACATGTCTTATTTAGTTATTCTCAGTATGCTTGATATATGTGAGACACACGGTTAGCTTGGTCTCACTCATGATCCTAGGTTTTGTGTTACATTAAGGGGGTAGCCTTGGAGCGTGACATAATTTTTTTTAAAAAATTTATAGTTTTAGTGTATCGTTTCATAATTATATTTTAATTTATTCAGTTATAGATAAACTCATTAGAGATGTAAGTGTATAATTTTCATAGCAAATGAAATGTAGGTGTTTAATTTTAAATAGAGAGTGTATTTTAATTTAGGCATATTATAAAAAAAAATTCATATTAATTATTTATATATTGAGAATCTGAAATTAAATTTTGTAAATGGTGAATATTTTTTAATGATCTTCAAAAATTGCATTACATTAATGAAGCTTTATTGAAAACATAAGGTAAATATTTATTTATTTATTTTACTTTCATGTTATAGGATGAATGTGACTAATTTGAATTCTTAATATATAATCATTTATTTTCATCATATTTTTAGTTATTTTTAAAAGATCCATCAAGAAAAAGATAGGAAGAGAAACTAATATGACAGACAAAGAAAAGAAAAATGAATTTAAAAAGGAATAAGAGAATTAAATTTTTTTATAGGTAGCATACAAAAAGTTCATCTTGTCAAAATAAGAAATGCCTCATACAATTTAGAAAATAACAAAAATATAAATTTATTTTTTAGGGAAAAGGTTGGTGTTGTCTTTCATGGTTGTGGTCAAATTTCAGCTAAACTTTTGTACCACTTGAGCATTTCTCTTATAAGTATAACAATCTATGTTTGTTTTTTCCGCATGCAAGATACATTTGCTCAAAAATAATGCTCCCAGTGATGACATCTCATGTGAACATTGGTGGTAGAAGATATTCTGGTGTGAAGGAGGTTGTTAAATAACGTAACGGAAAACAACAATTTTTTAATGGCAAGAGATGCATTGAAAATGTTAATTCCTTGAAAAATGAGCCAAAAGAAAGTTCACATAAATCATGTGAACATTTGTACTCTCTCTTTCTCTCTCTCACTAATATATACACACACTTATAAGTAATGATAGTCCTTCAAAATTGAAGCTTTTGGGGTTAAGGTTATTCGGTCAATTCTTCTATTCTCTTATAGTTTGAAGAAAAAAAGTGAAAATGAAAAAGGATTTCTTCAAGGTTTTCAACCCTGAAACTAGTGCAAAATGGATGGTAGGTATACTTACTCCTCGTGGTATTTTATATTTTGGACTTTTTTTTCTTAATTTCTATTCTTCTTAATTTTGGATATGTGGTCAATGGATGTGGAAAGGGGAACACCATGGTGAAACTTAAATCTGCAAAACCTAGATACAAATGAAATTAGATCCCATGATCTTTTCTATACATTTTTAATTGTATTTTTTTCTCTCATCCTTTTTCTATGTGAATGTACAAATATTTGATATATGATTCTTGTTAACTCCTTTTCTTGATTTTTTAAGTAATACTTTTTGAAAATGTCGGTTGTGAATAAGGGGAGAGAAAGTTAAAAGAGGAGAGATGCCTTTATCTTATGCAAGTAATATTTATAAAGGATTTTATGTATGTTGAAATCCTAATTTTAAATTAGTATTTTGTTGGTTTATTTCAGTAAGTTAATTTCATAAATTATATATATCATTTCCAATGACCATATAATGATTGTTGATGAAAGTAACTTTGCAATTGAACTAAGAGTATGCCTCAAATAGTTATATTCTTGAATTCTAACTTCAAAAGTCTCAAAGTTCGAGTTTATTTGACTTTTTTCTTCTAATATTGGTTGTTTTTATGATATGATCAATATAATTTAATGAAACTAAAGTTTTTCAGTATTTTTTTAAAAAATAAAGTTGTTTTTTTCTATGCAGAAAATTCCTACAGATTATACAAATTACAAGAAGTTACCTAGGAAAGTTTCCCTAAGGGATCGATATGACAATATGTGGCCTATACAAGTAGCCAAAAAAGAAAGAGATATTTATTTTAAATATGGTTGGGAGAAATTCATTGAGGATAACAATATGGAGTTTGCAGACTTTCTTAAATTTGATTATGATGGGAAAGGAACATTTGACTTTAAATTACTTGGAATAAATGGATGCGTAAAGAATGGAGCTGGGGGTAAAAAAAAGGGAAGAAATGAATGTTGAACATGAAAAAAGTGTAGAGTCAAAAGAGAAGACTTGGGTCAGTGATAGCAGCAATAGTTCTTCCAATTATGATAGTGATGAGCATTACATGGTAGAAGAAGAAGTTTTCAAAGAAGATGTGGAAATGAAACAAGAGACACATAAAAAGGCTTCATGTTCAAAACGCAGATACATGGAAGAGGAAGAAGATGAGAAGCAAGAGGGGGAGGGGGAGTAGCAAGAAGCTCAGGAAGAGGAAGATGAAGAAGAGAATGAAGGGGTTGGAACATATACAAAAAAGATGCAACATTCCAAAGGTAGAGACAATTATTGAAGATCTATATATGCACTTTAATTCATTTCTTACTGCTATATTGCTATTAAAATGACATCTTGGCATATTTGGACATAATATTATTGTCCTATAAGTGTCATGATATGTTTAGGATTATAATTTATTTTTATAAAGGTTCGAGCAGTTGGTTTGCTTACAAAATGAGCCGAAGGAAAGATTTTATTAGTTTTTTGAATAGCAGAGAAGAAAAAATTAAATACCACTTTCGATACTTTTGATATACGCCAATAATCTCTTTTATTTGCTAATGTCAATTTTCAATAAACTGCAACCACGCAAAATGAAATTGATGCGTATTTGTGATTTTCCATGAGATTTGTGTTTGTGAACCTAATCGTTAATTTTGTTTATTCAGTTGGATGCCAAAAAGTCAATTCTTGCAAGGTGAGCGATGTCCCTAAAAATTATGGTGCAGATATATTCAAAAGTGGACGTGCAACTCAGCCCAAAAATCCTTACTTTCTAGCAAAAATACGAGAAAGAATGAGAGATCAATTGGTAACAAAAACACTATAAGTATACATTCTAGTAAATGTTTCTATAGTTCAATCTTATAACAATCTCATTTAACAATGTATTTATTCCTAATTACAGTACATTCCAATGGATGTGCTGAAAGACTACAAACTTGAACTCCCTCCAAGCATGATCATTCGCGACTCTGTTGGCAGAGAATTTGAGACAAGAGTCACTAAATGGACCGACGGTAGAACATGGCTTCTTGGTGGATGGCATAAATTAGCTAGGTTTAACCTTGTGGAGAAAGATGACAGGTATATTTGTGAATTTGTGAGAGGAAAATACGGCAAGGGCCTTTACTTACAAGTTCAAGTTCTCTAAGAAGGGTCAAGCTCTCATCTAGACAATAAATAAAAGAAACAGTTTGATGCTATTTAACATAGCATTTTAATTTTTATGACTTTTAGTGTTGTTGTTTGTTGACAAATTTTGAAGAAAATAAGTACTATTGTTTGTTACAAAAAACATGAATCTTGTTTTAGTAAGTATTATTGCTCTAATAAAAGAATTGAAGATTGATTATTTTGATATTAATCATGAATTATATCTGTTTAAATATCTACGTTTAAGGGTAGTAGCATGACTCAAAATACCTTGTTTAGAGTTTTCTCTTATGACTATAAAATTTATATCTAAAAAAACCTCATAGAGTGAGTGATTTTATTTTATTTTAAGATATGTAAATCTTACTTATAAATGTAAATTGTTAGACTATGCAATTTTATTTATTTATTTATTTATTTTAGATTCACAACGTTCTGATCATGTGCTTGTTTGATCTTAATCATGAATTACACGTGTAAATTATTTGTCGTGGTGGTGGTGGGGTGAAAACTCCACTTAAAACATTAATAACTAACACATACTATCTAGAGAGAAGATATATATACAACATGCTCTCATGGTAGGGAGATGTATGAGGTGGCATCATTGTAGGTAATCTCCTGCAATGAACTTATTATTTGTCATAAGGCAAAAATCAAGGTCATGATGGCACACACCACAAACCAAACCCGGTGTGTTAGCCAAAGAATTTAGCTAAAATAGCATAAGTAACCACACATACTAGACTCCTATAGTTTAGTCAGGCCATAAACAAAAGAAGAAAAGAAAAGAAGATAACAACAAAATTCCTAAAACCTGGTATCATAAGCATAAAGAGCATCTACTACTACACTAGAATCCGAAGTACATCTCAATTCTTTGACTCGTCAATAAAGACAGTATATAAAATATAGAGTCTAATGGAGATCTAAAAATTAGAATCTTATCATGCCTCCGAATAGACTCAACTAGCAAGATCCGATCAACCACTAGGAGAATCACCTTGACTAGGATCAAAATCAATAGGGTAACAGAAGTAAGGATGAGTACAATCCACACGTACTTAGTAGGTTTGACCAACTAAGTTTAACGTAATTAATCAAATTGATGAAATCAACTATGAAATGCTTCCACATTCATACTGAAAAGTCTCATTCTAGCATCAGTACCACCAATTTATATAATAACAGTGCGTGTAAAGTAAATACATAAGACTACAAATAATTTCTCATATCAACAGACAAATTACACAACTAAAAATTAAGCTCAATATACAGTGCAATGAAATGATCTGATTGAACCAAGGTCATGACACAACCTATCGTATACACCTTTTAGAGTCCTAACTTCCTTATAACGGCCTATGGGTGACTCGAAGTCCATATACCAATCTCTCAATCTCAATAACTCATCAACTTGCCACCTAGCTCGTGGTCAAGGATAAATGTAAGGTTTCTAACTTTCTTTCTCAAAATAATATTTCTCTAGCTTCTCATATTACCATGATCAATGGTATGATGAATCAAAATGAATGCATCACAATACATACAATACGAATGCATAGTCAATTCAACAAGCTCTAAAGAGTCCAAAGTTCTCAAATTCATTAAGCCATGACATACACACTCACATGATAAAAATAGTGAAAGAATTCATTTGAAATCAATATTTACCATTTAGAAAAAATTTCTTTCATTTAACGATGTGATCAAAAATCATTTCAAGCCCCTAACTCCGACATTTCAAGTCATAATGAATTCTCTCGGACAATATCAGATATATCAAGTTTCAAAAATAATTAGTAAAATCACCTAAGGCCACAATATGGGCTTAACATCACAAATAAACCTCCAAAGCACTAAATAATGAAGTCTACAATTTCAAATATCTCAATTTTATTCTACGATCCAATCCCATATTCAAATTCATAAGAAAGATTAATTATTCAACCCAATCTAAGAGAAGGGTAGACAAATCTACCTCAAAGGTCAAAACTTCACCCGAAATATTTTCTACCAAACAATCTCTAAAATAATCTCCAACTATCAAGAATGGAAAGAATTCTTCAAAAGGGCTTTAAGGATACCTATATCGCCACAGTTAGGAACCGGAGGAAAAATAGTCCAAATATATCTTCAGAATCAGGAAGGGTAAAATCCAGTTTTTCATAGAAAAATATTCTACAAGTCAAGAGGAATTCCTGATTAAAAAACCCATTAAAAACAACCAAGAATTGAGTTCCAAATAATAAAAATGCCAATTTTTCCAACATTAAAATCATGATTTAAAAGAGTTTTTAAATAATAAAATAAAAATAAATCTATATGGAATATATAGGGGAAACTTACCCACATGATTTTTATCAAAATAGCTTTCATGAATTGGCTCTCCTAAGCTCCAATCGATTGAAAATTGTGAGATATGTAAAAATGGGGAAGAATTCGGCAACTAGGTTCTATCCATGTGCGAAATACTCATCGCGATTGTGAGCCACTATTCTCACGATCATGAAGCACACTGAGGTAGTACATCATGAAGGCAAGCCTACTAGTTGTGATAGCGGAAAGTACTAGAGTGATACATTATGAACGCGAGCCTACTGGCCATGATCGCGAAGAACAATGGGCCTGCACTAGAAAACTATCCAACCATCAACTCAACTCAATAATAATGACTCCGAATGGAACCTCAAAATTGTTCAGGGTCCGATTAAAATAATCTTGATATACTGCCCTACTAAATTTGGCAGCTGGACTTAATGGAATTTTCAGATTTCCAAGCATAGATCATTTTAACATAAATACCCTCTTGGACTTTTCTTTAGGCTAAAACTCAACTTATAGCCTAAATACCCACATAATAACCTAAGGCCTCAAACTCTAACTAACCACCTTATTAGACCAAACTCAACGTTATGGATGAAACATCACTAAAAGAATCACCATCCGACACTCGAATCTCATAATATTGGCCAGAGTAAACCATTTCAATAAAATTCAGCCTAAAAGTCTAAATTCCATTAAAATCTCACCTAATCATATCGAGGACGTAACCATTCCCAAAATACATAATAAGCATTGAAACACTAAGGGGAAGGGAAAAATGTTCATTTCACACATAAAGGTAATTTCTCAAGAAATGGGACATTATATGATTATGATTTAAGGTTTTAGAGTGGTTGTGTTCATTGTGCTATGTGATTGTGCGTGATTTTCTATTAATGTTGGTTGGCTCGGGTACCACACATTGTACAGGATATCTCTATGGTTGGATTGGATACGATTCTTATTATATACTATTGCTTGGCCGGAGTTCCATGCCTGGTATGGGGATATCCATATATTGTTGACGCAGGTACCACACCGGTACACTAACTAAGGATAGCTCGGTTACCACACCGATACACTAACAGTTTGGTTTGGGTTCCTTGAGAGGAGAAACTATGTTATGATGGTTCCATGAGTTGACTTGTATTCTTGTATGAGGTAACTATTGCAAGTTGGATCATTGAGAGGTCTGAGTTACTAAAAAGGTAAGTTGATCTCAGGTTTAACTAGTATGTGACTATGTATCACTTGTGAGGGTGGAGTTTAATTAATTTTTCATTGCATCACCACTTATGGGTTTCTTCTGCATATTGTCTCACTATTGAGTTGACTTTATGAGGAATCAATTCCTTAGTTGCCTAAGTTGTGTTCTGAGAGTCATGATGGTCTTGGTGTGTAATGAGTTCTTGGTTTAGTTGACTAAGGATAGGTGACTAAGATAGGTTGGTCTAAGGCGCCAACTTTACTTATTGTTCAAAAAAGGGCCCTAGAGTTGGCATGGGTACTGTAAAAGGTAGCATGTTAGTTGATAGGACATGTGATGGCCTGCATTTTAAGGATATTATTGTGGTAGAAGGTCTAAACTACGATTGTGTATTGTTGTGACGTTCTAGGTAGGCTAGGGAAGCTGTACGTAATTAGAATGTTCAATCACAGTATTTACTTTGGTTGGGTAAGAGGAGGTAGATAAAAACTTGGAGTGGTGTAGCTTCTGTATTGTATGATTTTTCTTTTTATTATACAGTATATTAAATGGTGTGTTTGGGTTGACCGATTATCCCTACCAATACGTATTGTTTGTTTGTACTAATAATACTTTTGCTATGCCACTTGGCATACTCTGGTTGTAGGGTTTGCGATGTTTGGTGGGATAATATACTTTGTTTACTAGCACTTACTCTAACACCTAGATAGGAGAACCCGTACAGAAAAATTTGGAAGATGAAATGCTGAATTGAACCATTATAGATTGCTCACCCTAATTCAATATAAGAATACTCTTAACTCAATCTAAATTACATGAGTAAAGTATTCCTTTTCATTAACTACTTCAATAATTAACCACATAAATTATAATTACTCTAATGGTACCATAACCTTTTTTATTTTCTTAAAAGCATTAAAATCAACATATTATTAACTCCAAACTTATATACAACTTCACTTTTTTTGTTTACTATGTTATCAATGATAATGACCACATTATACTTTTTCTTAATCTTTTACTATAGTATTTCCCAAAAAATGGTGGTCTTAAGTCATTGTATGGGACAGGGTTGGGTACTTCATTAGGTTGGGCCCCAACCGTTGGGACATGGATTCGGATCTAAGGTTATAGTATTGGAAATAGTTTATATCTAAATATTTTTGGGATAATGTTTTCTCCTTACTAACCAAACACCAAAAAATAAATAATATAGAAAAATATTTTCCTTCGTACCTAACACACTGTTAAGTCTTCATCATATAATTTAATTTCTCTATGTTGTTCCTTCTACTTCGATAATTTTTTTAAAAAAAAGATAAATAATTAAGTAACTTCCGTATCCTAATGTCCCACTTCATACAATTTTTCTTCACTATCTCGTTCCTTCTACTTCTATAAGCAAAAAAAGATAAATAATTAAGTACCTTCCATATCTTAAATGTCCAACTTCATATAATTTGTCTTCACTATCTTGTTCCTTCAACTTCTATTAAAAGAAAAAATTAAGTTCCATCCATATCTTAAATGTCCAACTACATATAATATTTCTTCACTATCTCATTCTTTGTACTTCTATAAAAAAAGATAAATAATTAAGTTCCTTCCATATCTTAAATTCTCAAATTTTTTTATGGCAAACTTTTTTAGTTCTATAAGCAGAAAAGGATAAATAATTAAGTTCCTTCCATGTCTTAACTTTCCATGTTTTTTATGGCAATTTCTTTAACAAATCATATGAAATTTGGATCACAAACCTCTATAAATACGCAAGGTCTTAACATTTTGTTTTCATCACATTTTACATAGAGTAGCATCACCCCACTCAAGGTCTTAACATTTTGTTTGCATCAAAATTTATATAGAGTAGCATCACCCCACTGAGCTAATTAGTTTAATTATTTCCTTTTACTTATTATATTTATTCTCATTAATGTATCTATATAGGTCAGTGAAATCTCTCTATAATTGCATTGTTTATCTGAGTTTTTTTGGGGCTATTATAGAAAACATAAAATATACTCTTAAGAAAATTTGATTGTTATAGTGATTGTTGTTATAGAAATGGCTATTATAAATATCTAACTATATTAAACAAAGAAAACTTCATTTTTTTTATCCGGTTATTAAATAATAACGAAAAATGGTGCCATTTTCTAATGATAAGGTTGACAGGAGGTGAGAGATTTGCAAGGAGCTAAAGAATGTGAGACACCAAGTGAGAGAAATTGATGCCCAAATGTGAAATGCTAGATTATGAGGCAAGAATGTATAATCTAGCATCTCGCATTTAATTTGAGCATCAAATCCTCTTATGTGGTGCCTCACATTCTCCAGTTTCGTGTAGATCTCTCGCTCTTGTCAATGTCATCATCAGACAACAATGCCATCTTTTTTGTTATTTTAATCACTTGTAAAAGAAATAAAGATTTCTTTAGTTAATACAGTAAGACCTCTCTATAACACTCATTATTTAAAAAATATTTAGACATAAATTCTACAAATACTATAACCCCATATCTAAATCCATGTCCCAATCTAATGAAAGACCCAACCCCGGCCCTAGCCCTAACAACGACCTATAGCAATTCTTATAATCTTCCTACTGGGAGGAAAATAAAATCAAAGAAACCAATGATAAAAGAAGTTGTATAATTAAAGACAACTTGTTTTATCATAGGTACCTTTAATTTTATTTTTTTCCCTATAGGAAGATTATAAAAATTGCTATGTTGATTGATTATTGGGAGGAAATGATCATAATATACACAAGAGAATAAAATTTAATTTGGTGTTTAAGTATTTTTAAGTTTAATTTCTGTAATTTCTTTATTTATGGTCTTCACAAATAGGGGTATGATCTATGTATAAATCCCAATTTTACTTGTGGGATAATTACAAGTGGGTATTTGGACATGAAAATATATATAAAAAAATATTCACTTTATTTCAAAATTTCAAAGCTGGAGTTGAATTTGTATTTGATCATACTTTTTGCAAAGATCTTTTAGAATTTGAATGTATGTTTTTCTAAATATGATTTATATCTCCAATTTTTAAAAACCTAGAAAATCACCAAACTTGACTAATACCTGAAACATACAATCAAATTTGATCTATAAGAGTAATATCTCAAAATAGATAATCACATAATGTCATAGAGTAGGTCACATATACGAGCTACTATAAATAATGTTAGTGAGAGGAAAGTCTCTAAAGTTATCCCATATAACGAAAGTATTTTATAACATACAGTAACAAGACTAGTTTTTCCTTCCTAATTAAGGGTGTGTACGATATGAAGAAATGTTTTTTTAGTATTTTTATGTTCAGTTGGCTAAATGTTTTGGAAGATTAGTGATCTATAATATGAGTAAGCATAGAAAAATATTTATGCACGCAAATGTTGTTGTTGATTGTATCTCCCTAGGAATGTACTCCGTACTCCTTAGAGTTTGTTGTGTTTGCCTCGAGTCATATATATACTATATAATTTGAATGTTTCTTTAGATTTGATACTAACATAAAATATTTGATTTAATCGATAAAAAGGTAGTATGTATAGAGATTTTCAGCTTCTTTCGACTTTAAATCTTGAACTAGCAATACAAAAAAAAGGGTTAATGCAACATCTCTCAATTCAAAATATCTAGGAAGAAGCTAAGAATTGGAAATAATCATTTTTGAACAGAATTGAAAATTTAGAAATTTGCTTAGGTTAGGAAAAGTGAGTTCTGGTCAACTTCAAATGGCCATAACTTCTAGCTCAGGATGCGTTAGAGGTACTTCAAGATATGGTTGAAAAGCTCTTGGAATTATCTTTCCAACGCCACCAAGTTTGCACGATTCTGATTTTGTATGAGTAAGTTATGCCCTTTGAAAGTTGGGTTGTTGGATTAAGGAAAGTCCAAATCCGGATTTTTGAAAGGTAGTTTGGTCTTTTCCTTACCCTTTTATTTTAATTCTTTTTTTGGTAATTACTTAGGGGTCTAAACTGAACTTAGTCAGTTTACACTTTTAGAAAAAGAGTTAGGGTTTTGAGAGAACAGAAAAGAAGAAGAGAAAAGAGGAGAAAGGAGAAGAGCGTTCAAGATTCGTCAAGATCGTCGAAGTTTAGCTTTTGGATTTCATCGGGGGTGATCCCTACAAGGTATGTGAGATCACATAGAGTTGGGTTAATTCACCCAGGCCCCAATCATGATTTATTTTTTAATGAATTTAAGTTCTTGAAAGCTTAGAAATTGAGCTCTTGAATGGGTTTGTTGAAGTTTCATTAGATTCTTATTTCGTTGAAGAGTAATCTATTATTTTCAATTCGATTTTGAGTAGAATCTAATGTACTTTGAACATTTAATCGATTCTAAGTGTTGGGTAAAAGAACCCATGGAGTTTAGAGGGTTTAGAGCTGAAAAATGAAGAAAAGATTTAGTCGGACGATATCCGACATCAGTGGAGTGTCGCGGAGCTGGTTCCCAGTTTTGGGAACTTTTGTTTCACGTCGTGGAGCCATCACGGAGTCTTCTTCCTCAAAAGTCATTTTCAAAACTAAATTTAAAAGTTTCTCCGAGTCACGGACCCACCCTCAAATATTGATTTTTGGTCTTTCCTCATGTTTAGCTATCTAAAATCATTCCTAAACATCATGAGATATTTCCAATCACAAATCACAATCCTTGAATCCATAATTCAATTCAAGGACCAATTAGGAGTCAAGTCAAGAGCAGTTAAGATCAAACTCAAGAGAAGTCAAGAGTCAAGTTAAGAGAAGTTCATAAAGTTTTCCAAAAGTCTTTTGCAAATGTTTTGACTTTATTTTAAGACTTAAGTTTTGTGTTCAGTAAAGAGTAAAGTTAAAGTTCTTTTATTCAAAAAGTATATGGGGACTAAGTATTCCCAAAGAGATTTAAAATGTTTTCACATTTAAATAAGAATGGAAACTTAGATTTTCTAGAGAGCCTTCGGGCTAGTTTTCAGAAAAGAATAATTGCTTTCTAAATGAAGCAAGAGGGAATACCTTGATTTTCAAGATAGCCTTTGAGCTAAGTTTTGAACAATTATCTCAAATCACAGAAAGAAGTATGTTTTAAACATAAAGATCTAATATCATATTTTGGGAGTAGTATTAAGCATCGATATGGGGACGAGCTTGAGTTTAGATAACTCACGGCTCCATAAACCATGTAACCATCATGAGTAGAAAAGCGTCATACTTTTTAGATGAATCATTTTCGCATAGACTAGTGGATCCACTTAGTAATATAGGTCCTATACCCCTGGCAGGGTATAGGATGCGCAGACAGTGTGAGGGAGATCGATGTATCATCAGAATAGCTCTTATGTGATGCTTGTCGGTTAGAGAAACTCCCACAGCAGTACTTTGTATTTTTGTATACATCAGTTTATTTGTATTTTTACATACACATTATATTTATTTGTATCTTTGCATACACACAGAGTTAAAATCATGTTTTAAACACCTTTCTTTATATTGCACTTGTTTTAAACTGCTTTATATTGAAATGAGTTCAGTTATGTTGAGTTGAGTTGAGTTGAGCCAGGTAAGTTCTTCAGTTCCTTTCAGATTTTTTTCACACCTATGTTGTGTTTGGCATTCCAACTCGCACACTCGTACATTCAATGTACTGATGCCAGTTGGCCTGCATCATATTATGATGCAGACGCAGGTAACTAGGATCGGCATCTAGCGCATCGTTGATCCAGTGAGCAGTTCAGAGTCTGTTGGTGAGCCTCTTTGCAATCTGGAGGATCCCTTTTGTTTACTTTCAGTATTAGATAGTTCATTAGGATGTCGTGGGTCTGTCCCGAAATTCATCTCCATTGTTTTAGAGGCTTCATAGATAGTCAATCATATGTTAGTTCATTCGTCATCATTTTGTTATTGACTTGTCTTCATATTTGAGTTGCCATTTTGGCTAAGCTAAATGTTTATTTTCAAATCAATATGAGTTCAGTTTGAGACAGATAAGTTGTTTAGCATTTGAATTCCTTTCTTATTGCATATAGTCATCCGTTGAGTAAGTAATCCAGGCCAAGGGTTTGTTTGGGGCCAGCAATGGTTCTCGAGTGTCAGTCCCGCCCAGGGTGTAGGCTCGGGGTGTGACAGTTAAATTACAGGAGTTAAATTTAATTTGCACTTTGCGGCGGTCAAAATCTTAGTATATTTTTTTTTAGGCCCTCAAAGATAGAGAGAAACTTCTATTAGACCCTCAACTTTCTTTTACATCTAAGTATGCGTAAATATTATGTAGATTTATCATATCAAACTTGAAGGCACGTGTATTCATATTAGTGAATGGTTAAAAAACACAATTACGTTTTCTCGTTTTTTGAGTTCTATACCTTAATTATGAGTTGTGAGAGTTTTCTATATGAACTATATATCACCAACTATCAAGATACACCACCCCAACTATTAATTGTTCCTTTTTCCTACCTGAACAATAGTGATAGTTTAGGTAGAGAAAGGGAACAACTGATAATTGAGATATGTTTTAATTAATAGTTGGTGATATATAGTTCAGATAGGAAATTTACCAACCTAATAGTTCAGAACTCAAAAAATCTAGATAGTTTAGGTGTATTTTATTTACCATATTTTTATAAAAAGTTGATGATGGTTCAGGTAGAAAACTCATACACTTAATACGTCAAGTATAAAGTTGAAAAACAAAAATACTTTTAATATGTTTTTAACTTTTAACTCTTCACATTATATTTCTTCAATGCAAAGTTAATGAAAGTAATAAATAAAATTTGTTGTATAGTTGGATCAAAAAATGTGATAATATCTAAATTGGTGATTTTCATGTGTTTGTTTTGATTAATAATGACCTTAAATGGGATGCACTTAATATAGGATCATAAACCGTAAATAAAATAATTTGAATTTTGAATTACCAGAAAATTTTGTTTTTATAATCACTTCCTTCATAAATAGGGATAATTTAGAGATCTTTCTCAAATTTAATGTCGTAACACTAACATTTATTGTGATTTCCAACATTAGGACCACAACCCTTTATAAATACCCAAGAGCTTAACATTTTATTTTCTTTACATTTTACATATAGTTGAGCAACACTTAACTACTTAAGGTTAGTTTTTTTTCTTATTGTTTATTATATATTTTCACATTTATTACTTCCATATATGTCTTTATAACTACATTGTTTCTATAGAATTTTCTTTTGATTATTATAAAAAACATGAAAAATTAATTTCAAAAAAAAAAAAAAAAAAAAAAACTTTTCTATTATCATGAATTGTTGTTATAGAGAGGTTTGACTGTAAAAAAATAATCTTTTTCTTATTTTTTTGTTTGTTATCCGGTAATTAATTTATCGTGAAAACGACATTGTCATATAATGATGACGGTGATAGGAGGCACAATATTTGCACAGAGTTGGAGAATTTGAGACATCATTTGAGAGATATCGATGCTCTGATTCAAGATGCTAGATTACACGACAGGAATGAATTGTTTGACATACTACTGTTAACAAGACATAATGCGTATTTGAGGAGAGAAACTGGGCTGGAAAATGAACTAAACACTTATTATAACATATGTTATCATAGATTCTTTTGATAATTTTATTTTCATCCTTATGAGAAGATTATAAGAATTGTTATGTTGTTGATTGGTTGTTGTTGGGAGAAAAAAAATTATAATATATGAAATAGAATAAATTTTATTCTCTCTAGATTTGAAATCTGATACCAATATGATGTGTTAAAGCATATATATGTTTTTCATTTTCTTTAATAATTATCTTTACAAGGTAGATGTAAGATCTGTGTACACACTATCGTACTCCCAAATTCCACTTTTTTTTAAAGTTAAGGGTAAGAGAAGGGGAATTAGTGGAGGGACTTACAAGGTGAACATTTTGCTATTTGATTATTTGAATATATACTTGTAACTTAATTATTTAAGAAATATAAACAAGTTTACTTGTTTTGGAGGTACTTTATGTGGGGTTAGTAAATTGAAAATATTGTTAATTTCATATGATATTAATTACTTCAATTTAGTTCACACGATTTCTCTTAAAGAGGCCTTATATTATTGAAAATATTTTTACATCTTATATGTATGCTTTTTTACTTTTACCAATAAAGAATTAATATGCTCATAACTAACCATCTCTGTTTCGAACAAATTAAGTTTTGCATATACATAACTCATCACTTTGTAGACTTATATGGAGATTAATAAATTGTGTGTCATCCAAACCATATGAGCATTTAAGATTACCAAAGCACACTACAAACATCTTTTTTACTTATGCGTCTCCAAAACTATTGGTAAAGATAGTAAATCAATTGTAGATGATAAAAGGCACTAAGATGGGCCCCACACCGTCACTCCACAATCTGCGTATTCACCATGTCAAATCGTTAGTAGTGATATCAATTATTGGGCTAAAACAATATAAAAATATACTCTTAACACGACATAATATTATTATTTATTTTGGATCAACCTACCCATACAATTTCTGTAAAATGTCTCACGCCATTGGTTGGTTCAGTTCGGTTTTATGTATTATTGATTCGGTTGATCAGTTTTAAGTTTTTACATATACTAAACCAATAACATATTCTTTATCGGTTTTCAATTTATCGGGTTTTGTTCAATAATGAATTGATTTTCGGACTACACAATAAGAAAATATTTGATAACGCTCAAACTACTCTTCAAAACCAATCAAAAGAGTAAGTTGTCATGCCCCAAGCCTACACCCTGGGCATGGCCGGCACTCAAAAACCATTGCTAGGCACTCGAGAACCATTGCTAGCCCCAAGCAAACCCTTGTCCTAGCTCAATACTCAACAGAAAACTTACTCAACAATAGAAATCTCAAAACAAACTCAACTCACAAGATATCATAAATGAAATACTTTACTCAGTATTCAAATGAACATAAGTGTTCAACTCACGGTCTTTAAAACATCAACAAGGAAATAAGAAAAAGACTCTTCAACTACTATTTTCTATCTATGAAGCCTATAATAACTATGATGAAATTTGGGACAAGACCCACCCATGACATCCTAACAAAACTTAAAAGTAAAAGTGGAATCCTCTGAAAATAAGGAGGCTCACCAAAACTAACTCGAACTGCAAGTGGTATCAACGAAGCGTCTACTGATGACCCTAATCTCATGTATCTATATCATGAAACAATGTAAGTCAAATAGCATCAGCACATTGAATGTACGAGCATGTAAGGAAAAAATTAAACATAAAATAAAAGCTTGAACTTGGAAGAAATGAAGCATACTCACCTCATCTCCACTCAACACAACCTCAACTCAAAACAGTACAAAAACAATAATAAAGATCCAGTTTATATAAAGTGTTTAAAATAGTAGATAGAAACTCAATGTATTAAAAAAAACAACAATAACTATTTACTTTTATTTGGGAGATTCTCGAACTGACAATCATAGTTATGAGCTATGTGATGATATATCGTCACGCCCACACTGCCAGAACTATCCTATACCTTGTTGTAGTATAAGACATCCTCAACCAAGTGGATCCACTAAGCTATGCTTAAAAGTAAAAAGGAATCATCTAAAAAGTATGATCTTTTACTCATGTTGGCATATATACATGGTTTATGAGGACTTTTAGTTGCCTGAAGCCGTTCCCATATCGGTGCTCAATACTACTCCCAATAATATAATTACTAATACGCATATGTTTAAAAACATTTTCTCATCCTCAAACTTTGATATTATTACTCAAAAGATTCTCTTTAAAGAGATTATGCTCAAAACTCCTCATGAACTCATTTGGAAATCAAAGTTTCCTCTCATTTTAAATGTAAAACGTTTACGCTTGGTATTACTTAGTTCCAATATATTCATTTTGAAAAATGAACTCAACTCTCCTCATCCTCATAATCTTGTGCTTAAGTCTTGAAATAAATTCTAAAAGTTTGCAAAAGACTCCTCAAAATGACTCGAAAGAACTCCTTCGAAGTTTAATCTTAACTCTATCTTGAATTTAAAAATGTGAATTCAAGAACTATAATTGGAATATAGAAGCTCTCAATGATTAAAATGGAGTTTAGATGGTTGACAATAAGAAACGAGCGAACACCCAAACTGGAGAGCATGAGCGCGACGTGGAGAATAATTTTTATTTTTGGTTGCGAAATAATTTTTGTAGTAGAAGACTCTGTATCCTCTTCATGATGGAGAGAGGGGGTAGTTATCTAGGGACTGAAATTCTAAGTATTTCCGCGACGTGGACCTGGGCGCAATTATTTGCCCGATTTTTTCTTCTCCTCCCTAACTTGATTCAACGCATACCCACTGTAATTCTAAGGTCAAAATTCATGAATTTTCATTACTCAGAACAATAATAGCAAAACCCACATGAAGAACTATTAATTAACTCAACTCATTCACAAACCCTAGCCTCAATAACTCAAAACAACACTTCATAACTAATTAAATTCAAGAACTCTTCAAGAACTTAATAATCAACTTCAAGAATGAATTTCTGGGTAATATTATACATTATTGGCATGAGGACGAACAAACCCAACACTATGAAAGCTTACATACCTTGAAAGAACTAAGTTCTTGGCAATTTTTCCGAAATCTTAAAGAACCTCTTAAAATTCTTCTTTTCTCCTCTTAAATTTTGCCCTAGAATTCTTGGACACTTTATACTTAGGCGTAAACTAATTTTAATAAGCTTTGACCCCTCATTGGGTGAAAAACACAGTTAAGGTTAATGGGGTAAGGAAAACACCAAAATACCCCTCCATAATTCGGATGAATTTCCTTAACTAAATAGGTTAAATTCAAGTGGGCATATATCCCTCATCCGAACGCAAAATTTAGCAAACGTGGTGCCATTAGAAAGAGGATTCAACGATATTTCATTTGATATCTCATGGGAAACCTACCTCATCCTGTGCTGAAAGTTATAGTCGTTTGAAGTTGAGCCAAAACTCACAATTTAAGACTAACTTGCACAAATCTCAAATTAGTTCTTTCCAATTTAGTTCTTTCTAAATTTAGCTCTTTCTAAGACTGAGGTGTTACATAAGCGGTCGTCGTCAATAAAATTACCGAACTAAAAGTCGAGGTCGAATCCCACAGAGAATGATATAGCGCGGAGAATTTTATTAAGAATTTTGGAATGTAAATTCATTTATTTGTAGTAACAAGAACAAATGGGCAGATGATTCCACAAAATTTAAGGAAAGGGTTTGGTTATTAATAGTCACAATTAAACTAGAATTTTAGGAAATCAAATAAGTAATAAGATATCTAGGGGTGCGGGGATTGGAAATCGATATCACGTATGGGTAATTGTATTTCTCTATAGTGATGAACATTCATGGATAGGTTAGGTCATCTTCAATAACATTAATCTTATTTTGATCTCATAGCATCAGTTCATCAATCTCCTTTCAGTCTCATCTATGTGCATAAGTAAACAACCAAATAGCTTATTATCACTACCCAAAGTATAACCTAGATGTGACATGGTGCATAGAACCCCGAAAGGTCTCTACACAAACCACTTAGCATACATCATACAAGATAATAGAGTTTAAGAGTTTAAAATATAGTGTATATCACAAAAGGTTTGTCAAAACGTAGCGGAAGTCTAACATATTCTCAAAGTTGTGTATTACATCAGAAGTAATTAGGACGTAACCCATATATCACATTCAATCTATAAAAGTAAAGACAATAAGCAATAAAGGGTTCGGTCCTCAGAACATAAGGACTCAACACTCTCCAAAAGCTACTAAGGTGATCACTAGCCACGGGGATACGGAATAGGAGCATTGAACCCTACATTTTGGAAAATATGTAGGCAAGATTATGTGTTAGTACAAAGAATGTAACAAGTATGATAGCAATGCATAAACGTTACAAAATCATGCTAAAAGGACTTTTCTTGTTATGCAAAGACCAAGTTAAACATAAGATAGGAGGTTAGAAGCATAAACATATGATCATGCACAACTAAAAAACTGTTAAAAACCACGGACAGAAAAGCGACCGACGGTGTCACATCAAAAAATGACACAATTTGCCACACTGTCCATCATTTTTTAATAAAAATAATTATTCATAAAATTATTTTACAAAAAACGATGGACGGCATCTCTTAGTTTGTCGCTACTTTTCACGAATTTTTGCATCAATTATATATAAAATTAATAATTAATTATTTAATATAGATATAGATGATGTCCGTCGCTTTTAATTAAAAATAATTATATATAAATTAAACAATAACCACGTTGTCCGTCACTTTTAATTTATTTTATTTTATTCATTATTTTTTAATGAAAGCGACGGATGGCATCTTTATGTCCATCGCTTCTTGGTCAAAATATTTGATCAAATATTTTAAACAAGTGACGGATAGTGTCTCTTTGTCCGTCACTTTTTAATCAAAATGTTGGTCAACTATTTTAAAAAAACGACGGACACAGAGACATGTCCGTCACTTTTCTTTAAATATTTGATAGATATAGATGCAATTTCCCCCATTTTCCATTTCCAATTTCCCATTCTCTCCTCCTTCTCTCCACTCCTGATTGCCCCCGTCGTCCCTCCATTCGTTGCTGCCTCCGGTTCGAGTCATTATGAGCTGTCGGAGCCGCCGCAAGCTTGTAACTACCAAAGCCGCTACCACCTCCTTCCCCTCTCTCTTCAGTCTCTCCTTCTCCATTCAAGTTAGGGTTTAATTTATCAAAAAAAAAAATCAATTTGATCTATATTTGATTCCTTGTTGCTTTTTAGCACAGACTAATGGATCCACTTAGTAGTTAGGTTTTATGCCCTTCGCAAGGTATAGAATGGCCCTGGTAGTGTGAGGCAAAACGTTGTATCATCACATAGCTCTAAAGTGATGCTTTTCGATTAGAGAAACTCCCAAATAAGTATTTTGTATTCTTATATACACAAAGTTAATTGTATTTTTATATACATCCAGAGTTTATATTATATCTTTACATACATACAGAGCTACTATTGTATTTCTAAATACACAAAGTTGTTATCCATGTTTTAAAAGCTTTTCTTTATATTGTATTTATATTACTACTTTATATTGAAATGAGTTAAGTTGAGATGAGTTGAGCCCAGGTATGTTCCTTGAGTTCCCTTCAAGCTTATGTCTTGATTTAGAATTCCCCTCGCATGCTCGTACATTAAATGTATTGATGTCATTTGGCATGCATCGTTTTATGATGCAGATACATGTAACCAGGATCAACATCCAGCGCTTCGTTAATTCTAGTTGAGCTTCAGAGTTGTTGGTAAGCTTCTTTGCTTTCAGAGGACCCCTTTTTCTTCTTTATAGTTAGTTCATTAAGATGTTGTGGGACTTGTCCCGACGTCCATCTCATTCATTAGAGGCTTCAAAGATAGGTAGTTTGATGTTAGTTCTCGAGTCTTTCCATTTCAGTTATGCTTGAGACTTGAGTTGCCACTTTGGCCAACGAATGTTTATTTATAATGCATTCTTAATTATCTTTGAGCTTTTAGTTTAAGTTTAAAGTATAGTTATGTTTGAGTAAAGTCTTCTGCTAATAGTTAAGCTAGGCCTAGGGTTTGCTTGGGGCCAGCAATGTTTCTTGAGTGCCAGCAACGTCCAGGGTGTAGGCTCGGGGCGTGACAGGCCCAGACCATTTGGATCTCAATTTCCTAGGATTTGGACGAAACCTTGGGTTGAAAAGTAGCACTAAGTCACCGAGACTGAAAGTCCTCTTTTCAATGTTCTTATCATGATATATCTTCATCTTTTCCTTATACAGTGCAGACCTCTCATAAGTTCTCAAACGGAATACATCAATTTCATTTATCTAATCTAATCTTAGGTTTGCTGCTTCATTCCAACTCAAGTTCAACTTCTTCAGCAACCAAAGTGCTCTATGCTCCAGCAATACGGGCAAATGACATATCTTTAAAAATACTAAATGATATGGAGACATACCAATGGGTGTCTTGAAAGAGGTTCGATATGCCCATAGAGAATCATCTAATTTCCTTTCCCAATATATTCTATTGGCATTCACTGTCTTCGCTAATATTGCTTTGATCTCCCGGTTCGATACCTCTACTTGACCACTTGTTTGCAGATAATACGGTGTTGCTACTTTGTGTTGTTTAACCCCATATTTAGCCAAGAGTGCATTGAAAACTTTATTACAGAAGTATGAGCCTCCATTGCTGATAGTAACTCTAGGTGTGCCAAACCTTGAGAATATGTTCTTCTTTAGAAATCAACAACACTTTAACCATCATTTTCAGGCAAGGCCACTGCTCAACCCATTTGGACACACAGCCTACTGCCACCAATATATACTTCTGCCTATAGGAGCTCATAAATGGGCCAATGAAGCCGATCCCCCACACATCAAACAACTCTACCTCCAGAATCGGTGCCATTGGTAGGTCATGACAATGAGAGATAGCTCTTTGCCACTGACATACATCACAACCTTTGACAAAAACAAATGAATCATGATGGATTGTAGGCCAGTAGTATATCCACTCTGAAATACCTTATGGGCAGTCCGTGCACCCCCATGGCTACCACCTACCGGAGAGGAGTGACAGGCTTCTAAGATACTAAGCATCTCAGCTTCAGGTACACATCACTAGATGATATTGTCAGCACACATCATGTATAGATACGGTTCATACCAAAATTACCTACCCACATCATGTAGGAATTTCTTCCTTTGTTGAAATGTCAACCCTTCAGGCATCAACTCATTGACACGATAATTAGCAAAGTCAGTAAACTAAGGAATGAGATCAAAAGTGGCAGCTAATACATGTTCATATGGGAATGATTCATTAATGTCTAACTCAACTTCTTCTTTCTTCTCTGCCTCCAGCCTAGACAGATGATCAGCTACCTACAACCTCTTCTATCTTTGACATAAAAATTAAATTCTTGAAGTAACAACACCTATCTTATCAATCTTGGCTTTCCATCTTTCTTCGTCATTAAGTATAACAGTGCTGCATGGTCATTGTGAACTACCACTCTAGTACCCAGCAAGTATGACCTGAACTTTTCAAATGCATACACTACAGCAAGTAGATCTTGCTCAGTGATAGTGTAATTCCATTATGCTCCATTCAGAGCCTTGCTACCATAGTAGATCGGGTGAAAGATCTTATTGCGATTTAGCCCTAACACAACTCTCAAAGTTGTACCACTCGCATCGCACATTACCTCATATGGTTCCGACCAATCTCGGCTAATGATCACTGGGGTAGAGACCAGTTTTTCTTTCAAGAACTCAAAAGCTTTTATGCACGATCATCAAAGACAAATTTCACCTCTTTCTCCAACTGCTTGCACAAGGGGTGTGCAATTTTTGAAAAGTCTTTAATGAATCGCCGATAGAATCTTTCATGACCCAAAAAAACTCTAAATTTGTTTTACACATATAGGTAGAGGTAGCTTTTCAATTACCTCGATCTTTGCTTTGTCTACCTCCAGTTCTTTTTGCGACACCTTGTGGCCTAGGACTTTGCCTTCCTTGACCATGAAGTGGCACTACTCCGAATTAAGCACCAAGTTAGCTTCCTCACATCTCTATAGTGCCTTTCTAAGATTAAACTAACAATTATCAAATGTGTCACCTACCACAGAGAAATCATCCATGAAAACTTCCAAAGTGTTGTCTACCATGTCTGAGAAGATGGACATCATACACCTCTGAAAAGTTGTGGGTGCATTACATAATCCAAATGGCATTCATTTGAACGCAAAGGTACCAGAAGGACATGTGAATGTGGTTTTCTCTTGATATTCGGGTGCAATTGATGTCTGGTTATACCCAAAGTATCTATCTAAGAAGAAATACCAACCTTTTTCAGCCAACCTATCAAGCATCTGATCCATGAATGGCATTGGAAAGTGGTCTTTCAAGGTCCACTTGTTCAGCTTCCTGTAATCCGTGTACACTCACCAACCTGTGCCAGGTCTTTGTAGAATCAACTCATTCTTTGCATTCGCAACCACTGTGATACCACCATTCTTGGGCACACATGGCACTAGCTAACCCAATGACTATCCGAAATGGGGTACACCACCTCTGCATCCAACCACATAATAATCTCCTTTTTAATCACCTCTTGCATTTGTGGATTTAGCCTCCTTAGGTGCTCTATACTTGGACTACAATCTTCCTCAAGTTGGATTTTATGGGTGAAAATACCCGAAGATATTCCAATGATGTAAACAATAGTGAATGCACATGGGTCCTCTTTTTTTTGCACTAAAGATCTTGTAGCAATGGCACTACAATGATGGACATTATCGGTCGGCTCAAAACTTACAACTCTCTTCTTTGTGACTAAGTACTTCATGAACTTAGCATAACCTGGCATCTGCTCGATGGCTTTTACTAATGGGATGTTTACCAACAACTCCCTACGCATCACTATAAACTTTTCGGAGTTCCAATCTTCGGCTTTCTTCTTGAGACTGTGAGGAAATAGGGGAGGCGGTCTTGGTATCTGCTGTAAAGGAAAAATTACCTCTACTTCTATTTTTTTTTTTTTACCTTAGCTGTCTTCTATGTTATTTTAGCCACCTCTGCATCGCTTGCATTTTCAGCTTCAGCCTGTACTTCCCCATTTCTCATGATGTTATGTTCCTGCTCAATACCTGCAAGTTTTGATTCATTCAAGATCTTACCGCTTCTGGTAGTGATTGTCATGCAATGCCCATTCTTTTTGGGGTTCTAAATAGTGTCACTAGGTAGTGAACCATTCTTTTTGGATCTAGCCATACTCACAATTGTCCCAATGGTTGCTTAAACTGTTTGATGGATATTGTATGAGAATCCACCAAGTGACTCACATCAGAGAAATCATTTTTCATATATTTTACGCTTGTATCAGTTGAGTCAACCTTTTGTAATACCTTAGCTAACATATCCTCAACTCTGGAGGAACTACAACCTACTCGATCTCTATTACCTAGAGGCACATATACTCCACTGCGGCCATTTATGTACCCATCTCTATTTTGCCAGTTGCCTTGCTCTCGGTTTCCTTACCATTCATATTACCCCTCTCTTAGGTAGCTCCGACCTTGATTTCCTGAGTTATAATTCTATAAACCCCCTGATTACTCAACTATTTGGCCTTCTCATCTAAGTCAATGTCCTGATATTCATACTTATGTGGTGCAGCGACAACATTTACCTTCTATGGACCTGACATGATGTTTTTTGTGAGAAGATCCATCTAAGTCCTCATGTGTGCCATGTCTTCGTCCCTTTTTTCTTCACGTTTCTTCTGCTCAGCTAAAAGCTTGAATGTTAATCGAACATCCTGACCTCAGCATCTCTGGTGTACCATGCTCTATTGTTCTTCGGGACTTCATCCATTATTAACATAATTTTCAGGAATGGCTCTCTCATGAATGAACCTCCACACACTGCATCAATAACAGGCTTAGTAAAAATTAAGTGATCTATAAAATGCATATTTTAAATGCCTTTCATTAAGGCCATGGTTCGGGCACTTCTTCAACTTTTGGTTGAATCTCCACCAAGTATCATGCATTGCTTCCCCTGGTTGTTTCTTATGTGTACTTATCTCGTCCTTTATCTGAAGTTCTTTCGATTCACGAAATAACTTCCAAAAATGCTTCCTTCAGTTCGGTCCAAGTTCTAATTGAATCATCTGGTAGTTCATTCAACTGGTTTGTCGCCTCCCTAGTTAGATACAATGGAAAGAGCCTCAGCCTCATAGCGGTTTGACTAACCCCAGGGATTTCCTATGATTTGCATATTGCTAAGAAGTTCATCAAGCGCTGGTTGGCATCATCACCAACTGCACCTCTGATCATTCCCTTCAAGTTCAGCAACTGAATCACTGTACTGGTAATTGTGAATTTCATACCAGGAGATAATGCTAGTAGCACGATTTCTCCGGTGGCTCCAGCCCCATCCAAGTCTAAGTCATTCTTTTCAAACACCATATAAGTTGGCTGCTGAGCTCTACCCCTTGAACCTAATAGTTGTCGGTGAGGAGGAGCTATATCTTCCACTCCTTCATGTTCCTGAACCATCTTAGGTGGTTCATTCACAGCGATCCACTGATCACCTCTAGAAATGGTCTTAGCGTCAAATCCTAGTCTCTATCTCTAAGCTTTAAGTTCTTGTGTGTTAACCATCTTGCAAATAGTTTTGCTAAGTTCTGGATCATAAGGAATCAATGGAGCACCATTAATTATGGTATTTTCCATACACAATTGAACTTACCTGTCAAAGACACAAAGAAAGAACAAGACGTAAAATTAGGAAATATAACTACAATTAGAATAATTGATAGTAAAATATTTATGAATTGAAATTCCGTGGAAGTGGCACCAAAATTTGACACATCCAAACTTACACTTCACTTAAGAAGTATAAACGGTCAATGTCAATTAATAGAACTCGACTAGAGTTGAGGTCGATCCCACAAAGAATTTACTTACAGAAATAAACTTTACAGATGCTTTTATTCAATTTTTGTTACTATTTCCTATAAAAAACAATTATGAAATATGAAATGGGGTTTAGTTGTGATGTTCAAGTTAACACTAACAACAGGATCTTAACTTCAAGGTTGTGATAGTTGACGAATAAACCCAGGATTGTGTTCCACATGACTTTATCAGCTAGTGTTGATCATTAACAAGTCTCTATTTGATTGTTTTGTTGCAAATTACTAGCAAGTAAAGTTCATCTAACACTTCTCAGTCATATTAAATAACTTTCCCTCTATTCCTCTCAGTCTTTGATACGCTCAAATTACACCTCCCTAAAGAAGTATAAGTGATCGTTGTCAAATAAAGAACCCAACTTGTAGGTTAGGGTTTATTTCACAAGGAATATGATTTAGACTTAAACTTAACTTACAATTATATTCTTTTAGTCAACGTACTTTCGAAAAATGTAATTAAAGGAAGGGGGGGGGGGGATTTGTGAAACAAATTCTGGAAATTATGTGAACAATCAGTGAGCAAGATTCAAACTTTAGTTGTTATCAAGATGAGAGAGAAACTATGGTGTACATGTTTCTTGAAAGCTCATAATACAGTAATCCTAGTAATAGTGATCATTTCCTAATGTATTACATGCAAAGTGATAAGTTAGGTATCTCTAATTCCTTGGTCCGGCAGCTAGAGAATTTCATCCCACCCCACACCTTGGTCCGGCTACATGTGTATAATTTACTAACCCTTACCTTTATCTCATATTAGGCATCACATCAATGTATGGCTTAGTTTTCACCCTCGCACCAATAGACATTAGACTATTACATAGTATCACACTAAATCTATATTGATAATTATTTTCTTATTAACTACCTTCTTGGTCTGGCAAGTAGCAACAAGGTGAGTTCTAACGTTTGCAATAGCTAAAAAGACTTCTAAACGAAATAATTATCAATGCACGCAATAACACTATTCAAGAATTACTTAGTTACTATTCATACTTTGTTAATTGCTCAAGGTTCCCACAACCCTAGTTGTGGATTTAGTTACCCATAGTAGCAAGCACACAATTCATATTTTTAGATGAAGAAATCTTGAATTTACGTAATGAGAAGAATAAACCAAGAATCTCAACTTGAATTTCAAAGTCAAAATCTTCAAAACGAACTTAGGAAATCAAGAATTGCTAAAATTGCAAGTTAATCTCCAAAGCCAAAAACTCGAACAAAAGTAATAAAGTCCAACCCCCAAAAATGAGGTTTACATGCCCTATATATAGAAAAACAAGTCCTAACTAAAAAGGAAACAAAGTAAGGAAATAATGTTTTAGGACGCGATTTCGATCTACGACACTGACCTGTGGACCCTGGATTGACCTACGGTCCATAGGTCCCTTTTGTGGTTTAAGACTTAGGCAAATTTTCCAAACAATTTGTATAGAAGCAAGCATTCAAGATCAAGCAATCACATGGCTCTCTATCCCGACTCTCTTTCTGAGTGCAAATCTTTTCTCTTAGACTCAACAAGCTAACTCATGCGGATCAAAATATGACAAAGATCGACCAATCAACACACAACATACACTTTTTTTTTTTGCTATCACCAAGGTACCAACTTTTCGACAATGTAACTAGTGCCCTTACTTCAAACGAAATTCATTTTTCACACAATGAACATGATTTGAGTACAAGGATTCATCCAACACTCAAGCTCAAAAGTAATTTCAAGTACAGTTAGTGCTCAATACCATAGGTTTGCCCTTATTTTCACTACTTAGACTCTCCAAACTAGTTGCTAGGATCACTATATGACTTTTCTTAGCTTGTGACGTAGGCTCGGGGTCAAGTGTGGTACATTTAGGTACTTTTTAGTGGCTTTCTGCCCTCCTTGACATAACATTGGCTATTCACCTCTTCCTTGACCTATTTTTGGCAACTTTTCATCCAACTTTCTTTCCCTTCTTTCTTTGCAACATGGATGTGACTTTTGACTTGTTCTTTCTTATTTCTTACTCTTATTTTTCACATTCTTGTTTTTCTTTTTCTTTTTATTTTTATTTTGTTTCTTTCAACACTTTTTTCTTCTTTTGTAAAAAGTCACATCCTCTTTCATACTTTTTCTCTTTTCAACAATAAACGCTTTTCATACCCTTTTTACCATTTGGTTTCCTTTTTCATAGTCACCCTCAACTTATGCATTTTGCATTAGTTGAGGTGCACTATGTCTGATGTCGGACCAGGGCCAAGATCAAGGTAACTTTTGGGCTTAGCCACCCTCAACTTAGGCTTTTGGCCTAAGTCAAGGTGCACATGTCCACGGAGGGACCGGGGCCAAGAGAATGTTTTTAAGGGAAGGTGAGTTAGGTGAATCAAAAGAATCGTCAATTTTAGAAATATTTGGATCAAAAGGGAATAATGCTATCATTTGGTTAGATCATTTTAGGCTTAAGTGGACTAATTTGAACAATGGCCTATGATCACTTCCTAACTTCTAGCCTAGATTATCTTAACAGGACCAACGGGGCAAGTTCTAGACTAGCACAAAACTGTCTGAACAATCAACCATTCTCACACACTCTTGGCACATAGTTTTATTATAAGATTATCATATTACCCAGTTCAAGATTTTAGCTTAAGTCATGAGATAAAGTTGGTTCTTTATCATGTCATAGCCAACACATTCAACTCACTCTAGCCTACAGATTTTAGCACATTTCACAAATTTTGGACGGGTATCATTTTTCTTTCTTAATTATGCCATCATGCTTCATTATTTCTCATGTTTTTACACATACAATCCTAACACATACCATTTTAACAAAAATTAAATAGTCTCTTGGGGACAAAGAACACAGGCAAGAAAACCCCAAGAGAGGATTACAAGTTGGGTTACTCAGACTTCACCCTATCACTCACAATCCATTTACCCCACCCCTCACAAAATAGAGTGCAATTGTCCCCAATGCACAAAAATAAGCAATAAAGAGTAGGGTGAAGGTGAAGCATACCTGTGGCGCAAATGTGCCAAAGACGTCAACAAGCAGGTGGGTTCGATTTCCCGGAGCCTACTGGAACAACACTTGGGTCACCCTCAGTAGTGCCCACATCATCTATCACAGCACTTAGTAGTTATATCAGTCACTCTAACTTCACCATCAATGGTGCTAACATCATCTCCCACGGTAGTCATGGCCTTAGTGGTAGCTCTAGAATTTGAGGCTCCAATAATACTCTCACGAGCCCTCTGCTGGCGCAACTCCTCATCTACAATGGAGGCTCTCATAGCCTGCTCATTCTGTTGACGTTCTCGCTTCCTAGATCGAGCATCCTCAGTGGTGTTAGAAATGTGACTAGAGCAGTGCCTCTTCCCCCGAGCACAGGTGGGCTCGGGCTGTGTTATGTCATCATTGAATAGGGCATCAAGCACGATGTCATCAGCCAATACAGTAGGTGCAGACTCTGGCTCATCTGTGGAAGAGGCTATGATGGCATAAAGGTCGGCCCGGAGACTTTTCAACTCGGTCCAGATAGAGGAGAGATATGTGACGGGGGTTAGTCGTGCGAGGACTCTCAATTCGAAGGCATCCACGTGCTTATGAATGGCCTAGACTTTCTAGTCCATCATGTTCTCTATCCTCCACTCCATTCTAACCGCAAACTCTACAATAGACTTCTGCATCCATGGCTTCATATGATGAAGTAGTGTGGCCATTTGAGCCTCTAATTGTTGAACACGATCTAAGGGCACCACAGCAGCTCCTGAAGGTGGGGTGACTCTAGATGAGCTAGGGGGCGACTAGCGACCTGAGATGGGGAGGCCAGGGAATCATCAGTGTAGGCTGGAAGGGCAAGGTCATTACCCTGTATCTGCTCCACATCATCTACTAAATTTGCTCCCAAAGGGGGTATATCGACTTGCGACTCTCAGTGTAGTGCCGCCATATTCGCCTCATCCCAAATCAGGCCTATATCCAAGGTCCTCGTTGCCTATATCAACTTTTCACAATGCCAGATCGACACTTTAGAGTCCCTGCATAACTGAAAGATGAGTCAAGCAAAAGGGTAAGTGGTGGAGGCCTTGAATGCCCTCTCATGAATCTCCGCAATGATCATGCAGGCAATCAATTAAAGTGTTATTTAACGGCGCCAAAATTTGATATGCTCAAATTACACCTCTCTAAAGAAGTATAAGCGATCGTTGTCAAATAAAGAACCCAACTTGTAGGTTGGGGTCGATCCCACGAGGAATATGGTTTAGACTTAAACTTACTTACAATTATATTCTTTTAGTCAATGTACTTCCGAAACAAGTACTTAAGGGGAGGGGGGGGGGATTTGTGAAACAAATTCTGAAAATTATGTGAACAATCAGTGAGCAAGATTCAAACTTTAGTTGTTATCAAGATGAGAGAGAAACTAGGATGTACGTGTTCCCCATAAGCTTATAACGTGGTAATCCTAGTAATAGTAATCATTTCCTAGTGTATTACATGCAAAGTGATAAGTTAGGTATCTCTAATTCCTTGGTCCGACAACTGGAGAATTTCACCCCACACCTTGGTCCAGCTACGTGCGTATAATTTACTAACCCTAACTTTTACCTCATATTAGACATCACATCGATGTATGGCTTAGTTTACACCCTCGCACCAATCGACATTAGACTATTAGATAGTATCACACTAAATCTTTGTTGATAATTCTTTTCTTATTAACAACCTCCTTGGTCCGGCAAGTAGCAACAAAGCGAGTTCTAACGTTTGCAACCGCTAAAAAGACTTCTAAACGAAAGAATTATCAATGCATGCAAATAACATTATTCAAGAATTACTTAGTTACTATTCATATTTTGTTAATCGTTCATGGTTCCCACAACCCTAGTTGTGGATTTAGTTACCCATAGAAGCAAGAACACAATTCATATTTTAAGATGAAGAAATCATGAACTTACATAATGAGAAGAATAAACCCAGAATCTCAACTTGAATTTCAAAGTCAAAATCTTCAGAACGAACTTAGTAAATCAAGAATTGCTAAAATTGCAAGTTAATCTCCAAAGCGAAAAACTCGAACAAAAGTAATAAAGTCTAACCCCCAAAAATGAGGTTTACATGCGCTATATATAGAAAACAAGTCCTAACTAAAAAGGAAATGAAATAAGGAAATTTCAGGATGCGGATTTGATCTACCACACTGACCTACGAACCGTGGATTAACCTACGATCCATAGGTCCTTTCCGTGGTTCAGGACTTGCGCAAATTTT
Source organism: Solanum bulbocastanum (assembly GCA_037074985.1). Taxonomy (NCBI): domain Eukaryota; kingdom Viridiplantae; phylum Streptophyta; class Magnoliopsida; order Solanales; family Solanaceae; genus Solanum; species Solanum bulbocastanum. The sequence continues at coordinate 12,980,659 of CM073602.1, read as the reverse complement.
CCAACTTCAAAAATCTTCATCGCTGACGCAATCGACGGATCAACAGTACGGACCATGGTTCAATTCACGGTCCGTGGATCCTCCTCCGTAGCTCCATACTTAGAATCTTCAAAATCAGGTACTGGAACTCCCTCTCTGAATCATTTGACGAACTTGTATAACGGCCCATAGGTCGACCTACGGTCCATCGTTTGCAACCGTGGTTCCACACTTGGTCAAGAATTCCCTGATTTTCCTTCAGCCTTGCCTACCCATCTACATCTACCATCTACGAGGTGTGACTGGACCTACGGTCCGTAGTTCACATCCGTAGATGCTTTTTTCTGTACATTCTTAAGCTATGTCTCTCAACTTACACGTCTGAACTTATTTTCTACAAACATGATAAAAATACATTAATACCAATACAAAATGGCCATAGACACACACAACTCTTAAGTGAAATGTATTTAAAATACCATAAGCTCACGGTACATTAGTCTTAGCGTGTTGTCAGTTTTTACCCTCGCATATTTGGTGTAAGATTCTCTTCTCTCGAACTTGAAATTTTACTCCAAATCAATAAATTAATTCATCTTTTTCCTAACTACCACTTTTCTCTTGAACAAGTGATAGATACAGGTAAGTTCTAATGTGTGCACTCATTAGAAAGATCAAATAATGAAAGCGTGAATCAGGTTTTGCAACTAGCAATCGCACTCTACAAGTTCTACGAATCCACACTTAGATTATCATCATGGTTCCCACAACCCTACTTGTGGTGTTTAGCCACTCAGAATTTCAACAAAATAAACAACAGCATAAATAGAATACATTAAAAAAAAATCACTTACAAAGATTGTAAATTCAAATCAAGCTTGATATTCGAACAACTAATCAAAAGCTTTAAGTTTGAACTAAAATTAATCGATAAAAACAAAAAGTCAAGATAAGGAAAAATTGTACTACGTTCATGCAATGACGAGATAATTCCAAAATTAAACCTAATTAATTCAAATAGTCTATCCAAAAAGAGTCCTACTCAAAGTAGGACTGAATTAACTTTACACGAACAGCAGCATGGTCCATTAAGAGCTTCACGGCCCGTGAGGGCAGCCATGGTCCCACACTTAGATAGTGTGAGACTCCTTTCTCTAGTGTCTTTTTGAGGGAAACCAAAGAGTCCGTTAACTTTACCACGGCCTGTCAAGGGTCTTGTGGTCTTCATTCCACACTTATCTCCTCAAGGTGTTATCATTGGTCCATCATCACGGAGCTCAAGACGATCCGTGAAAGAGACCACGGCCAGTCAAGGACGTCGTGGTCTTCACTTAGGCATTTTCTTAGTTGACCTTCCTTACTACTTTCACTCCACAAGCCTCGGGACGGCTCTTTATGAAGACCATGGCTTGTTTGGGTCTCCGTGGTTCTCCTTCGTCATTTCTTTCACGATTCTTTTCTAATCTAAACATCAACAAACATATCAAATCTACATAAACTCGCTCAAGTTCTTGCATTAATCCTTAGTTTTGAGCGTCAAATGTGTCATGGTTTCACATGACATCACGAACCGTACACCTCAACTATAGGTCCCAACTTTTGATCCTAAAATTTCACCAAGTCTGAGACAGACCTATGGACTAACCTATGACTCATTGAATGATAGATCATCTTGGTGAACCATCAAGAGTACTGGGATTTCACAAACTAAATCATTGGGAGCTTGCCAACCACAATCCCCACTTACTGTACGTGGTCCGACCTACGGACCGTCGATGGTTCCGTCTATACTGGCACCATATCCATGAAACCTGTAATTTTTACCTTCTTTTCAAATCTGATGTGTTACACTTACTCTATTCTCTCTTTCAATGCATAAATAGGGCAAATAGATTCGATCCATAATCTCTATTTTTAAGCAAATTACAGACATCAAACCTAAATTGCTAGTATCGAACAAATTAGCCACTCTAATCAAGCTCTTTCTAGAATCAATCAGAGATCAGAAGTAGAAATTAAGTTTGAGACATTAACCCATAAATTAACCCCATGCTAATTAGCCCAAATCCATGTATGAACAATAACAAAACTGACCATAACACAATACCACTACATCAAATCAACACTAAACCCCATAAATCAACAAATCATAGTTTGCCTTGCACATTCAGCGTATTGTCGAGTACCACATTTGTTCGCCTTTGAAGCCTTCAATCTTTCTCCAAGTACTGTCACCTTCGGCGATGGTCACCTTGTTCGCCCTTTGTAGTCAGAGAGTCGTTGTTCCTCTTTTAGTCTGTCGACCTGTCTCAATTAATTAAATTGTTAGGCATTATTAGCTTGGGCGAGGTCATACCCATTGGGCGATCCGCCCTTCATGTTAGGCGATCACCAATGTGGAGTTTATACTTCTTTTCATGGTTTTGGCCCTTCTTTCACACATTCATCCTTGGCTTGTCCATTAGTCTTCCTAGCTACAAATTGTCAAAATATCATTAGAATATGACAAAATTAGGCATTGAGGACATGAATTATTGATCTAAATAGGTATCAAATGAGTGTAAATTTACAACATCAATGCTCATTAAATAAATATATGACTTACCACTTCTCTAACAATTCGACCCTATATAGTGAAACAAACAAAACAAATATAAATGTTATCATATTGTGAAACAAGACATATAATGTGAAATTGAATCAATAAGAGTAGATGTAGGCTGAAGGCTAAAATTGCATGTTATATCCAGAACATAATATTAATTTTTTTATGTGAAGTGCGAAATGAGCGATTGTAGTGTAGTGTACTGATATAGTGTATAGTAATGTTAAACTATTAATATTTAATTTTTATGAAGGGTAAAGTAGTATATTGCTATCATCTTAATGGGTTATCAGTTTAACCAATAACCCAATATCAAAAATCAATACCGAACCAATAACCCAATAATTCTTTTATATAAAATCATTAAAAACTGTTAAATCAATAACCCAATAACAATAATCCAATAATATGTTTTTTGTTCGATTTATTGGTCGGTTCGGTTTTTGCATTCCCCTACTTTATATGTAGCACTTCTTTCTTTCGTTTCAACTACAAATATAAGACTTTAACTTATTTGCATACCCAATACTTACATCAAATAAATATATACCCAAATCTATAATATTTATAAAGTATATTCCTTCCATCTCAATTTATGCAATACTTTTCGCTTTTTGATAGTCAAACTATATGATCTTTGATCAACATTTTTTAAAAAATCACCGTATTGATGAGAAAATTGCAAGTTGCCAACTCAATATACTTTTTTAATATCTAAATTTCAGTCTGAAAAAAAATTAAGTTGATCTAAAATTAACATTTGAGAAAGGATAAGTGGTACATAATATATTTGAAACAAGAAAATTAAAGAGCATACATAGAATGGAAATGAGAATTAAATAAAGACAACAGCTTGTTTCTTCTTCTAATAAACATCAAAGACAACCATTTGATATGGGCGCTTTACCAACTGAGCTAATAGTCCGCCGTGTAAGGCTCTTACGTATCTTAACAAGCGATGGTGCAATAGCATTGATAGCCAAAGCATTCCCCACTGACACTGCTTTCATAGTTAGGACAAACATCATTGCAAAAATTTGGACATAGGGCTACATGTTGGCTTGGAACTTGGCACCAATTTATTGCCTTCACGCCCATCTCTGTTCATCATCATAAGTTTAAAAAAAATGACACAAATTAAAATAATATATAACAAATAATTAACCTCTTTTTAGATGAATAGGTTCATATAATATATATTGATGAATGGAATGAATCTCACATCGATGAAAGACAAGAATTATGGATTTCTAATAAGATTTTGATAGTTCTCCTTTTTAGCCATCTTTTAAGGTGTGAACTAAGGTCAGATCTTAATTCTACATGATATTAAATTCAAATCCTATTTGACGTAGAACATAATATATATGTGAGAAATTATTAATATCAAATCATGTATTCATAATTCCAAAAGGGTACGTACCTTTGTTGGCCGCAACCATGAGAAGTGCGAAAATGGCCAGAAATAAACAGTTGTAGAAGAACCCCATTATATTTTATGTTTATTTTGTAGAGAGAAGCTTATTCAAGTGTGATTTTGTTTGATATGGATGTGAGTATTTATAGAATTATTTCTTCATAAGATTCGAAACCCTATTACCATTTCTATTACACGGTGCATGTGATACGCTCGGCAGCGGAGTCAAAGTTTTCACTAAAGAGGTTCAAAATCTGAAGTAGCATATATATATATATATAGTCATCATGAGTCCTAACCCAAGTTTGCTCCACCCCTAGATACACTATTATTTCATTACCAAATAAAGGAGATGATGATCAGAAACATATTTGAAACATATTTGAAGTATCATTATTTTTGTGAATTTTCTATATGAATTATTGTGACTCGACTCAAGCTCATCATAACCTTTTTTGTCACTCTAAAAGGGCTCATCATAGCCCTTTTTGTCATTAACTATAACTTGCACGAGGTATCAGAGTAGGGCCTGTCTTCTGTCTAGTTCTTGAGTCTGGTCAAGCCTCTTTGAAATTACATACTATCAGGTGTTTGTGTTTACAATCTAAGCTATCACCAACTATTCATCAAAAAAACATATCGAATTCAAATCAGATTAAACAAGGTATTTGAATACAAACTGCTGAAGGCGATAAACTTAATTTGCCTATAAAATTTGGTCCACATGGCCATATATGACTCATTAGTTTCAAAATATGTTTTGATAAATAGTTGATAATAGATTAAATAAAACACGCAAACATCTAATAATTCAAATAGAAAACTCAAAAAGAATAATACTTCAAGTATTCTTTTACCATTATTATTTTCGAATAATACTTCAATTATTATTTTACCATTATTATCTCTTGCTTCATTAATTAGTCAACTCTTTGATCCTTGTATTTTCATCTAGTTGTTTTTTTTGAATCAGCTGGAAAAAAAATTAAAAGAGATTCTCAGTATTTGGCCCTCAGATACTTACATAAATATACTATATTAAAAAAACTATTTAACATTTATAGCAATAACATTTTTTTTTCACTTGATCACTTTTAATATATTTATAATACAATTTTAATACATATTACAAAGAACAATTTATTATTCACATATAATACAAATTTTATTAATGAATAATACATTTATCACACATTTTAATACATTTATAATACAATATGTCAATTTCTTACCTGAACAAGCATAAAACAGTTATAATACATATATATTGCATACATAATTCACTTTTAATACATATTGCAGATTTAACATAGTATTACTATATATTGATATAAATGGTAATAAATAAAAAGTATCACTAAAATAAGTAATTATTTATTAAAAGGTACTCGTTCAAAGTAATTTTTCCTAATTATTACTCCTATTTAGTATCTAGAGGTAAGAATCTGTGCCAGCACAGGCCAATAACAGTAATTGGTGATTTGTCATTGGACAACTCATTACACTTTAGCATAAGGATATGTACTATAAATTCCTCGACAAAATCATAAATGTCTTCGATGGTAGTATAACATTCCTCTACTATGTAGAAAAAGACTCCTTTTCCAGTCAGCTTTACATGGTCAAACACTTTGACAGATATCTTTGTTTTATAGTTTTTACCTAAACTATTAAAATCTTAGAAAAAGAAATGAGATTCAGTATTTGCAGACCAAAAAAATTATTTGCTAATAATTGTAACAAAATGCTAGATATTGTATCATACACTTTTTATTTAGTAGCAGATGACATGAGCACTTATCTAATTTTTTTAGAATTGCTGGAAAAAGGGTGTGTGACATCACCATTTGAAAACTCATTGAATAAGCCAAGGCCTGTAACAAAATTGCATACATCAAAACTTGTCGAAACATATGATTTCATGTATGTTAAATACTCTAAGTAGAGTGTAATAGTAGATACACAAATAAATGGATCCAGCAGTCGAAAGTTTAAATTATTATAAAAGAAATTTATCATACAAACAAATCAAAAGCAAATACAAACTAAAATCAAATTAGCTATAAATGATTGAAAAGTTAAATCATCTTACCAGTGTATCACGTAATGTTATCTTGGGGATTGACAATGACTGAATTTTGAAGCTCGTGCTTGGAACTTTTAATTACATGTGAATAACAATGCAAGTCAAATTCTAGCATACAAAATTTTTTGTTTGCAAATGTTCGAAGAAAGGAAGCATGCTTTTTACAAGTTGAGTTTTCCCTTCACCTTCTCAAATAGTTCTGGCACGATAAATAACAAAAATTAATAGCAATCAAGAATTTACCAAGAGTAATAGCAATCAAGAATTTACCAAGTTCAATAGAAAAAAAGCACGATAAATGCTTTTAGAAGCTCTCTTTTCGGTTTCTCCATCTCAGCTTTGTTACTTGTTTTTGGAGATTTCTCTTATTCTTTCTCGTTAGCATGAGATCGGTAACAAGAGAGTTGAAAACAATCAGGAGTAATTGTAGGAGCGCCAGTCATACTGATTCAAATAGCAAGCAATTTCAAGTAGTTTTATTAAGGGTGAAGTAGAGTCAAAATGTCTAAATTTTATCAGTGTAGAAATATTTCAGGAATAACCAACCAAAATGTAACCTTATCATTTCTATAAACATCACTGAGACACCACGCAAGTAAAATATATTCAAGGCCAAAACATTTAGCTTAAGTCAAGCGAAAATGTCAAAAAAAATTCTATATGGAAATAATTCATGAACAATTTCAAAAGATGTACCATTACCTCAGATTATGAATGGGGAGACATTTCTACAAAGTACAACCATCACTGAGCCACCATACAATTAAAAGATACTCAGGGCTGGCAACTTTTAAGTATACGGATGGTAGGAGAAGGTCCAGTATTCTCGAAGGTTTAGTTTCTTGTTACCATTCATATACCAATCTCTGCACAACTTTCTAGAAATTAAATACGATCATACTGCAGAAAATGTAGAATTTGTGACCAAGTTTGTGAGTCCATATATTCTCTCCAAGCACCCAGAAGGAAGGCATAATGCCTTAACTTACAGGAAAAAAGAAAGGCACATATATAGCGCTTAGAAGTGATGATAGTAAGAGGCTTTGTGATCAACTTTGAACCAAGAATTCACAAATTAGCTATCATGCATTATCACACCATATAGCTGGTTCATTTAAATATTCCACAGAATTCCATCACACAATGTGCAAAAACAATTAAACAAATGAATCAAGGCGCAAACTAATGTGAATCCCTGTAAGAGATCAATATAAATGAAATCCAACACGTTACCAATATTAAATACCTGGACGGACCTCCTTCTCCAAAATTCCAACATTTTTGACGCTAACATCCTTGCCCTGGCTGTGGAAATAGCAGAAGGCAAACCTTAAACAAAATTAACCCAACTACCCATATTAGCAGAGGGAACAACAACATCCTTATTTTAAACTCAAAGGCAGACACCGGATAACTTTATTATCCCCTAGTTCAGGACTTGCTTTGTTATCCCTTCAGGAAATACGGTACTGAAAAGGTGAATTATTAGTATATCAACTTCTTTTCTTGTGTAAACCTCTCTATATAACATAATGTGGCTAGTATGATTTTTTTCAATTGATCCAATAATAGCACAAGGGTAAGAAATGATGTTAGCTTGCATTTGGCCCGGCAAGCTCTAACTTTCAAATAAAACTTATGATGCCCTTGTAATTAAATGCACCAACCACAATAGCAGAATTCTATCTGAGAGACATGGAAAATTTGTTGTGGAATTCATCAGAAAACAAGATGGAGACTTATAAGGACGGTGATCTTTTACGCTTTACGCTATTTAAAGACTACACGTGATGAACACAACACAAGATCAGAAGAAAACTCAAAGGCATAAAAGAAAGTAGAAGGAGAAAGACAACACTTACAATCACAACAGTTGGGAAAGAGTAAATCTTTTAAAAATGTGATACAAATAGATAATAAATTTCCAGTTGTTTCTTCAAATAGCAAACCTCATCAGGGCTAATTTTCTAATCCCGGAAAGAACCAAAAAAAATCTCAAATTCAATTTTATGTACATTCTTATATCATGCATCACTAAATTGAAGCTAAAATAGAAACATATAAACATCCCAACAGGCCAAATTGCATAGAACAGAAACTATTATTATTAAATCCGATCGAAGAGGCAAGATAAAACACAGAAAGAGAACAACAAATTAAATCACCAGACCCAAAAACCAAGGAATCACTCAAGAGAGCACGCAAACGATAAACCCAGAAGATGAAAAAGATACATACCAACAAGGAGAGGCAGCACAAACGCATAAACTGATGAAAAATTAAGAGGCATCATCTTAATTTTTAGCATAAGTGAACTCAATGACCAAGAAAGAGCAACTTTATTACTGAGTATTTGCTTCAGCTGTAGAGAATCTGCCTCTAAGAAAATGATACTTTCCATGATGTCCATACTATGAGACAACAATGAAATCAAAATGGAAGAAGCTTCAACAATAATATTCCTTTTGTATATATTTGTCTCATCATTTATCACTGCAATGCCAATATGTTAGTTTACGTGATTCTACCTAACTATTTTGGTGATATAACATAACCTTGGAATTCGATAACTGAAAAAAAGGACATGGTTACAATTATTATAGATTAGGATAAAACTATCATATTTAAATACTATTTGTAAATAACTATCAACCGTAATCTGAAAAGATTACTCCCTCTGTTTCACAAAGAATGACCTAATTTGATTTGGTACAAAGTTTTAGAAACTAAAGAAAACTTTTGAATTTTGTGGTCCTAAATTAAAGTCATGTCAAATGTACTAAATTGTCCTTCAATCTTTTGACTTTAAACATGCCACGTGGAAAGCTGAAATTAAAATGTTACCAAAAAAGAAAAGAGGTCATTCTTTTTTAAACAAACTAAAAAGAAAAGAAGGTCATTTTTTTTAAACAAAAGGAGTACTTACTATATGGAAAACATTGAAAAGCAAAACTTAACAGTTGAAAAGAGAAATTTAATTCTCCTTCTGGATATTAAGCTAAAAACGCAACTTTTTGGGGAAACATCATTGTTCAATTATATTGAGATATGTAATATGTAGTGTGTTGTATATTTATGTTGTACAATACATTAGTCTAGCTTACTGTTTGATTAAGTCGGTTACTTATTTAATTGACAGGTGTAGATTAGTAAATAGTTTGCTAGATAGTTTGTTAGATAGTTTGTTAGATATTCATCTACTATGAATGTACATAAACAAATGGAATGAAAGCAGTTTTCATATTTTCACAAAACAATCCTTTACAGTTTTTTTCTCTCTTCTTCGTTTCCATTTCAACAACAGAAGAGAAGCAGCCATGGATGAATTTCAAGCTCTCAATGAAGCTTGATCATCCAATTTCAAAGTTTGACATGGTATCGGAGCGTTAGGTCGATTTTTCCGCAATCAATTCCTCGTGTATTATCGATCTGCAATTGTGTGAGTTTGTTCATCTCGATTGAAAACTCAAGCTTCTCAATAATCCTCTGTTTTTTTCTATTTCCCTATTCCTCTTACTGTTTACGAATTGATATCTGTTGACGATGACTAATGATACTATCAATATTGTTGCTAATGCCACTGATGCCCCAATTGATTCGTCTAGTCCATTGTATATACATCCATCTGATAATTCGGGTGCAATGCTTGTACCAAATCCTTTTAATGGAATTGGTTATAGATCATGGAAAAGAGGTGTACTACGTTCTTGTCAGTAAAGAACAATCTTGGATTCATCAATGGCGAGTATGAGAAGCCGGCCAGTAATTCCCCAAACTTTCATTTGTGGGAGAGATGTGATGATATGGTCACATCTTGGATTCTAAACTCTTTAGGCAAAGAGATTGCTGATAGTGTTGAATATATGAATGATGCAGCTGAACTCTGGAGGGAATTGGAGGATCGATATGATCAAACCAATGGTGCGAAGTTATATCAAATTCAAAACGAAATCAATGATTTGTCACAAGGAATTTTAGACATAACTGGTTATTATACAAAAATGAAGAAATTATGGGAAGAGTTGAGTAGCCTAAATGTGAAAACACAATGTAATTGTGCTTGTACTTGTGGTGTGAAGGAGAGTGTACACAAAGGAGAACAAGACAGGAGACTTATACAATTCTTAATGGGGCTAAATGAAGTATATACTAAGTACGAGGCAGAATTTTGATGATGAATCCATTACCCTCTTTTCCACAAGCCTTTTCACTGCTGGTCCAGGATGAAAGGCAAAGAGAAATCAGACCTGGTAACCAACTAGGCACTGCCTCTAAATCTCTTAGTTCTAGTGTTTCAAAATCAGGGGGATACAATGCAAACAATGGTACTATTTCTAGGCCAAGTTATGATGCATCTAGGAGCAATGGTGGAAATAGTTTTAGAACCAATTATTCTTCACAGACTGGTCAATCCTCTAACAAGATAGGGTTATATGTGAATTCTATAAGAAACCAGGTCACACTAAAGAAAAATGCTACAAACTTCATGGTTACCCCCAAAACAATCAGAATTATCAAAATCAAAATTTCAGGAACAACAACAATTCTGATTGGAAAGGGAAGAAGGTGGCACATGCTCAAGAACCTTCTGCAGACATGTTATCTACTAGAGATGATGATATGAGAGAGGAAAAGCAACAACTAAGCATTTCTAAGGACCAGTACGCACTCTTGGTGAACCTTCTACAACAATTTCATCCTACAAACACAGGAGAATTATCAGACAACAACACTGTCAATAGATCTATAAATTTTGTAGGTATCTCTTCTATTGAATTTGGTAAATTGTCATGTAAATGTTCAAAAGCAAGATAAGACGTATGGATCATAGATTCAGGTGCATCTAACCACATGACTTTCCATAGATCTCATCTAACCAATATTAAACAACTATCATATCTTGTCGTAGTGAGTCTTCCAAATGGTTATAAGGTCAAAGTAACTGAAATTGGTAGTGTTCATTTGACATCTGAAATTACTTTAGACAAAGTATTATATGCTCCTTCTTTCAAATACAATCTGATTTCTATACATTGTTTGACTTTAAATCCTTAAAGCATCATTTCCTTTACTGATAAAATATGTCTTCTACAGGCCCCTTCAATGATTGTAATGAGGAGCATATGCACTATGTGTCAACTACAACAAGTTGTCATCCCAACACTGATATTCAGATGTCTCCCATATCACCGCATAATAACTCTCCACCACATAATAACTCTCCAGTTGTTAATCCTAATAGTCTACCCATAGACTCTTCTGAACCTATAATACATGTTTCCACTCCATCACCTACCATTCATGTTCCTGTAGTGACAAGGTCTACTAGGACATCTCAAGTTCCTGCCCACTTCAATGACTATGTCCACTCCTTGAAGCCTACATCTCATTCCCTCAATGCTTTATTTTCATTACACCAACACATTGCACCTGACTCATTGAACCATCATAGTCAAACTCTTGTTGAGAGTATTTTTCATGACAATGAGCCTTCTTCTTATGGAGAGGCTGCCATTAATCCTACTTGGCAAAAGGCTATGACTCAGGAGTTTAATGCCTTACATGCCAATCATACTTCGGATCTAGTCCCTCTACCACCACATAAGCAAGCTATTGGGTGTAAATGGGTGTACAAAGTAAAGAATAAAGCAGATGACAGTATTGAAAGATTTAAAGCTAGGTTGGTAGTGAAGGGTTATACTCAACAACTTGGCATTGACTATACTGAAACTTTCTCCCCTGTCATTAAAATGACCACTGAAAGGGCCTTGATTGCCACTGCAGCTAAGAAAGGCTGGGATATTTACCAATTAGATGTTAATAATGCTTTCCTTCATGGGATCTCCATGAGGAAGTTTACATGCAACCTCCACCAGGTCTGGTTCACAGTAATCCTAATCTGGTTTGCAAGTTAAGAAAGTCACTGTATGGTTTGAAGCAGGCTAGCAGGCAATGGCATGAATGATTATTATCTTTTCTTTAAAAAGACAGATCATTCAGTCATTTTTATAGCAATATATGTTGATGATGTCCTCCTTACTGGAACTGATGTAGTTGAAATCCAATAGCTCAAGGCATTCTTACATGACAGTTTCAAAATCAAGGATCTAGGTAAATTACATTATTTCTTGGGCCTGGAAATATTATACAAGGATGATGGTATTCTCATTTCTCAAAGGAAGTTTGTTCTTGATTTACTCAAAGAGTATGACTATAGTACTTACAACATCTTTACATCACCACTAGATCCAAATGAGAAACTTCAGGCTACAATAGGGACCTTGTTACCAGATCCTACCTATTATAGGAAACTAATTGGCAAGTTGAATTTCCTCACCAACACTAGACTTGACATTGCTTACGGTGTTCAACATCTTAGTCAGTTTATGCAATCTCCAAGAGAACCACACTTGAAAGCTACATTTCATCTATTAAGGTATCTCAAAAAGGATCCTACTTTAGGCCTTTTCATGTCTAATGACCCCTGTTATACCATCAGAGCCTTTTGTGACTCTGACTGGGCTTCATGTCCTGATTCCCGGAGATCTGTTAGTGGTTACTTGGTTCTTCTTGGCAATTGTCCCATCAGCTGGAAATCTAAGAAACAGGAGACTGTATCTTTGTCCTCTGAGGCTGAATATAGGACCATCTGAAAGGTTGTTGGTGAACTGGTGTGGTTAGATAGGCTTCTCAAAGAACTTACTGTCCCTTTTTCAACTCCTATTCCTGTCTACTATGATAGCCAATCTGTCTTACACATTGCATAGAATCCTGTTTTTCATGAAAGGACCAAACATATTGAAATGGATTGCCATTTTATGCGAAATCAGTTGAATGAAGGTCTCATTTCTTTACATCACACGACTACTTCTGATCAGCTTGTAGACATCCTAACCAAAGCTCTCACTGGTGTTAAGCATGCAGTTGTTCTTGACAAGTTGGCAGTTTTTTCACCCCTTCCAACTTGAGGGGGGGGGGGGGGGTATTGAGATATGTAATATGTAGTGTGTTGTATACTTATGTTGTACAGTACATTAGTCTAGCTTATTGTTTGATTAAGTCGGTTACTTAGTTAATTGACAGTTGTAGATTAGTAAATAGTTTGTTAGATAGTTTGTTAGATATTCATCTACAATAAATGTACACAAACAAATGGAATGAAAGAAGTTCTCATATTTTCACAAAACAATCCTTTACAGTTTTTTTCTCTCTTCTTCGTTTCCATTACAACAACAGAAGAGAAGCAGCCATGGATGAATTTCAAGCTCTCAATGAAACTTGATCATCCAATTTCAAAGTTTGACAAATTATGTAGAAACAGATGCAAAATGCCACAGCTGAAGGGGAAAATTTCTCTATCGTTTATAGTTAAAATTATAGTGTCATCAACAACAAAAGGTGTAAAAAATCTCTTACGTTTATTTGGGCTTTAAGGGCAAAAATTAAATAAAGTGTGGGATTTAATTAAAAAAAAGGTATAAAGAGAGAAAAAATACAACCAAGATAAACAATTATAATCATTAATTAATGACATAGTGACAAATATATGAACAAAGAAATTCAAAAAAAAAAAATTACAATTAAGTCAAATATCAATTGTTTAGTGTCGCCTCTTCTTAGAGGTTCACTAGCAAGGAAAAGTATACCTTCAGACCTTGATGACGACATTGAAGAGCACCTTAAGCGAGGTGAAGCGCTCAACACAGTTTGAGCCTCGCTTCAGGCTTAAGCATGCCTTCAATAACACTAACTAAAATGTCATAAATATCAAAAAATTCTTATATTAGAGATCTTATCTTACTTCAGACTATGCAATCAATAGTTTTATTTAGAGGTGGCAAAATGGATAATTTACGTGGATATCCACTCATATTTATCCATTTTAAATGGGTTGGGTACCCAACTCTTTTAAAAATGGATAAAAACGAATAATACTCATATTTACCCATTTAAAAGTGACAGTTAAATGGATAATATGGTTAAAAAATGTTCATTCATAAAAGAAAGAAAAGTGATAGGGGTGGGTGGTAATAAAAGCTTTTTAAAAAAATTATTATTTTTTTACATTTTTTGGGACAGGGGGTAGGGGGCTGGTGGGAGGGTGGAGTGAAAAAAAATTAAAAAGATTTTGTTTTTTAATGCTTTTGACAAGATTTCTACTATAATATGGATATCCATATTTATCCATATTATTTATTGGGTAACTCGTTTTTATCTATTTAAAATGTGAGTCGAGTCAAGTTTTTATACCTTTTTATTTAACTTGTTTTCGATCGACTCATTTTCGATTCAACTCACTCGTTTGTCACTCCTAGTTGTAATGGAAATTTCAAAAGGTAGCATACAGGTCATGCTCGTAACATGCTTCAGTAGTCACTTTATCATTTGATAATAATATAATTGAATTTCTTCCAGGTGTAATTAACTATCTCAAAGCCATTAACTTCATCATGTGTAAACGAATTCTCCTAGCATCTTTTTTTTTTGAAGGGGTGTCTCACAAAGAAGTTTCCTCTACTTCAACATTAAGATGCATCTGATTTACTGTATTTAATAGGCAAAAGGGTTTGGTGGACCCTTATATTTATATGTGTTTGCATTTTGAACCCTTCTACTTAACTATTTATCAATTGAACCCTTAAATTCAATAAAAACAATATATCAAACCCCTCTAACCATTGATTAGACTTATGTGGAATTAAGATGGCTGAGTTGGCGAGAGAGTGTAATTACACGCATCTCAAGGCAAGTGAACATCATATTTAAACTTAAAATATTTAAAAAATAAAATAATAATTTTTTTTAAAAAAACCCCTCTTCTTCCCTCAACTCCACGTACTTTTTTGCTACCATCCCCATCCCTACCTCAACCTCTTTTTCTTTCTTCTCCACACCTATTGTCATCTTCTTTAACAGATCTTTGCCATTAGCACCTCCTTGACGTCAAGTTTCAAGTAGTTATTAGTGGAGGGAGAGAGTAGCACTGGTTGATTTTATGGTGATGATCACTGCAGTCCACTAATACCTTTTTTCCCCAGAACGGGAGGCGGCGAGGGTATTTGTTGATACAAAGGAGAGCATGGAGAGGAGAGGCGATCCCTGATGATTCGCAGGGGTCATCGGTGGTGTAGGTTGTGGCGGCTTAGGGTTGCTGATTTTGTGGAAGTTGGAAAAGGAGGAAAGGAAAATGGTGAGGGTTTGTGATGGAGATGGAAACGAGTGAAGGAGAATGTATAGGTCTCGCCAGCAAAAGGAGCAGTCGGGCGACGACTTTCGCCAGTGGATTTTGGATGTTACATGGTTGAAATGAGATAGGAGGCGTGAAGTCCCAAATTTTACTTAAATAATCAATTTAAAATTTATTATTTTACCTTTTATTTAATAAAATTTTGGTTAATAATTTTTAAAAATAGTTAATGATGATAATTATGACATGTTATCAATTTATGTTACATGGATTTGACATGTCATCTATTTAAGGCGAGTGAACTACACACAGGGTAGAAATGATTTTAAAATCTTCTTTTCATTGAGTTTAAGGATTCAGATGGTAAATGGTTAAATAGAAGGATTTATAATACAAACGCATGCAAGTACAAGGGTCCACCATACCTATTGACTATTTAATATGCTACTCTAATGAAATATGGTGAGGAACATGCTATATTCAGCTTCAAGTACATCCCCCCCCCCCCCCCTTATTTGCATATCCAGCTTTTTCAAGATCTTAATATTTTAATAATCTTCAGTGTTAATTGTGACATCAGAAAAATTCAAAGACTACTCTGTGTTGTGATATATACTATTAACCATATGTTAATATATAATATTTATTATAAAATAAATATTTATTCAGTTTTAATAGATCATATATCTGCTTATGGTGTATGTTTACTTATATAGTAGATGGTTTAGTGTGTAGAGTTTAAGCTTATACACAGAGGATTAAATCATCGATTCTTATAAGTATAATTTTTTTTTTGACAATCTAGGTTGAAAATTGGACATGTCATCAGTACGATTGTAGCACAAGATTATATGTAATTTATCTTGATTATGAAAACGGTATGTTCCAACTTCTTGTGCTAATGCATTTTGTATGTATTGAATGGGACCGGGTAGATATAGTTGTTTTAGACTGGTTGACAAAAACATTTTCTTTAAACTATTAAATGTACTTATATTATTAATCCTGATATAACTATTGTGATATGTATATATTAACTATCGTTTTGATTTATTAAAAGGTGAGATTCTGAGATAGGTCAATATGCCTGATAGATTGGATGATAATAATATATATTGGTGAAATTATAAGTTAGTTGATGGAATCCATGTCTCTTTATAGAGATTGATCGATATGCCTCTTTGAGGAACTTATAAGTTTTCATCGTGTCAAACCTTGCAAATGGATTTATGAATCCGACACATGAAATAAGTTAAGTAGTGCTCAAAAGGAAATTAATCATTAAATTAAATTCATTAGTAATTTAATTTATTGATTAGTATATGTAATCTAAAATGGGGAATTACATAAGTGTTTAATGGGAAATTTCGAAATATAAATAGAGGAGTGCAATTACAAATTTCTAGTGGAATGATTCGTAATTTATTATGATAAGAATAATTCAAATTAATTATTTGGAATTATTTCCATAATAGGAAGTCTCAGTAATTAATTCAGTGGTCCCTACAGTGCTCATATTTAACTAGAACTCAGAATCCTATTTCTAAAGGGGAAAAACAGGAGTCAGGCATGGTTTCTTGTTTTTTCAAGAAAACTAGGTTTTCTTCGCCTTTTTGGATTGGGAAGGAATTTCTACACTACAACAAAATTGACTTTTAGCGGAAATAAATATAGACATTAATAAAGAGTGCTAAAGTCTTTACCGACATTAGTTAAATGTCATTAGAATCAATGTCGCTAAAGGCTTTAGGGACATATACAATGAGTGATAATTGTTGCTAAAAATACATATTTAGTGGTAATTAAGAATTAATTGTTGCTAATGATCATTTTTAATGTAGTGCTATAAATAGAGATTCTCCTAACCTAGAAAAAGATTGATTAGTTTTTTATTCGATACCTGTCCCCTCAAGTATTGAGAGAGTTCAGATGTGAACTTGGGATCATTGTAGAAGACTACAAAGTTGTTTTCTATCTTGCAGATTCGCTTGAAGATCTTTCTAACTTGGGGATTTGTTTGAAGGTATCTGCTCATGCTTCAAGAGGTAATTCTTGAATTAAATTTTAGTATGTTTATGTGTTCTAGGATAATTGTATATGTTCTAGCATAAACATTATTGGTTATCTATTGTCATGTAAGATGTAAGATTCTGATATGTTTCTGTTGTGCATATAATTTTCCAACACTATATATAGACACTTGTCTGTGTTTTATGTTTTTATCTTACAAGAACATACACTACTGACCGTTTGTGATCATTTCTTTTTTTTCTCTCTATAACAATTCATTATTAATTAGTCTATAAAAATGTCCAACCAGATTGTACAATCAAACCAACATACCTTCATATTTTGACAGAATATTATTTTGCTCCTCACCACATTTTGTAATATTTATATTTATGGTAGCTCATAAACTATATATGCTAGCATTGAAAGACCAATAGTTATAGTAGTCTAAGGTTGTATTTCTTTTGGAAGTTAGCCCCCACTTTTCTCTATATTTTTTTATTAAAATGAATAAAGGACTATTAAGTCAAGAGAAATAAAAAGAAATCACATCTTTAGTATCAAGAATTCAGCTGTGAATAAAAGCTCGTTGTTTCCATGAAACATTTGATACATTTCAGCTAATAAAGTTGCTATCTAGCCATGTGAATCCAAATATGATAAAGTAGCTCAAGAACAAAAAAGTAACATTGGAATGTTAGAATAATTCTCTATCAAGCAAAAGTTTAAATGTAAACAAAACTAAGTCACAAAATTATTGAAACAGTTAATCATCAACTGCGAACAAGCAAAATAGTCAATACCTGTATTTTCTTCTGTGAGGTCTGATATACCACGAGTTTACATTATTTTTGATGCATTTCACTTGGATTTTTGTATGAATATTAAGCATTTTGTTATAAGATATGGTTTTTGTTTAATTCTTGCAGGAAATAGGTTCGGATGCGGTTGATTGAGATAAAAGCTAAAAATTGCAGAAGTGGCCAGTGACGAAGCCAACCACGGACTGTAGGTCCAGTGACGGGTCGTAGGTGTTGCAGCGTAGATGAGGGTTCAAGGAATTCTGACCAAATGTGGAACCACGAAGGCCAACAATGCCCCATAGATTGAATGACGGACCATCTTGCACGTCCGTTGTTTGTGATCAGAAAGTTGTAGTTCCAGTACTTGTATTACATAGGCAAGTGACAGATTGTAGCTCAACACATGGACCATAGGTGGAAACCATCGTATGAAGGCATTGAAATATTTTCCAAGTGCTGATCCATGGAGGGAGACCACGAACCATAGGTTGACCTATGGTCCATAGGTCATGTCGTCAATTGAAACTGCGTCTGAGCTATTATTTCCTTATTTTGTTTCCTACTTCGTTTAGGATTTGTTTACTACAAATATTAGTTGTTATTTCCGTTTTTAGGGGTTAGAAAATATTGGAGACTTCTGTTTTGGTCTTTTGGAATTATTTTGCAAACTCTTAGCAATTAATTTCCGAAATTTGGTTTTATGCAATTTCACTTTGAATTTCAATTCAAGATTTCAGCTTTCATCTATTCTAATTATAAGTTCATGATTTCTTTTAAACCTAATATAAATTGTGAACTCTCAAGCATGAGTAGCTAAATCCACAACAGGGGTTGTGGGAACCATGAGCAATTAACAATGAATGACTACTAACTAAGTAATTCTTGAATAGTGTTTATGCATGTATTGTTAATCTTTTCACTTAAAATCTAGCGGTGTGCAACGTTAGAACTCACCTCGTTCCTACTTGCCTTACCAAGGGGGTAATGAATGAGAAAAAGATTCAACAACAGAGATTTAGTTAAGGATTTGTTGCTATCTAATAGTTTGACTTTAACAAGTTGACGTGAGGGTGAATACCCAACTCAACTGACACGAGGACTAATTTGGGGTAAAAGTAAGGGTTAGTAAATCACACACCCGTAGATTTACCAAGTTGCGAGTGAAAGTTTCTACTTAGATTACCAATCACTTAGGAATACATAACTTATCAGCCTTGCATGTCAAACACAAGGATATAATTACTATTATTAGGAATACTACGTTAAGAGCTCGTGGGGAACACATATTCCCTAGTTTTCATCTCCTATTGATACTTCAAAATTGCAAACCTGGTTACTTGTTAGTGATACAATCAACAATCTTTTATTTTATTTGCAAAATCCCCCCTTTTTGTTACTTTTGTCGAAATAGTTTGACTAAATGAATATAATTGTGAGTTAGCTTAATTCTAAACCATATTCCTCATGGGATCGACCCTAACCTTCAAGTTAGGTTCTTTACTTGATAACGATCACTTATACTTCTTTTGAGAGGTGTAATGTAAGTGTATCAAATTTTGGCGCCGCTGTCGGGGAATACGACTTTTAGATTAATTTGACTTCATTATTGAACTTTAGTCAAGTATTTCCTAATTTTATGTTTCTTTTGTTTTTGTTTTCTACAGGTCTTACCTCTTGTGTATGCCAAGTACAGGGAGTAGAGGCGAACCTTTGATCCCCTACGATCCTGAATTGCGAAGAACTTTGAGAAGAATGGAAATTAAGGGGTACACAATAATCCAATCAGAGAGGGTCAAGGATATGGAGTTGGGTTGCAACCTCCTAGAGTTATGAATGTGCCCACTCGGTTTCATAGTGGTAATCTAATCAAAAATACAGAAAGGGTGCAAATCCGCCAGTACCGAGGGTTCGTGATAACTATGGGGTTGACTATGATACAATTGGATCAAATGGGCCTATTGTTCTCCCTTCTCTACCTCTAGGACATACATTTGTGGTGACCATTAGTCTTATGCAAATTCTTACAGCAAGAGGGTTTTTTGTTGGGTTAGCTTCGGAAGATACATATGATCACATGGCAAAATTGACTAGTGTCTGTAAGAGTTGTGTGGGATGACCGAAATTGGATATGAATGTCATAGGTTTGAAAGTATTCCCACTGTCGTTGGCTGGTGATGTTGTTGTGTGGTTTGTTGAGCTGTCATACAATTCAATCTATACATGGGACCAAGTACATAAAGTGGTCATGGCAAGTATTTTTCGGTTTCCAAGAAGTTAAATCACAAGGATAAACTGAATAATTTCATAGCACTACCTAGAGAGTTAGTAAGCAGTTCTTGGGATAGGTTCATTGGGTTCATAAGGAGTGTTCTGAATAACTACATAAATGATGAGTCACTGAAGGAGTAATTCTACAGAGGGCATGATGAAAATGGAAGGGTTGTGTTAGATACTATTGCTGGAGGATCATATGGTAAGTGCACTTTTGAGGAGATCGCTGAAAAACTTGAAAGGATTTCCCAAAACAATAAGGCATAGAGCACTAGAAAGGCAAACACTGGTAGGAGCATGTTTGTTGTCCAATCTGCACCAAGTAAATGAAATGATGATATTCATGAAGAGATGGCTCAAATGAGGACTGAAATTGGCTTGGTATTAAGCATGTGAGTGGAAATGCATAGAAAGTGAATGCAGTGAATTATCTTACTAGAACCCCACCATCTCCAGTTGAGAAGTGTTGCTATGAGGAAGATGCAAATTTGGTGAATGATCAGATGGGGGCTTTTTGAACTAACGCCCAAGGTTCCAATTCGGATAATTGGCCCCAAGGTCAAGGAAAATAAGGTCGGAACTATGGAAACTACAATCGAAAGGGAAACTATGTTCGGGATGGGAACTTCAATCTTGATAACAATTAAAACCGAAATAACTATGGCAACATAAATGAGAGAGTTGAGCCCTAAGTTCCACATGGTAATAGAGAACCTGGTAATAAAGAGGTTGGTACTAGTATGACTCGCAGAAGATGATGAAGAGGTTTGATGTGACTGATGAAAATGTGAAGGAGATATGTAATGATTTATCTATGATTGTTCAGAAAGTTGATGCCCGTGCAATGTTGATCAAGCAACTTGAGCAGCAGTTTGGTCAGTTGTCCGCTATTGTGAACCCACGTCAGCCTGGCACACTTCATAGCAACACCATCAAAAATCCAAAAAATAATGGGCATTGTATGATAGTCACTACTCGCAGAGGAAAACAGACTATTTATCCCTCCATGCCATCTGAGGTTGAAAGAGTGGTAGAAAAAGATGCAGATGAGATCGAGGTTGCTGGAGATTCGAAAGATGTTACAAAAAAGAAAGCTGAGGTGACCCAAAAAGTTGTTCCCATGCCTAGACCTCCACCTCCCTTTCTACAGAGATTGGTGAAAAAGATTGAAGAAGGAAAATACCACAGGTTTATAGCAATGTTGAAACAGTTTTCCATCAATGTCCTATTGATAGAAGCTTTGGAGAAAATGTCTGGGTATGAAAAATTCATAAAGGACTTGGTGACCAATAAGAGGGTTGTCAGTTTTGATGATGAAGAGAAGTTACAACATTGTAGTCCTATTGCTACTAGGTCACTTGTGTAGAAGAAAAAGGATCCTGGAGCTTTCATTATTCCTTGCACTATCGGTATGCTGCACTTTGTGAAAGCCTTGTGTGATTTGGGTGCCAGCACTAATTTGATGCCATTGTTAGTTTATAAGAAGTTAGGTTTAGGAGCTCCAAAACCGACTGCGATGCATTTACTTATGGCTGATAGAACTGTGAAGAGGCCCATTGGAGTGTTGCAAGACATCCTTGTTAAAGTAAAATCATTCATCTTTTCGGTGGACTTTGCGATATTAGATTGTGAGGTTGATTTTGAGGTTCCCATCATTTTAGCGAGACCATTTATTGCTACTAGGCATGGATTTGTTGATATGGAGAGAGGGAAGATGAAGTTTCAATTAAATAATGAGGAGTTAACTTTTAACATCTATAGGTCTATGAAGCATGAAAGTGATCTTAAGTATGTAACAACGGTAACTCATAAGGTGGAGCAGGAATTTGCAATGCCTATTGAAGAGAGGTTAGGTATTGATGCACTAGCAGCGGTGATGATGGATTTTGATGGTGATGTTATTGATGACTATGATGAGCTAATTGTTGCACTTGATAGGTTCGAGTTTCGTTTCGAGCCAAAACGGTTGGAAGTAAACATGAAGAATCAAGACACCCCACCTGTAAAATCGTATGTTGATAAGCCTCCAAAACCAGAAGTTAAGGTTCTTCCATCCCACTTGTGGTACATATTCTTGGGACAAAATAGTACTTAGCCTGTAATCATTGTTGCTGACTTGAGTGAAGGGAAAATAGTGGCTTTGGTATCGATACTGATGCGGTTCAAGAGGGTTATTGGATGGACTATTACGGACATTATTGGGATTCCTCCGAGCATTTGTTCTCACAAAATTCAACTCATGCGACAACAAGCCAAGTATTGAGCATCAAAGGAGATTGCATCTCCATATGTAAGACGTTGTGAAAAAAGAGATTATTAAATGGCTGGATGTTGCAGTCATACATCTCATTGCTGATAGTAGTTTGCTCTGCCCTGTTCAGTGAATACCAAAGAAAGGAGGAATCATTGTGGTTCCCAATGCTAAAAATGAGCTTGTTCCGATGAGGCTAGTGACTAGGTAAAGAGTGTGTATGGACTACCGCAAGCTAAATGCATGGACAGAAAAAGATCACTTTACAATGCCTTTTATGGACTAGATGTTGGATCGTCTCGCTAGTAAAGGTTGGTATTGTTTTCTAGATGGGTATTCGGGCTACAATCAAATCTACATAGCTCCGGAAGATTAAGAGAAGATCACCTTCACTTGTCTATATGAGACTTTTGCCTTCAAAATGTTGTCATTTGGGTTATGTAATGCTCCAGCAACCTTTCAACGGTGTGTAATAACGATATTTTCAAATATGTTGGAGGACACGAAAAGGTATTTATGGATGATTTCTCTGTGGTAGGTTACTTGTTTGATGATTGTTTGACACATTTGGCTAAGGTACAAAAACGGGGTGAAGAGTGCAATCATGTGCTCAACTATGAAAAGTGTCACTTTATGGTAATTGAGGGTATAGTTTTGGGTCATCGGATTGAGCAGAAAGGTATTGAGGTTAATTAAGCTAAAGTTGAGGTAATATAAAAACTTCCACCTCCCATCTATGTTAACGGTTTTAAAAGTTTCCCTTGGCATATAGGTTTCTATAGGAGGGTCATAAAAGAATTCTCCAAAATTGCACACCCATTATGCAAGCTGCTGGAGAAAGAGTGTAAGTTTGATTTTGATGATGCTTGTCTGAGAGCATTTGGAGAGTTGAAAGAAAATCTAACTTCGCCACCTATCATTATTTCACCAGATTGGGGACAACTATTTGAAGTGATGTGTGATGCAAGTAGGGTGGTGCTTGGCATAGTATTGGGACAGAGGTGAGAGAAGATTCTTCATCCTATATATTATGCAAGCAAAGACTTAAATGTTGCACAAAAGAACTACAATGTGACTGAACAAGAACTGCTTATTATGATTTTTGCATTTGAAAAGTGTAGGTCCTATTTGCTTGGCGCTAAGGTGATTGTGCATACTGATCATTCAACATTGAGGTATCTGATGGCAAAGAAGGATGCGAAACTGAGGTTGATTAGATGGGTTCTTTTGTTGCAAGAGTTCGATTTTAAGGTAAAGGATAGAAAGGGAATAGAAAATCAAGTCGCCAATCATTTGTCAAGAATGGAAGAGGAAGCTATGCTTAAGCTAGGAGATGGGGCTAAGATTAATGATGCATTCCATGATGAGCAAGTATTGGTTGCTTCTTATGACCTTATTACATGGTTCGCAGATTTTGCTAATTATTTGGCAAGTGATTTGGTGCCTTCGGATCTGTCATTTCACCATAGAAAATAGTTCATGTCTGATGTGAAGAAATTCTTTTGGTAAGAGCCTTACTTGTTTCATGTTTGCGCTAATGGGATTATTCGTCGTTGTGTGCCTGAGGTTGAGATGATGCATATACTTGAGGCGTGTCATTCGTTGGTTATTGGTGGGCACCATAGTGGCATTCAGACTACTCATAAGATTTTGCAATGTGGTTATTACTGGCTTACCATCCACCAAGATGCTCATGATTTCGCCAAGTCTTGTGATTGTTGCCAACGAGAAGGAGGAATTTCTAAGAAGCAAGAACAACATATGAACCCGATATTGGTGATTGAGTTGTTTGATGTTTGGGGTCTTGACTTCATGGGTCCGTTCATGAGTTTGCATGGGACGAAGTATACTCTTGTTGCGGTTGACTATGTATCCAAATGGTTGGAAGAAATTGTGCTTTCAAACAATGAGGGAAAGAGTGTCACCGCATTCCTAAAAAAAAGTATTTTTCTCCAGATTTGGTACACCTAAGGCAATCATAAGCAATGGAGGTTCTCACTTTTGTAACAAGCTTATCAAGGCATTGCTAGAGAAATATGGTATTCCTCATAATGTAGCCACTCCTTATCATCAGCATTATAGTGGGCAAGTTGAGGTGTCAAATAGAGAGATAAAGAAAATCCTTGCAAAGACTGTGAACGCCAACAGAACTGAATTGTTAAGAAGGCATGATGATGCTCTATGGTCCTATCGCACCGCATTCAAAACTCCCATAGATATGTCCCACTACCAACTTGTATATGGGAAGTCATATCATTTTCCTATAGAGCTAGAGTATAAAGCAATGTAGGCACTCAAAAAGTTGAATTATTGGGGCGCTACTTCAAGTAAAAGAATGAATGAGATGAATGAGATCGACGAGTTTCGCCTAAAAGCATATGAGAGTTCAGCCTTGTACAAGGAGAAGACGAAGATGTACCATGATCAAAATATTGAAAAGCATGAATTTGCTCCTGGTGATCTGGTATTGTTATTTAACTCGAGGTTGCTCTTGTTTCCTGGCAAACTCAAGTCCAAGTGGACCGGGCCATTCAGAGTAACCCAAGTATTTCCACATGGAGCGATTGAACTCGAGAACAAGGAAGAAATGAGATTCAAGGTGAATGGTCAGAGGATAAAAGTCTATTTGGGGCAAGCTGAGAGTGTCAATGAGGTGATAAAAGAATAAAGTCTTGGTGAAGTCTGAGTAACCAAGGGGTCTACATCGTGTCGCGACGTTAAATAAAACATTGCTTGCTAGGCAATCCAAGATGTATAATCTAGCCAACTATAGGAATTTACTTTTTGATATAGGGAGTTTTTCTTAAATTTGTAGTTTTCTAGATAGTTGTTTATTAATTTTTCATTTTAGTGTTGGCTAGATAAAGAAAGAAAAGGGTATGTGTCTAAAAAGTTTCTAGAAAATGTAATAATGAAGTCCTAATGTTTGCTACGTGTTTAGGGAAAAAAAGGCAATTTTGTAGAATTTAAGTTGATACAGTGGTCTACGGGTCCCATCGATAGTCCTCCGGTCAATCCACGGACCGTGGATGGCATCTGTAGATCCCAGGTATGTTTTCTTATTTTTACTAAGTGTTGGAGTGAACCACGGTCCCCATCGATGGACCATAGGTCGACCCATGGACCGTCGACGGGGTTTTGTAGGTCCAACTTAGGGTTACAGTCGACCCGACCCGGACTCTATTAAAATAAAACCTTTCATTTCAAATACATTTTGCACTTCCCTCTTTTCTCCCAAACCGTTTCCAATTGTTACTACACCCAAAATGAACCCCTCAAACTCCCCAATTATATCCATAAAATCCTCCCCTTCCATTTCTAATCACTTCCTAATTCCATTTCCTCCATATCTCTCCCAAATCCTCTATTTCCCCTCAATTTTCCCCCATTACTACCAAGCAAACAAGGTCCGAGTTCGGTGTCAAGTTTGTTCTTAGGAGCACATAATTTCCTTACTCACCAACTTTGCTTACTTTTCAAGTTACTAGAACTATGAATTTCATTTCATTGTTTAAATTGGAAGTCACAAAGTTGAACTTGACCTTAGGTAGTTAATCATGTATGAAATTGTTTAAAACTAGTTCATAAACTACCCTTGGAACGATAGTGTGTGTGTGTTGATATTTTTATTGCATAATTTGGTTTGATAGGTCTAAGAGGGTGATTTGACTTAGGGTCACTATTGATTTGATTGAATGTGAAATGTGAAATGATTGAAACACTAGGAATGATGAACTACCACATAATATGTTGAAATGCATGTTTAGACTTAGACTGATTGATTGATTGTTGAAGTTAATGTGTTGTATGAAATTTGGAAATTCATGTGTGGCACAGCTCTGGTAAACGTCCACAACCAACGGACAGTAGGGCCACCTACAGACAATAGGTCATGGTCCGTCAATTGGATAAACACGAATAATTTCTAAGTTGTGAACCACGGTGTAGACTACGGTCCTCCATTCCATCGACTGACCGCTCTGTGCATCTAGGATTCGAACATCATAGACGCAAAAATGGGCTCTCTAACCTATGGAGGAGACCGACGACCTGTCACTCCATCGACGGACCGTTGGTACCCACCGTGGGTCTTTAAACCAGCTACTGCCTGGAAAAATTTTGATTTTTCATCTAAGTCCTATTCTTGTCCTAAAATTCTTTCTTGGGTATTTTTGAATTCTTCAAGTACTAACTAAGCTTATTCAGGTACCATGGCACCAAAACAAGCTCATGTTTACTCAAGGAAGGGCAAGTCAAAGTATGTCGCCCCATCCAACCGCCTGCTCAATGAGTCTAGTGAGGAAGAGTACGTCCCGTAGACGACCAGAAGTTCCCCCACTGCCCCCGGCTTATGAGGAATAGAACCAGGCAGGCTATATCATCTAGTGAAGAGGTTGAGGTCACTGCCCCGCAGTCTGAGGAGGGGCTTCACCTGTAGGAGAGTCACAGTTTGGCTTTGAGTCGCATACCACCTGCCATTCTAGAGGCACTTCCGCTTTTTTTTTTCTGATGCAGATAGCAAGGGGGATGCCCAAGACCAACCCAGCAGCAGAGTTGAGTCTGTTCCCAGTGCCACAAAGCCAAACAGATGAAGTGATGCGGGTTAGCACCATATATATGATGACAGAAAGATGCTAAATGAACACCGAAAAATGGTCAGGACAAATAATGAGAAGCGTTAGGTACTGAAAAATAGACTTCTTATTGTGCCTACTAATGCGGAGCTATTCAAGAGGCACAAATGTAAGTGGATGGCACGGAGTTCGGGTAATTTTAGCGAGGAGATGACTCGTAAGTTATACGCCTCATACGCCGCTACAGTTCGAAATGCTATGCCCAAACGAGCTAATCCACTAGCCCAACCTCCACTTAAGGCCACACTGGTGTGGACTTCTCCATTGATATCTCTGAGGCTACCATTCACCATTTTATTTACGGCCCAACCCACACTCTATCGATTAATACAACAAACTATAATTACAGGATGGGTATTGTTCAAAGTGGGAAGTTTCAAAAGGATGTTGAGCAAAGAGAGACATTATTGAGGTAGATGGCCCGTCATATAGCTAGGGATGGAGAGGGCACTAAGTGGGTGAGAAATATTACAGTGCATATCAAAAAGGCAACCCTAAGCTTCGCCGCTAAGTTTCTTTAGTCCGTGGTTCGTACTAAACTGTCCCCTACATAGGCGGACAACGTTGTTACTTAGGACTGAGCTGTGATGTTAGCAGCGATTATCGCAGTGCTGGAGGTTGATTTCTCCCGTCTTGATTGGCGAGATACATAAGAGGGCATTCAATACTACTACTACTCTGCCCTTCCCATGTCTTATCTTCTATCTCTACAGGGAGGGTTTGGTACCTATTTGGCATTGTGATAGGCTGACAGAGGTGACCAAGAGTGTGTACATCGGCCTTATTAGAGATGATGCCAATCTTGCTGCTCTGTGGAGGGAACCATATGTTGACTTACCTCTCCTGGGTGTTGAACTTGCTGAGGATGTAGAGCATATTCGGGATGATGAAACTACCATACCTCCCACTTTTGTGGATGCACAACCCACCCCCTCTACCGCCACCAGTCAGGCCGTGAGCTCATCCCGAGCCACTCCCCCTTTTGGGTCCACCCTTGCTCCTCTGGCCCAATTCCAGAAGTCGGAGGACCAGGTGGCTACTTTGCTGCCGCACATGAGGGCCTAGATGAAGTGATATGTTTATCACGACCCAGGGGTACACCTTAGACGTAACATGGCGTACAAGACCCCAAGAGGCCTCATACAAGCCACTTAGCTTTCATAACATAAGATAATCAAAAATGGTACGAAAATTTAAAATATTTTCCAATACAATCAAAGTCTCATAAAATGAAGCGAAAGTCTTTAACATTGTCTCAAACCATCTAATACTTGAATAGTCTTGGGACACAGCCCATTCAAAAGTTCTAACATAAAAGAAAGACATAAAAGGAAAGGTGATCAAATCCTCGATGCTATGAGGACTCACCAAGTCTTCACTTGCTTGCTTCTACTACGATCCTACCTACAAGAATGGAAGTCAATATCGCTGGACCCTACATTTGATAAGAATGTAGGCAAGAGTATGCGTTAGTACAATAATGTACTAAATATGATGGCTAGCATAAATCATCAACATAAGCATAATGTAGGCATTAGTCAACATAAGACATATACCACAATCATAAGAGACATCTACATAAGGCATAGGCTATAGGCATAAGAGATGGCAACATAGTCATAGGCATAATCAATGCATCTAGATCAACATAATATAAGAGAACACTTCATAAGAACCCTCAAAGCATGCTTGTACAATGCATGGATAAGACCCCATAAATCTCACCCATGCTAAGCAAACCATTTTAGGCCCTCATTCCTATTCATCATTTTTTTATCTCATTCTTAGCTTATTTATCATAAACAAAGGAACATTCACTTTTAGTCAAATATATCAAGGAAGGAAACTATAGAAACAATACAAGCTAAGCATACATCATGCAATCAATTTCATATAAAAACATACTTACAATACTTCTTAGAAGTAATCTTGGTTCATCATACACATGCTACTTTGATTAGGGACTTGTCCCTCTTTAGTCATTCTTTCTATTTATGGAAGAGTATCTCTCTACTAGTCCAAGACACATCATTACTCAGGAATGGTTACAATTCACCAATTCAAGGCTATCAAGAAAAAGCACCTTACTATGCTAGACCAAGCTATCATGGAAAGCACACTCTCATGCAAGTCCAAGCTACTCAATGAAGGGTACTATTGCTTAATACAAGCTATCATGGATTGGTGTAGCCTCACCAAGTCAAGCTATCATGCAAGCATTCTATTATGCTAGTTCAAGCTATATTGGAAGGGTACGATTTCTCAATCCAGGGCTAAACATGAGTTCTACTATCTCAAGTTACCATGTATGGTCTTGTCTTACAAAGTCAGGATATTCATGAAGGGATACGGAGATTGCTACTAGAAACCATAAGACAAGCTATTCATGAAGGGATACAGAGATTGCTAGTAGAAACCCAGACTCAACTAACGTAGAAGGTTTCCGTCCCATGAGACAGCCATGGGAAGCCCAGACTAGATTAACGTAAAACACTCCCATCTCATTACAATATCCACTCGGTGCTAAGCATAAATCCCACATAGTAATTATTAAGTCTTACATAACTCATATCTCATGAAAGGATGCCATTGACAACCAATCCAAGTTAGTTCACTAGGATAGCTCGTTAGATCATGCGTGAGAAAGCCTTTCACCATCCATGTCTACATGCAAATCTTACATTCATTTAGGTGAGAAAGCCTTTCAACCTAAGAATAATAATTATGTGAGAAAACCTTTCCCATCATATTCGTTATGTGTTCATAAGAATGACCTTTCAATCAACACAACAACATTAGCTTAATCATTGATACCTTACTCTCAATGTGTTCTCAAGCATTTACATAGATTCTATAACAACATGCATATTTTCATAATATAGGTCTTGTGGGTAAACCTTCAACAACAATACCATATACAATTCATCATTCATCATATAGCTTCCCTCTCAATAGTCTTAACTCATCATGTTAGCTTTACTCTCAAGCCCAACTAGTCATAATTCAACATGTAAGATTTATTCTAAAAGCCCTAACAATAATGGTTCATCATTCATTCCTTAGTCTTAAGACAATTCTAATCTCAAGCCTTACAATTCATAATTCATCATACATACTTGAACTCAGTCAATTCATTTCTACAAGCTTTAATATTAGCAATTCATGTCTATGTGCTTCCATCTTAAAAAAATCTGTAATGTAATTCATCAATCCTAGAAGATCACATCTAAGCCCTCAATTTCCCCTTTCAAGGCCTAAAACCCAACTATATCAAATTCACTCTAGAATCATAGGTTAAGCATGAATACATGTATAATCATACTAAAAACATGCAATTCCAACATAAACAATCACAATCCACTTTATTGGATCATAACCCATGACATTAGAAGAAACCCTAGTTTGACTTGGGGAATTCTTCTTCTAAATTAGGGAACACATGGGGATTTCATGGATGAAAGGAATCCATGAATGAAATAGCCATCATACGTTGATTACAAAGCCTAACAATCTAGACACAATGGAGACTTTACTTGACCTAGCTTGATCCTCTTTTTCTTCTTCACTTTCTAGAGAGAGAATTATTTGAGAGGGATTTGGGTTTTCTTTTAGGGGTTTAGAAATAATGACTTAGAATGACTTAATAAGCCTTATATGGGTGGTCTATATTAGGTTAAAACGACACCATTTAATCCTAATTAAAACTGGAAAGTACCCAAAGTACCCCTAAACTTAACCACCAAAAACTGCCTCCCTACCTCATCTATGAGACCCCAACCATGGGGCACAGATTGACCTATGGCCCATACCAGCTGGGGGTGGTTTGGGTTCAGAGAAATCTGAAAAGTTGCCCTTGACCTACGGAGCCCAACCATGGGGCGTGAATCCATCCACGGGGCGTGGGTCCTATCGTAAGTCACTACCTTAGGCAGTTTTCTAAGGAGGTCATCCACGAGGCTTCCCACAAAGCGTGGGTCCAACCACGGGGTGTCGATGTCCCTCGTGGGTGACATCGTGATGTTCTAACATGCTAAACCCTCTATTTAAGTTTAGGGTGTTACACTATTGAGGATTTTAGGCTCGTATGGAGCAGATGATGGATGCCAAGATTCAGGCAGGCGGTTAGATGCAATTGAGTTGAGATTCTTGGAGAGTTCTGCCACCACCATTGCTGTTACCACTTTCCAGGAGGAGTTGGCTAGGCTCCGTACTGATGTTAATGCTATTCTAGCCCTTTCGAAGGTTGTACCGGAGACTGCACTTGAGGCTGAGGAGTATAATGTGGCAATGTCTGTATTCTTTAACGATTCTATGCCACCACCCGACCCTTCTCGCGGGGCTGGGAAGCGCCACCACTCTTATGAGCACACTTCTGATACTGATGAGGCCCGACGAGCAAGAAAGACAGAGCGGCAGGAGTTGGTGGCGGCCCAGAGACAGTTGATTATTGCTGAGGGGATGCGGCAACAGAGGGACCATGAGATAGGTGTTGGTCCATCTGGTTCGAGGAGCACTACTAAGGGTGTTCCCACTATTGATGAAGGCGCTACTGATGGCGTTCCTATTGTTGATCCAGCGGGTTCCGAGAAATCAGACCCACCTACTTCTTGATGAGTCATCGGCGCTTATGCGCCACATGTTTGCTTCATCCTATGTTTTATTTTTCTTTTCTGTACATTGAGGGAAATTGCACCAATTTTTTGTGGGGGTGGGGTAAATGGGTTGTGAGTGATAGGGTGAAGTCTGAGTAACCCGACTCATAACCCTTCCTTGGGTTTTTGTTGCCTATGTTCTTTTTCCCAGTTATTTTACTTTTATGTTGAACCGGCATATGTAGGATTGTATATGTAGAAGTAGATAGAAAGAATGAAAGCATGACGGCATAAAAAGTATGAAATTGATACCTGTCCAAAAATTTTGAAAATGTGTTAGATCTATAGTCTGAATGTGTTGGATCTTCATGTGATATGATAGGAACCAGTATGATAGCATTCTTAAGCTAAAACTTGAACTAGGTGCTTCAATAATTCAATAATGAAACATTGTGCCAAGAGTGTGTGAGATGATTTTGTATGTTCATGCAATGTGTGCCAATCTAGAACATGCCCTGTTAGTCCTGTTAAGAAAATCTAGGCTAGGAATTGGGAAATGATCATAGGCCCTTTTTCAAATAAGTCCACTTAAGCCAAAAATGACCCAACCAAAAGAAATAAATGCTCCTTTCGATCCAAATGTTTTAGCCTAATGAAGACCACTTCTTTCAATACACCTAACTCACCTTCCCTAAAAGACTATCTTTGGCCATGGTCTTTCCTTAGACATGTGCACCTTCACTTAGGCCAAAAGCCTAAGTTCAAGGTGGCTAATTCAGAGGTTACCTTAATCTCGGCCCTGGTCCAACCTTGGATATTGTGCACCTCAACTCATGCAAAATACATAAGTTGAGGGTGCCTATGAAAAAGGAAAACTGTAAGAAAAGGGTATGAAAAGAGTTGTGTGTAGAAGAAAAAAAAGGATAGAAGAAGATGTGGCTGAATTCAGAAGAGACAAACCAAGTGATAATGAGGTTGAATAACAAAAAAAGAAAAGTGAAAAAAAAGAAAAATTAAAAAAGTAAGTCGCATACGTGTTGAAGAAAGTCAAGGAAAACAGTAGAAAATAAAAATATGTTAGAATTGGTTGAGAAAAGAGGTAATAAGCAAATCTAATGTCAAGGAGGGTATAAAATACACTAAAAATACTCAAATGTATCCTACCTGACTCTGAGCCTACGTTACAAGCTAAGAAAGTCTTTTAGTGATCCTAGTGACTAGTCTGGAGAGTCTATGCAGCGAAAATAAGGGCAAGCTTATGGTATTGAGCACTAACTTTGTTGAATTCACTTCTGAGCATGAGTGTTTACTGAATCCTTAAGCTTAAATATTTGGTTATTATGTGAAAAAGGATTTCTTTGAAGTGAGGTCACTAGTTACACTGTTGGAGAGTTGGTACCATAGTGATTGTTGAAAGTGTATGTGATGATATTTATTGGTTCGTCTATATCGTGCTTTGATCCACATGTGTTAGCTTATTGAGTCCAAATTGAAAGATTTGCACTGAGTGAAGGACTTGATTGACAAAGCCATGTGATTGCCTGAGTTTGTACGTTTGCTCCTACAAAAGTGTCATTTAGAGTGTTAGTGTGTTGCTTGAGGACAAACAACAATTTTAAGTTGAGGATGTTGATAAACTGTGAGTTTACGATATTTTTTATGCATTTTACTTGGAGTTTTGTGTGAGTCTTGAGCATTTTCTTATTAGATATAATGGTTTTTGTGTAATTCTTGCAGGAAATAGGTTCGGATGCGGTTGATTGAGATAAGAGCTGAAAATTTTAAAATGGCCAGTGACAGAGCCAACCACGGACCGTAGGTCCAGTGACGGGCCGTAGGTGTTGCAGCATAGATGTTGATTCAAGGAAGTATGACCAAGTATGGAACCAGGGAGGCCAACGACACCACGTAGATTGAATGACAGACCATCCTGCACGTCTGTCGTTTGTGATCAGAAAGTTGAAGTTCCAATACTTGAACCAGGGAGGAAAATGACGGATCATAGCCCAAGAAACGAACCGTAGGTGGAAACCGTCGTCTGAAGGCCCTAAAATATTGTCCAAGTGCTACTGCACGGAGGAAGACCACGGACCGTAGGTTGACCCACGGTCTGTAGGTCGTGTCATCGATTGAAACCACTTCTGAGCTGTTATTTCCTTATTTTGTTTCCTATTTGGTTTAAGATTTGTTTACTATAAATATTAGTTGTTATTTCCATTTTTAGGGGTTAGACAATATTGGAGACTTTTGTTTTGGTCTTTTGGAATTATTTTGCAAACTCTTAGCAATTAATTTCCGAAATTTGGTTTTATACAATTACACTTTGAATTTCAATTCAAGATTTCAGTTTTCATCTATTCTAATTGTAAGTTCATGATTTCTTTTAACCCTAATATGAATTGTGAACTTTCAAGCATGAGTAGCTAAATCAACAACTAGGGTTGTGGGAACCACGAGCAATTAACAATGAATGACTAATAACTAAGTAATTCTTGAATAGTATTTATGCATGTATTGTTAATCTTTTCATATAGAAGTCTTCTAGCGGTGCGCAATGTTAGAACTCGCCTCATTCCTACTTGCCTTACCAAGGGGATAATGAATAAGAAAAAGATTCAACAACAGAGATTTAGTTAAGGATTTGTTTTCAACTAATAGTCTGACTTTAATTAGTTGACGTAAGGGTGAATACCCAACTCAATTGACACGAGGACTAATCTGGGTATAGGTAAGGGTTAGTAAAGCACACACCTGTAGATTTACCAAGTCACGAGTGAAAGTTTCTACTTAGACTACCAATCACTTAGAAATACATAACTTATCAGCCTTGCATGTCAAACACTAGGATAGAATTACTATTATTAGGAATACAGTGTTAAGAGCTCGTGGGGAACACATATGCCCTAGTTTTTATCTCCTGTTGATATTTCAAAATTGCAAACCTGGTTACTTGTTAATGATACAATCAACAATCTTTTATTTTATTTGCAAAAATCTCCCCTTTTTGTTACTTTTCTCGAAAATAGTTTGACTAAACGAATATAATTGTGAGTTAGCTTAAGTCTAAATCAGATTCCTCGTGGGATCGACCCTAACCTTCAAGTTCGGTTCTACTTGATAATGATCGCTTATACTTCTTTTGGGAGGTGTAATTTGAGCGTATCAAGGTCTACAGAGACACAACATTTATTTTCAGGAGTTCGGATTTAACCATTTTCTTGAGAAATGTATGCTTATAAACAAACAACACTACATGTGCAAAACACAAAAATTCGATGCATCAATGACACGTATTTAAGCTAGTACAATATGAATATTATAAAAAGGACCAAAACACAATCCCATGATGCACATCTAAACCTATCAGCCACTTATACCTCCAAGGGATTGATTAATAACTATATTGCTAGGACACGGGTACGGCATCAAAAGTGAAGAGTCTGTGCAACTAAAATTAATAACAAGATAACTATACATTTTGGTTAAATGGACAACAAGTGTCAGCTGAACAATAAGATAAGATTTTTTCTATATATCTGATTCAGCTCAGTTAGTTACATTAATGACAATAAAAGTTTAAAATATTAAAATAAGGCTTCATCAAAAATTATAAGAGTTACATACTACTTGAATGAATAAACCAAACAGTTCCCATTCTGTGGATATACCTCTCGAGATTGAAGGACCATAAGGATGGAAAGTTTTCTTTCAAACAAAATACACTACTCTTGAACCCACAAACTGTATAGCCATAAAATTACGATCTAGCAATCCTCAAGAATTAAAAGGAGAATCTAGAAGTTATATCAAAAAAGTAATATTTTTCAAGAAATTCATCAAACATGTGTGACACAAATAATTTTACCTAAAAATCTAACAAAACTCAATTCTTATCTAAAAAGATCTTTTATTATTTCCAAAAGTGGGGAAAAACAAATTCAAGCTTCAAGCAGGATCATTCATATGTCATATTAAACACAATTTCATTAGCAGTGAATTTTTTATAAGAAGAGTCAAAATAAAAAGAAGGTAAGGAGACCAAATAAATAAGAAACAAAACTAAAATTTAATGTAAGTTTAAATAATATCTTAGACCACGAATTAAGCGAAAAGTACACTTATATGTCCTACTTGTGATAACAATGTTTATAGAGTGTGAGACAGGGATATTGGAAAGATTGTGGTCTTAAAAAAAGTTTGTTTTTATATCACGGAACAAAAAAGTCCCAAATTAATTGAACATCAATATAAAAGTAGAATAGCACACAAAACAAATGAAACATAAAGTGGCAGAGACACCAATCTAAACTTAGTTATATCAAAAGCAAAAGACCTATGGTCATAAATAATTCAAGCCGAAAAATAGATGACATTGAAAATAAGCCACTAAAAAAAAGAACTGGGAAAAGATTGAAAGAGAGAGGAGTATATTGAAGAGCAATATTGAAGCAGACGATTTCTAAAGGATTAAGTGAAACACTTGTATAGACATTTCTTCCCCGATCCCCCTTCTTCTGTACCATTATGCACTACTAAAAAGGGAACTTAAACAATGTAATGACCCGAACCATCGTTATTTAGGAAAGGCAAAACTTAGAGAAAAAAAATTGGACCCCACCATCCCGCCAAAGTGGGATGTTGCCGCCAAGGCGACAGCACTCTAACGGGTCAGAAAGCTCCAAGGCGGGATAGTCAGGGACAGAACTTAAACAACGCAAAACTTTATTTTCTCCTCTTTTCCAAAAACACCAAAAAAGGCGAGAATCACCCCAGAAACCCTCAAAAGGCTACTCTAACGTAAATAGGTCGATAGATTTTGGACTTTTCATTAAGATTCACCGTACCATCATTCGAAAAGCCAAATTTCAAGCTACAATCCCTCTGTGAAAGCTTAGCGTCGAGGTATGCTAGATTTATAAATTGAGTAGTTATAAATATGTGACTCACAACGTAGTATATTGGTAATTGATAGTAGTATTCATGCTTAGGATTTTGTACACCAAAAAAGAGATGATTATGCGTACATTCCTAATTTTTACATCAAAAGTATAACATAAGAGGAAGCCCTATCCCATGAACTAGGTTTATGTGTTAGTTGATTCTCTGTGTTGTGAAATAAACTTGTTAATGATTTTCTGAGATGCATACACGTATGGAATTAGGGATATTATGGGTCATACCTAATGAGAAGACTAAAATATGTACAATTGCATGCTATGAACCTAATACTTGATTGTATGGCTATAAGTATGTGTGTTATGGATGTGATTGTGATTGTGATTGTGATTGTGAATGTGCTATTTGGATCGGCGGTCACGTACCGACACACTAATTGGGATCGCATGTCACGTACCAATATACATATTAAAACGGGTGTCACGTTTCGACACACAAACTTGGATCGGGCGTCACGATCTGGCACACTAACTGTTTGGGTATAGGTTCCCTGAGGAACCACTTGTGATTAATATCTGTATATCTAC
This sequence comes from Solanum bulbocastanum, assembly GCA_037074985.1. Taxonomy (NCBI): domain Eukaryota; kingdom Viridiplantae; phylum Streptophyta; class Magnoliopsida; order Solanales; family Solanaceae; genus Solanum; species Solanum bulbocastanum. The sequence continues at coordinate 12,943,341 of CM073602.1, read as the reverse complement.
TTGTTATTGATAATGTCGAATTGAACACTATTCCAGAAAAGATAATTGGATTGTACAATATTTATATATGTGAGTTTGGGGTGCCGTAAAGTAATTGGGTATATTTAGTTAATAAATGAACTATGAATGGTCGGGTCCAAATCGGGATGCGGTATGGTAAGTGGAGACTGAGGGTCTAGGTGTTACCTTGTGTACTTTAGAGAAGTGGTTTGTGTCCTTAAAGTGCAAATTGGTATGGTCTTATGTCATAAAGGTTAAATAGCTAGGTGTCACCCCGAAAGGGGGTAGTATTGAAACGGTTAACAAGCCTTGATAGATGTACCATGGGCTTATGGGTTGAGTAGTGACTGGGTGAAGTAAAGGCGTGTCGTGAGTGATGATCTGGTCGGTAGTGGTCATATCTGAAATCTCTCCTAAGAGATAGACAATTAAGCTATAAGTAATGATATACCATGATTTTATGATATTTTTGATGTGTTTCACTTACAGTTTGTGTGTATCTTGGGATATTTTGTATTAGAAATAATGTTTTCTAAATCATGTTTGTAGGAAAATAGGCTTGGATACGGTTGATGAAGATGTGAGCTGAAAAGATACAAAAGTGACCACCAACGTAGCCTCCCACGGACTGTAGGTCCAATGATGGGACATGGGCGGGCATTCGTAAGTCTTGGTCTGAGAGTTGAGTTTCAAAATGCAAACCACGGACTGATAGGATGGACCGTAGCCCAACCCACGGATCGTAGGTGGAACATCAGGGAAGTCTGACCTAGTGTGGAACCACGGAGCAATCGACAAATCGTAGGTCGACCCACGGTCCGTCCTGCATATCCATCGATGGTGATCCGAGAGTTGGAGGTTCCTACATTTTGTCTCTGTGGACTGAGCAGAAAAAGGGATCAGCAGGAAGAGGAGTGTATCATTAGAGAAGCAAAGAGGTCAACCTCTTTCAAATATACAATATGGATTCTGGCAATATTGTTGAACTATCATGTCGATCCGAATGAATCATCCTTTCTACGGATGAAATTTTCTTAAGTGTTGAGCCACATAGGGGAACTACGGATCGTAGGTCGACCCACAGTCCATAGGTCAAAGCATCATTTGAAACCATGTCCTAACAGTTTATTTCCTTATTTTATTTCTTGTTTTATTTAGGATTTGTTTTCTATAAATAGGATTTATAAACCTCGTTTTGGGGGGTTAGACATTATTGTAAACTCTTAGTTTTTGGTGTTTTGGGAATTAACTTACAAACTTTAGCAATTTTATTTTTATAATTCGTTTAATACAATTTTTACTTTGAATTTCAATTGAAGATTTTGGGTTACATCAATTCTACTTGTAAGTTCATGAATTCTTCTTATCTAATTATGAATTGTGAATTCTCAAGCATGAGTAGCTAAATCCACAACTAGGGTTGTGGGAACCATGAGCAATTAACGAAATATGAATAATAATTAAGTCGTTCTTGAATAGTGTTTATGCACGTATTGTTAATTATTTCGCTTAGAAGTCTTTTTAATGTTGCGCAACGTTAGAACTCGCCTCATTGCTACTTGCTGGACCAAGGAGGTAGTTAATAAGAAAATAATTAACAACAGAGATTTAGTGGATGATATCCAATAGTCTAATGTCAATTGGAGCGAGGGTGAAAACTAAGTCATACATTGATGTGATGTCTAATATGGGGTAAAGGTAAGGGTTAGTAAAGCATACACACGTAGCCGGACCAAGGTGTAAGGTGAAATTCCCTAATTGGAGGACCAATCACATAGGATACCTAACTTACCAAGTTTTCATGTAAAACACTAGGAAAGGATTACTATTATTAGGATTACTACGTTAAGAGCTTGCGGGGAACACACATATCCTAGTTTCTCTCTCATATTTGATAACTCAAAGTTTGAATCTTACTTACTTGTTACTTAATCAACAATCTATTACTTGCTTACAAACCCCCCCCCCCCCCTCTTTTATTTACTTGTCTCGGAAATAGTTTGACTAAACGGATATAATAGTGGGTTAAGTTTAGGTCTGAACCATATTCCTCGTGGGATCCACCCCAACCTACAAGTTGCATTCTTTATTAGACAATGATCGCTTATATTTCTTTAGGTTAGGGCTAGGCATAATATGGTTAAAACCAAAAAACCGATCGAACCAATTTTTTTTTTAATTTCGATTTCGATTTTTTGGTTATTTCGGTTGGTTTCGGTTACGATTTTCAATATTTCAGTTTTTCGTTTTGGTTTTCAACTTTTAGCTTAAAAATTTTGGTTAAAAAAAAACCAAAATTATTTATATATATTCTTTACCCCCTTAAATATTAATTAACTTTCAGCCCCAGCCGGCCCAATCACAACTGATAGCCCAGTAATCCCACAACCTTAACATCAAATTACAATAAAAATTAAGCTCATGCCCAGCCCAAATTCCAACTAACAATCCCTAAACTGATTTCCCTAAAATCATTATTCTACTCATTTCTCATCTCTAAAAATACGCCACAACTCTCGTCTCTCATCTCTCAAGCCGCAACTCTCATCTGTCAACTCTCATCACTCGTCGTAAGTCGTCTCTCATCTCTCAACTTTCGACGCAGGCCGCAGCTCGTCACTCAACTCTCATCCCTCACTCTTAGTCTCAGCCCGTCGTTTGTTGCTCCTAGCTCCTCGCTAAGTGCTCGGCTGCTCGCAAGTCGCATAGTCGCAGGTGCTGAGGTGCAACCCACTACTGCTCTTAACGAACTAAACCCTTATGACAGCTATTTATATTTTATACTAATGGGGTATTTAGTAGTGGGATAAGGATACTAATGGGGTGTTTAGTTGTGGGATAAGAAACTACACCTAGGTCCTCTATTCTCTGTCTTTCTTGACTTAAGTCGTGGTTTCTTGTGTGACATGCACATCAGCACATCTTCCCTTTGTTTCTTTTATCAAAGTAATTGTCCCTGATGCCAAAGTAATTGGCTCGTTTTGACTTACTGACTTGCTGTAGTTCTTTATTGAAATTGAATTTGACAAAAACGTAAAAAGAAGAAAGTAAACCTTTCGGCGGAATTAAGAATAATTAGTTAGAAAACAGTAAGATTTAAAGGAGCTTTTTTTAATTGCTTTTTTTGAATAAGTCATTTTAGGTAGTAATTCCAAAATGTCAATTCCTAAAGTTATGAATGATTGTACTGCTTGTCTCACATGACACATCCACTTGCTTCTTTTACAAAATTAAAAATATATATATATATATTTAAAAATTGGGGTTTTGTTAATTCCATTTGCTAATCTGTTCATTTTACCAAAATCACTTCTTCGTATAACTTCGTGAAATTCCTAAATATTCAGCTCCAGTGAGTCAGTTAGCATAATTAGTTAAAATACACATGACATTTTTAGACATAGGAATTAGGATGTGTTGGTACATGTATGATTTGTGAATTCTATTGCTGTAAATTATGAATCCTCTATTGTCTTTTAATCATTGAATGCAACTACGCAAGTATACAGTAATGCAACTATATGATAATTTGCATGATTTGTGAACTCTAATATATTGTGTGTCTGTGTCTTTCTGAATTCTGATTGTTGTTCTTCTTGTTTGTTTCACTTTTTTACAGATGACACAAATTGGAAGAAGGGTAAGTAAAACTGGAGCTACAAATGAGAGCATGCCTAACATCTCCCAATGAGGTTGAAGTTGATGTTGATACTTCCAAGAAAAGAAAACTCATTGAACCTAGAGCTACTTGTTGGAAGCATTTTGAAAAGTTCACTGATGAAAGTGGAGCTAAGAAAGCCAAGTGCAAGTATTGTGCGAAAACATATGCAGCTTCTACATCAAGTAATGGTACGTCGTCACTGAATAATCATATGAGAACATGTCCTAAATTTCCCCGTGACACTGTAGATAAAGGTCAAAATCTAATTAATTTTCTACCATCTTCAATGGGAGCAACGGAAGGGGTGATTAGCACTTGGAAATTTGACCAAGCACCAAGTAGGAGAGCTTTAACCAAAATGATAATTTTTGACAAGCTACCATTTAGTTTTGTTGAGAAAGAGGGTTTTAAAAACTTCATGAGAGTTACAGTGCCACAATTTCATATTCCTTCTAGTAGAACCATGACGGGATATTGCTATAAACTATACCTTGAAGAAAGAAACCTTTTGAAGAAGGTTTTCAAATAAGCATGTCCAAGAGTTTGTCTTACGACAGATACTTGGACCTCTATAAAAAAAATCAACCACACGTGTCTAACAACCCATTTTATAGATAGAAATTGGACTTGCATAAAAGAATAATAAATTTTTGTCCTATTTCTAGTCATAAGGGTGGGGATATGGCAGGTTGCATTACTAATTGTTTGCTTGAATGGGGTTTGGATAATGTGTTTACTAATACAGTTGATAATGCTAGTTCTAATGATGCTATTGTGAAAGAAATGTCTAAACAATTGAGTAATAGGGAACTAACATTATGGATGGTGACCATCTTCATGTGAGGTGTATCGCACATATCCTTAATCTTATTGTGCAAGATAGGTTGAAGGAAATTGGTAAGTCTGTCAAGCTAGTGAGACAAGCCGTGAAATACATTAAACAATCTCCCGCAAGAATTCGAAAGTTCAAAGAATGTTGTGAATCTCAATTGATAACTTGTAAGAAATCATTGTGTTTAGATGTTCCTACTAGGTGGAACTCTACATATTCGATGCTTGATATAGCACAACATTTTGAGCTTGCATTTGAAAGAAATAGTTTTATGATATTGGATACTTGAATCATTTTCATACCTTTGGTTCTGATTCTTCTGAAGCTAAAGATGGAACTAGTGTAAAAGATGGAACTAGTGCAGATATTCTTACAAGTGTTGACTGGAAAAATGTGAGGTCAATGGTGAAATTTCTTGAAACTTTTTATGTTCTTACTTTGAAGGTCTGTAGTTATAATTATGTCACTAGCAATACACACTTTGTTGAAATTGCTGAACTTAATCTTATTTTGAACGAGAAGATGGAAAATGAAGATGGTAATTTGAAAAAAATGGCAAAAAGAATGAAGGAAAAGTTCAAAAAGTATTGGGGTGAACCACATAAAATGAACAAGATGATCTTTATTTCATCCGTGTTGGATCCCTGTAACAAGCTTGATTATGTTCCATTTGCAATTGTGGATATGTTTGGAAAAGAAGTTGGGGACAAGCTATGTTCAGAAGTGAAAAAATACATGAATAAATTGTTTGATTATTATGTTGAGAAATCCCCAAAAAGCTCTTTACATGTAATATCTCCACTCATTTCATCTGACAACTCATCAAGTATATCTAGTGTGAGTGGTTCTGGCAACTTGGTAAATAGAAGAAGAATGAGAATGAAACAACAATTTGAGAAGCATAAAGAAATTAGTGGAAGTTCAGGAAGTAAATCAGAATTAGAAAGATATCTTGTTGAAGATATTGAGCCAGATAGTAATGGCTTTGATATATTAATGTGATGGAAAGTAAATGCGCCTCGATTTCCTATTCTCGCGGAGATGGTTCGTGATGTGTTAGCCATTCCCATTCAAGTGTCACATTAGAATGTGCATTCAGCACAAGATGTCGTGTTCTTGATCCCTTTAGGAGTTCATTAACTCCTAAACTTGTACAATCTCTTATTTGTCTTCAAGATTGTCTTAGAAGTGAGCCTTTTCCAATCAATATTGAGGAAGATTTAAAGTATCTTGAGCAACTTGAACTTGGTAAGATTTTGGTATTTGTATTAATTATATTGAAAATAATTTTCTTACTTATGTTTCTTAACAACTAACAAATTCTTTCATATTTTTTTAGATTTTGCTTGTAGTGGGACTGAATCTAGTATTACTAATATATAGTTGCAACTTGTAAGTTCAACTATCAACTAGTGATGCATGGTAACGGGTAAGTAAAGAACTTATTTACATAACGTGCTTGATAGTTTTATATATTTTATTATGAAATGTAGATCATCTGTCTAAGGACTTCAATTTTCTCACAGACACATCAATGTTTGCTAATTTTCTGGATTGCTATTAGTTGGAACTTGGGAGCTATTGCACTGGAGTATGGAGGTTGCAATTTGCAACAATGTTTTGTTGGTAAAATTTGGTTGCTGGCTTGCTGCAAATTGCAATGCTGTCTACTGGAAGGCGGCAGCTGGACTTTTCACTTTAGTTTGTAACTAACTCCATTATTAACAAGTCCTTTCTTTTTACTTTGTTGTTGTTTGCTTGTCAACCGAATTTAAAAAGTTCCAAAAAACAAAAAAAAAATGCATCTTGATGTTACTTTACCTAGTCTTTCCATTTGTTTTCATATCGTTCCAAAAGAGTGTAGAGTATTTACCTTTCATTATGTCTCTGCACTCTCCTCATTGTCCCGCAGACTAGTCCAAAACATATGTCAAATAGTTTGAAGGTAGCTCTATTGTGGGGTTTGTGAGGCATTTTCATATCTTGGCAAATCGAGCCTTCTACTTCAATTGGACTTATTTTAGTTCTTTTCATTGTACTGATGCAGCAATCAACGAATCAACCTGCCAGACAGTCCATTCACATCAAGAGTAGCGAGCAGGATAGCTGAATTTTTATAGGTCTGGATACTTGTTATTTTGGTATGAAGTCTACTTCAAAGGCAGCATCTTGAATTCAAGAGAATACGTAGTACATATAGCAAAAGAGAATAACAGAAAATAGATCCTCCACACAGCAAGGCTAACGTAATACATAATTACACCAATTAGGAAAATATGATAAACAAAGACCAGCAGAAAATAATCCAGATGCCACAGCCCAAAGGTCGCGTTAATTAAATTTGGTTAAACCAAAAATAAACCAAAATAAACCGAACCGAAATTATAATAACCGAACCAAACCGAACTTATTTTAGTTTGTTTTGGGTTCATATTTTGCCAAATCAAAAATAGAAAAAATCGAACCAAAATTTACAAACCGAACCGAACCGACCGAACGCCCAACCCTACTTTAGGTAGGTGTAATTTGAGCGTATCAAGTAAGAACGGAGCAAGTAAGGGGTTATAATCAAGTACTAGTATGTTATAAAGTATTTGGGAATTATAAAGGTAGAGGAACGAACAGTCTTATTGCATGTTTCTTGCTAGTCGATTTCTTATATTATGCAGTAGGAATCGATTTGACCGATGATGCCACCAGTACGTGTGGTTGTACGGATACTACTTTTGATATGCCTTTTTGGCATACTTTGGTTGTAGGATCAGTGATGTTTCATAGGTGAAGGCAAATTCAGCCTCCAACAGCTTTCAATTCTTCTTCTGACTGGTGGGAGCTGCGTCATGTATCATTTTGTTATACCATGTACTCGTAGTATCTCCTGTACCTGTTTATACTAGATCTCTGGGGTGTTGATTACTTTACAAGTCTTAACTCGAGTTATTGTCAAAAAATCTTATTTTATAAAAATCTTATGAATGTTAATTGCTCTTCAGTTTTCTTAATCTTCTACATGTCTTAAAATTGTTTGGAAATTGAAGGTTCTTCTACTTAGGTGTTAGAGTAGGTGCCCGCACAACCAGTAGGTTGGGTCGTGACAAATAGGTATCAGAGCCCAGCTTACCGGTCTCCCAGTACAAGAGCAAATGTGGAATAAACTCCTACGGATTGGTGTGTTGATGTCCACATCTAATCTTCAGGAAGCTATGAAGCATTCTAGGAAATCGTTCCATTTCTACTCTCCTTTCATGCGAGTTGTCATTTGTGGTATGAATTGAGTCCAATTGGTATCTATCGATTATAACTGGTATCTCAACAAAGTGGAATGGATCATATAGTCACGACTGAGAGGACACAAGTAAAGTAAATTGGAACTGAGAAGGTTCCAATTGGTATTTGGCCTCAAGGGCGGTATAAAAGCATGGATGATCAGTAATGATCATCTATGGAGTGAACTAATCAATAATTTTGACTTGTTTGTGAGTTGTAGTTTGAAATAGTGAATGTATGCATATTGTGGTCCGAGTTAACTATTGTTGTGAAAGTTAATAATGCCTTGCGTGCTACGATACGATTATGTGTGTAGTAGCTCTTATCTAGATCTCGTTGTGTGCTATATCCTAAGGATGTGCGTGTCTGGGGTGTGAATTAATGTGAAGGGATTCTATAGTGCGTATCGTGGGGATTGACACAGGGTGGCCAATGACTATCCTAGCTAAAGGGGTTATCCTAACTGCTTAGCTATAGCCTAGGAATCAAGGGAAAATATTAAGAAACCGAAGAACCTTAGGGAATTTTAGACCTGCGGTACTGTTTGCGTCTAACCCGCTAAGGCGAGATTAATCCCGCCAGGGCGAGGACGCCATAGCGTGATCCATTCCGCCATAGTGGGACAGGGCGAGGCAGAACCTCTGCCCTATCTCCCATGTTCTTCCCTAGTCACACCTATGGACCCCGAATCGTACATAGGTTAATCCCTTCAATTCAATCGGTACTCAATAGTAGAACAGGAGGTTATAATCACCTAGAATTTAAATATTAGATGTGAAAAACACCAAAAACCAGTATCTATGTGCTTACAAAAAGTTAGGAAAATCGAAAAAGAAAGTGAATATTTTTCATTACATGCAAATAAGGGCAAAAACCGAATCAGGGTCCATGGGAATGGTAAGTGTCGCTGTTGGAACCCAATTGTTCGGGGGCTGTCTTGTCGGTCCACTCATCACTAAACTAGGGAAACAACACGAAGTCCTTAGGATTGAGCGTGGAAAGCTCATACTAGGGGAAACATAGGAGAAAATGACCTTTACAGTCTTCCAAATCTTGCCCAATAGGAGATCCCTCACTGAATTCTTCTTCCTCTTCCATCGCAACTGGCGACGGAGCATCTCTAACTCAAGTGCAATAGAAGGTGGAACTGACGTCGAGGTACTAGCTCGAAAACCTCCAACTTTCCTTCGGACAGCCGCCAGGTCCTCTTACACACGAGCACTGGATAGCGAGGGCTGGGATTGGGTAAAGAGAATACCATTGGCCTCGTCATCTTCCCCTCCTTCATCATCCGCCTCTGAATTCGCCAAACTACTACTTGCCCTATCTGTCTTCCTCCTCTTACTCCTAGAGGTGGAAGCTTGTCTAATCAAAAGAGGGTCAAAGGGGAGATCCATAAAAAGTACATCCTCGGTGTCCAATAGTGGCACCCCCGCCTTCTTACACATCGCTGTCACCAGCCTCGATAGGAAGAAAGCCTTCTTGTACCCTTTGTAGAAGATCTTTCACTCAGACACGATATGTTCCCCCACGTTTAGCTTAATCCTCTGCATAGAACAAGCCACCATTAAAGCTCGAGAAAGGTGACGCTGGTATGGTTGCCCAACGGGCGGATCCTCCTGGAACCAAGTATAGCCACTGTTTGGCATCCGATGACCAGTGAGTATTGTTCATGCCCTCAGCAGTAGCCCAATAGACCTAGTCCCGACTCGCAGCCTCAACCATTGTATCCTTCAACCAGCCCAAATCCATCTTCCGCAACTTGGCCTCATACTCTGCATTAGGGAGCTCTAGCACCTCGAGCACCTCGTTGATGAACTAAGTGCTCAGAGGGATGTCGACTCCTCAGATGCGAATGGTAGGATGAGGATCGTCCCAGCGAACAGTAGGAAGAATGGCATAGAACTCCTTCACCCAGCCAGAGCGTGCAGCAAAGCGAGCCTCTATTAGGGACCCCAACCAAATTCCATTAGCCGGGTATGAAAGGTAGGGGCTTTCCCCTCTAATCCCTACAAGTGAAAACCTCTATCGCATAAGAACTTAGTGTTTCGGTGTTCATAGTGTCTCTCTTGACTTGCGGCAGCGAAAAACCGGATGAAGGGTAGATTTTCCTTGTTAAAAGTAGTCATAGTATATCAACCTGAAATTGTTGTGAAGGCTACACGTTAGAACTCCGTGGGGTTACACCAGGTTTGGCTAAGAAAACAAAATTTTCTGATTTAAGTGGCAAGGGGCCACTACCCTACTGAATCCCGCCATAGAGGACTAAATCCCGCCAAAGCGAGATGAGGAAAGCCGCTATCATAGTGCCTCTTTGTCCCAAAAACCTCATTTTTGACAAAATTTCGCAGATCAGGGTCTATAAAGTGCCCTAGTACATAAATATGCAATTATTTTGGCAAAACAACCCCTAAATGATGTCTAAATCCGAGTTTTACACCTAGAAACTTTTCAACTTGCCCCACCCATTTCAGCTTTGTTTCAACCATACGTTTTGCAAAATCCTTAAGCTCTGAATGTTGTAGGGACGTTGTGAATGTAAGAAGAGTGTCCATGCTAAGTTTTTCTAGCAAATCAAGCAAACAATTTTCACAGTTTTGAAAATTACCCTAAGTCTATTTCAATCAATCATTTATAGTAGTGCAATTGTAGTTAAGTAAGTAATGAAGTAAAGAGAGAAAGAAGCAAGAACTTTACCTCAATTTCGACATTCAGATACAAGCGATTGAGAGAGTTTTTGGCAGTTTTTGATTTAGAGGAGGAGGTAATGGGAAAACCATTCCCCTTTCCCACCCTTAATCTATTTTCGATCTCCTACTAAAGTGGGAGAATCCTCGCCACAACCGCCCCGCCTCAATAGAAAGGCTGCCGCTCTGGGGGCAGGCTATGCTTTTGGGCACGCCTCTATCCCTATGTGTTGCGTTGTTCCTTAACCAGTCTCTAGCATAAGGAACCTTTCATGCTTAAGAGTTGAAAAACCATCACCCTATGTGTTTCCATAATGAACCGATCTGTTAGCATAGAAGCACTCTGAAACGACTCATTTTTTCCCTTTGCTAGTCGTTTGGAAATGAACAAGGGGTAATTTGGTTTCTATTGTAACGACGCGAACCATCGTTATTTAGGAAAGGCAAAACATCAGAAAAAAAATTGGACCCCACCATCCCGCCAGGGTAGGATGTTGCAACCAGAGCGGCGGCGCTCTAGTGGGTTAGAAAGAGCCGGGGCGGGATAGTCGAGGGCAGAACTTAAACAACGCGAAACCTTATTTTCTCCTTTTTTGAAAAGCACTAAAAAGAGGCGAGAATCACCCTAAAAACCCTCAAAAGGCTGCTTTAGGCTTAGGAAGGAGGAGAAAGATATTTCTAGTGTAAGGAGGTTGATAGATTATGGAATTTCAGTCAAGATTCACCGTCCCATCATACCGAAACCCAGATTTAGAGCTACAATCCCTTTGTGACTTCTTTGCGCCCAAGTAGGCTAGGTTTATTAATTAAGTAGTTATAAATATGTGACTCACTGCGGAGTATATTGATAATTGATAGTAGTATTCATGCGTAGGCTTTTGTGCACCGAAAAAGATATGATTATGCGTATATTCCTAACTGTTACATCAAAAGCATACCATAGAAGGAAGACTTATCCCGTGAACTAGGGTTATGTGATGGTTGATTTTCTGTGTTGTGAAATAAACTTGTTAATGATTTCGTGTATGGAATTAGGGATATTATGAGTCATACCTAATGAGAAGACTAAAATATGTACAATTTCATGCCATGAACCTAATACTTAATTGTATGGCTATAAGTATGTGTGTTATGGATGTGATTGTGATTTTGATTATATTGTTTGGATCAGGTGTCGCGTACCGACACACTAACTGGGATTAGATGTCACGTATCGATATACATATTGGAACGGGTGTCACGTTCTGACATACTAACTTGGATCGGGTGTCACAATCCGACACACTAACAGTTTGGGTATGGGTTCCCTGAATTGACCATTTGTGATTGATAACTTTGTATCTACAAGTTATTGATAATGTGGAATTGAACATTGTTCATGAAAAGATAATTGGATTGTACATTATATTTATATATGTGAGTTTGGGCTATCGTAAGGTAATTGGGTATATTTAGTTAATGAATGAACTGTGAATGGTCGGGTCCAAATTGGGATGCGTATGGTAAGTGGAGACCAAGGGTCCAGGTGTTACCTTGTGTACTTTAGAGAAGTGGTTTGTTTCCTTAAAGTGTGAATTGGGGTGGTGTTACGTCGTAAAGGTTAAATAGCTAGGTGTCACCCCGGAAGGGGGTAGTATTGAAATGGTTAACAAGTCCTGGTAGACGTACCATGGGGTTACATGTTGAGTAGTGACATGGGTGAAGTAAGGGCATGTCGTGAGTGTTTACTGGGTCAGTAGTGGTCATATCCGAAATCTCTCCTAAGAGATAGACGGTTAAGCTATGAGTATGAACGTAGTAGGTAAGGGGTTATAGTCAAGTACTAGTATGTTATAAAGTATTTGGGAATTATAAGGGTGGAGGAACGAACAGTCTTATTGCATGTTTCTTGCTAGTAGATTTATTATATTATGCGGTGGGAATCGGGTTGACCGATGATGCCTACTAGTACGTGTGGTTGTACTGATACTACTCTTGCTATGCCTTTTTGACAGTATGGTTGCAGGATCAGTGATGTTTCATAGGTGAAGACGAAGTCAATCTCCATCAGCTTCTAATTCTCCTTCTACACGGTGGGAGTTGCGCCATTTATCATTTTGTTATACCTTGTACTCTTAGTAGCTCTCGTACCTGTTTAGACTAGATCCTGGGGGTGTTAATTACTTTACAAGTCTTAACTCAAGTTGTTGTGAAAAACTCTTATTTTATAAAAATATTATGAATGCTAATTGTTCTTCAGTTTTCTTAATCTTCCACATGTCTTAAATTGTTTGGAAATCGAGGGTTCTCCTACTTAGGTGTTAAAGTAGGTGCCCTCACGGCCCAGTGGGTTGGGTCGTGACAATAAACCAATTAACTCGCTTCTCAAGATATTGATATGACTAATGGATGAGGAAGAACAATTAAAAGTAACAGGTGTGTTCCCAAGATTCAATTTTTTATCACTGATATTTCACGTAAGTAGAGATTAATACTTGTCACTGAAATTAAAAGTGTGTTATCTTACTCTGGGATAAGATGACACATTGATTGATCTATCCCTCGCTTTTTTCCTCATTTTAGTTGTTACTGACATTAACAACAGTGGCATCCATGCCTTGCAACAGTTCCTGACATTGACACTAGTGGTACCCATGCCTTGGAAGAGTTGCAGAGAAGCTAAAAAGAGAAATGTTTTGGTAATCATCTTTACATGTATGAAAATTCGAACACATTTTTTTAACATGGAACTTAAGCTCATGTATAAAATTACTAAGATTAGTAAAAATTTGAACACATTTTTACAACACGGAGCATAAATTCATTACTAAGATTTCTACTAACACATCCATAGTTTGTCAAGTTTGAGATCAAGAATCGCCTCTATAATACATATATAGTATTTATATGTTACTCAAAATCTTACCCTTCTTTTTTTCTTCTTTGCATAGCTTGTTCTATCTAGCCCCGAAAAAAATCAAATCATCACCTACCTCGAAAACAAGCTTGACTCCTCCTAAGAATATTGATTCTTCCCTTTTACGAATTATTTCCGCTTGTTCTAGGTCTACAAACAATCAATTCAATATGAAGATCAATAATTAAGGTATAATTTACCCGAAATATGGCAATTCAATAACCCAAGAACAAATCCATGATACAAAGGTGCAGCTAGGGCTTTTTCCCACCATCCAACTCAGTTCAAAAACCCTCCCCCCCAACAATATATAATCGATGATCTAAGTTCTATGGATCGAAAGACGAATTCGGGGAGTAAAATCCTTACCTTTAGCACCAAAAGTCGAGGAAAACTGTCAAGAAATCACCTAGGGTCGTTTCCTATCTCTCAAGAACGAAACTTGCAGAAAATAACGTTTTTGGGGTTTAATTTCGACTTAAGTCGCGACTGTCCCGCTATGGCGGCCTCCATCCCACCACAGTGGCCCCGCCCTGGTGAGAAAAATCCTGCCCTAGAAGCTTACATGGAAACAGAGAGTCAAATTAAGAGTTTCAAAGCCCCATTTCATAACACACCTTCATCCCGTGACACTTAGAAACTACCCGTTCACACTAAGATTAGTTTCGAAAGTTCTACTGGCCTGAATTCGATTCCATAAAGTCTTATGGATTCCTTAACGTCTTAGGTATCTACTCATCTAGTCAAATTTATAATTAGATCTATCATTCGTTACCAAATCTCCGTAGACCTTACTAAGTCCAATTTCATCCAAATATGGACTAGGCTAGGAATTCTCAAGTTACTATGAAAAAGTTTTCTGACCCAACTTCTTTCCCGATGGCTTTCTATAACAATGGGAACAGGTCGTTACATGGCTACCATCTAACCTTTAAAATTTTAATGTCCACGTGACTTAAATACAAAAGGTGCATTGAGAAATAATTAAGGTTTACGTACAAGAGGGGATCTCAACCTACAAAAATTACACCCTCCCAACTATTTCCTTCTATTCCAAAAATTTTGACTAAAGTCAACCGTTCAAGTTACAAAGGCTCGAAGAAACTTAAATGAAATCCAAACGAACAACCCGACAATCAAACTGTCAGTCCCATCAAGTAATAAATGAAAGATAAGAAAATAAAGAAAATGACCTTGAGGGTCATTACAACATCCACTACTTAAAAGGACTTTCGTCCGCGAAAGTAGAAGGACAGACACAACCTGAAGGCATACAAAGACGAGGATATTGAGTTTGCATGCTCTACCAGACCGTCAGATAACCTCTCAAGAACAACGTCATCAGAGAACTCAAACAACCATATCTCTTAAAATATAAGCCCATAACCCACCAAATTAAAGATATTTAAATCTTCTTTCCAACACCACCAATTTTGCGTCAACCCACTTTCTGAGTAAAAAGTTATGACAATTTTAGTAACCTGATCGAATTAGCCGACGAAAAAACATTAAAAGTGTTGTTTTTGTATTTTTACCTCTAATAAAACCCTAAGCGAATTTATTGACTAATTAAGGACACAAAACAATCATATTTTCATCTCTTAATGCATCATTCTCTTCTCTCTCAAACCTTAACACAAAACCCTAAGGAAAGATCAAAGTAGAAGGCTCCATTTAAGATTCTTTCAATCTTTTTCAAGATTCTTTCAATCTTTTCAAGATTCTTCTTCAAGGTAAGTCTTTCTCCAAGAATTCCATACTTTCCAACTCAAATTCCTCCATACAATTACGAATCACTAATGAAAATCATAATACTTGTCCATAGAGATTTCAATAAACTAATTCATAAATCTCAAGAAAGGTTTTCTTGATTGTACTCCTTCATTCTAGGGTTTCAATACTTCTAATTAAGTTCTTTTTAAGATTCTTCAAGAACCTTGTTATTCCAGGTATGTAAGTTTGTCATAGTGTTAGACTAGTTCCTCCTCATGCCATACATCTACTTTCAAGTTAGTAAAAGAGAAATCTAGGATTCTACCCTAGATTTGAGTATTCTTGAGATAAGTTGATTTTGAGTTCTTGAGTACATGTTTATTATTTAAATTTAATTCCTAATTATGGAATTTTTATATATTAGGCATTAAAATTCTTTAGTTGATTCATTCATGTTTATATTTCAGCATGAACCCTATGAATTGAGTATTTTTTAGAGGAGAAAATATTGTTGAGTTATGAGATTCGAGTTCTTGAGTCTTGAGTCTTGAGTTCTGAGTACTGAGTTTCCTTATTGCTATCAAGATATGTGATTTGAATCGATCATGTCCATAGTTTCACATAAACCCTATGATTTGAGTTATAGATTTTGAAAAGCTTTTTAAAGCCAGCACTTGAGTTCTTAAACTGAGTTTTGAGAAAGTAAATATGAGTTTGAGAAAAGAGTTTCTAAAACATGATTAGTATCACAATCCAGTATGCCATCAATGTATGAGAAGTATGGTATCTAGATATACATTCAATATTTATGTAGTATGACTTTCCGAGTCATCAATGATCATATCACAATATCATTTTGATATATTTTTTAGAAAGAGTTTTCAAGTATGAATTAAGTAAGAGTATAAGGGAACTAAGTATTCCCAAAGGTACCATTTTTTACACTGATAAAAGAGAAACTTTGATTTCTAAATGAGTTATGAGTTCAAATATATGTCAAGAGCAGTTACCTCTTTTAAGATGATAGTTTAAGCAATTATCTCAAACCAGAGGAAGAGTATGTTTTTAAACGTTGAGCATGAGTATATATATTATTAAGAGTAGTATTGAGCACCGATATAAGGATGAGTTCAGACAACTCACATTCCTCATAAACCATGTATGTCAACAAAGGTATAGGATCATACTTTTTATATGAATCCTAAGTGCCTTCAGGTAGAGCTTAGTGGATCCACTTAGTTGAGGCGTTCTATACCCCGATAAGGTATATGACAATTCTAGCAGCGTGGGAGAGATGATGTATCACCACGTAGCTCATAATGATGGTTGCCGGTTAAAGAATCTCCCAATAAAGTTAAACTGTATTTTTATATATCACTTATTATGTTGAGTTCAGAGATGAGAAAGTATTTTTTAAAGCTTTATATGATTTAACTCCTTTATTTCTTTACATCCAGTTTGAGTACAGTGTTATCTATTCTAGTCCTTTCTTTCGTTAAGATCATTCTACACTCCAGTTAGCTTTGGTGAACCTCCTTGTATTCTAGAGGACTTCACATTACTTTCCAATTAGAAGTTTTGAGGTGTCGTGGGTCTTGTCTCGGCATCCTTCATTAATAGTAGAGGCTTCCTAGATAGACAATTTCGGAGATTTCAGTTTCAGATATTTAATTTAAAACTTATGTTTCATACTCAATATATCCAGTTTCATTTTGAGATTCAGTAAATTGTTTTTAAACACTTATTCCAATTTGACGCTTATGTATGCTTGAGTTAGTCTTCCGCTTGTAGTCAGCTAGGATGAGGGTTCGCTTGAGGGCTAGCAATGGTTCTCGAGTTACGTTCATGTCCAGGGTGTAGGTTCGGGTCGTGACAAAGCTAACCTTCTGATCAACTCCTTACTCAACTCTTTTTCTAAAGGGAGCAATGTGGGGTGACGCACTACCTACTCTAGAAATCCCAACACATGGTCATAAATAGATGATGACCCAGTCAACCAAACTCTGCTTTGAGGAGAACTCGTTGCACCAAGAAGCGCACCTAACTGAGGTGTACCATCGTAGGAGCTTGAACTTCCTAACATTGAATACTGAGGAACTAAGGTATCCAAAGACCCTACCAATACCTAGGCTTCCCTGACTCTTTAAATGTTAAGGAATGTCTCCGACCTTAAGGTCCATGCTCGACTGAGACCTCTTACCCCGATCACGTGCTGAAACTTTAGTGGAATATGTTGATGCTCCACCCAAATCCATCAAATATTTTCTATTATCCATTAACGAGAGAGTAGATTTTAAAGAAGCAGTTTTAGAGGTTACTCGAGGTGAAAACACACGATAAGAGTCAAAAATAGAATTTTCTAAGAATTACCTATAGCCTCTTGAAGATAGGACACAAACGTCTCCGTAATTATCTATAGGACACTACTAGTTATTTTCTCACACACCAATAATGTCAGACAACCTAAAGGTCTAATACCAAACTATCAGGACTCGATTTCTCAGGTCATGATGGTACCTACTACACCTCACCAATATGTAAGCTTAACCCTTAGCCCAGAGTCATAAGCAACGAACTACCAAGCGGAAGCCAACAACAAGAAGTAAGAGCTTAGAACAAAGCAAAGAAAAGAAAAACAACAAAAACAATACAAGAACCATTCTAAGACATGGCATCTGTTAGTAGTTAAGCATCTAATCCAAAAGAGAAGTATAAGGCTTTCACAAATAGAAGACAAGTACAGGTTGTCTCTGAATACAATATAAAGACTAGGCCTAGACAACACAGATGGACATCAGTAGCTCCAGACACTAAGAGCTCACCCTAATCCCCAAAATCCCAAGCTACTCCACACGACCCCTAAATCAATGGTGAAAACTCAATTGCAATCTGCAGGGGACAGAAGTATAGCATGACTATTAAAAATGGTACTCAGTAGGCAATGAAGTTGTAATGACCCTTAAGGTCATTTTTTACATTTTTCAATCTTTCCAGCATTTAGATTATTCTACTAGCAACCACAAGTCATTTATGACACTTGTTGAGACTGACATTTCTATCGTCTAGTCATTTGTTTAGATTTTGTGCAAGTTCCCATATTTTGGAGCTTTTGAAACTGGAAAGTTTGAATTCAACCAAAAGTTTGGGAAGATGGCCTTAGAATGTAATTCTGACGATTTCAGCAGCTCCGAAAGGGTTATTTTAAGCTAGGGGCATGGTTGTCTTGGGCCTCAAGACTTCTAGTATGAGTTTGTGCCATTAGGCAGTTTAACTTTAAAGCTTAAGCCAAGGGTTGACTTTGGTTAACATTTTCTGTAAACATGCTCAGATGAGAATAATTATGTTAGAGAGGTTAGCTCTGATTTTTTTTTTTAATTGAACTTTTTGGCTTAGAGCCTTTTTTTGGGAAAAATAAACAGTAGTCCATACAAAAAATGGCCCAAGGCCCAATAATAACAAAAAGCTAACTTTCCTAATTGCTCTCATCTCTATCCATCGTCCTTGGTGAGTATACAGTACTCTTTTCCTCCATCTTCTACACTTTCCAATTGTGTAGGGTTTCCTAATTGCATCATTTCCTTTCAATCTTCGATCTCGCCCACTCCATTCTTCTTTCCTTGTTGTCTTATAACTTCTGTATTGCAGGTGTTGATTGATTTAAAGGCTTCAATCCATCTCCTCTTTGTTGTATTCTTCCCTTCCCCTTTATCTCATTTATGGTGATACTCTCAAATAAGGGATGCTTAATTTATCGCTGTTAATTATTCTCCTTCCTCTCATATCCATGCTTTGAAAACTTGTGAAAGTACATTTACCTTCTTCAATGGCTTTATTTGCTAAGTAGTCCACGAACTGATTCCCTTCCCTCATTATATGCTGAACATTATGTTATTTTCCTTCAAGGCAAACCTTTATTTCTTCAACTGTATCAGCTATGTTCCAGGGAATTTCCCAATCTTCTGTTAGCACTCTGTACATTAGCATCGAGTCTGTTTGTATGATAATTTGGTTGTGATTCTGCTCCTTACAGTGTTTGCTAGCTTCTAGGATCGTTTTAGCTTCCGCCATTGTACTTGTAGTACTCTCAATAGTTGCTCCTTCTACATATATAATATCCCCTATATCATCCCTTAAACAAAAAGCATAAGAACTCACTCTCGATTTTCCTCTAGATGCCCCATCCGTATTGTATTTCACCCAACCTTTTGGAGGATATTCCCATTTTACCATGATGATCTTCAGCATTGTTCTATTCTCCTCCAGTTCAATTAGCATTTCTGCCCAGCTTCCTGATACATTCATATGAGGCATTCTTACCTTAATCAGCATATACATATTTCTGGTAACATTATGGATGATTCTCGGTAGTGATAAGCTCCTCCCTTCATGTTTTTTCTTGTTCCTTCTTCTCTATAATTCCCATATAATAAAGCTTGGTAATGCTCTATAATATGATTTTATATCAGCCTTGCATTATGCTCCCCACCATTTCATGATGCTTTCTATTAGAGATAAACCTTCAATATTAATACCTGCAAAAGATGAAAAGTAGGACCATGCCCTGTTAGCTATATCTAATCTCAAGAACACATGTGCTAGTGTCTCTTGATCAGGATGTACACAACACCAACACCTGGATGGGCCTGCAATGCCCCATCTCCTTACTCTGTCATCCACTGGTATCTTAAACTTCCATAGTCTCCATATTAGAAAAGCCATTTTGAAAGGTAGACCTTTGGTCCATATCCGCTTATATATTTGATTAGGTTCCTCTTTGTGTCTTACGTAATTCCATGCTGACTTAACTGAAAAAATTCCCTTTGTGTCTAGCATCCAACATGGCTTAGCAGTCTCAATTCTCCCTCGAGGTGGTTTGATGTTGCTTATAATATGCTCTGCCAGCTCAGTCGGAAGTAACTCATGTATAACTTCCTCATTCCATTCTCCCCTACTAGTAATATCTTCAATCTTTTCATATATGATACTCCACTCGAGTTCTTCCCCTATGATTGTGTACAAATCTCCCAGACCTGTCCAATTATCATGCCATAATGATGATGATCCTTTCCTTATTCGCCATAAAATCTAATGTTCAACTAATTCTCTAGCCTGCAATATTTTCTTCCATATCTGTGATCTGCCCCCTCCTATCTTCCACATTCCTACATTAGGATGAGTTCTCTTTCAGTATTTATTCATCATGTATTCACTCCAAATAGATCTCTTAACTCTAAAATTCCACCACAGGTTACAAAAGAGGGCCATGGATATATCCTTCATTTGTCTAAACCCCAGTCCACCCTCTACCTTGGGTAAACTCAAGTTTCTCCAGCTACTCCAATGCCTCCCTTTCCCCCAATGCAACTACTCCAAAAGAACTGAGCCATCATTCTTTCTGTTTGGGTTAGAACATTAATAGGGGGATTCATTACTGATAAGCAGTGAATAGGAGTGCTCTACAAAACATGTTTTATCAGTATCGCTCTTCCTCCATAAGATAACAATCTGCCCTTCCATCCTTGAATTTTTGCCTCTATTCTCTGAATTAGCTGTTGGTAATACGCCTTTTGCTTCCTTTTATAAAAAATAGGACAACCTAGATAATTGAAAGGAAACTCCTTTCTCAAAATTCCAGTTGCAACTTCAGCCACAACTGCTTTCCATCCGGACACTTTATGATGTAAATAGATAGCACTTTTGTCTTTATTCACCTTCTGCCCTGATATCGCTTCATACTCTCTAAGAGTATCACTAATCAACTTCATTGTTCCTACCTCTTCCTTGCACATAATTATCATGTCATCTGCAAATGCCATGTGATTTAACTGTAGACTTCCCCTAGGCATGCCAAATCTTTTAAACTCCTTCGTCTGCATGATAGCATTTAAGGGTCTAGATATGACCTCTGCTACCAATATAAATAAAGTGGGAGAAAGTGGATCTCCCTGTTTAAGGCCTCTAGAAGATTTAAAAAAGCCTTTTGGTTGCCCATTCAATAAGATCGGGTACCAATTGTAGCTAATCAGTCGATACACCATATCAATGATTCTATCTCCAAATCCCAATCTTCTCATCACTCTGGTAAGATATAACCACTCTACTCTATCATATGCCTTCATCATATCCAGCTTGATTACCATGTTAGGGGTTGTTCCTCTTTTCCCTATCTCAGAAACAATTTCCTGTACCATCAGTACGTTCTCAGCTATACTCCTCCCCTGAATGAATCATGCTTGCTCCGGAGATATAATATGAGGGAGCACTACTTTAATTCTTTCATGAATTATTCTTGAGAAAATTGTATTCACAAAATTGCTCAAGCATATAGGTCTCAAGTCCGAGAAATTATTTACAGTCAATTTTTTAGGAATGAGAACCAAGTTTGTGTGAGTGATATACCTTGGTAGATCAACACCACATACAAAGGCCTTAACCATTTCGTGGATATCCTCCCCGATTATTTCCCAAATACTATGATAAAAAGCTCCCGTCATTCCATCTGGTCCTCCTGTACTATTCTTGTTTAGTCCCATGACTGCCCTTCTTACTTCTTCTAAAGTTGGCATCGCTTCCATTTCCTTATTCAGATTACTGGTTATCACCCTTGGCAATTCCTCCAACATTCCAAATTCTTCCTTGGCGTCTTCCTGTCTTGAGAATTGTTTCACATAAAATTCCACTGCCGCCTCCACTATATCTGAGTGTTGTTCTAACCAATCCCCTTCTTCATTTTAAATTATATTCACCCGTAATCTACTTCTTCTGCCCTTGACCACTGTATGAAAGAAATTTGTATTTCTTTCCCCTTCTTTAAACCATTCCATTCCCGCTTTTTGTTTCCAAAATTCCTTCTCCCTATTGAGTTGTTTTGTTAGTTCTGCTTGAGCTTTATGCAATCTCTCTCTATTCACTGTCGTTGGGAACAGTTCAAATTGGGCCTCATGGACCTTTATGACTTTCTCGAGTGTGATAATCTCTTGAAATATATTGCCAAAAGTATCCCTACTCCATTGTCTTAAGGCCTTTTTTACTCTCCTAAGCTTATAGTGAAATAAGCTAAAAAGGATCTCCTTCAAAATCTGCCTTCCAATTATCCTTAACCAGATCCATGAAAGATCTCTCCTTGATCCAAAAATTTTAAAATCTAAATGGCTTAATCACCTCCTCCCTGCTGGATTTGAAAGTAACTGATAGGGGAGAATGATCCAATCCACTTCTCACCATATGTTCAACTTCTAGAACTGGAAAAATATCATGCACCTTATCATTAGTTAGAACTCTATCCAGTCTTTTGAAGATACACTCCTCATCGGTTCTGCCATTCCACTAAGTGAATTTGCTACCTCTGAATCCTCTATCCTCCAGATTACAAACATTCAAACAATGATTGAAATCCCTTACTTCCGCCTCCGTGACTGCCCTACCTCCAAGTTTCTCACTTTCATTGGAGATAACATTGAAATCTCCTCCTATTACCCAAGGAATGTTTACTGTCCTGGATAATTCAGCAATTGATTCCCATAGTCTTAACCTCTCCCCTTGACTACATTTGGCTCTGAACTGTTAAGTTTGAGCCAGAATGACCTTTTGTGCGGTTTCCTAGGCTTCCGGTCTCATTTTGAGCCTTTTTATGGTTTTTAGTTTAAAATAAAAATTGGGTGTGGGATCCACTTTTCATCGAAACGACCTTGGATGGAAATTTGATAGGTTCGTTGAGTCCGAAATATTGAATTCAATGAGGTATCATATTTTATTTGCACGCATAGGGTTCCAATTGAATCAGTGGCACCCCGTCAAAGAATTCAGAGTCAGAGCAAACCAGCTGAAGTGCTGATATCTAGTGCAGGCTTTTAGCGACCAGAATTTAGCACTTTTAGCGACATGAATCAGCCTTTAGCGACTAGTTTTGAGTATTTATACCCAAAAATTTCAACTTTCAGACCTTATTTACAGAAGGTAATTTCTCACTGGTCTAAGCTTGGATTTGAGTGATTCAAAGTCCTGGATTGTATCTAATTTTGGAACAACTTCAAGGCGTAGTTTAAGACCTCTTGACGGAGACAGTTTTGGTACTCCCAGCGCAGGTCCCACATTTCAGTTTTAACTTAATTTTGGGTCCATTTCCAATTGTTGTGACTTTAGTGTCAAAATAACCATAATGGCGTTGTGATTGATAATTTGATAGTTTGGCGGTTGTCAGAGGTGTTTTGGATGTGGATAGCTTATGTGTGGTAGATTTAGATCACTTGTGTTTGACTTTGAGATAGGCTTCGGCCTATTTTATTCATTGAACTTCTTAGATAATTCATAGTATAGATTTCATATAATTTTGGATAGTATTTACCAGATATTTAGCTTTCCTTTTGTTATTCCATCCTTTCTTAATTCGGTAAGAGCCTTGAGACTTATTGTGGGTATTGGAATCCTTAGTTTAGGTTGTGGCTTCGCTTGTGGTGTAGATGATCTTGCCTATCCTTGTTAAAGTTGATTCGTGGTGGCCTTAGACAAGGTTGTACATTAGAAGTTTTAGGTTGCGTTTTATCACCTCGTAGTTATGATTTGCTCCTTTCTGAGCTTGTTTTGGGTCATTTTCCTTACGTTGATGCTTGTGACCTTAGTGGCTCATCATAGACGTGGGTTGGTTTTTTGTTGTGCTCGGTCTGGGACTGGAGCGGTGTGATTAGGTTCAGGCGTCGTCCCTTGAGTTTTCTCCCCCTGTATTGATTTGAAGCCTCTTCTTGATCCCTTTGCATGTTGATTAGCAATAGGCATGTTGTATCCTTATTGAGCTTATGATTATAATGTTGGGCCTGAGGCCGTATGTGAGGACTAGTTGGATCCTATTTTAGTACTCTCTACTTCGGTATCGTGATTCATTAGTTGTATAATTATTTGATTTTGAGTGCCTTTTTTGAATTCTGGTGATGGCATGCATTGCATTGTTTGTTCATTCTCATGAATTTTGTGGTGCGATCCCGGCCCATATATTGGCATATTTATAGTTCATGTTAACATACTATTTTACTCAATTTTTGTTCTAAACTGGTTTAACAGGAATTGT
Organism: Solanum bulbocastanum; assembly: GCA_037074985.1. NCBI lineage: Eukaryota > Viridiplantae > Streptophyta > Magnoliopsida > Solanales > Solanaceae > Solanum > Solanum bulbocastanum. The sequence continues at coordinate 12,919,224 of CM073602.1, read as the reverse complement.
ACCACTTAGATCACTTGACTTACTTATTTTTAAGATTGCGAGGCGTTAGGGACGTGCTTCTTTTTCTACTTGAGATATTAGATCCATCTGGGATATGCTCAGTTTTTACTTGACTAGTCGGTACATCAGCCCCTTTCTTGCATGCTTTTGATCTTTGATAACGCTCAACTACACTTTATCTAATTCTAAGTGTAGGCGGTCGCTAACAAGTATAATCCCAACTAAGAGTTGGGGTCGATCCCATAGGAGTGAAAAGGTAAAGAATTCATTTAAGAAGTAAAAATGTGTCCTAATCATTTGTAGAAGTAAAGGTTTTGCCACATTAAAATAAATCACAAAGTTTTAATGATTAATATCAAATGATGGGATTTGGGTAACCGATTTAAGACAAACAACACGAGAAGTAAACAGGTAGAGATTGGACCTTAGGAGTGTGATCGGTTGAATGCTAATTTCTCATAATGGGTGATTACTAGTTGCTCAAAGTTGTTGAATCTCAACTGCTAGGCTACGTTTTGAGTACAATAGTCATTTCTCAATCAACTATTGCGCTTCAAGTGAGTTCTTTTGAACCTCAATAAGCATAACACAGCCAAACAGCCCATTCCTTAATTAACCCACTCTTTCAAGCTAGGTTTGCAAAGACGCAACCAAACCCACTATCTCAAGCTAGATTTTAAAGATGCAATCAACACAACTATCAATCAATCATTCTACTATATTACCTATTTCTCAAGCGAGCATAGAGAACTAAGCTAGAATTGCATTTGCAACTACAATTCCTCAATTAAAACGTGAACAATTAATTAAACCCACTTCAAAACAACATTAAAATCAGTAACTAACAATACCCATTAGCTAATTGAAGAATTAAACTACATAATCACACCGCTAAGGTAATGGGTTTTAGCTAAGCACATTGAAAAGCAAGAAATCGTTACCAACTAAGTTTTCCATCTAATTTGCTATGATCTGCAATTCCAAATGATGAAATCGAAGCTAAAATCGTACGATCTCTCAATCTCTACAAAAATTGTAAGGACAATGTTCTAGAATGTAGAAAAAAAACTCTAAAAAACCCAGAAGTCAACAGTGTGGGAACTCATTTTCTTCTTTCAAAAATTGTATTTATACATTCCCAAAATTTCAGCAAGGAGCCAACTCAGTGAAGTAAGTCGCGCTCGCCAACTAGTTCAGCGATCCGCTGAGTTGCTCCTCTTCTCACCTTTTGGCCTGGCTCCTTCATCAAATAATTTTGGAACTTTTGGCAGGCTTGATCACTATCGCCAATCCTTTCAGCGTGTCACTAAATTTCCTGTTTGCTCGCCAAGTTAGTTTTGCCCATGGGCGATTTTTCTGAAACTTTTGGTGAGCTGAAAGTCCACTCGGTGAGTCGCCGAGTGACTTTGGTGAGCTCCACCTTTGCTTTCCTTCAACGTTATCGCTTTTTTTTGCATCATAATGTCCTTACCTTACACTTATACCTTCATTGATGCACATCAACATATTAACATCAGTTGTGAGCGTAAAATAGGCATTGAGGACACTAAATCCTTGAATAATAAGCCCTAAATTAATCGAATTCCCCAAATCATCAATATTACTGACACCCTAGGAGTCAACTGGCAAGGTAAGCAACCCCATTATTGGTTACTCACGGTTCGAGGTCATTAATTCTTGTTTGAAGTTGATGCTCATGGTTCGAGGTCGTTATTTCTAATCTGAGGTTGATGTTGATGGTTCGAGAACGTTATTCCCTGTCTGATGCTGATGTTTTATGGTTCGAGGTCGTTACCTCTGGTTAGAGGTTTGAGTGGTTACTGATGGTTCTGCTGCTCACCATGCATTCATATACATTGCCTATCACCAGTATACTCATTTTTTTTGTGTACCCTCCGGTTTATGGGGGTCGGTTGAGTTATGCTTGTTGTTTGTACCTATCTTGCTTCCGGGGTTCCGTTTAGGCTATTGTTTGACTATATTCTATTCTTTGTTGTTGTTTTATTGTTACCTAGTAGGATATGACTTTAGAATTGTAGTTGTGGGTCCTTCTGACACTAGTTAGATGACTTGGTATCTTAGTTTTTTGCGATTAAGTTGTTGGCTTGCGATTCAGGTATGTTCTTGAATCGACTTGTTACCCCTTGTTTCGTGTTTCTATTCTATATTGCTTGTCTACTTTAGTATCTCATGTTTAGTTACTTGTGTTATACGTTCCTTATTACTTGTTATTTATGTTTGTACTATCTTTTGAGTTCAGTCGGTTGTTGCCTACTAAGTACTATTATTGGTACTCATACTACACTTATGCCCCAAGTAGATTGCATTTGAGTTATCACCGTTGATTTGGAGTCGTGCGGAGCATCTTGGGATTTCAGAGATTAGGGTGAGCTCCTGTTATCTGGAGCAATTGGTTTTCGTCTATGTTGGCTAGGCATAGTCTTTATATTGTATTCAGAGATGGCTTGTACTTGTCTTGTATTTGTGAAAGCCTTGTACTCCTATTTTGGAGTAGATGATCAACTACTAACTAATGCCAGGTCTTGGGATGGTTCTTGTATTGTTTTTGTTGATTATCCTTTCTATGCTTTGTTCTAAGCTCTCACTTTTTGTTGTTGGCTTTTGCTTGGTAGTCTTTTGCTTATGGCTACGCGCTAAGGTTAGGCTTACCTACTGGTGGGGTGTAATAGGTGCCATTATGACCTGAGAAATCTAATCGTGACACATTTATACCTAGAAGTAATTTTTCAGATTTAGAAAATTAGAACTGAAAAGGGAAAATAAGTCAATCAAGCTTCTGTGGATAATTTGGTCAATCAATATTTATATTCATGCTTTTATAATAAAAATAATAATAATAATAATATATGTATATATATATATATATATATATACTAGGAATTTTTGCCTTTATTGGAATAATTTTAGGAATTCGTTGGTTTTATCATGTGAATTATTGCATGTCTAGGAAGGGCTTTTTTTTAAAAATAATTTCTTTCATAGATGTAATATAGAAAAAAGTTGGACACTATCTGTCTATTGATTGTTTTTTTCTGATATATTTATTTTCTTTTTCAAACTTCATGTCATAAAATTATATAATAGTTTTTCATAAAAACTGTGGCCTCTAATATTTTTGGACACATTTATAGCATTTATCAAATTGTATATCGTTGTTAACATACTATTGTATCAAGAAGAATAATTGTACACATCTACGGACATACTTTTTTGTTTGAGCTTTGAATTAACTATGTTTGTGTTACTCTTAAGGATGGTTCAATTGGCACAACAGATGGTATCTCATAGGAAGGCCAGAGATCAATTATTTTTGTTAATGTTTTTCATTCGAGTTTGTCGTACCGGAATTTCCTAGTGAGCTTTACATCTCTTGTTTGATTTGAGAATAATTGTATATGACTGAATTTATTAAAAGGAAAAGTACACTAAATAGACTAAAAATTTAAAATATTTTTCTCACATACCCCATCCATTAATAATTGTAAATGTGTTCAGTCGGCACAAAAAATTTACAATTCATGCCCCCACATAAGATTATGTGTGTGTGTATTTTAATATAATACTTAATTTAATCATTTAAGTTGTCTGCTTGATTTCCTTATCAGAGTTTCTCAATATGATTATGGTTAAGCTGAAAACAAACACACAACTAAGGGAAACAGATCAAAACTTAAGGAAAAAGCTAATTTTTTATCAATGATATGAGTTCTACTATTATGTCGGTTATGTCTCTATATGGATATGTTTCTTTATAGCCTCTATGGCAACTTCTCTTAAAAGTCTCGATTGTAACCCTCTTATTTTCTTCTTTTATCAATCCTTTTAGATTTCTTCTAGGTGTGAATTTGTACAACCTCCTTACTTTGTTGGAAAGAAAACAAGAAATATAAATCACTTAATGTAACAACCGGGTTCCGTCGTTATAGAAAAGCCAACGGGGAAAAATTTTGGGTCGGAAATTTTTTTTGTAGTAACTTAGAATTTTCCAACCTAGTCCATATTTGGACGAAATCGGAGTCATTAAGGTGTAGGGAAATCTGGTAATAATCGGTGACTTATTTATGATTTTGATTACATGAATAGTTAGATAAGTCGTTAAGGAATCCGTACGACATTACGAAATTGAATTAGGGTGAGTAGAACGCCCGAAATCTATCTTAGCTTGAACGATATTTTCTGAGCGCCGTTGGTTAAAGGTGTGTTGTGAAATGGAGGTCTTAGAATTATTAAAATAGCTCAATGTTTCGTGTAAGCCGCTTTGGCGATGGTTTTGATCGCTCTGGCGGGGCCGCTGTAGTGGGGTGAGGATCATTGTGGCGGGCCAGACGTGATTTAAAGTCGTAAATAAACCCCAAAATGACTTTATTCTGCACTTTTTTATTTTTAGAGCTAAGGAACAAACCTCGGGTGTCTCTTGACAGTTTTCCACCATTCTTGAGGCTAAAGATAAGCTTTTCACTCCTCGAATCCATTTTTCGATCCGTAGAAAGTAATAAAATGGGTAATTATAGATGGGGGAGGGTTTTGATCCATAATCTATGGTGGAAACAACTCTAAATTGGATACTTGGATCATGGGTATGATCTAGGGTTGTATTGTTTGTAATCCAGGTAATTAGTGATTGTTTATTAACTCTTGTGTTATTATGATTGTTTGTAGACCAAGAGCAAGCGAAACGAATTCGGAAAGCGAAGGATTAAGTTTCTTAGGGTTTCAAGCTTGTTTTGAGGTAGGTGATGGTTGTGATTCTATGAGTGTGTGATGTATTCTCGTTCTTGCTTCATTATGATGCATATATGTATGTGATTGCTGCATTGTTGATCACATTAATTGTAAATGAGGATATATGAATGATGAATGTCATGAATCATGACTTGATTGTATGATTATGAGAATATACTTGTGATTGTGATTGTGGCTTGTTGAATGGATCGGGTGTTGCATTCCGACACACTAACTTGGATCGGTTGCCACGTTTCGGCATAATTATGGGATCGGTTGCCACGTTCCGGCATAAACATTGGATCGGGTACCATGTTTTGGTATGCTAACAATTTAGGTTTGGGTTTCATGAGAGGACCAATGACTTGTTATAAACGTATATAGTAGCGCATGTGATAATCGATATTGTATATGTTCGGTATGTTGCATGTTTGTAATGTTGTATTGACTTGCTTATGTTACACTTAGTGGGATAGCCGTGTGATCCTAACAGTACACTGTGGTTGTGTACTGATACTGCACTTGCTTTTTCTTTGTTGAGTACAGGGTATCTTCAAGCGGCTATTGACAGACCTCGTTTAGAAGATTAGTGATCATCGTTCGAATTCAAGGGCGAACCAGTTCTTCCAGGCTTCCCTGAGTTCTCCTTTCGTCTATGTCCACATTTCAGACTTAGACTTTTCTAGTTAGTTAGTAGTTGTTAGTTTGGGGCTGTGACCCTTCTTGTTTAGACTTATGGTTGAACTTTAGATGTTGTGGTACATTAACTTTCAGGTTCTAGGTGTATTTTTCCGCATTGATTAGTTGTTAGATCTTTTGGAATTTTATGGGAACTTAAGTCTTTAGCTATTTAACTTACTTTCGTAACTTAAATGCTTTAGTTTTTGGTTTAGGTTGTAGAAGTGGTTCTCCCACCGAAGGGTTAGTGTGGGTGTCAATCACGACGGTTTGGGTCGTGACAGTTAATTTAAATGTTAAACATACAATCGAAGAGCTCTAATAATTGACTACTTAATGCATGAACTGTAGCACATCTACTTTTAACAGTTAGTTGTTGTCTTAGGATGGCTAAGTGAAATTTCTACTTGAAAAACATTAGTAAAATAACTAGCAGATCCACTACTTTCAGCAATTCATTGCATCCCAGCTGGACCAATAAAGATCGAGAAAGAGCTATAACAACGACTTATCTTATTACATTGTTTCAATACTTTTTTTACTGCAAATTTGTCCGACAATTAGACTAGCAAATCTCCAAGACAAAAATAGTTTAATCTCCTTCAACATTTGTTTAAGAAGCTTAGCTACCTCACACAAAAATTCTTGCTTCTTTGGAATTCCTAAGTGAAATTTCTACTTGAAGAACATTAGAAAACCGTGTGTATCATATCTACTTTCAACAATTAATTGCTTCCTAACTATCTACAGAATCGATGTTTGAAGTGGCATTATTTTTATCCTGACTTACTTTGTAACTTTCTTCCAATGAATAGAGAAAAAATAGATTTTAAGTGTGTTCATTTTCTCCAGTAGTTCCATAATACTAAATTTAGCCCCCATTATTATAGAACATAGAGTTTAAGAACTTCAATCACATAAGCTACTTGAAAGTTTTTACGTGTGTTCATTTTCTACAGTGGTTTCATAATACTAATATCAACTTTTATTTTCAGAGAAGAAAGATTTTGAGCTTAAGGGCTTCAATCAAATAAGTCACGTGGGATGTTTTTATGTTTTTACTATATTGTTGTTGAGTTTCTCAATTTGATTATAGTTAAGGTGACAACAAACACACAACTAAAGGAAACATATCAAAACTTAAGAAAATAGCTAAATTTCTATCAATGGACATGAATTTATTATTGTGTCTCTATATGGATGTGTTCTCTTTTTTTTTTTCCTTCCTTTTATATTTCTGTTAGTTGTATGTTTGTATAATCTTCTTTCTTTGTTGTCAAGAAAATAGGGAATATAAATTAGTAAATTTAAATGCTAAATAGAATATCGAGGAACTCTTATTATTGACTATTTATTGTATGAGTTGTAGTAACACTTCTACTTTTAGAAATTAGTTGTTGCTTCAGAATTCCTCAGTTAAATTTGTACTTTAAAAACATTAGCAAACTCACCTGTAGATCATCTCCTTTCAGCAATTAGCTACATCCCATCTACATCGACTAAAGCTCGAGCACAAGCTATAATGACTGATCATTTCAACTTTACAACTTCACACCTATGTTCTCTGTAATTCTCTCTAGCAGTTGGACTCATAATTCTCTCGGACAAGTTGCTGGATAGATTCCTTTGGATGAGTTGCTAAACTAGCAAATCCTTTTCAGCGCACACTATGATTCACTTCTCGCCTTTTTTGATTGTTCATTTAGTTGACCTTTGTTATGAGTGATTTGCTGCTCCAATTTGATGAACTTCAACTGTAGCATCTTCTGCCTCCATGCCTTTTTTATATTTTCTGAGAGAATATGATATCTTGTTATTGGATGCTTCTTGCTTGTAATTTGTCCAATTAGTCACATTACATACGATGTTTTATTTATTATACACTTTTGATCTCTTTACACATTTATTTTCTTATTTCAGGTCTTACAATATGAAGTTCACAAATTTTACATGTCGGAGATATCAATATGAAGAATAGTTGCGAAAATAATTTGAAGATATTATTCAATATATTAGTAGGAACAGTATAAGATTTTATAAGAGTGGCATTCATATTTTGAATTAGTACTTCCTTTTATTCATCTAGATTTTATGTGATATATTTTATTTTATGAATTAATAGTAATAGTTTTTTTAGTATTTGCTAAACTTTGTAGTTACTAATCTAGATAAATGTAGTATTATTTATTAATAATGGCGGCTAAATAATTGTGTCTTTTAGTATTACCTTCAAACAATTGCCATTAAAGATGTCAACTATTAGCGGCAATTTTATTGAATTTACCTGCCATAAAAATCGACTTTAAAAGGGAAAACTAAGATCTTTTTTTGGAAGGGATATTGCAGCCATTATTCGCCATAGAAAAATTATCGTTAAAATTACTAACTTTTAGCGGCTATTTATATGGATTTATTGTCTAAAAGAATGGATGCTAAAACACTCTAGTTAGCCGTTAGGAATTAGCTTTAGTAGCTAATATAAATGCCACAAATAACTGCTGTAAAAGCTAATGATTTTTAGCGACAATGCATGCTACCTATTACCAACATTTCGCACAATGGCCACGAAAGCCTTTGTCAACCTTGGCATTGCCGGTCAAATACCATTGGTTGGTACATGCTATAGAGGCGAATATTATTGTCACTAATGTTGTATTTTATTGCCATTAAAGGGCACGTTTGTAGTAGTGACATATTAGGATAAAATGTTAGTAGGTAGTGTAGTATTATTTTATTTAGTGTGGTTGATATTTGTCATTGTTGTTATACTAGTATTATTGTAATTCTTGTTTTTATATTTCATTATCACACTATTTTTGTTGTTACTTGATATGTTTTTCTCATTGTCTCTGTTTTCTTTGTACCTGGATTTGTTGCACTTGAGCTATGGGTCTTTCGAAAATAGAATCTCTACCTCCAAGAGGTAGTGGTAAGGTTTGGGTACATTCTACTCTCTCAGACTCCACTTGTGAAATTTTACTGCATATATTATTGTTGTTGTTGTAAATTATGAATATAAGTTAGAAAATAACGAAAATGTATGATTTATTGAATAATAAAATGATAAGTAAAGGAAAATAAGAAATATATACTAATTAGTAAATAACAGCCTGGGTGAGTTACATGAAGGTCAAAATTAGGTATCAACAAGGATTTCTCCTATAGTTTCTGGTCCTCCGGTTTCTATTATAATTTGTGTCTTATACTTTGATGACTATCATATTATTTGTTGTAGTTATTTTTGTGTTACTGTCAATTGTTATTGTTACTATTTGTAATTTTTTGTACTCCTATTACTTCTTAGTCTGAATTTCCTTAGATTTTTTTTTTAGTTAAGGGTCTATAAAAACAGTCTTTCTACTACTGAAATAGAGATAAAGTTTGTGTACACTCTGTCATCTCCATATCCCATTGTATGAAACCATATTGGATATGTTGTTGTAAAACAATGTTGAACAATATATTATATAAATGGATAAGAATCGGAAATAACACATTTTTATTGATAATATGCGTCAATAATATTTATGTAGTTTTTAAAATTTGTGTGCTCAGTAATATGAATTGCATTTACAAACGTAAATATTTATTCATTATATATATATATATATATATATATTTATTTATTTATTAATTAATTAATTAACATACATACTTGCAAAACACCTATACTAAACTAGTAAGTTTTGAAGCGGAGGAAGTAACAATAATGAATTACTATTATTGTTTTATTTTTATTTATATTTAGAAGTATGAAGAATGGAACGAGCAAGGGAAAATTATCTTTTAGATCTACATAATTTCGAACACATGGTTGACTATTCTCAAAATACGTACACATTTAATTGGCTTGGTATTTATTATGATGTTTATATAAATGCAATTTATGATATTTGATATTGAATACTCCAGTGCGAGATGTATGCACTTCTTTATTCTTTGGATGTAATATGTATTTAATATATTTTTTTCAAATTAAATATACTATGGAATTAGAGAAGGTCACTATTTTTTTTTAGTAATCTGATTACCTTTTAAAACTTATGTAGGAGAAATCTTTTGATCTAAGAACTTTGTCTTATCACGTATTTATTTAATAATTAATTTAATTTAATTATTATAATGATATATTGGGCTCGTTAACGGGTCCTTTTGTATCTTGTTGGTGAAAACATGCATAAATGACTATTTACCCTTTTCTAGGATATTTTAATTTTTTTGGTAATTAAGTTTTTTTTTTCTAGTTTATTCTTGTGTCCCACTTAGACATGTATAATGAGGTCAAAACTGGAATTACATAACCCCCACACCTAAAGTTCTCTATCACTGAGGTAGAGGTAAAATCTGTATACACTTTATTTTTCTTAGACCCCATTATATGAGATTGTACAGGATATGTTGTTGTAGTAGTAAAGTACAAAGGAATAAAAACAGAAAAGTTACATAATTATAAATTTGATGATATGGGTTAGTAATATTTATATAAAAAATTTATATATTATTAACGCATATACATGCAAACACGTACATTAAAGTAGTAGGTTAAAATTAAGGAAGTAACAATAATTATTATTACTATTGTTATTATTACATTAGAAGCATGAAGAATGGAACGATCAAGGGAAAATTATATTTTATATATAAATAATATCGAATACGTGGACAACTATTCTCAATAGATCTTCAATCCTACACTCTATTTTACTTTCCAAATATTGAGTTCTCTATTTTTTCTAACAAGAAACTCCAACCCAATTCTCTATTTTACTCTCTAAAAAATAATCCTCTTCTCTCTCCTCAATATTATATTATTGTATTTATTTCTATTTCATTTTCTTATTTCATAATATAAATTTGTTCTTTCTTTTTTCAAAATAATCACCCTATATAATTTTCATGTAATATAAAATTATTATTTAATAATCAAATTATATTTTATTGTAAATTTCAAAGAACAACTACGAAAAATTTAAAAAAGAAATCAACAGCACAACCGCAATCACAAACACAACAATTCTCTAGATCATACACTATTTTTTTTCCAAATATTGTTAAATCTGAAAATGACCTACCGGATTACTAAATTATTGTTGTGATTTTAAAAATTTTTATGTTATGTATTGTATTGTTATAATTATTATGTCATGTATTGTATTTTTAAATTAAAATTTTCATTTTATCATTTAAATTTTGTGCATTCTTCATAGTGAAAATCAATAATAATATCAAATTATCTCTTAAAGTGACGAAAATTGAGAAAAAAATATTTAAAATATTGTTAATTCGGGATGAAAGTAGTATATATTCAATAATATATTTTTTAAAATGTTGTACTATATTTAAAAGAATTACGAATATTAGAAATTTATTAGTAGCCTTGTATGAAAAATAATATGTTAGTTACAAATAATAAAAATAATATTAAAATAATAAAAAAGTGAAATAGAGAGGTGATTGGAGAACTACTATTCACCTGTCTATAAATAGAGAATAGAGAGCTTTTTAGAGAGTGGTTGGAGACCCAATTCTCTATTTTAATCTCCAAATATAAAAAATGGAGAGTGAAATAGAGTGGGGTTGGAGATGGTAATAGACTTTCAGAATTAAAGTTTCTACTGAAATAAAGAGACCTATCACTCCTCACTTTCCATTTTCAGTTCTCGATTCTTTCCTTTCTCGATCCTTATTCGATAAATTTCTTTTCCCTTTTATGTTTTGTCGTTTCCATTTTCATGATTTCAACTTTTTTTATTTAAGGCATAATACATAATTATGTCATTTTAACTTCACTTCACTTCATATTTATGCTTGTCAACTCTGAGTGTACATAAGTAACTTGTATAAAATTGAACAAGTAGACACATGAGTCTTACGTGATATAATACACATAGGGTATCACGTAGGATGGAAATTGTCATGTAGCAAGATGTCACATAAGACGTGTGTGTCTATTTGTTCAATTTTATACAAGTTTAAGTGTCTACTTGTGCACACACAAAGTTGGAGGACATAAATGTGAGTTGATGTCAAGTTAAAGGACATACTTGTGTATTATGTATGCCCTTTATTAAACTTGTTTATGGGCATGTTTGTTAGCACATGGCTCCCATGTAAGTATTTATATATTCGTGTAATGAAAAATAAAATGCAATACTTACAAATCTATCTATCTACTTTATATTATCTGAAAAACATGAACTCCCTAACTTAAATGGCAAATTACTGTAATGCCTCTAACTTGAAACACCAATCTATAGCTATTTGAATAACATATATTCTTTAGAAAGGTTGTGACTTTTACCTAGGGTTATGACTTTTCCAAAGGGTTGTGAATTTTTTGATGAGTTATGACTTTTTCAATAAGTTGTAACTTTTCCAAAGGGTTGTGACTTTCAAATGAGTTGTGAATTTTCCAAAGAGTTGTGACTTATTCGCTAAGTTGTGACTTTTCCAAAGGATTGTCACTTTTTTAAAAGGTCATGACTTTTCAAATAAGGCACAATAAATATAGGAATTTCCTCTCATTTTCAACAACAAAATTTTTCTAATCTTCTTCTTCTTATAGTTTAAATTTTTAGTATGATTTATTATCGTTGAGTGAGTTTGAAGGTCAGTGGAATTTGCATTACCATTATTCTGATGAAGTAAATCATTCTCTCCTAAGAGTGTATATTTAAGAACTCAAGTAATTGAGGGAAATAATTTTTGGAGATACAATAATCATTTTTTTGCTTAATATATATAGTAGTATGCCATGTTCCAATATATGAAGCTAACGTGGAAGTAGTTTAAATTCATTTGTTTTTGTTAACAATTTCTCGATGAAAATATATGCTTTTGAATATATTTTTTAAAAATTATTGAACTTCTCATGAGTCATAAAATTGTCACGAGTCGTTTTGTTGATTCTCAAGACATAGAATGATTTTATTTACAATGCTATTTATGTGATTGAGATTGTTAGGAAGTTTGCTTCAAAATAGTTACTACTATATATACATTTTTCTTTCGTTTTACTTATTTACTTCTTATTTTATAATATTTATTTATTTTAGTCGAAGAAAATTCATATAATTTAAATGACACCGGGTTGAAGGGTGTATTAGTTTAATTTTAATTTTTATTTAATTGTAAATTTTTATGATATAAACATTTTTATTACATGTCAATCTTTATATATATATATATATATATATATATATATATATATATATATATATATAAGCAACACTTACTCCCTCCCATCCCAAGAATAATTGAAGAGAGTTATCTCCGGTCACCAACATTAGCATACAAAAAATAGAAATGGATAAATAACACATAAATCGAGGGCTATGCAGATCCTCATACATATATGAAATGGAATAAAGATGGACGAAGCTACTTATGAATGTAACCACAATTAATATCACTACGGTCGAGCTATTGAACACGGGGTCGGATGTGAATTACAAGTCAGACCAATCAAATATATAGATATGTAGGTATTTGTATTTAAATTAAAGTATCATCTATGTCATGAAAGTATCATCACGTTAATGTGAAATAAACGTGCAACACATGGGAAGTTTTAAAGTGTAAAGTTGAATTACTAGTTTGCCCCTACACTAAATTAAAATATAATTAACTATCTAAATAAACAGTGACTTTAATTAGAAGTCCTATTTCTTTAAGTAAATGCAAAACTAAAAAGAAATTCAGTTATTGCACTTTAATTCTTTAGTTATGGCATTATAAATTTTCTTAGTTATTAATGATTATTGCAAATGTTATTCGCACCCTTTTACATCCTTTAGTTATAACATTATGAATTCTGTTAGTTGTTACATTAACAGAAAAATGCCTAAAATATCCTCGAAATATTGAAAATGGTACACAACTATCCCCATCCACCTATTGACTCCCAAATACACTTCCCCATCCACCTATTAACTCCCAAATACCCTCCCCATCCACCTTTGGGGCCAATTTTAGTCACTTCATTAACGGAGCACCATTTAAAATAATTAAATAATCCTTTTAATTATGTGGCACTCAACCATTGGTTGCAATTTAATTATTTAATATAATTTTAAATCCACCCATTATCCATCCATTTTTAACTAAACCCACCCGCTCCAATACAAAAAAACCCAACTAATAAAAAAGAACCCTAAAATCTTCATTCCCAAATTTACACTCCATTTCCCCAACTTAGTTGCAAGAGAAATCATCCCATCTGCAATGTAATTATACTATATCATCAGCACACTCACATGTGGCAGAAAAAAATTTATGGAAGGCTTTTCAATTGTATCTTCCAGGCAGGACGACATTAAAGGATGAGACACATAATTTTGAGTTGTAATACGTGTTTTAGGGTTGGGGAAATGGAGTGTAAATTTGTAAACGAAGATTTTAGGGTTCTTTTTTATTAGTTGGGTTCTTTTTGTATTGGGGCGGATTTAGTTAAAAATGGGTAGGTAATGGGTGGGTTTAAAATTATATTAAATAATTAAATTGCAACAAATGATTGTCATATAATTAAAAAGATTATTTAATTATTTTAAATGGTACTTCATTAATGAAGTAGCTAAAATTGGACCCAAAGGTGGATGGGGTTATTTGAGAGCCAATAGATGGATGGGGAGGGTATTTGGGAGCCAATAGGTGGATGAGGGGTAATTGTGTACCATTTTCAATATTTCGAGAATATTTTAGGCTCTTTTCCATTACATTAATTATTTCTATCTTTCTTCTTTCCTTATATTAATTTTTTGCCCAATAACTGTTCACATTCTTATACTGCCCCTATATACCTGATACACATTGTTATTTACCCTTGAATGAATCATGTATGGTTGAATAAATTGAAAATCTTTTACAAAGATATGAACCAACAACGAACATCATATATTATGTACCTTATAAAATAAGAATTAATGTACTAAAAAACAGTTCGAAAATATAAATGTAGTTGTTTTCTTCACATTTTCATATGACATCTAAAAAAATTAATCCACATACTTTAACTTTTAAAATATTTATACTATTAAGCGTAAAATACACATGCAACACACATATTCGAGAACTAGTAAATCTTTAAAAGTGTGACAAGAAAGGCCAAATAAGGGACACATTTTAATATTTAAAATTAATTCATTTTAAACAACGAACTTTATATTTTGAACTTTGGTTAGTAATTAACAAACTTACAATAAAGACACAAATGACTAATTTGTGCCCAAATAAAAACAAAAACTTACGACAATTAGAAATTCATAGAAAATTAAATTAAAGAAGTCTAATAGAGAAAATACACACAAAAAGTAGAGAAAAAAAATACAACATACACAATTACACATCTTTCTTTAAGTTTTTAATCACTACAATATAGATGGAAAAAAGAAATATAAAATCATTACTTAACTATAGAATAAAAATGATAATCCTGATTAAGGGTCTTATGAAATAAAAAAAATGAATTTATAAAGATAAAAAATGAAGTAATACCAAAAGATATATTAAAAATTTTAAGAAAGTATTTGGAGGTTAGGAATATGAAAAGATGAGTCATGGATATTAAAGTGTAACAATTGAATAGGTAATTAAGTATGTGTTATTAATGTGAACATCTAAAGCCAAAAGAAAAAAAGAGAAAAATAATAAATAATTAAAGAATAGAAAATAAATTAAAACTAAGAAACCATGTAAAAAGTACATGCAGAAGGTGATGAATTAGTGATCTCGTGAGCACAAATTTGAGAAATTTCAAGTTTTTATCATGTAAGTATTAATGAGTTTAATTTAATAAAATTAGAGTCATTCTTTAATGACAATCAATAGGGCATTATCAATGTGGGTCATTCAAACCTCACTTTGTAGAGGAAATTTTGTACACCATATTGTTCTTTTATATTGAAAATTTCACTCGAATATCCTTACAAAACAATTTTTCATGTGTCTACAAGCAAAAATATAATTCTCTCACACACACATAAATAGTTTGTAAACCAATCCTAAAACGTTTTAGTAACTAATTCTAACACACTGAAAGAACCTTTAATAATGAATTGAACAAGGAGAAGAGACTTTGAAATAATGTTTGCTAACTTTTTCCTTTCTTATTATATTACCTTTTCCGTATGCATGAATCTATTTTTTTTTCTACTCGATATTTGATACTCATATTAAATTTTGATTAAATTTGGATTCGCACAGAAAAATTCTACATTGGAGATAAAACACTCCCTAACAAAAACATGAATCTATTTACTCACGTTTATCATAAAGGATAATACTTTATCCACGTAAATTATATTTATGGGAGAGGTTATAGAAAAAGTTATGGGAAAAAGGAAAAGTTGAATAATTTATGTAGAGATTTTTGAAATAATTAATTTAAGCTAAATGTAATTGTTATTATTAGTATTATTATTAATTATTATATATGAATATAGATTATAGATGATAAATATTAATATTAAATAAGTTATTTATTAGTAATTAATTCAAAGAAGTCCAAAAATTATTAACATTTATGTAATTAAAATGATACAATTTTATATTTAAATAATTAAATATTTTATAACATTTTAATTTACAGGATAAGTAATATCCTAATTTTATTTTTAACTTTGAAACATCCCACTTTTAATAGTAAGGAAAATACATAAATGCCCTTGGCTAAAAGCACACATTTCGATTGGGGTCCCACTTCCACGTTTTTAATGGGGTCAAAATTGGAATTAGCAACACACGCCCAAAGTTCTTTTTACCCTTTGCTATTTTCGGTTTCTGTTGTGTGCTATTTTCTTCTCTTTATGCCTAGCAGCTCAAGGGACTCGTTGATTTCGAGGAGAAATCCTTTCGTACTATAATGTCGAATTGTTGATTCGGGCGACAAATTTCAGTTTACAGGTTGAAACTAGGGTTTTGGTCAGAGCAATTTGACTGAAACTTTTCTTGTTTCAGGCTGTGAAGGATTTAGGGTTTTTTGAGGTAAGTTTTTTTTTTCTTCAGTCATTAGGTAAATTGTTAGTGGTCCAACAGTTGATTTGGTGTACATAGGGGCATGAAAAAAAAAATGCTAGTAACCTCATGCATTGTTCTGTAAGTGACTTTTCAGTTATGGTGTTTCTTCTAATCTGATTTTAATGCGAATAATCGGAATATTGGGTGTTAATATGATATATTTTGTGACAAGTTGGAATTTTTCTTGAAGGTGTAATTCTTACATTGTCTGAGTGGAATCGGGTTCTTGAAATTGAGCTAATCTAAGACCCCTGATATTTGATTTTGTTCCAATCATATTATTATAATATATGATACATTTTGCACAAATTGGAATTTGTTTTAAAGGTGTCATTTTTTTTTTTGGGTTTTATTTCAATCCTCAGAATTTGGCTTTTGGGATAATACGTGAATTAGATACAATATTGATAATTATTGCTATATTTTCACCTGAGATTATAGTTTTAAATCCTGATATGGGGTTTAACGGTACTACGGTTTACTGTTGTTATTTTTGTTATGCTCTTTCAGAATTTACATGCAAATGCTATTGTAGTACTGTTCTTTTCTAATGTTACGAAGAAGAAAAGAAATCCATGTGTTTTGGTTGATTACTATTGTTGCTGTCAAACCTTGTCTTGTAGGTCAAACTGTATTGATTTAGAACAATGAATTCAGGCATTCGTGTTTAAAGCTAATTTTTATTGAAGAAAGTATTTGGATGTAGGAATTGAGTAATTTGTCCTTGTTTTGAAGAATACGGCTTGTAGGCATGGGCAGAGATTTTGGGGGGGGGGGGGAGGTCACTAGGGTGGTTAATCCAAACCCCTTCACTAGAAAATTACACGGTATATACAAGGTCAGAAGTGTTTTTAGTGTATATAGTAGATGCCTAAAAATTGTCGGTCCGCCACTGCATGCAGGTGAATTGGTGTGGTTGGGGAAAGCTGTTTAACTGGTCCAACTGAATGAAATGCTTCACAGGATAACTATTTTTTTTAGACTGTTACACATGGCATATTTCTGCGGACTTCAGAAATTTGTATATATCTGATTAAGGGATGGTGATCGCTATCATGCTCTTCATATGTTATCTTTTTTAATCGTCATCAGGGGATCATGAGTTTCCTGTTGTTTATTCTGTGGATAATGGGTAATATAAGAATAATCTGACTTAATTTATGGCTTGTTGTTCACAGCTGAACGGATGGCTAGTGAAACTCGGTCTGGGAGGAAAAATAAGGATACTGAGAGCAATAAATCAAAGAATAAACAGTCTGATAAAGGTTCATTAAGTTCTGGCTCTGGGAAGACAGATGGGTCCAGTGTAAGAAGATCAAGTCGAGAAACAAAGCAAGCTGCTTCAAGCCCATCAAGTATAAGGAAGTCGAAGCGTCTTGAGAAGCAGTCACCAACCCTGCCAACTGTTAAGAGGAGAGCTGCATTAATTAAGAAACCAAATTCTCCGAGCCCTTTAAGAAGGTCTGACAGGGGTAAGAAACATACCCCATCTAGCTCGTCAAGATCAAGTTACTTAGGAATAGGATCCGATTCATCTAGTGTCAAGAAGGAAAAAAAAGAGAAAAGTGTGAAGGAGCTGATAATGGAATCTGAAAGATATAACACTAGCAGGGAGAACGGTGCAGCTTCGGTTGGCTTGAAAAGGAAGAGAATGGATGCACGTAGTTACAAGGCACTGTTCAAAATGCAAAGAAAGAGATATACTGCAGGTAGACTAATCTTTCTCTTGTCGCTTTCATCCTCCTATAACAAGGGGTACCCTTTCTTGTTAATGTATTCCTTGTTTTTCCTTCTTGTAATAACAAATTAATGCAGCATGAAGTGCACTCTCTCCTGGAATGGTGGGAAGAGTAAAAAGACTTACTGAATTGCCTATAGCTTTATCATGGCAAAGGCACCTTAACTGAAGTCATGACATATTGACCACCAGATGACTGTGCAAAATGTGCCTATTAGATAGGAGACACTGAGAAAGTAAAAAAAAATAGAACGCCTTTAGTTCAGACGCTGTTACATGGAAAAGAAGCCATTGAAACATGTGGCATCCAAATTATTTTAAAGATGTTTTTGAGCCAAAAAGATTTAAAAATCTCTTTTTACAACCCCTTCCCCTCGGGGCAGATCCAAGATTCCGAGAAGGTGGGTGCACTATTACGAAGAGGTGAATTCAGGATATAAATTTGATGGGTACCTTTAGGTTGCTACTGTTGAACTCATTACACATTTGAATTTATAGATTTATAATTTTCTTACATATATATCTGAACTCCATGTCAAAACTGCTGGGATCTGCCCATTGACTCTTTGTACATCCTCAATTGATACTAGTTTTGATATTCACATTTGGCATAATTGTATAAGCTCTTATAGTGAAAAAAGGAGAGTAGTCATTTTAATGTGTTAGACTTGGATTTTTTTGGAAGAATGACCAAACAAAGGAAGAAAAAAAAGAAGAAAAGAGTAGTAAATTAGTGGGTGTTTGGATTGGCTTATTTTAAGTAGCTTTTGGCTCTTAACCTCTTTTTAATTTTGGAAGTGTTTGGGGAGAGGTGATTAGACAGGACATGGCGCAACTCCGGATTATCAAGGACATGAAATTAGATAAGAGGGTGTGGAGGTCGCGTATTAGGGTAGAAGGTTAGTAGGTTTGGAGTTGTTGTGTTGGTCTTCGAGGGTTTAGGCTTGTTGGTGCTTGTCGTTGTACTAGCCGTGTTATTATGGTTCTTGCTTTTGATATATATCACCGTCTGTTGTTTACAATGTTTCGCTTATCGCACTATTTTGTTGCTCTTGTTCCATTCTTGTAGGTTTTGCACTGTTTAGATGCTATGATATCTGCATTGTGTTTTTCTTTTTTGTACTTGGATTTGTTGCATTTGAGTCGAGGGTCTTTCGGAAATAGCCTCTCTACCTCCACGAGATAGTGGTAAGGTCTGCGTACACTCTACCCTCCCAGACCCTACTTGTGGACCTCATTGGGTATAATGTTGTTGTTGAGAAACATAAAAAGTGTTTGAAAGCACTTTTTTTAGGCTGAAAAAGTACTTTAAATAGAGCCAAAAGTCAAAAGTTGGGTGTTCCCAATATATGGCTTTTAGTTTTAGCTTATAAGTCACTTAGAAAAAAGCCAACCCAAACACCCCCTTAGAATGCAAGGACACGTCCATTCCCATGGGTAGGCCCAGTTTTGTAAAGAGAAAGGAAAAAAACAACAAGATAAACATAGGATTTGAACCCCCTACCTCACTTAGAGAGGTGTACCCTATAACCATTGCTCTTTGAGCTTGGGTGCACACATAAATATTTAAGTATTTTTGAAAAAATAGCATTACTATACATGATCTATGGAGGGGAGCATGGGTGCACATGAACCCAAGCCCAAGCCCAAGCCCAACCTAGATACGCCACTGCCTTCCCTTATCCTTTCTTTCTTTCTCATCTCAGTTTTACATTTTTTGGGAGTGCAGTCTCGTGATAAGTTCTGGTCCTTCAGATGTGAGTCCAAAAATGCTTTCCCTTTCCTGTTTTCGTTGTGTAGTGGTGCACTGCATATTCATATTGGTTATGGGGGCTGCGAGTGGCATTTAGTGGTGAAGTAGGAGGGGTTTTATCAAGAAATATGGAGCAGTCATGTTCTTTTAGGTGAATGGGGGTGTGCATGTGTTTTATGTACTATATGGTCTGTCGCAGGATGGTGTTTTGGATTTGTATGCTCAGAGTTTCTATGGGTGAAGGAGGGTAAGAGAATCTCAGGTGGTATTGGTTTCCAAGAAGGTGTAGAGGAGGCGAGTCTATATTGTCCCCTTTCAGCATAGTGAAGAAGTTATAAAGATGAGTCTTTGGTGTATGTGGGTGTTACTTTAAGAGAAAGGTGAGTGTTTTGGTTGAGGGTTTTTAGAAGATATGATGGTTTGCAGTTTTTATTTTTTTGATTGGAATATGGACAGTGAAGACAGTGAAGGAATTTTCTGGTGGTGGAAAGAAAGTGTTTAGTGATGCTGTGTGCTTTGGGTGGTTGAGTGAGGAGGACGTCTCGTCTCTGATAAAAAATGATGATGGGTGAAGAAGCTGGAAAATCCTCAAGTTGGCTTCTTATGGCAGTGAAAAAACGGTGAATCTTTTAGTTTTCTTTTTCACTTGGTTCTTTTAGGTGTTTTTGGGAGATGAAAGTCAAACGATGAGAGAGAAGAAGCATGAGAAAAAACAAACAAAAAAAAGAAATAGTTGTGTATTTTTCTTGTATTGACATGTGTCTAGGACATGTATCTGCATAATTTAAAGTAAGTTATTGTACCATGTCATTAGTGTGTGGTTAATAGGACACATTTTTGACTTAACATTGGTTTTTCATAGGTCATACCCTCAGATAAGGTGTCTAAATGAAGAATTTGGACAACTTTGTGGGGCTATCTATGTATTCTTTATAATTTCAATGCTTGGAGTGAAGTTTTTTAAGCTAACTGACTTGGCATTGTCTTATTTGGTGTTTTGGAATTGCTGAAATTTCTATACTGATGTAGATGTTTTCTCCTGAACAGAAAATAATGACAAGTTGGAAAGCCCAAAGAAGCCATCAAGAGTTGATAGCATTGCCAGTGATGAGACAGACTGCAAGCTAATCAATGGGGATAATGAATCTCATCAAGGAGTTGTAAATGAGTTGAAAGAACATCCTGATGAGGTTGCTTCTGCGAGGTCCATTTCTAGCTTAGAAGCTTCTGCTGCAGATGCTTCGGTAAATGATGTAGTGGAATTACCATATTCAAAGTTGAAAGAACATCCTGATGCGGTTGCTTCTGCCAGGTCCATTTCTAGCTTAGAAGCTTCTGCTGCAGATGCTTCGGTAAATGATGTAGGGGAATTGCCATATTCAAAGTTGAAAGAACATCCTGATGAGGTTGCTTCTGCGAGGTCCATTTCTAGCTTAGAAGCTTCTGCTGCAGATGCTTCGGTAAATGATGTAGGGGAATTGCCACATTCAAATCGCAGATGCTGTTCTACAGAAAAATCTGTTGCTCTTCCTGCAGAAAATGGTTCAGAAGTATCTAAAAATGGTTGCACAGTGGGAGAAATTTCTGGAGATTCCGAAAGGTTACCAGAGAGCTGTTCTGTGCCTGAGAATAATTTGCATATTGCTGGGTTGACGTGTTCTACTTCTACAGATGGTGATATTATCTTGAAAAGTGGTGAACTAGGCACTGGTAATTGTTCTGAGTCGCATAATGATACATGTGACTTGGCTGAAATGTTTCCTCCACCACTAGGAGATCTTGAAAAGCTTGGTCACAGTGGGGCTTGTGCTTCATGCTCTAGACAGAGAAGGTGACTTTTCTGCTTTTTCTGTTTACATTCTGTTTCTACCAATACTGCGTAGCCATAATAACTTGACGTTAGCATAGAAAATCATCACATTAAAACTTAATAGCACAGTATCCTTCAGATAATTTAGGGGTCACCTATGCTAAGACTCAAATGTATTACATGTATTCTGGGGATACCCAAAAGTTCTATCTTCATAGTGCTTTATTTTTATAGGTAATGTGAGAATATTATTGATGTAAACCAGCATTCAGAGAAGGCAAGGGGCTTGGGACTTCCATGATTGAGGTCTCAAGCTCGAAACCCCTTGCCAACAAAAGCAAGGGGTTTTCTTTTTGGGTTGAGCTCGTCGCAGACTTGCCTAGTGCGGGTTACCTCTCCTATGTGGTTTGCGAGCTATTGCATAGGAGTGGGAGTTTTACCCTATGCGCACTCAAAGGGTAGTGGCTGCAGGTTTCCTTTGTCATAAAAAAAAAAGAGAATAGTACATCCAAAAAATAACGTTACAATGTGTGTAAAGAACTGAGGAAGTCAACCAAGGCTTCCTGCTCTTAACACATTTGCCGTGGCCACTTCAAAAGTATACACTTGTGTTTAAGATTAACTACTTTGCCCTTCTGTTTCAAAAACTTGAGCATTTCTTCTCTTCATATGACCCGCCAAATCATAGAGTTCGTGATGCCCTTAGCGGATGTAATCTTATCCATTTCATGTGGTCAAATGTTTTAATGTGTACCTTAGTTGTGTTGAGATGTTTCCAACTATTTTGTCTATATTGCACACTCAATTGGTGTGAGAAAGTTTAAGGAAATGTGGATTAGTTTCTCTTTGTCCGTCTTTTGGGGGTCCTTTTTTTTGAGAATTAAACAAATGGCAGTAAGCGGGATTTGATCCTTTTGGGGATATTTTTTTTGTTCATCAAGACTGCTATTTCTTTTCCAAAGCATCAGTTCAGAAATGATATAAAACAGTATGTTCCCCAAAACCAATATGAAGACGCCCAATTGACCCTTTTTACCTTTTTGGGATAAAACAAGATGCTATTAGGTTCGAACTTTGGTCAAACTGTATCCTATACAACAAGAACAGCAATGATAATGACTCATTGCCACACTATTTGAGGTTGGCTATGTGAATTCTCTAATTCTATTACTCTCCAATTGGGACTACTTTTATTCCAATATGCAATAATTCGTCCTTGATCACAAATACGGGTTCTTAAACCAAATATTTTCTAAATCTCACACGTATCCCTACTTAATAGAAAGAAACTCACTTATCCCTACTTATCAGAAAGAAACTCACTTATCCCTACATATCAGAAAGAAACTCACTTATCCCTATACTGAAGTACAAATCTCTTAATCAAATGAACAAAAAAAAAGGATTCATGGCAAACATCAAACCTAATGCAACAGTGTACCCAAAACGATTAAACCTCAATTCTAAGTATAACCTATTTTTCATCAAGTCCTTACGAATCCCAAGAGCTTGTAGGTCTTTTGAGACAATCTCTCAATATGATTTAGCTTTCAAAGCCTTTAAATTATTACAGTCCACACCTTTGGACCAGCACAATAAGCAATTTAGAGGTCTACGTAGGATATGAAAAAATCATTTCAGACGACATTATCTTATTTTATCCTTTGTGTACCCGGTTGAACCTAATGTCAGATGTTGTCATTTCTGCTAAGGACTTTTTTTTTTTTACATCTTGTCAATTTTCTTTTTTGACAAAGGTAACAAGTTTGTTTATAAATCTTCAGCACTAAGGCTGGGATCCCAAGAATTTCTGCTAAAGACTTAAGTAAATAATAAAGTGTTTCTCCCTAACAACTTGAGCTTTGATTGTCATGCACTTCAAACATTGTATTAGTTAGAGAAGACAGAGGTCCTGAGCTTGAGCTCGAGTCTTTCTGCCACCCGTTGCAAAAAAAGAATTTCCATATGCTCGGCCATCAAAAAGAATGAGTCCGCATGTGAGGGTGTGTTAAAAGACATAATTAAGTAAATAAAAGTGAGCTCTCTAGCTTCACTCACCTCAACAATCTCTAATATTGGCTAATTTTGTATAACACATCCATCTTAACATTGTCATTGACTCATTTCTGCGATACACTTTGGATTTATTGGGTTGTAGGGGTCCTATATCCACTTGCTTGATGCTTTGCACACTTACATTTCAGTCGTCCAATATGGTCTCTGTGTTACATCTTCATGTATCATGCATCTTAACTTAGATATTTGTATTGCATGCATTGGGAAACTGTAATCCATTTAATATTTGCCTCAACTTCAAGTTGATGATGTGTGTAAACCTTCTTTAGTCTCATAAGGCCGTATACATCCGTGCAAGGAAAATAGCTCCTAGTTTTTTTGCTCATTGTTGCTAAATCGTCCCATGGCTTTTTATTCATCATATTTTTGATGTATTATTACTTTTTGGTTCTCCCCACTTTGCTCCCTTGTTGACTCAAACCCACAAACTTAGGGTTAGAGGTGGAGGGTGCTTGCCACTAGATCAACCCTCTCTTGTCTTATTGATGTATTGTTACTTTTGGGCCTTGGATAGATTTATTAGATTAACAGTCTGTACTTCCATATGTCAGAGACAAAATTATGGTTTAAAGTTTCTATCTTTTACTTTTGCAGTTGTTTACTATTTTCCATTCACAAGTTGCAGGTTAAATCATGATTCACCAGAGGAGGAGCTGTGCTCATGTGCTGGAACAGGCAGGGATTGTAGTAACCTTTCTAGTCTCAAGGTTTGTGCCTTTAGACGTGGAGAGGTAGAAGCAGCTTGTATTCATAGTAGATGCGGTGGTCGTAAAGACCCAGTAAACTATCTAAAATTAAAGTATCAATAAGCAATGTATGCAACAAGTTTTTCGGTGACTTCAAAAGAAAGCAGTTGATTGTTAAGTGGTAATTAGATTTGGAGAAAGATTATAAGACCAACCATACATGTATACTAGATAATAGAGCATGTGACAAATATAGAAGCAGCTGAATCCAACACATATTGTATGGTAGTCAACGTGAGAAACTTTTCAGTTTTCAAAAAACTGGGAAGTCCTAAATTGCCAACTAGCTGTCAGTTTGTTCCTATTATACTTTTCTTCTTTGTAGTATGAGTATCATCATGTCCTTGCTACTTTGTCTTAACATGTAATGGGTCATGTTAGTTCAATTATCAGTTATTCTCACTGTTTATGGTCCATTTCATTTAACGAAGGGGATTCACATGCCAGAATAAGAAATTCTGTTTTGTGGCCAGCAGCTGTGCATACACCAGTATTCAGAGTACTATTTTACTGTTATGAATTTGGTTTCTCAATATTTAATAATTTTCTTATGCTCAAATACATTCCATTTAGGATGGAGTTGGTTCTGAAGCTGCAATTCTTTTCGATTCTGAAGAGAGATGCAATATACAATTGAATGAGGCCCTTTCAGTTTCTCAAAGGGGCAGTGATGAAAAAATGTGCGCCATATGCAAGCAAGCTGGAAAGATACTGTGGGTACCATTTGCAATTATGCACAATTATGTGATGATCAATAAGGATCTTGCATGTCATACTGAGAAAAAAGTCAGCTCTACCTAATATCATTTGCTTTTTCTGTTCTTATTATTTTGTTCCCAAGACATTGTCTGGTTACTAGATTGTGGATACACCTAGTAATGATTTTTCCATTTGGGTTATGCATTAATATTTGTCAAGTAGTAGTATTGCCTGGATTAGAATGTCCATGTCAGTGCCTTGATTTTTATCATTTGCACTCAACATACTTTTCAGGATCTGCGATGGAAGAGGTTGCAAGAGATGCTATCATCTCTCTTGCTTAGATCCTCCACTAGATGATTTTCCACCAGGAGCTTGGCATTGTACCTTGTGTGTCAAGAAAAAGATTGAATATGGTGTACATTCAGTGACGGAAGGAGTAGAATCCATTTTGGATGTTAGGGAAGTGGAAGTAGCAGATGCCAAAGGTTTGATGTAGAAGTATATTACATGCTTAAGACATATGTACTGGAGCTGTGATTATGTGATATGACTAGTTATTGACCTGTGTCATATCTCTTAATGTTGCTTGACTTCTGTTGATTCTTTCTCTTTACTATTTTGTTTTCTTCTTTGCTTTTATGTTAGGAACGCATAGGCAGAAGCAGTATCTTGTTAAATACCATGGTCTTGCTCATGCACACAATCATTGGGTTGCAGAGGCACAATTGCTTATTGATGCACCATTGCTTATTGCAAACCATAATCATAAGAATCAGGTCAGAATTATTTCTCTGAAGACTTTTAGGGGTCGTTTGGTAGAGCGTAAGCAAAATTAATGCATGCATTAGCTTTGTATATTAGTAGTACCTTGTTTAGTACACTTTTTCATGCTATGTATAATTAATGCTTGCATTAGTTATACAGTCTATTGTGTATTAAGGTGTGTATTACTAATACAATGGATTTCTAGGTATTAGTAATGCAAGGGTTTTAATGCATGCATTAGCATGGTTAAAGACCTCATTGCCCCTCAAAATCTTTTTTACATCTTTTCCACCATGCTATTTTTAATTCACCAAACCAAACAATGCATAAGAAATCATCTATGTATAATTAATGCAAGCATATAACTAATAGAAGCATCTCTGCATTACTAATACACTTGGTTTAGCATGATTTTTATACACTCTACCAAATGACCCCTTATATGTTTTCTTTTTTCTTCTCGCACATTTTCTGCCAAGTTGAGTAAGTGGATCATTATATGCGGAAACACATGCAAAGAATGATATGCATTTATCATAACAAATACTTTTTTGGAGTTTTCACAAGTAGCAACTTTTCCATCATTTTAGGATGTGAGGTGGATCTCAGAGTGGACAGTGCCACATCGTCTCTTGAAGAAAAGATCACTGATGTTCTCCAAGCTGCATGATCAAGATGCAGGTGAAAATAACAAATGCCTGTTTGAATGGCTTGTGAAATGGAAGGGCCTTGGCTATGAGTATGCTACATGGGAATTGGGGAATTCTAATCTTCTGAACTCACTGCATGGTGAATGCCTCATCAAGGATTTCAATATTCGTCGCGAAAAGGCAAAACGGAGAATTGACAAGGTGCTTATTATCATGATATTGCATGAATTCTGTCAACAATTTCACTTTAATCTGATATATGATAAGTATCTTGCTGTTGCTAAAGTACTTTAAAGTGTCTTGTACTAGTTGGTTTTGTAACTCATATATTCAAAATTTTGCTCTGATTTTTATGCGACCTCAGTTTCCTGCTGTGTATTGACATAAACGGTAGGACATTCCCTGCACTAAACATAAAATTTTGGCTGTTGTTTGAGGATATTTTGAATGATTAGTCAAGGAGAAATTTGTTATGTTTTGTGTACTTCAAGTCATATATTGGAAGTCGTCAACTTTGTAATATTATTTGTATGTCTTCTTCTGCTGCAGAATCATAAGGGGCAACTTGTCAAACTATCGAAACTTCCTGCTGGAGGTTCACTCATAACAGATTCTAATCTACTGAACAATGTGAACAAGTTGCGCGAGTGTTGGTTTAAGTGCGAAAACACCGCTGTCTTTGATGACAAGGTGAGTTCATTTTACAGGGAATGCTTTTCTAGGTGGGAAAAGAGATACTGCTAAACATTCTATAGAATGCGGAATAAATATGGATGGCTATATAATTATAATATATACACGTCAAAGCAGTTGAAAAGGATTTGAATGTCAATCAATATGCTCATTGACTATCTTTGGACAAACTTTGTATTCCCGTTTCCCTGCATGGGGTACAACACCCTGGATCTTTGCCTCCAAGGTATTTTTTCGCTTTAAGTGCTCTTCAAATTCCATAAAGAGGTGCTTTTTTGATCATCTCCTCCTCATTCACAGACCTTTGTTGTTGAATAACATCCATTTTGAGTAAACAATTTCCCTATCTCTAGGTTTCCATGGTTATTTTAGTTCCATTCGTTCAATTTCCCTTTGATAGCTTTTGAGTTTGCCTGCAAGAATGTAATCTTCCCCTCAATGATCCATGTGCGATTTCCCCCTTCCAGCTGAAGATCCACTAGCTCCATATCTTCAATGATTTATAAATCTGGTATTTCTAGTGCAGTACCTCTTATCAGAGGGGAATCCAATTATGTTGAAATATCCACCTACCACCCAAGGATTTGTGGAAAAACCATTAGATCCCTAATTTTCCATCAAAATTCTTGTCTCTTTGTTGCAATTTGGAGCATAAATCCCTGTCATATGCAAATTGAAATCCCAAGTTTGAGACTCAAATCTGCATGTCAAAGAACAAGAACTAGTAATGATCATCTCCTCCTTCCATATTTTTTTTTTATGACAAGGGAAACCCGCTGCCGCTACCCTTTGGGTGCGCACAGGGTAAAACCCCCGCTCCTATGCAATAGCTCGCAAACCACATAGGAGAGGTAACCTACACTAGGCAAGCTTGGTGCGACGAGTTCGACCCAGAAGGCAAACCCCTTGCTTTCGCTGACAAGGGGTTTCGAACTTGAGACCTCCAACATGGAAGTCCCAAGCCCAAACCACTGGGCCACCCCGAAGGGTCTCCTTCCATATTTTACTATTCCAAATTGTTAGATTACCCCACATCAGTTGTTTTTTCTTCTAAAAGTGAGAAAGGCTACCCCAGTAGTTCCACTATCCTCCAAATGGCCGTACTTATTCCGATGAGTTCCCATATATTGGTTGGGAGTCCCATGACTAAAGGTTTTGTCTCTCGTCTCTTTGATAGCTTGCAACTATTGGTTTTCTTAAATAGAGCCAATGCGTCGTTTTCATATCCATAAAGATCAACCCCGATTTGCTTGCTTAATTCTATAACATTTAGATGAATCCCTAAAGATGCGTCCATTTCTTCCTCTATCTTCTCCTCCTGCAACTATATCTTCAATGGTTTTGCTTCCTCAATTTACTAGAGGCAGACTTGCATATGCATGCCTTTTTTGCCCCCAAATAGTGTCAATTTGTGTTACCTCTCTTTTGATGTAGTCATGACATCTTAATAATCATCTTCTTAAATGGCCAGTGGCTATGGGTGTGGCCTAGCGGTCAATGAAGTTCTTGAGAACCTTGAGGTCTTAGGTTCAAAATTCAGTGGAGACAAAAAACACTAGGTGATTCTTCCCATCTCTCCTAGCCTTGGTGGACAGAGTTATCTGGTACCTATTGCTGGTGGGGAGTGGCAGGTATCTCTTGGAATTAGTCGAGGTGTGCGAAAGCTAGCGCAGATGCTTGAGTCATAAAAATAAATAAAAAAATACCAGCTGCTTTGGTTCTTGAAATTGAGGTAGATGGAGAATATTCTTTCTTTGTTCTCCATATTTCTAGAGCTGTGTAGGGAGTTCACAAATGTAGACTTGTTTGCCTCAATTTCAATGAGCATTATGTCCATTCTATTAGAGAAAAGTGGAGACCGGTTTTAAAAGTTGGCTTCAGTGAATCAAATTGAGCATGTTGTGAAACTTTCGTTCCACCATTGGTTTAGGTCACTTGGGCTGTTGAGTTCAAAATTTTACTCCTTTAAATTTATGGCCCTCTGGTTGCTGCCACGTAGCCTTCTTTTTACTTGGCTTGAATTTTAAGAGACATGTTCATGTAACCCCCCTCCCCCCCTCCCGCCCCCATCCATAATACAACTACCTACTCTACCCTCGATATAGGGCTTTATGCCCGACTATCTTTCATAGGCTTTGCTTTTTTTTTTCGGATAACACCCTCGTCGGGGTTTCACACCAAATGGGTATAGTGAAAACTAGACCTGTATTTGCAATGGTTATCTCCTTCCGGACTTCCCCACCATCTCTTTTAGTTTTAATTCTCACCATTTTAGATGATTCTTTGGAAAAGTTTACTCCTTTGTTTCCACCCATATGCCACAGGGATCTCTCAAGACTTTGAAGACTTTTTTTGTCTAGAGATGAATCGGTAAACCCATAGCTCTGTTCCATGTCCACTTCCCTTAAATCTTTTATCTTTGATTAAACATGAGAAACTTGAGCTAGCCCATCCTCCATTTTTTTCTTGTTTGTTTCTGGAAGAGTTGCTAGTCATTCTCTTCTTTCTTCGTCCGCTTTGAATGTTTTGACATACCATCCACATCAAAATCAAATGGCTTCAAAGTTATGTGTGCAAGCCTATAACTGTAGTATGACTTCACAAATATATAATTATTCTCTTTGTTCATTGTTAATTGAAAAGTCCTTTCGATATTTCTACTAGCTTGTATTTATTGATAATAAGGGGTGATTTGGTTTGAGGTACAAGCAAAAGTTAATCTTGGTATATAAATCAATGTTGCTTTATACAATGCTTGATTTCCCGGAACATAAATTGTATAAGTTGTGCCGAATTTAATACTGAAGACCAAATGTTTGTATAGTTAATACATGTATAAGTTATATGGGAATTTATGTATTATTTTATATGCGATAGCAACGACATACGGATGAATATGGTATTCAACAATCCAGTTAACCACTCCAAACCTACTTCATCCTTAACCCTAAACCGTATCATGTATGCCTTTTCCACCAATATTTCTCCATTCTCGTCCTTGATAAACTTTATTTGGTCCACATCATGGACTTGACTTGGTCTATTGATGTAAATTTTTATCCCCGTCTTTGCCCTTAAGCCCTTCATACAAATGCTCAAAAGTTGTCATTTTAGCCGTTGTAACCACTAGCTTTGCTTTCTTCTCCACCTATTTATACTTCTTCCTATTCTTCTGCTTGTCCTCCTTGTCTAAGCTTTCTAATAATGCCGTTTAAGCAACCTTCTTAGCTTCCACTTTTTCTTGGACCTCCCATTCCACTACTACTCCCATTTATGTCCACCTACTTACCCTTCGAGACCCCTATCACCTCTCTAGTAGCTTCCTTGATGCAGCCCACTATTGTAGTCCACATACTATTTGCGTCCCCGCTACTCCTATGCCCCCATAACAACCAACCTCTCCCCAAGTTCCCGGCCTTTGGAATTAGTCAAGTCTTCCCATTTGATCCTTGGCTGGTCATAAAGAGTCCTTTCCTCCTTCGCTCGATATTCAAAACCATAACTACGAGCTTATGTTGGGTTGTAAGATTCTTTCTTGGGATAACCTTGCAGTCCTTGCATAAATCTATCACTTTTACTAAGGAGTAGGTAATCTATTTTAGTCTTAGCCACCACACTACAGTAGGTTACCAAGACCTCCTCCCTCTTTTGGAAGCACGAGTACCTATGACCAAACGGAGAGCTTTAACGGTAGAGCTCCTCCTTCATTTCTATCCCCAGAGATGAAGCTGCCTTGTACAACATCATAGCCCTTGAAGTGGTCCCTATGTGACCATTAAAATCTTCACCTAGAAATAGCTTCTTGGTGTGCGAGATGCCTCTCACAACCTTGTCCAATTCCTCCCAAAAATGCTTTTTGACCTTGTCCAAACCTGTGGTGCATATGCACTAATCATGTTTAAAGTCAACCCTCCCACAACTAGCTTAATGACCATCATCCTATCATTAACCCTTCTAACCTCTACCACTTGCTCCCTGAATGAAGTGGGTTTGAATGAGTTGAGTTGATAAAATAAGCAGGTTATTAACCCGCCCAAACCTAAACGGGTTGTGCAGGTCATGATTTTGCCACCCCGAAGTATAGACAAGCAAGAAAATACAGAGCTTTAACTAAAGCAACTTAATTACATAAAACTAGAGAAGAACAAGAAAATTAATAGGTGAGCAAAGGAAACCAACTCAAGAAAGATAGAACTTGGAATCTACGTCATAGATGTCGCCACATGCTGCCACCGCCGCCTCCTATCGCCGGTACATCTTCCTCTCGTGACCTCTGATGGCTGCCGAAAAATTTGGGTACCTGTGCAGATCTAAACGAGAACCTAGAAGTGAAAAGAAAAGAGAGGAGAAAGTGGAAACGATATGGTTGGAACGGCTGGAACGGATTGTAGATGAAGAAAAGTTAGACGGGATAGGAGGTGGAACTAGCAGTCTTCTGAACACCTTCATGCTTGCTATCATGTATCCCAGACAAGACAGAAGATACCAATGGTGGGTTTGGCACGAGATAGACCCTATCTTTGAAGAACAACAACCCCTCTCGAAACGCCCAATTGTCATCCATCTCTCCCTGTTCAAATTGAAGTTCCTGAAGAACATGATTTCTTGATTTCTTACCGAACTTTCGGCTGATAAATAACAAATAAAATATCTTCAACCGCTTCTCGCCGTGATAATGCATCTGCAGCAGTATTCAATCTATCAACTTGCTAAGCCATTGTTGTTGAGGAGTAGTAAGCTGTCGATCTAACAAGTATTTAAGGTTGTAGTGATTTGTTCGAATTAGAAAGGCTTGACCTAAGAGATAAGGCCTCCAATGTTGAATTGCCTTTGCCAAGGCCTATCAATTCATGATCAAATGTTGGAAGTTTCATGTGTCGGTCTACTAACTTACGACTTAAAAAAGCAATTGGATGTACTTGGCTACTTGCTGTTGAAGGATTGCTCCTATTCTAACACTCGAAGCGTTACACTCAACAACAAATACTTATTCAAAGTTTGGTAATGGTAACACAGAGTCAACAACCAATGCCTGTTTAAGAGTTTCAAAAGAAGCAAGTGCATCATCACTCCACTTAAAAGAATTCTGCTTAAGCATACTTGTTAAGGGGACAACAATTAGATCGTAATTCTGGATGAATTTACGGTAATATCCTGTTAATCCTAAGAATCCAAGCAATGTTGTTGATCGCGGTTGAGGCCAGTCCACCATGACTTCAATTTTGCTAACATCAGCTGACATACCAATGTTTGAGACTATGTGGCCAAGATAAGCTACTTGATTTGTTCTAAAGGAACATTTGGATCTACTTAAATAAAGGCGATGAGCTTGCAACAACCCAAAGGTGATTCGTATGTGTGACAAATGATCCTTCCAGGTCTTGTTATACACAAGGATGTCATAAAAAAAATACAAGTACAAATTGACTAGATACTTTCGAATTACTTCATTAATCAATGCTTGAATGGTTGAAGGAGCATTAGTCAATCCGAATGGAATGACAAGAAACTCAAAATGACCATGATGTGTTTTGAAAATCGTCCTCTCAACATCCGTAGATTCCATGCGGACTTGATGATAACCAGAGCGAAGATCAGGCTTGATGAAAAATCGTGTTCCATGCAACTCTTCAAGTAGTTCCTCTACTACTGGAATATGGAATTTGTCTTTTACCGTTTTAGCATTTAACTCCCTATAATCCACACAAAAGAGCCATGTTTTATCATGCTTCCAGACTAGCAGTATAGGTGATGAGAATGGAGAACGATTGGGTTGAATAATGCCTTGATGAAGCATCTAGTTACATTGTTTCTCAATCTTATCTTTCTGAAAGTGAGGGTAGGATAGAGCCGAACTACCACCATACTAGTTCTTGGCAGCAAACATATGCTATGGTCACAGGACCACAATGGAGGCAGATCTACAGGTTCTTGGAATAGCTCCTTGAATTCAGCTAACATCTTCTCGAGCTCACCTTGCTTAGAATCCTGCAAAAGATGTAGTTGTGGTTGATATAGTTGAAATGATCTGCTTCCCCTTTACGTGAAAGCTCATGGTCAATAATGCAAAGTCCCACAGAATAGGCCCTAGTGTTTGCAACTACTTGATACCTAGGACAATATCAAAAGCATCCAAAGGAATCACATATAAATCAACACAGAAGGAATGATTAACTACACAAAATTGCATTGCTGTGCAAATGCCCAAAATTGAAAATCTTCTCTCCATTTGCCACTGATACATTGAGATTTCTTCGCTGTTGGACAGGCAAGTTTAAACGTTTGGCCGCCGTTGAGCTAATAAAATTGTGTACTGTTCGAGTCTACTAAGCTATGCAACAGCTTCTTATTGATTACAACTTGCAACTGCATAGTATTTGCATGTTGTTTGCCTGTGATAGCATGGAGTGAGATGGCAGGCTCTCCATGGTCCATTGGTACTTTTTCAGATTCCCCACCCTCTACTTCCAACCAAAATAACTTTTTGCACCGATGGCCTTGAACATAAGGATCATCACAGTTGTAGCACAATCTCTTTGTACGTTGGGCAGCCATCTTGGCGCGATTCAACTTTTTCACAAAAGGATTAGAAGCACCTACCATAGGACTCAGAGTTACTGGTGTAGTGGACGCCCTTGCACTAATGTTTGAGGTTGAACCATAGCCCCTTTGTGTGCTAGAATAAATTTGGATCTTCTTCCCAAATGCTCTCGCCAGACTCATTGCTTGTATTAGGTTAGATGGGTTGTGCAATTCCACATCTTGACAAATAAAATCAACTAACCCTGCTGTGAACATATTTACTTGTTGGTCTATATGTACAGATGATGCACGAGCCAACATTTTTTGGAAGTTCCTCTGATAGTCTTCAACTGAACTAGTTGTTTCAAGTTGATCAATTCTCCTAATGGATTGCTTTTCATTAGTTGGCCAAAACGGAAAGTACAATATTCCTTGAAGACCCCTCATGTTAAATTGGGTTCCTCTTATTCTAGTTGATAAACCCACAATTGCGCCTCCCCTACCATGTGAAAAGCAGCTAAACCTTCTTTTTGTTGGTTGTTTGTGTGCTGATTAGTGAAGAATTTATCACAATGGTGAAGCCAAATCAGAGGATCTTCACTGCCATCGTAAGTAAGAAATCTAATTTAGTGTATCTGGGAACAATACCTCTTCCTCCGTTG
This sequence comes from Solanum bulbocastanum, assembly GCA_037074985.1. Taxonomy (NCBI): domain Eukaryota; kingdom Viridiplantae; phylum Streptophyta; class Magnoliopsida; order Solanales; family Solanaceae; genus Solanum; species Solanum bulbocastanum. The sequence continues at coordinate 12,884,673 of CM073602.1, read as the reverse complement.
TTGTCATTAGTACCAAAATATTGTTGTTGTTTCTTCCTCCCAAGATGCACCTCTAGTTGTTCACCTGCCTTGCCAGTTCGTTGGACAGAAGCAGTGCTATTGTCTTCAACTTCAACTCCCTTCGCATGTGCCGTGGTGTGGATTAAGGTTTCAATTTGCTGCGACAGTTTCTAGAATTAGGCATCCATCCTTGCTCTACTATTGCTTCAGTTTGAGTTTGGGCTTCCTGTAACAGATTTCACAACTTTGCTTCTACCGTATTATCGTCCATGGTGACAATCTTTGATACCAATTTGTTAAGGTCCCTAGTTTTGGAGCAACTTTGGATCGAGTTGCTGGACGATTAACTGAAAAGTCAGGCCTAACAGTCAGGTCTAAGCCCTTGTTCTTGTTCCTTGACTTGCCTATGATTGCTGAAATTTGCAATTCATTTGGGACCTAGGAACTTGTTTGAGAAAGTTCCGAATCTCTAAAACTTGATAAAATCCAACTTATTTTATTAATAATGTCAACTCTCTTAAATAGGGGGTTACAATAGAAAGCGTCCTAATAAATTTGAAATTATAAAAGTCCTATAAAACTAAAATAATTGGAATCCTAATTTACTCAGGGAAGTTCTGTTCAACTAAAACAGCTAAAACAATAATTCAGAAATATTAATCATTCTTGCGTCTGTTATATTGTTTTCTGACAAACGCATCAATAACATAATCCCCATGTAAATAATCTCTATTCAAACAATCCACTCGCTTAGTTCTCGAGTTTAAGACAATAACCTGAAATGATCATTTATGGGCGCATAAGATATGGTTTGACTAATATGATAATATTTTTTGCAGGATCGTATAATGAAGATGGTTTTGTTTATTCTATCTTTGTCTGATGTCTGCTGTCCTTTTCTTATTGTCACAACTTCAAGTTCACTTCCCCAGTGGGAAGCTGAATTTACACGATTGGCACCAAGTATTGATGTTGTAGTGTACAGTGGAAGTAGAGATTCTAGAAGGAGAATCAAGTCATTGGAGTTCTATGATGAAGGTGGTTTCATGATGCTTCAAGTACTTTTATCATCTCTGGAAGCCTTCATTGAGGTACAGCTTAAAATATATTTTGGATTTAACTTTATATATTAGGACCCGGACAGATATAATCAGGGCTAAGATTCCTAACTAGTAGCTTGCGATGATGTTTTCATCAGGGCTATTGGATATTCCACTGAAGGTTGTATCATTTTATGAAATGTTCTTTGTTTAACTCTTCTATTATATCCTATTTAGTTGGTCGTTATTTTTAGTTCCCAATTTCTTGAGGATTCATGTTTCTCAGAGGAAGAGAGCTGGAAGCTATTGGAAATTGACCTGTACTCATGCAGACATGCTTCTCCTCAAAGAAGTTATAACTATCTCCTAAAAGCTTGTGCACTTGCATGATTCTTGTGATTCTGAATAAATTCCTCCTTTGGCTAATTTCACCATTAAATTTTATCTGGAAGCAACTTTTAAATCCCAAGCAAAGTTATTTCACTAACACTTGTATATGCTGCTTTGTGGATAAGACATGACTATTTGTTTTCAAAGAATAGGATTTCACCTAATATTTGGGGTTAGTTTTTGATTATGTAAAAGAAATAAAACAATCTGTACTTGATCAAAAAAAAAAGAAGAAAGAAAAGGCAAAATAATGAGCAAGTATATGTTAATGAAGAAATGCAGTTTCTTTCTTACCTATTCCTCCCAATCTGCCATAATGTAAATGTGGTACTTGAAGTAGAGAGCTACCTCTATAATCCTTGGGATTAATATTAAGATCTTAACTTTATAAAAATATAATCAAAAGAATATGTGTATTAACTGTTAGTTGTGTTAATGCAAATGGAGCTTTGGTGTTTCTAGTGTCTCTTGGTTTCTTTCTCGTGCAAGCTTTCTTGTACTTTATAACATTCGTTGCTGCCTTTGAACTCAAAGGCCACCCTTAGTATCCAAGCTTTTTAATTTTTTTTCTATTTATATTTTGTTATGTTTTTGGTTGATAGTTATGTTAAAGTTATGTAGGAATTAGTTAGCAAGCTAGTTACTTCCAATTCAGTTTTGGGATCTCTCTGAGTTGGCAAATCTTCGTTTTGAGTAACCTAAATGTTTTTTGTTTTTGTGATAAAGGTAATGCGCATTGCTTTACTATTAGTTGTCATGTTTGTCTCCACTTCCTTTTTTTGGGTTAATTACTGCTTTGATTTGCTTGAGTCGAGGGTCTTTCCAAAGCAGCCTCTCTACCTCGGGGAGGTTTGGTAAGGATTGCACACACTCTACCCTCCCCACTCCCCAGACCTTACTTTGTGGAATTTCACTGGGTATGGTGTTGTTGTTCAGTTTGAAAAGATTTTCTGCCGTAGTACCCTTGTATTGCATTGAATTCTTTTGGTGCCAAACAGTGCAATTTTTCTTATCTATGTCGAAGAAACTTGGAATGTTGTCATTCTATCCTTTGGTGTGTGACTTTAGAGTTTATAAATAGTTTCTAAAAGTTGTCTTTTGCTTATTCCCTTGTAATATTATATAATATTATATCCTTTGTTTTTAATACCATTATTCAAATGGGTTTTCAGTGTATTGTTGACTTAGTTGAGAGGCCAAACATTACTCTCTGATACTCATGATTTATGATAAGGGAAAAGTTTAAGAACAAACACCCTTAGGTAATAGTTCTTCCTCCTCTTCTGCACCTAGAGTAGTCCTATATTCTGTATTTTGGGCTCCTTAGCCTTTTCTCATCTTAAATATATTCCAAGATCCTAATTCAAGTGTTGTTCTATGCTTCATGCTGTGAACTTATTAACAAGAAATCCTTGGTAGATCTTTTTAGAACCTTTTGGTGTGGATTTTCACTGGTTTAACAAGAATATAGTAGTCATTCTAAGCCATCCTAAGTTTCATTAGTTTGTCAAGGGAAGTTCCACTTCTTATGCATTGTAAATTGGGGCGTTGTCCCCCTTTGCAACTATTTCCTCTTCTTGTTTGGGGTTTTTGTGTGTGTGGGGGTGGGTGGTGGTGGATGGGGGGTGGTGGTAGAAAACTGTTGGGTCTAGCAGTAAGCTATGGATGGTTGTTCTTACACTATCATGTGGTTGCTGAGCTGTCTGTACTTGAAGTGGATTGAGCAGGTGGATTAAGTCCTGGGAGATGCTGGGTCTCTGGTTTTCCCTGAAGTATGTTGATGGATAAGCTGGTATAAGCTATAAACACAACCTGTAAGTTAGGGATGACATACATCATAGTGACAGAGATTGAAGAGTTTGTTAGAGTATAGTCTTAGGAGAGGAGCCTTTTCCAGTTGTCCCACAAACATTTTGTGCTTTGAGTTTCATCTAATTATTTAGTTGTAACTTGTAACTGTAGTCCTGATGGCCTTTACTTTAAAGAAAAAGGAAACTCTATTTCCTGCTGACTGATGAACTTCCTAGGTCTGGGCCAGAAAATGGAACTTGCAGAAATCATTCACAGATGATGTTTCGAATTCCGCCCTAAAGTTTCTCTTTTCTGATTTGGTTTTCATTTGATTCCCCAAAGAATGAAAGTGTATTCTTCTGTTTCCCCAAAAATTCAAAAGTTCTTACTGCTTCAAAGTTCTGTAGCTGTGCTTCTTATTCTCTCTTATTTCTGCAGGATGTAGAAATATTGAGCGGCTTGAGTTGGGAAGTGACTATTATTGATGACTGCCAAAATGTAGGAATTTCTGGTCGTGTGGAGCAAATTAAACTGCTTGCTACTGGAGTAAGGGTGCTTCTTTTCAATGGTCCAAAGAAGGTATCTTCCATATCTTGCCTTTTTCCTTGGTAGAACTGCTTTCATTTCATACATCATCCTTACAAGACCCTCTAATTTTAACAGATCACCTCATCTGAGTACCTTAATCTACTCACGTTGCTCGAATGTAAAATTGGTCTGGACAAGACTGGTGGCCTGGAATCTGACTTCAATGGCCATCTTGGAAAACTGAAGAGAGTCACAAAGTTCACTGCACCTTGCAGCAAGCCTGAATCTTCCAAGTTCGTGGAGTATTGGGTTCCTGTTCAGATTTCTGACTTGCAGCTTGAGCAGTATTGTGCTACATTGCTCACAAATTCTACTGCTCTTCGCACTTTCACTAAAAGTGATCCTGTTGGGACTCTCCGTGATATTCTTCTCTCTGTGCGAAAGGTTAGGTGTGTCATTTCATTTGACATTTTTGCATTTATGGATGATGGAAGTGTTGTTGCTCTTTTTCTCTGTTCTGTTTTCTCTTCGAGATGGCAAAGGTGATTGGTTCTTGCGGCATTGAACATTGAGAAAAAGCGAGCTTTTGAACAAAAACATTTATCTTGAGTCTTGACGATAATTAACTAACTAGCTTAGTGGCAGCCAAGGGTGACGCGTAGTGGTCAATGAAGTGGGAGGAGAATCATGAGGTCTTAGGTTCAAACTTACACTGGAGGAGGCAAAAAGTACTAGGTGATTTTTTTCCATCTGTGTAATCCCGAAAGGCAGAAGGCAGAGTTACCTGTGCTGGTGGAAGGTAGCAGGTATCCAGTGGAATAGTCAAGGTGCATGTAAACATGCTTGGACACTAGTGTCATAAAAAAACTAGCTTAGTGGCACAATGAAAGTGAAAGCACTGTTTTGGAATTACGATTTACGTTGAACTGTTGGTGTTCCATTGCCATAGACAACATTAACTTTTAATGTTAATTATCATTGTCAGAAGTCAATGAAAGCCACTGCTATATTGATAGTTCTCTGAATTATATGTGCTTGCTTTTGTTTGTAGTGTTGTGATCATCCATATATTCTGGATCCTCTGCTGCAACCCTTCAATAAAGGGCTTTCTCCTGCTGAAATGCTGGAAGTAGGAATAAAAGCAAGTGGAAAACTACAATTCCTTGACAAGATGCTCACAGAGATGAGACTCCGACAACATAGAGTGGTTGTCCTTTTTCAGGTATGTATTTCCGGTACTGTCTTAGAACTAACTATTTATTCATGGAGTCATATTTGGGTGCCTATATAGAATGGATCAAGTAAGATAGACTCATCTTGTCTATAGCATCTCACAACCATTTAAAGACGGTTGCTTGAACATATTGAGAGACGGAATTGAAGGGATATGAATAACAAAATAAAATTGGTACAAGAACCACATATGCTAGACATATGTGAATTATACATAATCCAGACAACTAGGCCAACCCAGCCAATTTATTTTCTAAACTGCAGGTCATGGGCTGGTCCTGTTAACTTCCTTAAGGGTCAGTTATGGGTTCATCCTGCTAATATATTCAATGGGCCCGGCTCAAAAGTTGAATCTGTGAACCATTTTAAGCAGGCTGAACTGGGCCTGGTAATTAAACACGATTTCTTTTTAAAATTTTTCATATACCTTACCTTTTGTGTTAATTTATGTTTACTAAATCATGTTATCATAAGTAAATTGTTGAAACCATTCATAAGTAATATGGGCACATCTAGAGATATTATCTTTAGCAACAGTAACATTTTATTCAAATTCATCACCAACGTCTAGATGTGTATAAAATAATTCAGTAAATTATTCTGCTTTGCCTAATTTCATGACGATTTGATAAAATATCTATTTGACAAATGTCAGGAATAAGATGAAAGTATTTTTGAATATCTTCTTTCATCACAGGAATAGCCAGTCCAATTGACTTATGAATCTTAAAACTATAAAACAATGAACTTTCAACTAAATGAAGTAATATACTCTGTGTTTGATTGGACACGGAGTTCAAGAAATAAATGGAGACTTTTAACACCTAAGCTAATATATGCAAAGTACCAAAGTTCCCTTACAACCAGTAATTAAATGCACGGTGGTGACCTAGTAATGCCTTTGAATTGGGTAATCCAATAAAAGCGGATTCTTCTTCTGTCTCTCATCATCCAGAGGAAGAATCACTATCTATTCATATACACTAGTTACGGTAGCCCGTGCTAGCACGGGCCCACCATATGTTATTTCTTTACTTCAATTTATATGACATTAATAGAATTTTAAGAGTCAAACGAATTTTTTGTATGTCCTTTAAATATTAAGTTGCTAATTATTGTGATTTATAATACTTTATGTAATTTTCAATAATATATGTTACTCTCTTTGTCCCAATATATGTGACATTGATAGAATTTCAAAAGCCAAGCAAATTTTGTGCATTTCTTTTAGATTTTGAAGTTATTTAATTATAAAGAGTTATAGTACATTTTACGTCATTTTCAAATAATATATATTACTTTTTCTATCCCAATCTATGTGACATGGGTAGAATTTTGAAAGTCGATCAAATTTTTTATATGTCCTTTAAATTTTGAAGTTGTTAATTATTGTGATTTGTAGTACTTTTTATGTTATTTCAAATAATATATGTTATTTCCTCTATCCCAATTTATGTGGCACTAATAGATTTTGAGCTTCAACCAAATTTTTTAGATGTCTTTATAATATTTTAGGTTTAATTACCTCTTTCTGATTTTTGAAGATCCATTAATATGCTTTCTTCACAATTATCGGTAGAGCTACCTTTCAGTGTTGATGGTTTAGCTACATACCCTTAAAAGAACAGACCAACAAAAGCTTCCTCTTATTGCTCGTTATGTGTATTATTAAGTAAACAGTACTCTAATTAATTCTACTAGAGATCCACTAATTGAGTGCTGAGAGAAATTAATGTGAGAAAAGTACTGAAAGAAAGATTTAATCCTAGTATATGTCAGTCACCAAAGCAGCCATGTGGTAATAAGAAATACAGCTAAGCTAAATTTAAGTGGGTCCCATGTTTTCAGAAAGTTGTACGAATTATTTGTATTTTTAAGGGACAAATTAGTCCAATAGATACAAAAAGTTGAAACGCAGCCACACTACGTAGTCCTTTAACTAACCAATTGAATTACTTCTTTCATGTGAAATTACAAAATAGCCTCTTAGGACTTTTCTGTCAATTCCCATAAACGGGAAGCCCCTCACATTCACTCTTATTAATAGTAGTAATATCAACAAATGTGGTTCCAGGGCTCAGTCGTTTGCCAAGCTTTTATTTTATATCAAGTGGCCCCAAATAGTCATGTCTTTAAAGGTAAAACTGGGATGCTAATTTTTAATAGTTTCTAGATAGAAAAAAGTGTCATTCTTTTTGTGACCGGCTAAGAGGAAAGTTTGTCACATAAAATGGGGCATTTATGGGGCAAATGGAATAGTATTTATAGTAGAATAATAAAGCTAGAAAAGTTTTACATAATAATGTAAAATTGCTCTAAAACTAAAACAATCTTATTTCCTAATCACTATGTTCTAATGTGTCATCGTCTGACTAAACTAATGTGTTGCATGTGTCAGGAGTAAATTAAATGTTATTGTTTTGTCTACCATTGAACAAATTGAGTTTCACTTGGCTAGAGTATCTATGGAAGTTGTGCATACTTTTAATTTCTGCTCCTTACAGTCTCTCATAAGTTTTAGTCGTCTAAAAAATAGTATCAACTACAAATATAATTGTGTTTCTAACATTTGCATTTGGCACTTCGAATATTTAAGGATTGTTTGAACTATCAAATTCAACATATGACAGGCACATCTAACATGAAATATTCTCGAAATTGTAAACTCAATTGACTCTTAAAAGTTTTCACTATGTTATCATCATTACTGGATTGTTGAAAGCAAATTAAAGCATTTTAAGATCAGTACCATGAAAAGCAACTTGTTGCCAGAAAACTGGGTGTCTCCCTCCTCTGGAAAATGCTGTCACATAACTCAAGGTAGGGAAATATCACTGTCTAGTTTCTAGGTGCACATTCTGGGAGCACTGAGGGCTCTCCGGTGTACCTGCACAGGCAAGATATCAGATGGGGGAAAATAGAATGTACTTTGCTGTGGGGTTTGATTCTTATGACATCGCTAGACTTAACTCAATGTTGGAAGTTTGGTTCGATTGGGTGGAGCACAGCCGTAATCTGATGCACAGAATTACATTCAACAGAAAAACCATGGAGTGGATAGGCTAGTCTTACTGAAAGCTTCAAGGATAATGAAGCGCAGTCAAGAAGATGTAAAATAAAAGAGGAGCATGCTCTATTTTTCTACTCAAGTAAAAACAAGTTTGCCAGATTTATAAGCATTGTAGCTGTACAAGGTGACAACATTATCCCAGAAGTTACTTTTAATGTTGGTTGGAGGGACATCACATTTAAGATTAGTAGGTTCATAAAAGAAGACTCAAGTCCTATTATTACTAACACCTTCCTAAAGGCAGATCCAAAAATTCCATATTCTAAAACTATCATAACCAGTTAATGGAGAACCAGTAAATGGAAGTCGAAGGAGTCAACCTTATTATAGTGACCAATGTTATCAAAAGCAAAAAGCGCAAAATAGCTCTAAGGTCCATTAGGGTTTTAAGCGCATTGAGACTAATAAAACATGGGCTTTAATGAAAAGAGGCAAAGGCCAAAAGAATACAAATATATATGTTTAGTCAAAGACCAAGACTAATAATTATAAGCATTAATGACAAATATATGAGCAAAAAAATTCAATTTTTGATAAAGTGAAATATCAATTATTAATTGTCACCTTTTTAGAAGAGGCTCATTCGCAAGGAAAAGTATGCCATAGAACCTTGAAGATAACATTGAAGCTCATATTAAGCCAAGCGAAGTGCTCAACATGTTTTAAGTTTTGCTTGAGGGCTTAACTTTTACGACATTGCTAGTGACAACATAATTATTGTACTGGAGTGCACACAACTGCTGAGAATGGAGTGTTGGGAAGATGTTTGTTTGGCCATTTTGACAAAGAGATGAAAGAAAAGCCAACGCTATCAAATATGAGAAGATGGATGGACGTATCAACATGAAAGAATACTTTTTGGGTGAACATTTATGAAATGGCAGATGATAAATTCTTATATGAGTTAAATACATGGTGAAGCACGTGCTCCAAAAGGGAATGGAGTTGGAAAAAAGAAAGATTCCATTGGAATAGTGGACTGCGCTAGTTGGATGTTTTACAAATAGATGAGGTAGAGAGTGGACATGGGTCAGAGCCATGATATTTCCCCTTCATCTATGGACAAATAAGATCTTCAAAGCAATCAGAGAGCAGTGTGGAGGCGGCTAGAAACAAAGGGGGAAGAAGCATCTATGAAAAACCACCTTAAATGGGCAAGATTGAAGGTTAAAGGAGATGAAAGAAGTGTCCAAAATAAGGTGAAGATTGAGGATAAATGTTTAATCTTTATTATATCATTTTGGAGTGAAACATCGACAATGGTGATTGCTTGTGAATTTTGGAGTACTCTCAGGTTTTAGAGATGCACAATGAAGCTCCTAGATTGGACAACTGTTTTAAAGAGTGAGGAGGTCATGACGCGTAGACTCCAGCACACATGTCGGCGTATTATTCGGAGAGGAAAAATAGTGACAATTTTTCTCCTGAATTTGTTGCTATATTGCACAACAATGGCTCTGATATCATGTTAGAAATAATGGGGAAATTTTTTATTGAATTGTGTATCTGCACTATTACACTTATACTGGGCCTTTTTATAGACACTATATTACAATTCTTTTCCACATACGATGGCATATACAAATCCTTTTCCTATTCTAATAACTATCTTAAGCAGTTTTAGGAGAGATATGATTAGTGAAGAGGATATCCGAGACAAGATGAGAGTGAATTTAGTGGAGGACAAGATGCTGGAAGTGAGATTGAGATGGTTTGGGCATGCGATGAGGAGATGCACGGATGCTCCAGTGCGGAGGTGTGGAAGGTTGGCTATGGATGGTTCATAAAAGGTAGAGGTAGACTGAGGAAGTTTTTGGGAGAGGTGATTAGACTGGGCATGGTGCAGTTTTAGCTTACTAAGGCCTAGACCTTAGATAGGTGGTTGTGGAAGACACGGATTATGATAGAAGGCTATTAGGTAGGAGTGCATTGTCCTGTTGTTTGTCCATACTAGTAGTCATATTATTACTCTTGTAGTGTTTAGTCCTTTTGTTTCTATTATTATGTGTTGTTTCTTGCACTTCTACTATCGTAGAATTTTGTTGTAGTACTATTCTGTAACTATGTACTGCTTTTGTCACTATCTTTTCTTTCTTGTACTTTCACTACTATTTATTTTTTTTCTTGAGGCGAGGGTCTATCGTAAACAACCTCTCTACCTTTGAGGTAGGGTATGGTTTGCATACACTCTATCCTCCCTAAACCCACTTTGTGGGATTACACCGGGTATGTTGTTGTTGTACCTTAAGCAGTTGCAGGGTTGCTGCCTGGACTTGTCTTTAGATGCTAAAGTATTATTATTAACTTACTAAAATTACCTATGGAAAAAAAATGTGGACTGTCCTCCTTTGTGCAATTTCATGAATCATCAAGTTGCATCTCCTATAAATTTGTCTGCTAGATTCTTTTGAATCTGTTTATGATTAATTCTATCTTTAATGATCTTCTTACTAGCCTATAAGCTTACACATGCCATCTGAAAATCTCTCTGGCCTAAATAAGAACAAGTCCACTTTGTTTAGGATGTCCTACTTGATTGGGAGAATTGGATTGTTGTTTCATTTATGATTTTGGGAATCTTTAGACCCAGTTCTTCAGGCATATGCTGTGTTAAAGTGTCCCTCATTAGTTGAGGGGATGCGTTGTTTCTGTATGTGGTCTTGGTCAATTCTCAACTCATGTGTTAGCTTTTTAGGTTGTGTAAACCTAAAGTTTATGTTCTTATCATACTTGAACAGGCATGTCAGTGGGCATCCATCCCATGTGTACCGTCAAATATAGTGGTTGCTTTATTGCACTAGTGATTTTTTTTTTTTTTTGGGGGGGGGGGGGGGTGTTGTTTGGGCCAGTTGGCTGCACCTCTAGTCCTCTACTTCCCACCAACTCAAGTATGGCATAACTGTGTCCGCCAAAGGTTAGGTAGATGGGAATAAGTGGAACAGTACGTAATAAATGTGTCACACACACCGACAAACATACATCAGGACACCAGCATCCTCTCTCTCTCTCTATATATATATGTAACACTGATAGACGTACACTAGGACACATCATTATGATGCCTGAAGTTCTGTGAAAAGTGTTTTGTCACTTTCTCTTCAATTTCTTCACCTGATTATCAAAATCCTCCTCCTTGAATGCAGTCTATTGTTGGCTCTGGCTCGGGGGCATCTATTGGTGATATTCTGGATGATTTTCTGCGTCAAAGGTTTGGTGAAGATTCTTATGAAAGAGTTGAGACAGGTGTTGTTATGTCCAAGAAACAAGCTTCACTTCACAGGTTTAACAACAAGGAAAGTGGGCGCTTTGTTCTTTTACTAGAGAACCGTGTTTGCAATCCGAGCATTAAACTACCGTCAGTTGATAGTGTTATTATATATGACAGTGAGACAAATCCTGCAAATGATTTGAGACAACTCCAGAAGTTATCCATAGATTCACAGTCTAAATATATCAGTGTTTTCCGACTGTATTCATGTTTCACTGTTGAAGAAAGAGCCCTTGTCCTTGCTAAACAGGACCTGAATCATGATAGTAACTTGCATAGCATAAGTCGGAGCCCCAATAACACCCTTATGTGGGGAGCCTCAAATTTGTTCAGTAGATTGGATGAGTACCACTCTAGAGGCATTCCAACCTCAATTTCAAATAACTCATCAGGGCAGTTGCTTTTAAATGACGTTATTAGTGAGTTTTCTGCAATAGTTTGTAAAAGCTCTGACAACAAGGACATATGTCATTCCATTATTTCAAAAGTTCAAATGAGCACGGGAACTTACAGTGCTAATATCCCGCTGCTTGGTGAGAAAAAAATGGAGTTGAAAATCGGAGTAGAACCTCAAGTTTTTTGGAGAGGGCTGTTGGAAGGAAGAAATCCAGAGTGGAGAAATTTAAGCAGAGCAACCCCAAGGAACAGAAAGAGAGTTCAATACTTTGATGAATCACCAGATCCACCTAATGGTGATGATGAAGCAGGAAAGAAGCGCAGGAAGGTTGTAAATCATAGTGTGGATGCAATCCCCAGTCAACCCTCACCTGGAAGAGGTGAAGTTGCTGCCTCCAAAGGAGGTATCCCTTCAATAAGCTATTTTCAATACATTTCCTGTTAGAGTTTGTTGTCTCATTTGTATAAATATGTTGAGAAATATCAGCTGCTAATTCTTAGTTGGATCCAGGTGCTCATGAAAATGATGATATTGGTGGGGAGCATGTTTCTAGGTCTCCATCTCATCTGTTGCATGAGGCAAAACCTGTCAGGCCAGAAGAAGGGAGAATACTGTACAATGAGCAGAAAAGCCTTCATGTCCATCTGAAAGCTGAGTTTGCAAAACTGTTTGAAGTGCTAAAACTTTCGGTATCCATTTCTTGCCTGCCCTTTCTCGAAATCTTAGTTTTTTAAAGTTGTAGTTGTCATTAGAGAGTATACAGGTGCTCTGATGATCAGTGAGGGTAAATTGGCAATCTTCGCTTGTCTAGATTAATCATAATGCGTGGGTTTTGGGAGGGCTTCTGAATCTATGATATCTGTTGCGTTTAAAAGATAAAGTTCTTCATGTTAGGAAAATATACCTTTCATATTCATGGTGAAAGAGTTGTATGCATTTGTTGATAGCTTCTAGTGAATAAGTATGATATTAACCCGTCGAAGGTTTAATCTTTTTATGTATGAGTTCCTGGCCTTGTGATTGCCCCTGAATTGGCATCTTTTCCTTTATTTAAACTCTCTTCAAGTGGATATATTATTCTGCCGTTTTTGGCAAACAGTAAGATCCACAACATCCTTCCTGCAGTACTCGTACATCCAAACCTGTGCAAGCTTGGGAAACCTAGTATGGTTAATAAGACCTCCATCCCTCTGCCTTGGCGAGGGTGAACTGTGCTAGTCAATTTGCCAAAAAGCAGAGAGTCAATTCACATTGACAAATGGTATAGAACATGTTTTTCTGGGATAGGGTGAATAAATTTCATTAAAATGGGCAAGGAACCCAAGGTATACCCCCCAAAATAGAAAACCTACAATAAGAGATGGTTTTCTATGAAAGACACCCAATTTTTTTTTTTTTTGATGACCGATACCCAATCTTCTATACAACAAGGAACCTCGTGGGTGCACCAAAAAGAATTAAGGGGTACGAGGCTACTTCTCAACTTTACAAAAGTCATCTCCACCTCAAAAGCTGTCCTATTTCTTTCTCTCCAAACAACCCACATCAGTGCAAGTGGGACAACACTACAAGTTCATCTTCTCCTTCTTCCGTATTTCAAGCTAAATATCAATCCTTTCACAATGCCTGGCATCACACAATAAATTCGAAACCATAGGATTTCCCACCATAACCTCGAAAGTAACCTGACAATGAATCAGGACGTGGTCTACATTTCCTTACAGAGAAAACACCAACAAAATTACTCTTGTTGCTTGCCAAATAAGAAACACACGTTCCTGGTACCTCAGGGCACCGAATTAGGTGGAAAAGTAACCCCTTCCTAACTAGTAGCTTTTCATAAAAAGTCTTGACAGAGAAGATACCATTGTTGCCCTCCCCAACCTCCATATGTCATGGCTACCTTGTGGGACACTTTTGTTTGTGAAGTAAATCATTCAAGCTTTGCAACTTTTGTCACCTCCTGCTCTTGAAAATTCCTCCTTAAAGCTCAGGTCCCAAGAAACTTCTTCATCTTGTAGCTTTCAAACTCTTTGGACTGTGATTCCTTTTGGCAAGAAATTCTGAGTATATCTGGGAACGATACCTTTGCATATTGTCCCCACACCATCTATGCTCCCAGAAACATACCTTCCACCCATCCCTCTACCTTAAAAGACACGTTGTCACTAAACTCCTCCAATCCCCTTAAAATATTCCTCCATAATCCACATCTATAGGGCATACTATGTTGTTCGGACTCTTTAAAAATGTCCACGGGTGCGTGTGGGATTCTCCAAAAGTAGTGTATTTTTGAAGAATCCCCTAATAATGCTTTATTGAAAACCTTCAAACTTGTAACTCCTAATCTACCCCAATGCTTAGGTGTCATAACTGTTCCCCAGCGCACCAAATGGTATAGAACATGCATAGCATGAGAAATGGCTTCGTTCATTTGATTGTTCCATTTAGCATATATGTGTATGTTCTGGCTGTTAAATAGCTTTTCATACCTTTGTTTTAGTAGCTTTAAGTTAAATAACACAGAATCAGGAATACATGAGCAGTATGCATATTGCATTTTCATCTTTGGAATTCTACACATAACGGGATAGTGTGCTGGTATAGCTCTTTCTTCTAACACTTGCAGCATCCGTTTTTTTTAAGCCATCCTTCAAAATAAGCCAGTAAACTAGTTCAGCTTCCCATAAACGGGGTAAAATTGTTTCTACAAAAATAATCAAGGGCACTAAGTTTGCTATTTGAACTCCTTGTATTGCTGCCTTCGTGATAAAGGATAACAACTTTTATGTTTGTGTTATTCCTCAAATTTGTGAATTGTGTAGATTTCCAGTAGTTTAGCAATATTAAGGTTTTATTTTCCCGTTCTTCTATTATCTGAAGATTTTGCTGCTATGTTTTATTTTTGGGAAATGGCAAACTTTTTCATGTATATATCTGTGAAATTAGGTATTGGGCCTAACTCACACCCCAAAAGCTAGCTCAAAGGGAGGAGGATTGCCCAAGCCTTATAAGGAGTCCGCCCATTTCATTGACCACCAATATGGGACTTTTGTCATTCTTTAACAATATCCATAGATATACTACATCAAAGTGTAGTCCCCTTCCTAAAGTGTTACAATCTAGGAAACCTATTTGCACTTTTTGTTACAAATAGTCTAAAGCATTAAAAATATCTTGTCTGTCCTAACATTTTTTGTTCACACCAAAGTAATACAAAGCTAGGCAATTCATCTTAAAATTCTGTAAATTGCTCTGCTTGCCCTCAAAACATCTTTGATTTCTTTCTTTCCACACTGTCCACCATATGGGACAATCTTCCATCTCTCCGCCTTTCCATAGCATTACGAACTCTAATCCAACACTTCAACACTCCTATATTTCGTGGCTTCACCCAAGTGATTTTCGTCAAAACACATGAATAATCTCCATAGCTGGTCTACACATTTACAGTGTAAAAAGAGATGATTTCTTTGTTTGTTCTTCACACAGATAACATCTGGAGCACAATTGATACTTCCTCTTCTTCATGTTTTCCCGTGTCGGTACTGCTTCTCTACTTCTATGGTCAGCAACCAAGTGAAGCAGTTGACCTTATATAGAATTTGAGTCCCCATATCGTCTTTCAAGGCCACTGATCCATCCTATTGTTTGAAGTGGTGAGATTACTGTATGTTGAATTTACAGTGAAGACTCCTTTGTTGCATAACTTCCACATTGCAGTATCTTTTTCTCCAGGTAGATTGTTGAAAGGGGAGAGATTATTGTAGAGGGCACCTATCCTTTCCACCTCCTCGACATTTAGATTTCTCCTGAGGTGAAGGTTCCATCCCTGGCATGTCCTCATTTCTGAAACAGAGGCATGTTGCTGAAAGCTTAGTAGGTGTAGATTAGGTAATAATTGCTTCAAAGGTCTCTGATCTATCCACATGTCCTCCTAGAATGATGCTTGCAGTCCATTCCCCACCTTGAAATTAACTCTAGGCAGTAGTAATAGCCATAAGTTATACTGCATCCATAGGGGGTGGCACCATTTTGCTAATCCATTTATCCTCTATCTCATCCTTTGCACTGATGACGTCCTTTCACAACATGTTTTCTCATGTGACAAATTTCCATAGTCACGTCGTCATTAAGCTTCTGTTTTGCATCTTTATATTCTTGATCCCGACTTCCCCTTTCTTCTTGCTTTTTATAGCCTCTTCCCATTTGACCAAATGAAATTTTCTCGTCTTCATTTCCTTGCCAAAAGAAGTTTCTTCTTAGCATGTCGATTCTCTTGATCACATTGTCAGGGGCTGGGAAGACTGACATCATGTATGCAGGCATTACATCCAGAACACTGTTGACCATGGTCAATGTACCCCCAAGGAAAGGTACCGACTCCCCCAATTTGTTAACTTTTTCTCACACTTTTCTATTACCCCATTTTGTATCCCCATTAGCTTGCTTTGGCTCTCAAAGGCATTCCTAAGTAAATAGTAGGTAATTCCCCTACTCTTCCACATGGAATAGCTACCAAATTGTCCATCGCTATCACTCCATTGATAAGGGTATATGTAGCTCTTACCCCAATTGATTTAAAACCAGAGACAACTTCAAAAATAAGAAAATCACCCTAAGTATCAGCATCTGGTCAGTAGCTGTTCCACAAAAGACCTAGAGTATCATCTGCATACTGCAAATGAGTTATCTCCAGGTTGTTTATGGTTCTGTTGTCCACCTGAAACCCCCTGGCCCCAATCTTTTTCTTTGGTTGTCTGTATCAAGTTACTTAGACCTTTTTTCCATAGCTAGGATGAAAAGGAAAGGTGATACGGGATCTCCTTGTTCAGTCCCCTTTGAGAGGAGAAAAATTGACGGAGGTGTTCCTATTTATTAGGACTGAGAACTTCACTTTGCTAATGGATTAACCCATCTTATCCACTTGGCGTCAAAGCCCATCCATTGCATTATATCATTATCAGAAAATCCAAGCTCAAGTGATCATAAGCATTTTGGATATCAAGCTAGCATAGAATCCATGTTGTTTGTTTATTTGTCTAGATTCCACACTCATTTGCTATCAATACTGCATCCATAATTTGCCTTCCTGTTATGATGGCCATTTGTTGTCTGTCTCTTCTTCAGTCTTTCTGCCAAAAACTTTGCAATATGTCACGACCCAAAAACTCAAGTCATGATGACACCTACTAAATCCCACCTGTAGGTAAGTCAACTCTTGGCTCGGAACTAATGATAATGGTCCTAGGATGTGGAAGAAATAGACAACAGCATAATAAACTAGATTTGAGATAGAAAGAATGGAAATGAGACCATACATATATATACAATCCTTGAACGAGGACAAATACAAAGATCCATCCAAAACCTGATGGATGCTAGTGCAAAGCTACTACAAAAGACCAAGTACAGACTAGACATATACAAGAAATATACAGACTGTCATGAAATACAAAAGAATAGCCCAAAATGTACAGAAGGAGACGAATCAACGATGAACGCCAATAAGCTCACCCTCAGTCTCCAGAATACCAGCCTAAGCAACACGAGAACAACAGGGTCAACTAGAGCTCAAATTTGCATTAGGGAAAAAGATGCGGGAGTGTAGTATGAGTACTAAGTAGACATCATAAGTCGATCGAGCTCACGATTGCAATAGCATAATAATAGGCGAGTAACTAATAGGGTAATAAGGCACAAGTAAAGGCATAGCTAGACATGACACAGTAAAGAACAATGAAAGCAATAAAGTAATCTAAAACCTAACTGGACCCCATAATCCTAGAAGGCACATACAAGGCAATAATAAACAATCATACAATCAATAACCCAGTCGAATCCCCATAAGCCCGACAAGCACACATCAGAGCTACACTACAAGGCGTCACTCAAAAATAACCATGAAGCTTTCTCGGAATCTGACATCGGGGCAATACCATGTAACCTAGCATCTGTCAGAATCTTGCATCGAAGTAGCTAGTCCCTTCATCAATCTTACATCGGAAAGCCTTGATAGAACCTAGTATATCTTGGAACATTACATCGAAACTCCTTGTCCTTTTTCGGAACCTTACATCGGAAAACCTTAGAAACAAAGTCAATTTCGGAATCTTACATCAGAACTACACAAAACCTAGCAGCTCTCAAAATCTTACATCGGATCAGCTTACAGAACCTTGGAATATTCTGAAATCTGACACTGGAATCAGTGTTATGAAATGCGAAAAGCGCAAAAAAGCTTTAAGGTCCGTAGGGGCTTTAAGCACAAAGCACAAATCAAGCGTGGGTTTTAATGAAAAAAGACGCAAAGGGAGAAAAGAAAACAAATATATATGTTTAGTCCAAGACTAGTAATTATAAACATGAATGACAAATATATGACCACAAAAATTTGAATTTTTTTTATGATAAAGTGAAATATCAATTATTTAGTGTCACTTCTTCATAAGAGGCTCATTAGCAAGGAAACGTTTGCCTTAGAACCTTGATGATGACACATAAAGCGCATTTGATAACACTGACTCGAATATCATTACCGCCATTTAGCTCCGTTCTAGAATCTCATTTCAAAAGGAGTAGGGTTCGGAACGAGTCTAGGTAGTCATCACCATTGGAATTGCTTAGTTCTCCCATCCCTTGATCCCCAGTTCCTCAAATCTGTTGTGCGTTTGTCTTGCATATATCTTGATATTAACTATGTCAAAAACGTGGGCTACAACATTCTTCTGCTATGTTTTTTTGGGCTCAAGGTTTCATTCTTCATAAGTTGGCCTACTACAACAAATAAAGGTCCTTTCCCTTTCCTGTTCGCCTCACGTACCTCCAATTTAAAAATTCACTAGCTGTTTAAGTTCCCATGTGGTGGACTGTCTGATCCACAGAGTTTATCACTAAGGGATCTTTTGGTAGGGTGTATACAAATAATGCTAAATAGAGTGTATTTTTTTTGCTAATGGTAACTTTACTTCTATATATCCACATGTATACTACAACAAAAATGTAGTTCCCCTTCAAAAGTATTACAACTTACAACTTGTAATTCAATTCTGTGCCTTACAAAAAGTTTAAAACATCACAAATATCTTTTGTTGGAGCTAATAGTTTTTGCTCAGACCAAAACCATCTTAAATGGGCCAGGATGAAGGTGAGAGGGGACGGCGACTCAGTTCCGAAGTCAATCGAATTAGTCCATGAAGGTTTAACCTTCAAAGTTCCAATCTGGGTAGAGATGCCGGTGAAAGTGGTCGCCAATAGTGGTAGCAAAATTCCCCTAAAGACCCAGCGGTCTGATGAAGGGACTGTTGGTATTCAAGATGAAAGCCTTTTAAGCTTTACAGAGGTGATAGGGCACGTGGGCTCGTCTTTTGATTTTGAGATTTTGAATTGGCCAACTGTCTCGGCGCATGTCAAGGCACGCATGGCTGAGGTCCCACTTCCCACCACATCAAAGAAGTCTGATGCTGTAGTTAAAAAGAAAATTTTGGGCCTAGATTTGCTGGCCCAATTCGTTTCAACTGGGCTAGTGAGTAAGCCCCCCTCTTTTTTAATTGACCCAATCTCAGCTGAACTTGAGGCTAATAATTCCAACTTCTACATTATGCTGAATTGTGGAGAAGGAGAAGGGGCAGAACAAAATCGAGAGGAAACTGAAAAAGAAGACTTTCATGAAGACAATAGAGAAGAGGAAGTGAGGGTAACTGAAAACTCCAGCTGAAGTGAGGGTAACTGAATAATCTAGCTGAAGTATGAAATGTCAGATCATTGGACCACTAGAATGGTCACTGATGCTTATGGGATCAACCTTTGGAGGTCCATCAGAAACCTGTGGCCAAAGCTTAGAGAAAATTGCAGCATAAGAACAGAAGATGGCAGGGAAGACAAATGGTTAGATCAAGCCTCCATAAGGGACACCATGGCTGAAGTCTGGTTAAATCAGAGATGAAATTTGAGCTTTAGAAGACCTTTTAATGACTGGGAGATTCTGAGGTTAGTTGAGTCTACAACAAATTGGAGCAATTCAAAGGAACTTCGACTGACCAAGATAGATTGGAGTGGAAGGGCCACAGTCAAGGTAGTTTCAGTGTGAAAGGGGCCTATAAAAAATTTAACCCTTATGATAATCAGATTGAGGAATGGTCTTGGAAGCTTATATGGAAAGTCGAAATTCCTTATAAAGTTTCTAGCTGTTTTAACCCAAGAAAACCTCATGAAAAGGGGGATAATGCTTGTCTGGCCTCTCCAGCCAAATTGAGAAATTCACCCTTCGTTCTATCTCTTTTTTATGTTATGAAAGACGGGTCTTCCTAGTGGGCTCGTCGCCACTAGGCAGTCATCTTTGATCCTGATCGGCCGACCTTTCCGATCCCAAAACAAAGAGAGTTCGGCTCTCTTTTTTTGCTCATTCAGATGAAGAAATGTCGTGAAAAGGGGGATACATCTGAGTCCTAGGTGTTTTTTCTATGAAGAAAAGGCTGAGATTGTAACCCATCTTTTTATACACTGCAGGATTACCCTTCAACTATGGGAAATGTTCCTAAGTAAGAAGGGCCTGAACTGGGTAATGCCAAGGAAAATAGGTCAGCCTTTGAAGATCTGGAGCAGTTATGCTAACTTGTCAGACCATAAGGATAGGTGGAAAATTATACCAGCTTGCATCTGGTGGGCTGCTTGGACAGAAAGAAACCTCAAGGTGCCATCAAAACAAGAGCAACAATATCCAGAAGATGAAGATGAAGATGAAGATGAAGTGCTTAGTTTTGTTTTATTTTTGGTGTAAACAGGAGTATAGGGAAGATCTAGAATCAAGTATGGATGTCTGAGGATCATTGTAAATTTTTGTTAAAAGGGTTGAAGATCTTCTAGATACTCCTCCTCAATTGTAATTAAGAAACCTGTAACTTGTCGTGGCGGGTTTTTGTTTTTGTGGAAACAGAATGCAAGTTGTTACCTTCTCAAAAAAAAAAGAAAGGCCTAAACAATTAATTTTAATATTCTGAATGTTGTTTTGAGTCCCCTCAAAGCACCTTTTGTTCCTTTCAATCCAAATTGACCACCAAATGCATGCCGGGACGATCTTCCATTTTTCTTCCTTCTTGCTCACATTACCATCCATATTCTAGCATCTTAGAACGTCTGCAATGCTTCCCGGTTTCACCCAACTAATCCCTTTCAAATTGATGAACATCCTCCAAAGCTGGTCTGTCCATTTGCAGTGCAAAAAAAGATGGTTGATTGTCTCAGCTTGTTCCCCACATAAAAAGCACCTAGCGGTTAGTTGGTGACCCCTTTTGTTCAGATCATCATGAGTTAACATTGCTTCTTTGGCCAAAAGCCACATGAAACAGTTAACTTTGTAGGGAATTTTTGGTTTCCATATCATCTTACAAGGCCAATCTCTTTCCTTCACCACTCTTACATTTAGCTCCCTGTATTTGACAGAAAAAATTCCCTTACTGTTTCAGTTCCATTCTAGTCTATCCACTTCTTCGGTCAGATTGTTGAATCTTGCTACTGAGTTATAGAAGTTTGTTATTCTCCCAAACTCCAAACCATTTAGATGTCTCCTTAGATATATAGGTTCCATCCTTGTCTAGTCCACATCATGGCAACTGTGGCTTGTTGTTGCTGGCGTAGAGTGTATAGCTTCGGATGTTGTTGTTTCATTGTTAAATGCCCTGCCCACTTGTCATGCCCAACAGAGGTTTTCTACCCATTTCCTATCCTCACCTTAGTTCTAATCTGCATCATTGGCCAAAGATTCCTAATAGCTCTCGAGACTGAACATCCAAAGGGTGTAGTGACATTCTTAGTTATCCAATTATCTTCCATACCATATTTTGCAAGAATGGCTTCTTTCCACAACATTCCTTCTTCAGTAGCAAATTTCCACTACCATTTCATCATCAGGATTTGATTCTACTTTTTCATATTCCTGATACTTAGACCTAACAGCTCCTCCCACTTGACTAGGTGATACTACTTCTTATCTTCATTCCACTGCCATAAAAAGTTCCTTCCCTGGACATCTATTTTCTTGCTAACTCTAGCAGGCATTGGGAAAATGGACATCAAGTAGGAAGGCAGTGTGTCTAATACACTGTTTACTAGGGTTAGTCTGCCTCCCCTGGAGAGGTGTTGACTCTTCCAATTTGTATGCCTTTGTACATTTTTCCACCACTCCATTCCAAATTGTTGCAGACTTACATATAGCACCCAAAGGCATTCCAAGATATGTAGTTGGAAGCTCCCCTACTCTTCCTCCTAATTTGCTTGCGAGAGCATCTATCTCACTGACTGTGTTGATAGGGATATAAAACTCTTCCCCCAGTTTATATGTAACCCAAAGACTGCTTCAAAAATTATGAAGATGACCCTCAGTATCAGACCTTGTTCCTCTTTTGTTTCACAAAATATTAAGGTGTCATCTGCATACTGTTAGTGTGCTACTTTTATACTATTTGTCTCACTCAACTTGAAACCTCTAATTCACCTTTTCCCTCGTGCTTTATTCAGTAGATTGCTCGTGCCCTTCATTGCCACTATGAACAAAAATGGAGACAAGGGATCACCCTGTCTCAAACCTCTCTGGGATGAAAAGAATCCATTTGGTTCCCTGTTTATTAGCACTGGGAATTTGACTGTGCTAATGCAATGCTCTATCCACTTGATCCCTTTTGTAATGCTTGTATTAGTTATGCTTGCATTAATTATACATATATTATTACTTATGCATTGTTTAGATTGGTGTGTTATTAATAGCATGCATTGCATAAAAATATGTATTTCCAATGATATCCTCCACAATTATGATGGAAAAGATGTAGAAAGGATTTTGAGGGGTAATTGGGTCTTTAACCATCATAATGCATGCATTAAATCCCCTTGCATTACTAATACCTAAAAATCCATCGTATTAGTAAATAGTAATACACACCTTAATACACAATAGCTATACATAGCATAAAAAAGTGTACCAAACAAGGTATTACTATGCATGCATTATTTTTG
Source organism: Solanum bulbocastanum (assembly GCA_037074985.1). Taxonomy (NCBI): domain Eukaryota; kingdom Viridiplantae; phylum Streptophyta; class Magnoliopsida; order Solanales; family Solanaceae; genus Solanum; species Solanum bulbocastanum. The sequence goes on along the minus strand of CM073602.1, from coordinate 12,861,946 downwards.
TTAATACACTCTACCAAACGACCCCTAAAGGGGAAAAGAAACCCCTATTGTCCATCGTTCCATTGCATTGTTCCTCTCTCCTCCTTTTTGAAAGTCACTAGCGCTTCACTTCATATTGATACTTTGTACACAAAGCCATCGCTGGTGACTTCAATCTATTCTATCATCTTGTCTCCCTTCAACTTGATGTGTGCCCAGTGTAGGTGAGTTTTGAGGGTTGTTTCTTCGTCTGTTTCAATGAAGCCCCCACACTGATCGCTGATTTTCTTGAAATCTTATGGGACCATAGGCTCAGGGGTAAGCCTAACACTCTTATCCACACCCAATCTCTCACTTCTTTTGGCCAGCAACCTGTGGTTGTTCTCCACCAATCTAGGTTTAGATTCATCTTCTTCCAAACCCATGTTCCGGGCATGACATGCTCTGCTGCCACTTTTGTGGGAAACTTGATAGAAAGTGCCCGTCATTCATTACGAAGACACTGACTCCTATGGCTGACTTCAAAGTGTTGCAAGCCGACCTTACATCATCGAGAATTGGAATCTCTTGAAGTGGGTTCTGGAACTTGCAGACAGCGCATCTATTGAGAAGGTCTCTGTGATGTCGGTGTTTCATTCGTCACTCTTATGCTAGCACCTTCCACCTGTAAATGCACCTTCTTTGTGGATTCTGTCGTCCATCTACTGTTACGTATTGCCTTCCTGAAGGATGTTCCTAGTGGCTTCCCTTTGTTTAATTGTACTTTCTGCTCTGTTGTAGGCTCATAGGTGATTTTTGCTATTTTATGAGCAATGTTTCCCCATCCCCCTTTGTATGAATATTCCAGTGTAATAGTGACTGCTTTGTTTTGTCCTTCAATAACAATGAAACTGATGTATCTGCCATTTTCATTGAATTTAAGGGTACAAAAGAATTCTGAATAGAGGTCCTTTACATTTCATCTTTTAACAGACTTCCCTTGGACGTTTGATGCCTCAATAAATACTGATATCAGCCATCTCTGCAGTTTAATGCTAATCTTCACTCTCCTCATTAAATTCCTGCTGCGTTCGGTCCACTCTATCATGTATCTGCTCCTTCTTTACATCTGATGATTTCATAAGACTTGAAACTCGTGTTGTAGTGTTATCCCCCATTGATACGGTTCCAGCCGTGGTTGCCAGAAAGAGATCCCTCAGACGTGAAATAATTCGACTTCAGGTTGAAAGTTGGCTGACCTCGAAATTCGTGTGGGAGAGCATTCTCTCTTTCATCTTTACCTTTTCTAGACATTTTTTATGGTTTGCTGCTAGTTTTACAAAGTGCCTTTGATTTCTCATTGTTCTATTGGAGGCCTTTCAACCTGGTTCTTTTCTCTGTGTATGCTATTGATTTCTAATTGCTTTTTCTTTTTTAATAGTGTGCCATCTTGTTTGCTTTAATCCTCCATCTCATCCTGTAATTCAATTGTTACAACAGTGGTTTATTGGGCATTGCTTTAGCATCTACAAATTTTAATAATAATAACCAGGTTCTGATCCCTACCAAATTTCTTACTGCTAATTGTTTGTGTGAACCAGGCTTCAACCCTGAACTACTTGGTATTACCCTCTATGTAAATTTTAAAAAATGATTTTTCTGGAATGATTGACATACTTGTGGCATTTCCTATTTGCGAGAACTCTCTTCTATAATATACCTAAATAATATGTTAGCCAAGGTATTATGTCCCACTCTTGGCTTGCTGGCCATGTGACCAACATTTAAATGCAGGATGCTGTCAAACATACAGTGGGAAAGTTTCTGGAATATGTAATGGAGAATCATCGTGTTAGTAGGGAACCTGCAACAATTCTACAGGCTTTCCAGTTATCTCTGGTAAGTATCTTTTTGTCTCCACTGCTCATCCTTTCTGCTTGCATCTTTCTAAAAAATTTATTTGTCAGTGGAATCGACCCTTCTCTTCATTGACTATCTTAATAGTTCAGGTAAACAATTATCAAGTCATAATAATTAGGAATCCAAAAAATGAGGATATTATTTTTCAAATTTCATGTAGCTCAATGTTCTTATATTTAAGAGCCTTTTATTAATATAAAGTCGATAAAAAGCTAAGTTGCTCAGACTCGGGTGTGGGTGTTCGATATGGGTGTGGATCTAGAGGTCGGATCCTCTATTAACTAAATTTTAAGATTTGGTGATATGGATCCATGTCTGGATACGGGTGTGGGGATTTGGCTAAAAACAGAGTTGTAAAACCTAATTTTGAGATATTATGTAGAGAACTCGGGGAGAAAATCATGATCAAGAGGAGAATCTTGGAAGAGATGAAAGGAAAGGGATTGGCAACAAAATATTATATATTCAAGGTATTCCATTTTCATCAATTTCAATTTATATATAAAAGGAAGGTTTTGATTACAGAAATCATTAAATCTGTCCAAAATTTCTCCGTCGAATTTGGTCAAAGTATCCAAAACCGGTTGACCAAATCGGGTACGGATCCCACACCCACACCCATGTCATGTCGACACGGGTGCGGCACCGAAAGTGAAGAATCTCAAGGCAAAAACACTAGGTGGTTTCTTACCACATATCCAAGCTTTGGTGACCCGATACCTGTATGGGTGGGAGGTAACAAGCTACCCATGGAATTAGTCTAGGTGGCACAAGCAGACCAGGTCACCATGATTATGAAAACAGTAAATAATAATACACTGTTTGATTTGCGTTTTTGTTTCCTACATAACTAATATACGCAAGTTATGTAGGACTATTGTATTGGGAAAATGCTCTATATGCCATCAAACTTTGAGAAAAGGCTCATTTATGCCTTCCTTTAAAAGTTTGGCTGATCTATGCCATTTCCATTTGAGAAAAGGCTCATCCATGCCATTATGTGTAATTGAAAAATGTATCGATTTTGCTCAACTTTTTTTGACATGTGGTTCATTATGATTCGGCCACATCATTAATTAATCTATTTTTAAAAAGGAAAAAGGCTCAAATATGCCATCGAACTTTGAGAAAAGGCTCATCTATGTCATTCGTTAAAAGTTTGGCTCATCTATGCTATTTCAGTGAGCGCCTTTTCTCAAATGAAAATGACATAGATGAGCCAAGCTTTTTATGGATGACCTAAATGAGCCTTTTCTCAAAGTTCGATGGCATATTTGAGCCTTTTCCCTTTATTATTTTATGTGGAAAAAAGTTGGAATAGGAATACAAGGATTAGTATTACACAGATTAAAACACTCCTAATATGTCCAAAATAACCAACATGTATTAAAAAAATTCATCATTTTCTTTAAGTAAGCAATACACATCTTAATACCTGCATAACAAAAAGCAATACACATCTTAATCCACAATCCTTGCATTATTAATCTCCGCACCTTGTCTCTACACCAACCTACCCTTAGTGTGCTTCTTGCTTCAAGAAAAATCATCTTTCCTGTCGCTGTGATTCTTCTTATCTGACATTTACTGTGAATTCTCAGTGTTGGGTTGCAGCTTCAATCTTAAAGCAAAAAATTGACAAAGAGGAGACATTCTTGCTAGCCAAGCAGTACTTACAATTTGGATGCACTGAAGAAGAGACAAACAATGTCTGTCTGAAGATCCGTTCCTTGAAAAAGTTGTTCCTGCAACGGTTGGATCAAAATGATAATGCTTCAAGTTCTTCTAAGTGTTCTTTATTACCTGCCAGAACCGTTGCAGAAAAGCCATCAACAGAAAGCATGTCACAAGTTGTGGAATCTCCCCAGCTGAATGTGCAAAAGGAAATGGATGAAAGATTGCAAGGTAAAAAATTATACAGGGAATGCATTGTGATGCCTAAAAAAGAACTTGTGGATATTGAACGGGAAACTTTCATTAAGGAAGTCCAGTGTAGATGTGAGAGGCGAATGTCAAACCTGGTACAAAAGCAAAAGGAGGAAATTGAAGAGTTCCAGAAAATATGGGAAAAGAAGAAGGAAGAGATTGTGCAGGATTACAGATTGCAGTTTGCTGTTCTTCGATCTGTACATGGTAAGACTGCTGTAATGAAGGATAAACTAAAAAATTCAGAAACTGAATTTTCAAGAAAAATGCAAGAGCTCAAATACAACAAAGATCAGAAACTTAAAGAGCTTGAGGTAGAACACTCTGCTATGAAGAACAAGGAAAGGCAAAAGGCTTCTTTGTGGTTGGCCGAAGCAAATTCCTTTAGGGGTGTTGGATCTCATCTGATAGATGGCATAGGGTGCTCTCAGGAAAATGTAAATGTCTCATTCAATTCTCCCAAGACTGTTCACCCTATAACTGGACATCATGTGAAGGAACTGAATGCAGGTAATATTTTGGATAACACGCGGTCTGATGTACCTGCATCTACTTCTGATGAGTTGGATATTCTTCCTATTGAATCTACAAGTGTTTTAACAACTCCAGCAACAGAGGACCAAGCTGGGGTCAAGTCTGTCAATGGAGGATTGGTTACTATATCCAAGCGGTCTAATGAAGTGGGTGATCCAGATGTACCTTCATCTACTTATGACGAGTTGAATATTCTTCCTATAGAAGCGACAAATGTTTTAACAATGCCAGCAATGGAGGAGCAAGTTGAGATTGTGTCCACGGCAGAAGTGTTGGTTGCTAAATCCAATCAGCTAGAGCCTAATGAAGGAGGTGATTTATGTTGTAGCTCAGAGGGAATTGGAGCACTGGGTTCTAGATCCAAGAAGCCCAATGAAGTAGGTTATCCAGATCTACCAGTATCTACTTCCAATGAGTCAAATATTCTTCCTGTTGAAACATCAAATGTTTTAACAATGCCAGCAATGGAAAAGCAACTTGAGATCGCGTCCACAGCTGGTGCGTTGGTTGCCAAATCCAACCAGCCTAATGAATTCGGTGATTTTGGTGGTAGTTCAGAGGAAATTGGAGCATTAAGTGCTAGTTCCAAGCAGGCTATTGAAGTAGGTGATCCAGATGTACCTGCATCTACTTCCAATGTGTCAAATATTCTTCCCATTGAAGGTTCAAATGTTTTAACTACGCCAGCAGCTGAGCAAGTTGAAATCACCTCTAGCACTGGAGCATTGGTTGCTAGATCCAAGCAGCCTAATGAAGTGGGTGATTCAGGTGGCAGTTCAGCGGAAATTGTTTCTGTGTTTCCTCTGCCTCATGAAGAACATACTGAGGTTCTATTAGAGGATCCACCTAGAGAACATTTGTCGGAGGTATCTGGACTGGGTTTTGATGTTGTTCTGGGGAATGATAATATAGAAGTAAATGTTACTGAAGAATTGAATACGGAACATGATAGTCTGGAAAATAATTCTCATTTTCAAAATGATGAAGATAACCCAAGAGATGCAGTTAGATCCACTGATACAAACTCAATTTCTCCTCTGCAATTGGTAGTTGACTTGCCTTTGGTAGAAGCAGTTCTTTGTTCTGATGATGGTTCTTTACCTCAAAATCAAGTAAGTTGCCTTTGTTTGAAATTTATATGGTGTTTGTATTGTGTTCTTGTGTAGAACATCCAGGTTCAGAATCTGGGCACAGGTATATATGATCTTCATAGGAAAAGTAAAAAATGTTTCAAATTGCAAAGACATGCTCTGTTTAGATCATTTTGAGCTAGTAATTGGCAAGTTATCTCTTAGTTTTGTTCCAAGCTGTAGAACAGGTCATTTGTACCAATTTGTTCGGTGACTTGCAGTTCTACCCTCCAAAAAACACATGAATTTTTTCCTGATATATTGTGGAAAAATATTGGGTGTTCCGTATTGATGATTTTGCACTTAAAACTGGATCAGCTAAATCAGTCTGAATGTTTCCAGTCTTCAGGAGATAATCTCTCTCATGAGATGTCACTCCCGGAAAATCAGAGGGGAACACAAGTTGAAGTTGATGCCGGGCAGTATGGAACCAACAGTTCTGATGCTGTGTTAATTAGTAGTTCTGAGCAACAACAGCCAGCTTGTGATGGTTTTTCGATTGCTGCTCATGATCCACTGAACGACATTATGCATGATACCCATAATGATGGAAGGAGCTTTATGCCAAACCTTGGATCTTCTCATCATTTGGATGGGGAGACGATGGAACCTTTACAGGCAGGTGGTAATTCGGATGAGGATCCATCTGTCGATGTTGAGAATTTCTCAGAAGTCAGTGGAGTGGATCCTCGACCGATTTCAGAACAAGGTGCGCCTTCCCATAATATTGAAATGCCAGTTCAACTGCCAGGTTCCACTGAGCTTCCTAGTCAAGCAGTCCTGCAACATAACAGTAATGCTGCCGTTGTTCAAGGACCCAGGAATATACCAGTTCATCCTGACCATCAGATGGCCACTTGGAATTCAATTCTTCCTTTCAATGCTGATCCTCTGTACAAAGATTGGGAAAGGATACATAAAGAAAGAGAACAAGGCACCAAGATTCTTGAGGACCTGGTTAATTTCAATTTTGTTCTTCTTGATTCTTTGTTCCTAGTCCTTTATTTCTTAAAGTTATTCTCTTTTTTAACAGAAATTGCATCTGAGATCTGATTGCGAGAAGGAGATAGAGGAAATGATTGCCCAAATCCGTAAGAAATATGATCATAAACTTCAGGAGGCTGAGGCAGCATTTCTTCGGAAGAAGAAAGAACTTGATGTTAATCAGAACAAAATTCTCATGAATAAGCTCTTGGCAGATGCTTTTAGATGCAAGTGCATGAATCTTAAACCTTCGGGGTTCTCAGGCATGCGTCAAGGTATGCAATTAATGTTGGTTATGCATTTCCAAAGAGTAAACTTTTCTTGTCATGATTTTGAATGGACAGTTGCGTCCAGATTTTACTTGAAGTACATTTTTAATTTCCTTATAGGGGTCTCCCATTACATATATCATCAGGGTGATAGAAAGATGGTGCTAATTTTTGCAACTTTTCTAGGTTATACAAGTCAGACTAGTAATTTCTCAAGTTTTTCTTGTGTACTGAAGTATTATTGTTCTTTGTAGTTGTGCCTTCTAGTTATTTGCAGCATCTCCATCAGGTATCCCAGCAGCCTAATTTGAGGTCTTCTCCAATGGCTGGTTCTTCTTCAGCTAGCCAACAAAGTTCTGTACCAGTTTCTTTGAGAGCTTCCTCTATCACCAGTTTGTCTTCAGCTGGCCAAGCACAGGTTAGACAGGAGACTTCTGTCCCCTCTAATCGTTCAATACATTCTGGTGGGATTTCTCAGCCTACAGTAAGATGTGCACCAGTTACTGGGTTATCTTTAACTGGCCAACCTGCACCTACTCAGCAGACAGTTGCTGTTAGTCGTTCAACAGCACATTCTGCAGGAACTCCTGGCAGGCCACCTCTCATCTGTGCAATTACCCCTTCCACTGGGAATCTTAGGGTAGCTAGCGAGATCCGTGCTCCAGCCCCCCATCTTCAGCCTTTCAGGACTCCTTCATCCATGTCTTCTAGCAGCAGCCCGTCAACCCTTGCTCATAGTATGCAAAATCACCTGCAGTCCACTTACATGGCTGCATCATCATCCTCACTTCCCCAATTAACTTCTCGACAAACATCATCACCATCCCCATGCCAACGTCTGCAACATCAGATACCTATACCATTGGTTCCACAGTTAGCTGTCGATCTTTCTAGTTCTCGGACTGTGCCTCCGCAGCATGACATTGGCGGATTGCCTTCTACACGAAATCCGTCTATCTCTGCTCAGGAATTGCTTTTTAATGTGGAGAATCAACCTCATGCAAACAGGCCGAACATTATGCCACCTTTACCAGATGTGGACCCTGACTTTGATTTATTGGACCTATCTGAATTTCAAACACTGGATAGTGTACAGGGAGTTTCTACTTCTTCAGCTGGAGTTACTAATGTAACTGATGTTGTCTGTGTGTCTGATGATGACTGATCTGTTGACAATGAAGTGTATTTTGTTGTCCGCGGGTCAGCTTTATCACATGTTTGTAAAAATGAATTTAAGAAAAGATCAGAAAGGAAGAGAACGGTAAGAGGAGGAAGCTTGACAAGATTAAATAGGATTGCATGTCCTTTGCCCCTCCCTCATTTTTTTCCTCCAGATTCCATGAATGCGGCTGTAAATGGATCATTAATCTTTCTATATTATAATAATAGGACGCAATATCATCTCTTCATGTGTTCTCTTATTTGTTGTGTGTTCTATATAGATGTTTGGTTAATACATGCTAAGAGGCTTTTGATTGATGTTTGAGTTGGACTTGGAAAAAATGAGTATTTGAAGTTGAAAGGTATGATTGTGAGAGCTGAAATTGTGTTCAACTTGAACTTCACTTGAAAATTGAAGATTTTTGTAATCTGTTTTTCACTTGAAATATTCCTTCAAACTAGTCACTTTTAAATACTTAAATTCTATTTACGCCCCAAGTTTCTGGAGCTGTGGTTCAATGTTAGTTTACAAAGTCTGCTCTAAAGAATTTATTTGGATTGATTTCCAAGGTTAAGACTTCAAACTGATCTAAGAACACTATAATATGCAGTTCTGGCATAAACGGAAATTAACATAAAAAAGGATTTAACAACTCATTTAGGGTGTGTTTGTGATGAAGGGAAATGTTTTTAATGAAATAATTTATTCAGTAGGTAAGCAGAAACTAGTGTTCCAAAAATATTTGTATGTGGGAGTTGAGACTCTGGGGGTAGGGAGGAGACTGGGTTTGGTGGGGGGGGGGGGGAGTGGAGTGGAAATACGTATCATAAAACTTTTATTTTCTTGTTTTCCTAAAATATATTTTGATCAAATATGAGAAAAAAATTCATCTATACCAAAAACACCATTAAGGTTTAAGACCTAGGCATATTTACAAGGGGAAATTAAGTAGGCGTTTGGCCGTGTGATGTCATATCACGATATGAAATCGTGAGATGAAATTAACGTTTGAACATGTGATTTTACGATTATTTCATCTCATGAGATGAAATTTCATATTCTCCAAAACTTATGATTTGAGATTCTTCAATATAAAAATTGAACTACAAGTTTATATTTTGTTAAAACAACCCCACATTTATATCTACTAATCATTTATTTTATATGTAAATAAAATTTATAATCATATCATTACCTTATAAAAATTAATATTCTCACCAACATAAAACTTATTATTACATTAAATTTGGTGAATATAAATGATAAAGTAGGAATTGATTTGGTGAATATAAATAAGAACGGATGGAGTAATATTTTTTTGTAAATAAATAAGAACTTAGACATATTACTTTCCAAATATTTCTCTAAATACTTCTATCCATGAGAAGTTGTGTTATCGTTGTAGAATTCTCGCGTCTACAATTAGAGAAATCAAGTTAATTATACTTAGAGTTCTACTACAATACATATTACTACTATAATAATAAAACAATTATAAATAATCTAATTTTGGTTGTAGTCTAATTGTAGTAGACTTCATCTAATACAAGTAGAAGCCTAGTTGATATAAGTGACCTAATGTAGAGTGACTCTAACTCCGCCGTACACATTGATTGGACTAGGTTGTTGAACTTGTTCCATGTCTTCAGTTTCTTTTATCTTCAACACTTCCCCTCAAGCTAGAGAGTGGAGGAACGGTTACTCCTTGCTTGCTTTGAAAATCCAGCAAAAATTTGTTTTGTCAATGCTTCGATAGGAATGTGATGTCAAGTCGTTGCTTGTGGTAGTTCATTTGCACATTGATACGAGTAGTCCCAGTAGTAAAAACATTTAAGAGAAGTATGATTATTTTTACCACAGATTTGACATGACTCAATATTGTTCCTCTCCTTATTTCTTCTTGAAAAACTTTGATTGTTCGTAGAACTTGGTCCATATTTGATTGTTCTGAGAACCTGTTCCTTGTCCAACAGGCTTGAAACCTCTTCCTTTGGAGTTGATGGTGTTGTTTTCTCTTTCCTTGCCTCTTTGGGCAGAGAATATCATGTTATGATTTTATTGTGGCGTTTATTCCTTATCTTTCCGTATATCAAAACCCGTGAAAACATTAGCAAATTGATTAAGGGTGGGATATGATGTCTTACCTAATATGATAGTCATGAAGGTCTTGTATTTGAGACCTAAATCTCTAGGAATATTGATTTCTTTGTTATCTTCATCCACAGGTTTGTGAATGGTTGCAAGGTCATCACATATGCCTTTGAATTCCTTGATGTATTCTTTAATCTTTTAAGTTTCTAGCCTAACACTTTGTAGTTGTTGTTTAAGCTGAAACTTTTTATCTTTTGTTGCTTGAAGATAAACTTCTTCCAAGCATTCCGACATATCCTTGACAGTTGAGCAGCCCACAATTAGGTACATGCTTTCTTCTATCAAGGTGCCTAAGATCCAACTCCTTAGCAACGCATTTTTCTCTTTCCAGTCATCAATGCTACCACTATCTTTTGCACCCTTCTTAACCGCTACAACTTTCCCAACAATATGTTTAGTGGAACAACTACTTTTACTTGGTTCATTCTCTGTGATGAGATAGGTTAGTCTCATCAAGTGAATCAATTGAGATATTTGTGTCCTCCATATGAGGTAGTTTGTTGGCTTAAGTTTAATGGAGCAAGTGACAATGAGTTGGTGAAGTGAGGAGGTCGACATAGTATTGGTAGAGGGGATCATTGCATTTGAACGTGTGGTTTTTTTTTTTTTTTATCAATACTCAGAGAGCGGAAGAGCTTGTAAGCTCTGATACCATGTAGAATTCTCACGTCTAGGATTAGAGAAATCAAGGATTGTATTGATGATTAAAATTGTTGAGTACATGCACCTTATATAGGGAGAGAATTGTAGAATTCTAAGTTAAGTATAATTAGAGTCTTACTACAATACATATTACTACTACAATAATAAAACAATTATAAATAATCTAATCCTAGTACAAGAAGTAGTAGCCTAGTTGATATAAGTGACCTAAACCTAGAGTGTTTCTAACTCCGTCGTACACGTTAATTGGATGTCATGACCCAGGGGTACACCCTAGATGTAACATGGCATACTTGACCCCGAAGGGGTCTTATACAAGCCCTTAGAGTATCATAACATAAGATAATAGAAATGTAAGGAAATTTTAAAAACTTTATCCATACAATCGAAGTCTTTTATAAAAGCAAGCGGAAGTCTTACTACACTTTGTCTCAAACCATCTTATACAACTTCTGAATAATCTCTTCGGACATAGCCCATACAATAGTCTCAAAACATGGAAATAAAAGACATAAAGGAAATAGTGGCTTTGTCCTCGAAGCTATGAGGACTCACCAAATCTTCAACTCCTTGCTCCTTAGAAACTTATCCTCAAGAATGGAACTCAATCACCGAACTCTACATTTGATAAGAATGTAGGCAAATTATGCGTTAGTAAAAAATGTACTAAATATGTTTAGCTAGCATAACATCATAAAAGCATAACATAAGGGTTAGTCAACACAAGACATAATCCATACTTATAAGAGATAATAATATGGTCATAAGCATAATTTCCAACATGAGCATCATATAAGCATTATTCAACTCTTAATCTTTCATATCATAACAGAACTACTTCTCAAGTAACCTCAAAACATACTTGTGCAATGCATGAGTAAGACCCCATAATCCCATCCAAGCTAAGTATCCCTTTTTGGTCATCATAAACATAGTCTATATCCATATTCAAGTCTTAGGCTTTCATATCATAAGAGCACTATACTCCTAAGTAACCTCAAAGCATATTTGTGCAATGCATGAATGAAACCTCATAAGAGCACTATACTCCTAAGTGACCTCAAAGCATACTTGTGCAATGCATGAATGAAACCTCATAATCCCATTCACACTAAGCATAACCTTGAAGTCATCATAATCATACTTACCCTCAATTTGGTCTCATTCTTAGATTACTTCCTATAGAAAAGGAGACTATCACCTTTAGTCAATCATATCATGGAAGGAAACTATAGCAACAACCCAAGCTAAACATACATCATATAAGAGAACACTTCATAAGTAGCTTCAAGTCATGCTTGTGCAATGCATGGATAAGTCCCCATAATACTACCCATACTAAGTACCACTTTAGGCTATCATACTCAAATGAATACTATATATCATTATAGACTACCAAAGAATAGCACCTTATTAGGCTAGACCAAGCTATCATAGGAAACATATTAATCATCTATTCTAGAAGGGTACACGTGTTCCATCCTAGCTACAGTGCAAACATTCTATGATGCTAATGTAAGCTACCCTTAGGAGAGTATGATTTCTCAATCCTAAGCTACCCTTAGGATAGTATGAATGCTCAATCCTAAGCTAGCATGAAATGGTCTTGGCCTAACCAAGTCATGCTATCATGAAGGCATTTCTAAAATGCTAGTTCAAGCTACCCTTAGGAGAGTATGTGTCCTCAATCCTAGGCTACCATGACTACCACTAACTCAAGCTACCATGAGAGAATCCTACAATGCTAATTGAAGCTACCCTTAGGAGAGTATGGTTCCTCCATCTTAAGCTACCAATATTGGTCTTGTGAACCAAGTCAAGCTATACATGAAGGGATCATATGTCACAACTTCAAGCTATCTAGCCTAACATGCTTTGATTCATTTTAGGTGATTAACTTTTCAACCTAGAATCATTCTATGTGAGAAGACCTTTCATATTCTACATACATATTTAGATTACAAGACATTCTAGTCATAAGCTTCATCTTTAAGCAATTCTAATTATAATTCATCATATAGCCCCAATTTAAATCATTACTAGTCATGATCCATCATATATACTTTACCCTAATTCAATTCATGTTCACATACTTCTATTCTTGAACAATTACTATACATGACATCAATTCTATAAGATCACCTATGAATCCTCAATTTCACTTCACAAGGCATAAGCCCACATTCTTCAATTTCTTCAATTAAACTAGGGTTAGCCATGGAAAGCATAGAAATTCATCATAATATCATAATTTAATGCTAAATCAATCATAAACAAGTATTATCCACTCAATTGGAATCATACTCAACACTATCCACAATATAGGAAGAAACCCTAGCTAGAATTGGGGGTTTGTCTTCACAATTGGCGGAAATCTAGGGGGCTCTATGGATGAAAGAATCCATAGATCAATAAGCTAACATACCTTGATTCAAAGCCCTCACAAAAACTTGCAACAATGGAGGAATTTTCTCTAGCTTCTTCTGATTCTGATTGAAAGTCCTCACAAAAACTTGCAACAATGGAGGAATTTTCCCTAGCTTTCTTCTTCTTCTTCTTCTTCTTCTTCTAAAGAGAGGATTCTTGGGAGGGAATTGGGTCTCTTTTGTGAATCTAAACTAATGATTTGGAATCATCTAATTAAGGGTCTATTAGGTTTATATAGATGGCCTAATTACTAATAAACTGCCCCTACTTAATAACGAACTAATTCTAGAATATTCCCTAACCCCTAAACTTAACCAACTTAAAGAAGCCTACTGTCCAACCCACGAGACCACGTCCACGGACCGTGGGTCCACCCACGGCCCGTACTGGTCAGGCGTGGATGGTGGTCTGCGATTAGATTTTGTAGGCCTTGACCCACGAGACCCACCCATGGGGCGTGGATCCCCCTACGGGGCATAGGTCCCCCTCATGGGTACTGCCTAGGCAGATTTAGTGACTGTTTTGGGGTCCTTCTCAAGGACCCATTTGGTTGGTCCTTGGGGAGTAGTACCTTGACGTTTAACGCCTAAAGTAAATTCTACAACTCTAACCCCCACGTAATGCTCTAGCACCCTCACATAAGGTCCTAGTTTAGTCTACTAGTTTTCGGGATATTACATTGGACCAGGTTGTTCAATCTGTTTCATTGTCTTCAATTTCATTTATCTTCAACAATCGTTTGTATAGTTACTAAAACAACATACCAAGTGTGATCCTACTAGTAGGGACTGAGAAGGGTGGTGTGCACGTAATCTTACCCCGCCTTATGAGAGTAGAGAATGTATTTTTTAAACATAGATTATTATTTTAAAGAGTTTGAGAATTGATGCCCGAATCCAAAATAGAAGGTAGTGTCTTGACACTCATACTGGTACACCATTAATTCTGATACAGTGGAAGTAAGTTTTTTTTTCTTATAATCGAACCAAGCACATATGTAAGACATTCGCTTCACTTCAGAGGGAAGAAGAAGCCATATTAAGATAACATTCTCAACGAAATAACCATAAATAGAGTAGGAAGAGTTAGATGAAACAAACTTTTACTACTTTTTACAATGCTACAAATTTTTTTTCTTATTTAAGTGGAGAACAAATAGATTTGTAATAATTTATAATGCGCTTTTTATAGTTTTTTTTATATATATTTGGTAAGATTGAATAAATAATTGAGGCTATTTTAATAATTTTACAACTTATGTGATTCTTATGTTTATGAGAAAATATACAACACAAAGAGTCCAAATCGCATGCCAATAAAAACTTCAATTTCATCTCATGATTTCATATCGCATGTTCAAATGGGACCTAAGAATATGCCCCACAAAAACAAACTAATTACAGACATATAAACTCATACATTTATGCTCCCTAACTAATTATAATAAATACTCATTTCCTTATATCTTTAGTTATTTAGCTCCTTTTTAATTCTTTTACTTTTTATTTCTCTACTTCTTTTTTTCTTTTTATGTTTCTTTGTTCATTTAATTTTTTAAAACTTATTTTATTCTTTATTTATTTTACACCATAATCTGATTTATACTCAACTAGATAATTTATCCGCCCTTCGTGCAATAATTCATGACCTCATTAAGGTTGTGAATGATCATTTTATAATATTTGAATATTAGAAATTTTGTATTGTCACATATATTAAGAACTTGAAAGATTGTTTCTTTGATATGATTGGCTTCTCAATATTGAATGATTTTTCATAGATTAATCAATTATCATTTTCTCTATTGTTTGGTACATGTGCATGCAAAGTATAATATACTCAATTTGATGGACTATTATTTGCTCTTTAACCAGTAGTAACTAGTTTTCCTTGTTTTTCTGTCATTGTACATAAACACAGTGGCGGACCCACATGTATAGGTGGGGGTGCACGTGCACCCGTTAACTTCGGAAAAAATCATGTGTGCATGCATATATATATATAATTGAGTTTATATATAATTGCAATTTTTGAATCTGAAGAATGTCGGAACTCCATAAAAATCGACGAGCATTCATATGAATTTTGTGAATCCATATTCTTAAATTAGGAGAAACTGAGTTCGTTGATGGTTCGAAGAATTTTGTATGGCTAAAAATCGAAGCTAAAGGTTTAAACTTTGAAGCACAACTTGAAACTACCTTTAAAGTTAGTTTATAAGTTTGAGTTCTAATTTTGACTTATGACAGACGAGCTCCGTTTTGAATGGGTAATAAATCAAAAGAGTCGAAACGTTGAGATAAGCTTATATCTAAAATTTGAGGCTATTTGGAGAAGATTTAGGGTGACTTTGCATCATTTTTTTTTGTAGCAATCATACAAAGAAGATGAAGAGCATGAACTGCATTTTTTCAAATTTGCAAAAAAATTACAAGTTGCTAAATCAATTGAGGAGTATTATTCGAAGCAAAAATAAAATTTATCCATTAAATTGATTTTCTGAAACTTAAAGAAAAATCTTTAAAACCCCATCGAAATTAGCTTCGAACCGGAGAAAATTCAAATCCCAAAAATTTCAAGTGCATACAAAAATTTTCGTGGGTCATATGGGTATTGAATATATGATAAAAAAATTTCCTTGTATTGAAAATTTAATCGAAGAAAATCAGTTGAGTGTCACTGTATTAAGCTTAAATTTGTTTGCTTTGAAAGACTTTGGGTTCGTAATTCCTAATTGTGGAGAAAATGGATGGAATTATTATCTACGATTTGTGGTATATTGATGCTTGCGTAATCAACAGACAACTTCCAATGCAAGTGTCTACGATCGTACAATAGTAAAGTAACCCAACCAAGGGTTAGGGTCGAGTCCTAAGGGAGTGG
This sequence comes from Solanum bulbocastanum, assembly GCA_037074985.1. Classification (NCBI taxonomy): domain Eukaryota; kingdom Viridiplantae; phylum Streptophyta; class Magnoliopsida; order Solanales; family Solanaceae; genus Solanum; species Solanum bulbocastanum. The sequence continues at coordinate 12,845,939 of CM073602.1, read as the reverse complement.
GCTTGAGAATTAGTAGAAAGATAAAATTAAGTTCTAATTAGTCACAACTAAAAATATTTTTGAATATAAACATGCTAAATCTAAGGGGTGACACAAGCGTCAATTAACAATGGGGGTTTTGTCATAAGTAAGTAAAAACAACAAAAATGCAAAAAGTACTTATCAAGGAGATGGGGTTCTTGGGATGTGATAGGAATACGAGAAAAACTAAACTATTGGATACATGCTTTTGACAATAAATCTGTTGAATATTTGTGACTATGCTAGACTATAGAGGTGGTAAATTCTCTCTTGAGCAACTTACCCCGAATCAAATGGGTTCCTCTCGAACACCCACTTGCCGCATGAAGAGCAGTCTCCGCCTTAGCCCACGCACTCTCTCAAGCTGAATGTGTGGGAATGAGACTAGGGTTCACTCTCTCGAGCTGAACCTCATGTTGACCCAATCCCACCGGCCATCAATTTAGTAGTCTTAGTTTTACGACCTCTCTCTCAAGCAAGCCAAAAACACAAAGGTGAAATCGTATTTGCAACTACAATTTCATTAAGTTCCACCACAACTACTAAATGAAATCACGTCTAAACAACAAATAAATCATAAACAAGCAAGACCCAACAGATAATCTAACTCATATTCACAAAATCACACCCCAAGAATTGGGGTTTTAGCTACACATGTAAGAGAGATAGAAATTTATACCAAAATGAGTTTGCATTCAAATAGGTATGAAGATTTAAGTCTCAAAACAAGCCAAGATTGAAGAATCCACAAGACCCAAGTCCAATTTCTTAGAGTTAAAACCCTTTGAATCTTCAAGTTCTTCAAAACCCTCTCTAAACTTAGAACTCAAAAGTCTATATTAAAAATTCTATATTAGAAAATATGATACTAAAATACAACTTTTCAATGAGTATTTATAGTTTTAAAAAATTTGTGTTGCAGCGGATCATTCAGCGTCGTTAGTTGCGATCGCCGATCAACTCGGCGATCCGCCCTTTGGTAGGTTTCATCACCGTCTTGCTCTATCCTTCAGTATTGTTGTGTTTGGACCATTGGACAATATAGTACTGCTTCGCAGAGCTACTCGGCGACACGCTGACTGCTCATTTTCACCACCGATTTGTTCCTTTCCTTTATGTCTTAGCTCACTGGAACAAAAGGCGAGGATGGGACCTGTTGGCGACATGCCGAATGGGTTTGGTGATTCTCAGGTCTTCATTTCTTCGATCGTTCAACTACTTTTGTTCCTTTTTGTTAAGTAGTGTCCATGATTTTCCTCAAACTTCAAATACCTGAAACTTAAGAGTTTTCATCAGATATTGAGACAAAATATACATTTGAGGACACTAAATCTATCAAAACATAGCCCTAAATGAGTCTAATTTGTGGACTCATCATATATTGATTAATATAATAATGATAGTTGTTTCAAAATAGTGAGATGTGGTGTAATTTGGTGGCTGCCATTGATGCTCTACTAAGTTGCTATGGAGAAGAAACCAAATTAGAATGAGAAAAAAATAAGAAAAAAAAATTAATTTTTTTTTTAAAATAATATATTTATGATTATGAATAAATATTAAAAGTAAAATTTTGATTTTTTTTTATCTTTACTCTCTCAAGGAGAGTGCAATACACTCACTTTGCCATGTAGGCATTTAGGGTGGTAATAATTTTAGTTTTAAACAATTTAAGGGGGGTGGTGGTGGTGATAGGACTCCCATGAAGAATAAGTGTGTAGTTGAGAATCCAGGCATAGCTTAAGGGGGCATTTGACCATTTTATCTCTCTCTCTCTCTCTCTCTCTCTCTCTCTATATATATATATATATATATATATATATCTTAAGAAACTGATAGAAACAGGAATATAATAAAAAGTGCACCCTTAAATAACATAGAATTTCCCTTGGTCTGTTGGTAGAAGTGAGGAAATTCCTTCTTGCAGATTTGGGTTCAATCCTGATAAGCAACAAATTTTTAAACTCTTTTTATTAGTACAAACTTAAAAGTTTATTTATAGCATCAAAATTGCTAAATAGGAGGATACGAACTCATGACCATCCAATAGTGTTCTCAATAACTAATCGAATACGACGTTATCTATTAATCGTCATTGAAAATTTTGCTTTGCTAATGGTTAAATATTATTGGTGCATCCAAACTCTTCAAATCCTGGGCTCGCCTCTACATAAACACCCCCAAATATATCACAATAAATTTATCATGTGAAAGATATCAGTCCGCATATTTTCAAATGTGTGTTTCTTGATTATCCTAGAGCTAGCAAATCATAAAACGATCTCATTAAGTTTTTTTAAAAACCTTTTTAATCATATTTAAAATACTTAAAATATTTGAAATACATTATTTTTGAAAAAAAAAAGAACTTCTAAATAATTATGAAAAAATCAAGTCACGTGTTTGTTATTTTAGAGTGCACCAGCTAGAAAAAAAATATAGGAAATAAAAACAATTACAAGTAATTAGGAGAATCAATAAAGATTACAAGTAACAGTAGTTTTAATAATTGAAACTCTCCAATTTTGTTTCTGCATTAACTACTAACAAAGAATAGAAAAGTAGTAATTGAAACATTTAAACTCTTCTTAATAAAGAATGTGAAAGGTTAAGAAGCAACTTTATGGACCATTGGTCCGATTTATTGATTATCTTAAGAAAGCTAGATTAGTACTAATACCAAGTCTTAGCCCGAATCTGCAAATTTTTCCATACTATATTTATTTATATTATAAAATATATTAAAAGCAAACATCTTTTCACATTGAAGGATTGTAACTTTTCCGATGGGTTGTGACTTTTTCGAAGGATTGTGACTTTTTCATATCGGCCAAACTTTACAATATTTGGGAGATATGATTTATACAACAATATTTTAACTCCCAATAAAATATATTAATATGTACAAGTACCTATCAAGTTGCGGCAAAATTTATTCTTTCTTTGTTGTCTCTTCCTCAATTCCGATTCCATCAAGAATGCTTAAAAAATATTCATGGAATAAGGTACAAGTACCCCCCTAGACTATGACCAAAATTCCATATACACACATAAACTTAACGAAGGTCTTATTACCCCCCTAAACTAATTTAAAATGAAATAAATATACCACAAATGCTGACATGGCATAGAGAGTATGCACACTCTCTTGAAAGTAAGTGATGAATGCACAAATTGGACACATTTCATTTTTTGATTGGTTACTTTATAATTAGTTAGTACACATAATTATTGATATTAACATTTATATATATTTAAATTTTTTTTGTTTCTTTCTTTGTATAATATTTATTTTAATTTCTTTCTCACTTTAGACTTTTCTTTAATTAATTTATTATCTTTTCACTTCGCTAAACGCCAAGTCACTTTGGCAATGGTACTGCCCATCATTAAGTGGGTCAAGGCAACATAAATGTTTTCCTACAACTAGTTCTAATGTATGATAGGCCCTTGCCCATTTCCCTTGACGTTAACCCACACGTTTAGCTCTAGTTTAGCCTACTAGATTCTAGGGTGTTACAACATCTCACCCTTAGGAACATTCATCCTCGAATGACAATCTAGACACCTTACGAAAGTAAAGAATCAAGTCTAGCAGCCCATCATGCATGCAACATCCAAATAATGCACAATTCAAAGGAGGAAACTTCAACTCCTTCTCAAGCATAATCAATGCAACACAATGAAGTAGGAACTATATCTAACAATCCATTATGAATGAAACTCAACCTTTCTCATATTTAGAGGAGGAACTTTTTCCAACTAAAATCATGCTCAACACAACATCATGGAGCCAATATGCAATTACTCTCAAAAGCATACTAAAACATGTTCATCAACTCACCTCATGAAGTCAAATAGGCAACTCATACTAAATGCACAACAGCATGAGGAAAGTCAATCATAAAAAACCTCATTTTCTTGCTAAACATGAATTTCATCAAGAACATGCATAACATAAGGAAATCATGGAAAAACTCATATAACACACATGACTCCCAAAACACTAAAACTCAAGAGTAACTATTTATGTCAAGCTTGAATAGGAGTAGAAGGAAAGAGATGAGGATATCGGGACTTCATAACGGCCTCGGCCTCCCAAGTAGCACCCTTAACTAAATGATTTCTCCATAGAACCTTCACGGAAGCTATTTCATTGTTTCTCAATCTCTTGACTTGCCGGTCTAGGATCTCTACTGGAACCTCTTTATATGAAAGAATTTCGTCAACTCACAATCCTTCTAGGGGGATCTCTAATACACTTCTTATGCATAGAAACATGAAATACTGGATGAACTGGAGCCAACTCATTTGGCAAATCCAACTCATAGGCAACCTTCCCAATACGCTTCAAAATTTGGTATGGGCCTACATACTGGGGACTAAGTTTTCATTTCTTGCAAAATCTCATCACACCTATCATGGGTGAGATTTTCAAATAGACCCAATCATTGACTTCAAATTCTAGATCACTTCTTCTCACATCGGCATAAAAATTTTGTCTACTTTGAGCTGTTCTCAACCTCTCTCTAATAAGCCAAACTTTTTCAATGGCTTAATAAATGTCACGCCTCGAAGTTACCCCTAGGACGCAGACACAGGACCTAGGATCACGAGTGACCCCAAGCTAACCCTACTGGTATATCATAAGCATACTTAAAGATAACTGAATTAAGAAAGTGTTGTGTGATAGCTAAATCATGAGAGAAACTGAAATGATGGGGAATACACATATACTGTCTAAATATATGAAAATTAAGATTTTAACAATAACTGAAAAGTCAAACTCAAATACTAAATCTGACACTAACTATGTCTGAAATAAGCCTCTAATTGACTAGTGGCCTATCCTAGCATTCTTATTATCCTTAGCGATTTCCATCACCCAATTTTTGTTGAGAATACTCATAGTGGCATGTCCTAGCATTCTTATTATCCTTTGCCTGTTCCCTAAGCTTTTCTCCCTCAACCTACTGAGCATGATTCATGAACCTAGAGACATTTATATTTTCCAGCAACTTAGCATTACGACACTCTATTTTCACTAAGTCGGATACCCTGTACATAAAATTGTTTATTTGAGCCATAGAATTAGCAACCATATGAGGAACATACTTGGAGAGTTGGGTAAACTTGAGTCCATACTCTTGGACTGTCATGTTACCTTTCCTCAAATTCATGAATTCCTGAGCTCTTACCTCCCTCAACTCTCTTGGGAAGAACCTGTCCAGAGAAGTCTCACTAAAGCAATCCCAAGTAATAGGAGCCGTATCCGCACCCCTTTTCTCTTTCCATTGAGTATACCAGATGTGAGCTACATCCTTAAGCTGGTAAGATGCCAACTCAACCCTATCATTCCCAATTATCTGCATCATTTCAAAGATCTTCTTGATCTCATCTATGAAGTTTTGGAGATCCTCACCAATCTGCGATCCTAAGAACTCAGACGGATTCATACTTACAAAATCACAAACCCTGGCAGCCACTGATCCACCACTAGCATTTGTAGAAACTGAAACCTACTGGTTGTTTTAATTAGTCACTCTCTGAGCCAAAAGATGAATGGCATTTTAGAACTCTGCATTCGAAACTCCTTGATCTGGAACTAGAAGAGCTGCGTTAGCATTGAGTGCGTTCATATTCCTTTCATAAGCTCTACGAGGAGGCATGATCTGAAAGAGCATAACGTCGAGTTAGAAATGATGAATTAGATCATACCTTATGCATGATAAGAATATCAAGAAAGTGAAGTTTTCCTAAAACACTTCATAGACTCCCTCTCATTAGATGTGGTGCACTTCACACCCATGAAAATGATTCTTTTTAGTACGGCTTCTCAGACATCCTAGGAATCTTAAAATGCTCTGATATCAAGTTTGTCATGCCCCAAAGCTACCCACAGGACGCAGACGCGGGACCTAGGATCACGAGTGACCCTAAGCTAACCCTGTTGGCATATCATAAGCATACTTAAAGAAAACTGAATTAAGAAAGTGTTGTGCTGAAGCTAATTCATGAGATACATGAAATGCTGGGAAATACCCATTTACTGTCTGAATATATAAAAATTAAGAGTTTAACAACAACTGAAAAGTAAAACTCAAATACTAAAGCTGAAACTAATTATGTCTGAAATAAGCCTCTAAGTCTCTAACTGTCTAGAAGTGTTGGGACATGCCCCAACTAAATCTAGCAAAAACTGAAACTAAAACTAAAATTAAAGGAAACATGTATGTCGTCCTCGGAGAATGAGGACTCACTACTAATGCTGCTGAGCTGAAGATCGGGAACCAATTTATGTGTGATCTGGAAGATAAGGACCTGAACCTACATCATGAGAAGATGTAGTGCAAAGTATGCGTCAATACTTGTAAGGTACTGAGCATGTAGGATAGAGTAAAGCTGGAAAATAAACATAACTAAGCCAAAACATATATTTGATCAATGATAAGAGATAAGCATGATATTAAATAGAGAATACTGAACATGACATAACTGAATGCAATGACCAAGTTTATAACGTGCTGAGACTGAATACTAAATTGTAACTGATAACATGGTCAATGCAAAAGAGTCTGACTGTAAGGGAGCTACTAATAACCGACATAAAACCACATGAGCTAAATGTGGAATCGGATCTATACGCCCCATTGAGAGGACCCAATATACCTGCCAAAGGTATAGAGGCATAACTAGCGTGATTACTAAATTGATGCCCACAGTGAGGACTTACAACCTACTGGGCACGTAGTTCTAGGACTTGAGGGTGACAGACCCTAGTCTACTCGGTATTAAGCTACTCCTAATTGATTATGTAATTAAAATTTTATGACTGAACTTCTATAATACTGGCTAGCTCAAAATAATGACATGCAAACTGATAATGCAACATTAATATGCTGATAATGAAACATTCAAAAATTGAGGCATGTTTATATATCTAAGATAAATAACCTAGCATGTGTAATTCATGAACTAAAAGAACTACATAGCCAGGGTTCTGAATTTATGAAAGAATCTACACAAAGCGATACTAAATTCATGACAATCTGATTTGGATCATTCTAACAGCTAAAACCCAACAATTTCTATCGTTCAAGAAACCCTAGGTTTAGGTAATATTAAGGGAATCAAGATTCTATCTGAAATCTAGGGACATAATAGGTGAAAGAAACCCACTATTGAAATCCCACATACCTAGTGATGAATTCCACTGAGAAATCTTTCGATTTTGGGGCTGGAACTTATGAAAATATTGTTGTGTCTTCTTAAAGGGTGATGAGTCCATACATTAGACTCATTTAGGGCTATATTTTGATAGAATTAGTGTCCTCAAATGCATTTTTTGTCTCAATATCTGATGAAAACCCTTTAGCTTCAGGTATTTGAAGTTTGAGGGAAAGCATGGACACTACTTAGCAAAAAGAAACAAAAGTAGCTGAAAGATTAAAGAAATGAAGACTTGAGAATCACCTAACCCATTCGGTGTGTCATCAACAGGTCCCATCCTTGCCTTTTGTTCTAGTGAGCTAAGCTTTAAAGGAAAGGATCAAATCGATAGTGAAAAGGAGCATTTAGCATGTCACCGAGTAACTCCATGAAGAAATACTATGTCACCCAATAGTATAAACACGATGATGCTGAAGGATAAAGCAAGACGACGATGAAACCTACCAAAGGGCGGATCGCCGAGTTGATCGACGATCTCAACTAATGACGCCGAATGATCCGCTGCAACACATATTTTTTAAAACTATAAATACTCATTGAAGAGTTGTAGTTTAGTCTCATATTTTCTAATATATAATTTTTAATACAAACTTTTGAGTTCTAAGTTTGGAGAGGGTTTTGAAGAACTTAAAGATTCAAAGGGTTTTAACTCTAAGAAATTGGACTTGGGTCTTGTGGATTCTTCAATCTTGGCTTGTTTTGAGACTTAATCTTCATACTCATTTGAATGAAAAATCATTTTGGTATAAATTTCTATCTCTTTTACAGGTGTAGCTAAAACACCAATTCTTGGGGTGTGATTTCTGAATATAGGTTAGATTATCTATTGGGTCTTGCCTGTTGATGATTTATTTGTTGTTTAGATATGATTTCATTTAGTAGTTGTGGTGGAACTGAATTGTAGTTGCAAATATAATTTCACCTTTGTGTTTTCGGCTTGCTCGAGAGAGTGGTCGTAAAACTAAGACTACTAAATTGATGGTCAGTGGAATTGGGTCGACATGAGGTTCAGCTCGAGAGAGTGAAATCTAGTCTCATTCCCACATATTCAGCTCGAGAGAGTGAGTGGGCTAAGACAGAAACTGCTCTTCATGCAGCAAGTGGACGTCCGAGAGGAACCCATTTGATTCGGGGTAAGTTGCTCGAGAGAGAATTTACCACCTCTATAGTCTAGCCTAGTCACAAATATTCAACAGATTTATTGTCAAAAGCATGTACCCAATAGTTTATTTTTTCCCGTATTCTTATCACATTCCAAGAACTCCATCTCCTTGATTAGTACTTTTTGCATTTTTGCTGTTTTTACTTACTTGTGACAAAACCCCCATTGTTAATTCATTCTTGCATCACCCCTTAGATTTAGCATGTTTATATTCGAAAATGTTTTTAGCTATGACTAATTAGAACTTAATTTTATCTTTCTACTAATTCTCAAGCCCACTCCCTAGGGACTCAACCCTTAGTTGGGTTACTTTACTATTGTACGATCATATACACTTGCATTGGAAGTTGTGTCTTGATTACATAAACATCAAAATGGCGCCGCTGTCGGGAATTGGTGTTATTTGAGAAGTTTTAGATTAGTAAAATTTTTGTTCTTCTTAGTTGTAGTTTAGTCACTTAATCTTTAGTTTTGTTTTGTTGGTTTGTTTGTATCCAAACAGAGGAAGTGAGCATGGCGAGCTATACTCAGGAGCCAATGGAGTTTCCTCCATTAGAGGTAATGATGTTCTGGGATCGTATTCTCACATTCAAGCAATTGGAAGGTGAACAGATCCACAAGTCATGGGCAAGTTTTAATGAACTGATCAATCAATGCCCAAATCATGACATTCCAGACATATAGCTCTCCTTGACTGTTTTTACAGAAGTCTTGGTCCTAGAAACAAGAGGTTGGTCGACCAACTCATTTCGGGAGGCATTGTGAAATAGCTATATATGATAGCAGGTCAACTGCTTAATTAAATGGCTGAAATGAACCAAGAAGTAGAAAAGGACTTCATGTTGGCCGCACTAATGACTCAGATGGATGAGTTGGACAAAAAGATGGTGAAGATCGAAGTCCAGTGTAAGAGGTAGGATAAATACATCCTTCCTCATGAGAAAAGAAGTCTTAAGGACAATGAGGATAAACGCCTTGAGGGAAATCTCTCAATCATTCTCCACAAGGTGATTGAGCAAGATAGAGAACTGAAAGGAATGAACGAAGACATTGAAGGAATGAAGCAGATGATTTGGTCTCATTCTAGAGTTGTCCAGCTGCTCGAGAACCTCATGGGTTATGCGTCGCCTGATCTCCACCCGCAACAAAACAGGGGGTTGCCTAGTGATACTACGGCTAACCCTAAAAATGGAGTTTGAGTGCTTACTTCGTCGTGCCACGATGTTAACTAAGGTGTTGTTTGGGAGGCAACCTAAAACCCATGTTCTTATTTTGAGTTTATAAATAATGGTGTGTTGATTGTGTAGGTTTAAGTGGGAAAGCTTTTGAAAAGTGAAGATGGGTGAAAGAATGACCTAGTTGGCGCATTACCGGAAGGGCCAACGTGCCCGATTGAATCCATCGTTAGGCTCAAAATCATAGTAATTTGGGCCTGTAAAATTCTGAGAGCCAAGGAGAAATTTGGCGAATAGCCAAACAGGTCAGCGATCCTGATGCAGACCGTCGTTTGGATCGTCATATTTAATGAAGGTCTTGTAAAACTCGTGAGGTAAATAACCAATGGTCATGTCGCCAAGTACGTAGACGAACATGACTAATCTCGCCGAATGGGCATGAACCGGATGGTATATCAGGTCAAAGGGTTTGAAAATTCATTTTCCCTCACTTTCTAACCTCATAAAATCATATTTATAGTTTCACATCTTTGTGAGTATTTTAGTCGACCCTTTTTGCTCAGAGTTGGATTACTTTGCTGCCTAGCATTTCAATTTGTATTAATCGTCATCTAAGGTTAGTTTCCGAACCCCTAGTTTATTTTTATGAATCTTTTGCTCATTTGTAATACTCATATCCTGTCGTCGTGTGCTGGGCCTATCTGGTAGGATTAGAATGTTTGAATGCATATCTGAAGTCTAGAATCTTGCCTGTTGTATCTTGATTTTTGAAATTCCGTATGCTTGTTCGTTGAAATGAGTCAAATCGTATGGTTGTACTTGTGTTCTATCTAGATTGGCAGAATCGAGAGAAGTCTGAGTATCCCAGGATGATGGGAGTTATGGGTCTTAGTTTAATTTCTCTAGTGTAAGTGTAAATTTTATTTTCGGGGATTGCAGGGCTGAAATCGAGATGTTGGGTCGATTATTGGCACGTTGGGCCGTTTGACGATCTAAGTCGGGCTCGCCAAATTACTCGGCGATTTTCCTAAAAATACCCATCTCACCTTTAATCTAGTGTGAAATTTGACTTGAGATTCTGTAGCTTTGGGTGAGATGCCTGAGGTTGCCAAAAGCACTTGGTGACTCGCCAAAAGCAATCTAGTTCGCCTTTTTCCTGCCTCCCTAATCCCTTGTTGCACTGTAACTTTCAATAGACAAATCGTGGTTCGCTGAATGTAGTCGGCGAGACGTCGAAAAGGCATTTTCATTGCCAACTTGCTTTAACCTGTGAGCTAATCCCTTAGGTGAGCCCAATCTAGCTCGCCAAGGTGGTTTGACGACTCACTGACTGGATCAATGTGTCTGTCTGCAGTAGATTATCTGAGCTCATTAATTGTATCATTTATAATTTTTTTTTTTAGTATATTGCAGGCATAGCTAGACCAAAGGCTCCAGGTAGAGACATGCCACTACGCAATAAGGTGAAAGGGATTAAAAGCAACGAAGGCACAGCGGTATCAAAAGATAGAACTGTAAAATTGTCCACATCTGATAAGAGAAACAAAGGCAAAAGCAAAACACCTGAGTTATCAGAAGCAAGCTCCGATAGTGAGAGATATTATGCTTCTTACCACAGTCTATCTGATAGTGAGGAGGAACATCAGGAGCCTCGAACTATAGAATCTGAAGAGGATGAGCTCACAATAGGACAGAGATCTAAATTGCGATCTAAGAGGCTAAATGATCCATATAGGATCCGGAGTCCCCAGTCTACCACTCCTACACTTCCAGATCCAGAACAAGCAATAGTGCTGGAACCTCCTGTATAAGGTCTTTCGCCTAAGTCAATGAGTAAGTCGAAGGCTGAGGGGCTAAGGACAATCCTGGAGGAAAAACGTCTATCCATAGATGGGGTTATCGAAAGGTACCCGGAGATAATGGAATGCCTCAACCACCACAAGTTCCAAATCTTCACAAAATCCCGTGGCTCTTACATACCAAGCTGGGTCAGAGAATTTTACAGTGCATACAGTGCACTGGTACCCCAGAGGAAGAGGCTAATATCAACTCTCAAAGAAGTCGACTATGTGGTTGTTAGAGGAAGAAAGGTAATTTGTGATAGTAAGGCCATCAACACAATCTTAGGCATGTCCACGAGTATTGAGGATCACTGCCAACACTTTATCAGAATAGAGAAGCTGTACACAATGAAAAAGTAGTTAGCCTCACTAATTTCAGACGGTTTGCCGAAATGGTTGGCAGAAGGGGCTCTAATTGAAAAGAAAGACTTGAATATAGCTTCAAGATACTGGTTCGATTTTATCAGCAGTATAATTATGCCATCCCAGAATAAGTCGATTCTTCGCCTTGCTAAAACAGCTTGTTTGGGTTACATCATGGAGAAGAATAGAATAAATTTGGGGATGATCATGGCTTTAGAGATTCATACACATGCAAAGCATACCCGTACCTCTCTTTCTTTCCCGGTATTGATCACCGAATTGTGTAGAAGGGCTCGGGTACAAAGAGATAGAAAGAAAGGTGTGGAAGTGATTCCCACATCCTCCACTGATATTCGGAGGATCGAAGCTGAGTACCTTAACAATTAGGAGGAAAAGAAGAAGGCAACCCCAATGGACACAAACCTGTAGAGGCATCTTTGCCTACTCCGGACTCTAGGCCTTCAGGTATCCCTATTGCTACTTTTTCTGATACTCCAGGTTCTTCTACTGCTGAACTACTTCCTAGACCTGCTACTGCTGTCTCCGGAACTCCAGTCACCCAGGCTTCCCTACTTCGAATGGAACAGCTGGCCCTTTCTACTGATCGCCAGGTTGCTAGTTTAGAGGCCTCTATTCCAAGCATGATCTAGATAGCCCTAGCCGATGTTGTGACACCTCTAAACACTATCATTGATTCCCTAGCGTCTAGGATAGCCGTGTGTGAGCACAACCAAGGGGCCACAGAGGAGGTGATAGCTTTAAAAGGTGTCATTGCTATGCTGCAAAAAGATGTAAACCACCTGAAGTCTACCGATGTATCCATGGTCTTTGGAATAGTGGAAATTCCAAACATGCCTGAGATGCCTCAGACCACCACTGGACATGGGGATAGAATGGAGCAGACAACCGAACCTGAGTCAGAAGTAGAGACTGATGAAGAGATGTATGAGGAGACTAAGGAACCTGCAGATAAATACCTGACCGAGATGGAAGCAATTATGATATATACTGCCGTACAAGCTTCCTTAGCACCTGTTGCTGGATTTGGTGGAGCGGCCCTTCTAGAGTCACTCCAAGCATTGAAGCCTAGGCAGATGGAGCGACAGATTAGCCAGGATCACCTCTTTACCTCCCTCTCTGTCTTTCTTCATTTTACATTTCAAATTCTATGTTATTTGCATTTAAGGACAAATGTTTTTATTTGTGGTGGGGTGAGGCCCACCTTTGTGTGTTATTGATGCTCGTGTTTTGTTTATATTTGGGTTCTATGCTTAAATTGTGTTTACACTATTTCTGTGGATGTTTGAGCTTATGCCTCGTTTTGTTTGAAATTGCAAAATGATTTTGACCCGTTCAAAAATTTTTGCCACCTCTCATGTGTTGAATATGGTTGTTCTTTTACAAAATTTAAGTCTTAGTTCCTATCAATATTGATGACTTAAATAGTGCGCTCAATCAAACGAACATGAATGTGCGACTACGATGAGGCCAAATGAAGTTGCATAGACAATATGTGAACTCTTTGCATCTTGTTATGACTAGCCTAGTACTGAATTGACTCTCTTATGATGATCATTGCACACTAGCAAAAGTGTGGAGTCTTGTTTGACTGTAGTGTCAATGCCTAATGTGATAAACATATTTTGAACTATGCATGATAGATCCTAGAATTTGCCCCATTGGTTCGGTCAACTAAGTGATGCTATCTCTTGATCTTAGGCAACTTCTAAGAATGTGAGCCAATTTGACATATACCTATTTTGTGACCCACCATGTGAGTGTGTGAACCACTTTTGAACACCCTTGAGCTTTACCTTTCTTTGGAAGAAACTTGATGAAAACTAGACCTTTATCCATCACCCATAATTCTCATGAAGTTGTGGTTAGTTGAATAGCCAACTTAGGCCAAAATCCTAAGTTGGGGGTGTGGTGAAAAGATAAGGGCAAGTCAAGAAGTGCAAGGAAAGTCTCCTCTTACCCATGGTTTTGAAAAAAAATAAAAATAGAACATCTCCATATATAAAGAAAAAATAAAGAGAAAAGAGAAAAAAAAGGACAAAAAAAGAATGAAAAAGAAAGTTGTGGAATACAGTACAAAAGAAATGGGATTCCCAAACAATTCATGAAAAGTGAATAATAGGATGACTTATGAGCACTAAAGAGAATGATGAAGGTAAAAGAAAGGAAGTGTTGTGAGCACCACTTTTCATGAGGATGAAAGTCACTGAGCCTAACTGACCATACCTTTGCACTCAACCCCATTACAAGCCTTGAAAAGACCTTTTTGATCTTGAGTGAGTTAAAACAAATGTTGATTGGAAAATACAGGCAAACCTATGGGTGAAATTATGCATTATGTTCTTCTTTGTGAGTGTGAGCATTGCATATGATTCCGAAGCTTTAAACTGTGAACCATTTTGTGCATATGGAATTATTCCTTGTGTGTGGGAATTTGGACACTTTGGTTGGGCTTGAACTTGCATTTGAAGCAAGTATTGTGAGCATGAGGTTCTTTTATATTGGTGAGTCCAACTTGAATCTTTGAGTGCACATTTGGTCTTTGCATAAGTAAATTGAGTCTTGTTGTGTGCATTCATGATTGAGTCTTGTGTAGCATTATTCGAGACACATTTTTTGAACGGCTGAACTTGAGTTTGCTTGAGGACAAGCAAAAGTTTAAGTTGGGGGTGTTGACGAGTCCATAATTTGGAGTCATTTAGGGATATATTTTGATATAATTAGTGTACTCAAATGTATATTTTGTCTTAATATCTAATGAAAACCCTTAAGTTTCAGGTATTTGAAGTTTAAGGAAAAGCATGGACACTACTTAGCAAAAAGAAACAAAAGTAGCTGAGACATCGAAGAAATGAAGACCTGAGAATCGCCGAACCCATTCGGCGTGTCACCAATAGGTCCCATCATCGTCTTTTATTCGAATGAGCTTAAGCCTTGAAGGAAAGGATCAAATCAGTGGTGAAAATGAGCAGTCGGTGTGTCCCTGAGTAGTTCCACAAAGTAGTACTATGTCACCCAATGGTCCAAACATGACAATGCTGAAGGATAGATCAAGACGGCGATAAAACCTACCAAAGGGCAGATCGCCGAGTTGATTGGCGATCTCGACTAACGACGCCGAATGATCCGCTGCAGCACAAATTTTTTAAAACTATAAATACTCGTTGAAGAGTTGTAGTTTAGTATCAGATTTTCTAATATAGAATTTTTAATATAGACTTTTGAGTTCTAAGTTTGGAAAGGGTTTTGAAGAACTTGAAGGTTCAAAGGGTTTCAACTCTAAGAAATTGGACTTGGGTCTTGTGGAGTCTTTAATCTTGGCTTGTTTTGAGACTTAAATCATCATACCCATTTGAATGCAAACTCATTTTGGTATAAAGTTCTATCTTTTTTACATGTGTAGCTAAAACCCCAATTCTTGGGGTGTGATTTTGTGAATATGGTTTAGATTGTCTATTGGGTCTTGCTTGTTGGTGATTTATTTGTTGTTTAGATGTAATTTCGTTTAGTAGTTGTGGTGGAACTTAATGAAATTGTAGTTGCAAATACGATTTCACCTTTGTGTTTTCGGCTTGTTCGAGAGAGAGGTTGTAAAACTAAGACTACTAAATTGATGTCCGGTGGGATTGGGTCGACATGAGGTTCAGCTCGAGAGAATGAACCCTAGTCTCATTCGCATATATTCAGCTCGAGAGAGTGAGTGGGCAAAGGCAGAGGCTGCACTTCATGCGGCAAGTGGGTGTCCGAGAGGAACCCATTTGATTTGTAGTAAGTTGCTCAAGAGAGAATTTAGCCCTTCTATAGTCTAGCCTAGTCACAAATATTCAACAGATTTATTGTCAAAAGCATGTACCCAATATTTTAGTTTTTCCCGTATTCCTATCACATCCCAAGAACCCCATCTCCTTGATTAGTACTTTTTGCATTTTTGCTGTTTTTACTTACTTGTGACAAAACCCCCGTAATTAATTGACGTTTGTGTCACCCCTTATATTTAGCATGTTTATATTCAAAAATATTTTTAGCTATGAATAATTAGAACTTAATTTTATCTTTCTACTAATTCTCAAGCCCACTCCCTTGGGACTCGACCCCAATCCTTGGTTGGGTTACTTTACTATTGTACGATCGTAGACACTTGCATTGGAAGTTGTGTCTTGATTACGCAAAATCAAAGGGCTGCTCGACTTTCTCTCTATTTTTCTCTAAGTTTTATCGATTATTTGAGAAATAATTGACTAGTGCAGGTTCTAATTAGTTTACTAGGCTAAAACTGACCAAAACCACGTAGTTTAGGGGTTAAACGATGTAGTTTAGGGGTCCAATGCATAAGGAAAAGACCAAACAACCCCTGACTTAAAAGTTGCTGAAGCCACCGACGGACCATGGATGGACCGATGGTCCGTGCTAGTCGATCGTGGTTTAGCTTCAGAGGCTGGGTTCTGGGGCCATGATCCACGGTCCATCGCCTAACCTATGGTCCGTGCATCCAGCCGTGGGTTATGCCTTAGGAATTTTTTTGGGTGGGATTGCAGGTGGTGAACTAAGGACCACCACCTACGGTCCGTGGGTCACCCTACGGTCCATAGGTGCCACCGTTGGTGGCACCTGCAACTTTTGGAATTCTGCATTTCTGGTTTGTCTAGGATATGGGGTGTTACATTATCTCCCTCTTGGGAGCATTCATCCTCGAATGAAGACTAAACTAGCTGAATATGGAAGGAAAGATCTGCAAACCCTACCACTAAACATTGGAAATTGATTTCTGAGTGAACTAAGTTCCAAGAACATGCAAATACACTGAAAATACATGACTGGCTAAAAAAACAAGATACTAAGACTGATTTTACGCATGAATGAATGATAAACTGGATAGGAACTATGACCTGAAGCTGGAATGGAATCGGAAGGAAAGAGATGAGGATACTTGGCCTTCATGGCTGATTCTGCTTCCCAAGTAGCTCCCTCTATGGACTAACTCCTCCACAAAACCTTAGCTGAAGCGACTTCTTTGTTTCTCAATCTTCTAACCTGATGATCAAGAATCTCAAATGGTATCTCTTCATAAGTGAGACTATCCTTTACAGCTGCATTCTCTAAATGTCCTATGGATGCTAGACCACCCACATACTTCTTCAACAAAGAAATGTGGAAGACCGGATGCACTGTTACTAGTTCTGCAGGTAACTCTAACTTATAAGCCACTTTTCCAACTCTTTTCAAGATCTTGTAAAGGCCTATATATCTAGGACTTAGCTTTCCCTTTATGCCAAATCTCATCACCCCTTTCATAGGTGACTCTTTCAGGCAAACTCAATCATCAACTTGGAACTCCAATTCCTTTCTCCTTACATCTGCATAGGACTTCTGGTGACTCTGGGATGTCTTAAGTCTATCTCTAATGAGTTGCACTTTCTCCATAGCGTCATGAACTGAATTTGGCCCTATCAAGGATGCTTCACCTACTTCAAATCAACCAACTGGAGATTTATATCTACGCCTATACAATGCCTCATAAGGGGCCATTTGAATGCTGGAATGGTAACTATTATTGTAGGCGAACTTTCTAAGAGGAAGGTGATCACCCCAACTACCCTTGAAATCGATCACACAGGCTCTCAACATGTCCTCTAAGTTCTGAATGGTACGTTTTGCCTGACCATCCGTCTGTGGATTAAATGTTGTGGTAAGATTAACCTGAGTACCAAGACCTTTCTGAAATGACTTCCAGAAATGAGAGGTAAACTGATGACCTCTATCTGAGACTATAGACAAAGGAACCCCATGTAACCTGACTATCTCATTAATGTAAAGCTTGGCGTAGTCCTCTACCGAATCTGTAGTCTTAACAGCCGAAATGCACCAGACTTAGTAACTCTATCAACTATCATCCAAATGGAGTCATGATATATGCGAGTACGAGGTAAACCTGTAATGAAGTCCATGTTGATCACTTCCCACTTCTAAGTAGGAATATTAATCTCGTGAGTAATACCTTCTGGTTTTTGATGTTCTACCTTCACTTGCTAGCAATTAGGGCACTTAGACACAAAATCAGTTATATCCCTTTTCATATCATTCCACCAAAAGACTTCCCACAGATCACAGTACATCTTAGTGGCTTCTGGATTAATAGAATACCTGGAGTTATGGGCTTCTACAAGAATCTGCTGTCTCAACTCGTCCACCTTAGGAACAAATAATCGACCCTGATAGTGAAGCACACCATCTCCCCCTTGGAAGAAACCTCAACCCTCTACTTATGGACTGTACCCTTTAGTTGAAGCAATATCAGATCATTGTCTTGCTTTTCTTAACCTCCACTACCAATGAAGATTCTGACCCATTCTAAACTGTCACACTACTATCTAATATGCACATATGGAAAACTCCCAAGCGAGCAAGCCTGTGAACATCCTATGCTAGTTCTTCTCTTTCTTCCTCAACATGTGCTACACTACCCCTAGATAGTCTACTAAGAGCATCTTTCACTACATTGGCCTTACTAGGATGGTAATGCACACTCATATCATAATCCTTGAGGAAGTCAAGCCATCTCCTCTAGCGAAGATTCAACTCTTTCTAGGTGAACACATAATGAAGGCTCTTATGGTCTGTGAACACATCTACGTGAACACCATACAAGTAATGTCTCCAAATCTTAAGTGCAAACACCAGTGTTGCAACCTTGAGGTCATAAGTCAAATAATTCTTCTCATGCACCTTAAGTTGTCTAGGAGCATATGCTATAATCTTACCTCACTACATCAACACACAACCTAGGCCGACTCTGGATGCATCACAATAGATAACATAACCGTCTGAACCCTCTTGTAGATTCAAAACAGGAGTTGTAGTCAACCTAGTTTTCAGTTTTGTGAAGCTTTTCTCAAAATCATCTGACCACTAAAACTTGACCTTTTTCTAAGTCAACTTAGTCAATAGAGAGGCTATGGATGAATATCCTTCCATAAACCTTCTTTAATAGCCAGCCAAGCCCAAGAAACTTTTGATATCTAAAGGAGAGGTAGGTCTGGGCCATTGCTTCACTGCTTCTATTTTCTGAGAATCCACTCGGATCCCTTCACTAGACACAATATGCACAAGGAACAAAACAAACTGCAACCAAAACTCACACTTACTGAACTTAGCAAATAACTAGCAATCTTTGAGAGTTTGCAAGACAACCCTTAAATGATTCACATGTTCTTCCTCATTCCTAGAGTAAATGAGGATATCATCAATAAATACGATAACGAACAAGTCCAAATATTGCTTGAACACTCTGTTCATCAAATCCATGAAAGTTGTAGGAGCATTGGTTAGTCCAAATGACATAACTACAAATTCATAATGACCATACCAAATTCTGAAGGCTATTTTTGTAATGTTACTATCTCTGAATCTAAGTTGATGATAACCGGATCTGAGGTCTATCATTGAGAAATGACTAGCACCCTAAAGTTGGTCAAGCAAGTCATCAATCCTGGGGATAGGGTACTTATTCTTGATTATGACTTTGTTCAACTACCTGTAGTCAATGCACATTTTGAGGGAACCATATTTCTTTTTCACGAACAACACTGGTGCACCCCATAGGGACATACTAGGTCTGATGAAACCTTTATCTAGAAAGTCTTTCAACTGCTCATTTATTTCCTTAAGCTTATCTGGAGCCATTATGTAAGGAGGAATAGAAATAGGTTGGGATCTAGAAGGAGATCAATTCCAAAGTCAATTTCCCTTTCAAGAGGAACTCCGGGAAGATCTTCTAGAAACACTTCTGGAACACTAGCTGATTAAGGTGCTGAAGCTGAAGGCTTTTGCTGAAACTATGAGTGATTTCCACCACCCAATTTTTATTGAGAATACTCATAGTGGCCTCTCTTAGCCTTCTTATTATCCTTAGCCTATTCACTAAACTAATCTCCCTCAACCTACTTAGCATGAGTCATGAGCCTAGAGATGTTCATATTTTCCAGCAGCATAGCATTACGACACTCTTTTTTCACTAAATCGGATACCCCATACAGAAACTTGTTCATTTGAGCCCTGGAATTGGCAACCATGTGAGGAGCATACTTGGAGAGCTGGGTGAACTTGAGTCCATACTTTTGGACTATTAAGTTACCTTGCCTCAAATTCATGAATTCGTGAGCTCTTGCCTCCCTCAAATTTCTTGGGAAGAACCTCTCTAGAAAAGTCTCACTAAAGCACTCCTAAGTGATAAGAGTCTCATCCGCATCCCTGTTCTCTTTCCACATAGCAGATGTGAGCTACATTCTTAAGTTGGTAAGATGCCAACTCAATCCTATCATTCCCAGTTACCTGTATCACTCCAAAGATCTTCTTGTCCTCATCTATGAAGTTTTGGGGATCCTCACCAATCTGTGATCCTAAGAACTCAGGCAGATTCATCCTAACAAAATCATGAACCCTGGATACCACTGATCTACCACTAGCATTTGCAGGAACTGGAATCTGCTGGTTGTTCTAATTAGTCACACTCTAAGCCAAATAATGAATGGCGTTTCAGAACTCTGCATTCAAAACTTTTTGATCTAGGACTGGAGGAGTTGTGTTGGCACTGCATGCATTCATATTCCTTACGTAAGCTCTATGAGGAGGCATGATATGAAAGTGCATAATGTCGAGTTAGAAATAATGAATTAGATCATACCTTACACATGATAAGAATATCAAGAAAGTGAAATTTTCCTAAAACACTTCAGAGCCTCCCTTTAATTAGATGTGGTGCACTTCACACCCATGAAAATGACTCTACTTAGTGTGGCTTTTCAGACATCCTAGGACTCTTAAACCTAATGCTCTGATACCAAATTTGTCACGCCTCGAAGCTACCCCCAGGACGCGGACATAGGACCTAGGATCATGAGTGACCCCAAGCTAACCCTGCCGGCATATCATAAGCATAAATAAAGATAACTAAATTAAGAAAGTGTTGTTCGGAAGCTAAATAATGAGATAAACTGAAATGATAAGGACATACCCAAATACTAAAGTAAAACTGAGAGTTTAACAACAACTAGAAAGTAAAACTCAAATGCTAAAGCTAAAACTAACTATGTCTAAAATAATCCTCTAATTGACTAAAAGTGCTGGGACATGCCCAAGCTAAATCTAGCAAAAACTAAAACTAAAACTAAAATCAAAGGAAATATGTTTGTTGTCTTTGGAGATTAGGACTCACCACTGATGCTGCTGAGCTGAAGATCGAGAACTGATCTATGCATGATCTAGAAGCTGAGGACCTGAACCTACATCACGAGAAGATGTAGCACAGAGTATGCATCATTACTTGAAAGGTACTGAGCATGCATGATAGATTAAAGCTGAACAATAAAGATAACTTAACCAAAGCATATATATGGGCAATGATAAGAGATAAGCATAATACTAAACTGAGAATACTGAACATGAAATAACTGAATACAATGAACAAGTTTATAACGTGTTGAGACTGAATACTGAAATGTAATTGATAACATGGTAAATGCAAAAGAGTCTGATGGAAAGGGAGCTACTAATAACCGACATAAAACCACATGAGCTGTGGAGTCCGATGTATACACCCCATCGAGAGGACCCAATATACCCTGCCAGACGTATAGAGGCATGACTGGCATGATTATTAAATTGATGCCCACATAGGGGACTTACAACCGACGAGGCACTTAGTTCTGGGACTTGAGGGTGACTGACCCTAGTCCACACACTATTAAGATACCCCCAATTGATTATGTAATTAACAATTTATGACTGAACTTCTTTAATACTGGATAGCTCAAAATAATGACATGCAAACTTAGAATACAACATTAATATGCTGATAATGAAATATTCAAAAACTGAGGCATGTTTATGTATCTGAGATAACTGACCTAGCATGTGTAATTCATGAACTAAAAGAACTACATCAGTAGGGTTCTGAATTTATGAAAGAATCTACACAAAGTGATACTAAATTCATGACAATTTGATTTGGATCATTCTAACAACTAAAACCCAACAATTACCATCATTCAAGAAACCTTAGGTCTAGGTAATATTAAGGGAATCAAGATTTTGACTGAAATCTAGGGACCTAATGGGTGAAAGAAACCCACTAGTGAAATCCCACATACTTGGGATGAATTCCAAAGAGAAATCTTTTGATTTCGAGGCTGGAACTGATGAAAATCTTCTTGTGTTTTCCTGAAGGGTTGCTCGACTTTCCGAATGAGAAACGGGAATAAAGTGGGCTATTTTTGTCATCTGATCTATAATGACCCAAATAGAATCATGTTGCCTTTGAGAACGAGGCAAACCCACAATAAAGTCCATATTCACATCTTCCCACTTCCAAGTAGGAAAACCTATATCTTGGGATAAGCCTCCCAGCCTGTGATGCTCAACCTTAACTTGTTGATAATTAGGACATTTGGCTACAAATCCTACAATATCTTTCTTCATACCATTCCACCAATATACTTCCCGTAGATCATGGTATATCTTGGTGGCTCCCGAATGAATTAAATACCGAGAACTATGAGTTGCTTTTAGAATTTGTTCCCTTAACCCATCAACATCCGGAACACATAACTGACCTTGGTACCTAAGCACTCCATCTCCCCCTTGGGAGAAAGCCTCAACGGTTTTCTTGAGTACCGACTCTTTCAACTCAACCAATATAGGATTAAGGCCTTGCTTAGCCTTTACATCCATCACAAAGGAAGATTTGGACCCATTATGAACCATGATACCACCCTTGGTGGAATACACTAGTTGGACACCTAGTCAAGACAATCTATGCACCTCACGAACCAATTCTTTCTTTTCATCCTCTACATGAGTCACACTACCCATGAACGATCTACTAAGTGCATCCGCTACAACATTAGCTTTGTCGGGGTGGTAAAGGACACAAATATCATAAGTCTTCAAGAGTTCTAACCACCTTCTTTGGTGAAGATTCAAGTCTTTTTGGCTAAATACATATTGAAGACTCTTGTGATCGGTGAAAACATTCACATGGACCCTATACAAGTAATGTCTCCATATGTTCAAGGCAAATACTACCGCCACTAATTCAAGATCATGGATAAGATAGTTCTTATCATGGACTTTAAGTTGCCTTGAAGCATAGGCAATCACTTTACCATTTTGCATGAGGATACATCCCAACCCCACTCTAGAGGCATCACAATATACCACAAAACCATTTGTACCTTTCGGTAAGGTCAACATCGGAGCGGAAGTAAGTCTATCTTTCAACTCTTGGGAAATTTTCTTACAAGCTTCCGACCACACAAACTTAACCTTCTTTTGAGTCAAAGTCATCAAGGGAGAGGCAATGGAGGAAAATCCCTCAATAAACCTTCTATAATAACCGGCCAAACCCAAAAAGCTTCTAATATCCGAAGGAGTTAGAGGTCAAGGCCAACTCTTGACTACACTCGTCTTCTTAGGATCTATCTCAATACCCTGACTTGGTATAATATGAACTAAGAAAGCCACGGACCTTAACCAAAATTCACACTTACTAAATTTTGTTAAGTGTTCATCCTCACTCTTTGAATAGATCAAAATATCATTGATAAACACAATCACAAACATGTCTAACACTTTATTTATCAACTCCATGAATGTCGTCGGAGCATTGGTCAAACCAAACGGCATTACTAGAAATTCATACTGACCATATCTTATTCAGAACGCCATCTTGGGAATATCAACGCCTCTCACCATCATTCGGTGCTAACCCGAACGAAGATCAATTTTTGAGAAATAACTAGCCCTTTGAAGTTGATCAAACAAGTCATCAATTCTCGAAAGAGGATACTTGTTCTTAATAGTCATTTTTTTCAATTCTCAAAAGAGGATTCTTGTTCTTAATAGTCATTTTTTTCAATTGACGATAACCGATGCACATTCTAAGAGATCCATCTTTCTTTCTAACAAAAAACACCAAAGCACCACATGGAGAGATATTGGTCGAATGAAGCCCTTATCTGGCAAATCCTTTAGTTGCTCTTTCAACTCGACCGGAGCCATCCTATAAGGAGGAATGGAGATAGGTTGCATATCCAGGAGAAGGTCAATACCAAAATCTATTTCCCGCTCGAGAGGAATACCGGGCAAATCATTGGGGAAAACTTTCGGAAACTCACTAACCAATGGAACTGACTCTAGAAAAGGGGTTTTGGATTCAGCTTCCTTCACCCTAACAAGATGGTAAATACACCCTTAGGATATCATATTCCTAGCTTTAAGGCAAGAGAAAAATTGACCTTTGGGCATAGAATTTCCCCCTTCCACTCTAAGATAGGCTAATTTGGAAATTGGAATTTAACCACCTGAGTTCTACAATTGATAGAGGCATAAAATGCATGCAACTAATCCATACCCAAAATAACATCAAAGTTTAACATGTCTAACTCTACCAAATCCACCAAAGTAACTCTATGGAACAAGGAAATGGGACATCCTCTATAAACCCTCTTAGCCACCACAGAACCACCAACCAAGGTAGAAATCAAAAAATGTTCTAATAACACCTTAGGGAGCATATCAAACTTCATAGTCACATAAGGTGTCACAAAGGACAAAGTAGCACCGGGATCTACCAAGGAATACACATCTATAAGAAATACTTTTAACATAGCGGTCACCACATCTGGGGAGCTCTCTTGGTCACCTCGAGATTGAAGAGCATAAAAGTAGTTTTGCTTTGGGGCATTAGAGTTTGACCCGCTTGGAGGAGCTTGTTTATCTTTCCTTCCCTTAGGGTTGAGCATCGGACAATCTCTCATCTTGTGTCCACTCTTTCCACAACCATAGCAACCATCTGTGCCTACTAGGCACTTACCAACACAATTAGGCATAGCAACATAAAAACCACTACTATTACCTCCTTGAGGTTTAGGATTAGAAACCATATCCTTGTTGGCCTTTGGAGCACTAGAGGAACCTTGGTTGAAGAACCCTTGTTTGAACCTTGGTCGACCTTGTCCATTGGACCTAGTATTGGAGAAGTTCCCATCACCGATTCTAGCTCTTTTAACCTCCCTATTCTTTTCCTTGAGTTTTGAATCCTCAATTTGTTAAGCATACACCATAAGCCTTAAGATATCCATGTCATGGAAAAGCATTTTTGTATGACACTCTTTCTTAACCAAGTCAGATACACTCGACATAAACCTACTCATCTTAGCCCTTGAGTTTGCGGCCGCCACCATACTTGGAGCATATTTGGAGATTTGGGTGAACTTTAGAGCACACTCCTTAACACTCATACCTCTTTGACGAAGGTTGATGAACTCTTGAACCTTAGCCTCCCTCAACTCTAGGAGGAAGAACCTATTAAGAAATGCTGATTTGAACAATTCTCATTCTATTAGGCCCACTCTTATGGGTCTTTCACCCTTCCACTGATCATACCATACTTGAGCCACATCTTTCATCCACTAGACGTGGCTTATGAGACATCATCCTAGAATTATTCTAAATCTTGTTCTCTGATTACCAAGTTTGTCACGACTCAAGGGTACTGCCTAGACATAATAAGGCACATAAAACCCCCAAAGGCACCTTGTAAGCCTCTTACAATATCATAACATAAAGAATTAGAACAATAAGAGTAAAAACGCATTTCAAGTCCATTTTTAAAGGAAAGCAGAAGTCTAGACTTCTCTTAATTAACAATCTATAACAACCTTTGAGTCAAACAGGGTCACAACCCATACAACATAATCCAAAATTCAAATACAATAAAAAGGAACTACGAAGATAACTTTCGTCCTCGAATCATGAGGACTCACTAACAAACAAGGAGAATAGTTGAATCCAAGATTGAACCAAATGATGACCACCTTAAGAATCGGACCCTACACTTGGGCAAAATGTAGGAAAATATGGGGTAGTACAACAATGCACTAAGTATGATAGTCATGCATAAAATCCTTGAAAACATGCTAAAAGGGACATTTTAGTTATATGCATGCAATTTACTAAGTTATAGCATCACTTGGTAGATAATGGAAAAAGCATAAGTCATAAGCATAATCAACTCATAGATCATCATATCATAAGAGAAACATTCCATAAATACCCTCAAAGATTACTTGTGCAATGCATGAATAAGATCCCATAATCCCACCCATAAGAAGTAAAGCTTCTTGAGTAGCTATAGTTCATAATTCATATTCTTGTTCATATTATCATAGTGGGATAAGCCTTAACCGACATAGACCATGTGAGCTTAACATGGAATTCGGTGTCTACCCTACACTAAAAAGGGGTTGTCCTACCTACCTAAGGTAGAACCATACTCTTAGCTTAGGTGGATTTACTAGCTAAATACCTATGAGGGCACATAATTTATGGGATAAGGAGATTGCTTCTAGAAACCCAGACCCAACTAAGGTAGAACGTTTCCATCTCATGAGATACATACTTTGGGAACCCAGACTCAACTATGGTAGAAGGAACCCATTTAGAAAGTAGGACTTAACTAGTGTAAAAGCTTTCATTAGGAAGCTGGACTCAACTATCGTATAAGCTTCCATCTAATATTCATATCCACTTGGTGCTAAGCATTAAATTCCATGGATTGGATTACATATTAATTATTGACTTAAGTTCATATACATGGAAGGATGTCTTGACACTCAATCCAACATAATTTATACTATAGCTCATAGATTCAATAGGTGAGAATAAACTTTCAACCTTAGAATCATCAGATTGTGAGAGAACCCTTTAAATCATATCATATTTATACATAGGTGTGTACATGAGGAACTTCCAACAACGTAACAACTAGATCATAATCATATTCACTTTACTCTCAAAGTGTTCATAAAGCATCTACATGACTCTCACAATCATGCATAATTCTCATACTTTGCCCTTCAAGGACCATAGACCACATTCTATCAACACATCTATAACTACTACATTATACATGGATATTTACATGATTTAATTAACTCTACTACCACAAACATAATCTCATAATATTCTTTTATATTCAACAAACCCACATTACAAGATCATAATTGAGTAGTATGGGGGTTTCATTGGTTCTTAGGGAATTTCAACATAAAAACCATCATAAATCATCAATTCAATCATAATATATACTAAATCAAACATTAGAATCGTTTTAGAAAGGAATCCATGATTCTGAGACAAACCCTAACTTTTGGGGAAATTTCTATCTTTGAAATTGAGTTTTAAGGGACTCCATGGATGAAAACTATCCATGGATGAAGGACTACCATAACTTATCTATGAATCCCAATGAAATTGGTATGAGAAATTTGATTCTTGAACCCTAGCTCCACCTTCTTCCTTTTTCTTTTTCCTTGAAGTTCTAGAGAGAGAATTTCCTTTGGAGAGGATGAAGTTTGGGGATTTTCTTTTAGATTCTAGGGAGAATGACTTAATTAGGGGAATTTTGAGCACAAAAATCTTATATAATTTACTAGGGAAGGATTAAAATGATGTAATATCAATTTAGGGAAAAATAACAAAAGACCCCTAAGACTCCTACTTAAAAGCTGCAGATTTGCACGCTTTAGCTCGCCAAGGGCACTTGGCGACTCGCCAAGTGGTCCCTTGGCTCGCCAAAATTTCCAGTGCCCACATTATGGAGGCATACCACCAGGTGATAAGGAAGAGCCTTTGAGCAATGCGCCAACAGGGTTGGCGAGCCTCGACTTAGCTTGCCCAATTTTTTAGAATTTTAGGCCCCTTAGAAAGTCCAATGGACGACTCTAGCTCCACTTGGCTAACCGCCAAGTCACTTTGGTGATGGTACTTCCCATCACCAAGTGAGTCAAGGCAACATAAATGTTTTCCTACAACTAGTTCTAATGTATAATAGGCCCTTGCCCATTTTCCTTGACGTTAACCCACACGTTTAGCTCTAGTTTAGCCTACTAGTTTCCGGGGTGTTACAATTATGTAACTAATTAATGGTTCACATGGTTAGTTAGTTAGTTAGTTATAGATGTTAGTTAGAATGAAATCTTTGGTAGTTAGTGAATGACAGGCTAGCAGTTCATGCCTAAGAAATATTGTATATATATGTATAGATAAGATGTAAATCACACATTATGAATAAAGAAGCAATTTCATTCCCTCTAATTTTTTCTCTTCAATTCTACTCATTACTCCATCAATGGAGATCCTTAACATGGTACCAGAGCACAGTGAAGTCTCATATGTGTAAATTTCATTAGCTGATACAGTGAAGTTCTCCTTTCTCAACTCTTCAATTTGTTGATCGAGTAACTTTTTGTTGTTTGATTTTTGGATCTCTATTTCGAGGTTTGGAGGTTTAGTGCAGTAAATTATGGTGCTTATTGATGAACCTGATGGATCTACTGGAGTTCAACTAAAAGGAACGTTTCGACTCATATTTGGCTTGTTAATCATAATCACCCCCTCTTCATTCACTCATATGATACTCAAGGTTCTATTCTCATCTCAATTCATGTTCTAAAAACTATTATCTATGGAGTAAATCCCTCAAACTTGTACTTCTACGTCAAAAAAGTTTGGATTTTAGTTAGGAACTTGTAAAAATACATATATCCTTCTTCCATGCATGATCTCTGGGATAGGTGCAATGTTATTGTTCTAGGTTGGATTATGAAAATTGTCTCCAAGGGTCTTCTTAACACTATCCTTTATGGTTCTGATGCACACACAATTCGGGAAGATCTTCGTGAGAGATTTGATAAGGTCAATGCATCTAGGGCCTTATACCTTCATAAGTCTAATTACTTCTCTCATTTGAGAAAACTCTAGGATGAGTTTGAAACTATGCCTCCACCTTCATGGGCATGCCCTAAATCAAAACAATATGCTGAACATATTCAATTTCAAAACCTATGGTAGTTTCTAATGGGTTTGAATGAAACTTATGCATATGCTAAGAGCCAAGTCTTGATAATTATGCATGTCCCCAATGTCTATCATGACTATGCCATGATAATTAATGTTGAAATTCAAAGGTTAAATAGTGATGGTAGTTCCTCCTCCACTGATTCACAATCGTTAACTGCACTCATGAGCAACAGATTGTCTTGGGGCCACTACACTAGTCCTAGTAGTTCTCAGTCCTCTACTTATTATCATCGAAACAATAGTGGTTCTAACTAAGGATATGGGGAAGTAATGCTTACAGTTCTAGTAATGGATCTAATAGTGGTATAGGAAGAAAAACTTTTGTGATGGTCGACCTAATGGGAAATCTCATCTTTACTATGACTTTTGTCACAACAAAGGTCACACTAGGGAGTCTTGTTATAAGCTTCATGAATATGTTAAGAAGAAAGAGTAGCCATTACCACTCATGCCAATATTGTTGCTACTTAGGGAAATCATTCATTGAGGCTCTAGTATATGATCCCTATGTAAGTTCAACTGATCCTATGTTTCTTCCACTAACACACCTCCAACAGATACACAGGTCTTGTCTCTATTCACACCTGAGCAGTACACTCAAATTCTCCACCTACTAAGAAAAGGGATGGATGTGTCTTCTATGGCTAATGTTGCAACTACTAGCACTGTAGTTATAATCATAGCTCTTATGTCTGATGTGGTTAATAACAACTGGATTATAGAAATTGGTGCTTCCAGTCACATGTTTCATAATCCTAGTTTAATGCATCAATATACAAACTTGGGTGCTAAGAGAAATATGAGTGTAAATCTACCTACAGGAGGTCAGGTTCCTATTAGTCATATAGGTGAATCCTTAGTTCTTAAAGAAAAACTGCGAGAGATGTCCTTTTTATTCCAAACTTCAAACACAACCTTTTGTCTATATCATAGCAGACTAAGCAATTATAGTCTATTGTGCTTTTTTTCTAACTTTTGTATCTTTCAGGATCTCTCAAATGGAACGCCATGGGGATTGGTAAAAAAGATCAAGGCTTACATCATCTTCAGACTGAGCTCAAAGATACTGGTGATTTACAAGCTGCAAAGAATAATACTACTATAGGTATTGTTGTTGACAAGTCAAGTGCCCCTACTAGCTCTATTATTCTGACTTATTCTTATTCATATGTATCTTCTCTTAGTAGCCTATGACATAAGAGGCTTAGACATGCTCCTCTTAAGGTTCTCAGTAGAATTGAATGTTTATGTACTTTGTCTTTGGTGGATCATAATTGTATTGTATGCCCTATTGCAAAGCAATCTAGACTTCCATTTCTTATTAATCTGTCTACTTTTGCTACTCCCTTTGATATTGTACATGGCGATGTATGGGGACCTTATAGGGTTCATAACTATGATGGTAAGAGACATTTTCTCACATTGTTAGATGATAAGTCCATATACACTTGGGTGTTTTTTATGCACACTAAATCTTTTGCTTTTGTAGTCTTGAATGAGTTTTTATGTATGGTGAAAACATGTTTTGGGGTCAGTGTCACGTGTGTTAGAACTGATAATGGGACTGATTTATTTAACTATCAAGTGACTAATATGTTCAAAAAGTTTGGGGTTCTACATCAAAGTTCTTGTGTCTATTCTCCTCAACAAAATAGAGTGATTGAGAGGAAGCATAGATTAATCCTTGATTTGGCTAAGTCTCTGATATTTCAAGCAAGTGTACCACTGAGGTTTTGGGGTTGTTGTGTCTCCACAACAGTTTATACTTTAAATAGGCAACCTATTGTGGTGTTGAAAGGTAAGTCTCATTTTGAAGTGTTGTTTGGAAAATCTGCCTCTCTTCAACATCTTAAAGTGTTTGGTTCTCTATGATATGCCACTACTTTTATGCATCTTGATAAGTTTGTTCCTAGATATGTTCCTGCAGTTCACTTAGGATACCCTTCATCTCAAAAAAGGTTATGTCCTATATGACTTAAGCTCTAAGCCCTTTCTAAGTAGGGGCACTGTATTCAAGGAAGAGGTGTTTCCTTTTGAGGATCTTCAATGTTCATCTAATCCCTTGTTTCCTCTATTAAATCTTACTGATGATACCATCTCAGATACTTCTCGATTTCTCTAGATGATTTTGTATCTCACACTAGCTCAAATGTTTCTTTACCACATGAGTCTTGTGCTATCCTTCCTACTACACCTAAGACGCTTATGTTTGTTGATTCTGCTGATAGGATGGATTCTTCAATTATTCCTCTTCCATCCACTAGAACTTCTAAATCTCATGTCTAGCTTGACAATTATGTCACTCCTAGTGCTAAAGTTGCATGATTGTATTCTATCTCTCAATATGTCTCCTATTCTAGACAATATCCTTCCTATAGAACTTTACTTGTTGCCTATTCTGCTATCATTTAAACTCAATCCTATAAGGAAGCCTGTAAAAATTCTCATTGGGTGAATGCCATGAAAGCTGAATTTTCTGATCTAAAGGATAATTGCACTTGGTCTATTCTTCCTCTTCATCCCGATAAAGTTCCTATTGGTTGCAAGTAGGTGTTTAAAGTTAATTACAAAGCATCAGGTGAAGTTGAGAGGTGCAACGCTAGGATAGTAAATAAGGGGTATAGACAATAAGAAGGCTTAGACTACATTGAGACTTTCTCACTAGTAGCTAAAATGGTCATTGTCATATCAATAGTTGCCTTAGCTTCTTCTTGTGGTTGATTTTTATTTCAAATGGATGTTTACAATGCATTTCTTCAGGGTGAACTTTCTAAGGAAGCTTATACCCAAATCCCTGAGGGCTTTGTGACCCAAGGGGAGAAATCCATGATTTGAAAACTACACAAGTCCTTATATGGTTTGAAACAGGCTTCATGGCAATGGAATCTAAAATTTATTGAAGCACCAATTAATATAGGATTTATAAAGCCTCACTATGACTATTCATTATTCACAAAGAAAGTAGAAAAGGATTTGATTGTAATCCTTGTATATGTTGATGATCTTGTAATCGCTGGAAGCAGTTTACAACTCATACAACAAGTCAGAAAAGACCTACAACATAGGTTTAAAATGAAGGATCTTGGAGAGCTAAAATACTTTCTTGGAATTGAATTATCTAGGATTGTTGATGGTATTCTCATGAATCAAAGGAAGTAGGCATTAGGGCGTTTGTTTGAATTAGGATTAGTAGGGTGCAGGTCTACATCCACTCCCTTAGAGTTCAACCATGCACAAGTTAACTTCTATTGTGTTTGATGAATGCACGGGTAGAACTAATAATACAGAAGATAAATTGTTGGATAACTTCGGGAAGTACCAAATACTAATAGCAAGACTATTGTATTTGACTATGACTAGGTATGATATAGCCTTTATAGTTTAGGTACTAAGTCAGTACATGCATTCACCAAAAATGTTTCACACGGAGGAAATACTAAGAGTGGTGAGATACATTAAAGAAAAAATAGGCCTTGGGTTATTTATGCCAAGCAACAAAGGATCAGAATTAGTAGCATACTGTAACTCAAATTGGGGAGCTTGTGTAGAGTCTTGAAGATCAGTGACCGGATATATAGTGAAGCTGGGAAATGTAATGATATCCTGGAAGGCAAAAAATCAAAGCACTATGTTTGGAAGTTCTGTAGAAGCAAAATTCAGGAGCATGACTACCACAACAACTGAAATAGTCTAGCTAAAAGGCTTATTCAAGGAGTTTGGTATATAAATTTACTTGCCTGTAAAACTGTTTTGTAATTGAAAAGTTGCAATTCAAATATCAGTACATCCTATTTTTCATGAAAGAACCAAATACTTAGATATAGACTATCATTATGTTAGAGAAAAGATTTTAGAGGGACTCATACAAACACAACATATAAGCATCATAGATCAACAAGCAGATTTACATACTTAAGGGCTATGCAAGCCTCAACATGAAGCACTTATCTACAAGCTTGGAATGAAAATGTTTTTTCTCATTTTCAGCTTAAGAAGGGGTGTTGAGAATTATATGACTAATCAATGGTTCACATAGTTAGTTAGTTATAGATTTTAGTTAGAATGGATTCTTTGGTAGTTAGTGAATGACATGTTGGCAATTCATACCTAAGAAATATTATGTATATATGTATAGTTAAGATGTAAATCACACATTATGAATGAAGAAGCAGTTTCATTCTCTTTGATTTTTTCTCTTCAGCTCTACTCATTACTTCATTAATGGAGGTCCTTAATAGTTGGAAACAACTTTCTTCCTCCCGTTAATGTAGAATAACAATGAGGACAAAAATGGAAAAAAAATTCAAACTATACTCCTTCATTGTTTATTCAAAAATCGGTACAGTTTAATTTATCACGAGGTTAAGGACATGTTGGTTAATTTAACTTGTAATTTAAAGATTAAACATATCTTTATACCTTCGAACCTTTCCAGATTTTGCTGATAATGTTTTCATCCATATATCTTCAAAGATCTTCTCTCTTCAGTTTTGTCCCGAAGAAGAATTAACGCATAGTGGTTGAGGTCCGAGCTGCGTGTCGATATGATAATTCTGAGATATTGAAACTTTCACAATCACTTTAAAGCTTGATCGGCCTTGTACATTTAATATAAAAATCGGGATAAACTATTCAATGCATGTCTCTTCGATTTGTGAGGATAATCTCTCTAGTGTTTGGGATGACCCCAAATGACCCAAAGATAAAGTCCAGAAATTCACATCCAGTACTATCGAGAGTGTGAATTTATCAAACCTCTAAAGGCAACTTCAAAGTGATATTTTCAAGTGGAATACAAGTGGAGCCTGCATGTAGAGGCAATCCAAGGCGCATCTATGTAGCTTTTTGTGTAAGCGACAATGAGGGTAACTTGAGATAGGTTGCTGCCGGAAGAGTAAAGGATGGAGCTAATATTTTAGTGGCATAATACATCAACATGAACCTTAACTTGGTTTCAACTGCTAACTGTGACCTTTGACTTTGGGTGAGCACAAGGAGACACTTAAACTTGAATAAAATTGAATAAATAGACATATTCGTTGAATATGATACCCTACATGGAAATTTTGTGTCCTATGTGGCATTCTACGTGTATTCTGCCATGTATGACACATGTTTATACTTGTTCAATTTTATACAAGTTTAAGTGTCTACTTGTGCACACTCAAAGTTAGATGGCATAGTTGTCCGTTGAAGCCAAGTTAAGGGTCATATTTATATATTATGCCTATTTTAGTAAAGACAGAAGATATTAGAGCTAGTTTGGAGTTTTGTATTCATAATTAATGCATAGTGATCATGAAGAAAGACTTTGACTTTGAAAAGATCTTGGAAGGGATCTTTAAGTTCCAATGTGTTGACCAAATCAAATATGATTCCAAAATATTGTCTATGATTCTAAAAGATTGGAATAATATTCTGCATTAACTACACAGAATTGAATTCTTGATATTGTGTAAGATATTATTTGATATTGTGCAAAACAGAATAATAAAGTCATGCTTGTCGTGCTTGTAGTTATATATCTTTGTATATAAATAGTCTCTACTTTATCAATTGTAGACAAGAAAATATAGAATATTTTTCAACTCTTTTGAATTTTGATTTATCAGTATTTATCATGATATCAAGAGCTTATTTTTTTTTCCAAAATTATTTTACTTCCTAGTCTTTCTTGCTATTCCATTTCTATCATTGATTTATCTTTTGTTTTCCTAATGGAGTCACATTCTCTTGACATTTTTCTATCAAATTTGATGAAAAGTTATCCAATATGAGAATTTTATTTTTGGATCTTTGTTCAAAGGAAAAGCTTGTTTGGAATCTTGGATGGATCAACAATTGAGCCTAATGAGGACAAGAAAAAACAAGTTTGACATGCTAACAATGCTCGTGTGATTTTATAGATCCTTAATTTTGTACATGTAAATGTTGCACTCAGTCTGCGTCCATTCAAGAGGACATCGAAAATGTGAAAGCATTTAAAAAAGATGTGTGCTTAGTATAATCATGTTCGTGAATTTAAATTAGAACATTCAGTTGTAGAATTCAAGCAGGGAGATAAAGACATTTAGAGTTATTATTTGGGGCTTATGACAATCTAGTCAAAACATGACCAAAGTTATAGAGGAAATGTTTCTTCCACAACTTTCAAAAAAGTCATGTTGAAGAGAAGTTATGTTGTAGAGGAAGAAGATTCGGATTGTCCAATTTCTCATGAAATTGAGGATTGACATTGAGCCTGTTAGAGAAACATTCTTAACAGAGAAACTCTATCATAAATCAATGTAGTTTTTAAAGAACTCATTTGTGAGGAGATGTGCATCAATACTCTAGCAGCCATAGATTTGTCCTACACAATTAAAGTTACTATGTCTACATCAAAATGTACTCATAAATCTTACACTGAAAGTTCATCTCAAAAGTTCGGGCCACAATTCTTTGAGTGTAAGAAGTATGAATCAGATTGTGTTACATTGCAAGAAGAAAAATATATGCAATTATTGTAAAAAAAAAAAAGTATGACCATATAAATATGGAGTGAAATCGTCGCCCAAACATGCGTAAAACTAAGCAAAAAGCTTATCAAGCATCTGAAGCATATATGAGCCAAGAAAAGATCACACCACCATCTACCCCAGATCCAAAAACACTTCAAAGATGATACAAAATTTAGGTGCATTGCTTTTTCTGGGCTATTTTTAGTGCTTTGAATGTCTCATATCCTAGTAAAAAATTAAATAAACATTCAAAGATTTGACATATAGATCGGGCTACTTCTAATCATATGACATACGATATCCATAATTTAAACTCTCTATCAACTCCATCAGAAATTCATCTTGTTGTCACAACCAATAGTGATACATTACTTGCTACTAAATTTAGAAATCCATCTTGCTTCACGGATGTCCTTTTTATTTGTAAACTCAGTGTTAATCTTACTTCAATTGAACAATTGGTGGAAAAAATTACTTTATTATTTTCTCACATTTTGATGTGTTGTTCAAACTATGAAGACAGAAAAAGTGATCACCAAGAATCGTTAAGTAAGGAGAATGTTTCAGTGGTACATTTCTAAAACACCTTGAACATGCATGTTTTTGTAAGCCACTAAAGAAGACATTAGTCATTCAACCAAATTGTGATACTCGTGGAATCATCATCTCATCCACATGCTCTAAAACTTCCTTCTATGTTATAATATTATCTTCATTTGAATAAGAAATCATGAATTTTATCATCAAAAATTGTCTTGTAAAAATTGTGCTTAATTCAAAAGTCTTAATCTATCTAGTCCTTGTAGTACTACTTCATAGAATTCTACTTTTGATTTATATTTACAATACTATATGAGGTTCTGCACCTATTTCATTTTGATTGGAATATCAATATTTTATTTTATTTATTGATCTCGTATCACGGTATACTTAGGTGTTCTTTTTAGAAACAAAAGTGAAGTTTCTAAAATCATAAAATAATTTGTCACCTATTTTAAGACTCAATTCAATAAGAGAATAACAAAAAATCGATCTTCGAATGGGAATATATGAAGTTTAAACTCGAATTTTTTTTTTCAAAGAGAGACATTATTTCAAAATACTCTTATTATACACACTTAAAAAAATAAGGATGTAAAAAGAAAAAATAGGCATATTCTAGAAACCACGCTAGCTATTCTCGTTACATCAAATATTTCTAAATTATTTTAGGTTAAGGCCATCCAAACTTTTGTCTATTTTATAAACAAACACACCACCACCATTAACAAAGATGATAGTCCACACTCTATTATTTTTTATGAACTTCATGATTATTTTCATTTAAATATTTTTTATTTTGTGTCTTTTGTCAATTTACCTAGACATGAACGTCATAAATTATCTGCTAAAACTGCGAGGTGTGTTTTCCTAAATTATAATGATATTCAAAAGAGATATCTTCGTTATGATTCTTCTAAATGACAGTTATAGATTTCCAGACTTCTAATTTTATTTGAGTATCTATTTACTTATTCTATAACCTCTTCAACAACATCTAACTCTTACTCTTTTCTGTGTACAAAATTCTACATCTCTTGACGAAGATCCTAATGACATTACTAATGATCCTAGTTAGCCTGACATATTTACTACAAAAATTTTAGGTAATGGTACCTCCTCACCTAATTCATTGAACATCGCTTTCATTCATCCATCTGACAACAATAATGATTTTGATGGTGAATCTGTACCAAATGACCACACAAATCCCTCCATTCCTGCTATCCGTCACTCTAAACTTAAAACATTTGTTGCAGATCAATATGAATACTCTTCAAGTATATATGATCGATCTTATACCTTACTAATTATGAATTTTATTTTTGTCCCAATTACATACCAACATACATTGAGTCACGATTATGGTAAAAAAGTAATGAAGTAAGAATTTTTTACTTTAAAAGAAAATCATACATAAGATTTGATATTTAAATTAGTTAAAACTTTTGTTATTGGGAATAAAATAATTTATTCTGTAAAGATGAAGCTTGATGGTGCATTGGAGAGGTATAAATCTCAACTAGTTGCTCAAGAATATAGGTTGGACTATGAGTAGACTTTCACCCTTGTTGCAAAGTTGAAAATTTTTTTTGTGTTGCTCACTATTTCATCTGCCAAATGGTGAAAACTTCATCAAATAAATGTGAAAATTCATTTTTTGCATGGTGAACTACATGAGGTAATATACATGAAGCCCCCATCAAGATATAATCAAGTCCAACCTGACAGGATTTATCAGCTTTGAAAGTCTTTTTACAATCTCAAGCAAGCACTACATGCATCATTTGAGAAGTTTTAATTTACTATCATTAATGCTAGATTTTCATAGTTGATATATGATTATTTATTATTAGCTACTCGTGCTAATCAAAACAACAACACAATTATTTTCATGAAATTCAACAATTAAGAACGAGTAGAAGAAAGAAACCTAAGGTGAAATTTTATCACTTTGCTCTTGCACTTGAAAAAGAAAATGTAATCCTACAAAAGACATCTATTGTTCTATTTATAGGGTTTTAGAAAATAATCCTTTTTCCTTGTTGGATTCGGAATCCTAAAAAATCTGAGAATTCATTGGGGTCTGACTAAGGAGGCGCTCCACTAGTGCACCAATATTGGGCGCCAATAGTTTGTAGGTTGGTGCGGCACGCCTGTAGTGCGCCAGCCCAGGGCACC
The DNA here is from genome assembly GCA_037074985.1 of Solanum bulbocastanum. Lineage (NCBI taxonomy): Eukaryota > Viridiplantae > Streptophyta > Magnoliopsida > Solanales > Solanaceae > Solanum > Solanum bulbocastanum. The sequence continues at coordinate 12,807,991 of CM073602.1, read as the reverse complement.
AACAGTTTGTCCCTAGTGCGGCACGCCTATTATACACCTAAATTACACCTCCCTAAAGAAGTATAAGTGGTCGTTGTCAAATAAAGAACCTAACTAAGGTTAAGATCGTTCCCACGAGGAATATGGTCTAGACTTAGGCTAATATATGGTTTACTATACTTTTAGTCAAATTACTTCCGTAAAAAAGGGGGATTTGTGAACAAAGTAATTGCTAATTGATTTGTAGTAATAAGTTAGCAAAATTCAAGTTTGTAATATCAATATGAGATGAAACTAGGGCTCCTAACAATGTTAATTATTTCCTAGTGTTTAACATGTAAAGTTGGTAAGTTAGGTATCTCCTAAGTGATTGGTCGCCCAAGTAGAAAATTTCAAGTGTTTAACATGTAAAGTCGGTAAGTTAGGTATCTCCTAAGTGATTGGTCGCCCAAGTAGAAAATTTCACCACACAACTTAATCGGTCTATGGGTGTATGTTTTACTAACCCTTACCCTTGACCCCAGATTAGTCCTCGCATATTTGGCTCAAGCTATTAGATAGCGTATTATCACGCTAAATCTCCGTTGTTTAACCTCTTTCTCATTCATTACTTCCTTGGTCGGGCAAGTAGAAATGAGGTGAGTTCTAACGTTGTGCACTGTTAAAAAGCATTCAAAACGAAGAAGTTAACAATACATGTATAAACACCATTCTAGAATTACTTATTTGTTAGTTTTACATTATTAATTACTCATGGTTCCCACAACCCTAGTTGTGTATTTAGCTATTCATGCTTGAGAATTCACAATTTTATACTAAGGTTAATAGCATAAAGCATGAAATTACAATAAGAATAGACATAATCTGGAATCTTGAATTGAAAAACAAACACAAATTTGATAAATCAAACGTTAAGAATTAAATGCTAAAAATGTTTTCAAGATAATTCTCAAAGCCAAAACAAAACTTTCACAAAAGGTCTAACTCCCCAAAAATGAAATTCAAAACTAATATTTATAGAAAATAAATTCTAAACCAAGAAGGAAAATGAAGTTTGAGGAAATCCAGTTTTGAGCAGTGTCATAAATGAGTGGTCACCTAAGGCTCGTCACAAGAACGACGGCTCGTAGGTGCCACTGTTGCTCAGCAGTTAGCTAAATATCTAGTGGATGTCATCAACGGGCATGACCTACGGCTCGTAGGTCTAAGCATGACCCATCATATTCAATCGTTATTTATGGACTGGAACTTATCTTCTTTGAGTCATCTACGGCTCGTTAGTTGCTCCGTTGTTCCATACTTAGTCCATTTTCCTCATCATGTCACCCACGCCATCCACCTACGTCTCATCGAAGGAACAACGATTTGTAGGTGATCTCTGTTACTAAGTGTCTGCTGTTTCAAGCACTTTTAATACCAACTACTCCAAAATCTATTTCCTGCAAAATCAGATCAAAACACCATCACATCTAATAATAAAATGCCTAAGACCATGCAAAACTCCAAGTTTAATGCATCAAAAATATCGTAAACTTACAGTACATCAACCTACAGTCCATCAAGCTGGGACTTTTGTAGTTTGGGGCCTGAGGCAACGTGCCACCAATCTGCCCCAACCCAATTCTTCTTTGTGTGTTCCTTCAATTTGCGTCCATGCTTTCCTCCTATGCTCTAGCTCTCATGTGCTTAATTTTCCCCTCAAATATCCTACGTTAACTAATCACATGTCTTAATTTGCAATCATTGCAATCTAAACCAAACATAAGTATTAGAATAAATAATGCTCTTAAAACTAAATGTATGTGCCAGCAAAATTTAGCAAATAGAGATATAAATTTGCCCAAGATCACACACTCAAACTCTATTTTAAGCTAACTAACACAAAAGGGAAGTGTCGGGATCTGCAATGAAGATCCTACTACAACAAACTGGACATTCCAGAGATAATGAAACCGTCAAAAATGCATTATGAGGCCGTCTTCCTAGAATTTTCGCCGAAGTCAACCATTCAAGTTTCAAAATCTCCAAAACATAGAAACTTGCATAAAACCCAAACCAACTACCAGAAGATCGAACTGTCAGTCCTAACAAGTCATAAATCATTTGGGGTCGCTACAGGAAAGCTCTAAATACTGAAAAGATTCGAAAATGGAGGAAAAGGCTTGGAGGGTCATTATACATAAAGTCACGCTAGACCACATCTTATTTTTCTAGAATAGAATACCTAATCCAATGAAAAAAAAATCAATCATTTATAATTGATGATTAAACACGGGACTCTTTGTTTGTTTTAGAATCTTTTATTGACACAAAAGGAAACACAACTCCAAGGAATACACCGGATAAAAATAATTTTAAATACACAAAAACATGAAATTGATAATAAATACACATATATAATATTTGTGAAACTCAAATACATTCTGAAATGCATATACATAGGAAGAGATGTGAGTGAGAGAGGAAAGAGGCGAGTGAGATATGAGAGAGACAAACAAGATAGGAGAGAAGTGAGCGAGAGAGTCACTACATTCCAAATACATTAAAATTAGGCTTAGATACAATGTATCCAAAACAAATTATACCTAATTTGACCTCATGTATCTGAGCCCAGTAGATATATGTATTTAGCAAATAAAAAGTCATATGAATGGTAATTTAATAAAGTACTATCTCCACATATAATTACAACCTAAACTAGTAGAATTTGTGTTCTTTCTTTTTTTATTTTTATAAATGGATCCAAGCCTCTCAGGCTTTTTAACAAAAAAATTGGTTGGATATGTAAATTGTGAATGGTATCAACATTACAAATATCTGAAATTAACTACGGCTTCAAGGGTGTTTGTGTCATGACCCAAAGTATACCCTAGGCATAACACCCGAAAGGCCCTACACAAGCCACTTTGCATACATCATAAAAGATAATAGAAATAAAGATTTCAAAACTAACAATATTATATCATAAAAGAGTTTGACAAAGGAAAGTCTGACATAGTCTCTACAAGCCATCTAAACATCAAAAGGAGTGGTTGGGACGTAACTCATACACCACATACATCATCAGAGAACTAGAAAGACATAAAGCAAGTAAATGTGTCTCGGTCCTCGAAATATGAGGACTCACCAACTCTTCAATCCAAAAGAATGATTAACTATCCACGAATGTGAGAGGTAGGAGCATAGAACCGTACATTAATGAGACAATGTAGGTACAAGTATGCATTAGTACATAGAATGTACTAAGTATGGGGCAATGCACATAAATAAACATGTTGACATATATAGCTTAAACATGTAATGCATGACCAACATTTGAATATTTAGAAGCATTAAAGAAGCAACAACACATAATTCATAAGATATGGTCAATATATTAAATATGAGAGACATAAGAAAGCTTTGAAGAAATATATTCGATTTTGTGGGATATTGGCTTTAGCTGACAGTAAGACCATGAGAGTTATGTCATGGAATTTGGTACATCCCTCATATAGAAAGAAGGGGATTCTACTTTTCAGAGTAGCATTCATTCACATCATCTTTTGCTAAAGTGGATCCACTAGCCAGGTCACTAAAGACAATCCCGTTAGAGCACATAGTTTGGGACTAGCGGTTGCTACTAGAGACCATCCTATTTGAGCTCCACCTTAAAGTCCTCCCGGTGCTAAGTCTAAATTTCAATGGAATAGATAAAAGTCAAATATCATTATAACATAGGAAAGGCAATGATAAATACGAATCCACATCTTAAAGTCAAAATATAGAATAGCTCCGTAAATAAGTATTCAAGCATAGGTGAGAAAACCTTTCACCAATGTGAATCCATATGTGAGAAATTCCTTTCACAATCATGATCATATTCGTATGTGAGAAAATCTTTCACAATAACATTGATACTTTCATCTTAAAGCACTCTATCATCATAAACATCATTTCCATAATTCATGCATAATCCTTCAAAATTTATAGTTCATGGGTTCATCATAAGTTCATAATTGAAAGTCATGGGTCATGCTTGGGTTTATATAAATTCAACTAGATATATATCATGCAATTTACATTAAATCATTCAATATAAGACTTAATCAACAATAAAAATCATAATTGAATGAAACCCATGTAGAACTAAGAAGAACCCTAGTCTGATCAATTGAAATTGAGTTGAGAAATTGAAAACCTTGGAGACCACATAGAGGATGGACTCCACGGGTGAATACCCATATACCTTACTACTCAAAGCCCAAGATGAATGGTGAATTGAAGGCCTTGGAGAGAACCTTAACTTCTTCTTCTTCCTTAGGTTGAGGAAATTTGGGAGAATGAATTTGGTTGGATTTTTGGGGAAATAGGAGAAAGAGTTTAAAGTTGGTAAATTTAGGACTTGAAGTCTTTATATAAGACTTAGGATAGAGGTCAAATCCACATATTATACGCTTAAAACATTTAAGAAAAGACCCAAAAGCCCCTAAGAATTAACTGTCGGACTGGTCTACGAGTCCGACTTACGGACCGTAGAACTTTCTATGGTTCGTACTAGTCAACCGTAGACCAAGTACTGAGACCTTAATATTTATCCAATTTTGGCGGAATCCTTCTACAGTTGGTAGACTCTAACCGTAGAACTCAACCTTAACCCCAAAATTTCTCCAAGTTTGGATTGTTTCTACGGAACCTATCTATGATCCGTAAACCATACAATGGACCGTCCTGGCAAGCCATTGGATAAAGTACTGTGACTTGATTTTCAAAAAATATTTTCCCCCTTTCTACGAGACTAGTCTACGACCTGTAGAAAGTTGTACGAACTGTAGATAGCTGCAATTTATGCAATTTTTTCCCTTTTCAAAATCTGAGGTGTTACAGTTTGAGTTGACTTTTAAATTTAAAAAGTCATAAGTAAGGGGGGGCATAGTATGGTATATACCGAATTACCATACCATATCAAAATTTTTAATAACGTGGTTTTGGTATTATTGTATTTGGTATCGTATATGGTATACATTTTAATTTTTTTTGATATTCGATAAAGTATTTGGTATTTAGAAATAACATTCCGAAATATCGACTACCATATCGAAGTATATAGTTACAAACATAGCATATATATTATTAAAATACTAACAAATATGCAACCTTGTATTAGTATAAACTAAATGCTTACAAGTTGAAACTTTGACTACTCTATTTTGATTGAAATGTATTTGAATTGTAATTGCTTAACAAAAAGAGTTGTTTGTACTTTATTTTGCATGTTTATTTCTATATGTATAATGTGTTAGTATGTTACAATTGAGACCTTTTTTAATTGTCGAAGTCATAATACTCTATTATATGAGTATATATTAGTTGTAGTTAAACAAATTATGGTTACCAATTTACCATACCTTAGAATACCAAAATCGAACTTTAATATACCAAATCATACATAATTAAATTAGTATGGTAATAGTGTAATAGTTTAAAAACCGAATACCGAAATTACGTTATCGAAAATTCCATAGTAATACTCAAATTTTAGGTTTCAAACTTATTTTTGTATTTTTTTTTTTACCTAAAAGTAAGCACTTTGAAATATTCTTATTTTTAAAAGCTTAATAATCAGAAACATTTGAAATAATTCAATCTAAACATCCTCGGAGTATGAAATTAGCAAAATGGGTATAGTTGAGAGGGATTTGATGTATTTTCCATTCATTTGGCATGAAGTTCCATGATGGCAAGAAATTTACGTACATTTAGTTCCAAAGGTTTAACCGGATCTCATCTAAAATATTCAGTGAAAATCTGTAAGTTATCAACATTCTTAACCTTTTAAATTGCGATCTTAATTTTTCTAACTTACTTTTGCATGCTCTATACATTCCACTAATTTGTCATATTTTTCCCAATTTTTTAAATGGACGATTGCAGAAATAATACTGAATTTAATCATGATTTTCTGGAATTTACTATGTCTTTTGGGACTAGAAACACACATTTTTGAACAATCAATTTTCATGTTGAATCGTAGGGAGTCTGGGAACAATAGTAAAGTTGTCTCTGTGTTTTGACGAAATAGGTCACGAGTTTGAGTTGTAGAACCACTATTGCTTGCATATGGGTAGTGTATCTACCTAGATGCTTCCCTTCCCAAGACCCTGCTAACACATGGATGTTTTGTGCAACCAACTGCCTTTTGCCTAATTTCAAACAAAATTATGTCCAAATGCCTACTAAATGTTCTTAAGGAAGTGCAAAAATATTAATAGACATATAGTATGGACCGCGGTAGTTTTTTGCCTGTTTGTTTAGAAATTAGGACGAAAATCCTAACTTGAAGTGACATTGTGTTTTGTGTTCACTAGAAGTATTATCAGTATGTTAGAAACTTGTACGGTAACGTAGGATAGTTGTGAGATTTAGAGAGTTTTAGTTCATAAAAAAAATACTAGCATTGGCATCAAATGAGCCTAAATGCGAAATGATTCACATAGCCGGCCTCAACTAGTTTCCAATTGAAAAGTAGAATTAGTTGATTTGAATGATTCACTGTAACTAGAAGTTGAATATTCTTCTTAGCTAACATTTTAATCTTAGAAAGTTTGGCTCACATAGCAATAAGACGGGAGTGAGCATGGAACCTGAAAACTAGCATTCTTATTTCTTCCCTAAATTTTCTCTGATGGAGCTTACGAATAGCTTAATTGGTTTCTCTTAGAGGCATTCTTCAGTGAATTCGATTACGAGAATATTTAGACTTTTTTTCATTATAATACTCAATAATTTGGATTCTCCAACAGTAGACGTTGCCAACGTACAAATCTCCAAATATGCACACTGAAAAGACTCTTACCAAACCAGCAACATAATTAACATATTAATCTAAACTAGTTGGTATTGCCTATATAGAGCTATCGCCTTGATTTTGCTCTATTGATTAATATGTGGAGATAAAGATTTGGTGAAGACATGAAATTATGCAGGTTATTGGGAACATCTCACATTTCCCCAGATTAACAGATTCAGCCCTTCTGGCATGACAAGATTGCTTATTCTAGAAAGTGTAGGATGCTGAAGATGCTCAAGGAATTTGTTTATGGTTAGTGCTAACTGCTAACCTTTGGATTAAGCAACTTTTATCACAATGACAACCTTGTACCGCAGGTTTGTGGACAATACTTGCACTAGAATCAATTTTATTATACATTTGGATCTGAACTCAAGCTTGTGATCTATGCATATATCTTAGAGTTACCATGTTTTTTCGTTTATTCTGATTCAGTGGGACTTTCAGAAGAACGAACGATAGATCCAGACTAGTGATAACGTCAATTATGGGAATGGTTTTAGGATATTTTATTGGCATTTCATCTCCATATGTTTCTCTAACAAAGGTAAGGCAGCCCAATCTTTCCATATCTTCTCTGATGTTGATTAAGAAACATTTATCATTCCTTGTAAATTTTTCTTTTGTATCTTTTGTAGATTAGTTTACCTTCAAATCTTGTATCATCTCTAGTGTTTGGCGATGACCACCGTAGACCTTCTATTAAACGTTTTTTTCCAGAGCATCTTGTAACTCCACAGGTACTTATTTCACTTGGATACTCTACTCTTATCTTCAACTCTACCTTATTGTCTTACTTGTCTAGCGTATGAACTTTGGGAACTCCAGTAAAACACAAATGGTATATTGATTTTGCCAGTAAAGTCATGCAAAACTCTTGTAATCTGTATCTTTCTTCCTTACGGTGTTGAATATTGAAAACATGTAAATTCCAAATAAACAAAATCATAAAACCAAATGGATCCATTGTGCTATTAGTACTACTTAAGTGTATGTCATTATGTCGATAAATATCTACTTTTACAAATTAACGGCTCTTGTACCTTGTCATTTGCATCCATGTTCTTCTGTCTTGAATATAATGGAAGTCAGCATTCGCAGAATGTTTCTTATCTCGAGTCTAGACAAAATGTTGTATTTTGTGCTTTTTGTCATCCCAATCCTACACCTGGTATCTACATAGGCTTCTTAGAACAACTCTTTGAAGTTAACTTGGCTCTAAAAGATTCACATATATATTTTCTTTTGTCACATAAATATATTGTGTTTTTTTTGTTTCGCAAATTAGATGTTTTCAGTTAGGCCATTCAGCTCGTGTTTAATTACTATAGTTTGAGATAGTGAATGTAGTGTTCACTGTCTGTAATCAAAGTTGGTATGTTTTGAGATAAATCTTTTAAAAGGAATGCAAGGGTTTCCCAGAGAAGGTAACAGAGAATCAATTTATTAGTGTCATACTGATAGAGCAAAGATGTGGAGACATTACAAGGTGACAGAGAATCAATTTGAATTCATGCTTGGCAAATAGCGTGGGAAGTTATATTTTGATAAAAAAGATTGATGCAATTTATAAGAAGAGGACGAAGGTTCGCAACATGATATTCATTGAACTAGATAATCATATGATAAAGCGCGAAGAAGAATCTGTTCTGGCTGATTAAGAAGAAATAAGGGTGTAAACAAATTTATAAATTTCATAAAGGATATGTACGAAGAAGCAATCCCACAATTTTGAAGGAAATACAGAGGAGTTCCCTATAATGGTCAGTTTACTCCTTTGAGCTGCATAGTGCAGCTGACTAGAGGTTATGGGTTTTTTCCACCAATTGGGGCTCTCAACTCGTACTTTCTTTTCTTTAGTCATATATGAGCTAACCAATAATATAAAAAATGTGGTTCCATGGTGCTTATTTGCAGATGATATTATTTTAATTAATGAGACTAGTTGGTGAGTCAAGAAAAACCGGATCTATGGAGAACACAAGATAGTTAGAATTTAGGATCAATTGAAGTGGACAGATTACATGTATCTTAAGTTAGCCTCAAAAAAGATGAAGGTGCTATGAGATTAGATGAATTATGGTGGATAAATACGAACATTTCAAATATCTGGATTAGTTTTTCATGAGAGTGGCATGACTTGTGAAGATGTAACATAAGATTAAAGAAAGATGGCTGAAATGAAGGAGTGCAAAATTAAGAAGATACCAGCAAATCCCCAATTCTGTAGAATGATTGTGAAACTAGCAATGTTATATGGACGTCAATGCCCAAAATATTTACAAGGTGTATTTCATAGAAATACAACTAGTAAGATGCACGTGCTGTCATACAAGATTAGATTATGTTAACAGCGGCCATTGATAGTGCAAATAGTACTATAGAGGATGAATAAGAGAGGTTATTTTGAGATGGGTTGAATATATCTTGTATAGATCCAGTATTATCAAAAAAGAAAAAACTGCAAAAAAAAAATTCTAAGGTCCGTTGGGGGCTTCAAGAGCAAATCGCATATAAAGAGAAAAAAATACAAATATTTATATATGTTTTAGTCCAGGACTAATAGTTTATAAGCTTGAATGACAAATATAGGAACAAAGAAATTGAAAAATAATTACTATAAAGTGAAAAATCAATTGTTTAGTGTCGCTTCTTCAAAAGAGGTTCATTGGCAAGGAAAAGTATGCCTTAGAACCTTGATAACGACACTGAAGTGCACATTAAGCAACGCAAAGTGCAGCGCTTAACACGTTTTGAGCCTCGTTTCAGGGATTCATTGCGCCTTTGACAACACTGTATAGATCTCCATATGCACCAATATATTCAAGGTGCTCTAGGAAATCTTCAAAAACTTACAATAATGCAAGCTCCGCCAAGAATACAGTATTATGGAATTTAAGGATAATTTCACTATACGAGCCATATTAACTAGTTGGTATTAAGAAGTATTATTCTTACATCTCTCATTAAAATTGTGTCTCCATGTACAGACAACTGAGTATAGTAACATCAGAATCAAAAGCACTATTTTATTATTGGGACATTCTTATGGTTATATGCAGAGCGCATATCTAAAGTATCCAAACTTATATTAGTTACTGTTTCAATAATAAGCTTGGTGGTTGCTTAGAGAAATAAGAGAAACTTGAGGATACACTTGTTGATCACAAGATTATTTTGCGTATGTAAGGAGATTATGATATATGTTCCGACTGCTATGATAGACTTGAGATCAGAGCATCTATAAATTGTTAATCCGTTTCATTTTCTAGATATATGTTCCAACAAATCCTCGAGGTGCAGAGTCCTTGCCACCACGGATTGTGGTCCCTGAATCAGATTTTTATCTGAGAAGGTTGTGGGGTGAACCAAGTAAGGTATGATACACATATGTCAATTATCATTGGTTAACTTCAATTTTGGGGAAAAAAATGAAAAGGAATATCTGCTCATTGTATAGTGTAAGATACGTGCAATTTACACTTTTGAAAAATAAATAAATAAATGGATACTTCGAACGTCTTTTGGACATTTGCATTTAACAGAAAGGAGAAGCAAGTAGGTTGTCATAAAATTTCCCACATTTATTTTCTGTATTACTTCCTGGTGCTTTATTTAGGTGCAATTTGTTTGAACCAAAAGGACAACATTGACGCAGCTGTTCAAAAGGTAATAACAGTGAAGCGATATCATTACTACTTTATCTCTTTCACTTAACAATGCATTCCAAGTGTGATCTTATTTTCTATGCCTTAATTAGTTTCCAGAGGATTTTCAAATTTTGCTTTTCCATTATGATGGTCGAATAAATGAGTGGGAAAAGTTTGAGTGGTCCAAGCACGCAGTTCATATCAGTGTTAGGAAGCAGACCAAATGGTAAGAGTTTAAATTTGTCTATCAGTTTTGGGATTTTTAAGTCTTATCTATCTGATGCAACAATCAAAGAATAACTTTGTTCTATTCAAACAGAAGACTCTTTTAACTAACATATTTGGTTCTATTAGTTTGTTCCACTAAGCTGATCAATTCAAGGGAAATGGATGCCATTGGATATAATTATTTGTGTTCATCAAGATTTAGTCTAATATTGGTCTTTCTCTTGCCTTTATCAGGTGGTATGCAAAGAGATTTTTACATCCTGATGTAGTAGCTGCCTATGATTACATATTTGTATGGGATGAAGATCTTGGAGTTGAGAACTTCAATGCAGAGAAGTACGCGCTATTCCCTGGATGTCTTAGTTGGTTTCTCATTTTCAAAAGTGAAAGTATCTGTATTTTCTCGTATATATGTTGTTTTGGACTAATCTTGGCCACCTGAGTATGCCAGGTATATTAGACTAGTTAAAAGACATGGTCTTGATATTTCTCAGCCTGGTCTTGAACCCAACACTGGACTGACAAGGCAAATGACTAAGAGGAGGGATGATAGAGAAGTTCACAAGAAACATATTCCGTTAATCCTTTCCGTCTCAAATTTTACTTTATTTTCACCTACTTTGAATGGGAGTCTGTATAAATTAGCTTATGTTCCTTCACGTGTAAAACTTTTTGTGTGGATTGATTAAAAGGAATACTGATGAGAAACCAGGCTGGTGCAGTAATCCACGTTTGCCTCCTTGTGCAGCGTACTCTCTCTCTCACACTCTCTACTCCCCGTATATGTCTCTATGAGTTCTACTTACCTACTTCCACATATTTTACACATTAATATTGAGAGGCAGTTAGCTTGTTTCTGCCTTTCTTCAGGGTTGAATGTGCCAACTGCACTCATTTTCTTTTTCCAAGTGCATAAATTCTATTTTCTTATGACTCCAAACCATATCTTGAGCCCTTGCATATTTTTATAGGATTTATCATACTTTTCGTCTGATTTCTTGGTCAGCTTTGTTGAAATAATGGCTCCTGTGTTCTCAAGAGAAGCATGGCGATGTGTTTGGCATATGATTCAGGTAGTTCCTTATACTCTGGGGAACAGATGCATTAACTACTAATGTCATTATTACTCTTTAGTCGTTATAATCCATTCAAGATGAAATCACCCTGATCATGAGTATCTTCTACTATTTCATATGCAATTTATACTAATATTTGTACTTGATTTGATTATAGAATGATTTGGTGCATGGATGGGGATTGGATTTTGCATTGAGAAGATGTGTAGAGGTTATTATTTCTTATTTCCTCCAGATACATTCTTTATTTGTAATAGAATGGTGGGAAAGGATTCCACTGTGGTAAAATGAGAGCTGCAACGAACTTATTGGAGATATGTTGCTTTAGCAAAATCTTAATTTTCTTTTCCATGGTTAGTGCAGCCTGCTCATGAAAAAATTGGCGTTGTTGATTCGCAGTGGATAGTACAACAATTTGTTCCTTCTCTTGGGAGTCAGGTCAGTCAATGTTCATTTCCACAAAGCTACTTATTTGTGAAGTAATTAGTTTATTGTTATGTGGGGAAATTTCCCTACTTATTTGGGAGTCAGGTTAGTCGATGAATTACCCTACTTGCCCAACCAATTTCATACTCCGTTTGTGATTTCTTCAGCCAGCCATCTGTTCCTTAAATATGTAAAAGTTGAAAGCAATTACCTGGAATTCAGGGGTGGCTCAATGCCTTTAAAGATGAGGCATATGCCTTAGGCCCCAAAATTGAATGGCCTAATTTTTTAATAATAATAAAATTATCTTAAGCTTTTTGTAACCAAAAAAAATAAAGAATTTTTTGATTTGTTTCGAAACATTAAAGATGTTTCTTTTTTATGGATCAATTTTTAAATTTAACTTCCACGTGATATGTTTAAAACCACAAGATTAAAAAATATTTTGGTATATATATATCTTTAATTTAGGGATAAGGGTCTGAAAAATACCCCAACTTTGGTCGAATTTACTGTTACGATACTAAACTTTCATGAGAACCTATTACCTCCCTAGACTATTTAATAGTGTATTTTTTAACCCTTGAATTATTTAATAGTGTATTTTAAAGATATATATGTGTCCACGTGGACACATTACTATTTATAATTTTGCATTATTTTTTATGTCCACGTGGGCAAATATATATGTTTAAAATACGGTATTAAGGTAATAGATCCTCATGAAAGTTTAGTATCACAACGGAAAATTCGACCAAAGTTGGGGTATTTTTCAAACCCCTATCCCTTTAGTTTAAGATCATAAAAAAATAAAACTATTTTTATTAAAAAGAAAGAAATAACTTGAATCTCAAATTTAAAAAATAATTAAAATTTAGCCCTCCAACTTATTTTTGGCCTTAGGCCACTAATTAGCATGAGCTGTCATTGCTGGAATTTCTAGAGTGCTTGAGATGATAATGATCAAGTGTGGCTTATATATTGACCACCAAAACTTATGGTGTATTTGGTACGAAGGAAAATGTTTTCCAATTTTCTCATGTTTTATTGAACTAAATACTTGAGAAAATATTTTCTTTTAATTAGTGGAAAAGAACGTCCCTTGACCCTAGAGAAGTCATTTACCAAGTTAATGATAAAAGGCCCTAGAGTACACCTGTTGTTTCTCAAATCTCAGCTAACAAACACCAATTGGAGCACGCTGGGAATGCTTAACCATGTATGATTTGATTTATTTTCCGAAAAAGGTTTTTAGCTCACCAAACAAACATGAGAAAGTAAGTAAGAAAACTTGGTTTTTAGGAAAGCATTTCTTTCATATCTAACACAACCTCAATGGATGGTTTTGATCAAGAGAAAGGAAAGAACATGCGAAAGTAGCCAAAAATGAGAAAAGAGGAAAGACAGGAAATGGAAAAATGAGAATATTATTATAGTTTTGATACATTAGGAGATAAACAAAGAAATGAGTTTTTATTAAAAGGGTAGTCTGGTGCGCAAAGAATCCCATGTTAATAGGGTACAGAGAAGGGTTACATCCCAAGGGTTACAAAATATTTCATATGATAAGGTCTCCTTCTCTCTGTTTCTACCCACTTTTTTTATGAAAAGAGCATGTGTTTCATCCTTATCCAACCCTTTGTCTTCCTATTAAAGGTTTTTCCATCGAAAAAAAATAACTTATCTCGTATTCCTCTCTTTTCGTTTATCTTCATTCCTTTCAATCAGGAACATCCATAAAAGAATCTAATCCTATGATTTTTTCGTGTTTGCTATTTGATAATTTTGTAAAGTCATGAACAATTGCTTGAAGCATCGTCTAAAGACTAACATTGGAGTAGGACCTAATATTGTCTTTCTTTTGTTGAACTTGCGGAAAGATGACCTAATCTTGTATTACTTTTTAAAAAAATTTTAAAAAATGGGGGTAGGATGTTACACAAAAATGAATCAACTGGTCAAGCTAGTTAGAATCAGCAGTTAGTTACGGGTTGTTGAATTAGTTAGAAGCGGTACTTAGCAAATTAGAATCTTTCTCGTTTCTATAAAAGGCATTGTATCATTACAGATTGAAACATCAATTCAAATAGACAAGTATACTTTTCCTATTGAATTTTATTCTTCATCTTCTTCACTTCTCATCCTCCATAGCTGTCAACTCGATAAAACTCTTGTCCAACTACTAAAACCTCATATTCCTTGGGAATCCCTGCATTTTGGCTAACATAGGGGAAGGGAAAATTGGGAAGGGGATTACAAGTGTTAACAGAACTACTTTAATTGAAGAACAAGAGGCAAGAGTTGCATTACAATATAATAGAATAATACTAAATACAAAAAGAATAGGAAGGTTATATAAGCAGTCATTAACTAAAGTTAACCTAGAAAATTGGCCCAATAACAAAAGCCAAACCATATGGGCTAACATCCCCCCACAAACTCACAATGTAACAGCAATAAGCGTTGAGAGTTTGTCACACAAAAATCGAAATTGAGATGCCGACTGAGCCTTCGCAAAAAGATCAGCAATCTGCAAGGATGACGGAACAAAAGGAAGCGATATGGTCCCGAGCTGTAAATGATGACGGGTGAAGTGACAATCAATCTCAATGTGCTTCGTTCGCTCATGAAAAACAGAATTCTTTGTAATTTGTATCGCACTTTTGTTATCACAATGCAGGGGAGTAGGCAGAGAAATATGAACCCCCATATCTGCAAGAAGGCAACGTAACCAAACAATCTCACATGTAATCACAGCCATAGCACATACTCAACCTCCGTAGAAAATCTAGAGACAACATCTTGTTTCTTGCTCTTACATGAGATTAAAGAGTCTCCAAGAAACACACAAAAACCAGTGGTGGATTCACAATCATTGCGATCGCCATCCCAATCAGCATTACTATAGGCTTGCAACTCGAGAGATGACGTCGAGGAAAACAAGAGATTTTGAAACTGAGTTCCACGAAGATATCTCAAAATACGAAGTTCAGCTCCCCAGTGAACATAAGTAGGAGCAATAACAAACTGGCTAACAACATGAACTGCATGAGCTATATCCAGGCGAGTAACAGAAAATAAACCAAACTACCTATAACAGTCCGATAGAGACTCATATCGGATAACGGAACACCATCACTAGGAGAGTATCGTGTATTGGTTTCAAGGGGAGTATCTACAGTCCTGTTGTCAGAAAGGCGCGCCCGTTTAAACAAGTCAAATATATATTTTGTCTGATAAAGAAGATACCCTTTCTTAGACTAAGCCACCTCAATACCCAAAAAATAACGTAGCAAGCCCAAGTCCTTCATGGCAAACCGATGAGCCAAATCACACTTCAATGACTCAATACCACCATAATCATCACTAGTAATAACCATATCATTAACATATAAGGACAAAAGAATTTTCCCTGCACTCATACATCTAACAAACAACGCCAAATCATGATTACTCAGGGCAAATCCAAGAGAAGTAATCACAGTGGAGAATTTCTCAAACCAAGCACGAGGGGCTTGCTTGAGACCATATAAAACTTTTTGAAGCTGACAAACTTCACCCGGCTGGTGGTCAATACCTGGGGGAGGAGTCATATAAACTTCCTCATGGAGATCACCATTCAGAAATGCATTATTGACGTCCATTTGAAATATCTTCCACTGTCAAACGGATGCAACAACAATTATAGTGCGAACAGTCGTCATCTTTGCCACCGGGGCAAAAGTCTCCTCATAGTCCATACCATATTTTTGTAAGTACCTTTTTGCCACAAGTCTAGCCTTGTATCGCTCAACAGACCCATCAGACTTTGTTTTTATCTTATACACCCATCAACAGCCAATTGTATGTTTACCAAGTGGGAGGGTAACCAAATTCCATGTATGTGTCTGATAAAGAGCAGTGAGTTCCTCAGCCATAGCATTCTGCCAAAGAGGATCAGTCACAACCTCTCCATACTACTCAAGTTCAGACAAATGATGTATGTTTGTAATAAAGGAAGCAAATAGGGATGAGTATATAGAGTAAGCAAAATCTGGTAGTTTGGTGGACTTAAAAGAACGAGTAGACCTCCTCAAAGGTGGTTCTCCAGTCTCAACAGTCCAAGGAGCAGAGTCAGGCACAGGTGGGGCTGAAGCACTATCATTAGGTGGGATGGATGAATTCGGAATTGGAACCTCCATGTCAATGCCAAAAGGGTCAGTATGCTGAAGATCTGATTTCATGACATCATGGGATTTAGTTGGAATTGAATAAAAAGGAATATGTTCCAAAAAGGTGACATGCCGTGAAACATTTAATTTCTGACTTACAGGATTATAGCAACGATATCTTTTTTGTCCAACACCATACCCCAAAAACACACATATAGCTGATTTTGGCCCCAACTTATTTCGTTCAACATGAGGGCGAAGAACATAGCAAGTACATCCAAAAACTCGTAATGCAGAATAATCCGGTAGGTGATCATATAATTTCTCAAATGGAGACATCCCTGAAGTCAATGCAGTAGGAATACGATTAATCACATGTACAGCAGTTAGGACTGCTTCTCCCCAAAAAATACTAGGAACCTCTGCAGATAAGAGTGAAGAGTGTGATGTCTCAATAATATGGTAGTGTTTCCTTTCTGCAACACCGTTCTGCTCAGGAGTGTTGGTACAAGATGAATGGTGTATGGTACCATCAGAGGTAAGTAACTAAGTGAAATCATTAGAGGTATATTCGCCCCCTAAGTCACCTGAAGCACTTTATCACAGCTGAATGTTGCAATTTAACAAGGGCTCTAAAGCTGCTGTAAATGCCAAAGAAATTAGCTTTGTGTTTCATAAGATACACCCAGGTATAACGAGTAAAGTCATCTATAAACAAAACATAATAGGTCGAGCCACCCTTAGTGGATACTGGCGATGGGCCCCATACATCAGAATGAATAATATCAAAAGGTGCAACAAAATAAGACACATTTTTATTAAACGGTAAATCTGAGATTTTTTGCCAGTTTACAACCACTACAATCAGAAATATCATAAGTGTTCAAATGACCCAAAGCACCAGTAGAGGCTAAGAAACGTAAACGTGATACTAACACATGTCCCAAACGGGAATGCCAAAGATAAAACTGAGAAAACAAGGGACTCAAACGAAAAGACGACAAATCAATACTAGAAGCAACAACAGCAATAGAAGACACTTTAAGAATCTCCAAGACATAGAGTTTTTCCAACCTACGGCCAATCCCAATCACCTTCTGAGTGTATTGGTCCTGTACAATACAAACAAAATTAGAAAAGAACACCCAATTACCAACTTTACACATTTGACTGACCGAAGCAAGATTCAAAGTAAGTTTGGGAATGTAATAAACATCAGAGAGAACAATGTTAGGGGTAGTAACAGAACCAACACCCTCAATTGTCATAGATGCAGCACTAGCGGACAGAACAGAGATTGGTGAAATAGGTGACAAAGAATCAAACGATGACAAATAAGGTGACATATGATGAGACACACCAGAATCCAAAATCCACAGAGAGGAAGAAATACCTGAGGGACTAGAAGAAGTTGAACCTAAATGAGGCATAGATGCTGACTTGGCAGTAGGATTAGAAGCAATAAACCGTCTAAACTGTTCGAAAACTTGGGGAACCAATGCAGAAGGTAGCATAGTGCTAACAGACTCAATATCTACAGATGGTGCAGCAGCAGTGAACTGTAGAGGACGAGTATCAAAGGAGCGTGACCCATACTTCTGCTGCCCATACTTCTATTGTTGTCCAGATTGAGGCTGTTTTGCCTTGTTAAGTAACAACGGACACTGAGCCTTCCAATAACTTTTCTGTTTGCAAAATGCACACTCATCAAATGCAACTTTAGAAAATTGTCGATAACGTGGTGGTCTAGACTGATCAGTTGAAATAGCAAACACAACAGGAGTATTAGTTGTTTTAGACCCTTTATCCACTTGAGACTTGATATGGGTCTCTTCTGCAATCAATTCATGAACAACTGAATCAACTATGGGGAGAGGAGATCGATGAAGGATTGTTCCACGCAGTCCTTCAAAATCAGAACATAATGCCATCAAAAATTGAACCAAAAGTTGTTCTTCCCTCCTAGCAATGTATAGCTCAAAAACTTTTAACTCTGCAGATTCAGTAAGAGCCAATTGATCCCACAAATCTGACAATGCAACATAGAAATCTTGAATACTCATAGCATTCTATTGAAGAGCACGAATGTCATACTCCAACTAGTACTGCTTAGCAAAATTAGACTAAGTATACAGTCTCTCTAAATGATACCAAACTTCTTTTGTTGTGTCATACTTAGTCAATTGCATACCAATTGACTGAGTTACAAAATTGTTGATCCAAATGATAACCTTGGAGTTAGCAGTTTCCCATGAGTCTACCAACAATGCAAAATCCGCAGCCTTATCATCTTTAGGTTTGACTTTAACCCCAGTGACATAACCCTACATATTCTTCCCACGAAGAAAATTCTTTATGACATAACTCCAATATGCATAATTTTTACCATTTAATTGAGCATTAATGGACTGGAGAGAATCATCCTTTCCAGTTATATTGTCTAAAGAGAAGTAAACACAATATGACACGAACAATTTCAAAATAAAAATTAAACTACCTTAGGTTGAATTGATCTAAACAAACAGCAGCACCACCACCAATCGAGAACTCAGCGGAAGCAGCAAATAAAAAAACCCTAGTTCAATCTGCGCAATAGGTGACCGCTATCAGATTTTCAACCAACAAATCAAGAAGCATGGATCGATTTAGCTCTGATACCATGTTAACATAACTACTTTAATTGAAGAAAAAGATGCAAGAGTTGCATTACAATATAATAGACTAATACTAAATACAAAAAGAATAGGAAGGCTATATAAGCAGCCATTAACTAAAGCTAATCTAGAAAATAAGCCTAATAACAAAAGTCCAAACGTATGGGCTAACACAAGATGGGAGACTGAACCATCACCAATAAGGTGAAAGTTTAGATAGTCAATTAACTGAGCTATTAAGATTCCCTAAGATTCCCGACCCTATGTATTACTTTCTCTTCTTGAGGAGAAGAGAAATAGTTGCTTTCTTCCAAATATGACCATGAACATCCCGATAGTTGTTTGTTCTTCTCCGTATGTGGCAATATATCCTACAGTATATTTCCTGCTATGAATTTGTGTTTTTATAACCATACCATCCTTCTTTGTATAGAATAACAAACTTGCTCATAGATTACATATATATCATGCTTGAGTTAATCATTAATCATCAATTCTTTGTCATGTTCTTGTTTTCCTTTTCTTCTTTTGGATCATAGGGCAAGTCTGAGAATGGCAAAGCTCCTTGGGAACAGGGGCGGATGTACAGCCCTTCCAGTGGGGTCATCCGACCCTCTCGGTAAAAAAATTACACTATATATATAAGATCGATTTTTTTCTGTACATGTATATATTTAAAATTGAACCAGCTGAATATATATCAAAGGAGTAGCCCAACGGTTGAGGGGGTTCAAGATTTTGCTCAAGTGAGCTTTGGGTCGTGGGATTGATTCCAGACAACGACATATTTTTTTGTTGTAATTTTTAGCGATTTTGCAAGCTTCAGGCTTCATTTTTAAGTGTAATTTTTAGTGATTTTGTGTTTTTTGTTAGTCTTTCTTCGCTTAAATTTGTGCTTGCTCTCCATTTGCACTTTTAGGAGCCGAAGAGAATTCTAAAGGAATTGAAGAACTTGTAGAACTTTTTGAATGAGTTGTGCTACTTTATTATCATTTTATAGATATGTACTTTAAATTTGTTTCTTAAGATAAGTTGTAATTGTAAGAAATTATTTGAACTAAGGATTTTTTTTTGTCAACCCGTTTGTTAATCAATTTGTTCATATATGACCCGACCCATTTATTTATGGATAATATTAGCGTGTTTAATTCTTTTTTGAACCCCCTTGATAGAATTTCTGGCTCCACCACTGCTTGGGAAAGGGTAAGTATGTCCATGCATTGCCTGAAATTTATATTGGCAACTATATATCATACTCCCTCCTGTCTTTTTTCGTCTATCGTCTAAAGTTACTTGACTTACTCATTAACCTATACTCCCTACGTCTCAATTTATGTGGCACACCTTCCTTTTTGGTCCGTGGCAAAAAGAATGTCACATTTCTATATTTGAAAACAATTTAACTTTAAAATTCACCTTTTACCCTTAATGATATCATTTATAGAGAAACATAAATGAGGCATAAAATTCAAAATAATTACAAGTTCATACCCAAACCCAATGTAATTCCTGAAATACTCATTCTCCCATAAATAATTACAGCTCATACTCCCCATTCATTAAGGCTGATAATTTCACTTAACTAATACCAAATCAATATCATATATTGTATTGATATCATTAAGGCTGATAATTTTCACTCAACTGATACTAAATCAATATTATATATTGTATTGGTATCATTAAGGTTTCTTGTTCAGAAATTACTCATTAATCAATAATACTATAAGAGTATATGTATATTGTTGTGGTATCATTAAGGTTTCTTATTCAGAAATTACTCATTAATCAAGGATATTATAAGAGTGTGTGTGTGTGTGTGTGTGTGTGTGTGTGTGTGTGTGTATTATGGTATCATTAAGGTTTCTTGTTCAGAAATTACTTATTAGTTAATGATACTATAAGAGGATGACTAATGATACTATAAAAGTATAAATATACTCATAATGAGTAATTTCTGAACAAGAAACCTTAATACTACAAATACAATACACACACACACACACATATATATATACTGATTTAGTATCAATTAAGCAAAATTATCAGTCTTAATGATACCAATACAATATATGATACTAATTTAGTATCAGTTAAGCGAAATTATCAGTCTTAATGATACCAATACAATATATGATACTGATTTAATATCAGTTAAGCGAAATTAGTTGGGAGGTATATAGTGTAATTATTTTGTGGGTATGAATGTAAAGGAGTATATGTTTACAATTATTTTGCTTTTATGGGGTATTTACTTAGTTTTCCCATTATTTATAGCCACACAAATGGTCAAGGAAGTGTTTTAGACCACAACTTTTAAAACTCTTTCTTTTTTTTCTTAAACTTTGTATCAAGTCAAATATGTCAAAGAGACAGAGGGAGTAGCATTTTTCATGAAGAGTAGTTGTCAAATTAACAATTATATTAATGACAATAAGCATTTTTGGGGTAATTAAGGTTGCGTTGAAAAACATCAAATGTATTTTCTTAATTTTCCATAAAAAGTGACTGAATATTTTTGAAACATTTTTTTCTGGCTGAAATAATAGATAAACAGCATTATTTGATTACTGCATTGGCTAAAGTGAATGAAACTATGTATTGTAGGTAAGAGAGAGGTGTACAAATGAGTGGGCTATGTTTCTAGATCGTTTAGCCAATGCTGATGAATCTTATTTTGTCCAACATGGAAAGAGTAGAATATAAAACTCCTGCAATTACTTTCGAACGTTACACATTTTTTTTTCTTTCTATGGTGCAACATATTTGGTAATACGCATTACTAGTTAGCCTCGTTAAAAAGTTTCCCAAGAAACATTAATGGGCATTTTTTGTTAAGGAATAGTAGAGAAAATATCTCAAAAGGTCATTCAACTTTGAGAAATTATGTTGTAAAGTCATTCTACTTGTATTATATCAATAAAATCACTCAACTTTGAATATTTCTTTTATAAAATCACTCAATCAAAATTACCACAAAAATAATTTTACAAGATAAAATCATTATTTTTTAAAGTATATATATTTACGAGAAACTTCTTAAAATATTTATAAGTCATGATATTAAAAACAATTGACATGAATTTTGAAATTTTAAGTAAATTTGTGGAGCGTGTCGAATCTCTTTTTGGTGTGTTTTGATTGCAGATTGTTATTAGAGGCAGATGAATCATTTAATTAATTAAACTAATATATCAATCAAATTTTATTGCTAATCATCTATCAAACCCATTCGAGGGAACTTATGAAAACTGACAATGTTGAGGTATCGACTTTCTTCTCTTCCCATTTTATATTGTTCGTATTATATTAAAAATAATTTCACTAATAAATTTTTTTAAATTCATATCTTACAGTTGATTTTATTGATCCATGATTGTAATTTTTTAAAATGGAGAGTATTTTTTTTTTTTTTTTGGTAATTATTGCAGAAAAGAAGAAAAACATATAAAAGATTGAGATTTGTGGGAGAGCAATTAATTTATTTTATCATGTTAAAATGTTTTTATGGTAAATTTGATCAAGTAATTTTATAAAAGAAATATTCAAAGTGGAGTGATTTTATTGATACAAAACAAAGTTGAATGACTTTACAACATAATTCTTCAAAGTTGAGTGACCTTTTGAGATATTTACTCGGAATAGTACAATGTGTATTTTACTTTAAAAGTCATCTAAGTTTCCAATGTTAATTATAACCCTAATGACATGATTAATATATTTCCCGGATGTAGCCAAATCCAAGTGAGAATGGTGGGATAATATATTCAAATAACACCTCCCAAAATAAGTATAAAGCGGTTGTTGTTCAAATATAGAACCTAACCAAGGTTAGAGTCGATCCCACAAGCAATACAGTTTGGACTCAGTTCAGTTTTTATTATTTGGGCTCTTAGTCATATTATTTTCGAAGGGGGGTTGTGTAAAAAATCAAATTCTATAGTATTCGCAACCAACAAGTAATAAAACATCAATGAAAATAAAAGACGAAAATAGAGTTTTGTGATCCCCATGAAGTCATAACTTAGCAAGACCAGATATTAGTAACATTTTCTAGTGTGTAGCATAAGTTAGGTTCACCTTAGTGGTTGGTCCCCTAAATAAGTGAATATCACCACGTATCTTGTTCGTCTACGAGTGTTTGTTTTACTAACCCTTACCCTTAATCCCAAATTACCTATTTCCAGACAAGGCAAAGCTATTAGATGAGGGTTGATAGCCTCAAATCTTCGTTGTATAATATCTATTTTCTCATTCATTACCTCATTGGTATGGCAAGTAAGAATAAGGCGAGTTCAAATATATGCATCTGTTAAAAAGCAATCAAAGCAAAGAGGAAAATAGTACATGCATGTAGACTTAATAGGGATTACTGAAATTAGGTCTACTTTGTTAATTCTTCATGGTTCCCACAATTTTAGTTGTGAATTTAGCTACTCATACTTGTATGATAACAATTAATGATGATTAAATTTAACGAAATCATGCACTTACATAATGAACAGTAGAAATCCGGAAGCTTGAGTTTGAAATTCAAATTAAAAAAACAAAGATCCAATTGTAGTTTTGCTCCAAAATCCAAGAATAAAAGCAAAGTAGTTGTTTACTTCTATTTTCAGAACTAAAACGAACATAATCCATAAAGGAAAATCTAGAAAAAGTATTTATAGACATTAAAAATCGATCTAAATCAAACTAGAAAAGTTGGATTTGACATTTTTTATGGAACAATCTATGGGTCGTAGCCCCTTTTATGGCTCATGGAAGCCTATCGTAGATAGCAGGAACTTCATAGTATCAAAAATTTCCACGGACAAGAACTACAATCCGTGAAACCTTTTACAACTTGTATTCTTCCCTAATAAAAATTAGACTTCTTACACCCTTCTATGAATCTTGACCACGACTCCCTTCTATGGCTCGCATTGTCTCTTTGTAGAACTCAGGATTTTTTCAACTTTTTGAATTTTACTTATGACTGTCATCTACAGCTCGTGGATCAAATCATGACTCATAGAATGATTCGTACATGGTCCTGCATCACCATTTTTTAGCACTTTGCCTCTGAGTCCTATTTTTCTGCAAATTTAACACAAAAACTTATCAAATCTGCTAAAGTGCATAAGAGAACATATACAAATCCTAAGTTTTAAGCTTAAAAGTGTCGTAAATCCACAACATATCAACACTCTCAACTGAAAATTGTTGTTTGTCCTCAAGCAACTGACACAACTAACACATCACGACAAACTTAGCAAAATAAGACTAAGAAACTACATCAACCACATGGCTTTCAACATTTGAATTCACAAAACACGGCATCCTCCTTTTTCTTATAATCCGTGTAAATTACCAAGTTCTTAAACTAACACATGTGATAAGGTTACATGCACAAACAACAATCACCTATCTAACCAATAATTAACAATGCTACTCTTACATCCTCACCACAAAGAAGTCATGTTTACACACAATATCATGATTTTCAAAACCGGGGACTAGGTAACGCTCACTTTTACAAAAGAATTTCAAATCATGCATGTACAATATCATAGACTAGCCCGTATTTTCTATATCTTAACTTTTGGACAATAGAATTACGATCACTATAGGACTTTACTTGAATTGTAACGTAGGCTCGAGAATGGTACAATGTCTTTACTTCACTTTCACCAAACTTTTATCCTCTCTTTTCTCCATTTTTCATTCTTCCATATCGACTTCCAGATGCGGCAATAATTTCTAGCAGCTCTTTGATTTTTTTTAAAAAAATTATAGTAGTATCTCCACACCTATTTGTTTTTTTTTTTTTTTTTTTCATTTACACTTGTTCTTTATATACCCCATTTTTTATATTAACCTCTATAGTAGTCATCTTCAGCTCAAGCATTTTACCTAAGTTGAGCTGCACAATTTCCAAGGAGGGACCAGGGTAAAAATAAAAGCTTACATGACAAAAAAAAAAAAAAAACAGAAAAGGTGATTGGGGTAACACAAAAAAAAAAAAAAAAAAAATCTTTTTTAGGCTTAAAGTCATGGATCAAATAATAATTAATTTTATTTGGTTGGTCATTTAGGCTAAATGGACTACATTCAAAAATTGCCTGTAATCCTTTCCTAACCAACACTCCTATCATTTACGGTGAGACTAATGGAACAAGTTATAGATTGACACACAAAGTAAAAATAATGCAAATAGCTCACTCAAACATGACACAAAGTTTTGTTATTAACTACTAAATATCAAGTCTATTCCCTAGCTTAAGTCACACTTATCACATCAATATATATACGTAATGTCATGAAAAGATCCCACATTGTCACACTATCGAAACAACAAACACAACACATTAAAACTCATAGGGGTCTCAATTTTCATTTCAAATAAAAACATACCATGGATTTTTGCATCAGCTCTTATTCATTTTTTACATTCACAACAACATCCTAAACATGATGGTTCAACATAAATTAAAGTCCTCGCAAAAAGAACACAACAAGAAAACCCCAAGGACACAAGCAAGTATCTAGGCTACTCAGACTTTGCCGAGATACTTTACAAAAACCTGGACAAGTACTCTGGTTACTCAAACTTCACCACGATACTTGTCAAGGCATACAGACTACCCCACCCCATCAAAAATTGTGCGTTGTCCCCAATGCAAAAAAAAAAAAAAAAAAAAAATTAATAATAGAGGTGAAGGCATACATGTGTCGCCTAAACGACGGTATCTGTATGTGCAGTCTCACCTGGCGTCTTAATACTATTGGGGTGGTACCATCAATAGTTGCTTCCAAATTAGAAGCACCAGCAATGCGCTGCAGCTTCCTATCCTCTCTCAACTGCTCGTGGACTATTGACCTCTGCCTGGCCGTCTCAGCCTCTCATTGCTCTCTCTTTCAGGCTCTCTCGGACTCATCCTCAAATACAACATCATTTCCTGTGTGCACTCACTTCCTTGCGTTGGTGAGAGCAATTCATCAGCAAATAAATCAACTTCAATCAAAAGGGCATCCGACTGGATATGACTGGTGGTTGTGTGGTGGACAAAGAAGTGATAGCTGATAAAAGATGGGCCACCTCTGCCAGTAGACCCAGCAAGTCTAGACTTTGCACATCCTTAAGCCGCTCGATCACACGACGCTCAAAAGCATCTATCGGACTGTGTAATGAGCTACCCCGCAAATTATAGACTACATTTTCATAGCCAATCGCTCCTCAGCTTGTGTAATAGAGGTTCTAATCCACGGCTTCACTGGTTGGATCAACTGTGTTACCTGCATCTCGATCTACGTTTGGTGCTGGACTAACTCATGTAGGAATTCCGCAATGATAGTAACCATGCCCAAAGACCACGGGTATGGGACTCCGATACGAATGCTAGTAGGTGGTGTGACAGATGTAGTGGCAGCCACTGTAGGCTGCTCTTTAGAAGCACCTAAGGCTAAACCCTCTTTACCCAACTCTAAGGTCGGTCCCTCAAATAACTCTGGCAACTGAACCTCCGTCTAAGGAGCTCATCTCAGATTTGTCTCATCTTTTATCAATCCCAAATCTTGCGTTCGAGTCACCTAGATCTAATGGTCCACAAACTACATGGTCACACTCCAAGTATGCAAGTTGAAGTTGTTAAAAGGTTTTAAATTTGTAAGTTGGGATCTCAAATCAATCAAGTATGTGAGTTGAGGCCTTAAAATTCTTCAAGTATGCAAGTTGGGGTCTCAGATCAACTAAGTATGCAGTTGGAATCTTCATATTCTTTAAGACTGCAAGTTGAAGTGTTCAAATCCTTCAAGTATACAAGTTGAAGTCTTCAAATCCTTCAAGTATACAAGTTGAAGTCTTCAAATTCTGTAAGTATACAAATTGGGGTCTCAAATCAACAAAGTATGCAAATTGAAGTCTTTAAATTCTTAAAGTTTGCACATTAGGGTCTCAAGGCAATCATGTATGCAAGTTAAAGAATGTAAATTCTTCAAATCTACAAGTTGAAGTCTGCAAACTATTCATGCCTAAAAGTTGAGGTCTCAGATCTACAGTGTTTCCAAGTCAAATTCTTTAAAGTCGTTGAGTTTGAAAGTTGTCTTGATCTTTAAATTTACCTTTCTTAGGTCGGGGATGAGTTTCCATCCCTTTTAAGCCTTAAGAATACCTTCAAATTACCTTTCTTAAGACGGACACGAGTAACCATCCCTTTGAACCGTAAGAATATTACCTTTAAATTTTCATGTCTTAAGGTTCACAAAATTGTCTCTTTGCACCTTAAGCTGGCCTTTTCACATATTTATCCTTAAAAAGATCTATAAATTTTCATGCCTTAGGGTGGACAAAATTTGTCCTTTCACACCCTATGTCAAAGTATTTGGAATCTCATAAAGTCTCAAATTTGTGATCTCAAGGCGGAGACATTAAACTCATCCGATCCCTTCACACTTTATGCTCAAGTGTTAGTGATCTCATAAAGCCTCAAATTTGTGATCTCAAGATGAAAACATTAAACACATACTTTCATACCTTATGCTCAAGTATTTGGAATCTCATAAAACTTTAAATTTGTGATCTCAAGGCGGGGACGTTAAATTCATTCTTTCACACATTATGCTCAAGTATCAGGATCTCAAAAAGCCTCCATTTGTGATCTTAAGGTGCAGACGTTAAATACATTCCTTCACACCTTATGTTCAAATATCCGGGATCTCAAGAAGTCTCAAAACTATGATCTCAAGGCGGGGACGTTAAACATATCCCTTCACACCTCAAGACCAAATTTTTGTGTTACAATAAAACTCTCTATTGCGTAGCCTCCACAAAATACAAATATTGCTTTCATTAGTTTACAAAAAAAAACACACACACAAATAAAAACATGACAAAATAAATAAATTATAGTACCTCGTTACAAACACTTGAAAATTGGCTACGAAGTTTCATTGAAAAAAATATGGGGAAGCATACCTCTATTTATAGAGTTGGAAAGGTGATATTTAGCTATTCCATGTCCAAGAAGGAGAGAT
Source organism: Solanum bulbocastanum (assembly GCA_037074985.1). NCBI lineage: Eukaryota > Viridiplantae > Streptophyta > Magnoliopsida > Solanales > Solanaceae > Solanum > Solanum bulbocastanum. The sequence continues at coordinate 12,779,983 of CM073602.1, read as the reverse complement.
CTAAGACACCTATGTCCTAATAAAAATAAATCAGAAAAGTCATTACAAAAGAAAAAAAGGGAAGATGGCTGAAAAGTCACTAGGTAATTGGAATTGATGTAATTATTAGGGTAGTAATTATCAATCTACTAATTACACAATCTAGCAATTACGCTGACCTGTCTGTTTATAGTGTAACTAAAAGTGTATTGTTTGGTTGCACAAGTGTAATCATAAGGTTATATTGAATTTTAAAAATGAAAATTAATTATTTAAAATTAAAAATTTACATTAGACAAATAAGGGCCTTTATAAATGATATTAGATTGAATATTTAAGATATATATTGTCTTTTAAAAATATATTAATTAATAAACATATGTTTTTTACTAATATTATAAAAAAATTATATTTTTAATTTAGTATATTTTAATTAAATTAATCATAAAAACTAAAAGCACAAAATTTATATGAACATCATGAAATGCATGTTTGACAAAAGGATTAATTTTATAAATATAATGTCATAAAATTATAAAACATTTGACAAAAAGATAATTATCTATTAATAAGTATAACTTTTAAAAAATAATTTGCAATGTAAAATATCGAGTCAATACTCCTAAAACAAATGAAATTGAAAATAAACATAAGTTCTAAATTCAAAACATAAAAATTAAAGTAATACTCCTATGTCAAATTTCAACAAAACATACATAAATATGGTTTAAAAGAAAAGAAAAACGTAAATTCATAATTTTATTCAACAATGAATTCTACTTTAATTTAATAATTAGAATACTAAAAAAATTGTAATAGATTCTTTTTAAGATAATACGAAAAATTGCATAGAATCACGCGAAGTAAAGGTTGAGAATAAGAAGGAAATGAAATATAAATAATATTAAAAAAATATATTTTTAGAAAATATTAGAATAATAAAAAAAATCAAAATAATAAAAATAAAAAACATTAAAAGGAAAAAAATAAAAATTTAGGAAAATTTAAAAGTAATCAGCTTGTAATTACAACATGTAATTACTAGCAATTCACAGCCCTCCTCTGTGATTTGGATAGTATAATTACACCCTGTCAATTACACTCAATTACCTATTGACCAAGTAATTACATGGACAACCAAGCTGGACGGACAATATAATTACACTCAATCACACCAAATCCAATTATCACGTACTACTTCACCCTTCGTCCCATATTAGTTGACCACTTTCCTTTTTACACACCTTTAAAGTCATAAATAAAAAGATAATTTTACTAATTCACCCCTTAAAAACATCTTGAGAATTTTATAAACAAATGCAAACACTCTCAAAATAGAATTAATTGCAAGGGTAATATAGAAAATATTTAATTAATGATTTCTTGATTTAGTAAGGTAGACAAATAATATAGGATAACTATTTTTTGAAAGATGATCAACTAATATGGGATGGATGAAATATAACTTTGTAAGTAGTGTAATTTATCTCCTAAAAAAAATAAAACTTCCAATATGAAAGGGCAAACATGGAAAATATTTCAAAAATGATAAAAGTAGGAAAGAGAGAGGGATCAGAAAGATGATAAACCTCAACGTGTTTTAATAAAAGAAAGAAAAAAAATCATTAATCTAATGTGAAAATATATTAATTAAACTAAGAAGAAAATAGTATTTCTAAAAATGAGATGATAGTATATCTCCAAAAGAAAGAAAAAAAATCATTAATCTAATGTGAAAATATATTAATTAAACTAAGAAGGAAATAGTATTTCTAAAAATGAGATGATAGTATATCTCCAACAGATTTTGTGAAAATATATTAATTATGCTATCATCTCATTTTTAGAAATACATAACAATTTTTTTTTTAAAAATCACATAATATTAATATTATTAAAAAATAATAAAAAGAATTTTATATGGTAATTTGGACTCTAAATTAATTAAATGAGTTTGTTAAATATTCTTACTTGACGAAAGATTTTTTCATGCTTGCTTTGTCCCTATTATTTTCACGCTCATTCAATACCATTAAAGCAATTGACATACAGAATTGAAGCAATTTGAGATAAAAAGATGATAATTTTATTACTCATTATTATTTTCCTCTTCAGAATCTAAATTAGTAAATACTCAAAGTCGATTGCATAAAAAATAGGAAAAATTACAAAAGTATACTACTTAAGACTCTTATTAACAAAATATCAATATACTTATATTTAATTTCAAACTAAGTTTTTAAATTACATACATAACAAAATATGTTTCTCTCTCATACTATTAGTATTAATTGCCTTTTTATGTGGAGTATAAGTAGGTATTAAATTTTATCAAATATTATCTCTCCTAATACAGATTCAAATACACACGTTTCATTAATTTTGTTATTCCCTTTTTTACACTTATTGGACCTTTTTGGGATTATAATTATTTTATTCTTTTTTTTTTTTTAATAAAGTTTTGTATTTTACCTAGAAAGTTGGTGTACTTATCAATGTGGAGTTATAGTTCCAAGAAATCTTGAAAATATTTTTTCCAACAGTCAAAAGGGTTAACTCTTTCATATTCTTCTCCATATTCTTCTTCTATTTTTCTTAAACCTTTAATCTTCTTCACCGAATCATTTGACAATCCAATTAACCAAAAATTTTACCATTGTTTGATGAAAAAGACTCCGCGTAAAAATCCTAGACTTAACAAATTTGTGGTAGTCGTTGATTGCCCGCCAATCAATTGTTCAAGACCATCTTATGAGTTGAATGCATTTACGCAATCGCCTATCAAAGTTGGTATTGGATATGAAAACAAATTTGAATCTCACATCCCTTAAAATTGCTTTTACCTATGTAAAAATAATCAGTAATTTAACTACATCAACACATATACCACAAACACATATAAACATATACATTTGTCAAAATATTGGTATATAATATGATATATAATGATGTTTAATATTGATGTTTACTGTATATTTTTCCAATAAACATACTTACACCATTCACATTCTATATTTTAATGCCTCGACATGATATTCCATTAAATCGTAAGTGAGTAATAGTTATGCATTTGCAAATAATTACTTTATGAAAACGTTAATGAATTTGAACTAATTTGACACCTTGTTGCATCATTATAACCATCCGTTACTCACCCATTTTGTTGGCAAATCACATGTAGTGTAGTCTGAACATTAAATTTATACCTCAAGCTATATCAAATTAGTTGAAAGTTGTATTAAATTTTATATATTCAAATGGTGTTATTATACCAAAATGAAGACTTGGATTTTGACACTATTAACTTCTAGTTTCAACAATACAATGAATTACATCAATTCTTAAACAACTTATATACCAAATTAGTCTTACCATCAAAGTTAATCAAAAATATAGTAATTCATAATAACCAATATCATAATACCACTAAAAAAATTCAGAAAATCTCATTCTTAAAAAATGAAAATTAAACTCTGCAATGTTATTATTGCGGTGAAAATTTGGTACAATCCTTTTCGTTGGATGATCATCGTAGACATCGATCACTCACACCATATTTAATTTCCAACTCAAATATTGTTATATCCACACCTAACTGGGAACCAATAGTCTTAATTAAGACATCGTTATTGATATTTGTGTCATATACTACTCCTTCAGTCTTGAAATCTACACACCGTCCTGTAATACCATTCAAAATTTGTTAAAAACATACAAACTTTCAATGTTACTTAAATTTAAACAAACAAACTCGAAATTCCTTCATAAATCAGAAACTTCTTGTATTACCAATAGAATTAATATGCAAAATGGTGCACATGATTGTTTAAAGTTGGTGTCGAGTTCAATATTAAGATAATGCAAGACTTACACCGATCATTAATAAACTACAAATAAAAATTGGAGTATAATTGGTTGAGAACTTGGTTTTGATTGTTCCATTTACAATACATAACACCATAATTTTATAAACCAATTTCTTAGTATCATCAAATAAATTAAATTAGTGTATATTATAATTTAAAATTGATGTTTAGTTCAATCTATTATAATGAATAAATTACACCAAATATGGTGTTTACTCCATCATTATGTACCAAACCATAATCAATATGTTCACCATCTTCATGTATAACAATAAACCCAACTCCGAATGACACCAACAAAAAATCAGTAGTATACCAAATAAATTAAAACAATTAATTTCATCAAATAAAACCAACTCTGAATGCAGTCCATCATTGTGATAATTAAAAAAGATTAAATTTACCAAATAAATTATCAAAACAGATAATCACTAAATATTCTTTCTATTTTGTATCTCAAAACCAAACAATAAACGAAATAATTAATAAAAAAAAAAATCAACCTATATTACACCATTATTTAAACAACTCCAGATAGACAACATTTAATTTTATAAAAGTGATTTTTAACGTAAATATGGTGTTTAAACCATCATTACGTACCCTCATATTATCAATACGTTCACCATAATCATGCACAATAAAACCTACACCAAATGACACAAAAAAAACCAGTAGTACAATGAATATGCTTTCATAATTTTGATAATTAAAAAAAATTAATTTCACCAATTCAATTACCAAAACAGATAATCACTATATATTATTTCTATTCCGAATCTAAAAACCATATAAAAAACCAAACAATTAATTAAAAAAATAATCAAATCACGGAATTGGTGAATAACAACAACAACGATCATATTTTTCAATTACACGATTAAAAAACACCAATTAAATATTGAATTATCATTCATGCATGTGTCCCAACGTCCTTTATGTTGAATTAGGATTGAATAATTGTTGGTACACATGATTGAAGAATGAATAGAAAGAGAGTTTTATATTTGTTAAGAAACCTTTTATTGATAGGAGAGAATATTTATAACTAATTTGAGTAAATCATGGGATTTGAGAAAAATGGGGAATATCATAAATCTGGAGCACCCATTGGTGTTTTTATTTATTTTTTTGCTTTTTTTTTTTAATATTAAAACATAACTTTGAAAAAAAACTATTGTTATATAGGCGGAAAAAAAAAACTATTGTCATATAGTGGTAATTAAGAAACTTAATTTGTATACTTAAGTTTTTTGCCCTAAAAAATATTTCAATGTTATTTCAAAGATATTTTTTTCTTGTTCCGATGTATGAAGAATTTTATATTTTGTGGTAACAATGATTTTTAGAGAATGCTTTTTAGAACTTTTCAGTGAATTGGACAAACCCCAAAAATCAAATGTAGTAGTCTTACACTTGGAAAAATAGACACACTATTTCTGCAATTTTGCATCATATTTTGATATTGATAGAAGAAGATCTAAAAACATAGATGAGAAAGGTAGGAAAGAGAGGAAAAAAGATGATGAACCTCAACGTGTTTTAATAAACATAAAGAAAGAAAATCATTAATCATTAAATGTGAAAATACATTAATTAAACTAAGAAGAAAAATAAGTATTTTTAGAAATGTATTGATTGTGTAATTTACTTGTCCACTGTAAGTGAATAGTAGTTAATCTCATCTCTCATCAATTATTTTGAACAGCAAAAAAATGCTTAAAAAGTAAGTTAATATGAAAAAGAGGGAGTATTCAATTTCATGAAAATTTGTATTTACAAAAAACAAGTGATGATCACTATAATTATTATTATTATGGGAACTGCAAAATGGCCATAATTTTATGGCCAAAAAATGGCCAGAAATGTAGAAAACAATATAAAGTGTAGTATTTTCAAAACTCTAAAAGCAAGTGCAATGAAAATTGTTATGCTAAAATAATTACAATTATCGTTAGTTATGAGGGGATTATTTAAGAGAAGGAAAAATTATTTTGGGCAGAAAATTTGGTCAGAATAGTATTTTACCTATGTTAATTTATTTTTTAAAATATTTTTACAATTTTAACTTTAATACCTTTTAATTAAAAAATCAAAAAGTCAATTTTTTTTTATAATTTAACATTAGCCTTCAGAGAATTGTTTATTATCATGTCCATAGACGACCCACCACATCATTTCACTTCAGCTTCATTTTCTCCCTCTATTTTACCATCAAAATTTAAATTTAATTTTATTATATGCAGCTCATAATTCTTTAAGATTATTTTTGGATGTTATTGTCATCTAATTTTGAATTTTTCAGGTAATTTTTTTCTCTTTTTCATCATATGAAAGTCATTGTATTCTAGAAATTATCATGTAATTTTATTGTTTTAATTTTTATTAAAAAGTTATTCAACTTTAAAATATATTGCATAAAAATTATTTTTATTTTTTATTTTTTATGACTTGAAAATCTTTCAACCTTGATCAATGTAACTAGAAAGTAAATTTTACCTCAATTTTAATATTTATATAAAGTATGTCATGACACTTAAAATTATATCAATTACATTCAGAATAATTTTAAAAATATCCATTAATATTTAATTTCATAACACAAAATCTGTTGGAGATATACAATATTACATTTGTTATCTTTATTTTAATTTCTTTATAGTATATTTAATCCACTATTATTAATATCAAAAAATATTTTTCCTTCACTAATATAGTCATTTGCATATTATATTTTATAATCATCTTTTAAAAATGAAATAAAATAATTGTTGTATGATAAACTTTAAAGATTAATTTTTTTAGAAACTAATGAATCTCTTTTTTTAATAAACTTCATACTTTTATGTGAGAAATATAAAAAGTTAAGTTTGTGTGATAAATTTTAAAGTTAGATGACTTTTATGTAACAAAGTAAGTTTTTGAAACTTATAGTTAGATAATCACAAATAAAATTTATCCAAATATTTTTAAGTATACTTTTCAGTTTTTCAATTTTTTCAATTTTCACCGACTTCAATCTTTTTCTTCAAAATTCTGAAGAAGAAAAAAAATTAATTACTCGAAAAAATTTATTTTGTGAGTCACGTAACAAACACTACTTATGAAAATATTTTCACCACTTGAGAAGTGAATTCATGGGTCCCACAATCTTCTTAGAAAATAGATTTACAAAAAAAAACAATATTATAATTTATTTCCTAATTATTATATTTAAATAAAACTAAATTCTATAAATAAATAATTATTAGACATAATTTGTGAAACATTGTAGGAACGCTAACTCAAAACACTTTAGACCTGGTAAATATTGACAATTGTAGAAATCATTCATATAGTTCATATAGATTGAGCCAAAGAGAGTCAAACATTAATATTATTGATCGTACAATTTTATTCCCTATTTTATGTCAATTTGATAATTGTGAATCATTAATTATATTTGTTGCTAAAATCACCCCAATTAAGTAATTATTTTAATTATTATATTTGAATAACATTAAATTTATAATAATTTTTAAACATAACTCGTAAGACATTGGAATACCGACAACTCAAAACACTTTAGGCCTGGTAAACGTCATGAATAATTATAGAAATCATGCATATAGTTCATATATGTCGAACCAAAGAAAGAAATTAGTGTTGATTGTACAAGTCTTTCAGTCCTATATTATGCCGATTTGATAAATTGTGAATCATTACTTATATTTGTTACTAAAATGATCTCCAATTGATTATTTTTTAAATTATTATGTTAAAATAAAATTAAACTATATAATTAAATGATTTTTAAACATAATTTGAAAAAAATTGGAATAACGATAACTCAAAACACATTAGAATTGGTAAATGTCAATAATTATAGAAATCATGAACATGGTTCGAACTTGTCAAACCAAAGAGAATTAGACATTAATATTATTGATCGTACAAGTCTAATTTCCTATATTACATTGATTTGATAAATTGTCAATCATTACTTATAATAGTAAATATGTCTACTCTACTTGTGGTTATAAAAATAATTCAATATATTTTTAAAAATTCTTAATCAGTTTTTTAAAAAAGAATATTAATTTGAGGGCAAAAAATATTAATATTGTGAATACAACTATGTCTTAATATTTTAACATATCATTCAATAACAAATATTTTCTTTTATAAAAACAACAAATAATACTAATAAAGAAAAATATATATGTGATGAAACTTTGATCTAGTTCATCCTTCACAAAATTGTGTTGTCATTATCATCGGAGAACTATGAATGTTTTTTTCTTTCAATTTTTTTGATAAAAGTTTTGAAATCATAAAGAACTTTAAATATTTTTTCTGTGTTATTATAATTTTTCAGTGAAACACCATCAGAATTTATCCAAAAAATATTTTTATACGTCTCTAGTATTAAATAAAATTAAAAAAATACTAAATTATAACGAGTCTTTACTTTGTGTATGATAGGATTCATATATGGTCGAGGATTTGAAATCAATCACATAATAGAGGAAACGTGATGGTAATTTCAATTTTCTTCATATTTCGCGCACATACATTTTAAGTGTAATCAGATAAAATATATTTTTACTATTCAATTTTTTTTCTAGAAAATCAATATGTAACAACAATTCCTTTAAATAAATAGGAGTAATTGTTTCGTCAACTCGATCAGTTTTAGATTTTTAATTTTAAGTTTTATAGATATAACTTTTTAATATTTAAATTTAGACATAATTTATTTTTTACAATTATAAATAATAAATTAAAGTACATAATTTACACTTTACTCCTCTTTTGTACTTTTTGAACTTTTTAGTTTTTATCAAGAAGAAATAAGAAATGAAAATAAATAAACAAAAAAGAATAGTAAAAAGGAGGAAATTCAAAAACTTAAGAAGAGAAGATGACACGAATGAAGTAAAAAAATATACAGAAAAATCCTTTAGGCTAGAGAATTTGGCCAGAATGGTATTTTACCTTATATTCTTTTACCTTTTTGAACATTTTTACCCTTTTAACTTTAATACATTTTAACTAAAAAAGAAAAAAAAAATCAGTTTATTTTAAAATAAAAAAATATTATAGATTTTTTAATTTTCTGGCCAAATTCTAGCCAAATTTTTTGATCATTTAGAATTATCCTTTTTTTACTAGTGAAGTCAAATTTTTATTTTTGTTTTTGTAAAACATAATTTGTAAAACAATATTTTTCCAGAACCTGAAAATTTCAAGAGAGAAAATGGGTGAGATTTATGTTTTCTTTGGTGAACTTTGTGGTTCCTTTTCCAAGTTTGACTATGAAATTATTAATAATTAATTTCATTAATCATTTTCAATGTATTGGAAACACAATTGAAGAATATATTCAATCTTTAAGTTGAAGGGTAAAAATGTCCCAAAAAAATTAATTTATAATGTGAATATGTCATTTTACTATTTAGACCAAATTTGGGCGAAATTTTTATGGGGAAAGTGCTAAATGGCCAGAAAATAAAAAAAATTATAATATTTTTTTTATTTTAAAATAAAATGACCTTTTTTTCCAGTTTTTAGTTAAAAGATATTAAAGTTAAAAGGATAAAAATGTTTAAAAAGGTAAAATAACACAAAAAAAATATTATTCTGGCCAAATTCTTTGGCCAAAAAGATTTTTCCTTTTTATGGCCAAAAGGATTTTCCCTCTTATTATTAGAGTAATGTTAAATTGCCAGAAAAAATTGGCCAAAAATTTAAAAAGTCTATGATATCCTTATTTCAATTTTTACATTTATTTCTTCAATACTTTTCCCTCCAAAACAAAATTATTTTTTTCTATTTCCCAAACTCCTTAGAACTACTAAAATATAAACTCTTTGGCTGCCAAGGGAAATGAAAAGTGTTTTTGTCTATATATTTTTTGTGTGTATAGTTCATTCAATTTATTTTTAAAAAATAAATATTGTTTAGTTAATAAAAAAAATTGTACGCTTTAGTTAAAAAATATTTTGTAATTTCGTTTTTATATATTAATATCTTTTTCATTACTATACCACAAAAAATATGTTCTACGTATACATAGCATACACTCCCTTCTCTACCCCTCCTCCAAACTCAATTATGTTCATAATGTATCGATACATACCTTTGATAAATTATTTTTTTTGCTTAAAATGAATTTCTTTATTGAAGAAGACAGTTAAATTTCTCATTAATAATAACTACAAATGATTATTTTATCTACTTAAGATTACTTATAATTATTTTGTAATATAAATTTAGTAAAATATAGTAATTAACCGCAGATTTCAAAAAAAATTATAATTGATTTTTCATTAAATATAATCAACTAAATACAATTATTCTATATAATGGATGTATTTCAAGAGAAAAAAAAAATTAATTTTTAAACTTAGATGTTATCAATTTTTTTTTTTTGATGATAAGACATTTATAACTATGCCATGAATAACACATTAATTTTTTATATTATAAGCATTCCAAACAAGAATTAACATATATAGAAATTTGTAAAATTATTTTCACTAATTTTAACCATGAATAAAAAATTTAGTTACTCCAGTAATACTAATTACAAAGATCCTTCAACTCCTAATTATCAATTTTAATACTTTAAAATAGATGTATTTCATGTAGGATGCTATATATTAAATTACAATATGTTGAATGTATGTAAATAAAGTATAACATAATTAGGATATCTATTTTTTAAAAATTATTTTCACTTATTATAGAATTTTCTATCGAATGAGACAATTAAAATTCATGTTAATAATAGATATAAGTAGATTATTCTCCAGTTAAAAATTATACTAATTACTCGGTAATACACAATTTAGTAAATTGAAGTAAGTATGAATTTTCAAATTTACAATTAAGTTTTCTTTAAATATAACCAGTGAATAAATTTATATACAATTCTATCATGACTAATAGACCGTTTATACAATGTGTGCGTTTTTATTTTAAGAAGAAAATAAGAATAGAATTTAAAAATAAAAATAGAAATAAAATCATATGCATATATGTATGCAATGTATGTATTGTATATGCTTATAAATATTAGGCCCAATTCTTAATTAAATAATCAAATATATATATATATATATATATATATATATATATATATATATATATATATATATATAAACTTTATGTAAGCATATTTTTTATTATATAATCAATAAATTCTATTAACTTTAGTTATCAAGATTGAAGAGTATATAACTTAAACAAACAAATAATTACAAATACATATACAATGTATAATTCTTGATTTGATATAACTGAAGCAATTATTATTAAAATTATTTAACTATATGATTTAAATTTATTTAAAATATAGTAATTAATAGAGTTACTTAATTAGAGGTTATATTAATAATTAATAAATATATGTGGCCATTCTCAAGCTATCAAATAGGCATAACACATGAACGTGAAGCTACAACAGTGGTACATGATTCTCTTGAGTTGCTATTAATCAGGGTCGATACATATGAACTATATGATTTTTATAATGTATTGATATTCATCATGTCTAAAGTGTTTTGAGTTTTAAATGTTGCTATTGGAATAATTTTAAATAATATTTAAATATAAAAAAATTTGAAATAATTTTTATAATGTGTCGATTTCTAACATACTATTTGAGCTTTATAAAATTTATTTATTTTCATTTTTTATTAAAACAAAATTCATATAGGGATATATGATCCATCTCACAAAGTTTAGTAATGTATTTGACACTTCTCACATATGATTTTGTTTTGAATATTTTATTTCAACGATTTATTTCAGTCCTAAATATTTTATTTGTGAATTTATTCGCTTATCATTATCTGAACATTTTTTAAAAAATTCAAATCCGATCCAATTAATACACTCGTAACCTGCTCCAAATTGTAATTGTCCATCTATTAAACAAAATCCCTCTCCCTTTGTTTCCAACACCTGTTAAAATCATTGCTTAATTACTTCATTATGCGTCTTTTCTCTGTATATTTTCAGCTATATTAGATTTGACTTAATTTTCTATTCTAACAACCTAGTCACTCTTGCTTTGATGAGGGAGATGATGATGATCTGCCAACATAGAACTTTTGACAATATTAATTAGGTCGATTTTTTTTTTTTTGGGGGGGGGGGGGGGGGTTTAATTAATAATAGGTAGGTAATAGGTGGGTTTGTAAATTATATTAATTAATTAAATTATAACCAATGATTGAATGTCATGTATTTAAAAAAAATTAAATAATTTAAATGGAAATCTTTTTTAAAAAAGTGTTCAAATTAGGACCTAAAGAAAAAATGACAATGGTATTTTGGAGCCAATAGATGGATGAGGGGTAATTTTGTATCATTTTCAATACTTCGAGAGTATTTTAGACCCTTTTATAAATCAGAAAATGATTTGGATTATAGTAAATTTTTGATATAGCAGTCCAAATAAATTTTGCGGATTAATATAATTAGATTAATGATTTAAATCCAATAAATATGGATTTAATTATAGTCTAATTACATTGGACTAGGACTAGTTCATGAATTTGGGCTACAAATGATGAGTCTACTTTGCAAGCAATGTCATCTCATCTCTGAGGCCTAGTTTGATGTCACATGTCAAATGATGTGACATTTCAAGTCAAACAAAAAATTCAATAGGATCATGCCATTTGTCAAAATGACATGACATTTCTATCCCAATCAAAGGCCAAGAGAAATGTGTCATGTGTACAAGTGATGTGTTCCGACCAATTAAATATTGCCATGTCACTCAAACCTTATTGGACGAAGGAAACTTGTCTTCATCAATACTCCCTCGCCATGTCACCAAAATCTCATGGGCTGAAAAAAGCATGTTTTAATCACAATTTATCTATTCTACAACAATAAATAGTGGTCTTCTTAATTTAGAAATCACAACTAGAATTCTAACAAGAAGCAAAGAGAGTTCGTGGATCAAATGCCACAGTTTCTCTATAAGCTACAAGTTCACGAATTCAAACATTCAAGTTCAAGAGCAAGACTGATGAAAACCCTTAAGTTTCAGGTATTTGAAGATTGAAGGAAAGCATGGACACTACTTCGCAAAAAGGAACAAAAAGACAGAAAAGAACGAGAAAATGAAGGCCTAAGGATCGCTGAGTCCACTTGGCGAATCACTGAAGGGTCTCACTTTGCCTTTTGTTCCAATATGCTGAGCCTGAAGGAAAGGATCAAGTTGGCGGAACAAGGGAGCAGTCGGCGCATTGCCGAGAAGTTTCGCGAAGCAACACTATATCGCCCAATGACCCAGATCACGATGATGCCGAAGGATGGTGCAAGAAGGTGATGAACTACACTAAAGGGTGAATTGCCGAGTTGATCGACGATTCTGACTAATGTTGCCAAATGATTCGTCGCAGCACAAATTTTTGAAAACTATAAATAATCATTTAGAATTATAGAGAATATATCATTAGACAATATTATATTCTTAATAAAATTTTTAGTACTTCTATTTTTGCTCTGAGTTTGGAGAGAATTTTTGGAAGACTTGAAGAAGAAATGAGTCCATCTTTCTCAAATTGGAAATGAGTCTTTTCTATTCTTCCTTCTTTGCTTAAATCAAGGTTTAATTTCTTATACTCACTTGATTTCAACATCATTTTAGGTATAATTTCATATTTCTTGATGTGTGGCTAAAAACCCCCATTCTTGAGGTGTGATTTAACAAATATGTGTTGAAATTATTGTTGGGTTTTTCTTGCTAATAGGTTAGATATATTTTAATGGTGATTTCACTTAGTGGTTGTGGTTTAATTTAATGGGTTTGTAGTTGCAAATACAAAATCATCCATGTGTTTTCGGCTTGCTTGAGAGAGAGGTCATGAAACCAAGACCGCTAGACTAATGGACTAAGGAATGGGTCGACATGAGGTTCAGCCCGAGAGGGTGAGCCCTAGTCCCATATCCTAACACTCAACTCGAGAGAGTGAGTGGGTAAGGCGTAGGTTGACCCTCATGCGGCAAATGGGTATTCGAGAGAAACCTATTTGAAACGGGGTAAGTTGCCCTAGAGGGAACTTATTTCCATCTAAAGCTTAACCTAATTACTATTATCTTGCAAATTTCCTATCGAAAGCATGTACCTAACAATTTAAATCAACATATATTGCAGTCACACCCTAAGAATCCCCTCTCATTTATAGAATTCGTGTAAATTTTACTATTTTTGCTATATTTGTGACAAAACCTCCAAATCGATATTTGACACTTTTGTGGCCCCCCTTTTTAATTTACAATGTTTTTAGTCGTTAATATCTTTAGTACGACTAGTTAGAACTTAATTTTATTTTTTTATTAATTCTCGAAACCACTCCCTTGGGACTTGAACCCAACCCTTAGTTGGGCTATTATACTATTGCACGATTGTAGACACCTGCATTGAAGTTGTGTCATTAATTACGCAAACATCAAAATGGCGCTGTTGTCGGGGAGTGGTGTTACGTGAAAGTTTTTGGTTTAAGTTAAATTTTTCTTTCAATAATCGTAGTTTACTAACCTTATTTTTAGTTTTGTTTTTCTTTAAATTTGTTGGTGTAGGTAGGTTCTTTGAGCATGACTGAGGGAAATGGTGGCAACTCGGCTGAGATGAAGCAAGAAGTCGAGAGAGACTTCACATTACCTGCATTGGTAACTCAGCTGCACGAGTTGGCCACCAAATTAACAGAGGTGGAAAACCAGTGCAAGAGTCAAGGGAGGTACATACCTCCTCATGAGAGGAAGCAGTCTAGAGACAGGGAGAACAATCGCGTCGAGGACACACTTCAAATCATTCTCCAAAAGATCACCGAACAAGATTGAAAAATGTGGGGGGTAGGTCGGAATTTAGGCTATGTTTTATTTTTGTCATAGTCTTTTTATTAAGTGAATGCTTTTTTGTAATATTCATCTTCTTTTTCCTTTTTATGTAAGATAATTTGGGCTCCTTCTATTAGCAATTTTAAGTATTGTAGGTCCTGTTTTTTAAAATACATTTCTAAATGTGTCTTTATAATTTGTTCCCATGAATCTATTTCAGTTGATATTTCTTTCCATAGTTGAAAATATTCTTCGTTTATCATTATATGTTAATCACTATTGTAATCTGATGAATATATAAAGTCTAAATAATCTGTACTTTGTATTATGTGTCTTATGTCATCAAACCATTCTTGTTTTAATAAGTTATTTATCTCTTCTTCTTCGTATTTTAGTATTTTTTCCCATATTAATCTTCTTTAATTAGGTTCTGTTATTTTTTCTAATATTTTTAAAATAAGTATTTTATGATTATCGTCAAAATAACTATTGTCAACTACTACGGTTATTGGATTTGTTATGTTCATGTTTGCTTTTATCAAATTATTTATCATTCCCGTCTTCCATGTCTACCATATGGTACTCTTATGATAACTTATTATGACCTAAAGTATTCATCTTTTATTATCTTGTCACTACTAGCATGATACCTTTTTCAGATATTATCTTCCTAAACAGCGCATCAACACTTAGGTACTCCCCTAACACGGCCTTCTTGCCTTCACTGGTTTCCCATTTTTGGATGGCATAGTTCTGGAAGTTTTCTCCTACTTTTCTCTATGCTAGTAAACTAGATAATAAAGTATTGAATAATTTTAAATCATAATAACAAGCATAAGCATATCACATAATATAATATGGTTAATTAATTTAGCTAAGCATATTCATCAATATTATAAGTATCATAATTATAAATATTATAAGTAAAATGGCATGAATATGATCATACCTGTTGTAGATTCGCATTATCTGCTAAGTTTTGCTCCATAGCTTGGGGATTAAAAGTTAAATTTTTATTAGAAATATAAGTTTTTACAAAAACTGGAAATATGAGAGATTTTAGAGAGGATTGTCGGATTCCCGATGATCTTCTCTTCTGAATGTCTATCCTATTTATACAAATGGGCTAAGGACTAAGAATACAAAATATGAAACATAATTTACAAAGTAAGTCCCTAACTATTTACATGTCAGTCCCCGACAAAACTTTACATCTTTTCCTTCTTTAAGTCGTTTTTTCCTTTATCTCTTTCCGTCTTATGTCGCTTTCATCATATGTCTTTGTTTCTCTTTAATTTGTAGTCATCCATCTGTATTTGTCTTTTTCTTCTTTTTGCAAAGGTAGATTCTTCTTTAATAAATGCGTCTTCTTTAATTGTTGTCCGTCCATGTGTTTTAATCTATATTGACAGCTGGTATGTAATTACTTACTCCACTGCATTTGCTGCATACGTGTTCTGTATATTTTGTTCCAATAATTTTACAATATTGCTCTAAGCTGTCTTCCGAAACAAATCCCTTTCTAATAGATTTTGTAATTGGTTCATGCTCCGGCTTAAGTAATGATATGGCCCAATGTTTTATTTCTAATTTGTCCATTGGCCGTAATTCTTTCGCTGTAGAATAAATCAATAAGTGGTTTCTTGAATAATACTTCCATATGTAGTTGGCTTCATCATAGGCGTTAGATAATTCCGCTAAGATTGTACTAAGTCTGATAATTCGTTTATTCGCATAGAACTCTGGTATCTCATTCTTTTGTATAATTGGTTGTGTTGTAATTTCTTCTGGTATTATGTAATCTTTTGTCATTCCTATCTTTATAACTGTAACGACTGGTTTAATTTCATCAAATAATATCTCCGCTGGTGCTGAATAAAATCTGATGTAGAATAACTGTCCATTTGTAACTCGTTTATAATTCATAAGCGCTTGATGTAATTCCGGTATATGTACAAGTTCATCTCCTGTAGTTGTGTAAGCTGTTGATATAAGTCCATAAGAATAACAGGTTGCTACTAAATTGGGTTTTGTTCCTGGTAAAACAATTAATTTATTATAATTTTGTAACTTATTAGTAATATATCCTTGGTGATTTTTTTAATTTTTCTGGGCTTTCTATAGGTTTGGTATTTAAGAAAGTTTGTATTTTGTCAAGGTTTTCAATGTATGTACGGGTTATGTGGTTATATGTCTTTTTTGTTTGGCTAATTGAAGTTGCATAGGTATGTATCTGAGGTGGTATAAATAATTCATTTTTTGGTATGTGAGGTGGGGCATAAGGCTTATCAAATACCTTATTCAAATTATAATTTTTTCTTTTGATCACAGTTGTAAATGATTTTTTAGTATCTTCCGTACCTGCATCAATAGATAATTTGTTAGTAAGTTGGGTTTTTAGGTGTTTCCCATCGTCACCTTCTATGTCTGGTTTTTTAGAGTACTCCGACTGCACTGCTAGCTTTGATTTTTTACCGTGGTCCTTCTCCACATGTCTTTCCTCCATGAGGGATACTCTGTTATTAAGCATCGTAATTTGTTCTAATAACTTTTCCATAAGTATTGTATTTGTAAGTGTTTCTTCAAAATCTGTTTGCACTGCCTTGTCTTGATAGGTAGTCTGCAATAACATTCTTGTCAGTCTTAATTATCTCAATAATAAAAGTAAAGTTTAAGATATTTAGTACTAGTCTTCTAATTTCTTTTGTAGTAACTGAATCTTGTACCTTTTTTGTTAGCCACCATTTAACTTGTGTATTATCTGTTCTAACAATAAATTTATTGTATACAATATATGAGTCAAATGCTAATAAACATTTATATAAAGCAAATAATTCTTTCCTATTAATTTCCCATTTTACCTCTGTTTCCGTAAATGTTCCTGAGTAGTATCTACAGTGATGCTCTAATTTATCATTTTCATATTTGTATTTTAATACTCCACCGTAATTATTTTCACTTGCATCTGATTCTACTATGTAATTAAATTTTTTATTTTCATCTGGAAAGCATAATTTTGGTAATTGTTTACATTGTTCTTTTATTCTTTTAATTTTTTTTTTATCTGTTTCATCAAAATTATATTCAATATCTTTTTTCAATTTTCTTTGTAATGGTTTTAAATATTCTGCTAGTCTAGGTATATATTCTCTTACTTGGTTTACTAATCCTAAGAAAGATTGTAATTTCTTTTTTGTATCTAACATTTCTTCTGAATGTATAATTTTTTGTACTATGTGCTGTTGCATTTTAATTTCATTTTTATCTATTTGTATTCCTAGGAATTCTATTTGGTTTTTCATAATTTCTGCTTTATTTTTACTCAGACTTATTCCTGATCCTTCTATTATGTTTAAAAAATTGTATTAATAATTCTATATGTTCATCATACGTTCGTGAGTATAATAATATATCATCTATATATACTATGTAGTTATGTAATTTTGTGAAATATGTATTCATAAAATGTTGAAATCTACCTGGTGCATTTTTATATCCAAATGGTAATACATTCCATTCATAAAATCCTTGTGGTACTGTAAATGTTGTTAGCTTTTTAGATTCTTCGTCTAACTTTAAATGGTAAAATTCTGATTTACAGTCAAATTTACTAAAATAATTATATCCTTGTAATTGTCTAATTTTTAATATTTTATTTGGAATTGGGTAATTATAAGTTTTAGTTTTTGCATTTAAATTTCTATAGTCTATAACCATTCTACTTTTTCCTCTTTTTTGTTCACTATGTTTATTGACAATAAATGCTGGGCTAGTATGTTTACTATTGCTTTCTTGTATATATTCTTTTTCTAGTAATTCTGTTATATGCATCTTAAATTCCTTTAAGTCATCAAAATTATATTTTAAAGGTTTCTGAGTTATTATAATATTTTCATCTATTAATTCTATCTTTACAATTGTTTTATGCTTATTCCATCCTTTTAATGGATCTTCACTATATAGTTGTTCTAATTTATTTTTTATTGGACTTAATTTATCTATTGTGAATACTATGTATTCTATGTTATTGGTATTATTTGGCATATTTTCTAATTTTTGTGTAATTTTTTCACTTCCTTTAATCCATTCTGTGTCTTTTCGTATTTTATTTATTACTCTTTTTGCTCCTATTTTATGATTACATGGTGTTGTTAACCACCAGTGTGTTTTAGTTATTATATGTGGATAATATTTTTCTAAAAACGGTATTCCTAAAATTATATCTTTTGTAGGTAAATCATAATTATATATTTCATCTATCTTAAGTACCTTATCCCATATTTGTATTTTTATGTCTTTTGCTTTATAATGTATTAAACTTCTTTCATTATTAAATCCTTTTACTATTATAGGTGTTTTTAGTTTTATCCATTTATCTTTTGGTAAACAGTTATATTTACATATGTTAACTTCTGCTCCTGTATCTATCATTGGCATATAGTATCTATTATAATATCCTTCTATTATTATTTTCATAAGTACGTGTATTTTCATAATATTATTCTTTTTATTATTATTGTTTTATTATTATAAGTAATAATTATATGATTAGATTCTATTCTATAAGGTTTTAATTCTTCTAACCATTTTAATCCAAATATGATATCTGCTTGTAGGGTTTTATTAATTTCTAAATTTATTTTCATAGGTATATCTGCTATTATTATTTCCTTTTCTATTTCTAATTGAGCTACTATTAATGCTGGTAAATCTGAACATTTTTGTTTTGTAGCTTTGTTTATTTCCATTTCTTCTTTATTTAATAGTTTATCTATTATATAATTATCTTCTTGTTTAGTATCTATTAATATTAAATGCTCTTTTTCTTCTATTACTCCTATTATGTAATATTTACTTGGGATTATATCATATGCTATCTTTTTTGTGTATTCTTGTTGTAGATTATTTTTTATTTTTCTAGCTCTTCCTATTCTTTCTTCTATAATATCTAAATTTTCAGTAGTGTCTATTTCTTTATATGAATAATTATTATTATCTATTATTTTTACAAATTGTTCAAATGGGGTTTCTATTTCTATTCCTTTTATTTTACTTTTTGCAGTTATTTTATGTTTCGTAGTTAATACATATAAATTTTTACATCTGACTGTACATATTTTACTTCCTGGGGTCAAGGTTATTCCATTAATTTTTCAATATAATACTAATGCTTTATCTATATTTTGGTCTGTTAATGCTACTGAATAATTAGTATTTACTGTAAATTTAAACTTTTGATATATTAAGTTTCCTCTTACTGCTGTTATTACACTTTTTTCTATAGGTTCTAATATCCTATCATCTGCTAAATATATTTCTATTGGCGTATCTATTCCTTCCTTAAAGCAAGCTTTTATAAATATTTCTATTCCTCCTAAATGCACATATTTAATTTGATCTTTACTGTTTATTTTTTGTACTTCCTTATTTAATTCTCTTTTGTTTATAATTGGTACTTCAGCTTTTCCTTGGGCATATTTACAATCTATAATATGTTCTTTTTGGCTAATTATATAAAATTTTTCTTTATTTCTTTTAAAAGGATTTTTTATTAATGACATATTAAATATTTTTTCTACACTTAAGTCAATTTCTTTTCCTTTTACTTTTTCAAATATATTATTATCAAAAATTATTTTTTGTTCTGAATATTCATCGGTTATGTATCCTTTTTGTATAATTTGTATATTTTCTTCAGTCATCTAGTTGTTCTATTTCATTATCTGTTTGATATTCTTCTTCATTATCAGATATTTCATAGATACTATCATCACTTTCTAATTCATAATCTATGTATTTTAATTGTAAACAAACTTCTTCTTCTATAATTATTTCTGATATTTGTTTTTTATTTGGGTTTTTTTGGTATTTTACAATCTTTTGCTAAATGTCCTAATTTTCCACAATTATAGCATTTACATTCACTTATACTTTTCTTTTTTCTATATGGGCGTTTAGATTTTGTAAAGTATCTTTTTCTTGGATTTTTGTATTTATGTTTTGATTTTTTATATTTTTTAAACCTTTTCTTTTTATATTTTTTTATAATATTTATCGTTGCAACCAAATTGTGGTGCTATCTTATCTTTACAACATGCTAAGTTTTTTCTTATTATTTTTTCCATTTTTATTTCTTCTTTATATTTTTCACATATATTTGCATACCACTATTTAACAAATTTTATTCTAGCTCCTAATGTATCTTGTAATTCTGCTTCTTCCCATGCTTTAATTATTTTTGAACTAAATGGTTCTGGTAATTTTGTAAAATATAAGTGTCTTATTCCTAGACTTTCTTGTTTATTATAAACTCCCTTATAATAATATTCTTTTTATGCACAAGTATATTCTTCTAAATAACACATACTACATATTCCTAATTTATTCATTAAATTTCTATTTATAATTTTATCTTTTTGGCGTTCTTCTTCTTCTGTTGTCATGCTACTAAATTCATTTCTTATAGCTGTTTCATATTTATAAAGTATGTCTATTGCTGATGTTGTTTCTTTAGCTTGCGTATCTTTATTTGATCTTAATGTCTTTTTGTGGATAGAGGCAGGAGTTTCGATTAAAAAGAGGGATATGAACATTGCCTCCTGGTACTGGTTTGGTTTCATCAGTAACACGATCATGCCATTCCAAACGAATCCATTCGGCGTCATCCTAAGGCGGCTTGCCTTGGGTCTATCATAGCTAGGAGGCGGATCGACTTGAAACTGCTGGTTTCACAGAAGATGGCTATGAGAGCGAAACAAAAATAGATGTCTCTGCCTTTTCATGTTTTGATCACCGAGTTATGCCGGCATGCCAGAGTACCCCGGGATTCTGCTAGCGTTATAGAGGTCACCCCGTCTTCTTCCAATGATATTCGATGTATAGAGGTCGAGTTCACACGAGAGGAGGTTGACAAGAGGAGAGCAGCTCCAGCAGATACTTATCCAGAGGTCGCTGTTGACTCATTACTAGTAGAGGCACCCTCGTCTACTCTGGCTTCGGAGCCTTTAGGTATACCCTCTCCTTCTTCTCCTTCACAGACACCAGGTACATCTTCTTCATCCCAGCCCACCAGGATCACTCATGCCATGATCCTGAAGATGGGGAAGCTGACCTATTCAGCAGATGTGAGGGCAACGCAATTGGAGAGATCCATTCCAGGGATGATTGACAGTGCCATCTTGACCGCGCTGGCTCCCCTTAGGACCACTGTTGATGATCTGACTGCTAGAGTCACTGCTTGTGAGAGCAAACATGGGGAGACACCCGATATTTCAACATTAAAAGCTAAAATAGCAAAGTTGAAGAAGGACGTATCCTATTTGAAGGCTACCGCCTTCACTACACTGATGTAGGCAGCAGATGACAGGGATGCTCCGGAGACTTTAGGGATTCCTCCATCTACTACCGGAGATGTGCAGAAGGATGATACAGGACATGCAGAGTTAGAGACAGATACTGATGAGGTGCAGATAGCATTTCACAATGAGGTAGTGAGGGAAAGCCAAGAGGATAACATATTCAGAGACTTGCCGAATCTAGTAGAGATGGTTGTGTGGTCAGCAACTCAGACATTGCCGGCTGAGACGTCCACATATACTCCTAGCGTATTTGGCGTTGTTAGTTCGTCTGAGGCTACTCCGAGCACTGATGCCCCTATACAGACTGCTACACTAGCCATTGAGACCCTGATAGAGAGAAAGATTGCATAGACAGGACCCTTCTTTACCTTTCTCTCTATTTTATTATATTTTTACTTTTGGATACTTTTATTTGCATTTGAGGACAAATACTTTTTAATTGTGGTGGGGTGAGGCCCACACCTTTTGTGTTGATAGTTGTGTTTTGTGTATATATTTGGGTTGTTCTGCTTTAAAATTGTGTTTACACTGCTTTTCATGGATGTTTAAGCTTATGACTCCTTTTATTTTAAATTGCAAAATAATTTTTACACCCTTCCTTCCAAAAAATTTTCATTTTTTGGAAATTTTCGCCACCTCTTGTGTTGAAAGTGGTTGTTCTTGTACAAATTCAAGCTTTAGTTTCAATCAATACCGATGACTTGAATAGTGTTTTCAATCGAACAAATATGAATGTGTGGCTAAGACGAGGCCAAATGAAGTTACATAGACAATATGTGAACTCTTTGCATCTTGCTGTGATTTTCCATTTATCGAATTGATTCTCTTGTAATGACCGTTGCATACTAGCGAAAGTGTGTAGTCTTGTTTGACTTAAGTGTCAATGACTTGTGTGATGAGCTTACCTTGAACCTTGCATGAATAAACCTAGAATTTTCCCCGTTAGTCTGATTGATTTAGTAAGGTTTGCTCTTGAAATGATCTTAGGTAACTTTTGAAGAGTGTGAGCCAAATTTGACATATACCTCTTTTGTGGCCTACCCGTGAGCGTGTGAAACTCTCTTGAACACCCTTTGAGCCTTATCTTTTCTTTGGAAGAACCTTGATGAACCCCAGACCTTACTTGACCCACTACCTATAATCCTCTTGATTTGTGGTTTAGTGAATAGCCAACTTAGGCCAAAAGCCTAAGTTGGGGGTGTGGTGAAAAAGAAAAGGAGAAGCCAAGAAGTTCAAGAAAAGTCTCCCTTAACCCATTGTGTTGTGGAACAATAGAAACCCTCCAAAAAAAAGGGGGGGGGGGGTTGTGGAATAAAAGAACAAAATAAATTGGGTTTCCAATCAATCCTTGGAGGTGAATAAAAAGATGACTTAGAAGCACTAGAAAAAGAATTGATAAAGGAAAAGAAGGGAATGCCTTGAGAATACCAAATCTCATGAGGAAAAAGTCACTGAGCCTAAACGACCATACCTTTGCACTCAGCCTCATTTCAATCCTTGAAAATACCTTTTTGATCTTGAGTAAGCCAAATCGAAAGTCGATTAGAAAATAAGGGCAAACTAATGGGTGAAAACATGCATTGTGTTCCTCTTTTTGAGTGTGAGCGTTGCATCTGATTCCTGATGTTGAAGTGATTAACCTCTATGTGTGAATATGGAATCATTCTTTATGTGAGGGCATTTGGATACTTTTTGTTGAGCTTGAACTTGCACAAGTAGTAGGTATTGAGAGCATGAGAATTTTTGGTAATGTTGTGTCACAACTTGAATCTTTGATTACACAATTGATCTTTATATGATTAACTTGAGTCTTGTTATGTACATTCATGATTGAGTCTCGTGTAGCACTGTTTGAGATACCCTTTGTGATCAGCTAACTTGAGTTTGCTTGAGGACAAGCAAAAGTTTAAGTTGGGGGTGTTGAAGAGTCCACAAATTGGACTCATTTAAGGCTATATTTTAATAGAACTTGTTTCCTCAAATGCCTATTTTATCTCAACATCTGATGAAAACCCTAAAGTTTCAGGTATTTGAAGATTGATGGAAAGCATGGACACTACTTCACAAAAAGAAATGAAAAGGCTAAAAAGAACGAGAAATGAAAGCCAGAGGATGGCGAATCCACTTGGCGAATCGCCGAAGGGTCTCACGTCGCCTTTTGTTCCACTGTGCTGAGCCTGAAGGAAATAATCAAGTCGGCAGAACAAGGGAGCAGTTAGCGCATCGTCGAGAAGTTTTGCAAAGCAGTACTATATCGCCCAATGACCTAGAGCATGATAATGCCGAAGGATGGTGCAAGAAGGCGATGAACTACACAAAAGGGCGAATCGCCGAGTTGATCGGCGATTCCGACTAATGTCGCCGAATGATCTGTCACAACACAGATTTTTGAAAAATATAAATACTCTTTGAGAGTTATAGAGAATATATCATTAGACAATATCAGATTCTTAATATAATTTTTAGTACTTTTATTTTTGCTCTGGGTTTGGAGGAGGTTTTTGGAAGACTTGAAGAGGAAAGGAGTCCATCTTCCTCAAATTGAAAGTGGGTCTTTTCTATTCTTATTTCTTTACTTAAATCAAGGTTTAATTTCTTATACTCATTTGATTTCAACATCATTTTAGGTATAATTTCTTATTTCTTGATGTGCGGCTAAAAACCTCCATTCTTGCGGTGTAATTTGGCAAATATGTGTTGAGATTATTGTTGGGTTTTTCTTGCTGATAGGTTAGATGTATTTTAATGGTGATTTCACATAGTGGTTGTAGTTTAATTTAATGGGTTTGTAGTTGCAAATACAAAACCACTCATGTGTTTTCGGCTTGCTTGAGAGAGAGGTTGTGAAACCAAGACCGCTAGGCTGATGGCCTAAAGAGTGGGTTGACATGAGGTTCAGCCCGAGAGGGTGAGCCCTAGTCCCATATCCTAACACTCAGCTCTAGAGAGTGAGTGGGGTAAGGCATAGACTGGCCTTCATATGGAAAATGGGTGTCCGAGAGGAACCTATTTGAAAAGGGGTAAGTTTCCCCAGAGGGAAATTCCATCTAAAGCTTAGCCTAGTTACTATTATCTTGAAATTTTCCTATCAACAACATGTCCTTAATGATTAAAATCAACATATATTGAGGTCACAAGAATCCCCTCTCATTTATATAATTCTTGTTAATTTTATTGTTTTTGCTATATTTGTGACAAAACCCCTAAATCGATATTTGACACTTTTGTGCCCCCCCTTTTTAATTTACAATGTTTTTAGTCATTAATATCTTTAGCTACGACTAGTTAGAACTTAATTTTATTTTTATGTTAATTCTCGAAACCACTCCCTTGGGACTCGACTCCAACCCTTGGTTGAGTTATTATACTAGTGCACGATCGTAGACACTTGCATTGGAAGTTGTGTCGTTGATTGCGCAAATATCAAAGACCAAAAGCCCTTGAACTCAAGTATAAGTTAATAAGAAGACCAAAAGCCCTTGAACTCAAGTATAAGTTAATAACAAGTTCAAGATTCAAGATCATACTCATGATGTAAGTTTTAGGTTGTGGATTGCCTATGTGGACCGACCCGATCCGACCTAATCCGACCTGATCAAAGAAGTTGTCAGAGAAGAGATTATAATTAATTGTATCTTAATTGAAAGTGGGCGGGGGGGGGGGGGGTACAATTATTAAACTGAAAAACTAACCCCTCTTGATAAAAGGATTTATTCCTTTACAAAATAGGAAGACAACGTAAAAAACAACAAAAAAAGATAACACAAACCAGAAGAATAAAAAACTTTTTGTTTGAAGATAGATATTTAGTTTGTGAATCAAACTTTATTTCCTAGTGATTCAAAGAGGGAATTTGGAGAAATCATGTTAAAGTAGCAAAATCAACGATTTTTGCTGCAAATATAAGGTACTTAACTCGTCAATTTTGCTCTATATATCTAACAATGGTGTCAAAGCCATGAATTTTGTTCTTGTAATTTGTTGTTAATAGATAGTTGTTAATAATATCTCTCAAATTTCGTGCAATAAGATTGTTTAAATAAATGATAGAGTGCATGTTACTCACTTGTTAGAAAGTATAGGAGAGCATATATAGATTGAAAATTAGAACCCAATATTGTGATTTTTGATTTTGAATCAAATACGCTGTCTGAGCCGCTCGATTTTGGGGGTTTTTTTTTTCTTTCATGAGTTTCCCAAGAAGTATAAACAATTCAAGTTATAAATCATATTCTTTCTGAAAAAAGGGTTGATAATTTTTTTTCAACATATATGATGTTATCTACTGTTCTCTAAAGGATAGGAAAAAGATTGTAGGGCCTGGGAGGGATTTTTTTTTTTCTTAGTGAAGATGTGTTGTTTTGCTTCTTGAGATGATATAAGACCTACTTGTAGTAAATAAGGTCCAAAAGTCAAGGCTGCCCCATTTTTTATTTTTATTATTTTTTTTTAAAAAATTGAGTAATGTTATTTATGGGTTTTGAAAAAAATACTTTTTTCCCTAGTTTCTTTGAAAGTTGTTCCTTGAAAAGTATTAGTATTAGTTTTATTGTTTTATAAATAAAGGCAAAGTCAAGTATTATTGATACTTTACTTCTTAGAAAGAGCATCATCAACCCTAAATTATATATTTATTCATATGAAAGAGTAATCACTATTAATTTTGCTTCCTATTGAAATAAATTTGCAGTAGGTTGTACAAGTTTTTTTGTATACAAAAACTTGTTACTTGAACTTGGATTATTAATAGTACCTCTTACTTTAATATTTGAGGAAAATTATTTATGACTATGGTAGATCTATAATTTAATTGTGTGCGGTCAAGAAAAAAATATTTTTTTTTTGACTTTGATAATTACATTTTTTATATATAAAAAAAGAGCCATGAGTTATCTTTTTTATTTAATAAAGAATATTGACCAATTGTTTTGACTAGATTATTAGTTTAGTTATGTGCATTAAAATGATCTCAATAAGTTCGTTTAGTCCTTATGCTTCTTTAAGTTTTTTTCTTCTACAAATGATAGTGGCAAATGTTGTCACATTGAATGGTTCAACCCTTTTTATTATTTCCTTATTCCTATTTCAGACATAACTGAATAGGAAGAAACCTGAATTACTTCAAGTGGATTTTTTCAAAGTCGAACAAATAGACAATGTAGAAGAGCACGTCGCCATATGCATATTTTTGAGGGCGTGAAATCGTATGGATGACTGTTCCGAGGGCAACAAAAATCTATTAAGGAATCAGAGAGCTATTCGAAGGAAAGGAAAAAAGAATTTTAAGGAGTTTAAGTCTTTGAAGATGTCCCATAATATTTCAGCGTGTGATTTTATCACTTTTTTGAATCAAAGTGGGCTGAAGTGGCTGATTTTGTTGAAATTTTAGATTGGAGAGCCTTAGATTACTTAACAGACGCTCTTCGTGAACCTTGGAGTAGTAGATTGTCTAATGTTTATCATGATATTTGACCTAGTCAGCCTTTTAGGGTGTATATTTGTTGTCTTGAAGACTTGTGGGAGGATTGTAGTCTTTAGATGACTAGTAATTTGTTACTGCTTATTTGCATTTCAATATATAAATTATGTAGTTTTTTTTTTCAATTTATTCTATAAGACTTAAAAATCCTTGTTATTAAAGTCTTCAATATATTGGTATACAAATTAAAAAATTAGTTTCCAATTTTGATTGAATTTTTAGTTGATAGAAGTTGATTAAATGCTTACTTATGTTTTTGATTTTACTTTAAATATGAAACCTTTATGAGAATGAACTTGCTTGAATGTGTATGTCACATGCATCAAAAAGTATCATTGGTGACTTAAACAAAGGTGAAAAACTGAAATGTGACAATTACGACATCTAGAGTCACAAAATATGATATGTAGTGAAAGAGCACAATGCTCTCGAAGATATAAATCATATTTTGAATCAACCAGAAAAGGGTAACACTGCACAATACAGAAGGAATATTGAAGCTTATAAAGCTTGGAAAAAGGCTAATTTCACTGCAGGTGGAATAATAGTTAGTTCTGTGGTTAATGACCTCATACATGAATGTGAGGAATTTCCTATAGCTCATGTGATGTGGACACATCTATGAGGAATGTATAGGGGTACGCCTGCCACACGCCTCCGACATTCGACTATCAAATTTGACACTTACAAGAAACGTCATAATTAAAATATCAAATAACACCTTAGGGTGATGTCAAATATGATAATTCAACTCAAGAGTGATGGTCATGTCATTTTTAGATGAGTAACAAGTTCAAGCAGTGATTTGGTCTCTTCCAAATAATTGAGAACATTTGAAGGTTAACTTGACCCATAATGATTACATCAAAACATTTTTTGATGTTGCCCGTAATGTTGAACTTGAAGATGAGAATCTTAGTTGCTACTAAATTTTCTTCTAATGCCTTTGTGGTAGAGGCAAGTGATACAAAATCTTCAGGCTTCAAGCGCAAGAAGAATTGGAAAAGAAATAGAAAAGACAAAGAGACTGGAGAAGGACCCTCTAAGAAAAATAAGAAGCCAAATTCCACGAAAGGAAATTGTTTTTTTTAAGAAGAGAGACAACAGTAAAATGAAGTGCTATAATTGCCAAGTACTGGGGTATTTTTCTCGTGAATGTATTAAGCCGAAAAAGTTATCATTTCCAAACACATCTCTAAGTGCTACATATGTTTCTAGCACTTCTTTACTAACTGAATCTTATCCTATGTGGATTGTAGACACAAGATCCACCGACCACGTGAGTCGAGATAGAAAAGCCTTTGTAGAGTTTAGTCAAGTTTCACATAAATCAAGGTCGATCTACGTAGGAAATAATGCTAAACTAGAAATCAAAGAGATAGGCACTTGCGAAGTGGACTTGTGTGGTGGTTGTTCCTTGATGTTGCATGACATCCTATATGCTCCATAAATATAACAAAATTTAGTATCTGTGTCTGTTCTTTTAGACGTTGGTTTTGATTTGTTTTTTAATCGTAATGGTGTTAGAATAACTCTAAATAATGTTTTATATGATTTTGGACTTCACTATGATCATTTTATCGTTTTAGATTGTAATCCTTTAACCTATGACTATTATAGTGATCATTGTGTAATGTCACGTTATTCAAGTAACAATGATATTGATGTTATTACATAAAATGCAAGATTAGATCACATAGGGCAAGATCGAATGAATAGGTTGACAAAAGAAGAGCATTTGGGTTCTTTCACTAAAATTGACATGCCAACTTGTGAAAATTGTCTTGTTGGAAAGATTACACATAAACCATTTGGAAAGGCTTAGAGAGATGAACTCCCACTTCATTTAATTCATTTTGTTTTTTTCCGTTCAATGAATGTAAGGGTAAGGTCTGGTGCTATATACTTCACTACATTTATTGATGATTTCACGCGCTTCGATTATGTCTATTTGATTTGACATAAATTTGAAGTGCTTGAGTGTTTTATAAGATATATGAATGAAGTTGAAATCAATTAGATAAAAGTCTAAAAGGTTTAAGAACTAATAGAGGACGTGAATATTTGTCAAAACAATTTGAATAATTATGAACTGAAAAGGATATTATCACACAGTTAACTATTTCTTATACACCTAAAAAAATGATGTAGCTGAAAGAAGGAATAAAACATTATTAGGAATGACAAGATCAATGATGACACATACAAATTTGTGTATCTCTTTCCGGGGCAGATGAATTGTTAATTGCGGCCTACATATTAAACAAAGTGTCTTTTAAATCAATGTCTTCAAGTCTTTATGAACTTTGGATTGGTCATAAAATAAACTTGAATGATCTACAATCGTAAGGTTGTGCATCATATATTAAAGATCATTTTGGTGAGCTTGGTAAACCAAGTCCAAAAGAAAAGAAATATATTTTTATGAGATACTCAACAACACTCCAAAGAGTTTGTGTTTATTGATGAATTTGAGGATGAAAGTATTACTGAAATTATATGATGAGATGTTAGATTTTTGAAAAATGATTTTATCAAAAAGAATGAAATAGATGAAGGTGAGCCTCTACACAAAATGTTGAATTCAAAAGATTAGATAATGTCGTCAGGTATACTAGGCAATTCAATGGATCATGAAATGATTCCTGGTCCAAGTGGGAGCTATGAACCCCACAATCCTATAGAGAAATCTGAACTTCAATTACATAAGAGTACAAAAAAAGTTTACCTAAACCATCTTATGATATTAAGGATTATATTTTCTTGGTATTTCCTACAAATTTGGATGAACCTAATTCTGTAACTGAGGCTTTAGCGAGTCCTGAAAAGGATGAATGGTTAAAAGTGATGCAAAAAAAATTAGAGTCCATGAAAACCAACAATATCTGATATCTAGTTGACCTTTCTAAGGAACGTAAAGCTATTGGGAATAAATAGATTCTCAAAGTTAGATGCAAAGAGGATGGGTCAATAGAAAGATACAAAGCACGATTGGTAGAAAATCAAGAAGATTGTCTCAAAAGATGAACTCATGAAATAAACTTAGAATGCCTTAAAAGAAACATTCAACTAGCCAAGATGGAAACTCAAGTCTCAAAACGTAAGCCAGTAACAAGGTAAAGACAAATGAACTAACTAACTGTCTATGAAGCCTCTAAAACTATGAGGGATGTCGGGACAAGACCCCCAATCATCCTAACATCTGCAAACTATTGAAGCTATGCAATTAGGGATCCTCCGGAAAGCAAGAAGGCTCACCACAAGACTCTGAATGCTCAACTGTATCAACGAAGCACTGGATGTTGATCCTGGTTACATTACATGTATCTGCAGCATAACAATGATACAGGCCAAATGACATCAGTACATTGAACATACGAGCATGCGAGGGGGATTCTAAAACAAGACATAGTTTGAAAAGAGAACTGAAAGAACAAACCTGGTCTCAACTCAACTTAACTGAATTCATTTCAATATAAAGAAGTATAAATAGGTGTAATATAAAGAAAAGCTTTAAAATATGGACAATAACTTTGTGTATTTAGAAATACAATAGTAACTCTGTATGTAGGCAAAGATACAATATAAGCTCTGAATGTATGTAAAAATACAAGTAGCTCTGTATATATAATAATACAAAATACTTCTGTTAGGAGTTTCTCTAACCAACAACCATCATGTAAGAGCTATTGTGATGATACAATGCTTTGCCTCACGCTGCTAGGGCCGTCATATACCTTGCCGAATGTATAAAATCAGACTACTAAGTGGATCCACTAGTCTATTTTAAAAATCACTAAGGAATCATCTAAAAAGTATGACTCTTTTCTACCCATGGTGGCTACATGATTTATGGGGGTTGGGAGTTGTCTGAACTCTACCCTATATCGGTGCTCAATACTACTCCCAAAATATACTAGCTCATATGTTTAAAAACATAACTATGTGGTTTGAGATAATTACTCAAAAACTAGCTCAAAGGTTTTCTTGAAAATCAGTGTTTCCTCTCTTGCTTAATTGTGAAAGCATTTACTCTTTACTGAAAACTAACTCAAAGGCTCCTTTGGAAATCTCAGTTTCCTTTCTTATTTAAATGTGAAAACATTTTAATCTTTGGGGATAAATAGTCCCCATACACTCTTTTGAAGAAATGAACTTCAACCCTAACTCTTTACTCAACTCAAAACTTAAGTCTTAAAACAAAGTTATAACATTTGTAAAAGACCGTTGGAAAACTATATGAACTTCTCTTGACTTGACTCTTAACTTTCCTTGAATTGAATTATGGAGTCAAGGCTTATGAACTCATGTTATAGATGATTTCATGTTGTTTAGACGTACTTGTGTAGAAATCTCCTAGAAAACATATGTGCGTTTCAAGGGAACTTGTGCAAAAAAAAGTGGGAAATGGTAGGAGACCGGGTGTCCCTAGCGCTCTGAGTGGAGCGGGGGCGAGACACAATACTAAAGAATTAGGGATGGGGCGCACTAGCTGGTGCGTTACCCCAGAGCATAAACTACAGATCACTGGGTGGGGCGCTCTGAGTGGCGCAGAGCTCCAGACTCTTCCCTAGAAAATCCCCAAATTTTATTGCTCGTTTTTCAATTCTAAATCCTCTAGATTCAATTGCTCTTTCCCCAAACACTTAGATTCGAATACATAACCAAAATATGCAAGAACCTACTCAAAACGACATCTAATTTCATGAATTTGAATCAACAACTTCTTAACAATTTCAACGAATCAAGAACTCAATAGAACTTCACCAAAAACCCATCAAGAACTCAATTTCTATTCTTTCGAGAACATAATTTCTCTGAATTAAATCATGATTGGTGCGTGGGTGAATGAAACCAACACTATGTAATCTCACATACCTCGTAGGTATTAACCCTTGGCGAAATCCACAAGTTTAGCTTTCAAGAACTTGATGATTCCTTGCTTCTTCTCCTCTTTTCTCCTCTTCTTGTCTCTTCTCTCAAAACCCTAACTTATTTTTATAATGAGTAAATTGAATCCAATCAGTTTAGACCCCAACTTAATTGCCAAAATACAAAGTTAATTAATTGGTTTATAAAAAGACCATAATACCCTTCTAAAATCCGTATTTGTCTTTCCTTATCTAGACAACTCAACTTCAAATGGGCATATCTCCCTCAAACGAACTTGGAATCACGCAAACTTGGCGGCGTTGGAAAGATAATTCAAAGATATTTTTTATGGTATCTTGTACCAAACCTAAATCATTCTGAGCTAGGAGTTATGGTTGTTTGAAGTTGACCCAAAACTTATACTTAGCTTAACTTTGTCAAACTTTCCCAATTTGATTATTTCCAAAAATGGTTTCTTTCTAATTCTAGTTCTTGCTAAAGTGGGATGTTACAATATCTCCCCTTGGGAACGTTCGTCCTTGAATGAGATTACTCTTAATAGGCTAAGAGTGTAATATCTAACATCTAGCTCAAACACCCAGCAAGCAAAATCTAAATACAACATGACAACTTAAAATAAATGCCAAGAAAGGATTTGTACCTTAATTTGGAACTTCTCTGGATTCGAAGAGATGTGGGTATCTCTTCTTCATATCCTCCTCAGCTTCCTAAGTGGCTTCCTCAACAAACTGATTTCTCCACAAAACTTTGACTGATGTTACCTCTTTTGTTCTCAACTTGCGAACTTGGGGATCTAGGAATCTCTTCATAAGATAAGCTATCCTTGATACCAATATCTTCAGTTGGTATGATAAGTGAAGGATCGCCCATGCACTTCTTCAACATAGAAAGTTGAAATACTAGATGAACTGCTGCTAACTCTTGTGGTAGTTTCAACTCATAAGCTATATTATCAATTCTTTTGGATATTCTATAAGGACCAATATACTGGGGACTAAGCGTCCCCTTCTTACCAAATCTTATAACACCCTTCATGAGTGAAACTTTCAAGTATACCCAATCATTTACTTCAAACTCTAGCTTCCTTCTCCTAACATCAGTGTAGAATTTCTGATGACTCTGCGCTGTTTTCAATCTCTCTTGAATAACTTTCACTTTCTCCATAGCTTGATGAACTAAGTCTGGTCCTATCAACCCAGCTTCACCAACTTCAAACCATCCAATATGAGATCCGCACCTTCTCCCATAAAGAGCCTCATAAGGAGCCAACAGGATGCTAGAGTGATAACTATTGTTGTATGCGAACTCGATGAGAGGTAGGTGATCATCCCATTTACCCTTGAAATCAATCACGCAGGACCTCAACATATCTTCTAAAGTCTGAATAATGTGCTTTGCTTGACCATTTGTTTGAGGATGAAAAACAGTACTCAAGTTCACCTTTGAACTTAAGCCTTTATGGAATGACTTCCAAAACTGTGCAGTAAATTATGCCCCTCTGTCTGAAATAATGGAAATTGGAACTCCATGAAGTCTTACTACCTTTTGAATATACAACTTGGCATAATCCTCTGCTGAATGGGTAGTCTTTACCGGCAAAAAGTGAATTGATTTAGTCATCCTATCAACAATCACCCAAATAGAATCATGTTGCCTGCAAGACCGTGGCAAGACAGTAATGATATCAATATTGATCATCTCCCACTTCCATTATGGAAGTTTAATATTCTGAGCCATACCACCGGGCCATTGATGCTCTACTTTAACTTGTTGACAATTCAGGAACTTTGCAACGAACTCAACAATACTTTTCTTCATACCATTCCACCAATATACTTCTCTCAAGTCATGATACATCTTTGTGGAACCCAGATGGATAGAATATCTGGAGCTATGAATATTTACCTTCAATTCAACAAAAAATAGGATCTTGCTCTTGTTCTTTCTTCTCTTCCTCAACATGGGCAGTACTACCCATAGACAACCAACTCAAGGCATCAACAACTGCATTAGCTTTACCTGGGTGATAGAGAATACTCATGTCATAATCCTTGAGTAAGTCTAACCACCTCATTTGTCTGAGATTAAGCTTTTTCTAACTAAACACATACTGAAGACTCTTGTGATCGGTAAACACATCTACATGCACACCATAAAGATAATGACACCATATTTTCAAAGCAAAAACTATGGCAGCCAACTCTAGATCATAGGTTGGGTAATTCTTCTCGTGAACTTTCAGCTGTTTGCAGGCATAAGCTAAACTTTACCATTCTGCAATAACACACAACCCAAATCAAATCTGGACGCATCACAATATACCACAAAACCTTGAGTACCTTCTTGTAAGGTCAATACTAGGCAGTAGTCAACAACTTTTTCAATTCTTGAAAGCTTTTCTCATAAGCTTCAGACCATTGAAACTTAACGGTTTTCTGAGTCAACATGGTCAAAGGGGACGAAAAAGATGAGAACCCCTCAACGAACCTTCTATAATAGCCTGCCAACCCCAAGAAACTCCTAATATCAGTTGGAGATGTGGGTCTAGGACTATTCTGCACTGCATTTATTTTTTGAGTATCAACTCTAATTCCATCTCTGGAATTAATGTGGCCTAAGAATGCCACAGACTCAAGCCAAACTCACACTTAGAGAACTTAGCATACAATTCTTTAACCTTTAGAGTTTGGAGAACTATTCTGAGATGACTAGCATGATCTTCCTCATTCCTCGAATAGATTAGAATGTCATCAATGAACACGATGACAAACATATCTAAATAAGGCTTGAATACTCTATCATAAGGTCCATGAACGCTGCAGGCACATTAGTTAAACCGAATGACATGATTAGAAACTCATAATGACCATAATAGGTCCTGAACGCTGTCTTTGGAATATCACATTCCCTTACTCTTAACTGATGGTAGCCAGATCTGAGGTTTATCTTAGAGAAACAAGTGGCACCCTGAAGTTGATCGAATAGATCATCAATTCTCGGAAGAGGATACTTATTCTTGATGGTAACCTTGTTCAACTGATGGTAATCTATACACATTCTAAGGGTAGCATCCTTTTTCCTCACAAACAAGACCGGAACGCTCCAAGGTGAGACACTTGGTCGAATAAAGCATTTCTCTAGGAGATCTTTCAATTGATTTTTTAACTCTTTTAACTCTATTGGTGCTATCCTATATGTCGAAATAAATATAGGATGAGTATTAGAAAGAATATCCATACTGAAGTCTATTTCTCTCTCAGGAGGGACTTCGAGAAGATCATCTAGAAAGACTTCTGGAAACTTTTTTACTACTAAAACTACTGAATAGGAGGTATCTCAACACTAGAGTCATCAAATAGGACTAAATGATAGACACAACCCTTGGAAACTATCTTTCTTGCCTTAAGGTACGAAATAAAATAACCCTTAGGAACTGCTGACCTACTTTTCCACTCTATAACTGGCTCATTAGGAAACTGGAACTTGACAACTCGAGTTCTACAATTAGCTGATGCATAACAGGCATGAAGCCAGTCAGTCCATACCAAGAATAACATTAAAATCTACCATGCCTAACTCAACTATCAGTCATGGTGCTCTCATGATTGACAAAAATAGTACAATCACGATAGACTCTCTCTACTAGAATAGACTCACCAACAGGTGTGGAAATACTGAACGGCTCACTAAGTTTCTCAAGAAGAACATTAAAATTCATCGTAACATAAGGAGTTACAAATGATAAACTCGCTCCTGGATCTAGCAAAGCATAAACATCAAAGTGAAAGACTTGGATCATACCAATAACAATATTTGGTGAATCCTCTTGCTCTTGGTGACTCGTGATAGTATAAAGACGGTTTCCTCCTCCGTCTGCCCCTGAAGTAGCTCCTATAGATGCAGCTCTGTCTGGTGGAACAACTAAAAAAAATTGGTTATATTGCCCCCATTACCATTTCCTTGCTTGTTCTTAGGACACTCTCTCATAAAATGACCATTCTGGCCATACTTAAAGAAATTAGTGGAGCAATCACGACACATCCCTGAGTAGCTCCTACCATACTTAGCACATGCAAGTGGCTTACTACCCCCTTGTGCCATACTACCCTGAGAATGGGCATGCCTAGCTCTTAAATTCTGTGAATTTTGACTATTGTACTCATCTTTGTTCCTCGGTGTAGGTGCACTAGCAGATGATGGAGCAGGTCCCTTCTATTTTTGTTGGAAAGATGATCGGTTGACATTATTCTTCTGCTACCCGAACTAATTCCTTGTCTTAGACCTCTTATTTTAAAACTCCCCCTATCTTTCAGTTTTTCTTCTTTAACCTGTTGCACATGGATCATCATCCTTGCTATGTCTATATCTCCTACTAGCATAGCTGCCTTGCCTTCCCTACTAGAAAGACAAGACAAACTAACAACAAACAAACTCATCCTGCTTCTCATATCAACAACTATCTCTATGGAATAGCGTGAAAGTTGTGTGAACTTCAGAATATACTCAAAAACACTCAAAAAATCTTGCTTAAGAGTGAGAAACTCTCGTACCTTTGCCTCTCCCAGTTCTTGGGGAAAGAAACACCCCAAGAAGGCCTCCTCAAAACAAAACCAACTCACAAGTGGTGCACCCTCAGTTCAATTCTTCTTCTATTGATCAAACCAGATTCTAGCGACACCCTTTATTTGGTATGCAACTAGTTCTACCCTTTCAGTATTAGCAACATGCATAATCTCAAAAACCTTCTAAAGCTCCTAGCAAAGTTTTTCGGATCCTCAGTTACACTTGAACCAGTGAAGTTTGGAGGATTTATCCTTAAGAACTCACGGATCCTTGAAGTATCAAACCCTTCCTATAGATTCTCCCTCTGTCCAACTTAATTGGTCAAAACTTGACTTAACATCCGGATAGCTTCACGAAATTCAGCATTGGTGACCACTCATTGGGGTTGCACTTCTGGTGTAATGGGTACCCAATGTTCCTGTGGCTTAACATTTCTCCTAGCGGGATGAACTCTGAAAACTCTTCGTGGAGGCATGATCTGAAAGACACACGCAAGCACGAGTTAGAAGAAACTTTATAGAGATTAACTCTATCACACAAAATAAGTATGAAAGAAGTGAGAACATTCCTAAATGTCGCAACCTTCTAATTATAGATGTGGAGCACTTCACACCGATAACTAGGACTCTACAAACACGGCTTCATAGAATCCCTAGGACTGTTGAACTCTGTGCTCTAATACCAAGTTTGTCACGCCTCAAGCCTACACCTTGGGCGAGACTAGCACTTGAGAATCATTGCTGGTCCTAAACGAAACCTTGGCCTGGCTTAACTCTCAGCGGAAGACTTAAATAACAAGAAGATAGTCTCTAAAGATGAACTCATGAAATAAACTTAAAATGTCTTAAAGGAAACATTCAACTAGGAAAGATGGCAACTCAAGTTTGAAAACATAAGCCAATAACAAGGTAAAGACAAATGAACTTACTAATTGTCTATAAAGCCTCTAAAACTATGAGGGATGTCGGGACAAGACCCTAGATCATCCTAACATCTGAAAACTACTAAAGAATTGTAAATAAGGATCCTCTGAAAAGCAACAAAAGCTCACCACAAGACTCTAAATGCTCAAATGGATCAACGAAGCGCTAGATGTTGATCCTGGTTACCTGTATCTACATCATAACAATGATGCAGGCCAAATGACATCAATACATTAAATGTACGAGCATGCGAGGGTAATTCTAAAACAAGACATAAGCTTTAAAAGAGAACTTAAAGAACAAACCTAGTCTCAACTCAACTCATTTCAATATAAAGCAGTATAAATAAGTGCACTATAAAGAAAAGCTTTAAAACATGGATAGCAACTCTGTGTATTTAGAAATACAATAGTAACTCTGTATGTATGCAAAGATACAATATAAACTCTGGATGTATGTAAAAATACAACCAACTCTATGTATATAACAATACAAAATACTTCTATTGTAACATCCCTAAATGACAACAAGAGTCGCATGTCGATTTACCGTTGTTTAATTACTACAATATGTTTTACTCTCATTTTGGGAACTTGAAAATTTGTGATAATTGCTAGCTTGCTTAACATAAATTATATCGTAATTTATGAGATTTGAATGGGGTATTTGTGTAATAGTTTAATTAGAATTATGTATAATTTTAGAAGGAGGTGAAGGATATATATATAAGGGTATATGCATATATTTTGGGCAGCACAGAAAACTATTTGGGCAGCCCTTGAGGGAGAGTTGTGCACTTGGGATAAACATCACTCTTGAGATTATATTTTGACCCCTCCTCTAGTGAATTTCGTTTCCCTTGAAGTCTAAGAACCCTAGAGAATTATCTAAACATTTGTTCTTCAAAATCACAAAAGAAAAACTTGGTGCTTTTGGCTGGAATTCGAGACACACACTGCTCTTTGGTAAATAGTTGAAATCTGTTTTGTAGCTGAGTAGTGTGTATTACTTTTAGAATATCTCATTCTATAAAACTCATTTTTGGGTGAATAAATATGATTCAGAAAGCTAATTCATATATATACAACTCTTATGTTTATGTAAAACTCTAATTTAGCTGTTATGAATTTGAAATATGGGATGCAACATAGGACAAGTTCTGTCTAGATTTCGGGTTTAAAAATCCTGTATGAACAACTGCTAGTGTATCGATGATATCTTTTTATAAAAAATACATTTTGCGGCGATTATTGTTTGTTTGCAACCTTGAGAGATGTCCTTACATCTTTCATAAAGGTTATAAAGTCTAGTTTTGCTGTTTTTCTTTTCAAATCTAAGTTGCAACATGAGGTACTAGGCTGGCCAGAATTACTGTTTTGGGAGCATAGTCGAATTGTAAAGGCTAAGCTTACTTGTGATGATGATCCTGTTTTAATTTGATATTATTGAGATATTAGTAATTAAAGAATTTATTTAATTGTATTTTTAAGGTTGTATATACTCGTGAACAAGTTGAGGACCTTGATATATTGGTTGGTCTACGGTTTGAACT
This sequence comes from Solanum bulbocastanum, assembly GCA_037074985.1. Taxonomy (NCBI): domain Eukaryota; kingdom Viridiplantae; phylum Streptophyta; class Magnoliopsida; order Solanales; family Solanaceae; genus Solanum; species Solanum bulbocastanum. The sequence goes on along the minus strand of CM073602.1, from coordinate 12,740,528 downwards.
CGCGAAGTTGTGTTGGACTGTTTCTACGATAAAGTATTGAGGTTTGTGTATAAACTTATACTTACACTCTTTTAACTGCTGGTATATCTGAAAGTTGATCTTGGTACCTTGGTTACCTCTTGTCACTTTGCATTGTCGTGTTGGTATGACGCTTGTGTAACTCGCCCACTTGTACGGATTGTTTGATCACTTGACACTCTTGTTGGGACCTTGTACTTTTTGTGGCTGTGACTTTTTCACTATTGGTATGCCTCTTGATTCGGATCATTTGCCATCTTTACTCTGGACTTTTAGTCCGTCTTAAAAATGGAAGTTTTCTATTTTAAGTAAGAATTAGATAGCCATTTTTAATATGGTTCTTGGTTCTCTTGATTATTGGGCTTTGACCCTTCTTGATGCAGGGCGTCGGCCCTTCTTGATGCTTGCTTGTGCTTGGTGTGACGACATGATGTATATATTAGGCGAGCCTTGTTATTGAATCTCTTGAAAAGTGGTGCTATGAGCATTCTTGACATTTGGATCTTTACTCTTTATATATTGTTACTTGATTTATTTATTATGTTTCAATTGTGCTGCTCATGACTTGAGAAAGGTAGCTTGGTGAATTTTGAGGGCTCCGAACCTATAGTTTTTACACCACTAAGCTATATGCTTAGCGATAGTTGTTTTTATCGTAGGGAATGATCGAGAGGAGGCATGAAACTGACCATTGGAGATGGAAATTGTGAGAGCCTTAAGAAAGATCACATGTGCATATAGGCATCTATATTTTGTATAAACTTTGGAACTTATACATGATCTATGTGATGTATATTTGCATATAATTTTGAGAGCTAATCGGATCATGTCACCATGGTTTGTAACATAAGTATGGCTACATGTTTTGTTCATTTGGGGTGTGTAAGCCCAAGTCTTGTAATATATTAAATTTACTACTTGTTTTGAATGATTGTATGAAGTATGAACCACTTAGTTTAGGTATTCGAAAAGTTGGTAATATTCTTTTTATATCATTTTTACTTGTGTGAGGACGATATATGCATAAAAATCTCGTGAGATGTAGGCTAATGTTATTTCGGAAGGGTCGTTAAATGTTTGGTATCAGAGCCTAAGTTTGTGGTTCTAGGACTTTTGCTGTGAGTTATTTGTATAGTTGTTCGCTTTCGAAAAAGGTTTTATTTGGATTATTTGTTCACTTATATGGTTTATAATGTTTTTATTGCATGTAGAGTGCACATGCATCATGTACATATCTATAATACAATATGATCTTTCCTTTTGAAGGAATTAAGTTATGGCCTCTTCTGCTGATCGACCTATGAAAGCTGATCGTGAAGGTTCGGGTGCCTCTGTTTTCCAACCTCATGCACTAGAAGAGGTTGGATAACCTTTCTCGGATCAATATGTTCCCCACACTAGTGGGTCTGTAGTGGGAAACCATTAGGGTGTAAGAGCTGGTTCACATCCTTACATGAATCGTGGTACTCAAGCCATGAATCCTCCTTTTTAAAAAATGGCTGAATTCTTCCACCACATGGCTGAAGCGATGCATGATCCCAACGGGATTAACTTTGAGAAAATCAAGAAAATGGGTGGAGTGGAGTTTGAAGGCACCATTGATTCCACGAATGCTGAATAATGGTTGGAGCGCATGGAGCGGGTATTTGAGCAGTTAGAGTGTTCAGATGTTGCCAAATTTAAGTATGTTATTTCACTATTACAAAAGGATGCTTACGATTGGTGGGTAAGTGTTTTGAATGCCAAGGTAAAACCTCCTGTTCTTACTTGGGATGATTTTCTTAGGGAATTTCGTATGAAGCATATCCTACCTGCTTATTGTGATGCAAAGAGAAATGAGTTTTTGAATGTAAGGCAACGAGGCATATCTATGGCTGAGTACCAACTGAAGTTTCTAAGGCTCTCTCATCATGCTGGTGGTATTATTAAAGAGGAAAAAGACAAGTGTAGGAAATTTGAAGGTGGTTTAAATGATTCCATTAGGAAGAATGTGGCGATCCTGCAACATGAGAACTTTTGTAAGTTAGTGTCTGCCGCTTTTATTCGGGAACGACTTGATAAAGAAGAAGCTAGTCGAAATTAAAACAAATTCCGAATGCCTAGACCAGATTTTGGAGGTCCATCCAAAAAGAGAAGGTGTGATAATTCTAAGGCTGGTAGTGTTAATAGGCCACCTCAGCAAAAGCAAAATAGATCAGAATTTTCTACAGTTAGCACTCCAAATTTTGGCCAAGGCAGGTCTTGTGTTCCCACTTGTCCACAATGTGGAAAGAATCATTATGGTACTTGCAGGAGAGCTTTTGGTGTATGTTTCAATTGTGGGAGCTTTGATCATAAAGTGAAAGATTGTCCTAATCCTAATAATGCTCCTTCCTTGAGAACTGAAGGCTCAGTTCATAAGCCATCTATTAATCTTCCTCAAACTAATGAAGGTGCAAGACCTAAAAACACCCAAACGGTTGGGGCAAGTGGAGCAAATAAAACTAGTGGACCAAGGGCTATTGCACGCGCTTATGCTATGGAGCAGAAGGAGGATCAAGATGGAAAAGCGTGGTTGTCGGTAAATTTCACTTATTTGGCTTATGTGTGTTTACATTGTTTGATCCTTGTTCTACACATTCCTATCTTTGTTCACCACTTGCTCTTCTTAAAAACGTGAAATCTTTGAGACTTAATTTTGATATGCTGGTTGAATGTCCTTTGGGTTATCAAGTTGTGTGCAATCGAGTTTATCAAGATTGTCCCTTCATGATTCAAAATCTAATCTTTCATGTTGATTTGATTGAAATGCCCTTCAAGGATTTGGATGTTATTAACGAGATGGATTGGCTTTATAAATATCATGCAGTGGTAGATTGTAGGTCTAAGCATGTGACTTTTAAAGATCCTACATATTCACACATCTTTGTACAAGGTGAAAGATCATTAACATCTAGTATTATTTCTGCGGCCTTGGCAAGAAAGTTGATGCGTCAAGGTTGTGGGGCATACCTTACTCACATAGTTGATACACAGTTGGAGAGTCCTTGTAACAAGGACATACCTGTTGTATGTGATTTCCCAGAAGTCTTCCTAAAAAACATTCCTGGATTGTCCCCGAAAAGAGAGGTTGAATTTCCAATCAAGCTTATTCCTGTATCTACCCCTATTTCTATATCTCCTTATAAAATGGCTCCGACAGAATTAAGAGAATTGAAATCTCAAATGCAAGAACTTCTTGAGAAGGGTTTTATTCGACCTAGTATTTCTCCTTGGGGAGCCCTGTTTTATTCATAAAGAAGAAGGATGACGCTCTCAGTCTTTGTATTGACTAAAGACAATTGAACTGAATAACAATAAGAATAGATATCCACTACCAAGGATCGATGATTTATTTGACCAACTGAAGGGTGCTAAAGTATTCTCAAAGATTGATAAGGTCTGAATATCACCAACTGCGTGTTAGAGAGAAAGATATTCCTAAAACTGCTTTTAGAACTAGGTGTGGTCATTATGATTTTTTGATGATGCCATTCGGGTTGACAAATGCTCCTGTGGTATTCATAGATCTAATGAATCGAGTATTCAAGCCTTATCTTGATCAGTTTGTGGTTGTTTTTATAGATAATATTTTAATATTTTTCAGAAGTGGTGAAGATCATGGTAAACACCTCCGAATTATTTTGCAAATTTTGAAGGAAAGGGAACTTTATGCTAAACTTTCCAAGTGTGAATTTTGGCTTGATGAAGTGACATTTCTGGGACATGTTGTATCGGTCAAAAGCATGAAGGTGGATCCTAGTAAGATACAATGCAATTGTTGAGTGGAGACCTCCCAAAAGTCAAACTGAGGTAAGAAGTTTCTTAGACTTAGCAGGATACTACATAAGATTTGTGAAAGGCTTTTCTATTATCGCCTCTCCATTAACTAAACTCTTGCAAAAGGAAGTGAAGTTTAATTGGAATGAAAAATGCCAACAAAGCTTTGAAACTCTCAAATCCTTGCTGACTCAAGCACCTATACTTACTCTACCAATTGAAGGGAAGGAGTATGTAGTATACAACGATGCTTCTCACAATGGTCTCGGATGCGTTTTGATGCAAGAAGGGAAGGTTATTTCTTATGCCTCTTGGAAATTAAAACCGCATGAATTGAATTATACTACCCATGATCTTGAACTTGCTGCAGTAGTGTTTGCTTTAAAAATATGGTGGCATTATTTGTATGGAGAGAAATGTCATATATTCACTGATCACAAGAGCTTAAACTACTTGGGTACTTAGAAGGAGCTAAACCTTTGACAACGTAGATCGCTTGAACTCATCATGGATTATGACTGCACGATTGATTTTCATCCATGTAAAGCTAATGTGGCTGTAGATGCCTTAAGTCGAAAATCCTTCGCAAGTATTTCTTTGAGTCCTTTATCTTTGCTCCTTGAGTTAAGAGCCATGAATGTTTGTTTCACACTTGATTCAAATGGTTCAGTTACTGCTAATTTGCAAGTAAAGCCAATATTACTTGAACATGTGAAGGAAGCATAAAAGTTAGATGAGAAACTTATAAAAGTGACCCAAGAAGTTCAAAATGGGGAAAAACTTGATTTTACATTAACAGAGGATGGTGTCTTATTTTATCAAGATAGACTATGTGTCCCTAATGATGATAAATTGAGGAAAGAAATACTGAGTGAAGCACATACCTCACCATATACAATGCATCCTGGGGGTACAAAAATGTACCAGACCATCAAAGAAAATTATTGGTAGAGTGGAATGAAGAGAGACATTGCGAAATTCATTTCTAAATGTTTGGTTTGTCAACAAGTAAAGGTAGAACGTCAGGTCCTAGTTGGTTTACTACAACCCTTGTCGATGGCGGACTAGAAATGAGAGAGAATAACTATGGATTTTGTCTCAGGACTTCCTCGCACTCAAGAAATCATGATGCATTATGGGTTATTGTGGACAGGCTAACCAAGATTGCTTACTTCTTAGCAATCAGGATGGATTACTCACTTGTGCATTTAGTCGAATTATACATTAATGAGATCATAAGACTACATGGGATCCCTATGTCTATTGTATCTGACCAAGACCTAAGGTTTACATCTAGATTTTGGGGTAGCTTGCAGGAAGCATTGGGTACTAAGCTGAAATTTAGCACTTCGTTCCATCCTTAAACAGACGGCCAGTCGGAAAGAGTGATACAAATTTTGGAGGATATACTTCGAGCTTGCATTATGGACTTTGAGGGTAGTTGGGACAAACACTGTCTTTGATAGTATTTGTTAATAATAACAGTTACCAATCGAGTATTGAAATGCCTCCCTATGAAGCCTTGTACGGAAGGAAATGTCAGACCCCTCTTTGTTGGAGTGAAGTTGGTGACAGGAAACTCATTGGTCCTGAAATTGTGCAACAAACAAAGAACAAGGTAAAAATTATCAAGGATCGTCTAAAGATTTCTTCAGATAGACAAAAGTCATACGCTGATCTTAAAAGGCGTGACATTGAATATCAAGTGGGAGATAAAGTATTTTTAAAGGTGTCTCCATGGAAAAAGATTATGAGATTTGGCAAAAAAGGAAAACTTAGTCCCCGATTTATTGGACCTTATGAGATACTTGAAAGGATAGGATCGGTTGCATATAAATTGACTTTGCCACCTGAGTTAGACAAGATCCACAATGTCTTCCATGTTTCTATGCTTAGAAGATATTGTTCTGATCCATCTCATGTTCTTCCAGTAGAATCTTTTGAGGTTAATCTTGACTTGACGTATCATGAAGAGCCTATTTTAATTCAAGCTCGGGAAGTGAAGCAGCTTAGAAACAAGAAAATCCACTTAGTAAAGGTACTTTGGAGGAACCATTCGGGAAAAGAAGCTACCTGGGAGAGAGAAGAAGTTATGAGGACCCAGTATCTGCACTTGTTTCGGGACTAATGTAAGGTAAATTTCGAGATGAAATTTCTTTAAGAGGGAGAGAGTTGTAACACCCTAAATGCTAACAAGAGTCGCATGCCGATTTACCATTGCTTAATTACTACAATATGCTTTACTCTCATTTTGGGAACTTGAAATTTTGTGATAATTGCTTGCTTGCTTAACATAAATTATATCGTAATTTATGGGATTTGATTGGGGTATTTACGTAATAGTTTAATTAGAATTATGTATAATTTTAGAAGGAGGTGAAGGATATATATATAAGGGTATATGTATGTATTTTGGGCATCACAGAAAACTATTTGGGCAGCCCTTGAGGGACAGCTGTGCACTTGGGATAAACATCACTCTTGAGATTATATTGTGACCCCTTCTCTAGTGAATTTCGTTTCCCTTGAAGTCTAAGAACCCTTGAGCATTATCTAACCATTTGTTCTTCAAAATCACAAAAGAAAAACTTGGTGCTTTTGGCTGGAATTCAAGACACACACTGCTCTTTGGTAAGTAGTTGAAATCTGTTTTGTAGTTGAGTAGTGTGTATTACTTTTAGAATATCTCGTTCTCTAGAACTCATTTTTGGGTGAATAAATATGATTTGGAAAACTAATTCGTATATATACAACTCTTATGTTTATGTAAAACTCTAATTTAGCTGTTATGGATTTGAAATATGGGACACAACATAGGACAAGTTTGTCCATATTTTGGGTTTAGAAATCCTGTATGAACAACTGTTAGTGCATTGGTGATATCTTTTTGTACAAAATACATTTTGCGGTGATTCTTGTTTGTTTTCAACCTTAAGAGATGTTCTTACATCTTTCATGAAGGTTATAAAGTCTAGTTTTGCTATTTTCCTTTTCAAATCTAAGTTACAACATGAGTTACTGGGCCGGCCAGAATCACTGTTTTGGGAGCATGGTCGCAATTGTACAGGCTAAGCTTACTTGTGATGATGATCCCGTTCTACTTCGACATTATTGAGATACTAGGAATTAAAGAAGTTATTTTATTATATTTTTAAGGTTGTATATACTCGTAAACAAGTTAAGGACCATGATACATTAGTTGGTCTACGGTTTGAACTCGCGAAGTTGTGTTGGACTGTTTCTACGATAAAGTTTGAGGTTTGTGTATAAAATTGTACTTACACTCTTTTAACTGCTGGTATATCTGAAAGTTGGTCTTGATACCTTGGTTACCTCTTGTCACTTTGCATTGTCGTGTTGGTATGACGCTTGTGTAACTCGCCCACTTGTACGGATTGTTTGATCACTTGACACTCTTGTTAAGACCTTGTCCTTCTTGTGACTATGACGTTGTCACTATTGGTATGCCTTTTGATTCGGATCATTTGCCATCTTGACTCTGGATTTTTAGTCCGTCTTAAGAATGGAAGTTCTCCATTTTAAGTAAGAACTAAAAAGCCATTTTTAATATGGTTCTTGAATTTCTTAATTATTAGACTTTGACCCTTCTTGATATAGGGCGTCGAACCTTCTTGATACTTGCTTGTACTTGGTGTGATGACATGATGTATATATTGGGCGAGGGTTGTTATTAAATCTCATGGAAAATGGTGTTATGAGCGTTCTTGTTATTTGGATCTTTAAATATCGAACTTGATACTCTTTATGTATTGTTACTTGATTTATTTATTATGTTTCAATTTTGCTGCTCATGACTTGAGAAAGGTAGCTTGGTGAATTTTGAGGGCTCCGAACCTATAGTTTTTACACCACTAAGCTATATGCTTAACAATAGTTGTTTCTATTGTAGGGAATGATCGAGAGGAGGCATGAAGCTGGCCATTGGAGATGGAAATTGTGAGAGCCTTAAGGAAGATCATATGTGCATATAGGCATCTATATTTTGTATTAACTTTAGGACTTATACATGATCTATGTGTGGTATATTTGCATATAATTTTGAGGGCTAATTAGATCATGCCACCATGGTTTGTAATATAAGTATGACCACATGTTTTGTTCATTTCGGGTGTGTAAGCCCAAGTCTTGTATTATATTAAATTTACTACTTGTTTTGAATGATTGTATGAAGCATAAACCATTTAGTTTGGGTACTCAAAAAGTTGGTAATATTCTTTTTATATCATTTTTACTAGTGTGAGGATGATATATGCATAAAAATCTCATGAGATGTTGGCTTATGTTATTTTGGAAGGGTCGTTACATCTGTGGGAGTTTCTCTAATCGACAACCATCACGTAAGAACTATTGTAATGATACAATGTTTTGCCTCATGCTACCAGGGCCATCTTATACCTTGCTGAGGGTATATAACCTGAATACTAAGTGGATCCACTAGTCTATGCTAAAAAGCACTACGAAATCGTATGAAAAGTATGACCCTTTTCTACCTATGCTGGCTACGTGATTTATGGGGGTTGGGAGTTGTCTGAACTCTCCCCCATATCGGTGCTCAATAATACTCCCAAAATATACTAGCTCATATGTTTAAAAACATAACTATGTGGTTTGAGATAATTACTCAAAAACTAGCCCAAAGGCTCTCTTGGAAATCAGTGTTTCCTCTTTTGCTTAATTGTGAAAACATTTACTCTTTACTGAAAACTAGCTCAAAGGCTCCTTTGGAAATCTCAGTTTCCTTTCTTATTTAAATGTGAGAACATTTTACTCTTTGGGAATACATAGTCCCCATATACTCTTTTGAAGAAATGAACTTCAACCCTACTCTTTACTCAACTCAAAACTCAAGTCTTAAAACAAAGTTAAAATATTTGTAAAAAACCTTTGGAAAACTCTATGAAATTCTCTTGACTTGACTCTTATGGATGATTTCATATTGTTTAGATGTACCTTAGAGTGTGGAAATCACCTAGAAAACATAGGTACGTTTTAAGGGAACTCATACAGAAAGATGTGGGAAAGGGTAGGAGACCAAGCGCGGTCTTAGTGGCATAGGGTGCCAGACACAATACTATAGAACTGGGGATGGGGCGCACTGGCTGGCGCGGCGCCCCAGAGCCCAAACTATAGATCACTGGGTGGGGAGCGCTGAGTGGCGCGACGCCTCAGACCCATCCCCAGAAAATCCCCAAAATTTCTTGCTCATTTTTCAACTCTAAACCCTCTAGATTCAATTGGATCTTTCCCCAAACACTTAGATTCGAATACATAACCAAAATATTCAAGAATCTACTCAAAACGACATCTAATTTCATGAATTTGAATCAACAACTTCTCAACAATTTCAACGAATCAAGAACTCAAATAGAACTTCAACAAAAACCCATCGAGAACTCAATTTCTATACTTTCAAGAACATAATTTCACTGAATTAAATCATTCTTGGCGCGTGGGTGAACGAACCCAATGCTATGTGAGCTCACATACCTGTTCAAGAACTTGATGATTCCTTGCTTCTTCTCCTCTTCTTTTCTCTTCTCTCAAAATCCTAACTTATTTTTATGAAGCGTAAACTGAATCCAATCAGTTTAGACCATAACTTAATTACCCAAAAAGAATTTAATTAATTGGGTAATGAAAAGACCATAATACCTTTCTAAAATCCAGTTTTGGCTTTCCTTATCAAGACAACCAAACTTCAAAAGGGCATATCTCCCTTATACAAACTCAAAATCACGCAAACTCGGCGGCGTTGGAAAGATAATTCAAAGATATTTCCTACGGTATATTTTAGCACACCTAAATCATCTTGAGCTAGGAGTTATGGTCATTTGAAGTTGATCCAAAACTTATACTTAGCTTAACTTTGTCAAACTTTCCAAATTTGATTATTTCCAAAAATGTTTTCTTTCTAATTCTAGTTCTTTCTAAAGCGGGATGCTATATTACTAATAGTCATGAGTGATTCGACAATGCAGTGCATGTCTAGGAAAGCAGTTGATATGGAATAGATAGATTCGAATAGAAAGGGGAGATGATTAAAATGAACAATTTAACTTGCATATGCTTAATTTGTGGCGGTTAACTAGTGGGAGTTTTTAGAAATCCCACTTATAATTCATTTTGTGACATTTTCTTCTGACCCCACAATATAAAACTTTTTGTGGTGCTTTTATTAAGGAGGCTAGAAAATCACAAAAAATTAATATTGTTTGCTAATTACTTTTTTTTTAGGTAGTCTTTGCAAAGTGATACAAATGGTAAATAATTATTTAAGTATAAAGGTAATTCTTTGTTAGGTGAGTTTGATGATTCATATTAGAATTTAGAATTTATATTATTATTTAATTGATAGATATTTTTTATTTTGCAAGTTGTTAAATTTATGTATCAATATTTTTACATATTGCAGGATTTGTTTAAATTCTCACCACATCGTAAAGCAATTCATAACATGTGATTAGATTTCTATTTGGAGCTAGTAAAATCCTATAGGTAAGCTTTTGATGCTCATGAGTCGCACGAACTATTTGTCGTATGATTTATGTGTTTAGTTGATGTTGTATTGACTTGGGTCTTGTCCACCATGTGCGAAGTGGAAGATGTAAGTTTTGGGTCGTGGATCGCCCATGTGGACCGATCCGATTCGATCTAATCTGACCCGACCCAAGAAAATGTCTGAGAAGAAATAAAAATTAATTATCTCTTATTTGAAAGGGGGGGGGGATTATTAAACTGAAAAACAATCCCTCTTGATAAAAAAATTTATTTCTTTACAGAAAAAGGAAGAAAATGTAAAACACAACAAAAAAAGATAACACAAACCAGATGAAAAAAAAAACCTTTTTTGTCTGAAGATAGACATTAGTTTGTGAATCAAACTTTATTTCCTAGTGATTTAAAGAGGGATTTTGGAGCAATTCTGTTAAAGTAGCAAAATCAACAACCTCCATGACAAATATAAGGTACACTACTCATCGATTTTGCTCTATATATATCTAACACAAGAGCCTTTGAATTTATATTTGAAAAGACGAATTAAAAGATTCATAGAGATTTAACACTCATCTTTGAAATCAATAAATAAAATTATTACGATATTTTCCGTTCTTAATAGTTGTTTTCTGAACGCTAATTTTATTATCTACCCTCTTGGCATTTTATTTTATGTGTATATATATGCGTCATCTCCCTTGTTGAAAAGCTAGGGTTGGGTACTTTGTGTCTCAATATTAGCAAAGATATTAAAGTTATTCATTTTGTATAATTTAGGAAATAATAAGGAAATTACTAAGTTCATGTACTTGGAATAATCTTTATGTCTCAAGTCGCAAACAACTTTACAATTTCCTACATTTACTTTGTATTTAAAATGAAAGACACCAAAAGGGTACTTGAGAAAATGCATGCATATATAGATCAGGAATTCTTAATATAAGCTTTTCAAACACCATTTTCTATTTCAATATAAGATGTATATTTGGAGTAAAATTGAAGTTTTATATTTTGCCACCAAACACATTGGTTTTGACTTTGGTGGGGGGTGCCAGCAGTTTGTTAGTTTAGGTTGGTACATTGTCTCATAAGAAACGTTCACTTTACCTTTCTCATGACTTCAATATCAAGATGAACATAGAAAATACAAAATAAAATAAAAAAGTATTTCATTAATATCTCACTACTCTTTCTTAGTATTCATTAAAAAAAAAAAAAAAAAAACTCTAAACTATACTCCATTTTATTTATTGTTCCACAAATTGAAACCATTATTTGATTCATTAGGTTATAATAATGAACATAAAATTAATGCAAAGCATGCGTTATTATTATTTATTAGGATCATCAAATTTTAAGATTTTAAAATTCAAGTACATGAATAGTTAAAACTCAAAATTCATGCAATTTAAAAATACTTTCTTGCTTTGTTGTGAATGATTGCTCGTAGTTTTTTGAGTTAATTAGGGAATATTTGTTAACCTAAAGTCAGTCAAATCATGACTTTGCTTATACCAGCCGTTAGCTACCAAAATGATCATCAACCGCTAGGCCTTTAAATTAAACCAAACTACTGAAAAAAATAGAACAATAGAGATGTTTCCGATATAAGAAAATTATTTTCAGAATAGGATTGTTATTTTAATTTTAAAAATAAAAATAATAAGTATTAGGATAATTCTAGTTCTATACATTGACTGTGCAACTATTATTTTCACTACCAATACAATTTATCGTGTTATAGCAGGTTATTACTTTAATTTTCATATTACCATATCAAGCTTATTATAAGGTGTCACATATCATTGAACATTTGCCTAATTTAATAATGTAAGAAATTTATATTATTAATGCACATGATTAATTATTTAAACTCGAATTACTAATGTTGTTAGACCCAACCACCCAACCCACAAGTGTAAATAAAAGATGGGGCTTCTTTGTTCTACATTCTCAAAAAAACTTTTCAAATTTTCTTGAAATTTGGCCTGTGTTTCTTGGAGTTGTAGGAGCCTATTAGTTCATTGGTATAGTCACAATTATATTACTAACATTTTCGAGAGGTATATTTTTCGTTTTGTTAATTGCAAGTTTCTTCATGTATTCTTTTTTCCCCTTATATATGTTGGCTATATTGATATTATTGGTGTTTTACATGTACTTATTTGCTTAATTATAGGGCTCGTTAGTATATTTAGATAGATTTAAGGTATATAATCTCCTTTAATTTTCAATTTTGAACATTTACAACTAAGGCAATTTTAGCTTCATTAAGGTAGACAATTGTCATGTCCCGCTACTTTGCCAGTCAAATTTTGCATCCACACAATCCTCTCTTTTTTAAAATCAGAGATTACTAGAAAATATTAAAAAAAAAAAAAAAAACATCTCAGTAAGAAAATATTGAATTAGCTACAAATTATTTTAGTAATCTCTAGTTAATCAGTTGTAAAATAGCTCCTACCTAATTGGATTTTCATATAATCCGTCACTAATCCGCAATTAGATGTGATTAGCATGATTTTTTTGTTGTTTAGCTATGCAATTTATTCCGTCACTGATTGCTTATTTTTGAGTAGTATATAGTAGGACTCCATTGTGTGTCTCAATTTTGAATAAAAGAGAAGGGTTATGATATAATGATGCACATGATTTTTCGGAATACTGAATTAGGTTGATAGATCGATATAGACAATTATATATAATTCATATAGTCGATCTTCACATATTTAAAAATGAGGCCCAATTATTGTTTCAGTAGTTAATACTAATCAAAGATGGGAAGAGATCAAATTAAACAACTAATTTTTATTATCAAATGTTGTTTTGATTGATAAATAAGATGGGTGAGAAGACAAGCTTCCAATTGGGTGTGGTGGGAGCATTGTTTCTCTCAGTGGCATCCTCAGTCTCCATTGTTATTTGCAACAAAGCTTTGATGAGCAATCTTGGTTTCCCATTTGGTAATTCATCTTCCTTTATTAATTAATTAATTAATTAATTTGCACCAGCTTGGCATATTAATTAATGTAATTGTGATATACGTTTATTATTATAATAATTAAAACCACCAAACTTTTAAAAAGAGGAAATCTAAAATAAATTGTGTTAGTTATGCATGTGTTTGGTGTTCAGGCATGTGTAGTGGAAAATAAAAAATTACTACCTGTTTAATTAACTTGAATATGTAGTCATGTCAAGATCAGTTTATATTACTTGAATAAAATTCATCTATTAATGAAATCAATATATTAATTGTGGAATTAATTTCTGTAACGTATTTCTCACACACTAGTTAATCAATTTTATGAGGCTATGACCTTAACAGTACCTTGATTAAATAAAATATTTTTGGCTTAATATGAACATTTTTAAATTTTGTCGATAAATTTATTTAGACACTCGAATTAAGACTTATTTCAATTAAGCTCCTAAAACGTGAACGCATGATCGAGTGTTCTTATTAGACACTTTTCGTTCAAATTTATTTAAAAAACTTTTGTGTGTGTTCTCTAACATCTATTAGGTAGTTGAATGATTTAACCACATAAAATATGTCATCTCCTTTAATTATACACATCAACCTCAATTGCAAAAAATTAATAGTGACATTTTATGACTTACAAAATGCGTGTAATAATTAAAGGAGATGTCAAATTTTACGTAGTGAATTAATTTATCAATGTATGGACACTCACAAAAAAAGAATTCAAATTTAATTTGCAGCAACAACATTAACAAGTTGGCATCTGATGGTGACATTTGTTACACTTCATGTGGCTCTCAAATTTAATTTGTTTGAGAACAAACCTATTGATATGAAGACTCTGATTCTCTTTGGTATCTTAAATGGCATTTCCATTGGCTTTCTCAATCTCAGCCTTGGTTTTAATTCTATTGGCTTTTACCAGGTACATATATTCAAATAGTATTTTTTTATAAGTGAATTCTTTTGGTCCATAAAAAATCAATACTCCCTCCATCCACATTTAATTGTCATGTTGTGATTTTCGAAAGTCAATTTGACTAATTTTCAAAGTTAAATCAGATTACATTAGTTTGATACTTTAAACAAAAAAATTAGATATTCAAAAAATATACGAAAAATATTATAAATTACAATTTTTTACATATCAATATAATAAAGAATACATTTAAAATATTAGTCAAAATTCTTATAGATAAAAGTGGACGGAGGGAGTAGAAGTCATTATCAATTTGCTAACTTTCTTTCTTTCTTGTGCGTACGTTTCTTTTGCAGATGACAAAGTTAGCAATTATACCTTTCACTGTACTTTTAGAAACTATATTCTTAAATAAACAATTCAGGTAATTCGAAATTTCAAAATAACTGATTACGATTTATTTTGTTTCTACATTTTAATTTTATTTTTTTGCAGCCGAAATGTGAAATTCTCTCTATTAATTCTGCTGCTCGGAGTGGGTATCGCCTCCATTACAGATCTTCAGCTCAATTTTGTTGGGATAATCCTCTCTCTACTAGCCATTCTTACAACTTGTGTTGGACAAATTGTATCCTCTTACAATTTCATCTAGTTAAGTTATTTCCAATAATAGACGTATGCAATAACAAAATATATGGTCTCATAACCTTGAAAATCGAATAAATAACATGCTATAACTTGTGTTGGACTAATTATATCTTACTTACTAGCCCAACTACTTATATGTTATGTGCACTGACGGTAAGTAATAACTTTACATCATAAGAAACATGTTCATTTGATAACCTGAGAAATAGAATAAATATTTACTTAATATATAGTCATGTAACTTAAAAAGTATATTCCAATTATTATAGCCTAGATTATTAAATTATTTTTGTTTTCACAAATAATGTAATTTTCTTTGTTTCCAAAAGAATGTCAATGTTTATTTCATGATTTGACTTGACCCCTAGAATTCAGCTCACAAATACAATTCAAAAGAGGCTCAACATTTCATCTACACAATTATTGTACCAATCAGCCCCTTTCCAAGCAGGTATTCTATTTGTGACAGGCCCTTTGGTGGATCAATTCCTTACCAACAAGAATGTTTTTGCTCACAACTACTCCAATCTTGTATTGGTAAGCAAAACCCTAATCCCCATTTTTCTTATGCATAATACAATGTGTATGTTCTACCTATAAATTATTAGTTACCAATTCTGCTTAGTGAAGATTCTGATTCTGCCGTTGAAATGAATGATGTTGTAGGGCTTCATATTGTTGTCGTGCTTGATTGCTGTGTCAGTGAATTTCAGCACATTTTTAGTGATTGGGAAGACATCACCAGTGACATACCAAGTGTTAGGTCACTTAAAAACATTCCTTGTTTTAGGATTTGGTTATACACTGCTGCATGATCCCTTCACATTAAGAAACATTGTTGGTATACTTGTTGCCATTGTTGGCATGGGATTGTATTCCTATTTTTGCACACATGAAACTAAAAAGAAACAGCCCGGAGATCATTCTTCTATTTCACAAGTAAGAATATCTCCCTCTATTTCTCTTCTTTTTTCTACCACTTCCAATTTTTATACATTAATGGTTGTTTAGTTGATTAGAGTCATACACGTATTAATAATGTTGCATGCAAAATTTAGTTATTCATAATAACCAAAGTCCTACTGAGTGTGCTGAATTTTATACAAAGAAACTAAAATTTTTTAAACTGCATGGGAGTGTTACTTATGCCAATTATTCAATACATGAATAATTCTCTTCCTAAAGAGCACGTGAATGACCCTAACAATCAAACGTATATTTATCTAAAAAGTAAGATATAATTTTTAGCTACAAACATGTTAAAATATACCGAAAGTGTACTTTTGTTAATGAGTTATATGATCCTAACAATCGAACGTATATTTATCTAAAAAGTAAGATATAATTTTTAGCTACAAACATGATAAAATATACCGAAAGTGTACTTTTGTTAATGAGTTATATGATTGTATTTTGTTTATGGTAATATTGATTTTGTTATATCATCTCAGGTTAAAGAGAAAGATACTAGTACCCCACTTCTGGGTGGGAAGGATGATTATCAAGATAAGGAAAATCATGAATCTAAGAAGTTATCCAAGGACTCACTTGTTTAAATTTTAGAGTTGAAATGAGGATGTATGAAAAAAAAAAAAAAAAAAAAAAAAAAAGAGACTGAATTTGGACACATTCCACTGGATGTAAATGATTTTTGATTCATTCAATAATACTTCCACAAATTTGTTGTATTAGTTCTTTTTTTTTTTCCAACCAATACAAACTTGTTATATTAATATTTAAAAAGGTTCAAAGAGTCAAATGATGTGATAACATCACTTACATCCATTTAGGAAAAAACATAACACTAAGCAACTTTATATACTAACAAAGTATAAAACTTGCTAAATTATGTGCTACTATAATCCAAAGATCTTGGAATCTGCACCACATTGACCTCTTCAAAGAACCTCATAAGTTTTCAATATAATTGACTTCGAAAGTAGTCCCTATTTCCCATGAAACTACAGTTCTTGGTAGTATCATATCGACCACATTTTCCGCATCTGATAAGACTTGCACTTATGACCGCACTTTTCATGTGCATTTTAATTGTTGTACGAAATGCAGTTGTTTCACCAGAGATGGTTTTTCCAACATATCGAATTGGGGTGTCAAATACTTGAACCAGATCACCAAAGTTAAAATAATAGTCGTCACACCAACGCTTGGCATCTTCGTCACGATCCAAAAATGAGCGTGATGATAATTGTCTATTCCGATCGAGACAAGTTAGCCTCAATCTAATGATATGAAAGAAAAAGTGGAGAGGTAAAGCAGGAACAAGATAAGAGCGGAAAACATATTCATCTATTAACACCCCAAGACCTAGTTGTCACGTGTATAAGCCACTAATGTAAATACAAAATTTAAAAGATAAATACAAGTCTCAAATATTTGTTTCTCAAGTAGAACAAATCATGAAGTAATGGAACACGAGGGCCCGCCAGGATGACAAGCAGGAGAAGGAGAAGGAGAAGGAGAAGGAGATCACATGCAGGGGCGGCTCTACAGCTTTGAAAAAAAAAAGCAATTGCCTTAGGCCCCAAAATTGGAGGGGCCTCATTTTTTAAAAAAATAATAGGTTATAAGTATTTTTTTTTTTTTAAAATATCGAGTATTACTTGTAGAAAATAAAAACTTTTCATAAAAGAGCAAAGAAGTAATAGAAGTTCGACAAATTATGAATATCATATCTCAAGAAAGATTAAATAATTGGCTATAATAAACTTCATAAAAAATATATATTCGAATTTAAGGCCTCCATTCGGATTTGGCTTTAGGCCACCAATTTATTAGAGCCGCCCCTGATCACATGGGTGAGGGCTCGAAACCTACACAAGTGTAGAAGAATAGAGTGAGTACCAACAACATGGTACCTAGCAAGCACGCTAATGAATAAGGCAACCTAGCTAGAAATCGATTACTTATTTCATCCCAACCAAACCTCCATAGAAATCAGTTCTATAAAGCAAGCTTACAAGGCTCAATACTCATAGTTCAAAAGTCACAAGTCAACAACCAACACATATCAAGTAGCACTACATCAAAAATGATCTTTAGCTGCAATTAATTAATTAATGGAAATAGCTTAATTGCCGCTAAAAATATATTTTTAATGACATTTAGCACTCTTTGTAAATGTCCCTAAAGCCTATAGCGACACTAGATCCAATGACAATTAACTAATGCTGGTAAAATTTTTATCACTCTTTGTTAATGTGTATATTTATTGCCGCTAAAGGCTGTTTTTGTTATAATGTAGTTCAATCACACGTATCAAGTACACCAACCACAATTAACAAGTTGGTCAATCATAAGCATCAAAATGCATCAAAACATAATGATCAACTCTTGATGAAACCATTTCCCATCAACTTTATGTCATATCACTAGCCGTAACAATTTTCCATTGGCATTATATCATTTCACCAGTCAAAACCATTTCCCATTAGCTTTATATCATTTCACTAGACAGAACCATTTTCCTTCTGTTTGATATCAAATCATTAGCCGGAACTATTTCTCATCGACTTTATATCACATCACTAGCCGAAACTATTTCCCATCGCCTTTATATCAATTCACTAGCCGAAACCATTTCCCATCGACTTTATATCAAACGTCTCATCACGGTGTTCAACAATCAATGCACACAAATAATATCATGCCACACGGAAGAGACAACAATTCATACAATTCAAGTCCACTTTCATGCATTCATTAGTAAATCAAATAGGGGCCACAACAAGGCAATTCACCATTTAGCATTATCATCACGAAGATTTTTTATTTATCCCCTTTTTGTTGTTAACATTAATCAAGTGGAGCAATAAATGTTTACTTCAATCCCAATATCTTTCCAATACACATACAATGAAGAGAACTAAACAATTATACTAGATTACAAGTTTAAGAGATCACTTGAATTAAACCAATCAATTAATCAACCCTAGATTTGCGTTTTCTCCTTCCAAATCACCTCTAAAGACACACAATCTATAACAATCAAGTATTCACAATAAATTTCCGGTAACAACAATATCCACATCAATAGCCTTGCAAAATGGATCAATCAACTAAAAATTTGATTTTGAAAGGGAGGTTTCCATGCGAAAATCAATACTTGAAAAATAATATTTAAGGCTTTAGGAACTCATTGGTGAAAACTATTTCGAAAAAGGAATCAAAATCAATTCAAAATCCCCATTTTTAGCTTAAAACTTAAGTTCTTGAAAAATCTTGTCATTTTCCAATCAAAATCCCAAGTTTTGATGTTAAAATACACAAATATTAAAAGGAAATGAAATTTTAGGGTCACAAAAGCTTACCCAAATGATTTAGCACAAGAAATCTCTTCAAAAATCGCCTCCAAATGGTTTCCAAACTCAAAAAATAGAAAATGGGGTTAAAACCCAAAAATTGGCAAGTCAAAACCACTTTCTAATGTCGTAAAAGCGACCATTCACTTTAGCTAAGGTCGCGAAAGCGGCTGCCCCTTTGCAAATGCGAAACACAACAGATTCATGCACCAGAAAATTAGCCAACACTCAGGACATCGAAAGGACCCTCAAGATTCGATTGAAACTCCATATACACAAACCAAATATGAAAATTGATTACACTCGACGTTTCAGACTTAATAAAATCGTCGAAACACAAATTCGAGGTCTCCTAAACCCGAAATTTGTGAAAACCAGAAGAAACTAACATAACCCCTCAAAGGCCAAAAACAACTTGGAATCTCTCAAAAATCAACCAATACCTCATCTAGGCTTAAAATCATCCCTCGAATAAAAAAAAATCCACTTTAAAGTAAATTAGTCTTTCAAACTCAAAACTTACAAAAATCTCGACTTTCTTCTCAAGGTTTGATCAAATTTCAACACTTAGATCAAGAATAATTCGGTGGTCAAAAGTCAGGAGGGGAAAAACAGTAAATTTCATGAAAAATACCAAAAATGACCAACCGGGTCATTACATTATTCACCACTAAAAACCATATTTGTCCTCAAACATAAGGCAAAAGAATGTACTTGAAGCCTCAAAGATATGAGGATATCTGGCACGCATATCCGACTCTATCTCCCAAGTCGCCTCACAAACTGAATAGTGCTTTCAGTGCACATTCATCGAAGCAATCTCCTTGGTCCTAAGCTTCCGGACATACCTATCCAAAATTGCAATAGGCTCCTCCTCAAAAGATAAGTTTGGACCTAACTCAGCTAAATCAAGGGAAATCACATGTGATTCATCCAGCATGTACTTCCGAAGCATGGAGACATGAAATACAAGATGAACAACTGAAAATCTAGGTGAAAAGGTCAACTTATAAGTCACCTATCCCACTCGGCTCAAAATCTCAAAAGGTCCAATGAATCTAGGGCTAAGCGTTTCCTTCTTTCGAAACCTCATCACATCCTTTATGGGTGACACTCAGAGCCAAACATGGTCGCCCTCTATGAATATTAGGGCTTGAACCCCCCCCCCCCCCTCTAATCTACATAACTCTTATGTAGACTCTAGATTGTCAACAATTGATCCTGAATCATATGAACCCGCTCTATAATATCTCTAAGCAAGTCTGTATTCAACGATTCCATCTCCGCTGAATCCAACCAACGGATCAGAGATCCACACCGTCAGCCATACAACATGTTAAATAGGGCCACTTAAGTACTGGACTGATTAATATTATTGTTGGAAAAATCTGCTAAGGGAAAATGTCGATCCCATCTAGCACCAAAATCAATCATACTGTCTCAAAGCATGTCCTCCAACTCCTAAATCGTCAGCTCGGACTGGGAATCTGTCTAAGGGTGAAAGTTGTACTCATATCTAACAAAGTACCCAAACCATGTTGTAAAGCCTTCCAAGAATGGGAAGTGAACAAAATACCTTGATCAGAGACAATAGAAACTGAGACTCCATGTAGTCACACAGTCTGACTAATAAAAGATCGACTAACTTCTCGACGGTATACCTCACCCGAACATGGATGAAGTGGGAAGACTTGGTCAACCTATCAACAACAACCCAAATGGAGTCATAACAACTCACTGTGGTAGGAAAACCCACAACAAAGTCCATAGTGATCCGTTGCCACTTCCAAGTAGGAATAGGCATTCTATGAGATAAACCTTCAGGCCGCTAGTGCTCAGACTTGGCTTGTTAACAAGTCAAACACCTTGAAACAAAGTCTGCAATATACCTCTTCATGCCATACCACCCATAATGCTAACTGAGATCATGATACATCTTGCTTGCTCCCGAATAGATGCAGTATCAAGAACAATGGGCCTCCTCAAGAATCATTCTAATCAACTCGCCCATCTTAGGCACACAATTCTTTCCTCCGATCCTAAAGACACCATCAGAATCAAGGACAACCTCCTTAGATTCCCCTCTTAACACTTTGTCTCGAATGAGACACAACTTCTCATCATCAAACTGGAGCTCACAGATCTACTCAACTAGAAAAGAACATGCCTCTATGAAAGTAATCAAAACTAGTCTCATAGAAAATCTTCAACTAAATAAGATTATTGGCTAATCTCTGCACATCTCTAGCTAATGGTCTCTCCTAATATAAATATTGATAGCGGCAAGACTCCCCATACTAGAAGTCTTCCTACTCAAAGCATCAGCCACCACATTGGCCTTTCACGGATGATATAAGATAGTGATGTCGTAGTCCTTCAGTAGCTCAACCCACCTATGTTGCCTCAAGTTTAGATTCCTCTAACAAAAGATGTACTGAAGACTTTGATAGTCAGTGAAGACCTCACAATGAACCCCATATAGGTAATGCCACCATAGCTTAAGAAAAATCACCACATTTTCCAACTCTAGATCATGGGTAGAGTAATTATTCTTATGGGTCTTCAATTGTCTAGAAACATAGGCAATCACTTTCCCTTTTTTGCATCAGATCACTACCCAACCCAACTCTAGAAGCATCACAATAAATGGTGAAGTCTAAACCCTACTCTAGTAAAGTCAAAACTGGAGTCGAAGTCAACAAAGTCTTAAGCTTTTGGAAGCTCTCCTCACACATATTAGACCACTGGAAGCTCACACTCTATCGAGTCAATCTAGTCAAAGGAGATGCAATAATGGAGAAGCTCTGAAAAAAATATTTGTAATAACCTACAAGTCCTACAAAACTCTAAATCTCGGTGACTTAAGTAGGACTTGTCCAACCCCTAGCTGCCTCAATTTTGGTCGGATCCCCCCTAGTACCCTTCTTGGACACCATGTGTCCTACAAATGCAACTGAAAATCAAGCCAAAACTCACACTTTGAGAAATTGGCATATAACTTCTCCTCCCTTAATCTCTGTAGCACAACCCTCAAATGTCGATTATGATCCTCCTCAGTCTTGGAGTACACCAAGATGTTCTCAATGAATACTATCACAAAAGAGTCCAAATAAGGTTGAAACACCTTGTTCATCAACTTCATGAACGTTGCAGGTATGTTAGTCAAATTGAAAAACATCACAAAAAACTTATAGTTCCCATAACGAGTCTTGAAAGATGTATTAGGGATACCCGATGCTCTAATTTTCATTTGATGATGACTGAATCATAAATCAATCTTAGAAAACAAAGATGCCCCCTAAAGTTGATCAAATATGTCATCAATACAAGGAAGAGGATACTTGTTCTTCACCATCACCTTGTTCAACTTTGGATAATCAATACACATCCTCATGGTTCCATCCTTCTTCTTTACAAACAATATATGAGCACCCCATGAAGAAACATTAAGGCGAATGAATCCTTACTCAACAAATCTTGTAACCGATCTTTTAGTTCCTTTAACTTTGTTGGAGCCATACGATAAGGAGGAATAGAGATGGGCTTGGTGCTTAGCTCCAATTCAATAGGAAAATCAATATACCTATTCAGAGGAACACCTGGAAGGTTAGTAGAAAACACATTTGATAATTTTCTAACAACAGATATAAAATCCATGTAAGGTGGCTCAACACTAGTATCCCGAATAAAGGATAAATAGGATGAACACCCTCTATATACCAATCTTTGAGCTCGAATGAAGAAGATAACTTTGCTAGGGTAAGAACCACTAGCACCCATATACATAACTCTATGAACACCCAACATCGCTAAGGTCAAAGTCTTAGCATAATAATCAAGAATCGCATGATGCGGGGAGAGACAATCCATACCCAGAATAATATCAAAGTTTACCATCCCTAGAATGATCAAATCTACCCAAGTATCATACTCGGCCAAAGAAACAAGATAGGATCGATACAACCGATTTACCACTAAGGACTCACCTACTGGTGTAGAAACATGAATAGACACAAACATGCTAACAAACATCATATCAAACCCAGCAGAAAAATAGGTAGACATACAAGAAAGTAAGCCCAGATGAAATAATACATACATGGGTTGATGGCTAGCTGGGACAGTACCTATAATTACAACATCAAAAGTCTAAGGCTCAGGCCTCCATGGAAAAGCATAATACTGACCTTCTCGACCTTCTGTAGTCTAAGTAGAATGACGACCTCTTCTTTGTGGAGCTGCAACACCCCTACCAGAAGTCGTACTATCTCTGCCATTGACCTCTACTTCGGTCCCTGGTCGGAGGCACTAAATCTCTAGCTGGAATAGTTGAATAAGTATGTAGGGGTTGTGAATGAGTGTGTAGAGGACACTACCGAATCATATAACCTGAATCCCACAACCATAACACAATCTCATCGCATAAAACTACTGCTACGAACCAAATAAGCTACCATGGCCACCTCGGCAGAACCATAAGATCCTCGGGATGGCTTGCCACTCTCAGCTACTGGCATGGATGCATGAACCGGCCCACGGTACTTAAAGGAGCCACTACCTCAGTATGAGCCCTTTTCTTCAAATAAAGCACCTGAGATGTGACCAGAAAATGGGGCCGTCTTAGGCTCTCCAAATTCCTTTAGAATTAACAACTTCGCCTCCTTGGCGGTACTCACAATAGACTGGAAGGAAGCCCCCTCTCTGGCTACTCGGAACATATATGACCTGGTAGAGAAATTCAGCCCTCTCACAAACTTGTGAACTCTCTCTACCTTATCGGGAACAATAGTCATAGCATACCTAGAAAGCTCATAGAAACGGGGCTCATACTTAGTCATAGAAAAAATGCCCTGTCTTAAGTCCTTAAACCTTAGTCGACTCTCCACCCTCACGTTCTAAGGAATGAAGTGGTCCTGGAAAGCACTGAAGAACACATCCCATTCAAGGGAGATCCAAGTGGCCTAGAGCTCATAAAAGTCCTCCACCACTCTCTCGCACGTTCACAAAGCTAAAGTGCAATAAAATAAACACCACGAGCATCCACTATACCTACTGCCTCAAGCATTTCATGGCACAAGGTCAAGAATTCATGAACATCCTCACTCTTACAACCTTGAAACTAGGGTGGTTTATCTTCTGAAACCTCTCATAGCACTGCTGCTCAGATGTCATTAGAATAACCTAGCAGCAATCTAAACACCCACAATCGGTACAAGAACCATTGGTAGCTGATCCACTTGATCTTGAATACCTGGACCCTGCTATTGACCTGGAGTCTAATCCCTTACTAAAGTTTGATCCCCATGTGGTGTGCCTGTCACACCACCTTGAAAGAAGTTCTCCACCATACCCAACATCCTCAATAAAGTTTCCTGAACAAGGGAGCTCCGAACCCGAAAGGAAGCTGGTCCTTAGAAACCTCAACCTGTGGCTCAAGTGAAATCTCTCTAGCCTGCCTCTAGTTGATGCCACTCTATGGACACATTCTTTAGCTAGTGCTACTCTACAAGCATGACCTCTATTGCGGGCCCTACCCCTACCTCTTGCTGGGTCGCAATAAGTGGTCGAGGACTGCCTCCCCTCTACCACTAGAAATAGAAGCTCTGGTCCTCGGCATCTGACAAAACATCATGTGACAACTTACCACTAGTGAAGGCAACCATGCACGATAAGAAAGAATGAACAAAAGAAAGTTTCCTAATAGTCTTCATAGCCTCTTGAAGATAAGTATAGACGTCTCCATATCGATCCTTGAGACTTTACTTAGACATCGCTTGTAAACACATGAGACCTATGAACCTAGGGCTCTAATACCATTTTTCATGACCCAAAAATAGTAAAATACAACTTATCTATTCCTCCTAAGACAAGTTAGCCTCAACGTAACTATACGAAAGAAAAAGTGGAAAGGTAGAACATGAACAAGATAAAAGCGAAAAACTTATTCATTCTATTAACACCTCAAGACTTGGTTCACGTGTACAAACCACTAATGTAAATGCAAAATTTGAAAGATAGATACATGTATAAAGTCATTGTTTCTCAAGTAGAACAAAGCATAAAGTAAAGGAACAAGAGGCCCCACCGGGATGACAAACAACTACCTCTCAAAGAAGGAGATCACACCGGTCTGGGCTCAGAACCTACACAAGTGTAGAAGTAAGAAGTGAGTAACAACAAGACGATACCCTACAATCAACCTAATATGCAAGGCAACCTTGCTAGAAATCGAATATTCCTTTCATCCCAACTGAACCTCCTTAAACTACAACCTTCATAGAAATTAACCCAACCTAACAATTATATTAAGCATGATCACAAGGCTCAATAGTTACAGTTCAAAATTCACAAGTCAACAACCAACATATATCAAGTAGTTACATCGCAAGTATAAAGTACATCAACCATAATTAACAAGTTGTTTAGTCATAAATATTAAAATGCATCAAAACATAATGATCATGTCACGCTCCGAAGCTACCCCTAAGAAGCGGAGACGAGACCTAGGATCATGAGTGACCCTAAGCTAACCCTACTGTTATATCATGAGCATACTTAAAGATAACTGAATTAAGAAAGTACTGTGTAGAAACTTAAAACATCATGTAAATTGAAAGGATGGGGAATACCCATTAATATTTGAATAAAAGAACTATGAGTTTAATGACAACTGAAATATTAAACTCCAAAGCTAAAACTGAATCTAACTTTGTCTGAAATAAAGCCTCTAACTAACTAGATATGATGGGATATGCCCCAACTAGACCTAGCAAAACTGAAACTAAAGACTTAAAGTAGAAAAGATAATCATGTCAATCATCCTCAAAGAATGAGGACTCACCACTGATGCTGCTGAAATGGAGATCGAGAACCGATCTATGCGTCATCTTAAAGCTGAGGACCTGAACCTACATCACGAGAAGATGTAGCGCTGAGTATATGTCAGTACTTGAAAGGTACTGACCATGCAAGAGAGAATAAAGCTGAACAAAATACATAACTGAACAAACATATAATTAAGCGATGAGATAAGATAAGCATGATACTATATTGAAAATACTGAACATGAACTGACTGAATGCAATGACCAAGTTTATAACATACTGCAACAGAATACTGAACTGTAATTGATAACCTGGTCAATGCTCTAGAATCTGACTGTGGGAGATGCTAATAACCAACATAAAAACACGTGAGATAAATGTGGAGTCCGATGTACATGCCCCCTCGAGAGGACCCAATATACCCTGCTAGAGGTATAGAGGAATGGCTGGCATGATCGCTTAGCTGATGCCCACAGTGGGGACTTATAACCCACCGGGGCAGATAGTTCTGGTGCTATGAGGGTGACTGACCCTTAGTCCACTCGGTATTAAGCCTACTCCCAACTCATTATATAAATACACATTATAACTGAAGTTATGTAATAATGAATAACTCAAAATACTTAGATGCTAACTAAAAATGCAACATTAATGTACAGAAAATGAAACATTCTTAACTGGAGAATGTATAACTGAATAAATGGAACTAGAAAGTGTAATTCATGAACTAAACGAATATACACAACTAGAGTTCTGAGTTTCATGCAAAGCAATTCCACGAAAACACGATAATCTGATTTGGATTAGTCTAATAACTGAATCACAACATACATTCTGGAATTCTAGAAATCCTAGGTCTAACATATTGAAGGGAATTAATATTTTAACTGAATTCTAGGGACCTAATGGGTGAAAGGAGCTCACTAGTGAAATCCCACATACCCGGTGACAAATTCCACAGAGAAATCTCTTGATTTTGAGGTTGAAATTGATGAAAACCTGCTGCGTTCTTGGACTAGGGCTTGGTTGACTCTTTCTCCTTTTTTATAATTCAACTTGATGAATTTTTGGAGAATGAGTTGACTAGGGTAAGTTCTAATTAAGTGACTAGGCTAAAACTGACAAAAACCATGTAGTTTAGGGGTTAAACGACGTAGTTTAGGGGTCCAACACATAGGAAAAAGACCAAACGACCCTTGACTTAAAAGCTGTTGAGGGACATCGATGGACCAGACCGACGGACCATGGATGGACTGATGGTCCATTCTAATTGCCATTGTTTGGCTTTACTAGATTCTGGGGCCTTAATCCACAGACCAGGACCATGGTCCGTGGCCTGACCTACGGTCCATGGGTTCGGCCGTGGGTCATTCCTTTGAATATTTTCTAGGTTGATTCTAGGGAGGATGCAGGTGGCTATCGATAGACCCCACCTACTATCCATGGGTGACCCTACGGTCTGTGGGTAGTTCCCGTCGGTGGCACCTGCAACTTTTGATTTCTACAATCTGTCTGTTTAGGATACATGGTGTTACATTATCTCCCCTTGGGAACATTCATCCTTGAATGAAGTCTAAACTAGCTGAGTATGGAGGGAAGGAGCTACAACCCTACCAATAAATACTAGAAACTGATTTTTGACTAAACCAAGTTCCAAGAACATGCAAATACGCTGAAAATGCAAGTACAAACTGAAGGAACATAATACTAAGACTGAAGCTACACATGAATGATGGAAAAACTGGAGAGGAACTATTACCTCAAGCTGGAATGGAATCGAAATGAAAGAGATGAGGATACTTGTCCTTTATGGCTGCTTTTGCTTTCGAAGTAGCTCCCTCTATAGACTGACTCCTCTACAAAACCTTCACTGAAGCGAGTTCTTTATTTCTCAACCTTCAAACATGACGATCAAGGATCTCAACTAGCACATCCTTATAAGTGAGAATATCCTTCACAACCACTCTTTCTAAATGTACTATAGATGCTGATCAACCACACACTTCTTCAACAACGAAATATGGAAGACTGGATGCACTGCTGCTAGTTCTGCTGGTAACTCTAACTCATAAGCCACTTTACCAACCCTTTTCAAAATCTTGTAAGGGCCTACATATCTAGGGCCGAGCTTCCCTTTCTTACCAAATCTCATCACCCCCTTCATCGGTGACACTTTTAGGAAAACCCAATCATTAATTTGGAACTCCAAGCCCCTTCTCCTTACATCTGCATAGGATTTCTGGCGACTCTGGGTTGTCTTAAGTCTACCTATAATGAGCTGTACTTTCTTTATAGTATCATGAACTGAATCTGGCCCTATCAAGGCTGCTTCACCTACTTCAAACCAACCAACTGGAGATCTACATCTACGCCCATACAATGCCTCATAAAGGGCCATCTGCATGCTGGAATGATAGTTGTTATTATAGGAGAACTCTATAAGAGGAAGGTGATCATCCCAACTACCCTTGCAATTGATCACACAAGCTCTCAACATGTCCTCTAAGGTATGAATGGTATGCTCTGCCTGACTATCTTCCTATGGATGAAATGTTGTGCTAAGATTAACCTGAGTACCAAGACCTTTTTGAAATGACTTCCAAAAATGAGAGGTAAATTGAGGACCTCTATCTCAGATGATAGACAAAGGAACTCCATGCGACCTGACTATCTCATTAATGTAAAGCTTAGCGTACTCCTCCGTCGAGTCTGTAGTCTTAACAGCCAAAAAGCGTGCAAGCTTAGTAAATCTACCAACTATCACCCAAATGGAGTCGTGTTGTCTGCGAGTACGACGTAAACTTGTAATGAAGTCCATGTTGATCACTTCTTACTTCCACGCAGGAACATTGATCTCATGAGTCATACCTCCTGGTTTTTGATGTTTTACCTTCACTTGCTGACAATTAGGGAACTTAGCCACAAAATCTGCTATATCCCATTCCACCAAAAGACTTCCCGCAGATCATGGTACATCTAAGTGGAGCCTGGATGAATAGAATACCTGGAGTTATGGGCTTTTGCAAGAATCTACTGTCTCAACTCACCCACCTTAGGAACAAATAATCAACCCTAACAGCAAAACACACCATCTCCTCCTTGGGAGAAAACCTCAACTTTCTACTGATGGGTTGCACCCTTTTGTTGAAGCAATATCAAATCACTGTCTTGCTTCTTTTTAACCTTCGCTACTAGTAAAGATTTTGACCAATTCTGAACTGTTACACCACCATCTTACATGCTCATAAGGCGAACTCCCAAGCAAGCAAGCCTGTGAACATCTTTTGCTGGTTCCTTTCTTTTTTTCCTCAGCATGTGCTACACTACCCATAGATAGTCTACTAAGAGCATCTGCTACTACATTGGCCTTACCAAGATGGTAAAACACACTTATATTATAATCTTTGAGGAACTCAAGCCATCTCCTCTGGCGAAGATTCAACTCTTTATGGGTGTACACATACTGAAGGCTCTTATGGTCTGTGAATACATCTACTGAACACCATAAAACTAATGTCTTCAAATCTTAAGTGCAAACACCACTGCTCCAAACTCAAGGTCATGAGTCAGATAATACTTCTCATGCACCTTAAGTTGCCTAGAAGCATAAGCTAGACCATGAATCAGATAATTCTTCTCATGCACCTTAAGTTGCCTAGAAGCATAAGCTATGACCTTACCTCGCTACATCAACATACAACCTAGGCCAACTCTGGATGCATCATAATAGATCACATAACCATCTGAACCCTCTGGTAGAGTCAAAATAGGAGTTGTAGTCAACCTAGTTTTCAATTCTATGAAGTTTTTCTCACAATCATCTAACCACTGAAACTTAACCTTTTTTTGAGTCAACTTAGTCAGTGGAGAGACTATGGATCAAATCCTTCCACGAACCTTCTGTAGTAACCTGCCAAACCCAAGAAACTTTTGATATATGTAGGAGAGGTAGGTCTGGGCCATTGTTTCACTGCTTTTATTTTTTGAGAATCCACTCGGATCCCTTCACTAGACACAATATGCCCAAGGAAAGCAACAGAATGCAACCAAAACTCACATTTACTAAACTTAGCGAATAACTGGTGATCTTTGAGAGTTTGTTGGACAACCCTCAAATGAGTCACATGTTCTTCCTCACTCCTAGAGTAAACGAGGATATCATCAATAATGACGATAACGAACAAGTCTATATACTGCTTGAACACACTGTTAATCAAATCCATGAAAGTTACAGGAGCATTGGTTAGTCCAAATAACATAACTACAAATTCATAATAACCATACCGAGTTCTTAAGGCTGTTTTCGAAATGTCACTATCTCTGACTCTGAGCTGATGATAACAGGATCTGAGGTCTATATTTGAGAAATGACTAGCACCTTAAAATTGGTCAAACAAGTCATCAATCCTAAGGATAAGGTACTTATTCTTGATTGTGATTTTGTTCAATTACCGGTAGTCAATGCACATTCTGAGAGAACCATCTTTATTCTTCACGAATAACACTGGTGCACCCCATGGGGAAATACTAGGTCTGATAAAGCCCTTATCTAGAAGATCTTTTAACTGCTCTTTCAATTCCTTAAGCTTAGCTAGAGTGATTCTGTAAGGAGGAATAGAAATAGGTTGGGTATTTGGAAGGATATTAATTCCAAAGGTGATTTACCTTTCGGGAGGAACTGCGGGAAGATCTTCTGGAAACACTTCTAAAAACTCATTGACTACAGGAAACTGACTCAACAGTTAGGGTTTCGAAGCTTGAATCCTTAACCCGAGCTAGATGATAGAGACAACCCTTAAAAAATCATCTTTCTATCTTTAAGGTAAGAAATTAATTGACCCATAGGCACTAAGCTACTACCTTTCCATTCTAAGATTGGTTCATTTGGAAACCAAAAATGAACGATCCTAGCTGTATAACCGACTGAGGCATAACATAAATGTAACCAATATATGCCTAGAATGACATCAAAGTCTACCATTTCTAACTCTACAAGATCTGCTAAAGTGACTTTTTGGGATACTGTGATAGGGCAATTTCTGTATACCCGCTTAGCTATAACTCGGTCACCGATTAGAGTAGAGACTGAGAAGGTTTTGAGAGAGTTTCTCGACTAACACCGAAGTTTACTGATATATTAGGAGTTAAAAAAACAAAGTAGCCCCTGTTGTCTTTCCATTGAGTAGTCCAGATGTGAACTACATCCTTAAGCAGATAGGATGCTAACTCCACCCTATCATTTCCAGCAACTTCTTCTTGACCTCATCTATGAAGTTTTAGGGATCCTCACCAATTTGTGACCCTAAAAACTCAGGTGGATTCATCCTAACAAAATCACGAACCCTGGCTGCCACTGATCCACCACTAGAATTTGCAGGAACTGGAACCTGCTGGTTGTTCTGGTTGGCCACACTCTGAGCCAAAAGATGAATGGCATTTCGAAACTCTGCATTTGAAACTTCCTGATTTGGGACTGGAGGAACTGCGTTGGCATTGCGGGCATTTACATTCCTTTCGTAAGCTCTATAAGGAGGCATGATCTGAAAACACATAACAATGGATTAGAAGGAGAGATCATACCAACGCATAAAAAGTATATCAAGAAAGTGAAGTTTTCCTAAAACACTTTGTAGCCTCCCTCTCATTTAGATGTGGTCCACTTCACACCCACGAAAAAGACTTTACTTAGTGCGGCTTTTCAGACATCCTAGGACACTTAAACCTAGCGCTCTGATACCAAGTTTGCATGCCTCGAAGCTACCCTCAGGACGCGAACACGGGACCTAGGATCACAAATAACCCCAAGCTAAACTTGCTACCATATCATGAGCATACTTAAAGATAACTAAATTAAGAATGTACTATGTGGAAGCTTAAAACATCATGCAAACTGAAAGGATGGGGAATACCCATTAATATTTTAATAAAAGAACTATGAGTTTAATGACAACTGAAATATTAAACTCCAAAGTTAAAATTGAATCTAACTATGTCTAAAATAAAGTCTCTAACTAACTAGAAATACTGGGACATGTCCCAATTAGATCTAGCAAAACTGAAACTAAAGACTAAATGTAGAAAAGATAATCATGTCCATCGTCCTTGAAGAATGAGGACTCACAGATGATCCTACTGAAATGGAGATCGGGAACTAATCTATGTGTGATCTGAAAGCTGAGGACCTGAACCTACATCACGAGAAGATGTAGCACAGAGTATGCATCAGTTTTGAATGGTACAAAGCATGCATGATAGAATAAGTTGAACAAAATACATAACTGAACAAGCATATTACTAAGCAATGACATGAGATAAGCATGATACTATACTGAAAAAATTGAACATGAACTAACTAAATGCAATGACCAAGTTTATAACATGTTGAAACTGAATACTGAACTGTAACTAATAACCTGGTCAATGCACTAAAATCTGACTGTGGGAGCTACTAATAAGTGACATAAAACCATGTGAGCTAAATGTGGAGTCCTATGTATATGCCCCATTGAGAGGACCCAATATACCCTGCCAGAGATATAGAGGCATAACTGGCGTGATCACTAAACTGATGCTAATAAAGGGGAATTATAACCTACAAGGGCACATAGTTTTGGGATATTAGTCCACTCGATATTAAGCCTACTCCTAACTGATTATGTAAATAACACATTATAACTGAAGTTCTGTAATATTGAATAGCTCAAAATACTGACATGCTAACTGAAAATGCAATATTAATGTACTGATAATGAAACATTCTTAACTAGACCATGCATAATTGAATAAACTGACCTAGCAAATGCAATTCATGAACTAAACGAATCTACACAACTAGGGTCTAAGTGTCATGCAAAGAACTAAGCAACAATTCCATAAAAACATGATAATCTGATTTGGATTAGTCTAACAACTGAATCACCACATATATTTTGAATTTCTAGAAATCCTAGGTCTAATATATTGAAGGGAATGAAGAATCTGACTGAATTCCAGGGACCTAATAGGTGAAAGGAACCCACTAGTGAAATCCCACATACCTGGTGACGAATTCCACGAAGAGATAATTTGATTTCGGGTCTAAACAGATGAAAACCTGCTGCGTTCTTGGACTAGGGCTTGGTCGACTCTTTCTCCTTTTTTTCATTCAACTTGATGAATATATGGAGAATGAGTTCACTAGGGTAAGTTCTAATTAAGTTACTAGGCTAAAACTGACCAAAAAATACACAGTTTAGGGGTTAAATGACATAGTTTGGGGGTCCAATACATAGGGAAAAGATAAAACGACCTCTGACTAAAAAGATGTCGGGGGCCACCGACCGACGATCAGTTCTGGTTGGCCATCTTTCACTTCAGACACTAGATTCTAGGGCCTCGATCCATGAACAAAGATCATAGTTTATGGCCTGACCTATGATCTGTGGGTCCGGCTGTGGGTCATGCCTTTGAATATTTTCTGGTCTGATTTTGAGGAGGGCAGATGAGTCTAAAATTTGGACTCATTTAGGGCTATATTTTGATAGAATTAGTGTCCTCAAATGCATATTTTGTCTCAATAATTGATGTAAACCCTTAAATTTTAGGTATTTGGATTGAGAGACAAAGCATGAACGCTATCAAGCAAAAAGGAACAAAGCGGCTGAAAGAACGGAGAAAGGACGCCCTGAGGATCACCTTATCCATTAGGTGAGTCACCGAAAGGTCCTAAATCCCACGGAATGTTCCAGTGTGCTGAGCCCTGAAGGAGAAGGACAAGTCTATGATGAAAAGGAGCAGGCGGATCGTTGCCAAGCAAATCTGCGAAGCAACACTCTATCGCCCAATGCCTCAAAATGCGAGAATGCTGAAGGGAAAAGGAAAAAGGTGATGAACCAGACCAAAGGAAAGATTGCTGAGTGTGTCGGCAATCCCGACTAACTACGCCGAATGATCCTCCGCAGCCCAAATTTTCAAACACTATAAATACTTGTTTAAATCATTAGCTTAGCATCAGACTTTAGAGAAAAAAATTATTTTTGAGACTGAGAATATTTCAATTTTAGTTCTTAGAGTTTTTGGAGACATTGTGCTTGAACTTGAAGATTTGAAGATTTTCAATTCCAAGAAATTAGAAGTGGGTCTCGAAGAATCTTTATCTTTGACGTGTTTAAAGACTTTATTCATCGTACCCATTTGGTGGAAACACTTGTTGGTATCAATTTCTATCTCTTTTTCATGTCTAGCTAAAACCCCAATTCTTGGGGTGTGATTTTGTGAATATGGGTTAAATCTACTGTTGGGTGTTGCTTATTATTGGTATATTCTCTATTTAAATGCGATTTCATTTAATAGTTGTGTTTGAACTTAATGAGATTGTAGTTGCAAATATAATTTTATCTTAGTGTTTTTGGTTTGCTCGAAAGAAAGATGTTAAAACTAAGACTACTAAATCAATAGCCAGTGGTTATTGGGTCTTTGTGGGTTCAACTCAAGAGATTGAATCCTAGGCCCTCTCCCACACTTTCAGCTCGAGAGAGTGAATGGGCTAAGGCGGAGGCTGTGGTTAAATGCGGCAACTTGGTGTTCAAGAGAAACCAAGTTGATTCGGGGTAAATTTCTCGAGGGAGAATTTACCCCCACTAAATACTAGCCTAGTTACAAATATTTAGCGATGTACTATCAAAAACATCGACCCGATAGTGTATTTTATCTCATATTCCTATCACATCTCAAGAATCCCGTCTCCCTATACTCGTTTATTTGTATTTTCGCTGTTTTAGTTGATAATCACTAAAAACCCTATTGATAATTGAAATTTGTGTCAACCCCTTAATTTAATATGTTTTTATTCATTAATATTTACAACTATGATTGATTAGAATTTGATTTTACTTTTCTATTAATTCTTAAAACCACCCCTTGTGGGAACGATACCAACCCTTGGTTGGGTTATATCACTAAATGCGATCGTTGGCACTTGAACCGAAGTAGTGTCCTGATACATGAAGTCAAAATGGTGCTGCTGCCGTGGAGTGGTGTTATTTGAGAATTGGTAGTTAAGTAGAATTTTTGTTCTTGTTAGTGATAGTTTTACTTACTTAAGTTTTAGTTTTGTTTTGCTTGTTTGTGTATTGAAATAGGAAAGATGAGTATGAATGGTAATAATGGGTACCAAATGGACCAAGTGCTATCTTCTCTCTACCCAGAGCCAAAGAGGGGTGGCCTCATGAAAATGAAGCAAACCTCACTAATGGAACTTCAGTGAGGAGTTGTATCGTGCCACGACATTAAATAAGGCTCTTCTTGGGTGGCACTCAAGATTTTACCACTTTATTTTTGCTGTAAGAAATAATGGTGTGTTGTTTGTGTAGGTCGAAGTATGGAAATATAATGAAAAGTGCAAATTGGCAAGCCAAAGATCCTGTTGGTGCATCGCCGAAGAAGTCGACGACCCCGACTTAGACACCCGTTGGACTAAAGACAACTTCAAAGTGGAGTCTGTAAAACTTGGTGTGTCTAGGAAATTATTGGCGAATCGCCGACCTGGTCGGCGATTGTGATGTAGTCCGACGTTTGGACCCCCAGTTTAACTGGAGGTCCAGTAAACTCGGTGGGGTAAGTATCCACTTGGTGAGTCACCGAATGGATCGGTGACTACGACTAATGTCACCGAATGGGCGAGAACTGTATAGTTTCTTAAAAGGCCAAAGGTTTAAACTTTCAAACTCTACACTTTCCCTCACTTTAGACCTTCACAAACTCACACCCGTTTAGTATTTTCAATATTTCTTGTGTTTTTACTGTATTTGAGTGGTTGATTAGTGCTCGAAGTTAGATTATATTACTGCCTAGAATTTCAAAAGTAATTTAATCAGCATCTAAGGTTGGTTTATCGAAGACCCGAGTTTATTTTTATCATATTTGTACTCATTTGGAAGAATATTATCTTGATGAAGTGTGCTGGGCCTCTCTGATAGGATTAGAATGTTTGAATGCCTATTTAAATTTGATAATCTTGCCCATAATGTTTTGATTGTTGAAATCCCTTATTCTTGTGCTTTAAAATGGGGTTGTGCTTGCATGTTGTTTAAGTTAGTTGGGTGAAGTCTGAGTAGCCCATATTTGTGCCAAAAGACTTAATTTACCCAATGATAGAGCAAGTGACATCATTCTTAAGGGAAAAAGTCATCAATTGGCCTAATTTGGCAAAATTGGGAGAAGTCTGAGTATCCCAGGGTAGTGGGTGCTATGGGTCTAGTATTAATTTGAGTAGTGCATGTTTTGATTTTGTTTTCAGGGGTTGTGGGGTTGAATTCGAGAAGTTGGGTTGAAAGTAGGCACATTGGATCATTTGGCGAATTGGGTCGAGCTCATTGAACCACTCGGCGGTTGGCCGAATGTCCTTATCTCGCCTTTAATTTCATGTTTTATGTGTTGTTGGGTTCTGTAAATTTCGGCGAGAAGCCTGAGGTCGCCGAAGGCACTCGGTGACTTGCCGAAAGTCTTCTTGATCACCTTTTGTTTGCACCCCTGAATTCTTATTGCACCATAACTTTCGGTGATTTGACCCTTGCTCATTATAGCGATTCGGTGACTCACCGACCAGTTCAGCGAGTCTGTCTGCAACTGATTTTCTGTGTTTTTGTTTGAATATTTTCTAACTTTTTCTCAATGTATTGCAGATATAGCCAGACCTAAAATTGTAGGAAGAAACATGCCACCTAGAAAGATAAGAGCACGAAATTTCAAAATAAATGAAGGGAGGTCAAATCCTCCCAAGAAGGGAAGACAAGAACCTCCACCTGGAGACAAAGGCAAGGGCAAGAGGCCCATTTCTGACAGGGAGACTACTCCACGAGGCCCCTCTATTTCTTCATGGGCCTGGGGATTCTATGCAGCTGTGTAGGACTTTTTGGCGGATACACCTGTGGTAGCTCCTGGTGGATCTAGTACTACTGTTCCTCTTGAGGTGACCCCGTGAATTGATCCCCAGATCCAGAGTATTACACCGGGCACTGATTCCCAAGCAAATGGAGCGACTGCTTAGACATGATCCCCTCTTTACCTCCCTCTCTGTCTTTATTTCTTTTCACTTTTGATATGTTTATTTGCATTTAAGGACAAATGTTTTTCATTTGTGGTGGGTGAGGCCCACCTTTGTGCATATCTGTTTTGTTTATCTATTTGGGCCTTGTGCTAAATTTGTGTTACACTGCTTTTTGTGGAAGGTTTGAGCTTGTGGCTTCTTTCTTTTAAATTGAAAATGATTTTTGACCCTTCCGAAAAATGTTTGCCACCTCTTGTATGCACTTTAATGTGGCTTTTCTTTAGCAAATTTGAATCTCGATTTTGATCAATATCGATGACTCAAATAGTGCTCACAATCGAACGAACATAAATGTGCTGCTACGATGGGACCAAGTGAAGTTACATAGTCAATATGTGAACTCTTTGCGTCTCGTTGTGACTAGCCAATTATCGAATTAATTCTCTTGTGATGATTGTTGCACACTAGCAAAAGTGTGGAGTCTTGTTCGACTTTGGGGTCGATGCCTTGTGTGATGAGCTTACTGTGAACCATGTATTTTAACACCTAGAATTTTCCCCGTTGGTCCGGTCAACTAAGTAAGGCTATCTCTTGATATGATCTTAGGCAACTTCGAAGGGTGTGAGCCAATTTGACATATACCTCTTTTGTGGCCTACCTTGTGAGTGTGTGAACCTCTTTTGAACAACTCTTGAGTTGTAAACTTCTTTGGAAGAAACTTGATGAAAACATGACGCTTCTTAATCCACTACCTATATTCCTCTTGATTTGTGGTTGATTGAATAGTCAACTTAGACCAAATGTCTAAGTTGGGGGTGTGGTGAAAAGAGAAGGCAAGTCAAGAAGTGCAAGAAAAGCACCCTTCAACCCATGGTGTTGAGAAAAAATGGAACCCCTCCATAATAAAAAAAAAAAAAAAAAAAAAAACAGAGAGAGAAAAGAAAAGAAAAAGAAAAAGAAAAATAAATAGAAAGTTGTGAAATTGATGAAAGTGAATAATGGGATGACTTATGAGCACTAAAGAAATTGATGAAAGAAGAGGAAAGGAAGTGTTGTGAGCACCACATTTCATGAAGATGAAAGTCACTGAGACTAAATAATCATACCTTTTGCACTCAACCCTGTTATAAGCCTTGAAAAGACCTTTTTAATCTTGAGTGAGCTGAAGCAAATGTCGATTGAAAAATACAGGCAAACATATGGGTAAAAGCATGCATTGTATTCTTCTTTGTGAGAGTGAGTGTTGCATTTGATTTCGGAACTTTAAATGATAAAACCATTGTGAGCGAATATGAAATCATTCTTTGTGTAGGGCATTTGAATACCTTTGTTGAGCTTGAACTTGCATTTGAAGCAGGTATAGTGAGCTTGAGAATCTTTAATAATGGTGTGTCACAACTTGAGTCTTTGAGTATACAATTGATCCTTGCGTGAGTAAGTTGAGCCTTATTGTGTATATTCATGATTAACTCCTTTGAAGCACTGTTTGAGATATCCTTTTTGAACAGCTGAACTTGAGTTTTACTTGCGAACAAACAAAAGTTTAAGTTGGGGGATGAGTCTACAATTTGGACTCATTTAGGACTATATTTTGATAGAATTAGTGCCCTCAAATGCATATTTTGTCTCAATAACTGATATAAACCCTCAAGTTTCATGTATTTGGATTGAGAGACAAAACATGGACGCTATCAAGCAAAAAGGAACAAAGTGGCTGAAAGAACGGAGAAAGGACGCCCTGAGGATCACCTAATCTATTAGGCGAGTCATCAAAAAGGTCCTAAATCCCGCTGAATGTTCCAGTGTGCTAATCCCTAAAGGAGAAGGTCAAGTCTGCGATGAAAAGAAGCAGTCGGCACGTCGCCAAGCAGATCTGCCAAGCAGTACTCTATCTCCTAATACCTCAAAAAGAGAGAATGCTGAAGGCAAAAGCAGAAAGGCGATGAACCAGACAAAAAGGTGGATCACCGAGTATGTCGACAATCTCGATTAACTGCGCCGAATGATTCTCTGCAGACCAAATTTTCAAATACTATAAATACTTGTTTAAATTGTTAGTTTAACATTAGACTTTAGAGAAAAAATATTTTTTGAGACTAAGAATATTTCAGCTTTAGTTCTTAAAGTTTTTGGAGACATTGTGCTTGAACTTGAACATTTGAAGATTTTCAATTTCAAGAAATTGGAAGTGGGTCTCGAAGAATCTTCATCCTTGAAGTGTTTAAAGACTTTATTCATCGTACCCAGTTTATGGAAAACACTTGTTGATATCCATTTCTATCTCTTTTTCATGTCTAGCTAAAACCCCAATGCTTGGGGTGTGATTTTGTGAATATGGGTTAAATCTACTGTTGGGTGCTGCTTATTGTTGGTATATTTGTTGTTTAAATGTGATTTCATTTAGTAGTTGTGTTTGAATTTAATAAGATTCTAGTTGCAAATACGATGTTATCTTAGTATTTTTAGCTTGCTCGAGAGAGAGGTTTTGAAACTAAGACTACTAAATTGATAGCTGGTGATTATTGGGTAGTCGTGGGTTCAACTCGAGAGAGTAAATCTTAGGCCCTCTCCCACACTTTCAGCTCAAGAGAGTGAATGGGCTAAGGCGGAGGCAGTTCTTAAATGCGGCAATTTGGTGTTCGAGAGAAACCGAGTTGATTCGGGGTAAGTTGCTCGAGAGAGAATTTACCCTACTAAAGTATAGTGTAGTTACAAATATTCAGCGATGTACTATCAAAAGCATCGACCCGATAATGTCTTTTATCCCATATTCCTATCACATCCCAAGAATCCATCTTTGTATTTTTGTTGTTTTAGTTGATAATCAATAAAACCCCCATTGATAATTGACATTCGTGCCAGCCCCTTAATTTAATATGTTTTTATTTGTTAATAGTTACAGCTATGATTGATTGGAATTTGATTTTATTTTTCTATTAATTCTAGAAATCACTCCCTGTGGGAATGATCTCAACCCTTGGTTGGGTTATATCACTACACGTGATCATTGGCATTTGAACCGAAGTAGTGTCTTGATATGTGAAGTCAAGGGTTGCAGGTGGCCATTCACGAACCCCACCTATGGTCCGTGGTTCACCCTACGATCAGTGGGTGATGCCCGTCGGTGCCACCTGCAACTTCTGATTTATGCAATCTTATCTGTCTAGGATACGGGGTGTTATAGATCAATTGTCGCCGCGACCATTTTCCCTCGACTTTATGTCATATCACTAGCTAGAACAATTTCTCATCAGCTTTATATCATTTCACT
Source organism: Solanum bulbocastanum (assembly GCA_037074985.1). Lineage (NCBI taxonomy): Eukaryota > Viridiplantae > Streptophyta > Magnoliopsida > Solanales > Solanaceae > Solanum > Solanum bulbocastanum. The sequence continues at coordinate 12,700,203 of CM073602.1, read as the reverse complement.
ACCTAGAATCATCCATCAACTTTATATCATTTAACAAGACGGAACCATATCCATTAGGTTTTATATCAAATCGCTAGCTGGAACCATTTCCTTCACATCACTAGTTAAAACTATTTCTTATCGACTTTATATCAATTCACTAGCTGAACCATTTCTCATCAACTTTATATCTAATGTTTCATCACGATGTTCAACAATCAATGCACACAAGCAATATCATGCCACATGGAAGAGAGAACAATTCATATAATTCAAGTCCACTTTCATGCATTCAAGCAATTCATCAATAAATAGAATATGGTCCACGATAAGGAAATTCATCATTTAGCATTATCATCACGAAACCTTTTCATTTATTCTCTTTTTGTTGTTAACATTAATCAAGTGGAACAATAAACCTTCACCTCAAGCCGAATTACTTCCCAACACACATACAATGAAGAAAAGTAAGCAATTCTACTAGATTACAAAGTTTAAGAGAACACTTGCCTTAAAGTAATTAATTAATCAATCCAAGGCTTGCGTTTTCCCTTCCAAATAAAATTCCATGTTATGATGTTAAAATCCATAAATAATCAAAGGAAAATGAAGTTTTAGGGTTAGAAAAGATTACCCAAATGATTTAATACAGGAAATCTCTTTGAAATATTCCTTCAAGGGTATCCCAAGGTCAAAAATAAAAAATGGGGCTAAAACCCTGAAATTGGCAGGTCAAAATCCCTTTCTAATATTGCAAAAGTGACCCGCTAAAATCCTTGCCTTTGCTTTTGCGAAGGTCACAGTCTTGAACCTGCCTCTCCCGATCGTGAAGATTAGGCCACCTGGACTTTTTCTTTCTCGATCAGACCTTCTCTTTAGCAAACGTTGTGAAGGCAACTTCCCCTTTGCAAACGCGAAACACAACATATTCATGCACCGAAAAATCATTCAACACTCACAACATTGAAAGGACCCTCGGGATTTGATAAAATCCTCATACACCCAAACCAAATATGAAAATAAATTATACTTAACGTTTAAAACTCAATGGAACTGTTGAAACATGAATCTGAGGTCTCCTTGACCTAACATTTGTGAAAACTACAAGAAACTAAAATAATACCTAAAAAGGCCAAAACAAGCTCGGAACCTCTCTAAAATCAACCAAGACCTCATCTAGGCCTAAAATCATCCCCCAAACCAGCAGAACCCAAAAAAATCATTTTTAAGAAACTTAGCCTTTCAAACTCAAAACTTGCAAAAATCTCAACTTTCTACTCAAGGTTGGAAACCAACATTCAAAACTTAGATCAAGAATAACTCAGAGGTTAAACATTTGGATGGGGAAAGACAGTAAATTTCATGAAAATATAAATTTGACCAGTAACCGGGTCATTACAATCTTCTTCTCCTTATGTAAACTAGCATCTGCAAACAAAACAATACCATCTTATGTCAAAGTTATATTCTTTTATTAATACAAGCAACTATAATGGTAGGAAAAATGTTAGGAAGCAAGTTGTTTTCATATTCATGAAAATCAAAGAGAGCCTTATTCACAATTTCTCTAAGTTTAGAAATTTCTCCATTGAAACTCTTCAAATTTCTTACTTTCCAATTAATTTGCCACATAATAGAAATACTTAATTTATAAGCTCAATAAAATTGGGATATTGTTTAACATTAGTAAAAATATCATACCACCATGTAACAACATTCATAATATTTTCTAAACTAGACTAATTAATGGGGCAATTTTTTTCAAACTAATTGAGGACAATATCATCTCAAAAGCATGTGATTGATAGTTTCACTTTATATTCACACACCTTACACACTTTACAAATGTGTTTTATTCTCTTGGATATAATATGGTTGAACAATAATACATTCAGATACATTTTCGAATAAATCACTTATACTTATTCTTAGCATACATAGACCATAAAAAATTCTAAAATACTTTTCAAAAAGTCTGATAACAAGATTGGGGGTCTTTCATTACTCACTTGTTCGCACTAGCCATTTCTCTAGCTAATTAAGTTATGCCCCAATTTAGCCTCATTTTTATCAGGCTTGGTATAATGCCAAATAATTTTATCTGACGAGCCTGTGGTGGAAATAGGAATAGAGACTATAGTAGTTCTGTCATCTGGACAAAACCAATTATAAAGATCTTTCAATTTTTCAAGTATAGTTATGATCTATAAGGTCATTTACTTTTAACCGACATTCATTTGAGCATGAAAATAATTAGGTTTAAAGGCACTAGACTTAGGAATCCAAGGATCCATCCAAACTTTAATACTTTCTCTAGATCCTACCCTCCATCTAATACCGTTTTGTAGAACTCTCTAGCCCAAATAATATTTCTTCATATCCAAGAACTATAAGAAAAGCACGTAGCTTTGAGGAAAGAAGTATGATGAAAATATTTGTTTTTGAGAATTTTAATCAGTAGGGAATTGTCATGACACAATCTCTCAAGTCATGATGGAACCTACTTAACCCACCAATAAGTAAGTCAACTTGTTGCCTGAAATGACAAGTAGTGGGTATAAGGATAGAACTAAAAGTGGAGGCAAGCAATTTAACAAAAGAGATAGGCAGAAGAATATATATATATAATCAAAAGATCCCTCCTAGAACCTAGAAGTCAATCACTATCCGATTTCTCAGGTTTTGATGACACCGACCAAAACCCACCATTAGTTAAGCCTAACCTTTATCTTAGAGCCATAAGCAACAGGTGATCATGCAAAAGATAACAATAAGAAGCAAAAAGTTAAAACAATGCAAAGAAAGAGAGATACTGAAATAATACAAGAAACCATTTCAAAGACCCGACATCATTCAGTAGTCGAGCATCTAATCAAAATAAAAGTACGAGTCTTTAAACATAATACAAATGTAGGTTGTCTCTGAATACAACATAAAGACTGGCGTAGCCAATATAGATGGAAACAGGTAACTCTGAACGCCAGGAGCTCACCCTAGTCTCTAAATCTCAAAAGCTACTCCACACGAGCTCCAAGTCAATGGTAAGAACTTATATTGGGATTTGTAGAGTGCATAAGTGTAGTATGAGTACCAACAAGCAGAACTCAGTAGGCATCGACCGACTAAGTTCCAAAGATAAAGCAAGTATAAACAGTAGGTAAAAGGAAAAGTACGACATAAGTAACTAAATAGGAGATAATATGATGGACAAACAATGAAGAGCAGAAATAGGATAAAAGGGATAATAAACTGAGACAAGAAGGTCACTAGAAATGTAAGCTAGCAACCTACTCACAAGCAAGTTATGAAACAAGAGTCAACTACTCAAATTCAAGAGTACTAACATACACAAATCTAAACCACAACCTATCAACTGTCAGATTAGCAACAAAGGAATATAGAATATGGTCAAACAATAACCTAATCAGACCCTCATAAGCTCGGAACATACATACAACGAAAATAACCCAATTGTCCTCCCATATAATTGGAGGCTGCAATCAATAATCAATTTTACTAGTGATACACGAAGCATATAAATGCATGAAATGTAGTAGGACCATTAGTAACCAAGTAAATACACCTACCCCTTTTCCTTTATCAGGTGAGGTAGGACCCATGCAACTCCCCCATTTTGTACAATGAAAGAAACAGCTAGAGGACCCATGAACCTCCCCCATCCTATACAATGAAAGACACAGCCAGAGAGACTCACGGGGAACGCGGGAAGCCCGTATACACTGCATGAGCTCAAACCAGGTTTTATAACAAGTCATCTCTATCATGGTACCGGAGGTATGAGTAGTCAAAACCATGCAGGAAAGGGCGTTGACTCGCCAAATAGTCAATTAAAAACTAAGCACATCCCAGATTCCTCTACTGTTTCAAGTGGAAAAGGATCGCATCCTCGACGCCTCATAAAACTCAAAAATCAGTTTATCAAATCGATCCGAGTGGAACAACTCACATTAAAACCAATTTGTAGTAGACAAGTGAAAACCAATCTTTGTCGAAGTGTTAACAATTCTCAACGCATGAACCAGGATTGTACCATAATATACGTAAAAAGGAACAACCAATGTAATGCATGCCATCACCAGCATCCAAAAAAGGCACACCAATAAGAAACACAATATCAAATACCACACTACCAAGGCAAATCCAATTCATCCTCAACCACAAACTCGGGCCCAATAATATAACAATAGCTAAATAAATAAACAGAAGACTATTGTTAAACAACAAGTGAAGGAGTCAAGAAGGGCTTACAAATCAACAAGGAGAGACAAGTAACTCAAGGGATAATGCCTTACCCGAAATATATTGCTCTGATTTACAACCAAGCACAACTAATGCCAACCTATGACTATGACGAGCTACTAAAGTCTTATGCACTAGCATAAGATAGAAACTCAACCAAGCCCTACAAGAAGAAAATCACATCTATGAGGGTGACAAAGAACATCCTAAGTCATTTAAGGCTGAATCCTAGCCTAAGCCACTAGTATCAATCCTAACAGGGATAATCATGCTAAGGCACACTACAAGTAAGACTACAAACCTAAACAAAGAATTGTGTCACCCAATGTCCCTACAGGAATCAAGACATGATAAAATAGTGGAAGGAGGGTTAATTGCTAACAAATACAGTGCTAAATCACATACAATTCATACTAAACTTTATCTAATAAATCCCAATAAAGAAAGTAGACTGAAGCCTACCTCAAAACTGATCACATGCACTCTAAATCCAATGAACAAGAGTTATCTGCTTCCGAAACACATCCAATTAATGCCACACTAACAAATTATTGATCACAATGTCAATACAGACGTTTAGTTACCAAAATCATAATAATTTGAGATGGAACCAAAATCAAGTAAAAATGAAAATATGGAACCCACATCATGAATCTCTAAATTAACTTTTTCAAAAGGTCATAATCGACCTACTGAGCTTTTAGCTCGAAATGGAACACAATTTGATGTCTGCAACAACCTAAATGATAACGTGCAATTAATATTACCATTAAAGCGACATGAGACCATCTCTAACCCACCTCTACTTTACTCTCCATTCTCTATATTTGGAGAGAAAAATAGAGAATTTGCACTCCAACCTCCCTCCATATTACTATCTATTCTTCATATTTAGAGAGTTGAATAGTGGTTCTCCAAATTTGGAGAACTACTATTCACACTCTCTATTTCACTTTTTCAATATTTTATAATTATTTTTATTATTTTCTAATTAACATATTATTTTTTTTGTACATATAATGTTATTAATTAAATATGTAATATTTATAATTCTTTTTAAATGCAATATAATATTATTTAAAATATATTATTTAATATACGTCCATTCCGAACTAAAGTATTTTATTTTTTTCTAATTTTCGTCAATAATATAATTTTATTTTATTATTAATTTTCACTATAAAGAATGCACAAAATTAAATGATAAGATGAGAAATTTAATTTAAAAATACAACACGTAACATAATAATTTAAATACAAGATAAAGTACAATGCAATACATAACATAATAATTAATTTATCACAATAATAATTTAGTAATCTGATAGGTTGTTTCCAAATTTTGCACTATTCAAAAAAAAATTAAGGTGTGATGGTAGATGAAAATATCCGGTTTGAACATTTTTTAGCTAGACATAAGAAAATTAAGGACAAAAATATTCATTTTGAACCCCGTAATGCATTAATAGAATATTTATGGGAGCAATGTAATAATTTTGAAAGTTAAGTGTTTATGTAATTCTATTTCATTTTTATTTGAAGTAGTCTATTAATTTGTATATTATATAATATTTTCTTACAATTTATGTTATTTAGAAATTTAAAATAAAATATAATTATATTAAATAAAAAATTTGAAAAAACAAATTTTATATCACATGAAAATTACATAAAGTAATTATTTGGAAAAAAGAAAGAAATGATTTATATAATGAAATAAGAAAATAAGAATGAAAAAGAAATAATCATATAATATTGAGAAGATTGAAAAAGATTCTTTTTAGAGAGTAAAGTAGAGAATTGGGTTGGAGTTGGTTGTCTTGAAAAATAGAAAACTCTATATTTGGAGAGTAAAATAGAGTTTAGGGTTGGAGATGCCCTTAGGGGCAAGAATTATCTCAAAATGATGCTCCTTGTACTTCTGTGAACACTCCAATGCGTAGCCACGATCAACGCAAATGCTCAACACTTGAAATCATCTCAAACGGAGCTCCCAAACTCAAGAAATCACCAAAACAGTGAACAGAGTCGGGTCAATTCTTGATTGGTCTTTAATTAAAAAGACCATTCAACAGACCTTCCTGAACGTGGTGCAAGGCCTGTGAATGTAGTGGGTCAGTTATTTGACCCTTGTGAACATGGACGAGGGCCCTCAATTGTGAAGGACAAAACCACAAGGCTCTATAAATATGGCAAGAACTATAGGAATGAGGAGGCCAGTACCTCGGGCCTTCGCGAATGTGGCACCAATGCCTGTGAACACGAAGCTCGGTCAAACTGGCTATTGTGATTGCAGCACGAGGGTACGAACATGATAAAAAACCTGGGGCTGCACTAGCTGATGCACATCAACTAATTTTTCCCTAACTTAGAGTCTCTAACTAGAAGTTCGGGATATGTTCGGAACCAGTTGAACACAAATTTAATATGATACCCACCTAGTTTGGTAGTCTGGATTCAATGAGATCATTGAAATGTCAATCCAAGGTTGTCTCGATGAAAAATGGGTCTCACACCCAAGCTCCATTTTCAGCCAAGATGGCTCAAAATGAGACAGAGCCGCCTTTGGGCCTGCATAAAGGGTCATTCTAGGCTAAACTCGACGGTTTAGAGCTAAAAAAAACTGTCAGAATTGCATATTTGGCCGAAGCCAACCGTTCAAGTTTCGAAGGCCCCAAAATACTGAAACATGCACAAAACTCAAATGAACAACCTGACGATCGAACTATCAGTCCCAACAAGTAAAAAATGACTTAGGGTCGCTATAGGAAAGCTATAAACACTAAGAAAATTGAAAAATGGAGGAAATGACTTGAAGGTTTATTACAACTCCCAGGATCGCAAAGACAAAAACCACAAGGCTTTGTGAATGTGGCAAAGGCCACACGAATGTAGAGGCCAACACCTCAAGCCTTTGGAAATACAGCTTCCATGCTTGCGAACACGAAGGCCAATCCCACTAGCTATCTCGATTGTAGCACGAGGTGTGCAAACACGATGAATAACATGGGGTTGCACCAACTAATGCACATAATTTAGTTTTTCTCCAACTTAAAATTTTGACAGGATGTACGGGATTCGTTCGGAACCCCATTTGTGCAAATGAAATATCTGAGTTTGTTTATCTCTATCTTTACTCTTGTTTACTCTTTAGATACTATTATTACTATTATATGCTTTTGATCATGTTAAATGGTATCAGAGCCATGTTAGGCATATTTAGAATGTTAACCGTAATCTTATATCTTTATACAGTTGCCATGAGAGGCTAGTTCTTGAAGCCATGACTATGTTAATGAAAAGTTAAAATAGTTACTTAGTCTTTTCTTAAAGTTATCTCCTTTTATACTATCTGAATTTTGAACCTTTACTTGTAGTATAGAATTTATGTTCGGTGATCAAAGAAAAGTGTTGAGTGATATTTCTAGTAGTTGAGATGCCGACAGGCGGTCGTTTAGCCGAGGGATGGCGTTTTAGACTGCAAGGTACTTTACTAGAAAAAACTCATTTAAGATCCATAATCTTTGATGTAAGATCCTTAACACGATTCTATAATTACCGGAAGAGTTAAAAGATTCATATTCTACAAAGAGGAGATAAAATTAAGGAAAGACTGATTTACTGTTTAATTGATCATTAGCATAGTCAAAGGAATTTTCTCTCTTCATGGATAATAGACAACATATTGATAATAGTGTTAATCTCTCTATTTCTAAAACAAAAAACGATTTGCAAAATTGGTCTATTCCTAAAGAACCTTTTGAAAAAATATACCAGTTAGGAAATTTTTCCATGTTCAAAAGATTTAATATTAAAACCTGTGAATCCACCATAGCTATCAATAATTCGCTTGAAACAATTAAGTTAATTTCTGCTGATATTGATAGATATAGGAAAGAATTTAAATTCCTTCATATTGGCCTTGTTCAAGTGGCTGTTAAACCCCTTTTCCGTAAAGGTTTGAATATTCCCCTTTGTCTGCTTCTTAGAGATGATAGACTTCTTAAGTTTGATGATTCTCTGTTAGGAGTGTTAGAAAGTAATCTTGCCTATGGACCAGTTTACTTTAACTGTTATCCTAATTTTACTGTTGATATTCATGATTCCAATATTATTGATACTTTGACCCTTAATGTCAAGACTAAGAATATGAATAGTAAAATAGATACCCGAGAGATAGCGGTCATATGTCGGGTATATTACAAGCTTATGAAAACTACTATAGCCCCAAAGGCTATTACTTTTAGCGTTAAAGGAGTCACTATGCTTATGGAGGCTAATCAAGAGCATAGTACTACGTTTGTCCCTAGACTCCTTAAGTGGAATGACATTCTTGCTGATGAAGAATGGAAATTCGACTCTATCACTAACCCTTCACCCTTCCAACCTGAGACATCTTAGCTAGATCAGGTTATTCAATTCCCTGATGGATCTATTAATCTCAAAATTTTAAGATCCAGCTCTTTTAGCCAAGCTTCTTCAAGTAAAAGACTGTCTTCAGCCAGACCTTCTTCTTTTTACCCCCGGGAAGAGGAAGATAATTCTAGTGAACCAGAGCAGGGAAAAATTCATGGAGTAGATTTCTCAAAAACTATTCCAAAAGTTTATTATGAGGAGACTGTAGGAAGTCCGACGGCTAGTGATATGAAACCTATTCATAGTAGAAAAGATTCTATTGGAGTCCCACTTCAAGTGATAAATTTGTCCCAAACGAAAGGATATTGCATGCCTAGTGGAAATTACTTGAGCATAAACAAAAGGTAGATTGGTATAAAGCTACCTACACTTTGGAGCAAAGGATCTTGTTCAGAGATAAATGGTTTAAAGATATGGAGAGATTCAAAGCTGAAGTAGAGTTTTTTATTTGGTTTGAATCTTCTGGTCAAATTGATGATACTCAATCATCTCTTCAAGTTCTCATCAATAAATGGTACACCAAAGATCAGGTGATTGAAAGTGTTAGCCCTCCCCTTGAAGGACTTAGCATTCCTTATAGAAAGGAAATCCTGAAAGCTGCTCCTTTCAAAAAACCCATAGAAAAGGAACCAACTTTTATAACAAGAGGAGATATTAATAAAATCCTTGAGCAGAATAATTATACCAATCAAGTTCTTCATGTTATTTCCCAGCAAATTGAAGAACATAAAGGTCGTAATTTCAACGGAATCAGCCAGATAAGTGATAAGCCTAGTTCTTCTAGGGCTAGCCCAAATTGAGACGAACACTATTTTTAAAATCCATGAATTCTCCAAAGAAAACTTGCCTAAGCTATCCAAAGAGTTTAGTCATTCCAATGAATTGCTTGACAGGATAAATGAGCAATTGTCAAGGCTTAACATCACCCAAGGAAATAAGCTTAGAACTCTATTGGAGAGACATCCGAATAAAAGGAATTATTACCCTAGACCTTCTTTTCCAGATGTACAATTTGAAGAAAACGTTCTCCATCCAGCCTCAGCTGCAGATGGATCAAGCTTAATCGAATGGAATATAGATGGAATAGCCGAAGGTCAGATTTATTCAAAGCTCCAGGAAATGGGAATGAATATTACTGCATACAAAATGAAAAATGCAGGTGATAAGGAGGCAGCCCACATGATTGTTGCAGGGTTCACGGGAACTCTAAAATATTGATGGGATAATTACCTCAAAGATCAAAACAGAAATGACATTCTTAATGCAGTTACTACTAGGTTTGTTGTTAAAACAGAAGATGGAGTGAATACTTCATCAGAGGTTGTTCATGAGGATGCTACAACTACTTTACTGTATAGTATAGCAAAGCATTTCGTGGGATAACCACGTCTTTTCTAAGATAGAAGTTTTGAAATATTGAATAATCTGTACTGCAAGAAATTGACAGATTTCAGATGGTATAAGGATATGTTTTTAAACAAAGTCATGATAAGATCTGACTGTAATAATGATTATTGGAAAGAACACTTTATCAGTGGATTACCAACCCATTTCGCTAAAAAGGTTAGGTCCAAAATAAGAGATAGATGCGAAGGAAAAATTTCGTATTCCCAACTCGCATACGGAGATCTCATAAGCATCATAAATGTAGTTTCCATGGAACTTTGCACTGATCTTAAGCTAAAAGAACAACTTAAGAAAGATCAAAAGTCCACCTAAGCAGAACTTGGAAGTTTCTGTCAAGATTTTGGCTTTCCTTTGTTAAAACCTCCTTCTGCTAGAAAAGCAGGAAAGAGAAATAACAACTGGGCAATATAAGAAGAAATCTTCTAAGAAAAGAAGAGATTTCAAAGAAAATTTTAAAAGGAAAAGTAAGAAGCATACTTCCAAAGAATCTTCTTCAGAAGACACATGCTAAACATGTGGAAAAAGGGGACACAGGTCTAACCAGTGTTCTAGAAACAACAAAAAGAAAAAGAAAGTTAATCTTCTTGAAGTCGATGATGAAATCAAGCAGAAACTTTTTTCTATCATCGAAGAAGAAGAATCAGAGATAGAATATTCTTCATCCTAAGAGGAAAGTGATGAAGAATTTCTCAATGTCACCCATAATTCAAAATCTGAGGAAGAAGAGGCAGAATGCAATTGCAATGGTGCATTTTGCCTTTGTGATAGTAAAACTATCAGTGTCATCTCTGAAAAAACTGTTGAAACTCTCTTTTCTACAATTGAGCATATTCAGGATGAAGATGCTAGGAGAAAATATCTTCTTGAACTACAGAAATTAGTTACTAGGCAAAAGGAAGAAAAGCCTAAGGTCATTCCTTTTAGCATGAAACAAAATATGGGTAGATTCGACTCAAAAAAGGAAGAACCTTCTGTTGAAGAACTTAGAAGAGAAGTTAATTCTCTTAAGGAAGAAATTAGAGGGATCAAGTCTAGACTCCATAAAATAGAGATTGAAGCTCTTACGGAACAAGTCCTTAAAGGAGTAAAACAAGACGAAGGAACCTCTCAAGCAGTGGCTTCAGATGATGAAGATCTTGACACCTCTGACAGTAAAGCAGGTATCAATACTATTACCAAAATCAGACCTCAGAGTTCTCACATTCTTATTAAATTAGTTGTCAATAATAATTTGACTCTTAATAAGATTGCTTTGTTAGACAGTGGTGCAGATAGGAATTGTATTGTGGAAGGAATAATTCCTACTCAGTACCTTACAAAAGGAACTAACAAATTATACAGTGCTACAGGTGAACGTATCATGATTGATTACAAATTATCTGATGCTCATATTTGCAATAATGGTATTTGCCTAAAAATTGATTTTGTTATTACTAAACACATTAATGAAGAGATCATTTTGGGAATACCCTTTATTAATCAGATAAAACCTTATATTTCTCATTTTGATTCTATTAAAACAAAAATCTTAGGAAAAGAAATTTCATTTCCTTTTATTAAAACCCTTTCTCAAGAATAAAGTAAATTTTTACATAAACAAACTGCTTTCCAAATTAATCTCATTTATTAGCAGATTTGTTTTCTTAAAGAAGATATAAAAATTAAGAAAATTGAGAAAATTTAAAAAACCCCGGGAATGGTAAGCAAGATTACCGATTTACAAAAAACTTTTGAAAAGGAAATTTGCTCAAATTTTCCAAATGCTTTTTGGGCTAGAAAAGCCCATAATGTAGATCTGCCTTATATAGATGGATTCAATGAAAAGGCCATTTCAACAAAATCTAGGTCCATTCAGATGAATCATGATTTAATGGAAATTTGTAAAAAAGAGATTAATACTCTTTTGGAAAATAACATTATTAGACCTTCTAAATCTCCGTGGAGTTGTTCAGCTTTTTATGTTAACAACGCTACAGAGAAAGAAAGAGGTTCTCCAAGGTTAGTCATTAATTATAAAACATTAAACTCAGCTTTAAAATGGATTAGATATCCAATTCCTAATAAAAGGGATCTTTTATAAAGGACTTTTAAAGTCAAGGTGTATAGCAAGTTTGATATGAAATCAGGATTTTGGCAAATACAGATTTCTGAAAAAGATAAATATAAAACTACTTTCAACATCCCATTTGGACAATATGAATGGAATGTTATGCCTTTTGGACTTAAAAATGCCCCATCAGAATTTCAAAATGTTATGAACTCTATTTTTAACCATATCAGTCATATCTCAATTATTTATATTGATGATATTTTAATCTTCTCTGAAGACATCGATTCTTATTTTAAACATCTAAATATATTTTTCAAAATAGTTAAACATAAAGGTCTTGTGGTTAGCGCCAAAAATACCAAGCTTTTTCAGACTAAGATTAGATTTCTTGGTCATGATTTCCAAAGATATTACCCCCAGATTGTTCTACGAATGGTGGAATTGTTTCAGAGGAAATCAAAAGGTGTTACCAAAAATTTTAGTCTGAAAAAGATTGATCTTTTTGGCGCTAACCACAAGACCATTATGTTTAACTATTTTGAAAAATATATTTAGATGTTTAAAATAAGAATCGATGTCTTCAGAGAAGATTAAAACATCATCAATATAAACAATTGAGATATGACTGATATGGTTAAAAATAGAGTTCATAACATTTTGAAATTCTGATGGGGCATTTTTAAGTCCAAAAGGCATAACATTCCATTCATATTGTCCAAATGGGACGTTGAAAGCAGTTTTATATTTATCTTTTTCAAAAATCTGTATTTGCCAAAATCCTGGTTTCATATCAAACTTGCTATACACATTGGCTTTAAAAGTCCTTTTTAAAAGATCCCTTTTATTAGGAATTGGATATCTAATCCATTTTAAAGCTGAGTTTAATGGTTTATAATTAATGATTAGCCTTGGAGAACCTCTTTCTTTCTCTGCAGCGTTGTTAACATAAAAAGTTGAACAACTCCACGGAGATTTCAAAGGTCTAATAATGTTATTTTCCAAAAGAGTATTAATCTCTTTTTTACAAATTTCCATTAAATCATGATTCATCTGAATGGGCCTAACTTTTGTTGAAATGACCTTTTCATTGAATCCATCTATATAAGGCAGATCTACAATATGGGCTTTTCTGGCCCAAAAAGCATTAGGAAAATCTGAGAAAATTTCCTTTTCAAAAGTTTTTTGTAAATTGGCAATCTTGCTTACCATTCCCGGGGTTTTTAAAATTTGCTCAATTTTCTTAATTTTTAAATCTTCTTTAAGAAAACAAATCTGCTGAGAAATGAGATTAATTCGGAAAGCAGTTTGTTTATGTAAAAATTTACTTTCTTCCTGAGAAAGGGTTTTAATAAAAGGAAATGAAATTTCTTTTCCTAAGATTGGTTTTAATAAAAGGAAATGAAATTTCTTTTCCTAAGATTTGTGTTTTAATAGAATTGTGAGTTTGTTTATCTCTATCTTTACTCTTGTTTGCTCTTTAGATACTATTATTACTGTTATATGCTTTCAATCATGTTAAATGGTATCATAGCCATGTTAGGCATATTTAGCATATTAACCGTAATCTTATATCTTTATACAGTTGCCATGAGAGGCTAATTCTTGATGCCATGACTGTGTTAATGAAAAGTTAAAATAGTTTCTTAGTCTTTTCTTAAAGTCATCTCCTTTTATACTATATGAATTTTGAACCTTTACTTGTAGTATAGAATTTATGTTCGGTGATCAAAGAAAGGTGTTGAGTTATATTTCTAGTAGTTGCGATGCTGATAGGTTGCAAGGTACTTTACTAGAAAAAACTCATTTAAGATCCATAATCTTTGATGTAAGATCCTTAACATGATTCTATAATTACCGTAAGAGTTAAAAGATTCATATTCTATCAAGAAGAGATAAAATTAGGGAAAGACTGAGTTACTGTTTAATTGATCATTAGCATAGTCAAAGGCATTCTCTCTCTTCATGGATAATAGACAACATATTGCTAATAGTGTTAATCTCTCTATTTCTAAAACAGAAAATGATTTGCAAAATTGGTCTATTCCTAAAGAACCTTTTGAAAAAATATACCAGTTAGGAAATTTTCCCATGTTCAAAAGATTTAATATTAAAACTTGTGAATCCACCGTAGCTATCAATAATTCGCTTGAACCTAAAAAACTTTAAAACCCCCGAACCTTAAAAACCCTAAACCTAAAACCCAAAACCCTAAAATACTCTAAATGTAAAACCCCAAACACTAAATCATAAATCCTAAGCCCTAAGAAACCCTAAACACTAAGAAACCTAAATCTTAAGAAACACTAAAAACAAATAAAAACCCTTTAAATAAACCCTAAACCTTAAAAACCCTTAAAAGACCTTAAGAACCGTGAACCTAAAAACACTAAAAAAAACCTTAATCCCTAAACCCCAAATCCTAAAAAACCCTAAACCCTATGATACCCTACACCAAAAAAACCCAAAAGAAAACCTTTAAAACCCCTAAACCCTAAAAAACCTTTTTCATAAACCGTGAACCTAAAAATATTAACCCTAAACCCTAAAGAACCTTTTTAATAAACCCTGAACCTAAAAGCATTAACCCTAAACCATAAAAAACCCTAAACCTAAAGTCTCTTAAAAACACTTCAAAAACCATAAACATGAAAATCCCTAAAAAAGCACCTAATCTATAAACCCTCAACCCTAAAAAACCAATACCTAATAGCCTAAACCCTAATTCCAAAGCCCTAAGAAATCCTAAACCCTAAAAAACCCTATGAAACTCAAAATCTTAAACTTTATGAAACCCTTAACCCTAAACCTAAAAAACCTTAAATCCCCTCTACTTACAAAACCCTAAGCCCTAAACCATAAAAAACATACAAGAAAAAAAAAACACTAAACCTAAAACCCTAAGCCCTAAAAAGCCCTAAACCCTAAAAAATCTTGAAAATTTGTTAACCTAAAATCCTAAACCCTAAGAAACCCTAAAAACCCTTTAAAACTCCTAAATTGAAAAAAAAATAAAATACTAAAGGCCTTTTAAAATCCTTTAAAAATTCTAAACCTAAAAATTCCCTAGTATAAACCCTTAAAACCCTAAATCTTAAAAACCATAAAACACCCTTAAACCAAAACCCTTAACCCCAAACCATATGAAACCATATACCCTAAGAAACCCTAAACCCTAAGAAACCCTAAAACCCCTTAAAACGCTTTAATACCCTAGACCCTAAAAAACCTTTAAAACCCTAAACCTAAAAAACCCTAAAAAAATCCTAAACTTTAAAATCCCAACACCCTAATCTCTAAAATACCGAAAACCCTAATCCATAACCCCTAAGAAACCTTCAAGCATATACCCTAAGAAACCGTAAACCCAAAAAACCCTTAAAAACCTATTTAAAAGAGCTAAACCTAAAAAGTCCTTAGCACTAATACCTAAATCATAAAAAACCTTCAAAAATTCTAATATGAGTTCTATGGCTTTGAGATTAAGCGATTTTGCTAGAATGAATCCCCTCGAGTTCCTTGGTTCCAAGATGGAAGAGGATCCCCAAAGGTTTGTTGATGAGGTTTGCAAGATACTTAGTGCCATGGGGTGTCTTCGGAGGAAAAGGCAAAGATATATGCCTACCAACTCAAAGATGTAGATCAAATTGGTATGAACAATGGAAAGTTGAAAAGCCAAGGGGAGCAGTTCCCATAGATTAGGAGGTGTTCAAAGAAGTATTCCTTGACATGTTTTTTCCCCTAGAGTCATTGAGGGAATGAAAGATGCAAGAATTCATAAACCTTCGACAAGGGGGTATGAGTGTGAAAGATTACTCTCCGAAGTTCACACAACTATCTAAGTATGCTCCAACCATGGTGGTGGACTCAAGGGCTAGAATGAATAAGTATGTGATGGCAATGTCCGAGTTGGTAGTTAATGAATGTCGTTCAACAATGCTTATCCCAAGTATGAATATTGTAAGTCTTATGATTCATGATGAGAAAATTGAGGAGCAAAAGCTAGAGAGAATGAATAGGGAGGCAAAGAGAGCTAGAATAGGTGATGTGAACTTCTCCAATGCTAAGACTGATGGGCATGGCTGACAAAGGTTCAAGCAAAAGTTTTCCAACCAAAGCTCCTCTAATGCTTCCCCAATAGTCAACAAGGATAGGGTTCCTAACCCTAAACCTGAAGAGGAAATAGTGGTGGGTCTTCTATGACCAAGCCTACTTGTGCTAAATGTGGTAAAAAACATGATGGTAAATGTCTAGCCGATTTGGGTGTTTTTTATGGTTGTGGTAAGAGTGGCCACCAACTGGAGAATTGCTCAACATTTATGGTCAAGGGAAGAGAAGATAAGCAAAACTTCCAAGCGGTTCAAACTCTAATGCTCAGAAGCAAAATCGCTTTTAAGATCTTCGATCCTGAGAAGACCAAGAGAGCTCCTTGGATGTGGTAGACCCCAACCAGTATGTTGCAAGTCTTTTCTATTGATGCATATACTTTGTTAGACCCCAATGTCACTTTTTTATTTGTGTCCCCTTTAGTGGCCATGAAATTTGAAATACTCCCCGAAGTCTTATTTGAACCTTTTTCGGTTTCTACCTCGATTGGTGAGTCTGTAGTGGCTAAGAAAGTTTATAGAAGTTATCCGGTTCATTGTCTCATAAAGTCACCTTGGTGGATTTGGTAGAGTTAGATATGCTTGATTTTGATGTAATTTTGGGGATGGATTTGTTGCATGCATGTTATGTCTCAATAGATTGTACAACCTGGGTGGTCAAATTTCAATTTCCAAATGAGCCTATTTTAGAGTGAAAAGGGGGAAATTCTATTCCTAGTGGTGCCTATTTTGAGCTATCCTAATCCTGTCATGAATCACCTGCACATGATCCAAGGCCTTCGAAACAAAATCAATACCACGTGATCTAGGCTCCAATGACTCGAACTAACCAACCGGAGAACAACAAATGAGGCCATCTGGATACTAGAGTGGAAATTGTTCTTATATACAAATTTCACCAAAGACAAAAACTAGCCCTATTGACCTCCAAACTCCAACACACAGGCTTGCAACATATCCTCCAAGACCTTAATAGTGTGCTCCGACTGCCCGTCGATCTCTGGGTGAAAAGTTCTGCTAAGGTCAATACAGGTACCTAACTCATCCTAAAAGGTCCTCCAAAATCTCAAAGTGAACTTAGAACCCTAATCTAAAATAATAGATACCTGGACTATGTGAAATGAACCGTCTCCCGAATATAGATATGAGCTAACCTCTTGGTGCTGAAAGAAGATTGAACAGGAAAGAAGTGTGTTGATTAAGTCAATTGATAAATGATGCCCCAAATGTTGTCAACACCTCCAGAAGTTCAAGGCAACCCCACAAAAAATTTCATAGTGATATGCTTCCACTTCCACTTTGGAATGGGCAATCTTTGAAACTCACTACTAAGCCTCAAATACTCGGCCTTTACTTGCTAGTAACACATTCAAAAAAATACATAATTCGTTATATCTCTTCTCATACCACTCCACTAGTAATCCTACCTTAAATTATGATACATCTTTGCGGTCCCCAGATGGATAAAATATGTAACATCCCGTCTTTTCAAAACGTCTAAATTAATTTGTACCTTCGAGAAAAGAAAAAGAGGGTGGGTAATAAATTAAGAATTATGTGCTATGTCATATTTTAAGTGTTCAATGGTTTTATCTCAAGTTTTGAAGTTAGGTAAGTGGCTAAATAAAAGTTGGCGAAAGTTATCGTAAGTTCGTTTTTAAAGATTTCTCTGAAATTTGGGTCAAATGTCGAAAAGGTTTCATCCCAATACATAAAGAGTTATGGGGCCCATTACCTATAAAATCTAAGTTCTGCGAGTTTAGTTTCCAATGCATCAAACCATTCGTTCATAGGACTTTGGAATAGAGAGATATTTCTGTTTTTGAGAGACAGCGCAAGCATTCACGTGAGGTGGGGCCCTAGGTCGGTGGAACTTTTTATATATCTTATTCTTAGACTTTTCTTAATGTTTTTTTATTTAAGAACCAGAAAACTTTGAAAACACATTTCTAGGACTAACCAGATTATAGATTTTCTTGACTTAAGTCCTTGTCAAAAATTGTTCTATGCGTTGAGCTCGTCATCATGGTATAATTTCTTTTATCAATTTCATAGAATATCATACTTTGGTGTTGGGACAGGAAGGGTTTGGAGATATTTTAAGGTTTTGAGGTGTATTACGAACTTAGGATCAAGGTAATATCCTTATTTCATCGACTCTAGCTTTGATAAGCCGCAAATAGCAATTTGCTATGGAAATACATATCTTTGATCGGATTATCATAGAATCTTCTATTCTTGTGTGTTGATTATGGTCCTGCCTTGTTGTAGTATCGAGGGGGTTATGAGTAAAAGTTGTTAGGCTATGAGAATTTACTGAAAAATCTATGTTAAGGCTATTCCCTTCTTATGGCATGTTTCCTTAAAGATTAGGAGCAATGTAATTGGGTTGTTATCATTATTATACTTGTAGCCATTATTGTGGATGGTTGGCTGCTCGAGTGGATAATCCTCCATTTTTGGGATTTTTATTCAGTTAGTAGCGTCCCTATGTTGGAACGGACTTAGAGGCTATTCGTATAGGTTGCATATAGCTAAATTACTCACTTTTAGTCTAAGAGGGCTATAAGCTGTCTATAAGCTATATTGATGCCTAGAAGGTCTATGAGTTGCCCACGGGGCTATATTGATGCCTAGAAGGGCAATGAATAGCCTACACGGTTATATTGATGCCTAAGAAGGCAATGTGCTACCTATAGGGCCATGTTGTTACCTAAGGGGGCTATGAGTTGTCGATAAGCTATATTGATGCCTAAGAAAGCTATGTGCTGATTACGAGGCTATATTATTTCCTAAGAGGTCTATGTGACTGCCTATGGGGCTAATGGACTATCGATAGGGGTATATAGACTGATTGACACCTTCTTGACTTATGGGGGCCTGGGTAGGTGGTCTTGTGTGATATTTGTACCTGTCGAGCTTATGGGGGCTTGGTTAGGTTGTTGTTTTATTATTTAGATTTAGGAGTAGGCCAGTACACTTATCTTATCTTTGATTTATTTATCGAATTACTCCAGTAGATTAAGATACCTGCTAATAGTCTATTGCCTTTCATACTTGGTATATTATTTTGTACTGATGCCCCATTGCCTGGGGGTACTACATTCATGCATGCAGGTCTTGACAGATGACCCAGTAGACCTCTTCAGCAACAGGATTGACTTCTATCTGATTGGCTATCCCCTTTCCTCTGGAGCTGCCAGAGTTGGGAGGTTTGTTAGCTTTTGTTGTATATATTTTTATGGTTAGGCTGGGGCCCTTTCCTACCGATCTTTGCTACTCTTAGAGGCTTGCAGACTAGTGTGTGGGGTGTATAGCTACATTAGGCCATGCTTGCCTAGTTTGTTAGTTTGCTGAAGCTTGTTAGTTGTTTGATGTATTATTTTGATATATACATGCTTTCAGTTTAGGTATAGAGATCATGGTGGCCTCAATGACCCAATCAATACTTCTATTCTAGTTGGCTATTTCTTTATATGAACACTTAGAAGTAGCTGTTTCTTTTATAGATTTGTTGACAGGGGCCTTGCCTGCCGAGGGCTTAATTTTAAGCCAAGATATACTTGTTTGTTTTCTTGATTGCATGTGGCTACCATGCGCTATTAGGAAATGGTTCAGCAGAGTTAGCTCGGGCCTGAGTTTTGGCATTAGGAGATAGTCATGCCCCTTGAGTTTGGGGTGTGACAAACTTGGTATTAGAGCAAAATCATATCCTAGGGAGTCTACAAGCCGTGTCTAGTAGAGTCGTGTTTATAAATGTGTTGTGCACCACATTTGATAAGAAAGAATCTATTGGGCATGTTAGAATGATTATCCTTCTTTTGCTCACTTCGTGCTATTGAGCAGTATCTTAAGAGGATTTCTGGCTTAAAATTGATATTTGTATGCAGATAGAGATGGTTGACACCAGACAGACCACAACTACCCAGGGGCTAGATACAACTGTAGTCGAGGGTACTGGAAAGGTACCACGTGTGGAGGTAGCCCTTTGTGAGACCTAGGAGGAGACATCTTCTCAGCTCCCTATAGCTTCTCCACCGCTTCAGGAGCCTCCAAGTGCTACAGGACCCTCGGCTCCACCAGTTGTACCACCTTTAGTTCCTCCTATTCTATCTAATTAGGATTTCAAGAGTGTAGTTTGTATGTTAGCACAATTAGTAGTTGCACAACGCTAGCCAGTTGCTCCAGATGTTGTCGGACCTTCTGAATGACCCGAAAGTTTGAGAGTTCATGAATTTCTTACCTTGAATTCTCCACAGTTTATAGGGACAGATCGCAGAGAGGACCCTCAACACTTTGTTGATTAGCTTCATAGGATCTTTAGAGTCATGCATGCCTCAGCGACTGAGTCAGTTAAGTTAACAACATTTCGATTGCCTGACATTGCAGTATCATGGTACGAAATTTGGGAGAGATCTAGGGGAAAAGATGCATTTATACCCACTTTGGATAGCTTTACATAAGCTTTCATAAATCATTATTTTCCTTGAGAGATTAGGGATGGCCGAGTGGACCAGTTTTTGAACCTTCGACAAGGCAGCATGAGTGTTCGAAAGTATGAGATGAGAGTTGATTCATTGACTAGATATGCACCAGTATTTATTGATATAATGCATGACATGGTGTATAGATTTATGGGAGGGCTTGACTTAGTCTATATCGATGTTTGTTCTAACGCTACACTAAATAAATAATATGGATATCTCACGAATTCAGGCCTTTGCACAAGGCATAGACCTGGGAGAGTCAAAGATGGTCGATTTTGACGTCATTATGGGTATGGACTGGTTAGCGTCTTGTTATGCAAATGTTGAGTGCCAGACAAAGATTGTTAGATTCCACTTTCCAGGAGAGGTAGTTTGGGAATGGAAAGGCGATACAACAATGCCGAAAGGTAGGTTTATTTCCTATGTCAAGGCGAGAAGGATGATTACTAAGGGTTGTATTTATCACCTTGTTTGCATTCATAAAATAGATGCAGAACCACCGACTCTTCAGTCTATTCTGGTAGTTAATGAGTTTCTAGATGTATTTCCAGGCGAGCTCCCTGGTATCTCTCAAAAAGGGAAATTGATTTTGCTATTGATATGCTACCAGGTACACAACCTATATCTATCCCTCCTTATAGAATGGCTCATGATGAGCTAAAAGAGTTGAAGGATCAACTGAAAGACTTGCTAGATAAAGGATTTATCAGGCCTAGTGCTTCACCATGAAGTGCGCCAGCGTTATTCGTAAGGAAGAAAGATGGCTCACTAAGAATGTGTATCGATTACCGATAGTTGAATAAGGCAACTATAAATAATAAGTATCTCCTTTCGAGGATCAATAACTTGTTTGATTAGTTACAAGGTGCTCAGTGCTTCTCAAAGATTGATTTAAGATCAGGGTACCACCAAATAAGAGTTCGGGAGAAAGACGTTCCAAAGACAACTTTTAGAACTAGATATGGACCTTTGAGTTCTTGGTAATCTCTTTTGGATTAAATTATGCCCAAGCAATTTTCATGGACCTGATGAATAGTATATTTAGGCTGTATCTAGACTTATTTATGATTGTATTTATTGATGATATTTTGGTGCATTCACGTTCAAAAGCTGAGCATGCAAATCATCTGTGAGCAATCCTTTAGTTTCTTTGAGACGAAGAACTTTATGCAAAGTTTTCTAAGTGTGAGTTCTGGTTGGACACTATAGCTTTCAGGCCATATTGTATCAGATGCAGGCATTGCGGTTAATACATAAAAACATTGAAGTCGTAAAGACTTGTCCCAGACCCATGACTTTGACTGAGGTTCGTAGTTTCTTAGGGTTAGCTAGGTACTACAGAAGGTTTGTAGAGGGTTTTTCTTCACTTTCAGTACCTTTAGCGAAGCTGACTCAAAAAGCAGCTAAGTTCCAGTGGACAGAGGTTTGCGAGCATAGTTTCAGGAAGCTGAAGGATAGGTTGACATTAGCATTGCCAGAGGGTTCAGAAGCTATACGATGTTGGGTTGGGATGTGCTATAATGCAACATGGTAAGGTAATCACATATGCTTCAAGGCAGTTGAGGAAGCATGAGAAGAACTATCTAACCCATGATTTAGAGTTGGCTACAGTTATGCATTCATTAAAGATTTGGAGACATTATTTGTATGGCGTTCATGTTGACATCTTCACAGATCATAGAAGCCTTCAATATATCTTTAGACAGAAGGAGTTCAATCTTTGAAAGCGTCGATGGCTTGAGTTACTGAAAGACTACGACGTGGATATTTTATATAATTTAGAAAGTCGAATGTGGTAGCCGATGCCCTTAGTCGAACATCTATGGGTAGTTTATCCTATTTAGGTATTGAGAAGCATGAGCTAGTGCGAGAGGTTCATCTGTTAGCTAGCTTGGGAGTCATATTATTAGAAGGAAATGATAGTAGGGTCATAATTCAGGACACAACCGTATCATCTCTAGTTGTAGAAGTAAAAACACATCAATAAGAGGTTCCTAACTTAGAGCAGCTCAGAGCCAAGGCTCATGATCAACAGTTTTTAGTATTTCATATAGCAGGAGATGAAGTCCTCAGATATAGTGGTTGATTGTGTGTTTCAGATGTTGTAGGGCTTCGACATCAAATTATCGAAGAGGCACATCATTCCCGTTATTTTATTCACCTTGGTTCGATGAAGATGTACCATGATATTAAGGAGATCTATTGGTGGCATAGGATAAAGAAGAACGTTGCTGAGTTTGTGGCATAGTTTCCTAACTGTTAACAGGAGAAAATTGAGCACCAAAATCCTGCTGGGCTAGTTCAAGAAATAGTCATTCCTTTGTAGAAGCGAGAAGCAATTAATATGGATTTTTATCCTAGTATCTATTATCTCTAATAGAGGAGCACAATTTACCGCCAACTTTTGGAAGTCCTTTCAGAAAGGACTGGGGACATAGGTTAATCTTAGTACAGTCTTTCACCCACAGATAGATAGCCAGGTTGAGCGCACAATTTTGACACTCGAGGATATGTTACAGGCATGCGTGTTAGACTTCAAGGGAAGTTGGGATGACCACTTGCCTCTTATTGAGTTCGTATACAATAATAGTTATCATTCTAACATCGGGATGACACCTTATAAGGCTTTGTATGGTATGATTCAACTTCTCATTTCTAATCCTCCGCTATGCATTTCATATCATGCCTCCTCATAGAGCTAACGTATGGAATGTTAATGCACGCAATGCTAACACAATTCCTCTAGTCCCAAACCATGAAGTTATGAATGCAGAATTTTGGAATATGATCCAACTGCCAATTAGAACAATCAACAGGCCACAGTTCCTTGAAACACCACTAGTGGATCAGCTGCAGCTAGGGTTTGAGACTTTGTTCGTATGAATCTGCCAGAATTTTTAAGGTCGGAGGTTGGTGAGGACCCACAAAACTTTCATAGATGAAGTCAAGAAGATCCTATAGGTAATATAGGTGAAAGAAAATGGCAGGGTGGAGCTTGCATCCTACCAACTTAAGGATGTGGATCATATTTGGTTCACTCAGTGGAAAGATAACAGGGGTGCGGATGCAGCTCATGTGACTTGAGATAATTTTATCAGAGCTTTTTTAGATAGGTTCTTCCCAAGGGAGTTGAGAGAAGTACATGCACAAGAGTTTATGAATTTGAAGCAGGGTTCAGTGTCGGTCCAAGTGTACGGGTTGAAGTTCACCCAGCTCTCCAGGTATGCTTCATATATTGCTATTGATTCGAAGGCACAAACGAGCAAGTTCTTGTTTGGAGTATTCGATTTATTAAAGATCGAGTGCAATAATGCTATGTTGTTAGGGGATATGGATATCTCTAGACTCATGACTCATGACTCATGCTTCGCAGGTTGAGCAAGATAAGCTTAGGGAAATGGCTAAGGAAAACAAGAAGGCTATAACGAGGAATTATGAATATTCTCAGCAGAGATCAAGTGGTTGAATTCGCTCACAGTTTTAGCAGTGTTTTATAGCCCCAACACCTTCATCAGCTAGTACTCCATTCCCTAGGTTTTCATAGGATCAGAAAGGTAGGGCATCAGGCTCTGAGTCATAAAGGTGTACTTCAGGTAATATAACTTTCCCAACTTGTCAAAAGTGTGGTAAGAACCATCTAGGCGAGTGCTTGCAGAAAGTGAATGGTGCTTTGGGTGTGGGAATTGAGCAGGCAGCAAGAATTAGAATCAGTCACTCTGGCCATAGGTTGAAGGATTTCCCTTCTACTAGGTAGGGGCAAGAAGGTAACAAGAATAGGGCTTAGTCTACAACTCCAGTAGGTCACCCAACTCAGTAGGGTCCCTCATTTGGTATTGGTGGTGGTCATTACCAGAACAGGTTGTATGCTCTCCAAGCTCGCCAAGACCAGGAAGATTCTCCTAATGTGGTCAGTGGTCCGTTATGAGTATTTCATTTAGATGTTTATGCATTGTTAGATCCAGGGGCTACACTTTCCTTTATAACTCCCTCTATAGCAGTAAACTTCAGTGTCAGTCTAGAAACTCTTTCAAAACCCTTCTCAGTCTTTATTCTAGTTGGTGACCTTGTTATAGCTAGACGAGTATATGGAAATTGTCCTATCACAGTTTCCTAGAAAGTCACTTAAAAAGACCTTGTAGACTTAGAAATGATAGCTTTCGATATCATTCTAGGCATGGATTGGCTTCATTCATGTTATGCCTCAGTCGATTGTAGAACTAGGATTGTTCAGTTTCAGTTTCCAAATGACACACTCTTAGAGTGAAAAGGGAGTATCTCAGTGCCTATAGGTCGATTTATCTCCTACCTTAAGGCTAGGAGGATGATTACCAAGGATATATCTATCATCTTGTTCAGGTCAAGGATTCAAAATCTGAAACCCCAATATTTGAGTCAATCCATGTAGTAAATGAGTTCCTAGAATTATTCCCAGATGAACTTTTCGGAGTTTATCCTGAAAGGAAAATCGACTTCATAATAGATCTCCTCCCAGATACCCAGCCTATTTTGATTTCTCCTTACAGAATGGCTCCAATCGAGCTTAAGGAATTGAAAGAGCAGTTAAAAAACATTTTAGATAAGGGCTTAATCAAACCTAATAACTCTCTATGGGATGCTCCAATGGTGTTCGTGAAAAAGAAAGATGGTTCTATCATAATGCACATTAACTATCAGCAGTTGAACAAAGTCATAATTAAGAACAAATATCATATCCTCAGGATTGATGACTTGTTCGACCAACTTTAAGGTTCTAGTTGCTTTTCTAAGATAGACCTCAAATATGACTATCATCAGCTCAGAGTCAGAGATAATGACATTCTGAAGACAACCTTTACGACTCAGTATGGTCATTATGAATTTGTAGTTATGTCTTTTGGACTAACAAATGCTCTTGCAGCTTTCATGGATTTAATGAGCCAGGTGTTCAAATAGTATTTGGACTTGTTCGTCATCATCTTTGTTGATGATATCCTCATTTATTCTCGAAGAAAGGAAGAACATGCGACTTATCTGAGAGTTGTTCTGCAAACTCTTAAAGAACTAAGTTCAGCTAATGCAAATTCGGGTTAGAGTCTGTCACTTTCCTTAGTCATGTGGTATCCAGCAAAGGGATCCGAGTGGATTCTCAAAATATTAAGGTACTACAACTAGCCCAGACCCATATCTCTAACAGATATCAAAAGTTTCTTCGGTTTGGCTGGTTATTACAGGAGGTTTGTTGAAGGATTTTTATCCATAGCTTCCCCATTGAACAAGTTGACTAAAAAGAAAGCCAAATTTCAACGGTCAAATGAGTGTGAGAAAATCTTCTCAGAACTAACTAAGATGACTACAACTCCTGTATTGACTCTACCATATGGTTCAAACAGTTATGTGATTTATTGTGATGCCTCTAAGGTCGAGCTAGGTTGTTTGTTGACGCAATGAGGTAAGGTCATATCTTATGCATCTATAAAGCTTAAAGTCCATGAGAAGAACTACCCTACTCATGACTGTGAGCTTGCATTAGTAGTATTTACCCTAAAGATTTGGAGATACTACTTGTATGGTGTTCATGTTGATGTGTTCACAGATCATAAGAGCCTATAGTATATGCTCACCAAGTAAGAGTTCAATATTTGTTAGAGGAGATAGCTTGAATTCCTCAAAAACTATAACATGAATGTGGTTTACTATTTGTGTAGGGCCAATGTAGTGGTTGATGCTATTAGAAGGCTGTCTATGGGTAGTGTAGCACATGTTGAGGAAGAAAATAAAGAGCTAACCAAAGATGTTCACCGACTTGCTCTCTTAGGTTTTTACCTTATGGACATATCAGATGGTGGTGTGATAGTTCAGAATGGATAAGAATCTTCATTGGTAGCGGAGGTTAAGGAAAAACAAGATAGTGATCCTATATTAGTTTAGTTGAAAGGTGTAGTTCATCAGCAGAAAGTTGAGGTTTTCTCCCAAGGGGAGATGGTGTGCTTCGTTACTGGGGTCGTTTATGTGTTCCTAATGTAGGTGAGTTGAGGTAGCAGATCCTTACAGAAGCTCATATAACTCCAGGTATTCCATTCATCCAGGTGCCACTAAGATGTACCATGATCTACGGGAAGTGTTTTGGTGGAACGATATGAAGAGGGAGTAGCAGACTTTGTGGCTAAGTGTCCTAACTATCAACAGGTTAAGGTAGAACATGATAAACCAGGAGGTATAACTCAAGAGATTAACATTCCTACATGGAAGTGCGAAGTGATAAACATGGACTTCATTACGGGTTTACCTCGTACTCTCACACAACATGACTCCATTTCGGTGATAGTTAAAAGAGTCACTAAGTCCGCTCACTTTTTGGCTATCAACACTACAGATTCAGCAGAGGACTACACCAAACTCTGCATCAATCAGATAGTTAGGTTTCATGGTGTCCCCCTGTCTATCATCTTATATAGAGGTCCACAGATTACCTCTTACTTATGGAAATCATTTCAGAAAGGTCTTGGTACCCAGGTAAATCTCAATGCAATATTTCATCCACAAATGGAGGGTGAGGCAACACGTATCATCCAGACATTAGAAAACATATTGAGAGCTTCTGTGATCGATTTCAAGGGTAGTTAGGATGATCACCTACCACTCATAGAGTTCGCATATTGTTAGAACCCAGGAGTACCCCCTAGATGTAACATGGAGTATAGAAACCCGAAGGACTCCATACAAGCCACTTAGCTTACATAACATAATAAATAGAAATATAGAAGTAAAAACAACATTTCAAGTCCAAACAATTTTATAAATGAAAAGCGGAAGTCTAGACACTTTGTCTCATCTTAGCCATCTATTACACTGGAATGAAATTGGGCCTAGCCCATACATCATGTCCAAAAAAATAATACATGAAAAGAAACTAAAAGAATGAAAGTCTGTCCTCAAAGTATGAGGACTCACCAAAGCTTGGAAATATCTCGAGTCAACCTCTAGCCACGAAATTGATAACCCTGACTATCGGAACCTACATTTAGGACAATGTAGGCAAGAGTATTGTGTTAGTACAAAACAATGTACCAAGTATGATAACCATACATAAATAAGTTAAAACATGCTTAAAGGGACATTTCATTTCATGACATGTAATTTACCAAGCTAAACCATGATATAAAAGAAGTTAGAAATCATACTTCATAAGAAATGGTCAATGCAAGGTAACATCATCTTTAAATCCTTTGAAATCATGTCTGATACTTCTTGAAGTAACCTTAGTTCAATATTAATATGGGGAATTAGCCTTAACAGACATAGAGACCATGTGAGCTATTACATGATGCCCCAGTGTCTCCCATACCGAAAAGGGTTGTCCTACTTCCCAAAGGTTGAACCATGAACTTTTAGCTTAAGTGGATCCACTAGCTAATCATCCTATGGGGGCACGTAGTTTAAAGGATAAGGAGATTGTTACTAGAAACCCGGTCTCTACTAATGTGAGGGCTTCCATCTAAAGATATTGCTTTTAGAAACCTGGCCTCTACTAGCGTGAGGGCTTTCATCTCATATTAAATATCCACTCAGTGCTAAGCATAAATCCGACGGAGTAGTTAAAGTATTGAATTAACTTATCATTAAGAGACATGAGTAATCACCTCTTGTCTTATCATAAGATAGCTCCTTAGACTATGCGTGAGAAAACCTTTCACTATCCATGATCACTTTTAATCTTTGATTCAATTAGGTGAGAAATCCTTTCAACAACATAGAAACAACATCATCATTGGTACTTTACTCTCAAAGCACCCTTAAAATAATTGCATAGATTTCATAAGAAAATGCATAAGTTCATCATTTACCTCTTGCGGTCCAAAAACCACTCTAGATCATCAATCTTAGAAAACATATTTTAGATATCTATTTCATCATAAATTCATGTAAAGCTACCAATACATGCTTAATTTCATAAAACTCTCCCTTCACATTCATAATCCCATATCACATGATTCATAACTTGAAAACATGGGGGTTACATGGGTTCATAGGGAAATCATCATAAAAGTCACAATAATTCATCAACTCATGCATATTAAAACATAATCCAATCATCTAGATGAATAATCAAGAGAACCCATGGTAATTGAAGAACCGTAACAATTTGGGAATTTCTACCTTTGAAAAGAGGAGAAGTTGGGAACTCCATGGACGGAAGGAATCCATAGATGAAAACTATCATACCTTACTATCAAAGCCCAAAGAAATTGAAGTGTGGAAGCTTGCTCTTTAACCCTAACTTGAATTTCCTTCTTTTTCTTCAAGTTTCTAGAGAGAGAATTATTTGAGATAAAGAACTTTGGGGATTTCTTTTGGGTTTAGGAAATAATGACTTGAATGGGGAAATTTGGGGATTAAAACCATTTATATAGGTGTTCTAGACTTGGGTAAAATGAGCTTACTTTGATCTAATTAAAATTGGAAAGACCCTTAAGCCCCTAAACTTAAACATGTCGAACCCCACTTACGCCCTCATTGACGAGCCGTGGATGGACCTACGGCCCGTCCTATCAATCGTCACTAAATTAAGAGAATGTTGGGCGACCTACGTTTCCCTTAGCTATGAGTCATGGACCCATCGACGGATTGTGGTTTTTGGAATGGTTATTGCCTATGCCTTTCCTCTGGTGCCCATCTATGGACCCATCTACGGTCCATGGTCCCACCCACGAGCTATGGTTGGCCTGTGTGGGATGACACCTTGAGGTTCTTAACATTCCATGCCCACTCTCTCGAATTTGAGGTGTTACATTATCTCCCCCTTGGGAACATCTATCCTCGAATAAGATTCTTGGCATCTTAAGGAAAGTAGGAACCTATCCTTACAACCAATCATACATGCAATCACATATATGCACAAAATCAAGGAGGAAACATCAACCCCAAGCTAAACATACTCAATGAATCATATGGAAGGTAGGAACTACATCTAGCAACCCAACATGCATGAACTTTCAAGATTTCTCATCTTCAAGGAGGAACTACCTTCTCCAAGCTAAAAGCATACTCAACACAATCTCATGGAGCCTATATATGTACTTCTTTCTCAAAATCATAGCTAAAGTATGTTCATCAATTCATCTGATGAAGTCTATAGATAACTCATACTTAATGCACAACAACATGAGGAAAATTAATCATATAAACTCATTTTTCTTTCAAAACACAAGTTTCTCATGAACATGCATAACAAAAGGAAATCATGGAAATACATAAAAACACATGACTCCCAAAACATAAGACAAACAAAAAGGAACCCATTACCTCAAGCTAGAGTAGGAGTAGAAGGAAAGAGATGAGGATATCGAGACATCATAAAGGCCTCGGCCTCCCAAGTATCACCCTCAACTAATCGATTCCTCCATAACACTTTCACGGATGCAACCTCCTTATTTCTCAACTTTTTCACTTGCTGGTCTAAAATCTCAACTAGAACATCCTCATATGAAAGACTCTCATCAACTCCCAACCCTTCTAAAGGAACTATGGATATCAGATCTCCAACACACTTTTTAAGCATAGAGACATGGAAAACCGGATGCACCGATGCTAACTCATTAGGCAAATCAAGTTCATAAGCAACCTTACCAACACACCTAAAAATTTGATATGTGCCTACATACCGGGAGCTAAGCTTCCCCTTCTTACCAAACCTCATTACACCCTTCATGGGTGAGATTTTCAAGTAAGCCCAATCATGAACATCAAATTCAAGATCCCTTCTTCTAATATCGGCATATGAATTTTGTCAACTTTGAGCCATTCTCAACCTCTCTCTAATGAGTCAAACCTTCTATATAGCCTCATGTACCAATTTGGGACCTATTAGGGAAACTTCACCCACCTCAAACCAACCTATAAGAGATCTACACCTCTTACAATAAGGAGCCTCAAATGGAGCCATACCAATACTTGAGTCATAACTATTGTTATAGGCAAACTCAATCACGGCAAATTGTCATCCCAATTACCCTTAAAATCAATCACACAAGCTCTCAACATATCTTCCAAAGATTGGATAGTATGTTTTACTTGCCCATCGGTTTAGGGATGAAAAGTCGTACTAAGTTTAACACAAGTACCAAGGCCCTTTTGGAAAGAATTCCAAAATTAAGAAGTGAATTAAGTACCACGATCGAAAATAATTGACAAGGGCACTCCATGCAACCTTACCATTTCTCTTAAGTACAACTCAGCATAATCTTTCACCGAATAGGACACCTTGATGGGAATAAAATGAGCCAATTTCGTCATCCTATCTACTATAACCCAAATTGAGTCATGTTGTCGCCGAGTACTTGGAAAACCAACAATATAGTCCATATTAACATCTTCCTACTTTCAAGTAGGAATACCAATGTCTTGGGATAAACCTCTCAATTTCGAATGCTCAACTTTCACTTGTTGACAATTAGGACACATAGCCATGAATAACGTAATCTTGTTATTCATCATATTCCACAAATAGATCTCCCACAAATCACGGTAAATCTTGGTGGCACCCAGGTGAATAAAATATCGAGAACTATGGACTTCTGACAAGATTTGTTCCCTTAAGCCACCAACATTCAGAACACATACCCCTTGGGAGAAAGCCTCAACAGATTTCTTGAGCACCGCTTCTTTTAACTCAACCAAAATTGGATCAAGACCTTTCTTGGCTTTCACATATGCTAGAAAAGACGATTTAGAACAATTATGAACCATGACACCACCCTTGGTAGAATCCACTAATGGAACACCTAACCGGGCCAATCTATAGACATCTCAAACCAACGCTTTTCTATCATCTTCTATATGAGCCACATTACCCATTGACAACCGACTAAAAGCATCTGCTACCACATTAGCTTTACCGAGGTGATAGAGAACACTCATGTCATAATCTTTCAATAACTCAAGCCACCTTTTTTGGCAAAGATTCAAATCCTTTTGGTTAAACACATATTGCAGACTCTTATGATTTGTAAAAACATCAACATGAACCCCATACAAATAATGCCTCCATATCTTTAAGGCAAAAACAACCACTGCATAAGCACATATCCCAACCTAATTTTAGAGGCATAATACACCACAAAACCATTTGTACCTTTCGGTAAAGTCAACACCTGAGCGAAAGTAAGTCTATCTTTCAAGTCTAGAACTTCTCACAAGCTTCGAACCATATGAACTTAGCCTTCTTTTGAGTCAAAGCCTTCAATGGAGAAGCAATGGAAGAAAACCCCTCAACAAACCTTCTATAATAACCATCCAAACCCAAGAAATTTCTAATATCCAAAGGAGATAGAGGTGTAGGCCAACTCTTGACCACATTCGTCTTTCTAGGATCTACCACAATACCCTTACTTGAAACAATATGACCAAGAAAATCTTTGGGCCTTAACCAAAATTGACATTTTCTAAACTTTGCAAAGAGTTGTTGGTCCTTAAGAATTTGTAACACATCCTTCAAATTATCATTATAATTATCCCCACTCTTGGAGTAAATGAATATGTCATCAATGAACAAATTTAGGAACATGTCAAGGTATTATCTAAACACCCTATTCATCAAATCCATAAATGCTACCAGAGCATTAGTCAACCCAAATGACATTACTAAAAACTCATTTTGACCATACCGAGTTTGAAAAGTCATCTTTGGAATATCATCTTCTCTCACCCTCAATTGGTGATAACCTGACCTAAGATCAATCATAGAGAAGTAACTTGCCCCTTGAAGTTGGTCAAACAAATCATCTATCCTTGGAAGAGGATACTTATTCTTTAGGATCACCTTTTTCAACCAATGATAGTCAATACAGATACAAAGAGAACCATCATTCTTTCTAACAACCAAAACTGGAGCACCCCATGGAGAGATACTCAATCAGATGAAATCCTTATCCAATAAATCTTTCAATTGTTCTTTGAACTCCTTAAGTTCTGTTAAAGCTGTATCTGGGAGAAGGTCAATACCAAAGTTTATTTCCCGCTCGGGAGGAATACCGGGTAAATCATTGGGGAACACTTCCAAAAACTCATTAACAATAGGAACCGACTCAAGAGTAGGGGTTTTGGAATCTATATCCCTCACCCTAACAAGATGGTAAATGCAACCCTTAGAAATCATCTTCCTAGCTTTAAGATAAGAGACAAACTTACCTTTAGGCATTGAATTTCCCCCCTTCCACTCTAGGATAGGCTCATTCAGGAACTGAAATCTACCTACACGTGTTCTTTAATTTATAGAAGCATAACATGAGTGCAGCCAATCCATACCAAGGATAACAACAAAATCTGGCATGTCAAGCTCTACTAAGTCAACAAGAGTAACTCTATGGGACAAGGAAACAGGAAATCTTCTATAAACCCTCTTAACCATAATAGAATCACTAACAAGAGTAGAGACAGAAAAGGGTTCTAACAACACATTCGGAAGAGCATCAAACCATATAGCCACATATGGCATCACAAAAGACAAGGTAGCACCGGGATCAAGTAAATCATAAACATCTGGTTGGAAAACTTTCAACATACCAGTAACCTTATCAGGAGAACCCTCTTGTTCACCATGAGTCTGAAGTGCATAGAAGTGGATTTTCTTAGGAGTATTGGAACTTGAACACTAGGAGGAGCTTTTTTGCCCTTTCTTCATTTAGCCATAAGCATTGGGCAATCCCTCATCTTGTGACCAGTCTTACCACACTCGAAGAAACCATCTGTGTTAGCTAGGCACTTACCCTTATGCTTCCTTCCACACCTAGTACAAGTAGACCTAGGCACTGAAGATCTACTACCATTACCTCCTTGAGGCTTAGGGTTAGACACCCTATATTTGTTGAAATTAGGAGGAGCATTAGAGAAATCCTGACCGGAAAACCTTTGTCAAAATCTAGGACGATCGTGTCCATCGGACCTTACATGGGAAAAATTACCATCACCGGTCTTAGCTCTCTTTTCCTCCATAGACTTTTCCTTGAGCTTTTCCTCCTCAATCTGTTGTGCATGCACCATGAGACGAGAGATTTCTATGTCATTAATGAGAATGGCGGTACGACACTCTTTGACCACCATTTCAGATGCACTTTCTCATGACCCAGAGGTACCTCCTAGATGTAACATGACATATAGAACCTCGAAGGACTCCATACAAGCCACTTAGCTTTCATAACATAAGAATAGAACAATAAAGAGTAAAACACATTTCGAGTCCAAAATTTTCATAAACGAAAGTGGAAGTCTATACTTGTCTCAATATAGAAATCTATTATAATACTTGAATGAAATAGGGCCTAGCCCATACAACATGTCCAAAAAGGGAAATACAATAAATGAAACTACATCATGAGAAAAATCCATCCTCGAACCATGAGGACTCACCAACAAGATTGGAAGATAGTCAAGTCCAAGCACTAGCCACTAGAATGATCACCTCGAGAATCGGACCCTACACTTGGGGAACAATATAGGAAAAGTAGGCATTTGTACAAAAATGTACTAAGTATGATAGCCATGCATAAAAACATTTAAAACATGCTAAAAAGGGATATTTTAATTGAAAGCATGCAATTTATCAAGTTTAAACATCATCATGAAGATAGTGGAAAATATAAGGCATAAACATAGTCAATACATTGATCATCATAACATACGAGAACACTTCATAAATACCCTCAAAGCACACTCCTGCAATGCATCAATAAAACCTCATAAATCTCACCCATGCAAAGTAAACCTCTTTAGGCCAACATTCATATTCATCACCTTTAAAACCTTGAAAACTCATATAAAAGCTTATTGAGTAACCATAGTTCATAATTCATATTCATATTCTTGTTGTTATGGGAATAATCCTTAATCGACATGAGACCATGTGAGCTATACATAGTCCCCCAGTGTTACCCACACTGAAAAGGGTAGTCCTACTTGCCTAAGGTAGAACCATACTCTTAGCTTAGGTGGATCGACTAGCTAAATAACTTAAGGGGGCACATAGTTTATGGGATAAGAAGATTGTTACTAGAAACCTGGACTCAACGAAGGTAGAAGGTCTCCATCTCATGAGACATACTTTGGGAAGCCGGACTCAACTAGTGTAAAAGGCCTATTGGGAAGCCAGACTCACTAGTGTAAAATCCTCCTTCTCATATTCAATATCCACTAGGTGCTAAGTATTAATTCCCACAGAGTACATATTAAGTCTTGACTTAGTTCATATTCATGGAAGAATGTCTTGACACTCAATCCATGCTTAATTCATAAGATATCTCATTAGATCATGCATGAGAATTACCTTTCACCATCCATGTCTACATATATATTTAATAGGTGAGAAATCCTTTCAACCTTAGAATCTTTATATTGTGAGAAAACCTTTCACATCATATCATTTTCATGCATAAGTGTATATATGATAATAAACTTTCAACAACACAATAACTAGATCATAATCATATTCACTTCACTCTCAAAGTGTTCTTAAAGCATATACAAAAACTTCATAAAACATGCATGATATCATAATTTTCCCTTTCAAGGGTTAAATCTCATATCAAATTAACACATCTAAATTCACTACATTAGACATGGATATCAACATAATTCAAGTAACCCAATCCCTACATGCATAATCTAAAAACATTCTTCTTTCATCAATACACCCACATCACAAGATCATAATTAGGAAATATAGGGATTTCATGGGTTCTTAGGGATTCCAACATAAAAACCATAAGCAATCATCAATTCATACATAATATAAAGTAATTCAAGCATTAGAATCGTTTTTGAAAGGAACCCATGACTTTGGAATCAAACCCTAGCATTTAGGGATTTCTATCTTTGAAATTGGGATTTTGAAGGGGCTCCATGAATGAAGAGCTACCATACCTTCATCACAAATCGCTATGAATTTGGTGTGAGAAACCTTGCTTCTTGAACCCTACTGTTTCTCCTTCTTCCTCTTCCTCTTCTTCTTTTCAATTTCTAGAGAGAGAATTTTTAGAGAGGATGAACTTTTGGGAATTGATTTGGGTTTTGGAAAATAATGAAGCGAATGCTTGTATTTTGAGTTAAAATGACTTATATAGGTGTATAAAACTTCGGCAAAACGACCTCACTTAATACTCACTTAAAAAGGAATTACCAAAATAACCCCCATTTTAAGTGACCTACCCAGGGACTACAAGAGGCCCCACAAGTCGTGGTTCCCTCCATAAACCTTGAGGCAGTGGCTTGGCCACCAATGCTTGGCCTCTCAAGTGGTGAAGACATCACCACGAGCCTTCCCACGAATCGTGGTCTTTACCATTGTCTCTAAAGTGGCTCATGGAGATAAGCCATTGTTGGGCAGCCTTAGGGAGGCTGCTGCCTCACCACCACAAGTGGCACCACGGGGTGTGGTGGCCACCACGGGTTGTGAAGACCCTCATGGCATGGTGGGCAGTGCCTTGGGAATTTCGGGAAGCCTTGGCCCTATCCCTTGGCTCTTTCCCTTTTGCCCTTGGCCCTTGGCCTCCTTCTTAACTCTAACCTTTATGTTTAGCTCTAGTTTAGCCTACTATTTTCCTATGTGTTACACACTTGGGATGAACTTACTCATTCTAGCCCTTGAATCCGCAACCATTGTTGGAGCATAGTTAGATAATTGAGTGAACTTAAGAGCATACTCCCTCACACTCATACTTCATTGACGAAGGTTAATGAACTCAAGCACCTTGGTTTCCCTCATCTCAAGGGGATAGAACCTATTGAGAAAATCAGTCTTAAACTTCTCCAAATCAAGAGGACTCACATCTTTCGGTCTCTCTTCTTTCCATTGGTTTTACCACACTTGAGCAACACCTTTCAATTGATAAGAGGCCAACTCCGCCTTTTCCACCGGTGTAACTCCCATGATCATCAAAACCTTATAGACCTCATCAATAAACTCTTAAGGATCTTCATCAACCTTAGAACCATGTAACTCCAAAAGATTCATCCTTGTAAAGTCCCTCACTCTTGAAGTTGTATTACCTACATTTGGGTTCACGGGAACTAATACCTCCATATTGGCTTGGGCCAATACATGAAAAGCAGCCCCAAACTTCACATTTATAACTTGTTCGGCCAAAGGATCAACCAGAACTTGAGGATTAGCTTGGAGAAGAGATTCTTGTTCCGCATTCTCCCTCACATTCCTTTTAGAATAAGCCCTTTGGATAGACATATCATGTAAAGCATCGGGTAAGGATTAGGAGACAGACTTTATAGAGTCGAACTCTGTGGCACGAATTTAGAGTAATGAAAGAAGTGGAGTTTCCTAATCATCTTGTAGCTTCTCATTCATAAATATGGCGCACTTTACACTCATGAGCAAGACTCTACTAGACGTGGCTTATGAGACATCCTAGACCATTATAAACCTTGTGCTCTGATTACCAAGTTTGTCACTACCCAAGGGTACCCCCTAGATGTAAAATGGCGTATAGAACCCCGAAGTACTCCATACAAGTCACTTAGCTTTCATAACATAAGAAATACAAGTATAGAAGTAAAAATAACATTTCAAGTCCAAACATTTTTATAAATGAAAAATGGAAGTCTAGACACTGTCTCATCATCGCCATCTATTACAATAGAATGAAATTGGACCTTGCCCATACATCATGTTCAAAAGAGGAATACATGAAAAGAAACTAAAACAATGAAAGTTCATCCTTGAAGCATAAGGACTCACCAAAGCTCAGAAATATCTCAAGTCAACCTCTAGCCACGAAACTGATAACCCTAATTGCCGAACCCTACATTTGGGGAAAACGTAGGCAAGAATATGAGTTAGTACAAAATAATGTACTGAGTATGATAGTCAAGCATAAAACAGTTAAAACATGTTAAAAGGGTCATTTTCATTTCATGACATGCAATTGACCAAGCTAAAACATGATATAAAAGAAGTTATAAAGCTTACTTCATAAAGCATGGTCAATGTAAGCTAAAATCATCTTTAAAACCTTTGAACTCATATGTGATACTTTTTAAAGTAACCTTAGCTCATTATTCATATGGGGAATTAACCTTAACCAACATAAAGACCATATGAGATATAACATGATCCCCTGGTGTCTCCCACATCGAAAAAGGTTGTCCTACTTACCGAAGAAAGAACAATTAACTTCTCACTTCATTGGATCCACTAGCTAATCATCCTACGGGGGCACGTAGTTTAAGGGATAAGGAGATTGTTATTAGAAACCCGGCCTCTTCTTACGTGAAGGCTTCCATCTCAAGAGATTGCTTTTAGAAACTCGACCTCTACTAACATAAGAGCTTCCATCTCATATCAATATCCACTCAGTGCTAAGCATAAATCTCACGGAGTAGTTATTAAGTCTTGAATTAACTTGTCAATAAGAGACATGAATAATTACCTCTTGTCTTATCATAGGATAGCTCTTTAGACCATGCGTGAGAAAACCTTTCACCATCCATGATCACTTTTAATCTTTGATTTAATTAGGTGAGAAATCCTTTCAACAACACAATAACAACATCATCATTGGTACTTTACACTCAAAGCACCCTAAAATAATTGCATAGATTTCATAAGAAAATGCATAAGTTCATCATTTACCTCTTGAGGTTCAAAACCCACTCTATATCACCAATACTTAGAAAACATAGGTTAGATATGGATTTCATCATAAATTCATATAAAGCTATTAATACATGCTTAATTTCATAAAAACTCTCCCTTTACAGTCATTATCCCACATTACATGATTCATAACTTGAAAACATGAGGGTTACATGGGTTCATAGGGAAATCATCAAAAAAATCATGGTAGTTCATCAATTCACGTATATTAAAATATAATTCAATTATCTAGATCAATAATCAAGAGAAACATGGTAATTGAAGAAAACCGTAACAATTTGGAAATTTCTACCTTTGAAAAGAGGAGAAGTTGGGAACTCCATGGATGAAAACAGTCATACCTTACTATCAAAGCCCGGAAATTAAAGTATGGAAGCTTGCTGTTGAACCCTATCTTGAATCTCCTTCTTCTTCTTCAAGTTTCTAGGGAGAGAATTATTTGAGAGGAAAAACTTTAGGGATTTCTTTTGGGTTATGGAAATAATGACTTGAATAGGGAAATTGGGGGGTTAAAATAATTTATATAGTTATTCTATACTTGGGTAAAACTACCTCACTTTGATCTATTTAAAATCGAAAAAGACCCTCAGGCCCCTAAACTTAAACTTGCCAAACCTCACATACGCCCTCACTCACGAACCATGGATGGACCTACGGTCTGTCCTGGTCAATCGTCACTATCTTCAAAGAATTTTGGGCCACCTATGTTTCCACTAGACGTGAGTTGTGGACCTATCGACAAATAGTGGGCCATGGCATGGTTACTACCTTGGCCTTTCCTCTTGGTGCCCATATACGGACCCACCTACTCTCTGTGATCCCACTCATGAGCTATGGTTAGCTTGTGTGGGATGGCACTTTGAGGTTCTTAACATGCCATTCCCTCTCTCTCGAATCGGAGGTGTTACACCTATAATAATAGATTTCATTCCAGTATTAGGATGGCCTCGTATGAGGCACTATATGGGCATAGATGCAGGTCCCCAATTTTTTGGTTTGAAATAGGTGAAGCAGTCTTGATGGGGCCAGATTCGATTCATGAGGCTATGGAGAAATTTAAGCTCATCAGAGATAGATTAAAGATAGATCAAAAACATCAAAAGTCTTACGCATATGTGAGGAGAAGGGACTCAGAGTTCAAAATTGATGATTAGGATTTCCTGAAGATGTCAGCTATGAAGGGAGTGATAAGATTTGGCAAGAAAGAGAAGCCCAATCCCAGATATGTAGGTCCTTCCAAAATCCTAAGAAGGATTAGTAATGCAGCTTATGAGTAGAGTTGCCAACAGAACTCACAGTGGTTCATCTAGTCTTTCACATTTCCTTGTTAAAGAAGTGTATGGGTGATCTGGCATCGATAGTACCATTAGAGAGTGTGGATTTAAAACATAGTCTCACTTACTAAGAGGTGTTAGTTGAAATTCTTGACCATTATGTTTGTAGGTTGAGAAATTAGGAAGTCACTTCAGTAAAGGTTTTATGGAGAAGTCAATCCGTAGAGGGAGCTACTTGGGAAGCAGAAGCAGTCATCATGGACAAGTATCCTCACCTCTTTCCTTCTGATTTTGTTTCAACTTGAGGTAATAGTTCCTCTCTAGTCTCTTAATTTACTCTTGAGTTATTCCATCTCAGTATCTTTGTTCCCTCAGTTATTCTTGCATTTCATCATATTTGTATGTTAGATATCGGCTTCTAGTACTTAGTTGTAAGGATTGCAGCTCCTTCCCTCCAAATTCAACTTGTTTAGACTTCATTCGAGGATGAATGTTTCCAAGGGGAGATATTTTAACACCTCCGATTTGAGATAATAGAAAAAAATACAGCTTTGCAAGACTTGGTACAAGAATCACGGAAGCCACCGACGGTCCGCGGTCTGACACACTGTCTGTAGGTGAGGCCCGTCATTGGGGTCCAAATTTTGATGGTATTTGATCCCACCCATGGTCAACCAGTATGGTCTGTGGTTGGACCTATAGACCATAGGTATGGCCGTAGGTAAGGGTCAGTTACTATTTAGAGGAAAATGGTTATTCGGTAAACATCAAACAATCATATCTTGTAGCACAAAATGAATAAGGTGGTCCACGACCTATCAAATTAAAGATAATTGAATCCTCTTTCCATTGCCACCAAGTTTGCTATAATTCAAGCTCAAAGTGAAAAGTTATGCTTGTTTTAGTGTAGCCCTTCCAAGAAGAACATGAACCATGACCCCAGTCGCCGGTAGTTCAAACGACGGCCTGTCAGTCCCGTTGTAGATAGCCTTCATCATATTTTAAATCAGGGTCATTTTCTTCCTTTTCCTATGTGTTGGGGCACTTAAACTACGTCTTTTGATGCTTAAACAATGTTGTTTTACTCAGTCTGAGCCTAATAACTTAGTCAAAATCTACCCAAAGCCCTCATTCCCCTAAAAGCACCCAAATTAGAGCAAAAAAAAGGAAAATTCAACCAAACTTCCCAAGAACAAGAAGTTGTGTTCTTCGAAGTTCAGCCCAGAAATCGAAAGAATTTCTTAGTAGCTTTCGTCACCAAGTATGTGGGATTTCACTAGTGAATTCATTTCATCCACTACATACCTAGAATTCAGTTAGTTCCTTGATTCTCCATATCTTGGTTAGACCTAAAGTTTCTAAAACTTTGGAGACTTGTTGTAATTTAGCGGTTGTAGTATCCTTAATCGAAATAACATGTTTCTTGGAAAGTTTGCCCAATTCCTTGTATAAAACTATGAACCCTAGTTTGTGTAAATTCTATTAGTTCATGAATTATACTTTCTAGGTCAGTTAAACAGAAAATCATGCTCCAAATTTTGAATGTCACATTCTCAGTATATAAATGTTGCATTCTCAGTTAGATGTCAGTATTTTGAGCTATTCAATACTTTTGCATTTTAGATTCATATGTATTCAGTTGGGAGTAAACTTAGCACCGAGTTGGACTAGGGTTCAACATACCCTCAGAGTCCCAGAACTACAAGTTTGTGTAGGATTATAAGTCTCCTCTATTGGGCATCAATATTAGTGATCACACTACAGTCATGCCTTTATACCCCTTGTAAGGTATGTTGGGTCTCTAGATGGGGTGTATACATCAAATTCCACGTTTAGCTCACTTGGTTTATGTCAGTTAATAGTAGCTCCCACAGTCAGACTCTTACTGCGTTGATCAGGTTTTCAGCAGTTACTTCACTGTACAGTTTAGCAAGTTATCTTCATGATTAGTACTTGGTCATTACATCTAGTTCAGTTTTTAGTTATACTTCAATACATATCTAAATTAGTGTTCAGATTATATCATTGCTTAGTTATGCATTGTTCAACTTATATACTTTGTTGAGCTTAGCATATCTATATCTTGTATGCTCAGTACATTCCAAGTACTGACACATACTTTTGCTAGTATCATATCATGATCTAGGTTCAGGCACTCAGCATCCAGATCATGCTTAGATCAATTCTCGATTCGACTTCAATAGCTTCAGTGGTGATTCCTCATACTTCAAGGACAACAGACATGATTTCCATTTTAGTATTTATATTCAGTTTTCAGTTTTGTTAGAGTTAGTTGGGGGCATGTCCTAGCAACTCAACTCAGTTAGAGGCTTTTCACACATAGTAGTAGATTCAGCTTGAGTTGTTAAGTGGTCCTTCCAGTTACCACTAAACTCTTGTTATGTTTATTATGATTATTCAGAATAGTTGGACTTGTTCCTCTTCAGATATTTATTGACTTAGTCTCCGCTTAGTTTATGTTTTTAGTATATATATTCAGTATGTTCATGATATGCTAGGCTCAAGGTTAGTTTGGGGTCACTCATGATCCTAGGTCCCGTGTTACGTCAAAGGGTTAGCCTCGGATCATGGTAGGAAGTCATAAAACTTTTGAGTGTTCTTTCTAAATCATGGAAAAGCAAAGTTGAAGCAATACTAAAGCACGTGATCTAGATACTATGATGATGGATGAGCTCATTGGAAATATCATGACCTATTAACTGAAAAAGAATCAAGAAAAAGAAATAGAAGGCAAGAGAGAAGAGAAAAACATGGTCCTTCATGCAACCAAAAAGGACGAATTCAAGGATGAGAATATTTCTCTAATGACTAAGAAGTTTTTAATAATGTTGAAGAAAGGAAAACTAAATTAAAGGAAAAATCCCCAGAAGATGACTGACAAGGATATTATTGAACAGTTGAGCTATAAATGTGGGAGTCTAGATCACTTCATCAAATTCTTCCCCCTTGTGGACCTTGGAGTACAAGAAAAAAACAATCCCAAAAAAACAAAAGAGACTAAGAGTGATCAGTACATTCCTACAAATCACAGATTGACTAATCAAGAGGCTGACTTGTATGTGAAAAATGCTTTTACTGCTATGGGAAAATCATCTGGAGGAAATACGATAAAGGAAGAGTTGAGAATCAATCACTACTGGCAATGGAAGAAATAAAAAAAGTATGCCTTTCTTGCATTGGTGGCAATAACTAAGTTAGCTGATGAAGAGAATCATTCCCAATCACAAGAAACTATCATGGCATTAATGATTGGACCAAATTCAGAGGAAGATGAAGATGACTAGCAGTCTAAAGTAAGTTTTCATCAGATTAAAAATAAGTCTTCATATTTATTCAACGAAAAAACTAGAATCTCTATTTTGTACTAACATAGATGCATATCACTCAATATGTGCTAAAAAATAAATGTTAGAAGACTATGCATCTTTGAGAGAGGATATGAGAATCTTAAACAAAATCTTCAAGAGAGAACAAATGACTTAAACTTCTCCTGAAAAGAGAAAAATGTTAAAAACAGCGATCACATGGATCTGGAGGAAAACATGAAAGTCTTGGGCAATAATCTGAATTTCATAACTAAGAGGACTGAAGCTTTTCTTAAAGAACTTCAGAAGACAAAAATGAAATTAGAGCACAGTATAAAATGGACAAGATCTTCTATAATGCTTTATAATATACAAAAGAGTCAATCCTAAACTAGACATAAAATAGGATTCAAGAAGAATTCATTAAAACTTGACGAAAATCAGTAAGACATATCTTGCGCTCATTGGACAACTTGGTCATCAGAGTCACATGCGCGAAAAGGAAACTATGGCAATTGAAAATAATCTTATCTTCATGAAAGGGTATGGTAAAGGAATTTAGAAACCCATTCCCAAACATAAATTCCTATCCAAGTGGGCCATGGGAAACTTGATTCATCCTTTCACTCTCAAACAAGGAGCCTAGTGGATCTGGGTACTTAAAACTAACCTTTAAATGCTTGTGCAAGAACCGATGGGAGGAAAATGAAAGAAGTGGTATATGGACAGTGATGCTCCACAAACACATGATATGCAATAAAGATAACTTCCTCTCACTGATTGATTTCCAAGGAAGTGTAGCCTTTGAAATGGAAAGAAAGGAGAAATTATGGGAATATGCAAAGTAGGACCCACACTCTCTCAAGCAATAGATAATGTATACTACGTTGAAGGTCTACAACATAATCCCTTAAGTGAGTCTCAAATGTGTTATAAATGGAATGATGTACTATTCACCCCAACTGAGTGTCGAGTAATCATATCAAACTCAGGGAAACTTGTTCTTATGGGAAAAAGGTACAAGAATGTATACAAATGTGACATCATAGGTCCCGAAATACAACCACTTAAGTGTCTAAGTGCATTGACTGATATATCCAAACTATGGAACATGTGTGCCTTATCATCCTAGCTATACTTTATAGAACCAAAGCACATCAAAGGGGCACTTCTAGATGCGGACTAAATTGTTTCAATGCAAGAGGAATTTAATCAGTTTGAGTGAAGCAAGGTATGGAACTTGGTTTCCTAGAATTCAAAATAGAACTGCCATAGGAACAAGATAGGTAAAAAGATCAGTGATTAGGGGAAAATGACAAAAAACAAAGCCAAACTAGTAGTTCAGGGATGTATCAGGAAGAAGGGATCAAATATGATGAAACTATTTACCCGGTGGCTAGAATGGAAGCTATTAGGATGATGATTTCGTTTGCAGATTACATGGAGTTCAAGCTCTACCAAATGGACGTGAAGAGTGCCTTCTTAGATAGATTTCTACAAGAAGTATTATTTCGACACACACATCTGGTTTTGAGAGTCATGAATATCCTGACTACTTGTACAAACTGGACAAATACTTATATGGATTGAAGTAGGTTTTATGAGCATGGTACGATAGGTTGTCGGCTTTCTAGCTTACACAGATACTAGAGAGGAAAGATTGATGACATGCATGGCTATCAGGTGTGACAATACAAATGCCATCAACATTGCCAAGAATCATGTTCAACACAAATAAACCAAGCACATTGATGTCCGTCATCACTTTCTTAGAGACAATATCAAGAAGGGTCTCATTGTTATGACATTCTATAAGATAAAGGAACAGGTGGCTGACATATTCACCAAAGCATTAGGGAGAGAACTATTTGAGGAAAAATATATCGATTC
Organism: Solanum bulbocastanum; assembly: GCA_037074985.1. Lineage (NCBI taxonomy): Eukaryota > Viridiplantae > Streptophyta > Magnoliopsida > Solanales > Solanaceae > Solanum > Solanum bulbocastanum. The sequence continues at coordinate 12,655,373 of CM073602.1, read as the reverse complement.
GGTCTTTTTTACAATAGAGATTCATTTCCTTTCTCTCTTTCGGACTGTATAGGGGGTTAGGAATAGAGAGTTGCCATGGGCATATCTTAAATGTTAACTCACCTTATATGATAATAGGTATAGACTTAGAACTGGATTGAACTCAAACACTCAAGTATAATAATATTACCCTTAGTTTCCTATAACAAAGCAACATAGGGTCATTGCGCATGAGAACTAGGTTCTCTACATATCAGGTATGCACTCTTCCTCGTCATTTTTTCTAATAGAATACATCAACCTACATGTCAATTGCATTAAGTGAAGTAGAAGAACCTGGTTTATCCTATGTCTACTCATGTGGTTTAAACTCTCTTTAGGCAGGAAATCATAACCACTTCCATCAACGGTCTCCTCTAATGGGCCTATCTTATAATCTAAATTGTCACCACTCTTTCAAGTCACTTGACAGGCCCTCATTATTGCCCCTCAATAACATCCATAATTCCTCATCATTGCCCCTCAATCACATCCATAATTCCCTATACTACCTCTATTACTTCACAATCTCACTATATCTCTCCACCATCCCCAATCATTAAATTTCTTCATTTAACCCACCATCATGAACTCACCAATCTCTTCCCTTACACCCACTACCTTTCCATAGAAACCCGATCTCAAAAAGAGTGCATATATCTTTGGGTTAAAAACTGAACAGATTTGATAATGTTTTCCAACTACTCAACGAGTATAAATGTCTATGAATTAGGGTACAATCTTTTCGATAGGTATGATCTATTCTAGTGGTGTATCTAAGAAGCTTTCATGATGTGGTACTAGTGGTACATGGAAATGGATACGTCGACTATTAAGCATGAATACTAACTACTTAAGGAGTTATCAGTTGTATCACATGCTCGTATAATGAGATTTGATGTTGCATTCATATTTGAGAAATCAACTAGCCTATTCCTAAGGACGAATGAGTTAAGCATTCTTTATAAGGAAAATTTTAGTGGTGGATCTTTGGTATGATATTAATTTATTTAGGATATGAAGTGTATCTCGGGGATTCTAAATGAGGATAGGTGATTTCATCGTAAGTCCATGGGAGTGGATCAATATCAAAATGACAAGCGTATGAGTAGAGAAAGTCCCGATGAGTATACTTGTGTGAAGACAATTGAGACTTTTGGTAATAAAGTGCGTATAAAATTAAGTTAGTCATTTGAATTTGATTGGTATAGCTGAGTTTGAGATGTCATGTCAATGACAACGTTGACTTCGTGGTGATGGCAAGGGCTAATCGAATGTAATGGTAATAAGAGTTTATGATGGATTGTTATTGAGATGCAACTATATGATAAGGATTATTAATTAAATAAATTTTTGTATTGTAATGACATCTTACAAGTATCTAAGGTTGTGATTTGCTACTATTTTGTTAGTAGTGTGGTTGTATGAAAAGTTTTATGAGTTGGGATGTTGCTAGAATAGAATTGAAAAGAGCTATAGTCATAAATAGAAATAATTAGTGTATGTAGTTTAGTCTTTGGAAAGAGGAGATCGAGAACAAATATATTTGCTTTGAGTGCAAGCATAAAAGATGTACCTTCAGATAGTAGAAAACTGAGTTCAAAGATGCATGGTTTCATCTATTTTGATCTACTTATGGTAATAGTGTCACAGATTCAGCATATTGATTAAAAATTATTGGATAAAATTTGAGAAACGGGTGTATATACGTTCAACTCGAGTGTGACGATAAGTTTTTTTTGCGGTTTTGAGTTTGATAATAAGTGTGGTTGGATTTCTAGCAAAGAATATGATAAGGTTGATAAAGAGGCAATCAATGATAAGCTAAGATACATGAATTCATAAAATCTTCAATGTTTGATCTGATGCTAATAGATAATGACATTTTTTTACATGGTTGAGATCAAAATTTAAGTGTTTCATGGTGAGTTTAGGTTTTTGGTAGTGTGTTTTGTCAAGGTATGGATTGATAAGATAAGAAATAATTAATTGTGTGGTGTATTGAGCAATTGGAAGGACTTGTGCATGGTTTGGATCTAAAAGTTGTTGCTTTTGATTGTTAAAAGTCTTGAGGAAGGGTTTTACTTAATCATTTTGGTTTAGAGTATAAGATAAAATGTCACGGGTTGTTGATCAATTGATAAATTTCGTAAGCGAGTTAGTGAAAAGAACAAGAGTCAGGTGTATTGAAGAGTTCAAGGTATTTGAAATTTTTGACACAAGAAGAATTTAAGAAAGGTGAAAGAATAATGCCTCTCGTATAAACCCTTGGTTCAAAATTGAAAGTTAATGTTTTTTTTTCTTTGAATTAAGATATGACTATGAAATGTGAATTGGCTTGGTACAGACTTACTAGGGGTTTATCAGCGACTTTTATGAAGATTGTATTTTGGTTCGAGTATTAAATAGTGATGTGTGAAAGACGTTACATTTTTATGTTGGTTTGATTTTTTTGAATTATGATGGATGACTAATGGGTGCGCTATGGTACGAACCTACAGTTCTACATGGTTATGAAAGATTTTGAGGGGGCTTGTAACTACTTTATTAATGGGATTACAAAGACTATTGTAATGTATTACATAGATACTAAATGGTCAATAAATGCTAAATACATATAGTATACAAAATCATTGGGGTGACTCAAAAATCTCTCTATGTTTTGGCATGATGTATATGATCGTTTGAAGGATAGTTGAAACTTGGTATGTGAATGATTGTGTGAAGTTGATAATAAGTGTGATTCAATTATTGTACCACAACGGGCAAGTACTTTTAGATTTGGAATTAGTATTATCAGTCTTGGGTGTGGCCCGTATTTGTCATGAAATGGTTAAATGGAAAGAGAGAAAGACATAGTTCAAATTTTTTAGAGGATACAATGTGTTTGCTACCAAGATTTTGATACTAGTGATGGTTTGAGAGTAGGGTAAATGACTGATGTAGTTATAATATTTTGTTAGTATTGAAAGTCTTAGCTTCAGTGGAGTACTGTGAGAAGTATGTGTACGATTGTAATAAGCACTAGACTGGTTGATTGTGGGTGGCTAATAATCAAGGAAATGGAGTTAGATGAATGGAAATGCTTGATATGGGCACTATGAAATGAGTATCTTATGTTAGTCGATCTTGGTTCTGTATATTCTTATGTGACCACCTTCTTCGTGTTGTACATTATTTGGAGTATGATTCATTGTCTATGCCACGTATGTTTTCATATCCATGGGTGAATCCCTAGTGGTGGATCGGGTGTACCGATCCTACGATTGATCTCCAGGTAGGGTGGCATCCTTGGGCAGATTTGATCATTTCAGTTATGAAAAAATTGGTGTTGTTTGGGATAGTTGAAGTATACCAATAATTCTACATGTACCACCTTGCTTATGAGAACTTATAGAAGAGCTTCCGTGAATATTAATAGTTATCCCACAGTGTTGTTAAAGGTTCTGCATCCTGGGGTGTACTGCTTGTTGGGTGGTTACTTGATCTTATTCTTTTTTGGGTTAGATAAGTTTGGTTCTCTCTTGATGAGTACCATATGTCTAAAGATCAGTTTTTTTAGCTTAAACTCGTGAAAAGATTATGTTGTGAGAAGGGAATCTTGATAAGATATCTGATGATTTGTGCATTATGAGCTTCTGGTGGTTGATTCAGGCTCACTTATGATTGTTGTCAGTATTGATTCAAAAGGTTATCTTGGGTATGTGAGAAAAGATTCGTCATGGTGGTTGTGTTAAGGTCCAATGGGTTTGAGTTCATGAGTTAGTTTTTGGCATGATAATCACTCTTAATTTTTAGATCTTCCAAAGTTTGATTCGAAGGTTTAGTTCTTAGTAGTTGATCTTGATGGAATGGTCATAAGGAGGAGCTCACTTGGAGAGATGAACACTGACTGGTAGGTCATAACTTAGACTTTTGGTAACATCGGTTATTCTTCCTCCTTCTTTCTTATGTTTGAGGACGAACATGATTTTTAGTGGTGGATAATGTAACGACCCGTAAGGTCATTTTTGGAAATTTTTGTAAAAATTATCATTTTACCCCTCTCAATAGTTGTCCCAAGTCATTTAGGATTAGTCTGTGAAGTTGGTTTGGAAAGTTTTGAGCTATTTATTAATTACGATTGTTTAGTTGAAGGGTAATTTTAAATAATTAATTTTAGTTGGTGGCTAATGGGCTAAAGTCCATTATTTATTTAATATCCTATATTATTTGGTCATATTTATTAAAATAAGTTAGGGGCTTAGTACATAATTAATTTGGAAAAGAAATTAAAGAAGAGGAAGAAACTAACCTGCGTGCGGCCAATACTCAGGTAAGCGTTCTAAAATTTTCAAATCTTGATTAAACAAATTAATTTTGAATAGTAGATACCATATATAATTCGTATTGATATATAGAATGTTGGATGAACTACAATTAAATATTGTTGGATGATTTAAGTGGAAATTGTGGGATGAAAGTTGACGGCAAAAGATTGGGGGCAATAGGTTGCTGCCAATGATTGGTTAATCATTAGCCATTATTGGATAATGATTACCATTATGGCATTTAGGTTTGGAAGGAAAAGCAAGAACCAAATTGGATTCCTCTTGCTGCTGCAAGGGCAGTTTGTTTGAAAGTTGTTAATTTTCTTGAAATTCTTTTTTGATTCCGTTAAATTGATGATGCTTTGAGAAATTGGAACTAAACCCTAGACTTGAAATTTGGAGAAAATTGAAAGATTTGACATGTTATTGGCATCAAAATTTAGGAACTTGATTTTAGGTTTGTGTAAGTTTTTGGATCTAGGCTAGACCTATAGTAATATGGTTGTTGTAGTTTTGAAAACTTATTGTGATTAATTATTTGAATAGATTGCATTGATTTGGAAGCCAAACGAAAGAGGAAGGCACAAGTATCGGAGTGAATTCTTGATTGATTGAGGCAAGTGGATTTCTAAACCCTTGTTAAGTGCATAGAATCATGTATTTTTTTTGTGGTATGTGTTGGGGAGTAATGGGACTTGGTGATGGGTTGACTTGTTCATATTGACTAATTCTAACGATGAAAAAGGGGTAATAAAAGACAGTGTGATTAATTGTTGGTCTGTGATATGTTGAGAATGATTTTGAAAGGCTTATTGATTCATTGTCGATATTGTATCATGATTGTGTTGTTGTGAATTGTGCAATGTTATGAAAATGGTCATCTCCCCATTATTGTGAACATGTCATTTGCATTGCTTTGATACATGATTGTGATAAGTGTTGTGTGAATTGAGAATGAATAATAAATTAAAGAGGATGTACCATTTTGAGAGACGTGTCGCGTGCCACAACGGATACTATATATCGAGGGACGTATCGTGCACTGCAATCGATATTATTATCGAGGGACGTGTCGCGCACCTCTGCACATGCATGGACAGATATGTCCCCCATAGGTCCTAGACTGTGAGACAGCGGGTGTGTATCATTAGGTCAGACATACATTATTATACTTGGCATTGCATTTCATTGCATTGCACATCTTTATCATTGGTAAAATTGATCTTGTGTGTTATATAAACTGTGTATTGTTAGGTTGGGCTGGTTTTATGCAAGTGATAGTTCTGATTGATGAATATTGAGCTTGTTGTAAAGGATATGTAATTGTTAGAGTGTTGTTGAGTTCTGTGCTATATAAATTGTGAACTATTAGTTTGGGCTGGTTTTATGTAGGTTGTAGTTGTGAGATTCGGTTGGGGTGTAAGGAGTACCCGTATTCTATTCCCTTAGCTTGTATTTAGAAGTTTACTTGTTGAGTACCATGTGGTTTGGTACTCACCCCTTGCTATTATATTTTTTTTTTTGTAGGTTACTAGCCCGAACCTTTGTGATATTTTCTCTTCTCCTTGTCTGAGGCTTCTTGTGGAGGTTTGTGAGGTAGCTGTTTGTCATATCAGCGGACCTTCTTTCTCCTTAATTACGATCTTGTTCTATTCTGGAAACAATGTCATTTGATACTTGTATTTTCTTTCAATTTTGTTATAACACATTAGAGGCTTGTACACATGACAACTGGTATTTTTAAGTTGATTATAAATTTCTGCATTTTATCGTAATTGTTGAGTTTTTAGGCTAACTTGTCTTAGGTCTTAGTGGGATAAGATGAGTGCCATCACATCCATTTTTGGATAGTAACACTCTGAGTCCAAGTGTACTCAAGTTTGTTTCAATGTTGAACCTAGGAAGGTGATGAAGGGGGAGATGCATCCCTTCCAAAACTTGTTGTATGAGATAGTCCATAAGGGGTGGTTCTAAGAGGGGAAAGGCGGCATGAGGCCACCTTTAGAGATATGGGGATGGAAAATGTGCTTGGTCAGGAGGAGCCCATAAATTGGCTAGCACTCATGATCCAACACATGGACAGTGTTGTTGAACCTAAACTTGGTCCTCATTGGTTGGCTTACAGAAATCTTTTTACAATTATGTTCAGTCCATTCAATGTTTCTTTGGAAGAAGGGTGTCCGACCACCAAGAAGGATGTGATCGATAGCACTCTTGCTAAGTGTGATTGCCTACCTGATGGCAACCCCTCTCTTGTCCCTAATTCTAGATCTATTAGCCCTGTGGCACAATTGCTTACCGATCTCAATGCTACCCAGGAATAGAACTCTTTGTTGTAGGTTGAAGTCAACTCCTTAAAGAAAGCTCTTGTTGGGTAAAAAGTTGACCTCTCAGAACTGAAGGATCGGATTCTTAGGGAGCAACAGGGAGAACTATGATCGCATGTACATGCTTTTCCAACTCCTTGCTTCACCCCCTCCTCCACTTACCTCCTCCTTAAGATGTCCCTAGTATAGCTATCTTAGAAATGGTTCTTGTTCTTTTGTTTCTTTTGTGAACATGTTGGGATGTTAGGTTTAAATGTTTTTTTTTTTTTTGGTGTAAAGACTGTGGTGCCTATTTTGGACTTAAATGGTGTGCTTCCTAATCTTGTTTATTCACTAATCTCGATGTGATTGTTTCTTGCTTGCATGTTTGGATGGATAATATATTTATATTATGGGTATCGCGCATTTCTTGAGTCTGTGATCGTGTTCCTATTGTGGCTCTAAGCTTGTTTCTGTCTATTCATGCTTGCTTCCCACTCTTATTAACTTTTTGTGATGTTAAAAGGGGGAACAGTTGTATGTGCTATGTGTTGCTATATTGATCAAAATGTAGGTTATCATGGAAGAAGCCCAATTTGTCATCATCAATAAGGGAGATATTGATGACATGACAATATTCTAAACAGGTTTTGATAATGACAAAGGAAATCGGATTCACAAGAAAAAAGGAAAGAACAGAAAAAATATGAGAACTAGATAACTCTATTAAAGGAAGAAGAATCCTAATAAAGGAAGAAGTTAATCAAGTGGAAAACTACTTTCCTTGTAGGACAAGGGTTTCATACACTCATATATAAAATGATCCATTTAAACATGAGAATTGCAGCTTTTGCAATGAGGTATTTCCAATAAGAGCAGGTGGTGGCACAAAAAGAGCAACAATGTAGAAGAAAGAAGAACTAGAGTTAGGTCTTCTTTCCAAAGAGTTAGATTTTAATTCTAACACTAGCTTTTTGTTAGTTCAACTTAAAATCATTATTTACTGATAATTTTTCTTAAGTGTGAAAGTGAGTTTGTGAGGTTTGTAACAAGAAGTGGGCTTGACTTCTTGGAGAGTAGAGATAACAGTTATAGTTGATCGTTAGAGCTGAGGTACTAGAGTTAGTTTCTTTGATTATTGGGTTGTAATCTTAAGTTTTTCATTGAAGTTTAGTGATAATTTGTTGAAATCTTACACGTTGTAGGTCATGGTTTTTCTTCTCTAGAGGAAGGATCCTTTCCACGATAAATTTCTTCTTTGTTTCTGTTACGTAGTGTTACAAGAACCTGGTTCTTTAAGGTTTCTTCACCCATGATTCACATATGATCAAAAAATATTTCAACAAGAAATGTGTAATGATAATTAAGTAGCAGATATTAGCTAGAGTAGGAACTCGGCAAGAGCTTTTTGAACATTTTGAGTATGTTGTAGTTCCTCCAATTCAAACAATAGTGGATAATTCTGAAGCACGTGCAATTAATTATGAGGACCAACATTGTTGCTGACTAACAATTTTTTGAAACAAGATTTAACCATTAATTCATCAAAGAAGTAAAAGAAAGAAAATGATTGTCAAAAAGAGAAAATAAACAGTGTAACGTAATATACTAATAATAAAAGTTATTACTAAGTTGCAGCTTTGTTTCCTGAATCGTGTGTTCTTGTTAAAATTATGTCTTTTAAGACCCCTTCAAGACAACAATTTTGCATCATCTAGCTTGAAACTTTGAAAAACTATATGCTTCAACCTAGTAATAATTTTATTTAAATGAAAATGGTGACCGAATAAAAAGGAGCAAAACTTATAAGGCCACACATAGTACAAACAGACCTAAAACAACAGCTATTTTATATTCATCACACAACTCATCATATACAAAATCATATCTTACACATCTTAAATGATGGGTTCCAAATATATAAATCTGTAATCCTACAGAATTTAACAACAAAGGGAGTACTGCACACATTCTCTTATGTGTCTAAAATGTTGTACATCCATTACAGTAAAACAATTTCTTTTGACGGTTATGGGAAAATATTGTTATAGAGAACACATAACATTATATTATATAAAACCATGAAAATTCGTCTCCAAAGAACATTTGATGTCGTAGTGAAATGTCGATATAGAGGATACAGTTCTGTTAGCTAGGGGACTGTCTTTGCAATCGAAGTGAGCCGAGGAGCCGAGGGACATGTCAACACTATTAATTGAGTATCAGCACCTAGTTGTGTTGTCAGTAAGAAGGTAGTTGGTGCCTTTCAAAGCACTTTGTAGTTAGAAAAAAATTTATTGTAGCTTACGCGCTTGACTAATAAGATAGAAGGAGTCTTTCCAGTTAGCTTTGTTTTTTTATTGCAGCTAGCGAGCTTGATTAATAAGATAGTTTGAGATGGAAGGCTACGCCTCAAAATGTTGTTCCGGCCATCTATAACAAAGCTACCTACAATAACCAGAAACATAAGCCATTTAATTAGTGGCATATAAGTAAAAATAAACGACGCTACATAAATTGATTCTTAAATCTTATGAAAATCCAAACTTGGATTGGTGATGCAGTGGCTACAACACCAAAAACCCATCTATCAACTCCGGATAATCGAGACAATTTGGAAATAGACCTTAGTTGCAAATGAGTAGCTTCAAGAGTATGCCGCGATGATTTCTTTGGGAAGGGAAAGGATTTTCATTTTCTTCTATGGTAGCTATGAAAACGGCATAGACCAAATGAATGAGGCTACTTATAATAGGTTTATTAGGGTTTTATATTAGAAAAAGTTGCATTGAATGATAACTTTTCGAGAGTTTTTGTCAAAATTATCGCTTATGTATATGAGTATGTTTATTTTTATTTTTACTATTTCTAAGTGCGTATCCCAAATTAATTTGTAAAATATTTTAGATAATAACATAAGATTATTACAATATACATTTTTGAGAAGACAAATTAAATGTATAAAAAATGTTTCAATAATGTGACACATTTCTAGCTACTTGACAATTATGCTCAAAATAAGTGAATATGATATCTTGCAATTAAAAGTAAATACTTCAATATTCATTCTTGTGACACCACCATCATCAGTGTAACATCCATGATAATATATAACATTAAAAACTTAATTAGATAGATACATATAGACAAGCATCAAAATGAAAAATAAGTCTACTATCTGAAGGTATTGTACGTATATACTTGACAATAGAATGATAAAGCTAACATTTACATCAAATACAAACACTATGAAACTTTTTCTGAGGACTTCTTAATTCAATAGAAAAGCTATAAAGCATTGGAAACAACATTTAATTTTTTTAAAAAAATAATAAGTTGCATGAAATTAATATGGATATAAGTGCATAAAATACAATTATGATCCATAAAAAAGATTGGAGGCTCTATAACAAAATAGACATGTATTAAGAGTTCTTTTGAAATAAATCGCTTTATATATATTTGAGCGGAAAAGGTTTTTTGTGGATCCCCAATTATACAGATATTCAAGAATATAAAATTAGATATATAGCACAATTTAATTTATAAGAATTTTTTTTAAAAAAAAATTATTTTTACTAAAAGATATAAAAGACGATCATTTTAGTTTTCCGGCTTTCTCTTAGGTCAATTATCTTAACTTATAAATTACATAGATCAATACAATATTCTTATCATCTTTAGCACATACATTAACAATTCTAACTACGAGCACGTCTAAATTTCTGCCACAAAAAGTTATACACAATGTTAAACAACTAAGAAATGAAAATTAAAAAATAAAGAAGATAACATGCTCAAGGAGGTTTATTTTAAAATAAAAAAATAAAAAACAAAACATACCTTACAATGATAATAATGTGTTTGTTAAAATAATTCATACATTTGCAATAAAAGAAAACACTGCAGTGCATTGGACCTGAAATATAGAGAGAAGTAATTAAGCCAAATAAAATAAAAATAATGAAATTTACTTATACTAAATAATGAAATTTACTTCTCCAACTTTTCACCTTTTGAGAGTTATGAAGAGGAAACCCTACTTTAATTTTTGCTAATTTGTAAATTAAATAATAGGGGGAATCCATCGGTGGCCCCTTATACTTGGCACGAAATTTTACATAGACACCTCAACTGTATAATGTTCATTTTAGACACCTCATATAGGGTTCCGTTATATTCTTTTGACACTTTTTTTACAATAAGAAAAAAGTTGAAGGAGAGTGTAATACACTTGTTGATGACGTGACAAACGACGAATTAAATGATTACATGTGTTATTTTAAGTTAAAAATTATTTTAAAATCTATTTAGTAAAGAAAATAAAAATATTATTCTAAAAAAAAAATCAATTTAACCCCTCCCCTCCCCCTCTTGCCCCACATGGTAGTTGTCTTCTCTACTATACCCAACAATTTTCTTAATTTGTTTTCTTAATTTGCTCTTTAAAATTGTTTTAGATTCTTTACTTCTTTCTATCTTAGTGTTATTTTGAGAGAACAAGAGAGGAGGAGGAGGGAGACAAGGAGAGAAAGAAAGAAAAATTATTAAATATGAGTGTTCATATCCATTTTTTTGGGCGAAAAAGGTGGAATCAGAAATCGTCTTTTTTCATGCACTCTATATCTCTTTTGTGCTATTTTCTAAAGAATAAGAATGAGAAGATGGCGATGGTTGTGGTGATTTTTGGAATTGAATAAATAAAAAAATTAATTTGATTGTATTAATAGCGATGGTGGCAGCGGTGGTAAATGGATGGTGTGTGGTGGAGGAGAAAATGAGAAAGAAGAATAGTAAAAATCTTTTAAATATTATTTTTTTGGCTTGAAAAAGAGCCCTTCACGCACTGATTTTGGGTGCATTATACTTACCATGCCATGTCAGCGAAAAGTGTCAAAATGACACAACGGAATCCTACCTGAGGTGTCCAAAATGAACATTGCCCAGTTGAGGTATCTAAGTGAAATTTCATGCCAAATTTAGGGGGCCACCGATTGGTTCCCCCTAAATAATAACATGGCATGTCACACATATAATATAGTATAATTAATATTTAATTAATTGAAAATTTTATAATATCTAATTTAGTATAGGGGTAAAATGGTAATTCAACTTTGCACTTCGAGTTGCCCACTTTTAATAATATATGATATGATAATCTCTCTTTATCTCTCTACATATATATATATATATATATATATATATATATATATATAAAAGGAGGATTTGGATTTTACGGTTATGAGTACTCACTATTTTTAATGTAAACGTGTATTAACCAAAGAGAGTCATTGCGCACTAAAATTCCTCAACAAGAGTGTTTTTTTTTTTAAAAAAAATCAATAGTCAATTAACATTCTTTGAATTGGTTCAAAAAAAAAAAAAAAAGGAGAAATAATATACTTTCACATACGATTGTAATTACCAAAAAGGCAAACCAATGAGAAGGAGTATTTTTTTGCTTTTGAGTTGGAGAACTTAAGTGAAGGCTCTAGAACATAATATTTTTCCCTTCCCTTTTCATTTTTCCTAATTAGACTGACAAGAAAGAAAGAGTAAATAAACATGGAAAATCATGATTAAGTTGCATAACAAACATGAGCAGTGGCTGTTTCAAGATTCTAAGATCATAGTTGCTTCTTTAATCACAAAATATAAATGCACAAATTTAACACTGGCCATAAAAATGATATTTAAATATGATAGCGAAAAAAGTTAATAAAAAAACTAGAGTAAAAATATATTGAAAATGGGAGAAAGAATTTTGCAACTTTTGTATAAAATTTAATTTAAGAAAAGTCAGTGGGACAATGTGAAAGGGAAAATAGATCAAGGACAAAAATAAATAAATAAACAAATAAATAAAAGAAAGTGTAATTGGAAATTAAAAGGTAGAAATAGACATACAAAATTTAATTTAAGAAAAGTCAACGGGACAATGTGAAAGGGAAAATAGATCAAGGACAAAAGTGAATAAATAAATAAAAGAAAGTGTAATTGGAAATTAAAAGGTAGTTGAAAAGGTAGAAATAATGTTTTTAGAGGATTCGAACTCAGGCTGAGAAGCAAAATGAAAACCTTGAGCACCCACTTTCAATCAACACACCAACTGAATTGTTTGTTGCATGGGTGCTCACCTTTACATTTATACGATTTTGTCTTAATTTCTTTATAAGTATATATAGTTCGATACGAGATTGGTGCCGAAAACCTCCATGAGGGTCCGCCCCTACACATTGTACAGAAGCTTTAACTGCCTTATTATGATTCATAATGTCGTTCTTTATAAATTATTTAAGCATTTTGTATTTCATGTATTTTGACAATCAATCAAAGATGTAGAGGTCCCTGAATTATGCAGAGACAAACTAAGCAAATTCGATCAGAGAGCTCCGATTTTCCACCTTCTTCCAAATATCGGTATTGTTATACATTTATACGTCTGTTAGTCTAGACTCTAGAGTATAGAGCAGAAATCTCTTTGCAAAGTTTCAATCTTGATATCTTCTGTTTTACTTTTTGTCCTTCCCGCAAAAGGCTTTTTTCACCAGGTGATGCTAGAGGTATCAATGTCCCAGGCTATAACAAGGGTGTTTGATTAGGTGTTGAAGATCAATCTAGGATCATTCGTGTGGATGGCAACCCTCCAAACCAATTGAGTCATCCCGAAGGATTATTCACTTAATTTATTGTTAAGTGAATCGTTAGTTTTAGTTTTGCTAGCTATAAGATATCTGAGGATCAGAGGACCTCTTTAGTGTTATTGTCTTAACAGTGAATATATATTCTTTCTTTTTAGAAGATTAAAACCATCCGGTGATGAAAAATCAAAGAAAAACAGATTTTTCTAACTTTGTAATATTTGATAACTTGTAAGTATTAGTTTAAAACAATTAATAAGCGTATATATATATATATATATATATAATTTTAGTTTTGTTTTACTAGATGATTTTATTCTTGAAAAGTTACATCCAATTGTATTTACCTTTATAAAAATAAATGTACTAATACTTGTATGTCTATCTTAAGAATCTTAGAAATATTACCTTTGATATATATATAGATATATATATATATATATATATATATATATATATATATATATATTATAAAAATTACTTTGGACTCCCTAAAGCGAAGAATATATTGTATCTTTATTGTTTTCTTCTGCTCTTATTTTTATACTCTTGTGTTTTATTATTGTTATTTCAATGTGAAATTTGTGGAGACTACAACTATTTTGAGTTTCTTTTACCTTTCCTAATTTATATGTAATTATGTTTCAGACAAAATATTTATGGTTGCTGTGAAATGTATAAGTTACAAATTTTTTCTTCCTCTTACATAGCGAGAGTTCGAGAATATTTCATAATTCTTGAGTTTTTCCTTTGCACAACTTTCACGGAAATTAATCACTAAGTTAGTGCATAATTTTTATCTCTCTTTTGTGTCATTTTTTTAAATTGTTGGTTTTTCTCATAGAAGTTAATTTGTATACACTAATTTAACGGAGAATTTCACTGTTAACTTAAAAATAAATCGTGTTGGATATTAAAAATCATGAAAAAATGATTAATTGAAAAGGATTTATTTGTCATAGAAATTGTGACATTAGTGATTAATTATATATTAATATTTTTCATAACCGTGCGAAGCGTGAACATGTACACTAGTATGATAATAATTATAAGCATATTCAGTCCCAAGTGATGCACTTTTCATCAAACTAATAGTAGTTTGACCAAAAATGTATAGTTTAAAATAGTCCATCCTTAATGTAAAAGTAATATTTGGATAATAATATAATAATAATTATAATAAACATAATTTTTTAAACTTTTTCAATAAACTTACTCTGTCGTGGCCAATATGGCCGTCGGCCAGTCAATTGGGGTTGGTTCTGCTTTGCGCCTCTTGTCTGATATTTCTTCCCCACTCTTCAACATCCTAACTCTCCAAAGTCTATGATTTTACCTAAACCTTTGTTGCCTTCAGAGCCTATGAGTTTGCCTATGGATAATGATGGTAAGGAGGTTTTACCAAGAATGAACCATTATGCTCATATTTTTAAGAGGTCCAACGAATCTATAAATGTAAATCCAATAGTGGAACCGATACCTATCAAGAAGCTTAATTACAATAACGGTATACCAACAGTGGTGTGGCCTGAAAAAGAAGTGGATCAAATGAATATAATTGAGAATCTTCAGTATGCTGTGGTTGGAAAGTTGTCGTACGACTGTCCTGAAATCGAAGAATTAAAAATGTCACGATCCAAGGTAGCCCCTAGGCGTAACATGGCATGTAAGACCTGAGAGGCCCCATACAAGCCTTTTAGCATTCATCATACAAGATAATAGAATAAAATGATTTAAATGACAGTTCCAACATAGAAAAGTTTTATAGAGTAAAGCGAAAGTCTAAACATCGTCTCAAAGACATCTAATACATGTGATTAATCGGGGCATAGCCCATACTTCAAGTTTGAAACTGAAAGTAAAGACAAAAAGGGAAAATAAAGTTCGGTCCTCGGACTATGAGGACTCACCAATCTTCAATGCTTCTATATGAGATTCCTAGCCACGGAAGTGAATCTGTAAGGTCGGTCCCTACATTTGGGAAATGTAGGCAAGAGTATGTGTTAGTACAAACATGTACCAAGTATGATAGTCATGCATAAAACATTTAAAAACATGCTAAAAAGAGATATCTTCATGAGATGCAATGACCAAGCTAAAACATGATATATAAAAATATTTAGAAGACATAAGTCATAATACATGGTCAATGTGAATAAATGTCATATTAAAGACATGTGACATACTTCTTGAAGTAACCTTGATTCATTAATGTGGGAGAATTACCTTTAACTGACATGTAAGACCATCTGAGCTATTAACATGGAATTTGGTGTCTCCCACACCGAAAAAGGGGTGTCCTACTTGCCAAGGCAAGACCATGAACTTCTAGCTTACGTGGATCTACTAGCTAATGTCTATCTAGATAATCCTATGTTGGCACATAGTTTATGGGACATGGGTAATAACCACTTGTCCACTTGTGCTAAGCATAACTCCTACATAATATCTATTATTCTTATTCATCTTTTCTTTAAGGGACTTGGGTAATTGCCTCTTGTCCTTACATCATGTTACATGGGTAATCACCGCTTGTCTTTCATTAGAGGTTGCCTCATTCTTAGAATAGCTCCTTACTTTAGTTCATCTTAGGTGAGAAGACCTTTCAACCTTAGAATTATTTTATGTGCGAAACCCTTTCACATTCATCCAAGAGCTAGTATGTGAGAAATCATCTCACATAAATGAACCAAAACAATGACATATAAGCTTTTACTCTTAAAGCAATTACATCGTATCTCAACAATTCCATAATAATATGCATAATTGAGTAATTCACCCTTCATGGATCAAAACCCACTTTCAATCATCAATATCTAGAAAACATAGGTTAAACATGGATTCATGGGGATTCATCTTAAAATCAGGGAGTATAACTCAATTCATGCATAATAATCCATAAAAATCCATAAACCAATCAAATAAATCAATATTTAAAGGAACCCATGACATAGAAGAAAAACACTAACTCAATAGGGGAATTCTAACTTTGTAAAGTGGAGAATTTGAGAACTCCATGGAGGAAAGGGCTCCATGGATGAAAACTATCATACCTCAATGCAAAAATCTTGACTTCAAGGGAGGAATTGGAGACTTGACTTGAAAACCCTAGCTTTCTTCTTCAACTTCTAGAGGGAGAATTATTTGAGAGGAAGACTTGATCTTCTTTTATGAATTTGAGAAAATGATATCAATTGGGGAACTTTGGGGTTAAAAACATTTATATAGGACTTCGAGGAAAGGGTAAAACGACATAGTGTTAGGATAGAAGAATTAGGAAAAGACCCAAAAGCTCCTCACTTAGAGTTGACGCAACCACTAGACAATGGCATTCATGAGCCGTCAAGGACCTCATGAGCCGTTGTGGCACTCATGGTCCTTGACCAGTGGTTTGGGGAGAGGTCCCCTTCTACCTTGCCCCTTCACAAGCACCTGACAGGTCGTTTGCCTCTTCACGACTCGTCTAGGGGCTTGTGGGAGGAGGCTAACTTTGGGATAGTTTCTGCCTCCCCCACACGAGCGTCATAACGACCCGTCCACCTCCCACGGGCCTTTAAGTCTCTCGTTGGAGGTCAGCATGTCCTGGGGGACTTTTCACGGGCCACCACACGGACCGTGGTCCCCTTCACGGGCAGTTTGGGGCTCCTTGGAGGGTCCATGGTCCATGTATTGGTCTGTAGTTCCTCCCCATTTCCCCTTTTTAGACCTTTCTCGAATCCAAAGTGTTACAATATCTCCCCCTTGGGAATATTCATCCTCAAATGAGATTTACGACATTATATGGAAGGTGGAAACTTAATCTAATAGCCCAACATGCCTGCAATTTCATAAATGCACATATTTGTGGAGGAAACATCAACTCCAAGCTAAAGCATGTTCAAAACATCATATCATGAAGTCTATATACAACTCATACTCAAATGCACGTAAATATGTAGGAATCAATCACATAACTTATTTTCTCAAAATTAAAGCTTTTCATGAGTCATGCATAATGAAGAAATCATGGGCATGAACCATGAGACGAGAAACTTCCATATCATTTACAAGTATATCGGTACAACATTCCTTAATCACCATCTCTGTAACACCTCAAATTTAAGAAGACAATAAAAATTGAGTTTTTAAGAAATCTAGTGCCAGTTCCTACAGTGCCATCCACGACTCGTGGAACGACAACGAACCACAGGTTTGATCCGTGTTTGGCCAATCGAGTTTTCCCAAAAGTGTTAAGTCCTAAACTTAGAGAGATTTTGAGGTTGAAAGTTGAGGACTATGGTTGGGACCCACGGCCCATGGGTGGATCCCGTCGTTAGGGGTCCAAAAAACTTAGTCTCTAATCCAAACGATGCCCCAACAGGACGGTCCATGATTCGACCAATGGACCATTGGTCTGGCTGTCGTTGGTGCCGGCAGTTAAATTTTGTAGGGGATTTTGGGTCTTTTCCTAATTATTCTAGCCTAATACTATGTCATTATACCCTTCACCAAAACCCCTATATAAGCGTTTAAACCCCCAGAAGTCTCCAATTGAAATCATTCTCTCAAATTTACAAAAGAAAAACAAGTCTTCCTCTCAAATATTTCTCTCTATATAAAGATGAAGAAAGCTACAGTTTGCAAGACAAGTCTCCAATCCCACCATTGAAGTCAAGCCTTTGGCATTGAGGTATGATAGTTTTCATCCATGGAGCCCTTGGACTTTCCAAATTGTCCAATTTATTAAGATAGAATTCCCCAATTGAGTTAGGGTTTTCTTCCATGTCATGGGTTCCTTTGATTATTGATTTATTAGATTGTTTTATGATCTATCAAGCATGAATTAATTATATTATTTTATGATGAATTCCCATGAACTCATGTCTTACCCATGTTTTCTAAATATTGATAATTGAATATAGGTTTTGACCATGAAAGGTGAATTATGGAATCATGCATGTTCTTATGAAATTGATGTAATTTTTAAGGATTTTTTAAGAGTGAAGCATATATGTTGATTGTTGTTGTTAATTGTTGTGAAAGGATTTCTCACATAACTACCTCATGCATGAATATGAAAGGTTTTTCTCACATAAAGGATTCTAAGGCTGAAAGGTCTTCTCACTTGAAATGAATCAAAGTTAAGGATTTATTCTAATGTTGAGGCAAGAGGCGATTACCTATGTGATATGATGTAAGGACAAGAGGCGATTATCTATGTTCCTTCAAGAGCTAAGATGAATATGATTAAGAACTATTTCGTCGAAGTTAAGCTTAGTATCGAGTGGACAGTTGGTGATTACCCGTTTCCCATAAACTATGTGTCAACATAGGATTGTCTCGATAGACATTAGCTAATAGATCCACATAATCTAGAAGTTCATGGTCCTTACCTTGGCAAGTAGGACAACCCTTTTCGGTATTGGGGATACCAGATTCCATGTTACTACCTCACCTGGCCTTACATATCGGTTAAGGTTTCTTCCTATAAGAAAGCTAAGATAAACTAAGGTTACTTCAAGAAGTAGCTTGCGTATGTTTTAAGATGATGTTCACTTGCATTGATCATGTTTTATGATTTATCTTTTCTAACATTCAAGATTCATGTTTTAGCTTTATCATTGCATGCTCGTGAAATTGTCCCTTTTTAGCATGAATTTATATGTTTTATGCATGGCTATCATACTTGGTACATATTTTGTACAAACACATACTCTTGCCTACATTTCCTCAAATGTAGGGTCCAACAGTCAGGGTTTTCAATTTTGTGGCTAGAGTTCTTTGAGGAAATTTTGAGCTTTGGTAAATCCTTATGCTTCGAGGACTAGACATTTATTGTTTTCATGCTTCCGTTACTTTCAATTTTGGAACATGATGTACGGGCTACACCCAGATTCATTCTTATGTACTAGATGGCTTTGAGACGATGCTTAGATTTGCGTTATTCTCTATAAAACTTTGATATATTGAAACTGTCTTTTAAATATTTGTATTATATTTCTTGTATGATGAAAGGTAAGTGGCTTATATATGGCCTCTCAGGGTCTGGTATGCCATGTTACGCCTAGGGGCTACCTTGAGTCATGAAAAACTTGGTAACAGAGCACAAAGTTTAGAAAGGTCCTAAAAGTCTCATAAGCCACGTCAAGTAGAGTCTTGATCATAAGTGTGAAACGTGCCACATTTATGAATAAGACGTTGCAAGATGTTTAGGAAACTCCACTTCTTTCATTACTCTATAGTTATGCAATAAAGTTTAACTCTATAAAGTCTCTCTCTTAATGTTTATTCAATGCTCCACATGAGATGGCTACTCGAAGAGCTTATGCTAGAAGAAATATGAGGGAGAATGTCGAACAAGAAGCTCCTCTTCAAGCTCCTCAAGCTCCGATCGACCCTTTGGCCGAGCAAGTGACTAATGCAGAGTTTAGGGCTACTTTTCAGGTATTGGCTCAAGCCATGACAGCCCAAGCCAATAGGGAGGTTATGGTCCCCGTAAACCCAAATGTGGGCATGACGGCATCTAGAGTAAGGGACTTTACTAGAATGAATCCTCCAGAGTTTTATATTTCTAAGGTTGAGAAAGACCCTCAAGTATTCACTGATGAGGTTTACAAAGTGTTGATAGTCATGGGAGTGACGCCGGTGGAAAATACGAAATTGGCCGCTTATCAACTTAAGGGTGTTGCTCAAATATGGTTCAACCAATAGAAAGAAAGGAGATTGAAAGATATTGGTCCTCTCAATTGGGAAAAGTTCAAAGTTGTGTTCCTTAATAGGTTTTTTCCCCTTTAGATGAGGGAGGCAAAGGTGATTGAATTCATCATCCTTCGTCAAGGAAGTATGAGTGTGAAGGAATATGCTTTGAAGTTCACACAATTGTCTCGATATGCTCCTACTATGATTGTCGAACATAAGGCAAGGATGAGTAATTTTGTTTAGGGTGTCTGAAATGGTGGTTAAGGAATGTCGTAATGTTATGCTTGTCAATGACATGGACATCTATCGTCTTATGGTTTATGCTCAACAAATTGAAGAGGAGAAACCTTAGGAAAGGTCTAGGGAGGCAAAGAGATCTAAGACCGGTGATGGTAACTTCTCACATTCAAGGTCCGATGGACATGGTCGTTCTAAGTTTCGACAAAGATTCTCTGGTCAAGGTTCCTCTAATGCTCCTTCTAAGTTCAACAAACATAGGGTGTATAACCCTAAGCCGCAAAGAGGAAATGGTAGTGGATCTTCATTGCCTACTTGTACTACGTGAGGAAGGATGCACGATGGTAAGCGTCAAGCGGGTTCCAATGCTTGTTTTGGTTGTGGTAAGATGGACCACAAGATAAGAGATTGTCCTTCAGTTGCTAATGATGATGGAGATAATCATTGAAGGGTTCAGCCTAATTCTTTATCTAGTCCAAATGGTTCGGGTTCAAATGCTTCCAAGCAAAATAGATTTTATGCACTTCAGACTCGTGGTGAACAAGAGGTTCTCCTGATGTGGTTATCGGTATGTTGAAAGGCTTTCAACTTGATGTTTATGCTTTACTTGACCCTGGTGCTACCTTGTCTTTTGTGACGCCATATGTGGTTATGAGGTTTGATATTCTTCTGGATGTGTTTCTAGATCCTATTTTTGTTTCCACACATGTTGGTGATTTTGTTGTGGCTAAGAGGGTCAATAGAAAGTGTCATGTGTCCTAGTCCTATAGAGTTACTCTTGTTGATCTGATAGAGCTTGATATGCTAGACTTTGATGTTATCCTTGGTATGGACTGGTTGAACTCATATTATGCTTCTATTGACTATAGAACTCATGTAGTCAAGTTTCAGTTTCCAAATGAGCATGTCCTATAGTGGAAAGGGGGAAATTATATGCCTAAGGGTCAGTTTGTCTCTTGTCTCAAAGCTAGAAAGATTTTTTCTAAGGGTTGCATCTACCATCTAGTTAGGGTGAGGGATGTGGATTCTGAAACCCCTGCTCTTGAGCCGTTCCCCGTGGTTAATGAGTTTCCGAAAGTATTCAGATGATTTACTTGGTATTCCTCCCAAAAGGGGAATAGACTTCAGTATTGACCTTCTCCCAGATACGCAACCTATCTCTATTCCTCCTTACCGAATGGCTACATCAGAACTAAAGGAGTTCAAAGATCAATTGAAAGATTTGTTGGATAGGGTTTTCATCTGATCGAATATCTCTCCATGGGTTGCTCCAGTCTTTTTTTTTGAAAGAAGGATGGTTCTCTTCGTATGTGTATAGACTATCGGCAGTTGAATAAGGCTACCGTTAAGAATAAGTACCCTCTCCCAAGGAAGGATGACTTGTTTGACCAACTTCAAGGATTGAGTTACTTTTCCAAGATTGACCTTCGGTCGAGTTGTCACCAATTGAGGGTGAAAGAAGATGACATTCTGAGGAAGGATTTGGACTCGGTATGGTCATTATGAATTTTTGGTAATGTCATTTGGCTTGACTAATGCTCCAGCCTTTTTTTTGGATTTGACGACTAGGGTATTTAGACAATACCTTGATTGTTTGTAATTATGTTCATTGATGATATATTCGATAAGTCAGGAACATATTGCTCATTGAGGATTGTGTTACAAAATCTCAAGGACCAACAACACTTTGCAAAGTTTAGCAAATGTGAGTTTTTGCTAAGGTCTGTGGGTTTTCTCGGTCATATTTTTTCAAGTAAGGGTATTGAGGTAGATCCTAAGAATACAGATGTGGTTAAGAGTTGGCCTAGACCTCTATCCCCTTCAGATGTTGGAAGTTTCTTGGGTTTTTCTTGTTACTAAAGAAGGTTTGTTGAGGGGTTTTCTTTGATTGCCTCTCCATTGACAACAATGACTCAAAAAAGGCTAAGTTTATATGCTCTGATGCATTTAGGAATTGAAGGATAGACTTATTTCCACTCCGGTGTTGACTTTACCCAAAGGGACTGATCGTCTTGTTGTTTATTTTGATGCCTCAAGAATTGGGTTAGGATGTGTACTTATGCAAAATAGGAAAGTTATTTCCTATGCTTCAAAGCAACTTAAGATTCCTGAGAAGAATTATCCTACCCATGATCTCGAACTAGCAGCAATTATTTTGGCTTAAATATATGGAGAAATTATTTGTATGGTGTTCACGTGGATGTCTTTACTAACCACAAAAGTTTTCAATATGTGTTTATTTAGAAATATCTAAATATTCGCCAAAGAAGGTGGCTTGAGTTATTGAAGGATTATGACATGAGTGTTCTCTATCACCCTGCAATAGCTAACGTGGTGGCGGATGCTCTTAGTTGATTATCTATGGGAAGTGTTGCTCATATTGAGAATGATAGAAAAGAGTTGGTTCGAGATGTTCATAGATTGGCCCGGTTGGGTGTTTAGTTAGTGGACTCTACCAAAGGTGGTGTTACAGTTCATAATGGGTCAGAATCATCTTTTGTGGTCGATGTGAAGGTCAAGAAAGGTCTTGATCCAACTTTGGTTGAATTGAAGGAAGCGATGCTTAAAAAGTCCGTAATGGCTTTCTCCTGAGGGGGAGATTGAGTACTTAGATATAAAGGTTGTTTGTTTGTTCCTAATGTAGACGACTTGAGAGAACAGATCTTGTCAGAAACCCATTGGTCTCGATATTCCATTCACCCAGGAGCCACCAAGATGTACCATGATTTGCGGGAGATCTATTGGTGGAATGGGATGAAGAAGGATATTGCAGAATTTTTGGCTAAGTGTCCCAATTGTCAACAAGTGAAAGTTCAGCATTAGAAACCAGGAGGTTTATCAAAAGATATTAGCATTCCTACTTGGAAGTGAGATTATTTGAATATGGACTTCATTGTTGGCATGCCTCGCACTCGGCGACAACATGACTCAATTTGGGTTATTGTAGATCGAATGACGAAATCATCTCATTTCGTTCCCGTCAAGGTTTCTTATTCAGAAGAGGATTATTCCAAGTTGTATTTGAAGAAAATGGTGAGGTTGCATGGAGTTCCCTTGTCTATTATCTCTGATCATGGTACCAAATTCACTTCTCAGTTTTGGAAATCTTTCCAAAAGGGTCTTGGTACTCGTATTAAGCTTAGTAGGGCCTTTCATCTGCAACCTGATGGGCAAGCAGAACATCTATCCAAACTTTGGAAGATATGTTGAGTGCGTGTGTAATTGACTTCAAGGGTAATTGGGATGCCCATTTGCCATTGATATAGTTTGCATATAACAATAGTTATCACTCAAATATAGGTATGGCTCCATTTGAGGCATTATATGGTAGGAGGTGTAGATCTCCTATAGGTTGGTTTGAAGTGGGTGAAGTCTCTTTGGTAGGCCCCGAGTTGGTACATGAGGTTATGGAGAAAGTTTGGCTTATTAGAGAAAGGTTAAAAACGGCTCAAAGTCGTCAAAAGTCCTACGATAATGTTAGAAGAAAAGATCTTAAGTTTGATGTGAATGATTAGTTTTACCTTAAAATTTCACCCATGAAGGGTGTAATGAGGTTTGGTAAGAAAGGGAAGCTTAGTCCCCGATATGTATACACATATCAGATCTTGAGGCGTATTGGTAAGGTTGCTTATGAAGTTGAATATCCTAATGAATTAGCATCGGTGCATCTAGTTTTCCATGTCTCCTTGTTTGAGATTTTAGACCGGCAAGTCAAGATGCTGAGAAATAAAGAAGTTGCTTCCGTGAAAGTTTTGTGGAGGAATTAGATAATTGAGGGTGCTACTGGAGAGGCTGAGGCCATTATGATGTCCCGTTATCCTCATCTCTTACCTTTTACCTCTACTCTAGCTTAAGGTATTGAGTTCCTCATGGTTTACTCTTTTGGTGTCATATATCTTAAATATTCCTATGATTTCCTCATTTATACATGCTCATGAAAAGGCGTAAGTTTTGAGAAAATAAGTTGACTTGATTGATTTCTACATGTTTATTTCCATTGAGTATGAGTTGCATATAGACTTCATGATATGATGTTTTGAACATGCACTAGCTTGGAGTTGATGTTTCCTCCTTGGATATGTGTATTATGTGATTGCATTCATGTTGGGATGTTATGTTTAAGTTCCTACCTTCCGTTCGATGTCTTGAATCTCATTCGAGGACGAATGATCCCAAGGGGGAGATAATGTAACACCTCGAATTCGAGAAGACATGAAAATTTTGATTTTTAAGAAATCTAGTGCATGTTCCTACGATGCCATCCACGGCCTATGGAACTACCTACAAACCGTAGGTCCTGTCTATGGTTGGCCAGTCGAGTTTTCCCAAAAGTGTAAAGTTCCAGTACTTTTCAACTGTTCAATAGGACGGTCTATCGTTCAATGCACGAGCCATAAATAGGTTTTGTAGGTGAGTCTCATACTAAGGGAGATTTTGAGGTCGAAAGTTGAGGACCATGGTTGGGACCCATGGTCCATTTATTAGACCACGGCCTGTGGGTGGGTCCCATCATTGGGGGTCCAAAAAACTTTAGTATCTGATCCTGTAACACCCAAGATTCCAAAGAGGAAAGATAAGCAATTTGAGCAGCACCAGGTGCCATCCACGAAGGCCCAACCACGAGCCGTGGGTTGATCCACAAGCCGTAAGTGGGGTCGTGGAAGGGGCACCAAGAAAACTGCCTGAGGCAGTGAACCACGACCAAGACCCACGCCCCATGGATGGGTCCACGGCTCATCGCTAGGTGTTCGCCGATGGCCCAAAGTCTCTATTAAGACCACGCTTGACCAGGACAAACCGTAGGTCCATCCATGGTCCATCGGTAGGCTCTCGTGGGTAGGCCTTTGCGACGGTTAAGTTGAGGGCTTAAAGGTCTTTTTTGGTTTTAATTAAATCAAAATGGTGTCATTTTGCCTAAATCTAGGACACCTATATAACTATTTTTTTTAACCCCCAAAACCCTTCATTCAAGTCATTCTCTCAAAATCCCAAAAGAATTCCTGAAACTCCTCTCAGAAATTCTCTCTCTAGAAGTTGGAAGAAGAAGGAAGAAATTGAAGCTATATCAAGTTCATGTCTCCAATATTTATTGTGATCAAGGTATGATGGGTTTTCATCCATGGAATTCTTTCTTCCATGGAGTCCCCTTGGATTCCCCCAATTTGATGAAGAATTCCTCAATTCTAGTTAAGGTTTATTCTAATGTTGTGGGTTATGATGAATGTTGATCCAATTAAATGGATTATGGTTATTTATGATTGAATTGATAGAATTACATGTTTTTAGGATGAATTTATATGTACCCATGCCTATTCCATGATCCTAACCTAAAATTGATATAGTTGGGTTGATGCCATGAAGGGAAACTTTGTGGGTTTAGATATATCCTTATAGGATTGATTAATTATGATTAGAATCACTTGAGAATAAATCATAATTGATGATGATGAGATCTAGGGCTTTGAGAGTAAAACTTATGATAGGAATTGTTGGTAATTGATATTTTTGTTGTGGAAGGGATACCTTCCCACATGAATTCACTAAGTATAAATGTGTGAATGTGAAAGGCTTTCTCACATGAGTGATTCTAGGTTGAAAGGATTGCTCACCTAAATGAATCTATACTAAAAAGACTGTGTAATTGATGGGGCAAGAGGCGATTACCCTTGACCTCCATATGAAAGGATATGAGGTGATTATCATACTCCATAGAAGTGAATAAGAGGTGAGTCCCCATGTTCTTATTATGATGAATGGACATGGAGGTGAGTACCCATGATCATAATGAAATAATGTGGATGCGAGTACCTGCATTATATGATGCATGATGTGGAGGTGAGTACCCACATCATATGATGATATTGTGGAGGCGAGTACCCGCAATCTAAAAGTAAGTAAGGCAAGAGGCGAATACCTATTAGCCTTTATAAGCTAGGCAAAGAGGTGAATCCCCATGTCTTTAAAAGTAAGTATGAATAATCAGAACCATGATATAAAGAATGAACAATGTGGATTGTTGATAGAGATGCCTTCCATGAGGTAAGCTTGACTAGAGGCGGATGTCCCAAGTCTTGGCTAAGGATGAGTAAGGTTACTTGAGATTATTCCTTTCTTATTGTGATGTTGATTTTATGTGCATTGATTATGCTTATGGTTTATATTGACTAGCCATGATGTTTATGTTGTTTATGCTAGCTATCATATGTAGTACATGATTATACTAACGCAAACTCTTTGCCTACATTCTTATCAAATGTAGGGTCCGGCGACATTGACACTCATTCTCGTGGCTAGATTCATAGTAGATCAAGGATTAAAGAATTAGTGAGTTCTCATAGCATTCGAGGATTTGACCACCATGTTCCTTTATGTCTTTCTTTTATGTCTTGGAATATTGTATGGGTTGTGACCCAAGACTTTATCCATGTTGTTTAGATGGTTTGAGACGATTGTATTAGACTTCCGTTTCATTTTATAAAAGACTTTGATATTTTTCAAATGATTTAAATTTCCACTCATTTCTATTACTTTATGCTATGATATGCTAAGTGGCTTGTATGAGGTCTCTCATGTTCTTATACGCCTTGTTATGTCTAAGGGGTATCCCTGGGTCATGACAAAATCAAACGACGCCCCAATAGGACGGTCCGTAGTTAGACCAATGGACCGTCGATCTAACCATCGTTGGTGCCGGCAATTAAATTTTATAGGGTCTTTTTCTAATTATTCTAGTCTAATACTATGTAATTTTACCCTTCACCAAAACCCCTATATAAGTGTTTTAACCCCCATATTTCCCCAATTGAAAATATTCTCTCAAATTTACAAAAGAAGAAAAAATCTTCCTCTCAATATTTTTCACTATAAAGATGAAGAAAGCTAGGGTTTGCAAGCCAAGTCTCCAATCCCACCATTGAAGTCAAGCTATTGGCATTGAGGTATGATAGTTTTCATCCATGGAGCCCTGTCCTCCATGGAGTTTCCAAATTCCCCAATTTATAAAGATAGAATTCTCTAATTACTCTCCAAATTCCCAATTGGGGAATTCTAACTTTGTAAATTGGAGAATTTGAGAACTCCGTGGAGGAAAGGGCTCCATGGATGAAATTTATCAAACTTCAATGCCAAAAGCTTGGCTTCAATGGAGGAATTGGAGACTTGACTTGAAAACCCTAGCTTTCTTCTTCAACTTCTATAGACAGAATTATTTGAGAGGAAAACTTGATCTTCTTTTAGGAATTTGAGAGAATGATTTCAATTGGGGAAATTTGGGGTTATAAACACTTAGATAGGACTTCTAGGTAAGGGTAAAATGATATAGTGTAGGATAGAATAATTAGAAAAAGACCCAAAATCCTTTGACTTAATGCTAACGCAACCACCAGACGACGGCCATCACGAGCCATCATCATGAGTCATTGTAGTAGTTGTGGTCCATAATGAGTTGCCTGGGGAGAGGTCCCCTGCTGCCTTGCCCCTTCACGACCACCCTAATATGTTGTTTGCCTCTTCACGACCTGTGTAGGGGCTCGTGGGAGGAGGCTAACTTTGGGGTAGGTTCTGCCTCCCCAACATGGGCATCATAATGACATGTCCACCAACCCATGGGCCATTAAGGCCCTCATGGGAGGGGTCCTTGCTCAGCATGTCTTGGGGGACTTGCCACGCGCCACCATACAAATCGTGGTCCCCTTCACGGGCCATCTGGGGCTCTGTGGAGGGTCCATAGTCCAAGTGGTTGTCTGTGAGTTCCTCCCCATTGCCCTTTTATAGGACTTTCTCGAATCTGAGGTATTACAAAAAATCCAAATTCTAAGATAATGTAATGCAATCTGAAAGTGGATTGTAAAATTGGATTGCTGAGGAATAAACATATTCTTATGAGATTTTATCGTGAAGAAGATTTATTTCTATATTATTTCTAAACCTAATTATTATATAACAACCAAAGATGATTATTCATTCATGATGCAAACACTTATTTATATTGCTAAACTCGATGTAGAGGAGAAAACTACGCAAGCTATGGCATGGATCTCCTTTCCAAATACTTTTTTGTTAAAGAATCCATTTTTTCTATGGATTCATCTTTTGGAAAGTCGTTACATCTTGACATGGCCACTATTAATAAGACAAGACCTAGTTGTGCTAAGGTCAAAGTGCAAGTTGATCTATTGGCAGATTTTCCAAAGGTTATTGAAGTAGAAGTTGTCAAGGAAGAGTATAAGACTTCAAGGGTGGAGAAAATTAACATATGATATAATATGTTGCCAGCTTATGGTAAGCGAGGCAAGTTACAAGGCCATACCGAAAGAGATTGTAGGGTACTTTATCCGTAGCTCAGAATATCAATACAAGTTGAAGAAGGAAATTATATAGATAAGAATAGGAATGCTATCAATACATGGGAGGAGATTCCACTAATAAGAGTGGGAAAACACTTTTAAGAGGTGGCATCCCACAAATAAAGTGTTCCCAAAGCACAACCATGAGGAAAAATATAATAGGATTAATGCAGTCAGTACTGGTAACTCTTTTGCAGCATTAGTGGAGGATAATGTGAATAAGGTCATACACCTTAATGCAGATGCTTAGACAAGTACTACAAGGAATGCAAGAAATGCAACTAGTAAAGAAGTAGTATCGCCAAATAGTATAAATGATAATGGTATAGCAAACAAAGAGAATGCAGATCGGGAATAGGTCACAAAAACTTTCACATAGAATGATGCCAACAACAACTTTATTGCAAGGAAAAAAGATATATTAGTTAAGGAAGGTATAGAGGATCCACATGCTCAGATTGATAATGCATCTGGTGGGAAAAAAGAGAAGCCTACAAATTAATAAGTGGTCAATACACGAGTTCTTCAGAATGCTTAGATAAACTTGTTGAAGAGACTAGAAAACAAATCAACCCAAGAAAAGAGAGACATGGCTATTGCTATAATACTTGATGATCATCAGGAGGAGCAGGAAAGAGGGTTGAAATTACTGGACGAGTTATATAATCCAGTATATGAGAAACCTCTTCAAGTTGCTACTTCTTTAGAAGGAAGAGATCCACCTACATAAATACAATACAACCAAAATTTGTTGGAGGATGGAAGTAGAGAATCAGAAAGTGTTATTATACATGTGAGTGTTAAAAAGTCAGTGCCAATGGAGACCTTCATGCCCTAGTATCACATCAAGAGGTTCAATAGAAGTTTGATAATACAAAAAATTCAAGTCAAGAGGTAAAAGGTATGGACTTTGAGGAGGTGGAAGAAAGGGATGAAAGAGACAATGAGATTTGTTCTCAAAAAATTACTAAGGAGGGAAATTTGTCACCAAAAAGATTAAGAAAATGTAAGAAAGTTAAGACTACATACCGTAGTAATACAATGCCCACAAGAATCCAAGAAAAAAGGGTGGCCAAAACAAATTCTAAATGAGTTTAACAGCATTGTTTTGGAACATAATGCCTGTTAATACTCAACAGATCTCTCATAGAGTTCTGATGTTGTAGAGGCATCATAAGTTTATAATGATTGCTTTAATGGAATCATTTCAAAATACCAGACAGATTCAAACATTAAAAAGAAGATTAGGGATGCAATATGTGAATTACAATGTTAATGGCTAAATATGGGTATTTGTGAATCATGAAAAACATGTGGGAGTAGTTTCAGATTCAGATAAGAAACTCACTTTACAACTTACTTTCGAGGATGACACTCATATTTTGTCTGTTGTTTTGTATGCTAAATGTACAACACATGAGAGATTGAGTCTTTGGAATGACCTTTATTCCATAAGTCAAGAATTTTCACTACCTTGGATCGTTGGAGGTTATTTTAATGTAATATTAGGGGATGAAGGAAAAAAAATGGGGGGCTGTCTGTTTATTCCAGGAATATGAATATTTTGCTTATTATATTAATTTATGTGAGTTGTATGACATTAATTTCTCTGGGAATTCTTTTACTTGGTGGAATGGAAGGGTGGCAAGGGACGGTATCTTCAAAAGGATGAGCAGATTGTTGCTAATCATTTGTTTCATGATATCTTTGGTATTAGTGATTACAATATCTATCTAAAACTGGCTCAGATCATGCCCCCATTATTTCTAACTTGTAGGTCTATCAATTTGACTATTGCTAAGCCTTTTAAATTTTGAAGTTCTGGACTAAAAGTGCGGATTTCAAGTAGGTTTTCAACAAAGTTGGGACATTTTTATTAAGTTGAAGCAAAAGCAGAAGAGCACTAAATTGGCTTTATCCAAATGGAATAAAGACAAATTTGGAGATATTTTCAAGCATTTAATCATTAGAGAAGAAATTGTGAAAATCAAGGAAGACCTATTTCAAGAATACCCTTCCCCTATTAATGTATCAGTACTAAATTAGGCCCATGTAGAATTAAAACTTTATCTTCATTATGAGGAGGACTTTGGAGACAGAAAGCTAGTGTTCAATGGTTTGCTAAAGGTGATAGGAACACAAAGGTTTTTCATAGTCTTGTAAGGGGTAGAAGAAAGAGGATTGCTTTGAGAAAAATATTGAAAGAGGATGGTTCTTGGTCACAAACTGGGGCTGAAATTGCAGAAGAGGGTGTTTGCTTTTCTAAAAAGCAATTTTTCGGTGGAAGTATTTCTGATGATTTATATTTATTACAACATGTATCAGATTATTTCAATAGATAATGAATCTATTAATGTTATGTCAAATGCAGAAGAGGTAAAAAGGGTGGTCTTTGAACTTAATGTTGAGAGCTCTTGTGGTCCTGATGGTTTTTCTGGTCGCTTTTATCAGCCTTGTTGGGACATAGTAGGCCTTGACATTATTAAAGTTATTCATGCTTTCATTCGGGGTGCTACTTTACCCAAATCCATTACTTATATTAATTTGATTAATTACCTAAAAGGATGTGGTGAATTCCTTTTCTGATCTTCTTTTAAAAAATCTTTTCTAGGCATATTCATGATAGATTAGAAGGCTTTCTCCCAAGGTTGATTGCCGTGAATCAATCTGGTTTTGTTAAGGATAGAAATATTTCTGAAAATATACTTTTAGCTCAAGAAATTGTTTTTGATAATAGATTGAGGGGTAATCTGATAATGTGGTTATTAAATTGAATATGGCCAAAGCTTATAATAAGTTGACTGGAATTTCTTGATTAAAGTCCTAGAAAGGAAGGGGTTTGATTCTAATATGATTGATAAGATTTGGAGGGTTGTTGCTAATAATTGGAACTCTGTACTAATTAATGGCAAGCACGTGACTTTTTTCATCCTTTCATGGGAGTGATGCAAGGAGACCCTCTATTTCCTGCTCTTTTTATCTTAGCTGGTGAGGTTTTATCTCTATCTCTAAATAGGTTGTTTGAAAGAGCTGATTTTAAGACATATGGACTACATAAGTGGAGTGAACAATTGAATCATCTTGCATATGTAGATGATACAATTATCTTTACAGCAGAAGATAGAAGATCATTATAGCTAATTATATATGAAAACCTTGATATTATATGAACATCAATTTGGTCAACTTATTAACAAGGACAAGAGTTTTTACTATATGTTCAACAAAGCAGCACAGACTTCTGTTCAAGTAGTGGAAGAAGTTATAGGTTTCTCTAAAGGAAAGTTTCCTTTGATGTATTCGGGTTGTCCCATTGGGCATGGCAAGAAGAAGAAGGTACACTTTTCAAACTTGATCAAGAAAATTCAAAATAAGCTACAACTATGGATAGGGAAGATTCTCTCTTTTAGCGGCAGATAAATCATGTGTTGCGAAGTATGCATATTTACCTTTTATCTTATATTAACCCTCTTAAATGTGTTATATATGATATTTATAGAATTTTTGCTAAATTCTTGTGGAACATTAAGGAGAAGGGCAGAGCTACTCAATTGATTGCTTGGAATGATATCTGTGTTCCAAAAAATGAGGAAGGTTTGGAGTTTAGATCTTTATTTGATGTGTCCAAATCTCTTTTTGTAAAACTGTGGTGAAATTTTAGGACTTCTAATTCTTTATGAGGTAACTTCATGTGGAATAAATATTGTAAGAGGCATATACCTCCGGTAGTTGAATGGAATGGTGGTTCACAAGTATGGAAGGTTCTGCTTCAAAGCTAGAGGTTTTTTAATCAAGAAATTTGGTGGGAACCAAGAGAAGGTCATGCTAGTGTTTTGTTTGATAATTAGACACAATTGGGGGCTCTTCACTATGTCCTACCTATATCAAATGATTATGGTCATGTTGAATCAATTTATCAACTGTACAATACAAGAGGATGGAATAATGAGGTATTACCATCTATCTTCAATGAGGAGATTTGTAGGCACATTATAAATATTCTGGGAGATATACCTTTTCAGAGGGCGGGAATAAAATTTTGTGGATGCCTACTAGTACTGGGAAATTTAAAGTTGGGTCTGCTTGGGAGTTGTGCAGGGTGAGGAAAAACCCTATCAAGCTAATCCTTAATAATTGGGAAAAAGACATACCTTTTAAGGTAGCTTTCCTATTCTGGAGAATGTGGTTCAGAAGAATTCCTATAGGAGAGGTTTTGATTAGAAGGGGCATGACTGATTCTATGGCGTTTTGTTGTTGTAATGCTCATCTACAAGAATATTTTATGCATCTCTTTATTGTAATGATTCATATTATGTGTGGAAGTTTTTTTATAGAAACAACAGGTTTGCACTTTCCAATGGTTCGGCTTAGGCAAGTTCTAGAGGATTGATGGAATGCTGATTGTTCTACAAAATTGAAACCAATTGTTAAGATAGTTTTTGCATTTATTATATAGAGCATATGAAAAATAAGAAACTTGATCAAGCATGGGGGAAAATGGAAAAGAAGAAACTTGATCTAGGGGAAAATGGAAAAGAAGAAACTTGATCAAGCATGGGGGAAAATGAGTAAGCAGTCTTTAGTTTTGGAGATTCAAAGAAACTTATATTTTTTTGCTAAATCTAGATATTCTTCGTTCAAAGAGCTGCCTAAGACTTGGCCCCTAATTGTCAAGTTCATAGTATTAGGACACATCAACTTAATTATAATAAGGCACTCGGCAACAAGTTACCTACACATCAAACTCTTCTAGATACTAGTTAGAGTTGTATTATATCTCTACTTGCCATTGTCCCATGTAGTTAGAATTCTATATATACCCATGTATATGTTATGTAAAAGTAACGATCAAATACAAGACATATCAGTTCATATACATTCATATGGTATCAGAGCGCCATGTCAGAATCCTCCTCTACTTCTCTTCTTCTCTCAACCTCTATTGACACCATGTTTTCCTCTCCTCCTTCTCTGAATCATGCGCATCATGTTATATCCATTAAACTCACCTCCATAAATTACTTATTTTGGAAAACGCGACTCCTTCCCTTTTTGTGTGGTCAAAATCTTATTGGTTATATTGATAGAACTTTTATGTGTCCTCCTTCTCATGTCGCCAAAGAAGGAACCACAGATTCTGAATCCAATCCCGCTCATACTCTATGCATTCAACAACTTCAAATGATAATGAGCCTACTTATTTCTTCTTTTTTCAAAGAAACTGTACAGTTTGTTATTGTTCATGCACCTCTCAACAGATTTGGGACACCCTTACAACAGCTCTTTCCTCCCCTTCAAACACTCGCATCCTTTTTCTTCACATGACACTACAAAATCTAAAACAAGATGATCTTTCTGTTTCCCAATACCTCCAAAAGGCAAAATTACTTTCTAATGAACTTACGGCCTCATGAAGGCCTCTTTGTCTCTCAGACCTAAATATCTATATTTTCAAAGGTCTTCGTCCAGAGTTCAAAGACCTCGTAACCACATTATATGCCAGAGCTGAACCTGTTACTTATTCTGAACTTCATGGTCTCTTACTTAATCATGAATTTCTTCATGGTCAGCCCCTATCCTCATTAACCCTTTCAACAACCCCAAATATCCAAATTACTGAACCCCACGTTTCTGCCAACTTAAGCCAAAAATCCAATAAATATCATACTTTAAATTCTACTCGTGGTAGAGGAAGAAAATCATGAGGGAGGAATGGAAGAGGAGGATGTAACTCCTTCTCTAGATCCTACAATAATTCTGGCCAACAATGGACAAATCAATCTGATTCGAAGCCTCGATGTCAAATATGTAATGGCACGAACTATCTAGCTCCAATATGTTTTCACCGGTTCAACCACATAATCAATACATCTGCTTATCTCTCTCATCAATCTCCCATACCATTAACTCAGAATTGGTTCCCTGACACTGGCGCCACTCACTACGTGACTCCTGAGTTTTCTAACCTTTAACAATTCGATCAATACAAAGGAGGAGATCAATTTCATGTTGGCAATGGTATTGGACTGCCTATTCAAAACACTGGTAACTCTTCTTTTCCCTCTCTTAACAGAACTTTCCAACTCAAGCGTATTCTTCAATGTTCCTTCCATTACAAAACCTTTACTCTCCGTTCAAAAGTTTTCTCATGATAATAATGTCTTTTTTGAGTTTCATGTTCACCGTTTCTTTGTTAAGGATCCAACTACCAAGAAGGTTCTACTTTTCGGTCAGAGTGAAAATGGTTTCTACACTTTGCTGCTCAAGCTTTCCTCGTCATTTCGTCCCTCTGTATATTTCTCTGCCAAGGCTTCTTAAAATTGTTGGCATCTCCGGTTGGGTCACCCATACCAAAGAATTCTCCAGCAAGCCATAAAGAAGCATAATCTTCCTGTTTCTAGTTTAGCATTGAATAAGCTTTGTAGTGCTCGTCAACTTCGTAAGTCTCACAAATTGTCTCTTCCATTTAGTTCTAATAAAAGTTCTTTAATTTTGCAACTTCTATATGCCGATGTTTGGGGACCTTCCCCGTTTCTTTCTTCAGAAGGTCATCGTTATTTTCTAGTTAATGTTGATGATCATATGAATCTTGTTTAGGGTTTTCCGCTACATCAAAAATCTGATGTTCTTCCTCTGTTCCTTCAATTCAAAACTCTCGTTGAAAATCAATTTAATACAAAAATAAAAGTCATTCAAACAGATAGGGGTGGTGAATTTCAGGATCTCACGCCTACTCTCACAAAACATAGAATTCATCGTCGTTTTTCTTATCCTCATGCACATGAGCAACAAGGAAAGGTTGAGCGCAAACATCGTCACATTATTGAAATAGGTCTCTCACTCATGGCTCACAATTCTACTCCCTCGAAATATTGGAACTATTTCTTTGAATGCGTAGTTTACCTTATTAATTGTCTCCTTCTTCGACAAATCAAGGTCTCACGCCATACGAGTTAGCATTCAAAAGAATTTTAGATTATCACTTTCTTAAAGCATTTGGTTGCTCGTGTTTCCCATTCCTTCACCCGTATAATAAAAATAAATTTCAGTTTCATACTGCTCATTGTGCCTTTTTGGGATATAGTACAAAGTACCATGGTTATCGTTGTTTGGATATTCGAACTGGAAATATTTATTTCGCAAGGCATGTGAGGTTTAATGAAACACAATACCCATTTGTTTCTCAATCCATTTTGGGAGCGCCTCCTCTAATCCCACAACCCCCATCAAGTCAGTCCATTTGCATCTCCGCTCCTGTTCATGCTACTATTGGATCAAATCCCATACGTTCTTCCCCTCATACCTCAGCCAATCACTCCATCAACTACCATTACACCTTTTAGTGATCAAATTCCTCAACCAAGTCCCATAACTCAGCCATCAATCAGTGCTAATGTTATTGTACCACCTTCACTAATTGCTCCCTTTTCTAAATCCATCTTTTATCCAGTGGTCGTTGACTCGAACACTACCCAGCAGCCTTCCTCTATTCCATTGGGTGTGGATTTCATAGGATTCTCACCTCTTCTAACTGCTCGAGTATCCAAACATGTTGTTGTCCATAAGTCTAGACCACCTAAGCCTACCATACGATCTCATCATATGACTCTTCGTGCAAAACATACCTCCACTCATATTGCCACTCTTCCTTAATCTAAAAACAGCCCAACTTCAGAACCCACTTGCTTCAGTAAAGCCAACAAGTTTGGGGAGTAGCGAGAAGCAATGGCTATGAAAATATTTGCACTCCTTAAAAATAACACATGGACTCTCATACCTTAAAATCCATCCATGAATTTATTAGGTTGCAAATGGGTGTTTCGAATAAAGAGAAATTCATCTAGTGCCATTGATAGATTTAAAGCTCGACTTGTTGCTAAAGGCTTTCATAAACAGGAGGGCCATGATTATTTTGAGACCTTCAGTCTGATAGTAAAATCCACAACTATTCGGATAATTCTATCTATAGTTGTCTCAAAGAACTGGATTCTTCGTCAACTCGATGTGCAAAATGCATTTTTACATAGCGATCTTCAGGAAGATGTTTTCATGGTGCAACCCCCTGGTTCTTCTCAATCTTAGCTTCCTCACCATGTTTGTAAGCTTAACAAATCACTCTATGGTCTTAAATAGGCAGGCACCCCACGCATGGTATATGCGTCTATATAATTTCTTGATAGTTATGGGTTTCACAAGCTCAAAAACTAATGCCTCTCTATTTTTGTTTCATTTGGATGGAGTTCATATTTTCATACTTGTATATGTCGACGACATTATTATCACTGGGAACAAACCTTCATTTCTTGAATTCATCATATCCAAATTGGGTACCGAATTCGCCATCAGAGATCTTGGACCTCTATCATTCTTCCTAGGAATTCAAGTGATCTGCCACTCTACTGGTATAACATTGTTTCAACAACGTTATGCATTTGATATACTAACAAGAGCCGGAATGTACGCTTGCAAACCATTGCTTTCTCCCATGTCTACTTCAATCAAGCTTTACAATAGTGATAGTGAGTTTTATGATCCTACTCTCTATCGGCAAATCGTAGGGGTACTTCAGTACTTGACACTTGCACGACTTAATTTGTCCTTCACTGTTAACAAAGTGTGTGAGGAATGAAGAGCGTGATTTCCTTTATGCTGAGACCAAGGTATTAAAAGATGTTTCTATTATTGAGTCTGGAATTAAAGCTATCAGAATGGGCTTGGACTATTGTTTATACAATAACCTAGTTCCATTACTCATTGAGACAGATTCTCAGTTAGCTCAACAAATATTAAATCTAGGAGGTTCCACGGTTGATTGTTTGGGATGTTAGGTAAATAAAAAATTTGATGCATACTAAGGAGGTGGAGATATTGCATACATTCAGGAAAGGGAACTCCCTAGAAGACTTTTTTACTAATCATATTGTTAATTTTTCATGTAAAAAGAGGAAGCAATTTCATAACTTGCAAGAGATTCCGCAAAAGGCTAAAATAATTGTTCATTTAGAAATAGCAAAAATTCCAAATTTGCGGATGACAACAAGAAATTTGGGTTACAACTTCAGTTGATATGCACAGTGACGGATCCAGAATTTTACGGTTATGAGCGCTCACTATTTTTAATATAAACTTGTATTAATCAAAGAGCGTCATTGCGCGCTAAAATTCCTCAACAAGAGTGTTTTAAAAAATAAATCAATAGTCAATCAAAATTCTTTGAATCGGTTCAAGAAAAAAAAAGAGGAATAATATACCTTCACGTACGATTGTAATTACCAAAAAGGCAAACCAACGAGATGGACTATTTTTTTTTCTTTTGAGTTAGAGAACTTGAATGAAGGCTCTAGAACATAATATTTTCCCCTTCCCTTTTCATTTTCCCTAATTAGACTGACAAGAAAGAAAGAGTAAATAAACATGAAAAATCATGATTAAGTTGTTGCTTCAAGATTCTAAGATCGTAGTTGTTTCTTCAACTATCAATCACAAAATATAAATGCACAAATTTAACACTGGTCATAAAAATTATGTTTAAATACGATAGCAAAAATAATTAATAAAAAAACTATAATAAAAATATATTGTAAACGGGAGAAAGAATTTTGCAACTTCTATATAAAATTTAATTTAAGAAAAGTCAGTGGGACAATGTGAAATGGAAAATAGATCAAGGACAAAAATAAATAAATAAATAAAAGAATTAAAAGGTAGAAACAGACATACAAATTTTAATTTAAGAAAAGTCAACGGGACAGATCAAGGACAAAAGTGAATAAATAAATAAAAAAAAAGTGTAATTGGAAATTATATGGTAGAAAGAGAAGAGTTGAAAAGGTAGAAATAATGTTTTTAGAGGATTCGAACTCAGGCTAAGAAGCAAAATGTAAACCTTGAGCACCCACTTTCAACCAACAGGCCAACTGAATCGTTTGTGGCATGAATGCTCACCTTTACATTTATATGATTTTATTTTAATTTTTATACAAGTATATATAGTTCGATACGAAATTAATGAGTGTTCGAGCACCCGAAAACCTCCATGTGGATCCCCCCTGGATATACAAGTGCAAGAATGCAGAAATATTCAGTAGACTTTGGAACAAAACCTGAAGTTTGTTGTCTTGAGCAGTGGTATCAACTCCTTTAGGGGTTCAACCTGTTGGGACAATAAATCAGAGGGTGCGAACCAAAGAAAACTAATTACTAATCAAAGGTTCTGGAAGACTTATCTGGAGTCCAGTCAAATCAACTTGGACGAATTTTGGGTGTAACCATAGGACTCAAATTTGAGGCCATTTCAAAGGGCTATAGGTTGAAATTTTCTTGAACATCTCTTATCTCTACTGCAACTTAGATCTACCTCACTCAAATTGAAGAAGTTTTCATTGGTTCGAATCATAGCGTTGGTGAGAATTTTTGGCATCGAAATGACTTCACACCAAATTTGTATGTTTTGTTGATTGTAGTTTGTGCTGAGGAGTTCCGAGATGCAATGGAGATCTGCACTCTGGAATCACGCTCGAGGAGAGTAGTCGGAGTAGCTAAAATGGAGCACCTTTCCATTTCCATTTTTTTTCCTTTTCTGTTTTGTTTTTTATTGTTTTCCACTTTTGGGTCTAGTTTTGTATTTTCTAATTTTTTATAATAATAAATGGCCCTTTGTTGGGTTGCTTTGGAATATATATATATATATATAATAAATAAATATCATTAATAAAAGAACAATTATTTTCTCTTCCTACCCCTAACAATTTCTGAGAAGATTGGGTATTCAACTTTATTCCAAAAGAAAGGTAACAAGAACATGAGCCTAAGAGAGGAGACACTTCACGACAATCGACTTGTCATAATTGTTTCGTAATAGCTACTTGCATCATGCATATATAATGAACAAATTTAGAGTTTATAAAACCAAATCATCAATGGTTGTTAGAGGAAATTTGATTAGATCAGTCAGTTGCTCTCTTGTAAGTGCTCGTCTAGCTCCATCTCCTTGATCTCTTTCTTTTAATTACTAGCTAGATTTGGCATTTTTAGCCATGCCTTCAATCAAATTGAGCTTCCTAGTCTACATTTTTCTTTCTTCTTTTTCCCCCACAACAGTGATATTTCTTTATTACTTCTTTTCTTGCCTAATGGAAAAAAAATTCCTTATTTTTACCCTACATGACACCATCCATCTCGAAACAGTTAATTTGTTTTCTTCTTCAATAATATAAGGTAAGCTTTTAAAGGTAACACATCCTCCATATAAATATATACATATATATTCCCCGACTGGTGCATTTCATACTAAAAAGAGAGATGAAATAAAAGAAAATTAAAAATTTTAAAAAGAATAACATTTTGGAATTTTGTCAATTGAAATTCTATGACTAACTCCATGTGAAATATTTTGGCAGAGGGTGTACGTGAACTTGATCCAAATAATTCGGGTTAAATTTCAATTGTTTGCCAGCGTATTTGTGGATCATCATTAGTGTTTCATCAAGGATATTTCAGTTGCTCTTTTTATGTCTGAAATACTCAATGATTGTATATTCCACAACCTTGGTGTTTGTTGTACAAAAGAACCAACGCAGCTTCACCATGTAATATCATCGCACTAAGTGCAATCACCCACAATAGTATTGTGACATTACGTCCACAAGTTGTTTTGATGAGTCGTCTAGAGGAACAATTTAATCATTAGCCATACCTCTTCGAAAATATATCTGGGAGATCCAGAGTGGTCAAAATAACCTGTCTCCACATGGAACCATTGCCAAGGTGAAGATATTGCTTTTCCCAACTGCCCATGCATCATGATTCAGAAATGAATTTAGAAAACAAATAATAACACTAGAGTATTTCATCAAATAGCTTGATGACCTGCGATGGAAACCTTACCAATAAGATCACAGAAAACCATACCCCCTTCGCTTGTCATCATTAAGCTATCCTGTATCACCAAGTAGCCAAAGGAGACTTCCTGCAAGTAAGAAGTTGCTTCAATTGCTGGCTTTGTCATTTGCAACGTCCCATAGGACTAATACAACAAAGCTGCAAACAGAGAACCCCAAGAAACCCACAATTATTACTTACAGATTCTCAATATTGGATTACAGCCATTCAAATAACAAGCAGGCAATGTAGCATCTGCAAACGGAATGGGCACTTGGGATGCAAATTTTGTACAAAAGAAACAAGTAACTTCTCCATCTTCAGTGTGGGACCTAGCATCTGTTGGCTTTTCTTAGATATCTAGTGCACTCAAAATGGCACGTAAAAAAGCCAACTGTGTCACAATTTAACAAAGCAGAGAAATTGAAGTCAAATTATTACAACACAGCGGCCCAGTAGGCCTGCCTTAAGCTATCCAGAACTTTGACAACACCAGGATATATAAGATTCCAAATGTTTTTTAAAGAGAATCAAAATTTGATAATTGAAAAAATAAAAGACTGAATAATAAACATCAACTAGTGTAACAGCAAATAATCAGTTACAACCATTATATTAGCCTATTGTTTGATCCCAAACAGAAGCATTCTACTGTATACAACTGCTACATAAACCTCACCAGCTGAAAATGGGTATCCAGACAATCAAGCTCTGATTTCCAGGTACAAAAGAAGACCAACAAATTTTCACATGCAGTTACTCCAATACTGCAACTTCTTGGTCTACTCTCCAATAGTTTGCATCATTGTACTCTTTTATTCCTGCCCCACCATCATCTGTACTCTCTTTTTCAGGACTCTTAGGAGCAATGCTCTTTTTCAATGGAGCAGCCTCCCCAACGATCCCCTCCTTAAGAGCATGTTCCATTGCCTTTTCAGTACCCTCTAATTCTACACCAACAAATTCAACATCCTCTTCAAACATAGAAGGAACAGCAGCTGCTTTCTGATTAGACTCAGATCCAGGTGAACTTTTGCTGGAATTTGGAGAGGTTGAGACACCATTTTGAATAGATTCTTCACTACCACCAGAAGTGGAACTTACCACAGGAGTTGCTGCCTCCACTGAATTAGCCAGATGGCCACTAAAGTTACTGGGATCTTCAAATGGGTTCACATTGGATCTACCAACTTGAAAGTCTGAAGCATTGCCCCATGCTGCCCATTCAGGCATAGGCCTGTCTCCAAAGGGGTCGTCATTGTCTGTTGTCTCAAAGCGAAAGAAACCCATGTCATCTGACGGGCCTGCTTTCTCATTTTGTTGATTGAGGCTACCACCATTAACAGAATTCGATCCACCAAATCCACTATAGGCATTTGAACTAGATTTGGGTGCTCCATCTGTAGAGTTTTTTCTCTCAGCCAATCCATCCTCCTCTCCAACTACTACCTCGTCATCACTATTGCTATTCCCACCATTTGATGTTCCATTAAGGTTGATCTCTTCCATTGCCTCTGTAGGTGAGGTGTTCATAGGTGCATCACCAAGTCTATCATCTTGAAAAGCAAACCAGTTTGAGTTTGTGAACAAACTGCAGCAGAACGGGAAAAAAAAAGAAAACAGAAATGTCACACACAAGCACAATAAAGTCTATATAGAGAAAAACAGATGCTATGACCTTGCCTGTGTCACTAGTTTCCAAATTTTAACACACTCAAAGGAACCAAAGAAACACAAGAGCATGCATTTCCTTTTGTGTGTGAGTGGGTGGGTGAAGGCCTAAAGGGGAAAGGGGCTGGAATCTTCTCTCTCCCCATCCTCCTTCATTTTCTTGCATTTAAAATCTAAGGGTGTTTGTTTGGAGAGAATTTATTTTCAATTGCCTACACCCAATTATAGTGCAGAAAACACATGCTGTATTGACTTCTGCACACCTAAAGCCAATCCTTTAAAACTACAGAGATGCAAACTCACCTCCCCTGATCATCTCCCAATCGGAGGGATGATATCACAACTTCAGCAGACTCATCATCAAAGTAAACATCCTACATGGCATGACCATAAACTGTGAGAACATAGAGGCTTATAATAACATCAAGAAAAAGATTGACAGACCTTTAAAAATATTCAGAAGGAAGTAATGTCAATCACAGAATAAAAGCACTACCTCATCATCTCGTTCAAGAGCTGTATGACCCTGTAAACAAGTAATGAAGACCATGAATGAATTGACAAATGTGTAACCATAACTCAACTGCACCCCACAGCCCAAAATCGGGGTTTCATGCACAGGTCCCAGAGTTGTATTTGTCTTCTCTTCTGCTTACAGAACAGCACCTAACCCCACCCCTCTAAATTTCTTCCCCGAAAAAAGAAAAGAAAAACAGAGAAATTAACACTGCTCTAAATGCACTAAGCAAACCCTTACCTCTTCAGCATCATCATTGTCATATATGGTGTATCTGAATGCTTGGCTAAGATTATTGGCTAAAGCTGCTACATCATAATCTCTGTCATGAACATCTTCCTCATCACTGTCCCTCATTCGATCGTGTAATGCAGTCGGCCGGCTGCTCATATTCAGAAAACTCATCATGATCTCTATTCCAGTAGTTGATACAGGTATCAACAAGGGCAGTAAAGAGGAAGAGGCAGAAAGGAAGTAAACTGGAACATTTTCACTTCTTCTGCCTACCAAAAGTACTCAACATAACCACCTCTCATTCTCCACTTCTTTGAAAATTTGTGACATCTATGTTTATACTACTCAGAGGAGCTATCCTTGACTATCTGATTAAATGATTTTATTAGAAGCTTTTTTGGTTGAACATGTGATTTCCACTAGAAGCTTTTCGTCTAATTAATGAGGACACTTATTGTCACTACTAGAACACAATAACGGACATGACTGCGGCCTCCAAAAGCACATAGTTACATTTAGTTCTCCTGCTTTCCCACCCACACTTATTTTTTGCTCACAGGGACAACAATAGTATGTAGAGTACTAGTCTGTTAATACTTCTCTCTGTTTACTTCTCCAATTTTTTTACATGTTAGGGGGAGTTGAGATTATATGCAAATGGCATGGTTTAACTACGATAAGCTTTATTGAAGAACACTAACACTATAAAAAGGTATAGCTGATGTAGTTGTTCCACTTACATAAGGTCTGGTGTTTGTCAAGGGTTAGAACTTGCATGTCCATAAATTTGAAGAACCACTTTAAAATCAAGAAACCCTAATTTGCCTTCAAAGACAAATTATTTAGAAGAGGTATGAACTGGACCTAATAGAGCAGAATGGACAAAGGGAATTCATATAGCCGACCCTAGATAATTTGGGATCAGGACATATTTGATTGATAGACTAACATTACAAATGATATAATATTGGTGATCAGTTGCACAATTAAAAAAAGAGGCAAAACTTACCCACAAGCCCATCGGTAGACATTTTCGATTGTATTACGCTCTTGTAATACGGTAGTTTGCCAATCGCTCCATTCCATATTTTTCTGGTGTAAAGAACACAGACTAGTATATGAGGATGCATTTAGCACAAAATCTGCTGCCATTAATAGCTATTATATAGAATCTCGTCAGGCAGAACCTTTCACCAACTTCTTCTACTCAATCAATATGATGAGCCAAAACAATAACAAAGGATCCAATGAGATACTCCACAATCATAATAATGATTTTGCTAACAAAGTGATTTCACATAGTGACAAGGAACGTGACACTTAAAGATCAATTAAAAAGTTTAATCACCTCACACAGTAAAATCAGTGCCAGTGCACTCTTCCCAACAACTATAAACAAGCTAAAAGATCAATTTCATATCAAAAACAACTTTTGAAGCATGATGGCTAGGTAACCGTATGTTGAAATTAATTGCCAACGTCCATCCTAGCGTGGAGAAGCAGTGTTCAGGACAGTGAGTAAGGTTTCAGTGTAGTCTTTCCTTCCAGTACTTTTTCTCTTTTCTTTATTCTTCATTCTGGTGCAGTAGCACTGCTAGCCTAGGATTTTCTTCCTTTTTTTTATTCAACTCTTTTCATTACTCTGTTTTCCTTTGCCCTTGCCCTGTATAGTTTTGATTGTTTAAATTATATGTTGCTGAATTTTTTTTCCTATTATTAAATAGATATTGCTGAATTGTTTTGTTCCTTAACAATGACTAAATGTTGTTGAATTTTTTCTTAATAATGAAAAATAATATAACGCTGATTATTTTTCTTAAATCT
Organism: Solanum bulbocastanum; assembly: GCA_037074985.1. Lineage (NCBI taxonomy): Eukaryota > Viridiplantae > Streptophyta > Magnoliopsida > Solanales > Solanaceae > Solanum > Solanum bulbocastanum. The sequence goes on along the minus strand of CM073602.1, from coordinate 12,610,712 downwards.
TATCCGCGATTAAACATGGCTGACCCGGCATGAAAATATGGGGAAAAAAGTTAGTAAGATCAATAGGATAACAATTGTATGTCTGTTGTGTGACAAGACAACTAAAGGGAAACCTTTATTTTAGTTTATGAATTTTATTTTTTTTGAAATGGGTAACTTTGTGTCTATTGATAGAAACAGATCAGTACATGGGCCGTACTAGGGCCATATTTACAAGTAAATCCAAGTCCTATGATCCCATGTCTATAATGAATCTAACACATCAATAATAGATACAGGATCATTAGAGCGAATCTGATTACACCAAAAACATTGAATCAAGATACAATTCAATTTGATCGGTTCTATACCATTTTCTATGTTCTCAAAACACCTAGAATTTCTCTCCTTCCAGATTGTCCACCATATGCTGGCTGGTATGATTCTCCACCTACTTCTGCTTCTCGCCAGAACCCCAGCTTCTTCCCAACTTTGAAGGGCCTCTGTAACCTTTCCTGGCATAGTTCAGGAGAAACCTTTTAAGGTTTATGAATAGCCTCCAAAGCTGACTGTGATCTTCAAGTGAAGGAACAAATGTTGAATAGTTTCTGCTTGTTCTCCGCAAAAAACACATCTCAGACATAAAATAATCCCCTTTTTCATCAGATTGTCTTGTGTAAGGACAGCATCCTTAGATAGGAGCCAAATAAAACATGATACCTTGTAGGGTATATTCAGTTTCCATATAGTTTTCCAGGGCCAGTTGACATTCTGTTGATTGTGACTATTCAACCATCTGTATGCTTTGCCTACCCTGAAGGTTCCTCTGTCACTGCCCTGCCACCAAAGCTCATCTTCCCCTTCTTGTGTTCCTTTAAACTGGCCAATAGTGTTAAGGAAATCTGCAGCTCTTGTGATTTCCCAGTCATTTACTTGTCTTCTGAAACTGATTTCCCACCCATCAGGTGTCCACATTCCTGCAATTGTTCTTTGTTGATTTAACATTAAGTTGCGGATATCTGGGTAGATATTGGTAGATATTCCTCAGAATCCCCATCTCATGCCAGTCATCTCAGAAGCTTGTCTTTTCCCCATTTCTAACCTTAACCTTGGTTTTGATCTTGAAATCATCCCACAAGGCCCTTATAGATCTCCACATACACTCCATAGGGGGGAAATACTTCCTTTGTCATCCACCTATTTTCTTCTTCATACTTGGCTTTGATGACTTTTCTCCATAACGGATGTTTGTCGTTAGCATATTTCCCCATACCTTTTTTCTATTATCAGATCATTCCACTTTACCAAATTGTAACCTTTCCTGTCCTTGTTTGTCCTTGTTTCCCTGCCATAGGAACTTCCTTCTGATTCTGTCCAATCTGTCTGTGACAGACACCTACTGGAATGGGAAATAAAGACATCATGTAAGTAGGAATAGCATCTAGGACTGAGTTAGAGAAACTCTTCCTCCAAGAGACAAGTATTGCCCCTTCCATCTAGCCAGTTTCTTCTCACACTTTTCTATTACACTGCTCCACCAGATCTCTTTAGACATTGATTTAGCACCCAACGGCATCCCAAGGTATGTAGTTGGGAGAGCCCCAACTTGTCCACCTAGATTATGTTTAGTGCCTCCATGTTATGTACTTCATTAATGGGATAAAGAAAACTCTTTCTCCAATTAATATGCAACCCAGAGATTCCTTCAAACAAGACCAATATTACTCTCAGATATCTGAGTTGTTCTTCTTCTGCCCCACAAAAGATGAATGTGTCATCTGCATATTGCAAATGAGTCTTCCCTTCCATCGTTGGCCACATCAAAACCTCTCAACCAGCCATTTGTGTTAGCTGTCTTGAGCATGTTGTTAAGTCCCTCCATCACTAGAAAAAACAGGAAAGGGGACAGAGGATCCCTGCCTGAGGCTCCTTTGAGCTCCAAAGAATCCTGTTGGTGCACCATTAATCAAAACGGAGAATTTCACTGAAGATATACAAAATTTTATCCACTTGATCCACTTCAGCACAAATCCCATCTTTTCCAGAACATTCAGCAAGTATCCCCAGTTAACATGGTCATAAGCTTTTTCAATGTCAAGCTTACACAATATTTTCTTCTGCTTCATTCTTGAGCCTACAGCTTCATTTGCCACTAGGACTGCATCCATAATTTGTCTAGCTTTAATAAATGCCATTTGATGAGAATCTACCAATTTTTCCATCACCCCTTTCAATCTCTTCGTTAGGACTTTGGAGAAGATTTTATAGATGCTTCCTATCAGGCTTATGGGTCTGAAATCTCTCAACTCAGTGGCACCTTTCTTCTTGGGAATGAGCAATGAAAGTAGCATTGAAGCTTCTTTCCAACACTTCTTGCTCATGGAAATTTTGGAATGCCTTCATTATGTCATGTTTTACAATCTCCCAACATTTAATGTAAAAGCCCATGGTGAAACCGCAAGGTCCTGGGGTTTTATCCATTGCACATAGCTTAGACATCTCAATACTTCATCTTCTTCAAAGTTCCTCTATAAAATTTCTTTCTCCTCTGATGAAATGACTGGACAGTTTAGGATATTGCTAGTTGGTCTCCATTGGGAAGTTTCTGTGTAAAGTCTGATAAAAATCAATTATCTTTTTTTCAATTTTGTTTGTATCTTGTGTGATCTCACCTTCAACCTCCAATTGATCAATGTTACTGTACCTTTTGTGGGCATTTGCAATTCTGTGGAAATATTTGGGGGTCGTTTGGTAGAGTGTTTAAGAATAATGCAAAATAGGGTGTATTAGTAATGCATGCATTAGTAGTGCTTGCATTAGTTGTGCCTACATTAGTTATGCTTGCATTAGTTATGCCTGCATTATTTCTTATACACTGTTTGGTTTGATGTATTAGAAATAACAAATCTTGTATAATTTCATTAAAAAAATGTATGTTTACAAAAACACCCTTCACACTTTATTTCTTTGTACATTTCCTTTGCAACAAGATTCTTTGCTAAAATATCAAAAAAGATTTCTTTGTTAAAACATTATTAACTCCTCTTGTTCTTCTTTTTTTCAAATATAAAATTAAATAGTTGTTACTATTGCGTCAAAATATTTTTGTAGAAATAGGCAAAGAAATCTTTTATCAAACTAATCGTCACAATAGTAAATATTTTGATTAAACTATATTGAAATAAGATTTTTTTAAAAAAAGAAGATGTCAATTTTGCTAAGCTCAAAATTCGAACACATATCTTGCTAAGCTCAGCCTCAATTTTTTTGAGATAAAACGAGTCCAAAAATAAAAAATAAAAACTGATGGAATGTAAGGGCGATACAGGCAGCATAGACCTGAGATAATTCCTAACTACAAAGCGGTACCCTATTAAAATCAGTATATGCACTTCATATATATTAGGAGTCTGGGCATATGCTTTAGCAGCCAGATATCCTATTTCCTAGTGCAATTGAAATACAAAAAAGTATTACCAACAATCAAATATATAAATAATGGAGATGTTCTATTAAAAGGTTTAACAGCCACAGAGAAGATGAAAGATTTCTAAAACACAGTACCATGGAAAATGGAGATGTATTTTTAATAGGCTTTGAGGGTAGTTTTGTAATTATATAATCTAATGCAAGTGTTAAAATGTTATGTATTACTAATACCTAGGATTTCTTGGTTTAGAAATACACAACTTAATACACAATATAGTGTATAACTAATGCTTGCATTAGTTATACATGATATGAAAAAGTGTACCAAACAAGGTATAATTAATACACACACCTAATGCATGCATTATTTTTCCTAATACACTCAACCAAACAACCCATTAGTGTTTCTATCCCCCTCTTTCAACCATAGGGTTCTTGATCTTTGTCACCAAGCAATTTCTTCTTCTTTTTTTTTTTTTTTTAAGATTCTCATATTCCAGTAGCACCTCACCTTTCCTTGTGGATTCTTCTTCAAAGGCCTCGTTGTAACCACAAAATCAAAATCTGCCAACTTCTCTAACAATTTCTTTCTCTGTAAGCCTAAATTTCCTTGAACTTCTCTGCTCCATTCCTTAAGTTTATTCTTAAGGCTTTCATTTTGCAAGCCAATACATAGTCAGGTCTCCCCCCAAAATTTAGTTCGTTCCACCAGTCTTTGACTCTATTTGTGAACCCCTCGGTATCTAGCCACCAATTTTCAAACTTGAAATACCTTTTATTTTTGTTCTAGGTCCCACCTTGTAGAGCTAATGGTACATGATCTGAAATAATCCTTTGAAGTGGGATTACTTTCAAGTCGTTGAAGCTTTCATCCCATTCTTTTGAAAACAGGATTCTATCTATTCTGGAAGCTACTTCATGGTTGTCCCCTTTGTACCAGGTCAATATTGCATTTTCCATTTGAAGATCAATTAGCCCCATATCTTCAATGAAATCTGAAAATTCCCTCATCCCTATTGTTCTTCTAACACAACTCCTTTTTTCCGACACAAACCTATTAACATTATAATCACCACAAACAACCCATGGCCCTTGAAAATAACCTCTGACATCACCAATCTCTTCCCATACTAAACTTCTTTCAATGAGGCAATTTGGTGCGTACACCCCAATAATATGACAAGAGAAGCTTTGGAGTTGGGCTTCAAACTTGCAAGTTCAGGTATATGAACCAATCTCGAGAACTTCTCCCTTCCATATTTTGCTATCCCACATCATCAATATACCCCCTCTTGTTCCACTGGCCTTCAAGTACTCATATTTGATCCATCTATTTCCCCAAATTTGGTTTACTAACTCTGTAATGTCCCCCTCCAACTTTGTTTCTTGGAAACAATTGTTAGAATATGAATAGATTTATACAATCCTATAGGAATAGGTTTACACAATCCTATTAGAATAGGAATATGTTTATGCAATCCTATTTGGAATAGGAATAGTAAATAGTATCTTACTTGATAAAGGATTGTATTCTAGTGTCCATAAATAGGGTCTCTATGTAACAATATATATACAACAACAATTCAATAATATTCTTTTCCTATATTTCTCACATGGTATCAGAGCCTCTACGATCTTGGTAGAAAATCAAAGAGCTTCTGTTGCCGGCGGGTCACCGTGTATCTTTCCGATGACTATTTTCTCATATCTAATTTGTGTAGCATCGTGCCATCATTAAGGTGACTACTTTTTCATATATAATTTGTGTAGCACTGTGTCATCCTTCCGATAACTATCTTTTTTTTGCATATCTGATTTGCGTAGCACCGTGCATCTCTCCAAACTACTTTTCATATTTAATTTGTGTAGTACAGTGGATTTTTCCAAACTATTGTCTCATATCTGAGCTGCATAGCATCATGTGTCTTTTCCGTGACTCAGATTTGATTTGCATAGTTCCATTCATTTTTCCAGTGACTACTCGAATCTGATTTGCGTAGGGTTGTGCCATCATTCCAACCCTACCTATATAATTTTTCTTTTTCAGTAGGGTCATGCCATCATTCCGACCCTACCCATATTATTTCTCTTTTTCAATGGGATCGTTCCATCAATTCAAACTATCCTATATAATTTCTATTTTCTAGTTGGGTTGTGACATCATTCTGACCCTACCCATATAATTTTATTTCTAAGATTGTGACCACTTTTAGCCATCAAATCTAATACTCCGGCATATGAGCATGTTCCGGCCAGTTTTTCGGTGACTTGTTTAATATCGACTCATCTATTGATTCCAACATGATCCATATACTTTATACTATATTTTGAGCACTTTGTTGCTCAAGGGGAGTTTTGTTGCCTTGTATGTCGATTATGTGAGTTACTCTGAAACAGTCTTTGCAAGTTTGGTTTGGGAAATTCAACACTGTAATTTTATCACTCTATGTTTTATCGGCATTATGCATCAAATTCAATATTTAATGAGAAGACAAGAACATTGAGATTGATTGTCAATTTTGCGAAGTCAACTGATCACTTGTAGATATCTCACCAAGCCCCTCAATGATCCTCATATTAATTACATATGTAACAAGCTAGGTACATGAATTGTATGCACTAGCTTGAGGGGGAGTGTTAAAATATGAATAGGTTTCTACAATCCTATACGAATAGGAATAGGTTTATACAATCCTATTTAGAATAGGAATAGTAAATAGTATCCTACTTGGTAAAGAATTGTATTCTAGTGTCTATAAATATCTATGTAACAATGTATATACAACAACAATTCAATAATATTCTTCCCTTATATTTCTCACAACAATAAATGTCTGCTTTCCAATCAAACACCATACTTTTAACAAGTATATTTTTCTCTATTTATTTTGGTTTTTTTCTAGTAAATTGAGCTTCACTTCAATGAAGCGAGCGCTTCGCTTAAAGTGGGACCTTGTCGCTTTTTACTACTTTGCGCTCCCCTAAACACTCTGGAGAGCATTTTCTTAGAGACATAAACATAAGAAGTCTTTATCCCTTTTTTATGGTGGTGATGTTCAGGCCAGCTTTGCGCACCTCGACATTTCCCCATTTAACTGTTACCTCCAATCTCACAAATACCTGCAACCTGTATTTTACCCCACTAGAATTTGAACGTAAGATCTCATGATTCTACTACCACTTCATTGACCACTAGGCCACACCCAAGGGTTCTACAAATTCTAACAATTGGACGTTGTTTGGTATTGGAGTGGGATAGACAAAGTTATCCATGGATTGGATATCCCATGGATAAGTTATCCCAACATACATATAAAATAAATTATCTCATCATTGTAACAAATGGTAGGACAAATAATCCGAGACTAACTAATACCTATCTAGCTTGGACTCTCCAAAGTTGATGCCGCACCCATGTCGGATCCTCCAAAAATACACTACTTTTGGAGGATCAAACATGCACCCGTCATCATTTTTAAAGAGTCCAAGCAGTATACAAACCAAACGCATGATAAAATAATCTTGCATTTTATCCCTTATCCCTCGTACTGAATGACCACCTTAAAGTTTCAAAAGCATTGGACAGAGAAAAATTTCAAAATCTAATTGAACAAGTTTAGTTGATGTGCTCATAAGTAGTTCATCATCGATTATAGCGTATCAAGCAACTAAGCACAATGCTGTCACACACCTCAATATGTGCTTGAATGTAGTTGTCATTCTTTCCCAACTGAAGAAGTTTGTTAGAAATCCGTGTTATATGTCCTATGTTGCCCACTCGGGGTGCTCGTTTTGCAAAGTTAGCAAAAGTAGGCTGCATCAATCCAAAAGTACCATTAAAAACATTTCAAGATATTAAATGCAGTGGGGTTCCCATTTAACATATTTCTTTATCTTGGAGAGAATAGAATGGAATAATTGGAAGAAAAAATGAACAGAAGGAACCAAGATATTTAAAACCTAAAACTAAATGGAAAGTAAATCAGTTATTCGCAAATATTAACCTGTTTTTCATCACTAGAAATTGTAGACTGTTTATCTGTTTGAAGTATCTTCCCGATCAAATCACACTCTTCAAAAAGATGGTCAACAATTGTTTTGTTTTTGCTTTCCATGCAGGAGATTATTATACTCTCCACATGATGATGTAATGCATTATTGTAAGGGTACCTGTACAGCAATTAATTATTTTGTTAGAACGTCAAAGAAGTAGTAAGAAAGTCACCCAACACAAAATCAATGGCTTTTGGTGCCTAAACCAGCCATTGAGTTCCAGAATCCATGAGCATAGACAAAAATCTTACTCAAAAAAGAGATCCAGGACTCTTTCAATTGCCCCCGAGCTGATCAACTCTTTCTCTGCAGCTTCATTGCCAGCTTTCAGTAGCACGGAAATGAATTCCACAATCTGCAATAATGAAGCAAACCACAAAGATACAAAGATCAAGAGATACAGGTGAGATAGTCAACTCAACTATTTAGCAGTCAAATGTAAGTACACTTGAAATGCTGAACATATTTCATATTAACACTCTTTTCTAAGCTTCTATTCCACTGATTAAATGCTCATAAATATTTTTCAACAAATCCACCAAATAAAACAAGACAAGCTATCAAGCTATTTACAATTCATTCAAAATACACACATGAAACAACTTATTAGTCCATTCTAGCTTTGAAAATCCCTTCGGAGTAACACCAATCAACCTATAATAACTAAAACTTGAAAAGAAAGAAAGATCGGCTCACTCAATTACAAGAACATACACAATACAAACCTTCAAGCGATGCTTCCCTAGAGGTGGTCTGAGTTCACCATATGTCGTAGGTAGAATCTTCTCATCAGAGGTCACATTCAACAATTTGACCAAGTCACCTGTGACAAAATGGGCCACGATTGTGAAACATCTCCAAGGTGAGCTTCGAGGAGGCAGCAAACACATCAGTTGTATCATGAACGAAAGGGTTTCTTTTTTCTTTCTTGTGATGGCTGTGTTTTTTCATGCTTTACTACTGCCCACCCTCTTAGAAGATCTATATTGATCTCTCAAGAGTAGAAACATATAACAATTCAAAATCATATAAGCTTTTGCAAAAGAAACTTACCGAGTTTAGGCAGCATTGCATCAATAGTGTCAGGACTGACATGAACGGGTGACTCATAAACATGCTGGCTCCGGAAGGAATACATCATAAATGATGGGATTGATCTTTTTGAATCCAACAGAGAGATGCAGACAGTCAAAGAATTGACAAGGGCAGACTTCGAGTGTGACTCTTCAAGGGCATGACCAAATATCCTGGCTACAAAGCTACATGTGAAGAAAGTTGAGTAACTACATCAGTCAAAGTTTACCATCACTAGAAAAGAATGCCAGGAAAACAACCAGCTTTCCAGAAAAGTATCAACAGAAACCCCACATACCTTGGGCTAGATAGTTTTGTAGCCAGAGGTGATGGTGTGTTTCTGGTTATTGCACATAGCATCTCTGCTGCATTAGCATGTACTTCAGGAGGACTCTGGACAATAAAACAGTACATAAGAAATGATAAATCACCTCATTTAAATGGATAGCTAATTCTTGCTAGGTCTTTAAGAAATGCTTCTTGGGTAATTAGAACACTACTGCAAACATGTGTGAAATATTTTTTTCAAAATGTGTACAACATGAGTCGTACTGGTTAAGGATGGAAAATATGGACCCATTTTGGTTATAATGCTGGGTCAGCGGACTCTCAATGTAAAAATTCCAAAAATAACTTCTATGTCCTTTTTCATATGAATGTGTTGTCAAAGGCGCACTTAATCGCTGAAGCAAGGCACAAAATGTGTTGAGCGCTTTGCCTCACTTAATGTGCACTTCGATGTCGTCATCAAGGTTCTAAGGCATAATTTTCGTTGCCAATGAGCCTCTTTTGAAGAGGCGAGACTAAACAATTGATATTTTACTTTATCGTAATATTTTTTTTTCAATTTCTTTGTTCATATATTTATCATTCATTCCAATAATTATTAGTCTTGGACTAAACATATATATTTCTATGTTTTCTTCCATTGCGCCTTTTTTAATTAAAACCCATGCTTTATTTGCGCTTAAAGCCCCTGCGGACTTGAGAGCTTTTATGCACTTTTTGCTTTTGATAACACTGATTGATAATGGATTAAGATGTTTTATATGAGCATGCCATTAACTTATGTTGTTATGTGTGTAGGATAAAACGAGCTTGTTGCAGGACAAAAACAGATGAAATCAAGAATAAAAATGGAAGAAAGTGAACTAAGCAATTGCGCAATAGTGCAGGGAGGACTACAGAGCTGGAGCGCGCAGTTAAGGCAAAGACCCTAGACAAAGTGCTTATCAAGTGTGCACTTGAGTCCCCATGTGTGTAAAGCACACACTTCTTCTGATTGGATTTTTAACACGGGGCTAATTGCAAAAGTTTCTTTGGATACCCCTTACCTATAGAAGTCCTACAAAGTAGTGGTTTATAAACACTTCCAATCTAAAGAATTATTTTCCCAAAAAGTACTCAACAAGATTTATATTGAACAATTTTTATACCAATCCTATCGAGACGATATCTTTCTATACTATCTTTGACGTAGAATGAGCTTATTTATATAGTTGTGTTCTACACTTCCCAAAGCATGAGTGCATAGACATATATCGTTATCCTTACTGCAAGATGAATATGGTACCCCGACAACTTATAAATGTCAACCAGAACACATATATTGAAGGTATACTAATGAAAAGTAGCAGATAAGCAAATTACAGGAAGCCTTTGTAACTTACAGAAGGGCTCAATTTATCTACGATCATTTCTAAAAGATTGCTGTCAGCCAACCATTGCATCACATCTGTCGTGTTAGGGTACATTTGATCATCAGCACCTACAAGTCGGACCAAAACCTATAAAGAAACAGTTCATCAGAGGAATGTCTTGTCTTCACCAGATCAATTCTCAAAGTTGACTATATATCACAATCATACACGGGTTGTGGTAGATGAAAAACACAACTGAAATACTTACCTCCATTATGGATGTTATACCAATCAAATCCACCATCTGGCGGAAAACATCATGGTGCGCCTGTAAGAAAATCAAAATGATCTGGAATATAAGAAATTCTTTCCGAGGGGATGAGAAGGAGAGGGAAAGAAGAAAAATGAAAAAGCATGCACGTTGTTAAGGACTATTAAGCTTTAAATCAACATCCTCTCTAAGCTTGCTAAGTGGAGGATTAGACAAGGTCTCCTTGTATTAACCCACTCCATTTAAACTTGGAGAAAGGAATGTTCATGGTTGGGTTTGGGTTGGGTTTGGTGGTAAAACCAAACCAATTTAGTCAGTTTTTAAAATTACTCAGACCAAACCAAACCAAACCAACCAAATATAATTCATATCCATCAGTTTGGTAGTTGTCTTTTTGGTTTGATTTTTAAGAAACATAATGTTATTTATCCTTTATTTTTTCCTACAATTAGAAAAGAATTTTCCTATCATTTTCCAACTCAAAATCTGTTATTAACCTTTTATTGTGTTGGCTATAATTTTAGTAGATTATGGAAAAATTTTCTTAATATCTATAAGCTTAAACCAAGTGAATAAAGTGGATAAGAAATACAAAAAAGAATATAAAGGTAGTCTTATAGTTGTTTCTTTTAACATATGACCTTGGATTCATGACTTTCTTTAAATAAATGAGCTAAGGTGTAAGGTCATTAGAGATGAATAACATTTTCATAAGAAAATTATACAAAATATTTTTAAAAAGTTATAAAAAAGATATATTGTAGATATATAATTATCAATTGTGTATATAGCTTCTCAGCTTCTCAATTGGTTCGGTCTTTTATTCAGTTTGTTTTTGATAAAGCCAAACCAAATATTATTGATTTTTTTAAACTAAAATCCAACCAAACCAAAACCAAATAAAAATTTATTTAGTTAATCAGTTTAGTTTGGTTTTCCATTTAGATCGGTTTTTCACCAAACCATTAAAACCCCTACTTGGAGAAACCTTTCTTCCAAGAAGTGGCTCCATGCAATTATTTCATAGACAACTTGAGCAAGTTTTCGTCTCTTAACCCTCCTTGCACCATGACCCACCACATCTAAATAGATATGCAAAAGTTTAGCGGCATCAAGATTTTTACTTGTGTAACAGATGTAAGTTAAACTCAAGAAATCATTATGGAGTTCACTAAACTCATCATTTTTTTTTTCCTTATGAACAGTTATTTTGGGACAAGTAAACCAATAGTTACTATTACAGATCAGAGTGCAGATTTATTTTACATCTATTCTTTTATAAACTTATAGTTACTAATTCAGATCAGAGTACCTCCCAATTAAACTTTTCAACAAGGGTGAAGACGCAAGAATGAGCTGCCTAACAATAAAATCCTGACAGGGCTAGGTAAAGCACAAGCCAGAAAATGTTATCTTTCCTGCCTCCAGGTTGTTTGAAGGATACAGAGAAAAACGCACAGATCATAGATATGTAGGTCATGAGAGGCAGGGTCTTTAATTGAGACAGGTCAGCATAAAAGACGCAAGAACCATAAGAGGAAGCGATGAAGTGACAAAGGAGCCAACTCAAATTTGCAGGGAGAATGCCCCTACACTAACTATCCTTCCCCAAAAGAAGGGGAACCCGGCCTTGAGAGGACTCCAACAATCATTGATACCAAGGGAAGACAAAAGACAGGAATAATTGGTAGTCTCAGAAAGGAAACTAGGGTATTTCACAGTGCAATTGGGTGGCTCCATAAATGCAGATTAGACAGTTAAGGTAATGAGCAAAGCAAAGACTTTGTTGTTTGTTGGAGAAGGCAGAGAGTTTTATCTATAGAGGCACAGACAAGAAATAGAAGCAGCACAAAGAAGAGGACAAGCACATAGTGAGCTTAACAAACCTAGGGCACAAACCAAGAAAAGATGACTTTACATTGCCCAAATTAAAAATCTTCTGCCTAATCTTATATCAAAAGATAATATGACAATAGAAAAGAATGATGATAAAGGACATCAAGTAAGCAACTCAACGAACGAATTAAAATGGCATGACCACAATAAATATACATAACTTGTTTTTTGATAAATAAATATGTATACACTTTTATAAAAGATTAAAATAGCTACCAAATGAAAATTGCATTGGAATGCAAAAGCAAACATGTAACAAACGAAAATGTGTGGCTTTCTAAGGTTGAACTGGTTTTAGAGAGAGAAACTACAAAAGATTCTTCGTGTCTTACAAAAAAAAAGGAACTTCTGTTTCTTGCAACTTCTGGAAACTCCGAAAAATGGACCAAATTTTTTTACATCTAATCTACCAGCATTGAAGAAATCAGTTTACTTTCTTTCAACCACAAATATAAATTTATGATTTGTTGGACACTAACTTGAAAATTGGATGAAAAATGACCATAAGGACCACAGAGTAGCTAAGCAATTTATAATACCATGGTGTAAATATTAGATTATATTTAGTTAGGAGGTGGAGTAAGATATTTTCTGGTTAACCTTCTTGTCAACCAAAAATGTTGAGGTTAGCTTTGACCTTAGGAATTGAGTATTTGAGTTAATGATGAATGTAAAACCATAACTCAAGCCAATCTTTGTGGTCTCATTTCAAATTGCTGCTTGGTTAAAAAAAGAAAGTTTCTTCAGCACTGCCATAATATATCAGCATAGCAGACTGGACAAAATATACCATCATATCATACTACAATTTTTTCAAGTTGTTGATTTCCACAAACAAAATCCTTTTATTGACAAAAAATAACATCTTGCTTATTTCTTCAGAAATAGAGACCCAAAATTTTAACAATATGAAGCAGCAAATATTAGTTGTCTGCAAGAATGGATCTGTGGTACTTCTCAAAAAAGAATGGATCTGCGGTATGCTACCTGAACATAGTTCATGAGGGGAACAGTCTTCCGCAGCATGAGGCATATCACTACCTGTAATGCAGTAGCAATATACAAATGAACTTGCTTTAACCAAACAATATTTCAAATTTCAAAAAGGACAAAGGAATCTTGTACACATGAAGCTTATGAATGAATGATTTAATACCTTACTAAAATACCCGGCAAGCAATGCACTATGCGGACAACTTGGTTCCAAGAAGGAAAATAGTAACTTCATGAGCTGCGCCAAGATGATAAAAAGGATTGAACTCTCGGAGCAAAACAATTTCTTCTCTGAAACTAAAATGTAAAGAACTTTTTTTTTTATATTTCAATTTTAAAATTAAAATGTAACAACTGCATCTAGTGAATTGCCGTACCTCTTCTTCTTCCACTAGAGTCTTAAGGATAACATCAATTTCACAGGTGAATATTTCACTTGCAAGGAAAGGAAACCTATGGTGCAAGACATTAATTAGAAACAATAAGTTGCAGTGATAATACCTAATATCTAAAATTAGAAACATAAAATTGTGCAACTACAATTATTCAAATAACTAAGGCTTATTCATGTCCCATGATAACTTACTTAAACTTCCGTTTGCTATCGGCATCCTCAGAAGGCTCATCAACAATGTAGTGCAGCAACTGCTCAATTTGGGATCTATCTCTCAAACTGAAACCTCAAAATCATACAATTGTCTCAATAAACATTGGGATATTAAGTGGTATCAATACTGAATGGTGTGATTATTACTTCTTCCCCAGAAACTATATTTCAATGGATAGTTAAACTGAAACAATTAGAGGAAGCATATGCATGATAAGAGAAAGGCATTTTATAAGGTAAAGAGGGATTTAAAAAACTAAAACTCCAAGAATGTTTACAAATTTATGAGACGGCTGTTCAAAGCTTTGCATTCTTGAATTATCTCTTCTTCATCGAGAAGCTCTTCCAATGTGAAGTTTTCCTTGTCTAATACTGCTTCAACCTGAAAATCCCAGGGAAAAAAAGTTTCAAAATCTGGCAATATCTAAATTTGAGAGGAAAACAAAAGGAAAATGGAAAGTATCGGACTTATTGTAACAACATAATGAACAGAAATTATCAGACATCTAACTCAAAATATAGAATAGCCAACTTACTATGAAAGTCAATGAAGATGTTTAAAAGGGGGGTCAAGCTAAAAAAAATTCATACATTGAAAGACATCAAAGTATTTAAAAATCACATTATGAATTATGGTAGGGTCCTGCAAGTCGGTGATGACTATTGTTGTGATGAAAAATCAATAATCTGAAGATACTCCATAGTAATCCATGCAGAAAAATTTCCAGAACTACTCTATACCCAAAAACACTCATGAATTGCACAGGTCAATGCTCAGTCTTCAAGATGATAAACAGAGCACTTAAGCTTTCACTTAATCAGCATGCACACACAAAGAAACAGGTTCTACAGACAAATGAAACATTACCTTATTAAAATTCAATTATCAGTTTTTTGGGATGAAAAGGTAAAGAGTTTATTAATGATTACCAAGAAGGTACTTATAAGAGGACATCAGAAAAGATTTTTTCCTTCTACATTGAAGGAATTCCACAGATTCAATAAAGAGGCTATGTCATATCCAACACTCTTCCTGCATCTCAATTTCTTTCTTCACATTAAGACCAAAATTGTTTCTATCTAGCCAAGTATTCCAGAAAACGCAAGTAGGAACTGCATTTCAATGGTGCCTGAAGCCCCTAGCAAATGTTTGTGTATACCTAAAGCATAAAAGCTAGTTCTATACTTCCTTGCATAACACATTGGACTCCAAAAAATACTCAGAAAGAAACATTGATCAGTTATTAAGGCTTGGGACTAAATAATATTGTCAATTAGTATTAAGATTCTAGACTAATTATCTTGATCGAATAATTCCAACACCAGTAAGCCCGCCACACTGTCCTCTAAGCAATTAATTTCGGCTATCAAAAGGCATATATCAGGACTCCACTTTCATTTCTCAAATGGAAAAAAATAAACAAAGCAAATAGCATTAACCAACGAAGCCAAACTCAAGCTAATTACCAGCAATTAATTAAAATAAGCACCAAAAGTAACAACAGCACAGAATATATCATAAGCAAATGTAACAATTAATTCAACAGAGTAAAATTAAATCAAACAGGCACAGGCACAGTAAATTCCCCGGACGCATCAATGAACAGAAAACATGAAGTCCTAACACATAATACACTGTCCGCGAACTTAAGTCACACATCATGCAAAAAAAAAAAATGAATCCAAAAACCCACAAACGCTTGGAAATTCAATCTCTACAAATTACACTTGCTCATTCAATTGATAAATACAAGGACAATAGCATTAAATGGATCGAGTGACCTACCGGTGAACAAGCAGAAAGAGATGTGAGCTTCCAAAACATATTGAAAACAGATCTGTAAGCCCTAGAAGTGAATCGAGAAAAAAAAAAAAAAAAGAGAAGAGACTGGAGATAGTGATAGCAAGAAAAGTTGAAAACCCTAACTTTTGAGATCAGAAGAAAGCGAAGCCGTAAAGATGGAAAAGAGGTGAAGAGAGGAGAGGTTTTCTAATAAAACTAAATAAAAATGTTTTATGTTGCTGGGAGACATGAGGACTGGGAAGTACAAATTTTGAGGTTCGAAATGTGTACGAAAATTGGAAAGGGAAGAAAAATGATGAATAGGATAAGCAAATCGAGAGAGAGATTCAAAATGTGTACAAAAATCGGAAAGGAAAAAAAAATGATTAATAGGATAAGCAAATCGAGAGAGGGGCAAAAAGGAGATAAAATCAAACAAAATATTACTCCTTTCAAAGGATTGTCATTGTTACAAATTCATTTACGCTCTATTTGGATCATTGTTACTCATTATTTCATAATGTATTGTATTGTATTATATTCTATTATATTGTATTATATGATAGATATAATGTTTGACTATACTGTATTGTTTGTTGTTGTTTAATAACATTTTTATTGTTTGGTTTGACTGTATCGTATTGTATTGTATTGTAATTTATAAATTTACTAAAATATCCTTAATTATTCTAGTGTAGGAGATTTAACTAGAATTAAATAATATAAGGTAAAGCGTAAAATAGTATTATTAAATATTATGTAAGGATATAATTGGAAAAAGAAATTAAGTAACAATGGGAACACACCAAATCGATTGTTCCATAAAATGGGGGTTTTCATTGTTACGTAACAACGAAATTTAACAATACAATACAATACATTTTAAGTAACAATCAAAACAAACGTTGTGGGATTGGTAACGATACAATACAATACAAATAAACTCTAAACTCTAAACCCAAAAACCCTAAACCCTAAAACCTAAAACCTAAAATATCAATTTAAAACCCTAAACACTAAACCAAAAACCCTTAACCATAAACCCTAAACTCTAAACCCTAAACCCTAAAACCTATATCCTAAACCCTAAACTCTAAATCCTAAACCATAAACCTAAACCATAAAGCTTAAACCCTAGATGCTTAACTCTAAACCCTAAAGCTTAAACCCTAAGCCATAAACTCTAAACCCTAAACCCTAACATAAATCTAAGACCTAAACCCTAAACCCTGAACCCTTAACCATAAATCCTATTATGTAAACCCAAAACCCTCAACCCTATACCCTTAACTCTAAACCCTAAACCCTAAATTGTAAACCCTAAACCCTAAACTCTAAACCATAAATCCTAAACACTAAGCCTTAAACCCTAAACCCTAAAACCTAAATCCAAACTCTAAACCCTATTCCCTAATCCCTAAACCCTAAACTCTAAACCCTAAACTTTAAATGATAAATGCTAAACTCTAAACATTAAACCCTAAATCCAAAACATTAAAACCTAAACCTAAATCTAAACCTTAAACCCTAAATCAAAAGTCTAAACGTTTTACCCTACATTTTAAACCCTAAACCATAAACCTTAAACCCTAAACATAAATCTAAACCCTAAGCTATCAACCCTAAATCCTAAACCCTTTACCCTAAGCCCTAAACCCTAAACACTAAACCCTTAACCATAAACCCTAATCTATAAACCTTAAACCCTAAACCCTAAATTTAAAACCTTAAAGCCTAAACCCTAAAACCTAAACCCTAAATGTTAAATCTTAAACCCTAAACCTGTACCACTAAACACTAAACCATAACTCCTAAATTCTAAACCCTAAATCTTAAACCCTAAAATTTAAATCCTAAACCCTAAAATATTAACCATAAACTCTAAACTCTAAATCCTAAACCCTAAACCCTAAAACCTAAAACCTAAAACATCAATTTAAAACCCTAAACACTAAAACATAAACAGTAAACCATAAACCCTAAACTCTAAACCCTCAACCCTAAAACCTATATCCTAAACCCTAAACTCTAAATCCTAAACCATAAACCTAAACCCTAAAGTTTAAACCCTAGATCCTTAATTCTAAACCTTAAAGCTTAAACCCTCAGCCATAAACTCTAAACCCTAAACCCTAAATAGAAATCTAAGACCTAAACCCTAAACCCTGAACCCTTAACTATAAATCCTAATATTTAAACCTAAAACCCTCAACCCTATACCCTTAACCCTAGACCCTAAATCCTAAATCCTAAACTCTAAACCCTAAATCCTAAAACCTAAACCTTAAAACCTAAATCCAAACTCTAAACCCTATGCCCTAATCCTCAAACCCTAAACACTAAACCCTAAACTTTAAATGATAAATGTTAAACTCTAAACATTAAACCCTAAATCCAAAACCTTAAAACCTAAACCTAAATCTAAACCTTAAACCCTAAATCAAAAGTCTAAACGCTTTACCCTACACTTTAAACCCTAAACCATAAACCTTAAACCCAAAACATGAATCTAAACCCTAAACCCTAAACCCTAAGCTCTCAACCCTAAACCCTTTACCTTGAGCCCTAAACCCTAAAACATAAACCCTAAACCCTAAACCCTTCACAATAAATCCTAAGCTATAAACCCTAAACCCAAAACCCTAAGCCATAAACCATAAACCTTGAACCCTAAACCTTAAACGCTTGATCCTAAATCCTTAATCCTTAAATTTAAACAATAAATCCTAACCCTAAACCCTAAACCATAAATCCTAAAATCAAAACCCTAAACTGTAAACCCTAAACCCTAAATCCTAAATCCTAAACCCTAAAGCCTATAACCTAAACACTAAACGCTAAACCCTAACCCTAAACCATAAATCCTAAATTCTAAACCCTAAACCCTAAAACCTTATCCTTAACCCTAAATCCTAAACCCTAAAACCAAAATCCAAACTCTAAACCCTAAACCCTAAAATCAAAACCCTAAACCCTAAACCCTAACCCTAAATCCTAAACCCTAAACCCTAAACCATTAACCAAACCCTAAACCCTATACCCTAAACCTTAAACCCTATACCCTAAACCCTAAACCCTAAACCCTAACCCATAAAACTTAAACCCTAAACTTTAAACTCAAAACCCTAAACTCTAAACCCTAAACTCTAAACCCTATGCACTTAACCCTAACCCCTAAATCTTAAACTTGAAATGTTAAACCTTAAACACTACACCCAAACCCTAAAACCTAACCCTAAACCCTAGATCAAAACTCTAGACCCTAAATCCTAAACCAGAAAGCTTAAATCCTAAAACCATAAACCTTCAATCCAAAAAGATAAACCCTAAACCCTTAACCCCTAACAATAAACTCTAAACTCCAAACCCTAAACCCTCAACCCAAAACCATAAACTAATATAACCCCCTAATCCCTAAACTCAAAACCATAAACCCTAAAAAACTCTAAACTCTAAACTGTAACCCTAAACCCTAAAATCTAAACCCTAAATTTAAAACCTTAAACCCTAAATCTAAACCTAAACCCTATATATTATATCTTAAACCCTAAACACGTAACTCTAAACCCTAAACACTAAATCCTAAACCCTAAACCCTAAACCCTAAAATTTAAACCCTAAACCTTTAACAATTAACTCTAAACTCTAAATCTAAAACCCTAAACTCTAAAACCTAAAACCTAAAACCAAAATTTAAAACCCTAAATCCTAAACTCAAAACGTTAAACCCTAAACACTAAACCCTAAACCATAAAACCTAACCCTAAACACTAAATCAAAACTCTAGACCCTAAACCCTAAACCCTAAACACTAAATCCTAAACCCCTAAACCCCTAAACCTTCAAATCAAAAACTTAAACTCTAAACCCAAAACCCTTAACCCTTAAAAAAAAATACTAAACCCTAAACCCTCAACCCAAAACCGTAAACCATAAATCCTAAAATATAACCCCCTAAACCCTAAACTCTAAACCATAAACCCTAAAAAACTCTAAACTCTAAATCGTAAACCCTAAACCCTAAAACCTGAACCGTAAAACCTAAAACCTAAACCCTAAATTTAAAACCTTAAACCCTAACCCTAAACCCTACACCCTAAATGTTAAAACTTAAACCCTAAACTTCAAAACCTAAACTCATACCCCTAAACCCTAAACACTGAACCCTAAATCCTAAATCCTAAACCCTAAACCCTAAACCCTAAACCCTAAACCCTAAACTTAACCCCTAAAATTTGAACCCTAAACCCTAAACTATAAGGGATTAACTCTAAACTCTAAACCCAAAACCCTAAACCCTAAAACCTAAAACCTAAATTTAAAACCCTAAACAATAAAACCTAAACACTACACCATAAACCCTTAACCATAAACCCTAAACTCTAAACCCAAAACCCTAAAACCTATACCTTAAACCCAAAACTCTAAATCCTAAACCATAAAGCTTAAACCCTAGACCCTTAACTCTAAACTCTAAAGCTTAAACCCTAAGCAATAAACCCTAAACCCTAAACCCTAAATCCTAAATCCTAAATCCCAAACCCTAAACCCTAAACCCTAAAGCATAATCTAAGTCCAAAACCCTAACCCTAAATCCTAAACCCTAAACTCTTAACCATAAATCCTAAAGTGTTAACCCTAAACCCTCAACCCTATACCCTTAACACTAAACCCTAAAATTTTATCCTAAACCTAAACCCTAAATCCAAACTCTAAACCCTAAATGCTAAGCCCTAAATACTAACCCTAAATGCTAAGCCCTAAATACTAACCCTAAATGCTAAACCCTAAACACTAAACACTAAACACTAAACTCTAAACACTAAATCGTAAACCTTAAACACTAAACCCTAAATACAAAATCCTAAACCCAAAACCTTAACTCAAAAAACCCTAAACCCTAATACCCAAACCCTAAACACTAAACCCTAAACCCTAAACTATAAACCTAAACCCTAAATCCCAAACCCTAAATCCTAAACTCTAACCTTTAAACCCTAAATCATAAACCTTAAACCCTAACCTTAAACCTAAACCTAAACCTTAAACCCTATATCCAAACTCAAAACCCTATACCGTACACTCTAAACCTTAAACCCTAAACATTAAACCCTAAAACCTAAACCATAAACATAAACCTAAAACCTAAACCAAACTCTAAACCCTAAACCCTTAACCATAAACCCTAAACTATAAACCCTAAACCCTAAACCCTAAATCCTAAACCATAAACCATAAACACCTTAAACACTAAACCCTAAACTCTAAACCCTAAACCCTAAACGCTTAATCCTAAATCCTAAATCCTTAAATATAAATAATAAATCTTAATCCCTAAACCCTAAACCCTAAATCATAAACCCTAAACCCTAAACCCTAAACCATAAATCCAAAAATCTTAATCCTAAATTGTAAACCCTAAACCCTAAACCCTAAATACTATAACCTAAACACTAAATGCTAAACCCTAACCCTAAACCCTAAATCCAAAACTCTAAACCCTAAACCTAAAACCTTTATCCTTAACCCTAAAACCTAAATCCAAACACTAAACCCTAAACCCCGAACCGTAAATCCTAAACTCTAAATCCTAAACCCAAAACCCTAAAATCAAAACTCTAAACCTTAAATCCAAAAAAAAAAAAAAAAAAAAAAAAAAAAAAAAAAAAAAAACCTTAAATCCTAACCCTAAATCTAAACCCAAAACCCTAAACCATAAATTGTAAATAATAATCCTTAAACCCTATACCCTAAACCTTAAACGCTAAACCCTAAACCCTAAATCGTAAACCCTAAACCATAAACTCTATACCCTAAACCCTAAACCTTAAACCATAACACAAAAAACTTAAACCCTAAGCCTTAAATTCTAAACCCTAAACCCTAAACCCAATACACTTAACCATAAACCCTAAACCCTAAATCCTAAACTCAAAAAATTAAACCCTAAACACTAAACCCTAAGCCCTAAACCCTA
This sequence comes from Solanum bulbocastanum, assembly GCA_037074985.1. Taxonomy (NCBI): domain Eukaryota; kingdom Viridiplantae; phylum Streptophyta; class Magnoliopsida; order Solanales; family Solanaceae; genus Solanum; species Solanum bulbocastanum. Next base: position 12,589,010 of record CM073602.1, on the reverse strand, counting down.
ATCCTAAACCTAAACCCTAAACCCTTAATCAAAACTTTAGACCCTAGATCGTAAAGACTAAATCCTAAACCCCTAAACCTTCGATCCAAAAACTTAAACCCTAAACCCTTAACCCTTAACAATAAATCCTAAACCCTAAACCCAAAATCCTAAACCCTAAACCCTAAAATATAACCCCCTAAACCCTAAATTCTAAACCATAAACCCTAAAAAACTATAAACTCTAAATCGTAAATCATAAACCCTAAAATCTAAACCCTAAACCCTAAATTTAAAACCTAAACCCTAAACCCTAAATCCTAACTATTATATCTTAAACCCTAAACCTGTACCCCTAAACCCTAAACACTAAACCCTAAATCCTAAACCTTAAACCTTAAAATTTAAATCCTAAACCCTAAACCCTTAAGAATTAACTTTAAACTCAAAACCCAAAACCCTAAACACCAAAACCTAAACCCTAAAACCTAAATTTAAAACCCTAAACACTAATAAACCCTTAACCATAAACCCTAAACTATAAACCCTAAATCCTAAAACCTATACCCTTAACCCTAAACTGTAAATCCTAAACCATAACCCTAAATCATAAAGCTTAAACCCTAGACCCTTAATTTTAAACCCTAAACCTTAAACCCAAAGCAATAAACTCTAAACCCTAAACCTCAAACCCTAAACCAAAATCTAAGTCCTAAACCCTAAACCCTAAACCCCTAACCATAAATCCTAGAGTGTAAACCTTAAACCCTCTATACACTTAACCCTAAGCCTTAAACCCTCTATACACTTAACCCTAAGCCTTAAACCCTAAACCCTAAACCCTAAATACTACACTATAAACCCTAAACCCTAAAACCTTACCCAAAACCTAAATCCTAAACCCTAAATCCAAACTCTAAACCCTAAACCCTAAATCCTAAACCCTAAACTCTAAATGTTAAATCCTAAATCCTAAACACAAAACCTTAACTGTAAAACCTAAAACTTAACCCTAAACCCTAAGCCCTAACCCTAACCCTAAACCCTAAACCCTAAGCCCTAACCCTAAACCCTAAACCCTAAGACCCAAACACTAAATCCTAAATCCTATAACATAAACCCTAAACCCTAAACTATAAACCTAAACCCTAAATCCTAAACACTAAACATTAAACCCTAAATTCTAAACCTTAAAACCTAACCCTAAATCTAAACCTTAAACCATAAATCAAAACTCTAAACGCTATACCCTACACTCTAAACCCTAAACCCTAAACCCTAAGCTCCCAACCCTAAACACTAAACCCTTTACCTTGAGCCCTAAACCCTAAACCAAACCCAAAACACTAAACTTTAAACCCTAAACCCTTAACCATAAACCCTAAACCCTAAACCCTAAGCCCTAAGCCCTAAACCCTAAGCCCTAAGCCCCATCGCTTCCCCATTTCCCAATTTTTTTCTCTCTCTAACGCAGCTCACTAAAAAGAACGCTCTACAGCATAAGCCTAACGGCTATATTTCCAGCAACTATCGGAATGGCGCGTGAGCCACCGGTAGGCACTGTCCGGCCACCGGACCAAGCTCAACCGGAGCGCCTCAACCAGACGAACAAAACCCACCATCAACCGCCCTCTAATTCATCCTACATCTCCGTGAATTCGAGAAACAATGAAGCGATGAACAGTGCAAATTCTCGGAGAAAAATAGAAGGCAATCAGAAAATTATTCCCCCAGTTCGCGATAGCTTGAATCGAGTAAGGATGGTTAAGGGGAATGTTTCTACTAGTCAAGGCCTACAACATACTGAAAAATCAAATGATTCTATCTCGTCAATTGAGAGATCTGGAGAGGCGATTTCTGGAGGAATCACCGAAAAATCGCCGGAAATGCGCCTTCAAATTCGAACACACTCCTATCAATTTCAGGGCGAGTTGAGCATTGGGGATTACTCTCCTTGTGAAGAGGTACATCCCACGAAAGTTTCAAGAAAAACGGACGGTCCAATCGCCGGCGACAAGGATTCCGGTAGTCGAGCAGTGAAAGATCAGAAAATTTTTGGCTGCGTCGATGAAGGAATCTATCCCAATGAAGAGGAGGTTCATCACACTAACATACACACTAATGTTGCACAAGAACAAACTCGTAACGAGATTCCGTCAACTAATCAGCTAGCTGAGTCTGAAGAACCCCTCTGCAGAACTGGGACTAAGTACCAGGAGCACCAAGGAGCAAAATTTCAAAAACAAGAACAATGTATAACTGATGAGCAACACATGGAAACACAATCAAAACAATATGATCAAGCGCCAAAACAAATGCAAAATGATCAATGTGATACTACAAGGCCTACAACTATGGAAGTGATGGAGGTGGAGAGCTCCACGCAATTCTCCTTTGGAGTTAGACCTACAGATACCATTCCAATCAGTGAGGAACAACAGAGGTCAGGAGGGGAGGTAAATATCGATAACTTTCATAATCCGACTCAAATGCAGGTACAATTCACAGCAACTAATGCTGCACAGGCAGTGAACACAAAAGAGGATGTCCAACAAGCAGGTAAGTACACTAACTTTAATCATAAACATAGTGCTGTTAATTGGAGCAATAGTGATAGTCATAAACAGGTTGCTGCAAATCTGCAAAAGGTTAGTAGTTTGAATGATTCTGAACAAAGAAAAAGGGACTATAATGTGCAAGGTCCTGATAATGGAATAGAAAAAGGAATGCAGTCACAGCAGGCAACCAACGAGGGAAATACTGATCACAATAACTACTATAAGGAATTCCCTAAGATATCTAGTAATTTTGATAGGCATAAGGCTAATGATCAGAAAAATCAGCAGACCAAACCCCATCATCAGCTCCCTGCTACCGGCAGACCAAATGAGGGTCAAAACAACAAGCAAGATCAACATATTGAACCAGCACCTTATATTGTGGTTCAAACTTTGGCTGCAAGACTCAGACAAGTTCATGCTACACATGCTGATCCCATTGAACTGGTAGCCCCCAGACACACGACTAAACAGGGCCAACCTGCAGTGATCTATGATATGGATGATTTCATGAATAAATTGGCTGTGGACTGCAAATATACCTTGATAGGCAAATTCAGTGCCACCATGCCTAAGGTGGAACTCATTCGGAAAAGCTTCATCTTGCAAACTCAACTCAATGGGGGAGTCAATATAGCTCACTATAATGCAAAACATGTGTTTATAGATTTGGAGAATGAGCTGGACTATAACACTGTATGGACACAACAGAGAATGACTATTGAAGGTAAGCTGATGAGAATACAGGCCTGGACCCCTAATTTTAAACCTGAGGAGGAAACTCCTATAGTCCCTATATGGGTTCTGCTACCAGTGCTACCATGGCATTGCTTCAAAAAGGAATTCATCACACCTCTGCTCGATTCTGTGGGAAAGGTGTTGTACTTAGACACAGCTTCTATTAAAAGAACTAGAGCTAGTATGGCCAAGGTGAAAGTCCAAGTTGATCTTACAAAGGCTAGACCAAGACATGTATGGATAGGATTGGATGATGAAGACCTCACAATAGGGAGATGGCAGGCCATTGAATATGAAAATATTCCCCCTTACTGTGTATATTGCAGACACCAAGGCCACATGATAGAAGATTGCAACTTCAAAGTAAGGGATGAAGAATTCAAGAAAAGGAAGGAGCTGGAAACAGACAAGGCAAACAAAAACAAAGGGGAACAACTGCAACAGGGAAAGGATATCACACAAACTAAAGCAAATGAACAGGAAGGAAATCATAAACATAACAACAGTGAAGGGGACTATCAAAAACACAATACACAGCAAAAGGAAGAAGGATGGCAAACACAAAAAAGGAGAAACACCAAACAGCAGGTGGACAGACCACAAAAATCAATATGGAGACCTACCTCACCACAAAGCAGGCAGACAAGGGAGCACCAAATAAACACAACTCAACAAACAGGTATTACTAATAACCATAATCAAAATATTTTTACTAACTTACAAATGCAGGAGGAGCAAAAGGAAGACAGAGAAGGATCTGTTAACACTGGAGGGACACCACCACATGAAACACAAAATAGAAGGGACAAAAAACAAGACAAAATAGATTTGACAAGAAACAAAGGAGGCAAGGATAACATAAAGAACTCAGGTATTGACTCAATGCTCCCCACCCCTGTAAACCCCAATATTGGTTCTATGGTTGTTACTTGTAATGATGAAGCTGAAGGAGGGATGGAGAGGGGATGTCAGGAGAACCACACTAACCTGCAGGAAGGGGTATCCAAAGGGGGGATTCTGCCTCATGTTCTGCATGAGGGTATGGATAGTGACCACAGTTCTGACCTTAAAACCCCTGCTACCACTAAAACTTCACAGCATAAGTCAAGGAATCAACAAACTCAGCAACAAATTATAGCGGCATCTCAATCTCAGACTGACAAAAGTAACCACAATAAGGGCTCTATGGCTAAAGACTTGGGATCCAAGGCTAGTACCAGCAAGCAGGAAGGCACCCCTAAAAGCAAGAACAAACCCAGCAAAAAGAAGAGAGATGCAGCCAAGAAGAAACAGAACATGCAACAGGAAGGTGTGCAACAAGGAGATCAGGAAGAAAATGAGGAGGTCTGTAAAGAATTTATTATAGTTGATGATCAAAAGGGTATGGATATCACTCCTCTGCAGGCTCAGTATATGACCCCTATTCCCAAGACTCCACCAGACAAAGAACAGAGCAACTGTCAACTGAATTCTATCCCTATCATAGTTGAGTATGCTGTGATTAATTCTGAAGATGAATTAGATGGGGCTAATCAATCTTTCAAAGAACAAGATGATGAAGAAGAAACTAGTGAAATGTTAATCAGAGCTTTCAGTCCCAATTATGACCAGGTCCTTGAAAATGAAATACAACAGGTCACAGACAAACAGGGCCTATCTCCAGGGGATTTCATCATGACAAATTCCACTTCAAAAATCAAGACATTAGCACTGTCACTGTTGGCAGACCAAACACTAGACTTTTTACCTCCAAATCATCTCAATGATTAGTACAATTATTTGGAATGTGAGGGGGATTACTACTCAAGGAGCTTTGGAAAGGATCAAAACTCTCAAGAAGCTTCATCATCTTTCTATTATGGCCATTCTAGAACCTTTTTCAGACAGTAATTTGATTCAATCTTTTAAGCACCAAATGAATATAGAACAGGCAGTGAGTAATGGTAATGGAAAAATTTGGCTGTTTTGGAGCAAAGATATTGACTGTGTAGTCCTTGAAGAAGATGACCAGCAGATCACTTGTGAATTTTCTCACAATGAAATTCAGGAACACTTCACCATTACTTTTGTGTATGCTAAGTGCAAGGACCAGCTCAGAAGGCCCCTCTGGGACAGAATGCTTCATCATGGTGCAGATAATAATAAAACCTGGTGCTCAGTAGGAGACTTCAATGTTATTACCTCTATGGAGGAAAAGCTAGGAGGTGTTCCCTACAATATGAGGAAAAGTCTGGATTTCATTGCTGTCATTGAAGCCTGTGGATTGATAGATCTTGGTTTCAGTGGACATAAATTTACTTGGTCTAATAAAAGGGGAATACATCATAGAATTTGGAAAAGATTGGATAGAGCCTTGGTCAATGATAAATGGCTGGAAATGATGCCTCAAACTACCATCACTCACTTGCCTTCTGTAGGATCAGATCATTGTCCTTTTTTGATTGAAAATGATTCCTAAAGAGGAGGAGCACATCAGGTACTTCAAATTTCTAAACTGTTGGACTGAACAACCCAACTTCATAAATACTGTGAAATCATGTTGGGAAAGAAATGTAGAAGGAAGCAGCATGTGGAGATTTCACCAAAAACTGAAAAGGCTGTCCAACACCCTTAGTATGTGGTCTAGAAGGGAACTGGGTGATATCTTCAGCAAAGTCAGAGATTATGAAGAAAAGGTGAGAACTGCTGAAGACAATTTTATTCAGGAACAGACAGAGGCCAACAGAACAATCTTACATGGGCTGAATGCAGAGTATATCAGGTTTCTAAAACTTGAGGATTCCATTTTAAAACAGAAAACACAGTTACAATGGTTCAAGGAAGGAGATGCCAATACCAAATATTTTCACTCCTTAATAAGGGGGAGAAGAAGAAAGTTGTTCATTCACAAACTTTTGATAGAGGATGGAGAATGGATACAGGGAGAGGAAATTATTGCCAAGGCTGCTTGTGACCACTTTCAGAAGGTGTTCACAGGGGATAATAAGACTATCAATGAAGAAGGTCTGGACTGCATTCAAAGAAGGGTCACTCAGGAGCAAAACAAATGTCTAACCTCTATGCCCACTTTGGAGGAATTGAAAGAAGTAGTTTTTTCCATGAATCCTAACTCAGTAGCTGGACCAGATGGGATGAATGGACATTTTTTTCAGAAGTGCTGGCATATTATTAAACAGGACCTGCTTGAAGTCATTCAAGCCTTCTTCTGTGGACAGGTGATACCCAAATATTTTTCCCACTCATGTATTGTTCTTCTTCCTAAAGTGAACAATCCCAACAAGTTGAAGGAATTTAGACCTATCAGCCTCAGCAACTTCACTAGCAAAATCATTTCCAAGTTATTGAGTTCCAGACTTGGCCCTATACTACCAGACTTGATTTCTCTCAACCAATCTGGCTTTGTAAAGGGCAGGAATATTTCAGAAAACATCATGCTGGCACAGGAGATTATTCATCAAACCAAGAAACCTAACATTGGCAGTAATGTTATCATTAAGCTTGACATGGCTAAGGCATATGATAGAGTTCACTGGCCCTACATATGTCTAGTGCTGAGAAGAATGGGTTTTGATGAAGTCTTTATTGATATGGTTTGGAGGACTATGACTAATAATTGGTATTCTATTATAGTCAATGGCAAGAGATATGGTTTCTTCAAATCTACCAGAGGACTCAAACAAGGAGACCCCCTCTCCCCTGCCCTATTTATTTTAGGCGCAGAAGTACTATCCAAATCTCTTAACAGGCTGCATAACAACCCAGACTACCATGGTTTCTTCATGGAAAACAGAGGTCCTTAAGTTAATCATCTAACCTTTGCAGATGACATTATCATCTTCACCTCAGGTAGACAGAAAACACTACAACTCATCATGCAGACTCTGAGTTCCTATGAAAATATTTCAGGACAATTAGTGAACAAGGAGAAAAGTCATTTCATGATTCACTCTAATACTTTCAATAGTACTAAGGAAAGAATCATAAGAGTGACAGGTTTTAAACACAAGGAAGGAGTCATTACTTATCTAGGCTGCCCTTTATTTGTTGGCAGGCCTAGAATTATATATTTCTCAGACCTCATCAACAAGGTGATCAACAGGATTACAGGTTGGCAAACTAAAATTCTTAGCTATGGTGGTAGGGTAATTTTAATCAGACATGTCCTACAATCTTTGCCTATTCATCTGCTGTCTGCAATTACCCCCCCTGTTACTATCCTCAAACAAATCCAAGGAATGATTGCAGATTTTTTTTGGGGATGGAGGAATGACAGGAAGAAATACCATTGGGCCTCATGGAAAAACCTAAGTTATCCTCTTGATGAAGGAGGCATAGGCGTGAGGAACTTAAAGGATGTCAGCAGGGCCTTTAAATACAAACAGTGGTGGATCTTCAGAGCAAGAAAAACACTCTGGGGGGACTTTCTCAGGGCTAAATATTGTCAAAGATCAAATCCTATAAGTAAGAAATGGGATACAGGACAGTCTATTACCTGGAAGTAACTGATGCATAACAAAAAGCAAGCTGAGGAACACATCCAATGGAGAATCAACTCTGGCAGCTGCAATTTCTGGTGGGATAATTGGCTTGGTGTTGGACCTCTTTCTAGATTTACTAATGATAGCAAGAGGTTCAATAATACTAAGGTTGCTGAGTTCTTAATGAATGGACAATGGAATTATGACAAGCTGAGACAACAGGCTCCTCCAGGCCACCTAGCCGACATCCTTGCAACAGACCTTCACTACCAGCAGGACACACCTGACCAAGCCATCTGGAATCTGAACAATGATGGACACTTTACTTGCTCTTCTGCTTGGAATGTTATAAGAGATAAGAGGAACAAATCTAAGTTTAATTCCTTTATTTGGCATAAGAATATTCCTTTTAAAGCTTCTTTTCTTTTGTGGAGAGCCTTAAGAGGTAAACTCCCAACTAATGAAAAACTAACTAAGTTTGGCAATGAGCCGGCAAAGTGTTTTTGTTGTAACAGGTCTGGAATGGATACTATAGAACATATCTTCAACAATGGACACTTTGCTACCTATGTATGGAAAAGTTTTTCTGAAACTGCAGGCATCATCACAAACCACAGCTCACTGCATCAATTGATCAGGCAATGGTGGTCAACTAAACCAAAAAATGAAGCTCATAGCCTATTGATACAAGCTACACCAAACTTCATCTGTTGGAATCTATGGAAAAACAGATGTGCGAGCAAGTATGGAGGCAAACAGTCCAATATGAGCAGAGTTAAATATTCCATATACAAGGATAACTACAAACTAATGAACATAGTATTCCCTCATATCAGATGGCCATCTAACTGGAAGGACTTCATAGCAATGGGGGAAAACTGTATTCATGACATCAAAGTGACCTTGGTTATGTGGAGAAGACCACCAAAAGATTGGGTAAAGCTCAACACTGACGGCAGTGCACTGGACAATCCTGGAAAGCTAGGTGCTGGAGGTATCATCCGAGACCACAGGGGAGAAATAATATTAGCCTTCTCCACACCAATGGGAGAAGGAACTAATAATCAAGCTGAAATTGGAGCGGCTATATTTGGCATGACTTGGATCCTCCAATTAGGCTACAAGAATGTCCTTTTGGAAGTGGATTCGCAGCCACTAGTTGACTGGATCATGGCAAAAACTAAACCACCTTGGAGTGTTAACACGCAGGTACAGCAGATGAAGGCACTTATAGGGCAGACAAGCAACTTTAGATGCGAACATACATACAGAGAAGCCAACTCACTGGCTGATTCTTTAGCAAAACAAAGTCACAAAATTACGAGCCCCAACATATATAGCAATAGTCAGAATCTGCCCAAGGAAGCACGAGCTCACTATCAACTAGACATGCTGGAAATGGCAAATTTCAGGAGAAGGAAAATCAAAAGAATCAAAGAACCACCTTGATGAAGACCTCCTTAAAATAGTTATAATTTCGGTTATAGCTTAGTTCTTGTTTTATTTACAGTATTGTAAGGGGAGAGTCTCCCTTGTTTATGTTTCCTAGATTCTCTGTATCGAAGGGAGTCCCCTCGCCTAGGTACATAGTCTTTAGGTTTCTCGTTGTAGTATGGGGATGAGTTGACTTTCCTTAGCAGGAAGGTAGACTTATGAACCACCTTAGGATTGGAGGTTAGGTTAATGCCCCCCTCCTTGTACCGTTTATTTTATATTTATGCTAAGGCCTGGGGGTGTTGCTAAGCCCCTGACCCCCTCAAGGGTCGTTCAAATAAAAAAAAAAAAAAAGCCCTAAGCCCTAAGCCCGAATAAGTTTTCAACTCTTGCAAGCTTACCCCCTATCAATCCACCTTATGCTATAACTCCTTTTACACCACTTCCACCGAGTTCATCTTCATCTAATCTTTTGGTTCTAAAGAAACCATTCTAAAAAAAAGCAGAACCATGCTTATTTGCTCCCTCTGGAAAACCCAGATTTTCCTCACCACAAACCAAAGATTCTTAATATCATCTACTGGATTATTTATTTGATTAAGTTAATCATAGAATGGATCAAGATAGGACTGTGCCAAAGCTTTTGGCCTTGAAATCTCTTCTTTTCCTAGAAGATTTCTTCTTGTACTGTCCAGTTGTTCTTTCTCTTTTTCCTAGCAGAAGGAGGTTTTAATAATGGAAATCCAAAATCTTGGCAAAAACTTCCAAGTTCTGCATATGAAAACTTTTGATCCTTTTTAAGCTGTTCCTTTAGCTTAAGATCGGTACAAAGTTCCATAACAACAACATTTATGATGCTTATAAGATCTCCATATGCTAGTTGCGAATGCGGGATTTTTCCTTTACATCTATCTCTGATTTTGGACATAACCTTTTCAGCGAAATGAGTTGGAAGTCCGCTGATAAATCATTCTTTCCAATAATCATTGTTGCAGTTTGATCTTATCATGACTTCGTTTAGGAACATATCTTTGTACCATCTAAAATCTGTTAATTTTTTACAATACAGATTGTTAAGGATCTCAAGGCTCCTATCTTGGAAGAGTCGAGGTTCACCCACGAAATGTTTTGCTATGCTATACAGCAAAGTAGTAGTAGCATCTTTATAAACTACCTCGGAGGAAGTATTAACTCCATCTTCTGTTTTAACTGTAACTTTGGTGGTTACCACACTAAGGATGTCATTCCTATTTTGATTAGTGAGATAATAATTATCCCACCAATTTTTTAGAGTTCCTGTGAACTCTGCAACAATCATGTGAGTGGCTTATTTATCACCTGCATTCTTCATTTTGTATGTAGTGATATTCATTCCCATGTCCTGGAGTTTGGCATAAATCTGACCTTCAGCCATACCATCTATATTCCATTCAGTTAAACTTGACCTATCTGCAGCTCAGACTGGATGGAGAACATTTTCTTCGAACTGTACATCTGGGAAAGAAGATCTAGGATAATAGTTCCTTTTTATTAGGATGTCTTTCTAACCGAGTTCTAAGCTTATTACCTTGTGTAATATTTAGCTTGGAAAGTTGCTCATTAATTCTATCCAACAATTCATTGGAATGACTGAACTCTTTGGATAACTTATGGAAGTTTTCCTTGGAGAACTCAGGAATCTTAAAAATGGGAGTCTCAATTTGAGGACTGGATTTAGAAGAACTGGGTTTATCTCCTATCAGACTAATTCCTTCGAAGTTATCTCCTTTATGTTCTTCAATCTATTGGGAGATCACATGGAGAAGTTGATTGGTATAATTGTTTTGTTCCAAAACCTTATTAAGGTCTCCAGCTATTAACAAGCTTGCCTCCTTTACTATGGGTTTCTTAAAAGGAGCTGCTTTAAGGATTTCCTTTCTATAAGGAATGCTAAGTCCTTTGAGCGGAGGAGTAACACTTTCTATCACCTGTTCTTTGGTGTACCATTTGTTGATGAGAACTTAAAGGAATGACTGAGTATCATCAATTTGATCAGAAGATTCAAACCAAGTAAAAAACTCGACTTCAGTTTTGAATCTTTCCATAACTTTAAACCATTTATCTCTGAAAGATTTCCTTTGATACAAGGTATAGGTAGCTTTATACCACTTTACCTTCTGCTTATGATTTGCTAATTTCCACCAGGCATTTAATATCTTTTTGTCAGGGACAAATTTATCTCCAGAGGTAAGAACTCCAATGGAATCATTTCTCACATGAATAGGTTTCATGTCACTAGCCGTAGGGCTTCCTATAATTTCTTCATAATAAACCTTTGGGATAGTTTTGCCGAAATCTACCCCCTGCAGTTTACCTTTATCAGGTTGACTGAAATACTCGTCTTCTTTCTCCCGGGTTTGAAAAGAAGAAGGTCTGGCCGAAGACATTCTTCTACTTGAAGAAGCCTGGCTAAAAGAACTGGATCTTAAAAACGTAAGGTTAATAGATCCATCAAGAAATTGAATCACCCTATCTATCTGAGGGGTCTCAGGTTGTATGGGAGACGGGTTAGTAATAGAGTCAAATTTCCATTGTTTATAAGCTAAAATATCATTCCACTTAAGAAGTCTAGGGACGAAAGTGGTACTATGTTCTTGGTTGGCTTTCATAAGCAAAGTGACACCTTTAACTCTAGAGGTTATAGCCTTTGGGGCTATAGTGATTTTCATTAGCTTGTAATATACCCGATATATTACAGCATTTTCTCTGGTATTTATTTTACTATTCATATTCTTAGTCTTAACATTAAGAGTTAAAGTATCTATAATGTTAGGATCATGAATATCTACAGAAAAATTAGGATAACAGTTAAAGTAAACTGGTCCATAAACAAGATTTCTTTCTAAGACTCCTAACAAGGAATCATCAAAATTAAGAAGTCTATCATCTCTAAGAAGCAGACAGAGAGGAATAATCAAACCTTTACGGAAAAGAGGTTTAACAGCAACATGTACAAGTCCAATATGATGAAATTTAAATTCCTTCTTATATCTATCTATATCAGCAGATAATAACAATTTGATAGTTTCAAGAGAATTATTAATAACTATAGTAGATTCACAAGTTTTAATATTATATTTTTTAAACATCGAAAAATTACCTAACTGGTAAATCTTTTCAAAAGGTTCTTTAGGGATAGACCAATTTTGTAAATCATTTTCGGTTTTAGAAATAGATATATTAACAGAATTTAAAATATGTTGTCTATTCTCCATAGAGAGAAAATGCCTTTGACTATACTAATGATAAAAAGTAACTAAGCATTCTAGTAAAGATATTAACTAGTCATACAACATGAGATTTCAAACTCTTATAATGTAACTATGGATTCATGCCCGGATTTTACATTAAGGATTATGGATTTTACAAGAGATTTTCAAGTAAAGTACCTTGGAGTCTACGTGCCAGTCCTTTCGGCTGAACGACCGCCTGTCGGCATCGCAACTACTTGAAATATTTTCAACACCTTTCCTTAATCACCATACATAAACTCCATTTTACAGTTGAAGAATTGGAAATTCATATTGTATAACAAGGTGATAACTTTGCTAAATTGTGAAGTAACTAATTAAAGTTTCATTACCATATTCTAGGTAAAAGTGATTAGCCTTCCATGGCAACTATATTACAATATATGATTATGGTTAACATGCTAAATATGCCTAACATGGCTTTGATACCATTTAACACGTTAACCATAATCATATATTATAAATATGCCTAACATGACATTGATACCATTTAAAATGTTAACCATAATCATATATTGTAAAAAGTTTGATGTCCCTAGACTTCTTAAGTGGAATGATATTTTAGCTGATGAAGAATTGAAATTTGACTCTATTACTAACCCGTCTCCCATATAACCTGAGACCAATCAGATATATAGGGTGATTCAATTTCCTGATGGATCTATTAACCCTGAGTTTTTAAGATCCAGTTTGGTATAGTTTAAATTTTCTGATGCCTTTTACTGAGAAATCTTAAGTCTTATATAGACTTAGGATAGATAAGAGAAATCTTGTTCCTTTCTCCTGATTGGCTCGGGAAGGAATCTACTTTATCTTGAGAGTGTTTCTTCTTTATTAAATTTGTTAGCCATCTGCTTTTATTTTGGAAAGTAGTGGCTGCTTTTATAAAGTTGTCGGCCATATGTCTTTTGGAAGTAGTGGCTACTTTATCCTTTCCTGTTGAGAGATTCTGTTAGTCTCCATTGAATAATCAATCTGAATAAATAGTTAATCAAGAGATATTTCAACTCTTTTTGAGTTTCATCTCTTACCTTCTTAAATAATTCCAACTCTTTGAGTCTCTATTTAGAAGGTCAGTAATTTCGAATTTTAATATCCTCTACTGGATTATTTATTTGATTAAATTAATCATAGAATGGTTCAAGATAGGACTGTGCCAAAGCTTTTGGCCTTAACATATCCCCATTATCATCACTTTGGGAAGAGGCTTCGTCTAGCAGTTGCAAGGCGGTCTCTTCATTTGTCTTGTCCTCTTCAAGATCGGACAAAGCTTGCTGAAGCCTTTTCTTTAAATCACTCTTAGATGATTTCTTGACACTTGTAGAGGGCTGAGATAGGCGTTGAGCTTCCTAGGGAGCCGGCGACCATCCTTTAATGTGTATTTCTTTGGATAAATATTTGATCCTGTCAAATACATGAATAGAGAATGTCCAGCTAATAATAAAGGAAATTCTTTTTTGAATAAAATATTTGCACAATTTGATGTGTTCTGGCAAAGTTGAAATATCTTGCTCAGTTTGAAACTGGCCAAATTTATCTAAAAATGCTCTGGGCATAACCTTTTGATTTCCTCCAAAACAGTGCCACCATTCGTATAACACTCTGGAGATAATGGACTTAGAAAATTTTGGGCTATATTTGACAAACCATGTGTGGGTGGTTGGCCCTAAATATAAAAAATTAAACCAAGCATTTTTATAATCAAACCAATTATATGTTTAGGGTCTATGTTCCCGTGAAAGGTTGATAGGAATGTGCAAGTGATCAACTAGCCACTCCAAAAGGGGATAAAACTCTTTTTATGGTAAACTTTGAATATGAAATGCTATCCGGATCTGAATCATGACTTAGTTTATGCTCCACTTCGATGGAACCTCTATCAACAAGAATAAATTCATAATATTTTCTGGTTTTTAAAGTATTTTCTGTACCTGTTAGTATAACAAGGTTTAAGCAAATGTATAACCTCATAATTTTTAAATTGCTTGTCAAGGGCAAGGATTGGGTTGACCTACAGGGTTACAACCTCAAAAATTTCTCTTTCTTTGGGTTTATTTCCCTGAGAGGGAGAAACTGCTTCAAGAAAACTTTCTGGAGTTTTCATAGGGTAAGAATCTCTTTGGTTTGTGGTGAGGAAAATCTGGGTTTTCCAGAGGGAGCAAATGAGCATGGTTCTGCTTCTTTTGAAAATGGTTTCTTTAGAACTAAAAGATTGGATGAGGATGAACTCGGTGGAAGTGGTGGAAAAGGAGTTATAGCATAAGGTGGATTGATAGGGGCTAAGCTTGCAAGAGCTAAAAACTTATTTGGGCTATTCAAAGATGGCCAGATTGCAAATGGAGAAGCTGATGGCTTTTTTTCTTCTTTTCCCTTTTCCTTGAAAGTGCTGCTGGTGCTGAATCCTGGCCTTATGACTGGCCAAATGATTTTCCCTACAAAAATTCTCTAGTTAGAAAATCTGGGAGAGAGTTTTCTTTTCCCTTGATATATTCAACTTGAAAATCAAAACTAGATAACAATGCTTGCCATCTAGCAAATATCTGTTTAGCTACTAGATTTTTAACATCTTTTTGAAGGATTTCTTTAGTAGACTTACAATCTACTCTAAGTAAAAATTCTTTATTTATCAAGTCATCCTGAAATTTTGTAATACAAAGGACTATAGCAAGGACTTCCTTCTTGACTATATTATAGTTTTTCTGGGCAGAATTCCAAATCCCGTAAGTAAAACAAACTAATTGTTCTTGGCTTTCTGGAGTTTTCTTTTGTTTAATAATTCCTCCATAACCAATATCTAAAGCATCTGTCTCAACAATCATAAAAGAATCTGCATTAGGGATACCTAAACAAGGCAAATTCTTAACCATTTCTTTAATCAGGATAACAACTTTAGTCTGTTCATTTGTCCAAGGAACAGGTGTTTTCTTAAGCCTATCATAAAGGGGATTGCAAACTTGTCTAACTTTGGGAATAAAATCTGCAACATAGTTAAGATTGCCTAAAAACCTTTGTAAATGGGTTTTATCTTGAATAACATCAGGAAATTTATTTGAAAACTCAATAGCTCTGCAAATGGTTTTGTAAGTGCCTTGATATAAATCATGACCAAGAAATCTGATTTTGGTTTGAAAAAGCTTGATCTTTTTGGCGCTAACCACAAAACCATTATGTTTAACGATTTTGAAGAATATATTTAAATGCTTGAAATGAGAATCAATGTCCTCAGAGAAGATCAAAACGTCATCAATATAAACAATTGAAATATGACTAATATGATTAAAAATAGAGTTCATAATGTTTTGAAACTCAGAAGGGGCATTTTTAAGCCCAAAAGGCATAACATTCCATTCGTATTGTCCAAATGGAACATTGAAAGCAGTTTTGTATTAATCTTTTTCAGAAATCTGTATCTGCCAAAATCCTGATTTCATATCAAATTTTTCTATAAACATTAGAGTTAAAA
Organism: Solanum bulbocastanum; assembly: GCA_037074985.1. NCBI lineage: Eukaryota > Viridiplantae > Streptophyta > Magnoliopsida > Solanales > Solanaceae > Solanum > Solanum bulbocastanum. Next base: position 12,573,070 of record CM073602.1, on the reverse strand, counting down.
GTTCTTTTTAAAAGATCCCTTTTATTAGGAATCGGATATCTAATCCATTTTAAAGCAGTGTTTAAAGGTTTATAATTAATGACAAGTCTGGGAGAACCTCTCTCTTTCTCAACAGCGTTGTTAACATAAAAGGCTGAACAACCCTACGGAGATTTGAAAGGTCTAATAATTTTATTTTCTAAAAGCGTATTAATCTCCTTTTACAAATTTCCATTAAATCATGATTCATTTGAATGCGCCTAGCTTTCGTAGAAATGGCCTTTTCATTGAATCCCTCTATATAAGGTAGATCAACAATATGGGCTTAGTGCTTTCATTGAGAGTTTACTTATCTCTTCTCTTATTTTCTGTCATTTAATGTTACATGCTTTTCGATCGGGTTAAATGGCTCTGATACTATTTAACACGATCGAAAAGCATGTAACATTAAATGATAGTAAATAAGAAAAGAGATAAGCAAACTCATAATTTTGTTCAAACAATGGAAGCAAACATCAACTGAAAGTAGTCTACATTACAAACAAGTACAAGAGAATAGATTTTCTTATAGCCTCTTGTACTCGTTTGTAATATGGACTACTTTCAGTTGATGTTTGCTTCCGTTGTTTGAATAAAATTGTGAGTTTGCTTATCTCTTCTCATATTTACTGTCATTTAATGTTACATGCTTTTCGATTGTGTTAAATGATATCAGAGCCATGTTAAGCATATTTAGCATGTTAACCATAATCGTATATTGTAATATAGTTGCCATGGAAGGCTAATCACTTTTGCCTAGACTGTGCTAATGAAACTTTAATTAGTTACTTTGCAATTTAGCAAAGTTATCACCTTGTTATATAATATGAATTTCAAATTCTTTAACTGTAAAATGGAGTTTATGTATGGTGATTAAGGAAAGGTGTTGAGAAAATTTCAAGTAGTTGTGATGCCGACAGGTGGTCGTTAAGCCGAAAGGACAAACGCGTAGACTGCAAGGTACTTTACTTGAAAATCTCTTGTAAAATCCATAATCCTTAATGTAAAATCCGGGCATGAATCCATAGTTACATTATAAGAGTTTGAAATCTCATGTTGTATGACTAGTTAATATCTTTACTAGAATGCTTAATTACTTTTTATCATTAGTATAGTCAAAGGCATTTTCTCTCTATGGAGAATAGACAACATATTTTAAATTCTGTTAATATATCTATTTCTAAAACCGAAAATGATTTACAAAATTGGTCTATCCCTAAAGAACCTTTTGAAAAGATTTACCAGTTAGGTAATTTGTCGATGTTTAAAAAATATAATATTAAAACTTGTGAATCTACTATAGTTATTAATAATTCTCTTGAAACTATCAAATTGTTATTATCTGCTGATATAGATAGATATAAGAAGGAATTTAAATTTCATCATATTGGACTTGTACATGTTGCTGTTAAACCTCTCTTCCGTAAGTGTTTGAATATTCCTCTTTGTCTGCTTCTTAGAGATGATAGACTTCTTAATTTTGATGATTCCTTGTTAGGAGTCTTAGAAAGTAATCTTGCTTATGGACCAGTTTACTTTAACTGTTATCCTAATTTTTCTGTAGATATTCATGATCCTAACATTATAGATACTTTAACTCTTAATGTTAAGACTAAGAATATGAATAGTAAAATAGATACCAGAGAAATAGCTGTAATTTATTGGGTATATTACAAGCTAATGAAAACCACTATAGCCCCAAAGGTGTCACTATGCTTATGGAAGCCAACCAAGAACATAGTACCACTTTCGTCCCTAGACTTCTTAAGTGGAATGATATTTTAGCTGGTGAAGAATGGAAATTTGACTCTATTACTAACCCGTCTCCTATACAACTTGAGACCACTCAGATAGATAGGGTGATTCAATTTTTGATGGATCTATTAACCTGACGTTTTTAAGATCCAGTTCTTTTAGCCAGGCTTCTTCAAGTAGAAGAATGTCTTCGGCCAGACCTTCTTCTTTTCAAACCCGGGAGGAAAAAGACGAGTATTTCAGTCAACCTGATAAAGGTAAACTGCAGGGGGTAGATTTCGGCAAAACTATCCCAAAGGTTTATTATGAAGAAACTATAGGAAGCCCTACGGCTAGTGACATGAAACCTATTCATGTGAGAAAAGATTCCATTGGAATTCTTACCTCTGGAGATAAATTTGTCCTTGACAAAAGGATATTAAATGCCTGGTGGAAATTACCAGAGCATAAGTAGAAGGTACAGTGGAATAAAGCTACCTATACCTTGGATCAAATGAAATCTTTCAGAGTTAAATGGTTTACAAATATGGAAAGATTTAAAACTGAAGTCGAGTTTTTTACTTGGTTTGAATCTTCTGATCAAATTGATGATACTCAGTCATTCCTTCAAATTCTCATCAACAAATGGTACACCAAAAAACAGGTGATAGAAAGTGTTATTCCTCCGCTCGAAGGACTTAGCATTCCTTATAGAAAGGAAATCCTTAAAGCAGCTCCTTTTAAGAAACCCATAGAAAAGGAGAGAGGCTTCTTAACAGCTGGAGACCTTAATAAGGTTTTGGAACAAAACAATTATACCAATCAACTTCTCCATGTGATCTCCCAATAGATTGAAGAACATAAAGGAGATAACTTCGAAGGAATTAGTCTGATAGGAGATAAACCCAGTTCTTCTAAATCCAGTCCTCAAATTGAGACTCCCATTTTTAAGATTCCTGAGTTCTCCAAGGAAAACTTCCCTAAGTTATCCAAAGAGTTTAGTCATTCCAATGAATTGTTGGATAGAATTAACGAGCAACTTTCCAAGCTAAATATTACACAAGGTAATAAGCTTAGAACTCGGTTAGAAAGACATCCTAATAAAAGGAACTATTATCCTAGATCTTCTTTCCTAGATGTACAGTTGGAAGAAAATGTTCTCCATCTAGCCTGAGCTGCAGATGGGTCAAGTTTAACTGAATGGAATATAAATGGTATGGCTGAAGGTCAAATTTATGCCAAACTCTAGGAAATGGGAATGAATATCACTGCATACAAAATGAAGAATGTAGGTGATAAATAAGCCGCTCACATGATTGTTGCAGGGTTCACAGGAACTCTAAAAAATTGGTGGGATAATTATCTCACTGATCAAAATAGGAATGCCATCCTTAGTGTAGTAGCCACCAGAGTTATAGTTAAAATAAAAGATGGAGTTAATACTTCCTCCTAGGTAGTTTATAAAGATGCTACTGCTACTTTGCTGTATAGCACAACAAAATATTTCATGGGTGAACCTCGACTTTTCTAAGATAGGAGCCTTGAGATCCTTAACAATCTGTATAGTAAAAAATTAACAGATTTTAGATGGTACAATGATATGTTCCTAAACAAAGTTATGATAAGATCATTTAACACGATCGAAAAGCATGTAACATTAAATGACAGTAAATAAGTGAAGAGATAAGCTAACTCACAATTTTTTTCAAACAACGGAAGCAAACATCAACTGAAAGTAGTCCACATTACAAATGAGTACAAGAGGCTATAAGAAAATCTAGTCTGAATTTTCTGATGCCTTTTACTGAGAAAGCTTAAGTCTTATATAGACTTAGGAGGGATAAGATAAATCTTGTTCCTTTCTCCTGATTGACTCGAGAAGGAATCTGCTTTATCTTGAGTGCATTTCTTCTTTATTAAAGTTGTCGGCCATTTGCTTTTCTTTTGGAAAGTAGTGGCTGCTTTTATAAAGTTGTCGGCCATCTGTCTTTTGGAAGTTGTGGCTACTTTATCCTTTCCTGTTGAGAGATTCTATTGGTCTCCATTGAATAATCAATCTGAGTAAATAGCTAATCAAGAGATATTCCAACTCTTTGAATTTCATCTCTTATCTTCTTAAATAATTCCAACTCTTTGAGTCTCTATTTAGAAGGTCAGTAATTCCGGATTTTAATATCCTCTACTAGATTATTTGTTTGAATAAATTAATCATAGAATGGATCAAGATAGGACTGTGCCAAAGCTTTTGAACTTAACATATCCCCATTATCATCACTTTGGGAAGAGGCTTCGTCTAGCAGTTGCAAGGCGGTCTCTTCGTTTGTCTTGTCCTCTTCAAGATCGGCCAAAGCTTGCTAAAGCTTTTTCTTTAAATCACTCTTAGATGATTTCTTGACACTTGTTAAGGGCTGAGATAGGCGTTGAGCTTCCTTGGGAGCCCGCGACCATCCTTTAATGTGTATTTCTTTGGATAAATATTTGATCCTGTCAAATATAATAATAGAGAATGTCCAGCTAATAATAAAGGAAATTCTTTTTTGAATAAAATATTTACACAATTTGATGTGTTCTGGAAAAGTTGAAATATCTTGCTCAGTTTGAAACTGGCCAAACTTATCTAAAAATGCTCTGGGCATAACCTTTTGATTTCCTCCAAAATAGTACCACCATTCGTAGAACCATCTGGGGATAATGGATTTAGAAAATTTTGGGCTATATTTGAGAAACCATGTGTGGGTGGTTGGCATTAAATATAAAAAATTAAACCAAACATTTTTGTAATCAAACCAATTATAGTTAAGCCTGTCTAAAAACCTTTGTAATTGGGTTTTATCATGAATAACATCAGGAAATTTATCTGAAAACTCAATATCTCTGCAAATGGGTTTATAAGTACCTTGATATAAATCATGACCAAGAAATTTGATTTTGGTTTGAAAAAGCTTGATCTTTTTGGCGCTAACCACAAGACCATTATGTTTAACGATTTTGAAGAATATATTTAAATGTTTGAAATGAGAATCAATGTCCTCAGAGAAGATTAAAACGTCATCAATATAAACAATTAAAATATGATTAATATGATTAAAAATAGAGTTCATAATGTTTTGAAACTTAGAAGGGGCATTTTTAAGCCCAAAAGGCATAAAATTCCATTCGTATTGTCCAAATGGAACGTTGAAAGAAGTTTTGTATTTATCCTTTTTAGAAATCTGTATCTGCCAAAATCCTGATTTCATATCAAATTTGCTATAAACATTCGCTTTAAACGTTCTTTTTAAAAGATCCCTTTTATTAGGAATCGAATATCTAATCCATTTTAAAGCAGAGTTTAAAGGTTTATAATTAATGACAACTTTTGGGAGAACCTTTCTCTTTCTCAGCAGCGTTGTTAACATAAAAGGCTGAACAACTTCACGGAGATTTCGAAGGTCTAATAATTTTTTTTTCTAAAAGTGTATTAATCTCCTTTTTACAAATTTCCATTAAATCATGATTCATTTGAATGGGCCAAGCTTTCGTAGAAATGACCTTTTCATTGAATCCCTCTATATAAGGTAGATCAATAGTATGAGCTTTTCTGGCCCAAAATGCATTTGGAAAGTCGAAGCAAATTTCTTTTTCAAAAGACTTTTGTAGATTGGCAATCTTAGTGGTCATTCTCGGGGTTTTTAAAATTTGCTCAATTTTTTTAATTTTTATATCTTCTTTAAGAAAACAAATTTGTTGATATATAAGATTAACTCGAATTGCATTTTGTTTATGTAAATATCTACTTTCTTCTAGAGAAAGAGTTTTAATAAAAGGAAATTGAAATTTCTTTTCCTAAAATTTTTGTTTTGATAGACTCAAAATCAGAAATATACTGTTTTATCTAAGTAATAAAGGGTATTCCCAAAATGATTTCTTCATTAATGTTCTTAGTAATAACAAAATCATTTTTAAGGCAAATACCATTATTGCAAATATGAGCATCACATAATTCGTAATCAATCATGATACATTCACCTGTAGCACTGCATAATTTGGTAGTTCCTTTTGTAAGGTACTTAGTAGGAATTAATCCTTCCACAATACAATTCCTGTCAGCACCACTGTCTAACAAATCAATTTTGTTAAGAGTCAAATTATCATTGACAACTAATTTAATAAGAATGTGTGAACTCTGAGGTCTAATCTTGGTAATAGTATTGATACCTGCCGTATTTGCTTCACTGTCAGAAGTATCATGATCTTCCTCTTCTAAAGGTATTGCTTTAGAAGTTCCTTCGATGTTGGCTCCTTTAAGGACTTGTTCTGTAAGAGCATCAATCTCCATTTTATGGAGTCTAGACTTGATTTCTCTAATTTGTTCTTTAAAAGAATTAAATTCTCTTCTCAGCTCTTCGACAGAAGGTTCCTCCTTCTTTGAGTCAAATCTATCCATGATTTGTTTCATGTTGAAAGGAATCAATATAGGTTTTTCTTCCTTTTGCCTAGTAACTAATTTTTGTAATTCAAGGAGATCTTTTCTCCTGGCAGCTTCATCTTGAATATGGTCAATAGTAGAAAAGAGAGTCTCTACTGTCTTTTCTGATATAACACTGATAGTTTTACTATCACATAGGAAAAATGCACCATTGCAATTGCAATCTGATTCTTCTTCTTCAGATTCTGAATTATGTGCGATATTGAGAAATTCTTTGTCACTTTCTTCTTAAGACGAAGAGTATTCCGTTTCTGACTCTTCTTCTTCTATGATAGAAAAAAGCTTTTGTTTGATTTCTTCATCTACACCAGAAAGATTAACCTTCTTCTTCTTTTTCTTATTTCTGAGGCACTGGTTAGACCTATGACCCTTTTTTGCCACATGTCCAACAAGTGTCTTCCGAAGAGGATTCTTTGGAAGTTGGTTTATTACCTTTCCTTTTGGATTTGTCTTTGAAATCTCTTCTTTTCCTAGAAGATTTCTTCTTGTACTGTCCGGTTGTTCTTACTCTTTTTCCTGCTTTCCTAGCAGAAGTAGGTTTTAATAAGGGAAATCCAAAATCTTGGCAAAAATTTCCAAGTTCTGCATACGAAAACTTTTGATCCTTCTTAAGCTGTTCCTTTAGCTTAAGATCGGTACAAAGTTCTATAGCAACAACATTTATGATGCTTATAAGATCTCCATATGCTAGTTGCGAATACGTAATTTTTCCTTCACATCTATCTCTGATTTTGGACCTAACCTTTTCAGCGAAATGAGTAGGAAGTTCGCTGATAAATCGTTCTTCCCAATAATCATTGTTATAGTCTGATCTTATTATGACTTTGTTTAGGAACATATCTTTGTACCATCTATATTACAATATATGATTATGGTTAACATGCTAAATATGCCTAACATGGATCACATGATTATGGTTAAATTAGTTGTCAATGATAATTTGACTCTTAACAAAATTGCTTTGTTAGACAGTGGTGCTGATAGGAATTGTATTGTGGATGGATTAATTCCTACTAAGTACCTTACTAAAGGAACTACCAAATTATACACTGCTACAGGTGAATGTATCATGATTGATTAAGAGTTATTTGTTGCTCATATTTGCAATAATTGTATTTGCCTTAAAAATGATTTTGTTATTACTAAGAACATTAATGAAGAAATCATTTTGGGAATACCCTTTATTACTCAGATAAAACCGTATATTTCTGATTTTGAGTCTATCAAAACAAAAATTTTAGGAAAAGAAATTTCATTTCCTTTTATTAAAACATCTTTTCTCACATGAATAGGTTTCATGTCACTAGCCGTAGGGCGTCCTATAGTTTCTTCATAATAAACCTTTGGGATAGTTTTGCCGATATTTACCCCCATTCATGTCACTAGCCGTACGACTTCCTATGGTTTCTTCATAATAAACCTTTGGGAAAGTTTTGCCGAAATCTACCTCCTGCAATTAGATATATTACAGCTATTTCTCTGGTATCTATTGATCAGCCTTCCATGGCAACTATATTACAATATATGATTATGGTTAACATGCTAAATATGCCTAACATGGCTTTGATACCATTTAACAAGATCGAAAAGCATGTAACATTAAATGACAGTAAATAAGAGAAGAGATAAGCAAACTCACAATTTTATTCAAACAACAGAAGCAAACATCAACTGAAAGTAGTCTACATTACAAACGAGTACAAGAGGCTATAAGAAAATCTAGTCTGAATTTTCTGATGCCTTTTACTGAGAAAGCTTAAGTCTTATATAGACTTAGGAGGGATAAAATAAATCTTGTACCTTTCTCCTGATTGGCTTGGGAAGGAATCTGCTTTATCTTGAGTGCATTTCTTCTTTATTAAAGTTGTCGGCCATCTGCTTTTCTTTTGGAAAGTAGTGGCTGCTTTTATAAAGTTGTCGGCCATCTGTCTTTTGGAAGTAGTGGCTACTTTATCCTTTCCTGTTGAGAGATTCTGTTGGTCTCCATTGAATAATCCATCTGAGTAAATAGCTAATCAAGAGATATTCCAACTCTTTGAATTTCATCTCTTACTTTCTTAAATAATTCCAACTCTTTGAGTCTCTATTTAGAAGGTCAGTAATTCCAGATTTTAATATCCTCTACTGGATTATTTATTTGATTAAATTAATCATAGAACGGATCAAGATAGGACTGTGCCAAAGCTTTTGGCCTTAACATATCCCCATTATCATCACTTTGGGAAGAGGCTTCGTCTAGCAGTTGCAAGGCGGTCTCTTCATTTGTCTTGTCCTCTTCAAGATCAGACAAAGCTTGCTGAAGCCTTTTCTTTAAATCACTCTTAGATGATTTCTTGACACTTGTTAAGGGCTGAGATAGGCGTTGAGCTTCCTTGGGAGCCCGCGACCATCCTTTAATGTGTATTTCTTTGGATAAATATTTGATCCTGTCAAATACATGAATAGAGAATGTCCAGCTAATAATAAAGGAAATTCTTTTTTGAATAAAATATTTGCACAATTTGATGTGTTCTGGCAAAGTTGAAATATCTTGCTCAGTTTGAAACTGGCCAAATTTATCTAAAAATGCTCTGGGCATAACCTTTTGATTTCCTCCATAACAGTGCCACCATTCGTAGAACCATCTGGGGATAATGGATTCAGAAAAGTCTGGGCTATATTTGAGAAACCATGTATGGGTGGTTGGCATTAAATATAAAAAATTAAACCAAGCATTTTTATAATCAAACCAATTATATGTTTAGGGTCTATGTTCCTGTGAAAGGTTGATAGGAGTGTGCAAGTGCTCAACTAGCCACTCGAAAGGGGATAAAACTCTTTTTATGGTAAACTTCGAATATGCACTGCTATTCGAATCTGAATCATGACTTAGTTTATGCTCCACTTCGATGGAACCTGTATCAACAAGAATAAATTCATAATATTTTCTAGTTTTTAAAGGATTTTCTATATCCACATAATTCTTGTTAGTATAACAAGGTTTAAGCAAATGCTTAACCTCATAATTTTCAAATTCCTTGTCAAAGGCAAGAATTGGATTGACCTGCAGGGTTACAACATCAAAAATTTCTCTTTCTTTGGGTTTATTTCCCTGAGAGGGAGAAACTGCTTCAAGAAAACTTTCTGGAGTTTTCATGGTGTAAGAATCTTTGATTTGTGGTGAGGAAAATTTGGGTTTTCCAGAGGGAGCAAATGAGCATGGTTCTGTTTCTTTTGAGAATGGTTTCTTTAGAACCAAATGCTTGGATGAGGATGAACTCGGTGGAAGTGGTGATGAATACTTATTTGGGCTATTCAAAGATGGTCGGATTGCAAATGGAGAAGCTGATGGCTTCTTTTCTTCTTTTCCTTTTTCCTTGAAAGGGCTGCTAGTGCTGAATCCTGGCTTTACGACTGGCATTATGATTTTCCCTGCAAAAATTCTCTAGTTAGAAAATATGGGAGTGAGTTTTCTTCTCCCTTGATATATTCAACTTGAAAATCAAAACTAGATAACAATGCTTGCCATCTAGCAAATATCTATTTAGCTACTAGATTTTTAACATCTTTTTGAAATATTTCTTTAGCAGACTTACAATCTACTCTAAGTAAAAATTCTTTATTTATCAAGTCATCCTGAAATTTTGTAATACAAAGGACTATAGCAAGGACTTCCTTCTTGACTATATTATAGTTTTTCTGGGCAGAATTCCAAATCCCGTAAGTAAAACAAACTAATTGTTCTTGGCTTTCTGGAGTTTTCTTTTGTTTAATAATTCCTCCATAACCATTATCTAAAGCATCAGTCTCAACAATTATAAAAGAATCTGGGTTAGGGATACCTAAACAAGGCAAACTCTTAACCATTTCTTTAATCTGGATAACAACTCTAGTCTGTTCATCTGTCCAAGAAATAGGTGATTTCTTAAGCTTGTCATAAAGGGGCTTGCAAACCTATCTAACTTTGGGAATAAAATCTTCAACATAATTAAGATTGCCTAAAAACCTTTGTAATTGGGTTTTATCACGAATAACATCAAGAAATTTATCTAAAAACTCAATTGCTCTGCAAATGGGTTTATAAGTGCCTTGATATAAATCATGACCAAGAAATCTGATTTTGGTTTGAAAAAGCTTGATCTTTTTGGCGCTAACCACAAGACCATTATGTTTAACGATTTTGAAGAACATATTTAAATGTTTGAAATGAGAATCAATGTCCTCAGAGAAGGTTAAAACGTCACCAATATAAACAATTGAAATACGACTAATGTGATTAAAAATAGAGTTCATAATGTTTTGAAACTCAGAAGGGGTGTTTTTAAGCCCAAAAGGCATAACATTCCATTCGTATTGTCCAAATGGAACACTGAAAGCAGTTATGTATTTATCCTTTTCAGAAATCTGTATTTGCCAAAATCCTGATTTCATATCAAATTTGCTATAAAAATTAGCTTTAAAAGTTCTTTTTAAAAGATCCCTTTATTAGGAATCGGATATCTAATCCATTTAAAAGCAGAGTTTAAAGGTTTATAATTAATGACAAGTCTGAAAGAGCCTCTCTCTTTCTTAGCAGCGTTGTTAACATAAAAGGCTGAACAATTCCACGGAGATTTGGAAGGTCTAATAATTTTATTTCTAAAAGAGTATTAATCTCCTTTTTACAAATTTCCATTAAATCATGATTCATTTGAATGCGCCTAGCTTTCGTAGAAATGGCCTTTTCATTGAATCCCTCTATATAAGGTAGATCAACAGTATGGGCTTTTCTGGCCCAAAATGCATTTGGAAAGTCAGAGCAAATTTCTTTTTAAAAATTCTTTTGTAGATTGGCAATCTTATTTACTATACCAGGGGTTTTTAAAATTTTCTCAATTTTCTTAATTTTTATATCTTCTTTAAGAAAACAAATCTGTTGAGATATAAGATTAACTCGAAATGCAGTTTGTTTATGTCAAAATCTACTTTCTTCTAGAGAAAGAGTTTTAATAAAAGGAAATGAAATTTCTTTTCCCAAAATCTTTGTTTTTATAGACTCAAAATCAGAAATATACGGTTTTATCTAAGTAATAAAGGGTATTCCCAAAATGATTTCTTCATTAATATTCTTAGTAATAACAAAATCATTTTTAAGGCTAATACCATTATTGCAAATATGAGCATCAGATAACTTGTAATCAATCATGATACGTTCACCTGTAGCACTGTATAATTTGGTAGTTCCTTCTGTAAGGTAGTTAGTAGGAATTAATCCTTCCACAATACAATTCCTGTCAGCACCACTGTCTAACAAAGCAATTTTGTTAAGAGTCAAATTATCACTGACAACTAATTTAGTAAGAATGTGTGAACTCTGAGGTCTAATCTTGGTAATAGTGTTGATACCAGCCGTATCTGCTTCACTGTCAGAAGTATCATGATCTTCCTTTTCTAAAGGTATTGCTTTAGAAGTTCCTTCGATGTTGGCTCCTTTAAGGACTTGTTCTGTAAGAGCATCAATCTTCATTTTATGGAGATTCCTTTGGAGTTCTTACCCTAGTCCGTTTACCCTTAATCATAAAATCTAAACCCCAAACCCGAAACCCTAAATCTTAACTCTAAAACCCTAAAACCTTGAACCCTAATCCCTAACCCTAGACCTAAATCGTAAACCCTAAATCCAAACTCTAAACCCTAAACCCCAAACTCTAAACCCTAAAACCTAAAACATCAACCCTAAACCCTATACCCTAACCCTAAATCCTAAACGCTAAACCTAAATCCTAAACCCAAAACCCTAAATCCTAAACTCTAAATATTAAACCCTAAACCCTAATCTATAAAACCTAACCCTAATCCCTAAATCAAAACTTAAAACCCTAAACCCTAAACCCTAACCTCTAAACCCTAAACCCTAAACCTTAAACCCTATACCCTACACCCTAACCCTTAAAAATTTAAACCCTAAACCCTAAACCCTAAGCCCTAAACCCTAAACCATAAATCTTAAATCCTAAACCCTAAGCCCTACACTCTAAAATCTAAACCCTAAACCCTAAACCTTAAATTCTTAACCCTAAATCATAAATCCTTAAATCTAAATATTACATCCTAATCCCTAACCGTAAATCCTTAACCTTAACCCTAAACCCTGAACCTAAACTCTAAACCTAAATCCTAAACCCTACACCTAAACTCTAAACCCTAAGCCCTAAGCCCTAATTCCTAAACTACAAACCCTAAACCCTAGAACCTAAAACATAATCCTAAACCGTAAACCATAAATCTCAAACTACAGACCCTAAACCCTAAACATAAACCTATAAATTGAAGCCTAACCTCTAAACCATGAACCCTAAACTCTAAATCCTAAACCCTAAACCTTTAACCCTAAATCCAAAACTGTAAACCCTAAACCTTAAAATTTAAAACCTAAACCCTAAACCCTTAACCATTAACACCTAACTCTAAACCCAAAACCTAAACTTTAAAAGCTATACCCCAAACCCAAAACTATAAAGCTTAAACCCTAAACCTAGACTATAAAGCTTAAACCCTAAACCTTAAAATCTAAAGCTAAACCCTAAACCCAAAACCCTAGATCCTACCCATAAACCTAAACCCTAAACACTAAAACCTAAACCCTAAATCCTAAACCTTGAACCCTTAACAGCAAATCCTAAATTGTAAACCCTATACCCTAAATGCTAAACCTTAAACCAAAAACCCTTAACACAAAACCCTAAACCCTAAGCTCTAAAACTTAAACCATAAACCTTAAACTCTAAACCTTAAACTCTAAACCCTACAACCTACACCCTAAACCCTAAATCTTAAACTTTAGACCCTAAAGCCTAAACCCTAAACCCTAAACCTAAACCCTAAATGCTAAACCCTAAACCCTAAACCCTAAACCCTAAACCATAAATCTTCAACCCAAAAACTTAAATGCTGAACCCTAAACCCTTAACACATAAGATAAACCCTAAACTCCAAACCCTAAACCATAGACTCTGAATCCTAAACCCTAAACCCTAAAACTTTAACCCTGAACCCTAAATTCTAAACCCTTTACCCTAACCACTAACCCCAAATCCTAAACCTTAAGCATAAACCTAAAAATCTAAACCCTAAATCCTAAAACCTAAACCATAAACTTAAACCCTAAACCCTAAACTCTAAAGCCTAGACCCTATACCCTAAACCCTAAAGCCTAAAACATAAACCCTAAACCCTAAACTCTAAACCCTAAACCATAAAACCAAAGCCCTCAACACTAAATCCTAAACCCTATACCCTAAACCCTAAACCCTAAATCCTAAACCCTAACCTAAACACTATACCCTAAATACTAAATCCTAAACCCTAAATCCTAAACTATAAACCCTAAACTCTAACCCTAAACATAAACCTTAAACACTAAACCCTAAACCATAAACCATAAACCTTCAACCCAAGAACTTAAATCCTGAACCCTAAATCCTTAACCCTTAAGATAAATCCTAAACTCCAAACCCTAAACCATTAACTCTAAATCTTAAAACCTAAAACCTAAACCCTAAACCTTTAACCTTGAACCCTAAACCCTAAAAAATAAATCATAAACCTAAACACCAAAATCGTAAACACTAAATCCAAACCCTAAACCAGAAACCATAAACCCTAAATACTTAACCCTAACCATTACCCCAAATACTAAACCCTAAAACCTAAACCCTAAATCCTAAACCCTAAACTTAAACCCTAAACCTTAGACTCTAAACCTTAAACCCTAAATCCTAAACACTAAACCCTTAACTCAAACCCTAAACCCTAAACTCTAAACCCTAAACCATAAAACCTAAACCCTAAACCCTAAATCCTAAACCCTATACCCTAAACCCTAAACCCTAAACCTTAAAACCTAACCATAAAACTAAATCCTAAACCTTAAATCCTAAACCCTGAACCCTTAACCGTAAATCCAAAATTATAGACCCTAAACCCTCAACCCGATACCCTTAATGCTAAACCCTAAACCCTAAACCCTAAACCCTAAATACTAAATACTAAACACTAAACCCTAAAACTTAAACCCTAAACCCTAAACCCTAAACCCTAATTCCTAAACTCTAAATCCTAAACCTTAAACACAAAACTATAAACCCTAAATCCAAACGAAAAACCAGAAACCATAACCCCTAATCCCTTTCCCCTAAACACTAACCTCAAATCCTAAACCCTAATCATAAAATCTAAAACCTAAACCCTAAATCCTAAACCTTAAACCCTAAACTTAAACCCTAAACCTTAAACCCTAAACCCTAAACCCTATACCCTAAACCCTAAAGCCTAAAATTGAAATCCTAAACCCTAAACCATAAAACCTAAGCCCTCAACCTTAAATCCTATACCCTATACCCTATACCCTATACCCTAAACCTTAACCTAAACACTATACCCTAAATACTAAGCCTTAAACCTTAAAACCTAAACAATAAATCCTAAACCCTAAACTCTAACCCTAAACCTAAACCTTAAACACTAAACCCTAAACCATAAACTATAAAACTTCAACCGAAAAACCTAAATCCCGAAACACTTAAACCTTAAGATAAATCCTAAACTCCAAACCCTAAACCATTAACTCTAAATCATAAACCCTGAACCCTAAACCTTAAGCCTTTAACCCTGAACCCAAAACCCTAAATCGTAAATCTTAAACCTTAACCCTAAAACCGTAAACCCTAAATCCAAACTCTAAACTAGAAACCATTAACCCTAAACACTACCCCAAATCCTAAACCCTAAACATAAACCCTAAATCCTAAACCCTAAACCCTAAACTTAAATCCTAAACCCTAGACTCTAAACCTTATACCCTAAATCCTAAAACCTAAACCCTAAACTCAAACCCTAAGCACTAAACTCTAAACCCTAAACCCTAAAACCTAAACCCTAAATTCTAAACCCTAAAACCTAAACATAAACCCTAAACCGTAAACTTTAAACCCTAAACCCTAAATACTAAACCCTAAACCCTAAACTCAAACCCAAAATCCTAAACTCTAAACCCAAATCCATAAAACCTAAGCCAAAACCCTATATCCTAAATCCTAAACCCTAAACCTTAAAGCCTAACCATAAAACTAAATCTTAAACCCTAAACCTTAAACCTTAAAACATAACTATAAAACTAAATCCTAAACCCTAAACCCTAAACCTAAACCCCAAATCCTAAACCCTTAACATTAAACCCTAAACCCTAAACATTAAACCCTAAACCCTAAATACAAAATCTTCAACCTAAACCCTAAACCTTAAACCATAAACTCTAACCCTAAACCCTAAACCCTAAACCCTAAACCATAAACCCCTAAATGATTAACCCTAAACAATAAACCATAAAAACTAAACCCTAAACCATAAGCTCTAAATCCTAAACCCTAAACCCAAAACCTTGAACTTAAAATGTTAAACCCTAAACCCTAGTCCCTTAACCCTTAATCATAAACTCTAAACCCCAAACCCGAAACCCATAATCTTCACTCTAAAACCCTAAAACTCAAAACCCTAAACCTTAAACCCTAAACTCTAAATCCAAACTCTAAACCCTAAACCCCAAACTCTAAACCCTAAAACCTAAAACATCAACCCTAAACCCTATACCCTAACCCTAAATCCTTAACGCTAAACCTAAATCCTAAACCAAAAACCCTAAACCCTAAACTCTAAATATTAAACCCTAAACCCTAATCCATAAAACCTAACCCTAATCCTTAAATCAAAACTCAAAACCCTAAACCCTAACCTCTAAACCCTAAACCCTAAACCTTATGCCATATACCCTACACCCTAACCCCTTAAAACTTAAACCCTAAACCAAACCTTAAACCCTAAACCCTAAGCCCTAAACCCTAAACCATAAACCTTAAAACCTAAACCCTAAGCCCTACACTCTAAAACCTAAACCCTACACCCAAAACCTTAAAGTCTTAACCCTAAATCATAAATCCTTAAATCTAAATATTACATCCCAAGCCCGAAACCCTAAATCCTTAACCTTAACCTTAAACCCTAACCCTAAACTCTGAATCCAAACTCTAAACCTAAACCCTAAACCCTAAATCCAAAACTCTAAACCCTAAACCCTAAAATAAAAACCCTATACCCTAAAACTTAACCTGAACCCTAAGCCATAAATCTCAAACCATAAACCCTAAACCCAAAACACTAAAGCTAAACCTAAACACTAAACCCTAAACCCTAAACCCTAATTCCTAAACTCTACCTAAACCTTAAAATAAAAACCCTATATCGTAAAACTTAATCCTAAACCCTAAACCCTAAATCTCAAACTGTAAACCCTAAACCCTAAACCCTAAACTTAAACCTATAAATTGAAACATAACCTTTAAACCCTGAACCCTAAACTCTAAATCCTAAACACTAAACCTTCAACCCTAAACCCTAAACCCTAAACCCTAAATTCTAAACCCTAAACCCTAAAATAAAAACCCTATACCCCAAAACTTAACCCTAAACCCTCTGCCATAAATCTCAAACCATAAACCTTAAACCCAAAACACTAAAGCTAAACCTAAACTATAAACCATAAACCCTAAACCCTAATTCCTAAACTCTAAACTCTAAAATAAAACCCTATACCCTAAAACTTAATCCTAAACCCTAAACCATAAATCTCAAACTATAAACCCTAAACCCTAAACCCTAAACTTAAACCTCTAAATCGAAACCTAACCTCTAAACCCTAAACCCTAAACTCTAAATCCTAAATCCTAAACCTTCAACCCTAAACCCTAGACCCTAAATCCAAAACTGTAAACCCTAAACCTAAACCTTAAAACCTTAACCATTAACACCTAACTCTAAACCCAAAACCTAAACTTTAAAAGCTATACCCCAAACCCTAAACTCTAAACACTAAACCTAGAGTATAAAGCTTAAATCCTAAACCTTAAAATCTAAACTCTAAACCATAAAACCTAAGCCTTAAGCCCTAAACCCTAAACCCTAAACCCTTAACCCTAAACTTAAAACCCTAGACCCTAATCGTAAACCTAAACCCTAAACACTAAACCCTAAACCCTAAATCCTAAACCTTGAACCCTTAACCACAAATCCTAAATTATAAATCCTATACCCTAAATGCTAAACCCTAAACCCAAAACCCTAAACACAAAACCCTAAACCCTAAGCTCTAAAACATAAACCATAAACCTTAAACTCTAAACCCTAAACTCTAAACCCTACACCCTACACCCTAAACCCTAAACCCTAAACTTTAGACCCTAAACCCTAAATCCTAAACCCTAAACCCTAAGCCTTAACCCTAAACCTAAACCTAAACCCTAAACACAAAACCCTAAACCCTAAACCATAAATCTTCAACCCAAAAACTTAAATGCTGAACTCTAAACACTTAACACAAAAGATAACCGTAAACTCCAAACCCTAAACCATAGACTCTAAATCCTAAGCCCTAAACCTTTAACCCTGAACCCTAACCCTAAACCCTAAACCATTTCCCCTAACCACTAACCCCAAATCCTAAACCCTACACACAAACCCTAAAATCTAAACCCTAAACCCTTTCCCCTAATCCTTAAATTTAAACCCTAAACCCAAAACTCTAAACCCTAGACCCTATACCCTAAATCCTAAAGCCTAAAACTCAAAAACCTTAAACCCTATACTCTAAACCCTAAACCATAAAACCAAAGCCCTCAACACTAGATCCTAAACCCTATACCCTATACCCTAAACCCTAAACCCTAACCTAAATACCACACCCTAAATACTAAACCCTAAACCTTATACCCTAAAACCTAAATACTAAGCACTAAACTCTAACCCTAAACCTAAACCTTAAACACTAAACCCTAAACCACAAACCATCAACCGTCAACCCAAAAACTTAAATCCTGAACCCTAAACCCTTAACCCTTAAGATAAATCCTAAACTCCAAACCCTAAACTATTAATTCTAAATCTTAAACCCTAAACGCTAAACCCTAAATCTTTAACCTTTAAACCTAAACCCTAAACCCTAAACCTTTAACCTTTAACCCTAAACCCTAAACCCTAAATCCTAAACCTTAATACTAAAACCGTAAATACTAAATCCAAACCCTAAACCAGAAACCATAAACTCTAAACCCTTAACCCTAACCATTACCCCAAATCCAAAACCTTAAATATAAACCCTAAAACCTAAACCATAAATCCTAAACTCTAAACTTAAACCCTAGGCCCTAGACTCTAAGCCTTAAACCCTAAATCATAAACCCAAAACCCTAAACTCAAACCTTAAATGCTAAACTCTAAACCCTAAACCATAAAACCTAAGCCCTAAATCTTAAATCCTAAACCCTATACCCTAAACCCTAAACCCTAAACCTTAAAACAAAATCATAAAACAAAATCCTAAACCTTAAACCCTAAACCCTGAACCCTTAACCATAAATCCAAAATTGTAAACCCTAAACCCTCAACCCTATACCCTTAATGCTATACCCTAAACTCTAAACCCTAAACACTAAACCCTAAAACTTAAACCCTAAACCCAAAACACTAAACCCTAATTCCTAAACTCTAAATCCTAAACCCTAAACCCTAAACACTAAACCATAAACCCTAAATCCAAACTCAAAACCAGAAACCATAAACCCTAAACCCTTTCCCCTAAATACTAACCCCAAATCCCAAACCCTAAACATAAACCCTAAAATCTAAACCCTAAATCCAAAACCCTAAACCGTAAACTCTAAACCCTAAACCCTATACTCTAAATGCTAAAGCCTAAAATTGAAACCCTAAACCCTAAACTCCGAACCCTAAACCATAAAACATAAGCCCTCAACCCTAAATCCTAAACCCTATACCCTATACCCCAAACCCAAAACCTTAACCTAAACACTATACCCTACATACTAAGCCTTAAACCCTAAACCCTAAGTAATAAACCCTAAATAATAAACTCTAACCCTAAACCTAAACCTTAAACACTAAGCCCTAAACCCTAAACCATAAACCTTTAACCCAAAAACGTAAATCCTAAACCCTAAACCTTTAACCCTTAAGATAAATCCTAAACTCCAAACCCTAAACCATTAACTCTAAATATTAAATCCTCAACCCTAAACCCTAAGCCTTTAACCCTGAACCCTAAATCCTAAACCCTAAATACTAAACCTTAACCCTAAAACCGTAAACCCTAAATCCAAACTCTAAACCAAAAACCATAAACCCTAAACCCTTAATCGTAACAACTACCCTAAATCCTAAACCCTAAACATAAATCTTAAAACCTAAACCCTAAATCCAAAACTTAAACCCTAAGCACTAGACTCTAAACCCTAAACCCTAAACCCTAAACTCAAACCCTAAACTAAAACCTAAATCCTAAATCCTAAACCCTAAACCCTCAACTTAAACCCTAAATAGTAAACTCTAAACTCTAAACGCTAAATGCTAAACCCTAAACCCTTAACTAAAACCCAAAACCCTAAACTCTAAGCCCTAAACAATAAAACCTAAGCCTTAAACCCTATACCCTAAACCCTAAACCCTAAACCTTAAAACCTAACCATAAAACTAAATCCTAAACCCTAAACCCTAAACATTAAAAAATAACCATAAAACTAAATCCAAAACTCGAAACCCTAAACCCTAAACACTTAACATTAAACTCTAAACCCTAAACATTAAACCCTAAACCCTAAACCTTAAATACTAAATCTTCAACCTAAACCCTAAACCTAAACCCTAAACCTTAAACCATAAACTCTAAACCCTCACCCTAAACGCTAAACCCTAAACCATAAACCCTAAATGATTAACCTTAAACAATAAACCATAAACACTAAACCCTAAACCATAAACCCTAAACCCAAAACCTTAAACTCAAAATGTTAAACCCTAAACCCTAATCTCTTAAACCCTAATCATAAACTCTAAACCCCAAACCCAAAACCCTGAATCTTAACTCTAAAACCCTAAAACCCTAAACCCTAACCCTAAATCCAAATTCTACACCCTAAACCCCAAACTCTAATCCCTAAAACCTAAAACATCAACCCTAAACCCTATACCCTAACCCTAAATCCTAAATGCTAAACCTAAATCCTAAACCCAAAACCCTAAATCCTAAACTCTACATATTAAACCCTAAACCCTAATCCATAAAACCTAACCCTAATCCCTAAATCAAATCTCAAAACCCTAAACCCTATACCCTAACCATTAAACCCTAAACCCTAAACCTTAAACCCTATACCCTACACCCTAACCCCCTAAAACTTAAACCCTAAACCACACTGTAAACACTAAACCCTAAGCCGTAAACCCTAAACCATAAACCTTAAATCCTAAACCCTAAGCCCTACACTCAAAAACCTAAACCCTAAACCTTAAAGTCTTAACCCTAAATCATAAATACTTAAATCTAAATATTACATCATAAGCCCTAAACCCTAAAACCTTAACCTTAACCCCAAACCTAACCCTAAACCCTGAATCCAAACTCTAAACCCTAAACCCTAAAATAAAAACCCCATATCCTAAAACTTAACCCTAAACCCTAAGCCATAAATCTCAAACCATAAAACCTAAACCCAAAACACTAAACCTAAACCTAAACTCTAAACCCTAAACACTAAACCCTAATTCCTAAACTCTAAATCCTAAACCCTAAACCCTAAAATGAAAACCTTATACACTAAAACTTAATCCTAAACCCTAAACTACAAATCTCAAACTGTAAACCCTAAACCCTAAACCCTAAACTTAAACCAATAAATCGAAACCTAACCTCTAAACCCTGAACGCTAAACTCTAAATCCTAAACCCTAAACCTTCAACCATAAACCCTAAACCCTAAATTCAAAACTTTAAACCCTAAACCTTAAAATTTAAAACCTAAACCCTATACCCTTAACCATTAACGCCTAACTCTAAACCCAAAACCTAAACTTTAAAAGCTATACCCCAAATCCTAAACTCTAAACCCTAAACCTAAACTATAAAGCTTAAACCCTAAACTTTAAAATCTAAACCCTAAACCATAAAACATAAGCCCTAAACCCTAAACAATATACCCTTAACCCTAAACCCAAAACCCTAGATCCCAATCATAAACCTAAACCCTTAACACTAAACCATAAATCCTAAATCCTAAATCCTAAACCTTGAACCCTTAACCACAAATCCTAAATTGTAAACCCTATACCCTAAATGCTAAACCCTAAACCCAAAACCCTTAACACAAAACCCTAAACCCTAAGATCTAAAACTTAAGCCATAAACCTTAAACTCTAAACCCTACACTCTACACCCTAAACCCTAAATCTTAAACTTTAGACCTAAAATCCTAAATCCTAAACCCTAAATCCTAAACACTAACCCTAAACCTAAACCCTAAACACTAAACCCTAAACCTTAAACCATAAATCTTCAACCCACAAACTTAAATGCCAAACCCTAAACCCTTAAAACATAAGATAAACCCTAAACTCCAAACCCTAAATCATATACTCTAAATCCTAAACCCTAAACCCTAAACCCTAAACCCTAACCCCAAATCCTAAACCCTAAAACCTAAACCCTAAATCCTAAACCTTAAACCCTAAACTCAAAACCTAAACCCTAAACTCTAAACCCTAGACCCTATACCCTAAACCCTAAAGCCTAAAACTTAAATCGTAAACCCTAAACTCTAAACCCTAAACCATCAAACCATCAAACCATAGCCCTCCACACTAAATCCTGAACCCTAAACCCTAAACCCTAACCCTAACCTAAACACTATACCCTAAATACTAAACCCTAAACCCAAAAACCTAAATCCTAAACTCTAACCCTAAACCTAAACCTTAAACACTAAACCATAAACCATAAACCTTCAACACAAAAACTTAAATCCTGAACCCTAAACCCTTAACCCTTAAGATAAATCCTAAACTCCAAATCATAAACCGTAACTCTAAATATTAAGCCCTAAATCCTAAACCTTTAACTCTGAACCCTAAACCTTAAACCCTAAATCCTAAACCTTAACACTAAAACCGTAAACACTAAATTCAAATCCTAAATCCTAAACCTTAACACTAAAACCGTAAACACTAAATCCAAACCCTAAACCAGAAACAATAAACCCTAAACCCTTAACCTTAAAACCTAACCATAAAACTAAATTCTAAACCCTAAACCATAAACCCCGAACCCCTAACCAAAATCAAAAATTGTAAACCCTAAACCCTCAACCCTATACCGTTAATGCTAAAACCTAAACCCTAAACCCCAAACACTAAACACTAAACACTACACCCTGAAGCTTAAACCCTAAACCCTAACCCTAAACTCTAAACCCTAAACCCTAAACACTAAACTATAAACCCTAAATCCAAACTCAAAACTAGAAACCATAAACCCTACACCCTTTCCCCGAAATACTAACCCCAAATCCTAACCCTAAACATAAACCCTAAAACCTAAACCCTACATCCAAAACCCTAAACCCTAAACTTTAAACCCTAAACCCTATACCCTAAACCCTAAAGCCTAAAACTAAACACCTAAACCCTAAACTCCTAACCCTACACCATAAAACATAAGCCCTCAACCCTAAATCCTAAACCCTATACCTTATACCCTAAACCCTAAACCTTAACCTAAACACTATACCCTAAATAATAAACCCTAAACCATAAACCCTAAACCCTAAACCATAAACCCTAAACCCTAAACTATAACCCTAAACCTAAACCTTAAACACTAAACCCTAAACAATAAACCATAAACCTTCAACCCAAAAACATAAATCCTGAACCCTAAACCCTTAACCCTTAAGATAAATCCTAAACTCCAAACCCTAAAACATTAACTCTAAATCTTAAACCCTCAACCCTCAACCCTAAGCATTTAACCCTAAACCCTAAACCCTAAACCCTAAATCCTAAACCTTAACCCTAAAACCGTAAACCTAAATCCAAACTCCAAACCAGAAACCATAAACCTTAAGCCCTTAAACCTAACCACTGCCCCAAATTCTAAACCCTAAACATAAACCCTAAAACTTAAACCCTAAATCCTAAACCCTAAACCCTAAACTTAAACCCTAAACCCTAGACTCTAAACCCTAA
This sequence comes from Solanum bulbocastanum, assembly GCA_037074985.1. Taxonomy (NCBI): domain Eukaryota; kingdom Viridiplantae; phylum Streptophyta; class Magnoliopsida; order Solanales; family Solanaceae; genus Solanum; species Solanum bulbocastanum. The sequence goes on along the minus strand of CM073602.1, from coordinate 12,549,751 downwards.
ACCCTAAATCCTAAACCATAAACCCTAAACTCCTAACCCTACACCATAAAACCTAAGCCCTCAAACCTAAATCCTAAATATACCTTATAACCTTATACCCTAAACCCTAAACCTTAACCTAAACACTATATCATAAATACTAAGTCTCAAACCCTAAACCCTAAACCCTAAACCCTAAACTCTAAACCTAAACCTAAACCTTAAACACTAAACCCTAAGCCATAAACCATAAACCTTCAACCCAAAAACTTAAATCCTGAACCCTAAACCCTTAACCCTTAAGATAAATCCTAAATTCCAAACCCTAAAACATTAACTCTAAATCTTAAACCCTTAACCCTATACCTTAAGCCTTTAACCCTAAACCCTAAATCCTAAACCTTAACCCTAAAACCATAAACCCTAAAACCAAATTCTAAACCAGAAACCATAATCCCTAAGCCCTTAACCCTAACCACTACCCCAAATCCTAAATCCTAAACATAAACCCTATTACTTAAACCCTAAATCCTAAGCCCTAAACCCTAAACTTAAACCCTAAATCCTAGACTCTAAACCCTAAACCCTAAATCCTAAAACATAAACTCTAAACCCTAAACTCTAAACCCTAAACCCTAAACCCTAAAAGCTAAACCTTAAATCTTAAACCCTAAACTCTAAACTTAAACCCCAAACAGTAAACTCTGAACCCTAAACCCTAAATGCTAAACACTAAACCCTAAACTGAAATCCAAAATCCTAAACTCTAAACCCTAAACCATAAAACCTAAGCCCTAAACCCTAAATTCTAAACACTATGCCCTAAACCATAAACCCTAACCATAAAACTAAACCCTAAACCCTAAACCTTAAAACATAACCATAAAACTAAATCCTAAACCGTAAACCCTAAACCCTAAACCCTAAACCTAAACCCTAAACCCTAAACCCTTAATATTAAACCCTAAACCCTAAACCCTAAATACTAAATCTTCAACCTAAACCCTAAGCCCTAAACCTTAAACCATAAACTCTAAACGATAACCCTAAACCCTAAGCCCTCAACCATAAACCCTAAATAATTAACCCTAAACAATAAACCACAAACAATAAACCCTAAACCATAAGCCCTAAACCCTAAACCCTAAACCCAAAACCTTGTACTAAAAATGTTAAACCTAAACCCTAGTCCCTTAACCCTTAATCATAAACTCTAATATCCAAATCCGATACCCTGAATCTTAACTATAAAACCCTAAAACCCTAAACCCTAAACCCTAACCCTAAACCCTAAATCCTAACTCTAAACCATAAACCCCAAAATCTAAACCCTAAAACCTAAAACATCAACCCTAAACCCTATACCCTAACCCTAAATCCTAAACGCTAAACCTAAATCCTAAACCCAAAACCCTAAATCCTAAACTCTAAATATTAAACCCTAAACCCTAATCTATAAAACCTAACCCTAATCCCTAAATCAAAACTCAAAACCCTAAACCCTAAACCCTAAACCCTAACCTCTAAACCCTAAACCCTAAACCTTAAACCCTATACCCTACACCCTAACCCCCTAAAACTTAAATCCAAAATTGAACCCTAAACCCTAAACCCTAAGCCCTAAACCCTAAACAATAAACCTTAAAACTTAAACCCTAAGCCCTACACTCTAAAACCAAAACCCTAAACCCTAAGCCTTAAAGTCTTAACCCTAAATCATAAATCCATAAATCTAAATATTACATCCTAAGCCCTAAACCCTACATCCTTAACCTTAACCCTAAACCCTGAACCCAAACTCTAAACCGAAGCCCTAAACCCTAAATCCTAAACTCTAAACCCTAAACCCTAAAATGAAAACCTTATACCCTAAAACTTAACCCTAAGACATAAATCTCAAACCATAAACCCTAAACCCAAAACACTAAAGCTAAACCTAAACTCTAAACCTTAAACCCTAAACCCTAATTTCTAAACTCTAAACCCTAAACCCTAAACCCCAAAATAAAAACCCTATACCTTAAAATTTATTCCTAAACCCTAAATCATAAATCCCAATCTATAAACCCTACACCCAAAACCCAAAACTTAAACTTATAAATCGAAACCTAACCTCTAAACGTTGAACCTTAAACACTAAATACTAAACCCTAAACCCAAAATCCAAAATGATAAACCCTAAACCTTAAAATTTAAACTCTAAACCCTAAACCCTTAACCATTAACACCTAACTCTAAACCCAAAACCCTTAACCATTAACACCTAACTCTAAACCCAAAACCTTAACTTTAAAAGCTATACCCCAAACCCTAAACTCTAAACCCTAAACCTAGACTATAAAGCTTAAACCCTAAATTTTAAAATATAAACCCGAAACCATAAAACCTAAGCCCTAAACCCTAAACCCTAAACCCAAAACCCTAGACCCTAACCTTAAACCTAAACCCTAAACACTAAACCCTAAACCATAAACCATAAATCTACAACCCAAAAACATAAAAGCTGTACCATAAACCCTTAACACATAAGATAAACCCTAAACTCCAAACCCTAAACCATAAACTCTAAATCTTAAATCCTAAACCTTAAACCTTTAACCCTGAACCATAAACCCTAAACCCTTTCCCCTAACCACTAACCCTAAATCCTAAACCCTACACATAAACCCTAAATACTAAATCATAAATACTAAACCCTAAACCCTAACATAAAACCTTAACCCAAAACTCTAAACCCTAGACCCTAGACCCTATACCCTAAACCCTAAAGCCTAAAACTTAAACCCTACACCCTAAACTCTAAACCCTAAACGATAAAATCAAATCCCTCAACACTAAATCCTAAACCCTATACCTTATACCCTAGACCCTAAACACTAACCTAAACACAATACCCTAAATACTACCCTAAACCCTAAACCCTAAAACCTAAACCCTAAACCTTAAACTCTAACCCTAAACCTAAACCTTAAACAATAAACCCTAAATCATAAACTATAAACCTTCAACCCAAAAAGTTAAATCCTGAACCTTAAACCCTTAACCCTCACAATAAATCCTAAACTCCAAACCCTAAACCATTAACTCTAAATCTTAAACCCTAAACCCTAAACCCTAAACCTTTAAGCTTGAACCCTAAACCCTAAACCCTAAACCTTTAAGCTTGAACCCTAAACCCTAAACCCTAACTCCTAAACCTTAACACTAAAACCGTAAACACTAAATCCAAACCCTAAACCAGAAACCATAAACCTTAAACCCTTAACCCTAACCATTACCCTAAATCCTAAACCCTAAACATAAACTCTAAAACCTAAACCCTAAATCCTAAACCCTAAACTTAAAACCTAAGCCATAGACTCTAAACCTTAAATTCTAAATCTTAAACCCTAAACCCTAAACCCTTAACTCAAACCCTAAACCCTAAACTCTAAACCCTAAACCATAAAACCTAAGCCTTAAACCCTAAATCCTAAACCTTATACCCTAAACCCTAAACCCTAAACCCTAAACCTTAAAACCTAATCATAAAACTAAATCCTAAACCCTAAACCCTAAACCCTGAACCCTTAAACACAAATCCAAAATTGTAAACCCTAAACCCTCAACCCGATACCTTTAATGCTAAACCCTAAACCCTAAACACTAACCCTTAAAACTTAAACCCTAAGCACTAAACCCTAAACCTTAATTCCTAAACTCTAAACCCTAAACCCTAAACACTAAACCGTAAACCCTAAATCCAAACTCAAAACCAAAAACCATAACCCCTAAACTGTTTCCCATAAAAACTAATCCCAAATCCTAAACCCTAAACATACACCCTAAAACCTAAACCCAAAATCCTAAACCTTAAACCCTAAACCCTAAACTCTAAACCCTAATCCCTATACTATAAACCCTAAAGCCTAAAACTGAAATCCTAAGCAATAAACTCCAAACCCTAAACCATAAAACCTACGCCCTCAACCCTAAATCCTATACCCTATACCCTAAACCCTAAACCTTAACCTAAACACTATACCCTAAATAATAAGCCTTAAACCCTAAACCCTAAACCTTAAACCCTAAACCATAAACCCTAAACCTTAAACTCTAACCCTAAACCTAAACCTTAAACACTAAACCCTAAACCATAAACTATAAACCTTCAACCGAAAAACCTAAATCCTGAACCCTAAACCCTTAACCCTTAAGATAAATCCTAAACTCCAAACCCTAAACCATTAACTCTAAATCTTAAACCCGGAACCCTAAACCCTAAATCGTAAATCCTAAACCTTAACCCTAAATCCATAAACCCTAAATCCAAACTATAAACTAGAAACTAATAACAAACCCTTAACCCTAACCACTACCCCGAATCCTAAACCCTAAACATAAACCCTAAAACCTAAACCCTAAATCCTCAACCCTAAACCCTAAACTTACACCCTAAACCCTAGACTCTAAACCTTAAACCCTAAATCCTAAAATCTAAACCCTAAACTCAAACCCTAAACCCTAAACTCTAAACCCTAAACCCTAAAACTTAAATCGTAAATCCTAAACCCTTAACCCAAAACTTAAACCCTAAATCATAAACCTTAAACCCTAAACACTAAATCCTAAACCCTAAACCCTAAAATCATACCCAAAACCCTATATCCTAAAACCCTATAACCTAAACCCTAAACCCTAAACCTTAAAGCCATACTATAAAACTAAATCCTAAACCCTAAACCCTAAACCCTAAACCTTAAACCATAACCGTAAAACTAAATCCTAAACCCTAACCCTAAACCCTAAACCTTTAACATTAAACACTAAACCCTAAATATTAAACCCTAAACCCTAAACCCTAAATACTAAATCATCAACCTAAACCCTAAACCCTAAACCCTAAACCTTAAACCATAAACTCTAAACCCTAACCCTAAATCCTAAACCCTAAACCATAAAATCTAAACCCTAACCCTAAACCCTAAACCCTAAACCATAAACCCCTAAATGGTTAACCCTAAACAACAAAACCATAAAAACTAAACCTTAAACCATAAGCTCTAAACCCTAAACCCTAAACCCAAAACCCAAAACCTTGAACTCAAAATGTTAAACCCTAAACCCTAATCCCTTAAATCTTAATCATAAACTCTAAACCCCAAACCCGAAACCCTGAATCTTAACTCTAAAACACCAAAACCCTAAACCTAAACCCTAAACCCTAAATCCAAACTCTAAACCCTAAACCCCAAACTCTAAACCCTAAAACCTAAAACATCAACCCTAAACCTTATACCCTAACCCTAAGTCCTAAACGCTAAACTTAAATCCTAAACCCAAAACCCTAAATCCTAAATTCTAAATATTAAACCCTAAACCCTAATCAATAAAACCTAACCGCAATCCCTAAATCAAAACTCAAAACCCTAAACCTTAAACCCTAACCTCTAAACCCTAAACCCTAAACCTTAAGCCCTATACCCTACACCCTAACCCCTTAAAACTTAAACCCTATACCAAACCCTAAACCCTAAACCCTAAGCCCTAAACCCTAAACCATAAACCTTAAATCCTAAACCCTAAGCCCTACATTCTAAATCCTAAACCCTACACCCTAAACCTTAAAGTCTTAACCCTAAATCATAAATACTTAAATATAAATATTACATCCTAAGCCCGAAACCCTAAATTCTTAACCTTAACCCTAAACCCTAACCCTAAACTCTGAATCCAAACTCTAAACCTAAACCCTAAACCCTAAATCCTAAACTCTAAACCCTAAACCCTAAAATAAAAACCCTATACCATAAAACTTAACCCTAAACCCTAAGCCATAAATCTCAAACCATAAACCCTAAACCCAAAACTCTAAATGTAAACCTAAACACTAAACCCTAAACCCTAATTTCTAAACTCTAAACCCTAAACCCTAAACCCTAAAATAAAAACCCTATAACCTAAAACTTAATCCTAAACCGTAAACCATAAATCTCAAACTATAAACCCTAAACCCTAAACCCTAAACTTAAACCTATAAATCAAAACCTAACCTCTAAACGCTGAACCCTAAAATCTAAATCCTAAACCCTAAACCTTCACCACTAAACCCTAAACCCTAAATCCTAAACTCTAAACCCTAAACTCTAAAATGAAAACCCTCTACCCTAAAATTTAAGCGTAAACCCTAAGCCATAAATCTCAAACCTTAAACCATAAACCTAAAATACTAAAGCTAAACCTAAACTCTAAACCCTAAATCCTAAACCCTAATTCCTAAACTCTATACCCTAAACCCTAAAATAAAAACTCTATACCCTAAAACTTAATCCTAAACCCTAAACCATAATGCTCAAACTATAAACCCTAAACCCTAAATGTAAACCTATAAATCGAAACCTAACCTCTAAACCCTGAACCCTAAACTCTAAATCCTAAACCCTAAGCCGTCAACCCTAAACCCTAAAACCTAAATCCAAAACTGTAAACACTAAACCTTAAAATTTAAAACCTAAACCCTAAAATCTTAACCATTAACACCTAACTCTTAACCCAAAACCTAAACTTTAAATGCTACACCCCAAACCCTAAGCTCTAAACCCTAAACCTAGACTATAAAGCTTAAACCCTAAACCATAAAATCTAAACCCTAAACCATAAAACCTAAGCCCTAAAATCTAAACCCTATACCCCTAACCATAAAACCAAAACCCTAGACCCTAACCATAAACCTAAACCCTAAACACTAAACCCTAAACCCTAAAGCTTAAACCTTAAACCCTTAACCACACATCCTAAATTGAAAACCCTATACCCTAAATGCTAAACCCTAAACCCAAAACCCAAAACCCTTAACATAAAATCCTAAACCTCAAGCACTAAAACTTAAACCATAAACCTTAAACTCTAAACCCTAAACTCTAAACCCTAAACCCTACAACCTAAATCCTAAACCCTAAATCTTAAACTTTAAACCCTAAACCCTAAATCCTAAACCCTAAAACCTAATCCCTAACCCTAAACCTAAACCTAAATCCTAAACACAAAACCCTAAACCCTAAACCATAAATCTTTAACCCAAAAACTTAAATGCTGAACTCTAAACCCTTAACACAAAAGATAAACCCTAAACTCCAAACCCCAAACCATAGACTCTAAATCCTAAACCCTAAACCCTAAACCTTTAACCCTAAACCCTAAACCCTAAACTATTTCCCCTAATCGCTAACCCTAAATCCTAAACCCTAAACATAAACCCTAAACCCTTTCCCCTAAACCTTAAACATAAACCCTAAACCCAAAACTCTAAACCCTAGACTATATACCCTAAACCCTGAAGCCTAAAACTTAAACCTTAAACCCTAAACTCTAAACCCTAAACCATAAAACCAAAGCCCTCAACACTAAATCCTAAACCCTAAACCCTAACCTAAACACTATACCCTAAATACTAAACCCTAAACCTTAAACCCTAAAACCTAAATCCTAAATCGTAAACTCTAACCCTAAACCTAAACCTTAAAAACAAAACCCTAAACCATAAACCATCAACCGTCAACCCAAAAACTTAAATCCTAAACCCTAAACCCTCAACCCTTAAGATAAATCTTAAACTCCAAACCCTAAACCATTAACTCTAAATCTTAAACCGTAAACGATAAACCCTAAATCTTTAACCTTTAAGCCTAAACCCTAAACCCTAAACCTTTAACCTTTAACCCTAAACCATAAACCCTAAATCCTAAACCTTAACACTAAAACGGTAACCACTAAACCCAAACCCTAAACCAGAAACCATAAACCCTAAACCCATAACCCTAACCATTACCCCAAATAAAAAACCCTACACATAAACCCTAAAACCTATACCAAAAATCCTAAAATCTAAACTTAAACCCTAAATCATAGACTCTAAACCTTAAACCCTAAATCCTAAACCCTAAACCCTACACTAAAACCCTACACCCTAAACTCTAAACCCTAAACCATAAAACCTATGCTCTAAACCCTAAATCCTGAACCCTACACCTAAAACCCTAAACCTTAAAACCTAATCATAAAATTAAATCTTAAACCCTCAACCCTAAACCCTGAACCCTTAACCATAAATCCAAAATTGAAAACCCTAAACCCTTAACCCTATATCTTTAGTGCTAAACCCTAAACCCTAAACACTAACCCTTAAAACTTAAACCCTAAACCATAAACACTAAACCCTAATTCCTAAACTCTACACCCTAAACCCTAAACACTAAACCATAAACCCTAAATCCAAACTCAAAACTAGAAACCATAAACCCTAAAACCTTTCCCCAAAATACTAACCACAAATCCTAAACCCTAAACAAAAACCCTGAAACCAAAACCCTAAATCAAAAATCGTAAACTTTAAACTCTAAACCCTAAACCCTATACTCTAAATGCTAAAGCCTAAAACAGAAACCCTAAACCCTAAACTCCCAACCCTAAACCATAAAACCTAAGCCCTCAGCCCTAAATCCTAAACCCTATACCCTATACCCTAAACCCAAAACCTTAACCTAAACACTATACCCTAAATACTAAGCCCTAAACCCTAAACCTAAACCCTAAACCCAAACCCTAAACCCTAAACCCTAAACCCTAAGCTCTAACCCTAAACCTAAACCTTAAACACTAAACCCTAAACCATAAACCATAAACCTTTAACCCAAAAACTTAAATCCTGAACCCTAAACCCTTAACCTTAAAGATTAATCCTAAACTTCAAACCCTAAACCATTAACTCTAAATCTTAAACCCTTAACCCTAAACCCAAAGCCTTTAACCCTAAACCCTAAACCCTAAACCCTAAACCCTAAACCCTAAACCCTAAATCCTAAACCTTAACCCTAAAATCGTAAACCCTAAATCCAAACTCTAAACTAGAAACCATAAACCCTAAAACCTTAACCCTAAACACTACCCCAAATCCTAAACCCTAAACATAAGCCCTAAAACCTAAACCTAAATCCTAAACCGTAAGCCCTAAACTTAAACCCTAAACCCTAAACCCTAAACCCTAAAGTCTAAATCCTAAACCCTAAATCCTAAACCATAAACCCTAAACTCTAAACCCTAAACCCTAAACCCTAAATATAAACCCCAAATATTAAACTCTAAACCCTAAACCCTAAATGCTAAACCCTAAACCCTAAACTGAAACCCAAAATCCCAAACTCTAAACCCTAAACCCTAAACCATAAAACCTAAGCCCTAAACCCTAAATCCTAAACCCTATACTCTAAACCTTATATCCTAAACCTTAAAGCCTACTCATAAAACTAAATCCTAAACTCTAAACCCAAAACATTAAAACTTAACCATAAAACTAAATCCTAAACCTAAACCCTAAACCCTAAACCCTTAACATTTAACCCTAAACCCTAAACCCTAAATACTAAATCTTCAACATAAACCCAAAACCCTAAACCTTAAACCATAAACTCTAAACCATAACCCTAAACCCACATACGGCGCCAGACAGAAATTGAGTTTTTCAAATGGTTTGAATACTCCGGACAAATTGATGATAAGCAGTCATCGCTACAAGTCCTTATTAACAAATGGTACACCAAAGATCAGGTGGTTGAAAGTGTTATTCCTCCACTCGAAGGACTTAGCATTCCTTATAGAAAGGAAATCCTTAAAGCAGGTCCTTTTAAAAAACCCATAGAAAAAGAGACAGGCTTGTTGACAGCAGGAGACCTTAATAAGGTTTTTGAACAAAACAATTATACCAACTAGATTCTCCATGTTATTTCTCAACAGATAGAGGAAGTCAAAGGAAGTAACTTCAAAGGAATCACTCAGATTGGAGATAAACCCAGTACCTCCAAACCGAGTTCTCAAATAGAGACTCCCATTTTTAAGTTACCTGAGTTCTCAAAAGAAAACTTCCCCAAGTTATCCAAAGAGTTTAGTCATTCCAATGAACTGCTTGATAGGATTAATGAACAACTATCTAAGCTTAATATTACACAAGGTAATACACAAGGTAATAAGCTTAGAACCCTATTAGAAAGACATCCTAACAAAAGGAATTATTATCCTAGACTTTCTTTCCCGGATGTGTAGTTCGAAGAAGATGTGCTTCATCCATCTTCAGCAGCAGATGGAACCAGTCTGACTGAATGGAACATTGATGGAATGGCTGAAGGTCAAATCTATGCTAAACTCCACGAAATGGAGATGACTATCACTGCATATAAAATGAAAGGTGCAGGTGATAAAGAAGCTGCCAACATGATAATTGCAGGCTTTACTGGTACTTTAAGAAATTGGTAGGATAATTTCCTCACTGATTAGAACAGGACAGAAATCCTTGGTGCAGTAACCACCAAGGTAGCGTTTAAAACTGAAGATGGAACAAGTACCTCTTCAGAAATTGTTTATGAAGATGCTACTCCTACTTTGTTGTATAGTATAGCAAAGCATTTCGTGGGAGAACCACGTCTTTTCCAGGATAGGAGTCTTGAAATCCTTAATAATTTATACTGCAAAAAGTTAACAGACTTTCGATGGTATAAAGACATGTTTCTGAACAAAGTCATGATTAGATCAGACTACAATAATGATTATTGGAAGGAAAGATTTATCAGCGGATTACCTAATCATTTCGCTGAAAAAGTTAGATCCAAAATTAGAGATCGATGTGAAGGAAAAATCCCGTATTCTCAGTTGGCTTACGGAGATCTCATCAGTCTTATCAATGTAGTTGCAATGGAACTTTGCACTGACCTTAAGCTAAAGGATAAGCTTAAAAGGGATCAGAAAACTTCTTATGCAGAACTTGGTAGTTTTTGCCAAGATTTTGGATTTCCCTTACTTAAACCTCCTTCTGCTAGGAAAGCAGGAAAGAAAGAAAGAACAACCGGAGAATATGAAAGGAAATCTTCCAGGAAAAGAAGAGAGCCTCGAGAAAAATCCAGAAGAAAGGGAAAAAGGCAATCCCCTAAAGAATCCTCTTCAGAAGACACATGCTGGACATGTGGAAAGAAGGGTCACAGATCCCACAAGTGTCCCAAAAGTAGAAAGAAAAAGAAGAAGATCAATCTCCTCGAAGTCGATCATGAGATTAAGCAAAAACTGTTCTCAATTATTGAAGAAGAAGAAGCTTCTGATTCTGAATACTCTTCCTCTGAGGAAGAAAGTGGTGAAGAATATCTTAATGTTGCCCATAATTCAGAACCTGAAGAAACTGATTCAGAATGTAATTGCAATGGTGCATTCTGCCTTTGTGATAGTAAAACTATCAACGTACCCTAAAATCTAACCCTAAACCTAAACCTTAAACACTAAACCCTAAACCATAAACCATAAACCATAAACCATAAACCTTCAACCCAAAAACATAAATCCTGAACCCTAAACCCTTAAGATAAATCCTAAATTCCAAACCCTAAATCATTAACTCAAAATCTTAAGCCCTAAACCCTAAACCCTAAACCCTAAATACTAAACCCTAACCATTACCTAAAATCCCAAACCCTAAACATAAACCCTAAAACCAAAACCCTAAATCCTAAACCCTAAACCCTAGACTCTAAACTTTAAACCCTAAATCCTAAACCCTAAACCCTAAACTCAAACCCTAAACCCTAAACTCTAAAGCCTAAACCATAAAACCTAACCCCTAAACCCTAAATCCTAAACCCTATACCCTAAACCCTAAACCCTAAACCCTAAACCTTAAAACCTAACCATAAAACTAAATCCTAAACCCTAAACCCTTAACCATAAATCCAAAATTGTAAACCCTAAACCCTCAACCCTATACCCTTAATGCTAAACCCTAAACCCTAAACCCTAAACACTAAACACTAAACACTAAACCCTAAACCCTAAACCCTAATTCCTATACTCTAAACCATAAACCTTGAACACTAAACCATAAACCCTAAATCCAAACTCAAAACCAGAAACCATAAACCCTAAACCCTTTCTCCTAAATACTAACCCCAAATCCTAAACCCTAAATATAAACCCTAAAACCTAAACCCTAAATCTAAAACCCTAAACCCTAAATCCAAAACCCTAAACCCTAAACTCTAAACCCTAAACCCTATACCCTATACCCTAAATGCTAAAGCCTAAAACCGAAACCCTAAACCCTAAACTCAAACCCAAAACCATAAAACCTAAGCCCTCTACCCTAAATCCTAAACCCTATACCCTATACCATAAACCCTAAACCTTAACCCAAACAGTATACCCTAAACCTAAACTCTAAACCCTAAACCTTAAAACATAACCATAAAACTAAATCCTAAACCATAAACCCTACACCATAAACCCTAAACCATAAACCCTAAACCTAAACCCTAAACCCTAAACCCTTAACATTAAACCCTAAACCCTAAATATTAAACCCTAAACCCTAAACCCTAAATACTAAATCTTCAATCAAAACCCTAAACCCTAAACCATAAACCATATACTCCAAACCCTGACCCTAAACCTTAAACCTTAAACTATAAACCCTAAATGATTAACCCTAAAAAATAAACCATAAACACTAAACCATAAATCATAAGCTCTAAACCCTAAACTCTAAACCCAAAACCTTGAACTCAAAACGTTAAACCCTAAATCCTAGTCCTTTAACCACTAATCAAAAACTCTAAACCCAAAACCCAAAGCCCTGAATCTTAACTCTAAAACCCTAAAACCCTAAACCCTAAACCCTAAACCCTAACCCTAAACCTAAACCCTAAACCCTAAATCCAAACTCTAAATCCTAAACACCAAACTCTAAACCCTAAAACCTAAAACATCAACCCTAAAACCTATACCCTAACCCTAAATCCTAAACGCTAAACCTAAATCCTAAACCCAAAACCCTAAATCCTAAACTCTAAATATTAAACCCTAAACCCTAAGTGTCAATTATCATGTTGGCAACTTCTTTATCACCCGCACCTTTCATTTTATATGCAGTGATATTCATCCCCATTTCTTGGAGTTTAGCATAGATTTGGTGGGATAATTACCCCACTGATCAGAACAGGACAGAAATCCTTGGTGCAGTAACCACCAAGGTAGTGGTTAAAACTGAAGATGGAACAAGTGCCTCTTCAGAAGTTGTTTATGAAGATGCTACTCCTGCTTTGTTGTATAGTATAGTCAAAGGCATTCTCTCTCTATGGATAATAGACAGCATATCTTACATTCTGTTAATATATCTATTTCTAAAACAGAAAATGATTTACAAAATTGGTCTATCCCTAAAGAACCTTTTGAAAAGATTTACCAATTAGGTAATTTTTCGATGTTTAAAAGATATAATATTAAAACTTGTGAATCTACTATAGCTATTAATAATTCTCTTGAAACTATCAAGTTGTTATTATCTGCTGATATAGATAGATATAGGAAGGAATTTAAATTTTTTCATATTGGACTTGTACAAGTTGCTGTTAAACCTCTTTTCCGTAAAGGATTGAACATACCTCTTTGTTTGCTTCTTAGAGATGATATACTACTTAATTTTGATGATTTCCTGTTAGGAGTTTTAGAAAGTAATCTTGCTTATGGACCAGGTTACTTTAACTGTTATCCTAATTTTACTGTTGATATTCATGATCCCAATATTATTGATACGTTGACACTTAATGTCAAAACTAAGAACATGAATAGTAAAATAGATACTGGAGAAATAGCTGTAATATATCGGGTATATTATAAGCTAATGAAGACCGCTATAGCCCCAAAGGCTATATCTTCTAGTGTTAAAGGAGTAACTATGCTTATGGAAGCTAATAAAGAGCATAGTATTACTTTTGTCCCTAGACTTCTTAAGTGGAGTGATATTTTAGCTGATGAAGAATGGAAATTTGATTCCATTACTAACCCCTTACCTCTCCAACCTGAGACTTCTCAGTTAGACCGAGTGATTCAGTTTCCTGATGGATCTATTAACCTTAAGTTTCTACGATCCAGCTCATTTAGCCAAGCTTCTTCAAGTAGATGAATGTCTTCAGCAAGACCTTCTTCTTTTCAAACCCGGGAGGAGGATGAAGATAGTATGAGTCAGTCAGACCATAGAAAACTTCATGATAGTATTAGTCAGTCAGACCATAGAAAACTTCATGGTGTAGATTTCTCCCAGACTGTTCCTAAGGTTTATTATGAAGAGACTGTGGGAAGCCCCACTGCAAGCGATATGAAACCTGTTCATCAAAGAAAAGATTCTATTGGAGTGCTTACATTCGATGAAGAAGATTTTGCATCCAATAAAAGAAAATTGAATGCCTGGTGGAAGTCTCCAGAACATAAACAAAAGGTAGAATGGTATAAAGCTACCTATAATGTGGAACAACGAACCTCTATTAGGGATAAGTGGATCAAAGACATGAAAAGATTTAAGACAGAAATTGAGTTTTTCAAATGGTTTGAATACTCCGGATAAATTGATGATAAGCAGTCATCGCTTTAAGTCCTTATTAACAAATGGTACACCAAAGATCAGGTGGTTGAAAGTGTTATTCCTCCGCTCGAAGGACTTAGCATTCCTTATAGAAAAGAAATCCTTAAAGCAAGTCCTTTTAAAAAACCCATAGAAAAGGAGATAGGCTTGTTGACAGCTGGAGACCTTAATAAGGTTTTTGAACAAAACAATTATACCAACCAGATTCTCCATGTTATTTCTCAACATATAGAGGAAGACAAAGGAAGTAACTTCAAAGGAATCACTCAGATTGGAGATAAACCCAGTACCTCCAAACCGAGTTCTCAAATAGAGACTCCCATTTTTAAGTTACCTGAGTTCTCAAAAGAAAACTTCCCCAAGTTATCCAAAGAGTTTTGTCTTTCCAATGAACTGTTTGATAGGATTAATGAACAACTATCTAAGCTTCATATTACACAAAGTAATACAAAAGGTAATAAGCTTAGAACCCTATTAGAAAGACATCCTAACAAAAGGAATTATTATCCTAGACCTTCTTTCCCGGATGTGCAGTTCGAAAAAGATGTGCTTCATCCAGCTTCAGCAGCAGATGGAACCAGTCTGACTGAATGGAACATTGATGGAATGGCTGAAGGTCAAATCTATGCTAAACTCCAAGAAATGAAGATGAATATCACTGCATATAAAATGAAAGGTACAGGTGATAAAGAAGTTGCCAACATGATAATTGCAGGCTTTACTGGTACTTTAAGAAATTGGTAGGATAATTACCTCACTGATAAAAACAGGACAGAAATCCTTGGTGCAGTAACCACCAAGGTAGTGGTTAAAACTGAAGATGGAACAAGTACCTCTTCAGAAATTGTTTATGAAGATGCTACTCCTACTTTGTTGTATAGTATAGCAAAGCATTTTGTGGGAGAACCACGTCTTTTCCAGGATAGGAGTCTTGAAATCCTTAATAATTTATACTGCAAAAAGTTAACAGACTTTCGATGGTATAAAGACATGTTTCTGAACAAAGTCATGATTAGATCAGACTGCAATAATGATTATTGGAAGGAAAGATTTATCAGCGGATTACCTAATCATTTCGCTGAAAAAGTTAGATCCAAAATTAGAGATCAATGTGAAGGAAAAATCCCGTATTCTCAGTTGGCTTACGAAGATCTCATCAGTCTTATCAATGTAGTTGCAATGGAACTTTGCACTGACCTTAAGCTAAAGTATCAGCTTAAAAGGGATCATAAAACTTCTTATGCAGAACTTGGTAGTTTTTGCCAAGATTTTGGATTTCCCTTACTTAAACCTCCTTCAGCTAGGAAAGCAGGAAAGAAAGAAAGAATAATCGGAGAATATAAAAGGAAATCTTCCAGGAAAAGAAGAGAGCCTCGAGAAAAAACCAGAAGAAAGGGAAAGAGGCAATCCCCTAAAGAATCCTCTTCAGAAGACACATGCTGGACATGTGGAAAGAAAGGTCACAGATCCAACAAGTGTCCCAGAAACAGAAAGAAAAAGAAGAAGATCAATCTCCTTGAAGTCAATGATGAGATTAAGCAAAAACTGTTCTCAATTATCGAAGAAGAAGAAGCTTCTGATTCTGAATACTCTTCCTCTGAGGAAGAAAGTGATGAAGAATATCTTAATGTTGCCCATAATTCAGAACCTGAAGAAACTGATTCAGAATGTAATTGCAATGGTGCATTCTGCCTTTGTGATAGTAAAACTATCAACGTAATTTCTGAAAAGACTGCAGAAACGCTCTTTTCTACTATTGAACATATTCAAGACGAGGATGCTCGAAGGAAATACCTCATTGAATTACAAAAGTTGGTTACTAGGCAAAAGGAAGAAAAACCCAAAGTGGTTCCTTTTAGGATGAAACAGATCATGAACAAGTTTGATTCTAACAAAGAGCCTTCGGTTGAGGAACTTCGTAAAGAAGTCAACGCTCTCAAAGAAGAGATTAAAGGAATTAAGTCTCGACTCCATAAAGTTGAGATCGATGCTATTACGGAGAAACTTCTTAAAGTAGTAACCAAAGAAGCAGGATCCTCTAAAGGAGTCGCTTCCGACAATGATGAACCTAAGGATGATGATAAGGCAGACAGCGAGGCAGGTATTAACGCCATTACAAAAATTAGACCTCGGAGTTCTCATATTATGATTAAGCTAGTTGTTAATGACAATCTAACTCTTAACAAGATTGCTTTGTTAGATAGTGGTGCAGATAGAAATTGCATTATTGAAGGACTTATTCCTACTAAATACCTTACCAAAGGGACTACCAAATTGTACAGCGCCACAGGTGAACGTATTATTATTAATTATAAGTTATTTGATGCTCATATCTGCAATAATGGTATTTGTCTAAAAAATGATTTTGTTATTACCAAAAATATTAATGAAGAAATCATTTTGGGAATGCCATTTATCACTCAAATTAAACCTTATATTTCTAATTTTGATGCTATCAAAACCAAGATTTTAGGAAAAGAAATTTCATTCCCTTTCATTAAAACTCTTTCTCAAGAAGAAAGCAAATTTTTACATAAACAAACTGCTTTTAGAATTAATTTAATCTCTAATCAGATTTGTTTTCTTAAAGAAGATATAAAAATTAAGAAAATTGAGCAAATTTTAAAAACCCCGGGAATGGTAACTAAGATTGCCGATTTACAAAAGACTTTTGAAAATGAAATTTTCTCTGAATTTCCAAATGCTTTTTGGGCCAGAAAAGCCCATACTGTTGATCTCCCTTATATTGATGGATTCAATGAAAAGGTCATTTCTACGAAAGCTAGGCCTATTCAGATGAATCATGAATTAATAGAAATTTGTAAAAAAGAAATTAACACTCTTTTGGAAAATAATATTATCCGGCCTTCTAAATCTCCATGGAGCTGTTCAGCCTTCTATGTCAACAATGCAGCAGAGAAAGAGAGAGGCTCTCCCTAACTTGTTATTAATTATAAACCTTTAAACTTTATTTTGAAATGGATTAGATATCCAATTCCAAATAAAAGAGATCTTTTAAAAAGAACCTTTAAAGCTAATGTTTATAGTAAGTTTGATATGAAATCAGGCTTTTGGCAGATACAGATTTCTGAAAAGGATAAATACAAAACTGCTTTCAATGTCCCGTTTGGACAATATGAATGGAACGTTATGCCTTTTGGGCTTAAGAATGCCCCGTCAGAATTCCAAAATATAATGAATTCCATTTTTAATCATATCAGCCATATTTCGATTGTTTATATTGATGATGTGTTAATCTTTTCTGAGGACATTGATTCTCATTTCAAACATTTAAATGTATTTTTTAAAATTGTTAAACATAATGGTCTTGTGGTAAGCGCCAAGAAAATTAAGCTCTTTCAAACTAAAATCAGATTTCTTGGTCATGATTTATATCAAGGCACTTATAAACCCATTTGCAGAGCTATTGAGTTTTCTGATAAATTCCCTGATGTTATTATAGACAAAACCCAGTTACAAAGATTTTTGGGTAGTCTTAACTATGTGGAAGATTTCATCCCTAAGGTGAGACAGGTTTGCAAGCCCTTATATGATAGACTTAAAAAGGTACATGTTCCATGGGATAAAGAACAAACTACGGCGGTCTTCAAAATTAAAGAAATGGTTAAAAGTTTGCCTTGCTTAGGTATTCCTAATCCAGATTCTTTCATGATTGTTGAAACTGATGCTTCGGATATAGGTTACGGTGGAATTCTTAAACAAAAGAAAACCCCTGATAGTCCTGAGCAATTAGTCTGATTTACTTCCAGAGTATGGAACTCTGCTCAGAAAAATTATAGTACGGTTAAAAAGGAGGTTTTAGCCATTGTCCTTTGTATTTCTAAATTTCAAGATGATTTGATCAATAAAGAATTTCTGCTTAAAGTAGATTGTAAGTCTGCAAAAGAGATTTTGCAAAAGGATGTTAAAAATCTTGTTTCTAAATAGATATTTGCTAGATGGCAAGCCTTATTGTCTAGTTTTGATTTTCAAGTTGAATATCTCAAAGGAGAAGAAAACACTCTCCCCGATTTTCTAACCCGTGAATTTTTGCAGGGTAAAACATGAGGCCAGTCATAAGGCCAGGACTGGGGATCAAAGGCCCTTTCCAAGAGAAGGGAAGAGAAATAGATAAGAAGCCTTCAGCTTCTCCTTTTGCAATCAGGCCGTCGCTGAACAGCCTTAATAAATTTTCAGCTCTTGCCAGCTTACCTCCCATCAACCCTTCTCAAGTTATTAGTCCTTTTCCACAGCTACCGCCTAGCTCTTCGTAATCAAATCATTTTGGTTCTTAAAAAACCATTCTCTAAAGAATCTGAACCATGTTCATTCTCTCCATCCGAAAAACCCCAATTTTCCTCCCCCCAAACTAAAGATTCCTATACAATGAAAGCTCCCGAGAGCTTTAAAGAAGCGGTTTCTCCATCTCATAATAAACCCAAAGAACGAGAAGTCTTTAACGTGGTTTCTTTGCAGGTCAATCCTATCCTTGTGTTAGACAAGGAATTCGAAGGTTATGAAGTCAAGCATTTACTAAAGCCCTGTTACACAAACAGGAACTATGTGGATACTGAAAATCCATTAAAGACAAGAAAGTATTATAAGTTTATTCTAGTTGATACAGGATCCATAGAAGTGGAACATAAACTTAGTCATGATTCTGATCCTGACAGCATTGCTTATTCAAAATTCACCATAAAAAGGGTCTTATATCCATTCGACTGGATAGTCGATCATTTACATACTCTAGTAAATCTTTCAAGAGAACATAGGCTTCAGACCTATAATTGGTATGATTATAAAAATGCATGGTTTAACTTTCTATACTTAAGGCCAACCACACACACTTGGTTTGTCAAGTATAGCCCCGAATTTTCAAAATCGGTTACCCCTAGATGGCTCTACGAATGGTGGAACTGTTTTGGAGGAAACCAAAAAGTTTTGTCTAAACTGTTTTTAGATAAATTTAATCAGTTCCAAGCTGAACAAGATATCTCTACTTTACCAGAACACATTAAATTGTGTAAGTATTTTGTCCAAAAAAGGATATCTTTTATTATTAGTTGGACTTTTTCAGTTCATGTGTTTGACAGGATTAAATATCTCTCTAAAGAGATACTGATCAAGGGGTGGTCTCTAGCTCCTAAAGAAGCGGCTCTCAAATCCCCTGCATCAACATCAGGTGGAAAAAATTCATCTTCCAAAGATGAATTAAAGAAAAGGCTCCAACAAGCTTTATCAGATTTAGAAGACGATAAACCCAATGAAGAAACCGCCTTGCTACTGCTACATGAGGCGTCTTCTCAGAGTGATGATAATGGGGACATGTTGAAGCCAAACGCTTTAGCCCAGTCCTATTTAGACCTATTTTATGATTAATCTTAATAAATAAATAATCCAGTAGAGGATTTTAAAATCCAGAATTAATGACTTTCTAAATAGAGACTCAAAGAGTTGGAATTATTTAAGAAAGTAAGAGATGAGACTCAAAGAGTTGGAATATCTCTTGATTATCAATTTAATCAGAATAATTATCCAATGGAGACATATAGAATCTCACAACAGTAAAGCAGCCATCTCTTTTCCCAAAAGACAAAGACAAATGGCCGACACAACTTTATTAAAGGAGGAATCTCTTTTCAAAAAGAAAAAGAAGATGCCAGACAAAAGAAAAAGAAGATGCTTTCTCTAACCAATCAGAAGAAAGCAGCACTATTTCAATTATTCTCTCCTTGCCTATTTAAGGAAGAGAATTTTCTCATTAGAAGGCATCAGAAATTCCACACTAGAATTTTCTTTTAGCCTATAGTATCTCCTTGTAATGATTTTGTTCTTTCGCTTGATGTTTGCTTGGTGTGTTTTGCTTCCGTTGCAGTTTGAATAAAATTGTGAGTTCTTGTATATCTCTCTCTTGTATTTACATTATGTTTATGTTTATATTTATGCTAAATTACTGTTAAATGCTACGATCATTTTGAATGGTATCAAACCAAGTGTGTGTGGTTGGCCTTAAGTATAGAAAGTTAAACCATGCATTTTTATAATCATACCAATTATAGGTCTGAGGCCTATGTTCTCTTGAAAGATTTACTAGAGTATGTAAATGATCGACTATCCAGTCAAATGGAGATAAGACCCTTTTTATGGTGAATTTTGAATAAGCAATGCTGTCAGGATCAGAATCATGACTAAGTTTATGTTCCACTTCTATGGATCCTGTATCAACAAGAATAAACTCAAAATACTTTCTTGTCTTTAATGGATTTTTAGTATCCACATAGTTCCTGTTTGTGTAACAGGGCTTTAGTAAATGCTTGACTTCATAACCTTCGAATTCCTTGTCTAACGCAAGGATAGGATTGACCTGCAAAGAAACCACGTTAAAGACTTCTCGTTCTTTAGGTTTACTATGAGATGGAGAAACCGCTTCTTTAAAGCTCTCAGGAGCTTTCATTGTATAGGAATCTTTAGTTTGGGGGGAGGAAAATCGGGGTTTTCCGGATGGAGATAATGAACATGGTTCAGATTCTTTAGAGAATTGTTTTTTAAGAACCAAAAGATTTGATTACGAAGAGCTAGGCGGTAGCTGTGGAAAAGGACTAATAACTTGAGAAGGGTTGATAGGAGGTAAGCTGGCAAGAGCTGAAAATTTATTAGGGCTGTTCAGCGACGGCCTGATTGCAAAAGGAGAAGCTGAAGGCTTCTTATCTGTTTCTCTTCCCTTCTCTTGGAAAGGGCCTTTGATCCCGAGTCCTTGCCTTATGACTGGCCTCATGTTTTACCCTGCAAAAATTCACGGGTTAGAAAATTGGGGAGAGAGTTTTCTTCTACTTTGATATATTCAGCTTGAAACCCTTAACCCAAAGCCAAACCCTAAATCCTTGACCCTAAACACTAAAATGTAAACCCTAAAACCTAAACTCAAAACCCTAAACACTAAACCCTATACCTTAAACCCTAAACCTTAAACCCTAAATCCTAAACCCTAAACTCTAAACCATACACCTTATACCTTAAACGCTAAACTCTAAATCCTAAACCCTAAACTCTAAACCCTAATCCCTAAACCCTTAACCATACAGTCTAAACTCTAAATCGAAAACTCTAAACCTAAAATCTAAAACCAATACCCTAAATTTATAAACCTAAACACTAATACATAAACACAAAACCATAAACCGTAAACCATAAAACCTAAACTCTAAATACTAAACAATAAAATCTATACACGAAGCCCTAAACAATTAACCCTAAACCCTAAACCTAAACCATAAACCTTAAACCCTTAACCTTAAAATGTAAATCCTAAACCATAAACCCAAAGCCCTAAACTCTAATTCCTATATCCTAAAACCTATACCCTAAACCCTAAAACCTAAGCCAAACCCTAAACACTAAATAGTAAACCCTAAAACCTAAACTCTAAACTCTAAACACTAAACCCTATACCTTAAACCCTAAACCCTAAACAATACACCTTAAACCTTAAACCCTAAACTTTAAATCCTACACCCTAAAATCTAAACCCTAAACCCTAAACCCTAAACCATTCAACTTAAACTTTAAACCCTGAACTCTAAATCCTAAAACCCAAACCCTAAAATCTAAATGCTAAAACCTAAATAATAAACCCTAAAACCCTAAATCAAAACTCTAAACTCTATACACTAAATGCTAAAACCAAAACAGTAAACACTAAGCCCTACACCTATAATTCAAAATCTAAACCCTCAGTTTTCTACCCTAAGTCCTAAACCATAAACCTTAAATCTTAAAGCCTAAACCCTAAACCCTAAACCTTAAAAACAAACCCTAAACCTAAACTCTAAAGCCTAATTTCTAAACCCTAAACCCAAAACTCTAAACCCTAAAACATAAACCCTAAAACGTAAACCCTAAACCCTAACAGTAAATCCTAAACCCTAAACCTAAACACTCAACCCTAAAGTATAAACATTAAATCCTAAATCCTAAACTTTAAAACCAAACCCTAAATCCTAAACACTAAACCCTAAACATAAAACACTAAACCCTAAATTCTAAACCATAAACTCTAAACCCTAAACCCTAAACCCTAAACCCTAAACCCTAATCTAAACCCTAAACCATAAACCCTAAACCCTAAATCCTAAACCCTAAACCCTAAACCTTAAACCCTAAACCCTAACCTAAACCCTAAACCCTAAATCCTAAACCTAAACCCTAAACCCTAACCCTAACCCTAAACCCTAAACCCTAAACCCCAAACCCTAAAGTATAAACATTAAACCCTAAACCCTAAACCTTAAAGCCAAACCCTAAACCTACACCCTAAGCCTTAATTTCTAAATCCTAAACCCTAAACCCTAAAGCCTAAATCCTCAACACTAAACTCTAAATCCTAAATCCTATACCCTATACCTAAATCCCTAAACCCAAAACCCTAAACCCTAAGCTCTAAAAACTTAACCCTAAACCCTAACCTCTATATCCTAAACCCTAAAACCTAAACCCTAAACCAAACCATAAATCCTAATTCCTAAACCATAAACCCTTAGTTATATACCCTAAACTATAAACTCAAAACCCTAAACCATAAATCTTAAACCCTAAACTCTAAACCCTAAACACTAAAACCTTAAACCTAAATCCTAAACCCTTAAATCTAAATATTAAACCCTAAACCCAAAATCATAAATCTTAAAATCAAAACCCTCAAGCCTAAACATACCACTCCAAACCTAAATCCTAAACCCTAAACCCTAAAACATAACCCTAAACTCTAAACTCCAAACCTTTAACCTTAACCTAAACCCTAAACACTAAATCGTAAAATCTAAACCCTTAACCCTAACCCTAAAATCAAAACCCCAATCCCAACCCCTAAACCCAAAACCCTAAACCTAACCCTAAACTCTAACCATAAACCCTAAACCCTACACCCTAAACCACAAACTCCTAAACCATAAACCCTAAACCCTAAACTTAAAACTATAAATTTAGGGTTTTAAATTTAGAATATTGGTCTTAGATTTTAGGTTTAGGGTTTTGGGTTTAGAGTTTAGAGTTTATGGTTTAGGGTGTAGGGTTTAGGGTTTATATTTATGTATTTAGGGTTTAGGATTTAGAGTTTAGGGTTTAAGGTTTAAGGTGTATGGTTTAGAGTTTAGGATTAAGGGTTTAGGGTTTAGGGTATAGGGTTTAGGGTTTAGGATTTAGAGTTTAGGTTTTAGGGTTTATGTTTTAGGGTTTATGGTAAAGGATTTAGGGTTTGGTTTAAGGTTTATGGTTTAGGGTATAGGTTTTATGGTTTAGGGTTTAGAGTTTAGGGCTTTGGGTTTATGGTTTAGGATTTAGAGTTTAGGGTTAAGGGTTTAAGGTTTATGGTTTAGGGTTTAGAGTTAAGGATTTAGGGTATAGGTTTAGAGTTTACGATTAAGGGTTTATTTGATGTATAGGTTTTAGAGATTAGGGTTTATGGTTTAGTGTTTAGGTTTTTGTGTTTAGGGTTTTAAATTTAGGGTATAGGTTTTAGGTTTTAGGTTTAGGGTTTTGGGTTTAGATTTAAGAGTTTATGGTTAAGTGTTTAGGGTTTATGTTTTACATTTTAGGGTTTAAGGTATAAGGTTTAGAGTTTAGGGCTTAGGATTTAGGTTTAGAATTCAACGTTTAGGTTTTAGGAGTACGATTTAGGGTTTAGGTTTTAAAGTTTGAGGTTTAAGTTTAAACATTTAGGGTTTAGGGTTTTAAATTTAAGGTTTAGGTTTTAGGTTTTAGGGTTTAGGGTTAAGGGTTTACGATATAGAGTTTAAAAATTATAATATAGTGTTTAGGGTTTATATTTTAAGGTTTTGGGTTTTATGGTTTAGGGTTTAGGGTTTATGGTTAACAAGATATGGTTGACGGTTTAAGGTTTATGGTTTAGGTTTAGGGTTTAGGGTTTAGGGTTTAGAGTTTAGGGTTTAGAGCTTAGGGCTTAGGGTTTAGGGCTTAGGGTTTAGGGTTTAGGGCTTTAAGTTTAGGGTTTAGGGTTTAGGGTTTATGGTTTAGGGTTTAGTGTTTAGGGTTTAGGGCTTTAAGTTTAGGGTTTATATTTTAGGGTTTAGAATTTGGTTTAGGGTTTAGGATTTTGGGTTTAGGGTATAGGGTTTAGGATTTTGGGTTTAGGGCATAGGGTTTAGGGTTTAGGGTTTAGAGTTTAGGTTTTAGGGTTCACTTGTAGGGTCTAGGGTTAAGGATTTAGGGTTTGGTTTAGGGTTTTGGGTATAGGTTTTAGGGTTTAGGATTTAGAGTTTAGGACTTAAGGTTTATGATTGAGGATTTAGAGGTTAGGGTTAAGGGTTTAAGGTTTATGGTTTTGGTTTAGGTTTGAGGGTTAAGATTTAAGGATTTAGGGTTAGGTTTTAGGTTTTAGGGTTTAATGTTTAGAGTTTAGGGTTAGGTTTTAGGTTTTAGGGTTTAATGTTTAGAGTTTAGGGTTTAAGGTTTAGGGTCGAACGTTTAGAGTTTAGGATTTATGGCTTAGGGTTTAGGGTTTAGGGTATAGGGCTTAAGGTTTAAGCTTTTAAGGTTAGGGTTTAGGGTTTAGAGTTTATAGTTTAGAGTCCAGGGTTTAGGGTTGAAGTTTTATTGTTTAGGGTTTAGGGTTTAGGGTATAGGTTTTAGGGTTTAGGGTTTAGTGTTTAGGGTTTAGAATTTAGGGTTAGGTTTAGGGTTTAGGGTTTACAAATTATGGTATAGGTTTTAGGGTTTAGGGTTTATAGTTTAGGGATTAGGGCTTATTGTTTAGGTTTTAGAGTTTAGGGTTTAGGGTTTAAGGTTTATGGTTTAGAGTTCTGAGTTTAGGGTTTAGGGTATAGGTTTTTGGGTTTAGGGCTTAGAGTTTAGAGTTTATAGTTAAGGGTTTATGGTTTAAGGTTTAAATTTTAGGGTTTAATGTATAGGGTTTATGGTTTGGGGTTTAGGTTTATCATTTATTGTTTTGGGTTTAGGTGTATTGTTTAGGGTTTAAGGTTTATTTTGGTTTAGGATTTAGTGTTCAGGGTTGTATGTATAGGGTTTAGGGTTTGAGTTATAGGTTTGGGTTTGGGTTTTAGGGTTTAGGGTTCGAGTTATAGGTTTAGGTTTAGGATTTATGGTTTATGGTTTAGGTGTTTATGATTTAGGGTGTAGGGTTTAGGGTTTACATTTATAGTTTAGGGTTAGGTTTAGGGTTTTGGGTTTAGGGATAGGGATTAGGGTTTAGGGTTTAGGATTTTAGGTTTAGGGTTTAGGGTAAAGGTTAAGGGTTTAGGGTTTAGGGTTTTTTTAGGGTTTAGGGTTTAGGTTTGGAGTGGTAGGTTTAGAATTTAGGGTTTTGATTGTAAGATTTATGGTTTTTGGTTTAGGGTTTAGGGTGTAGGGTTTAGGTTTTAATGGTTAGATTTAAGGGTTTAGGATTTAGGTTTAAGGGTTTAGTGTTTAGGGTTTAGAGTTTAGGGTTTAAGGTTTATGGTTTAGGGTTTAGGGTTTACACTTTAGGGTTTATGATTAAGGGTTTAGGATTTAGGGTTTGGTTTAGGGTTTAGTGTATAGGGTTTAGGGTTTAGGGTTAAGTGTTTAGAACTTAGGGTTTAGGGTTTAGGGTTTTAGGTATAGGGTTTATAGTTTAGGGTTTAGGATTTGCAGTTTACGGTTGAGGGTTTAAGGTTTAGGATTTTGGGTTTAGGGTTGAGGATTTAGAAATTAGGGTTTAGGGTTTAGGTTTAGAGTTTGGTTTTAAATTTTATGGTTTAGGGTTTAATGTTTATATGTTAGGGTTGAGTGTTTAGGTTTAGGGTTTAGGATTTACTGTTAGGGTTTAGGTTTATGTTTTGGGGTTTACGTTTTAGGTTTTATGGTTTAGGGTTTACATTTTAGGGTATAGATATAGGATTTAAGGTTTAGGGTTTATGTTTAGTGTTAGGGTTTAGGTTTTAGGGTTTTAGAATTAAAGTTTAGGATTTAGGGCTTAGGGTTTAAGGTTTAAGGTTTAGGGTTTAAGCTTTAGGGTTTAGGGTTTAAAGTTCATGGTTTAGGGTTAATGGTTAAGGGTTAAGGTTTTAGGTTTTAGGGTTTATGATTAAGGGGTTTTGGGTTTAGGATTTAGGGTGTAGGGTTTTGGGTCAAGAGTTTGGATTTAGGGTTTAGGTTAAGGGTTAGGTTTTAGGGTTTATGATTTAGTTTTTAGGGTTTTAGGTTTTGGGTCTAACGTTTAGAGTTTAGGTTTTATGGTTTACGGTTTAGGGTTTATGGTTTAGGGTTTAGGATTTACTGTTAGGGTTGAGGTTTACATTTTGGGGTTTACGTTTTAGGGTTTATAATTTAGGGTTTACATTTAAGGGTATAGATTTTGGATTTAAGGTTTAGGGTTTATGTTTAGGGTTAGGGTTTAGGGTTTTGGAATTAAGGTTTAGGATTTAGTGCTTAGGGTTTAAGCTTTAAGGTTTAGGGTTTAAGCTTTAGGGTTTAGGGTTTAGAGTTCATGGTTTAAGGTTTATGGTTAAGGTTTAAAGGTTTTAGGGTTTAGGGTTTATGTTTTTGGGTTTATGATTTAGGGGTTTAGGGTTTAGGATTTAGATTTTAGGATTTAGGGTGTGGGGTTTTAGGTCTAAAGTTTGGATTTAGGGTTTAGGTTAAGGGTTAGGTTTTAGGGATTATGATTTAGTGTTTAGGGTTTTAGGTTTAGGGTCTAACATTTAGAGTTTATGATTTATGGCTTAGGATTTAGGGTTTATGGTTTAGGGTATAGGCTTTAGGGTGTAGGGGATAGAGTCTAGAATGTAGGGTTTAAGTTTTATTATTTAGGGTTTAGGGTTTAGCGTTAAGGGTGTAGGGTTTAAGGTTTACGGTTTACAGTTTTAGGTTTAGCTTGTAGGGTGTTGGGTTTAGGGTTTAGGTTTTACGATTTAGGCTTTAGGATTTAGGGTCTAGGGTTTAGGGTTTAGGATAGAAGACTTAGGGTTTAGGTTTTGAATTATAGGTTTAGGGTTTACTATTTAAGATTTAGGGTTTAGGATTATGGATTTTACAAAAGATCTTAAATTCCGTTAATATATCTATTTCTAAAACAGAAAATGATTTACAAAACTGGTCTATCCCTAAATAACCTTTTGAAAAGATTTACCAGTTAGGTAATTTTTCCATGTTTAAAAGATATAATATTAAAACTTGTGAATCTACTATAGCTATTAATAATTCTCTTGAAACTATTAAGTTGTTATTATCTGTTGATATAGATAGATATAGGAAAGATTTTAAATTCTTCATATTGGACTTGTACAAGTTGCTGTTAAACCTCTTTTCCGTAAAGGTTTGAACATACCTCTTTGTCTGCTTCTTAGAGATGATAGACTAAATTTTGACGATTCTCTGTTAGGAGTTTTAGAAAGTAATCTTGCTTATGGACCAGTTTACTTTAACTGTTATCCTTATTTTACTATTGATATTCATGATCCTAATATTATTGATACGTTGACACTTAATGTCAAAACTAAGAACATGAATAGTAAAATTGATATTAGAGAAATAGTTGTAATATATCGGATATATTATAAGCTAATGAAGACCACTATAGCCCCAAAGGCTATAGCTTCGAGTGTTAAAGGAGTAACTATGCTTATGGAAGCTAATCAAGAACATAGTACTACTTTTGTCCTTAGACTTCTTAAGTGGAATGATATTTTAGCTGATGAAGATTGGAAATTTGATTCCATTACTAACCCTTTACCTCTCCAAACTGAGATTTCTCAGTTAGACCGAGTGAATCAGTTTCCTGATGGATTTATTAACCTTAAGTTTCTACGATCCAGCTCTTTTAGCCAAGCTTCTTCAAGTAGGAGAATGTCTTCCGCAAGACCTTCTTCTTTTCAAACTCGGGAGGAGGACGAAGATAGTATTAGTCAGCCTGACCATAGAAAACTTCATGGTGTAGATTTCTCTCAGACTGTTCCTAAGGTTTATTATGAAGAGACTTTGGGAAGCCGCACTGCCAGTGATATGAAACCTGCTCATCAAAGAAAAGATTCTATTGGAGTGCTTAGATCCAATGAGGAAGATTTTGTACCCAATAAAAGAAAATTGCACGCTTGGTGGAAGTCTCCAGAACATAAACAAAAGGTAGACTGGTATAAAGCTACCTATAATGTGGAACAACGAACCTCTTTTAGAGATAAGTGGTACAAAGACATGAAAATATTTAAGACAGTAATTGAGTTTTTCAAATGGTTTGAATCCTCCGGACAAATTGATGATAAGCAGTCATCGCTTCAAGTCCTTATTACCAAATGGTACACCAAAGATCAGGTGGTTAAAAGTGTTACTCCTCCGCTCGAAGGACTTAGCATTCCTTATAGAAAGGAAATCCTTGAAGCAACTCCTTTTAAGAAACCCGTAGAAAAGGAGACAGGCTTGTTAACAGCTGGAGACCTTAATAAGGTTTTGGAACAACACAATTATACCAACCAGGTTCTCCATATTATCTCTAGATAGATAGAAGAAGATAAAGGAAATAATTTCAAAGGAATTAGTTAAATAGGGGATAAACTCAGTCCTTCTAAATCTAGTCCTCAAATTGAGACCCCTATTTTTAAGATTCCTGAGTTCTCCAAGGAAAACTTCCCTAAACTTTGTAAAGAGTTTAGCCACTCCAATGAACTGCTAGACAGGATTAATGAGCAATTGTCTAAGCTTAATATTACCCAAGGGAATAAGCTTACAACCTTGTTGGAAAGACATTCAAATAAAAGAAATTATTATCCTATACCTTCTTTCCCAAACGTACAGTTTGAGGAGGATGTCCTTCACCCATCTTCAGCGGCAGATAGAACTAGTCTGACTGAAGGGAACATCGATGGAATGGCAGAAGGTCAAATATATGCCAAACTCCATGAAATGGGGATGAACATCACAACATACAAAATTAAAGGTGCTGGTGATAAGGAAGCGGCAAACATGATCATTACAGGCTTTACAGGAACCTAGAGAAATTGGTGGGACAATTACCTCACTGATCAAAATAGGGCTGAAATACTTGGCACTATAACCACTAAGGTGGTTATAAAGACTGAAGAAGGAATTAATTTCCCTTCAGAAACTGTCTATGAAGATGCTACTGCTACTTTGCTTTATAGCATAGGAAAACATTTCGTGGGAGAACCACGTCTTTTCCAAGACAGAAGTTTGGAAATCCTCAATAATTTGTATTGCAAAAAATTGACAGATTTCAGAAGGTACAAACACATGTTTTTAAATAAGGTCATGATAAGATATGATTGCAATAGTGATTATTGGCAAGAATGATTTATCAGCGGATTGCCTACTCATTTCGCTGAAAAAGTTAGATCCAAAATTAGAGATCGATGTGAAGGAAAAATCCCGTATTCCCAACTGTCATACGGAGATCTCATCAGTCTTATTAATGTGGTTGCAATGGAACTATGCACTGACCTTAAGCTAAAAGATCAGCTTAAAAAGGATCAAAAGACTTCATATGCAGAACTTGGAAGTTTTTGCCAAGATTTTGGATTCCCATTTTTAAAACCGCCTTCTGCTAGGAAAGCAGGAAAAAGAGAAAGAACTACGGGGAAATATAAAAAATCTGCTAGGAAAGGAAGAGAACCCCGTGAGAAATCCAAGAAAAAAGCAAAGAAGCATGCTGCTAAAGAGTCCTCTTATAAAGACACATGCTGGACATGTGGAAAAAAGGGTCACCGATCTAATAAGTGTCCCAGAAATAAGAAGAAGAAAAAGAAGGTTAATCTTCTTGAGGTTGATGATGAAATCAAGCAAAAGCTCTTCTCAATCATTGAAGAAGAAGAAGCTTCTGACTCAGAGTATTCTTCTTCAGAAGAAGAAAGTGATGAAGAGTTTCTTAATGTCGCTCATAATTTAGAATCTGAAGAAAGTGAGTCAGAGTGTAATTGCAATGGTGCATTTTTCCTTTGTGATAGTAAAACTATCAATGTCATCTCTGAGAAAACTGCTGAAACTCTCTTTTCTACTATTGAGCATATTCAAGATGAGGAAGCCAGGAGGAAATAACTTCTTGAATTGCAGAAATTAGTTACTAGGCAATAGGAAGAAAAGCCTAAAGTAACTCCATTCAGCATGAAACAAATCATGGATAGATAAGATTCTAAGAAGGAAGAACCTTCGGTTGAAGAACTTCGAAGAGAAGTCAATTCCCTTAAAGAAAAAATGAAAGGAATTAAGTCTAGACTTCATAAGATAGAAATTGAAGCTGTCACCGAAAAACTTCTCAAAGTAGTTAAAAATGATGAAGTATCTTCTAAGGTTGTCGCTTCAGCTAATGAAGAGCATGAAGAAGAAGCGGATAGCGAGGTATGTATTCATGCTATTAGCAAAATTAGACCTCAGAGTTCTCATATTATGATTAAACTTGTTGTTAATAATCATTTGACTCTTAACAAGATTGCTTTGTTAGATAGTGGTGCAGATTGTAATTGCAGTATAGAAGGATTAATTCCTACTAAGTATATTACCAAAGGGACTACTAAATTATACAACGCCACAGGTGAACGTATAATTATTGATTATAAGTTATTTGATGCTCATATTTGCAATAATGGTATATGTCTTAAAAATGATTTTGTCATTACTAAAAATATTAATGAAGAAATCATTTTGGGAATACCATTTATCACTCAAATAAAACCTTATATTTCTGATAAATCAAAAATTTTAGGAAAAGAAATTTCATTTCCTTTTATTAAAACTCTTTCTCAAGAAGAAAGTAAATTTTTACATAAACAAACTGCTTTTAGAATTAATCTAATCTGTAATTGGATTTGTTTTCTCAAAGAAGACATACGAATAAATAAAATTGAGCAAATTTAAAAAACCCCGGGAATGATAACTAAGATTGCCAAGTTACAATATACTTTTGAAAAAGAAATTTGCTCTGAATTTCGAAATGCATTTTGGGCTAGAAAAGCCCATACTGTTGATCTCCCATATATTGATGGATTCAATGAAAAGGCCATTTCTACGAAAGCTATGCCCAATCAGATGAATCATGATTTAATGGAAATTTATAAAAAGGAGATTAACACACTTTTAGAAAATAACATAATCAGGCCCTCTAAAACTCCGTGGAGTTGTTCAACATTTTATGTGAACAATGCTGGAGAAAAGGAGAGAGGCTCTCCTCGACTCGTTATTAATTATAAACCTTTAAACTCTGTTTTAAAATTGATTAGATATCCGATTCCTAACAAAAGTGATCTTTTGAAGAGAACTTTTAAAGCAAATATTTATAGTAAATTTGACATAAAGTCATGATTTTGGCAAATACAGATTTCTGAAAAGGATAAATATAAAACTGCTTTCAATGTCCCTTTTGGACAATATGAATGGAACGTTATGCCTTTTGGGCTTAAGAATGCCCCTTCAGAATTTCAAAACATTATGAATTCCATCTTTAATCATATTAGTCATATTTCTATTGTGTATATTGATGATGTGTTAATATTTTCTGAGGACATTGATTCTCACTTCAAACATTTAAATATATTATTTAAAATAGTTAAACATAATGGTTTGGTAGTTAGCGCTAAAAAGATTAAACCTTTTCAGACAAAAATTAGATTTCTTGGTCATGATTTATATCAAGGTACTTATAAACCAATTTGCAGAGCCATAGAGTTTTCTGATAAATTTCCAGATGTTATTATTGATAAAACTCAGTTACAGAGATTTTTGGGTAGTCTTAACTATGTTGCGGATTTCATCCCTAAGGTGAGGAAGGTTTGTAAGCCTTTATATGACAGACTTAAAAAGGTACCTGTTCCATGGGGGAAGGAACAGATCACTTCGGTTATCAAAATCAAAGAAATGGTTAAGAGTTTAGCTTGCCTTGGCATTCCTAATCCAGATTCTTTTATGATTGTTGAAACTGATGCTTCAGATATCAGTTATGGTGGAATTCTTAAACAAAGGAAAACCCCTGATAGGCCAGAGCAATTAGTTAGATTTACTTTCGGAGTGTAGAACTCCGCCCAGAAGGATTATAGTACTGTTAAAAAGGAAGTTTTAGCCATTGTCCTTTGCATTGCTAAATTTCACGATGACCTGACCGATAAGGAATGTTTTCTTAAGGTAGATTGTAAGTCTGCAAAAGAAATTCTACAAAAGGATGTTAAAAATCTTGTTTCCAAATAGATATTTACTAGATGGCAAGCCTTATTGTCTAGTTTTGATTTTCAAGTTGAATATATCAAAGGAGAAGAAAATTCTCTGCCAGATTTTCTAACCCGTGAATTTTTGCAGGGTAAAGCATGAGGCCAGTCATAAGGCCAGGATTCGGGATAAAGGGCCCTCTTCAGGAAAAGGGAAAGGAAACAGACAAGAAGCCTTCAGCTTCTCCTTTCACAATCAGGCCATCACTGAATAGCCCGGATAAGTTTTCAGCTCTTGCTAGCTTACCCCCATTAATCCTTCTCATGTCATAAGTCCTTTTCCATAGCTACCACCTAGCTCATCATCATCTAACCCTCTGATTCTTAAGAAACTATTCTCTAAAGAATCCGAACCTCCATCAGGAAAACCTAGATTTTCCTCCGCCCAGACAAAAGATTCTTTTACAATGAAGACTCCTGAAAGTTTTCGAGAAGTTATTGCTCCTATTCCTATAGCTCATAATAAAACCAAAGATCGAGAAGTCTATAATGTTGTTACTTTTCAGGTTAATCCTATTCTAGCCTTAGACAAGGAATTTGAGAGGTATGAGGTTAAGCATCTTCTTAAACATTGCTACACCAACAGGAATTCTATGGATACAGAAAATCCAATTAAAAAAAGAAAATATTATGAATTCATTCTTGTTGATACTGGTTCCATTGAAGTGGAGAACAAACTCAGTCATGATTCAGATCCGGATTGCATAGCCTATTTAAAATTTACTATTAAAAGAGTTCTATCTCCATTTAAATGGCTGGTAGATCATCTTCATACCCCCATTAATTTGTCTAAGGAGCATAGACCCCAAAAGTATAATTGGTTTGATGATAAAAATGCTTGGTTTAATTTCTTATATTTAAGACCAACCACTCATACTTGGTTTGTGAAATACAACCTAGAATTTTCTAAATCTATAATCCCCAGATGGTTTTACGAATGGTGGAACTGCTTTGGAGGAAACCAGAAAGTTTTACCAAAGTTATTTTTAGATAAATTTGATCAGTTCCAAAAGGAACAAGATATCTCCACTTTGCCAGAACACATTATATTGTGTAAATATTTTGTTCAGAAAAGGATTTCCTTTATTATTAGCTGGACTTTCTCTATACAGGTATTTGATCGGGTTAAATATTTATCAAACGTAATTTTCATCAAAGGCTGGTCACCAGCTCCCAAAGAAGCTACTTCATGTCCTTCCTCAGCCTCTAGAAGTGGTAAAAGATCTTCATCAAAAGATGAATTAAAGAAAAGGCTCCAGAAAGCTTTATCAGATCTACAAGATGATAAATCCAATGACGAGACAACTTTGCAGTTGATAGAAGAAGCCTATGTTAAAGCCAAAAGCTTTAGCACTATCTTATCTAGACCCCTTTTATGATTTATTCAATTAAATGAATAATCCAGTAGAGGATATTAAAATTTGGAATTACTGACCTTCTGAATAGAGACTCAAAGAGTCAGAATTATTTAGAAAGGTAAGGGATGAAACTCAAAGAGTTGGAATATCCCTTGATTAATCATTCAATGGAATCCCACAATAGCAAAAGACTTTGGCGTATTGCGGAGATGGCCGACAGCTTTACAAAAGTAGTCATTGCTTTTAAAAATAAAAAGAAGTGGCCGACAACTTTATTAAAGAGGGAATCACTTTTCAAAAAAAAGATGACCGACAAAGATAAAGAAGATTCTTGATGCAGCCAATCTGAGAGAAGATACTTGGCTTCAATTATTCTCACTTTGCCTATTTAAGGGAACACAATTTTCATTCCAAGGCATCAGAAAATTTTAGAAAAAATATTTCTTATAGCCTTTCAAACTATGTAATGTTTTTGTTTGATGTTTGCTTGGTGTGATTTGCTTTCGTTGCAGTTTGAATAAAATTGTGAGTTCTTGTAAATCACTCTCTTGTATTTACTTTATGGTTTATAATTCCAAGGCATCAGAGCCATGTTAGGCATATTTAGAATATTAACTGTAATTCTAGGTTGTTATATAATTGCCATATTAGGCTAAACACTTTTGCCTGGACTATGCTGATGAAACATTAATTAGTTACTTAGCAATTTAGTAAAGTTATCACCTTGTTATACAATATGAATTTTCAATTCTTTAAAGATAAAAATGGAATCTATGTATGGTGATTAAGGAAAAGGGTTGAGAAATTTTCAAGTAGTTGCGATGCCGACAGGCGGTCGTTAAGCCGAAAGGACAGGTGTGTAGATTGCAAGGTACTTTACTTGAAGATCTCTTGTAAATTCCAAAATACTTAATGTAAAATCCGAGAATGAATCCATAGTTATCTTATAAGAGTTTGAAATATCATTTTGTATGACTAGTTGATATCTTTACTAAGATGCTTAGTTACTTTTTACCGTATCGTTAGTATAGTCAAAGGAATTCTCTCTCTACGGATAATAGTCAACATATCTTAAATTCCGTTAATATATCTATTTCTAAAAAAAAAAATGATTTACAAAACTGGTCTATCCCTAAAGAACCTTTCGAAAAGATTTACCAGTTAGGTAATTTTTCCATGTTTAAAAGATATAATATTAAAACTTGTGAATCTACTATAGCTATTAATAATTCTCTTGAAACTATCAAGTTGTTATTATCTGCTGATATAGATAGATATAGGAATGAATTTAAATTTCTTCATATGGGACTTGTACAAGTTGCTGTTAAACCTCTTTTTCGTAACGGTTTGAACATACCTCTTTGTCTGCTTCTTAGAGATGATAGACTGTTTAATTTTGACGATTCTCTGTTATGAGTTTTAGAAAGTAATCTTGCTTATAGACCAGTTTACTTTAACTGTTATCCTAATTTTACTGTTGACATTCATGATCCTAATATTATTGATACGTTGACACATAATGTCAAAACTAAGAACATGAATAGTAAAATTGATACTAGAGAAATAGCTATAATATAACGGGTATATTATAAGCTAATGAAGACCACTATAGCCCCAAAGGCTATAGCTTCGAGTGTTAAAGGAGTAACTATGCTTATGGAAGCTAATAAAGAGAATAGTACTACTTTTGTCCCTAGACTTCTTAAGTGGAATGATATTTTAGCTGATGAAGATTGGAAATTTGATTCCATTACTAACCCTTTACCTCTCGAACCTAAGATTTCTCAGTTAGACCGAGTGAATCAGTTTCTTGATGGATCTATTAACCCTAAGTTTCTACGATCCAGCTCTTTTAGCCAAGCTTCTTCAAGTAGAAGAATGTCTTCCACAAGACCTTCTTCTTTTCAAACCTGGGAGGAGGATGAAGATAGTAATAGTCAGCTTGACCATAGAAAACTTCATGGTGTAGATTTCTCTCAGACTGTTCCTAAGGTTTATTATGAAGAGACTTTGGGAAGCCGCACTGCCAGTGATATGAAACCTGTTCATCAAAGAAAAGATTCTATTAGAGTGCTTACATTCGATGAGCAAGATTTTGTACCCAATAAAAGAAAATTGCACGCTTGGTGGAATTCTCCAGAACATAAACAAAAGGTAGATTGGTCTAAAGCTACCTATAATGTGGAACAACGAACCTCTTTTAGAGATAAGTGGTTCAAAGACATGAAAAGATTTAAGACAGAAATTGAGTTTTTCAATTTGTTTGAATCCTCCGGACAAATTGATGATAAGCAGTCATCGCTTCAAGTCTTTATTAACAAATGGTACGCCAAAGATCAGGTGGTTGAAAGTGTTGCTCCACCACTCGAAGGACTTAGCATTCCTTATAGAAAGGAAATCCTTAAAGCAGCTCCTTTTAAGAAACCCATAGAAAAGGAGACAGGCTTGTTAACAACTGGAGACCTTAATAAGGTTTTGGAACAATACAATTATACCAACTAGATTCTCCATGTTATCTCTAGACAGATAGAAAAAGATAAAGGATATAATTTCAAAGGAATTAGTCGAATAAGGGATAAACCCAGTCCTTCTAAATCTAGTCCTCAAATTGAGACTCCTATTTTTAAGATTCCTGAGTTCTCCAAGGAAAGCTTCCCTAAACTTTGTAAAGAGTTTAGCCACTCCAATGAACTGCTAGACAGGATTAATGAGCAATTGTCTAAGCTTAATATTACCCAATGGAATAAGCTTAGAACCTTGTTGTAAATACATCCAAATAAAAGAAATTATTATCCAAGAACTTCTTTCCCAGACGTATAGTTTGAGGAGGATGTCCTTCACCCATCTTCAGCGGCTGATGGAACTAGTCTGAGTAAATGGAACATCGATGGAATGGCAGAAGGTCAAATATATGCAAAACTCCAAGTAATGGGGATGAACATCACAGCATACAAAATGAAAGGTGTTGGTGATAAGAAGCGGCAAACATGATCATTGCAGGCTTTACAGGAACCCTGAGAATTTGGTGGGACAATTACCTCACTAATCAAAATAGGACTGAAATACTTGGTGCTATAACCACTAAGGTGGTTATAATGACTGAAGAAGGAATTAATGTCCCTTCAGAAACTGTCTATGAAGATGCTACTGCTACTTTTCTTTATAGCATAGCAAAATATTTCGTGGGAGAACCAGGTCTTTTCCAAGACAGAAGTTTGGAAATCCTGAATAATTTGTATTGCAAGAAATTGACAGATTTCAGATGGTACAAACACATATTTTTAAATAAGGTCATGATAAGATTTGATTGCAATAATGATTATTGGAAAGAACGATTTATCAGCGGATTGCCTACTCATTTCGCCGAAAAAGTTAGATCCAAAATTAGAGATCGATGTGAAGGAAAAATCCCGTATTCCCAACTGGCATACAGAGATCTCATTAGTCTTATTAATGTGGTTTCATTGGAATTATGCACTGATCTTATGCTAAAAGATCAGCTTAAAAAGGATCAAAAGA
This sequence comes from Solanum bulbocastanum, assembly GCA_037074985.1. Classification (NCBI taxonomy): domain Eukaryota; kingdom Viridiplantae; phylum Streptophyta; class Magnoliopsida; order Solanales; family Solanaceae; genus Solanum; species Solanum bulbocastanum. Next base: position 12,512,276 of record CM073602.1, on the reverse strand, counting down.
CTACATATGCAGAACATGGAAGTTTTTGCCAAGATTTTGGATTGCCATTGTTAAAACTCCTTCTGCTAGAAAAGCAGGAAAAAGAGAAAGAACTATGGGGAAATATAAAAATCTTCTAGGAAAGGAAGAGAACCCCGTGAGAAATCCAAGAAAAAAGCAAAGAAGCATGCTGCTAAAGAGTTCTCTTCTAAAGACACATGATGCACATGTGGCAAAAAGGGTCACCGATCTAATAAGTGTCCTAGAAATAAGAAGAAGAAAAAGAAGGTTAATCTTCTTGAGGTTGATGATGAAATCAAGCAAAAGCTCTTCTCAATCATTTAAGAAGAAGAAGCTTCTGACTCAGAGTATTCTTCTTCAGAAGAAGAAAGTGATGAAGAGTTTCTTAATGTCGCCCATAATTCAGAATCTGAGGAAGGTGAGTCAGTGTGTAATTGCAATAGTGCATTTTGCCTTTGTGATAGTAAAACTATCAGTGTTATCTCTGAGAAAACTGCTGAAACTCGTATTTCTACTATTGAGCATATTCAAGATGAGGAAACCAGGAGAAAATACCTCCTTGAATTGCAGAAATAAGTTACTAGGAAAAAGGAAGAAAAGTCTAAAGTAACTCCGTTCAGCATGAAACAAATCATGGATAGATTTGATTCTAAGAAGGAAGAACCTTCGGTTGAAGAACTTTGAAGAGAAGTCAATTCCCTTAAAGAAGAATTGAAAGGAATTAAGTCTAGACTTCATAAGATAGAAATTGAACCTCTCACCGAAAAACTTCTCAAAGAAGTTAAAAATGATGAAGGATCTTCTAAAGCTGTCGCTTCAGATAATGAAGAACATGAAGAAGATGTGTATAGCGAGGCAGTATCCATGCTATTACAAAAATTAGACCTCATAGTTCTCATATTATGATTAAACTTATTGTTAATAATTATTTGACTCTTAACAAGTTTGCTTTATTAGATAGTGGTGCAGATCGTAATTGCATTATTGAAGGATTAATTCCTACTAAGTATCTTACCAAAGGGACTACTAAATTATACAGCGCCACAAGTGAATGTATAATTATTGATTATAAGTTAATTGATGCTCATATTTGCAATAATGGTATATGTCTTAAAAATGATTTTGTCATTACTAAAAATATTAATGAAGAAATCATTTTGAGAATACCATTTATCACTCAAACAAAACCTTATATTTCTGATTTTGATTCTATCAAAACAAAAATTTTAGGAAAAGAAATTTCATTTCCTTTTATTAAAACTCTTTCTCAGGAAGAAAGTAAATTTTTACATTAACAAACTGCTTTTAGAATTAATCTAATCTGTAATCAGATTTGTTTTCTCCAAGAAGACATACGAATTAAGAAAATTGAGCAAATTTTAAAAACCCCGGGAATGATAACTAAGATTGCCAATTTACAACATACTTTTGAAAAAGAAATTTGCTCTGAATTTCGAAATGCATTTTGGGCTAGAAAAGCCTATACTGTTGATCTCCCATATATTGATGGATTCAATATAAAGGCCATTTCTACGAAAGCTAGGCCAATTCGGATGAATCACGATTTAATGAAAATTTGTAAAAAGGAGATTAACACACTTTTAGAAAATAACATAATCAGGTCCTCTAAATTTCCGTGGAGTTGTTCAGCATTTTATGTCTACAACGCTGCAGAAAAGGAGAGAGGCTCTCCTCGACTTGTTATTAATTACAAACCTTTAAACTCTGTTTTAAAATGGATTAGATATCCGATTCCTAACAAAAGGGATCTTTTGAAGAGTACTTTTAAAGCAAATATTTATAGTAAATTTGACATGAAGATGGGATTTTGGCAAATACAGATTTCTGAAAAGGATAAATATAAAACTGCTTTCAATGTCCCTTTTGTACAATAAGAATGGAACGTTATGCCTTTTGGGCTTAAGAATGCCACTTCAGAATTTCAAAACATTATGGATTCCATCTTTAAACATATTAGTCATATTTCTATTGTGTATATTGATGATGTGTTAATATTTTCTGAGGACATTGATTCTCACTTCAAACATTTAAATATATTCTTTAAAATAGTTAAACATAATGGTTTAGTAGTTAGCGCTAAAAGGATTAAACTTTTTCAGACAAAAATTAGATTTCTTGGCCATGATTTATATCAAGGTACTTATAAACCAATTTGCAGAGCCATAGAGTTTTCTGATAAACCTCCAGATGTTATTATTGATAAAACTCAATTACAGAGATTTTTGGGTAGTCTTAACTATATTACGGATTTCATCCCTAAGGTGAGGCAGGTTTGTAAACAATTATATGACAGACTTAAAAAGGTACCTGTTCCATGGGGGAAGGAACAGACCACTTCGGTTATCAAAATCAAAGAAATGGCTAAGAGTTTACCTTGCCTTGGCATTCATAATCTAGATTCTTTTATGATTGTAGAAACTGATGCTTCAGATATCGGTTATGGTGGAATTCTTAAACAAAGGTAAACCCCTGATAGTCCAGAGCAATTAGTTAGATTTACTTTCGAAGAGTGGAACTCCGCCCAGAAGAATTATAGTACTGTTAAAAAGGAAGTTTTAGCCATTGCCCTTTGCATTACTAAATTTCAAGTTGATTTGATCAATAAGGAATTTTTTCTTAATGTAAATTGTAAGTCTGCAAAAGAAATTCTACAAAAGGATGTTAAAAATCTTGTTTCCAAACAGATATTTGCTAGATGGCAAGCCTTATTGTCTAGTTTTGATTTTCAAGTTGAATATATCAAAGGAGAAGAAAATTCTCTCCCAGATTTTCTAACCCGTGAATTTTTGCAGGGTAAAGCATGAGGCCAGGATTCGGGATAAAGGGCCCTTTTCAGGAAAAGGGAAAGGAAACAGACAAGAAGCCTTCAGCTTCTCCTTTCGCAATCAGGCCATCACTGAATAGCCCGAATAAGTTTTTAGCTCTTGCTAGCTTACCCCCCATTAATCCTTTTCTTGTCATAAGTCATTTTCCACAGCTACCACCTAGCTCATCATCATCTAACCCTCTGATTCCTAAGAAACCATTCTCTAAAGAATTCGAACCTTGCTCATTTTCTCCATCAGGAAAACCTAGATTTTCCTCCACCCAGACAAAAGATTCTTATACAATAATGACTCCTGAAAGTTTTTGAGAAGCTGTTGCTCCTATTCCTACAGCCCATAATAAAACCAAAGATCAGGAAGTCTTTAATGTTGTTACTTTGCGGGTTAATCCTATTCTAGCCTTAGACAAGGAATTTGAGAGTTATGAAGTTAAGAATCTGCTTAAACCTTGATACACCAACAGGAATTATGTGGATACAGAAAATATATTTAAAACAAGAAAATATTATGAATTCATTCTTGTTGATACTGGTTCCATTGAAGTGGAGAACAAACTCAGTCATGATTCAGATCCGGATAGCATAGCCTATTCAAAATTTACTATTAAAAGAGTTCTATCTCTGTTAGAATGGCTGGTAGATCATCTTCATACCCCCATTAATTTGTCTAGGGAGCATAGACCCCAAACGTATAATTGGTTTGATTATAAAAACGCTTGGTTTAATTTCTTATATTTAAGACCAACCACTCATACTTGGTTTGCGAATTACAGCCTAGAATTTTCTAAATCTATAATCCCCAGATGGTTTTACGAATGGTGGAACTGTTTTGGAGGAAACCAGAAAGTTTTACCAAAGTTCTTTTTAGATAAATTTGATTAGTTCCAAAAGGAACAAGATATCTCCACTTTGCCAGAACACATTAAATTGTGTAAATATTTTGTTCAGAAAAGGATTTCCTTTATTATTAGCTAGACTTTCTCTATACAGGTATTTGATTGGGTTAAATATTTATCAAAATAAATTTTCATCAAAGGCTGGTCACTAGCTCCCAAAGAAGCTACTTCACGTCCTTCCTCAGCCTCTACAAGTGGTAAAAGATCTTCATCAAAAGATGAATTAAAGAAAAGGCTCCAAAAAGCCTTATCAGATCTAGAAGATGATAAATCCAATGACAAGACAGCTTTGCAGCTGATAGAAGAATCCTCTTCTTAGAGTGATGATAATGGAGATATGTTAAAGCCAAAATCTTTTGCACTATCTTATCTAGACCCCTTTTATGATTTATTCAATTAAATGAATAATCCAGTAGAGAATATTAAAATCCAAAATTACTGACCTTCTGAATAGAGACTCAAAGAGTCAGAATTATTTAGAAAGGTAAGGGATGAAACTCAAAGAGTTGGAATATCCCTTGATTAATCATTCAATGGAATCCCACAACAACAAAAGACTTTGGCGTGTTGCGGAGATGGCCGACAGCTTTACAAAAGTAGTCATTGCTTTTAAAAAGAAAAAGAAGTGGCTGACAACTTTATTAAAGAGGGAATCACTTTTCAAAAAGAAGATGCCCGACAAAGATAAAGAAGATTCTTGATGCAGCCAATCAGAGGGAAGCTACTTGGCTTCAATTATTCTCACTTTGCCTATTTAAGGGAACACAATTTTCATTCCAAGGGATCAGAAAATTTTAGAAAAAATATTTCTTATAGCCTTTCAGACTTTGTAATGTTTTCGTTTGATGTTTGCTTGGTGTGCTTTGCTTCTGTTGCAGTTTGAAAAAATTGTGAGTTCTTGTATATCACTCTCTTGTATTTACTTTATGTTTATGTTTTATTACTGTTAAATGCTACGATCATTTTGAATGGTATCAGAGCCATGTTAGGCATATTTAGCATATTAACTGTAATTCTAGGTTGTTATATAATTGCCATGTTAGGCTAATCTCTTTTGCCTGGACTATGTTGATGAAACTTTAATTAGTTACTTAGCAATTTAGTAAGGTTATCACCTTGTTATACAATATGAATTTTCAATTCTTTAAAGATAAAAATTGAATCTATGTATGGTGATTAAGGAAAGGTGTTGAGAAATTTTCAAGTAGTTGCGATTCCGATAGGCGGTCGTTAAGCCGAAAGAATAGGCGTGTAGACTGCAAGGTACTTTACTTGAAGATCTCTTGTAAAATCCATAATCCTTAATGCAAAATCTGAGCACGAATCCATACTTATCTTATAAGAGTTTGAAATATCATTTTGTATGACTAGTTGGTATCTTTACTAGGATGCTTAGTTACTTTTTATCGTATCGTTAGTATAGTCAAAGGCATTCTCTTTCTATGGATAATAGACAATATATCTTAAATTCCGTTAATATATCTATTTCTAAAATAGAAAATGATTTACAAAACTGGTCTATCCCTAAAGAACCTTTTGAAAAGACTTACCAGTTAGGTAATTTTTCCATGTTTAAAAGATATAATATTAAAACTTGTGAATCTACTATAGCTATTAATAATTCTCTTGAAACTATCAAGTTGTTATTATCTGCTGATATAGATAGATATAGGAAAGAATTTAAATTTCTTCATACTGGACTTGTACAAGTTGCTGTTAAACCTCTTTTCCGCAAAGGTTTGAACATACCTCTTTGTCTGCTTCTTAGAGATGATAGACTACTTAATTTTGACGATTCTCTGTTAGGAGTTTTAGAAAGTAATCTTTCTTGTGGACCAGTTTACTTTAACTGTTATCCTAATTTTACTGTTTATATTCATGATCATAATATTATTGATACGTTGACACTTAATGTCAAAACTAAGAACATTAATAGTAAAACTGATACTAGAGAAATAGCTCTAATATATTGGGTATATTATAAGCTAATGAAGACCACCATAGCTCCAAAGGCTATAGCTTCGAGTGTTAAAGGAGTAACTATGCTTATGGAAGCTAATCAAGAGCATAGTACTACTTTTGTCCCTAGAATTCTTAAGTGGAATGATAGTTTAGCTGATGAAGATTGGAAATTTGATTCTATTACTAACCCTTTACCTCTCCAACCTGAGATTTCTCAGTTAGACCGAGTGATTCATTTTCCTGATGGATCTATTAACATTAAGTTTCTACAATCCAGCTATTTTAGCCAAGCTTCTTCAAGTAGAAGAATATCTTCGGCAAGACCTTCTTCTTTTCAAACCCGGGAGGAGGATGAAAATAGTATTAGTCAGCCTGACCATAGAAAACTTCATGGTGTAGATTTCTCTCAGACTGTTCCTAAGGTTTATTATGAAGAGACTTTGGGAAGCCCCACTTCCAGTGATATGAAACCTGTTCATCCCAGAAAAGATTCTATTGGAGTGCTTACATCCAATGAGGAAGATTTTGTACCCAATAAAAGAAAATTGCACGCGTGGTGGAAGTCTCCAGAACGTAAACAAAAGGTAGATTGGTATAAAGCTACCTATAATATGGAACAACAAACCTCTTTTAGAGATAAGTGGTTCAAAGACATGAAAAGATTTAAGATAGAAATTGAGTTTTTCAAGTTGTTTGAATCCTCCGGACAAGTTGATGATAAGCAGTCATCGCTTCAAGTCCTTATTAACAAATGGTACACCAAAGATCAGGTGGTTGAAAGTGTTACTCCTCCGCTCGAAGGACTTAGCATTCCTTATAAAAAGGAAATCCTTACATCAGCTCCTTTTAAGAAACCCATAGAAGAGGAGACAGGCTTGTTAACAGCTGGAAACCTTAATAAGGTTTTGGAACAAAACAATTATACCAACCAGATTCTCCATGTTATCTCTAGACAGATAGAAGAAGATAAAGGAAATAATTCCAAAGGAATTAGTCAAATAGGGGATAAACCCAGTCCTTCTAAATCTAGTCCTCAAATTGAGACTCCTATTTTTAAGATTCCTGAGTTCTCCAAGGAAAACTTCCCTAAACTTACTAAAGAGTTTAGGCACTCCAATGAACTCCTATACAGGATTAATGAGCAATTGTCTAAGATTAATATTTCCCAAGGGAATAAGCTTAGAACCTTGTTGGAAAGACATCCAAATAAAAGAAATTGTTATCCCAGACCTTTTTACGCAGACGTACAGTTTGAGGAGGATGTCCTTCACCCATCTTCAGCGGCAAATGGAACTAGTCTGACTAAATGGAACATCGATGGAATGACAGAAGGTCAAATATATGCCAAACTCCAAGAAATGGGGATGAACATCACAGCATACAAAATGAAAGGTGCTGGTGATATGGAAGCGGCAAACATGATCATTGCAGGCTTTACAGGAACCCCGAGAAATTGGTGGGACAATTACCTCACTGATCAAAATAGGACTGAAATACTTGGTGCTATAAACACTAAGGTGTTTATAAAGACTGAAGAAGGAATTAATGTCCCTTCAGAAACTGTCTATGAAGATGCTATTGCTACTTTGCTTTATAGCATAACAAAACATTTCGTGGGAGAACCACGTCTTTTCCAAGACAGAAGTTTGGAAATCCTCAATAATTTGTATTGTAAGAAATTGACAGATTTCAGATGGTACAAACACATGTTTTTAAATAAGGTTATGATAATATCTGATTGCAATAATGATTGTTGGAAAGAACGATTTATCAGCGGATTGCCTACTCATTTCGCTGAAAAAGTTAGATCCAAAATTAGAGATCGATGTGAAGGAAAAATCTCGTATTCCCAACTGGCATACGGAGATCTCATTAGTCTTATTAATGTGGTTTCAATGGAACTATGCACTGATCTTATGCTAAAAGATCAGCTTAAAAAGGATCAAAAGACTACATATGCAGAACATGGAAGTTTTTGCCAAGATTTTGGATTCCCATTGTTAAAACCACCTTCTGCTAGGAAAGCAGGAAAAAGAGAAAGAACTACGGGGAATTATAAAAAATCTTCTAGGAAAGGATGAGAACCCCGTGAGAAATCCAAGAAAAAAGCAAAGAAGCATGCCGCTAAAGAGTCCTCTTCTGAAGACACATGTTGGACATGTGGCAAAAAGGGTCACCGATCTAATAAGTGTCCCAGAAATAAGAAGAAGAAAAAGAAGGTTAATCTTCTTGAGGTTGATGATGAAGTTAAGCAAAAGCTCTTCTCAATCATTGAAGAAGAAGAAGCTTATGAATCAGAGTATTCTTCTTCTTTAGAAGAAAGTGATGAAGAGTTTCTTAATGTCGCTCATAATTCAGAATCTGAAGAAAGTGAGCGAGAGTGTAATTGCAATGGTGCATTTTGCCTTTGTGATAGTAAAACTATCAGTGTTATCTTTGAGAAAACCGCTGAAACTCTCTTTTCTACTATTGAGAATATTCAAGATGAGGAAGCCAGGAGAAAATACCTCCATGAATTGTAGAAATTAGTTACTAGGCAAAAGGAAGAAAAGCCTAAAGTAACTCCGTTCAACATGAAACAAATCATGGATAGATTTGATTCCAAGAAGGAAGAACCTTCGGTTGAAGAACTTTGAAGAGAAGTCAATTCCCTTAAAGAAGAAATGAAAGGAATTATTCATAAGATAGAAATTGAAGCTCTCACCAAAAAACTTCTCAAAGAAGTTAAAAATGATGAAGGATCTTCTAAGGCCGTCGCTTCAGATAATGAAGAACATGAAGAAGATGCGGATAGCGAGTCAGGTATCCATGCTATTACAAAAATTAGACCTCAGAGTACTCATATTATGATTAAACTTTTTGTTAATAATCATTTGACTCTTAACAAGATTGCTTTGTTAGATAGTGGTGCAGATCGTAATTGCATTATTGAAGGATTAATTCCTACTAAGTATCTTACGAAAGGGACTACTAAATTATACAACGCCACAGGTGAACGTATAATTATTGATTATAAGTTATTTGATGCTCATATTTTCAATAATGGTATATGTCTTAAAAATGATTTTGTCATTACTAAAAATATTAATGAAGAAATCATTTTGGGAATACCATTTATCACTCAAATAAAACATTATATTTTTGATTTTGATTCTATCAAAACAAAAATTTTAGGAAAAGAAATTTCATTTCCTTTTATTAAAACTCTTTCTCAGGAAGAAAGTAAATTTTTACATAAACAAACTACTTTTAGAATTAATCTAATCTCTAATCAGATTTGTTTTCTCAAAGAAGACATACGAATTAAGAAAATTAAGCAAATTTTAAAAACCCCGGGAATGATAACTAAGATTACCAATTTACAACATAATTTTGAAAAAGAAATTTGCTCTGAATTTCCAAATGCATTTTGAGAAAGAAAAGCCCATACTGTTGATCTCCCATATATTGATGGATTCAATGAAAAGGCCGTTTCTACGAAAGCTAGGCCCATTCAGATGAATCATGATTTAATGGAAATTTGTATAAAGGAGATTAACACTCTTTTAAAAAATAACATAATCAAGCCCTCTAAATCTCCGTGGAGTTGTTCAGTATTTTATGTCAACAACGCTGCAGAAAAGGAGAGAGGCTCTCCTTGACTTGTTATTAATTATAAACCTTTAAACTCCATTTTAAAATGGATTACATATACGATTCCTAACAAAAGGGATATTTTGAAGAGAACTTTTAAACCAAATATTTATAGTAAATTTGACGTGAAGTCAGGATTTTGGCAAATACAGATTTCTGAAAAGGATAAATATAAAATTTCTTTCAATGTTCCTTTTGGACAATATGAATGGAACGTTATGCCTTTTGGGCATAAGAATGCCCCTTCAGAATTTCAAAACATTATGAATTCCATCTTTAATCATATTAGCCATATTTCTATTGTCTATATTGATGATGTGTTAATATTTTCTGAGGACATTGATTCTCACTTCAAATATTTAAATATATTCTTTAAAGTAGTTAAACATAATGGTTTGGTAGTTAGCGCTAAAAAGATTAAACTTTTTTAGAAAAAAATTAGATTTCTTGGTCATGATTTATATCAAGGTATTTATAAACCAAATTGCAGTGCCATAGAGTTTTCTAATAAAGTTCCAGACATTATTATTGATAAAACTCAGTTACAGAGATTTTTGGGTAGTCTTAACTATGCCGTGGATTTCATCCCTAAGGTGAGGCAGGTTTGTAAACAATTATATGACAGACTTAAAAAGGTACCTGTTCCATGGGGGAAGGAACAGACCACATCGGTTATTGAAATCATAGAAATGGTTAAGAGTTTACCTTGCCTTGGCATTCCTAATCCAGATTCTTTTATGATTGTTAAAACTGATGCTTCGCATATCGGTTATGGAGGAATTCTTAAACAAAGGAAAACCCCTGATAGTCCAGAGCAATTAGTTAGATTTACTTTCGGAGTGTGGAACTCTGCCCAGAAGAATTATAGTACTGTTAAAAAGGAAGTTTTAGCCATTGTCCTTTGCATTACTAAATTTCAAGATGAGTTGATCAATAAGGAATTTTTGCTTAAGGTAGATTGTAAGTCTGCAAAAGAAATTCTACAAAAGGATGTTAAAAATCTTGTTTCCAAACAGATATTTGCTAGATGGCAAACCTTATTGTCTAGTTTTGATTTTCAAGTTGAATATATCAAAGGAGAAGAAAATTCTCTCCCAGATTTTCTAACCCGTGAATTTTTGCAAGGTAAAGCATGAGGCCAGTCATAATGCCAGGATTCAGGATAAAGGGCCCTTTTCAGGAAAAGGGAAAGGAAACAGAAAAGAAGCCTTTAGCTTCTCCCTTCGCAATCAGGCCATCACTGAATAGCCCGAATAAGTTTTCAGCTATCTCCATATGCCAGTTGGGAATATAGGATTTTTCCTTCACATCGATCTCTAATTTTGGATCTAACTTTCTCAGCGACATGAGTAGGCAATCCGCTGATAAATTGTTCTTTTCAATAATCATTATTGCAATCAAATCTTATCATGACCTTATTTAAAAACAAACCTTTGTACCATCTGAAATCTGTCAATTTCTTGCAATACAAATTATCTAGGATTTCCAAACTTCTGTCTTGGAAAAGACGTGGTTTTCCCATGAAATGTTTTGCTATGCTATAAAGCAAAGCAACAGTAGCATCTTCATAGACAGTTTCTAATGGGACATTAATTCCTTCTTCAGTTTTTATAACCACCTTAGTGGTTAAAGCACCAAGTATTTCAGTCCTATTTTGATCAGTGAGATAATTGTCCCAACAATTTCTTGGGGTTCCTCTAAAGCTTGCAATGATCATGTTTGCCTCTTTCTTATCACCAGCACCATTCATATTGTATGCTGTGATGTTCGTCTCCATTTCTTAGAGTTTGGCATATATTTGACCTTCTGCCATTCCATCGACATTCCATTCAGTCAGACTAGTTCCATCTGTTGCTGAAGATGGGTGAAGGACAGCCTCCTCAAACTGTACGTCTGGGAAAGAAGGACTGGGATAGTAATTTCTTTTATTTAGATGTATTTCCAACAAGGTTCTAAGCTTATTCCGTTGGGTAATATTAAGCTTAGACAATTGCTCATTAATCCTGTCTAGCAGTTCATTGGAGTGGCTAAACACTTTAGAAAGTTTAGGGAAGTTTTCCTTGTAGAACTCAGGAATCTTAAAATTAGGAGTCTCAATTTGAGGACTAGATTTAGAAGTACTGGGTTTATCCCCTATTTGACTAATTCCTTTGAAATTATTTCCTTTATCTTCTTCTATCTGTCTAGAGATAACATGGAGAATCTGATTGGTATAATTGTTTTGTTCCGAAACCTTATTAAGGTCTCCAGCTGTTAACAAGCCTGTCTCCTTTTCTATGGGTTTCTTAAAAAGAGCTGCTTTAAGGATTTCCTTTCTATAAGGAATGCTAAGTCCTTCGAGCGGAGGAGTAACACTTTCAACCACCTGATCTTTGGTGTACCATTTGTTAATAAGGACTTGAAGCGATGACTGCTTATCATCAATTTGTCCAGAGGATTCAAACAAATTGAAAAACTCAATTTCTGTCTTAACTCTTTTCATGTCTTTGAACCACTTATCTCTAATAGAGGTTCGTTGTTCCACATTATAGGTAGCTTTAGACCAATCTACCTTTTATTTATGTTCTGGAGACTTCCACCAAGCATGCAAATTTCTTTTATTGGGTACAAAATCTTCCTTATCGGATGTAAGGACTCCAATAGAATCTTTTCTTTGATGAACAGGTTTCATATCACTGGCAGTGGGGCTTCCCAAAGACGCTTCATAATAAACCTTAGGAATAGGCTGAGAGAAATCTACACCATGAAGTTTTCTATGGTCAGGCTGACTAATACTATCTTAATCCTCCTCCCGGGTTTGAAAAGAAGAAGGTCTTGCCGAAGACATTCTTCTACTTGAAGAAGCTTGGCTAAAAGAGCTGGATCGTAGAAACTTAGGGTTAATAGATCCATCAGGAAACTGAATCACTCGATCTAACTGAGAAATCTCAAGTTGGAGAGGTAAAGGATTAGTAATGGAATCAAATTTCCAATCTTCATCAGCTAAAATATCATTCCACTTAAGAAGTCTAGGGACAAAAGTAGTACTATGCTCTTGATTAGCTTCCATAAGAATAGTTACTCCTTTAACACTCGAAGCTATAGCCTTTGGGGCTATAGTGGTCTTCATTAGCTTATAATATACCCGATATATTATAGCTATTTATCTAGTATCAATTTTACTATTCATGTTCTTAGTTTTGTCATTAAGTGTCAACATATCAATAATATTTGGATCATGAATATCAACAGTAAAATTAGGATAACAGTTAAAGTAGAGTGGTCCATAAGCAAGATTACTTTCTAAAACTCCTAACAGAGAATCGTCAAATTTAAGTAGTCTATCATCTCTAAGAAGCAGACAAAGATGTATGTTCAAACCTTTACGGAAAAGAGGTTTAACAACAACTTGTACAGTTCCAATATGAAGAAATTTAAATTCATTCCTATATCTATCTATATCAAAAGATAATAACAACTTGATAGTTTCAAGAGAATTATTAATAGCTATAGTAGATTCACAAGTTTTAATATTATATCTTTTAAACATGGAAAAATTACCTAACTGGTAAATCTTTTCAAAATGTTCTTTAGGGATAGACCAGTTTTGTAAATCATTTTCTGTTGTAGAAAGAGATATAGTAACAGAATTTAAGATATGTTGTATATTATCCATAGAGTGAGAACTCCTTTGACTATACTAATGATGCGATAAAAAGTAACTAAGCATCTTAGTAAAGATATCAACTAGTCATACAAAACGATATTTCAAACTCTTATAAGATAACTATGGATTCATGCTCGGATTTTACATTAAGGATTATGGATTTTACAAGAGATCTTCAAGTAAAGTACCTTGCAGTCTACACGCCTGTCCTTTCGGCTTAACGACCGCCTGTTGGCATCGCAACTACTTGAAAATTTCTCAACACCTTTCCTTAATCACCATACATAGATTCCATTTTTATCTTTAGAGAATTGAAAATTCATATTGTGTCACAAGTTGATAACTTTACTAAATTGCTAAGTAACTAATTAAAGTTTCATCAACATAGTCTAGGCAAAAGTGATTAGCCTAACATGGCAATTATATAACAACCTAGAATTACAGTTAATATGCTAAATATGCCTAACATGGCTCTGATACCATTCAAAACGATCGTTGCAGTTTGAATAAAATTGGGAGTTCTTATACATCACTCTCTTGTATTTACTTTATGTTTACGTTTTATTATCAAAATCAAAGAAATGGTTAAGAGTTTACCTTGCCTTGGCATTCCTAATCCAGATTCTTTTATGATTGTTAAAACTGATGCTTCGCATATCGGTTATGGTGGAATTCTTAAACAAAGGAAAACCCCTGATAGTCCAGAGCAATTAGTTAGATTTACTTTCGGAGTGTGGAACTCCGCCCAGAAGAATTATAGTACTGTTAAAAAGGAAGTTTTAGCCATTGTCCTTTGCATTACTAAATTTCAATATGAGTTGATCAATAAGGAATTTTTGCTTAAGGTAGATTGTAAGTCTGCAAAAGAAATTCTACAAAAGGATGTTAAAAATCTTGTTTCCAAACAGATATTTGCTAGATGGCAAACCTCATTGTCTAGTTTTGATTTTCAAGTTGAATATATCAATGGAGAAGAAAATTCTCTCCTAGATTTTCTAACCCGTGAATTTTTGCAAGGTAAAGCATGAGGCCAGTCATAATGCCAGGATTCGGGATTAAGGGCCTTTTTCAGGAAAAGGGAAAGGAAACAGACAAGAAGCCTTCAGCTTCTCCTTTTGCAATCAGGCCATCACTGAATAGCTCGAATAAGTTTTCAGCTATCTCCGTATGCCAGTTGGGAATATGGGATTTTTCCTTCACATCGATCTCTAATTTTGGATCTAACTTTCTCAGCGAAATAAGTAGGCAATCCGCTGATAAATTGTTCTTTTCAATAATCATTATTGCAATCAAATCTTATCATGACCTTATTTAAAAACATACCTTTGTACCATCTGAAATCTGTCAATTTCTTGCAATACAAATTATTCAGGATTTCCCAACTTTTATCTTGGAAAAGACGTGGTTTTCCCATGAAATATTTTGCTATGCTATAAAGCAAAGTAACAGTAGCATCTTCATACACAGTTTCTAAAGGGACAATAATTCCTTCTTCAGTTTTATAACCACCTTAGTGGTTATACCACCAAGTATTTCAGTCCTATTTTGATTAGTGAGATAATTGTCCCACCAATTTCTTAGGGTTCCTGTAAAGCCTGCAATGATCATGTTTGCCTCTTTCTTATCACCAGCACCATTCATTTTGTATGCTGTGATGTTCGTCCCCATTTCTTGGAGTTTGGCATATATTTGAACTTCTGCCATTCCATCGACATTCCATTCAGTCAGACTAGTTCCATCTGCCGCTGAAGATGGGTGAAGGACATCCTCCTCAAACTGTACGTCTGGGAAACAAGGACTGGGATAATAACTTCTTTTATTTGGATGTCTTTCCAACAAGGTTCTAAGCTTATTCCGTTGGGTAATATTAAGCTTAGACAATTGATCATTAATCCTGTCTAGCAATTCATTGGAGTGGCTAAACTCTTTAGAAAGTTTAGGGAAGTTTTCCTTGTAGAACTCAGGAATCTTAAAATTAGGAGTCTCAATTTGAGGACTAGATTTAGAAGGACTGGGTTTATCCCCTATTTGACTAATTCCTTTGAAATTATTTCCTTTATCTTCTTCTATCTGTCTAGAGATAACATGGAGAATCTGATTGGTATAATTGTTTTGTTCCGAAACCTTATTAAGGTCTCCAGCTGTTAACAAGCCTGTCTCCTTTTCTATGGGTTTCTTAAAAGGAGCTGCTTTAAGGATTTCCTTTCTATAAGGAATGCTAAGTCCTTCGAGCGGAGGAGTAACACTTTCAACCACCTGATCTTTGGTGTACCATTTGTTAATAAGGACTTGAAGCGATGACTGCTTATCATCAATTTTTCCAGAGGATTCAAACAAATTGAAAAACTCAATTTCTGTCTTAAATCTTTTCATGTCTTTGAACCACTTATCTCTAAAAGAGGTTCGTTGTTCCACATTATAGGTAGCTTTAGACCAATCTACCTTTTATTTATGTTCTGGAGACTTCCACCAAGAGTGCAAATTTCTTTTATTGGGTACAAAATCTTCCTCATTGGATGTAAGGACTCCCATAGAATCCGTTCTTTGATGAACAGGTTTCATATCACTGGCAGTGGGGCTTCCCAAAGACTCTTCCTAATAAACCTTAGGAACAGTCTGAGAGAAATCGACACCATGAAGTTTTCTATGGTCAGGCTGACTAATACTATCTTCATCCTCCTCCCGGGTTTGAAAAGAAGAAGGTCTTGCCGAAGACATTCTTCTACTTGAAGAAGCTTGGCTAAAAGAGCTGGATCGTAAAAACTTAGGGTTAATAGATCCATCAGGAAACTGAATCACTCGATCTAACTGAGAAATCTCAAGTTGGAGAGGTAAAGGATTAGTAATGGAATCAAATTTCCAATCTTCATCAGCTAAAATATCATTCCACTTAAGAAGTCTAGGGACAAAAGTAGTACTATGCTCTTGATTAGCTTCCATAAGAATAGTTACTCCTTTAACACTCGAAGCTATTGCCTTTAGGGCTATAGTGGTCTTCATTAGCTTATAATATACCCGATATATTATAGCTATTTATCTAGTATCAATTTTACTATTCATGTTCTTAGTTTTGTCATTAAGTGTCAACATATCAATAATATTTGGATCATGAATATCAACAGTAAAATTAGGATAACAGTTAAAGTAGAGTGGTCCATAAGCAAGATTACTTTCTAAAACTCCTAATAGAGAATCGTCAAAATTAAGTAGTCTATCATCTCTAGGAAGCAGACAAAGAGGTATATTCAAACCTTTACGGAAAAGAGGTTTAATAGCAACTTGTACAAGTCCAATATGAAAAAATTTAGATTCATTCCTATATCTATCTATATCAAAAGATAATAACAACTTGATAGTTTCAAGAGAATTATTAATAGCTATAGTAGATTCACAAGTTGTAATATTATATCTTTTAAACATGGAAAAATTACCTAACTGGTAAATCTTTTCAAAATGTTCTTTAGGGATAGACCAGTTTTGTAAATCATTTTCTGTTTTAGAAAGAGATATATTAACAGAATTTAAGATATGTTGTATATTATCCATAGAGAGAGAATTACTTTGACTATACTAATGATGCGATAAAAAGTAACTAAGCATCATAGTAAAGATATCAACTAGTCATACAAAACGATATTTCAAACTCTTATAAGATAACTATGAATTCATTCTCGGATTTTACATTAAGGATTATGGATTTTACAAGAGATCTTCAAGTAAAGTACCTTGCAATCTACACGCCTGTCCTTTCGGCTTAAGGACCGCCTGTCGGCATAGCAACTACTTGAAAATTTCTCAACACCTTTCCTTAATCACCATACATAGATTCCATTTTTAGCTTTAAAGAATTGAAAATTCATATTGTGTCACAAGTTGATAACTTTACTAAATTGCTAAGTAACTAATTAAAGTTTCATCAACATAGTCTAGGCAAAAGTGATTTGCCTAACATGGCTCTGATACCATTCAAAACGATCGTTGCAGTTTGAATAAAATTGGGAGTTTTTGTATATCACTCTCTTGTATTTACTTTATGTTTACGTTTTATTATCAAAATCAAAGAAATGGTTAAGAGTTTACCTTGCCTTGGCATTCCTAATCCAGATTCTTTTATGATTGTTAAAACTGATGCTTCGCATATCGGTTATGGTGGAATTCTTAAACAAAGGAAAACCCCTGATAGTCCAGAGCAATTAGTTAGATTTACTTTCGGAGTGTGGAACTCCGCCCAGAAGAATTATAGTACTGTTAAAAAGGAAGTTTTAGCCATTGTCCTTTGCATTACTAAATTTCAAGATGAGTTGATCAATAAGGAATTTTTGCTTAAGGTAGATTGTAAGTCAGCAAAAGAAATTCTACAAAAGGATGTTAAAAATCTTGTTTCCAAATAGATATTTGCTAGATGGCAAACCTTATTGTCTGGTTTTGATTTTCAAGTTGAATATATCAATGGGGAAGAAAATTCTCTCCTAGATTTTCTAACCCGTGAATTTTTGCAAGATAAAGCATGAGGCCAGTCATAATGCCAGGATTCGGGATAAAGGGCCCTTTTCAGGAAAAGGGAAAGGAAATAGAAAAGAAGCCTTCAGCTTCTCCTTTCGCAATCAGGCCATCACTGAATAGCCTGAATAAGTTTTCAACTATCTTCGTATGCCAGTTG
This sequence comes from Solanum bulbocastanum, assembly GCA_037074985.1. NCBI lineage: Eukaryota > Viridiplantae > Streptophyta > Magnoliopsida > Solanales > Solanaceae > Solanum > Solanum bulbocastanum. The sequence continues at coordinate 12,494,634 of CM073602.1, read as the reverse complement.
GGAATATGGGATTTTTCCTTCACATCGATCTCTAATTTTGGATCTAACTTTCTCAGCGACATGAGTAGGCAATCCGCTGATAAATTGTTCTTTTCAATAATCATTATTGCAATCAAATCTTATCATGGCCTTATTTAAAAACATACCTTTGTACCATCTGAAATCTGTCAATTTCTTGCAATACAAATTATCTAGGATTTCCAAACTTCTGTCTTGGAAAAGACGTGGTTTTCCCATGAAATGTTTTTCTATGCTATAAAGCAAAGCAACAGTAGCATCTTCATAGACAGTTTTTAATGGGACATTAATTCCTTCTTCAGTTTTTATAACCATCTTAGTGGTTATAGCACCAAGTATTTCAGTCCTATTTTGATCAGTGAGATAATTGTCCCAACAATTTCTTGGGGTTCCTCTAACGCTTGCAATGATCATGTTTGCCTCTTTCTTATCACCAGCACCATTCATATTGTATGCTGTGATGTTCGTCTCCATTTCTTAGAGTTTGGCATATATTTGACCTTCTGCCATTCCATCGACATTCCATTTAGTCAGATTAGTTCCATTAGGTTGGAGAGGTAAAGGGTTAGTATTGGAATCAAATTTCCAATCTTCATCAGCTAAAATTTCATACCACTTCAGAAGTCTAGGGACAAAAGTAGTACTATGCTCTTGATTAGCTTCCATAAGCATAGTTACTCCTTTAACACTCAAAGCTATAGCCTTTGGAGCTATAATTCTCTTTATTAGCTTATAATATACCCGATATATTACAACTATTTCTCTAGTATCAATTTTACTATTCATGTTCTTAGTTTTGACATTAAGTGTCAACGTATCAATAATATTAGGATCATGAATATCAACAGTAAAATTAGGATAACAGTTAAAGTAAAGTGTTCCATAAGCAAGATTACTTTCTAAAACTCCTAACAGAGAATCGTCAAAATTAAGTAGTCTATCATCTCTAAGAAGCACACAAAGAGGTATGTTCAAACCTTTACGGAAAAGAGGTTTAACAGCAACTTGTACAAGTCCAATATGAAGAAATTTAAATTCTTTCCTATATCTATGTATATCAGCAGATAATAACAACTTGATAGTTTCAAGAGAATTATTAATAGCTATAGTAGATTCACAAGTTTTAATATTATATCTTTTAAACATGGAAAAATTACCTAACTGGTAAATCTTTTTAAAAGGTTATTTAGGGATAGACCAGTTTTGTAAATCATTTTCTGTTTTATAAATAGATATATTAACAGAATTTAAGATATGTTGTATATTATCCATAGAGAGAGAATGCCTTTGAATATATTAATGATCCGATAAAAAGTAACTAAGCATCTTAGTAAAGATATCAACTAGTCATACAAAACGATATTTCAAACTCTTATAAGATAACTATGGATTCATTCTCGGATTTTACATTGAAGGATTATGGATTTTACAAGAGATCTTCAACTAAAGTACCTTGCAGTCTACACGCCTGTCCTTTCGGCTTAACGACCGCCTGTCGGCATCGCAAATACTTGAAAATTTCTCAACACCTTTCTTTAATCCCCATACATAGATTCCATTTTTATCTTTAAAGAATTGAAAATTCATATTGTGTCACAAGTTGATAACTTTACTAAATTGCTAAGTAACTAATTAAAGTTTCATCAGCATAGTCCAGGTAAAAGTGATTAGCCTAACATGGCAATTATATAGCAAACTAGAATCACAGTTAGTATGCTAAATATGCCTAATCCAGATTCTTTTATGATTGTTGAAACTGATGCTTCGGATATCGGTTATGGTGGAATTCTTTAACAAAGGAATACCTGTATTTAACCCGATCAAATATCTGCATAGAGAAAGTCCCGCTAATAATAAAGGAAATTCTTTTCTGAACAAAATATTTACACAATTTAATGTGTTCTGGCAAAGTGGTGATATCTTGTTCCTTTTGGAACTGATCAAATTTATCTAAAAATAACTTGGGTAAAAATTTCTGGTTTCCTCCAAAACAATTCCACCATTCGTAAAACCATCTGGGGATTATAGATTTAGAAAATTCTGGGCTGTATTTCACAAACCAAGTATTAGTGGTTGGTATTAAATATAAGAAATTAAACCAAGCGTTTTTATAGTCAAACCAATTATACGTTTGGGGTCTATGCTCCCTAGACAAATTAATGGGGGTATGAAGATGATCTACCAGCCCTTCAAAAGGAGATAGAACTCTTTTAATAGTAAATTTTGAATAGGCTATGCTATCCGAATCTGAATCATGACTGAGTTTGTGCTCCACTTCAATGGAACCAGTATCAACAAGAATGAATTCATAATATTTTCTTGTTTTAAATGGATTTTCTGTATCCACATAATTCTTGTTGGTGTAGCAAGGTTTAAGCAGATGCTTAACCTCATAACTCTCAAATTCCTTGTCTAAGGCGAGAATAGGATTAACCTGCAAAGTAACAACATTAAAGACTTCTCGATCTTTGGTTTTATTATGAGCTGTAGGAATAGGAGCAACAGCTTCTCGAAAACTTTCAAGAGTCTTCATTGTATAAGAATCTTTTGTCTGGGTGGAGGAAAATCTAGGTTTTCCTGATGGAGAAAATGAGCAAGGTTCGAATTCTTTAGAGAATGGTTTCTTAAGAATTAGAGGGTTAGATGATGATGAGCTAGGTAGTAGTTGTGGAAAAGGACTTATGACATGAGAAGGATTAATGGGGGGTAAGCTAGCAAGAGCTGAAAACTTATTTGGGCTATTCAGTGATGGCCTGATTGTGAAAGGAAAAGCTGAAGTCTTCTTGTCTGTTTCCTTTCCCTTTTCCTAAAAAGGGCCCTTTATCCCGAATCCTGGCCTTATGACTGGCCTCATGCTTTACCCTGCAAAAATTCACGGGTTAGAAAATCTGGGAGAGAATTTTCTTCTCCTTTGATATATTCAACTTGAAAATCAAAACTAGACAATAAGGCTTGCCATCTAGCAAATATCTGTTTGGAAACAAGATTTTTAACATCCTTTTGTAGAATTTCTTTTGCAGACTTACAATCTACCTTAAGCAAACATTCCTTATTGATCAAATCATCTTGAAATTTAGTAATGCAAAGGACAATGGCTAAAACTTCATTTTTAACAGTACTATAATTCTTTTGGGTGGAGTTCCACACTCCAGAAGTAAATCTAACTAATTGCTCTGGACTATCAGGGGTTTTCCTTTGTTTAAGAATTCCACCATAACCGATATCCGTAAACCATAAAATTTAAAACCTAAACCCTAAACCCTTAACCATAAACTCTAAACTCTAAACCTAAAACCTATACACTAAATTTAAAACACTAAACAGAAAAACCTAAACACTAAACCATAAACCCTTAACCATAAAACCTAAACTCTAAGCCATAAACCCTAAAACCTATACCCTAAACCCTTAACTCTAAACCCTAAACCCTAAACCTAAACCATAAACCTTAAACCCTTAACCCAAAACTCTAAATCCTAAACCATAAACCCTAAACCATAAACTCTAAACCCTAAACACTAAACCCTTAAACCTAAATCCTAAACACTTAAATTTAAGCATTAAACCCTAAACCCTACACCCTAAACCCAAAACCATAAATCTTAAAATCAAAACCCTAAAGTCTAAACATACCACTCAAAACCTAAACCCTAAACCCAAAATCATAACCCTAAACTCTAAACCCAAAACCCTAAACCTTTAACCTTAACCCTCAACCCTAAACACGAAATCCTAAACTCTAAACCCTTAACCCTAAACCCTAAAATCAAAACCCCAATCCCAACCCCTAAACCTAAAACCCTAAACCTAACCCTAAACTCTAAACCATAAACCCTAAGCCCTACAACGTAAACCATAATCTCCTAAACCATAAACCCTAAACCCTACACCTAAACTTATAACTCGAACCCTAAACCCTAAACCCAATACCTTCAACCCTGAACACTAAATCCTAAACCCAAAACCATAAACTCTAAACCCTAAAATATAAACCCTAAACCCTAACCCTAAATTACATACTGTAAACTATGAATTGTAAACCCTAAACCTTAAGCACTAAAATCTAAACCTTAAATGTTAAACCTTAACCCTAAGCCATAAACTCTAAACCCTTAAATATAAACCTTAAACCCTAACCCTAAATTACAAATTGTAAACAATGAATTGTAAACCCTAAACCCTAAGAACTAAAATCTAAACCTTAAATGTTAAACCTTAAACCCTAAGCCATAAACTCTAAACCCTAAACCATAAAACCTATTCCCTAAACCCTAAACCATAAACCCTAAACCAAACCCTAAATCCTTAACCCTAAACTCTAAAATGTAAACCTTAAAACCTAAGCTCTAAACCCTAAACCCTAAACCCTAAACCCTAAACTCTAAACCATACACCTTAAACCTTAAACCCTAAACTCTGAATCCTAAATCCTAAACCCTAAAATCTAAACCCTAAACCCTAAGCCCTTAACCATAAACTCTAAATTCTAAATCGAAAACCCTAAATAAAAAGCCTAAAACCAATACCCTTAACTTAAAATCCTAAACACTAAAACCTAAACACTAAACCACAAACTATTAACCATAAACCCTAAATTCTAAATCCTAAACCGTAAAACCTATACCCTAAACCCTTAACTATTAACCCTAAACCCTAAACCTAAACCAAAAACCTTAAACCCTTGACCATAAACTCTACATCCTAAACCACAAACCCTAAGCCCTAAACTCTAAATCCTAAAACCTAAAATCTATACCCTAAACCCTAAACCCTAAACCCTAAGCCAAACCCTAAATCCTAAACCCTAAACCCTAAAACCTAAACTCAAAACCTAAACACTAAACCCTATACCCTAAGCCCTAAAACCTAAACCATACATCTTAAACCTTAAACCTGAAACTCTAAATGCTAAACCCTTAACCCTAAAATCTAAACCCTAAACCCTAAACCCTAAACCCTAAACCCTAAACCATACCCTTTAAACCTTAAACCCTGAACTCTAAATCCTAAAACCCAAACCCTAAAATCTAAATGTTAAACCTTAATTCGAAAACCTTAAATTTCAGAGCCATGCTAGGCATATTTAGCATATTAATTGTAATTCTAGGTTGTTATATAATTGCCATGTTAGGCTAATCACTTTTGCCTGGACTATGCTGATGAAACTTTAATTAGTTACTTAGCAATTTAGTAAAGTTATCACCTTGTTATACAATATGAATTTTCAATTCTTTAAAGATAAAAATGGAATCTATGTATGGTGATTAAGGAAAGGTGTTGAGAAATTTTCAAGTAGTTGCGATGTCGACAGGCGGTCGTTAAGCCGAAAGGACAGGCGTGTAGACTGCAAGGTACTTTAGTTGAAGATCTCTTGTAAAATTCATAATCCTTAATGTAAAATCCAAGCATGAATCCATAGTTATCTTATAAAAGTTTGAAATATCGTTTTGTATGACTAGTTGATATCTTTACTAAGATGCTTAGTTACTTTTTATCGTATCATTAGTATAGTCAAAGGCATTCTCTCTCTATGGATAATAGACAACATATCTTAAATACCGTTAGTATATCTATTTCTAAAACAGAAAATGATTTACAAAACTGGTCTATCCCTAAAGAACCTTTTGAAAAGATTTACCAGTTAGGTTATTTTTCCATGTTTAAAAGATATACTATTAAAACTTGTGAATCTACTATAGCTATTAATAATTATCTTGAAACTATCAAGTTATTATTATCTGCTGATATAGATAGATATAGGAAAGAATTTAAATTTCTTCATAATGGATTTGTACAAGTTGCTGTTAAACCTCTTTTCCGTAAAGGTTTGAACATACCTTTTTGTCTGCTTCTTGGAGATGATAGACTACTTAAAACGGAGATAGAACTCTTTTAATAGTAAATTTTGAATAGGCTATGTTATCCGGATCTGATTTATGACTGAGTTTGTGCTCCACTTCAATGGAACCAGTATCAACAAGAATGAATTCATAATATTTTCTTGTTTTAATTGGATTTTCTGTATCCACATAATTCTTGTTGGTGTAGCAAGGTTTAAGCAGATGCTTAACCTCATAACTCGCAAATTACATGTCTATGGCGACAGTAGGATTAACCTGCAAAGTAACAACATTAAAGACTTCTCGATCTTTGGTTTTATTATGAGCTGTAGGAATAGGAGCAACAACTTCTCGAAAACTTTCAGGAGTCTTCATTATATAAGAATCTTTTGTCTGGGTGGAGGAAAATCTAGGTTTTCCTGATAGAGAAAATGAGCAAGGTTCGAATTCTTTAAAGAATGGTTTCTTAAGAATCGAGGGTTAGATGATGGTGAGCTAGGTGGTAGCTGTGGAAAAGGACTTATGACATGAGAAGGATTAATGGGGGGTAAGCTAGCAAGAGCTGAAAACTTATTCGGGCTATTCAGTGATGGCCTGATTGTGAAAGGAAAAGCTGAAGTCTTCTTGTCTGTTTCCTTTCCCTTTTCCTGAAAAGGGCCCTTTATCCCGAATCCTGGCCTTATGACTGGCCTCATGCTTTACCCTGCAAAAATTCACGGGTTAGAAAATCTGGGAGAGAATTTTCTTCTCCTTTGATATATTCAACTTGAAAATCAAAACTAGACAATAAGGCTTGCCATCTAGCAAACATCTGTTTGGAAACAAGATTTTTAACATCCTTTTGTAGAATTTCTTTTGCAGACTTACAATCTACCTTAAGCAAAAATTCCTTATTGATCAAATCATCTTGAAATTTAGTAATGCAAAGGACAATGGCTAAAACTTCATTTTTAACAGTACTATAATTCTTTTGGGTGGAGTTCCACACTCCGAAAGTAAATCTAACTAATTGCTCTGGACTATCAAGGGTTTTCCTTTGTTTAAGAATTCCACCATAACCGATATCCGAAGCATCAGTTTCAACAATCATAGAAGAATCTAGATTAGGAATGCCAAGGCAAGGTAAACTCTTAACCATTTCTTTGATTTTGATAACCGAAGTGGTCTGTTCCATCCCCCATGGAACAGGTACCTTTTTAAGTCTGTCATATAAAGGTTTACAAACCTGCCTCACGTTAGGGATGAAATTCGCAACATAATTAAGACTACCCAAAAATCTCTGTAACTGAGTTTTATCAATAATAACGTCTGGAAATTTATCAGAAAACTCTATGGCTCTGCAAATTGGTTTATAAGTACCTTGATATAAATCATGACCAAGAAATCTAATTTTTTTCTAAAAAAGTTTAATCTTTTTAGCTCTAACTACCAAACCATTATGTTTAACTATTTTAAAGAATATATTTAAATGTTTGAAGTGAGAATCAATGTCCTCAGAAAATATTAACACATCATCAATATACACAATAGAAATATGACTAATATGATTAAAGATGGAATTCATAATGTTTTGAAATTCTGAAGGGGCATTCTTAGCCCAAAAGGCATAACATTCCATTCATATTGTCCAGAAGGGACATTGAAATAAATTTTATATTTATCCTTTTAAGAAATCTGTATTTGCCAAAATCCTGACTTCATGTCAAATTTACTGTAAATATTTGCTTTAAAATTTCTCTTCAAAAGATCCCTTTTGTTAGGAATCGGATATCTAATCCATTTTAAAACAGAGTTCAAAGGTTTATAATCAATAACAAGTCGAGGAGAGCCTCTCTCCTTTTTTGCAGCGTTGTTGACATAAAATGCTGAACAACTCCACGAAGATTTAGAGGGCCTGATTATGTTATGTTCTAAAAGTGTGTTAATCACCTTTATACAAATTTCCATTAAATCCTGATTCATCTAAATGGGCCTAGCTTTCGTAGAAATGGCCTTTTCATTGAATCCATCAATATATGGGAGATCAACAGTATGGGCTTTTCTAGCCCAAAATGCATTTGGAAATTCAGAGCAAATTTCTTTTTCAAAAGTATGTTGTAAATTGGCAATCTTAGTTATCATTCCCGGGGTTTTTTAAATTTGCTCAATTTTCTTAATTCGTATGTCTTCTTTGAGAAAACAAATCTGATTACAGATTAGATTAATTCTAAAAGCAGTTTGTTTATGTAAAAATTTACTTTCTTCCTGAGAAAGAGTTTTAATAAAAGGAAATGAAATTTCTTTTCCTAAAATTTTTGTTTTGATAGAATCAATATCTGAAATATAAGGTTTTATTTGAGTGATAAATGGTATTCCCAAAATGATTTCTTCATTAATATTTTTAGTAATGACAAAATCATTTTAAAGACATATACCATTATTGCAAATATGAGCATCAAATAACTTATAATCTATAATTATACGTTCACCTGTGGCGCTGTATAATTTAGTAGTCCCTTTGGTGAGATACTTAGTAGGAATTAATCCTTCAATAATGCATTTACGATCTGCACCACTATCTAACAAAGCAATCTTGTTAAGAGTCAAATGATTATTAACAACAAGTTTAATCATAATATAAGAATTCTGAGGTCTAATTTTTGTAATAGCATGGATACCTGCCTCGTTATCCGCATCTTCTTCATGTTCTTCATTATCTGAAGCGATAGCCTTAGAAGATCCTTCATCATTTTTAACTTCTTTGAGAAGTTTTTCAGTGAGAGCTTCAATTTCTATCTTATGAAGTCTAGACTTAATTCCTTTCATTTCTTCTTTAAGGGAATTGACTTCTCTTCGAAGTTCTTCAACTGAAAGTTCTTCCTTCTTAGAATGAAATCTATCCATGATTTGTTTCATGTTAAACGGAGTTACTTTAGGCTTTTCTTCCTTTTGCCTAGTAACTAATTTCTGCAATTCAAGGCGGTATTTTCTCCTGGCTTCCTCATCTTGAATATGCTCAATAGTAGAAAAGAGAGTTTCAGTTGTTTTCTCAGAGATAACACTGATAGTTTTACTATCACAAAGGCAAAATGCATCATTGCAATTACACTCTGACTCACTTTCTTCAGATTCTGAATTATGAGCGACATTAAGAAACTCTTCATCACTTTCTTCTTCTGAAGAAGAATACTCTGAGTCAGAAGCTTCTTCTTCTTCAATGATTGAGAAGAGCTTTTGCTTGATTTCATCATCAACCTCAAGAAGATTAACCTTCTTTTTCTTCTTCTTATTTCTGGGACACTTATTAGATCAGTGACCCTTTTTGCCACATGTCCAACATTTGTCTTCAGAAGAGGACTCTTTAGCAGCATGCTTCTTTGCTTTTTTCTTGGATTTCTCACGGGGTTCTCTTCCTTTCCTAGAAGATTTTTTATATTTCCCCATAGTTCTTTCTCTTTTTCCTGATTTCCTAGCAGAAGGCGGTTTTAGCAATGGGAATCCAAAATCTTGGCAAAAACTTCCAAGTTCTGCATATGAAGTCTTTTGATACTTTTTAAGCTGATCTTTTAGCTTAAGATCAGTGCATAGTTCCATTGCAACCACATTAATAAGACTGATGAGATCTCCGTATGCCTGTTGGGAATACGGGATTTTTCCTTCACATCGATCTCTAATTTTGGATCTAACTTTTTCAGCGAAATAAGTATGCAATCCGCTGATAAATCGTTCTTTCCAATAATCATTATTGCAATCAGATCTTATCATGACCTTATTTAAAAACATGTCTTTGTACCATCTGATATCCGTCAATTTCTTGCAATACAGATTATTCAGAATTTCTAAACTTCTGCCTTGGAAAAGTCGTGGTTCTCCCATGAAATGTTTTGCTATGTTATAAAGCAAAGTAGTAGTAGCATCTTCATAGACAGTTTCTGAAGGGACATTAATTCCTTCTTCAGTCTTTATAACCACCTTAGTGGTTATAGCACCAAGTATTTCAGTTCTATTTTGATCAGCGAGGTAATTGTCCCACCAATTTCTCAAGGTTCCTGTAAAGCCTGCAATGATCATGTTTGCCGCTTCCTTACCACCAACACCTCTCATTTTGTATGTTGTGATGTTCATCCCCATTTCTTGGAGTTTGGCATATATTTGACCTTCTGCCATTCCACCAATGTTCTAAAACCTTAGTGAGGTCTCCAGCTGTTAACAAGCCTGTCTCCTTTTCTATGGGTTTCTTAAAAGGAGCTGCTTTAAGGATTTCCTTTCTATAAGGAATGCTAAGTCCTTCGAGCGGAGGAGTAACACTTTCAACCACCTGATCTTTGGTGTACCATTTGTTAATAAGGACTTGAAGCAATGACTGCTTATCATCAATTTGTCCGGAGGATTCAAACCATTTGAAAAACTCAATTTCTATCTTAAATCTTTTCATGTCTTCGAACAACTTATCTCTAAAAGAGGTTCATTGTTCCACATTATAGATAGCTTTATACTAATCTCCCTTTAGTTTATGTTCTGGAGACTTCCACCAAGCGTGTAATTTTCTTTTATTGGGTACAAAATCTTCCTCATCAGATATAAGCACTCCAATAGAATCTTTTCTTTGATGAACAGGTTTCATATCACTGGCAGTGGGGCTTTCCAAAGTCTCTTCATAATAAACCTTAGGAACAGTCTGAGAGAAATCTACAACATGAAGTTTTCTATGGTCAGGCTGACTAATACTATCTTCATCCTCCTCCCGGGTTTGAAAAGAAGAAGGTCTTGCCGAAGACATTCTTCTACTTGAAGAAGCTTGGCTAAAAGAGCTGGATCGTAGAAACTTAAGGTTAATAGATCCATCAGGAAACTGAATCACTCGTTCTAACTGAGAAATCTCAGGTTCGAGAGGTAAAGGGTTAGTAATGGAATCAAATTTCCAATCTTCATCAGCTAAAATATCATTCCACTTAAGAAGTCTAGGGACAAAAGTAGTACTATGCTCTTGATTAGCTTCCATAAGCATAGTTACTCCTTTAACACTCGAAGCTATAGCCTTTAGGGCTATAGTGGTCTTCATTATCTTATAATATACCCGATATATTACAGCTATTTCTCTAGTATCAATTTTACTATTCATGTTCTTAGTTTTTACATTAAGTGTCAACGTATCAATAATATTAGGATCATGAATATCAACAGTAAAATTAGGATAACAGTTAAAGTAAACTGGTCCATAAGCAAGATTACTTTCTAAAACTCCTAACAGAAAATCGTCAAAATTAAGTAGTCTATCATCTCTTTGAAGTAGACAAAGAGGTATGTTCAAACCTTTACGGAAAAGAGGTTTAACAGCAACTTGCCCTATATCTATCTATATCAGCAGATAATAACAATTTGATAGTTTCAAGAGAATTATTAATAGCTATAGTAGATTCACATGTTTTAATATTATATCTTTTAAACATGGAAAAATTACCTAACTGGTAATTCTTTTCAAAAGGTTCTTTAGGGATAGACCAGTTTTGTAAATAATTTTCTGTTTTAGAAATAGATATATTAACGGAATTTAAGATATGTTGTCTATTATCCATAGAGAGAGAATGCCTATGACTATACTAATGATCCGATAAAAAGTAACTAAGCATCTTAGTAAAGATATCAACTAGTCATACAAAACGATATTTCAAACTCTTATAAGATAACTATGGATTCATGCTCGGATTTTACATTAAGGATTATGAATTTTACAAGAGATCTTCAAGTAAAGTACCTTGTAGTCTACACGCCTGTCCTTTCAGCTTAACGACCGCCTGTCGACATCGCAACTAATTGAAAATTTCTCAACACCTTTCCTTAATCACCATACATAGATTCCATTTTTATCTTTAAAGAATTGAAAATTCATATTGTATAACAAGGTGATAACTTTACTAAATTGCTAAGTAACTAATTGAAGTTTCATCAGCATAGTCCAGGAAAAAGTGATTAGCCTAACATGACAATTATATAACAACCTAGAATTACAGTTAATATGTTAAATATGCCTAACATGACTCTGATACCATTCAAAATGATTGTAGCATTTAACTCGAACCCTTAACCCAAAACCCAATACCTTCAACCCTGAACACTAAACCCTAAACCCAAAATCGTAAACTCTAAACCCTAAAATATAAACCCTAAACTCTAACCCTAACTTATAAACACTAAACTCTGAATTGTAAGCCCTAAACCCTAAGCCCTAAAATCTAAACCTTAAATGTTAAACCCAAAACCCTAAACTTTAAACCCTAAACCTTAAACCCTAAACTCTGAATGTTAAACCCTAAACCCTAAACCCTTAACCATAAACTCTAAACTCTAAACCCAAAACCCTAAACCAAAAACCTAAAACCAATACCCTTAATTTAAAACCCTCAATACTAAACCATAAACCATTAACCATAAACCCTAAGTTCTAAATCCTAAACCCTAAAACCTATACCCTAAACCCTTAACTATTATCCCTAAACCCTAAAACAGAACCAGAAACCTTAAACCCTTGACCTTAAACTCTAAATCCTAAACCATAAACCGTAAGCCCTAAACTCTAAATCCTAAACCCTAAAACCTATACCCTAAACCCTAAACCCTAAACCCTAAACCCAAAGCAAAACCCAAAATCCTTGAACCTAAACACTAAAACATAAACCCTAAAACCTAAACACTAAACCCTACACCCTAAACCCTAAACCCTAAACCCTAAATCCTAAACCCTACACTCTAAACCATACACCTTATACCTTAAACCCTAAATTCTAAATCCTAAACCCTAAACCTTAAACCCTAATCCCTAAACCCTTAACCATACACTCTAAACTCTAAACCCAAAACTCTAAACCTAAAATCTAAAACCTATACCCTAAATTTATAACCCTAAACACTAATACCCAAACACTAAACCATAAACCGTAAACCATAAAACCTAAACTCTAAATACTAAACCCTAAAATCTACACCCTAAGCCCTAAACAATTAACCCTAAACCCTAAACCTAAACCATAAACCTTAAACCCTTAACTTTAAAATCTAAATCCTAAACCATAAACCCTAAGCCCTAAACTCTAATTCCTAAATCCTAAAACCTATACCCTAAACCCTAAACCCTAAGCCAAACTCTAAACCCTAAATAGTAAACCCTAAAACCTAAACTCTAAACCCTAAACCCTATACCCTAAATCCTAAACCCTAAACAATACACCTTAAACCTTAAACCCTAAACATTAATTCCTGAACCCTAAAATCTAAACCATAAACCCTAAACCCTAAACCATTCAACCTAAACCTTAATCCCTGAACTCTAAATCCTAAAACCCAAACCCTAAAATCTAAATGCTAAAACCTAAATACTAAACCCTAAAACCTTACCGTAAACCCTAAATCAAAACTCTAAACTCTATATACTAAACGCTAAACCCTAAACAGTAAACACTAAACCCTAAACCTATAATTCAAAATCTAAACCCTATATTTTCTACCCTAAGTTCTAAACCCTAAACCTTAAACCTTAAAACCAAACCCTAAACCTAAACCTTAAAACCTAATTTCTAAACCCTAAAACCTAATTTCTAAACCCTAAACCCTAAACCCTAAAACATAAACCCTAAAATGTAAACCCTAAACCCTAACAGTAAATCCTAAATCCTAAACATAAACACTCAACCCTAAAGTGTAAACATTAAATCCTAAACCCTAAACCTTAAAACCAAACCCTAAACCTAAGCCCTAAAATGTATACCCTAAACCCTAACAGTAAATCATAAACTCCAAACCTAAACACTTAACCCTAAAGTATAAACATTAAACCCTAAACCCTAAACCATAAAACCAAACCCTAAACCTAAACCCTAATCCCTAATTTTGAAACCCTAAACCCTAAATCTAAACCCTAAACTCTCAACCCTTAACTCTAAATCCTAAACCCTAAACCCTAAACCCTAAACCCTAAGCTTTAAACACTTAACACTAAACCCTAAACCATATACCCTAAACCTTAAACCCTAAACCCTAAACCCTAAGCTTTAAACACTTAACACTAAACCCTAAACCCTATACCCTAAACCTTAAAACCTAAACCCTAAACCCAACCTTAAACCCTAAACCCTTAATCATAAACCCTAAACAGTAAAACCTTAGCCCTAAACCATTAACCTTAAACCCTAAACTCTTAACCCTAAACACTAAACCCTCAAACGTAAATCATAAACCCTTAAATCTAAACATTAAACCCTAAAACCAAAACCATAAATCTTAAAATCAAAAGCCTAAAGCCTAAACCTACCACTCCAAACCTAAACCCTAAACCCAAAAACAAAACCCTAAACTTTTAACCCTAAACCCTAAACCCTTAACATGTACCCTAATCCATAAACCCTAAATCCTAAACTCTAAACCCTTAACCCTAAACCCCAAAATCATAACCCTAATCCCTACCCGTAAACCCAAAACCCTAAACATAACCCTAAACCCTACACTCGACACCCTAAACCCTAAACTATAAACTGTAAACCTTAAACCACATACCCTTAACCCAAAACCCTAAACAATAAAACTTAAACCATAAACCCTAGACTCTAAACCCTAAACTCGAAACCCTAAACCCAAAACTTGAAATCCTAAACCCTAAACCCTCAACACGAAACAATAAATCCTAAACTCTAAACGTTACATACTAAACCTTCAGCCCTAAATACTAAATCCGAAACCCTAAAACCTAACCCTTATCCTAAATCCTAAACCCAAACTCTAAACCCAAAACCCTAAATGGTAAATCCTAAAATCTAAACCCTAAATCGTAAACCCCTAAACATTAAACCTGAAACATAAACCCTAAACCCTAAAACCTGAACCCTTAACCATAAATCCAAAACTATGAACTCTAAACCCTAAACCTTAAACATTAAACCCTAAACTATAAACCTTAAACCCTAAACCCTAAATACAAACTCTAAACCTTATACAAAAATGCTAAACCCTAAACCCTAAACCTACAAGTCAAAACTTAAACCCTAAAACTTTAACCCTAAATCCTAAACCCTAAACACTAACCCAAAATCCTAAACCCTAAATCCATAACACAAACCCTAAACCTTAAACCACATTCCCTAAACCCAAAACACTAAATCGTAAACCCTAAACCCTAAACCCTACACCCTACACGCTAAACCCTACACCTTACACGCTAAACCCTAAACTATAAACCCTAAACCTTAAGCCCTATACCCTAAACCCTAAACCCTAAGCCCTAAAACACAAACCCTAAATTTAAAACCCTAAACACTAAACCCTAAACCTAAATGCTAAATATTAAACCCTTAATCAAAAACATTAAATCGTAAACCCTAAACCCTACACAGTGAACCCTAAACTCAAAATTCTAAACCTTAAACCCTAAATTCTATACCTTCAACCCTAAAATTTAAACCCTAAATCCAAATTCCTTAACCATAAACTCTAAACTTTAAACCCAAAACCATAAACCTAAGCCTTAAAACATAAACCTTAAATTTAAAATCGTAAACACTAAAACCTAAACACTAAACCATAAACCCTTAACCATAAACCTTAAACCTAAACCCTAAACTCATAACCCTAAACCATAAACCCTAAGCCCAAAACTCTTAACCTTAAACCCAAAAACCTATACCCTAAACCCTAAACCTAACCTTAAATTCTAAACCCTAAACCCTAAACCCTAAAACATAAAATGTAAACCCTAAACTCTAAACCCTAAACCCTAAAACCTAGACCCTAAATCGTAAACCCTAAACCCTAAACCATACACCTTAAACCTTAAATCCTAAACTCTAAATCCTAAACACTAAACCCTAAAATCTAAACCCTAAACCATAGATATTAAACCTTAAACCCTAAACTCTAAATCGTAAACTCTAAAACATAAAATTCAAATGTTAAACCTTGAATCCTACACCCTAAAATCTTACTCTACACCTAACCCTAAACCCTAAATAAAAACACTAAACCCTATACACTAAACCATAAACCCTAAACCCTAAATTCTAAACCCTTAACCCTAAACCCTAATATAAAAACCCTAATCCCTACCCCTAAACCCTAATCCCTAAACCCAAAACCTAAGCCTAAACTCTAAACACTAAACCTAAAACCATAAACCATAAAACCCTAAACCCTAAACCCTAAACCCTATACCCTCAACCCTAAATCCTAAACCCTAAAACCAAAAACCGTAAACCCTAAACCCTAAAATATAAACCGTAAACACTATAATATAATTTCTAAGATCTATATAATAAACCCTAAACCCTAAGCCCTAAAACCTAAACCTTAAATTTAAAATCCTAAACACTAAACCCTAAAACCTAAACCATAAACCCAAAACTCTAAAGGTTTAACCCTAAACCCCAAACTTTAAACCATAAACCCTAAATAGTACCCCTAAAACCTAATCACTGAACTCTAAACCTAAACCCTAAACCCTGAACTCTAAACCTTATAACTTAAACCGTAAAATTTAAAACCTAAACCCTAAACCCTTAGCCATAAAATCTAAACTCTAAACCCAAAACCCCAAACCTTAAACCTAAAACCTATACCCTAAATATAAAACCCTAAACACAAAAACCTAAACACTAAACCATAAAACCTTAGCCATAAACCCTAAACTCTAAATCCTAAACCTTAAAACCTATACCCTAAACCCGTAACTATAAACCCTAAACCCTATACCTAAACCATAAACCTTAAATACTTAACTCTAAACTCTAAATCCTAAACCATAAACCCTAAGGCCTAAACTCTAAACCCTAAACCATAAAACCAATACCCTAAACCATAAACCTTAAACCCTAAACCAAAACCTAAATCATTAACCCTAAACCCTAAAACCAAAATCCTAAAACCTAAACTCTAAACCCTAAACCCTAAACACTAAACCCTAAATCCTAAGCCCTAAACTCTAAACCGTTCACCTTCAACCTTAAACCCTAAACTCTAAATCCTAAACCCTAAACGCTAAACCATAAACCCTTAACCATAAACTCTAAACTCTAAACCCTAAACACTAAACCTAAAACCTAAAACCAATAACCTAAATTTAAAACCCTAAACACTAAAACCTAAACACTAAACCATAAACCGTTAACCACAAAGCCTAAACTCGAAATACTAAACCCTAAAACCTATACCCTAAGCCCTTAACTATTAACCCTAAACCCTAAACCTAAACCATAAAACTTAAACCCTTAACCCTAAACACTAAATTCTAAACCATAAACCCTAAGCCCTAAACTCTAATTCCTTAACCCTAAACCCTAAATAGAAAACTCTAAAACCTAAATTGTAAACCTTAAACACTAAACCCTATACCGTAAACCCTAATCCATAAACCATACATCTTAAACCTTAAACCTTAAACCCTAAACTCTATATCCTAAACTCTGAACCCTTAAATCTAAATCGTAAACCCTAAACCCTAAACCATACACCTTAAACCTTAAACCCTAAACTCTAAATCCTAAAACCCAAACCCTAAAATCTAAATGCTAAACAATAAATACTAAACCCTAAAACCTTACCCTAAACCCTAAATCAAAACTCTAAACTCTATACACTAAACGCTAAACCTTGAACCGTAAACACTAAACCCCAAACCTACAATTCAAAACATAAACCCTAAGTCTTCTACCCTAAATCCTAAACCCTAAACGCTAAATCCAAAAGCCTAAACCTAAATCCCTAAACCCTAAACCCTACACCCTACTCCCTAAACCCTAAACTATAAATCATAAACCTTAAACCCTATACCCTTAACCCTAAACCCTAAACCCTAAACATAAAACCAATACCCTAAATTTAAAACCCTAAACACTAAAACCTAATCACTAAACCATAAACCGTTAACCATAAACCCTAAACTATCAATCTTAAACCCTAAAACTTTTACCCAAAACCCTTAACTATTAACCCTAAACCCTAAACCTAAACCATAAACCTTAAACCCTTAACCCTAAACTCTAAATCATAAACCACAAACCCTAAGCCCTATACTCTAAATCATAAACCCTAAAACTTATACCCTAAACCCTATACACTAAAGGCTAAACCCACAATCGTAAACACTAAACCCTAAATCCTAAACCCTAAACCCTAAAGCTTAAAGCCTAAACCCTAAATGCTTAAGCCTAAACCCTAAACCCTAAACCCTACACCTTACACCCTAAACCCTAAACTATAAATTATAAACCTTAAACCCTATACCCTTAACCCTAAACCTAAAACATAAAACCAATACCCTAAATTTAAAACCCTCAACACTAACACCTAAACACTAAACCATAAACCATTTACCATAAACACTAAACCCTAAACCTAAACCACAAACCTTCAGCCCTTAACCCTAAAGTCAAAATCATAAATCCCAAACCATAAGCCTAAGCCAAACCCTAAATCCTTAGCCCTAAACACTAAAACGTAAACCCTAATACCTAAACTCTAAACCCTATACCCTAAACCCTAAACCCTAAACCCTAAACCATACACCTTAAACCCTAAACTCTAAGTCCTAAGACCTAAACCCTAAAATCTAAACCCTAAACACTAAACCCTAAACCCTAAACCCTAAACCATATACCTTAAACCTTAAACCCTGAACTCTAAATCCTAAAACCCAAACCCTAAAATCTAAATATTAAAACCTAAATCCTAAACCCTATAAACTAAAGGCTAAACCCCAAATCATAAACACTAAACCCTAAACCTACAAATCAAAACCTAAACCCTAAATCTTCTACCCTAAATTCTAAACCCTAAAGCCTAAATCCTAAACCCTAAACCCTAAACCCTACACACTACACCCTATACCCTACACCCTATACCCTTAACCCTTAAACCTAAAGCCTAAACAGTAAAACTTAAACCCTGCATTCTTGACACTAAGCCCCAAACCCTAAACCCTATACCCTAAACCATAAACCAAAAATCCTAAACCATAAATCCTAAACTCTAAACTTTAGACCATAAACCGAAAACCCTAAACACTAAATCCTAAACCTTAGAAACCAAACCCTTAACCTAAACACTAAATCCAAAATCTGGACCCAAAACCCAACACCCTAAATCCGAAAATCTAAATACTAAACCCTACAACCCTAAACCATAAACCCAAAAAATAAACCCTAAACCCTAAAACCTTAACCCTTAACCATAAACTCTAAAACCTAAAACCTAAAGCATAAACACTTAACCTTAAACCACAAACCCTAAACCCTAAATCCTAAACCTTAATTCTACAACCCTAAACCCTAAACCCTAACCCTAAACATAAACCCTAAACCCTAAATCCAAACTCTATACCCTAAAACTTAAACCCTAATTCTTAAACCCTAGAACGTAAACCTTAGAATGTAAACCCTAAACCCTAACAGTAAATCCTAAACCTTAAACCAAAAAACTCAACCCTAAAGTATAAACATTAAACCCTAAATCCAAAACCTTAAAACCAAACACTAAACCTAAACCCTAAACCTTAATTTCTAAATCCTAAACCCTAAACCCTCAACACTAAACACTAAATCCTAAACCCTAAACCCTAAACCCTATACACAAAACCCTAAACCCTAAACCCTAAACCCTAAGCTCTAAACACTTAACCCTAAACACAAAAACCTATACCTAAACCCTAAAACCTAAACCCTAAACCAAACCCTGAACCCAAAACCTTAAACCCTAAACTCTAAATCCTACACACTAAACCCTTAAACCTAAATCCTAAAACCTTAACTCTAAGCATTAAACCCTAAACTCTACACCCTAAACCCAAAAACATAACCCTAAACTCTAAACCTTAAACCCTAAACCTTTAGCCTTAACCCTCAACCCTAAACACTAAATCCTAAACTCTAAACCATTAACCCTAAACCCTTAAACCTAAATCCTAAACCCTTAAATCTAAGCATTAAACCCTAAACCCTTAAATCTAAGCATTAAACCCTAAACCCTAAACCCTAAACCCAAAACTATAAATCTTAAAATCAAAACCCTAAAGCCTAAACATACCACTCAAAACCTAAACCCTAAACCCAAAAACATAACCTTAAACTCTAAACCCTAAACCCTAAACCTTTAACCTTAACCCTCAACCCTAAACACTAAATCCTAAACTCTAAACCCTTAACCCTAAACCCTAAAATCAAAACCCCAATCCCAACCCCTAAACCTAAAACGCTAAACCTAACCCTAAACTCTAAACCATAAACCCTAAGCCCTACACCGTAAACCACAATCTCCTAAACCATAAACCCTAAACCCTACTCCTAAACCTATAACTCGAACACTAAACCCTAAACCCAATACCTTCAACCCTGAACACTAAATCCTAAACCCAAAACCATAAACTCTAAACCCTAAAATATAAACCCTAAACCCTAACCCTAAATTACAAACTGTAAACTATGAATTGTAAACCCTAAACCCTAAGCACTAAAATCTAAACCTTAAACCCTAAGCCATAAACTCTAAACCCTAAAATATAAACCTTAAATTACAAACTACAAACTATGAATTGTAAACCCTCAACCCTAAGCACTAAAATATAAACCTTAAATGCTAACCTTAAACCCTAAGCTATAAACTCTAAATCCTAAACCATAAACCCTAAGCCATAAACTCTAAACCCTAAAATATAAACCTTAAATTACAAACTACAAACTATGAATTGTAAACCCTCAACCCTAAGCACTAAAATATAAACCTTAAATGCTAACCTTAAACCCTAAGCTATAAACTCTAAATCCTAAACCATAAACCCTAAGCCATAAACTCTAAACCCTAAACCATAAAACCTATACCCTAAACCCTAAACCATAAACTTTAAACCAAACCCCAAATCCTTAACACTAAACTCTAAAATGTAAACCTTAAAACCTAAGCTCTAAACCCTAAACCCTAAACCCTAAACTCTAAACCATACACCTTAAACCTTAAACCCTAAACTCTGAATCCTAAATCCTAAACCCTAAAATCTAAACCCTAAACCCTAAACCATTAACTATAAACTCTAAATTTTAAATCAAAAACCCTAAACGAAAAGCCAAAAACAAATACCCTTAATTTAAAACCCCAAACACTAAAACCTAAACACTCAGCCATAAACTGTTAACCATAAACCCTAAATTCTAAATCCTAAACCGTAAAACCTATACCTTAAAACCTTAACTATTAACCCTAAACCCTAAACCTAAACACGAAACCTTAAACCCTTGACCCTAAACTCTAAATCCCAAACCATAAACCCTAAGCCCTAAACTGTAAATCCTAAACCGTAAAATCTATACCCTAAACCCTGAACTCTAAACCCTAAGCCAAACCCTAAACCCTAAAAGCTAAACTCAAAACCCTAAACACTAAACCCTATACCCTAAGCCCTAAACCCTAAACCCTAAACCATACATCTTATACCTTAAAACCTAAACTCTAAATCCTAAACCCTTAACCCTAAAATCTAAACCCTAAACCCTAAACCCTAAACCATACCCCTTAAACCTTAAACCCTGAACTCTAAATCCTAAAACCAAAACCCTAAAATCTAAATGTTAAACCTTAATTCCAAAACCTTAAAATCTTACCCTAAACCTTAATTCAAAACTCTAAACCCTATACACTAAACGTTAAACCCTAAATTGTAAACAGTAAACCCTAAACCTATAATTCAAAACCTAAACCCTAAGTCTTCTATCCTAAACCGTAAACCCTAAACCCTAAATCCTAAAGCCTAAACCACAAAACCTAAACCCTAAACCCAACAACCTACACACTAAACCTAAAATAGTAAACCGTAAACCTTAAACCCTATACCCTTAACGCTAAACCCTAAACCCTAAACCCTAAATAATAAAACTTAAACCCTACATTCTAGACTCTAACCCCTACACCCTAAACTGTATACCCTAAACCATAAACCCTAAATCCTAAGCCATAAATCATAAACTCTAAATGTTAGACCTTAAACCTAAAACCCTAAACACTAAATCATAAACCATAAAACCTAACCCTTAACCTAAACCCTAAATCCAAACTCTAGACCTAAAACCCCACACCCTAAATTCTAAAATCTAAATCCTAAACCCTAAACCCCTATACCATAAACCCAAAAACATAAACCCTAAACCCTAAAACCTTAACTCTTAACCATAAACCCTAAACTATGAACTCTAAACCCTAAACCCTAAAGCTTAAACCCTAAACCTTAAACCTTAAACCCTAAGCACTAAATCCTAAACCTTAATTCTAAAACCCTAAACCTTAACCCTAAACATAAACCCTAAACCTTAAATCCAAAATCTATACCCTTAAATTTAAATCCTAAATTATAAACCCTAAAACGTGAACCCCAAAATGTAAACCTAAACCATAACAGTAAATCCTAAACCCTAAACCATAAACTATAAAACCTAAACTCTAAAATTTAGACCTAAAACCTAAAACCCTAAACACTAAATCATAAACCCTAAAACCGACATAGGAATATCCCTTTTAAATGTTCCTTTTTGCTGTGGAGAGCAATTAGGAGCAAATTACCTACCAATGAAAAATTGGCAAGGTTAGGAATTGCACCAGCAAGCTGTTACTGTTGTCACTCTCCTGGAGTTGATACCATCGAACACATTTTCAATTCAGGGAACTTGGCCAGAAATGTGTGGAAGTATTTTGCTGTTGCCATGGGTATTCAAACAGATTATCTACCACTTAGAAGTAGGATTATGAGGTGGTGGAGTAATGCTTACAACAATGAAGCACACAAGCTGATCCTACAAGCCATTCCTATCTTTATTTGCTGGAATTTGTGGAAGAACAGATGTGCAAACAAATATGGAGGCAAACAATCCAACATAGCAAGGGTTAAATATTTGGTGATCCTTGACACTTTCAAGATACTGCATACTGCATTTCCCTACATCACTTGGCCTTTGGAATGGAAAAGGTTGTGTATTCATATTGAGAACTGCACTCATGATACCAAGATCACTTCAGTCCAATGGATTAAACCTCCTGACACTTGGGTGAAACTTAATACTGATGGGAGCACCTTGGGCAACCCAGGCAGCATAGGAGGAGGGGGTATCATCAGAAATCATAAAGGAGAGATTATCTTTGCCTTTTCAGCCCCTTTTGGAACTGGAACAAACAACCAAGCCGAGGTGGAAGCAGCTATTTTAGGCCTAACATGGTGTGCTCAACTGAAACACAACAAGGTGATCCTTGAAGTTGATTCACAGCTACTTGATCACTGGTTGAAAAACATTGCAGCAACTCCTTGGCAGTTCGATTCCCAGATTCAGAAGCTTCAACAAATAGTCACAAAATTCAACCAATTCAGATGTATTCATATCCTCAGGGAGGCCAACTTTGTTGCAGATTCTCTTGCCAAACATAGTCACAAGATTACCAGCCTCCAAATTTATTTCAAGAGTCAGCAGCTGCCCAAAATGACAGCAGCTTATCTCCAGCAGGACCAGGCAGGTATGGCAAGCTTCAGAAGAAGAAAGAAGAAGAGAATTAAGGAACCACCATGATACTCTCTGAGAGAGAGAAGACACAGAAGGGAGCCGGAAATCCTTGAAGTCTTCTCTGATGGTTATAACCATCTTCCTGCTACGATTCTCTTGTTTGCTAGGATAGAATTTATTTCTTGAATTGTAAAGGGAGAGTCTCCCTCATTTAAGTTTTCCTAGAATCTTTGTACTGAGAGGAGTCCTCTCACATAGGTGTGTAGGTGATAGGTTCTTGCTTTTGTTTGGGGAAGTATTGGAGAACCTACTAATTATAGTAGGCCACCAATTCTCGAACCACCATGAAGTGGAGGTAAGGTTTATGTCCCCCTCTATGTATGTTTACTTTATATATATATGATAAGGCCTGGGGGTGATGCTAAGCCCCTGACCCCTCCAAGGGTCGTTCAAATAAAAAAAAAAAAAAAAAAACCCTAAAACCTAACCCTTAACCTAAACACTAAATCCAAACTCTAGACCCAAAACCCTACACCCTAAATCCTAAAATCTAAATCCTAAACCCAAAACCCCTTAACCATAAACCCAAAAACATACACCCTAAATCCTAAAACCTTAACCCTAAACCATGAACTTTAAACCCTAAACCCTAAAGCTTAAACCCTAAACCTTAAACCTTAAACCCTAAGCCCTAAATCCTAAACTTTAATTCAAAAACCGTAAAACCTAAACCCTAATACTAAACATAAAACCTAAACTTTAAATCCAAAACCTATATCGTAAAATGTAAACCATAAACCATAAACCCTAAAACGTAAACCCCAAAACATACACCTAAACCTTAACAGTAAATCCTAAACCCTAAACCTAAACGCTCAACCCTAACATATAAACATTAAACCCTAAACCATAAACTTTAAAACAAAACTCTAAACCTAAACCCTAAACCCTAATTTATAAATCCTCAATCCTAAACCTAAAACCCTTAACCCTAAACTCCAAATCCTAAACCCTAAACTCTAAACCATACACCCAAAACACAAAACCCTAAACCCTAAGCTCTAAACACTTAACCCTAAACCCTAAACCCTATACACTAAACCCTAAAACCTAAACCCTAAACCAAACCCTAAATCGTAAACCCTTAATCATAAACCCAAAAGTGTAAACCCTAAACCCTAAAGCATAAACCTTAAACCCTAAACACTAAACCCTTAAACCTAAATCCTAAAACCTTAAATCTAACCATTAAACCCTAAATCCTACACCCTAAACCCAAAACCATAAATCTTACAATCAAAACCCTAAATTCTAAACCTACCACTCCAAACCTAAACCCTAAACCATAAAACAAAATGCTAAACTCTAAACCCTAAACCCTAAGCCCTTAACCTTTACCCTAAACCCTAAACCCAAAATCCTAAACTCTAAACCCTTAACCCTAAACCCTAATCCCTATCCCTAAACTAAACTTAACCCTAAACTATAAACGTAAACCCTAAACCCTACACCTTAAATCAAAAACACCTAAACAATAAACCATAAACCCTAAACCTAAACATATAAGTCGAACCCTATACCTTCAACCCTGAACACTAAACCCTAAACCAAAAAATGTAAACCCTAAACCCTAAATAATACACCTAAACCCTAAACAATAAATGATAAACCTAAACCCCAAACAATAAACCCTATATGTTAAACCCTAAAATTTAAACCCTAAATCATAAACCCTTAACTAAAAATTCTGAACTCTAAGCCTTAAGCCCAAAAACCTATACCCTAAACTCAGCACTCTAAACCCGAAACCAAAACCATAAACCTTAAACCCTAAACCCTAAACTCTAAAACCTAAACCATAAACCCTAATCCCTAAATTGTAAACCTTAAATCCTAAAACCTATACCCTAATTTGCAAACCCTAAACCCTAAACCAAACCCAAAATTCTAAACCTTAAATACTAAACCCAAAATCCTAAACTCTAAACCCTAAACCCTATACCCTAAACCCTAAACCCAAAAAAATAAAACTTCAACCTTAAACCCTGGACTATAAACTATAAACTCTAAACCCTAAACCCTAACCTCAAAACCCTAAACCTTAAGACCTCCTAAACCCTAAACCCTAAGCCATAAATCCTAAACTCTAAACGTTAGACCCTAAACCTTAAACCCTAAACTCTAAACACTAAACCCAAAAACCTAAAACCTAACCCTAAACCTTTAACTCTTAACCCTCAAACGTAAACCTAAACCATAAACCTTAAACCCTTAACCCTAAACTCTAAATCCTCAATTATAAACCCTAAGTCCTAAAATCTAAGCCTTAAACCCTAAAACCTATGCCTAAAACCCTAAACCAAACCCTAAATCCTTAACCCTAGACCCTACAAGTAAACCCTAAAACCTAAACTCTAAACCCTAAACCCTAAACCCTATTCCCTAAACCTAAACCCTAAACCCTAAACCAAATTCTAAATCCTAAACCCTAAACCCTAAAACATAAACACTAAACCCTAAACCCTAAACTATAAACCCTAAACCCTAAACTGTAAACCCTAAACCCTAAATTCTAAACACTAAACCCTAAACTTAAAGCCCTAAACCCTAAACCCTAAGCCCTAAACCCTAAATCGTAAGCCCAAAGCACTAAACCCTAAGCCCTAAACCCTAAGCCCTAAGCCCTAAACCCTAAACTCTAAACACTAAACCCTAAACCCTAAACCTAAACCATAAACCTTATACCGTCAACCATATCCTGTTAACCATAAACCCTAAACCCTAAACTATAAAACCCAAAACCGTAAGCGCTAAACCTTAAAATATAAACCCTAAACCTTATATTATAATTTTTAAACTCTATATCGTAAACCCTTAACCCTAAACCCTAAAACCTAAACCCTAAATTTAAAACCCTAAACACTAAACCCTAAACCTAAACCCTAAACCCTAAACCCTAAACGTTTAAACTTAAACCTCAAACATTAAAACCTAAACCCAAAATCATACTCCTAAAACCTAAACGTTGAACTCTAAACCAAAACCCTAAGCCCTAAACTCTAAACCTTATACCTTAAACCCTAAAATATAAAATCTAAACCCTACACACTTAACCATAAACTCTTAACTCTAACCCCAAAACCCTAAACCTAAAACCTAAAACCTATACCCTAAATTTAAAACCCTAAACACAAAAACCTAAACACTAAACCATAAACCCTTAACCATAAACCCTAATCTCTAAAACCTATACCTCAAATAAACCCTTAATCGTAAACTCTAAACCTATACCCTAAATTCTTAACTCTAAACCCTAAACCGTAAACCTAAACCATAAACCTTAAATCCTTAACCCTAAACACTCAATCCTAAACCATAAACCCAAAGCCCTAAACTCTAAACCCTAAACCATAAAACCTATACCCTAAACCCTAAACCATAAATCCTAAACCAAACCCTAAATCCTTTACCATAAACCATAAAATGTAAACCCTAAAACCTAAACTCTAAACCCTAAACACTAAACCCTATACCCTAAACCCTAAACCCTTAATCCTAAACTCTAAACCATTCACCTTAAACCTTCAACCCTAAACTTTAAATCCTAAACCCTAAATACTTAAACCCTAAACCCTAAACCATTAACCATAAACTCTAAACTCTAAACCCAAAATCCTAAACCTAAAACCTAAAACCAATATCCTAAATTTAAAACCCTAAACACTAAACCATAATCTATAAACCACAAACCCAAAATTCTAAATCCTAAACACTAACACCTATACCCTAAACCCTTTACTCTTAAACCTAAACCCTAAACCTAAACCATAAACCTTAAACCCTTAACCCTAAACTCTAAATTCTAAATCGTAAACACTACGCCCTAAACTCTAAATCCTAAACTCTAAAATCTATATCCTAAACCCTAAACCCTAAGCCAAACCATAAACCCTAAAACCTAAACTCTAAACCCTAAATGCTAAACCCTAAACCCTAAACCATAAATTCTAAACCCTAAAACCTTAACCTAAACCAAAACCCTAAACCCTAAATCAAAACTCTAAACCCTATACACTAAACTCTAAATCCTAAACCGTAAACACTAAACCCTAAATCTATAATTTATAACCTAAACTCTAAATCTTCTACCTTAAATCCTAAACCCTAAACCCTATACCCTACAACCTAAATCCTAAATTGTAAACCGTAAACCCTATACCCTTAACGCTAAACCCTAAACCCTAAACAATAAAACTTAAACCCTATATTCTACACTCTAAGCCCTAAACCCTAAATGCTATACCCTAAACCATAAACCCTAAACCCTAAACCATAAATCCTAAACTCTTAACGTTACACCCTAAACCTAAAACCCTAAACACTAAATCCTAAACCCTAAAACCTAACCCTTAACCTAAACCCTAAATACAAACTCTAGACCCAAAACCCTACACCCTAAATCCTAAAATCTAAATCTTAAAGCCTAAACCCTAAACCATAAACCCAAAAACATAAACCTTAAACCCAAAAACCCTAACCCTTAACCATAAACCCTAAACCATGAACTCTAAACCCTAAACCCTAAACCCTAAAGCTTAAAGCAGAAACCTTAAACCTTAAATCCTAAACCCAAAATCCTAAACCTTATTTCTAAAACCCTAAACCCTAACCCTAAATATCAACCTTAAACCCAAATCCAAACTCTATACCCTAAAAGGTAAATCCAAAATCCTAAACCCTAAAACATAAATCCCAAAATATAAACCCTAAACCCTAACAGTTAATCCTAAACCCTAAACCTAAATACTCAGCCCTAACGTATAAATATTAAACCCTAAACCCTGAACCTTAAAACCAAACCCAAAACCTAAACCCTAAATCCTAATTTCTAAATCCTAAACCCTAAACCCTAAACCCTCACCCCTAAACTCTAAATCCTAAACCCTAAACCCCAAACCCTACATCCAAAACCCTAAACCCTTAGCTCTAAACGCTTAACCTTAAATTCTAAACCCTATACACTAAACCCTAAACCCGAAACAATACACCTTAAACCTTAAATCCTAAATTCTAAATCGTAAAATCAAAACCCTAAACCCTAAACCCTAAACCATACACCTTAAACATTAAACCCTGAACTCTAAATCCTAAAACCCAAACCCTAAAATCTAAATGCTAAAACCTAAATACTAAACCCTAAAACCTTACCCTAAAACCTAAATCAAAATTCTAAACCCTAAATCATAAACACTAAACCCTAAATCGTAAACAATAAACCCTAAACCTATAATTCAAAATCTAAACCCTAAGTTTTCTACCCTAAGTCCTAAACCCTAAACCCTAAACCCTAAACCCTAAAGCCTAATCCCTAATCCCTAAACCCTAAACCCTACACCTTACACCCTAAACCCTAAACTATAAATCATAAACCTTAAGCCCTATACCCTTAACCCTAAACCCTAAACCTAAAACATAAAACCAATACCCTAAATTTAAAACCCAAAACACTAAAACCTAAACACTAAACCATAAACCCTAAACTCTCAAACCTAAACCCTAAAACCTATACCCAAAACCCTTAACTATAAGCCCTAAACCCCAAACCTAAACCATAAACCTTAAACCCTTAACCCTAAACTCTAAATCATAAACCCTAAAGCCTAAGCCTAAGCCAAACCCTAAATCCTTAGCCCTAAACACTAAAATGAAAGCCCTAATACCTAAACTCTAGACCCTATACCCTAAACCCTAAACCCAAAACCATACACCTTAAACCTTAAACCCTAACCTCTAAATCCTAAACCCTAAAATCTAAACCCTAAACCCTAAACCATATACCTTAAGCCTTAAACCCTGAACTCTAAATCATAAAACCCAAACCCTAAAATCTAAATATTAAACCCTAAATCCTATACCTATACACTAAAAGGTAAACCCTAAACCTAAATGTATAACTCAAACCTTAAGCCCTAAACCTATAACTCAAACCCTAAACCGTAAACCCTAAACCCTATATTGTCAACCCTAAACCCAAAAACGTAAACCCTAAACCCTAAATAATACACTTAATCCCTAAACATTGAACCCTAAATCTTAACCCCAAACCATATACCCTATACACTAAACCCTAAAATTTAAACCTTAAACCATAAACTCTTAACTATAAACTCTAAACTCTAAGCCCTAAACCCTACAACCTATACCCTAAACCCTAAACTCTAAAACCTAAACCATAAACACTAATCCCTAAACTATAAACCTTAAACCCTAAAACCTATACCCTAATTCGTAAACCTTAAACCCTAAACAAAACCCTAAATTCTAAACCCTAAACACTAAACCCTAAACCCTAAACCCTAAGTCCTAAAATCTAAACCCTAAACCCTAAAACCTATACCCAAAACCCTAAAGCAAACCCTAAATCCTTAACCCTAGACCCAACAAGTAAACTCTAAAGCCTAAACTCTAAACCCTATGCCCTAAACCCAAAACCCTAAACCCTAAACCAAACTCTAAATCCTAAATCCTAAACCCTAAAACATAAACACTAAACACTAAACTCAAAACCCTAAACCCTAAACTTAAAGCCTTAAACCCTAAACCCTAAATCCTAAACTATAAACCTTAAACCCTAAACTCTAAACCGTAAAAACTAAACCCTTAAACCTTAATCCTAAACCCTTAAATCTAACCATATAACACTAAACCTTATACCCTAAACCCAAAACCATAAATCTAACAATCAAAACCCTAAATCCTAAACCTACCACTCCAAACCTAAACCCTAAATCCTAAAACAAAACCCTAAACTCTAAACCCTAAACCCTAAACCCAAAATACTAAACTCTAAAACCTTAACCGTAAACCCTAATCCCTATACCTAAACCCAAAACCCTAAACCTAACCCTAAACTATAAACGTAAACCCTAAACCCTACACCCTAAATCATAAACACCTAATCCATAAACCATAAACCCTGAACCTAAACCTATAACTCGAACCCTAAACCCTAAACCTATAACTAAAACCCTAAACCCTATACCTTCAACCCTTAACACTAAACCCTAAACCAAAAAACATAAACCTTAAACCCTAAATAATACACCTAAACCCTAAACACTAAATGATAAACCCAAACCCCAAACCATAAACCCTATACATAAAACCCTAAAATTTAAACCCTAAACCATAAACCCTTAACTATAAACTCTAAACTCTAAGCCCTCAACCCAAAAACCTATACCCTAAACCCTATACTCAGAACTCTAAACCCTAAACCAAAACCATAAACCCTAAACTCTAAAACCTAAACCATAAACCCTAATCCCTAAACTGTAAACCTTAAACCCTAAAACCTATACCCTAATTCGTAAACCCTAAACCCTAAACCAAAATCAAAATTCTAAACCCTAAACACTAAACCCTAAACTCTAAATACTAAACTCTAAACCCTAAACCCTAAAACCTATACCCTAAACCTTAAAACCTAAAAAATAAAACTTCAACCTTAAACCCTGGACTATATATTGTAAACTCTAAACCCTAAACCCTAACCTCAAAACCCTAAACCTTAAGCCCTATACCCTAAACCCTAAACCTTAAACCCTAAGCCATAAATCCTAAACTCTAAATGTTAGACCCTAAACCTTAAACCCTAAACTCTAAACACTAAACCTAAAAACCTAAAACCTAACCCTAAACCCTTAACTTTTTACCCTAAAACCTAAACCTAAACCATAAACCTTAAACCCTTAACCCTAAACTCTAAATCCTCAATCATAAACCCTAAGTCCTAAACTCTAAACCCTAAACCCTAAAACCTATGCCCAAAACCGTAAACCAAAACCTAAATCCTTAACCCTAGACCCTACAAGTAAGCCCTAAAACCTAAACTCTAAACCCTAAACCCTAAACCCTATGCCGTAAACCCAAAACCCTAAACCCTAAACCCTAAACCAAATTCTAAATCCTAAACCCTAAACCCTAAAACATAGACCCTAAACCCTAAACTCTAAACTTAAAGCCCTAAACTTAAAGCCCTAAACCCTAAAACGATCGTAGCATTTAACAGTAATAAAAACAGTAATAAAACGTACACTTAAAGTAAGTAATAAAAACAGTAATAAAACGTAAACTTAAAGTAAGTACAAGAGAATGATATACAAGAACTCACAATTTTATTCAAGCACAACGGAAGCAAAGCACACCAAGCAAAACTCAAACGAAAACATTACAAAGTCTGAAAGGCTATAAGAAATATTTGGTCTAAAATTTCTGATGCCTTGGAATGAAAATTGAGTTCCCTTAAATAGGCAAAGTAAGAATAATTGAGGCCAAGTGGCTTCTTTCTGATTGGCTGCATCAAGAATCTTCTTTATCTTTGTCGGGCATCTTCTTTTTAAAAAGTGATTCCCTCTTTAATGAAGTTGTCGGCCACACTACTTTAATAAAGTTGTCGGCCACACTACTTTTGTAAAGCTGTCGGCTATCTCCGCAACACGCCAAAGTCTTTTGCTGTTGTGGGATTCCATTGAATGATTAATCAAGGGATATTCCAACTCTTTGAATTTCATCCCTTACCTTTCTAAATAATTCTGACTCTTTGAGTCTCTATTCAGAAGGTCAGTAATTCTGGATTTTAATATCCTCTACTGGATTATTCATTTAATTGAATCAATCATAAAAGGGGTCTAAATAAGATAATGCTAAAACTTTTGGCTTTAACATATCTCCATTATCATCGCTCTGAGAAGAGGCTTCTTCTATCAATTGCAACGCTGTCTCATCATTGGATTTATCATCCTCTAGGTCTGATAAAGCTTTCTGGAGCCTTTTCTTTAATTCATCTTTTGATGAAGATCTTTTACCACTTGTAGAGGCTGAGGAAGAACGTGAAGTAGCTTCTTTGGGAGTTGGTGACCAGCCTTTGATAAAAATTTCTTTCGACAAAATATTTGATCCGATCAAAAACCTGTATAGAAAAAGTCCAACTAATAATAAAGGAAATCCTTTTCTGAAAAAAATATTTACACAATTTAATGTGTTCTGGCAAAGTGGTGATATCTTGTTCCTTTTGGAACTGATCAAATTTATCTAAAAATAACTTGGGTAAAAATTTCTGGTTTCCTCCAAAACAATTCCACCATTCGTAAAACCATCTGGGGATTATAGATTTAGAAAATTCTGGGCTGTATTTCACAAACCAAGTATTAGTGGTTGGTATTAAATATAAGAAATTAAACCAAGCGTTTTTATAGTCAAACCAATTATACGTTTGGGGTCTATGCTCCCTAGACAAATTAATGGGGGTATGAAGATGATCTACCAGCCCTTCAAAAGGAGATAGAACTCTTTTAATAGTAAATTTTGAATAGGCTATGCTATCCGGATCTGAATCATGGCTGAGTTTGTGTTCCACTTCAATGGAACCAGTATCAACAAGGATTAATTCATAATATTTTCTTGTTTTAAATGGATTTTCTGTATCCACATAATTCCTGTTGGTGTAGCAAGGTTTAACCAGATGCTTAACCTCATAACTCTCAAACTCCTTGTCCAAGGAGAGAATAGGATTAACCTGCAAAGTAACAACATTAAAGACATCTCGATCTTTTGGATTTATTATGAGTTGTAAGAATAAGAGCAACAGCTTCTCGAAAACTTTCAGGAGTCTTTATTATGTAAGAATCTTTTGTCTGGGTGGAGGAAAATCTAGGTTTTCTAGATGGAGAAATGAGCATAGTTCATGTTTTACCCTGCAAAAATTCACGGGTTAGAAAATCAGGGAGAGAGGTTTCTTCTCCTTTGATATATTCAACTTGAAAATCAAAACTAGACAATAAAGCTCGCCATCTAGCAAATATCTGTTTAGACACAAGATTTTTAACATCCTTTTGCAAAATCTCTTTTGCAGACTTACAATCTACTTTAAGCAGAAATTCTTTATTGATCAAATCATCTTGAAATTTAGTAATGCAAAGGACAATGGCTAAAACCACCTTTTTAACAGTACTATAATTTGTTTGAGCAGAGTTCCATACTCCAGAAGTAAATTGGACTAATTGCTCAGGACTATCAGGGGTTTTCTTTTGTTTAAGAATTCCACCGTAACCTATATCTGAAGCATTAGTTTCTACAATCATGAAAGAATCTGGATTAGGAATACCTAAGCAAGGCAAACTTTTAACCATTTCTTTAATTTTGATGACCGTTGTAGTCTGTTCCTTATCCCATGGAACATGTACCATTTTAAGTCTATCATATAAGGGCTTGCAAACCTGTCTCACCTTAGGGATGAAATCTTCCACATAGTTAATACTACCCAAAAATCTTTGTAACTAGGTTTTGTCAATAATGACGTCAGGGAATTTATCAGAAAACTCAATAGCTCTGCAAATGGGTTTATAAGTGCCTTGATATAAATCATGACCAAGAAATCTGATTTTAGTTTGAAAGAGCTTAATTTTCTTAGCGCTTACCACAAGACCATTATGTTTAACAATTTTAAAAAATACATTTAAATGTTTGAAATGAGAATCAATGTCCTCAGAAAAGATTAACACATCATCAATATAAACAATTGAAATGTGGCAGATATGATTAAAAATGGAATTCATTATATTTTGAAATTCTGACGGGGCATTCTTAAACCCAAAAGGCATAACGTTCCATTCATATTGTCCAAACGGGACATTGAAAGCAGTTTTGTATTTATCCTTTTCAGAAATCTGTGTCTGCCAAAAGCCTGATTTCATATCAAACTTACTATAAACATTAGCTTTAAAGGTTCTTTTTAAAAGATCTCTTTTATTTGGAATTGGATATCTAATCCATTTCAAAACAGAGTTTAAAGGTTTATAATTAATAACAAGTCGAGGAGAGCCTCTCTCTTTCTCTGCAGCATTGTTGACATAGAAGGCTGAACAACTCCACGGAGATTTAGAGGGCCGGATAATATTATTTTCCAAAAGAGTGTTAATTTCTTTTTGACAAATTTCCATTAATTCATGATTCATCTGAATGGGCCTAGCTTTCGTAGAAATGGCCTTTTCACTGAATCTATCAATATAAGGGAGATAAACAGTAATGGCTTTTCTGGCCCAAAAAGCATTTGGAAATTCAGAGCAAATTTCATTTTCAAAAATCTTTTGCAAATCAGCAATCTTAGTTACCATTCTCGGGGTTTTTAAAATTTGCTCAATTTTCTTAATTTTTATATCTTCTTTAAGAAAACAAATCTGATTAGAGATTAAATTAATTCTAAAAGCAGTTTTTTTATGTAAAAATTTGCTTTCTTCTGGAGAATGAGTTTTAATGAAAGGGAATGAAATTTCTTTTCCTAAAATCTTGGTTTTGATAGCATTAAAATCAGAAATATAAGGTTTAATTTGAGTGATAAATGGTATTCCCAAAATGATTTCTTCGTTAATATTTTTGGTAATAACAAAATCATTTTTGAGACAAATACCATTGTTGCAGATATGAGCATCAAATAACTTATAATCAATAATAATACGTTCACCTGTGGCGCTGTATAATTTGGTAGTCCCTTTGGTAAGGTATTTAGTAGGAATAAGTCCTTCAATAATGCAATTTCTATCTGCACCACTATCTAACAAAGCAATCTTGTTAAGAGTTAGATTGTCATTAACAACTAGCTTAATCATAATATGAGAACTCTGAGGTCTAATTTTTGTAATGGCGTTAATACCTGCCTCGCTGTCTGCCTTATCATCATCCTCAGGTTCTTCATTGTCGGAAGCGACTCCTTTAGAGGATCCTGCTTCTTTGGCTACTTCTTTAAGAAGTTTCTCCGTAATAGCATTGATCTCAACTTTATGGAGTTGAGACTTAATTCCTTTAATCTCTTCTTTGAGAGCGTTGACTTCTTTACGAAGTTCCTCAACTGAAGGTTCTTTTTTAGAATCAAACTTTTTCATGATCTGTTTCATGCTAAAAGGAACCACTTTGGGTTTTTCTTCCTTTTGCCTAGTGACCAACTTTTGTAATTCAATGAGGTATTTCCTTCGAGCATCCTCATTTTGAATATGTTCAATTGTAGAAAAGAGCGTTTCTGCAGTCTTTTCAGAAATTACGTTGATAGTTTTACTATCACAAAGGCAGAATGCACCATTGCAATTACATTCTGAGTCAGTTTCTTCTTGTTCTGAATTATGGGCAACATTAAGATATTCTTCATCACTTTCTTCCTCAGAGGAAGAGTATTCAGAATCAGAAGCTTCTTCTTCTTTGATAATTGAGAACTGCTTTTGCTTAATCTCATCATCAACTTCGAGGAGATTGATCTTCTTCTTTTTCTTTCTATTTCTGGGACACTTGTTGGATCTATAACCCTTCTTTCCACATGTCCAGCATGTGTCTTCTGAAGACGATTCTTTAGGAGAATGCCTCTTTCCTTTTCTTTTGGATTTTTCTCGAGGCTCTCTTCTTTCCCTGGAAGATTTCCTTTTATATTCTCCAGTTGAGCTTTCCTAGCAGAAGGAGGTTTAAGTAAGGGAAATCCAAAATCTTGGCAAAAACTACCAAGTTTTGCATAAGAAGTTTTCTGATCCTTTTTAAGCTAATCCTTTAGCTTAAGGTCAGTGCAAAGTTCCATTGCAACTACATTAATAAGACTGATGAGATCTCCGTATGCCAACTGAGAATACGGGATTTTTCCTTCACATCGATCTCTAATTTTGGATCTAACCTTTTCGGCAAAATGGGTAGCTAATCTGCTGATAAATCTTTCTTTCCAATAATCATTATTGCAGTCTGATTTAATCATGACTTTGTTTAGAAACATGTCTTTATACCATCAAAAGTCTGTTAACTTTTTGCAGTATAAATTATTAAGGATTTCAAGACTCCTATCCTTGAAAAGACGTGGTTCCCCCACGAAATGCTTTGCTATACTATACAACAAAGTAGGAGTAGCATCTTCATAAACCATTTCTGAAGAGGTACTTGTTCCATCTTCAGTTTTAACCATTACCTTAGTGGTTACAACACTAAGAATTTCTGTCCTGTTTTGATCAGTGAGGTAATTATCCCACAAATTTCTTAAAGTACCAGTAAAGCCTGCAATAATCATATTAGCAGCTTCTTTATCACCTGCACCTTTCATTTTATATGCAGTGATATTCATCCCCATTTCTTGGAGTTTAGCATAGATTTGACCTTCAGCCATTCCATCAATGTTCCATTCAGTCAGACTGGTTCCATCTGCTGCAGAAGCTGGATGAAGGACATCTTCTTCGAACTGGACATCCGGGAAAGAAGGCCTAGGATAATAATTCCTTTTGTTAGGATGTCTTTCTAATAGGGTTCTAAGCTTATTACCTTGTGTATTACCTTTTGTAATATTGAGCTTAGATAGTTGTTCATTAATCCTGTCAAGCAGTTCATTGGAATGACTAAACTCTTTGGATAACTTGGGAAAGTTTTCTTTTGAGAACTCAGGTAACTTAAATATGGGAGTCTCTATTTGAGAACTAGGTTTGGAGGTACTGGGTTTATCCCCAATCTGAGTGATTCCTTTGAAGTTACTTCCTTTGTCTTCCTCTATCTGTCGAGAAATAACATGGAGAATCTAGTTGGTATAATTGTTTTGTTCAAAAACCTTATTAAGGTCTCCAGCTATTAACAAGCCTGTCTCTTTCTCTATGGGTTTTTTCAAAAGGAGCTGCTTTAAGGATTTCCTTTCTATAAGGAATGCTAAGTCCTTCGAGCGGAGGAACACTTTCAACCACCTGATCTTTGGTGTACCATTTGTTAATAAGGACTTGAAGCGATGACTGGTTATCATCAATTTGTCCAGAGTATTCAAACCATTTGAAAAACTTAATTTCTGTCTTAAATTTTTTCATGTCCTTGAACCACTTATCTCTAAAAGAGGTTCGTTGTTCCACATTATAGGTAGCTTTATACCAATCTACCTTTTGTTTATGTTCTGGAGACTTCCACCAGGCGTGCAATTTTCTTTTATTAGGTACAAAATCTTCTTCATCGGATGTAAGCACTCCAATAGAATCTTTTCTTTGATGAACAGGTTTCATATTGCTGGCAATGGGGCTTTCCACAGTCTCTTCCTAATAAACCTTAGGAACAGTCTGGGAGAAATCTACACCATGAAGTTTTCTATGGTCAGGCTGACTAATACTATCTTCATCCTTCTCCCGGGTTTGAAAAGAAGAAGGTCTTGCCGAAGACATTCTTCTACTTGAAGAAGCTTGGCTAAATGAGCTGGATCTTAGAAACCTAAGGTTAATAGATCCATCAGGAAACTGAATCACACGATCTAAATGAGAAGTCTCAGGTTGGAGAGGTAAAGGGTCAGTAATGGAATCAAATTTCCATTCTTCATCAGCTAAAATATCATTCCACTTAAGAAGTCTAGGGACAAAAGTAGTACTATGCTCTTGGTTAGCCTCCATAAGCATAGTTACTCCTTTAACACTAGAAGCTATAGCCTTTGGAGCTATAGTGGTCTTCATTAGCTTATAATAAACCCTACACCCTAAATCCCAAACCTTAATTCTAAAACCCTAAACCGCAAATCCTAACCCTTAATTCTAAAACCCTAAACCCAAAACCCTAACCCTAAACATAAACCCTAAACCCTAAATCCAAACTCTATACCCTAAAACTTAAACCTTAAATCCTAAACCCTAAAACGTAAACCCCAGAATGTAAACCCTAAACCTTAACAGTATATCCTAAACCTTAAATCCAAAAACTCAACCCTAAAGTATAAACATTAAACCCTAAACCCAAAACCTTAAAACCAAACACTAAACCTAAACCCTACACCCTAAACCCTAAACCCTAAACCCTAAGCTCTAAACACTTAACCCTAATCCCTAAACCCTAAAACCTAAACCTTAAACCAAACCCTAAATCCTAAACCCTAAACCCTAAACCCTTAATCAAAAGCCCTAAACTGTAAACTCAAAACCCTAAACTCTAAACCCTAAATACTAAACCCTTAAACCTAAATCCTAAACCCTTAAATCTAAGAATTAAACCCTAAACCCTACACCCTAAACCCAAAACCATAAATCTTAAATCAAAACCCTAAAGCCTAAACATACTACTCCAAACCTACACCCTAAACCCTAAACCTTTAACCTTAAACCTCAACCCTAAACACTAAATCCTAAACTCTATAAACACTTAACCCTAAACCCTCAAATCAAAACCCCAATCCCAACCCCTAAACCCAAAACCCTAAACCTAACCCTAAACTCTAAACCATAAACCCTAAGCCCTACATCGTAAACCATAAACTCCTAAACCATAAACCCTAAACCCTATACCTAATCATATAACTAAAACCCTAAACCCTAAACCTAATACCTTCAACCCTGAACACTAAATCCTAACCCCAAACCCATAAACTCTAAACCCTAAAATATAAATGCTAAATCCTAACCCTAAATTACAAACTCTAAACTCTGAATTGTAAACCCTAAACCCTAAGCACTAAAATCTAAACCTTAAATGTTAATCCTTAAACCCCAAACCATACCCCAAATCCTTAAACCCTAAACCATAAACCCTATACCTTAAACCCTAAACCATAAACCCTTAACTATAAAATCTAAAATGTAAACCCTAAGCCCAAAACACATAACGTTTAACCCTAAACCCCAAACTTTAAACCCTAAACCCTAAATCGTACCCCTAAAACCTAAACACTGAAGTCTAAACTTAAACACTAAACCCTAAACTCTAAACCCTATACCTTAAACCCTAAAATTTAAAACCTAAACCCTAAACCCTTAACCATAAACTCTAAACTCTAAACCTAAAACCTATACCCTAAATTTAAAACCCTAAACACAAAAACCTAAACACTAAACCTTAAACCCTTAACTATAAACCCTAA
The DNA here is from genome assembly GCA_037074985.1 of Solanum bulbocastanum. Taxonomy (NCBI): domain Eukaryota; kingdom Viridiplantae; phylum Streptophyta; class Magnoliopsida; order Solanales; family Solanaceae; genus Solanum; species Solanum bulbocastanum. The sequence continues at coordinate 12,455,401 of CM073602.1, read as the reverse complement.
AATCTAAACCCTAAACCCTAAAACCTATACCCTAAACCCTTAACTCTAAACCCTAAACCCTAAACCCAAAACCTAAACCATAAACCTTAAACCCTTAACCCAAAACTCTAAATCCTAAACCATAAACCCTAAGCCATAAACTCTAAACCCTTACTATAAAACCTATACCCTAAACCCTAAACCATAAACCCTAAACCAAACCCTAAATCCTTAACCCTAAACTCTTAAACGTAAACCTTTAAACCTAAGCTCTAAACCCTAAACCCTAAACCCTAAACCCCAAACTCTAAACAATACACCTTAAACCTTAAACCCTAAACTTTGAATCCTAAACCCAAAACCCTTAACCATAAATTCTAAACTCTAAACCGAAAACCCTAAACGAAAAGCCTAAAACCAATACCCTTAATTTAAAACCCTAAACACTAAAACCTAAACACTAGATCATAAATCGTTAACCATAAACCCTAAATTCTAAATCCTAAACCGTAAAACCTACACCCTACACCCTTAACTATTAACCCTAAACCCCAAACCTAAACCAGAAACCTTAAACCCTTAACCCTAAACTCTAAATCCTAAACCATAAACCCTAAGCCCTAAACTCTAAATCCTAAACCCTAAATCCTAAAACCTAAACACAAAACCCTAAACACTAAACCCTATACCCTAAACCATACATCTTAAGCCTTAAAACCTAAACACTAAATCCTAAATCCTTAACCCTAAACTCAAAACCCTAAACACTAAACCCTATACCCTAAACCCTAAAACATACATCTTAAACATTAAAACCTAAACACTAAATCCTAAACCGTTAACCCTAAAATCTAAACCCTAAACCCTAAACCCTAAACTATATACCTTAAACCTTAAACACAGAACTCTAAATCCTAAAACCCAAACCCTAAAATCTAAATGTTAAACCCTAATTCCAAAACCCTAAAATCTTATCCCAAACCCTAAATCAAAACTCTAAACCCTATACACTAAATGCTAAACCCTAAATCATAAACAGTAAACCCTAAACCTATAATTCAAAACCTAAACCTTAAGTCTTCTACCCTAAACCCTAAACCCTAAATCCTAAAGCCTAAACCGTAAAACATAAACCCTAAACCCAACACCCTACACACTAAACCTAAAACTGTAAATCGTAAACCTTAAACCCTATACCCTTAACGCTAAACCCTAAACCCTAAATAATAAAATTTAAACCCTACATTCTAGACTCTGACCCCTAAACCCTAAACCCTATACCATAAACCATAAACCAAAAATCCTAATCCATAAATCATAAACTCTAAACGTTAGACCCTAAACACTAAATCGTAAGCTCTAAAACCTAACCCTTAACCTAAACCCTAAATCCAAACTCTAGACCTAAAACCCTACACCCTAAATCCTAAAATCTAAATCCTAAACCCTAAACCCCTAAACCATAAACCCAAAAACATAAACCCTAAACCTTAAAACCTTAACCCTTAACCATAAACCCTAAATCATAAACTATAAACCCTAAACCCTCAAGATCAAACCCTAAACCTTAAACCTCAAACCCTAAGCACTAAATCCTAAACCTTAATTCTAAAACCCTAAACCCTAAACCCTAACCCAAAATATAAACCCTAAATCTTAAATCCAAAATCTACACCCTAAAATATAAACCCTAAATCCTAAATCCTCAAACGTAAACCCCAAAATGTAAACCTAAACCCTAACAGTAAATCCTAAACCCTAAACCCTAAACCATAAAACCTAAACTCTAAACGTTAGACCCAAAACCTAAAACCCTAAACACTAAATCATAAACCATAAAACCGAACCCTTAACCTAAACCCTAAATCCAAACTCTAGACCCAAAACCCTACACCTTAAATCCTAAAATTTGAATCCTAAACCCAAAACCCATAAACCATAAACCCAAAAACATAAACCGTAAATCCTAAAACCTTAACCCTTAACCATAAACCCTAAACCCTAAAGCTTAAACCCTAAACCTTAAACCTTAAACCCTAAGCCCTAAATCCTAAACTTTAATTATAAAACCCTAAACCCTAAACATAACCCCTAAACATTAAATCCAAAATCTATACCATAAAATGTAAACTATAAATCCTAAACCCTAAAACGTAAACCCCAAAACATAAACCTAAACCCTAATAGTAAATCCTAAACCCTAAACCTAAACACTCAACCCTAACATATAAACATTAACCCCTAAACCCTAAACTTTAAAACCAAACCCTAAACCCTAATTTCTAAATCCTAAACCCTAAACCCTAAACCCTACACTCAAAATCTTGAACTCTAAACTATAAACCCTATACCAAAAACCCTAAACCCTAAACACTAAGCTCTAAACACTTAACCCTAAACCCTAAACCCTATACACTAAACCCTAAAACCTAAACCCTAAACCAAACTCTAAATCCTAAACCCTTAATCATATACTCTAAAGTGTAAGCCCTAATCCCTAAACCATAAACCTTAAACCCTAAACTCTAAACCCTAAACACTAAACCCTTAAACGTAAATCCTACACCCTTAAATCTAAATATTAAACCCTAAACCCTACACCCTAAACCAAAAACCATAAATCATACAGTCAAAACCCTAAAGCCTAAACCTACCACTCCAAACCTAAACCCTAACTAAAATAAAACCCTAAACTCTAAACCCTAAACCCTAAACCCTAAACACAAAATCCTAAACTCTAAATCCCTAACCCTAAACCCTAATCCCAATCCCTAAACCCAAAAACCTAAACCTAACCCTAAACTATAAAGGTAAACCCTAAACCCTACACCCTAAATCATAAACACCTAAACCATAAACCATAAACACTAATCCTAAACCTATAACTCGAACCCTAAACCCTAAACCCAAAACCTAAACCTATAACTCAAACCCTAAACCCTATACCTTCAACCATGAACACTAAACCCTAAACCCAAAAACATAACCCTAAAACCTAAACAATACACCTAAACCCTACACACTAAAAGATAAACCTAAACCCCAAACCATAAACCATTAAACCCTAAATTTTAAACCATAAACCCTACACTATACACTCTAAATTCTAAGCGCTAAACCCTAAACTCAGAACTGTAAACCCTAAACCTTAAACCCTAAACCCTAAACTCTAAAATCTAAACCATAAACCTTAATCCCTAAACTGTAAACCTTAAACCCTAAAACCTATACCCTAATTCGCAAACCCTAAAGCCTAAACCAAACCCTAAATTCTACCCACTAAACACTAAACCCTAAACTATATACCCTAAACCCTAAATAATAAAACTTCAACCCTAAACCATGGACTCTAAACTGTAAACTCTAAACCCTAAACCCTAACCTCAAAAACCATAAACCTTAAGCCCTACACCCTAAACCCTATACCCTAAGCCATAAATCCTAAACTCTAAAGGTTAGACACTAAACCTTAAACCTTAAACTCTAAACACAAAACCCTAAAACCTAAAACCTAACCCTAAACCCTTAACTCTTAACCCTCAAACCTAAACCTAAACCATAAACCTTAAACCTTTAACGTTAAACTCTAAATCCTAAATCATAAACCCTAATTCCTAAACTCTAAACCCTAAACCCTAAAACCTATACCCAAAACCCAAAACCAAACAATAAATACTTAACCCTAGACCCTTCAAGTGAACCCTAAAACCTAAACTCTAAACCCTAAACCCTAAACCTAATGCCCTGAACCCAAAACCCTAAATTCTAATTAAACTCTAAATCCTAAACCCTAAACCCTAAAACATAAACCCAAAGCTCTAAACCCTCAACCCTAAATTTAAAGCCCTAAACCCTAAACCCTAAAATGTAAACCCTAAACCCTAAACTCTAAATGCTAAACCCTAAAGCCTAAGCCCTAAACCCAAAACCCTAAACACAAAGCCCTAAACCCTAAACCCTAAACCCTAAGCCCTAAGCCCTAAGCCTTAAACCCTAAGCCCTAAACCCAAAACCCTAAACCCTAAACCCTAAGCCCTAAACCCAAAACCCTAAGCCTAAAGCCCTAAACCCTAAACCCTAAACCCTAAACCCTAAGCCCTAAGCCCTAAGCCTTAAACCCTAAGCCCTAAACCCTAAACTCTAAACCCTAAACACTAAACCTAAACCATAAACCTTAAACCGTCAACCATATCCTGTTAAACATAAACCCTAAACCCTAAACCATAAAACCCAAAACCATAAACCCTAAACGCTAAATTATAAACCCTAAACCCTATATTATAATTTTTAAACCCTAAATCTAAAACCCTAAACCCTAAACCCTAAACCCTATACCATAAACCCTAAGCCCTAAATCCTAAACCCTAAGCCCAAAGCCCTAAACCCTAAGCCTTAATCTGTAAATCATAAGCCCTAAACCCTAAACCCTAAACCTAAACCATCAACCTTAAACCATCAGCCATATCCTGTTAACCATAAACCCTAAACCCTAAACCATAAAACCCAAAACCGTAAACCCTAAACCCAAAAATATAAACCCTAAACCCTATATTATAATTTTTAAACTCTATATCGTAAACCCTAAACCCTAAACCCTAAAACCTAAACCTTAAATTTAAAACCCTAAACACTAAACCCAAACCCTAAACCCTAAACGTTTAAACTTAAACCTCAAACTTTAAAACCTAAACCCTAAATCATACTCCTAAAACCTAAATGTTGAACTCTAAACCTAAACTCTAAGCCCTAAACTCTAAACATTATACCTTAAACCCTAAAATATAAAACCTAAATCCTAAACACTTCACCATAAACTCTAAATGCTAAACCCAAAACGCTAAACCTAAAACCTAAAACCTATACCCTAAATTTAAAACCCTAAAGACAAAAACCTAAACACTAAACCATAAACCCTAAACTCTAAAACCTACACCTTAAATCCTTAACTCTAAACCCTAAACCCTTAACAGTAAACTCTAAACCTATACCCTAGATCCTTAACTCTAAACCCTAAACCTTAAACCCTTAACCCTAAACACTAAATCCTAAACCATAAACCCAAAACCCTAAACTCTAAACCCTAAACCATAAAACGTATACCCTAAACCAAACACTAAATCCTTTACCATACACCCTGAAACGTAAACCCTAAAACCTAAACTCTAAATGCTAAACCCTAAACCTTATACACAAACCCCAAACACTTAATCCTAACTCTAAACCATACACATTAAACCTTAAACCCTAAACTCTAAATCCTAAACCCTAAATACTTAAATATAAACCCTAAACCCTAAACCATAAACTCTAAACGCTAAACCCAAAACCCTAAACCATAAACCTAAAACCAATATCCTAAATTTAAAACCCAAAATGCTAAACCAAAATCAATTAACCATAAACCCTAAACTATAAATCCTAAACCCTAAAACCTATACCCTAAACCCTTTACTCTTAACCCTAAACCCTAAACCCAAACTATAAACCTTAAACCCTTAACCCTAAACTCTAAATCCTAAACCATAAACACTAAGCCCTAAACTCCAAATTCTAAACCCTAAAACCTAGACCCTAAACCCTAAACCATAAGCCAAACCATAAACCCTAAAACCTAAACTCTAAACCCTAAACCCTAAAACCTTAACCTAAACCTAAACCCTAAACCCTAAATCAAAACTCTAAACCTTATATACTAAACTGTAAACCCTAAATCGTAAACACTAAACCCTAAACCTATAGTTTAAAACCTAAACTCTAAATCTTCAACCCTAAATCCTAAACCCTAAACCCTAAATCCCAAAGCCTAAACCCTAAACCCTAAACACTAAACCCTACACCCTAAACCCTAAATTGTAAACCATAAACCTTCAACCCTATACCCTTAACCATAAACCATAAACCCTAAACAATAAAACTTAAACCCTACATTCTACACTCTAAGCCCTAAACCCTAAACACTATACCCTAAACCATAAAACCTAAACCCTAAACCATAAATCCTAAACTCTAAACGTTAGACCCTAAACCTAAAACCCTAAACACTAAATCCTAAACCCTAAAACCTAACCCTTAACCTAAACCCTAAATCCAAACTCTAGACCCAAAACCCTACACCCTAAATCCTAAAATCTAAATCTTAAAGCCTAAACCCTAAACCATAAATCCTAAACCCTAAAACCTTTACCCTTAGCCATAAACCCTAAACCATGAACTCTAAGCCATAAACCCTAAACAATAAAACTTCAACCCTAAACCTTGCACTCTAAACTGTAAACTCTAAACCCTAAACCCTAATCTCAAAACCCTAAACCCTAAACCCTAAACCCTAAGCCATAAATCCTAAACTCTAAACGTTAGACCCTAAACCATACATCTTAAACTCTAAACACTAAACCCTAAAACCGTAAACCTAACCCTAAACCCTTAACTCTTAACCCTCAAACATAAGCCTAAACTATAAACCTTAAACCCTTAACCCTAAACTCTAAATCCTAAATCATAAACCCTAAGTCCTAAACTCTAAACCCAAAACCCTAAAACCTATACCCAAAACACTAAACCAAACCCTAAATCCTAAACCCTAGACCCTACATGTAAACCCCAAAACCTAAACTCGAAACCCTAAACCCTAAACCCTATGCCCTAAACCCTAAACCAAACTCTAAATTCTAAACCCTAAACCCTAAAACATAAACCCTAAACCCAAAACTCTAAACCCTAAACCCTAAACTTAAAGCCCTAAACCCTAAACCCTAAACCCTAAACCCTAAACTCTAAACCCTAAATCCTAAACTTAAAGCCCTAAACCCTAAATCCTAAGCCCTAAACCCTAAACCCTAAGCCCAAAGGCCTAAACCCTAAGCCCTAAGCCCTAAACCCTAAACTCTAAACCCTAAACCCTAAACCTAAACCATAAACCTTCAACCGTCAATAATATCTTGTAAACCATAAACCCTAAACCCTAAACCATAAAACCCAAAACCATAAACCCTAAACCTTAAAATATAAACCCTAAACCCTATATTATAATTTTTAAACTCTATATCATAAATCCTAAACCCTAAACCCTAAACACTAAACCCTAAACCTAAATCCTAAACCCTAAACCCTAAAAATTTAAACTTAAACATCAAACTTTAAAACCTAAACCCTAAATCGTACTCCTAAAACCTACACATTGAACTCTAAACCTAAACCCTAAGCCCTAAACTCTAAACCTTATACCTTAAACCTTAAAATATAAAACCTAAACCATAAACACTTAACCATAAACTCTAAACTCTTACCCCAAAACCCTAAACCTAAAACCTAAAACCTATACCCTAAATTTAGAACCCTAAATACAAAAACCTAAACACTAAACCATAAACCCTAAACTCTAAAACCTATACCTTAAATCCTTAACTCTAAACCCTAAACCCTTAACCATAAACTCTAAACCTATACCCTAAATCCTTAACTCTAAACCCTAAACCGTAAACCTAAACCATAAACCTTAAACCATTATCCCTAAACTCTAAATCCTAAACCATAAACCCAAAGCCCTAAACTGTAAACCTTAAACCATAAAACCTATACCCTAAACCCTAAACCATAAACCCTAAACTAAACCCTAAATCCTTTACCATAAACCCTAAAATGTAAACCCTAAATCCTAAACTCTAAACCCTAAACCCTAAACCCTATACCTAAAACCCTAAACCCTTAATCCTAAACTCTAAACCATACACCTTAAACCTTAAACCCTAAACTCTAAATCCTAAACCCTAAATACTTAAATATAAACGCTAAGCCCTAAACCCTAAACCCTTAACCATAAACTCTAAACTCTAAACCCAAAACCCTAAACCTAAAACCTAAAACCAATACCCTATATTTAAAACCATAAACACTAAACCATAATCAATTTACCATAAACCCTAAACTCTAAATCCTAAATCCTAAAACTTATACCCTAAACCCTAAACCTAAACCATAAACCTTAAACCCTTAACCCTAAACTCTAAATCCTAAACCATAAGCACTAAGCCCTAAACTCTAAATCCTAAACCCTTAAACCTATACCCTAAACCCTAAACACTAATCCAAACCATAAACCCTAAAATGTAAACCTAAAACCTAAATGCTAGACACTAAACCCTAAACCCTAAATTCTAAACCATAAAACCTTAACCTAAACCTAAACCGTAAAACCTAAATTGAAACTCTTAACCCTATACACTAAACTCTAAACCCTAAACCGTAAATACAAAACCCTAAACCTATAATTTAAAACCTAAACTCTAAATCTTCTACCCTAAATCCTAAACCCTAAACCCCAAATCCTAAAGCCTAAACCCTAAACCCTAAATTGAAACTCTTAACCCTATACACTAAACTCTAAACCCTAAATCGTAAATACAAAACCCTAAACCTATAATTTAAAACCTAAACTCTAAATCTTCTACCCTAAATCCTAAACCCTAAACCCAAATCCTAAAGCCTAAACCCTAAACCCTACACCCTACACCCTACACCCTACACCTTAAATTGTAAACTGTAAACCTTAAACCCTGTACCCTTAACCTTAAACCCTAAACAATAAAACTTAAACCCTACATTCTACACTCTAAGCCCTAAACCCTAAACACTATACCCTAAACCATAAAACCTAAACCCTAAACCATAAATCCTAAACTCTAAACGTTAGACCCAAAACCTAAAACCCTAAACAATAAATCCTATACCCTAAAACCTAACCCTTAACCTAAACCCTAAATCAAAACTCTAGACCCAAAACCCTACACCCTAAATCCTAAAATCTAAATATTAAAGCCTAAACCCTAAACCATAAACCCAAAAACATAAACCCTAAGCCCTAAAACCTTAACCCTTAACCATAAACTGTAAACCATGAACTCTAACCCTAAACCCTAAATCTTAAAGCCTAAACCTTAAACCTTAAACCTTAAACCCTAAACCCCAAAATCCTAAACCTTAATTCTAAAATCCTAAACCCTAAACCGTAAACCAAAACATCAACCCCAAACCCCAAATCCAAACTCTATACCCTAAAAGGTAAACCCGAAATCCTATACCCTAAAACATAAACCCCAAAATGTAAACCCTAAACCCTAACAGTTATTCCTAAACCCTAAACCTAAATACTCAACCCAAAAGTATAAATATTAAACCCTAAACCCTGAACCTTAAAACCAAACCCTAAACTTAAACACTAAATCCTAAACCCTAAACCCTTAACACTAAACCCTCAACCCTAATCTCTAAATCCTAAACACTAAACCCCAAACCCTATACCCAAAACCCTAAACCCTTAGCTCTAAATACTTAACCCTAAATCCTAAACCCTAAACCCTAAAATCTAAACCCTAAACCCTAAATCCTAAACCATATACCTTAAGGCTTAAACCCTGAACTCTAAATCCTAAAACCCAAACCCAAAAATCTAACTATTAAACCCTAAATCCTAAACCCTATACACTAAAGGCTATACCCTAAATCCTAAACACTAAACCGTAAACCTACAATTCAAAACCTAACCCAAAATCTTCTACCCTAAATCCTAAACCCTAAACCCTAAATCCTAAAGCCTAAATCCAAAACCCTAAACCCTAAACCCTACATACTACACCCTATACCCTACACCTTATACCCTTTACCCTTAACGTTAAAGCCTAAATAATAAAACTTAAACCCTACATTCTTGACACTAAGCCCTAAACCCTAAATCCTGTACCCTAAACCATAAACCAAAATCCCTAAACCATAAATCCTAAACTCTAAACATTAGACCATAAACCTAAAACCCTAAACACTAAATCCTAAACCCTAAAACCAAACCCTTAACCTAAACACTAAATACAAACTCTACACCCAAAACCCTACACCCTAAATCCTAAAATCTAAATACTAAACCCTCAAACCCTAAACAATAAACCCAAAAAATAAACTATAAACTCTAAAACCTTAACCCTTAACCATAAACTCTACAGCCTAAAACCTAAAGCTTAAACACTAAACCTTAATTCTAAAACCCTAAACCCTAAACCCTACCCCTAAACCCTAAATCCAAACTCTATACCCTAACACTTAAACCCTAAATACTAAACCCTAAAGTATAAATATTAAACCCTAAACCCAAAACCTTAAAACCAAACACTAAACCTAAACCCTAAACCCTCAAAACTAAACACTAAATCCTAAACCCTAAACCCTATACACAAAACCCTAAACCCTAAACCCTATACCCTAAACCCTAAACCCTAAAACCTAAACCAAACCATGAATCCAAAACCCTAAACTCAAAAGCCTTAATCAAAAGCCCTAAACTGTAAAGTCAAAACCCTAAACCATAAATCTCAAACCCTAAACTCTAAACCCTAAAAACTAAACCCTTAAACCTAAATCCTAAACCCTTAAATCTACTCATTAAACCCTAAACCCTACACCCTAAATCCAAAACCATAAATCTTAAAATCAAAACCCTAAAGCCTAAACCCTAAATCCTAAACCCTAAACCCTAAATCCTAAACCCTAAAGCTTTAACCTTAACCCTCAACCCTAAACACTAAATCCTAAACTCTAAACCCTTAACCCTTAACCCTAAAATCAAAACCCCAATTCCAACCTCTAAACCCAAAGCCCTAAACCTAACTCTAAACTCTAAATCATAAACCCTAAGCCCTACACCATAAACCATAAACTCCTAAACCATAAACCCTAAACCCTACACCTAAACATATAACTCAAACCCTAAACACTAAACCCAATACCTTCAACCCTGAACACTAAATCCTCAACCCAAAATCGTAAACTCTAAACCCTAAAATATAAACCCTAAACCCTAATCCTAAATTACAAACACTAAACTCTGAATTGTAAACCCTAAACCCTAAGTACTAAAATCTAAACCTTAAATGTTAAACCTTAAACCCTAAACCATACCCTAAATCCTTAAACCCCAAACCATAAACCCTATACCTTAAATGTTAAACCATAAACCCTTAACTATAAACTCTAAACTCTAAACCCTAAGCCCAAAACACAAAACATTTAACCCTAAACCCTTAACCATAAACTCTAAACTCTAAACCTAAAACCTAAATTTAAAACCCTAAACACTAAACCTTAAACCCTTAACTATAAACCCTAAACTCTAAACCCTAAACCCTATACCCTTAACCCTTAACTCTAAACCCTAAACACTAAACCTAACCAATAAACCTTAAACCCTTAACCCAAAACTCTAAATCCTAAACCATAAACCCTACGCCATAAACTCTAAACCCTAAACCATAAAACCTACACCCTAAACCCTAAACCATAAACCCTAGACCAAACCCTAAATCCTTCACCCTAAACTCTAAAACATCAACCTTAAAACCTATGCTCTAAACCCTAAGCCCTAAACCCTAAATCCTAAACCCTAAACCCTAAACTCTAAACCATACACCTTAAACCTTAAACCCTAAACTCTGAATCCTAAACCATAAACCCTAAACCCTAAACCCTAAACCCTAAACCTAACATTAAACTCTAAACTCCAAACCGAAAACCCTAAATGAAAAGCCTAAAACCAATACCTTTAATTTAAAACCCTAAACACTAAACCATAAACCGTTAACCATACACCCTAAATTCTAAATCCAATACTATAAAACCTATACCCTAAACCCTTAACCCCAAACCTAAACCAGTAACCTTAAACCCTTGACCCTAAACTCTAAATCCTAAACCAAAAACCCTAAGCCCTATACTCTAAATCCTAAACCCTAAAATCTATACCCTAAACCCTAAACCCTAAACCCTAAGCCAAACCTTAAATCCTAAACCCTAAACCCTAAACCCTAAAACTAAACTCGAAACCCTAAACATTAAATACTATACCCTAAACCCTAAACCCTAAACTCTAAATCCTAAACCCTTAACTCTAAAATCTAAACCCTAAACCCTAAACCATACACCTTAAACCTTAAACCCTGAACTCTAAATCATAAAACCCAAACCCTGAAATCAAAATGTTAAACCCAAATTCCAAAACCCTAAATCAAAACTCTAAACCCTATACTCTAAACGCTAAACCATAAATCATAAACAGTAAACCCTAAACGTATAATTTAAAACCTAAACCCTAAGTCTAATAACCTAAACCCTAAACCCTAAACCCTAAATCCTAAATCCTAAATCGTAAAACCTAAACCTAAAACCTAAACCCAAAACCCTACACATTAAACCTAAAATTGTAAATCGTAAACCTTAAACCCTATACCCTTAACGCTAAACCCTAAATGCTAAATAATAAAACTTAAACCCTATATTCTAGACTCTAACCTATAAACCCTAAACCCTATACCCTAAACCATAAACCCTAAATCCTAATCCATAAATCATAAACTCTAAATGTTAGACCTTAAACCTAAAACCCTAAACACTAAATCATAAACTCTAAAACCTAACCCTTAACCTAAATCCCTAAATCCAAACTCTAGACCTAAAACCCTACACCCTAAATCCTAAAATCTAAATCCTAAACCCTAAACCCCTAAACCATAAACCCAAAAACATAAACCCTAAACCCTAAAACCTTAACCCTTAACCATAAACCCTAAACCATTAACTCTAAACCCTAAACCCTAAAGTTTAAACCCTAAACCTTAAACCTTAAACCCTAAGCACTAAATCCTAAACCTTAATTCTAAAACACTAAACCCTAAAACCTAAATCCTAAATCTTAACCCTAAAACCGTAAACCTTAAACCCTAAATCTAAACTCTAAAACCCTAAACCATAACCCTAAAGTCAGACTCTAAACTCTACACCCCAAACCCTATACACTAAACCCCAAATCATAAATCCTAAACCCTAAACCCTAACCCTAAATCCTAAACCCTAAACCTTAAATCCTAAATTCTAAACATAAAATCCTAAACGCTAAACCTTAAAACCTAGCCCTAAACCCAAACCCTAAACCCTAAGTCCAAATTCTAAAGCCTAAACCCAAAATCTAAGCCCTATGCTCTAAACTCTAAACCCTAAACCCTAAACATAAACCTAAACCATAGACCCTAAACCCTAAGTTCTAAACCCTAAACCCTAAACCTTATACCCTATACCTTTAATGCTAAACCCTAAACCCTAACCCTAAACACAAAATCCTAATCTCTAAACCCTAAATCCTAAATCCATAACCTCAACTACAAACCTTAAATGCTCTACCCTAAATCCAAACACCAAACCCTAAGCCCTCAAATGAAAGCCCTTAACCCAAAACCCTAATTCTAAACCCTAAACCCTAAACCATAAACCATAAACTCAAAAATCTAAACCCTATACCTTAAACCCTAAACCATAAATGCAAACCCTAAACCTTATCTCCTAAAACATAAATACTAAACCCTAAAGCATAAACCCTAACCTTATATCCGAAACCCTAAACCTAAATCCTAAACCCTAAATCCTAAACTCTAAACATTAAACCCCAAACGCTAAATCAAAACTCTAAACACTAAACCCTAAACTCTAAACCCTAAACCCTAAACATAACTAAACCCTAGACCCTAAACCCTATACCTTAAACCCTAAAACCTAAAGCCTAAACCGAAAACCCTAAACCCTAAAAACTAAACCTTAAACCTAAACCCTGACCCAAAACCCTAAACTCTAAACCCTAAACCCAAAATCCTAAATCCTAAACTCTAAACTCCAAACCCTAAACCCAAAATCCTAAATCCTAAACTCTAAACTCTAAACCCTAAACCCTAAACCCTAAAATCAAAACACCAAACCCTAAACCCTAATACCTAAACATAAACCTATAGCTCGAAATCTAAACCTATAACCCTAAATCATAAATGATAAACCCTAATCCCCAAATAATCAATTCTAAACGCTAAATACTAAAACCAAAATCATAAACCCGAAACCCTAAACCCTAAACACTAAACCATTAGCCTAAAACCCTAAACCCATAACCCTAAACCCAAAACCATAAATCGTAAACCCTAAACCCTAAGGTGTAAACTCTAAATTTTAAACAGTAAACCATACATCCTAAACACTAAACTTAGACATAAACCCTAAACCCTAAACTCTAAACCCTTAACCTTAAGCCTTCAATCCTAAACCCTAAACCCTAAAGCCAAAACCATTAACCCTAAACCCTAAAGCCAAAACCATTAACCCTAAACACTAAAATATAATCCCTAAAGCCTAAACCCTAAATCTTCAACCCAAAACCCTAAACCCTAAATCGTAAACCCTAAACCCTACACCCTAAATTGTAAACTCTAAACTCTAAATTATAAACCATAAATTCTAAACCCTAAAACCTAGACCTTAAATTTAAAATCCAAAACCCTATACCGTAAACTTTAACCCTAAACCATAAACCTTAAACCTAAATCTGAAACCCTAAACCCTAAACATTAAACAATAAACCCTAAATGTTAAACCTTAAACCATACCCCTAAACCCTAAACACTAAACCATTAAACCCTAAATCTTAACTCAAACCCAAAACCCTACAGTCTAACTGTAAGCTCTAAACCCCAAACCCTATACACTAAACCCCAAACCATAAATCCTAAACCCTAAACTGTAACCCAAAATCCTAAACCCTAAACCCTAAACCCTAAATCCTAAACCCTAAACCAAAATCCTAAACCCTAAACCCTAAATCCTAAATTCCAAACATTATACCCTAAACCCTAAACCTTAAAACCAAGCCCTAAACCTAAACACTAAACCCTAAATCCAAATTCTAAAGCCTAAACCTAAACTCTAAACTCTATACTATATACTCTAAACCCTAATCCCTAAACATAAACATAAACCCTAGACCATAAACCCTAATCTTTAAACCCTAAACCTTAAACCTTCAATGCTAAACCCTAAACCCTAAATACTAAACTCTAAACCCTCAAACCTAAATCCATAACCTTAACTATAAACCGTAAACCCTATACCTTACATCCAAACACTAAACCCTAAACACTAAAATGAAAGCCCTAACCCTAAACCCTAATTCTAAACCAAAAACCCTAAACCATAAACCATAAACTCAAAAATCTAAACACGATACCCTAAATCCTAAACCCTAAACATAAGCCTATAACTCGAAACCTAAACCCTTAGCCTAAACCATAAATACAAACACTAAACCTTATTTCCTAAAACATAAATCTTAAACCCCAACCATAAAACTTAACCTTATATCCTAAACCCTAAAACTAAATCCTAAACCCTAAATCATAAACTCTAACATCAAACCTTAAACCCTAAACCTTAAAATCTAACCCCAAACCCTAAATCCAAACACTAAACACTAAACCCTACACTCTAAACCGTAAACCTAAAACCTAAACCCTAAACATAAACCTAAACCCTAGACCCTAAACCCTAAGCTCCAAACCCTATACCTTAAACCCTAATACCTAAAGTCTAATCTATAAACCCTAAAAAATAAACCCTAACCCCTAAACTCTAAACCCTAACACTAAACCCCAAGTACTAAACCTTCAACCTAAACCCTAAACCCTAAACCCTAAAATGAAAATCCTAATCCCTGACCCAAAATGCTAAACCTTAAACCTTAAACCCAAAATCCTAAATCCTAAACTCTAAACCTTAAACCCTAAACCCTAAAATCAAAACACCAAACCCTAAACCCTAAAGCTAACCCTAAACTTGAATACCTAAATTAAACCTATTGCTTAAACCCTAAACCCTAAATGATAAACTCTATTCCCTAAATCATCAACCCTAAGCCCAAAATATTAAACCCTAAATCATAAACCCTAAACCCTAAAATATAAACCCTAAACCCTAAACACTAGACCAATATCCTAAAACACTAAATCCTAACCCTTAAACCCTATTCCCTAAACACTAAACCCTGAACAAAAACCTATAACTCTAAACCTAAACCATAAACCATAAACCCTAAAATCTAAACCCTAAACTGTAAACCCTAAACCCAAAACCATAAACTTTAAACCCTAAAATATAAACCCTAAACCCTAAACTTTCAACCCAAAACCCAAAACACTAAACCCTAAAACATAAAAAGTAAATTTTAAACTCTAAACCGTAAACCCAAAACCCTAAACCCTAAATTATAAACTCTAAAATCTAAATCATAAACCCTAAACCCTAACCTTTAACCTAAAAACAAAGCCCTAAACCCTACACATTAAACCCTAAATCGTAAATTTTAAACCCTAAACCAAACTCCTAAACCCTAAACCATAAATCTTAACTCTAGAACCCTAAACCCTAACCCTGAACCTAAACTCTAAACCCAAAATCCAAACTATAAACTCGAAACCCAAAACCCTAAAACCTAAACCCTAACCCTAAATCCTAAACGCTAAACCTTAAAACCTAACCCTAAACCTAAACCCTAAACCCTAAATCCAAACTCTAAACCCTAAACCTAAACTCTAAACCCTAAAACCCTAAAGAAAAACCTAAACCCTAGAGCCTCAACCCTCAGCTCTAAACCCTAAACCTTAAACACTAAACCCTCAACCCTAAACCCTAAATATTAACTCTAAACCCAAAATCATAAATTCTAAACCCTAAATCCAAACTCGAAACCCTAAACCCAAAATCCTATATCCTAAACTCTCAACACTAAACCCTAAACCCAAAAATCAAAACCCTAAAACCTAAACCTTAAACCATAAACTTAAACCTATAGCTCAAAACCTAAACCCTAAAGCTTAGATCATCAACCCTAAACCCTTAATACTAAACCCAAAATAGTAAAATATAAACCCTAAGCCCTGGACCATCAAACTAAAATCCTAAACCCTTAACCTTAAATCCTAAATCATAAATCATAAACCCTAAACCCTAAATTGTAAACTCTAAATAATAAACCGTAAATCGTAAATCGTAAACCCTAAACCTTAAACCTAACCCTAGACCCTTAACCCTAAAAACTAAACCCTAAACCCTAAGCTTCACATCTAAACCCTAAACCATAAACCCAAATCCATTAACCCTAACCCTTAAAATATAAAACCTAAACCCTAAACCCTAAACCTTCAACCCAAAACTGTAAGCCCTAAACCCTAAACCCAAAAAACCATAAACCCTAAACCCTAAACCTAAATTGTAAAGTCTAAACTCTAAATCATAAACACTAAACCGTAAAACCTAAAACCTACACCTTAAATTTAAAACCCTAAACCCTGAACCCTAAATCTAAAACATAAACCCTAAACCCTAAAATTAAGCAATAAACCCTAAATGTTAAACCCTAAACTGTACCCCTAAACCATAAACACTAAACCCTAAACCCTAAACTCTAAATCCTAAAACTTAACCCTAAAACCCTAAATCATAACTCTAAAACCCTAAACCCTAAATCCTAAACCGTATTCGTAAATCAAAACCCTAATGTCAAACTCTAAACTCTAAACCTCAAACCCTATACACTAAACCCCAAATTATAAACCCTAAACCCTAAACCCTAACCCTAAATTCTAAACCCTAAACCAAAATCCTAATCCCTAAACCCTAAATCCTAAATTCTAAATATTAAACACGAAACCCTAAACCTTAAAATCTAACCCTAAACCCTAAATCAAAATTCTAAAGCCTAAACATAAACTCTCCAAATAGTAAACCCTAAACCCTAAAATAAAAACCCTAATTCTAAACCCTAAACTCAAAAATCTAAAACTTGTACCCTAAACCCTACACATTGAACATAAGCCTATAACTTGAAACCTAAACCCTAAACCCTCAAGACTAAACTCTAAATCCTAAACCCTAAACCTTCAACCCTAAACCTTAAACCCAAAATCGTAAATCCTAAACCCTAAACCTTCATCCCAAAACCCTAAACCCTATACCGTAAACCCTAAATTGTAAACTCTAAATTCTAAATCGTAAACCCTAAACCTTAAACTCTATAAACTAAATTTAAAATCCTAAACCCTAAATCCTTAAACCTAAACCTAAACCCTAGACCCAAAACCCTAAACCCTATCCCTAACCCTAACCCTAACCTCTAAACCATAAACCCTAAATAGAACCATAAATTGTAAACCCGAAATAAAAACCTAAACCCTAAACCCTAAACACTAAATTCTAACCCTAAACTCGAAATCCTAAACTTTAAATCCCAAACCCTAAATTCTAACTTTAAACCTTAAACCCTATATCCTTAACCGTAACCTTAAACCCTAAACCCTATATCCTAAATCCAAACTCTAAATCCTAAACCCAAAACCCTAAATCCTAAACTCTAATCCCTAAACACTAAACACTAAAATCAAAATCCTAAACTCTAAATCCTAACCCTAACCCCAAAACCTAAATCCTAAATAATAAACCATAAACCCTAAGCCTTAAACCCTATTCCTTAAACCCTAAACACTGAACTAAAATCTATAATTCAAAAGCTAAACCCTAAACCCTATACCCTAAACTCTAAACCCTAAACCATAAACCCTAAACCCAAAACCATAAACTTTAAACCCTAAAATATAAACTCTAAACCCTAAAACCTAAGCCTTCAACCCTAAACCCTAAACCTAAACACTAAACCCTAAACCTTAAAGGTTAAACCCTAAATTGTACCCCTAAACCCTTAACACTAAACCTTAAAACCTTAACCCTAAACCCTAAACCTTAAACATTCAATCCTAAACCCCAAACCTTAAACCCTAAATCTTAACTCTAAAACCCTAAACCTAAACCCTAAACCCTAAATCTTCACTCTAAAACCCTAAACCCTAAACCTTTAACACCAAAACCCTAAACCCTAAACCCTAAGCCTTTAACCGTAAACACAAAATCCTAAACCAAAAACCATCAACCCTAAAGCCTATAATATAAACCCTAAACCCTAAACCCTAAACCTTCAACCCAAAACCCTAAACCCTCAACCCTAAACCATAAACAGTAAACCCTAAACCCTAAACATAAAATTATAACCTAAAAAACTCTAAATCGTAAACCCTCAACCCTAAAAACTAAACCCTAAATTTGAAACCCTAAACCCTATATCCTAAACCTTAAACCCTAAACCCTAAACCCTAAATATCAAACCCTAAACCCGAAAGGTTAAACCCTAATCGTACCCCTAAACCCTAAACACTAAACCCTAAAACCTAAAACCTAAACCTTAAACCTTAAACCTTAAACCCTAAACCCTAAATCTTAACACGAAAACCCTAAACACTAAACTCTAAACCCTAACCCTAAACCCTAAATTCAAACTCTAAATTCTAAACCCCAACCCCTTACTCTAAATCCTAAACTGTAGACCCTAACACTAAATCCTAAACCCTAAACATAAATCCTAAATCCTAAATCCTAAATTCTAAATATTAAACCCTGAACCCTAAATCTTAAAACCTAAACCTAAATATAAACCCTAAATCCAAAATCCAAACTCTAAACCCTAAATATAAACTCTAAACTCAAAACCCTAAAACTAAACCCTAAACCCTCGACATTAAATCCTATGCTCTAATCCGTAAACCCTAAACCTTCAATGCTAAAGCCTAAACCCTAACCCTAAATAATGAATCCTAAACTCTAAACCCTGAACCCTAAATT
Organism: Solanum bulbocastanum; assembly: GCA_037074985.1. Taxonomy (NCBI): domain Eukaryota; kingdom Viridiplantae; phylum Streptophyta; class Magnoliopsida; order Solanales; family Solanaceae; genus Solanum; species Solanum bulbocastanum. The sequence continues at coordinate 12,435,847 of CM073602.1, read as the reverse complement.
CTTAACCATAACCATAAACCCTAAACCCTATACCGTAAATCAAAACACTAAACCCTAAACCCTAAAATCAAAACCCTAAACCCTAATCCCTAATCTAAACCCTAAACCATAAACTCGAAAATCTAAACCTTGTACCCTAAACCCTACACCCTAAACATAAATCTTAAACCCTAAATTGTAAACTCTAAACTCTAAATCGTAAACCCTAAACCTTAAACCCTATAAACTAAATATAAAATGCTAAACCCTAAATCCTAAAGCCTAAACACTAGACCCAAAACCCTAAAACCTAACCCTAACCCTAAATTCAAAACCCTATACCCTAAACCATAACCTTAAATAGAAACCTAAACTGTAAACCCTAAATAGAAACCTAAACCTTAAACCCTAAACCCTAAACCCTAAACCTTTAATCCTAAACACTAAATCCTGACCCTAAACACGAAATCCTAAATCCTAAATTCTAAACTTTAAACCCTAAACCCTAAATCCTTATCCATAACCCTAAACCCTAAACCCTATATCCAAAATCCAAATGCTAAACCCTAAACCAAACACCCTAAATCCTAAACTCTAATCCCTAAACCCTAAACCCTAAAATCAAAACCCTAAACTCTAAACCCTAATCCTAACCCCTAAAACCTAAACCCTAAATGATAAACCATAAACCCTAAACCCTAAACCCTAAACTAAAACCTATAATTCTAAAAGCTAAACCCTAAACCCTAAACCCTAAACATTAACCCTAAACCTTAAATCCAAATGCTAAACCTTAAACCTAAACTCCAAACGCTAAATCCCTAAACAAAAACCTAAACCCTAGAGCCTCAACCCTTAGCCCTAAACCCTAAATCTTAAACCCTAAACCCTCAACCCTAAACCCTAAATACTATATCCTAAATCCAAGCTCTAAATCCTAAACCCAAAATCCTAAGTCCTAAACTCTCAACCCTAAACCCTAAATGCGAAACCCTAAACCTTAAACCCTAAACTTAAACCTATAGCTCAAAACCTAAACCCTAAACCCTAAATCATCAATCCTAAACCTTAAATCCAAACTCTAAACCCTAAACCTAAACTCTAAACCCTAAAACCCTAAACAAAAACCTAAACCCTAAAGCCTCAACCATCAACTCTAAACCTTAAACCCTCAACCCTAAACCCTAAACCCTAAATATTAACTCTAAACCCTATATCATTAATTCTAAACCCTAAACCCTAAACCCTAAATGTTATATCCCAAATCCAAGCTATAAACCCTAAACCCAAAATCCTAAATCCTAAACCCTAAACCCTAAACCCTAAACCCTAAAACTAACCCCAAACCTTCAACCGTAAACTTAAACCTATAGCTCAAAACCTAAACCCTAAACCTTAAACCCTAAACTCTAAACCCTAAACCCTAAATCATCAACCCTAAACCCTAAATACTAAACCCAAAATAGTAAACCCTAAACCCTAAAACATAAACCCCAAACCCTAAACCCTAAATCGTTAGCCTAAACACTAAACCCTTAGCCCTAAACCTAAAATCGTAAATTGTAGACCCTAAACCCTAAAGTGTAAACTCTAAATTATAAATAATAAACCCTAAACCCTAAACCTACCCTAACCTTTAACCCTAAACTCTAAACCCTAAACCTTAAGCCTTCAAACCTAAATAAACCCAAAACCGTTAAACCTAACTCCTAAAATACAAAACCTAAACTATAAATCCTAAACCTTTAACCCAAAACTATAAACCCTAAACCCAACACCCAAAAAACTGTAAACCCTAAACCCAAAACCTAAATTGTAAACTCTAAACTTTAAATCGTAAACCCCAAATCATAAACCCTAAATCCTAAACCCTAAATTTAAAACCCTAAACCCAAAACACTAAATCTAAAACATAAACCCTAAATCCTAAACAGTAAGCAATAAACCCTAAATGTTAAACCCTAAACCGTACCCCTAAACCCTAAACACTAAACCCTAAACCCTAAACTCTAAATCCTAAAACTTAACCCTAAAACCCTAAATCCTAAACCCTAAATCTTAAATTTAAAACCCTAAACCCTAAACCCTAAAATGTATCCCTAAATCTAAACCCTAAAGTCAAACTCTAAACTCTAAACCCTAAACCCTATACACTAAACACCAAACCATAAACCCTAAACCCAAAACCCTAACCCTAAATCCTAAACCCTAGAGCAAAATCATAAACCCTAAGCCTTAAATCCTAAATTCTAAACATTAAACCCTAAACCCTAAACCTTAAAACCTAACCCTAAACCCTGAATCAATATTCTAAAGCCTAAACCTAAACTCTAAACCCTAAACTCTAAACTCTAAACCCTAAACCCTAAACATAAACCTAAACCCTAGACCCTATACCCTAAGCTCTAAACCCTAAACCCTAAACCCTAAACATTCAATGATAAACACCTAAACCCTAACCCTAAGCCATAATGCCTAAACTATAAACCCTAAACCCTAAATCATTAACCTTAACCATAAACCTAAACCCTATACCCTAAATCCAAACACTAAACCCTATACCTTAAAATGAAAGACCTAAACTTAAACCCTAATTTTAAACCCTAAACCCTAAACCAAAAACCTTAAACTCAAAAATCTAAACCCTATACCCTAAACTCTAAAGCATAAACATAAGACCACAACTCGAAACCTAAACCCTAAACCCTGAACCAAAAACCATAAACTCAAAAATCTAAACCCTATACCCTAAACTCTAAACCATAAACAAAAGCCTATAACTCGAAACCTAAACATTAAACCCTAAAACCTAAAATCTAAATCCAAAAACCAAAACCTATAACTCTAAAACCTAAATACTAAACCCAAAATCGTAAACCCTAAACCCTAAACCTTCACCCCAAAACCCCTAACCCTAAAACCTAAACCCAAAACCATAAACCATAAACCTTAAATTGTAAGATCTAAACTCTAAATCGCAAACCCTACACCCTAAATGCTTAATTTAAAACCCTAAACCCTAAACCTTCAAACCTGAACCCTAAATATTAACTCTAAACCCTAAATCCTAAACTCTAAAACCTAAACCCTAAATCCTTAACGTTAACCCTAAACCCTATAACCTATACCCTAAATCAAAACTCTAAACCCTAAACCCAATATCCTAAATCTTAAAATCTAAACCCTAAACCCTTAACCTTAAACCCTAAAATTATAACCCAAACCCTAAACCCTAATAACTAAACTTAAATCTATACCTCAAAACCCTAAACACTAAATAATAAACCCTAATCCCTAAACCCTAAACCCTAAATACTAAACCCTAAATCATAAACCCTAAACCCTAAACCTTAAAATATGAACCCTAAACCCTAAACCATAAACCTTAAATCCTGAACCCTAAATTTAAACCTATAACTCAGAACTTAAACCCAAAACTCTAAACCCTAAACACTTAACCTTCAACCTTAACCCTAAACCCTAAGACCAAAACCATAAAACCTAAAAGTTTAAAAGTAAAACCCTAAACACTAAATCCTTAACCATTAAGTCTAAACTCCACACCCAAAACCTAAACACTAAAACCTAAAACCTAGACCCTAAACACTAAACCCAAAAGCCTAAACCCAAAACCCTCAATGCTATACCTTAAACTCTAAAAGATATACTGTAAACTCTAAACCCTAAACCCTAAACAAAAATCATAAATTATAAAGCTGAAACCCTAAACCCTAAACTCTAAACCCAAAACCGTAAACCCTAAAATATAAAATATAAACCCTAACCCCTAAACCCTAAACCTTCAACACCAAAACCCTAAACCCTAAACCCCAAAACCTAAGCCTACAACCTTAAACCCTAAACCCTAAATGAAAAACCATAAACCCTAAACCCTAAAATATAAACCTTAAACCCTAAACCCTAAACCTACAATCCAAAACCCTAAACCCTCAACCCTAAACCATAAATCGTAAACCCTAAAACCTATACCCTAAATTGTAAACTCAAAACTCTTAATCGTACACCGTCAATCCTAAATACAAAACCCTAAACCATATACCATAAACCTTAAACCCTAAATCCTAAACCTAAACCATAAATTCTAAATATTAAGCCTTAAACCCTAAAGGCTAAACCCTAAATCGTACCCCTAAACCATAAACCTTAAACCTTAAACCTTAACCCTAAACCCTAAACCTTAAGCCTTCAACCCTAAACCCTAAATCTTAATTCTAAAACACTAAACCCTAAACCCTAAACCCAAACCTAAACCATAAACCCTAAACGTTCATCCCAAAACCCTAAACCCTAAACCTTCAACACCAACACCCTAAGCCCTACACCCTAAACACTAAACCCTAAGCCTTCAACCCTAAACCCTAAACCCTAAACCAAAAACAATAAACCCTAAACCCTAAAATATAAGCCCAACACCCTAAACCCTAAACCCTCAACCCTAAACCATAAACCATAAACTCTAAACCCTAAACACTAAATTATAAACTCTAAACTCTAAACCATAAATCCTCAACCCAAAAACCTAATCCCTTAATTTGAAACCCTAAACCATATACCCAAAACCCAAAACCCTAAAGGTTAAACCAAAAATTGTACCCTTAAACCCTAAACACTAAGCCTTAAGGCCTAAACGCTAAACCTTAAACTTTAAGCCTTCAACCCTAAACCCTAAACCCTAAACCCAAAACCCTAAATCTTAACTCTAAAACCCTAAACCCTAAACCCTAACCCTAAACCTAAACCCTAAACCCAAAATCCAAACTCTAAATTCTAAACCCCAAACCTTATACCCTAAACCCCAAATTGTAAACCCTAACCCTAAATCCTAAACCCTAAACCTAAATACTAAATTCTAAACATTAAACCCTGAACCCTAAATCGTAAAACCAAACCCTAAACCCAAAATACAAACTCTAAACCCTAAACCTAAACTCTAAACCCTAAACCCTAAACACTAAACCCTTAACCCCAGACCCTCAACCCTAAACTTCAATCCTTAAACCCTAAACTCTTTACCCTAAACCTTCAATGCTAAACACTAAACCCTAACCCTAAATAATAAATCCTAAACTCTAAACCATAAACTCTAAATTCCTTACCTTAATCGTAAACACTAAACCCTATACCTAAAATCCAAATACTAAACCCTAAACCCTAAACCCTAAAATCAAAACCCTAATTGTAAATCCTAAACCCTAAACCATAAACTCAAAAATCTAAAACCTATACCCTCAACCATACACACTAAACATAAGCCTATAACTTGAAACCTAAACCCTAAACCCTAAACCCTAAACCCTAAACCTTCAACCCAAAACCTTAAACCCAAAATCGTAAATCCTAAACCCTAAACCTTCATCCCAAAACCCTAAACCCTAACCCATAAACCCTAAATTGTAAACTCTAAATTCTAAATCGTAAACCCTAAACCTTAAACCCTATAAACTAAATTTAAAATTCTAAACCCTAAATCCTTAAACCTAAACCCTAGACCCAAAACCCTAAACCCTAACCCTAACCATAACCCTAAACTCTAAACCCTAAACCTAAACCCTAAACCCTAAATAAAACCCTAAACCCTAAACCCTAAACCTTCAACCCTAAACACTAAATCCTAACCCTAAACCCAAAATCCTAAACTTTCAATCACAAACCCTAAATTCTATACTTTAAACACTAAACCCTATATCCTTAACCGTAACCTTAAACCGTAAACCCTATATCCTAAATCCAAACTCTAAACCCTAAATCCAAAACTCTAATCCCTAAACCCTAAACCCTAAAATCAAAAACCCTAAACTCTAAATCCTAACCCTAACCCCTAAAACCTTAACCTTAAATGATAAACCATAAACCCTAAGCCTTAAATCCTATTCCCTAAACCCTAAACCGTGAACTAAAACCTATAATTCAAATGCTAAACCCTAAACCCTATACCCTGAACACTAAACCCTAAACCGTAAACCCTAAACCCAAAATCGTAAACATTAAACACTAAATTATAAACCCTAAATCCTAAATTTTCAACCCAAAACCTAAAACCCTAAACCCTAAACTATAAATTCTAAACTCTAAACCGTAAACCCTAAACCCTAAACCCTAAATTAGAAACTCTAAACTCAAAATCCTAAACCCTAAACCCTTAACCTAAATACAAAGCCCTAAACCCTAAACCCTAAACCCTAAATCATACCACAAAACCATAAACTCTAAACCCTAAACCCTAAATCTTAACTCTAAAACCCTAAACCCTAAACCTAAAACCTAAACCCTAAATCCAAACTATAAACTCTAAACCCCAAACCTTAAACCCTAAACTTTAACCCTAAATCCTAAACCCTAAACCTTAAAACATAACCCTAAACCCTAAATCCAAACTCTAAACCCTAAATCTAAATTCTAAACCCTAAAACCTTAAACAAAAACTTAAACCCTAGAGCCTCAACCCTTAGCTCTAAACCCTAAATTTTAAACCCTAGATGCTCAACCCTAAACCCTAAATAGTAACTCTAATTCCTAAACATAAATTCTAAACCCTAAACTATAAATCCAAAAATCTCAATCCAAAACCCTAAACCTTAAACCCTAAAATCAAAACCCTAAACCCTATACCCTAAACCTTAAACCTTAAACCCTAAACTTAAACCTATAGCTCAAAACCTAAACCCTAAACCCTAAACCCTAAATTCTAAACCCTACACCCTAAATCATCAACCCTAAACCCTAAATACTAAACCTAAAATACTAAACCCTAAACACTAAAATATAAACCCTAAACCCCAAACCATCAGCCTAAAACTCTAAATCCTTAACACTAAACCATGAAGTGTAAACTCTAAATTGTAAATCGTAAACTGTTAACCCTAAACCCTAAACCTAAACCTAAACCATTAATCCTAAACTCTAAACCCTAAACCCTAAGCCTTCAAACCTAAACCCTAAACCCAAAACCATTAACCCTAATCCCTAAAATATAAACCCTAAACACTAAACCCTAAACCTTCAACCCAAAACTATAAACCCTAAACTTAAATTGTAAACTCTAAACTCTAAACCGTAAACCCCAAACCCTAAACCCTTAAACCTAAACCCTAAATTTAAAATCTTAAACCATAAACACTAAATCTAAAACATAAACACTAAACCCTAAATATTAAGCAATAAACCCTAAATGTTAAACGCTAAACCAAACCCCTAAACCCTAAAACTAAAACCTAGACCCTATACTATAAATCAAAAAACCTAACCATAAAACCATAAATCTTAACTCTACAACCCTAAACCCTAAACCCTAAACCATAAACCATATCTCTAAATCTAAACCCTAAAGTCAAACTCTAAACTCTAAACACCAAACCCTATACACTAAACCCCAAACCGTAAACCCTGAACCCTAAACCCTAACCCTAAATCCTAAACCCTAAACCAAAATCCTAAATCGTAAGCCTTAAATCAAAAATTCTAAAGATTAAACCCTAAACCCTAAACCTTAAAACCTAACCCTACACCCTAAATCAAAATTCTAAATCCTAAACCAAAACTCTAAACCCTAAACTCTAAGCTCTAAACCCTAAACACTAAACATAAACCTAAACCCTAGACCATATACCCTAAGCTCTAAACCCTAAACCCTAAACCCTATTCCTTAAATATTCAATGCTAAACCCTAAACCATAACCCTAAACCCTAAATCATTAACCTTAACCATAAACCTTAAACCCTATACCCTAAATCCAAACACTAAACCCTATACCCTAAAATGAAAGACCAAAACCCTAAGCCGTAATTTTAAACCCTAAACCCTAAACTAAAAACCATAAACTCAAAAATCTAAACACTATACCCTAAACTCAAAACAATAAACATAAGCCTATAACTTGAAACCTAAACCGTAAACCCTAAACCAAAAACCATAAACTAAAAAATCCAAACATTATACCCTAAACTCTAAACCCCAAATCCTATGCACTAAACCCCAAACCATAAACCCTAAATCCTAAACCCTAACCCTAAACAAAAACCCTAAACCCTAAACCCTATATCCTAAATTCTAAACATTAAACCCTAAACCCTAAACCTTAAAACCTAACACTAAAGCCTAAATCAAAATTCTAAATCGTAAACCTAAACTCTAAACACTAAACCCTAAACATAAACCTATACCCTAAACCTTACATCCTAAGCTCTAAACCCTAAACCATAAACCCTATTCCCTCGACATTCAATGTTAAACCCTAAACCCTAACCTAAACCATAAAACCTAAAATATAAACCCTAAATCCTTAACCTTAACCATAAACCTTAAACCCTATACCCTAAATCCAAACACTAAACCCAATACCCTAAAATGAAAGCCCTAAACCCTAAACGCTAAACCAAAAACCATAAACTCAAAAATCTAAACCCTATACCCTAAACTCAAAACCATAAACATAAGCCTATAACTCGAAACCTAAAACCTAAACTCTAAATCCAAAACCCTAAACCTTTAATCCTAAAACCTAAATCCTAAACCCAAAATCGTAAACCCTTAAGCCTAAACCTTTACCCTAAAACACTATACCCTAAAACATAAACCTAAAACCATAAACCCTAAACCCTAAATTATAAGCTCTAAATTATCAAGTGTAAACCCTAAACCTTCAAACCTAAACCCTAAATATGAACTCTAAACACTAAAACCTAAACTCTAAAACTAAAACCTTAAATCCTAAACCCTAACCCTAAACCCTAAACCCTTAATGCAAAACCTAAACCCTAAACCATAAACCTTAAAACCTAAACCCTAAATATTAACTCTAAACCCTAGATCCTAAACTCTAAAAAAAAAACCTTAAATCCTTAACCCTAACCCTAAACCTTATACCCTATACCCTAAATCCAAACTCTAAACCCTAAACCCAATATCCTAAATCATTAACTCTAAACCTTAAACCCTAAAATTAAAACCCCAAACCCTAACACCTAAACCTAAACCTAAAGCTCATATCCTAAACCCTAAACCCTAAACCCTAAAAACTAAATGATAAACCCTAATCCCTAAACCATCAACCTAAACCCTAAATACTAAACCCTAAATCGTAAACCCTAAACCCTAAAATATAAACCCTAAACCCTAAATACTAAACCATCAGCCTAAATCCATAAACCCATAACCCTAAGCCAAAAATAGTAAATCGTAAACCCTAAACCCTATAGTATAAACTCTAAATTTTAAATCATAAACCGTAAATCCTAAACCCTAAACCTAACTCTAAACCCCAAACCCTAAACTCCAAACCCTAAACCCTAAGCTTTCAACCCAAAATCCTAAACCCTAAAGCCAAAAATGTCAACCTTAAACCCTAAAATATAAACCCTAAATGCCAAATTCTAAACCTTCAACCCTAAACCATAACCCTAAACCCTAAACCCAAAATAGCAAACCCTAAACCCTAAACCCTAAACCCTAAATTGTGAATTCTAAAGTTTAAATCGTAAACCCTAAAGCCTAAATCCTAGACCTTAAATTTAAAATCCTAAACCCTAAACCTAAACACTAAACCCTAAACATTAAACAATAAACCCCAAATGTTAAGCCCTAATCGTACCCTTAAACCCGAAACACTATACCATTAACTCTAAGACCTAAACCTTAAACCCTAAATCCTAAACCTTAACCCTAAAACCCTAAATCTTAACTCTAAATCCCTAAACCCTAAACCCTAAACCATGACCCTAAACCAAAACCCTAAAGTCAAACTCTAAACTTTAAACCCCAAAGCCTATACACTAAACCCAAAATCATAAATCCTAAATCCTAAACCCTAAACCAAAATCCTAAACCCTAAATCCTAAATTCTAAACATTAAACCCTAAACCCTAAACCTTAAAACATAGCCCTAAACCTAAACCCTAAACCCTAAATGCAAATTCTAAAGCCTAAACCTAAACTTCAAACCCTATACCCTAAATTCTAAACCCTAAACATAAACCTAAACCCTAGACCCTAAACCCTAAGCTCTAAACCCTAAACCCTAAACCTAATACCCTAAACCTTCAATGTTAAACCCTAAACCCTAAATCCTACACTCTATACCCTAAATCCTAAACTCTAAACAATAAATCCTAAACCCTAAACATTAAAATCTAACCCCAAACCCTAAATCCAATGTCTAAACACTAAACCCTAAACTCTAAACCCTAAACTTAAACACTAAACACTATACATAAACCTAAACCCTAGACCCTTAGCCCTAACCTCTAAACCCTAAACCCTAAACCCTCTACCTTAAACCCTAAAACCTAAAGCTTAAACACTAAAACTTAAATTCTAAACTATAAACCCTAAATACTAAACCTTAAACATAAACCCTAAACCCTAAACCCTAAACCCTAAAATGAAAATTGAAAACCCTGACACTAAACCTTAAACCTTAAACTATAAACTCTAAACCCTAAACCCAAAATCGTAAACCCTAAACCCTAAACCCTACAGCCTAAATGATAAATCCTAATCCCTAAACCCTAAACCCAAAAATATAAAGCCTAAACACTAAACCATCAACGTAAAACCTTAAACCCTTAACCCTAAACCCAAAACCATAAATCCTAAATTTTAAACCATAAATCATAAATCCTAAACCCTAAACCTAACTATAAACCCTAAACCGTAAACTCTAAACCCTAAACCCTAAGCCTTCAACCCTAAACCCTGAAACCTAAAACCTAAAACCAAAATTGTCAACCCTAAACCCTAAAATATAAACCCAATACCTTAAACCCTAAACCTTCAACCCAAAACTATAAACCCTAAACCCTAAAGCCAAAACCGTAAAGCATAAATCCTAAACCCTAAATTGTAAACTCTAAACTCTGAATCATAAACCCTAAACCCTAAACCCTCAAACCTAGACCCTAAATTTAAAATACTAAACCCTATACCCTAAATCCTAAATGCTAAACCCTAAACCCTAAACAATAAATAATAAACCCTAAATGTTAAACCCTAAATCGTACCCCTCAACCCTAAACACTAAACCATTAACCCTAAACCCTAAATCTTAAATCCTAAATCCTAAACCTAAACCCTAAAAACCTAAATCTTAACTCTAAAACCCTAAATCCTAAATCCTAAATCGTAACCTTAAACCTAAACCCTAAAGTCAAACTTTAAACTCTAAACCCCAAACCCTATACACTAAACCCCAAATCATAAATCCTAAACCCTAAATCCTAACCCTAAATCCTAAACCCTAAACCAAAATCCTCGACCATAAACCCTAAATCCTAAATTCTAAACATTAAACCCTAAACCCTAAACTTTAAAACCTAGCCCTAAACCTAAACCCTAAACCCTAAATCCAAATTCTAAAGCATAAACCTAAACTTTAAACTCAATACTCTAAACTCTAAACACTAAACCCTAAACCCTAAACATAAACCTAAACCCTAAACCCTAAGCTCTAAACCCTAAACCCTAAACCTTATACCCTAAACTTTTCATGCTAAACCTTATAACCATACCCTAAACACTAAATCCTAAACTCTAAAGCCTAAACCCTAAATCCATAACCTTAACTATAAATCCTAAACCATAAAATGAAAGCCCAAAACCCTAATTCTAAACCCTAAACCCCAAACCAAAAGCCATAAACTCAAAAATCTAAACCCTACACCCTAAATGCTAAATAGTAAACATAAGCCTATAACTCAAAACCTAAATCCTAACCCTAAACCTAAACCCTAAACCATAAATCCAAACCCAAATCCTTATTTCCTAAAGCATAAACCCTAAACCTAAATCCTAAACCTACATTGTAAACTCTAAACTCTAAACCGTAAACCCTAAAACATAAACCCTGAACCCTAAACCCTAAACACTAAATCTAAAACATAAACACTAAACCCTAAACATTAAGAAATAAACCCTAAACATTAAACCCTAAACCGTACCCCTAAACCATAACACTAAACCCCAAACCCTAAACTCCAAATCCTAAAACTTAACCAAAAACCCTAAATCTTAACTCTAAAACCCTAAACCCTAAAACCTAAACCGTATCCCTAAATCTAAACCCTAAAGTCATACTCTAAACTCTAAACCCAAAAACCCTATACACTAAACCCGAAATCCTAAACCCTAACCTTAATTCCAAAACCCTAAACCAAAATCCTAAATCCTAATTTCTAAACATTGAACCCTAAACCCTAAATAAAAATTCTAAAGCCTAAACCTAAACTCTAAACCCTAAACTCTAAACTCTAAACCCTAAACCCTAAACATAAACCTAAACCCTAGACCCTATTCCCTAAGCTCTAACCCCTAAACCCTAAGCCCTATTTCCTAAACATTCAGTGCTAAACTCTAAACCCTAACCCTAAACCATAAAACCTAAACTATAAACCCTAAACCCTAAAGCATTAACCTTAACCATAAACCCTATACCCAAAATCATTAACCTTAACCATAAACCTTAAACACTATACCCTAAATCCAAACACTAAACCCTATACCCTAAAATGAAAGTCGTAAACCCTAAACCCTAATTTTAAACCCAAAACACAAAACCACAAACCATAAACTCAAAAATCTAAACCATATACCCTAAACTCTAAATCATAATCTTATGCCTATAAATCGAAACCTACACCCTAAACCCTAAACCAAAAACCATAAACTGAAAAATCTAAACCCTATACCCTAAACCCTAAAACATAAACATAAGCCTATAACTCGAAACCTAAACCCTAAACCCTAAACTAAAAACCATAAACTCCAAAATCTAAACCCTATATCCTAAACTCTAACCTCCAAACCCTATACACTAAACCCTAAACTGTTAACCCTAAACCCTAAACCATAACCCTAAATCCTAAACCCTAAACAAAAATACTACACCCTAAATCCTAAATACTCAACCCTAAACCCTAAATCCTAAATTCTAAACATTAAACCCTAAACCCTAAACCTTAAAACCTAACCCTAAACCCTATATCAAAATTCTAAATCCTAAACCTAAACTCTAAACCCTAAACCCTAAACCCTAAACATAAACCTAAACCCTAGACCCTAGACCCTAAGCTCTAAACCCTAAACACTATTTCCTAAACATTTAATGCTAAACCCTAAACCCTAAACCTAAACCATAAAACCTAAACTATAAATGCTAAACCCTAAATCCTTAACCTTAACCATAAACCTTAAGCCCTATACCCTAAATCCAAACAATAAACCCTATACCCTAAAATGAAAGCCCTAAACCCTAAACCCTAATTTTAAATCATAAACCCTAAACCAAAATCCATAAACTCAAAAATCTAAACCCTATACCCTACACTCTAAACCATAAACATAAGCCTATAACTCGAAACCTAAACCCTAAACCCTAATCCCAAAGTCGTAAACCCTAAACCCTAAACCTTTACCCTTAAACCCTAAACCCTAAAACCTAAACCCAAAACCATAAACCCTAGACCCTAAATTGTAACCTTTAAACTCTAAATCGTAAACCCTAAACCCTAAGCCCTAAATTTAAAACCGTAAATCCTAAACCTAAACCCTAAACCTTCAAACCTAAACCCTAAATATTAACTCTAAACCCTAAATCCTAAACTCTAAAACCCAAACCTTAAATCCTTAACATTAACCCTAAACACTATACCCTATACCATAAATCCAAACTCCAAACCCTAAACCAAAAATCCTAAATTGTAAACTCTAAACCCAAAGCCCTAAACCCTAAATCCTAAAATTAAAACCCCAAACCCTAAACCCTAAACCCTAATACCTAAACTTAAACCTATATCTCAAAACCTAAATCCTAAACCCTAAACCCTTATCCCTAAACCGTCAACCTAAACCCTACTTACAAAACCCTAAATCATAAACCCTAAACCCTAAAATATAAACCCTAAACCCTAAACCCAAAACCATAAACCCTAAACCCTAAATTGTAAACTCAAAACTCTAAATCGTAAACCCTAAAGCCTAAAACCTAGACCCTAAATTTAAAATCCAAAACCCTAAACCCTAAACATTAAACAATAAACCCTAAATGTTAAACCCTAACTATACCCTTAAACCCTAAACCCTAACCCTGAACCATAAAACCTAAACTATAAACCCTAAACCCTAAATCATTAACCCTAACCATAAACCTTAAACCCTATACCCTAAATCCAAACACTAAACCCTATGCCCTAAAAGGAAAGAACTAAGCCCTAAACACTAATTTAAAACCCTAAACCTTAATCCAAAAACCATAAACTCAAAAATTTAAACCCTATACCCTAAACTCTAAACCATAATCAAAAGCCTATAGGTTGAAACCTAAACCCTAAACCCTAAACCAAAAACCCTAAACTCAAAAATCTAAACCCTATACCCTAAACTCTAAACCATAAACATAAGCCTATAACTCAAAACCTAAACCCTAAACCTTTAATGCTAAACCCTAAAACCTTACCGTAAACACTAAATCCAAAACTCTAAAGCCTAAACCATAAATCCATAACCTAAACTATAAACCCTAAACCCTAAAATGAAAGCCCAAAACCCTAATTTGAAACCCTAAACCTTAAACCATAAACCATAAACTCAAAAATCTAAACCCTATACCCTAAACCCTAAACCATAAGCATAAGCCTATAACTTAAACTAAACCCTAACCCTAAACCTAAACCCTAAATCATAAATCCAAATCCACATCCTTATTTCCTAAAACATAAACCCTAAACCCTAAACCCTAACCCTGAATCCTAAACCTACATTGTAAACTCTAAACTCTAAACCGTAAACCCAAAAGCCTTAAACCCTAAAACATAAACCCTAAACCCTAAACACTAAATCAAAAACATAAGACCTAAACCCTAAACATTAAGCAATAAACCCTAAATGTTAAACCCTAAACTGTACCTCTAAACCCTAAACACTAAACCCCAAACCCTAAACACTAAATCCTAAAACTTAACCCTAAAACCCTAAATCTTAACTCTAAAACCCTAAACCCTAAAACCTAAACCGTATCCTTAAATATAAACCCTAAAGTCAAACTCTAAACTCTAAACCCAAAACCCTATACACTAAATCCCAAACTGTAAATCCTAAACCCTAAACCCTAACCCTAAATCCTAAATCCTAAATCCTAAACAAAAATCCAAAATCCTAAACCTTAAAACCTAACCCTAAATGCTAAATCAAAATTCTAAAGCCTAAACCTAATCTCTAAACCCTAAACCCTTAACCCTATTCCCTAGACATTCAATGCTAAACCTTAAACCCTAACCCTAAACCATAAAACCTAAACTATAAACGCTAAACCCTAAATCCTTAACCTTAACCATAAACCTTAAACCCTATACCATAAATCCAAACACTAAACCCTATACCCTAAAATGAAAGCCCTAAACCATAAACCCTAAACCCTAATTTTCAAACGTAAACCCTAAACCAAACACCATGAACTCAAAAATCTAAACCCTATACCCTACACTCTAAACCATAAACATAAGCCTATAACTCGAAACCTAAACACTAAAACCTAAAGCATAAACTCTAAATCAAAAACCCTAAACCTTTAACCCTAAAACCTAAACCCTAATCCCAAAATTGTAAACCCTAAACTTTAAACCTTCACCCCAAAACCTTAACTACTAAAACCTAAATCCAAAACCATAAACCCTAAACCCTAAATTGTAAGCTCTAAACTCTAAACTGTAAACCCTAAACCCTAAACCCTTAATTTAAAACCCTAAGTCCTAAGACTAAACCCTAAACCTTCAAACCTAAACCCTAAATATTAGCTCTAAACCCTAAATCCTAAACTCTAAAACCTAAACCTTAAATCCTTAAGCTTAACCCTAAACTCTATACCCTATACACTAAATCCAAACTCTAAACCCTAAACTAAAAATCCTAAATCATAAACTCTAAAACCTAAACCCTAAAATTAAAACCCAAACCCTAATGCCTAAATTTAAACCTATAGCTCAAAACCTAAACACTAAACCCTAAACAATAAACCCTAAACCGTCAATCTAAACCCTAATTACTAAACCCTAAATCATAAACCTTAAACCCTAAACACTAAATCATCAGCCTAAATCCATAAACCCTTAACCCTAAACCCAAAACCATAAATCGTAAACCCTAAACCCTAAAGTGTAAACTCTAAATTTTAAATCGTAAACTGTAAATCCTAAACCCTAAAACTAGCTCTAAACCTAGAATGATAAACTCTAAACCCTAAACCCTAAAACCAAAACTGTCAACCCTAAACCCTAAAACATAAACCTTAAAACCCAAACTCTAAACCTTCAACCCAAAACCATAAACCCTAAACCCTAAACACAAAATTGTAAACTCAAAACTCTAAATCGTAAACCCTAAAGCCTAAAACGTAGTCCCTAAATTTAAAATCCAAAATCCTAAACCTAAACACTAAACCCTAAACATTAAACAACAAACCGTAAATGTTAAACCCTAACCATACCATTAAACCCTAAACCCTAACCCTAACCCGTAAAACCTAAACAATAAACCCTAAACCCTAAATCATTAACCATAACCATAAACCTTAAACCCTATACCCTAAATCCAAACACTAAACACTATACCTTAAAATGAAAGCCCTAAACCCTAAACCCCAATTTAAAACCCTCAACCATAAACCAAAAACCATAAACTCAAAAATTTGAACCCTATACCCTAAACTCTAAACCATAATCATAAGCCTATAAGTCAAAACCTAAACCCTAAACCAAAAACCATAAACTCAAAAATCTAAACCCTATACCATAAACTCTAAACCATAAACACAAGCCTATAACTCGAAACCTAAACCCTATACCCTAAACAAAAAATAATAAACTCAAAAATCTAAACCCTATACCCTAAAATCTAAACACCAAACCCTGTACACTAAACCCCAAACCATAAACCCTAAACCCTAACCTAAAATCCTAATCCCTAAACCAAAATCCTCAACCCTAAACCCAAATCCTAAATTTTAAACATTAAACCCTAAACCCTAAACCTTAAAACCTAACCCTAAACCCTAAATCAAAAGTCTAAATCCTAAACCTAAACTCTAAACCCTAAACTCTAAACTCTAAACCCTAAACCCTAAACATAAATCTAAACCCTAGACCCTATACCCTAAGTTCTAAACCATAAACCCTAAACCCTATTCCCTAGACATTCAATACTAAACCCTAAACCATAAAACCTAAACAATAAACCCTAAACCCTAAACCCTATTCCCTAGACATTCAATGCTAAACCCTAAACCCTGACCCTAAACCATAAAACCTAAACTATAAACCCTAAACCCTAAATCCTTAACCATAACCATAAACCTTAAACCCTATATCCTAAATCCAAATACTAAACCCTATACCCTAAAATGAAAGCCCTAAACCCTAAACCCTAAACCAAAAACCATAAACTCAAAAATCTAAACCCTATACCCTAAACTACAAACCATAAACATAAGCCTATAACTCGAAACCTAAACCCTAAACCCTAAACCCTAAACTCTATATCCTAAAACCTAAACCTTAAACCCAAAATTGTAAACCCTAAACCCTAAACCTCCACCCCAAAACCCTAAACCCTAAAACCAAAACACAAAACCATAAACCCTAAAACCTAAATTGTAAGCTCTAACTCTAAACCGTAAATCCTAAACCCTAAACCCTTAATTTAAAATCCTAAGCCCTAAACCTTTAAACTTAAACCCTAAATATTAACTCTAAACCCTAAATCCTAAACTCTAAAACCTAAACCTTAAATCCTTTACCTTAACCCTAACCCTATACCCTATACCCTATACCCTATATGCAAACTCTAAACCCTTCATATAAAATCCTAAATCATAAACTCTAAACCCTAAGCCCTAAAATTAAAATCACAAACCCTAAACCTTAAACCCTATTCCTAAACTTAAACCTACAGCTCAAAACCTAAACCCTAAACCCTAAACACTAAATAATAAACCCTAATCCCTAAACCGTAAACCTAAACCCTAAACCCTAAATACTAAACACTAAATCGTAACCCATAAACCTTAAAATATAAACCCTAAACACTAAACACTAAACCATCAGCGTAAATCCATAAACCCTTAACCCTAAACCCAAAACCGTAAATCATAACTTTAAACCATAAAGTGTAAACTCTAAATGTTAAACTGTAAATCGTAAATCCTAAACCCTAAACCTAATTCTAAACCCTAAATCCTAAACTCTAAACCCTAAACCCTAAGCTTTTAACCCTAAACCCTAAACCTTAAAACCAAAACTGTCAATCCAAAGCCCAAAAATATAAACCCTAAACCCCAAACTCTAAACCTTCAACCCAAAACCATAAACCCTAAACCCTAAACACAAAACCATAAATCCTAAACCCTAAACCCTAAATTATAAACTCAAAACACTAAATCGTAAACCCTAAAGCCCAAAACCTAGACCCAAAATTTAAAATCCTAAACCCTAAACCTAAAAACTAAACCCTAAACATTAAACAATAAACGCTAAATGTTAAACCATAATCATACCCTTAACCCTAAACACTAAACCATTAACCCTAAACCCTAAACCCTATATACTAAACCTTAACCCTAAAACCTTAAATCTTAACTCTCAAAACCCTAAACCCTAAACCCTATATCCTAAACCTTAACCCTAAAACCCTAAATCTTAACTCTCAAAACCCTAAACCATAAACCCTAAAGTCAAAATCTAAACTCTAAACCCCAAACTCTATACAATAAACCCCAAACCGTAAATCCTAAACCATAAACCAAAATTCTAAACCATAAACCTTAAATCCTAAATTCTAAACATTAAACCCTAAACCCTAAACCTTAAAACCTAGCCCTAAACCTAAATCCTAAACCCTAAATGCAAATTCTAAAGCCTAAACCTAAACAATAAACCCTATACCCTAAATTCTAAACTCTAAACCCCAAACATAAACCTAAACCCTAGACCCTAAACCCTAAGCTCTAAAGCCTAAATATTAAACCTTCAACGCTAAACCCTAAAACCTAAATCCTACACACTAAACCCTAAACCGTAACCCTAAATCCTAAACTCTAAACATTAAATCCTAAATGCTAAACATTAAAATCTAACTCCAAACACTAAATCCAAACTCTAAACACTATACCCTAAACTCTAAACCCTAAACCTAAACACTAAACCCTAGACCCTAAACCCTAAGCTCTAAACCCTAAACCCTATATCTTAAACCCTATAACCTAAAGCCTAAATCGTAAAGCCTAAACACTAAAACCTAAACTCTAAACCCTAACACTAAACCCTAAATACTAAACCTTAAACATAAATCCTAAACCCTAAACCCTAAAATGAAAATCCTAAACCCTGACACAAAACCCTAAACCTTAAACCCTAAATTCTAAACCCTAAACCGTAAATCTAATACCATAAACCCTAAACCCTAAACACTAAATTATAAGCTCTAAAATCTAAACCGTAAACTCTAAGCCCTAAACCCTAAATCCTAAATGCTAAACCTTAAAACCTAAACCCTAAATATTGACTCTAAACCCAAAATCCTAAACTCTAAACCCTAAACACTAAACACTAAACACTAAACCCTAAATTCAAAACCCCAAACCCTAAACCCTAAACCCTAATACCTAAACTTAAATCTATAGCTAAAAACCTAAACCGTAAACCCTAAAGCCTAAACGATAAATTCTAATCCATAAACTGTCAAAAAACTTATAATCAATAATTATACGTTCACTTGTGGCGCTGTATAATTTAGTAGTCCCTTTGGTAAGGTACTTAGAAGGAATTAATACTTCAATAATGCAATTACGATCTGCACCACTATCTAACAAAGCAATCTTCTTAAGAGTCAAATGATTATTAACAACGAGTTTAATCATAATATGAGAAATCTGAGGTCGTTTGGGGTCTATGTTCCCTGGATAGATTAATGGGGGTATGAAGATGATCCACCTGCCAATCAAATGGAGATAGAACTCTTTTAATTGTAAATTTAGAATAGGCAATGCTATCCGGATCTGAATCATGACTGAGTTTATGTTCCACTTCAGTGGAACCTATATCAACGAGAATAAATTCATAATATTTTCTGGTTTTTAGTGGACTGTCAGTATCCACATAATTCCTATTGGTGTAACATGGTTTAAGTAGATGCTTAACTTCATAATTCTCAAATTCCTTGTCGATGGCAAGGATAGGATTAACCTGCAAAGTAACCACATTAAACACTTCACGATCTTTAAGTTTATTATAAGCTAGAGGACTAGGAGAAATAGCCTCTTTAAAGCTTTCAGGAGCTTTCATTGTATAAGAGTCTTTGGTTTGAGTGGAGGAAAATCTGGGTTTTCTAGATGGGGATAAGGAGCAAGGCAAAGATTCTTTATAAAATGGTTTCTTTAGAATCAAAGGGTTTGACGAGGATGAGCTAGGTGGTAGCTGTGGAAAAGGGTTTATAACCTGGGAAGGATTTATGGGAGGTAGGCATGCAAGAGCCGAAAACTTGTTAGGGCTATTCAAGGATGGTCTTATTGCAAAAGGTGAAGCTGAAGGCTTCTTGTCTGAGTCTTTTCCCTTTTCTTGGAAAGGGCCTTTTATTTCAAATCCTGGCCTCATGACTTACCCTGCAAAAATTCTCGAGTTAGAAAATCAGGGAGAGAGTTTTCTTCTCCTTCGATATATTCTACCTGGAAATCAAAAGTTGATAATAACGCTTGCCATCTAGCAAATATTTGTTTTGAAACAAGATTTTTAACATCTTTTTGAAGAATTTCTTTTGCAAATTTACAATCTACTTTAAGCAAGAATTCTTTATTAATTAAATCACCTTGAAATTTAGTAATGCAAAGCACAATAGCTAGAACCTCCTTTTTAACAGTACTATAGTTTTTCTGGGCGGAGTTCCAGACTTCGGACGTAAAGCAAACTAATTGTTCAGAACTTTCAGGAGTCCCTTTTTGTTTAAGAATTCCTCCAATACCAATATCCGAAGCATCATTTTCTACAATCATAAAAGAATCTGGATTAGGGATACCTAAGCAAGGCAAACTCTTAATTATCTCCTTAATCTTAATAATTGCAGTGGTCTGTTCCTTTGTCCATGGAATAGGTATCTTCTTAAGCCTATCATATAATGGTTTACAAACCTGTCTAACCTTGGGTATGAAGTCCGCAACATAGTTAAGACTACCCAAAAACCTTTGCAACTAGGTTTTATCAATAATAACATCTAGAAATTTATCAAAAAACTCAATGGCTCTGCAAATGGGTTTATAAGTGCCTTGATATAAATCATGACCAAGAAATCTAATTTTTGTCTGAAAAAGTTTATTCTTTTTAGCACTAACTACCAAACAATTATGTTTAACAATTTTAAATAATATATTTAAATGTTTGAAGTGAGAGTCAATGTCCTCAGAAAAGATTAACACATCATCAATATACACAATAGAAATATGACTAATATGATTAAAGATGGAATTCATAATGTTTTGAAATTCTGAAGAGGCATTCTTAAGCCCAAAAGGCATAACGTTCCATTCATATTGTCCAAAAGGGACATTGAAAGCAGTCTTATATTTATCCTTTTCAAAAATCTGTATTTGCTAAAATCCTGACTTCATATCAAATTTACTATAAATATTTTCTTTAAAAATTCGCTTCAAAAGATCTCTTTTGTTAGGAATCGGATATCTAATCCATTTTAAAACAGAGTTTAAAGGTTTATAATTAATAACAAGTTGAGGAGAGCCTCTCTCTTTTTCTACAGCGTTGTTGACATAAAATGCTGAACAACTCCACAGAGATTTAGAGGGCCTAATTATGTTATTTTCTAAAAGAGTGTTAATCTTCTTTTTACAAATTTCCATTAAATCATGATTCATCTGAATGGGCCTAGCTTTTGTAGAATCCTCTTCTGAAGACACATGCTGGACATTTCATTTATTATAAGTTGGACATTTTCTATCTATGTATTTGACAGGATAAAATATTTATCAAAAGAAATATGATCTTCTAAGGATGTTGCTTCAGATAATGAAGAATATGAAGAAGATGCGGATAGCGAGGCAGGTATCCATGTTATTACAAAAATTAAACAATAAAGGACTACTGGAAGTTCTGAACAACTAGTTCGCTTTACGTCTGGAGTCTGGAACTCTGCCCAGAAAAACTATAGTACTGTTAAAAAGGAGGTTCTAGTTATTGTGCTTTGCATTACTAAATTTCAAGATGATTTAATTAATAAAGAATTCTTGCTTAAAGTAGATTGTAAATCTGCAAAAGAAATTCTTCAAAAAGATGTTAAAAATCTTGTTTCAAAACAAATATTTGCTAGATGGCAAGCGTTATTATCAAGTTTTGATTTCCAGGTAGAATATATCAAAGGAGAAGAAAACTCTCCCTGATTTTCTAACTCGAGAATTTTTGCAGGGTAAATCATGAGGCCAGTCATAAGGCCAGGATTTGGAATAAAAGGCCCTTTCCAAGAAAAGGGAAAAGACTCAGACAAGAAGCCTTCAGCTTCACCTTTTGCAATAAGACCATCCTTGAATAGCCCTAACAAGTTTTCGGCTCTTGCATGCCTACCTCCCATAAATTCTTCCCAGGTTATAAACCCTTTTCCACAGCTACCACCTAGCTCATCCTCGTCAAACCCTTTGATTCTAAAGAAACCATTTTCTAAAGAATCTGAGCCTTGCTACTTCTCTCCATCTGGAAAACCAAGATTTTCCTCCACTCAAACCAAAGACTCTTATACAATGAAAGCTCCTGAAAGCTTTAAAGAAGCTATTTCTCCTAGTCCTCCTAAAACCAAAGACTCGTGAAGTGTTTAATCTGGTTACTTTACAGGTCAATCCTATCCTTGCCATCGACAAGGAATTTGAGAATTATGAACTTAAGCATCTGCTTAAACCATGTTACACCAACAGGAATTATGTGGATACTGACAGTCCACTAAAAACCAGAAAATATTATGAATTTATTCTCGTTGATACAGGTTCCATTGAAGTGGAACATAAACTCAGTCATGATTCAGATCCGGATAGCATTGCCTATTCTAAATTTACAATTAAAAGAGTTCTATCTCCATTTGATTGGCAGGTGGATCATTTTCATACCCCCATTAATCTATCTAGGGAACATAGACCCCAGAATTTTAATTGGTTCGATTATAAAAATGCTTGGTTTAATTTTCTATATTTAAAACCAACTACCCATACCTGGTTTGTTAAGTATAGCCCTGAATTTTCTAAATCTATCATCCCCAGATGGTTCTATGAATGGTGGAACTGTTTTGGAAGAAATGAGAAAGTTTGACCAAAATTATTTTTAGATAAATTCAGTCAGTTTCAAGCTAACAAGATATTTCTACTTTGCCAGAGCACATTAAATTGTGCAAATATTTTGTCCAAAAAAGAATTTCATTTATTATAAGTTGGACATTTTCTATCCATGTATTTGACAGGATAAAATATTTATCAAAAGAAATATGCATCAAAGGATGGTCGCCAGCTCCCAAAGAAGCTACTCCACGTCCTTCTCCAGCCTCTACAAGTGGTAAGAGATCATCTTCAAAAGATGATCTAAAGAAAAGGCTCCAAAAGGCCTTATCAGATCTAGAAGACGACAAATCCAATGATGAAACAGCCTTGTAGCTGTTAGATGAAGCTTCCTCTCAAAGTGATGATAATGGAGACATATTAAGGCCAAAATCTTTAGCATTATCTTATCTAGATCCATTTTATGATTGATTTAATTAAATTGATAATCTAGTAGAGGATATTAAAATCTGGAATTACTGACCTTTTGAATAGAGACTCAAAGAGTCAGAATTCTTTTAAAGGTAAGATATGAAACTCAAAGAGTTGGAATATCTCTTGATTAATAATTCAATTAAATTAATTGGATATGGAATCCCACAATAGCAAAAGACACTTTGGCATGTTGCTGAGATAGCCGACCACTTTATCAAAGGCCGCCACTACTTTCCAAAAAGCAGATGGCCGACAACTTTATCAAAGGTCGACACTACTTTCCAAAAGAAAAACAGATGGCCAACAACTTTAATAAAGAAGAAACCCACTCAAGATAAAGCAGATTCTCCCAAGAACCAATCAGAAGAAGGGTTCAAGATTGCCCTTATCTCTTTACTAGTCTATATAAGACTACTCATTTCTGATTAGAAGGCAGCAGAAAATTCAGCACAAATTTCTTATAGCCTCTTTCTTACTATTGTAATGTTTCCCTTTTCACTTTTGGCTTGGATGTTTGCTTCCGTTGCTTGAATAAAATTATGAGTTTTTGTATATCTCTCTCTTAGATACTTATTGTTTATGTATTATTACTGTTAAATGCTACGATCGTTTTGAATGGTATCAAAGCCATACTAGGCATATTTAGCATGTTAACTGTAATTCTAGATTGTTATAAGATTGCCATGTTAGGCTAATCACTTTTGCCTGGACTATGCTGATGAAACTTTAATTAGTTACTTAGCAATTTAGCAAAGTTATTACCTTGTTATACAATATGAATTGTCAATTCTTTAAAGATAAAAATGGAGTTTATGTATGGTGATTAAGGAAAGGTGTTGAGTAATTTTCAAGTAGCTGCGATACCGACAGGCAGTCGTTAAGCCGAAAGGACAGGCGTGTAGACTGCAAGGTACTTTACTTGAAGATCTCTTGTAAAATCGATAATCCTTAATGTAAAATCCGAGCATGAATCCATAGTTATCTTATAAGAGTTTGAAATATCGTATTGTTAGTTGATATCTTTACTAAGATGCTTAGTTACTTTTTATCGTATCATTATTATAGTCAAAGGCATTATCTCTGTATGGATAATAGACAACATATCTTAAATTCTGTTAATATATCTATTTCTAAAACAGAAAATGATTTACAAAATTGGTCTATCCCTAAAGAACCTTTTGAAAAGATTTACCAGTTAGGTAATTTTTCTATGTTTAAAAGATATAATATTAAAACTTGTGAATCTACTATAGCTATTAATAATTCTCTTGAAACTATAAAATTTTTATTATCTGCTGATATAGATAGATACAGGAAGAAATTTAAATTTCTTCATATTGGACTTGTACAAGTTGCTGTTAAACCTCTTTTCCGTAAAGGTTTGAACATACCTCTTTGTCTGCATCTTAGAGTTGATAGAGTACTTAATTTTGACGATTCTCTGTTGGGAGTTTTAGAAAGTAATCTTGCTTATAGACCAGTTTACTTTAACTATTATCCTAATTTTACTGTTGATATTCATGATCCTAACATTATTGATACGTTGACACTTAATGTCAAAACTAAGAACCTGAATAGTAAAATTGATACTAGAGAAATAGTTGTAATATATTGGGTATATTATAAGCTAATGAAGACCACTATAGCCCCAAAGGCTATAGCTTCTAGTGTTAAAGGAGTAACTATGCTCATGGAAGCTAATCAAGAGCATAGTACTACTTTTGTCCCTAGACTTCTTAAGTGGAATGATATTTTAGCTGATGAAGATTGGAAATTTGATTCCATTACTGACCCTTTACCTCTCCAACCTGAGACTTCTCAGTTAGACCGAGTGATTCAGTTTCCTGATGGATCTAGTAACCCTAAGTTTCTACGATCCAGCTCATTTAGCCAAGCTTCTTCAAGTAGAAGAATGTCTTCGGCAAGACCTTCTTCTTTTCAAACCCGGGAGGAGGATGAAGATAGTATTAGTCAGCCTGACCATAGAAAACTTCATGGTGTAGATTTCTCCCAGACTGTTCCTAAGGTTTATTATGAAGAGACTTTGGGAAACCCCACTGCCAGTGATATGAAACCTGTTCATCAAAGAAAAGATTCTATTGGAATGCTTACTTCCGATGAGGAAGATTTTTTACCCAATAAAAGAAAATTGCACGCTTGGTGGAAGTCTCCAGAACATAAACAAAAGGTAGATCGGTATAAAGCTACCTATAATGTGGAACAACGAACCTCTTTTAGAGATAAGTGGTTCAAAGACATGAAAAGATTTAAGACAGAAATTGAGTTTCTCAAATGGTTTGATTCCTCCGGACAAATTGATGATAAGCAGTCATCGCTTCAAGTCCTTATTAACAAATGGTACACCAAAGATCAGGTGGTTGAAAGTGTTACTCCTCCGCTCGAAGGACTTAGCATTCCTTATAGAAAGAAAATCTTTAAAGCATCTCCTTTTAAGAAACCCATATAAAAAGAGACAGGCTTGTTAATAGCTGGAGACCTTAATAAGGTTTTGGAACAAAACAATTATACCAACCAGATTCTCCATGTTATCTCTAAACAGATAGAAGAAGATAAAGGAAATAATTTCAAAGGAATTAGTCAAATAAGGGATGAACCCAGTCCTTCAAAATCTAGTCCTCAAATTGAGACTCCTATTTTTAAGATTCTTGTGTTCTCCAAGGAAAACTTCCCTAAACTTTCCAAAGAGTTTAGCCACTCCAATGAACTGCTAGACAAGATTAATGAGCAATTGTCTAAGCTTAATATTACCCAAGGGAATAAGCTTAGAACCTTGTTGGAAAGACATCCAAATAAAAGAAATCATTATCCCAGACCTTCTTTCCCAGACGTACAGTTTGAGGAGGATGTCCTTCACCCATCCTCAGTGGCAGATGGAACTAGTCTGACTGAATGGAACATCGATGGAATGGCAGAAGGTGAAATATATGCCAAACTCCAGGAAATGGGGATGAATATCACAGCATACAAAATGAAAGGTGCTAGTGATAAGGAAGCGGCCAATATGATCATTTCAGGTTTTACAGGAACCCTGAGAAATTGGTGGGACAATTACCTCATAGATCAAAATAGGGCTGAAATACTTGGTGCTATAATCACTAAGGTTGTTATAAAGACTGAAGAAGGAATTAGTGTCCCTTCAGAAACTGTCTATGAAGATGCTATTGCTACTTTGCTTTATACCATAGCAAAACATTTCGTGGGAGAACCACGTTTTTTCCAAGACAGAAGTTTGGAAATCCTGAATAATTTGTATTGCAAGAAATTGACATATTTCAGATGGTACAAAGACATGTTTTTAAATAAGGTCATGATAAGATCTGATTACAATAATGATTATTGGAAAGAATGATTTATTAGCGGATTGCCTACTCATTTCGATGAAAAAGTTAGATCCAAAATTAGAGATCGATGTGAAGGAAAAATCCCATATTCCCAACTGGCATATGGAGATCTCATCAGTCTTATTAATGTGGTTGCAATGGAACTATGCACTGATCTTAAGCTAAAAGATCAGCTTAAAAGGATCAAAAGACTTCATATGCAAAACTTGGAAGTTTTTGCTAAGATTTTGGATTCCCATTGTTTAAACCGCCTTCTGCTAGGAAAGCAGGAAAAAGAGAAAGAACTACGGGAAATATAAAAAATCTTTTAGGAAAGGAAGAGAACCCCGTGAGAAATTCAAGAAAAAAGGGAAGAAGCATGCTGCTAAAGAATCCTCTTCTGAAGACACATGCTGGACATGTGGCAAAAAGGGTCATTGATCTAATAAGTGTCCCAGAAATAAGAAGAAGAAAAAGCAGGTTAATCTTCTTGAGGTTGATGATGAAATCAAGAAAAAGCTCTTCTCAATCATTGAAGAAGAAGAAGTTTCTGACTCAGAATATTCCTCTTCAGAAGAAGAAAGTGATGAAGAGTTTCTTAATGTCGCTCATAATTCAAAATCTGAATAAAGTGAGTCAGAGTGTAATTGCAATGGTGCATTTTGCCTTTGTGATAGTAAAACTATTAGTGTTATCTTTGAGAAAACTACTGAAACTCTCTTTTCTACAATTGAGCATATTCAAGATGAGGAAGCCAGGAGAAAATACCTCCTTGAATTGTAAAAATTAGTTACTAGGCAAAAGGAAGAAAAGCCTAAAGTAACTCCTTTCAACATGAAACAAATCATGGACAGATTTGATTCTAAGAAGGAAGAACCTTTGGTTGAAGAACTTCGAAGATAAGTCAACTCCCTTAAAGAAGAAATGAAAGGAATTAAGTCCAGACTTCATAAGATATAAATTGAAGCTCTCATAGAAAAACTTCTCAAGGAAGTTAGAATTGATGAAGGATCTTCTATGGCTGTTGGTTCAGATAATGAAGAACATGAAGAAGATATGGATAGCAAGGCAAGTATCCATGCTATTATAAAAATTAGACCTCAGAGTTCTCATATTATGATTAAACTCGTTGTTAATGATCATTTGACTCTAAACAAGATTGCTTTGTTAGATAGTGGTGCAGATGTAATTGCATTATTGAAGGATTAATTCCTACTAAGTACCTTACCAAAGGGACTACTAAATTATACAGCGCCACAGGTGAACGTATAATTATTGATTATAATTTATTTGATGCTCATATTTGCAATAATGGTATACGTCTTAAAAATGATTTATTCATTACCAAAAATATTAATGAGGAAATTATTTTGGGAATACCATTTATCACTCAAATAAAACCTTATGTTTCTAATTTTGATTCTATCAAAACAAATATTTTAGGAAAAGAAATTTCATTTCCTTTTATTAAAACTCTTTCTCGGGAAGAAATTAAATTTTTACATAAACAAATTGCTTTAAGAATTAATCTAATCTCTAATCAGATTTATTTTCTCAAAGAAGACATGAAATTAAGAAAATTGAGCAAATTTTAAAAACCCTGGGAATGGTAACTAAGATTGCCAATTTGCAACATACTTTTAAAAAAGAAATTTGCTCTGAATTTCCAAATGCATTTTGGGCTAGGAAAGCCCATACTGTTGACCTACTTTATATTGATGGATTCAATGAAAAGGCCATTTCTACGAAAGCTAGGCCCATTCAGATGAATCATGATTTAATGGAAATTTGTAAAAAAGAGATTAACACTCTTTTAGAAAATAACATAATCAGGCCCTCTAAATCTCCGTGGAGTTGTTTAGCATTTTATGTCACAACGCTACAGAAAAAGAGAGAGGCTCTCCTCGACTTGTTATTAATTATAAACCTTTAAACTCTGTTTTAAAATGGATTAGATATCCGATTCCTAACAAAAGGGATCTTTTGAAGAGAACTTTTAAAGCAAATATTTATAGTAAATTTGATATGAAGTTAGGATTTTGGCAAATACTGATTTTTGAAAAGGATATATATAAAACTGCTTTCAATATCCCTTTTGGACAATATGAATGGAACGTTATGCCTTTTGGGCTTAAGAATGCCCCTTCAGAATTTCAAAACATTATGAATTCCATCTTTAATCATATTAGTCATATTTCTATTGTGTATATTGATGATGTGTTAATCTTTTTTGAGGACATTGATTCTCACTTCAAACATTTAAATATATTCTTTAAAATTGTTAAACATAATGGTTTGGTAGTTAGTGCTAAAAAGATTAAACTTTTTCAGACAAAAATTAGATTTCTTGGTCATGATTTATATCAAGGCACTTATAAACCCATTTGCAGAGCCATTGAGTTTTCTGATAAATTTCCAGATGTTATTATTGAAAAAACCCAGATGCAAATGTTTTTGGGTAGTCTTAACTATGTTGCGGACTTCATACCTAAGGTTAGACAGGTTTGCAAACCATTATACGATAGGCTTAAGAAGATACCTGTTCCATGGACAAAGGAACAAACGACTGCGGTTATTAAGATTAAAGAGATGTTTAAGTTTGCCTTGCTTAGGTATCCCTAATCCAGATTCTTTTATGATTGTAGAAACTGATGCTTCGGATATTGGTTATGGAGGAATTCTTAAATGAAAAAGGACTCCTGAAAGTTCTGAACAATTAGTTCTCTTTACGTCTGGAGTCAGGAACTCCACCCACAAAAACTATAGTACTATTAACCCAAACTCTAAACCCTAAATTCTAAAACATAAACCTAAGCCCTAAACCCTAACCCAAAATCCTACATCCTAAACCTAAATCCTAAATCCTAAACCCTAAACCCTAAACCCTAAACACTAAACCATAAACATAAACCTAAATCGAAAAACCTAACTCTAAACCTAAACCCTCAACCCTAAATCCAAACTCTAAACCCTAAACCCTAAACCCTAAACCCTAAACCCTAAACATAAACCTAGACCCTAAACTCTAAACCCTATGCTCTAAACCCTAAACCCTAAACCCTTAACCCTTAACCATAAATCCTAAACTGTAACCCTAAACACTAAACTCTAAACCTTAAACCATAAACCCTAAACCCTAAACCCTAAACTCTAAACCCTAAACCATAAATCCTAAACCCATAACTCTAAATCCTAAATACCTAAATTTAAATGTTAAATCCTCATCCCTAAACCCTAAAGCATAAACCATAATTCCTAAAATCTAAATCCAATACCCTAAACCTACAGTTCAAAACCTAAACCATAAACCTCAAACCTAAACCTTAACCCTAAATCGTAAACCTTTAACCCTAAAATGTAAACCATTGCCCTAACCCTAAACCCCAATTCCTAAACTCAAAACCATAAATCCTAAACTCTAAACCCTAAACCCTAAACCCTAAACCCTAAAATCAAAACTCTAAACCCTAAAACTTAAAGTTAAACCCTAAAACATAAACCCTAAGCCCTAAACTTAAGCCTATAACTAGAAACCTAAACCCTAAGCTCTAATTCCTAAACCCTTAACCTTCAACCCTAACCCTAAACCCTAAGACCAAAATCATAAACCCTAAATCCTTAACCATTAACTCTAAACTCTACACCCAAAACCTATACCCTAAAATCCAAAACCTAGACCCTAAATTTAAAACCCTTAACACTAAAACCTAAATACTAAACCCTAAAGCCTAAACCCCAAACCCTAAAAGCTATACTATAAACCCTCGAAGCTATACCCTAAAACCTAAACTCTAAACCCTAGACCCAAAGCATAAACCCTAAAGCCTAAACTCAAAACCCTAAACTCTAAACCATAAACCATAAAACCTAAGCTCTAAACCCTAAACTCGAAGCCCTAAACCCTAAACCCTAAACCCTAAACCATAAACACTAAACCTAAATCATAAACCCTAAACCCAAAACCATAAACACTAAACACAAAACCATTAACCCTAAACCCTAAAATATAAACCCTAAACCCTAAACCATAAACACTAAACCTAAAACCTACACCATAAAAACTAAACACAAAACCATAAACCCTAAACCCTAAACCCTAATCCTTTAGCCCAAAACCCTTAACCCTAAACCTTAAACCAAAAATCATAAGCCCTAAACCCTAAACCCTATATTGTAAACTCCAAACTCCAAACTCTAAAACTTAAACCCTAAACCCTAAAACCTAAAACTTAAAGTTAAAACCCTAAACCCTATACCTTAAACCTTAAACTCTAAACCCCAAAACTAAACCCTAAATCTTATACCCTAAATATTAAACCCTACACCCTAAATGTTAAACCCAAAATTGTACCCCTAAACCCTAAACACTAAACCCTAAATATTAACTCTAAAACCTTAAACCCTAAACCCTAAACCCTAAATCAAAACTATAAACTCTAAATCCCAAACCCTATAACCTAAACCCCAAATCGTAAACCCTAACCCTAAATCTTAAACCCTAAACCTAAACCCTAAACCTAAACCCTAAATCCTAAACCCTAAATCCTAAATTCTAAAAATTAAACCTTCAACCCTAAACCTTAAAACCTTACCCTAAACCTAATCCCTAAACCCTAAATCCAAACTCTAAACCTTAAACCTAAACTCTAAGCCTTAAACCCTAAACTCAAAACCCTAGACCCTAACCCTCAGCTCTAAACCCTATACCCTAAACCTTCAATGCTAAACCCTAAACCCTAACCCTAAGCAATAAATCCTAAACTCTAAACCCTAAACCCTAAATCCAAACTATAAACTATAAATCCCAAACCCTACAACCTAAACCCCAAATCGTAAACCCTAAACCTAAATCCTAAACCATAATTCCTAAATTCTAAAAATTAAACCTTAAACCCTAAAGCTTAAAACCTAAACCTAAACCTAATCCCTAAACCCTAAATCCAAACTCTAAACCTTAAACCTAAACTCTAAACCCTAAACCCTAAAACTTAAACTCTAAACCCTAAACCCTAGACCCTAAACCCTAAGCTCTAAACCTTAAACCCTAAACCCTATACCTTAAATCTTCAATGCTAAACCCTAAACCCTAACCCTAAGCAATAAATCCTAAACTCTAAACCCTAAATCCATAACTTTAAACATAAACCCTAAACCCTATACCCTAAATCTAAACACTAAACCGTAAACCCTAAACCCTAAAATCAAAACTGTAAACCTTAAACCCTAATTCTAAACCCTAAACCCTAAACCATAAACTCTAAAATCTAAACCCGGTAACATAAACACTACACCCTAAACATAAGCCTATAAATCTAAACCTTAAACCCAAAATCGTAAATCCTAAACCCTTAACCCTAACCCCAAAACCCAAAACTGAAAACCCTAAACCCAAAACCATAAACCCTAAATCCTAAATTGTAAACTCTAAACTCTAAATCGTAAACCTTAAAACAAAATTTTAAAACCCCAAACCCTAAATCCTAAACCCTAAACCTTAGACCCAAATCCCTAAATCGTAACCCTAACCCTAAATTCTAAACCCTAAATAGAAACATAAACCATAAATCCTAAACAAAAGCCTAAACCCTAAACCCTAAACCTTCAACCCTAAACACTAAATCCTAACCCTAAACCCTAAACCCTAACCCTAAACCCTAAATCTACACTATAAACTCTAAATCCCAAACCCTATAACCTAAACCCAAAACCGCAAACCCTAACCATAAATCCTAAACCCAAAACCTAAATTCTAAATCCTAAATTCTAAAAATTAAACCTTAAAACCTAACCCTAAACCTAATCCCAAACTCTAAACCCTAAACCCTAAACCCTAAACCCTAAACTCTAAACCCTAAAACCTAAACAAAAACCTAAACCCTAGACCCTAACCCTAAGCTCTAAACCCTAAACCCTATACCCTAAACCTTCAATGCTAAACCCTTAACCCTAACCCTAAGCAATAAATCCTAAACTCTAAACCCTAAACCCTAAATCTAAACTATAAACTCTAAATCCCAAACCCTATAACCTAAACCCCAAATCGAAAGCCCTAACCCTAAATCCT
The DNA here is from genome assembly GCA_037074985.1 of Solanum bulbocastanum. Lineage (NCBI taxonomy): Eukaryota > Viridiplantae > Streptophyta > Magnoliopsida > Solanales > Solanaceae > Solanum > Solanum bulbocastanum. Next base: position 12,402,674 of record CM073602.1, on the reverse strand, counting down.
AAACCCTATACAAAAATCCTAAATCCTAAACCCTAAATCCTAAATTCTAAAAATTAAACCTTAAAACATAACCCTAAACCTAATCCCTAAACCCTAAATCAAAACTCTAAATGTTAAACCTAAACTCTAAATCCTAAACCATAAACCTTAAACTCTAAACCCTAAACCCTATACCATAAACCTTCAATGCTAAACCCTAAAACCTAACCCTAAGCAATAAATCCTAAACTCTAAATCCTAAACCCTAAATCCATAACTTTAACCATAAACCCTAAACCCTATACCCTAAATCTAAACACTAAATCGTAAATCCTAAACCTTAAAATCAAAACCCTAAACCCTAAACCCTAATTCTAAACCCTAAACCCTAAACCCTAAACCATAAACTCTAAAATCCAAACCCTATAACATAAACACTACACCCTAAACATTAGACTAAAACTCGAAACCTAAACCCTAAACCCTAAACCTTAAACTTTAAATACTAAACCCTAAACCTTAAACCCAAAACCGTAAATCCTAAACCCTTAACCTTCACCCCAAAACCATAAACCCTAAAGCCTAAATTGTAAACTCTAAACGCTAAATCGTAAACCCTAAAACAAAATTTTAAAACCCCAAACCCTAAATCCTAAACCCTAAACCTTAGCCCCAAAACCCTAAATTGTAACCCTAACCCTAAATTCTAAACCCTAAATAGAAACATAAACCATAAACCCTAAACAAAATCAAAAACCCTAAACCCTAAACATTAAACCCTAAACCTTCAAACCTAAACACTAAATCCTAACCGTAAACCCTAAATCCAAAACTTTAAAACCTAAACCCAAAATCCATAACCGTAAACCCTAAAATCAAAACCATAAAACCATAAACCCTAAACCCAAAAATCAAAGCATAAACCCTACACTCTAATTCTAAACCCTAAACCCTAAACCCTAAACCATAAAATCAAAAAATCTAAACCCTCTACCCTAAACCCTATACCCTAAACATAAGCCTATAATTGAAAACCTAAACCCTAAACCCTAAAGCCTAAACTCTCAATAGTAAACCCTAAACCTTAAACCTAAAATCGCAAACCCTAAACCCTCACCCCAAAACCCTAAACCCAAAACCATAAACCCTAAATCATAAACCCTAAATTATAGACTCCAAACTCTAAACCGTAAAACCCAACCCCAAATTTGAAATCCTAAATCCTAAACCATAATCCCTAACCCTAACCCTAGACTCTAAACGCTAAACCCTAAATAGAAACACAAACCATAAACCCTAAATAGAAACCTAAACCCTAAACCCTAAACCTTCATCCCTAAACACTAAATCCTAACCCTAAACCCTAAACCCTAAATTCTAAAATTTACACCCTAAACCTTAAATCCTTAACCGTAACCCTTAACCATAAACCCTATATCATAAATCCAAACTCTAAACCCTAAACCCAAAACCCTAAATCCTAAACTCTAATCCTTAAACGCTAAATCCTAAAATCAAAACCCTAAACACTAAACCCTAAACCCTAACTCTAAACACTAAAACCTAAACCCTAAATGATAAACCACAAACCCTAAACCCTGAACTTAAACCTATAACTCAAAACCTAAACCCAAAACCCTAAACCCTAAACTGTAAACCCTAAATTCAAAACCACAAACCCTAAACCCTAAACTCTAATCCTTAAACCCTAAATCCTAAAATCAAAACCCTAAACCCTAAACCCTAAAACCTAAACCTTAAACGTTAAACCATAAGCCCTAAACCCTAAACCCTAAACCCTAAACCTTGAACTTAAACCAATAACTCAAAACCTAAACCCTAAACTCTAAACACTAAACTCAAAATCGTAAACCTTAAACCCTAAAATATAAATCCTAAACCCTAAACCTTCAATCATAAACCCTATACCCTAAACTGTAAATTCTAAACTCTAAATCATAAACCCTAAACCCTAAACCCTAAATTGTAAACTGAACAAGACATTTCTACTCTTCTTGAGCACATTAAATTGTGAAAATATTTTGTCCAAAAAAGAGTTTCTTTTATTATTAGTTGGAGATTTTCTATCCATGTATTTGACAGGATCAAATATTTATCAAAAGAAATATGCATTAAAGGATGGTCGCCAGCTCCTAAAGAAGCTCAACGTCCTTCTCTAGCCTCTACAAGTGGTAAAAAATCATCTTCAAAGGATGATTTAAAGAAAAGGCTCCAAAAGGCCTTATCAGATCTGGAAGAAGACAATTCCAATGAAGAAGCAGCCTTGCAGCTGTTAGATGAAGCCTCTTCATAGAGTGATGACAATGGAGATATGTTAAAGCCAAAAGCTTTAGCATTATCTTATCTAGATCCATTCTATGATTAATTAAATAAATAATCCAATAAAGGGTATTAAAATCCAAAATTACTGACGTTTGGAATAGAGACTCAAAGAGTCAGAATAATTTAAAAGGAAAGAGATGAAACTCAAAGAGTTGGAATATTGCTTGATTAAATATTTGATTGATTAGAGATGGAATCTCTCAATAATTTGGCAGATTGCGGAGTTATCACTTGTGGCCGACAACTTTATAAAACCGGACATCACTCTCAAGAAAGAAGATGCCCGACAAAAAGAAAAGCAGCCACTACTTTCCAAAAGAAAAGTAGATGGCCGACAATTTTAAAGAAACCCACTCAAGATAAAGGAGATTCTCCCAAGAACCAATCAGAAGAAGGCTTCTAGATTGCCCTTATCTCTTTACTAGTCTATATAAGGCTACTCCTTTCTCATTGAAAGGCAACAAAAATTTCACACTAGAATTTTCTTTTTAGCCTTTGGATTTTCGCTGTAATGTTTTCTCGTGGATGTTTGCTTTTGCTTTCATTTCAGTTGGAATAAAATTGTGAGTTCTTGTATATCTCTCTCTTGTTTATACTTGTTGTTTATATATTATTACTGTTAAATGCTACGATCGTTTTGAATGGTATCAAAGCAATGTTAGGCATATTTAGCATGTTAACTGTAATTCTATATTGTTATATAATTGCCATGTTAGGCTAATCACTTTTGCAAGGGCTATGCTGATGAAACTTTAATTAGTTACTTAGCAATTTAGCAAAGTTATCACCTTGTTATACAATATGAATTTTCAATTCTTTAACGATACAAAAGGAGTTTACATATGGTGATTAAGGAAAGGTGTTGAGTAATTTTCAAGTAGTTGAGATGCCAACAGGCGGTCGTTAAGCCGAAAGGATAGGCATGTAGACTGCAAGGTACTTTACTTGAAGATCTTTTGTAAAATCCATAATCCTTAATGTAAAATCCGAGCATGAATCCATATTTATCTTATAAGAGTTTGAAATATCGTGTTTTATGACTAGTTGATATCTTTACTAGAATGCTTAGTTACTTTTTATTGTATCATTAGTATAGTCAAGGGCATTCTCTCTCTATGGATAATAGACAACATATCTTAAATTCTGTTAATATATCTATTTCTAAAACAGAAATTGATTTACAAAATTGGTCTATCCCTAAAGAACCTTTTGAAAAGATTTATCAGTTAGGTAATTTTTCGATGTTTAAAAAATATAATATTAAAACTTGTGAATCTACTATAGCTATAAATAATTCTCTTGAAACTATCAAGTTGTTATTATCTGCTGAAATAGATAGATATAGGAAGGAATTTGAATTTCTTCATATTGGACTTGTTCAAGTTGCTGTTAAACCTCTTTTCCGTAAAGGATTAAATATTCCTATTTGTGTGCTTCTTAGAGATGATAGACAACTTAATTTTGACGATTCTCTGTTAGGAGTTTTAGAAAGTAATCTTGCTTACAGACCAGTTTACTTTAACTGTTATCCTAATTTTACTGTTGATATTCCTGATCCTAATATTATTGATACGTGGACACTTAATGTCAAAACTAAGAACATGAATAGTAAAATTGATACTAGAGAAATAGCAGTAATATATCGGGTATATTATAAGCTAATGAAGACCACAATAGCCCCAAATGCTATAGCTTTTAGTGTTAAAGGAGTAACAATGCTTATGGAAGCTAATCAAGAGCATAGTACTACTTTTGTCCATAGATTTCTGAAGTGGAATGATATTTTAGCTGATGAAGAATTGAAATTCGATTCCATTACTAACCCTTCACCTCTCCAACCTGAGACTTCTCAATTAGACTGAGTGATTCAGTTTCCTGATGGATCTATTAACCTTAAGTTTTTACGATCCAACTCATGTAGCCAAGCTTCTTTAAGTAGAAGAATGTCTTCAGCAAGACCTTCTTCTTTTCAAACCCGAGTGGAGGATGAAGATTGCATTAGCCAGCCTGACTATAGAAAGCTACATGGTGCAGATTTCTCTCAAAAAATTCCGAAGGTTTACCATGAAGAGGCTTCGGGAATCTCCACTGCCAGTGATATGAAATCTGTTCATCAAAGAAAAGATTCTATTAGAGTGCTTACATCCGATGAGGAAGATTTTGTACCCAATAAAAGAAAATTGCACGCTTGGTGGAAATCTCCAGAACATAAACAAAAGGTAGATTGGTATAAAGCTACCTATAATGTGGAACAACGAACCTCTTTTAGAGACAAATGGTTCAAAGACAAGAGAAGATTTAAGACAGAAATTGAGTTTTTCAAATGGTTTGAATCCTCTGGACAAATTGATGATAAGCAGTCATCGCTTCAAGTCCTAATTAACAAATGGTACATTAAAGATCAGGTGCTTGAAAGTATTACTCCTTCGCTTGAGGGACTTAGTATTCCCTATCGTAAGGAGATCTTGAAAGCCACTCCCTTTAAGAAACCCATAGAAAAGGAAGCAGCTTTTATAACAGGAGGGGATATTAACAGAATCCTTGAACAGATCAATTATACCAACTAGATTCTCCATGTTATCTCTAGACAGATAGAAGAAGACAAAGGAAATAATTTCAAAGGAATTAGTCAAATAGGGGATAAACCCAGTTCTTCAAAATCTAGTCCTCAAATAGAGACTCCTATTTTTAAGATTCTTGAGTTCTCCAAGGACAACTTCCCTAAACTTTCTAAAGAGTTTAGCCACTCCAATGAACTGCTAGACAGGATTAATAAGCAATTATCTAAGCTTAATATTACCCAAGGGAATAAGCTTAGAACCTTGTTGGGAAGACATCCAAATAAAAGGAATTATTATCCTAGACCTTCTTTCTCAGATGTACAGTTTGAGAAGGATGTCCTTCACCCATCTTCAGCGGCAGATGGAACTAGTCTAACTGAATGGAACATAGATGGAATGGCAGAAGGCCAAATATATGCCAAGCTCCAGGAAATGGGGATGAACATCACAGCATAAAAAATGAAAGGTGCTGGTGATAAGGAAGCGGCTAACATGATCATTTTAGGTTTTACAAGAACCCTGAGAAATTGGTGGGACAATTACCTCACAGATCAAAATAGGGTTGAAATACTTGGTGTTGTAACCACTAAAGTAGTTATAAAGACTGAAGAAGGAAGTAGTGTCCTTTCCGAAACTGTCTATGAAGATGTTACTACTACTTTGCTTTATAGCATAGCAAAACATTTCGTGGGAGAACCGCGTGTTTTCCAAGACAGAAGTTTGGAAATCCTGAATAATTTGTACTGCAAGAAATTGACAGATTTCAGATGGTACAAAGACATGTTTCTGAATAAGGTTATGATAAGATCTGATTGTAATAATGATTATTGGAAAGAACGATTTATCAGCGGATTACCTACGCATTTCGCTGAAAAAGTTAGATCCCAAATTAGAGATCGATGCAAAGGGAAAATCCTGTATTCCCAACTGGCATATGGAGATCTCATCAGTCTTATTAATGTAGTTGCAATGGAACTTTGTACTAATCTTAAGTTGAAGGATTAGCTTAAAAAGGATCAGAAGACTTCATATGCAGAACTTGGAAGTTTTTGCCAAGATTTTGGATTTCCATTGTTAAAACCACCTTCTGCTAGGAAAGCAGGAAAAAGAGAAAGAACTACGGGGAAATATAAAAAATCTTCTAGAAAAGGAAGAGAACCCTGTGAGAAATTCAAGAAAAAAGGAAAGAAGCATGTTGCTAAAGAATCCTTTTCTAAAGACACATGCTGGACATGTGGTAAAAAGGGTCACCGATCTAATAAGTGTCCTAGAAATAAGAAGAAGAAAAAGAAGATTAATCTCCTTGAAGTTGATGATGAAATCAAGCCAAAGCTCTTCTCAATCATTGAACAGGAAGAAGCTTCAGACTTAGAAAATTCTTCTTCCGAAGAAGAGTGTATTGAAGAGTTTCTTAATGTTGCTCATAATTCAGAATCTGAAGAAAGTGAGTCAGAGTGTAATTGCAATGGTGCATTTTGCCTTTGTGATAGTAAAACTATCAGTGTCATCTCTGAAAAAACTGCTGCAACTCTCTTTCCTACAATTGAGCATATTCATGATGAAGAAGCCAAGAGAAAATACCTCCTTGAATTGCAGAAATTGGTTACTAGGCAAAAGGAAGAAAAACCAAAAGTAACTCCTTTTAGCATAAAACAAATCATGGACAGATTTGATTCCAAGAAGGAAGAACCTTCGATTGAAGAACTTAGAAGAGAAGTAAACTCTCTTAAAGAAGAAATAAGAGGAATTAAGTCCAGACTTCATAAGATAGAAATTGAAGCTATCACAGAAAAACTTCTCAAAGAAGTTAAAAAGGATGAAGGATCCTCCAAGGCTGTTGCTTTAGCTAATGAAGAACCTGAGGAAGATGCGGATAGCGAAGCAGGTATCCATGCTATTACCAAAATTAGACTTCAGAGTTCTCATATTATGATTAAACTTGTTATTAATGATCATTTTACCCTTAACAAGATTGCTTTGTTAGGTAGTGGTGCAGATCGAAATTGCATTATTAAAGGATTAATTCTCACTAAGTACCTTACCAAAGGGACTACTAAATTATACAGCACCACAAGTTAACGTATAATTATTGATTATAAGTTATTTGATGCTCATATTTGCAATAATGGTATATGTCTTAAAAATGACTTTGTCATTACTAAGAATATTAATGAAGAAACTATTTTGGGAATACCATTTATTACTCAAATAAAACCCTATATTTCTGACTTTGATTCTATCAAAACAAAGATTTTAAGAAAAGAAATTGCATTTCCTTTTATTAAAACGTTTTCTCAGGAAGAAAGTAAATTTCTACATAAACAAACTACCTTTAGAATTAATCTAATTTCTACTCAGATTTATTTTCTTAAAGAAGATTTAAAAATTAAGAAAATTTTAAAAACCGAGGGAATGGTAACTAAAATTGCCAATTTACAAAATACTTTCAAAAAAGAAATTTGCTCTGAATTTCCAAATCTTGGCCTAACTTCTGGCCTCATGATTTTCCCTGCAAAAATTCTCGGGTTAGAAAATCAGGGAGAGAGTTTTCTTCTCCTTTAATGTATACTACCTGGAAATCAAAACTTGACAATAAAGCTTGCCATCTAGCAAATATCTGTTTAGAAACCAAATTTTTAACATCTTTTTGTAAAATTTCTTTTGCAGATTTACAGTCTACTTTAAGCAAGATTGTTTATTAATTAAATCATATTGAAACTTAGTAATGCAAAGAACAATAGCTAGAACTTCCTTTTTAACATTACTATAGTTTTTCTGGGCGGAGTTCCAGACTCCGAAAGTAAAGCGAACTAATTGTTCAGAACTTTCAGGAGTTCTCTTTTGTTTAAGAATTCCTCCATAACCGATATCTAAAGCATCAATTTTTACAATCATAAAAGAATTTTGATTAGGGATACTTAAGCAAGGCAAACTCTTAACCATCTCTTTAATCTTAATAACCGCGGTCGTCTGTTATTTTGTCCATGGAACAGGTATCTTCTTAAGCCTATCATATAATGGTTTACAAACTTATTCACCTTAGGGATGAAGTCCGCAACATAGTTAAGACTACCCAAAAACCTCTGTAACTGGGTTTTATCAATAATAACGTCTGGAAATTTATCAGAAAATTCAATGGCTCTGCAAATGGGTTTATAAGTGCCTTGATACAAATCAGGACCAAGAAATCTAATTTTTGTTTGAAAATTTTAATCTTTTTGGTGCTAACCACCAAACCATTATGTTTAACAATTTTAAAGAATATATTTAAATGTTTGAAGTGAGAATCAATGTCCTAAAAAAAGATTGACACATCATCAATATAAACAATAGAAATATGACTAATGTGATTAAAAATAGAATTCATAATGTTTTGAAATTTTGAAGGGGCATTCTTAAGCCCAAAAGGAATGACGTTCCATTCATATTGTCCAAGAGGGACACTGAAAGCAGTTTTATATTTATCTTTTTCAGAAATCTGTATTTGCCAAAATCCTGACTTCATATCAAATTTACTACAAATATTTGCTTTAAAGGTTCTCTTTAAAAGATCCATTTTGTTAGGAATCGGATATCTAATCCATTTTAAAACAGAGTTTAATGGTTTATAATTAATAACAAGTCGAGGAGAGCCTCTCTCTTTTTCTGTGGCGTTGTTGACATAAAATGCTGAACAACTCCACGGAGATTTAGAAGGCTTGATTATTTTATTTTCTAAAAGAGTATTAATCTCTTTTTTACAAATTTCCATTAAATCATGATTCATCTGAATGGGCCTAGCTTTTGTAGAAATGGCCTTTTCATTGAATCCATCAATATAGGAGAGATCAACAGTATGGGCTTTTCTAGCCCAAAATGCATTTGGAAATTCAGAGCAAATTTCTTTTTCGAAAGTATTTTGTAAATTGGCAATTTTAGTTACCATTCCCTGGGTTTTTAAAATATGCTCAATTTTCTTAATTTTTATATCTTATTTAAGAAAATAAATCTTATTAGAAATTAGATTAATTCTAAAGGCAGTTTGTTTATGTAGAAATTTACTTTCTACCTGAGAAAGCGTTTTAATAAAAGGAAATGAAATTTCTTTTCCTAAAATCTTTGTTTTGATAGAATCAAAGTCAGAAATATAGGGTTTTATTTGAGTAATAAATGGTATTCCCAAAATAATTTCTTCATTAATATTCTTTGTAATAACAAAGTCATTTTTAAGACATATACCATTATTGCAAATATGAGCATCAAATAACTTATAATCAATAATTATACGTTCACTATGGCGCTGTATAATTTAGTAGTCCCTTTGGTAAGGTACTTAGTGGGAATTAATCCTTCAATAATTCAATTTCGATCTGCACCACTATCTAACAAAGCAATCTTGTTAAGGGTCAAATGATCATTAATATCTAGTTTAATTTTAATATGAGAACTCTGAGGTCTAATTTTGGCAATAGCATGGATACCTGCTTCGCTATCCGCATCTTCCTCAGGTTCTTCATCATCTGAAGCAACAGCCTTGGAGGATCCTCATCCTTTTTAACTTCTTTGAGAAGTTTTTCTGTGATAGCTTCAATTTCTATCTTATGAAGTCTAGACTTAATTCCTTTTATTTCTTCTTTAAGAGAGTTTACTTCTCTTCTAAGTTCTTTAACCGAAGGTTCTTCCTTCTTGGAATCAAATCTGTCCATGATTTGTTTTATGCTAAAAGGAGTTACTTTAGGTTTTTCTTCCTTTTGCCTAGTACCCAATTTCTGCAATTCAAGGAGGTATTTTCTCTTGGCTTCTTCATCATGAATATGCTCAATTGTAGGAAAGAGAGTTGCAGCAGTTTTTTCAGAGATGACACTGATAGTTTTACTATCACAAAGGCAAAATGCACCATTGCAATTACACTCTGACTAACTTTCTTCAGATTCTGAATTATTAGCGACATTAATAAACTCTTCATCACTTTCTTCTTCGCAAGAAGAATATTCTAAGTGTGAAGCTTCTTCCTCTTAAATGATTGAGAAGAGCTTTTGCTTGATTTCATCATCAACTTCAAGGAGATTAATCTTCTTTTTCTTCTTCATATTTCTGGGACACTTATTAGATCGGTGACCCTTTTGACCACATGTCCAGCATGTGTCTTCAGAAGAGGATTCTTTAGCAGCATGCTTCTTTCCTTTTTTCTTGAATTTCTCATGGGGTTCTCTTCCTTTTCTAGAAGATTTTTTATATATCCCCGCAGTTCTTTCTCTTTTTCCTGCTTTCCTAGCAGAAGGTGGTTTTAACAATGGAAATCCAAAATCTTGGCAAAAATTTCCAAGTTCTGCATATGAAGTCTTCTGATCCTTTTTAAGCTGATCCTTCAGCTTAAGATCAGTACAAAGTTCCATTGCAACTACATTAATGAGACTGATGAGATCTCCATATGCCAGTTGGGAATACGGGATTTTCCCTTCGCATCGATCTCTAATTTTAGATCTAACTATTTCAGCAAAATGAGTAGGTAATCCGCTGATAAATCATTCTTTCCAATAATCATTATTGCAATCAGATCTTATCATAACCTTATTCAGAAACATGTCTTTGTACCATCTGAAATCTGTCAATTTCTTGCAGTACAAATTATTCAGGATTTTCAAACTTCTGTCTTAGAAAAGATGCGGTTCTCCCACGAAATATTTTTCTATGCTATAAAGCAAAATAGCAGTAGCATCTTCATAGACAGTTCCGAAAGGGACACTAATTCCTTCTTCAGTCTTTATAACTACTTTAGTGGTTACAGCACCAAGTATTTCAACCCTATTTTGATCTGTGAGGTAATTGTCTCACCAATTTCTCAGGGTTCCTGTAAAACATGCAATGATAATGTTAGCCGCTTCCTTATCACCAGCACCTTTCATTTTTCATGATGTGATGTTCATCCCCATTTCCTGGAGCTTGGCATATATTTAGCCTTCTGCCATTCCATCTATATTCCATTCAGTCAAACTAGTTCCATCTGCTGCTGAAGATGGGTGAAGGACATCCTTCTCAAACTGTACGTCTGGAAAAGAAGGTCTAGGATAATAATTCCTTTTATTTGGATGTCTTTCCTACGAGGTTCTGAGCTTATTCCCTTGGGTAATATTAAGCTTAGACAATTGCTCATTAATCCTGTCTAGCAGTTCATTGGAGTGGTTAAATTCTTTAGAAAGTTTAGGGAAGTATTCCTTGGAGAACTCAGGAATCTTAAAAATTGGAGTCTCTATTGGAGGACTAGATTTTGAAGAACTGGGTTTATCCCCTATTTGACTAATTCCTTTGAAATTATTTCCTTTGTCTTCTTCTATCTGTCTAGAGATTACATGGAGAATCTTGTTCATATAATTGTTCTGTTCGAGGATTCTGTTAATATCCCCTCTTGTTATAAAAGCTACTTCCTTTTGTATGGGTTTCTTAAAGGTAGCGGCTTTCAAGATCTCCTTACGATAAGGAATGCTAAGTCCCTCAAACGGAGGAGTAATATTTTCAACCACCTGATCTTTAGTGTACCATTTGTTAATTAGGACTTGAAGCGATGACTGCTTATCATCAATTTGTCCAGAGGATTCAAACCATTTGAAAAACTCAATTTCTGTCTTAAATATTCTCATGTCTTTGAACCACTTGTCTCTAAAAGAGGTTCGTTGTTCCACACTATTGGTAGCTTTATACCAATCTACCTTTTGTTTATGTTCTGGAGATTTCCACCAAGCGTGCAATTTTCTTTTATTGGGTACAAAATCTTCCTCATCGGGTGTAAGCACTCCAATAGAATCTTTTATTTGAGGAACAGGTTTCATATCACTGGCAGTGGTTCTTCCCAAAGTCTCTTCATAGTAAACCTTAGGAATAGTTTGGGAGAAATATACACTATGAAGATTTCTATGGTCATGGTGGCTAATGCTATCTTCATCCTCCTCCCGGGTTTGAAAAGAAGAAGGTCTTGCCGAAGACATTCTTCTACTTGAAGAAGCTTGGCTAAATGAGCTGGATCCTAATAACTTAAGGTTAATAGATCCATCAGGAAACTGAATCACTCAGTCTAATTAAGAAGCTCAGGTTGGAGAGGTAAAGGGTTAGTAATGGAATCGAATTTCCATTCTTCATCATCTAAAATATCATTCCACTTAAGAAGTCTAGGGACAAAAGTAGTACTATGCTCTTGATTAGATTCCATAAGCATTGTTACTCCTTTAACACTAGAATCTATAGCCTTTGGGGCTATAATGGTCTTCATTAGCATATAATATACTCGATATATTACAGCTATTTCTCTAGTATCAATTTTACTATTCATGTTCTTAGTTTTGACATTAAGTGTCAACGTATCAATAATATTAGGATCATGAATATCAACAGTAAAATTAGGATAACAGTTAAAGTAAACAGGTCCGTAAGCAAGATTACTTTCTAAAACTCCTAACAGAGAATCGTCAAAATTAAGTAGCCAAAACTAAATCTTGCTTACGGATCCTAAACTATAAACCCTAAGCCCTGAACCCTAAACCATCAACCCAAAATCCTAAACCCTCAACCCTAAACCAAAAACTAAAAACCCTAAACCCTAAATCCTAAATAGTTAAATCTAAACTCTAAACCGTAAACCCTCAACCCTAAAACCTAAACCCTAAATTTAAAACCCTAAACCCTATACCCTAAAACTTAAACCCTAAACCCTTAACCTAAAACCTAAACCATAAACCCTAAATTTTAAACACTAAACTCTTAAAGTTAAACCCTAAATCGTACCCTAAACCCTAAACACTAAACACTAAAACCTAAACTCTAAACCCTAAACCTTCAACCCTAAACACTAAATCCAAACCGTAAACCCTAAACCCTAAATCCTTAACCATAAACCCTAAAATGAAAAGCATAAACCCTAAAATCAAAACCATAAACCCTAAACCCTGATTCTAAACCCTAAACACTAAACCATAAACCATAAACTAAAAATTCTAAACCCTGTACCCTGAACGGTAAACCCTAAACATAAGCCTATAACTCGACACCTAAACCCTAAACCCTAAAGCCTAAACACTCAATCCTTAACCCCAAACCTTCAACCCTAAACCTTAAACCCAAAACCGTAAACCCTAAACCTAAACCTTCACCCCAAAACCCTAAATCCTAAACCCTAAACCCAAAACCATAAACCCTAAATCATAAACCCTAAATTGTAAACTCTAAACTCTAAACCGAATAACCTAAACCCTAAATTTAAAATCCTAAACCCTAAATTTAAAATCTTAAACCCTAAAGACTAAATCCTAGACCCTAAACCCAAAACCCTAAATATTTTCATGCCCTGGTTAGAGGAAGGAGGAGGAGGCTGTTCATTCACAAAATCCTTAATGAAGATGAGGAGTGGATTCAAGGAGACGAGCAAGTTGCGCAGGCTGCCTGTGATTATTTCCAGAACATCTTCACAGGAGAGACTAAAGTTATTAATGAAGCCCCCCTGAACTGCATTCCAAGAATGATTAGGAAGGAGCATAATGATAGTATGAGAGCCCTACCTTCTATGGAAGAGCTTAAGGAAGTGGTCTACTCAATGGATCCAAATTCTGCTGCTGGTCCTGATGGAATGAATGGTTGTTTTTTCCAGACATGTTGGGATATTATAAAGAGGGATCTGCTGGCAGTGATTCATGCTTTCTTCAATGGTCAGATAATCCCCAAATACATATCTCATGCCTGTATTGTTCTCCTTCCTAAAGTGAAACAACCTAATAAACTCTCGGAGTTTAGACCTATCAGCCTGAGTAACTTTACTAACAAGATTATTTCGAACCTGTTATGTCGCAGGTTGGCCCTTATTTTACCCAATCTGATTTCTCCCAATCAATCAGGGTTTGTGAAGGGAAGGAACATTACTGAAAACATAATGCTGGCTCAGGAAGTGATCCATCAGATTAAAAAACCTATCATAGAAAGTAATGTTGTGATTAAACTTGACATGGCAAAGGCCTATGACAGGGTTTCTTGGGCTTACATATGCCTAGTTCTCAGAAAGATGGGTTTTGATGAAGTCTTCATTGATATGGTGTGGAGAATTATGGCAAACAATTGGTATTCTATTATTGTCAATGGGAAGAGACATGGTTTCTTCCATTCTACCAGAGGCCTTAAACAGGGAGATCCTTTATCCCCAGCCCTATTTATTTTAGGTGCGGAGCTGCTGTCTAGATCCCTGAATAGGCTGTATGATCACCCTTCTTACCATGGATTTTATATGAACATGAAAGGCCCTCAAATTAACCATCTTAGTTTTGCTGATGATATTATTATTTTTACTTCTGGAAGGAAACAGTCCCTTAAGCTCATTATGAAGACTTTGAAGATTTATGAGAAGACTTCTGGCCAACTCATCAACAAAGCTAAGAGCCATTTCTTGCTACATTCTAATGCTTTCAAAAATAGCAGTGAAAGAGTCAAAAAGTATACTGGATTTCATAAGATGGAAGCTCCTATCATGTACTTGGGATGTCCTATTTTTATTGGAAGGCCTAAAATTCTCCACTTCTCTGGCCTGATCAATAAAATAGTGAATAGAATAACCGGATGGCAATCAAAGATGCTAAGTTATGGTGGGAAAGCTACCTTAATTAAACATGTTCTGCAGTCAATTCCTATTCATATTCTGTCAGCAAGTTCTCCTCCTTCAGCTATTATTAAGCAAATACAGCAGACCCTGGCTGATTTTTTCTGGGGCTGGAGGAATGACAGGAGGAAGTATCACTGGTCATCATGGAAAAACTTAAGCTTTCCTTATGAGGAAGGGGGAATTGGAGTTAAGCTTATGAAAGATGTTTGTCAGGCACTTCAATTTAAGCAATGGTGGATCTTTAGATCAAAACAAACTCTATGGGGAGATTTTCTTAAAGCTAAATATTGCCAGAGATTAAACCCCATTAGTAAAAAATGGGATACAGGCGAATCTCAGACTTGGAGACTGATGATGAAGAATAAACTCAATGCGGAGAACCACATCCAGTGGAAAATCAGAGATGGATCTTGCTCCTTCTGGTGGGATAACTGGCTAGGAATTGGACCTTTGGCTCTTTTTACAAATCACAACAAAAGGTTCAATAATGATAAGGTTGCTGACTATATAGAAGCTGGCCAGTGGAACAAGAGCAAGATCAATCAGTTAGCTCCTCATACATAGGTACATAAAATTCTTTCTACTCAGATTCATCGACAGCATGGACAATCTGATCAGGCAGTATGGACCCTCAATACCAATGGTATTTTCTCTGTGTCCTCTGCTTGGAATAGTATCAGAGAAACCAAGGAGAGAACCAAGTTCAACACCTACACTTGGCATAGGAATATACCTTTCAAATGCTCCTTTTTGCTGTGGAGAGCAGTTAGGAGCAAGTTACCTACCAATGAAAGCCTGGAAAGGTTCGGAATTGAACCAGCAAGCTGTTACTGTTGTCATTCTCCTGGAGTTGACACCATTGATCACATTTTCAATTCAGGGAACTTGGCCAGAAATGTGTGGAAATATTTTGCCGTTGCCCTGGGTATTCAAACAGATTATCTGCCACTTAGAAGTACGATTATGAGGTGGTGGAATAATTCCTACAACAATGAAGCACACAAGCTGATACTGCAAGCCATTCCTATCTTTATTTGTTGGAATTTGTGGAAGAACAGATGTGCAAACAAATATGGAGGCAAACAATCCAACATAGCAAGGGTTAAATACTTGGTGATCCTGGACACTTTCAAGCTACTGCATACTGTATTTCCATACATTACTTGGCCTTTGGAATGGAGAAGGTTGTGTATTCATATTGAGAACTGCACCCATGATACCAAGGTCAGTTCAGTCCAATGGATTAAACCTCCTGACAATTGGGTGAAACTTAATACTGATGGGAGCACTTTGGGTAACCCCGGCAGCATGGGAGGAGGAGGTATCATTAGAAACCATAATGGAGAGATTACCTTTGCATTTTCAGTCCCTTTTGGGACTGGAACCAACAACCAAGCCGAGGTGGAAGCAGCTATTTTTGGCCTTACATGGTGTGCTCAGCTGAAAAACAACAAAGTGATCCTCGAAGTTGATTCACAGTTGCTTGTTCACTGGTTGACGAATACTGCAGCAACTCCTTGGCAGCTCGACTCCCAGGTTCAGCAGCTTCAACAAATTGTCACACAATTCAATCAATTCAAATGTATTCATATTCTTCGAGAGGCCAACTTTGTTGCAGATTCTCTTGCCAAACACAGTCACAAGATTTCCAGCCCACAAATATACTTCAACAGACAGCAGCTTCCCAAAGTGACAGCAACATATATTCAGCAGGACCAGGCAGGTATGGCAAGCTTCAAGAGAAGAAAGAAGAAGAGAATTAAAGAACCACCATGATTTTCATTGAGAGAGAGAAGCCACAAAAAGAAGCATGAACTTCTTGAAGTCTTCTCGGATAGTTATAACCATCGCTACTTCTATGATTCTCTTGATTACTAGGATAGAATTTAGTTCTTGATTTGTAAAGGGAGAGTCTCCCTCGTTTAAGTTTTCTTAGAATCTTTGTACTGAGAGGAGTCCTCTCACATAGGTGCGTAGGTTCTAGGTTCTTGTTTTTGTTTTTGGGGAAGGATTGGAGAACCTGCTAGTTACAGTAGGCTACCAATTCCTGAACCACCATGAAGCGGAGGTAAGGTTTATGTCCCCCTCTATGTATGTTTGCGTTTTAGATATATGATAAGGCCTGGGGGTGTTGCTTTGCCCCTGACCCCCACAAGGGTCGTTCAAATAAAAAAAAAAAAAAAAAAAAAACCCCAACTCTAAACCCTAAACCGTAAATCGTAAACCCTAAGTAGAAACCTAATCCATAAACCCTAAAAAAAAACCTAAACCCTAAACCCTAAACCTTAAACCTTCATCCCTAAACACTAAATCCTAACCCTCAACCCTAAATTCTAAAATTTCAGCCCTAAACCCCAAATCCTAAACTTTAAACCTTAAACCCTAAATTCTTAATCGTAACCCTAAACCATAAACCCTATATCCTAAATCCTAACTCCAAACCCTAAATCCTAAACTCCAATCCCTAAACCTTAAATACTAAAATCAAAACCCCAGACCATAAACCCTAAAACCTAAACCCTAAACCCTATACCCTAAACCTTACACCCTGAACTTAAACCTATAACTCAAAATCTAAACCTTAAACCCTAAACCATATACTCTAAAACATAAATTGTAAACCCTAAACCTAAAACCGTAAACCTTAAACCCTAAAATATAGCCCTAAACCCTGAACCTTTAAGCCAAAACCCTAAAACCTAAACTATAAACTCTAAACTGAAAACCCTAAAACCTAAATTGTAAACTCTAAACTCTTAATCATAAAACCTAAACCCTAAACCCTTAACCTAAACTCAAAGACCTTAAACCTAAACCCTAAACATTAAACCCTAAAACATAAACTGTAAACCCTACATCTTAAACCCTAAATAGCACCCCTAAACCCTAAACACTAAACCCTAAACCCTAACTCTTAAACTATAAACCCTAAGCCTTAAATCTTAACTCTAAAACACTAAACCCTAAACCCTAACCCTAAATCTAAACCCTAACCCCTAAATCCAAACTATAAACTCTAAACCCCAAATCCTAAACCCTAAAACATAAACCCTAAACCCTAAACCCTAGCCCTAAATCCTAAATCCTAAACTCTAAACCCAAAACCCTAAATTAAAACTCTAAACCCTGAATCCTACACCCTAAATCCTAAATTCTAAACCCTAAGCCCTAAACCCTAAAATCAAAACCCTAAACCCTAAACTATAAACCATAAACCCTAAACTTACGCCTATAACTCAAAACCTAAACCAAAAACTCTAAACCCTAAACCCTTAACCTTCAACCCTGACACTAAACCCTAAGACCAAAACTGTAAACCCTAAACCATAAAAGTTAAACCATAAACCATAAATCCATAACCACTAACTCTAAACACTACACCCAAAACCTAAACCCTAGAACCTAAAACCTAGACCCTAAATTTAAAGCCCTAAAACCTAAATCATAAACTTTAAACCCTAACCCTAAATACTAAACTTTAATCCTAAACCCTAAATCCTTAACCGTAACGCTAAACCATAAACCCTACATCCTAAATTCAAACACTAAACCCTAAACCCAAAACCCTAAATCCTAAACTCTAATCCCTAAACCCTAAATCCTAAAATCAAAACCCTAAACTGTAAACACTAAACCCATAAACGCTAAACCCTAAATCTTAAACCCCAAACCTTAAACTTAAAACTATAACTCGAACCTAAACCCTAAACCATAAACTCTAAATCCTAAACCCTAAACCATAAACTCTAAATCCTAAACCCTAAACCCTAAATGTTAAACCCTAAACCCTAAACCTTTAAATCAAAACCCTAAACCCTAAACTACAAATTCTAAACTCTAATCCGTAAACCCTAAAACCTAAATTGTAAACTCTAAACTCTTAATCGTAAACACTAAACCCTAAACCCTAACCCTAAACCCTAAACCATAAACCCTTAAGCTAAACCCAAAGCCCTAAACCGTAAACCCTAAACCCTAAACATTAAACCCTAAATCCTAAACCTTAAACCCTAAACCCTAAACTGTACCCCTAAACCCTAAACTCTAAACCCTAAAACCCTAAACCCTAAACCCTTGCCCTATATCCTAAATCCTAAATTTTAAACCCTAAACCCTAAACCACAGTCAAAACTCTAAACCCTAAACCCTAAACCTTAACCCTAAACCCTAAAACCTAAACACAAAAGTTAAACTATAACTCCAAACCTAAACTTTAAACGCTAAACCTTAAACCCTTAACCTTCAAGCCCTAACCCTAAACTCTAAGACCAAAACTATAAACCCTGAACCTTAAAAGTTAAACCCTAAACCATAAATCCATAATCAACAATTCTAAACCCCATACCCAATACCTAAACCCTAACACCTAAAACCTAGAACCTAAATTTAAAACCATAAAACCTAAATCATAAACATTAAACCCTAAACCCTAAATACTAAACTTTAAACTTAAACCTTAAATGCTAAACCATAAACCTAAATCACAAACCCTACATCCTAAATACAAACACTAAATCCTAAACCCAATACCCTAAATCCTAAACTCTAACCCCTAAACCCTAAATCCTAAAATCAAAACCCTAAATTGTAAACCCTAAAACCATAAACCTTAAACCCTAAACCCTAAATCCTAAACCCCAAACCTTAAACTTAAACCTATAACTTGAACCTAAACCCTACACCTTAAACCCTAAACTCTAAATCCTAAACCATAAAGCCTAATCCTTAAACACTAAAATATAAGCCCTAAACCCTAAACCCTCAAACCAAAACCCTAAACCCTAAACTGTAAATTCTAAACTCTAAATCGTAAACCCTTAACCCTAAACCCTAAATTGTAAATTGTAAACTCTTAATCGTACAAACCAAATCCTAAACCATAAACCCTTAAGCTAAACCCAAAGCCCTACACCCTAAACTCTAAACCCTAAACATTAAACCTTAAACCCTAAACTCTAAATCCTAAACCCTAAAGCCTAATCCTTAAATACTAAAATATAAACCCTAAACCCTAAACCTTCAAACCGAAACCCTAAACCCTAAACTATAAATTCTAAACTCTAAATCGTAAACCCTTAACCCTAAATCCTGAATTGTAAATTGTAAACTCTTAATCATACATTGCAAATCCTAAACCATAAATCCTTAAGCTAAACCCAAAGCCCTAAACCCTAAACATTAAACCTTAAACCCTAAACCCTAAACCCTTAACCCTAAACTGCACCCCTAAACCCTAAACTCTAAACCCTAAAACCCTAAACCCTAAACCCTTGCCCTAAATCCTAAATCCTAAACTTTTAACCCTAAACCATAAACCACAAGTAAAAGCTCTAAACCCTAAATCCTAAAACTTAATCCTAAACCCTAAACCCTAAAACCTAAACCCTAAACTTAAACTATAACTCGAAACCTAAACCTTAAACACTAAATCTTAAACCCTTAACCAACAACCCTAACCCTAAACCTTAGACCAAAACTATAAACCCTAAACCTTAAAAGTTAAACCCTAAACCATAAATCCTTAACCATTAAATCTAAACGCCACAATTAAAACCTAAACTCTAGACCCTAAATATTAAACCCAAAACACTAAAACCTAAGCACTAAACCCTAAATTCTAAACCCAAAACCCTAAAAGCTATACCCTAAGCCCTAAAAGCTATACCGTAAACCCTAAACTTTAAACCCTAAACCCTAAACTCTAAACCCAAATCTGTAAACCCTGAGCCCTAAAATATAAACCCTAAATCCTAAACCCTAAACCCTAAATCCAAACTCTAAACCATAAACTTTAAACCCTAAACATAAGCCTCAACCCTAAACCATAAACCCTAAGCTCTAAACCCTAAACCCTAAACTCTATACCCAAAACCCTAAAACATAAAAGTTAAACCCTAAACCCTAAACTCTAAACACTAAACCCTTAACCATAAACCCTTAACTAAAACCCTAAACCTTAAACCATAAACCCCAAACTCTAAACCCTAAGCCATAAATCCTAAACCCATCACACTAAATCCTAAATACCTAAATTTAAATGTTAAATCCTCAGCCCTAAACCTTAAACCATAAACCATAAATCCTAAAATCTAAACCATAAAGCCTAAACCATAAACCGTAAACCTACAACTCAAAACCTAAACCCTAAACCCTAAATTATAAACCCTAAACTATAAATCCTAAACCGTAAACCTTCAACCCTAAATCCTAAACCATAACCTTACCCAAAACACTTAATCCTAAATTTTAAACCCTAAATTAAAACTCAAAATCCTAAACCCTAAACCCTAAAATAAAAACCCTAAACACTAAAACATAACCCTAAACCCTAAAGTTAAACTTATAACTTGAAACCTAAACCCTAAACCCTTAACCTCAACCCTAACCCTAACCCTAAACCCTAAGACCAAAACTATAAACCGTAAACCTTAGAAGTTAAACCCAAAATCGTAAATCCATAACCATTAGCTCTAAACTCCACACCCAAAACCTAAACCCTAAAACCTAAAACCTAAAACCTAGTCCCTAAATTTAAAACCCTATACACTAAAATCTAAATGCTAAACCCTAAACCCTAAACCCTAAACCCTAAAAGCTATACCATAAACATTAACAGTTATACCGTAAACCCTAAACACTAAAACCTAAATGCTAAACCCTAAAGCATAAACCGTAAACATTAAAAGTTATACCGTAAACCCTAAACATAAATCATAAATCTTAAACCCTAAACCCAAAATCATAAACCCTAAACCCTAAAATATAAAAGCTAACCCTAAACCCTAAACAAAAAACTAAATCCTAAACACTAAGCCTTCAACCCAAAAACTTAAACCCTAAACCCAAAACCGTAAAGCCTAAACCCTAAAATATAAACCCTAAACCCTAAACCTTCAACCTTCAACCCTAAACCAAAAATCATAAACTATAAACCCTAAACCCTAAATTGTAAACTCTAAACTCTAAACTGTAAACCCTTAACTGTAAAGAATAAAGAATAAATTTAAAACCCTAAACCCTATACCCCAAACCTTAAACCCCAAACCCTAAACCCTAAACCCAAAACCCTAAATATTTAACCCTAAACCCTAAAGGCTAAACCCTAAACTGTACCCCTAAACCCTAAATACTAAACCCTAAAATTTAAACCCTAAACCTTAAACCATAAACCTTCAGCCCTTAAACCTAAACCCAAAAACCTAAATCATAACACTAAAACCCTAAATCCTAAACCCTAAACCCTAACCCTAAACCTAAACCCTTAACCCTAAATCCAAATTCTAAACTCTAAACCACAAACCCTAAACCTAAAACATAAATCCTAAACCCTAAACCCTAGCCCTAAATTCTAAACCCTAAACCTTAAAGCCTAACCCTAAACCTAAACCCTAACCGTATATCCAAAATCTAAACCATAAAACCTAAACCTGAAATACTAAACTCTAAACCCTAAACCTAAACCCTAAACCCTAAACCCTAAGCTCTAAACTCTAAACCCTAAACCCTAAGCTCTAAACTCTAAACCCTAAACCCTAAACCCTAAACCTTAAACCATAAACCCTAAACCCTAAATCGTAAATCCTAAACCCATAACTCTAAATCCTAAATCCCTAAATTTATACGTTAAATCCTCAAACCTTAATCCTAAACCATAAAACATAAATCCTAATATCTAAACCCTAAAGCCTAAAACCGTAAACCTACAACTCAAAACCTAAACCCTAAACCTAAATCACAGACCCTAAACCCTAAACTGTAAACCTTAAATCATAAACCTTCAACCCTAAACCCTAAACCATTACCCTACCCAAAACTCTAAATCCTAAATTCTAAACCCTATACCCTAAACTCTAAATAAAAACTCTAAATCCTAAACCCTAAATCCTAAAATCTAAACCTTCAACCCTAAACCCTAAAATAAAAACCCTAAACCCTAAACCCAAAACTCTAAACCCTAAACCCTAAACACTAAACCTAAACCTATAACTCAAAACCTAAACCCTAAACTCTAAACCCTAACCTTAACCTTCAACCCTAACCCTAAACCCTAAGATCAAAACCATATACCCTAAAACCTAAAACCTAGACCCTAAACACTAAAACCTAAATGCTAAACGCTAATACCTAAAACTAAAACCCTAAAAGCTATACCCTAAACCCTAAAAGCTATATCGTAAACCCTAAACACTAAGTCCTAAACCCTAAACATAAGCCATAAAGCTTAAACACTAAACCAGAAAATCTAAACCCCAAATCGTAAACACTAAAACCTAAACCCTAAACCCTAAACCTTCAACCTAAAACCCTAAACCCTAAACCTAAAACCAAAAACCGTAAACCCTAATCCTTCAATCCTAAACCCTAAACCCTAAACCCTAAAATATAAACCCTAAACCCTAAACCCTAAATCATAAACCCAAAACCCCAAACCCTCAACCCTAAACCAAAAACCATAAACCCTAAACCCTAAACCCAAAATTATTAACTCTAAACTCTAAATCGTAAACACTCAACCCTAAAACCTGAGCTCTAAAATTAAAATCGTAAACCCTATGCCTTAAACCCTAAACCCTAAATCGTAAACCCTAAAAATTAACACTAAACACTAAAAGTTAAACCCTAAACCGTACCCCAAAACCCTAAAATCTAAACTCTAAACCTTAAACATTCAACCTTCAACCCTAAACCATAAATCCAAACTCTAAACTCTATACCCTAAACCCAAAATGGTAAACCCTAACCCTAAATCCTAAACCCTAAACATAAATCCTAAATCATAAACCCTAAATCCTAAATTCTAAACATTAAACCCTAGACCCTAAACCTTAAACCCTAAATCCAAACTCTAAACCCTAAACCTAAACTCTAAAACTTAAACCCTAAACTCAAAATCCTAAACACTAAACAAAAACCTAAACCCTAGACCCTAAGCCAAAAGCTCTAAACCCTAACACCTAAACCCTATACCCTAAACCTTCAATGCAAAACCCTAAACCCTAAGCCCTAAACCATTAACCTAAACCCAAAACCCTAAACCCTAAACCCTAAAATTTAAACCATAAACCCTAAACCCTAAACCACACCCCTAAACCCTAAATAGTAAACCCTAAACCTTAAACCCTAAACTCTAAATCCTAAACTCTAAACCCTAAACCCTAAACCCTAACCGTAAACCTAAACCCTAAACCCTAAATCCAAACTATAAACTCTAAACTCCAAACCCTAAACCCTAAAACATAAACCCTAAACCCTAAACCCTTACCCTAGACCTTAAAAGCTAACCCTAAACCTAGAGCCTAAACTCTAAACACTTGACTTTAAACATAAACCTAAACCCTAAACCTGAAGCCCTATGCTCTAAACCCTAAACCCTAAACCCTAAACTCTATACGCTAAACCGTAAAACCTAAAGAATAAACCCTAAACCCTAAACTCTATAAACCCTAAACACTAACCATAAACCCTAAACCTTGAACGCTAAACTCTAAATCCTAAACCCGTAACTCTAACTCCTAAATCCCTAAATTTAAACGTTAAATCCTCAGCCCTACATCCTAAACAATAAACCATAAATTCTAAAATCTAAACCTTAAACCCTAAACCATAAATTGTAAACCTATAACTTAAAACCTAAACCCTAAACCCTAAACCCTAAACACTAAAAGAAAACCATACCCAACACCCTAAATCCTAAATTCTAAACCCTAAACCCTAAACCCTAAATCAAATCTCTAAATCCTAAACCCCAAACTCCAAAATCCTAAACTCTAAACCCTAAACCCTAAAACCTAAAATAAAAATCCTAAACCCAAAAACTTAACCCTAAAACCTAAACAATAAACCCTGAACCCTAAACTCTAAACTTAAACCTACAACTCAAAACCTAAACCCAAAAAGCTAAACCCTAAACCCATAACCTTCAACTCTAACCATAAATCCTAAGACCAAAATCGTAAACCCTAAACCTTAAAAGTTAAACCCTAAATCGTAAATCCTTAACCATTAACTCTAAGACCCACACCCATAGCCTAAACCCTAAAACCTAAAACCTAGACCCAAAATATAAAACCCAAAAAACTAAAACCTAAACGCTAAACCCTAAAGCCTAAACCCTAAAAGTTATACCCTAAACCCTAAAAGCTATACCGTAAACCGTTAACTCTAAACCCTAAACCATAAACATAAACCATAAAGCTTAAACCCTAAAACTTAAACTCTAAACCCACATCCATAAATCCTAAACCCTAAAATATAAACCCTAAATCCTAAACCCTAAACCTTCAACCCAAAACCCTAAACCCTAAACCAAAAAGCGTAATCCATAAACCCTAAGCCTTCAACCCTAAACCATAAACCCTAAACCCTAAACCCAAAACCGTAAACCCTAAACCCAAAAATATAAACCCTAAACCTTAAACCTTCAACCCAAAACCCTAAAGCCTCAACCCTAAATCCTAAATTGTTAACTCTAAACTATAAATCATAAACCCTAAACCCTAAAACCTAAACCCTAAATTTAAAACCCTAAACCCTATACCTTAAACCTTAAACCCTAAACCCTAAATATTAAACCCTAAATCCTAAAACTTAAAACTTAAACCGTACCCTAAACCTTCAACCCTAAACACTAAATACAAACCCTAAACCCTAAATCCTACACTTTAAACCCTAAACCCTAAATCCTATACTTTAAACCCTAAACCATAAATCCTTAACTATAAACCATAAAATCAAAACCATAAACCCTAAACGCTAATTCTAAACCCTAAACCATAAACCATAAACCATAAACTCAAAAATCTACACCCTGTACCCTAAACCCTAAACCCTACACATAAGCCTATAACTTAAACCCTAAACACTAAACTCTCAATCCTAAACCCTAAACCTTCAACCCTAAACCTGAAAACCAAAAACGTAAACCTTCACCCTAAAACCTTAAAGCCTAAACCCTAAATCCTAAACCCTAAACCATAAACCCTAAATCATAAACCCTAAATTGTAAACTATAAACTCTAAACCGTAAAACCTAAACCCTAAACCCTAAAACCTAAGCGCTAAACCCTAGACCCTAAACCCTAACTCTAACCTAAACTCTAAACCCAAAACCATAAACCATTAACCCTAAATAGAAACCTAAACCATAAACCTTAAATAGAAACCTAAACCCTAAACCCTAAACCCTAAACCTTCATCCCTAAACATTAAATCCTAACTGTAAACCCTAAATCCTAAACTTTAAACCCTAAACCCTAAATCCTAAATTGTAACCCTAAACCATAAACCCTATACCCTAAATCCAAACTCTAAACCCTAAACCCAAAACCTTAAATCCTAAACTCTAACCCCTAAACCCTAAATCGTAAAATCAAAACCCTAAACTATAAACCCTAAAACCAAAACCCTAAATGATAAACCCTAAACACTAAACTTAAACCTATAACCCAAAACCTAAACCCTAAACCCTAAACCCTAAACTCTAAACCCTAAACCCAAAATCGTAAACCTTAAACCCTAAAATATAAACGCCAAACCCTAAACCTTCAAACCAAAACACTAAACCCTAAACTATAAATTCTAAACTCTAAATCAAAAACCCTAAACCCTAAACCCTAAATTGTAAACTCTAAACTCTTAATCGTAAAACCTAAACCCAAAACCCAAAACCATAAACCCTAAACCCTAAACCATAAACCCTTAACCTAAACCCAAAGCCCTAAACCCTAAATCCTAAACATTAAACCCTAAACCCTAAACTTTAAACCCTAAATCCTTAACCCTAAACTGTACCCCAAAACCCTAAACCCTAAACGTTACACTCTAAACCCTAAACTCTACACCCTAAACCCTAAATCTTAACACTAAAATCTAAACCCTAAACCCTAACTATAAACTCTAAATCCCAAACCTTAAACCCTAAAACATAAACCCTAAACCCTAAACCCTAGCACTAAATCCTAAATCCTAAATCCTAAACTTTAAATCGTAAACCCTAAATCCTAAACTTTAAACCCTAGCCCTAAATCCTAAATCTTAAACTCTACACTCTAAACGCTAAACCTAAATCCTAAACTCTAAACCGTAAATCCTAAACCCAAAAATCAAAACCCTAAACACTAAGACTTAACCCTAAATCATAAACCATAAACTCTAAACCCTAAACTTAAACTATAACTCAAAACCTAAACCCTAACCTCTAAACCCTAAACCCTTAACCTTCAACCCTAACCCTAATAAGCAAAAAATGGGATACTGGTGAATCCCAAGCCTGGAAGCTCATGATGAAGAACAAAATTATTGCAGAGAAACACATCCAATGGAAAATAAGGAATGGTTCTTGCTCCTTTTGGTGGGATAATTGGCTTGGAGTAGGTCCCCTGGCTAATTACACTGCTGCTAGTAACAGATTCAACAATGATAAAGTTTCAGATTTTATTGAGGATGGACAGTGGAACAGGGATAAGGTCATCCAGGCAGCACCTCACAATCAAGTACACAATATTCTTTCTACTCAGCTCCAGTTACAGCAGAACCAGCCTGATCAGGCAGTGTGGAGTCTCAATACCAGTGGCCTGTTCTCTATCACTTCAGCTTGGAACAACATTAGAGAAAAAAGGGAAAAAACCAAAATCAATACCTACACCTGGCAGAATCAGATCCCTTTCAAATGCTCTTTCTTATTGTGGAGAGCAATCAGGGGCAAGCTTCCGACCAATGAAAAGCTTTTGAGATTTGGAATTGAACCAGGTGTCTGCTACTGCTGCTACTCTCTAGGATTGGATACTATAGAACATATTTTCAATTCTGGAAATTTTGCCAAACAGGTCTGGAAATATTTTGCCAATTCCTTAGGCATTCAAACTGATTACCTCCCTCTTAGAAACATGATCATGAGATGATAGAGATGCACTTACAATAATGAAGCACACCAGCTGATTCTTCAAGTGATACCAATCTTTATTTGTTGGGACTTGTGGAAAAACAGGTGTGCTGTTAAGTATGGGGGCAAACAGTCTAACATGGCAAGAGTTAAACACATGGTGATTCTGGACAGCTTTAAGCTGCTGCAGACTAAGTTCCCTTATATTTCCTGGCCTCTGGGATGGAATAAAATTTGTACACTCCTAGAAAATTGTACTCATGAGACCAGGGTGATGACAATTCAGTGGATTAAACCTCCAGACAGCTGGGTAAAAATCAACACAGATGGGAGTGCTCTAAACAATCCGAGAAGGATAGGAGCTGGAGGAATTCTCAGGAATCAGACTGGAGAATTCATTTTAGCCTTTTCAGTGCCTTTGGGGCAGGGAACCAACAATCAGGCTGAAATAGAGGCTGCTAACTATGGCCTAACTTGGTGTGTGCAGCTAAATTACAAGAATGTAATCCTGGAAGTTGATTCTCAACTACTAGCAGACTGGTTTAGTAACAAAGCAGCAGTCCCCTGGGCCATCTCAGCACACCTGCAGAAGCTTCACCAATTGGCTACTCACTTCACTCACTTCAAATGTATACACACCTTCAGAGAGGCTAACTTTGTAGCAGACTCACTCTCTAAGCACAGCCACCAGATCTCAAATCCTCAAATCTACTTCAAGACTCAGCAGCTTCCCAAACTAACAATAGCTTACTTTCACTAGGATTTAGCAGGCATGGCAAGCTTCAGAAGAAGAAAATTGAAGAGAATTAAGGAGCCACCTTGAAAGACCCCTAACAAAGAGAGCCTACGAAGGTGCTTCAACTCCTTCAAGTCTCTTTCTGATGATTCCCTTGTCATTTCTCTTAGATGATTCCCTTGGTTAGGATAGAGTTTTTCTTTCTTAATTGTAAAGGGAGAGTCTCCCTCATTTATGCTTTCCTAGACTCTTTGTATCGAGAGGAGTCCTCTCACATAGGTGCTTAGACAATAGGTCTCTTTCTTCTTTGGAGAAGAGTTGGAGAACCAACTAGCTTTGACTAGCCGGCTACCAATTCTAACTCCACCTTTTGGGAGGTAAGGTTTATGCCCCCCTCCTTGTACTTGTCTTTTCTTTATATATGCTAAGGCCTGGGGGTGTAGCTAAGCCCCTGACCCCTTCAAGGGTCATTCAAATAAAAAAAAAAAAAAAAAAAAAAAAAAACCCTAAATCCTAAGACCAAAACTATAAACCCTAAAGCTTAAAAGTTAAACCCTAAACCGTAAATCCTTAACCATTAACTCTAAACACCACACCCAAAACCTCAACCCTAAAGCCTAAAACCTAGACCCTAAAGTTAAAACCCTGAACACTAAAACCTTAACGCTAAACGCTAAAGCCTAAACCCAAAACCTTAAAAGTTATACCCTAAACCCTAAAAGCTATACCATAAACCCTAAACCCTAGACATAAACCATAAATCTTAAACCCTAAACCCTAGACTCTAAACCCAAAATCATAAACCCTAAAACCTAAAATATAAACCCGAAATCCTAAACCCAAAACCCTAAACCAAAATCAATAAACCCTAAGCCTTCAACCCTAAAACTTAAACCATAAACCTTTAACCCTAAACACTAAATCCTAAACCTAAACTTTAAACCCTAACCTCAAAATCCTAAACTTTAAACCCTAAACCCAAAATCATTAATCGTAACCCTAAACCATAAACCCTATATCCTAAATCCAAACTCTAAACCCTAAATCCTAAACTCAAATAACTAAACCTTAAACCCTAAATCCTAAAATCTAATCCCTAAACCCTAAACCCTAAAATTAAAACCCTAATCCCTAAACCCTAACCCTAAAACCTAAACCCTAAACGATAAACCATAAACCCTGAACCCAAAATCCTAAACCCTAAAATTAAACCTATAACTCGAAACCTAAACCCTAAACTTTAAACCCTAAATCATAAATCCTAAATCCAAAAGCGTAAACCTTAAACCCTAAAATATAAACCTTAAACCGTAAACCTTTAACCCAAAACCCAAAACCCTAAACCCTTAAACCTACACCCTTAACCTAAACCCTAAACCCTAGACATTAAATTGTAAACCCTAAACTTTAAAGCCAAAACCCTAAACCCTAAATTGCACCCCTAAAGCCTAAACCCTAGACCCTAAACTCTAAATTCTCAACCCCAAATCTTAACTCTAAAACCCTAAACCCTATGCCCTAATCGTAAACCTAAACCCTAAACCCTAAATCCAAACTATAAACTCTAAACCTGAAACCCTAAACCCTAAATCAAACAATAGCCGTATTAATATGTTTAAAAGTATGCTTGCCATGGATCATGCAGTTGGTAACTCCAATAGAAAAATTTGGCTCTTCTGGACCAATGATATTATTTGTAAGGTGCTTGAATTTGATGAGCAGCAGATCACCTGTGAAATCAACCATACAGAAGCTCCTGAAACCTACATCAAGACCTTTGTGTATGCCAAATGCAAGGACCATCTTAGGAGACCTCTCTGGGACAGATTACTCCACTTTGCTGATACCAGAAATGCCACTCCTTGGTGCAGAGTTAGGGACTTTAATGTCATTACTGATACAGAGAAAAAACTGGGAGGCAACCCCTACATCATGAGGAAAAGCATGGACTTCATTGCTACTATTGAGGCCTGTGGACTTACTGATTTGGGATTCAATGGACCAAGATTCACCTGGTATAATCAAAGAGGAATCAACTTTAGAATATGGAAAAGGCTGGACAGGGCTATGGTTAATGATCAGTGGCTGCAAGACATGCCACAGACCACCATTACTCATCTCTCTTCTGTGGGTTCTGATCACTGTCCACTTTTTATGGAGATGAATACTAGAATAGACACTCATATTAAATATTTCAGATTTCTCAACTGCTGGACTGACCAATCTTCCTTTGAAGAAACTGTAACTGAGTGTTGGAACAGGTAGATTGAAGGTAATCCCTTGTGGATTTTCCACGAGAAAATGAGAAGGCTTGTAGCTACCCTTAATGTTTGGTCCAAAGAAAAGTTTGGTGACATATTTGCTAAGGTCAGAGATTTTGAAGAAAGAATCAGAGTAGCAGAAGATAATTTTATCCACAACAACACAGAGGAGCATAGAGCAGCACTTCATGGCATTAATGTTGAGTACATCAGATTCATGAAACTTGAAGATTCTATCCTTAGACAAAACACTCAACTCCAATCGTTTAAAGAAGGGGATGCCAATTCCAAGTGCTTTCATGCTCTGATTAAGGGCAAAAGGAGGAGATTGTTTATTCACAAATGATGAGGAGTGGGTACAGGGGGATGAACACATTGCATAAGCAACATGTGACCAATTTCAACATATATTCACAGGAGAAGAGAAACCTATTGATGAAGGCCCCTTGAGCTGCATTCCCAAAATGGTCAATCAGGAGCATAATGATAGAATGAAGGATCTGCCTAATATGGAGGAATTGAAAGAGGTGGTTTATTCCATGAATCCCAATTCAGATGCAAGGCCAAATGGAATGAATGGCCATTTCTTCCAGAAATGCTGGCACATTATCAGCAAGGATCTGCTAGCAGTCATCCATGCCTTTTTTTGTGGGCAAATGCTTCCAAAATTCTTCTCCCAAGCTTGTTTGGTTCTGATTCCCAAAGTGAAGCATCCTAACAAGCTCTCGGAGTTCAGACCTATAAGTTTGAGTATTTTCATCAACAAGATCATCTCCAAACTTCTGTACCTTAGATTAGCACCTATTCTGCCTAGTCTTATCTCCCCTAATCAGTTAGGTTTTGTTAAAGGTAGAAGCATATCTGAAAATATTAAGCTTGCTCAAGAAATCATCCACCAGATCAGGAAACCTAACATTAGAAGCAATGTAGTGATCAAGCTTGATATGGCTAAAGCTTATGACAGGGTGTCTTGGTCCTATATCTGTATTATCCTCAGAAAGATGGGATTTGAGGAACTTGTCATTGATATGTTCTGGAGGATCATGGCCAACAACTGGTACTCCATTATTATTAACGGCAAAAGGCATGGCTTCTTTCATTCCACTAGGGGCCTTAAACAAGGAGACCCCCTATCCCCAGCCCTATTTATTTTAGGTGCTGAGATGTTGTTAAGATCACTGAACAACCTACATCAGAACCCCCTCTACCATGGCTTCTATATGGAAAAGAAGGGACCTCAAATCAACCACCTTAGCTTTGCTGATGATATTATAATCTTCACCTATGGAAGGAAGAATTCTCTTAAGTTAATTATGGATACTTTGACTACTTATGAAAGAGTTTCTGGTCAGCTGATCAACAAGGCCAAGAGTCACTTTATGCTCCACTCTAATGCTTTCAGAACCACCTGTGACAGAATTAAGAAAAATACAGGTTTTTACAAGAAAGAAGCTCCCATCACATACCTTGGATGCCTTATTGCTGCTGGAAGGTACAGGAACATCTATATCTCAGAACTCATCAATAAGATTGTCAACAGAATCACTGGATGGAACTCTAAAATATTGAGTTATGGGGGTAAGGCAACCATGATCAAACATGTCCTTCAATCCCTCCCTATTCACATATTATCAGCCATCTCCCCTCCTTCTACCATTCTCAAGCAAATCCAAAGCATTTTGGATGATTTTTTCTGGGGATGGAGAAATGATAAGAAAAAATATCATTGGTCCTCATGGAGAAATCTCAGTTTCCCATATGATGAAGGAGGAATTGATGTTAGACTTATGAGTGATGTATGTCAATCTTTTCAGTTCAAACAGTGGTGGACCTTCAGATCAAAACAAACTTTATGGGGGGATTTTCTTAAGGCAAAGTATTGTCAAAGATCTAACCCCATAAGCAAAAAATAGGATACAGGTGAATCTCAAGCTTGGAGGATCATGATGAAGAATAGAACCAAGGTGGAGAGACATATACAGTGGAAAATAAGGAGTTGTTCTTGCTCCTTTTGGTGGGATAACTAGCTAGGTGTAGGTCCTCTGGCTCAATACACCTCTGATAGTAACAGGTTCAACAATGTTAAGGACTCTGATTTTATTGAAGCTGGACAGTGGAACATGGACAAGGTCATCCAAGCAGCTCCTCACAGTCAAGTTCACAACATTCTCTCAACCCAACTCCAGCTTCAGCAGAACCAGCCTGATCAGGCTGTGTAGAGTCTCAACACCAGTGGCATGTTCTCTATTACCTCAGCCTAGAACAACATTAGAGATAAAAAAGAAAAAACCAAAATTAATTCCTACACTTGGCAGAAATAGGTTCCCTTCAAATGTTCCTTCTTACTGTGGAGAGCAATCAGGGCAAGCTTCCTACTAATGAACAACTATTGAGATTTGGAATTGAACCGGGTGTCTGTTACTGCAGTCACTCTCCAGGAATGGACTCTGTAGAGCATATTTTCAACTCTGGAAACTTTGCTAAACAGGTCTGGAAATACTTTGCCACTTCCCTAGGAATTCCAGCAGATTATTTGCCTCTTAGACACATGATTATAAGATGGTAGAGTTACCCTCACAACAATGAAGCACATCAGCTGATCCTTCAAGTGATACCAATTTTTATTTGTTGGAACTTGCGGAAGAACGGGTATCTAGTAAAGTATGGGGGAAAACAGTCCAATATGGCAAGAGTTAAACACTTAGTGATCCTTGACAGCTTCAAGTTGCTACAGATTAAGTTCCCTTACATCCACTGGACTGTAGGATGGAATAAGATTTGCACACTCTTAGAAAGTTGTACTCATGATATCCAGGTGACTGCAATTCAGTGGCAAAAACCTCCAAACAGCTGGGTCAAAATCAACACAGATGGGAGTGCATTAAATAATCCCCGAAGGATAGGAACAGGAGGAATTCTCAGGAACTAAAATGGAGAGCTCATTCTTGCCTTCTCAGTTCCTTTGGGCCAGGGAACCAACAACCAAGCTGAAATAGAGGCAGCTAACTTTGGCCTAGCTTGGTGTATGCAGCTAAATTATAGGAATGTAATCCTTGAAGTCGATTCCCAACTACTTGCAGATTGGTTTAACAACAAAGCAGAAGTCCCTTGGACCATCTCAACTCAACTGCAAAAGCTTCAACAACTGGCCACACACTTCACTCACTTTAAATGTATACACACCTTCAGAGAAGCCAACTTTGTAGCAGACTCACTTTCCAAGCAAAGCCACCAGATTTCAAATCCTCAGGCGTTCTTCAACATCCACCAGCTTCCCAAACTAACAGCAGCCTATCTCCACCAGGACTTAGCAGGCATGGCAAGCTTCAGAAGAAGAAAATTGAAAAGAATAAAGGAACCACCCTAAAGGAGTCAGAACATAGAGGGCCTATGAAGGTGCTTGAACACCTTCAAGCTCTCTTTTCTGATGACTCTCCTATCATTTGGCTTCCTAAAAGACTCCTTTATTTAGGATAGTTTTTCTTTCCTTTTGTAAAGGGAGAGTCTCCCTCATTTATGCTTTCCTAGAATTCTTTGTATCGAGAGGAGTCCTCTCACTTAGATGCTTAGATGATAGGACCTTTCTTTCTTTTGGAGTAGAGTTGGAGAACCAACTAGCTTTAACTAAGAGGCTACTAACTCTAACTCCACCTTTGGGAGGTAAGGTTTATGCCCCCCTCCTTGTACTTTTTTTCTTTAATATGCTAAGGCTTGGGGTGTTGCTAAATCCCTGACCCCCACCAATGGTCGTTCAAATAAAAAAAAAAAAAAAAAACTAAACCTTAAAATCTGACCCTAAACCTAAACGCAAAACCCTAAATCCAAACTCTAAACCCTAAACTTTAAACCATAAACCCCAAACCCTAAACACCTAACCCAAAACATAAACTTAAACCATAAACCATAAACCCTAAACCCTAAAGTCAATATCCAAAACCCTAAAACCTAAAACCTAAAACCTAAACCCTAAAGAAAACCCTAAACCGTAAATTGTAAACCCAAAACCCTTAGCATAAACCCTAAACTGTAACCCTAAACCCTAAACACTAAATCCTAAACCCATAACTCTAAATCCTAAATAACTAAATTTAAATGTTAAATCCTCATCCCTAAACCCTAAACCATAAACAATAAATCCTAAAATCTAAACCCTAATCCCTAAACAATAAATTGTGAACCTACAAATCAAAACCTAAACCCTAAACCCTAAATCCTAAACCCTAAACCCTAAACTATAAACCCTAAACCGTAAACCCTCAACATTAAACCCTAAACCACAACCCTACCCTAAACACTAAATCCTAAATTCTAACCCCTAAACCCAAAACCCTAAACCTAAATCAAAACTCTAAATCCTAAACCCTAAACCCTTAATCCTAGACTCTAAATCCTAAATCCTAGACCCTAAACCCTAAAATAAAAACCATAAACCCTAAAACTTCACCCTAAACCCTAAACCCTAAACCTTAAACTTAAACCTATAACTCAAAACCTAAACCCTAAACTCTAAACCCTAAACCCTTAACCTTCAACCCTAACCCTAAACACTAATACCGAAACTGTAAACCCCAAACCTTAAAAGTTAAACCCTAAATCGTAGATCCTTAACCATTAACTCTAGACTCCACACCCAAAACCTAAACCCTAAAACCTAAAACCTAGTCCCTAAATTTAAAACCCTAAACACTAAAACCTAAACGCTAAACGCTAAAGCCTAAAGACAAAACCCTAAAAGCTATGCCCTAAACCCTAAAAGCTATACCGTAAACCCTAAACTCTAAACCTTAAACCCTAAACATAAATCATCAAGCTTTAACCCTAAACCCTAAACTCAAAATCCAAAACCGTAAACCCTAAATCCTAAAATATAAATCCTAAACATTCAACCCGAAACCCTAAACCAAAAACCGTAAATCGTAAACCCTAAACCGTAAGCCTTCAACCCTAAACACCAAACCTTAAACCCTAAAATATAAACCCTAAACCCTAAACCTTCAACCCAAAACCCTAAACCCTCAACCCTAAACCAAAAACCCTAAACCCTAAATTGTAAACTCTAAAATCTAAACTATAAACCCTCAACCCTAAAACCTAAACCCTATATTTAAAACCCTAAACCCTATACCCTAAACCTTAAACCCTAAACCCTAAACCTAAAAGTTAAACCTTAAATCGTACCCCTAAACCCTAAACACTAAACCCAAAAACCTAAACCCAAAACACTAAACCCAAAAATCTAAACCCAAAACCTTAAATCTTAAACCTTCAACCCTAAACCCTAAATCTTAACTCTAAAACCCTAAACCCTAAATCCTAAGACTAACCCTAAACCCTATATCCAAAATCAAAATTCTAAATCCTAAACCATAAACATAAATCCAAAATCCTAAACCCTAACTTCTAAAAGCTATGCCCTTAACCCTAAAATCTATACAGTAAACCCTAAGCACGAAGCCCTAAATCCTAAACATAAGCCATAAAGCTTAAATCCTAAACCCTAAAATCTAAACCCAAAATCGTAAACCCTAAACCTTAAAAGCTAGCCCTAACACTAAACCCTAAACCCCAAATCCAGACTCTAAACCCTAAAACCCAAGTCCGAAACACTTGACCACAAACACAAACCTAAACCCTACACCCAAAACCCTAAGCTCTAAACCCTATACCTTAAACTCAATACCCTAAAGCCTAAAACCTAAAACCTAAACAAAACCCTAAACCCTAAACCCTTAACCATAAACCCTAAATAGTAAACCCTAATTAGTAAACCCTAAATCCTAAACCTAAAACCATAAACCCTAAATCCTAAACTCTTAACCCTAAACCCTAAATCCTAAACCCATAACTCTAAATCCTAAATCCCTAAATTTAAATGTTAAATCCTCAGCCCTAAACCCTAAATCATAAACCACAATTCCTATAATCTATACCATAAATCCTAAATCGTAAAATATAAACCCTAAACACTAAACCTTTAACCCAAAACCCTAAACTCTAAACCCTAAACCAAAAATCATAAAACCTAAACCCTAAACCCTAAACCCTAAATTTTTGCATCTAAACTCTAAACCGTAAACCCTCAACCCTAAAAGTTAAACCCTAAATTTAAAACCCTAATCCCTATACCCAAAACCTTAAACCCTAAACCTAAAACCTAAACCCTAAACCCTAAATATTATACCCTAAACCCTAAAAGTTAAATCCTAAACCATACTTAAACCCTAAAACCTAAACCCTAAATCTTAAACTCTAAACACTAAACCATAACCCTACCTAAAACCCTAAATCCTAAATTTTAAACCCTAAACTTTAAACCCAAAATCAAAACACTAAACCCTAAACCCTAAACCCTAAATCCTAAACTCTAAACCTTATACCCAAAACTCTAAGCCCTAAAATAAAAACCCAAAACCCTAAAACTTAACCCTAAACCCTAAACCCTAAACTCTAAACTCTAAACTTAAACCTATAACTAAAAACCTAAATCCTAAACTCTAAACCCTAAACCCTTAAACTTCAACCCTAACCCTAAACCATACGACCAAAACTGTAAACCCTAAACCTTAAAAGTTAAACCCTAAACCGTAAATCCTTAACCATTAACTCTAAACACCACACCCAAAACCTAAACTATTAAACCTAATACCTAAACCCTAAATTTAAAACCCTAAACCCTAATCCTTCAACTCTAAACCCTAAACCTTAAACCAAAAATCATAAACCCTAAACCCTAAAATAAAAATCCAAAATCCTAAACCCTAAACCCTAAACCCTAAATCCAAACTATAAACTCTAAACCCCAAACCCT
The DNA here is from genome assembly GCA_037074985.1 of Solanum bulbocastanum. Classification (NCBI taxonomy): domain Eukaryota; kingdom Viridiplantae; phylum Streptophyta; class Magnoliopsida; order Solanales; family Solanaceae; genus Solanum; species Solanum bulbocastanum. The sequence goes on along the minus strand of CM073602.1, from coordinate 12,365,493 downwards.
AAACCCTAAACCCTAAACCCTAAACCTTAAACCCTAACTCTAAACCTTAAAATCTGACCCTAAACCTAAACCCAAAACCCTAAATCCAAACTCTAAACCATAAACCCTAAGCCCTAAACACCTAACCCTAAACATAAACGTAAACCATAAAACCTAAACTCTAAACCCTAAACCCTAAAGTCAATATCCAAAATCCTAAAACCTAAAACCTAAACCCTTAACCAAACCCTAAACCCTAAACTGTAAACCCAAAACCCTTAACCATAAACACTAAACTATAACCCTAAACACAAAACCCTAACCTTAAACCAAAAACCCTAAACCCTAAACTCTAAACCCTAAACCATAAATTCTAAACCCATTACACTAAATCCTAAATACCTAAATTTAAATGTTAAATCCTCAGCCCTAAACCCTAAACCATAAACCACAAATCCTAAAATCTAAACCCTAAATGCTAAATCGTAAATCGTTAACCTACAAATCAAAGCCTATACCTTAAAACCAAAATCCTAAATCCTAAACCCTAATCCCTAAATTATAAACCCTAAATCATAAACACTCAACCCTAAACCCTAAACCCTAAACCATAACCCTACCTTAAACACTAAATCCTATACCCTAAACCCTAAACCCTAAATCAAAACTATAAATCCTAAACCCTAAACCCTAAATCTTAAATCCTAAACCCTAAACCCTAAAACAAAACCCTAAACCTTAAACTTAAACCTTTAACTCAAAACCTAAACCCTAAACTCTAAACCTTAAAACCTTAACATTCAACCCTAACCCTAAACCCTAATACCAAAATCGTAAAACCTAAACGTTAAAAGTTAAACCCTAAATCCTAGATCCTTAACCATTAACTCTAAACTACACAACTAAAACCTAAACCCTAACACCTAAAACCTAGTCCCAAAATTTAAAACCCTAACACTAAAACCTAAACGCTAAAGCCTAAAGCCAAAACCCTAAAAGCTATACCCTAAACCCCAAAAGCTATACCGTAAACCCTAAACTCTAAACCTTAAACCCTAAACATAAATCATAAAGCTTTAACCCTAAACCCTAAACTCTAAACCAAAAACCGTAAAGCCTAAAACCTAAAATATAAATCCTAAACATTCAACCCAAAACCCTAAACCAAAAATGGTGCACCACAAACCCTAAACCCTAAGCCTTCAACCCTAAACACTAAACCCTAAACCTTAAAATATAAACCCTAAACCCTAAACCTTAAATCATAAACCCTAAACCCTAAACTCTAAACCTTAAACAATAAAACCTAAACTCTATATTCAAAACCCTAAACCCTATACCCTAAACCTTAAATCCTAAACACAAAACCTAAAAGTTGAACCCTAAATCGTACCCCTAAACCCTAAACACTAAACCCAAAAACCTAAACCTAAAACCTTAAACCTTAAACCTTCAACCCTAAACCATAAACCCTAAACTCTAGACTCTAAGACTAACTCTAAACACTATATCAAAAATCCAAACTCTAAATCCTAAACCCTAAACATAAATCCTAAATCCTAAACCCTAAATCCTAAATTCTAATCATTAAACCCTAAACCCTAAACCTTAAAACCTAACCCTAAACCGTAAATCCAAACTCTAAACCCTAAACCTAAACTATAAATCCTAAACCAAAAAATCTAAACCCTAAACCCAAAACAAAAACAAACATTAAACCTAAAACTATAAACCCTAAACCCTAAACCCTAATCCTTCAACCCAAAACCGTAAACCCTCAACCCTAAACCAAAAACCCAAAACCCTAAACCCTAAACCCTAAATTGTTAACTCTAAACTCTAAATCGTAAATCCTCAACCCTAAAACCTAAACCCTAATTTAAAACCCTAAACCCTATACCCTGAAACTTAAACCCTAAACCCTTAACCTAAAACCTAAACCATAAACCCTAAATTTTAAACCCTAAACCCTAAAAGTTAAACCCTAAACCGTATCATAAACCCTAAAACCTAAACTCTATTGGGACAAGGAACTAATAATCATGCTGAAGTAGAAGCTCCCAACTTTGGTCTGTCCAGGTGCGTGCAATTAAAATATAACAGGGTAATCCTTGAAGTCGACTCTCAACTTCTGGTGGACTGGTTCAGGAACAAAACAGCAGCACCTTGGACCATATCATCCCAAATACAGAAGCTCCATCAACTTGCCACGCAATTCACCTATTTCAGATGCATTCATACTATTAGAGAGACAAACTCATTAGCAGATTCCTTATCCTAGTATAGTCACCAAATATCCAATCCACAGGTATATTTCAACATCACACAACTCCCCAAACTGGCAGCAGCCTTCGTCCAACAGGACCTAGCAGGTATGACAAGCTTTAGACGAAGAAAGATGAAAAGAATTAAAGAACCACCCTGACTTCCAATATTATCATTAAGGACCTGGGAAGCAGCATGAACTCCTTCAGGTCTTTCACTAATGATCCCTCTATCATCACCTTCACTGACCTTTCCTTTTTTAGGATAGATTTTAGTGTCTTTCTTACTTGTAAGGGGAGAGTCTCCCTCATTTATACTTTCCTAGAATCCTTGTATCGAGAGGAGTCCTCCCATATAGGTACTTAGATAATAGGTCCCTTTCATTTTATGGCGAAGAGTTGGAGAACCAACTAGTATTGCCTAGTAGGCTACCAGTTCTAACTCCACCCTTCGGGAGGTAAGGTTTATGTCCCCCTCCTAGTATTTTTTTTTTGCTTTATAAATGCTAAGGCCTGGAGGAGTAGCTAAGCCCCTTACCCCTCCAAGAGTCGTTCTAATAAAAAAAAACACTAAATCCTAACCCTAAACCCTAAATCCTTAACCGTAAACCCTAAAATGAAAAGCATAAACCCTAAAACCTAAACACTAAAATCAAAACCATAAACCCTAAACCCTAATTCTAAACCTTAAACACTAAGCCATAAACCATAAACTCATAAATCTAAACCCTGTACCCTAAACGCTAAGCCCTAAACATAAGCCTATAACTGGGCACCTAAACCCTAAACGTTAAAGCCTAAACTCTCAATCCTTAACACCAAACCTTCAACACTAAACCTTAAACCCAAAATCGTAAACCCTAAACCTAAACCTTCACCCCAAAACCCTAAACCCTAAACCCTAAACCTAAAACCATAAACCCTAAATCATAAACCCTAAATTGTAAACTCTAAACTCTAAACCGAATAACCTAAACCCTAAATTTAAAACCCTAAACTCTAAAGACTAAATCCTAGACCCTAAACCCTAAACCCTAACCCTAACCCCAAACTCTAAACCCTAAACCGTAAACCATAAACCCTAAATAGAAACCTAATCCATAAATCCTAAACAAAAACCTAAACCGTAAAGCCTAAACCTTAAACCTTCATCCCTAAACACTAAATCCTAACCCTCAAACCTAAATTCTAAAATATCATCCCTAAACCCTAAATCCTAAACTTTAAACCTTAAACCCTAAGACCTTAACCATAACCCTAAACCATATACCCTATATCCTAAATCCAAACTCTAAACTCTAAACCCTAAACCCAAAACCCAAAACCCTAAATTCTAAACTCTAATCCCTAAACCCTAAATACAAAAATCAAAACCATAAACCATAAACCATAAACCCTAAAACATAAATCCTAAATGATAAACCCTAAACCCTAAACCCTATACCCTAAACCCTATACCCTGAACCTAAACCTATAACTCAAAACCTAAACCCTAAACCCTAAACCATAAACCATAAACTCTAAAACGTAAATTGTAAACCCTAAACCTAAAATTGTAAACCTTAAACCCTAAACCCTGAACCTTTAAACCAAAACCCTAAAACCTAAACTATAAATTCTAAACTCTAAACCAAAAACCCTAAAACCTAAATTGTAAACTCTAAACTCTTAATCATAAAACCTAAACCCTAAACATTAAACCCTAAACTATAAACCCTAATCCTTAAACCCTAAACTGCACCCCTAAACCCTCAACACTAAACCATAAACCCTAACCCTTAAACTATAAACCCTAATCCTTAAATCTTAACTCTAAAACCCTAAACCTAAACCCTAACCCCTAAATCCAAACTATAAACTCTAAACCCAAATCCTAAACCCTAAAACATAAACCCTAAACCCTAAACCCTAGCCCTAAATCCTAAATCCTAAACTCTAAACCCTAAACCCTAAACCCTAAATCCTAAATCAAAACTCCAAACCCTAAATCCTACACCCTAAATCCTAAACTCTAAACCCTAAACCCTAAACCCTAAACGCTAAAATCAAAACCTTAAAACCTAAACCCTAAACCCTAAACCCTAAACTTAAGCCTATAACTCAAAACCTAAACCCTAAACCCTTAACCTTCAACCGTAACACTAAACCCTAAGACCAAAATTGTAAACCCTAAACCATAAAAGTTAAACCCTAAACCATAAATCCATAACCACTAACTCTAAACACCACACCCAAAACCTAAACCCTAAAATAATTCTCATGTCTGTCTTAGGGTTTAGGGTTTTGGGTTAAAGTTTTAGGGTTTAGGGTTTACGATATTGGGTTTAGGGTTTAAGGTTTAGGATTCAAACCATTTGAAAAACTCAATTTCTGTATTAAATCTTCTCATGTCTTTGAACCACTTGTCTCTAAAAAAGGTTCGTTGTTCCACATTATAGGTAGCTTTGATACCAACTCTTTGAGTCTCTATTTGAAAGGTCAGTAGTTTCATATTTTAATACCCTCTACTGGATAATTTATTTAATTAATCATAGAATGGATCTAGATAAGATAATGCTAAAGCTTTTGGCTTTAACATATATCCATTGTCATCACTCTGTGAAGAGGCTTTATCTAACAGCTGCAAGGCTGTTTCTTCATTGGAATTGTCTTCTTCCAGATCTGATAAGGCCTTTTGGAGCCTTTTCTTTAAATCATCCTTTGAAGATGATTTGGATTTAGGCAAATACAGATTTCTAAAAAAGATAAATATAAAACTGCTTTCAATGTCCCTTTTGGACAATATGAATGGAACGTCATGCCTTTTGGGCTTAAGAATGCCCCTTTAGAATTTCAAAACATTATGAATTCTATTTTTAATCACATTAGTCATATTTCTATTGTTTATATTGATGATGTGTTAATCTTTTCTAAGGACATTGATTCTCAGTTCAAACATTTAAATATATTCTTTAAAATTGTTAAACATAATGGTTTGGTGGTTAGCACCAAAACGATTAAACTTTTTCAAACAAAAATCAGATTTCTAGGTCATGATTTGTATCAAGGCACTTATAAAACCATTTGCAGAGCTATTGAGTTTTCTGATAAATTTCCAGACGTTATTATTGATAAAACCCAATTACAGAGGTTTTTGGGTAGTCTTAACTATGTTGCGGAGTTCATCCCTAAGGTGAAACAGGTCTGTAAACCATTATATGATAGGGTTAAGAAGATACCTGTTCCAGGGACAAAAGAGCAGATGACCGTGGTTATTAAGATTAAAGAGATGGTTAAGAGTTTGCCTTGCTTAGGTATCCCTAATCCAAATTCTTTTATGATTGTAGAAACTGATGCTTTAGATATTGGTTATAGAGGAATTCTTAAACAAAAGAGAACTCCTGAAAGTTCTGAACAATTAGTTCGCTTTACTTCCGGAGTCTAGAACTCCGCCTAGAAAAACTATAGTACTGTTAAAAATGAAGTTTTAGCTATTGTTCTTTGCATTACTAAGTTTCAAGATAATTTAATTAATAAAGAATTCTTGCTTAAAGTAGACTGTAAATCTGCAAAAGAAATTTTACAAAAAGATGTTAAAAATTTGGTTTTAAACAGATATTTACTAAATGGCAAGCTTTAGTGTCAAGTTTTGATTTCTAGGTAGAATACATTAAAGGAGAAGAAAACTCTCTCCTTGATTTTCTAACCCGAGAATTTTTGCAGGGAAAATCATGAGGCTAGAAGTTAGGCCAAGATTTGGAACACAAGGCCCTTTCAAAGAAAAGGGAAAAGACATTGACAAGAAGCCATCAGCTTCCCCGTTTGCAATTAGGCCATCCTTAAATAGCCCAAATAAGTTTTCAGCTCTTGCAAGCTTACCGCCCATAAATCCTGCCTATGCTTTAAGCCTTTTCCCACAGCTACCACCTAGCTCGTCTTCATCAAACCTTTTGATTCTAAAGAAACCTTTTTCTAAAGAATCTGAACAATGTTCCTTCTATCCATCAGGAAAATCTAGATTTTCTTCCCCTCAAACTAAAGATACCTATACAATGAAAACTCCTGAGAGTTTTAAAGAAGCAGTTTCTCCTAATCATAATAAAGATAAAGAAAGAGAAGTCTTTGATATTATAACCTTGCAGGTCAACCCTATTCTCACCCTTGACAAGGAATTTGAAAGCTATGAGGTTAAGCATCTGCTTAAACCTTGTTACACCAACAGGAATTACGTGGATACATAAAATCCATTGAAAACCAGAAAGTATTATGAATTCATTCTTGTTGACACAGGTTCCATCGAAGTGGAGAATAAACTTAGTCATGATTCAGATCCGGATAGCATTGCCTATTCAAAAATTACAATCAAAAAAGTTCTATCTCCATTTGATTGGCAGGTGGATCATTTGCATACTCCCATTAACCTTTCTAGGGAATATAGACCCTAAACCTTTAATTGGTACGACTATAAAAATGCTTGGTTTAATTTTTTATATCTAAGGCCGACCACTCATACATGGTTTGTCAAATATAGTTCAGAATTTTCAAAATCAGTCATCCCCATATGGTTCTATGAATGGTGGAACTGCTTCGGAGGAAATCAGAAAGTTTTACCAAAAGTACTTTTAGATAAATTCAGTCAGTTTCAAACTGAACAAGACATTTCTACTCTTCCTGAGCACATTAAATTGTGTAAATATTTTGTCCAAAAGAGAGTTTCTTTTATTATTAGCTGGACGTTTTCTATCTATGCATTTGACAGGATCAAATATTTATCAAAAGAAATATGCATTAAAGGATGGTCGCTAGCTCCTAAAGAAGCTCAACATCCTTCTCCGGCCTCTACAAGTGGTAAAAAATCCAATTTTAGTTACCATTCCTTGAGTTTTTAAAACTTGCTCAATCTTCTTAATTTTTATATCTTCTTTTAGAAAATAAATCTGATTAGAAATTAGATTAATTCTAAATGTATTTTATTTATGTAGAAATTTACTTTCTTCCTGAGGAAGCGTTTTAATAAAAGGAAATAAAATTTCTTTTTCTAAAATCTTTGTTTTGATAGAATCAAAGTTAGAAATATGGGGTTTTATTTGAGTAATAAATGGTATTCCCAAAATAATTTCTTCATTAATTTTCTTAGTAATAACAAATTCATTTTTAAGACATATACCATTATTGCAAATATGAGCATCAAACAACTTATAATCAATAATTATATGTTCACCTGTGGCATTGTATAATTTAGTAGTCCCTTTGGTGAGGTACTTAGTGGGAATTAATCCTTCAATAATGCAATTTTGATCTGCACCACTATCTAACAAAGAAATCTTATTAAGGGTCAAATGATCATTAATAACAAGTTTAATCATAATATGAGAACTCCGAGGTCTAATTTTGGTAATAGCATGGATACCTGCTTCGCTATCCGCATCTTCCTCAGGTTCTTCATTATCTGAAGCAACAGCCTTGGAGGATCCTTCATCCATTTTAACTTCTTTGAGAAGTTTTTCTGTGATAGCTTCAATTTCTATCTTATGAAGTCTGGACTTAATTCCTTTCATTTCTTCTTTAAGAGAGTTTACTTCTTTTCTTAGTTCTTCAACCGAAGGTTCTTCCTTCTTGGAATTAAATATGTCCATGATTTGTTTCATGCTAAAAGGAGATACTTTAGGTTTTTCTTCCTTTTGCCTAGTAACCAATTTCTACAATTCAAGGAGGTATTTTCTCCTGGCTTCTTCATCTTGAATATGCTCAATTGTAGAAAAGAGAGTTTCAGATATGACATTGATAGTTTTACCATCGCAAAGGCAAAATGAACCATTGCAATTACACTCTAACTCATTTTCTTCAGATTCTGAATTATGAGCGACATTAAGAAACTCTTCATCACTTTCTTCTTCGGAAGAAGAATATTCTGAGTCTGAAGCTTCTTCCTCTTTAATGATTGATAAGAGATTTTGCTTGATTTCATCATCAACTTTAAGGAGATTAATCTTCTTTTTCTTCTTCTTATTTTTGGGACACTTATTAGATCGATGACCCTTTTTACCACTTGTCCAGCATGTGTCTTCAGAAGAGGATTCTTTAGCAGCATGCTTCTTTCCTTTTTTCTTGAATTTCTCATGGGGTTCTCTTCCTTTTCTAGAAGATTTTTTATATTTCCCCGTAGTTCTTTCTCTTTTTCCCGCTTTCCTAGCAGAAGGTGGTTTTAACAATGGAAATCCAAAATCTTGGCAAAAACTTCCAAGTTCTGCATATGAAGTCTTCTGATCCTTTCTAAGCTGATCTTTCAGCTTAAGATCAGTACAAATTTCCATTGCAACTACATTAATAAGACTGATGAGATCTCTATATGCCAGTTGGGAACACGGGATTTTCCCTTCGTATCGATCTCTAATTTTGGATCTAACTTTTTCAGCAAAATGAGTAGGTAATCTGCTGATAAATCGTTCTTTCCAATAATCATTATTGCAATCAGATCTTATCATAACCTTATTCAGAAACATGTCTTTGTACCATCTGAAATCTGTCAATTTCTTACAGTACAAATTATTTAGGATTTCCAAACTTCTATCTTGGAAAAGACGCGGTTCTCCCACGAAATATTTTGCTATGCTATAAAGCAAAGTAGCAGTAGCATCTTCATAGAAAGTTTTAGAAGGGACACTATTTCCTTCTTCAGTCTTTATAACTACTTTAGTGCTTACAGGACCAATTATTTCAACTCTATTTTGATCTGTGAGGTAATTGTCCTACCAATTTCTCAGGGTTCCTGTAACACCTGCAATGATCATGTTAGCCACTTTCTTATCACCAGCACCTTTCATTTTGTATGTTGTGATGTTCATCCCCATTTCCTGGAGCTTGGCATACATTTGGCCTTCTGCCATTCCATCTATGTTCCATTAAGTCAGATTAGTTCCATCTACCGCTGAAGATGGGTGAAGGACATCCTCCTCAAATTCTACGTCTAGGAAGGAAGGTCTAGGATAATAATTCCTTTTTTTTGGATGTCTTTCCAACAAGGTTCTAAGCTTATTCCCTTGGGTAATATTAAGCTTATGCAAATGCTTATTAATCCTGTCTAGATGTTCATTGAAGTGGCTAAACTCTTTAGAAAGCTTAGGGAAATTTTCCTTGGAGAACTCAGGAATCTTAAAAATAGGAGTCTCTATTTGAGGACTAGATTTTGAAGAACTGGGTTTATCCCCTATTTGACTAATTCCTTTGAAATTATTTCCTTTGTCTTCTTGTATCTGTCTAGAGATAACATGGAGAATCTGGTTGGTATAACTGTTCTGTTCAAGGATTCTGTTAATATCCCCTCCTGTTATAAAAACTGCTTCCTTTTCTATGGGTTTCTTAAAGGGAGCGACTTTCAAGTCGAGGAGAGCCTCTTTCTTTTTCTGCAGCGTTGTTGACATAAAATGCTGAACAACTCCACAGAGATTCTGAAGGCCTGATTATTTTATTTTCTAAAAGAGTGTTAATCTCTTTTTAACAAATTTCCATGAAATCATGATTCATCTGAATGGGCCTATCGTTCGTACAATTGGCCTTTTCATTGAATCCAGCAATATAGGGGAGATCAATAGTACGGGTTTTTCTAGCCCAAAATGCATTTAGAAATTCAAAGCAAATTCGATCGTAGCATTTAACAGTAATAATATATAAACAACAAGTATAAATAAGAGAGAGATATACAAGAACTCATAATTTTATTCCAACTGAAACGGAAGGAAAAGCAAATATCCACGAGAAAATATTATAGCGAAAATCCAAAGGCTAAAAAGAAAATTCTAGTGTGAAATTTCTGATGCCTTTCAATGAGAAAGGAGTAGCCTTATATAGACTAGTAAAGAGATAAGGGAAATCTAGAGGCCTTCCTCTGATTGGTTCTTGGGAGAATCTCCTTTATCTTGAGTGGGTTTCTTTAAAATTGTCAGCCATCTGTTTTTCTTTTGGAAAGTAGTGGCTGCTTTTCTTTTTGTCCGGCATCTTCTTTCTTGAGAGTGATGTCCGCTTTTATAAATTTGTCAGCCACAAGTGATGACTCCGCAATCTGCCAAATTATTGAGAGATTTAGGGTTTAGGATCTAGGATTTAGGGTTTAGGGTTTAGGGTTTAGGTTTTGAGTTGATGGTTTTCATTTTATGGCTTATGCTTTAGGGTTTAAGATTTTAGAATTTATGTTTTATGGTTTAGGGTTTTGGTCTGAAGATTTACCGTTTAAATTTAAGGATTTAGAATTTAGAGTTATGGGTTTAGGATTTAGGGTTTAGGGTTTATAATCTAGTGTTTAGGGTTTATGGTTTAAGGTTTAGGGATTAGAGTTTAGAGCTTAGGGTGTAGGGTTTAGGATTTAGGTTTATGTTTAGGGTTTAGGGTTTAGTGTTTAGATTTTAGGATTTAGAGTTTAGATTTAGAATTTAGGGTTTAGGGTTTAGGTTTAGGGTTAGGTTTTAAGGTTTAGGGCTAGAGTTTAGGGATTAGGATTTAGGGTTTATGTTTTAGGGTTTAGGGTTTATGGTTTAGAGTTTAGAGTTTTGGTTTATCGATATTCTAAGGTGATTGGTGCGATTTACGGGAATTTTTAGAATTGTTTTTACGTATTTTTCTCGATTTTAAAACTTTTTGGACTTTACGAATTAAACTTTACGAAAAAATGTGAAATTATGATATTTTATTCGTTTCGATATTCTAAGGTGACAGGTGCCATTCTTGAATTTTATGAGGTGATTTTATATTTTTTGGACTTTTACGCATTTAAATTTTTGCTATTTTTTAAGCAATCTGGAAATAATGTGAAATTTGGATGTTTTATTCGTATCGATAATCTAAGGTAATTAGTGCAATTCTGAAATTTTTTGAGGCGGTTTTATGTCTTTTTCTTGATTTCTATATTTTTCGGACGTTTACGAATTTAAATTTTTGATATTTTTTGGACAGTCACGAAAAAATGTGAAATTTTGATATTTTATTCATATAGATATTCTATGGTGACTGGTGCGATTCGAGAATTTTTTGTGGTTTTCTTATGTCTTTTGCTTGATTTTTATATTTTTCGGACGTTTACGAATTAAAATTTTTGATATTTTTGGCAGTCACAAAAAAATGTGAAATTTTGATATTTTATTCATATCGATATTCTAAGGTGACAGGTGTGATATGGGATTTTTTTGAGGTATTTTTATGTCTTTTTTCTTGATTTTTATATTTATCGGATGTTTACGAATTAGATTTTTTGATATTTTTTGGGCAGTCACGAAAAAATTTGAATTTTGATATTTTATTCGTATCAATAATCCAAGATAACTGGTGCGATTCTGGAATTTTTAAAGGTGTTTCTACATTTTTCTTGATTTTATATTTTTTGGACGTTTACGAATAATAATTTTTGTTTTTTTGGGGGCAGTTACGAAAAATGTCAATTTTGATGTCATACTTGTCGATATTCTAAGGTGACTGGTGCAATTTTCAAGAATTTTTAGAGGTATTTTTTTGTCTTTTTCTTGATATTTATAATTTTCGTATGTTTACGAGTTAAAATTTTTTATATTATTCGGGCAGTCATGAAAATATGTAAAATTTTGATATTTTATTTGTATTGATATTCTAAGGTGACAAGTGCGATTTGAATTTTTTTTTAGATGTTTTTATGTCTTTTTCTTGATTTTTATATTTTTCAGACGTTTACGAATTAAATTTTTAGATATTTTTTAAAAAGTCACGAAAAAATATGAAATTTTGATATTTTATCCATATCGATGTTCTAAGGTGACAAATGTTATTCGAGAATTTTTTGAGACGTTTTTATGTATTTTTCTTGATTTTTATATTTTTCGGACGTTTACGAATTAAAATTTTTGATATTTTTTCTGACAATCACGAAAAAATGTGAAATTTTGATATTTTATTTGTATCGATATTCTAAGGCGACATGGGCAATTCTAGAATTTTTTTAAGGTGTTTTTATTTCTTTTTATTGATTTTTATATTTTTCGGGCAGTCATGAAAAAATGTGAAATTTTGCTATTTTATTTATATTGATATTCTAAGGTAACAGGTGCGATTGTGGAATTTTTTGAGTAGTTTTTATCTATTTTTCTTGATTTTTGATGTTTTTTGGGCTGTATCGAAAAAATGTGAAATTTTGATATTATAATCGTATTGAGATTCTAAGGCGAGTAGTGCGATTTTTGGGAATTTTTAGAAATGTTTTTATGTCTTTTTTATATATTTGGAAAGTTACTAATTAAAATTTTTATATTTTTTCGGGTAGTCACGAAAGATGTAAAATTTTGATCTTTTATTTGTATCGATTTTTTAAGGTGGCAGGTGCGATTGGAATTTTTTGAGGTGTTTGTATGTCATTTTCCAGATTTTTATATTTTTCTGTTGTTTACCAAATGATATTTTTGATATTTTACTGTCAGTGACTAAAAACTGTGAAATTTTGATATTCTAGTCATATCGATATTCTTAGCTAACTGGTGAGATTCAGGAATTTTTTGAGGTGTTTTTAAGTCTTTTTCTTGATTAATATATTTTTCGGACGTTTATAAATTAAATTTTTTTATATTTTTTGGGCAACCACGAAAAAATGTTAAATTTTGATATCTTATTCGTATCTATATTCTAATTTGACTGGCGTGATTCGAAAATTTTTTGATGTGTATTTATGTCTTTTTCTTCATTTTTATATTACTCGGACGTTTACGAATTAAAAATTTTAATATTTTTTGGACAGTCACGAAAAGATATGAAATTTTGGTATTTTATTCGTATTGAATGTTATGGTGACTGGGGCGATTCAGGAATTTTTTGAGGTGTTTTTAAGGTTTTTTCTTGATTTTTATATTTTTTCAAACATTTACGAATTAAAATTTTTGATATTTTTGGGCAGCCACAAAAAAATATAAAATATTTATATCTTATTCTTATCGATATTCTAAGGTGATTGGTGCATTACGAGAATTTTTTGAGGTGTTTTTATGTCATTTTCTTGATTTAAAGAATTTTAAGACGTTTACGAATTAAAATTTTTGATATTTTTTTCACATCGATATCTAAGGTGACAGGTGCGATTCGATAATTTTTTGAGATGTTTTTATGTATTTTTCTTCATTTTCATATATTTTCGAAGTTTCTGAATTAAATTTTTAGATATTTTTTATGGCAACAAGAAAAAATGAGAAAATTTTGATATTCTATTCATATCGATATTCTAAGGTGATTGGGGCTATTCATGAATTTTTTGGAGGTGTTTTTAAGTCTTTTTCTTGATTTTTATATTTTTCCGAAGTTTATGAATTAAAATTTTTGATATTTTTCGGGTAGTCACGAAAAAAATGTGGAATTTTTATATTTTATTCGTATCGATATTCTATGGTGATAGGTGTGATTCGGGAATATTCTGAGATGTTTTTATGTATTTTCTTCACTTTCATATATTTTGGACGTTTACAAATGAAATTTTTTGATATTTTTCGAGCAGTCACAAAAAAATGAGAAATTTTGATATTTTATTCGTATCGATATTCTAAGGTGACTGGGGCGATTCGTGAGTTTTTGGAGGCATTTTAAAGTCTTTTTCTTGATTTTTCAGACATTTACGAATTAAATTTTGTGATATGTTTCGGGTAGTAAAAAAAATGTGAAATTTTGATATCTTAGTCGTATCGATACCCTAAGGTGACAGGTGCAATTCAGAAATTTTTTGAGGTGTTTTTATGTCTTTTTCTTGATCTTTTTATTTTCAAATGTCTAATATATAAAATTTTTGATAATTTTCGGGCACCCATGAAAAATGTGAAATTTTGATATTTTATTCGTATTGATATTCTAAGGTGACAGGTGCGACTGAAATTTTTTGAGGTGTTTGTATGTCATTTTCCTGATTTTTATATATTTCTGTTGTTTACCAAATAATATTTTTGATATTTTACGGGCAGTTACGAAAAAATGTGAAATTTTGATAATCTATTCATATCGATATTCTAAGGTAAGTGGTGCGATTCGGGAATTTTTTGAGGTGTTTTTATGTCTTTTTTTTTATTTGTATATTTTTCGAACGTTTATGAATTCTAATTTTTGATATTCTTCGGGCAATCACGAAAAAGGTGAAATTTTGATATTTTATTTGTATTGATATTATAATGTGGCTGGTGTGATTTGAGAATTTTTTGAGGTGTTTTTATGTCTTTTTCTTCATTTCTATATTTTTCGGCCGTTTACGAATAAAAAGTTTTGATATTTTTTGGGCAGTTACGAAAAAATGTGAAATTTTCGTATTTTATTCGTATCAAATTGTAATGTGACTGGTGCGATTCAGGAGTTTTTTGAGGTTATTTTATGTCCCTTTCCTATTTTTATATTTTTCAGACTTTTACGAATTAAAAATTTGGATATTGTTCGGGCAGTTACTAAAAAATGTGAAATTTTGATATTCTATTTGTATCGATATTCTAAGGTGACTGGTGCGATTCGACAATCTTTTGAGATGTTTTTATGTCTCTTTTATGATTTTTATATTTTTCAGACTTTTATGAATTAAATTTTTTGATATTTTTCTTGCAGCCACTAAAAAATTTGAAATTTGATATTTTATTCGTATCGATATTCTAAGGTGACTAGTGTGGTTCATGAATTTTTTGAGGTGTTTCTATATATTTTCTTGATTTTTTTATTTTTCGATCTTTTATGAATTAAATTTTTTGATATATTTTGCGCAGTCACGAAAAAATGTGCAATTTTGATATTTTATTCGTATTGATATTCTAAGGTGACTAGTGCGATTAGAATTTTTTGAGGTTCTTTTATGTATTTTTCTTGATTTGTATGTTTTTGGACGTTCACTAATTAAAATTTGAAATTTTAATATTTTATTTCTATCGATATTCTAAGGTGACAGGTATAATTCGGAAATTTTTTGAGGTGTTTTTATGTATTTTTCTTGATTTTTACATTTTTCGGGCATTTACAAATTAAAATTTTTTGATAATTTTCGGGCAGTCACGAAAAAATGTAAAATTTTGATATATTATTATTATCGATATTCTAAGGTGACTGGTGTGATCGGGAGTATTTTGAGGTGTTTTTATATCTTTTTCTTATTTTTTTTATTTTTCGGACGTTAACAAATTAAAATTTTTAATATTTTTAGGATAGTTACGAAAAAATGTAAATATTTGATATTTTATTCGATCGATATTCTAAGTTGACTGGTGTGATTCGAGAATTTTTTGAGGTGTTTTTATGTCACGACTCGATTCCTCGTACAGTGATGACACCTATTATATCTCACCAGTAGGTAAATCAACCCGAAACCCAGAACAACTAATAGTGGGTAAAAGAGCAGAAACCAAGTGGCATAAACAATATCAACAAAAAGGAATAAGGAAAGCCAAAAGATTACATACATAAGAACTGAATCCCTCCTAAAACCTGAAAGTCACAAGTACAGAGCCATACTAACGGTACAAGTCTCAAAAGTGGACCAATATACAAAAATATACGCAACTACAAGGACATGTTTCAAGTACAAAAGACGAGCCACAAAATATATGTACAGAAGGAGACGACAATGATCAGGATGTTGTGCTCACCCTCGCCTACGAATGCTGGTTGCTACTGGCACGAATGGCGGCGCTGATGACTGATGCTCGGTCCTGCATCATGAAAATAGATGCAGAGTGTATCATGAGTAATTTTCAAACTGCACCAATTACCTTAGAATATCAAAAAAAAAAATCATCAAAAATTTTACGCTTATTCGTAATTGTTCGAAAAATAACAAAAAGAATAATTTATCCTCGTAAATATACAAAACATATAAAAATCAAGAAAAGTACATCAAAACACCTCAACAAATTCTCAAACTGCACCAATGACCTTATAATATCGAAACAAAAAAATTACCAAAATTTTACTCTTTTTCATAACTATCTGAAAAATAACAAAAATTTAATTTTTCTTGTAAATGTATGGAACATATAAAAGTCAAGAAAAGTACCTCAAAACACCTCAAAAAATTCTCAAACAGCACCAATGACCTTAGAATATCTAAACAAAATAATGATCAAAATTTTCACTTTTTTGTAACAGTCTAAAAAATAACAAAAAAATTAATTTTTCCTCGTAAATGTACGAAATATATAAAAATCAAGAAAATATATCAAAACACCTCAAAATATTCTCAAACTGCACCAATGACCTTAGAATATCGAAACAAAAAAAGATCAAAATTTTACTCATTTTCATAACTGTCCAAAAAATAACAAAAAATTTAATTTTTCCTCGTAAATGTATGAAGCATATAAAAATCAAGAAAAGTAAATCAAAACGCCTCAACAAATTCTTAAACTGCACCAATGACCTTAGTACATCGAAACAAAAAAACTATCAAAATTTTATTCTTTTCCGTAAATGTTCAAACAATAACAAAAAAGTCAATTTTTCCTCGTATATGTACGAAACATATAAAAATCAAGAAAAGTACATCAAAACACCTCAAAAATTTCTCAAATAGCATCAATGACATTAGAATATCAAAACAAAAAGGTGATCAAAATTTTACCCTTTTCGTAACTGTCTAAAAAATAACAACAAATTTAAATTTTCCTCGTAAATGTACGAAACATATAAAAATCAAGAAAAGTACATCAAAACACCTCAAAAAATTCTCAAACTGCACCAATACTCTTAGTATATCAAAACAAAAATTATCAAAAGTTTTCTCTTTTTCGTAACTGTTCGAAAAATAACAAAAAAAATATTTTTTCCTCGTATATGTACGAAACACATAAAAATTAAGAAAAGTACATCAAAACACCTCGAAAAATTCTCAAACTGCACCAATGACCTTACAATATCAAAACAAAAAGGTAATCAAAATTTTCCTCTTTTTCGTAACAGTTCGAAAAATGACAAAAAAAATTATTTTTCCTTGTGAATGTACGAAACATATAAAAATCAAGAAAAGTATATCAAAACACATCAAAAAATTCTCAAAATGTACCAATAACCTTAGAAAAAATTGAAACAAAAAAAATGATAAAATTTTTAATATTTTTTGTAATTGTTCAAATAACAAAAAAATTATTTTTTCCTTTTAAATGTACAAAAAACAAAGAAAAATACATAAAAAATACAAAAGACACCTCAAAAAAATTTCGAGTTGCACCAATGGCTTTATAATATCAAGAGTAAAAATGATTAAAATTTTACTTTATTTCGTAACTGTCTGAAAAATATCATTTTTTAAAAAAAATTTCCTCATAAATGTGCAAAAATCAAGAAAAACACATCAAAACATATAAAAAACACCTCAAAAAAATTTCGACTTGCACCAATCACTTTAGAATATTGAAAAGAAAAGAAATCAAAATTTTACTTTTTTCATAACTGTCCAAAAAATATCAAAAATTATAATTTTCCTCGTAACTGTCAAAAATTCAAGGAAAACACATAAAAATACAAGAAACACCTCAAAAGAATTTTGACTTGCACCAATCACATTAGAATATTGAAAAGAAAAACAATCAAAATTTTACTTTTTTCGTAACTGTCCAAAAAATATCAAAATTTTTAATTTTTCCTCGTAAATGTCCAAAAATAAAGAAAAACACGTAAAAAAGATACAAGAAACACCTCAAAATTTTTTTTACTTGCACCAATCACTTTAGAATATCAAAACGAAAAACATACTTTTTTAATAATGTCCGAAAAATATCAAAAATTTTAATTTTTCTTCGTAAATGTAAAACAATCAAGAAAAATACATAAAAAAAAATACAAAAAACACCCCAAAAAAATTTTGAATTGCACTAACGACTTTATAATTTCGAGAGCAAAAATTGATCAAAATTTTACTTTTTATAGTAACCGTCCGAAAAATATCAAATAATTTAATTTTTCCTCTTAAATGTCCAAAAACAACAAATATATATAAAAAAAAATACAAAAACACTTCATAAAAGTTTCAACTTGCAGCAAAGTCTTTATCATATTGAGAAGAAAAAAGATCGAATTTTTTTTCTTAACTGTCTTAAAAATATCAAAAATTTCAAGTTTTTCTCTTAAATGTCTGAAAAACAAAGAAAAATACATTAAAAAAAAAATAAAAAAACTTAAAATTTTTTTTGACTTGCACTAATGACTTTAGAATATCGAAATGAAAAAAAAGATCCAAATTATACATTTTTCATAACAGCCTGAAAAATATCAAAAAATTTAATTTTTCCTAGTAAATGTCCAAAAATAAAGAAAAATACATTAAAAAAAAAATGCAAAAACACCTCAAAAATATTTCAACTTGCACAAATGATTTCACAATATCAAAAAGAAAAAAGATGAATATTTTAGTTTTTTTCGTAACTATCCTAAAGATATCAAAAATTTAAATTTTTCCTCGTAAATATCTGAAAAATAAAGAATAATACATAAAAAAGTACCAAAAAAACACATCAAAAATTTTTTGACTTGCACCAATGACTTTAGAATATTGAATTGAAAAAAGAGCAAAATTTTTTTTACGTAACTTTCTGAAAAATATTAAAATTTTTGATTTTTCCTCATAAATGTCAAAAAAACATGAAAAATACATTAAAAAAAAATACAATATCACCTCAAATGAATTTCAATTTGCACCAATTACTTTATAATAATGAAGTAAAAAAAAAAGATAAAAAATTTACTTTTTTCGTAACTGACCAATAAAATATAAAAATATTAAATTATTCCCAGTAAATGTCCAAAAATCAAGAAAAACACATAAAAAAAAATACCTCAATAAATTTCGACTTGCGCTAATCACTTTAGAATATCAACATGAAAAAAAATCAAAATTTTAATTGTTTTCTTAACTGTAATTTTTCCTTGTAAATGTCCAAAAAACCAAATTAAAAGACATAAAAAAATACAGAAAACGCCTCAAAAAAATATAGACTTGCACCAATCACTTTAGAATATAGAGACGAATAAAAATAAAGAATTTTACTTTTTTTTTGTAATTGTCCGAAAAATATCAAAAAATTTAATTTTTCTCGTAATTGTTCGAAAAATATCAAAAAATTTAATTTTCCTCGTAATTCTCTGAAAAATAACCAAATATTTAATTTTCCTCGTAAATATCCAAAAAACAAAGAAAAATTCAAAAAAAAATAAAAATAAAAAACAACTTTAAATTTTTTTGAATTGCACCAATTACTTTATAATATCGAAACGAAAAAAAGATCAAAATTTTACTTTTTTCATAACTGTCCAAAAAATATCAAAATTTTTAATTTTTGCTCGCAAATGTCCAAAAATCAAGAATAATACATTTAAAAAAAAAAAATACAAAAACACCTTAAAAAAAATTCAACTTGCACCAATGACTTTAGTATATCGAAACAAAAAAAGATCAAAATTTAAATTTTTTCATAATTGTCCGAAAAATATCAAAAATTTTAATTTTTCCTCGTAAATGTCCAAAAATAAGGAAAACACATAAAAAAAAAAAAAATACAAAAACCAACCTCAAATTTTTTTGACTTGTATCAATCACTTTAAATTATGAAAAGAAAAAAATCAAAATTTTACTTATTTCGTAATTGTCCAAAAAATACAAATTTTAAAATTTTTCCTCATAATTGTCCGAAAAACAAAGATAATTATATTATAAAACACAAAAAACACCTCAGAAAAATCTCGAATTGCTCCAATGACTTTAGAATATCGAAACTAAAAAAGATCAAAATTGAAATATTTTTCATAACTATCCCAAAATTATATCAAAAATTTTAATTTTACCTCGTAAATGTCTAAAAAACAAAGAAAAATACATAAAATAAATACTAAAAACACCTCTAAAAAATTTCGACTTGCACCAATTACTTTAGAATATCAAAGTGAGAAATATATCAAAATTTTACTCTCTTTCGCAACTGTCTGAAAAATATCAAAAATTTTAATTTGTCTTCGTAAATGTCAAAAATTAGAGAAAATACATAGAAAATACAAAAAAACCATCAAAATTTTTTGACTGGCACAAATGACTTAAGAATATCGAAACGAAAAAAAAGATTAAAATTTTTGTTTTTTTCATGATTGCCCGGAAAATATCAAAAATATTTATTTTTCCTCATAAATGTTTGAAAAACAAAGAAAAATTTTACTTTTTTCGTTACTGAAAAATATCAAAAATTTTAATAAAGAAATGTTTTTATTAAAATTAAAATTTGCGAGGAAAAATTAAAATTTTTGATATTTTTTGGATTGTTAAGAAAAAAGCAAAATTTTGATTTTTTTTCGTTTCGATATTCTAAAGTCATTAGTGCAAGTCCAAATATTTCTTGAGGTGTTTTTTGTATATTTTTTTAATGTATTTTTCTTGATTTTTAGACATTTACAGGGAAAAATTAAACTTTTGATATTTTTCGGACAATTACAAAAAAAGGTAAAATTTTGATTTTTTTTTGTTTCGATATTCTAAAGTCATTGGTGCAAATCAAAATTTTTTTAAGGTGTTTTTCTATTTTTTATGTATTTTTCTTTATTTTTTAGACATTTACGAGGAAAAATTAAAATTCTTGATATTTTTCGTACAATTCGTTTCGATATTCTAATGTCATTGGTGGAAATTGAAATTTTTTGAAGAGTTTTTTGTATTTCTTGTGTATTTTTCTTTATTTTTGGGCATTTATGAGGAAAAATTAATTTTTTTTGAATAGGTATGAAAAAAAATAAAGTTTTGATCTTTTTTTTTTTTTTGTTTCGATATTCTAAAGTCATTAGTACAAATTATTTTTTTTCGAGGCTTTTGTATTTTTTTTTATGTATTTTCTTTGTTTTTGGACGTTTACGAGGAAAATCAAAATTTTTGTTATTTTTTTGATAGTTACGAAAATACATTATATTTTGATCTTTTTCGTTTTGATATTCTAAGGTCATTGGTGCAAGTCAAAATTTTTTTGAGGTGTTTTAGTACTTTTTTTTCTATATTTTCTTGATTTGTTGTCATTTACGAGGAAAAATTAAAATTTTTATATTTTTCGGACAGTTACGAAAAAAAGTAAATTTTGATCTTTTTTCGTTTTGACATTCAAAAGTCATTGGCGCAAGTCGAACTTTTTAAGGTGTTTTTTTTGTATTCTTTTAATGTATTTTTCTTGATCTTTGGACATTTACGAGGAAAAATTAAATTTTTTGATATTTTTTGGACAGTTACGAAAAAAGTAAAATATTGACTTTTTTCGTTTCGATATTCTAAAGTCATTGGTGTAAGTCGAAATTCTTTTGCAGTATTTTTGTATTTTTTATGTATTTTTCTTTATTTGTGGACATTTACGAGGAAAAATTAATTTTTTTTATATTTTTCGAACAATTAAGAAAAAAAAGTAAAATTTTGATCCCTTTTCGTTTTGATATTCTAAAGTCACTAGTGCAAATCAAATTGTTTAAGGTGTTTTGGTTTTTTTTTATGTATTTTTCTTTGTTTTCCGGACATTTTCAAGGAAAAACTAAAATTTTTGATCTTTTTTTCTTTTCGATATTCTAATAGTCATTGGTGCAAGTAGAAATTTTTTTTGAGGTGTTTTTTGTATATTTTTTTGTATTTTTTTTGGTTTTTCGGACATTTACAAGGAAGAATTAAAATTTTGATACTTTTTGAACAGTTACGACATAAGTAAATTTTTGATCTTTTTCATTTCAATATTCTAAAGTCATTGGTGCAAGTTGAAATTTTTTTGAGGTGTTTTTTGTATTTTTCTTTGTTTTTCGGACATTTATGAGGAAAAATTAAAATTTTGGATATTTGTTGGACAATTACCAAAAAAAGTAAAATTTTGATCTTTTTTGTTTTGATTTTTTTTTTGAAAACCATTATTTCGGATATTCTAAAGTCATTCGTGCAAGTAAAAAAAATTTGAACTGCTTTTCCATTTTCTTTATATTTTTCTTGATTTTTATATTTCTTGGACACTTTTGAAGAAAAATAAAAATTTTGAATTTTTTTGGACAGTTATGTAAAAAAGTAAAATTTTGATCTTTTTCTAGTTCAATATTCCAAATTCATTGGTGCAAGTCAAATTTTTTTGAGGTGTTTTTTTGTGTTTTTTAAGTATTTTGTTCTCTTTAATATTTTTTAAGATATTTACGAAAAAAATAAGATTTTGAATTTTTTCTTGAAAACCATTATTTTGGATCTTTAAACTCATTTGTGCAAGTCAAATTTTTTTTTGAAGTGTTTTTATATTTAGTTTATATTTTCCTGATTTTATTATTTTTTATACATTTACGAAGAAAAATAAAATTTTTAATTTTTTTCGGACAGCTACGTAAAAAGTAAAATTTTGATCTTTTTTTTTGTTTCAATATTTTAAAGTTATTGGTGCAAGTCAAATTTTTTTGAGGTATTTTTTATTGTATTTTTTTTTTATCTATTTTTCTTGATTTTATATATTTTCAGATATTTACAGAAAAAAATAAGGTTTTGATTTTTTTTCTTGAAAACCATTATTTTGGAAATTTTGAAGTCATTGGTGCAGGTCAAATTTTTTTTTTGAAGTGTTTTTATATTCTCTTCATATTTATCTTGATTTTTATATTTTTTCAACACTTACGAAGAAAAATAATTTTTTTGATTTTTTTTTCAGACAATTAAGAAAAAAAATAAAATTTTGATCTTTTTTTATGTTTCAGTATTCTAAAGTCATTGTTGCAAGTTGGAAATTTTTTGATGTGTTTTTTTTTTATATTTTGTATATATTTTTCTTGATTTGATATTTTTTTGGATATTTACGGAACAAAATAAGGTTTTGATTTTTTTTCTTGAAAACCATTATTTTGTGTATTTTAAAGTCATTGGTGCAAGTCAAAATTTTATTTGAAGTTTTTTTTTATAGTTTCTATATATTTTTCTTGATTTTTATATTTTTCGGACATCTACGAAGAAAATTAATGTTTTTGAATTTTTTTCGGATAGTTAAAATAAAGTAAAGTTTTGATTCTTTTTTGATTCGATATTCTAAATTCATTGGTGCAAGTCGAAATTTTCTTGAGATGTTTTTTTATATTTTTTTACATATTTTTCTTCATTTTAAAGTTTTTCGGATATTTACAGAAAAAATAAGGTTTTGATCTTTTTTTGAAAACCATTTTTTGGATATTTTAAAGTCATTGCTACAAGTCAAAATTTTTTTGAAGTATTTTTATGTTTTCTTTATATTTTTTTATATTTTTCTGACATTTACGAAGAAAAATAATTTTTTTGATTTTTTTCGGATAGTTACAAAAAAAATTACAATTTGGATCTTTTTTTCTTTTCAATATTTTAAAGTCATTGGTGCAAGTTGACATTTTGAGGTGTTTTTGTATCTTTTTTAATGTATTTTTCTCGATTTTATATATATTTTTTGGATATTTATGGAAAAAAATAAGGTTTTGATTATTTTCTTGAAAACCATTATTTTAAAATATTTTAAATTTATTGGTGCAAGTCAAAAAAATTTTTGAAGTCTTTTTATATTTAATTTTTATTCTTGTATTTTTCGGACATTTACGAAGAAAAGTAATTTTTTTGATTTTTTTGGACAGTTACAAAAAAATAAAAATTTTGAACTTTTTTTCATTTCGATATTCTAAAGTCATTGGTGCATGTAGAAAATTTTTTGAGGTGTTTTTTTATATTTTTTATGTATTTTTCTTGAATTATATTTTTCAAATATTTATGGAAAAAATAAGGTTCTTATTTTTTTTGGAAAACCATTACTTTGGATATTTTTAAGTCATTGCTGCAAGTCAAAAAAATAAATAAAAGATGATAAGTAGGTATGATGGCCTAAGGTGGTACTTAATGTGGGTGAGATTATGGGGGGCATTGCACAAGTATGAGTTGAAGCTACTTATGGAATGTTTCTCTTATGTTATGAAGAACTAAGTATTGACTATGTATATGGATTATGCTTTATGATGACTAATGCTTACATTATGTCTATGTTGGAGATTATGCTTATGACTTATGTTATTGTCTCTTATAATTATGGTATATGTCTTAGGTTGACTGATGCCTTTTATATGCTCTTGTTAATGTTATGCTAGCTATCATATTTGAGTTCTATTCTTGAAGATAGGTTTCTAGAAGTGCAAGGAGTTGAATACTTGGTGAGTACTCATAGTATCGAGGATAAAGCCACCATTTTCCTTAATGTCTTTTATTTTTCATGTTTTTGAGATTAGTTTATGGGTTGTGTCCCAAGAATTATTCAAAGTTGTTATAGATGGTTTGAGACAAGTGTAGTAAGACTTCCGCTTTGTTTTTATAAAGACTTTGATTGTATGGAAAAAATTTTAAATTTCCGCACTTTTCTATTATCTTATGTTATGATATGCTAAGGGCTTGTATGAAACCCCTCTGGGGTCAAGTACGCCATGTTACATCTAAAGTGTACCATGGGTTGTGACAAACTTGGTAATTAGAGCACAGGGTTTAGAATGGTTCTACGATTGTCTCAAACCACATCCAGTAGAGTCTTGTTCATAAATGTGAAGCACACCACATTTATGAATAAGAGGTTATTTGATGTTTAGGAAACTTTACTTTTTCATTGTTTAAGTCGTACCATAGAGTTTAACTCTATAAGGTCTTTCTCCTTAATCGATGGTCTTCGGGATATGACTACTCGAAGGGCTTATGCTACAAGGAGAGAGGGAGAACATGTTGGTTGTGCTGCCGACTATGGCAATGTGACTGGATAGAACTTGTTATGCTAGGATTAGATGTCATAATTAGGATGGATTGGTAGTACTATTGCTATGCTCCTATGTGATTATAGAACCCGTATAGTTAAATTGTTAGTTCCTAAATGAGCCTATCGAGAGTGGAAGGGGGAAAAGCTATGTCCTAAACTTGGGTTATGTCTTGTCTTGAAAATGACTTCGAGGGTTGTATGTACCACCTAGTTGGGTGAGGGAGAAGAGTTCAAGTGTTGACCAAATTGAAAGAGTTAGTTATCTTTTAAGATTGATCTTAAGTATGGTTATTTTGAGTAAGGTGTTTAGATAATACCTAGATATGATTGGTTGGTAGACCCCACCAAAGGTGAGGATATGGGTTGAAATGGTTTAGAATTCTCTTAATCCGACCTTAGTAGAATAAAACGACTAGGTGTTAAGCCAGTAGAGAGGGTTGCTTTAGTTTTGATGAGAGTGGCCACAAGATGGGAGATTTTCCAAAGGCAAAGGCTATGAGAATAGAGGATAAGCAAGTTCCTCTGAATGGTTCCGGTATGTGTTTTATGCTTTAGTAGATCCCGGTATTGCTTATCTTTAGTGACTTGGTATGACAGACTTTGATGTTGTTTTTAGTATGAATGGGCATCATTGTTGTTTTATGATATTAATGGTAGAATCCTACTTGGTCATTTTTAGCTTTGGGTATGATGATAGAAGTGATAAATAGAGTGTTTAGAAATGCTTAGATGTGGTGAGTAAATAGACTCCTTGGTTTAGAATCATTTTCTATGATGGATGTGACAATTTAGTGATAACTTTCTCCGATCTTAGAATTGGAAGAAATGAGGCTTAGACGAGTCCATATAGGCTTACTCCCAAGGGGGAGATGACATGCTTAGATAGCAAGGTCGTTGAGTGTTCTTGATGTCCATGATTTGGGTTGGCTTGAAATTCTCACCTTGAGAGGTGTAGTAAGTTTTGGGAAGTTTAGTCTCGGTTTTGTAGACTCATATCAGATCTTGAGAAATGTTGGTAAGGTTGCTTTAGGGGTAGAATTGCTTAATGAGAACCTCTCTAATTTAGAAGTACCGGTTGGGATCTTAGACCCGCAAGTTAAGAAATAGAAGAACGAGGAAGTAGTTTCCATGAAAATATTGAGGAGTGATCTTTTAGTAAGGGTGTAGTTGAGGGTGCTACTTGGGAGGCCAATGGCCAATAAGAAGTCCCAATATCCTCATCCTTTTCCTTGTATTCCTCCTTTCGCTTGAGATGATAAGTTCCTCTTAATTATATTATCTGTTGGAGTCATGTGTGTTTTATGTGTTTCCATAATTTCCTTATGTTATGCATATTCTTGAGAAATTCATGTTTAGTAAGAGAATGAGTTTTCATGATTTATGTTCCTTATGTTGTTGTGCATTTCGTATGACTTGGCTATTTGACTTCATGAGATGAATAGATGAGCATGCCTTAATTCGGAGTATTTGTATGTATTCTTCAATTAATACACACACACAAAAAGGGGAAAGCTACGGATATATACCCTTTGACCAACTAATTTACCAATATGGTTGAAGAATACACTGATATGTTATATATAAGTAAGTATAGTGTATTTGTATATTTAGTGTTAACTATTATTACAACAGCCTAGTAAAGACATTGACACTGACTCTGTTTCTTTTGGGCTGTGGTATTGACCCAACAGTTTGGGCTATTGTTTGTGAGGTTGTTGCATGGGAGTTTCTCCTTAAATATGAGTAGATGTAGAATTTCATGCATTTTGGTTTGTTAGATATAGTTCCTACTCCCTTGTGTTGCATTGAGTATGTTTAGCTTGGAATCGAAGTTTTCCTCCTTTGTTCATGTGCATTTAGATGTGTTGCATGCATGATGGATTGCTAGTCTAGAGTTGTGACCTTAAGAAGTGCCTAGAGTGTCATTCGAGCAAGAATGTTTCTAAGGGGGAGATATTGTAACACTTGGAAACTAGTGGGTTGAACTAGAGCTTTACGCAAGGGTTCTAAAGCTTTACGTGAGTGTTGAAGTTGTAAAAATGACCTCTCGTACTTAGAATAAAGGGTTTAGGGTTAGGGCGTCAAGGTACGACCCCCCAAGGACCGACCAAGGTTCCTTGAGGGGAACCCAAAAACAACCCCTAGAAACTGCCCAAAAAGGGGCAATCTACGGATGGGACTCATGCCCAATAGGTGGACCCATGCCCCGTTAGAAGGGGTCATGGGTCAAGACCCCTAAAACCAAGCCAAAATACCCATCCACGCTTGACTAGTACGGGCCATAGGTGGACCCATGGTCTATGGACGTGGTCTCGTGGGTTGGGGCAATGTGCCCTTTAAGTTGGTTTACGTTGGGGACTTAGGGGTCATTCCATAATTAGTTAGGGGTTAAGTGGTGTCACTTTATTAGTATTTAGACCACCTATATGAAGATATTAGACCCTTAATTAAGTTAGTTAAAATCATTCTCTCAACTCACCCAAAAAGAAAACCTAATTCTCTAAAAAATTAGCTAGGTCAAATTCTTCCATAGTTGCAAGATTTGTGAGGGTTTTATAATCAAGGTATGTTAGCTTATTCATCCATGGATTCTTCCATCTATGGAGTCCTCTAGAAATCCCCCCAATTGTGAAGATGAAATCCCCAATTCAAGTTAGGGTTCGTTCCAATATTGTGGATTAAGTTGAGTATGATTCCAATTGAGTGGATAGTACTTGTTTATGATTGATTTAGTATTGAATTATGTTAATATGATGATATTGTATGTTTTCCATGGCTAACCCTAGTTTAATTGATTAATTTGAAGTAATGTGGGTTTATGCCTTGTGAAGGGAAATTGAAGACTTAGAGTTGATCTACAAATTCATGATAAGTATGTAAACATGAGGTGAATTAGAATAATGTATATATGATGGATCATGACTAGTAAAGCTTGAAGTTGAGCCTTCATGATGGTTAATGGCTAGAATCACTTAATAATGAAACATGTGATTAGAATTCCTTGTAATTTAGGTTTATAGGATTCTTTTAAGGAGTAGGCTATTAAGAGTAAAGACTCATAGTTATAAGTGTTGACTTCTAGGGTTTTGAAGGTAAATCTAATATGATGAATTATGTATGTTAAGGCCTTAGGAGGGAAGTTGACTTGATGATGGTAGACTATTAGATAGAACTGTAGTGGAACGACGTTACCCACTTAATCTACCTCATGAATGGTTGTATGCATAAAGTGATAGAATCATATGAGTTAAGGTGATATCCATGTTTAGTGCATGAACCCTAGGTGTGATGATTGAGAGTGAGCTTTGAACCTCAAGGAGGTGAAGTATGATATTTTTCTTGTAGTGATTGAACTACTTGAATTATGAATATATCCATGTCTAATGTAGTAATTCTAGATGTGGTGATTTAATATGAGCTTTGACCCTTAAAAGGGAAAGGTATGATATTATGCATGTTTTATGAAGTTTAGTACATGCTTTAGAAACACTTTGAGAGTAAAGTGAATATGCTCATGATCTAGTTGTTGTGTTGTTGAAATGTTATCCTCATATACACACTTATGCATGAATATGATATGATATGAAGGGTTTGTCACATGTAGTGATTCTAAGGTTGGAAGACTAGTCTCACCTATTGAATCTATGAGCGATAGTATGAGTTATGTTGGATTAAGTGTCAAGACATTCTTCCATGAATATGAATTTAAGTCAAGACTTAATATGAACTCAATGAGACTTAATGCCTAGCACCGAGTGGATATTGAATATGAGATGGAAGCTTTTACGCTAGTTGAGTTCGGCTTCCCAATGAAACCTTTTACCATAGTTGAGTCCGGCTTTCCAAATGGGTTCCTTCTACCATAGTTGAGTCCAGGTTTCCAAAGTATGCATCTCATGAGATGGAAACTTTCTACCTTCGTTAAGTCCGGGTTTCTAGTAGCAATCTCCTTATCCCAAAAACTACGTGCCCCCATAGGTTACTTAGCTATCGGATCCACCTAAGCTAAGAGTATGGTTCTACCCTCGGCAAGTAGAACAACTTTCGATGTGGGGAAGACATCTAATTCCATGTTTAGCTCACATGGTCTATGTTGGTTAAGTCTTATGTCCCCAATATGGTAGTAATATGAATAAGAATATGAATTATAAACTATGGGTACTTAAGGAGCTTTACTTAGTATGGGTAAGAGTATGTGATCTTACTCATGCATTGCATAAGTATGTTTTGAAGATATCTATGGTATGTTCCTTTTATGTTATGATGATCTATTAATGAATATACTCATGGCTATGCTTATAATGTATGTTTGATGGATTGTTGCTATAGTTGCCTTCCATGATATGAATGACTAAAGGTGATGGATTCCCCTGTCCATGAGAAGTAAGCTAAGGATGAGATCAAAGATGGTAAGTAGGTATGATGGACTATGGTGGTACTTAGTGTGGCTGCGATTATGGGGTCTTATCCATACATTGCACAAGTATGACTTGAAGCTACTTATGGAATGATTCTCTTATGTTAACTTATGGAATGATTCTCTTATGTTATGAAGAACTAAGTATTGACTATGTATATGGATTATGCTTTATGATGACTAATGCTTACATTATGTCTATGTTGGAGATTATGCTTATGACTTATGTTATTGTCTCTTATGATTATGGTATATATCTTATGTTGACTAATGCCTTTTATATGCTCATGTTGATGTTATGCTAGCTATCATATTTAGTACTTTTGTACTAACGCATACTCTTACCTACATTCTCATCAAATGTAGGGTTCAACAATTTTGAGTTCCATTCTCTAAGATAGGTTTCTAGAAGTGCAAGGAGTTGAAGACTTGGTGAGTCTTCATAGTATTGAGGATAAAGCCACCATTTTCCTTTATGCCTTTTTATTTTTCATGTTTTTGAGACTATTGTATGGGTTGTGTCCCAAGAATTATTCAAAGTTGTTATAGATGGTTTGAGACTAGTGTAGTAAGACTTTCTATTTTTATAATGACTTTGATTGTATGGAAAAAGTTTTAAATTTCCACACTTTTCTATTATCTTATGTTATGATATGCTAATGGCTTGTATGAGACCCCTTCGGGATTAAGTACACCATGTTACATCTAAGATTTACCCCTGGGTCGTGACATGTTACCCAATTCACATTGATCGATTCCGAAAATGTGATTCCTAACATTTTTAGCACCGCAACACCTTTGTGGACACAACTCACACATATTATTTATGAACATCAATGATTTTAGCATCACGTGATACGATTTAAAATATATCCACGTACAAACACTTTCGCTTTTCCAAAATGCAACGTATTTTACCACTATACTTACATGAGAACAATTCACTTTATTAATTCAGAATCAAACTCACATCCCCATCATAATAAATTACAAACCCCACACAAATTAATCAAACCCACAAACGAAATTTACTGATTTCAACCAATTTCAACATACCCATAACAATTAAATACTAAAAATGACAATTAATCACTAAACAATGTAAAAATTTGACCAAATAATAGTAGTTCTAACTTGTCTATCGATAAGATCAAACTTATAACAAGTACATAGATGAACTTACTTAAAATTTTTCCAAATTTTTAATCAACAGAGAAAGAGATGAACTCCACTTTGATTTCTTGGCACTAGAGACCTAGGGTTTTGAATCTTTGATTGATTTAGGGGTTATGGAAGATGAGTAACCATTTAATAGTTCTCTAAACCGTTACGAATGAGAGGAAAAAGAGAAATAACCCGACCTTTGGCGCTTTGAAGACTATATAAATGATTTAAAAAACCCTTTACTTTCGCGCGGGCCAAGTTGGGTCAACAAGGTACTATTGGACTACTATGACGGACCATGATGATGCTTGTGAAGAGAATCACGGTCTGTGGGATTGTGCGTGAACATTACTTGGGCGAGAATAGTTCATGAGAGGCTAAACGGTCCATCGAAGGTCTGAAGGGCCCGTAAACCCTTTCGTGAACCTATTGTTGCAATTTACAATAGCTCCTCTAAGGTTTCTGGTGACTGAGATGGGCCATGAGGTTGCTCGTGAAAAGCACGACAGCCTGTGAAAGTACCCATAAAAAGCTTCCTGATCCCAGTTCCTCAGTTCTTTGTCCAACTCTTTCCTGCATATACCAACAATTAGTGGCACTATAAAAACAATGAAAATTCTGCTAAAATAGAAACTACCTATTACATTGACAATCATGGGTTGCCTCCCAAGCAGCGCATAATTTAACATTATAGCGCGACACAAGTTACTTGATTACTTAGACTTCATCAAGCTTACATTCCTCCACTATTTTCACTTCCTCTGGGACTCCCATGTATGCCTTGATTCGCTGACCATTGGCTTTAAACCTCTCGCCTTTATCATTCTCAAGCTCAATAGCACCTGACTGAAATACCTAAGTTACCTTGAATGGTCCAGACCATTTGGATCTCAATTTCCCAGGAAATAGACGAAGTGTGGAGTTGAAAAGTAAGTCACCAGGACCTTTTCTCAATGTGCTTATCATGATACAACTTTATCATTTCCTTGTACAGTGCAGACCTCTTATAATCCCTTAAACGGAATTCATCCATTTCATTTATCTGGTCCAGTCTTAGGTTTGTTGTTTCACTCCAACTGAGGTTCAACTCTTTTAATGCCCAAAGTGCGTTATGCTCCAGCTCGACAGGCAAATGACATGCCTTTCCAAACACCAACTGATATGGAGACATACTAATGGGTGTCTTGAAAGCTGTTCGATATGCCCAAAGAGCATCATCCAACTTCCTTGCCCAATCTGTTCTATTGGCATTTACTATATTTGCCAATATTGCTTTAATCTGTCGATTCGATACCTGGACTTGACCACTTGTTTGCGGATGATATGGTGTTGCCACCTTGTGCTTTTTAACCCTATATTTGGCAAAAAATGCACACACTTTATTACAGAAATGCGAGCCTCCATCATTGATAATTGCTCTAGGTGTACCAAACCTTGAGAATGTGTTCTTTTTCATAAAACCAACAACACTTTTACCATCATTTTTAGGCAGACCGACTGCCTCAACCCCCTTGGACACATAATCCACTTCCACCAATATATACTTTTGCCCATAGGAGCTTACAATGGTCCCATAAAGTCAACTCCCCACACATAAAACAATTTGACCTCCAAAATAGGTGTCATTTGCAGTTCATGCCGATGAGAGATGGCTCCTTGCCTTTGACAAACATCACACCCCTTGACTAAGTCGATGGAGTCTTGATGGATCGTAGGCCATTAGCACCCACTCTAGATTACTTTGTGCACAGTTCGTGCACCCCTATGATGAACACCTACCAGAGAGGAGTGACAAGCTTCTAAGATATTCAATATCTCAGTCTCCGAGATATATCGCCTGATGATGTTTTCAGCACACATCCTGTATAAATATGGTTCATCCTAGAAATACTTACTCACATCATGTAGGAATTTCTTCCTTTGTAATAATGTCAACCCTTTAAGCATCAACTCGCTGACAAGAAAATTAGCAAAGTCAGCAAACCAAGGAATGAGATTAAGAGTGGCGGCTAATACCTGCTCATCTGGGAATGAGTCATTTATGTCTAACTCAAGTTCTTCTTTATTTTCTGCCTTCAACCTAGACAAGTCATCAACCACCTAATTTTCACAACCTCTTCTATCTTTTACTTCAAAATCAAATTTTTAAAGTAGCAACACCCATCTTATCAATCTCGGCTTAGCATCTTTCTTCGCAATTAAATATCACAGTGCTTCATGATCAATGTGAACTATCACTCTGGTGCCTAGCAGGTATGCCTTGAACTTCTCAAGTGCATACACCACAATGAGTAGCTCCTGCTCAGTAACAATGTAGTTTTGTTGTTCCCCATTTAGAGATTTGCTGGCATAGTAGATCGAGTGGAAAATCTTGTTGCGTTTCTACCCCAACATTACACCCAAGGCAGTAACACTTGCATCACACATCACCTCAAATGGTTCCGACCAATCCGAGCCAATGACCAATGGGGCAGAGACCAACTTTTCTTTTGGGAACTCAAAGGCTTTAAAACATGCTTCATCAAAGGAAAATTTCACCTCTTTCTCTACCAATTTGCACAAGGGGTGTGTAATTTTTGAGAAATCCTTGATGAATCACCTATAAAATCTTGCATGACCCAAAAAACTCCGAATACCTTCTACACAAATAGGCTGAGGCAACTTTTCAATCACCTCAATATTTGCTTTGTTTACCTCTAGCCCTTTCTGTGACACCTTGTGGCCTAAGACTATGCCTTCCTTTACCATGAAATGACACTTCTCCCAATTAAGCACCAAATTAGCCTTCTCACATCTCTATAGTGCCCTACTAAGATTTAACAAACAATCATCAAATGTATTACCTACAACAAAGAAATCATCCCTGAACACTTCTAAAGTGTCCTCTACCATGTCCGAGAAGATGGACATCATACACCTCTGGAAAGTTTCTGGTGCATTACATAATCCAAATGGCATGCGTTTGAACGCAAAGGTACCATAAGGACATGTAAAGGTGTTCTTCTCCTAATCTTCTGGCGCAATTGATATTTGGTTATACCCAGAGTATCCATTTAAGAAGCAAATACCACCATTTACTAGCCAACCTGTCAAGCATTTGGTCCATGAATGACATTTGAAAGTGGTCCTTCAAGGTCCACTTGTTCAACTTCCTGTAATCCATACATATACGCCAACCTATGAATGGTGTTTGGGGAATCAACTCATTCTTTGTGTTGGAAATCACTATCGTACCACCCTTCTTGGGAACATACAACACTGGGTTAACCCAATGACTATCAGAAATGGGGTACACCACCTATGCATCCAACCACTTTATGATTTCCTTTTTAACCACCTCTTGCATCAGCGGATTCAACCTCCTCTGGTGGTCTATGCTTAGGTTACAATCCTCCTTGAGTTGGATTTTATTAGTACAGATACCCGGAGGTATCTCAATGATGTCAACAATAGTGCAACTGATAGCCCTTTTGTACCTCACCAAGACTTTGACTACCGCTTGCACCTGTTTATCATTCACATCTGCAGTCAATATGAAAGACAATGTATTATTAGTACCCAAAAATATATACCTTAGGTGGTTGGGTAACTGCTTCAGTTCAAGTACAAACGACTCCTCAGTAAATGGCTTTGCTGGAGGAATTGGACTGTTTTCAAGGTCTAATTTCTTTGGAGCATAAGAATGTGACCCCATGCCCTATAGAGCATTTAGAGTCTCCACATAATCATTCCAGAGGTATACTTCAAAATTCATTAGTACGACTATCAATGTTTCAACCACAAACCTTTCCTCAATAACATCTTCCAACTCTTTTTCATCAATGACTTCTATTGCAGACACCACATTCATGTCTTGCGGTTGTTTCATAGAACTGCATCTTTTAAACTTTACCTCCTCATTGTTGAGCTTGAACTTTAGTTCTCTACTCTCAACATTGACCAAAGCTCGATATGTGGCAAAAAATGGCCTTCCCAAAATTATGGGAACCTCAAAATCTACTTTGTAGTCCAGAATCACGAAGTTTGTCAAAAAAATGAAGCTGTTCACTTTTACAAGCACATCACATAAAATATCCATAGGTCATTTTACTAACCTATCTGCCATCATTAACCTCATCATGATGGGTTTTGGAATACCTAAGCCCAACTGCTTGTGGATGGCTAGTGGCATCAAATTTATACTGGCCCCTAAATCACCTAGTGCCTTTGCAAACTCAAATGATCCAATGGTGCATGGTATAGTGAATGCACCTGGATCCTCCTTTTTCTGCACTAGAGATCTTGTAGCAATAACACTACAATGATGAGTATTGTCAGTTAGTTCAACTCTTCTTTGTGACTAAGCCCTTCATGAACTTAACATATCGTGACATATGTTCTAGAGCTTCTACCAGTGGGATGTTCACTGATAGCTGTCTCAACATGGTTATGAATTTTGCAAACTTCCCATATTCAGCTTTCTTCTTGAGTCAATGAGGGAATAGAGGAGGCGGTCTCGTTATCTATTGTAAAGGCAAAATTGCCTCAACATTTACTTCTGTTGCTTGAGCCGACTTCCAGTTGGTTGAGCCCCTTCTATATCATCAAAATGTTTAGCTTCAACCTCTTCTTCCTCATCCTTTTTATACTCTATTCCTGCTTAATACTTGCAGGTTCTGATTCATTAAAGATCTTATCGCTTCTGGTAGTAATGGCCATGTAGTGCCCATCATTTTTAGGGTTGGGAATAGTGTCACTTAGTAGTGACCCATTCTTCCTTGGGTTTAGAGATGCTGATAGTTGCCCCAGCTGTTGCTCCAACTGCTTGATAGAAGTGGTGTGAGAGTCCACTAGCTGACTCATATAGGAAAAATCATTCTTTATTTCTTTCACACTAGCATTAGTAGACTCAACTTTTTGCAACACCTTAATATCCTCTATTTTAGATCCGCTGGAATTACCTCCTACTCGATCTCTATTAATTGGAGTGGACATATATGGCACCGCGGTCATTCCTGTACCTATCTTTATTCTACCATTTGCCTTGTTCTTTGTTTCCTGATTTTTCATATTGCCCATATCTTGGGTAGCTCCGACCTTGATTTCCAGAATTATATCCTTGGTTTACCAAGTTAAAATTCC
Source organism: Solanum bulbocastanum (assembly GCA_037074985.1). Classification (NCBI taxonomy): domain Eukaryota; kingdom Viridiplantae; phylum Streptophyta; class Magnoliopsida; order Solanales; family Solanaceae; genus Solanum; species Solanum bulbocastanum. The sequence continues at coordinate 12,329,839 of CM073602.1, read as the reverse complement.
AAAAACCCCTTGGTTACCCAAGCATTTAGCTTCCTCATCTAAGTCGATGTCCGGATTGTCATACCTTTGAGATGCACTGACAACATTCACCTTTTCTGGACCTAACATGATGTGCTTTGTGAGCAGATCAATTTGAGTCCTCATATGAGCCATGTCTTGGTCCCTTTAATCCTCTCACTTCTTTTGTTTAGTTGAAAGCTCGAATGTGAACCCCAGATCTCCGACTTCAGCATCTCTGGTGTGCCATGCTCTATTGTTCTTTGAGACTTTATCCACGATTTGCATAATTTTTGGGAATGGTGTTCTCATGAATGAATCTCCACACACTGCATCAACGACAAGCTTATTAACATAATTTAATGATCTATAAAATGCCTATTTTAAATGTTTTTCCGTAAGACCATGGTTCGGGCACTTCTTCAGCTTTTGGATGAATCTCCACCAAGTATCAACATTACTTCCCCTAGTTGTTGCTTGTGTGTACTTATCTCGATCTTCATTTACAACTCTTATGACTCAGGATAGAACTGTTCTAGGAAGGCTTCCTTCAATTCGGTCCAAGTCTTGATTGAATCATTTGGGAGTTCATTTAACAAGTTTGTTAATAATAGGACCCTTCTTAATAATAGGACGTAGTATAGTAGAACCCTCTTGGACAATAGGACATTAGTTGGACCCTCCTGGATATTGGGACTAGACTGACATAATTTAATTTAATTGGATCATCATGAGGAATGAAGTTGCTTGAACCATTCATAAGTCATCTGAAGAATGAATCGCAATAAGCTCGAGTCATTCAGAGTTTCGAGTCAAAGCTAAGCATTGTCTTTTAGTTTTCTCACAAAATTTTCTTTACAAAAAATTTGTGCTACTACTTTTGTTTTTTTTTTTTAATTTCAGGGATCCGCTTGTAGACCTAGGTCAATCCACATTTCAAGGTACGGATCTTATTTGAAAAAGAGTCTATCGTCAAGACCATTTTCAATTCAAGTAGCGGGATCTCACCTCAAGAATAATTTTGATTTCCAATTTTGGGTATCAAAAGCTTACTTGGAGAACAAGTTAGTCTTTCAATCCGTTTGAGATAAAATGAATATTCCACAACTTGAGAAGGCATGAAGACCCAAGTCAAGATTCAAGAGAAGCTACATATATAGGATCTTGTACTATTATTTTCTTTTAATTTTTTTTTTACTTTCATGTAAAACAGGGACCGCAAACTGGAGCCTAGATGGGATCTCACCCGACTTCCAACACATCATTTTATCTCATTAAAATACATGTGACCTGATTCCCTTATAACTCGGGATATGTAGGATGTCCATAACCAGGATTCATCACATATTTCTTCCATTCATGAAAGAGTTCGATCAATACTTGTCACATTGTCTATTTCTTTGTTTGCAAACTCTTCCTGTTTTCAGTCAAAGAGGGGCAAACTGTAGACACATGATTTTTGATTGAACTTAAGATTTTACACCACTTTAATACATAAATATTATTATTTCAGTAGGTATAGATATTTATAGTAGATAAATAAAAAGACTTGAAAATGACAACAAATTATATGCTCTCTTTACATTTTGATTTTAATAAAAGAAGTTTGTGAATTTAATGTATTTGTTAATTATTATTTATTTTAATTAATCCTTCAACTTTTTATCTAGTCTAAAAAATAAAAGTATATATTATGAAAAAGAAGAAAAAAAAAGTCTTAAAAAATTCAAATTACCTCACCCTTAATCCTAATTACCTTCAAACTCCATAACTTATTCCTCCAAAAAATTCTCTTCCCATTCATCTTTTTCTTCCCCTTTGGGTTTCACATCAAATTCCCCTACCCACATGTTTTTTTGTTCGTTTTTTAAACTTGCTTTATTTTTTTTCTTTTCTATATTTCTGCTCCTAAAACTCTCAACCAAATACCCTTAAAATCTTCAACAAAATTATATTCCCTACGCTCTCACGTTCCCTTTAATCAGCACCAGACTCATACCCAAAATTATTATAAAAATACACGTATAATATAAGAAAGGAAGAAGAAAAAACATAGGCAGAGAGAAATAAAAAGTCGGAGCAAAGTAGAAGAAAATTGAGCAGGAAGTTGGGATTGAGATTTTTTGTTTACGGCATCTAGTTTGCATACCTTTGACGGTTCGTTTCCTTTGTTGTTGTTGTTGTTGTATTATTTTATATTTATATAAATCTAGTTTATTCAGTCACAAATCAATTAAGATGAAGTAGTGGTTTTTATTGTTATTATGTGGCCATTTATATATTTAATTCCAGGTTAATATAATGTGTTGAGTTCTTATTTTTATTTGATTTTGAATTCACTTATTTATTTAGTCATTGTTTTATGTTATTACCATTATTTTATTTTTTCGTTATTATGATTATAATTTGTTAATAGAAATCGGAATGACACATCTTAGGTTGTAAATATGGTTTTTATGGATTTTGATTAATTTTTACAACAATGTGAAAAAAAGAAGAGAATGTTGTGTTTATGATAAGCTGTAGGTTATTCAAGAATCTTATGGTATAAACATTTTTATACTATTAATGTCATATGCATTATTTTCTGAGATATATGATAACTTTAATTTTTATTATTTTACTGACAAATTCTAAAGAGTTTTTTTTTTTTTTTTAAAATAGTTTGACTTCAATGAATGAATAATTTATTGAAGGAAACAAGTGGGGTGGTGCATATTTAATCCACATAGATGTTTAATTGTATCTTATTTTCGTGTTAATTGGTGTTTATTTAATGGTGTAAAAATTAAGTTATTCGTGCAATTCAATAGGTGATTTTCTTTATGATTTAGACATTACGCTATAATAGTTGTCTTTGTTAAAATCGGGCCTTCAACTTTTGATTAAAAATGCTACTTAGAAACTAATGCAATACTGCTTTGATAGTCATAGATTATCTTTGGCATAAACCTAAAACTTTAAGCTTTTAAATAAATTATTGCATCCTTGACCAATAATAAAAAGGTCAATAATAGGGGATAAAAAGATGTGAATCACCCCAAAATTATCAAAACAAAATCTCTTTAACATTAGACCAGTATAAATTTTATTTTTTAAATTTTTTTATTTACAAAAGAGTAATAAATAACAATAAAGTTTTATTAAAAAAATGTAGTTTCACATCTTTTTGAGACACTTTAAAAAAATTCAAGGATGCTGTGGCACACCTTGGCCAAATGATCATATTAGTTTTGATTTAATGTAAATTAAAATTTGTAGACTAAATACTAAGGTGATACGATTGAGAGAAGAAAACAATTATGCTTCTAAGTAATTGTACGTCAAAAATTGAGAATGCAGTTATGCATCCGATTTGAGATTAATAAATTTCAACAGTAAAATATGTGACCAAACTGTAGCATATAACCGCATATCCAAAAAATATTTTAAAGAAAGTATAAGTTAATAAAAAGCAACCATGCTAGAACAACGGGACTCGAGGGATGCCTAATACCTTCCCCTCGGTCAATAGAATTCCTTACCCGGTCTTTTATTTTTGCAGACCAAATAAAGAGTCATTTTCTTTTGATTAGGGATTCAAAAAGGTGACTTGGAGCACCATAACTCAATTCCAAGTGTCGACTCTGAAAAATTAGAAAAATCCCTAATCAATACTGTCATTTAAATTAGAAAAGCCCTTAACGTACTAAAAGGGGTGTGACAGTGATGACTTGCAAGTATCTAAGGTTGTGGTTTGCTACTATTTGATGAGTATTGTGGTTGCATGGAAAGTTATAGGAGGTGTTGAGACACCGCTCGAATAGAATTGAAATGAACTAGAGTCACAAATGAAATGAATTAGTGGGATGTACTTTAGTCTTCGAAAATAGGCGAGAACAAAGATATTTACTTTGAGTGTAAGGGCCAAAGATGTATCTTTAGAAAGAGTGGATAATTAGATTCAGAGACACGTGGTTCCATCTATTTTGCCCAGTTTATGGTGATAGTGTTACATGTCATTCATATGAGTTAAAAGTTTTTGGACAAGATTTGAGAAAGAAGTCTATAGACGTTCGGCTTGAGTGTGCTAATAAGTTCTTTTATGGTTTCCAATTTGATAACTGGTACAATTTGAATTTGAATTCAAGTCATTCATTATAAGTCTACATTTGTGGTATTATGTTTTGTTAAGGTATTTACAGATAAGGTAAAAAATGATCGACCGCATCGTGTATTGAGAATTTCAAAAGACTTGTGTATGGTATGGGTCATAAAGTTTGTTACTTTTTATTTTCAAAGGAAAGGTTTAACTTTAAAATTTTGGTTTAAAGTATAAGGTAAAATATCATGGGTTATTGGTTAAAAGAAAAAATTGGTAAGCAAGTAAGCGAAAAGAACAAGAGTCCTGTAAAACCCCGTAGTTTAGTAGGTCAATAAGAGCTTGAAATGAAGTTAGAGTCGTAAATATAACTTCATATACTTAGAAATATATGTTTAGGGTTAGAACATCAAGGTACGACTCCCAAGGACCAACCATGGGTCCTTGAGGAGGAACCTAGCAAGCTGTGAAAACAGTGCACCCACGAGGGGATCCACGCCCCGTGGAGGGTGCATCTGTGGGTAGACAAGAAAGTTCTACTCACCAACCTGCGCCCCACTAGTATGGGCCATGGGTCAGTCCACGCCCCATAGGTGGGTGGCCGTGGATGGTGGCCTGGAGACGATTTTAAGAAATAAATGAGGGGCACTTTGGGGTTTTCCTATATTAAGTGGGATTAAGTGAGGTCATTTTACACTATATTAGAACACCTATATAAAGCTATTAGACCCCTAAATTCATTGATCCAAATAATTAGTTCTAAATTCACCAAAAGAAACCCAATTCCCTCCAAGAAATTCTTTCTCTAGAAAGTGAAGAAGAAGAAGGGTCAAGCTAGGTCTAGACTTCATTGTTTCAAGATTGCTGGGATTTGTAATCAAGGTATGATGGCTTATTCGTTCATAGACTCCTTTCTTCCATGAATCCCCCCTGTTTCCCCTAATATTGAAGATGAACCCCAATTCTAGTTAGGGTTTCTTCCTACATTATGGGTATTGTTTTATGTTGATCCAATTGAGTGAATAATGGTTGTTTATGATGTAATTACATGTCTTTAGTATTATTATACATGTATTCTTGATTGACCTATGATCCTAGGGTGAAATTGATATAGTTTGGTTTTATGCCATGAAAGAGGAAATTGAGGGCTTAGATGCGATCTTCTAAGATTGATGAATTGCTTTATGAATTTCTTGAGATTAGAAAACCTAGATATGGATTGCTTAAAAGTAAAGCTTTTAGACATGAATTGATTAGATTAGGGCTTAAATGATGGATCATAATTTAGTAATGCTGAGATTTAGTTTACATGATGATATATGACTACAAATGGTTAAGAATGAAGCATGTGGTTAGATTATCTTGAGAATTAGGAATATATGATGACCATGTGAGGTATTGCTTTAGGGTAAGACTTGTAGTATGAGTGTGATTTCTAGGGTTTTGAGGGTAAAAGCTAATATGAAAAAAATTAGGAATGTTAAGTAGCCTTGAGAGTGAAGTTATTTGCATGTTGAATTGTATATGGTATTATTGTGGAAGAACTTCACCCACATGGCCTATATTATGAGTATATGAGATTCTGCATGTGGTGATTTGATTACTTTAATTGTGATTATATTCATGTCTAATGTAGTAATTCTAGATGTGTTGATTAAATATGATCTATGGTCCTTGAAGGGCAAAGTATTGTGAATTATGCATGATTATGAGTTTTATGTATATGATTTATGAAAACTTTGAGAGAAAAGTGATTATGATCATGATCTCGTTGTGTGTTGTTGAAAGGATATTATCATTTACACACCTATGTATGATTATGATGATGTTATTGTGTTGATTGAAAGGCTATTCTCACGAACACATAATGAACATGATATGAGAGGTTTTCTCACATAATGAAGATTCTAGGTTGAAAGGCAATTTTCACCTAATTGAATCTAATATGTAGACATCGATGGTGAAAGGTTATTTTCACGAATGATCTATGAGCTATCCTATGAATTATGTTGGATTGAGTGTCAAGGCATTCTTCCATGATTATGAAACAAGTTATAACTTAATATGTAATCTGTGGGAATTATGCTTAGCATCGAGTGGATATTGAATAAGAGATCGAAGCTCCCCCGCTAGAAAGGGCAGGTTTCTAGAAAGTATCTCTTGAGATTGAAGCTCCCCCGCTAGAAAGGGCGGGTTTCTAGTATTTAGCTATTGGATCCAACTAAAGCTAATATGATGATGGTCTTACCTTAGGCAAGTAGGACAACCTTTTTCGGTATGGGTAACACCAGATTCCATGTTAAGCTCACATGGTCTATGTTGGTTAAGGCTAATTCCCACAAGTTCAAGTCTAGTATGAACTATGGTTACTCAAGAAGCTTTAGTTAGTATGGATGGGATTATGGGATCTTATTCATGCATTGCACAAGTATGCTTTAAGGGTAGTTAAGATATGTTCTCTTATGATATGATGATCTATGAAATGGCTATGCTTATGACTTATACTTATGATGCATGCTTAAATTGGATTGTTGCTATAAGTTACTTCCTTGATATATGTGACTAAAGGTGAATGTTCCCTTGTTTGTAAGAAATAAGCTAAGGATGAGATCAAAAAGGTAATAAAGATGAATTAGGACCTAAAGTGACTTGCTTAGCATGGGTAGGATTACGGGGTCTTATCCATGTATTGCACAATATTTCCTTGAGGTGGCTTATGAAGTGTTTCTCTTACGTCATGTTAAACTAGATGCTTTCATTATGCCTATGATTATGTTGTTATCTCTTATGCTTATAACCTATGTCTTATTATGAGGTCTCTTATGTTTATGACTTATGTTATTATCTATTGTTATTAAAGTATATGCCTTATGTTGACTAATGCCTCTTATACGCTAATGTTGATGATTTATGCTAGCCATCATATTTAGTAAATTATTGTACTAACACATACTTTGCCTACATTCTTATCAAATGTAGGGTTTGGTGATATTGACTTCCATCCTTGTGGCTAGGTGCATAGTAGATCAAGAAGAGAAGTTGGGTGAGTCCTCATAGCATTCGAGGGCTTGACCACCATATCCTTTACATTTCATTTTATGTTAGATCTATTGTATGGGTTGTGTCCCAAGAGTTATTCAAAAGTTGTTTTAGATGGTTTGAGACAAATGTTAAAGACTTCCGCTTCGTTTTATAAAAGACTTCGATTGTATGGAAAGAGAATGTTTTAAATTTCCACACTTTTCTATTATCTTATGTTATGATATGCTAAGTGGCTTGTATGAGACTCCTTCGGAGCCAAGTATGCCATGTTACATCTAGGGTGTACCCCTGGGTCGTGACAAGTCCGGTGTATTGAAGAGTTCAAGGTATTTGGAATTTACATGGTCATGTGAATAATTTAAGAAAGGTGAATGAATAAGATCTTGTGTATTGACCCTTCGTTCAGATTAGAAGTTTGTATGAATGTCACGACCCAGACTGTCGTGATTGGCACCCACAATAACCCTTCGGTGGAAGAACCATTACTACCTCCCAACTAAGCAACTTCACGATAAACCAAACATTTAAAGATACAAAAGCAGGTTTAAATGATAGAATCCATAAACTTTGAAAGCTTAAATAATTGACTAACATACCTATTGCAGAAGTCAACCCCTAGAACTTGACAGTCAATGTGTCAATACTCTACTAACGACAATCTAATAAAGGGGGGTTCAACCCCAACTAAACATAAAAATATCTAAAGCACTAGTCTAAGTCCGGAGTAAATGGACTAAACAAAAGAGAACTCATGGCAACATGGAAGAACTGACTTACCCTTAAATCCAGTCTCGATTAGTTATCTCCTACCTCAGGTCGATCAGTAACCACATGAAGATTTCCTGTACTCAACAAAGAACGAGCAAGTGTAGTATCAATAAACAACCACAGTGTACTGGTAGGATCACGTGGCTACTCCAATAAGTGAAGCATAGGCAAGCAATCACAACAAAGTATACACACATATACAGAAATACATAGATCAATTATCCTTTCAAGAGAAACACAAAATTCACAATATGAATGACAATTAGACATGCATATATAATCACAGTGGTCTTCGCATGGAACCCATCCCAAACTGTTAGTGTGTCAGAACGTGACACCCGATCCAATATACATGTGTCGGAATGGGACATCCAATCCATTATATGTGTCAGAACATGACACCCAATCCAATATATGTGTCAGAATATGACACCTGATCCAGTCGGCACAACTACAATCACAATCACAAGTCACACCCATAATGAACAATGCTCATAGTCATACAATCAAGTAATGGATTCATGACATGTAATTATTCATATACATATACTCATTTGCATTAGATTTGGTTTACATTCCTTATTCTCATACACGCATGCATACGACTAATAAATTAATCGGTATATATCACACAAACAGGAATCAAACCATCACCTACCTCGAAACCAAGCTTGAATCCACCTAAGACACTTGAGCCTTCCTCTTTCGGATTCTCTATGCTTGTTCTAGGTCTACAAACGAGTAATTTAATGCAAGGATCAATAATTAAGGTCTAATTTATTAGGATTATAATCAAACCAATTACCCAACACCGGCACATGATCCTAATGTGCATCTAGGGCATTTTTCCACCATTAACTTGAGGCCAAAACCCTCCCACAATGATAATTACCCAAGAATCTAAGTTCTACGGATCAAAAAATGGATTAGGAGAGTAAAATCCTTACCTTTAACACCAAAAGTCATGGAAAACTGTCAAGAAATTGTCCTGGGTCATCTCCTAGCACTTAAGAACTATGTTTGTAGAAAAAATAACGAAATTGGATTTTTCCCCAACTTAAGTCGCGACTGGCCCGCTACGAAGGACCCCAACCCGCCATAGTGGACCCACCCTGGCGACTTTCATGGGGACATAAGCTCCAAATTTGAGTTCCAATCCCCCATTTTACAACACACTTTCAAACCAGGACGTTCTAAAACTACTCTTTCACGCCAAGATCAATTTCGGGAGTTCTACTTGCCCAAATACAATTCCGTAAAGCCGTATAGGCTCCTTAACATCTTGGATATCCAATCATGAGATCAAATACACAATTAGATCCCCCATTGATTACAATATTTCCATAGACCTTACCTGACTTAGATTTTATCCAAATCTGGACTAGGCTACAACTTTTCAAATCACTACTCAAAAGTTTTCTGGGCAATTATTTCCTCGTTGGCTTTTCTATAACGATGGGAATAAGTCGTCACAACAGATACCAATTTTTCCATAACTCGTTCGTGATGAGTCCACAAATTGGACTCATATAGGGCTATATTTTGATAGAATAAGTGTCCTCAAATGCATATTTTGTCTCGATATATGATGAAAACCCTTAAGTTTTAGGTATTTAGAGTTTGAGGGAAAGCATGGACACTACTTAGTAAAAAGGAACAAAGGCAGCTAAAAGAACGAAGAAATGAAGATCTAAGAATCGCCGAACCCATTCGACGAGTCGCCAAAAGGTCTTACCTCGCATTTTGTTCAAGTGTCCTGAGCCCTGAAGGAAAAGATCAAATTGGCGGTGAAAAAGAGCAGTCAGCGTGTCACCGAGCAGTTTCGCGAAGCAGTACTATGTCGCCCAATGATCCAAAACACGACGATGTTGAAGTATATAGCAAAACGGCGATGAAACCTACCAAAGGGTGGATCTCTGAGTTGATCAGCGATCTTGACTAATGAAGTCGAATAATTCGCTGCAGCACAAATTTTTGAAAACTATAAATACTCGTTGATAGTTATAGCTTAATATCATATTTTCAATATAGAATTTTTAACATATAATTTTGAGTTCTACGTTTGGAGAGGGTTTTGAAGAACTTGAAGATTCAAAGGGGTTCAACTCCAAGAATTTGGACTTGGGTCATCTGGATTTTTCACTCTTGGCTTGTTTTGAGACTTAAATCTTCATACCTATTTGAATGCAAACTCATATTGGTATAAATTTCTATGTCTTTTACATGTCTAGCTAAAACCCCAATTCTTGGGGTGTGATTTTGTGAATATGGGTTAGATTTTCTGTTGGGTCTTGCTTGTTGATGGTTTATTTGTTGTTTAGATGTGATTTCATTTAGTAGTTATGGTGGAACTTAATGAAATTGTAGTTGAAAATACAATTTCACCTTTGTGTTTTTAGCTTGCTGGAGAGAGAGGTCGTAAAACTAAGACTACTAAATAAATGGCCGGTGGGATTGGGTCGACATGAGGTTCAGTTCGAGAGAGTGAACCCTAGTCCTTCTCCCACACACTCAGCTCAAAAGAGTGAGTGGGCTAAGGCGGAGGCTGTTCTTCATGCGGCAATCCGGTGTTCGAGAGACACCGAGTTGATTCGGGGTAAGTTGCTCTAGAGAGAATTTACCCCCCCTATAGTCTAGACTAGTAACAAATATTCAATGGATTTATTATCAAAATCATGTACCCAATAGTTTAGTTTATCTCGTATTCCTATCACATCCCAAGAACCCTATCTCCTTATTTATTACTCTTTGCATTTTTGCTGTTTTTGTTTACATGTGACAAACCTCCATTGATAATTGATGCTTGCGTCCCCCTTAGATTTAACATGTTTATATTCGAAAATGTTTTTAGCTATGACTAATTAGAACTAAATTTTATTTTTCTATTAATTCTCAAGCTCACTCCCTTGGGACTCGACCCCAACCCTTGGTTGGGTTACTTTACTATTGTATGATCGTAGACACTTGCATTGGAAGTTGTGTCTTGATTACGCAAACATCAAAATGGCGCCGCTGCCGTGGAGTGGTGTTATTTGAGAATTCTTAGTTTAGTAAAATTTTTGTTCTTCTTAGTTGTAGTTCACTTACTTAATTTTCTGTTTTTTTTCTATTGTTTGTGTTGAAAACATAAAGCATGAGTGTTAATAGAAGCAGCGACAGCCAGGTGAGACACCAAGATGACATCAAAAATCTCAACAATGTCCAAGAGCCCAACATTAATGACCCCCATCTCATGGGAGGTATTGGGGCCACAGTTTACCTCCAGCCAAGGAAAATATAGTGTTCCACATAACGAGCGCCATGTTGCAACTCTTGCAACTAAAAGGGCTTTTCAGTGGATTAATTCATGAGGATCCTCACGAATATCCCTGAAACTTTGTGGATGTGTACGGACCATTCTCTTTCAAAAACAACTCTTAGGAGTCAGTTCGGTTAAGGCTATTCCCTTTCTCGTTGATGGGAGAGGCGTGCAAGTGGCTGGCGGAGTTGCCTCTTGAATCCATCACTTCTTGGGAGGAGTTGGTAACTGTATTTAATGTGTAATTTTTCCTTCCTTCAAAGATGATGATTCTTCGGGATAGTATCCAAATCTTTAAGCATTTGGAGGGCGAGCCAATCCATGAGTCTTGGCTGCTATTTAAAAAGTTGGTGCTACAATGCCAGACTCATGATTTGCCCAACAATATTTTGCTACAGTACTTTTACTAAAGCCTGGATTTGGTAAACAAAGGTGTCGCTGATCAACTTTCACTTAGAGGCCTGATGCAACAACCGTATGTAATAGAAGCCCAACTCTTGATGGCATGACGACCATCAATAAGGCATGGTACACTCGTGAAGATCAAGTCTCCCCTCTCACATTCAAACTATCAAAGGAGCAGATGGAAAAAGATAATGAGAGAGACCAAAACGTGGCCAAGATCATGACACAGCTTGACATTTTATCTAAAAATGTCATGGGGGCTGGTTCCCGTGGTGTCAACGCTGTGGGGGTCAGGTGTGCAAATCCTGAGGAGGCAAAAATTGAAGACTTTTATAATGAGGAAGTGAACTTCCTAGCCAACCAAGGCGGTGGTTATTGTTCAAACTACCCAAGGCAGGGTGGTAATGAAGGTTGGGCTAGAGATGAAGGATGGAAGGATCATGAATGGAGAGACAGCAATCCTAATTGGAAGGATGGGGAGAAGGACAGGTGTAACACCCCTAAATGCTAACAAGAGTTTCTTGTCGATTGAACGTTGCTTATTACTATAATATGTTTTACTCTTATTTGGGAACTTGAAATTTTGGTGATAATTGCTGACTTCTTTAGCATAAGTATATCGTAATTTATGGGATTGTATTGGGGTATTTACGTAATAGTATAATTAGAGTTATGCATACTTTTAAAAGGAGGTGAAAAATATATATATAAGTGTATATATGTTTTTTTGGGCAGCACAAAAACTTTTTGGGCAACACCTTTGAAGACCAGCTGTCGAAGTGATTAACATCACTTGTGTGGCTATATATTGACACTTCTCTAGTGAATTTCGGTTCCTTCAAAGCCTAAAAACCTTAAACCTTAATTAACCATTTGTTCATCAAAATCACAAGAGAAAAACTTGGCTCTTTTGGTTGGAATTCGAGAGACACTGCTTTGTTGGTAAGTGCTGAAATCTGTTTCTGATCTGGGTAGTGGTTGGTAATTTGTGTATATCTTGTTCTCTAGAGCTTAGTTTACTGTGAATAAATATTTTTTAGAAAGATAATTCACATACCTAAAACTCTTATGTTTATGTAAAACTCTAATTTAGCTGTTATGGATTCGAAATATGGGACACAACACTAGACAAGTTCTGTCACGATTTCGGATTCAGAAATCCTGTATGAACAACTGTTAGTGCATCGCTTATATCTTTTTGTACAAAATTTATTTTTTGGTGATTCTTGTTGCGTTGAAATTTTAAGAGATGCATCTACATCTTTTATGAAGGTTATAAAGTCTAGTTTTGACGTTTTCCCTTTCAAATCTAAGTTTCATCATGGGGTACTAGACTGGCCAAAATCACTATTTTGGGAAATAGTTGTATCTATGCAGGCAGAGCTTACTTGTGATGATAATATTGTTTTATTTCGACATTATTGAGATATTATGAATTAAAGAAGTTATTTAGTTGTATTTTTAAGGTTATATATACTTGTGAACAAGTTGAGAACCTTGATACGTAGGTTGGTCTACGGTTTGAGCTCGTGCAGTTTTGTTGGACTGTTGCTACACTAAAGTATTGAAGTTTGTGTATAAACTTGTTCTTGCACTCTTTTAGGGCTATATTTTTATAGAATTAGTGTCCTCAAATGCATATTTTGTCTCGATATATGATGAAAACCCTTAAATTTCATGTATCTAGAGTTTGATGGAAAGCATGGACACTACTTAGCAAAAAGGAACAAAGGCAGCTGAAAGAACGAAGAAATGAAGATTTGAGAATAGTTGAACCCATTCGGCGAGTCGCCAAAAGGTCTTACCTTGCCTTCTGTTCTAGTGTGCTGAGCCCTGAAGGAAAGAATCAAATCGGCGGTGAAAAAGAGCAGTTGGCTTATCGCCGAGCAGTTCCGCGAAGCAGTACTATGTCGCCCAATGATCCAAAACACGACGATGTTGAAGTATAGAGAAAAATGGCAATGAAACCTACCAAAGGGTGGATCGCTGAGTTGATTGGCGATCTTGATTAACAAAGTCGAATAATCCGCTGCAACACAGATTTTTGAAAACTATAAATACTCGTTGAGAGTTTTAGCTTAATATCAAATTTTCAACATAGAATTTTTAACATAGAATTTTGAGTTCTAAGTTTGGAGAGGGTTTTGAAGACCTTGAAGATTCAAAGGTTTCAACTCCAAGAATTTGGACTTGGGTCTTGTGGATTCTTCACTCTTGGCTTGTCTTGAGACTTAAATCTTCATACCCATTTGAATGCAAACTCATATTGGTATAAATTTCTATCTCTTTTACATGTCTAGCTAAACCCCAATTCTTGGGGTGTGATTTTGTGAATATGGGTTAGATTTTCTATTGGGTCTTGCTTGTTGATGATTTATTTGTTGTTTAGATGTGATTTCATTTAGTAGTTGTGGTGGAACTTAATAAAATTGTAGTTGAAAATATGATTTCACCTTTGTGTTTTCCGCTTGCTGGAGAGAGGTGTCGTAAAACTAAGACTACTAAATTGATGGTCGGTGGGATTGGGTCGACATGAGGTTCAGTTAAAGAGAGTGAACCCTAGTCCTTTTCCCATACACTCAACTTGAGAGAGTGGGCTAAGGTGGATGTTGTTCTTCATGCAACAACCCAGTGTTCGAGAGAAATCGAGTTGATTCGGGGTAAGTTGCTCGAGAGAGAATTTACCCCCACTATAGTATAGCCTAGTCACAATATTCAACGGATTTATTATCAAAAGCATGTGTCCAATAGTTTAGTTTATCCCGTATTCCTATCACATCCCAAGAACCCATCTCCTTGATTAGTACTCTTTGCATTTTTACTGTTTTTATTTACTTGTGACAAAACGCTTGCATCACCCTTTAGATTTAACATATTCGAAAATGTTTTTACCTATGACTAATTAGAACTAAATTTTATTTTTCTATTAATTCTCAAGCCCACTCCCTTGGGACTCGACCCCAACCCTTGGTTGGGTTACTTTACTATTGTACGATCGTAGACACTTGCATTGGAAGTTGTGCCTTGACTACATAAACATCAATCCCCGAGTGATAACTAGGAAAAACATGCTAAAGTTAGGGTAGAGTAGTACCTGAACCGTCGAACAACTAGGGATACTTATCTTGCATGTCCTTCTCGATTTCCCAAGTTGCTTCGTCAACCAGATGATGCTTCTATTGAACTTTCAAGGACTTAATATCCTTGGTCCTCAGCTTCTGGACATCACAATCAAGAATTGTATTTGGTTCCTCCTCATACTGAAGGTCCTTGTCTAACAAACGGAGTCCCATTTTATGATGTACTCTCCGTCCCCATGATACTTCTTTAACATGTATACATGAAACACTAGATGAACTTCAGATAAGCTAGGGGTAAGGCCAATCTATCAGCCACTGGCCCTACACAGTCAAGAATCTCAAATAGACTAATGTATCAAGGACTCAACTTGCCCTTCTTACTGAATCTCATCACCCCCTTTATGGGTGACACTTTTTGAAGAACTTGCAAACCAGCTTGAAATTCTATGTCCCTTACCTTACGGTCCACATACTTTTTCTGTCAACTCTGGGCTGCTAGAAGTTTAGCTTGAATGCTTCTTACCTTATCCTTGGCATCTTTCACCAAATCAACCTACAATGGTTTCACATCTCCAGCCTCAAGAAACCCTATGGGTGATCTACATTTCCTCCTATAAAGTGCCTAGAACGGTGCCATGTGAATGCTGGAGTGGTAATTGTTATTATAGGAGAACTCACACAGCGGTTGGAACTTATCCCAATGCCCTCCAAAGTCAATCACACATGCCCTCAACATGTTCTCTAACACTTGAATCGTTCTCTCTTACTACCCGTCCATTTGTAGATGGAAAGCTATGCTAAAAGTGAGTTGAGTGCCCAACTCCTCATGCAATTCTCTCCAAGACTTGGATGTGAATTGTGTACCACGGTCTGAGATGATAAAAGGGGGCATCCATGATGCCTCACTATCTCTATCACATAAACCTTAGCCAACTGCTGAGCATTATAGTATACTCTGACTAGAATAAAGTGGGATGACTTAGTCAATTTGTCAACCACTACCCAAATGGAATCAAGCTTTCCCAAGGTCTTGGGGAGACCGACCACAAAATCTATAGCTCTTCTTTCCCGTTTCCATTTCGAAATTGGCATTTGCTGAAGCAAACCCATCACCCTTTAGTGCTCATACTTTACCTGCTGATAGTTTTGGCACTTAGTCACAAACTCGGCTATGTCTTTCTTCATACCAAGACACTAATAAAGTCGCTTCAAATCTTGGTACATCTTGGTTACACCCGTCTGAATGGAATACTGTGAACTGTGGGATTGTGTCAACATTTTCTAAATCAAGCCATCCACTCGGGGAACAAAAATTCTCCCTTTAAAACTAAGCATACCTCCTGTATCAAGAACCACATTTGGTGCCTTACCATACACTGTCTTCTTTCTAAGTTCATTCAAATTCTCATCCTCAAACTGTTTGGCCTTGGTCTCCTTAATGAACGTGGGTCTAACCTCAATGATATGCCCAACTGCATGAACTTAGACTCCAAGGTCTAAATGTCCTTGGCCAAAGGTCTCTTAGATACACCTAAACAAGTTAGATTACCCATACTTACCACCTTTCGGCTCAAAGCGTCTGCCACCACATTAGCCTTACTGGGATGATATTGGATGGTGACATCATAATCCTTAAGTAACGCTATCCACCTTCGTTGTCTCATATTTAGGTCTTTTGAGTTAATACATGTTGTAGACTATGTTGGTCAGTAAACACCTCACACATGACACCATAAAGGTAATGCCGCCAGATCTTGAGAGCAAGCACTACCACTGCCAACTCCAAATCACGTGTCGAGTAATTTCTCTCATGCACTTTATAACACCTTGGAAACTAGTAGGCTAAAAAACCTAGAGCTTAATGTGTAGGTTAACATCAAGGAAAGAGGGCAAGAGCCAATGAAAAAAATTTGGCCAAGCCACTGCCCACCATGACCACGTGGTGGCCACCATGACCTGTGGTGCCACCCATGGTAGTGAGGCAGTGAGCCCACAAAATTGCCCCAAAGAAGGCTCCCCTTCACGAGCCACTTCACGGCCCATAGTGAAGACCACGACCTATGGAAAGGCTCGTAGGGTTGCCTTAACCTTGTGGGGACTTGTGTCAAATAGCATAGCTACTGGTCAAGGGACCACGGACACCTTCACGGGCCGTGGTGCCCTTGACGGGTCGTGAGGCCTGGGCACCCCACTTTAAAATGGGGGTTATTTTAGGTAATTCCTATTTTAGTTAGTATTAAGTGAGGTCATTTTGAATATTTTTAATACACTTATATAAGCCTTTTAAAGTCATTAACCAACCCATTCACTTCATTATTTCCCAAAACCCAAATCAAAACCCAAAAGAGTTCATCTTCTCCAAAATATCTCTCTCTATAACTTCAAGGAAGAAGACGAAGGAAGTTGAAGCTAGGGTTCAAGAAACTAGGTTTTCTTCTCAAATTCATGGGAATTCTTCACTAGGGTATGGTAGCTCTTCATCCATGGGTAGCCTTCGAGCATGGAGCCCCTTCAAAACCCCAATTTCAAAGATAGAAATCCCAAAATCTAGGGTTTGACTTCAATCTCATGGATTACTTTCAAATTTGTTTTTAATGGTTGAATTATGTTTTTATTTTATGTATATATTGATGATTTTATAATATTTTAAGTTTAATTCCTCAAGAATCCATGAATTCCTCTATTTTCCCAATTTGGATCTTAAAATGTGGGTATTGATTGATGCAAGAAGAATATGATAGAATTATGCTTGTAGTAATTCATCTATTTGAATTATGTTATCATCCATGTCTAATGTATTAATTTTAGACGTGTTGATGGATTATGATCTATGGTCCATGAAGGGCAATGTATGAGAATTATGCATAATTTAATGGTTCTACCTTAGGAATGTAGGACAATGTTTTCAGTGTGGGTAACACTGTATTCCATGTTTAGCTCACATGATCTATGCTAGTTAAGGCTTACCCCCATAATGAATGATTATGAACTATGGCTTCTCAAGAAGCTTTACTTTGTGTGGGTGGGAGTATGTGATCTCATTCATGCATTGCACAAGTAGGCTTTGAGAGTAGTTATGGTGTGTTCCTTTTATGTTATGATGGTTAATGAAATAAAGTATGATTAATGTGGATTGTTGCTATGAGTTTATTTCCTTGATATGACTTAGTAAAGGTGAATTCTTACTCGTCTATGAGTATTAACTAAGGATGAGATCAAAGAATGGTGAGTATGGTTATGGTGGCCTAAAAGTGGTACTTAGTATGGATGGGATTATGGGATCTTATCCATGCATTGCATAAGTAGTACTTAGGGTTACTTATGAGATGGTTCTATTATGCCATGATTATCTATATATAGAATATGCTTATGACTTATGCTTTTACACTAAAGTTCATAATGATTCTCAAACTTAGTAAAGTGCATGCTTTTCAACTAAAATGTCCTTTTTAACATATTTTCATGATTTTATGCATGGGGATGTGTAATTAAATGAGATGATTTCATACGTGTAGGTGTGCAAATTCAAGTGTTGAACTTGATTAGGGAGAAAGGCCAACATGAATGCTAAAGAAAGAAAAAAAGAACAAAAATGTGCATCTTCTAAGCTATCCACCCGCGCGGTGGTCGCGGGCATGGGTATCAAGCTGTACGCCCGCGCGGCGGGGAGGCGTGAAATCATTAAAGGAAGGGTGTTTTTGGAATTTTGAAGGAAACCCTATGCTATATGATGTTGGAGCTTTTCCCAAGGGCAAGGAATGGAGAAAAAGAGAAAAATAAAACGCTAGGTTACGAAGGAGAGGAGGTGGAACATGTGGTACACTACTTGAATCCAAAACAGACGTTAGGATTCATAGTTGATTACTATGTTTTCTTTTTTATCTTTGTTCTTAGTAAACTTATTCTCATCCATGGAGTAGATTCTTTAAGGGTATTTGACAAACATGTTGTATTGATGAATTTGTTGGGATTTTGATTTTGATTTTTATGCTTGAACTTGTTATGGGAATTTGAATTGAATTGCAACCTTGTTCATTATTTTATTTAATCGAAAGAGGAATATCTTCGTGAATATTGTTCAATAGTTTTGTTGGATTAAATCAATATATTTTCTATAAAGTAATCGAAAGAGCTTGTTGATAATTATTGATTAAATCTCAAGGAAATATAGTCGAAGGACGTTACTTCCTTAAGAACTCTCATTAATATGTTCTTTCATAATAGAATCATAGGATTATAATTTGTTTATTGTTTAATTTGAGATTTACTCAGAAGAAAAATCTAAGGCTTAAGGATACTCTAATAAGATATCGAATTCGAGAGAATCGATATAACTTTAGATGTAATAAATGAATGTGGTGAAATCCCAACTAACATTATGCACTTGTTTCGTCTTGTACTATATCTTTTATTATTCATATTAAACTTCATAGTTACTATTTTTTTTTAATTATAATTTAGTCTATAAAAGAGGTTCATAATCACAACCAACTACTTTCTTTTGATCACCTGAATAATAGTTAGCAAGATTTAATTGAATTATTATTTCTACCAATCCCTGTGGAGACGATCTTTATACTATACTATCTTTGACTAGCGAAGCGCTAAACTTATAGTGTGTTTGTGCTCATCAAATTTTGGCACCACTGCCGGGGATTGGCAACAAGTAGTTTTCATTAGAGTTTTGTGTATTAATTTAGGTTTTGTTTTATTTATATTTTTATTTTTATTTTTTTAGTTAACACCTCAAGTTCCCAGTATTGTAGGCAACAAGAATTAACCACAACTTTGGTGTATGACACGATATTCCTCAAAATAAGTTATCGAATACAATCCAGAGTTGGAAAAAACTTTACTCTTTCTTAAGAAGGAACTTCCCGAAAGGGTTTCAGGGTAGTCTTAGAGGCTTAATACAATGCATGATATAAATGCCGGTAATAGGGATTTGAATGACCCACTCAATCTTGATAACCTAAATCGCGCACATGGGATTGAAGATGATGCTGAACATCCTGGGGTTGTTAACCGAAGAATGCACCGCCTTTCTGCTGATGTGGAAGACCAAATGGATCAAAATAATGGAAGGGTGGGGAGATTTCTAGGAGACTATGCTAAGCCAAATTACTATGGGATGCAGTCCAGTGTAAGATGTCCTCTTGTTGCAGCAAATAACATTGAGATCAAGCACAGTGTTTTCCAAGCAATACAAAATAATTTTTTTTCAAAGGGAAGCAGAATGAGGATCTAACCAGTCATCTGATGGATTTTAATGAAATCATGAACAATTTTCACTAAAATTGAGCATCAGATGATGCTATTCACTTTAGGGCATTCCCTTTCTCTTTGAAGGATGATGCTAAGATATGGTTACGAAGTTTACCTTCTAGATCAATCCGCACCTGGGGTGAAATAACGACAAAGTTTCTTGATAAGTATTTCTTACCAGTAAAAACAACTAGAATAAGAAAGGAGATCAACAATTTCAGTCAACTAGAATCAGAAATAGTGTTTGAAGCATGGGAAAGATTCAAGGAATTGTTGAGGAAGTGTCCATGTAATGGAATAGAGCCATGGCTGGAGTTGACAAATTTCTGGGAAGGATTATCATCTGCATCATGGATGATATTAAATAATGCAGTGGGAGGACTGATCATGAAAAGGACACCTGAAGAAGCAATTGAAATCCTAAATGAACTTACAGAGGATGCTAATTAGTGGATTGTAGAGAATTCTGAAAGGAAGAAGACTGTAGGGGTGCACCAAGTTGATACTTATACTACCTTGCAGGCGCATATTGTATCAATTGCAAAGGATGTGAAACAATTGACTCTAGCCCAGGCTCAATTGACGCAATCAATAAAGTGTGATTTTTTTGCAGGAAGGCATCCTACTCATGAATGTCAACAAGGGTCATTTACATGAGAAGAGGTTAATGTTGTTGGAAACTTTAACAAAGGGAACTATCAAGAAGCAAACAATTTTAATGCAATGGGGAAAATGCATCCTGGATTCTCATGGAGCTCACCAAATGGTAGTTTGAATTCATGGCAACAGAACAATGTGAGAGGACAAGGATAAACACTTTAGGGGTACCAGAATCACCAGCGACAACAATATCAACCTCATGAGGGACAACATGGGAACCAATCGAGTTTGGAAGAGATGTTTAAAAGTTTCATCACTAAGGTTGATGAGCGGTTTGAAATTCAAGGTGCTTTTATTCAAAATTTATAAAAGCAGGTTGGATAGATTGCTAATCAGATATCTGAAAATCCACCTAGAAATCATCCAAGTGACACATTAAGGAACCCTAAGGAGCTGAAAGCCGTGACTTTGCGAAGTGGAAAAAATTTAAAAGATAATTGTAAAAGCAAAGCTTGTGAAGTTACAAAGAGCCAAGATGAGAAACAAGGAAGTAAAAAGGTAGTAGGGAAGTCCAACAAAATTCAGAAAGGAAAGGAGAAGTCAGAACAAGAAATTGTTTCTAAATACATTCCTGCATTGCCTTTTCCTCAAAAGATGAAACGAGAGAAGCTTGACAAGTATTTTGGTAAGTTCTTAGAGATACTAAAGCAACTACATGTGAATATTCCTTTTACTGAGGTAATCACTTAGATTCCTGCATATGCTAAATTTTTTAAGGAAGTTTTATCCAGCAAGAGAAAATTGGAGGAAACATCAGTAGTCAAGTTGAATGCTCATTGTAGTGCCTTTTGTTATGCCTCAAATCCCATTAAGACGGACAAGCACCCGATGCCCTAAAGGACTGAGAGAACCAACATATAATCTGTGCTTACTATGCATATAACTAAGACAATTTTGTGACAAGTTCACATAGGATGCAGCGATACGAACCAACATAAGTAGACCCAAAACTTATATACAAGACTTGGTCGTTAAGGCCACAACTTGTTAAGACGCAACTGAACCATATACATAAGTCTACAAAACCTCTAAAGATATAAAACCTTAGAGTAGGTCGAGACAGATCCCGCCTTACCCTTAACTATGAAATAATACCAAAATGAATCTACCAAGGACTCAGTAAAGCTCCAAATCAACCTGGAGCTCACCAAAGGTAGCTGAGTGTCGTGTGCTCCTATTGAGGAGGTCTACTAGCTAGAGTACCTGTGCATGCAGCATGAAATACAGGGTCCCCCGTGAAGAACGTTAGTACGAAAAAATGTACTGAATATGTAAGGCAATAACATATATAAAATAAGAGTTTGAATGAAACCAAGTATCAATATATGTGTGCATAAATCAGAATAGAAGACCACCTTTGTTAACTCTTGTGGGATCTTGTATGTTACATTCTTGTCTTTACCTTTCTGTGTGTTATGATCTTTATAAGGCAAGTGATACGAATGACCAGCTGATCAGTGGTGGAAGAGGATGACCCATGTTAGACATTTTAACCCCTAGGATGCGGTCCTCATAATTACACAAATTGGGATCGACCCAAGCTAGGCTTTCACCCCTGAGCTGCCATCCTTTTATACCAATTGGGATCGGCCCATGCTAGGCTTTCGCCCCTGAGCTGCCACCCTTAATTATACAGATTGTTTCACTTAGATTCTTTAATCATTGAAATTTTTGTTTTGGTGGTCATAATCATTTTTGATATTTGGAACTATGGACCAGTAACATCAAGGCAGTAATAATGATATAAGGAGCTACGTAACATCAATGCATTACTTGCGAGCTTAAATGACACAATTGACTTCAACTGACTAGGAGGAGGATTCACTAAACTTGCTTTTGCAAATATCATTTCTATACTAGCACATAGGAGGATAATTACACACGTATAGAGTTGTAAACATATAATGATGTAATTCTATACACTAAGGAGAGGGGGGGGGGAATATTTTTAGCTATTTGGAGATCGTACGCTGCCACTATGTTTCCTTTACTAGGAATAGAACTTAGGAAATTCACTTATTGATATTAATAGCAAGTATAAGATTTCATGCTGAAGAATATTGAATAAAAAAGCCTTACATACCTTATCCTCTGACTAATACAACTATTATGATTCAGTCTCCCCTTTTAGGTTTCAATTTACAATATAAGTCATGATAAACTTAAAATTAGCAGCTATCACACCGTGAGCCTCGTAAAATAGTAGCTAACTTTGACGGATAATGAGCCCATACAGCCCTTAAAATAATGTGTATCACCACACCCTCCCTCTCTGCCCAATACATACATTATATATCCTTCTCCAAGATTAGCAAAACTGCACCAACAATAATACACATAAAACATCCTCAAATATTCTTTATCATACAACCAATTATTGGACTCACCACCCCCTTGACTTCTTTATGACAGCACACCCATAATTCCTCACTCAAACTCATACAAAAGGAGGAAGAAAATAGAGCAATTACCTTATCTCAATTTCTGCAACTTCTCCTTATAATTTGAATTCCTCTAGAACTTCAACTTCCCTTCACACTTAAACCAAAGACAAAGAGAAAAATATCTTAATAATTAAGGAAAGTGAGCAGTAGCTTGTGGGAACTTCTACCTTGTACTTATAATTAATCATGAATACCATGTTTTCTAGTCTTTCATGGGAGAATTAAGTTAAATCTATAAGTGTTTCTCTTACCTTGGTTTGCAGATATGAGGGTTTCTTCAAGAACCCTAGAAGGAACTTTAACACTGCTGTTTTAATTGTTAAGAGAAAAGAGAGAGAGAGCTGGAGTTAATTCTCATTATTGTGTGTTAAAAATGAGTGAGAAAATCAGCCAATATATCTTTTATTGAGCTTTCTTCACCTTTAAGAATATCCTCTATAACCTCTCTTTTTTGGTCCATTTTCAGCCACTAATTGGTCAAGTAGGTGATGCACCTGCTTATGTACATCAAGCAACTCAAAAGTTCAAACTAGGTGATGCACCTACTTGCTTTCACTTGGGCTTAAATATATTGGGCCTTGACAGATTCTATTGCTGGGCTTTAATTTCATTTTCATTTTATTTAACTTAGTTTGGGCCTCAAATGAGTCCATTAGCATAGGCCCAACTATGATCCATAAACCTTTGCCTTTTTAACTAGATCCATATAGCTCAAGTTGGTGATGCACCTACTTGGTCCTTTGGAGTGGTCGATAAGTCAAAGTAGGTGATGCACCTACTTGTCACCTACTAGCTTAGTTAAGTCAAGCAAGCAACTCACTTATTTTATTCCATTTCCTAAATATTAATCCCTTTTGCTTTAACTTAGAACTTAACTTTCAACTTTAAGCTCAATTACCACCTTACTGTCTAAAGTTTAAATACTCCCGTTACAGTTAACTTGCAGTACACATGCTGAAACGTGCAAGGCATCACATCACCTTTCGATCTAGTTTAAACCAATGCTAATCATATAAGAAACATGGTCCCTCACGTATACTGTAAGGCTATGCCAAGTATCATAAGAATAGAATAAACATATGCATAATACGGGCTCTTACACCATCCTTCAAAATAAATTACCTCAGAAATGTGGTGATCCAGGTAATTCACTATTCCATGTGCATTATGGGTTGCAAGATTTGAGAAATCCTTGTGTGACTCAAGAGCTTCTATAAACCTCTTACCTTTGTCCATATTCAAAAAGTTGGAAGGAGAGCTCGGAATCATAAAATCTATCACAATGTCCTTACAGTTGGCTGACCAATCCACCATTATTCCTGAAGGGATAGTTGAAGATGTTCTAGTTAGGGTGGACAAAAGTGTGTTTCCAGTAGATTTTATCGTGGTGGACATGGAAGAAAACAAGGAGGTTCCATTAATTCTTGGCCGACCATTCCTAGCTATTAGTAAAGCAATACTTGATGTGTATGAAGGGAAACTGATGCTTAGAGTTGGAGAGGAAAAGGTAGAATTCAATATGAAGAAGGCAGATGAGCTCACATTTAAGATAACCAAGTCGGATAAAAAGATCATAGCATGGGTGCATGCGCTAGGCCAAGCCTGCACAAGGGAGCCAGAAACTATTTTTGACACCGACTAAAGAGAGTGAGGGAAGTTTCCTTTACTTTTGCATTTTCTTTATGTCATGGGGACATGTCATAGCTTAAGTGTAGGGATGAAGGGGCTGTAAATAATTGAAAAAAAGATTTTATTTTTCTTTCTAGGGTAGCTTTTTTGTTGTACTTTTATGGGTTTCTTGTCTGATTCTTTTACCATAGTCGTATTTATTTTGAATCGAGCATTTTTTTAGGATAAAAGTCGTAGAATAATTGTTGAACAAGTGCTATAGGTTTAAATTGATTGATTCATATCTAGAGGTTGTATTGCTTGCTTAATTAAAATTTGCTTACTTGTTGGCATGTGATGTTGAGGCATTATCAATCCTTGAATATTGTGTGGTGAGAAGATACTGATATATATTCATGTTTGAAAGAAACTACAACTTGGCATGGTAGTTTTTTAGGCGAAATTCTAGGACTATTTGAGGAAGAATGTGATTGCAGGCTTTCTTTGATTACCCACTTCTAGCCTAAATTCACCGACCATTGATGATAAGTATCCCTAGTCAACCAATTTGAGCCTTATAATCCATTTTATTTGATTAGCTGATACATCCCTTTAGTCTAATCCCCTTATGTATCACTCTTTTAATTGGAATTATAAGCAGAAGTGTAGAGAATTTAACTATGAAAAAAAAAAACAAAAAAAAAAAGCAATTGAATCTAGCCATATGTGAAAAGTAATGAAAGTTGTTGGATGTGTTTTCAAAAGAACATGAAAGGTGCCAAAAGAAAAAGGAAGAAAAAGAAAGAGTGAAAAAGAGAAGGGGGATATGACTTTTTATTTTCATATTCTACAAACACCCTTATCATAAATTACACATGTTCAAGTCCTACATGATTTTAACTCGAGAAGGCCTATATTAGTGGAGAATTACTCAATTACAAAGCCAATGGTATTCTGGAAAAACATGATGTATTTCTTTGTGAGAGTGAGTGAAATGAGAGAATGTGTGTGTGATGCATGAACAAAAGTTTGTTAATGATAAAATTGCATCTTCTTTGTTATGAGAAAATTCATGGATTGATTTTCGCTTAAATTTCATTGTCGATGAGTAGTCATTTAATAATGAATGTTACATGTACCTATAGGAATGGTTGAAGTCAATTAATGCTTCTAGTAACTTGTGCGTCAAAATCTTGAGGGGGTCTAGTTGTTCTAATTTACTCGGGACGAGCAAAAGCTCAAGTGTGGGAGTATTTGATGTTTTATGAATTTGGACAAGTTTTGAATGTGAACTTTGCATTAATTTTCTATGTTTCATATGTGTAGGTGTGCAAATTTAAGTATTGAACATGATTAGGGAGAAAGGCTAACAAGAATGCTAAAGAAAGAAAAAAGGACAAAAACGTGCATCATCAAAGCTATCCGCCCGCGCAGTGGTCGCGCGCTCAAGTGTCAAACAGCACACCTTTGTGGACACATTAAAGCAGTTGCTGCCTCTCCGCTCGTTGGTCGTGCACTTGGGTATCAAGCGGCGTGCCCATGCAGCGAGGAGGCGTGAAATCATTAAAGAAAGGGTGTTTTTGGAATTTCGAAGGAAACCCTATGCTATGTGATGTTGGAGCTTTCCCCAAGGCCAAGGAATGGAGAAAAAGAGCAAAATGAAATGCTAGGTTACGAAGGAGAGGAGGTGGAACATGTGGTACACTACTTGAATCCAAAACGGAAGTTGGGATTCATAGTTGATTACTATGTTTTCTTTTTCATCTTTGTTCTTCGTAAAATTATTCTCATCCATGGAGTAGGTTCTTTAAGGGTATTTGACAAACATGTTGTATTGATGAATTTGTTGGGATTTTGATTTTGATTTTTATGCTTGAACTTGTTATGGGAATTTGAATTGAATTGCAACCTTGTTCATTATTTTATTTAATCGAAAGAGGAATATCTTGGTGAATATTGTTCAATAGTTTTGTTGGATTAAATCAATATATTTTCTATAAAGTAATCAAAGGAGATTGTTGATAATTATTGATTAAATCTCAAGGAAAAATAGTCGAAGGACGTTACTTCCTTAAGAATTCTCATTAACATGTTCTTCCATTATAGAATTGCAAGATTATAATTGGTTTATTGTTTAATTTGAGATATACTCAGAAGAAAAATCTAAGGCTTAAGGATACTCTAATAAGATATCGAATTCGAGAGAATCGATATAACTTTAGATGTAATAAATGAATGTGGTGAAATCCCAACTAACATTATGCACTTGTTTCGTCTTGTACCATATCTTTGATTATTCATATTAAACTTCATAGTTACTAATTATTTTTAATTATTATTTAGTCTATACAAGTGGTTCATAATCACAACCAACTCCTTTATTTTGATCACCTGAATAATAGTTAGCAAGATTTAATTGAATTATTATTTGTACCAATCCCTGTGGAGACGATCTT
Organism: Solanum bulbocastanum; assembly: GCA_037074985.1. Lineage (NCBI taxonomy): Eukaryota > Viridiplantae > Streptophyta > Magnoliopsida > Solanales > Solanaceae > Solanum > Solanum bulbocastanum. The sequence continues at coordinate 12,302,735 of CM073602.1, read as the reverse complement.
TATACTATGCTATCTTTGGCTGGCGAAGCGCTAAACTTATAGTGTGTTTGTGCTCGTCACATGGCTACCATACCTAGTGAATTTTTGTTCTAATCCATATTTTCCTACATTTTCCCCAAGTGTAGGGTCTGGACTTGGAGGTTATCCTTAGTTTGTTCAAGCTTCGATCGACTATTCTCCTAGCTTGTGGTGAGTCCTCATTATTTGAGAACGGATGAGTCATTTATAGTTTCCTTATAGCATTACATTCACGTACTATGTTTTAAGGACTATGCCTCTATTTTGATTCAATGATTGTAATAGATGGCTAATTGAGACAAATCTAGACTTCCGCTTGCTTTTATAAAAGACTTCGATTGTATAGATAAAATTTTGAAAATTCCACATCATTTCTTTTATCTTATTTTATGATATGATAAGGGGCTTGTGTGAGATCTTTCGGGGTGGAGTACGCCTTGTTACATCTAGGGGTACCCCTGGGTCGTGAAAAACTTGGTAATCAGAGCACAAGGTTTAAAATGATTTTAGGATGATGTCTCCTAAGCCACGTCTAGTAGAGTCTTGTTCATAGTGTGAAGCATGCCACATTTATGAATGAAAGGCTATAAGATGTTTAGGAAACTACACTTCTTTCATTACTCTTAAGTTACATCATAGAGTTTAACTCTATAAAGTCCCTCTCTTAATCCTTCTCTTGTGTCTTCAGGATATGAATACACGAAGAGCTAACACAAAAAGAATGGAGGGTGACAATGTGAATGAAAAAGCTCCTCAAGTTCCCTATGCTCTGATTAATCCTTTGGCTATGTTGGATGTGGAGATTAGGTTAGCTTTCCAAATATTGGCCCAAGCTTTGACGACCCAAGCTCGAACAGTGATAGCCTAGGCCAAGAGAGATATTGGGACTCATGTGAATTCAGCTACTTCAAGGGTTAGGGATTTTGTTAGAATGAACCCTCCTTAGTTTCATGGCTCCAAGGTGGAAGAGGATCCTCAAGAATTTGTGGATGAGGTTTACAAAATACTTGATATCATGGGGTTGACTTTGGTAGAGAAAGTGGAGTTAGCCGCTTACCAATTGAAAAATGTGGCTCAAATATGGTATAAGCAATGGAAGGATGAGAGGCCAATAGGAGCGGATCCCATAGAGTGGGAGGTGTTCAAATAGGCGCTCCTTGATAGGTTCTTTCCCCTAGAGTTAAGGGAGGCTAGGATGCAAGAGTTCATTAACCTTAAGCAAGGTAGCATGAGTGTTAAGGAGTATGCCTTGAAATTTACCCAACGATCCAAGTATACTCCAACCAACTTTGTTGTGGAAGAATGTCATACGGCATTGTTAGTTGATGAGATGAACATCTCACGTCTTATGTTATATGCCCAAAAAATTAAGGAGTCAAATCTCAAGAGAAAGAATAGAGAGGTAAAAAGAGCTAGTTCCGATGAACAAGGTCAACCAATGTTCAAAAAGAGGTCCTCCAACTAAGATTCGTCCAATGCTTCCCCAATGGTCAACAAGGATAGGGTGTCTAACACTAAATTTCAAGGAAGAAATGGAGGCGATTCTTCTTTTGAAAGGTCTACATGTTCCAAATGTGGAAAAGAACATGTGGGTAAGTGCCTAACCCGTATAGATGGTTGCTTTGGGTATGGAAACAAAGTTGACAAGATGAGGAATTATCCGATGCTCATGGATAAAGGGAGAGAGGCCATGCAAGCTTCTCTTAGTGATCTGGATCCCAATGCTCCAAAGTACTGTCACTTATATAAACTCCGATCTAGAAAGGACCAAGAAGGCTCATCAGATTAAGGCAACGGTATGTTGATAGTTCCTTATAGATGTAAAGGTTTTATTAGCTCCTAATGTTACTTGTTAGACTTTGATGTTATCCTTGGTAGGTTGAGGTGTGTTGTGTTAGACCTCTATGGATTTTAGAACCCAATGTGCTTATTATGAGTTTTTGGTTATGTCGGTGGGAATTGTTTGAAAGAAGTGGTACTTGAGGTTTTTGTAGGGGGCTTCCTACCAAGGGGGAGATGGTGTTCTTAGATAGCAATATTGTTGAGAGTCTTGATAGCCTCGCCTCTTTTCTCCTATTCCTACTCTAGCTTGAGACAAAGAGTTCCTCATAGCTTGTGTTATGTTTTGGAATCATGAATGTTTTATGTGTTTCCATGATTTCCTTATGATAATATGCATGTTCTTGAGAAATTCATGTTTAGAAAGAAAATAAGTTTTATGATTGATTTCCTCATGTAGTTGTTCATTGGGTATGAGTTGCCTATTTGACTTCATGAGATGAATTGATGCTTTAGTATGCTTTTGAGAGTAATTTCATAATTGGCTTCGTGTTATTAAGTTGAGCATGCTTTTAGTGAAAAGGTAGTTCCTCCTATGAATATGTGAAATGTTGAGGTTTCACGAATAATGGTTTGTTAGATGTAGTTCCTACATATGATGCATTGAGTATGTTGAGTAGGAATTGATGTGTCCTCCTTTACATTGTGCATTATTTTGATGTTGCATGCATGATGGGCTGCTAGTCTTGAGTCTTTAGTTCCGTAAGGTGTCTAGATCATCATTCAAGGATGAATCTTCCAAGGGGGAGATAATGTAACACCCCGTAAAATAGTAGGTTAAAAAACTAAAGCTAAACGTGTAGGTTAACGTCAAGAAAAGAGGGCAAAAGCCAAGGAATATGGGCAAGGGCCAAGCCTTACCCCAAAAAAATTAGCCAAGCCACTTCCCACTATGATCACGAGGGTCTTCACGATCCGTGGTGGCCACCACGACCCATAATGCCACCCGTGCTGGTCAGGCAGTGAGCCTACAAAACTTCCCCAAGGAAGGCTCCCCTTCACGAGCCACTTCACGGCCCGTGGGAAGGTTCATGGGGTTTCCTTCACCCTGTGGGCGATTGTGTCAAGTAGCATAGCTATTGGTCAAGGGAGCACGGGCACCTTCATGGGCCGTTGTGCCATTGACAGTACGTGAGCTTGGTCGTGAGGCATGGGCATCCCACTTTAAAGTGGGGCTTATTTTAGGTAATTCCTATTTTAGTTAGTACTAAGTGAGGTCATTTTGTATAGTTTTAATACACCTATATATGCCTTATTAAGTCATTAACCAACCCATTCACTTCATTATTTCCCAAAACCCAAAAGAGTTCATCTTCTCCAAAATTTCTCTCTCTAGAACTTCAAGGAAGAAGAAGAAGGAATTTGAAGATAGGGTTCAAAAAACTAGGTTTTATTCTAAAATTAAATTCGTTGGAATTCTTCACTAATTTATGGTAGCTCTTCATCCATGGGTAGCTTTCACCCATGGAGCCCCTTCAAAACCCCCATTTCAAAGCTAGAAATCCCAAAAGCTAGGGTTTGTTTTCAATCTCATGGATTCCTTTCAAATTAATTTTTAATGATTGAATTATGTTTGTTTGTGGATATATTGATGATTTTATAAGATTTTAAGATGAATTCCTCAAGAATCCATGAATTCCCCTATTTTCCCAATTTGGATCTTAAAGTGTGGGTAGTGATTGATGTAAGAAGAATATGATAGAATTATGCTTGTAGTAATTGATTTATTTAAATTATGTTATCATCCAAGTCTAATGTAGTAATTCTAGATGTGTTGATGGATTATGATCTATGGTCCTTGAAGGGCAATGTATGAGAATTATTCATGATTATGAAATTTATGTAAATGCTTTATGAACACTTGAGAGTAAAGTGATTATGATAATGATCTTGTTGTGTGTTGTTGAAAGGCTATTCTCAATTACACACCTATTAATGATGAGGACATGTTGTGAAAAGTTTTCTCACAATATGATTGTTCTTAGGTTGAAAGGCTATTCTCACCTATTTAATCTAGGAGCTATCTTGTGAATGATGTTGGATTTAGTGTTGATACATTATTTCATAAAAATGAACTCAAGTAATGATATGATAAGTACTCCATGGGGATTAATGCTTAGCACTAAGTGGATATTGATATGAGATGGAAGCCCTCACGTGAGTTGAGGTGGGGTTTCTAGAAGTGCCTCTTCATATGGATGCCCATATGTGAGTTGAGGCGGGGTATCTAGTAGCAATCTCATTGTTCATATGAGTTGCTTTCCTTAATATGACTTATTAAAGGTGATGCTTCCTCGTCTATGAGTATTAACTAAGGATGAGATCAACGAATGGTGAGTATGGTTATGGTGACCTAAAAGTGGTTCTTAGTATGGATGGTACTTATGACTTAGGATTACTTATGAGATGGTTCTATTATGTTATGATGATCTATATGTTGAATATGCTTATGAATTATGCTTTTACACTAAAGTTCATGATGATTCTCAAACTTGGTGAAGTGCATGCTTTTCAACTAAAATGTTCTCTTTAGCATGTTTTCATGATTTTATGCATGACTATCATAATTCGTGCATTTTTTTACTAACCCATATTTTCCTATATTTTCCCAAGTGTAGGGTCCAGACTTTGAGGTGATCTTCATTTGGTTCAAGCTTGGATCGACTATTATCCTAGCTTTTGGTGATTCCTCATGATTCAAGGATGAATGAGTCATTTGTAGTTCCCTTCTAGCATTTCATTTTCGGACTATGTTGTAAGGGCTACGTCCCTATTTTGATTCAAGGATTGTAATATATGGCTAATTGAGACAAGTCTAGACTTTCGTTTGCTTTTATAAAAGACTTCGATTGTACAGATAAAGTTTTGAAATTTCCGCTTCATTTCTTTTATCTCATGTTATGATATGCTATAGGGCTTGTATGAGACCTTTTGGGGTTTAGTACACCTTGTTACATCTATGGAGTACCCCTGGATCATGACACACTTTCAGCTCCCGCGATGTATAAGCTATAACATTCTTGTCCTGCATCAACACAACACCCAAACTCGAATTTGAAGCATAACAATAAACAATGAAATCCTTACCTTCCACCGGAAGTTCCAAGATAGATGTTGAGGTCTGAAGGGTCTTAAGCTTTTGGAAGCTCTTCTCACACTTGTCGGTCCACTTGAAAGGCACCTCCATTTTTTTTAGCCTTGTCAAATATGTGGCAATAGAAGAAAACTTTTTCACAAACCGACAATAGTAGCTAGCGAGACCCACAAAACTCCTTACTTAAGTCACAGAACTAGGTCGGACCTAGTTCTTAATTGCTTCAATCTTTTAGGGATCTACCATTGCCTCTTCCCTTGAAACTACATGCCCCAAAAAGGCAACTGAAGTCAACCAGAACTCACACTTGGAAAATTTTGCATATAACTTTTGTCTCCAAGGACACCCAAAACTATCTGAAGATGATCGGCATGCTCTTCCTCGCTTTTCGAATAAACCAATATGTCATCAATAAAGAAAATAACAAAAGAATCTAAGAGTGGTATAGACACACCATTAATCAAACGTGTGAAGGTTGCAGGCGCATTGGTCAATCCAAATGACATCACTAAAAACTTATAGTGCCCATAGCGGGCCCTGAATGCCATTTTGGGTACATCCTCAAGCCTAATCTTTAATTACTGGTAACCAGACCTTAGATCAATCTTAGAGAAAACTGACGCACCCTGCAACAGGTCAAAAAGAGTATCAATTTGAGGAAATGAATACTTATTTCGAATGGTGACCCTATTCAACTACCGGTAGTCTATGCACATCCTTATACTACCATCTTTTTTCTTAATAAACAAGATAGGAGCACCCCACGGGGAAGCACTAGGACAAATGAAACCTTTATCAAGAAGCTCCTGGATTTGATCCTTAAGCTCTCTCAATTCTATCGATGCCATGTGATAAGGAGGGAGGGAAATGGGGTGAGTACCTGGTTCCAAGTCAATACATATCTCTATCCAGAGGCATACAAGGAAAATCGGTAGGAAACACTTCCTTAAATTCAGACACCTTATGAATAGAATCAATAAAGGGAAGCTCAATATCAACATCCCAAATATGAGCCAAATATGCCAAACACCCCTACCCCGCCAATTTCCTAGCCCGAATGAAAGATATGACCTTAGCTGGTATAGGCTTGTACACCCTTTCCCACTCTAACTTTTCCTTTCCTGGGATCTCTAAAGTCACAGACTTAGTATTAATCAGAGCATAATAGGGGGACAACCAAGTCATTCCTAAGATTATATCAAAGTCCTTCATATCTAGATGAGCCAAATCAGCCTAAGTTTGAAAACCCATAAACAAAACAGGACAAACACGATATACATGGGTGACTATGATAGACTCTCCAACTGGGTAGAAATATGGATAGGGGCATCAAGTACATACCAAACTACATCAAATCCCAAAGAAAACTGAACTAACACATCGGAGTAAGTAGAACCCAGATCAAACAAAATAGTAGCCATCCGATCACAGACAAGAATAGTACTTGTGATCACTGCTTCAGAAGATTCTGTCTGGCTCTTTCTCGGAAAGGCATAACACTAAGCCCTATCATTTGGATGAAAAACATCCTTGCTTGGCTGCACTGCTCCTCTACCTGCAGTACCATTTCCCCGGCCTCGCTGATTCCCTTCTCGACCACCTTATGGACGTCCTCTGCCATTATTACCATTGCCCGCGGGTACCATTGCTCTAGTCTGTTGTTGCACGTCAAACATATGCGGGTAGGGAAAATCTCTCCTTATATTCTTAGGTTCTCCACAATTATAACAAGTGCGATCAAGATATGGTCTGCTGCCCATCGAAGGTGTAGCTCCCTAGCTATCCTGAAAAAAATTATGCTGTGGAGTTCCCGAGTAACTACCTGTAGAAGTGTGCAAGGCTAACCAAATTGACTGGGCTGCAAGTGTCGGCCTACCTGAACTTCTGGAGTAAGAACCATGGAAGTTACTAGTGCTCTTGGGCTTCTTAGCCAAACCTTGGCCTGCACATCACGTCTAACTCCTTCCACTCTTCACAAAATATGTCACCTTATTAAAACTTTTCCCTGCAAAGGTCATGTGAACAGACAATACCTGTAGTTTGGGGTTCAGTCCCTTGACGAATAGATGAATCCTCTCCTCCTCAGTAGTCACGAATTGTGTAGCATATCTAGACAAAACATGGAACTTAGCCTCATAAGAAGCTACAGACATACTACCCTACTCCAAAGCCATGAACTCAAACTTCTTGCGATCCCTCAAAGTCTGGGGCACATAATTTTCTAGAAGCAGAGCATGGAATTGTGTCAAAGTGAGTGGGGGAAAAACTGACGATCTGCATTCCACATAGGCCCTCCACCACTGCTTAACCTCATCTTGAAGCTGGAAGGTCACAAACTCTACTCCATGCTGATGTACAATACCCAACTTATGAAGCCTCTGATAACAATCCAAAATGAACTCATAGGCTTCCTTACTCTCAGCCATGGAACACAGGTGGCTTTAACTTCAGAAACTTAGTCAATATCTCATGCTCATTACCATTCATCACGTGGCCCAACAAGGGACGGAAGAAGGCATCAAAGGCTAATGTTCCATCTACCCTAGGAATAGTAGTAATAATGAGGCGGTTGATCGGAGGTTGAGTAGCTTGCATTGTTGGAAGGATTCCAAGACCGACCAACCCCTTCAGAAAAGAGATGATATGCTGAGCTAACATTAGGTCTAAAGGAGGAATACTTGTAGCCTTAGCTTGTACCTCCTCATCTGGTCCAACATCCCCCCTCATTTTGATTTCCACATTCTCTTATACCCTTCTTGAGGTGCAGAAGGGTTCCCTTCCCTCATAACATTCACAGTTGGGGCTCCACTCTTGGCGGTTGCTACCCTTCCTTGACCTCTACCCCTTCCCCTTCCTCGACCACGACCTCTTATTGTGGGCTCCTATGTTGGCTCATTGACGAGAGCTACGGATATGACATCATTGAATCTAGTGTTAACCATCTGCAAATAGAAGAGTGAAGGAGATTAGATACCAATTTTGATCACCATATACCAATTGGAATGAAGTTATAACACGAAAGGAGACAAGAAAAAATAGAGAGATTTCCTAAAGTCCTATAGCCTATCGAAGAAAAGTACAGACGTCTCCGTACCATTCCACAATACTCTACTAGAATCATTTTGGTACACTGAGATCAACAAACCTAGAGCTCTGATACCAATTTTGTCACGACCTAGACCATCGTAATTGGCACCCAGACTAACCCTGCGGTAGGAGAACCATTACTACCGCCCAACTAAGCAACTTAATGATAAACCAAATATTTAAATATACGGAAGCAGGTTTAAATGATAGAATAACATGGAGTTCCCATAAACTCGAAAGCTTAAATAAACAACTAACATAACTATTGCGGAAGTCAACCTCTAGAACCTGAAAGTCAATGTACCAAAACTCTACTAATGACAAGTATAAGAAAGGGGGGTGCAACCCCAACCAAACATAAAATATCTAAAACACCAGTCCAAGTCCGGAGAAACTAAACTAAACAAAAGAGAACTCATGGCAGCTTGGAAAAACTAGCTCACCATTGAAATCGGTCTCGATTAGTTATCTCCTAGCTGAGATCGATCACTAACCGCCTGAAGATGCCCTGTACTCAACAAAGAACGAGCAAGTGTAGTATCAGTACACAACCACAGTGTATTGGTAGGATCACACGGCTGCTCCAATAAGTTAAACATAGGCAAGCAATCACAACAATGTATACACACATATACAGAACACACAAATCAATTATCATTTCAAGAAAAACATACAATTCCCAATATCAATGATAACTATGCATATATAATCACAGTGGTCCTCTCATAGAACCCATACCAAACTGTTAGTGTGTTGGAACGTGACACCCGACACAATATATGTGTCGAAATATGACACCCAATTTGATATATATGTCTGAACGCGACACCCGATTCAATCAACACAACCACAATCACAAGTCACACCCATAATGGACAATGCTCATAGTCATACAATAAAGTAATGGGTTCATGCCATGTAATTATTTATATAGATATACCAATTTGCACTAGATTCAGTTTACATTCCTTATTATCATACACGCATGCATACAACGAAGGCATTAAACAGCATATATCACACAAATAGGATCAAACCATCACTTACCTCAAAACCAAGCTTGAATTCTCCTAAGACACTTGCCCCTTCCCCATTCGGATTCTTTCCGCTTGTTCTAGGTCTACAAACGTGCAATTTAACGGAAGAATCAATAATAAAGGTCTACTTTATCCGGATTATGACCAACCCAATAACCAAGACCAAATCCATGATCCTAATGTGTAGCTAGGGATTTTTCCACCATTAACTTCAGGTCAAAACCCTCCCATAATGATAATTACTCAATATGGATTATGGGACTAAAATATTTACCTTTAGCACCAAATATCATGGAAAATTGTTAAGAAACTATCCTGCATCATATCCTAACTCTAAAGAATGAAGTTTGAAGAAAAAAATAACAAAAATTGGGGTTTTTCCCTGACTTAAGTCGCGACTTGCCCGCTACGGCGAACCCCAACTAGCCACAGCGGCCTTGCCTTGGTGGCTTGCACGGAGATAGAAGCTTGGAATTTGAGTTCCAATCCCTCATTTCACAATGCACTTTCCAACCAGGACATTCTAAAACTACCCTTTCACGCCAAAATTAGTTTTGGGAGTTCTACTCGCCCGAATTTAATTTTCTAAAGCCGTATAGGCTCCTTAACGACTTGGATATCCACTCATGTGATCAAATTCATAATTAGATCCCGCATTCATTACCATATTTCCCTAGACCTTACTTGGCTCAGATTTCGTCCAAATCTGGACTAGGCTAGAATTTTTCAAGTCACTACTCAAAATTTTCTAGCCCAAATTCTTTTCCTGTTGGCTTTTCTATAATGACAGGAATAGGTTGTGACAATGAATTTTTTCCTTTGAGTTCAGATATGAATATGAGAAGTGAACTTGTTCGGCACATACTTTTTTAGCAACTTTTATGATGATTGGGTTTTGGTTTGGATGAAAAACGGTGATGTGTGGAGGATTTTGTGTTGTTATGTGGGGGCTAGATTGTTTAAATTATGGTAGGTTACTTATGAACGTTCTATAGTATGGACCTACAATTCTACATGATTATTGAGAATTTTGAGGAGATTGAAACTACTCTATTGATGTGAATACACAAATTGTTCTAATGTGTTACACAAACACTTGATGGTAAATGGATGTTATGTTCCCATAGTATACATAATTATTGGGGTGAGCAAAAATCTCTCTAAATTTTGGCATGAGGTATATGATGGTTTGAATGGTAGTTGAAACTTATTATGTGAAAGATTGCATAGAGTGATGTTGGGTGTGATTCAATTGTTGTACCTCGGTGGAAAATTACTATTAGATTTGGAATTAATTCTATCAATGTTGGGTGTGACTCGTATTTGTCATGGAATGCTTAAATGGAAAGAGAGGAAGCCATAGTTTGGAATTTTTGGAGGTGATAATGTGCTTGCTGAGAAGACATTGATATCGATAAAAGTTTGACGGTAAGGTAAACGACTGGTGTGGTTATGCTTTTTTTTAGTATTAGCAGTATTGGCTTCAATAGAGTACTATGAAAAGTATGTGAGTTTGATAAATTGATATGTGAATGATTGTAATGGGGACTAGACTAATTGATTGTGGGTAGCTAGAAAATCAAAGAGATGAAGTCAAATGAAAGAAAATGTTTGATATGGACAATATGGAAGAAGTATCTACTATTATTTGACCTTGGTTCTGTATATTCTTATGTGACCACCTACTTCATTCTAGACATGGTTTAGAGTATGATTCACTGCCTATGCAGACGCGTGTTTGCATTTCTATGGGTGAATCCCTAATGGTCGATTAGATATATCAATCCTTCGATGTCCTCTTGATAGGGTAAGGTGTTGGGGATGACTTGGTCATTTCAGACATGGCATAGTTGGTGTTCTCTTGGAGCAGTTTAAATATTCCATAGGTTCTACATGTACCACCTTGCTTATGAAAGTTTTTAAATGAGCTACTATGAGTATTTACAATTTTCCAGCAGTCTTAATAGTGTACCATGAGTTTACGGTACTATTGATACATTTCACTTAGAGTTTGTGTTAGTCTTAAGCTGTTTCATTATTAGAATTGATGGTTTTGATGTATTCTTTACAGGAAATTGGTCCAGAAGCAGTTGAGAGAGAAAAGTGCTTAAAAGTGTAGAATGATCCATTGACGGAGCCAACCATGGACAGTAGGTGGACGATCATAGGTCCTTGTTAGAAAGCTAATTTTCATTTTTCAAACCACAGAGTGACAAGACGAGCCGTAGTCCAATCCATGGACCACATGTGGAACTGTCGTCTGAAGGCCCTAAAATATTGCCTAAGTGTTGAACCACAGAGGGAGGCCACTGACCATTGGTTGACCCATGGTCCGTAGGTCGAAGCGTCGATCGAAACCGCGTTTGAGAAGTTATTTCCTTATTTTGTTTCCTAATTAGTTTGGGATTTGTTTTCTATAAATATTAGTTGTAATTTCCATTTTTAAAGGTTAGTCATTATTGTATACTTTTGTTTTTGGTTTTTTGAATTAGTTTGCAAACTCTTAGCAATTTAATTTCCAAAAGTTGGTTTGAGCAAGAATACTTTGAATTTCAATTCAAGATTTGGGTTTTCATCTATTCAAATTGTAAGTTCATGAATTCTATTAACCTAATTATGAATTTTGAACTATCAAGCATGAGTAGCTAAATCCACAACTAGGGTTGTGTGAAGCATGAGCAATCAACAAAGTAGAGGTGTAATTTGAGTGTATCAAATTCTTGTGCCGATGTTGGGGAATACAACTTTTAGATTATGCTTAAATACATTATTGAACTTTAAACAACTATATGCTGATTTTATGTTTTGTTTTGTTTTTTGTTTTCTACAGGTTTCAACTCTAGTGTATGCCAAGTATAGGGAGTCGAGGCGTACCCTTGAACCCCTACAATCCTGAACTAAGAAGGACATTGAGAGAAATGACAAATCTAAGGGTACACAATAATCCAATCAGAGAGGGTCACGAAGATGGAATTGAATTGCAGCCTCCTGGGGTTGTTGATGTCCTCGCTCAGGTTCATGATGGTAATCTACTCGAAAATGCTAAAAGGGTGCAGAATCCGCTAGCATCGAGGTTTCGCGATCACTACAGGGCTAACTATGATGCAGTTGGTTCAGATGGGCCTATTTTTCTCCCTCCTCTACCCCTAGGACATATATTTGTGGTGACCAACAACCTTATACAAATGCTTATGGCAAGAGGGATGTTTGTTAGGTTGGCTTCAGATGGCCCATACACTCACATGGCTAAATTGTCAAGTGTCTGCAAGTTGTTTAGAACAACCAGAATTGGATATGGATGCTATAGGCCTTAGAGTATTCCCATTGTCATTGACCGTTGATGCTATTGTGTGGTTTTCTAAGCTTTCTTATAATTCGATCTATACATGGGACCAGTTGTATAAGGTGTTCGTAGCAAGGTATTTTTGGTGTCCAAGAAGTTAAATCACAAGGATAAACTGAATAATTTTATACCACTACCTAGAGAGTCTATAAGAATCTTATGGGATAGGTTCACTGGGTTCATAAGGAGTGTTCCAAATCACCACATAGATGATGAGTCATTGAAAGAGTACTTCTATAGAGGACGGGATGACAATGGAAGGGATGTGTTGGATACTATTGTTGGAGGGTCATATGGTGAGTCCAATTTTGAGGAGATCACTGAAAAACTTGACAAGATTTCCCAAAACAATAAGGCATGGAGCACTAGAAAGGAAAATACTGGAAGGAGCACGCTTGCTGTCCAAACTGCACCAAGTCAATCCAATGATGATATTCGTGAAGAGATGGCTCAAATGAGGACAAAACATGGCTTGGTATTAAAGCATGTGAGTGGAGGTGCAGAAATAGTGAATGCGGTAAATTACTGAATTAGAACTCCACCACCGCTAGTTGAGGAATGTTACTATGAGGAGGATGTGAATTTTGTTAATGATCAGACGGGGGGTTTTCGAACCAACGCCTAAGGTTTCAATTCAGATAATTGGCGTCAAGGTCAAGGAAACCAAGGTTGAAACTATGAAAACTACAACTGAGAGGGAAACTCTGTCCGAGATAGGTACTACAATCGTGATAACAACTACAACTGAAAAAACTATGGCAACAAGAATGAGAGAGTTGGGCCCTATGTTCTACATGGTAGTAGAGAGGGTGATAATAGTATGACTCGCATTAAAGATACGATTCAGAAGATGATGAACAAGTTTGATGCAATTGATGAAAATGTGAAGGAGATATGTACTGATTTGTCTGGAATTGGTCAGAAAGTTGATGCCCATGCAGTGTCGATAAAACGACTTGAGCAGTAGTTTAGTCAGTTGTCCACTATTGTGAACCCACATTAGCCTGGCACACTTCCAAGCAACATCATCCAGAATCTGAAAAATGATGGGCATTGTCTGGTAGTCACTACTCACGGAGGAAAACAAGCTATTGATCCCCCCCCCCATATCATTTAAGGTTGAAAGAGTGGTGGAAAAAGATGCAGATGAGATTGAGGTTACTGGATATTCTAAAGATGATACGAAAAAGGAAGTTGAGTTGACCCAAAATGTTTCTCCCATGCCTAGACCTCAAGGTTGGTGAAAAAGACTGAAGAAGGAAAATACCACAGGTTTATAGCAATGTTGAAACACCTTTCCATTAATGTTCCGTTGATATAATATTTGGAGCAAATGCCTGGGTATGCAAAATTCATGAAGGACTTGGTGACCAGAAAGAGGGTTGTTAGTTTTGAGAATAATGAGCGGTAACATTGTAGTGCTATTTCTACTAGGTTGCTTGTGCAAAAGAAAGAGGATCCTGGAGCTTTCACTATTCCTTGAACCATCGGTATGTTGCACTTTGCAAAGACCTTGTGTGATTTGGGTGCCAGGATTAATTTGATGCCATTGTTGATTTATAAGAAGTTGGGTTTAGGAGCTCCGAAATTGACTACGATGTGTTTACTTATGGCTGATAGAATTGTGAAGAGGCCCACTGGAGTACTGTCAGATGTCCTTGTGAAACTAGAGTAATTCATCTTTCCAACATACTTTGTGATCTTAGATTTTGAGGTTCCCATCACTTAGCAAGACCAGTTCTTGTTACTAGGCGTACGTTAGTTGATGTGGAGAGAGGGTAGATGAAGTTACAATTAAATAATGAGGAGGTAACTTTTAACATTTGTAGGTCTATAAAACATGAAAGTGATCTTTAAACAATATATATGGTGAATCACATTATGGGGCAAGAATCTGAGGTGTCCATTGAGGAAAGGTTAGGTGTTGATACGCTAGAAGCGATGATGATGAATTTTGACAGTGATGGTATTGATGAGTATGATGAGCTAGTTGCTGCACTTGATAGGTTCGAGTTTTGTTTCAATCCAAAATGATTGGAATTAGATATGAAGAATCATGACACCCCACCTGTAAAACTGTCTGTTTATGAGCCTCCAAAACTGGAACTTAAGGTTGTTCCATCCAATTTGAGGTATGTATTCTTGGAACAAATAGCACTTTGCATGTAATCATTATTGCTGACTTGAGTGAAGGGCAAATAGAGACCTTGGTATTGGTATTGATGCGTTTAAGAGGGATATTGAATGGACTATTGGAGACATTATTGGGATTCCTCAAGGAATTTGTTCTCACAAAATTCAACATATGCCGGATAGCAAGCCAAGTATTGAGCATCAAAGAAAATTGAATTCCCTTATGCAAGAGGTAGTGAAAAGGAGATTATTAAATGACTGGATGTTGGAGTCATATACCCCATTGTTTATAGTAATTGGGTCTACCCTGTTCAGTGTGTACCTCAGGAAGGTAGGATCACTATGGTCCCTAATGCAAAAAACGAGTTAGTTCTAATGAGGTCAGTGACTGGGTGGAGCGTATGTATGGATTACCACAAGCTAAATGCATGGACATAAAAAGATCACTTTCCGATGCCTTTCATGTACTAGATACTAGTAAGGGTTGGTATTGTTTTCTACATCGGTATTGGAGCTATAATCAAATCTCCATAGCTCCAGAATATCAAGAGAAGACCACCTTTACTTGTCCATATGGTACTTTAACCTTCAAAAGGATGTCTTTCGGGTTATGTAATGCTCCAGCAACCTTTCAGCGGTGTATGATATCGATGTTTTCACATATGGTGGAAGAAATGATAGAGGTATTTATGGAAGATTTATCTATGGTAAGTGACTCGTTTAATGATTGTTTGGCACATTTGGCTGGGATACTAAAATGGTGTGAAGAATGTAATCTTGTGCTCAACTGGGAAAAATGCCACTTCATGGTAAAAGAGGGTATAGTTCTGGTTCATCGAATTTCGTAGAAAGAGATTGAAGTTGATAAAGCCAAAGTTGAGGTAATAGAAAAGCTTTCACCACCCATCTCTGTAAAAGGTGTTCAGAGTTTTCTTGGTTATGTAGATTTATACCGGAGGTTCATAAAAGATTTCTCCAAAATTGAACACCCATTGTGCAAGCTACTTGAAAAGGATTGTAAGTTTTATTTTGATGATGCTTGTCTGAGAGCATTTGGAGATTTGAAAGAAAAGTTAACTTTGACACCTATCATTATTTCACCGCATTGGGGACAACCATTTGAAGTGATGTGAGATGCAAGTAGGGTGGCGCTTGGTGTAGTATTGGGACAGAGGCATGAGAAGATTCTTCATTTGATTTATTATGCCAGAAAAGCTCTGAATGTGGCTCAAAAGAACTATAATGTGATTGAACAGGAACTCCTTATTATGGTTTTCGCATTTGAGAAATTTAGATCCTACTTGCTTGGTACTAAGGTCATAGTGCATACTGACTATTCTGCATTGAGGTATATGATGGCTAGAAAGGATGAAAAACCAAGGTTAATTTTGTAACAAGTTGTTCAAGGCGTTGCTAGAGAAATATTGGGGTTCATCACAATGTAGCCATTCCGTATTATCCGCAGTCTAGTGGGCAAGTAGAGGTGTCAAATAGAGGGATATAGCAAAGGTTGAAACCATCGACATCCCTCTAAAGTTGGCACCAATTTTTATTTAGACACATCAAGTAGACTTTGTTCATTTTAATGGCTCAAGTAGGGGTCCACTGTGTCATTTTGACACCTTTTTGACAATCAGCTAAAATTACAAAGTGTGTGTAATACACTTATGGATGACATGACATGATGACTAATTAAAAGTTGACATGTGGCATTTGAGTGTAAAAATAATAATTTTAAAATAAATTATTATAAAGAAACTAATTTTTCAACAAAAATAAAAGAATAAAATTACCTATTTTCTACTATCCCACCCCACCTTACATCACCCCACCCCTATCCCATCTGCCTTACGTCCCTTTTGCCTCCCCAAACCTACAACCATTTTTTGGTTCTTTAGTCCAAATTTTTTTTTAAAAAAATAATTGCATTTTAGGTTTTTTTTTTTTTTTTTGTTGTGAATTTGATTTTAAAAATCATATATGACATTCTTCTTCTACTTTTTTTTAAAAAATGTGTGTCTTGTTCTAAAATATCTTTTCAAAATTAGTGTGATTATTTTTTAAAAAATTGTTCTTATAAGCATTTTAAAAATTAGTGTGATAGTTTTTTATTTAATTTTTTCATATTTTGTAAGGTTTTTATCATAATTTTTCATGGTGGAATGTGGAATGAGTGGTAGGGCTAAAAAGTGAAAAAGAAGAAGAAGAAGAAGAAGAAGAAGAAGAAGAAGAAAAGGAGGAGGAGGAGGAGGAGGAGGACGACGACGACGACGAAGAGGAGGAAGAGGACGAGGAAGAGGAAGAGGAGGAGGAGGAAGAGGAGGAAGAGGACAAGGACAAGGACAAGGAAGAAGAAGAAGAAGAAGAAGAAGAAGAAGGAGGAGGAGGAGGAGGAGGAGGAGGAGGAGGAGGAGGATGAGGATGAGGAGGAGGAAATTTTTTAATGGGTGCAGATTTTTTTAAAAAAACCCTCACGCGCTCAAAATGGGTACAGCATACACAATATGTCAAGTCAGTAAAAATTGTCAAAATGACACAGCAGGACTCAACATGAGGTGTCTAAAATGAACAAAGCCTAGTTAAGGTGTCTATGTGAAAATTATACCAACTTTAGGGGGCTACCGATGGGTTCAGCCTAAAGCAAATCCTTGCAAAGACTGTGAATGCCAACAAAACTGATTGGTCAAGAAGGCTTGATGATGCTTTATGGGCTTATCACACTGCATTCAAAACTCCCATAGGTATGTTCCCTTACCAACTTGTATATGGGAATTCATGTCATTTACTTGTAGAGCTAGAGCATAAAGCAATGTGGACACTAAAGAAGTTGAATTTGGATTGGGGCGCCACTTCAGTCAAAGACTGAATGAGGTGAATGAGCTTGATGAGTTTTGCCTAAAAGCATATGAGAGTTCAGCCATGTACAAGGAAAATATGAAGAAGTACCATGATCAAAAAATTGAAAAGCGCAAATGTGTTGCCAGTGATTTGATGATCTTCTTTAACTCAAGGTTGCACTTGTTTCCTAGCAAACTCAAGTCCAAGTGGACCGGGCCATTCAGAGTAACCCAAGTATTTCCACATGGAGCGGTTGAACTCGAGAATAAGGAAGGAACGAGGTTCAAGGTGAACGGTCAAAGGATCAAAATCTACTTGGGAAAATCTGAGATTATCAATGAAGTGGTAGAGGAATGGGATCTTAGTGAAGTCTAAGTAACAAAGGTGTATGCATTATGCCGTGACATTAAATCAAGCACTTCTTGGGAGGCAACCTAAGATGTAAATTCTAGCCAACTATAGGAGTTTTTCTTCTCGATATAGGAGTTTTCTTAAAATTTTAGTTTTTAGACAGATATTTATTAATTTTTATGTTTAGTGTTGACTATATATAGATAGAATAGGGTCCGTGTCTAAAAAGTGTCCAGAAAATATAAAAATAAATCCTAAAGTTTGCTGCGTTTGTAGGGATGAAAAGGAAAATCTGCAGGAAATAAGCTGATGTAGTGATCTACGGATCCCATCGACGGTCCGTCAGTCCAACCACGGACCGTGGATGGCATTCGTAGGTCCCAGGTATGTATTCAAAAAAATTTGATGTGTTGGAGTGAACCACGATTCCCATCGATGGACCGCAGGTCAACCCATGGACCGTTGATTGGGTCTCTTGGGTTTAGGATTTTTTATGACCCGACCCAGACCCCAATTAAATATAGCCCTTCATTTTAAATTCATTTCCCATTTCCCTCTTTCCCCCAAGCCATTAAAAACCAATAAATTACCCAATATTCACCCCTTAATCTCCCCTATTTACCCCTTCCCCCCCCCCCCCCCCCTCATATTCTTCCCTTCCAATTCTATTTCCCCCATTTCCCCAAATTGACAAAGCTTCCTTCACTCACTCCTATTTTCTTTCCAAAAGATTTCAAGGTCCAGGTTCAATGTCACCGTTGGTCTAGGAGCATTTGCATTTGATCACACACTCACTAACGTTGTTTACTTGTAACGTAATCGATTTCTCCCAAACTTTGAATCTTTCATTATTTAAACTTGAGGTCACAACGTTGAACTTGACCTTGGGTAATTCAAATGCTTGCATAATTGGTTGAATCTAGCATAGTTAATACCCTTGGAATGATGGTGTGTATGTAGTTAAGTTAAATCGAATAAATGGTCTGATAGGTCTAATTGAGAGTTTTGACTCAGGGTTTTGTTGTTTCCATGTATTGCTTTGAATTTTACATAAATTGAAACCCTACGGATGATGAACTATTGAGTAATATGTTAAAATGCATGTTTAGACTTAGATTGGTTGAATGATTGTTGAAGTAATTGTGTTGGATGAAAGTTTGATATTAATAATTGGAACAGTTTTGGTACACTGCCACAACCGATGGACCGTAGGTCGTGGTCCATCACTGACCTTCCTAAATATATTTACTTAGTGGTGAACCACGGTGTTGACTACGGTCCATCGTTCCATCGACGGACCATTCTACACATCCGTGGTTCCAACATCAAAAACCCAAAAATGGACCCTCTGACGTACGGAGGGGACCCATGGCCCGTCACTCCATTGATGGACCGTAGGTACCCGCCTTGGGTCACCAAACCTGCTACTGCCAAATTTTTTTTTTTTTTACTTTTTGCCCGAGTCTAATCTTGTTCTAAAATTTTTTCTTGGGCATTCTTGTGTTGGTTAGGTACAAACTAGTCTTACATAGGTACAATGGCATTGAAAGAAGCTCAAGTATATGCGGGGGGCAAGTCTAAGTCTATTGCCCATCCCACCTCATAGTTGTGAACTCCAACGAGGATGAGTACATCCCTGAGGCCACCAAAGACTCCCCCACTGCCCCCCGAACTACGAGGAACTGCGCCCGTCAAATACTTATTTCTAGTGACGAGGTCGAGGTCGCTGCCCCCCAATCTGAGGAGGGTGCCACAAAAGCAGCAGTCGCAGTGCAACTCCTAGTCACAGTCCAGCTCTAGTGCCAGCGATTTTTTTACTTTTTTTTCTGAGGCTGATAGCACGGGGGATGCCAAGGACCCCTCTAGAGTTGAGCCGATTCTCAATGCCACCAAGCCAAATAGGTGGTGTGTTCATGGTCATTATCACATATATGATGACGAGATGGTGCTCAATGAACATAGGAAGATGGGATAGAATCAGTACTAAGGAGAGTCAAGTATTGACAGGGAGCATTCATACCGTGCCCACTATTAAGGAGTTGTTCAAGAAACACAAATGTGAGTGGATCACTCGGAGCCCGGGAAAATTTAGTGAGGAGATAACCCGTGAGTGTTCTGCCTCCTACGACGCCACTTTCCGCAATTCTATTCCTAAAAAGGCCAAGCCACTGGCCCAGCCCCCACTTCAGGCCACACTAGTACAGTTATTATCCGTGGACATCTCTGAGGCTACTATTCACCATTTGTTTATGGCTGAGCCTACACTCTACTGATTATATACAAAATAGTACGACTACAGGATGGGTATTGTTCAAAATAGGGCATTACAGAGGGATGCCGAGCAGAGAGAGACATTGCTGAGGTGGATGGCCTATCACATAGCTGAGGATAGAGAGGATAAAGGGTGGGTGAGGAACATGAAACTGCCTATCAGAAAGGCAACCCTAAGCTTCACCGCGAATTTCTTTTGGTCTGTGGTTCATACTAGATTGTCCTTTACACAGGCGGATAATGTTGTTACTTGGGATTGGGCTGTGATGATAGCAGCTATTATGGTAGGACTTGAGCTTATCTTCACCCGAATTCTGATAGTCGAGATTCATAAGAGGGCCTTTAGGACCACCACTACTATGTCATTCCCTTGTCTGATATTCCATCTCTACACGGAGGCTTTAGTGCCTATTTGTCATTTGATAGGTTGCTTGAGGTGACCAAGACTATAGACATCGGTCTCATTTAAGACAAGGTCAACCTTGCTGCATCATAGAGAGATCCCCAAATTGACCTAGATCCTTTGGGTTTTGACCTTGTCGATGATGTAGAACAGATAGAGGTTGTTGATATTTCCACCCCTCCTACTACCCTAGATGCCCACGTTCCCCCTTCCACTGCCACCAGTCAGGATGCTAGCTCATCCCGAGCCACTCCCCTTTCAAGGTCCACTTTAGTCCCTCTGGCCTGAGTCCATAAGTTGGAGACCCAGATGGCTACACTACTACACCATATTAGGCCTTGGATGCTGCGATCCGTAAAGGAGTATGAAGTTAGGATGGAGCACATGATGGATACGAAGATTTGGGCAGTCAACAAGCGCATAGATGCATTTAAACTTAGAATGTTGTAGAGGCCTGCACCTACCATTGACGTCACTACTTTCCAGACTGAGTTGGCTAGCCTTTATGCTGATGTTGCTTCCCTTCTAGCTCCCATTGAAACTATACAGGAGGCTGCACCGGATTTGAAGGAGGATGAGGTTATGATAATTGCCCTTTTGGTGAAACTGTACCACTACCTGATCCTCGCTCCTGGGAAGTGTCATCGCACTTCAGACCACACTTCTTATTTTGATGAGGCCTGACAGGCACAAAAGAGAGAGCGGTAGTAGTTTGAGGCGGCCCAGAGATAGTCTATCATTGATGAGGAGATGCAACAACAACAGACCCATGAGGTTGATGTTGGTCCTTCTAGTTCGAGGAGCACTACTGATTGTGTTCCCATTGTTGATGAGGGCGCTACTGATGGCGTGCCTATTGTTGATCTAGCGGGTTTTGAGAAATCAAAGCCACCCACTTCTTGATGGGTCTTCGGCGCATATGTGCCACATGTTTGCTTCACCCTATGCTTTATTTTTATATTATTTGTGCATTGAGGGATATTGCACCATATTTTGTTTGGGTGGGGTAAATAGATTGTGAGTGATAGAATGAAATCTCAGTAACCCAACTCATAATCCTTCCTTGGGTTTTCTTGCATGTGTTCTTTTTCCTTAAGTGAGTGATTTACTTTTATGTTGAACCAACATGTTTAGGATTGTATGTGTAGAAGTAAGTAGAAGAATGAAAGCATGATGGAATACGAGCATGAAATTGATACCTGTCCGAAATTTTGAAATGTGCTAGATCTATAGGTTTGATGAATTGAATGTATTGGATCTACATGTGACATGATAAGGAACCGGTATGATAGCATGACTTAAGCTAAAAACTTGAACTGGCTAATTCAATAATAAGGTAATGAAACAATGTGCCAAGAGTGTGTAAGTGGATTTTGTATATTCATACTGCTTGTGCCAATCTAGAACTTGCCCCGTTGGTCCTATTAAGACAATCTAGGCTAGGAATTGGGAAATGATCATAGGCCCTTGTTCAAATGAGTCCACTTAAGCGTAAAATAATTCAACCAAAAGAAATCAATGCTCCCTGTGATCCAAATGTTTGAGCCTAAAATAGACCATTTCTTTCAATACACCTAACCCACCTCCCCTAAAAGATTGTTTTGGCCCTGGTCCCTCCTTGGACATATGCACCTTGACTTAGACCAAAAGCCTAAGTTGAGGGTGGCTAATTCAAAAAGTTACCTTAATCTTGGCCATGGTCTGACATCAGATATTGTGCATCTCAACTCATACAAAATACATAAGTTGAGGGTGGCTGTGAAAAAGGAAAACGAAAGAAAAAGGGTATGAAAAGAGTTGTGTGTAGTAGAAGAAAAATGATAGAAAAAGATGTGACTAAGTTCAAAAGAAACAAAAAGAATGATAATGATGTTGAATAACAAAGAATGAAAAAAAAAGTGAAAAAGAAGAGCGATAAAGTCAAACTTACATCTAGGCCGAAGAAATTTAAGGAAAAAAAAGAAAAGAAAAATATGTCAAGAATTGGTTTAAAAAAGAGGTAACAAGCCAATGTTATGTCAAGGAGGGCAGAAAAGTCATTAAAAGTACCTAAATACTTGACCCTGAGCCTACGTTACAAGCTAAGAAAGTCCTCTAGTGATCCTAATGATCAGTTTGAAGAGTTTGTGCAATGAAAATAAGGGCAAGCCTATGGTATTGAGCACTAACGGTATTTGAATTCACTTCTGAGCATGAGTGTTGTCTAAATCCTTAAACTTAAATATTAGATTTATGGTGTGAAAAAAGGATCTCTTTGAAGTGAGGGCACTAGCTACATTGTTGGAGAGTTGAAAGCTTGGTAATTGTTAAAAGGTGTATGTTGTGATGTCTATTGGTCGGTCTATGTCATATTTTGATCCACATGAGTTAGCTTGTTGAGTCTAGGCGAAAACATTTGCACTAGGTGATGGAATTGATTGAGAAAGCCATATGATTGCTTGAGTTTGTATGTTTGCTTCTACATAAGTGTCGTTTAGAGTGTTAAGTGTGTCTCTTGAGGACAAACAATAAGTTTAAGTTTGGAGTGTTGGTGTACCGTAACTTTACGGTACTATTGATACATTTCACTTAGAGTTTCTGTGAGTCGTAGGCTGTTTTATTATTAGAATTAATGGTTTTGATGTAATCTTTACAGGAAATTGGTTCGGAAGCGATTGAGAGAGATAAGAGCTAAAAAGTGTAGAATGATCCATTGATGGAGCCAACCACGGACCGTAGGTCCATTAGCAGGCTGTAGGTCCATTAGCAGGCCGTAGGTGGACGATCGTAGGTCCTGGTCAGAAAGTTGATTTTCAATACTCAAACCACAAAGTGACAAGACAGACCGTAGTCCAATCCACGGACTGTAGGTGGAACCATCGTTTGAAAGCCCTAAAATATTGCCTAAATGATGAACCATGGAGGGAGACCATGGACCGTAGGTTGATCCACGGTTCGTAGGTCGAAGCGTCGATCGAAACCACGCCTCATAAGCAGTTATTTCCTTATTTTGTTTCCTACTTAGTTTGGGATTTGTTTTCTATAAATATTAGTTGCAATTTCCATTTTTAAGGGCTAGACATTATTGTATACTTTTGTTTTTGGTCTTTTGGAATTAATTTGCAAACTCTTAGCAATTTAATTTTCGGAAGATGGTTTATTCAAGAATACTTTGAATTTCAATTCAAGATTTCGTTTTCATCTATTCGAATTATATGTTCATGAATTCTATTAACCTAATTATGAATTGTGAACTATCAAGCATGAGTAGCTAAATCCACAACTAGGGTTGTGGGAACCATAAGCAATTAACAAAGTATGAATAATAACTAAGTAATTCTTGAATAGTGTTTATGCATGTATTGCTAATATTTTTATTTAGCAGTCTTTCTAGCGGGTCCACAACGTTAGAACTCACCTTGTTCCTACTTGACCTTACCAGGGGGGTAATGAATGAGAAAAAGATTTAACAATAGAGAGTTAGTTAAGGATTTGCTATTATTTAATAGTCTGACTTTAATCAATAAAGGAAAGGGTGAATACCTTAGTTAATTGACATGATGACTAATCTGGGGGGAAGGTAAGGGTTAGTAAAACACACACTCGTAGATTTACCAAGTTGCGAGTGAATGTCCCTATTAAGATTACCAATCACGTAGGGATACATAACTTATCGGCTTTGCATGTCAAACACTAGGATAGGATTACTATTATTAGGATTACTGCGTTAAGAGCTTGTGCGGAACATATATACCCTTGTTTTTATCTTATATTGATAACTCAATTTGTGAATCTTATTTACTTGTTACTTAATCATTCCAATTAACAACCTCTTAGTTATTTACAACAAACCCCCTGTTTACTTTTCTCGGAAATAGTTTGACTAAAAAGAGATAATTGTGAGTTAAGTTTAAGTCTAAATCATATTCCTTATAGGATCGACCCCAACCTACAAGTTGGGTTCTTTATTTGACAATGATCGCTTATGATTCTTTAATAGAGGTTTAATTTGAGTGTATCACTTTATATTAATCTAGTCATTGAGGTCATGTTCTGATTATGTGTGGTTGAATGTGGGGACTATCGGACCTAGTTATGTCGTTCTTAAGAGTTGTCTCTAATCACAACTATTGATCCAGTACTTCAACAATGTTGTTAGAGGTTCTGTATTCTTGGGAGTGTCACTTGTTGGGTGGTTACTTGATCATTTCCTTCTTTGAGTAAATTGATGCCTAAAGATCATAATTTGGTAACTCCGGCTCATGTAAAGATTATGTTTTGAGAAGAGAATCTTGATAAGATTTGTGATGATTTGTGCATTATGAGTGTGGTGGTTGGTTCAGGTTCACTTTTGATTGTACCCAGTATTGATTCAGAATTTTATCATGGTTATGTGAGAAAAGATTTGTCCTAGTTATTCTATTATGTTCTAGAGGGTTTTGGTTAAGATTAGGTTCATGGATTAGTCTATGACTTAGTAATCACTCCTGATTTATATATCTGTCAAATTTTGATTTGACAGTTTAGTTCTTAATAGTTGCTCTTGATGGAAGGGTCTTAAGGAAAAGCTCACTTGGAGAGATGAACACCGACTCAGGAAAATCATACATCAGGCTTTTGGTAAAGTCAGTTATTTTTCCTTCTTCTTCCTTATGTTCGATGACAAACATAATTTTTAGTGGTGGATAATGTAATGACCCGAAAAGTCATTTTTGAAAATTTTTGTAAAATTATCATTTTATCCTTCCCGATAGTTTTTCGGAGTCAGTTTTGATCAATCGGCGAAGTTGGTTTGGTGAATTTTGAACTATTCGATAACTACGGTTATTTAATTGATGGGTATTTAGTATTTATTAAATAATTAATTTATTTGATGGTTAATGGGTCAGGTCTATAATTTTTTTAATACCCTATATCTATTGGCCTATAAAATTAAAATAAGTTAGTGGGATTAGTCATTTTTAGTGCATAATTAATTTAGAAATGAAAATAAAGGAGAGTAGAAAACTCACATGCGGCGCGCATTGAACAAACAACGAGAGTGCAGGCACTCAACTACTGGCACATGAAATTATTGATTTTTGATTACATAGGCACTCAATATATATTATATTATTAAGGTAGATGTTTCAATTCTTTCCTTCTGTGTGTATGTATTGTAACTGTCAATTGCCTTTTAAAACATACAAATAAAATATTTTAATATTAAATTCTTAATTGAAATTGAGGCTTATTATTGAGGGATAAGATTGGCAGTTACGAAGAAATCATTACTAACTGAAAGATAATAATAATAAATCGTAGATATATGAGTTATGGGTTATGGCTATGGCTTATAGTATTGGTTACCGGTTACGGATTTGGAAAACATTTTCATGGGCATCATATTATAATTCAAGTGTTGATATATTGGTATTTATAATTAAATATTAGATGTATTGTATTATATGAATACCAATAGATTTATGATATTGGAGAAATTGATACTTAATCCTAGGCTTGAAACTTGGAAAATATGAGAGTTGAACTGTTAATTGGCATCAAGCTTAGGAACTTGATTATAAATTTGAGTGAGTTTTTGGGTCTAGACTAGACACATGATAATATGGGTGTTGTTAGTTTGATATATTATTGTAATTATTTATTTGAATAGATTTTATTGATTTGGAAGCCCAACAAAAGGGGAAGGTTCAAACCCATGAGTGATTTTCTATTATTTTAGGCAAGTGGATTTCTCAACCCTTGTTAAGTGTATAGAATCGTGTATTTCCTTGTGGTATGTGTTGGGGAGTAATGAGACTTGGTGATGGATTGACTTGTCCATATTGAATAGTTCTAATGATGAAAAAGAGTAGTAAAAGGCAATATGATTAATTATTGTTGTGTTATGTGTTGAGAATGATTTGAAAGGCTTATTGATTCATTGTTGATGTTGTATCATGATTGTATTGTTTTGAATTGTCTATTATTATGAAAATGGACATCCTCTCATTATTTGTGTGAATGTGTCATTTGCATTGGTTCTAAGACATGGTTGTGACAAGTGTTATGTGAAATGAGGATGAATAAAAAATTAAAAAGGATGTACCATTTCGAAGGACGTTTCGCATGCCGTGACAAATATTTGATTCGATGGATGTGTCACACGTCGTAACAGATTCTATTATCGAGGGACATGTTGCACGCTACAACAGATTTTATTATCGAGGGTCATGCTGCACGGTATAATGGATGAATGGATAGATATGTCCCACATGGGTCTCAAACTGAGAAATAGAGGGTGTATATCACTAGGACAGACATGCTTTACCATACTTGACATTGCATTTCATTACGTCGCATATCTTTATCATTTGTTAACTTGTGAGTGCCTTTCAGTGGAACTTCTGATTGATGACTTTTATCATGTGTGCTGTTGATATGCTATTGTTGGAATGTTGCAATTGGTTGTGTGCTATGAAATTGTGAATTGTTAGGTTGCATTGGTTTTATGTAGGTTGTAGTTGTAGCAGTTTGGTTGGGGTGGTAGGACTACCCGTATTTTATATTCTTAACTTGTGTTTGTTCGCTTATTGAGTACTATGTGGTTTGGTACTCACCCCTTGCTTCTACATTTGTTAGGTTATGAGCCCGGATCTTCATGATACTCTCTCTTATCTTCTTGTCCGAGGCTTCCTATGGATATTTCTAAGATAGTTGATTGTCATCTCAGAAGACCTTTTTATTTATGATCTTGTTCTACTTCAGAGACAACATCATTTGAGACTTGTTTATTTCTTATCTATTGTAATGCATTAGAGACTTGTACACATGACAACTAGGTTTTGTGGGTATATTTAAGTTAATTATGAATTTTCGCATTATTTTATAGTATTATACTTTTATTCTCGCTTTACTTCCACATTTATCGTATTATTTGAATTTTAGGCTGACTTGTCTTGATGGGATAAGTCGAGTGCCATCACATTCATTTTTGGATCGTGACACTGGGCCGGCCCCATATTTTCTAAAAATAAAAAATAAAATATGTATTAATTAATTATAATTTAGAGATAATAACTTAAATAAAGATACATGTTGTCATTATGTATTGAGTTTATTGGGTTGGTAAAAAAATTAATCAGGTACATTTTTTCTCCCAACTATAGGTAGGCAAGAGGATAGCTTAAGCAACATACCCGCAAAAATATAAATATACGATAATGTGTATTATATCTGTTAGATTTAACTAGCTTTGTTTCACAAAATTATATCTAAGCAGTACTTCTTAGATTTTAATATGTTTGAACTATTTTTATTATAAACTCATTTTAAAAAAATGACTGCTTCTTAACAATTCTCTAATTTCATCTTTTCATATGACATATTTATGATTTTAAGATTAAAATATATTTAGATACATTTGACATATATTTAAAATCAAAATTCAAATTTTTCTTTACTTTCTTAAAATTTGTATCAAGTTAAAATATGATACACACATTGAAACAAAAAGAGGGTTAATTTTTTTTTTCCAGCATAAAGAATGATGCAGTGGAGCTCCGTGACCTAAATAGAGAAGAGATTTCCAGTACACATTCCGATAGAGTGGGATAGCATGTCTCAATTAATCAAATTAGTGAACTTATGTAGACGTTTAGTTAAAAAAAAAATTTAAAAAATTTACTTTATTTGAAATTTTTGAAGTTGGAGTTGTATTTGCACTATTAAAAAACTGCCAAAAAACGATGTACTGAAAAGTGACGGACTGCGTTGCCCAGAAAAACGACGACTTTTGCCACGCTGTCCGTCGCATTTTAGTAAAACTAATTATTTTTAAAATTATTTGACAAAAAGCGATGGACAGCATTGCTTAGTCCGTTGCTTTTTTTAGCGGATTTTTGCGCCAAATATATATATAATTTATAATTAATTATTTAATATAGGTAGAGACTCTGTCCGTCGCTTTTTATTAAAAATAATTATATATAAATTTTAAAATAACCACGTTGCCCGTTGCTTTCTATTAATTGTTATTTAATAATTATTTTTAAAAGAAGAGACGGAGAACATCTTTGTGTCCGTAGCTTCTTGGTCAAAATTGACGGTCAAATATTTTAAAAAAGTGATGGACAGTGTCACATATTTCATCGCTTTTTGGTCAAAATATTGGTCAAACATTTAAAAGAAAAAGTGGTGGACATAGAGACACTGTCAGTCACTTTTCTTAAAATATTTGGATACCCAGATGGGTTTTTTCCACATTCTTCCTTCTCTTCCTTCTCTCTTCCTTTCTCTCTTCCTTCTCTCTAAAATCGCTTCAAGCCCAAACGTTGTCCGTTGCTGCTGCCGCCGCCTCTGCCTAGCTCCCTCTCCATTGTCTCTAATTTCTCCTTTAAGTTTTTAATTTTTTATGTTTGATTTTGTTAATTAGAGAATGAATTTGTGTTTTGGATTGAATGATTGATTGTATTTGTTAGAGAATGAATTAGGGTTTCTTGATTTTAGTATCTATTTGAATTTGAAAATCATTAATTTGATTGTGAATTGGGATTTTTTAAAATTTGATTGTTAGTTAGTAAATTGCTGATAGAATGAAGTTTGAACGTCATGACATGTATATAGGATGAATGTTTGAATGTGATGAATATAAGAGGGTTTTTTTTTGAATTAGAACTTGAATATATATAACTAATTTTTGGATTAGAAGTTTATACATGACTAATTTTATAGATTGGAGGTATGAACTTGAATTGAAAACTTGAATGTATATATAACTAGTATTCTTGGATTTGAAGTTTATATTTAACTAATTTTAGAACTTTCATATGAACTTGAACTTGAATATAACCAATTCATGAATTAGAAGTTTATATATAATTAAGTTTAGAAATTAAATATGAATTAACTTGACTTTAAAACTTGAACTAATTGAACTTAGAACTTAAAGGTTATATATATAACTAATTGAATTTGTGATTTTAAGACTAGTTTGAATTTGGAATTTAGGACTTGTTTGAATTATATTTGAGATTTTAAGACTACTACTAGTTTGAATTTGAGATTTTAGCACTAGTTTTATTTTTGAATTCTATGAGTATACTTTGAATTTGTGATTTTAAGACTAGTTTGAATTTGAAATTTAGGACTACTTTGAATAATATTTGATATTTTAGGACTAATAGTTTGAATTTGGGACAGCTAGTTTGAATTTGGAATTTTAGGGATTTGAATTACAACTCAATTAGAAACTATAATTAATTATAACTTGAATTTACTATAAATTGATCTTAATTAGGAACATGAACTTGAAATGTTGTTGACTTTAATTTATTATTAGAACTTAATGTTTATTCTTATTAGAACTTGGATTTTAGTTGAACTTAATTAGAATTTTGTAGTAGTTGAAAATCTTATTGACCTTAATTAATTTGAACTTAATATAAATTTATTAGAACTATACTAAGCGTAACTAATTTATAATAACTTGAAAACTTAATTAGGAATTAATATAAACTTAATTTTGATCAACTAATTAACTAGAACTTGAACTTAATTAATTAGTATTGATTAATTAATTAAGCTTTAACTTTGTACATCTTGAACTAATTGAACTAAATTAGACCAAACAAAGCATATTTTGAAGTTGAACTTAGACTTGAACTTAGAATTTGAACTTGAACTTGAAATTAGAATTTGAACTTGAACTTAGAACTTGAACTTGAAATTAGAACTTGAACTTGGAACTAATTAGCTTGAATATATAACTAATTAAGTTTAGAAATTAGATATGAACTTGAATTGAAAACTTGAACTTAATAAAACTTGAATATATATATATATATATTTGGATTTGAAGTTTATATTTAACTAATTTTAGAACTTTTCGTGCTAGGCAACTGAGGAAGCTCAACATCTAAAAAAGTCGATACAAGACTGTATTGCTTCTTTCATCAAAGCAGGAGATAAGGTTGGTGCTTCTAAATTTCTAAAGTTCAAGTACAATTGTTTTCAATAATGTGTTTGTGTCCACCTAGTATTGATACTTAGCTTTAATTTTGTGATAATTTTTTTGTGTCCATCGAGTGTTTGTTAAGCATAAGTACCAACACTAGTTGATCCTATTGATGACAAAATTGATTTTCTTGCAAGATCGATTTGTGTCCATCTAGTGTTGATATTAAGCTTTAATTTAGGAATAATGTGTTTGTTTAGCATAATTACCAACACTAGTTGATCCTATTGATGACAAAATTGATTTTCGTGCTAGATCGATTTGTGTCCATCTAGTGTTGATATTAAGCTTTAATTTAGAAATAATGTGTTTGTTTAGCAGAAGTACCAACACTAGTTGATCTTATTGATGACAAAATTGATTTTCTTGCATGATCGATTTGTGCCCATCTAGTGTTGACACTTTGCTTTAAAGATTTGTTAATTTGTTAAAGTTACAAAGTTGTTAAATTGTTTAAATAAGTTAAAATAAAAAATGTGGTTTAGTAGGTGGATTTAGTTGTTGGAATTAAGTCAATAGTAAACTAGTTAAAGTTATAAAGTTGTTAAGTTGTTTAAGTAAGTTAAATTAAATAATGTGATTTACTTGGTAGATTTAGTTGTTGTATTAAGTCAAAACTAAACTGGTTAAAGTTGTTAAGTTGTTTAAATAAGTTAAAATAAATAATGTGGTTAAGTCAATATTAAACTAGTTTTAGGACTACTACTAGTTTGAATTTGGGATTTGAAGTAATTATTATAAATATTTATTAACTATGAATTAATGTAGTAAAATTATTATTTAATTTTATGTATAATATAATTGAATATATATATTTTTGTAGATGGATCATCGTTTGCGGATGTATAATATGCATTATGAAACTGGTGTTGGTTTGAAACCTGAGTTTATTGATGATGTTAGAAATTTTATTGAACATACAATGAAACTTGACATTTTCAAGAATAATGGATTGGTTAGGTGTCCTTGTAGTGCATGTAAGTGCTTAAAATTTTTTAAACTAGATACAGTTATGGTTCATTTGTACCATAATGGATATAAGCCTAGATATTTTGTATGAATTGATGGTGGAGAAAGTGATGGATTGGATGGTATGTTTTATAATTTGATGCCTGTGCATCTATATAATATGGTTGCACCACATGGCCAAATTAGGGTTGAATATGAAAGGTTCATGAAATGATCAATGATGCTTTCGGGGTTCAAGGTGGGATTGAACCGGAACAAGAATTTGATGAAGCTCCTAATGAAGAAGCAAGACGCTTCTATGATCAATTAGAAGAGTCTAGTCGTCCACTATGTGAAAGGAGTCCGCATTCTACCTTGTCAGTTCCGGTTAGATTAATGAATATTAAATCAGATAGGAATGTTCCTAATGCAGCTTTAGACTCAATAGTTGATCTTTTTGGGTGAACTAGTTAATCTGGAGTTTAACATACCAAAGAACTTGTATCAGGCAAAGCGCTCGGTGTCCAAGTTAGAATTGACGTATGATAGAATTCATTGTTGTGTTAATGGTTGCATGTTGTTTTACAAGACTGATAGTGAATTAGAAAATTGTAAGTTTTGTGGACATGCTCGTTATAAGAGACTCCGGCTGGAAAGATGGTCAAAGTTTAGGCGATGTATTATCTACCTCATTCCTAGGTTAAAGAGGTTGTATGCATCGATGAGGTCTGCCCCACATATGAGATGGCATCGTGAATATAGAAGGTCGCTGGGTGTCTTGTCTCATCCATCTAATGGTGAAGCATGGAAGCATTTTGATAATGTATATCCTGATTTTGCTAGTGAAGCAAGAAATGTTAGATTAGGGTTGTGTTCAGATGGCTTCACACCATTCTCGAATAATGTTTCGCCTTATTCATGCTGGCCGGTATTTCTTACTTCGTATAATCTTTCTCCTGAAATGTGCATGACCAGTCCCTACATCTTTCTAAGTTGTGTTATTCCAGGTCCCCGTAATATAAAAAGTTTGATTGATGTCTATCTACAACCATTGATAGATGAGCTCAAACAATTATGGTGACTTATGATATATCAACTAAGAAGAATTTATTTATGCGTACTTCTTTAATGTAGACTATTAATGATTTTCCTGCATACGGGATGTTGTTTGGTTGGATGACAGCTGGAAAGCTAGCATGTCCGTATTGCATGGAAAATAGTAAGGCACTCACTTTAAAGCATGACAGAAAAAATACATAGTTTGATTGTCATCGCCAGTTATTGTCAATGGACCATGAGTTTAGACAGATGAAAAATGCATTTAGAAAAAATAAGGTTGAAAGTTACAGAAGCTTCACCTTCTAGACTTCCTGGACATGGTATTGAACATAATTGGACCAAATAAAGCATATTTTGGGAGTTACCGTATTGGAAGGACAATCTGCTACGACATAATCTAGATGTGATGCGTATTTAAACAAATTACTTTGACAATTTGTTTAACACAGTAATGGATGTTAAGGGTAAGACAACAGACAATTCAAAAGCTAGAATGAACGTAAAGGAATATTGTAGGAGAAAAGAGTTATGGTTGCAGGAATTACAAAATGGTAAAATAGTTAAGCCCAAAAACAGCTTTTCATTCACATTGGATGAGAAACGAGAAATTATTGAGTGGGTTAAAAATTTGAGGATGTTAGAGGGCTATGCTTCAAATTTAGGAAAGCGGGCAGATATGAATGAAGGAAAAATGATAGGTATGAAAAGTCATGATTGTCATGCGTTCATGAAAACTTTAATTCCTATCGCTTTTAGTCATCTACCCGAAAGGATATGGAAACCAATCACAGAGATAAGTCTTTTTTTAATGATTTGTGTTCTGAAAAGTTGTTGGAGAGTAGTTTAGACAGGATGGAGGAAAATATTCTTGTTACTACAACTAAGTTGGAGAAGATATTTTCATGTGGTTTCTTTGATGTGATGGAGCATCTTCCAATTCACCTTGTACAAGAGGCCCGCCTCGGAGGTCCTGTTCAAACAAGATAGATGTATCCATTTGAGAGGTATCCATTTAAAATATTCACTAAGTTATATATATTCTCCAAGTCTTTTATATATTAACATATATATACATATATACATGCAGAAAAATTGGTAGTTCAAAGCAAACGATTAAGTAAAGGGGAAGGATCAAAGGATCATTTGTTCAAGGTCATATTGGGAGAGAAAATGGTGATTTTCATTCTTATTACTTCGGTGATGATGTTTCATATAGGAGAAACAGGCCCAATCAAAATGATGAAGGCGATATTGATCCTTTATTTTCACCAATATCAGTTTTTTAATCAAAATGGTCAAGGATCTAAAAAGCGTGGAAAGTGAGGTTTCACTGATATGGAAATGCAATCAGCTGTGACACATATTTTGCTTAATTGTTCACAGATTCAATCATATGTCAAGTAAGTGTTAAAAAATATGTTATTAAATTACATGCTAATAAGTGATCATTAACTAATGAAATACTTGAATGTAAAATGATCAGCTTGTTCGTAAACACATGGGGTAATGAAGTCACCTATACAAAATTTTCCAAATGGCGAAGGAACTATGTAAGTGTGCAATCACTAAGTATGTAATAATATATTCATGTTATACTAAATTATATTACTTGAAATAACAATCACGTAGGTTTATGATGAATACACAAATGTCCAACATTTGCAATTAGTGAAAGAAGTAGCACTTGGACCTGAATCTCAAGTACTGACAATGAATAAGTATTGTGTCAATGATTTTAAGTTTCAATCTGAAGAAGTTTTTAGGAACAAGAAAACAAATAATAGCGGTGTCTACATACAAGGTGACGTTGATGGTACTGGTCAAACTATTGAATATTATGGTGTCATTCAAGAGATTATGGAAGTGAGGTATTCAGGTTGGCCTAAGAAGAAGATTTTATTGTTTCGGTGTGAGTGGTTTGACCCATCACATAGAGGCACAAAGGTGGACCATCAACATAATATAATTAAAGTTAAGTACACCAGGAAATACAGAAGTTATGATCCTTTTATTATTGCACAAAATGCTAAACAAGTGTATTACGCTCCATATTCATTGTGTAGAGACAAAGTTGATTGGTGGGTTGTTATAAAAAGTAAGCATGAGAGAAGAATTGAAATTGACAATGTCTTAGATGTGGCGTATCAAAATGATGTTGCAATTGTTCAACGAGATACTGAATGTTGAGGAAGAAATCTCCAAGAATGAGGAAAATGAATCATTTGATGACGAAGAATGGGAAGATAATGAAAATGAAACAACTGAGGAGGAAGAATGGGAGAATGATGGAATTGAAACAAGCGAGAAGGAATAGTGTAGAATGAAAGCTAGCTAGTATATATGTTGACACCCAATTTTGACCGACCTTTAACCATTTTTGGAATGCTATTCGATTAAATACGTTTTTTAAAATATATTCTTTGAGTTAAAATTTTAATAAATTTCGTCTTAAAATTATATATTTTAGTGCGCATGATTTAAAAATTTTTTTTAAAAATAACTATTGTAATTATTATCAAATTACTTTTATCGATAGTTAAAATCGAAATAATTACTTTTCTTAATTATTTTAATTCTTAGATGTATTTAATTATAAATATTTAATATGTGTAGCCTTTTATTAATTGGATATCATTTCCTTAAATTCCCTTTTAAAAACATTTAAATCTTAGAATATTCTATTCTAATTCTAACCATTCCAATTCAATTTCTCATTTGCAATTATAATCACTTTTATTTCAATTCTAGCCAATTTTTCTTTCAATTTTGGCCATTTCAATTCAATTTTCAGATTTTCCTTTTAATCTCGTCCGTCCATCCTTAATTTAAATTCCAAATCAAATCCTAGCCGCTCATCTAATGCTAATCCTACGGTTCAGATTAAATCTACCTATCCTCTTATTTCCTATTTTTAAAATCTAACAAAAGACCTAAACCCCTAGAATTATTGACTCTCCTCCAAGAAACAGACCGCCGCCCAGCCTCTCCTCTCTCAGGCGCAAGAATCTGTGGCAGCAACCGACAGCAGCAGCTGCTCCGGCCAGCAGCAGCCCAGCATATCCTCTCTTCTCCCTTCGCCCCTTTCTCTTCTTCTCCTCCTTGCTCCGAGCAGCGACCGGTGAACGCCAGCAAGCAGCCAGCGAAGGTCGTTGGCAGCAACTCCAGGCGAGAACTCCGAGCAGCAGCAAGCAACGGCAGCAACAACGACCGGCGAGATCCAGCTGCTCCGTAACGCCCCAGCCGGCAAAGACCACCAGCGAGCCCCATCGCTAGCTGCAGCTCCAGCCGCTGACAACAGCGACTCCATCCAGCAGTCGCGCGAGCCACCAGCGAGCAACAGCTCCAACCGATCTGGCCGGCATAGGCAAGAAACAACAACAACTTAGGCGAGGCTTGCATTTTGAGATTTCGTATTATACGAATTTTTTTTAGATCCGTCCCGGTTTGGTTTCTAATCCATTTTATCATCTCAGTCTTTTCCTTATTTTTCGATTTAATTGAAATGTTTGTCTAATGCCCTATTCAATGTGGTTTGAATATTACTTGTTGGTTGTTGATTCTTAGAAAAACATATTTGAGTTGTGATTTTTCTGTTCGAAATCTATGATTATTACTTGTATTTGTCCCGTGTCCTAGGGAAACATCATGAATTAATACATAGATTTTAGACTCTAATTTGTGTGGGTTGTGGGTTGGAAGATTCACACATATGTATAACTAGAATTTTTATGCTTAGATAATTTCTATGATTTTCATCTTATTTTGTGATCGTATGAACCATACTGCTAGCGGAATTATTATCCTTGATTCAAGTTGTTGAATAATGCTGAAATCTTACTCAATTCTTTCATTTATCATGTTTTTGATATTATTCCTCCCTCTTTGTCTAGTTTATTAGTGATAAAAGTTAGAATAGTAAGCTTCAATTAATATAACCTAATTGCTGATTTGAGTAATCTGTATCAAAAGAACTGATCCTGTTATCATATATGCATGTTTAAGGTTTCAAATTGATTTCTTTTAGGTCATAATTGATTCTTGTCTATCTTCTTACTTGTTTGATGGTTGTGATAAAAATATTATTGCTTGACTTATGCTTTTTCTAATCATTTTGATTTGGCATGTTGTGGATTAATTTATGCTAAGTTGATGTTTTGTGCAGATTTTCGGCTCTTGGTAAGGTAAAATTAGTTTATTATTTTATTTATTAAGGTTAATTGATTGCCCCTCTCCTTAATTGAAGATGAATTGATTCTTACTGTTGTATTTTTAGTAAATTTATATCTGATTGAGCAAAATAACTAAATATAATTTTACTGATTTAGTTCTCTTTAAATAAAAAAAAAAAGTAATATTTGTTTGATCCTAATTTTTCTTGTCTTATGTAGATGCTTTTATATTTGGTAGAAAATAAATTAAAATAAACCTAATTTTGGCTCCTTTGAAATAAGGAAAATATTTTAATTGTTCCTAAATAATTTTCTTCCATTAATAGGTGTCTTCCTATTCACTATATAAATCATACCCCTAACAATCATTAAAAAGACATTCTCATATTGTCTTACACTCTAAAAATACTTAAAGACATTTTTCTCTCTACTCTAAAAAAAAATAAAAAATTAAGTTCTTCCTATAAGCATTAAAGCTCCTCTCTACTTGTTATATTGTTGTGTTCGGGTCGGTTATTGGAGCAATTGGGTCGTCATTGCTGATAAATAATTCTGCATAACTGGTTGGTTCCTTTCACTAGTTTAAATTCTTGCATTGTTTGTATTATGTGTATGTTTGAAATAATAAAGGAAGCATCCGGGTTAGTTTCCTTACGCCTCATTTCTATGTGTGATTTTATATGACGTGGTGAAATTTGTTTGTTTGTTGTAAATTGCTTTTTATGTTGCTATCTATTAATTATTATCATGCTATGATCTTGTGTCGAGTGTTATTATGTTAAACAGGTTTTGAACTTGAAGTTCAAGTTGAAGAGTCGCCATGAGACGAGATTACTATTTGTATTTTTATTTATTATTTATTTCGGTTTGTAATATTTGTATAACTCTCAACTCATATATGATAACTTGGGGAATCATCTAAGGGGGAGGGCATATATGTGCTAATTGTTTCCTTTCATTTTTAGCTTAGTTTATTTTATTTATGTGTGGTTGCTAATATCTGTCCATATTGCTTAAATTACAAACCTTGCACGCATATTAGAATATATCTTAATATTGATTTAAAATCAACCTATATTTATAACCTTATTAGATTAAATAGCATAACATGAACATATGTTAAAACTCGCTTGATTTTGAATTTTGTTAAAATTTGGAAATTGATTAATAACAATTAGATCCCATGTAGGATTGTTAATCTAATGAATTTGAGCAAATCAATTGGTTTATATTGTTTAGCATGTTAACTTATTTAGAAACTATGTCTTTGAATTTGATTAAATAAAATATGTTAAGAAATGCATAAATTCAGTTTGCCACAAAGTTATGCCTATAGTGTTTAATAATTTGTTTAAATGAAGTAGATACCATGCCTATAAGTTTTCTTAATAATATTATAATTTTCAACAAGATGCATACTTAAAACCATGCCTATAGATTGTAGATTTGATTTTATTTATTAAGAATATCATGCCTATAGGTGTTACGCAATATTTTAACTTTTCAATCACCTAGAAATCATGTTCATAGGTGTAATTAAATAATTTTCAGCATGTTAAATAATAGAATTAAGTCTATGCATTTTCTGCAATGCATTTATTTGCTGACACTAAAAATAAGATAATAAATTGTCTAGCATGCTAATAATGTTTTAATAAATTTTGCTCTTGTCCCATTTACATGATTAAATTATTTTATGCACTTAAACATTCTTCTGCTACTTAAAATCAAGTCATTCTGCATGAATACTTGTTTTGCCGCTTAAATTAATTTTCTATATTTGTCACCCGCTACCCTGATTAAATCTTGCTCGGATTAATTAATTCTTGCACTGTTTTGCCACTTAAAATCAGCTACTGATTAATTTCTGCATCTAATAAATTGTCTACTACTTAAAATAAAAGTTGAAATTAATAATGTGATCAACTATTGCTCTAAAAAATTATGTCATGCATTGTGAAAATTTTCTGCCATTTAAAATTAGTTAATAACTGTAAGTAATTACTTTCTGCATGTGTAATAATTTTATGTTCTCTGAATTCAATAAATATTGTTATGTCGCTTGTCTTATATGCACACACCTAAGCATGTGACCTTTTCACTTTACGTGTGTTTGCCATTATAATTAAATTTAGAGGCAAACTTGAGACTTTACCTGCTAAATGATCGTTCAACTTGTTTGACTTGGTGTCTAGGTGGGCCTATTAGGATATTTATTTGTCTAAAACTGTTTCAATAGTAGTCCAATGCCTCTTGGACATTAAGTGGGGACGATAGGCACCTTCTTAGGACGAAAAACATGTGGTG
This sequence comes from Solanum bulbocastanum, assembly GCA_037074985.1. Taxonomy (NCBI): domain Eukaryota; kingdom Viridiplantae; phylum Streptophyta; class Magnoliopsida; order Solanales; family Solanaceae; genus Solanum; species Solanum bulbocastanum. Next base: position 12,263,865 of record CM073602.1, on the reverse strand, counting down.
GTGGGGTAAGGGTAGTTTAGGCCCTACGAAAAGGATGACATCGAATCAGGCTTAAACGACAAACTTTGGTTTTGTCTGTCCCTACACGAAAGCCTATAAAAAAATATAAAAATAAAAGTCAAGTGCTGATCCGTAAAGTCCTTCAGAGTCTCCCTTCCCCTTTTATCCTTTTATGTGTTTATATTATATTTATTTGGGGTAGCTAAATAAAAATAAAATTTATTCATATATCTATTCTGTAACTTTCTGTCTCCTCGCTTATCTCTTTTAATTATTTAATAACTATTTGTTATATTATCACCTAGTAAGCATGTTTAATTAAATAATAATTAACTGAATTAATTAAATGTTTATATATTGTTATCACCTAGTTCGCATGTTTAAATTAAATAATAATGAAGTGACCTTAATTGCTACTTGTAACCCCCACATACTGCATGAGATACGGCCGGGACCTACCTTTGTGGACCTCGAGGGATGCCTAACACCTTCCCCTCAAGGTAACTTGAACCCTTACCCGATCTCTGGTTCGTTGACCTTAGCTAGAATTAGTTAGGTTAGATAGGTGTCTTAACGCACCTTAATTCGTTAAGTGGTGACTCTTCATCTTCTAAAACCCAAAAGAGTTGTTAGGTCGTGCACCAAAACTCGTTTTTGAGAAAAAACGGGGAGCGACAATATATATGTAAGTGCATTTTGCTAATTTTATTTAATTTATGATTTATATATATATTATACATGTAAATTTGCATACATATGTCATCAGGCGGTGACGATGATAGATATCGCAAGCATCTTAGAGTTAGCCAGACTAAACAGGCTAAGAAGAAGAAGTTTAGGAGACCGATAGATCCTGAGGATATTGCAGGATCTATTTCTTCTGTGCTAGAGCACATCAGTCATGATAATCATTTATTTGTTGTTCCGTTTAGTACAGGGGATCTTCAGCAATATTATCCTAATTACCGTCAGCCAGTCGATGCTTCATCTACTGCACAGACATTGCCTTCACGATGCTAAAAGGACCTACCTTTATAGGCTATTTGCCAAGCACGACCCTTATCGGCAAGTACTCCATCTCCCATAGGTACATCTCCTCAGTTATTTGCCATGAGGCTTGGAGCTTCTAGTAGCGAGCAGTCAGATGCTATGGCCGATACGCCTCCATTGACTCAACGTTTTATGCATCCTGATGTATCACCCTCATCTACAGCTACACCTAGTGCTACACCAGATGATACGATGCCTGCTCTAGCTCTTGGCTAGAAGGACAAACTAGGTAAAGTCATGATTGAGCCGAATGGATCATTGTAAGTTTGTTTTGTTATCTATTTGCTAGCTTATTTTATTTATTTCTTATACTTTAATATATTATTCATGAACTAACATATTTATTATGTGTTTTGCAGGTGGCATCCTGCAAAGGATGCTGCCCGGGCTTTAAAAGACTGTGTTAGAAGACTTTATACCCATGCTTATCACTCTTGGAGCGAGATTCCAAACATTATTTCATGCAAATACTTTAATAAAAGCGACATCCAGAGGTCGGTTTGTTTAAAATATTCCTATTAATCATAATTTTGCTAGCATAATACTAAATTTTCATTTTACACCTACAATTAATTGTTTTAAAAAGTTTAACAATTTTGTATTCTTTTATAAATAAAAAGTTAGAATACGTGGAATAAACCAAAAACATCAATAATACATATTTAGAGTATGAAACTACGTTGATATGAAAACTGACTACAAGTAGTTAGTTTTTATGCAAAATAAAACAGGAAAACAAAATACCGACCTCTGGAGGTCGAAATTTTTTCGGACAAAAATGAATTACAATAAAAACCGACCTCTTGATGTCGCTATTAAATAAAATAAATAAATAACAATATTTTATTTTTTCTCAATTAAATATAAAAAAAATTGAGAAATATTTTGATTTAATTTTATTTAAATCGTCTTTCAAAGGACGGTTTTGCGTAAAATAAAAAACAAAAATATTATAATACCAACTTCCGAAAGTCAATAAAATTAAATAGTATCTAATTAAATTAATTTTCATTAAAATATTTATATAGTGACTTCCATAAAATTAATAAATTAATATTTGCAATTAACTTTAAATAAATCATCTTCCAGATGGCGGTTTTATATAAATTAAAAAATAAATTAATATAAAATACCGACCTCATGAGGTCGGTGTTTTTATTTCATGCAAATACCTTAATAAAAGCGACATCTGGAGGTCGATTTGTTTAAAATGTTCCTATTAATCATAATTTTGTCAGCATAATACTAAATTTTCATTTTACACCTACAATTAATTGTTTTAAAAAGTTTAACAATTTTGTATATTTTTATAAATTAAAAGTTAAAATACGTGGAATAAACCAAAAACATCAATAATCCATATTTAGAGTATGAAACTACGTTGATATGAAAACCAACTACAAGTAGTCGGTTTTTATGCAAAATAAAACAGGAAAACAAAATACCAACCTCTTGATGTATGTATTAAATAAAATAAATAAATAACAATATTTTATTTTTTCTCAATTAAATATAAAAAAAATTGAGAAATATTTTGATTTAATTTTATTTAAATCGTCTTTCGGAGGATGGTTTTGCGTAAAATAAAAAACAAAAAATATTATAATACTGACTTTCAGAATTCGGTAAAATTAAATATTATGTAATTAAATTAATTTTCATTAAAACATTTATATAGTGGCTTCTAGAAAATTAATAAATTAATATTTTCAATTAACTTTAACTAAATCGTCCTCCGGATGACAGTTTTATATAAGTTAAAAAATAAATTAATATAAAATACCGACCTCATGAGTCGGTATTTTTATTTCATCTAATTACTTTTAATAAAAGCGACATCCGGAGGTCGGTTTGTTTAAAATTTTCCTATAAATCATAATTTTGCTAGCATAATACTAAATTTTCATTTTACACCTACAATTAATTGTTTAAAAAAGTGTAACAATTTTGTATACATTTATAAATAAAAGTTAGAATTTGTGGAATAAACAATAAAATATCTATAATTCATATTTAGAGTATTAAACTACGTTGATATGAATTAAGAGATAATTATACTTACATTTGTAGAGTAATGTACAAATTCTATAGATCTTTTATGGATGTCAAGTGTAGTGATCACCTCCTAATTATGATGACATGTAAAGGATACTTCATCAGAGTATGAAATACGTTTATCAATTAAAGAAATACATATGATCAATTCAAGGAGATTTATATATTAAATTTGATATTGATAAATTTTTTTTGATCAATAAAATTAAATTTATATAATTAGAAGGTATATAATTTAAATTTATAAAATTAACTTGTTCGATAAATTAAATTTATTAAATTAAACTTCTGTAGATGTGTAGTTAAATTATATATATATATATATATATATATATATATATATATATATATATATATATATATATATATATATATATATATATATATGTTATTTTAATTTATAAAATTAACTTGATCGATAAATTAATTAAATTTATTAAATTAAACTTCGGTTGATGTGCAGTTAAATTATATATATGTGTGTGTGTGTGTGTTATTTTAATTTATAAAATTAACTTAATCGATAAATTAATTAAATTTATTAAATTAAAATTCTATTAATGTGTAGTTAAATTATATATATATATATATATATATATATGTGTGTGTGTGTGTGTGTGTGTGTGTGTGTGTGTGTGTGTGTGTATGTGTGCATGTGTGTGCTCATGTATAGTTAAACTTATGTTGATGCGTAGTTAAATTACACACACACATATATATGTAATAAATTTAATTTATCGAGGTTCATTTTATAAATTAAAATTACACACACACACACACACACACACACACACACACACATATATATATATATATATATATATATATTAATTAAATCAACCTCAATAAATTAAATTTATTAAATTAACTTTATTAAAATTAAAACTCTAGGTCAAGTCTCACAAGTCTCACTCCTCTCTCAATTCTCCTCTCATCGGCGCCCGCCACCAACCCCGACGACCGGTGCCCCGCCACCATCGCTGACGACCGGCGCCACGCCACCATCGCAGCAGTAGCGGCAGGTCACGCACAGCAGCAGAGGAAACTCGCACTAGCAGCAGGAGGTCATACCTCCTCCATCTCGATCGGTGCCACCTCCATTCCAACCCACTGCCCTTCTCCTTTAATTCAAGGTTAGGGTTTCATAATATTATTTTTAATTTCTTTCAATTTGAGTGTTGAATTTGTTAATTAGTTTATTGAATTAGTTTTTATTGATTGTTAGTTAATTAGTAAGTGAATGATTTAGGGTTTTTGATTGTTAGTTTGAATTAGGGATTATTTGATTGTTAGTTTGTGTTTGTTGATTGTGAATTGAAAATTTTAATATTAGGGTTAGTTTGAATTAGGGTATCTTAGGATTTGTTTGAAATTTGGTATTTCTTCAGTTAATTAGTTTGATTTTGGAATTGTAAGATTAGATTGAATTAGGGTATTTAAGGAGTTGTTTGAGTTTGTATATTATTTGAGTTAGTTTGAATTATTATTGAGATTTTAGGACTAATAGTTTGAATTTGGGATATTAGCACTATAGTTTGGTTTTTGAATTCTAGGAGTACTTCCAATTTGTGATTTTAAGACTAGTTTGAATTTGGAATTTAGGACTAATAGTTTGAATTATATTTGGTATTTTAGGCTAATTAATAGTTTGAATTTGGGACATTAGCTAGCTAGTTTGAATTTGGAATTTTAGGGATTTGAATTACAACTTAATTAGAACTTATAATTAATTATAACTTGAATTTACTATAAATTGAACTTAATTAGGAATACAAACTTGAAATTGGAACTAATTAGGTTGAATATATAACTAATTAAGTTTAGAAATTAGATATGAACTTGAATTGAAACTTGAACTTATTAAAACTTGAATATATATATATATATATATATAAAACTAATATTCTTGGATTTGAAGTTTATATTTAACTAAACTTGAATATTATTGATGATGCTGTGAGTTTGTGCCATGTAGTAACTAATAATTATTGAATCTTTGTCTAGTGTTGAAAGAGTTGATTTTGCGGGCTGGGCAACAAAGGTAGCTCAACATCAAAAAAAGTTGATACAAGCTTCTTTCATCAAAGTAGGAGATAAGGTTTGGTGTTTCTAAATTTCTAAAGTTCAAGTATAATTTCTTTTTATAATGTGTTTGTGTCCTTCTAGTATTGATACTTAGTTTAAATTTTGTGATGATTTGTTTGTGTCCATCGAATGTTTGTTTAGCATAAGTACCAACACTAGTTGATCCTATTGATGACAAAATTGATTTTCTTGGAAGATCGATTTGTGTCCATCTAGTGTTGACACTTAACTTTAATTTAATGTGTTTGTTAAGCATATGTACCAACACTAGTTGATCCTATTGATGACAAAATTGATTTTCTTGCAAGATCGATTTGTGTCCATCTAGTGTTCACACTTAACTTTAATTTAATGCATTTGTTAAGCATAAGTACCAACACTAGTTGATCCTATTGATGACAAAATTGATTTTCTTGCAAGATCGGTTTGTATCCATCTAGTGTTGACACTTAACTTTAATTTAATGTGTTTATTAAGCATAAGTACCAACACTAGTTGATCCTATTGATGACAAAATTGATTTTCTTGCAAGATCAAATTGTGTCCATCTAGTGTTGGCACTTAGCTTTAATTTAGGAATGATGTGTTTGTTAAGCATAAGTACCAACACTAGTTGATCCTATTGATGACAAAATTGATTTTCTTGCAAGATCGATTTGTGTCCATCTAGTGTTGACACTCAGCTTTAATTTAGGAATAATGTGTTTGACACTAGTTGTTGGAATTAAGTCAAAACTAATGTAGTTAAAGTTAAAAAGCTGTTAAGTTATTTAAATAAGTTAAAAGAAATAATGTGGTATGGTTGGTGAATTTAGTTGTTGGAATTAAGTCAAAACTAATGTAGTTAAAGTTAAAAAGTTGTTAATTTATTTAAATAAGTTAAAAGAAATAATGTGGTATAGTTGGTGAATTTAGTTGTTGGAATTAAGTCAAAACTAATGTAGTTAAAGTTAAAAAGTTGTTAAGTTGTTTAAATAAGTTAAAATAAATAATGTCGTTTAGTTGGTGAATTTAGTTGTTGGAATTAAGTCAAAACTAATGCAGTTAAAGTTAAAAAGTTGTTAAGTTGTTTAAATAAGTTAAAATAAATAATGTGGTTTAGTTAGTGAATTTAGTTGTTGGATTTAAGTCAAAACTAATGTAGTTAAAGTTAAAAAGTTGTTAAGTTGTTTAAATAAGTTAAAATAAATAATGTTGTTTAGTTGGTGGATTTAATTGTTGGAATTAAGTCAAAACTAATGTAGTTAAAGTTAAAAGGTTGTTAAGTTGTTTAAATAAGTTAAAATAAATAATGTCGTTTAGTTGGTGGATTTACTTGTTGGAATTAAGTCAAAACTAATATAGTTTAAGTTAAAAAGTTGTTTAAATAAGTTAAAATAAATAATGTGGTTTAGTTGGTGAATTTAGTTGTTGGAATTAAGTCAAAACTAATGTAGTTAAAGTTAAAAAGTTGTTAAGTTGTTTAAATAAGTTAAAATAAATAATGTCATTTAGTTGGTGGATTTAGTTGTTGGAATTAAGTCAAAACTAATGTAGTTAAAGTTAAAAAGTTGTTAAGTTGTTTAAATAAGTTAAAATAAATAATGTGGTTTAGTTAGTGAATTTAGTTGTTGGAATTAAGGAAAAACTAATGTAGCTAAAGTTAAAAAGTTGTTAAGTTGTTTAAATAAGTTAAAATAAATAATGTCGTTTAGTTGGTGGATTTAATTGTTTGAATTAAGTCAAAACTAATTTAGTTAAAGTTAAAAAGTTGTTAAGCTGTTTAATAAGTTAAAATAAATAATGTGGTTTAGTTAGTGAATTTAGTTGTTGGAATTAAGTCAAAACTAATGTAGTTAAAGTTAAAAAATTGTTAAGTTGTTTCAATAAGTTAAAATAAATATGTCAAAACTAGTTAGACTTAGAAAGTTGTTAAGTTGTTTAAATAAGCTCAAATGTTATGTAGCTGTTGGAATCAAAATTATCATCATTGTTTGTGTTGATGGATCCTGAACATAGTTGGATGTATAATAGAAACAATCCTAGTTGAGCAGGTATGATTCCAGAATTCACAGAAGGTGTCACTAGATTTATAAATCATGCAAAGACACTTGATAATTTTTTAACTTCAGGATTGATTAGGCGTCCGTGTGTTAATTGTGAAAATTTGAGATATCATACAACAGAGACTGTTGCTATGCATCTTATGATGAATGAATTCAAACCATGGTATACAGTTTGGACTAGTCATGGTGAGGTTGAAAGTGACACTATGTTTAATAACTTTATTGTCAGTGAAAGTAGTAGATCTATCGAGCATAATTATTTCCAAGGTTCTAGAATGTCAGCTATGGTTGATGATGCTTTTGGGATGCATTCTGATTTTGAACAAGGAGAAAATGTAGAAGAAGCTCCTAATGAAGAAGCAAACATCTTTTATGAACAATTGTGTGATTGTAGTAGTCCTTTGTTCAACGGGAGTCAACACTCTAAATTGTCTATTGCAGTTAGATTGTTAAGTATCAAATCTGACAATAATATGTCTCAAGGAGCAATGGACTCTATAATAGATCTTATGAGGGAATTAGTTGATCGCAATGTAGAGATTCCTGATTCTTATTATAAAGCAAATGCATTGGTGTCTAAGTTAGGACATCAATCTTCAACCAACTGGGTAAGGGTTCAAAAAAGCGTACATAGCGCAAACTTACCGAAAAGGAGAAAAAATCAACAGAGCTTCATGTCTTGTTGAATTGTCCAGAAGTCCAACCCTTCTTAGAGTAAGAAAATTAAATATGTAAACAACATATATTTAACTCCGATTTTATTAAGGAAACTAACTATATTTTCATTGTGATTCTACAATTATTTTGTGAGCCAATATGGTCATGATCAAGTGTTTCCATCATTTATAATGTGGTATACTAATTGGGTAAGTGTTGTAATATATACACCTATTAAGAGATTAGTGTACTCTTCTTTCTACTAACATTGCTTTTAATTTACTAACCATTTATAGGTCTACAATTTAGAAAATGCCGCCACATTTGATCAATTTTTCAAAGATATTTCTTGGGGACCGATTACAGTTCACACAATGTACCAATATAACGTAAATGATTTTAAATTTGCCACAGAGAAATACTCAAAGAATAAGAAAACTAATAATAGTGGTGTTTGGGTTAAAGGTGATGATGGGAATCAAAATGAGAATGTTGATTATTTTGGCATCCTTCATGAGATTCTAGAGTTGGAGTATTCGGGTTGGCCAATCAAAAGAATAGTATTTTTCCAATGCAAGTGGTTTGATCCAACTTCAAGAGGTACGAGGGAGCTTAAGCAGCATAATATCATTGAATTCAAGCACACTAGGAAATATGAGGATAATGATAAGCAAGTGTACTATGCACCTTATTCGTTGTGTAGGGATAAGTCTGATTGGTGGGTCGTAATCAAAACAAAACCGATGGGGCAAGTGGAAGTTGAGAATGAATTGGATGTTGCATATCAAAATGAAATATCAAGTGTTCATCAGGTAGTGGATGCTAAGTTAGAAATGAATTTGGATCATCCTGATCACATTTTAGAAGAAGTTAATAGAGAAGAGTGAGATATGCCAACAAATATGGAGGAGGATGAGGAGGAAACTTTCGAAGAGGATGAATGGATAGATGAGGAGGAAACTTTCGAAGATTATGCATGTGAATGGATAGATGATGAAGAAACTTCCGAAGAGGATGAATAACAATTTGTATGTTTAGTTGGTAGATTTTTAGCTATCCATGTTTGAGTATACTTTATATTTTAGTAGTTCTAACTTTTGTTCGACATTGTGAAAGACTATTTAGTAGTTTTAACGCATCATGTAGGTAGATATTCTGAAACATGTGAACACACATTCCCTTTATTGATCATTGAATTTGTAGAAATAGAGTGATGTGACTGGAAATGGAGAAAAAGAGTTTAGGGACAATATTACACACTTCTCTGAAAAATAACTTGTAAAATAAACAACATTGCAATAGTTTTCAATAAGCTAAAGTGAAATTCCCTAGGTGAAAGATTAATAACAATTTGTATGTTTAGTTGGTGGATTTTTAGCTATTCATATTTGAGTATACTTTATATTTTAGTAGTTTTGTTTGTTCGACATTGTGAAAGACTATTTGGATTAAGCCTTATGTTATGATAACTTTGTTTGATATATATGTTCGACATTATGACATTATTTTGGTACTACTTTGTTTTAATCTTTATATTTAATTGATATAGATGGCAGATAAAGACTAGGGTAAATAAAAAAAAATCCGCTAATCCAAAAAAGAAATTTAAGGCCAATGCTATGAGAAGGCCCACTGGGGTTGTGATATCTGATGAGCTCTCTCAAGTTAAACGAGCCTCAGTTTCAACTACTCACTCGCACACTAGTCACATAATGCCTCTACTAATGTGGCTTCACAATCTAGTTATAATATATCTACACCCACTGTGGTACCTAGTTTGGGTTACAAAACATTGCAGGGCAATTCACATCTTGGTCGTGGGTCTGCTATACCATCAACTAGTTCTAGTCAGTGCAATAGTTTCAATACTAATAGTGGATCAATTGGACTTTCCAATCTTCATCTTGAATCCAATGGCTCAGAGCCTAATACTCCCACCACCCAGCACTCAGATGCACATGGTCCTTAGCCAGGCGATAGAGACAATTTTCGAAGACTCATCATCGAGCCATTAGGATACAAGTATGATTTAATTATGTTTCATCTTTCATTTATCTATTTATATTTTAATTGATTGATTATTTTTTGTTTACTCTACTTTGTCAATGAACTTGTATTTTAGCTTACGTCCGGATGTGGGTTTGGCAAAGATTATTTTAAAGTGCATCGGAACTCACTACAATGGTATGTATCCAAATTGGAGTTCGATTCCACTTAACACCCAAGGGCAGATGTTCAATGAATTTAAGGTAAGAATATATATCAATTAAATTCACATTATATACATTTAAATTCTCTATTCATTTGAAAAATAAATATTTAGTTATTTTTTATTACAGAAATATTATGTATGGGCTCTCGAACATGAGGAAGATGTTCAAGTAAACTTCAAGCTTAAAGCTTCGAAGTTGCTTTCTAGCACATTTTGTGACTGTCGGAGAGAAAACAAAATTCCTAAGTTTATGTTGCCGGATCGATGGGCTCTATTACTGGAACATTGGAGTACTGATGAAAAATTTAAAAAGAGGAGTGAGATTGGGAAGATGGCTCGCGCATCAGAAAAGGGAGGCTCTTTGCACACTGGTGGAGCTATTAGTCAGGTTATTAGGAAGGAAAGAATGGTATACTTTCTTAATTTACTAAAATAATTTTTTTCTTTTTTGATAAGTACTTTTTGGAGATTAATGAGATCAAATTCTATATATGTTATTTGAGGAAAAAGAGTTGGGTAGGTCGGTAGCTTTAGCAGAGATGTTCAAGGTTACTCACATCAAGAAGAGTACGAACCCCACAGATTGAGCCACGTTCTCAAGAGGCATATGTAAGAACTCCATTCAAACTATTTTTTTTTCTTTTCCTTGTATATATTACATTCTTATTCGTAGAGTTCTTTGTTTAAATTACATGATAGGTATATACGAATATCTCAGGAATATCGTAGTACTCTACCTCTTGAGAGTTAGGACAGACCATTTACACAAGAAGAAAACGAGAATCTTTGGAAATAAAGTGCTGGTGAACTGATTAGAGGTTCATTCTACGGCTATCCAGAAAAGGCGTATCAGAAGAAGAAGTCTTGGTATTGTGGTTCATCATCCTTAAGCTTTAATGGCGGGGATAGAGAGACAGTATCTGCAATGGAGAGTAAGATAGCTTATCTCAATGCCGAACTTGCTGCTGTAGCCGAAAGAGAGAAGAAGAGAGAAGAAAGAGAGAAGAAGAGAAATGAGGAGATTGCGGCAGCAAAAGAGGTAGAGAACAAGAGGTATGCAGCTCTTCAGGCCCAACTAACTTTTCTTTTTGAATCAGGAAATATTCTTCCTCCATGTCCGGCTAGCAGTGATGGATCTGATTAAGAGGGTGACGAGAATGATAAGTCTGATAAGGAGAGTAATCAGGGTGATAAGGAGTAGTTGTATCTAGTTGACATTTTAGACTTCTATATTTAGGAATTGTTTGATTGTATTTTGGTTTATTTTGATGTTTGATGAAATTTATTTTGAAATTGCATAAAGAATATGTTGAAAATATTGTGTTGTTTTGGTTGGATGAAGTTTATTTAGAATTCTTTAGGTTGTTTTGGTATAAATATGCAGGTGGGCAATTAAAATTGCAACAATTTACTACCAGTTTTATAGCAAAAAATCGAGCTCCGGAGGTCGAAATTTCAAAAATAAAAAAAGAAAAATACCGACCTCCAAAGGTCAGAATTCCAAAACTAAAAAATAAAAATACTGACCTCTGGAGGTCAGAATTACAAAACTAAAGAATAAAAATACTGACCTCCGGAGGTCGAAATTTAAAAAATACAAAAATAAAATTACTGACCTCTGGAGGTCAGAATTTCAAAAATACAAAAATAAAAATACCGACCTCCAGAAGTCAGAATTTCAAAAATGCAAAACAAAAATACCGACCTCCAGAGGTCAGAATCTTAAAAATAAAAAAATAAGAATACCGACCTTCGGAGGTCAGAATCTCAAAAATAAAAAATAAAAATACCGACATCCAGAGGTCGGAATTTAAAAATTAAGATTATATTAAAATAAAAAAATTAACAAATACGGACATCCGGATGTCGATTTTCCAAAATATGAGAAATAAATATTTCGACCTCAGGAAGTCGGAAATAATAAAAATAAAAAATAAAGAAATATATAAGACTGACATCAGAAATTCGAAAAATAAAATAATAAATTTTCTGACTTAAAATAAAAACTAACCTCGAGAGGTCAGTAAATACCAACCTCTAGAGGTCGATATTGAATAGCAACCAAGCTTTTTCCGACCTAAGCTGGGATGTCAGTTTTAGGTCGGAATTATAGGGAATACCGACCTCCGGAGGTCAGTATTTGTAGGTCGGTATTCACTATTTTTTTAGTAGTGATTGTTGATCAAACCTAATGAAATGAGTATGAATGAACAAATGTATGCCATGATTCAACATTTGATTGTATGATTAAGAAAATGTACATATGAGTGTGATTGTGATTGTGGTTTTGTTGAATTGATCGGGTGTCACATTTCGATACACTAACTTGGTCTGGTAACACGTTTCGGCGCATATATGTGATAGGGTGTCACGTCTGGCACACTAATAGGGATCGGGTACCACGATTTGGTACACTAACAGTTTGAGTATGGGTTCCATGAGAGGAACATTGAGTTGCCACATATTACCTGTTATTGAGAATTTGGAAATTGTACATTGCTCTTGAAATGATAACCATGTATATATTCTGTGCATGTCATGTTTACTTTGTTGTGACTGCTTATATATGTTGTGGTTACTGGGATAGCCACATGATCATACCAATACACTGCGGTTGTGTACTGATGCTGCACTTGCTCGTTCTTTGTTGAGTATAGGGCATCTTCAAGCAACTATTGATAAACCTTAGCTAGGAGATCAATGATCAAGACTGAATTTTAAGGGTAAACAGGTTCTTTCAAGTTGTCATGAAGTCCTTCATTTCGTTTAGTCCACTTCCTTCGAACTCAAACTATTATTTAGATACTTCTTACATTTGGTTGGGGTTGTACCCTTTGTCTTAGACTTGTTGCACTTTAGATGTTTTGGTACATTGACTTTTAGTTCTAGGGGTTAACTTCCGCAATAGTTGGTTAGTTGTTTTGTTGAACTCCCAGAGTTTATGGAAACTCCAGTTATTTCTACATTTAAATTTGCTTTTGTATCTTTAAATGCCTAGTATTTTGATTAAGTTGTTTAGTCTGGGTTGTAGTAATGATTCTCTCACCATAGGGTTAGTGTGAGTGTCAATCACGACAGTCTGGATCGTAACAAAAAGTGTTCGATTGGACATATAGTTATAGTTTAAGAATAAAAGAAAGTTCTTTTAAATTAGAAAGTTTTAAAAAAATATTATTCAGTCAAAATTCATGATCCAAACTAACTCAATTTTTATTTGTCACTGAAAAATGACGGTTGGATCCATCATATTGAGGGCATATGGGCTACGGCTTCTCTTTACCCACTTTGTCTAATTTGGTTTGATTCCTTATTTTATTGTACATACAAAAAATAATCAAACGTAATTACTTTCAGACTTTTTCTTAATTAGTAGTAGTAATTTAGCATCTTAAAATGATGATTCGTATAATTTTTCCAAGTCCTGGCTTCTTCATAAGAATCAGTTCAAAATTGAGCACATATAACCAAGTGTCAATGTATCATGGAAGAAAAAGCATGAAGAAATAAAAATGGAACATCCCGTGGAAGAGCTTCTAAGCTTAAATTTTGAAATTCTACCACAAAATGAATCGTTTCAAGTAAATAATACATCAAAGATTCAAAATATTGAGAGAAGTTTATATCTAAAATCTAAAACTACTTAGATGAGCTTTGGAGTTGATTGAGATTGAGAAAAAAAATAGTTTGTTGAGGAAGATGATTGCTGCAATGTATAAACAATATTTATGGATCTATATACATCTCTAATACATTATATGTACAGTACAATATCAATACATAACATATACATGCAATCATTTATGTTTGAATTTTTTTTTTCACATGTACATTTACATAAAAAAACCTTTTAAAAATTTGTAGACTAAAGTAAGTCATACATATTTATGTGGCTATAAATTAAATAATCTTTTATCAGGTAAAATAGAAAGCATACAGTTAAATTGTTATTCAATATATAAAAAGTATTATTCTTTTTTAAACTGATTTAAAAGAAAAAAATTTATCACAAAAATTGAGATGGTGGGAGTTCATATTTATTCTAAAATATTAGTATGATATTGAATAGAATTACTTGCAATAATTTTTAAGTTACCTAATTGTGTAATTATTGTTATGTTAAGAAATAATCGGTTTTTAAAATCAATTCAACTTTAGGAGAGAAATCATTTTTTTAGAGGAGTCACTACTTAATTTTTAAAAAAAAGAAATTAAGAAAACTTAACTTTAAAGACTTTAATAGAATAAGCCTAAAAAGTTTAAAGAAAAGGATACAAGGTTCTTATTTGCATTTCAAAAGGTTTTAAAGCTGTTGAAATGTCCACTAACATGCGGTTATTCGATGACTTGAAAAAAAAACTTATTTGACTAATTTGAAAAATACTTTAAAAAAATAAGATATTTAAAATTATTTGAAAATAAATTAACTTAAACACTTCAGATGATTTTGAAAAGAAAGGAAACTTTTTGTCAAAGATAACCAAATAAAAAAAAATCATTCAAATGGAATAAGTGACCATAACAAAAATGATTTGCCTTTAAGAGATTTAATTAAGTTAAATCAAAGCAAATAAATGTAACGACCATTCCCGTCGTTATAGAAAAGTCAATGGGGGAAAATTGGGACCGAAAAACTTTTTTGTAGTATATGGATTTTCCCAACCTAGTCTAGATTTGGATGAAATCGGAGTCTTTAAGGTGTAGAAAAATTTGGTACCAATCAGGTGAGTTAATTATGATTTTCATTACATGAGTGGATAGATAACTCGTTAAGGAATCCGTATGACTTTACGGAATTGAATTCGAGCTAGTAGAACTCCAGGAATTGATCTTAGTGTAAAGGGTATTTTCTGAGTGTCGTTGGTTAGAGGTGTGTTGTGAAATAAGGGTTTTGGAATTCTTTAAATAGCTCGCTAGTTCGTGCAAACTGCCTTGGCGGGATTTGTGTCACTTTGGCGGGGTTGCTGTAGCGTGAGGGGTGCTGCTGTGGCAGGCCCGACGCGACTTAAAGTCATAAATAAACCTTTAAACGACTTTATTCTGCACTTTTTGATTTTTAGAGCTAAGGATTGAACCTCAAGCGACGCTTGACAGTTTTCCACCATTCTTGAGGCTTAAATGTAAGCTTTTTACTCTCTGAATTCATTTTTCGATCCGTAAAACATAATATAATGGGTAAATATTGATGGTAAAGGGTTTTGATATGGAATTTATGGTGAAAACAACCTTAATTTGGATACTTGGGATCATGGGTATAATCTAGGATTGTTAGAATTATTAGTAATCCGAGTAAATAGTGATTGTTTATTGATTCCTATATTATATTGATTGTTTGTAGACCAAGAACAAGCAGAACGAATCCAGAAAGGGAAGGATCAAGTTTCTTAGAGTTTCAAGCTTGTTTCGAGGTAGGTGATGGTTGTGATTCTATGATTGTGTGATATATGTTTGTTCTTGCTTCATTATGATACATGTATGTATGTGAATGTTGTATTATTGATCATACTTGTTGTAAATGAGATAGATGAATGATGATTGTCATGAAATCATGACTTAATTGTATGATCTTGAAGATATACTTGTGATTGTGGTGTGTTGAATAGATCGGTTTCCATGTTCTGGCATAACTAACTTGGATCGGTTGCCATGTTCCGGCATAATTATGGGATTGGTTGCCACGTTCTGGCATAATTATTGGATCGGGTACCACGTTTCGGTATGCTAACTATTTGAGTTTGGATTCCATGAGAGGACCAATGACGTGACACAATTCTGTATCTTAAGGAATGCTCGTTGTTCGTAAATGTTGATAATATTGTATATGTTCGATATATGTATGTGATTATATTATCGTTTGACTTTTGTATGTTGGACTTAGTGGGATAACCGTGTAATCCTACCTGTACTATGGTTGTGTACTGATACTGCACTTGCTCTTATTTTTGTTGAGTACAGGGCATCTTCTGGTGGCTATTGACAGCCCTCGCTTACGAGATCAATGATCGTTCAAATTCAAGGGTGAGCCAATTCTTCTGGGCTACCATGAGTTCTCCTTTTGTCTATGTCCGCATTTCGGACTTAGACTTGTTCTAGTTAGTATTAGTTCATTAGTTTGGGGTCGTATCTCTTCTTGTTTAGACTTATTGAACTTTAGATGTTTTGGTATGTTGACTTTCAAGTTCTAGATAGTATTTCTGCATTGTTTAGTTGTTAGATCTTTTGTTGAAGTTTATGAGAGCTTTAGTTTTTAGCTATTTCTCCTATTCTCGTATACTTAAATGCCTTAGTTTTTTGTTTAGTTTTGGTTGTAGTAGTGGTTCTCCCACCGGAGGGTTAGTGTGGGTGCCAATCACGATGGTTGGGTCATGACAAAGTTGGTATTAGAGCCTAGATTTGTTAATATCGATGTACCAAAATGAGTCTAGTAGAGTCTCGCGAAAAGGTACAGGGACGCCTTACTTTTCTTCGAGAGGCTATAGGACTTTAGGAAATCTCTCTATCTCTTATCTCCTTCGTACTATAACTTGATTCCAATTGGTATCTGTCGATTCAAATTGGTATCTAACCTTCTTCTGTCCGCAAATGGTTAACACTAGATTCAACGGCGTCAGGTCCATAGCTCCTGTCAATGCTTTAGTTGAGGAATCCGCAACGAGAGGTCGCAGTCGAGGTAGGGGTAGAGGAAGAGCTAGGGGTAGAGGCCGATGAAGAGTGGCGCCTACTAGAGATGGGGTACTGGTCAGAAATGCTCCCCAAAATGAGGCCCCTCCCGTCCATCACGAGGAAATAGAAGAGGATATTGAGGTTGAGAATGTTGAGCAGGTTGGACAAGAGGAAGAGGTGCAGGCTAAGACTACCGATGTTCCTACCATAGACCTAGTGTTAGCTAGACATATCATGTCCTTCTTGAAAGGGTTTGTTGGTCCTGGAGTGCTTTCTTCTATTCAAGCAACTCAAGCTCCCGCTAATCCCTCTATTGCTAACACTGCGCCCAAGATGGGTGGAACGGGAGGTAACGATGCTTTCTTCCATCCTTTGTTGGGTTCTGTTATGACTGGTAGTGAGCATGAAATATTGACTAAGTTGTTGAAGCTAAAGCCTCGTGTTTCTTGGTTCTGAGAATGAGGATGCTTATGAGTTTATCTTAGATTGCTATGAGAGACTTCATAAGTTAGGAATTGTCCATCAACATGGGGTTGGGTTAGTGTCTTTTCAACTTCAAGGTGAGGCTAAGCAGTGGTGGAGAGCTTATATGGAATGCAGATCTTCTACTTTACCTCCACTTACTTAGACCCAATTTCATGCTATATTTTTGAAGAAATATGTACCTAGGACTTTGAGGGATCGCAAAAAGGATGAGTTTATGGCTTTAGAGAGAGGTGGTATGACTGTGGCTGCTTATGAGGCCAAGTTCCATGCTTTGTCTAGATACACTACTCAATTAGTGATTATTGAGGAAGAGAGAAACCGATTATTTATTAGGGGACTAAATTCTGAGTTGCAAGTGTTATATTTTCATATGACCTCTGCAGGGAGAAGCTTTAATGAGGTAATAAACTATGTTAAGAAAGTAGAGGGGTGAGGTGAGACAGTCAAGCTAAGGCATTGGCAAAAAGGGCCAATAATTCGGGTAACTTTCAAGGTTTTTATTCCAAAGGGTTCGGAAGGCCAACGCTTGCAGCCAAGCCAATTCAGTCCGCTATGCCCGCCTCTAGAGGTAATTACTCGAAAACTCCATCTCATAATTTTCAGGATAGTAAGAAAGTCGCACCTTCAGTGAGCATATGAGGAGAGATTGTCCCCACCCACGCGTGCTAGATTCTGCGCAACAGCAGTCTAGAGCAGTAGTACCTGTGGGGAATGGTAATAATGGTAGTGGACGTCCACAAGGTGGGCGAGGAGGTAATTAGTGAGGCCGTGGATGTAGACGAAATGGTAACGCAGGCAAGGGTAACATGCAATCAGGCAGGGAAGTAGATCATCAAGATAATAAGGCTCAGTGTTACGCCTTTTCAGGCAAGAATAAGGCCGAGGCGTCTGACGCGGTGATCACAGGTACTATTCTCATCTATGATCGGATGGCTAATATGTTATTTGATTCGGGTTCTACTTATTCTTATGTATCTGTGAGACTTTCCTCATAGTTTGATGTGATTTGTGATGTACTTGATGCCCCCATCCATGTTTCTACCCCTGTTGGAGAGTCAGTCATAGTCAACCATGTATATCGTGCTTGTCCTATTTTGTTTATGGGTTTTCGAACTTGGGCTGATTTGGTTAATTTGGATATGAATGACTTTGATACAATTTTAGGCATGACTTGGTTGTCCCCCTATTATGCTGTATTAAATTGTAATACTAAGTCTGTAATTCTAGAAATTCCAGGAAAGGAAAAATTAGAGTGGGAAGGGGTGTACAAGACTAAGCAAACTAAGATCATATCCTTCATCCAGGCTAGTAAACCAGTAGAGCAGGGTTGTTTGGCTTATTTGACTCATATTCGGGATTAGGGGTGGCAGAATGGGTAATTAAGTATCCGCTCACATTTATCCATTTTAAATGGGTTGGATATCCAACTCATTTAAAAATGGGTAAAAATGATTAATACCCATATTACCCATTTAAAAGTGGGTAGTTAAATGGATAAAATGGGTAAAAGATGTGCTTTCACAAAAACAAAAAAAAAAGTGATAAATAGTGGGTAGTAAGAAAGTCTTTTTTTTTTAAAAAAAAAAAAAAATCTATAAAAAAAATGAAACTGATTTTTACATTTTTTTTGGTATAGGGGATTGAGGGGTTGTTAGGGGGTAGGGGGGCTGGTAGTGGGTGGGTTGGTACATTTTTTAAAAAAAGTAATTATTGGAAAAATTAAAAAAAATTAAAATTTTTTTTTTGGATGGGGTGTGGAGGGGGGTTGATAGGGGTAGGGGTGTGGAGGGGGGTTGGGGTGGTAATTTTTTTTAAAAAAATATTTTTAAAATTTTAATGAAAATTTTAAATTTTTTGTTAATTTTTTTTGGGATGGGGTGTGGAGGGGGGGGGGCTAGTAGGGGGTAGGGGTGGGGTGGTAATTTTTTTAAAGAAGAATTAAAAAAATTTTAATGAAAAAATTTAAAATTTTGTTAATTTTTGTTTGGATGGGGTGTGGAGGGGGCTGGTAGGGAGTAGGGGTGTGGGGGAGGGGGGCTGGTAGGGGGTGGGGTGGTAATTTTTTTAAAAAAAAAATTAAAAATTTTAATGAAGAATTTAAAAATTTTGTTAATTTTGTTTTGGGATGGGATGGGGGGATAGGGGGTATGGGGTGGGGGGCTCGTAGGAGTGGGATGGTAGTTTTTTTATTTATTTTTTTACATTTTTTGGGATAGGGGGCTAGAGGGGGGGGGGGGGGCTGTAGGGGTTGAATGAAGTGATAAAAAAACCTTAATTTTTTTTTTTGTTTTAAAGCTTTTAACAAGATTTCTACTATAATATGGGTAAATATGGGTACCCATAATCAAAATATTATTTGCTAATTTTAAGAAAAGATTAAATTCTATACATTATTTTGCTAGTTTCAAGTGGAAATGGTTGGAAGATAAAATAAAGATTGTATTAATTTTCGCTTATTATTTTTAAAAATACAAAATAATTTGAAATAAGAGAGTTTTGAATAATCTTTTGTTAGTTTTAAGGAGAAATGGTTGAAAGTTAGAAGAGATGTGAAATTAATTTTCTTTTATTATTTTAAAAAAATACGTAATAAATTGAAAGGAGAGAGATAATTTTAAATAATCTTTTGCTAGTTTTAAGGTGTAATAGTTGGAAGTTAGAAGAGAGATGATATTAAATATCTTTTATTATTTAAAAAAAAAAATAATTTAAAAAAATATCGATTACTTGTAGGCTAATATGTGCCAATTTTTTATTTGTTTATTAATTGTTAATTCATATTAGGCTATATGTTGCCAATTGTACGTAACACTTGTATATTTGTGTCTATCCTCGTGATTTGTTCATAATAATTAGTTTATTTTCTTTCTCAAAATTATTTTTTTCTTCAATGTTATTTCAGTGTTTGGCATGTACACGTGTCTATTTGCTAAACATATTAACAATGGAGTTTTTGATATGAGTCTCATTGATATTGATGCAAAATACCATCGTTAAAGGTACGCCACAATCCTATGGCAGTATGGAAGAAGTAGGAATGCTGATGGCACAATTAGTGAGACTGAAGTAACTGGAACTGTTGCTAACAAATTTGGTGGACCCCTCATAGCGAAAGAACATGCTCTGAATACTTACCATTTATACTACACCGAGACCATGAATTTTTTTTTTTTTGAAATAGTTGATTGTAGCTTAGACTTTTAATTATTACATGTATTTTTAATTTTTAGATGATATATATTTATTTTTGCTACAATTTTTTACAACAATATATAATATGCACTATTTTACATGATCAGATTTATTCTTCCCAGATTTATACCAATTGGATACCAATTTCATACATTTTTATTTTTAGCCTTTGTTTTAAATTTTCAAATTAGATACCAAGTGTGTAGGTATACAAATTGGATATCAACATTAGCCAGATCTATATTGGATTTTTAGTTTTGAAAAACACATCATAAACATAGTAAAAATTAATATATTTTGAGATTCTTTTTATACTACAACTATATAAATAGTTACACTTAAGTTTTCCAAATGAATATCAATTGGATACAATATTAACTAGTTTTAGGTTGGCTAATTTAGTTGAAATATCAATTACATCTTAGTTTTTATATTTTTTCCAATTTCGAGACCTAGATGGCAACCTAACCGAGTACGTCCTAATTGAGAAATGAAAGACCCCCCCCCCCAGAGCCAGAACACAAGCGCCAACCTCTCCGCCACTAGCACAAGTGAATATTAAAGGATCATGTTGTCAAAGGTGGCGGTATCACCGTCTACAGGTCGAGTCATGAGATCTAAAGTGCAAATACTCGACGCCGTTAATCAAGAAATTCGGGTGATATACATACGAAGGTGTTGGCCCATCGGTGCCTTAGGGGAAATCATCTATGCCAAGATATCTATTGGATACCAAATAGATACCAATTGGATACAACAATAACAAGTTTTAGGTTAGCTAATTTGGTTGAAATATCAATTACGTCTTGTTTTTTCTATTTTTCCAATGGGCTATCAATTGGATACCAAATGGATACCAATTAGAAATTACATTAACTAGTCTTAGGTTGACTAATTCATTTGAAATCTCAATTAATTTTTTAAAAAAATTTTCAGTGGGATATCAGTTTGATACCAATTGTATACCAATTGGATACAACATTAACTAGTTTTAGGTTGGCAAATTCGATTGAAATATCAATTACATGTTTTTCAATCAATAGGACTTCATTTGGATACCAAATGGATACCATTTTCATACTTAAATTTGACTTAATTTTCCCAGTCGACACCAATTGCATACCAGCATTACCGAATTGGTCACTATACATTTGAAAAACACTGAATACACAAAGGATTAAGTAGTACAAATAATAAAGGTTCTGAAATTATAATTCATTAACTTAAAAAGCAAAATAAATCAAAACATGAGTTTGTCACAATTAAACAATCAAATCAAAAAAACAAATTATGACTTTTTCGAGCAGGGTAATTTGAATCTATATTCTTGTTGTGTCCCTTCCAATGATATGTATTGCACGTAATTTTAAACCTCTTGAATTTCACATCAGCTAACCTTCTAGAATTGTATACAAATTTTATACGAGTATCACGCCAATAGAATATCAAAATAAATCCAACTTATAGATTAATTGTAATTTCTTAAATAAACAGTATACCAAATTCATTACGTTATTATTATCAAATTACATTCCATTATAATGCCAAAAGTAATTCGTTCAAAAAGAAATCATACCGTAAAACATTATAGATTGCCATGTTTGAAATTAGTAGTATTAAAAAATAAGTATATAATTTTTTTAACCAACAAACATACCAAATAATAATGGAGTACCAAAATATAACATTATTCATTTTTTTAAAAAACCGCCAGAATGGAGTATACACATTTCATACATTTTTAGGCACATTTTTCATACACATTTCATACTTACATGATAACTATTTCATCCCATAAGTCATAATTTTTTTACAGAAGAATTATGCCAATATAATACAAAAATAATACTAATTTTAACAAGTACTTGTCATTTATTAGGTTAAAAATATACGAAATTTATTCTAATATAATTTCAAAATCATACAAAAATGGCATAACAAGTATACCATTTACAAATAAATTTTATGTAATTTTTTAAAACAAAAACCTTAAATTAAAAAAAAATATTATACCAAAACATATACCAATTTTAAACAAATTTTATGTAATTTCAAAAAAAAAAAAAAAAAAAAGTTCATACCAAAAACGTCATAATTAAATCATATTATACACAAATAATTCATAAATAATTTCCTCCATCTAAAAATCAATATATTTGCGTGTTTCATAAAACAAATCACAGTGTCAATCTTACATAATACAAAAAGGAAAAATACATGTGTTATATCTCTATGCACATTTTATACAATTTTTATTCAACTTAATGTCGTTGTTGTTGTTGTTGTTGTTGTCGTTGTTGTCGTCGTCGTTGTGTGTTGGTTGTCATCGTCGTCGTCGTCGTTGTTGTTGTTGTCGCTATAAGGGATTTCTTCCAATGTTGATTTCTACCATCTCTCAAAGCTACTATGAAGCTTTCTGATAGACCTCTTAAGGTGAGGGGCTTAAATGCCACATGAACCAAGCCAATATGTATGAACCTGTAAATATCCCTATAAGGGGCCAGATCATTTTCGAATAATAATCTAAAAGTTTGATAATCACTATCAATAGTGATAGTTTCTTCAGTGGTTTTAACCACTTGTTTGAGACCAAATTTCTCAAAAATTCCCATCTGGTATATAATCCTCGGAGGAATTTTAGGAATAGTCCACTTATTAAGTAGATCAAGATGTTGTGGTATATCATATTTTTCTTTTCCACTATTTTTAACAATAGATCGTTTCTTTATGATTTTCATTATAAAAGTTGTGTTGTTGTTATTATTCTTATCAAACTATATAAAAATTTGTATATATTTCGATTCATCTATAGTAGAAATACTGTTCATCTATAGTAGAAACACTGTTCATCTACAGTAGAAATACTGTTACTAGGGCCCATTGATAAGGACCCATTACCGTAGATAGATGATTTTCTTTTTCTATAAATAGGTTTCATTTGTAGTCTTTTAGGAACAAGTTTTAGAAACCCCCTCTCTTCTTTGTAAAGTTCTCTCTTTGCCTCTTTAGCTTTTGTACTTTGAAGTTTGCCGGATATTTATCGGAGTTGTGAATAAAGATTGTATAGTTCACATAGGCCCTGATGTTGGCCCTTGATATAAGGTACTTTCAATTCTGAAATTCCACACTACCAGTGTTCATCAGAATAGTCTCGTAATATGAACGGGTTTTGTACAACTCACCCAGAAAATATAATCCATTAATTAAATAACGTTGGAATATCTTGCAAGGTTCCTCTTTTCTTTGAATCTCAGAGTTTTCCAAAAGAAATATCATTTTTTTCTTAATAACCTCTTCATATGACTTAATATCATCAATATCGTCTTTAGAGATGGAAGCAAAGGTATCACCTTTCTTTTGGGAGAGATACTCCTGCAATTGTGCATATAATGGATTGTTTTTTGAATATCTTCAAGATGTATAGAAGAAGCTTCTTTTTGGGAACTTTCTAAATTCACCAAAAGCATTCCTCCTCTTTGTATAATTGGAGGATTAGATTACGCGGATCCATACGACGATCCTGATGAGTCTGAGGATGATCTTCCTCTTCCTCTGGCATAACCGCCTGTGCAGAGACCTCCTGAGATTTCGAAATTCAAATCTAAAACTGGTTATGACTTAGAAGAACTTCTTAATAAAAAGTTTTCTGAATTTAAGGCAAGTCCTATAAATTTGTCTGAAAGTTTTGCTGATCAAATGAAAAACACTTTAGATTTTAAAAATCATGTTGATCTAGCGTTTAATAAACTTCAGGGTTATCCCAAAAAGAGTAGTGGTAATACTAAGTTTGCCTATAAACCGAGCATGCAAGCTTATTATTATTCCATGCCAACTTCTCAAGATGTGCTTGTAGAGGAACGAGACTGGAATCAGATACACACCTCTTATAGCGGGTCTGAAAATTATGAATGGAACCTTGATGGTCTGACTGATAGACAACTTACTATTCTTGTTCATAGAATGTTTATGTATGCAACTATATGTAAAAATGTTAAAAACACGGATAGAAATATTTGCAAAATAATTATTGCAAGTTTTACGGGCCAACTTCGAGGTTGGTGGGATAATTATATGACCTTCGAGCAAAAGGCTGCGGCAATTAATGTTGTTACTAATAATGAAGGTGTTGATAACCTTGGTATGGCTCTAGTTGCTAATAGAGAAGACACAGTTTATACCTTAGTCTTAACCGTTTTAGAACATTTTAATGGTAGATTTACCAATCAGTTTGAAACGGTTCATACCCTGTTAAACGGTTTACGAAGAAGAACCTAGGGAGAATTCAGATGGTATAAAGATACTTATATGAGTAGGGTGATGGAACTATCATAAAATAAGTATGAGCATTGGAAAGCTAAGTTCATAGACGGCCTTCCCCCATTATTTGCTCTAAAGGTTAAAAAGATCCTTAGAAATGAGCATGGTGAAATTCCTTATGGCGATTATACATATGGAAGATTAATAGGAGTTTGCACTCAATAAGGTATAAATTTGTGCAATGAATTAAAATTAAATAAACAACTTAAGAAGGATATGCTCCATGAAAGATCTCAATTAGAAGACTTTTGTACCCAATTTGGTTTAAGAGATACTTCGGCTAATAGCTTTAATTTCAATTAGACATAAAGACCCTATACTAAATTGGTTTTTTATTAAGTAATCATATATTTATCATTTCATATCATATATTTCTATAAAAGAGAACCCTAGACCCGCCTACATGGCGCAATCATAAACTAGGATTCCCTTCATATATTTATATAAAAGAGAACCCTAGACCCGCCTACATGGCGCCACCATAAATCAGGATTTCCTTTAAATTTATTTATTTCCAAAAATAGTCTTCCCTTTTCATGAAAAATTGTGACTTTTTTGAAAAGTTGCGACTTTTATGAAGAGTTGCGACTATTATAAAAAATTGTGACTTTTATGAAAGGTTACGACTTTTTTTTAACTCTATTAAAGTTTCAGCAAGGATGATTGAAATTTGATCTTCTCTTTTGTCCCTTTCTACAAGTTTGTTCATATAAACAAAGAAAATTGATTTCAATTGCAATGAAACAATACTACTCTTGGACCTCTCAGTGCACAACTCTTAATGCTATTAAAATGGTTGATGGTTGAATTTAGTACATATGGTTCTTTAGTAAACAAATCTTTTATTTTTGCAACTATTATTTGTATGTTTTTTTTAAATTCAAATACATTAATTAAGCTTCTTATGAAATGTGTTTCATTCCTCAAAGTTTTGTTGCTCCTATTTCATGAAGTTTAATTTTTTACTATAAGTCATAGTGATTCATGTATCTATTGAGTTTCTTTTTGCTATTTTGGTGACTTTTTCTGAATTATGTTCAAAATTTCAGTGAGGATGGTTGAAAATTTATCTTTTCTTTTGTCCCTTTCTACAGGTTTTCTTCATACACTTTTTGAAAAAATTGCTTATGGGTTGTGCTATATTTGATAGCACACTACAACAAATATCTGATAACTCATGCAGAAACAATGATGAAGTTTGTTAAAAGAACCACAATGATTGCTCTCTTGCTTTCCATAGAGTTGCGACTATTATAAAAAATTGTGACTTTTATGAAAGGTTACGACTTTTTTTTAACTCTGTTAAAGTTTCAGCAAGGATGATTGAAATTTGATCTTCTCTTTTGTCCCTTTCTACAGGTTTGTTCATATAAACAAAGAAAATTGATTTCAATTGCAATGAAACAATACTACTCTTGGACCTCTTAGTGCACAACTCTTAATGCTATTAAAATGGTTGATGGTTGAATTTAGTACATATGGTTCTTTAGTAAACAAATCTTTTATTTTTGCAACTATTATTTTTATGTTTTTTTCAAATTCAAATACATTAATTAAGCTTCTTATGAAATGTGTTTCATTCCTCAAAGTTTTGTTGCTCCTATTTCATGAAGTTTAATTTTTTACTATAAGTCATAGTGATTCATGTATCTATTGAGTTTCTTTTTGCTATTTTGGTGACTTTTTCTGAATTATGTTCAAAATTTCAGTGAGGATGGTTGAAAATTTATCTTTTCTTTTGTCCCTTTCTACAGGTTTTCTTCATATACTTTTTGAAAAAATTGCTTATGGGTTGTGCTATATTTGATAGCACACAACAACAAATATCTGATAACTCATGCAGAACCAATGATGAAGTTTGTTAAAAGAACCACAATGATTGCTCTCTTGCTTTCCATAGTTAGTATATTATTTTGACGGTTTTTTCTCAGGTACAAACATTTTGTATGCCACTGCACTATTCCTAGAATATTTGTAACGAGACGATTATTCCACATCTTTTATCGCAAGTTAACAAATTTGTCATATTTCTTCTTCTCTTATTTTTGGGCATAATAAGAGATCAAGTTTTCATGAAACTAACAACTGTCCAAAATATACTATAACAAAAATAATATTTACAGGCAATAAATATGCAGGTTCATGAAGAGTGCTACAACCTTTACTGACATTAATTAATTATCATTAGATTCAATGTTGCTATAGACTTTAGGGACCAATTTACTCTGAAAAAATATATACTTAGCGACAATTAAGCTATTAATTATCATTAAAGATCATTTTTTTAAGTGATAACTTATTCTTTTGATAAAGTTTTTTATTTTTTTGATAAAGAAGTAATAACTCTTTCTTTTGGCTTCTTCAATTAAATTTCTGAACTGTAAATTTGGATACAACCCGAAATACTATCTTTTTGAAAAATATGTTAAGCAACATGCCTTTTTCTTCTTGATTTTTAGGAAAGTAAGGTCGTCTTTATTACTCCCTCCGTCCCATTTTATGTGGCAGCATTTCCTTTTTGGTCAGTCCCAAAAAGAATGTCACATTTTCTTATATAGTAAGTATTTAAAGGTACAATTCCTCTTTTATCCTTGTTGGTCCCACTTAATCTTAAAGATAGTACTCCAATACATTTATGAGGAGAGAGAAAAGTGAGTCTACTTTTTAATATGACTATTTTTGAAGGGGCAATTTGGTAAACATTTCAAAGTCTTCATTTATTTCTTAAACTCCGTGTCCTGTCAAATGTTGCCACATAAAATAGAACGGAGGGAGTATTACTTTTGGATATTTGTGAGGTCAAGTGCTCAAAAAATTATACGGTGAGGTTGTAATATGTTATGTGTCAAAATTTTGGTTAAGAATATCCCGTTGTGAACAATCAGATGCCACCTACTGCTTGGTTTATAATTGCATTAATTCTTTGTAACTGCATACTATAACCATAACAATAACTATGGTTTAATCCAAATAAGTTGGGACCGTGATATGAAACCTTAAAAATAGTAATGACTATATAGAGGCAATGACAAAATAATAACAATTTTAGGGTCATTTTTATGATATACTTGATAGGGCATACA
Organism: Solanum bulbocastanum; assembly: GCA_037074985.1. Lineage (NCBI taxonomy): Eukaryota > Viridiplantae > Streptophyta > Magnoliopsida > Solanales > Solanaceae > Solanum > Solanum bulbocastanum. The sequence continues at coordinate 12,236,023 of CM073602.1, read as the reverse complement.
ATAATAAAAAAGAGATTGATGGAGGTACATGTCACGACCCGAGCCTACACCATGGACGTGGCCAGCACTCGAGAACCATTGCTGGTTCCCAAGAGAACCCTCATCCTGGCAGACTACAAGCGGAAGACTAACTCAAGCATACAAAGCTTAAAAATTGAATAAAAATTTATGGAACTCAATTACAACAAAGCCATAAAATAGACAACTTAATCTTTAAAACATTTAATAAACTAAATGAACAAACTTCTGAAACTCTACAGTGTATCTACGAAGCCTCCAAATGACAAAGATGAAAGTCGGGACAAGACCCACGACCTCTTAACAACTAATATAACTAAAAGTAAAAGTGGAACCCTCCGGAAGCAAGGAAGCTCACCATAGATAACTCGAAATTCATGTGGTATCAACGAAGCTCCTGTTGATGACCCTAAATACCTGTATCTTCATCAAGAAACGATGCAGGCCAAATGGTTCAGTACGTGGAATGTACGAGCATGTAAGGGAAATTCTAAAGTATAACATAAGCTTGAACATGATAAAAAGGAAACATACTTACCTCTTTTCAAACTTACTCAACTCAAGGAATAATCAAGGATACTCGAAACTACTCAAACTTACTCAACTCAGAAGTACTCAAGGATAAGATACACAACTCATTAATAAGGTTCTCAACTCAGTGAAACTCCACAATAAGGTACTCGACACAATGAAGCACAGATCAACTCAAGATACTCAACTCGAAGGTACTCAACTCAAGATACTCAAGAAATAGTTAACTCATGATAATCAAGGATAAAGCATTAGTAAAAGATCCAATATATATATGGAAAGTTGTAAAATTGTAGATAGCAACTCAATGTATTGAAAAATACAATAATACTCAGTGTGTATATAAAAATACAGTATAACTCTGGGAGAGTTTCTCTAACTAACAACTATCAATATGAGCTATGTGATGATATATCATCTCGCCCACGCTACTAGAATTGTCATATACTTTGCCAAGGTATAAGGCCTCTCAACTAAGTGGATCCACTAGTTTGTGCTAAAAAGCGTTAAGGAGTCATCTAAAAAGTATGATCCTTTCTACCCACGCCGGCAACATGGTTTATGGGGGCTATGAGTTGTATCAACTCTCCCCCATATCAGTGCTCAATACTAATTCCAAAATATACTCAGCTCATATGTTTAAAAACATAATTCTCTGGCTTGAGATTATTACTCAAAATCTTTTTCTAAAAAGAGATGTTACTCACCTACTCTAAAACTCTTCTGGAAATCTCAGTTTCCTCTTCTTTTAAATGTGAAAACATTTACTCTTGGGAATACTTAGTTCTCATATATCATTTTTAGGAAAATGAACTCGACTCTACTCTTTCTTAACTCAAGTGCTCATGTCTTAAAACAAGTTTAGAAAAAGTTATAAAAGACTTCTCAAAATAATGTTCAAGCCGAATGATGGACGTGAACGATTCAATTCAAGGTTTTCAATAACCATACAAAGAACTCAATACTTGGAACTCAACAACTCAGAAATCAAAAACTTCAATGATACTACTCATTTCAAGAATGCTCAACTCAAGGACTCAATGGTACTCCTCCTCTCAAGATTTCTCGACTCATATGGTTTATGTGGAATTATGGGCATGAACTACTCAACTCAAGGACTGCATGGGTAATATGTAATAGTTCCTTGATTAGGAATATAATCTCAGAAGGGTTAGGAACTCAATACTCAAGACATAAAACCTGAATATACTACTCCTCTCAAATGTACTCACTTTATGAAGTTCATGCGGAATTTATAGGCATGAATGACTCGACTCGAGGGTCTACATAACAATATAGAACTCATGTATTTGACTCTTCTCATTCTTATACTTACTTCCTCAAACCTTAGCTCAAATTGATTGTTGATCTCAAAGGATTCACAATTGAACTCAAAGACTTTCTTGAACTCTACTCTTAACTCTCTCTTGAATGTGAATTATGAATTCAAGAGTTATGGTTCATGATATGAAGGATCTTGTGATGATAAAGTAGACTCATGAATACATATTCCTCATTCTCATACTCACTTGCTCGAGTCTTGACACAAGTTATTAGAAATTATAGAAGACTCCTCAAAAGGACTTAAAGGGACTTTCTCAAAAATGTTTGAAACAACTCTCAAAACTTGAATCTCAACTCTACCTTGAATATGATTTATGAATTCAAAGTTGTGATTTTTGATAGGAAATATCTCGTAATGTTTAGGAGTGTTTTTAGATAGTTAAACATGAGAAGAGGTTGAAAAACATTGTCTGGGGAGAAAGTCCGTGATGCAGAGATGAATTACAATGTTTGGTCAATATAATTTTTGAAACAGTGATGTCCGCAATCTCTCTATGATGCAAAGAGAAAATTTTCACACTAAAGGGACAGGTCCGCGTCACGGACCTGGTACCTATTCCTTCTTCTATTTTTTTCTTCCTCATTTTCTAACCAAGTTTGCCTAAATTCGATTCTTTTTCTCAATTTCTCTTTAGATTCAAATACCCAATACATGTACCCAAGAATCTAATCAAGCACAACTCTAAAATCAACTCGATTTCCTCAAGAACTCATCAATCTCATCTTAACTAAAAAACGAAAGCCAATTTCAAGAACACAATTCAAGAACATCAAACATTTATCTTTCTAGAATGAATTTAATGCTGAAATTAACATGATTGGTGTGTGGGTGAACAAACCCGACACTATGGAAGCTTACATACCTCTCAGGGATCAAACCCATGGCAAAAATCTGTGACAAAACTCAAGAACCTTGACGAATGCCTTGATCCTCTCCTCTTTTCTCCTCTTCTTTTCTCTTCTTTCAAAACCCTAACTTATATTTATGAAGCGCAAACTGAACTCAATCAGTTGTGTCCCCAACTTAATTACCAAAAATGAATTTAATTAATTGGGTAGTGAAAAGACCATAATACCCTTCTAAAATCCGATTTTGACTTTCCTTATCTAGACAACCCAACTTCGAATGGACACCTCCTTCATACGAACTCAAAATTGAGCAAACTCGGCGGTGTTGGAAAGATAATTCAAAGATCTTTCCTACAGTATCTGGTAGCACACCTAACTCATTCTGAACGAGGATTTATGGTCGTTTGAAGTCGTCCCAAAACTCATACTTAGCTTAACTTTGTCAAACTTTCCAAATTTGATTATTTCCCAAAAAAATGGCTTCTTTCCAATTCGTAGTATTTCTAGTTCTTTCAAAAAGTGAGGTGTTACAATTCATATGAAAGGATTCCAAGGTCGTCCATTTGAATTTAGTTAATTATGATCTTGTATGGACGTGATGTTCCACTTTACTTGGGAGTGTTGTTGTTCAACGCTTTTTGGTCTCTTTTTTAACATGTGATGTTATTCTTTAAAACTTCTTGGAATTTGAAAATTTTCATCACTTTTGACCAACTAATTTCAGGGAGATTTTCTTAGACTTCTTTATTATACTTCAAATCTCTATGACTCATAATTTTTGTATAAAAAAAATGAAAATTAAAAAAATATAGCACCTTAAGATTTCGGAGGAACTCTTTGCCTTAAGATAAAATGTTCTTAACAGTGTAGTGTATGTATCGAAAATACGAATATTACCGAATGATCATATGTAAGCTTAATAAAAAAGTTCAATCCCTTGCGAAGCACAAATAATTTACCTAGTATAAAATAAAACAAAATTGTCTATATACCGTTTGCATATTAAGAAACCTATTTGTTTGGTTAAAAGATATTCTCTGTATCAATATTTAAGCTGCTTTACTCGCTATCATAAATTCATGATCAAAATTTCTCATACCACTCTCTTATTTTGAGAAAAAAAAAATGTCAACATTATAAAAGAAACAAGAAGTATCATAATATAGGGTGATAAAATCTTTTTCTTAAGTCAAATAACTTTTAAAATTTTGACAATCTCATCACATTTCTAGCATTAAATTTTAAGTAGAGTTATTTGCATAGATAGTACTTGGTTGAATTTTTCTTCTTGCATAGATAATTGCTTTCCCTGCCCCAATTTACATAGTACAATGTAGTTTTAACAGTCAAAATTTATAATGTTGACCGTAAATTCAGACATGAAATCTTCAATTTTTTTATAGAAGTGCTAAAAAATTGCATTTTTAAAATTTCATTCATTGATATACAAATTTAAATAAATTATTTTTCAAATAGACAAATGTATAATTAATGTTCGATCTTTATGTATGACATAAATTAGAATTACTTTCTTGACTATAATTCGCGCATCGTGCAGGCATGTTAATAGTAAATATTTATAACCCATTTTGACAATAGAAATATAAAGATCTTGAATCTTTTCATATTTTATAGTCTCAGTATAAATTTTTTCTTTGATTATTTTTTTAAAAAATTTTCAAGTTTCTTTTGAGACTTAGTATAATTTCAATATCATAAGTTATTTTATTTCTTTGGATGGTACCACATTACTTCACTGATGCTCTACAAAACTTTAGATACTACCACACACTTCATAACATTGTCTATGTGGTGAACATTTTCTTCAAGGAGAAACTTATTGTATCATTGTCATAGTCAAAATCATTATAGGCAAAGCTTGTTTCTTAATTTACTTTTTCAATTAATATCTTCTTATTCTTCTTTTTCAATACGACCTGGAAAAATATATTTGATGTACAGAGGTACATATCAATGATAAATTTGTGCGGTCAAGAATTATTTTTTCTTTTTCCCTTTTGGTTGTTCATAATAAAGCATACTACAATATTTGTGATGAATTAAAAGTACTTAACCAATGACTATTTATACCAAAATAAAATTTCTTTCTTTCTTTCTCTCAAACATTTTGTACTGATGAATTGTGACATTTATTCAATTATACATGAGCATATCATTATTCAAAATTTTCGCCATCTCTTGACACATTCATTTTCAAGATGATTGATCATTCAAGATGTTTAGCACGAGTCACATTCTCTTAAAAGAATTGACTATAACCATATGTGCATGCTTCATAATTTTTCATTAGAAGTTCATTGTCATACTCTAAAAATTTTCATATTTATATGTCAGACCTCAACATCACTTTTGAAATGTCAAGTGCACTACCACTTTATATTTCTTTATTTTGATGAAGGATTTATAAAATGAAATTAGTTTGCACAACAATCGCATGCCAAATACCATTCATATCAAATTTGATGACAAAATTTACCTTCACTCTTTGATGGACCATTTTAAGAACTCATAATATTATTTTTTAAAATAATTATCACAATGATGTTTATTATTATTTTGCCTCTTCTCTTCCATATTCATATGTTCAATCACATAATTATCTTGTCATCTTTAAGAATTTTAATCTATTGCTATCACATTCACTTTAAAAAATGGAGCCATATTCAATGAGATGGGCTTCACAATTTTTGTCAAGAGCATATTGATTTAATTAGTAATCATTATATCGTAAATATATTGCAATGTGACTTTAGACCATTGTCTTATCCATATAAAGATGTTTTAGGTCAAAATATGATGGGACTTGAATTCAAAATATTATCATTATGGTGCATCAGAACTTTAATTGATGTCTTCTCCTTTTGGTGCAATGAAACTTGAATGCACTGTCTTATCCTCAATCAATAACATTATATATAGTCCAAAATAAAATAAAATTCAGCCTTGAACCTTTAAAATATCATCACTTTGTTATTAAAAGCACTCATAAATTTAATCATAAGAACACTATCATATATAAGTTTTTACCTTTACTTAATGAAACAAAGATGATCTTAATAGGTGAATCTGAGAGTTATTTTTCAAGTAATTTTTTTAAAGAATTATTTACTTATTGGAAGACCAACAAATTGATTTTCAGCATTAACTTTATTAATTGCTAGTTAAAAAAATAAAGCAACTAGAGGTTAACACTAATCATCACAGTAAATAAATTGATACTTCAAAATTAGAAATTAAGCAACATTTGATAATTGGACCTAATAAAGTCTACAAATCAATATATTTTGTGGACCTCTAAAATTAGCATTCTCTTTTTACAGATATGCACAAAATAGAAATGATAGAGTCATTATTATGAAGGAAACTTATTCCAAAATGTAACACCTCGGTATTAGAATTGCAACAGAACTAAATTGGAAAGATTGAAGTTGAGAATTTGCAAGTTAGTCTTAAATTGTGAGTTTTGAATCAACTTCAAACAACCATAACTTCAGTACAGGATTAGTTTGCTGGCACATGAGATATCAAATGAAAGATCTTTGAGTCCTCTTTCCAACGCCACCGAGTTTCCTAAAATTTTGAGTTTTGATGAGGGATATATGACCATTTGAATTCAGTCTATCCGATTAAGGAAATCCATCTGAATTAAGGAGGGGTATTTTAGTCTTTTCTAGCTAACTTATTTTGAGTAATATTTTAGGGGTGTAAACTGATTTAGATCATTTTTCACAATCCTAAATACGCTTAGGGGTTTAGAGAGAAGTTCAAGAGGAGAAAAGGGAGAAGTTCAAGATACTTGCGATCTTCAAGGAATTTCGCCAAGGATTTGATCCTTACAAGGTATGTAAGCTTTCATAGTGATGGGTTTGTTTACCCTCACTCCAATCATGAGTTTCTTGAGTTATTTTTGTCCATGACGATCCATATATTGAGATTCTTGATGAGTTTCTTGAAGTTTCGTTTTTGAATCTTTAATAGTGGGATATTATGAGTTTGAGATTTGTTTTTAGTAGATTTTTGTTTACTTATGTTGGTTATTGATACGCTCAAATTACACCTCCCTAAAGAAGTATCAGCGATCGTTATCAAGTAAATAACCCAACTTGGAGGTTGGGGTCGATCCCACGAGGAATATGGTTTAGACTAAACTCTACTTACAATTATATTCGTTTAGCCAACGTATTTACGAAACAAGAAAGTAAAAGAGGGGGGGGGGGGGGGATTTTTGAAACAAATGTTTGATTATAGTTAAGTAACAAGTGAGCAGGATTCGAACTTTATTGTTATCAATGAGAAAAAGTAACTAGGCTGTACGTGTTCCCCATAAGCTCATAACGCGGTAATCCTAGTAATTGTAATCCTTTCCTACTCTATTACATGCAAAGTGATAAGTTAGGTATTTCTAATTCCTTGGTCCAGCAACTAGAGAATTTCACCCCACACCTTGGCCCGGCTATGTGTGTATAATTTACTAACCCTTACCTTTACCTCATAGACATCACATCAATGTATGGCTTAGTTTTCACCCTCGCACCAATTGACATTAGACTATTAGATAGTATCACAATAAATCTATGTTGATAATTCTTTTCTTATTAACTACCTCTTTGTTCTGACTAGTAGCAACAAGGCGAGTTCTAACGTTTGCAACTGCTAAAAAGACTTCTAAATGAAAGAATTATCAATAACACTATTCAAGAATTACTTAGTTACTATTCATACTTTGTTAATCGCTCATGGTTCCCACAACCCTAGTTGTGGATTTAGTTACCCATAATAGCAAGAACATAATTTATAGTTTTAGAAGAAGAAATCATGAACTTACGTAATGAGAAGAATAAACCCAGAATCTCAACTTGAATTTCAAAGTTAAAATCTTCAAAACGAACTTAGGAAATCAAGAATTGCTAAAATTGCAAGTTAATCTCCAAAGCCAAAAACTAGAATAAAAGTAATAAAGTCTAACCCCCAAAAACGAGGTTTACATGCCCTATATATAGAAAAACAAGTACCAACTAAAAAGGAAACGAAATAAGGAAATAAAGTTTCTGGACGCAGCTGTAATTAACAAGACTGACCTATGGTCAATAGGTCCCTTCCGTGGTTTGGGACTTAGGCAATTTTCAACTTCACAAATCTCCAATCTCTTAGCAACAGTCAATGGATCAGTAGGACGGACCGTGACTTGATTCACGATCTATAGATCCTCCTCCATAGTTTCATGCTTAGACTTTTGAAATCAGGTACTGGAACCACCTTTTCTGAAGCATTTGACGGAACTGCAAGATGGACTGTAGGTCGATCTACGGTCCGTCACTTGTAGTTGTGGTTCCACACTTAGTCAAGAATTCCCTGATTTTTCTCCAGGCCTTGCCCATCGATCTACATCCTTCACCTATGGACTGTGACTGGACTTACGATCCGTAAGTCACATCTGTATGTGGCTTTTTCTGCAACATTTCTTCAGCTGTCTCCTAATTCCCACATTCGAACTTATTTCCTGCAAACATGATAAAAACACATTAATACCAATACATAATGGCTCTAAACACACAAAACTCTTAAGTGAAATGTATTAAAAATATTGTAAACTCACGGTATATCAACATCCTCAACTTAAATTTGTTGTTTGTCCTCAAGTGACGCACTAAGACTCTAAACGACACTTGTATAGAAGAAAGCATTCAAGCACAATAAATCACATGGCTCTTTATCCCGACTCTCTTTTTGAGTGCAAATATTTTCTCTTAGACTCAACAAGCTAACTCATGCGGATCAAAATAGGACAAAGATCGACCAATCACCATACAACATACACAATTTTACTATCACCAAGGTACCAACTTTCCGACAATGTAACTAGGGCCCTTACTTCAAACTAAATCACTTTTTTCACACAATGAATATGATTTTGAGTACAAGGATTTATTCAACACTCACGCTCAGAAGTAATTTCAAGTACAGTTAGTGTTCAATACCATAGGCTTGCCCTTATTTTCACTGCTTAGACTCTCCAAACTAGTTACTAGGATCACTATAGAACTTTTCTTAGCTTGTAACGTAGGCTCGGGGTCAGGTGTGGTACATTTAGGTAGTTTTTAGTGACTTTCTGCCCCCCTTGACATTACATTGGCTATTTACCTCTTTCTTGACCTATTTTTAGTAACTTTTCATCTCAATTTCTTTCCCTTAACTCTTTTCAACCAAGGATGAGACTTTTGACTTTTGACTCTTATTTCTCATTTTCTTCTTTTTCTTTTACTTTATTTTCTTTTATTTCTTTCCACACTTTTCTTTTGCTTCTTTTTGCACAAAGTCACATCCTATTTCATACTTCTTCCTCTTTTCAACATGAAACTCTTTTCATACCCTTTTTTTCATTTGGTTTCCTTTTTCATAGCCACCCCCAACTTATGAATTTCGCATTAGTTGAGGTGCACGATGTCCGATGTCGGACCAGGGCCAAGATCAAGGTAAATTTTGGGCTTAGCCACCCTCAACTTAGGCTTTGGGTCTAAGTCGAGGTGCACATGTCCAAGGAGGGAATAGGGCCAGGACAATGTTTTTAAGGGAAGGTGAGTTAGGTGAATCAAAAGAATTGGTCAATTTTAGGATCAAATATTTGGATCAAAAGGGAATAATGCTACCATTTGGTTAGATCATTTTAGGCTTAAGTGGACTAATTTGAACAATTGTCTATAATCACTTCCTAACATCTAGCCTAGATTATACTAGCAGGACCAATGGGGTAAGTTCTAGATCGGCACAAAACTGTCTGAACAATCAACCATTCTCATACACTCTTGGCACATAGTTTCATTATCAGATTACCCGGTTCAAGTTTTAGCTTAAGTCATGAGATCAAGTTGGTTCTTTATCATGTCATACTCAGAGCCAACACATTCAACTCATTCTTGCCTACAGATTTTAGGACATATCACAACTTTTGGACGGGTATCATTTTTCATTCAGAATTATGCCATCATGTTTCTTTCTTTCTTATGTTTCTACAAATACACTCCTAACACATGACGGTTCAACAGAAAATAAAACCAGTCTCTTAGGGAAAAAGAACACAGGAAAAAAAACCCCAAAGATAGGATCATGAGTTGGGTTACTCAAACTTCACCCTATAACTCACAATCCATTTACCTCACCCCCAACAAAATATAGTGCAATTGTTCCCATTGCACAAAAAGTAAAGAATAAAGGAACGGGTGAAGCAAACCTGTGGTGTATAGCACCGAAGAACTCAACAAGTGGGTGGGTTCGATTTCTCGGAGCCTGCTGGAACAAAACTTGGGTTACCCTCATTAGTGCCTACATCATGTATCACAGCACCATCAAGAGTGCTATCAGTCACTCTAACTGCACCATCAGTGGTGCAAACGTTATCTCCCACAAAAGTCTTAGCCTCAGTGGTGGGCTTAGAACATGAGGCTCCAAGAGCACTCTCACCAACCTTCTGCTGGTGCAATTCCTCATCCACAATGGAGGCTCTCCTAGACTGCTCATTCTACTGGCACTCCCACTTTTTTTCTTGAGCATCCTCAGTAGTGTTTGAAATGTGACTAGAGTAGTGCCTCTTTCCATGAGCATAGGTGGGCTCGGGCTGTGCTACGTCATTTCTAAATAAAGCATCAAGTACTATATCATCAGCTAATGCAGTAGATGCAGAATCTGGTTCATCTATGGGTGGGGCAAATATTGCATCAAGGTCTGCCCAGAGACTGTCTAACTCGATTCGAAAAGAGGACAGATCTGTAGCAGGGGCTGGTCGCTCGAGGACTCTCAACCCGAAGGCATCCAGGCACTTATGAACGGCTTGGACCTTCTGGTCCATCATGGTCTCCATCTTAACCTCGAACTCTTCTATAGACCGTTGTATCCCTGGCCTTACATGTTGGAGCAGCGTGGTTATCTGAGCCTCCAATTTCTGAACTAGAACTAAGGGCACAACAGTAGCTCATAAAGATGGGGTGTCTCTGGATGAGCTGGGGACCTGACTAGCGGCCGGAGATGGGGAGTCCTGGGCATCACTAGTGTGGGTTGGAGGGGCAGGTTCTTCACCCTGTATCTACTCCATATCAACCACTAAATCTGCTCCCAATGGCAGCACCACAATCTGTAGACCACGTCGCGGGGCAGCTACGTTGGCCTCATCCCGAATAAGGCCGATATCAAGGGTCCCGGCTGCCTGTACTAAGGTGTCACAATGCAAGACAGGCACCCCAAAATCCCTGCACAACTAGAAGATCATACACGATAAGGGTAAAGTGGTGGTGGTCCTGAATGGCCTCTCATGGATCTCCGCCAACAGCATGCAGGCAAAGGCGATCTCAAACCTAGCTACAAAGGTTGCAACCATCACTGCTCTATCCCAAGTAAGTGCATTATCAGCCATAGTTGGTGATACCTTATTCCGTACCAAAAGCCAGAAAAACTTGGCCACCAAATTGAGGGTGGCCTTCCAAATACCCAAGCGCGGTGTGTGACCTACTTCACATGCTCTCCATCCATAGCTATGTGCCTGGCAAGCCAAAGTAATACAAACTCCCTCTGCTCTGCATTCTGCTGGAATGCTCCACTCCTCACAATGTCCCACCGTTAGTCAAATTCTGCGGTGTTGAGTGCCCACTTGGTGCCCAGACTATAGAGGAATCAGTTAATGGTGATCTGCGATATGTCCACCAAAAAGCCTATGACTAGAGTGGAAGTGAGAAGGCCCTGGGTTGTGGGCTTGGACCTCTTGTTGATAGAACCACGGAATGTGGCATCATAGGAGGCATAGAATTCTCTCACTATCTCCTTGCTATAGGTTCCAGGGCTCGATCCATCCACTCGCATTTGTGTTTATGATAGAGCCAGTAGATGTCGGGTATTGTGTGTAGGTTTCTCGTGAGAACTATGCGCTCCTCAGTGATCAGTTGGTCCTTCTTCCTCTTTCCATTTAACATCGAGGTATCCTTGTATATCTGTCATTGACCCTCAACGCACCACCGATTTGGCTCCTCAGCAATTAGAGTAGGGTCGGTGTTTAGTGGCACTGGAACTCCCCCGAACTAGTAGCCTCATCAGAAGAGGTAGCTCGGCCATGTGAACTCGAGCCTGTGGCGGATCTAGAAGAAGACTCTGCAGCAGAGGCGGACTCAAAATCGAAAGCAGACCCAGTCGGTGATCCGATCAGTGTATCCTCCTTATCAGACTAGGAGGCAGTGACTACATCAAAAACACCTGCTTGGATTGATTTTGATTAGCCCAAGGTGTTGTGGATGATGTCCTCCCAATGGGGGAGGGAGATATTCGAGATCTTTCTCAGCATCAGTATCATCATTGATTAGCCGATGGGTTGGTGCCGTTAATTTGGATCTACCCTTAACGGCTAGAGCTTTTTTCCGGGCCATGGTACCTATAGAGGAAGAGTTAGTACTAAAATAACCTAAAAACACACTCCAAAAAATTTTAGAACAAAGAACGAACCAGACGAAAAACTAAAAAAAAATTCAAACAGTGGCTTCAGTGGCCACCTACCTACGGTCCGTGGATCCCCTCCATAGGTCAGAAGTCCCAAAAATTTGGGCTCTGATGTGAACCATGGATGTGCAGAACAATTTGTAGATTGACCTACGAACCGTAGTCCACCTCTGTGGTTCCACACTTACTGGAATTGCTTATGTGCCACAAACCACGAACCTAATCTACAGTTTGTAGATTGACCTATGGTCCTTAGACGGTGTCTCGTGGATCATGTCTGTGCCAGGTATCAGACATGCTTCTATTCGAAACTAATTCTTTTACCAATTCAAACAACTAATCTTAGTCTAATCATGCATTTCAACACAATTTATGCTAGTTCGTCATCCCAAGAGTTCCAATTACTCAATTGTTTTAATAGATATTATCTACGAAACTAGAAACCCTAATTTGAAACTTACATTTAGACTCTTAGTTCACTGATTTAACATATTACAAAGACAACACAATCACAATCTATCGTTCCAAGGGTGTTTCTAATTTAAGTTTAACATACAATTTCATACAATCAACAACCCAAGGTCAAGATCTACTTCTTGACTTTCTATAACAACAATTAACCGGAATTCAAAGTGAAGGGAAAGTCTATTACCTTACAAGCAAAGGAAATGGGTGATGGTGTGATAACTCTAGACGTCAAACAACTTCTACTTAGCCTTTTTGCATCTAACCCAAACACCAAAACATCTAGGAAATGGGAATGAAGGAATTTGGGAGAGAGGATAGTGAATTGGGAATATGGGGGAATGAAGGTGGGGTGATTAATGGGCTATGGTGGTAATATGGAGGGTTTTGGGAGAGGAGACGTTACAAAAAATGGTTTGGGTGAATTTTCATAATAGGGGGAAATGTTTAAACAATGTGGGGTTTTATTTAAAAGAGGTCCGGATCGGGTAAGGCAAAACTAGGCTTGGACCCACGAGACCCCATCTACGGTTCGTGGGTCAGCCTACGGCCTGTAGATGGGGTCCGCAAGTCACTTACACACTTAGAAAAATTTGGGAAACTTACCTGGGGTCTACGACTACCATTCACGGTCTGTAGTTGGACCTACGGGTCTCCGTAGACCTTTGCACTAGACATTTTCTGCAGATTTTGCTTTTTATCCCTGCACAAATAGCAACCATTAGGCCTTTCTTTTTACATTTTCTGAACACTTTCTAGAAACGGACCCAATGCTATATCTAGCCAACACTAACCAAAAAAATAAAGCACCTATCTAAAGAAATACAGAAAAGCAAATAAACAAAGAAAATTATTAAACCGAAAACAAAAACCTATAGTTGGCTAGATTGTACATCTTGGGTTGCCTCCCAAGCAGCATTTGATTTAACGTAGCTGCACAATGAAGGCCTCTTGATTACTCAGACTTCATCAAGATAGTAGACCCCAACAAGTTCTTTCACACTTTTTGCGTTTCCCAGATAGACCTTGATCCTTTGCCTGTTTACCTTGAACCTTGTTCCCTCACTGTTCTCAAGATTGATCGCTCCATGTGGGAGCACTTGCGTGACTATGAATGGCCCGGTCCACTTGGACTTAAGCTTGCCTGGAAACAAGCGCAACCTAGAGTTGAATAGAAGTACAAGATCACCCATAACAAATTCTCTCTTTTCAATCCTTTGATCATGATACTTCTTCATCTTCTCCTTGTACAAGGTTGAACTTTCATAAGCTATTAGGCGAAACTCATCAAGCATATTTAAGTCACTCATTCTCTGATTTGATGTGGCGCCCCAATCAATATTTAGCTTTTTTAGCGCCCACATTGCCTTATGTTCTAGCTCTACCAGCAAATGGCAGGACTTCCCATATACAAGTTGGTAGAGGGACATACCTATAGGAGTCTTGAATGCGGTGTGATAGGCCCATAGAGCATCATCAAGCTTCCTTGACCAATCTATTCTATTAGCATTCACTGTCTTTGCTAAAATCTGCCTGATCTCTCTGTTGGACACTTCAACTTTCCCACTAGACTGCGGATCTACATTATGGAAGACGCCATATTTCTTAAGTAATGCCTTGAACAACTTATTACAAAAGTTGGAACCTCCATCGCTGATAATCGTCCTAGATGTACCAAATCTGGAGAAGATATTCTTTTTCAAGAATGTGGTGGCACTTTTACCTTCATTGTTGGGAAGCGCAATTACATCCACCCACTTCGACATATAATCAACCGCAACAAGAATATACTTCATCCCATATGAACTCACAAATGGACCTATAAAATCAACGCCCCATACATCAAACTACACTATTACCAATATAGGATTCATAGGAAGCTCTTGCCTCTTTGAAATTCCTCCTTCTCTTTGGCAACGGTCACAAGACTTAGCGAAATCATGAGCATCTTGGTGGATGGTAGGCCAATAATACCCACACTGCAAAATTTTATGAGTAGTCTGAATACCACTATGATGCCCACCAACAGGCGATGCATGGCACACCTCTAATATACTCAACATTTCGACTTCGAGCACACAACGACGAATAATCCCATCAACACAACTACGATACAAGTAAAGCTCATCCCAAAAGAACTTTTTCACATCATGTATAAACTTTTTGCTTTGGTGAAAAGACAAATCTGATGGCACCAGATCACTTGCCAAATAGTTAGCAAAGTCTGCGAACCAAGGAATCAGATCATAAGAAGCAGCTAGTACCTGTTCATCTGGAAAAGCATCATTAATTTTAGCCCTATCACCAAGCTTGAGCATAGCTTCTTCCTCCAATCTGGACAAGTGATCGGCAACCTAATTTTTTGTCCCCTTTATATCTTTCACCACAAAGTCAAACTCTTGCAGCAGCAACACCCATCTAATCAACCTCGATTTTGCATCCTTCTTAGCCATCAACTACCTCAATGCAGAATGGTCAGTATGCACTATGACCTTAGAGTACCAAGCAAATAGTATTGAAATTTCTTGAATGCAAAAACCACTGCAAGAAGCTCTTATTCATTCACTGTATATTTCTTTTGAGCCACATCACAGCTTTGCTAGCATAGTAAATAGGATGAAGAATCTTCTCTCACCTTCGTCCCAATACCACACCAAGCGCCACTCCATTCGCATCACACATTACCTCAAATGATTGTCCCCAATCCGGTGAATAATGATAGGTGCAGTAACTAACTTCTCCTTCAACTCCCCAAATACTCAGACACGCATCATCAAAATCAAACTTATACTCCTTTTTGAGTAATTTTCACAATGGATGTGCAATTTTGGAGAAATCCTTGACGAACCTCTTATAGAAACTTGCATGCCCAAGAAAACTTTTAACACATTTAACAGAGATAGGTAGTGGAAGCTTTTCTATTACCTCAACTTTCACTCTATCAACCTCAATACCCTTCTCAGAAATTCGATAACCCAGAACTATCCCTTCTTTCACCATGAAGTGGCACTTCTCCCAATTGAGCACAAGATTGCACTCTTCACACCTTTTAAGCACCTCAGCCAAATGGTCCATACAACGATCAAAAGAGTCACCTACCACAGAGAAATCATCCATAAATACCTCAATAATTTCCTCCACTATATCATAAAATATTGACATCATACAACGATGGAAGGTCGCAAGAGCATTACGCAACTCAAATGACATCCATTTGAAGGCAAAAGTCCCATAAGGGCAAGTGAAGGTGGTCTTCTGTTGGTCTTTCAAAAACTCAACCTCCACTTACTATACCACCTTCCAATTTGGCCTTACCATTACAGTTCATGCAATAACAAGATATATATAACGAGCCAACACAACTTACTAACATACATATATATAAAACATAGATGAACTATCATTCAGGGCGTCATATTATTTCCCAACTTCCATAACAAGTAGACATGACAATACACAACTATCACAGATAGTCCTCTCATGGAAACTATACCCAAACTGTTAGTGTTCCAAAATGTGATACCCGATCCCAATTAGTATGTCGAAACATGACACTCGATCCAATGTGTGTATCAAAACGTGACACTCGATCCAATGTATATGTCGAAAAGTGACACCTAATCCAATGTATGTGTCAAAAAGTGACACTCGATCCAATCAATACCACCAAAATCACATTCACACTCATAATGTATATATTCATAATCATACCATCTAGTGTTGAATCATGGCATACATTTGTTCATTCATACTCATTTCATTAGGTTTGGTCAACAATGCTTCATTCACATACATACATACATTACAATGAAGCAACTACCAACATATATCACATAAACATGAAATCAACCATCACATACACCTAGTTCACAGGATGGGACTTCCTCCTATGGTACACATCTCACATAACCACTAGGCATACAGGTACAACCTTCCCACAAATTGGTGCATGAAAGCCTACACATGAATTCTACCTTCAATAATCAACATATTATGTAGTGAACATGGATTTAATTCTACTCAATTGAATAAACCTAGCCTACCTGGGCGTCACGCAGCTGCACAGGATTATGGTTCCAATTCATGTTTTTGAGCCTTGGGACGGTGGATTTGACCAAGAATCTGCAATCTATCATCATCCTTGCGCTTGAAATCTCTTCTTCCTTCTTTCCCAAGCCTAGAGCAATCTTTTGAGGGTCTCTAGGGTAATCCTCACCTATTTTTTGTGTTTTGGGAAAAAGGAGAAAATAAGGCTTTGCGTCATTTAAGTTCTATCCCGTCCATCCTGCTCTGGAGTAAACTATTCTGCTGGAGCGCTGCTACCCTGACAGCATCTAGCCCGCTCTGGCAAGATAATTGGCCCAATTTTTCCCTGACATTTTGCCTTTCCTAAATAATGACGGTTTGGGTTGTTACACCTATATATCAAAGTCATAACTCTTGTATTCATAATTCAAATTCAAGATAGAGTTAAGAGTAAAGTTCGAGGAAGTTCTTTCGAGTGATTTTGAGAAGTCTTTTACAAACTTTCAAAACTTGTTCTAAGACTTGATTACTTGAGTAGGAGGATGAGGAGAGCTTAACTCATGTTTTCAAAATGAATATCACAGGACTAATTATTCCCAAGAGTAAATGCTTTATATTTGAAATGAGAAGGAAACTTTGATTTCCAAATGAGTTCATGAGGATTTTTGAGCACTATCTCCTTTAAGAGAACCTTTTGAGTAATAATCTCAAAGTTTGAGTATGAGGAAATGTTTTTAAGCATATGATCATGAGTTATATTAGTGGGAGTAGTATTGAGCATTGATATAGGGACAAGTTCAGACAACTCAAAGTCCTCAAAAACCATGTATGTCAACATGGATAAAAAGGATCATACTTTTTAGATGATTCCGTATTTCTTTTAAGCATATCTTAGTTGATCCACTTAGTTAAGGATGTCTTATACTCCAAAAAGGTATAGGACAGTTCTAGCAGCATGGGAGAGACGTTGTATCATCACATAGCTCAAAGTAATGGTTGTTAGTTAGAGAATCTCCTAAATAAGAGGAAAAGAGTTGTTATTGTATTTTTAAATACATTGAGTTATTATCTATTGTGTTAAGATATTTCTTTATAATACATATTTATTGTTGCTTTTATATGGAACTGGGTTGAGTATTTCTGATTTTGAGTATCTTTAAGTATCCTTGAGTTGAGTTGAGTCTAGACGAGGTAAGTATGTTCTTTCTCTTTTAATCAAGTTCAAGCTTATATATGCGCTTTAGAGTTCTATCACGACCCAAGCCCTGGACGTGGCCGGCACTCGAGAACCATTGTCGGTCCCCTAAGTGAACCATTATCCTGGCTAACTAAAGCGAAAGACTAACTCAAGCATACAAAAGCTTAAAAACTGAATTAAATTTCATTGAACTCAAATACTCAACCTTATAAAAGTCTGTACGATACTCAAAATAAAAGTAAATGTAGAAATTCCTCAACTTTGTCTATCTATAAAGCCTCTACTATTACTGAAGTATATCAGGACAAGACCTACGACATCTCAAAACTACTAACTATAAGATAAAGTTGAAGTTCTCCGAAATATAAGATTGGCTCACCAAAGCTGACTGGAGTCGCATGACCTCAACGAAACGCATGTTGATAATCATGAATACTTGTATCTGCATCATGAAATGGTGCCCGCCAAATGGCTCAGCACATGGAATATCTATGAAACATAGTTCAACTCAACTCAGGGAAGTAGGGATTAACTCAACAATAAGATACTTAACTCTGTGAAACATAGTTCAACTATGGATGCTCAAGGATAAAGCAACAATAAAAGATACAATATATGAAAAGCTTTTAAAATAATAGATAATAACTTAGTTGTATGAAAAAATACAATAATAACTCAATTTTATGAAAATACAATAATAACTCTTATTTGTATGTAATGATACAAAATAACTCTATTTGGGAGATTCTTTAACCGACAACAATCACTGTGAGCTATGTGATTATACAGCGTCTAGCCCACACTGCCAGAGTTGTCCTATACTTTGTTGGGGTATAGAACCTACTAACTAAGTGGATCCACTAGTCTATGCTAAAAATCAATAATGAATCATCTAAAAGTATGACCCTTTCTACCCACATTGGCTACATGATTTATGGGGGTTGTGAGTTGTTAGGACTCTCCCCCATATCGGTGCTCAATACTACTCCCAAAAATATACTTAGCTCATATGTTTTAAAGAAAACCTAACTCTTTCTATGTTTTGAGATTATTACTCAAAAAAAATTCTCTTAAAAGAGATGGTACTCAAATTGCTGAAAACTCTTTTGGAAATCTCAATTTCCTCCTCTTATATATGTGAAAACATTTACTCTTGGGAATATTTAGTTCCTATATATTCATTTTAAAGAAAATAAAACTTGACTGTACTCTTCGTAATACTCATTTACTCAAGCCTTTAAACAAGTTATGAATAATTGTAAAAGACTTCTCAAAATAGGATTCATGTCGAATTATGGACGTGAACGACTCAATTCAAGGTTTTTAATAACCATATATAGAACTCAAAACTCAATGAGTCCAGAATTTAAGGACTCAATGATACTACTCATCTTATGAATACTCGACTCATAGGGTTCATGTGGGATTATGGACATGACCCAATCAACTCAAGGATCTTCTTGTATAACATATAGTTATCTAAAATTATGAAATATAGTTTCAAAAAGGATTAGGAACTCAATACTCAAGAACTTACAACTTGAAGATATTACTCCTCTCAAATTTACTCAATTTAAAGAGTTCATGCGGAATTATGAGCATGACTTAACTCGACTGAAGGCTCTCAATGATAATATAGACTCATGAATACATTTTCCTCATTCTCATACTCACTTACTTGAGTCTTAAAACAATTTATAAGTTATTGTAGAAGACTCCTCAAAAGGACTCAAAGGGATTTTCTCCAACTTTACTCTTAACTCTTCCATGTATTTGAATTATGAATTCAAGGATCATGACTTGATAAATGGGATTTCTTGATGATTATAGGTAGTTTGGATAGTAAAATTCAGTAAGAGAACGAAGACATGTTTTGAAAGAATGAATACGAAATGAAGAACGGAGACGGAAAGGACCTGACGTCCCTAGCGTAGCAGTGGTGCGGCGCGCCAGCCCTCAGCTGATGCTGGTCTGGGTCGCACTGTAGGCACAGGGTGCCAGCCCCTCAGGCTCAACAAAGGTGCGCCGCCCCATCCATGTTCCAAAAGAAAAACTCGACGGATTTCCTCTTTAATTTTCCAGCCCTACCTCATCTAAACTCTAATGATTTCCTCCAAATTCTTTTAGATACATAAACTAAACATACTTAGGCTGAAATTCCAATCAATACCTACCAAAACAATCACTCTTTTGCAACTCTCACCTCAAGAACTTCATTATCAAAGAACAAAGTACAAAACCTCAAGAACTCAACAAGAATATCAACATACTCAATCTCATGGATGATATTCCTAAAAGAAACACATGATTGGTGTGTGGGTGAACAAACCCAACACTATGGAAGCTTATATACCTTAAAGAACTAGGTTCTTGGCAAAATCTTGAATTTTTTGAACAAAAGCTTGAAACTATTAATTTTTTTCTCCTCTTGAATCCTCTCTCTGAAACCCTAAATGTTTTGTGGGTGAATAAAACTGATTCTAATCAGTTTAGACCCTTAATTGGGTGTAATTCACGTTTAGAATAAGTGGGGGTAAGGAAAAGACAAAAATACCCCTCCTATTTTCGGGTAAATTTTCTTAAATGGACAGCCTGACTTCAAAAGGGCATATATCCCTCATACGAGCTTGAAATTAGCAAATTCCATGGCATTGGAAAGAGGACTTGGAGATACTTCATTTTATATCTTATGGATCTCCTAAGTCATTATGTACTGAAAGTTATAGTCGTTTGAAGTTGATTCAAAACTTAAAAGAACTAAGGTATGACTTGAATGAATTCTCTTTAATTCTTTTTGGAACTCAAGGTGATATATATATTTCCCTTGTAACACCCCTAAATGCTATTTACCTTCGTTAAACTACTTCAATATGGTTTATTCACATTTTGGGAACTTGAAATTTTGGGATATTTGCAAACTTGCTTAGCTTAGATTGTAATCGTAATTTATGAGATTGTATAGGGGTATTTACGTAAGAGTTTATTTGGAATTTTGTATGATTGACAAAAAAAAGAAAGTGAAGGATATATATAAGTGTATATGTAGACAATTTGGGGCAGCACACAACACTATTTTCTGGGCAGCACCTTGGCCAGCCAAGTGTCCCAAGTGATAAGCATCACTTGTTGACAATATAGTCCACTCCTCTTCGAATAATTTCGTGGTAATGGAAGATTAAAACCCTTAGAAACTAGCTTATCATCTGTTCTTCAAAAATCACAAGAGAAAAAAACCTTGGTCTTTTGGTTGGAATCAAAGAGACAAACTACCTTGTTGGTAAGTGCTGAAATCTGTTTTCGAGCTGAGTAGTGTTTGGTAAATTGTGTATATCTTGTTATCTGGAAATCCGTTTTGGGTTAATAAATATGTTTTGGAAAGCTGATTCATGTATCTACAACTCTTATGTTTAAGTGAAAGTCTGATTTAACCGTTATGGATGTGAAAACTGGGACGCAACACAAGACAAGTTTTGTCCAGATTTCTCTGTTGTTGAAGCTGAGTAGATTATGTTACGTTTAGAATATATCGTTCTATATAACTCCGTTTTGGATGAATAAATATGTTTTGGAAATATGATTTATGTATCTAAAACTCTTATGTTTAAGTGAAAGTCTGATTTAGTTGTTATGGATGTGAAAACTGGGATGCAACACACGACAAGTTCTGTCGGATTTCGGGTTTAGAATTCCGGAAGGAACCACTGTTAGTGTATTGATGATATCCTTTTATACAAAATGTATTTTTCAGTGATTCTTGTTGAGTTACAATCTTAAGAGATGTATCTACAACTCTTATGTTTATGTTAAAGTCTAATCTAGCTGTTATGGATAGGAAATATGGGACGCAACAGAGGACAAGTGTTGTCGGATTTCGGGTTTAGAATTCCGGTAGGAACCACCGTTAGTATATTGATGATATCTTTTTGTACAAAATGTATTTTTCAGTGATTCTTGTTGTGTTGCAATCTTAAGAGATGTATCTACAACTTTAATGGCAAAATCTATTTTTGTTGATTGCCTGTTCAAATTTAAGTTGCAACATGGGGTACTAAACATGCCAGAATCACTGTTTTGAGAACAGAATTGTGTCTGTGTGGGCTGAGCTTACTTATGATGATAATCCTATTTTATTTTGATATTATTGAGATATTAGGAATTAAAGAAGTTATTTAATTGCATTTTTAAGGTTGTATAGACTTGTGAACAAGTTCAGGAACTTGACACGTTGGTTGGTCTCCGGTTTGAGCTTGCGAAGTTTATTGGACTATTGCTACGCTAAAGTATTGAGGTTTGTGTATAAACTTGTACTTGAACTCTTGTGATGGCTGGTATAAATGAAATTTGATTTTGATACCTCAGCTACCTCTTGTCACTTTGCATTGTCGTGCTGGTATGATGCTTGTGTAACTCACCCACTTGTACGGATTGTTGGATCACTTGGCACTCTTGTTGGGATTATGTCCTTCTTGTGGCTGCGGCTTTGTCACTATTGGCAGGCCTCTTGTTTCGGATCAATTGCCATCTTGACTTTGGATTTGTAGTTCGTCTTAGGAATGGAAGTTATCCATTTTAAGTATGAACTAGAAAGCCATTTTTAATATGGTTCTTGGTTCTCTTGATACAGGGCTTCAGTCCTTCTTGATACAGGGCAGCGACCCTTCTTGATACTTGCTTGTGCCGGGTGTGACAACATGAAGTATATATGGGGCGAGCCTTGCTATTGAAATTCTTGAAAATGGGTGCTATGATCTTCTTGACATTTGTATCTTTGAATATCGAGTTTGATACTTGTTATCTATTGTTACTTGATTTATTTATTATATTTCAAGTATGATGCTCATTGACTTGGAAAAGGTAGCTTGATGAATTTTGAGGATTTCGACCCTATAGTTTTTACACCACTAAGCTTTATGCTTAGCGATTGTTGTTTCTATCGTAGGGGCCGATCGAGAGGAGTGATGAAGATGGCCATGGACGATGGAAATATTGAGAACCTTAAAGAAGATCACATTTGCATATAGACATCTATATTTTGTATAAATCTTGGTACTTATACACGATCTATGCGATGTATATTTGGATTAGATTTTGAAGGCTAACCTTATCATGTTCATGGTTTGTAATCTAAGTATGGCTACGTGTTTGGTTTATTTGGGATGTGTAAGTCCAAGTTTTGTAATATGTTATATGTCCTACTTGTTTGTAATGATCGTATAAAGCATGAACCCAACTAGTTTGGGTACTCGGAAGTGGATAATTTTTATTATCATTAATTACTTGAATGAGGAAAAAATAATAGAATATATATATATATATATATATATATATATATATATATATATATCTTGTAAATTATGTGCATACGGTAAATGGAAAGGGGTCACTACAGCCCTGACTTTAACACTTAAAATTTCAAATTCTTTGGTAAAATCCTACTCACAACGAAGAAGGGTTCGAGTCTTAGTTCAAAAATTTCCCAGGGTATTACATTATCTCCCTCTTGGGATCATTCATCCTCCAATGACGGATAGACTGGTTATGGAACGGGGTTACTCTCATTATCTCCTCTGAATCATGAACTTGCCTACTAACATAGGATGAACTGATTCGTACCAAGAGTTAAGACCTTATATAGCACCTAAATTAAGAACGAGACTATTGTGAACATAGTCACACTCTCTATGAAGTTACCTTATCCGAAACAAAGGAGATCTGGGCATGAAGTAAGAATAGGAATACCATGCATGGGGTCATATGACTGCTAAATATTAAGCTATTCCTCAACCACACTCTTCTTTCCCTGTACCATACCTCATTGGCTGCAACTCCTAGTTCCCTTAAAGGTACATGACTTCTCTTACCAAGGCCTATGTCTAACAACACGCTCTTACATATTCAAGCTTTACCAAATCCTAAGGTTCAAGTTATATACCTCTCTATAGGGAGTCTCATCCCAAGAACATTACTCTTTACCACCTCATTTAATCAACATTGGGCTCATATCAAGAACTACCTCGTGTCTAACAACACCACATTCAAGCATAGTATTCTAACAACTCAATGGACTCTTACTAACCAACTCCTGGAGAAGTTCTCATTCTTCATCATCCCTGCCATACCAACTAGAATTTCCCGCATTACTACTCGGGACCAACTAAGGGCTCTCATTTAACTACTTCCATAGTAAAACCTCATCCTCCTCTTGCTTCTCATTTATAACCTTAGGTGGAATTATCACACCATCATTATCACGATGAGAACATTAATCTTCTCTTTCTAATATCACTTCACTACTAAAAGGACTTCTAAAAATATATCTCCCATACTCTTTTGAGCTCATTACTATCATATTCTCAACACTGGAATTGATTTCTTATCTTATCATCTTCCTCTTAGGTCTAAAGCTGCCATTTGGAAGGTATGGACTTATGCCATCATCTCTAAACTGGTCTACATCCCCTTTTCACAACTTTTTAAGTACTATTTTCTCACTTAGTATTCCTCATTGACCCTCTCAAACAAATCTTATGCCTAGCTTAGACCTATCACTTCATGACTACTTTGTTCTCTTATTCAACACATATATTTAGTCTATGCTAACACGGTGGCAAATCGACATCAACTCTATTATGGTTAAAAGTATACTTTATCTCATGCGGACTAGCAACTATTCCTTTTCCTTCTATCAAGAACTCTCTACAACATTATTATTCCTTATTTCACTCATAAAGGAACTCATCACTTATAATTGCCTAGGTGCATGATTGCAAAACATAATTTTCCCCATTAATATCTCCCTTTCATAGATTATTGAAGCTCTACATACTTTCCTCTAACTCTGGGCACTTTCACTACTACTGCTCATAATTGCATAACTCATGCCACCTTTTTGGGATGAAGCTTTAAACATACTTTCTCATAAGGATCTCAGCTGAAATAGGACTTAGAGAAGAGAGTACAACTCGCTTTTAGCTCAAACGCACGATTCATATGAATATGAGTGCATTTCCTCAAACTCAATACTTAACTCACTTACAAGCTTCTCTCAAGCCCCTCTGCAGTCTCATAACTTCCTCAATATTTTTGATAACAAAAACTCATCGATAAAGGACTGACTTTTATTTTCAACCACCTCTAGTATGGGGGGTAGTCGAATGGATATGCAAATGCACGAGTTAGAATAAGTCTTTATGACATAGCTCTATTGCACAATTTAGAGTATGAAAGAAGGGAAACTTTTCCTAAATGTCTGTAGTCACTTATTTATAGAAGTAGGGCCCTTACAACCATAAATAAGATTTTACTTGACACGGCTTCAAAGACACCCTAGGATACTTGAACTCTGAGTTGTGATACCAAGCTTGTCACCACCCCTACACCCTGGACGTTGCTAGCACTCTAGAACCATTTTTGGTCTCCAAACAAACCCTCATCCTGGCTAACTACAAGCATAAGACTAACTCAAGCATACAAAAGCTTAAAAAATTAATTAAATTTCATTAAACTCAAATACTCAACCTTTTGGAAAGTCTATACAATACTCAAAATAAAAGTAAATACTGAAACTCCTCAACCTTGTCTATCTATGAAGCCTCTACTACTACAAAAGGATATCAGGACAAGACCCACAACATCTCAAAACTATTAAATGTACGATAAAGGTGAAGTCCTCTGGAATATAAGATGGCTCACCGAAGCTAATTGGAATAACACATGACCTCAACGAAACGCCTATTGATGATCCTAAATATTTGTATCTGCATCATGAAATAATGCAGGCCAAATGGCTTACTACATGGAATGTACGAGCATGTAAGGGAAATTCTAAAGCATAAACATAAGCTTGAACTGATGGAAAAAAAAAACATACTTATCTCTTCTGAACTCACTCAACTCAACTCAATGAAACATAGTTCAACTTAACTCAGAAAAAATAGGGCACAACTCAATAGTAAGATAATCAACTCAGTGAAACATAGTTCTACTCAACTCAGAGAAATAGGGCTCAACTCAACAATAAGATACTCAACCCTGTGAAATATAGCTCAACTCAACTCAGAGAAATAGCACTTAACTCAACAATAAGATACTCAACTCTTAGAAACATAGTTCAACTGAACTCAGATAAATAGGGCTTAACTCAACAATAAGATACTCAACTCTATGAAACATAGTTCAACTCTGGATACTCATAAATAAAGCAACAATAAAAGATGCAATATCTAAAAGGCTTTTAAAATAATATATAATAACTCAGTTGTATGCAAAAATATAGTAATAACTCAATTGTATGAAAATACAATAATAACTCTTATTTGTATGTAAAGATACAAAATAACTCTGTTTGGAGATTCTCTAACCGACAACCATCACTATGAGCTATGTGATGATACAACGTCTAGCCAACGCTACCAGAACAATCCTCTACTCTAACGGGGTATAAAACCTACTAACTAAATGGATCTGCTAGTCTATGCTAAAAAGAAATAAGGAATCATCTAAAGAGTATGACCCTTTCTACCCACATTGGCTACATGGTTTATGGGGGCGGTGAGTTGTTAGAACACTCCCCCATATCAGTGCTCAATAATACTCCCAAAAATATACTTAGCTCATGTTTGAAAGAAAACAAAACTCTTTCTATGTTTTGAGATTATTACTCAAAAATCTTTCTCTTAAAAGAGATTGTACTCAAACTGCTCAAAATTCTTTTGGAAATCTCAATTTCCTCCTCTTTTAAATGTGAAAACATTAACTCTTGGTAATACTTATTTCTCATATATTCATTTCAAAGAAAATGAAACAAATAATGAAAAATTGTAAAAGACTTCTCAAAATAGGGTTCATGTTGAATTATGGACATGAACGACTCAATTCAAGGTATTCAATAACCATATATAGAACTCAATACTCTAAACTCAATGAGTTCAGAATTCAAGGACTTAATAATACTACTCATTTCATGAATACTCGACTCATAGGGTTCATGCGGGATTAGAGACATGACCCAGTCAACTCAAGGATCTCCTTGTAAAACATATAGCAATCCAAAATTCTGAAATATAGTTTCAAAAAGGATTAGGAACTCAATACTCAAGAACTTAGAAATTGAAGATACTATTCCTCTCAAAGATACTCAATTTATGGAGTTCATGCAGAATTATGAGCATAACTTAACTCGACTCAAGGATCTCAGTGATAATATAGACTTATGAATACATTCTCCTCATTCTCATAATCACTTACTTGAGTCTTGAAATAATTCCTCAAAAGGACTCAAAGGGACTTTCTCAAATTTTACTCTTAACTCTTCCATGAATTTGAATTATGAATTCAAGGATCATGACTGGATATATAGGATTTATTGATGATTATATGTAGTTTGGATAGTAAAATTCATTAAGAGAACGAAGACATGTTTTGAAGAACCAATATGGAACAAAGAACGGAGGCGGAAAGGACATGACGTCCCTGGCATAGCAGTGGCACGTTACGCTAGCCCTTAGTTGATTGAGGCTGGTATGGGATGCACTGTATGTGCAGGGTGCCAGCCCCTCAAGCACAACAAGGGCGCGCTGCCCTATCCATGTTCCAAAAGAAAAACTTCACGGATTTCCTCTTCAATTTTCAAGCCCTACCTCGTCAAAACTCTAGTGATTTCCTCCAAATTCTTTTAGATTCATATACTAAACACACTTGGGTCTAAATTCCAATCAACACATGCCAAAAAATCACTCATTCGCAACTCTCACCTCAAGAACTCAACAAGAACTTCATTATCAAAGAACGAAGTACAAAACCTCAAGAACTCAACAAGAGTATCAACATAGTCAATCTCATGGATGAAATTCTTAAAAGAAACTCTTGATTGGCATGTGGGCAAACAAACTCAACACTAGCTTACATACCTCAAAGAACTATGTTCTTGGCCAAATCTTGAATTTCTTGAACGAACACTTGAACTTTGAACTTTTTTTCCTCTTGAATCTTCTCTCTAAAACCCTAAATTCTTTGGGGATGAATGAAAGTTATTCTACTCGGTTTAGACCCTTAATTGGGTGTAATTCACATTTAGAATAAGTGTGGGTAAGGAAAAGACTAAAATACCCCTCCTATTTTTGGGTAATTTTCCTTAAATGGACAGTCTGACATCAAAAGGGCATATCTCCCTCCTACGAGCTCAAAAATTAGCAAACTCAATGGCGTTGGAAAGAGGATTCAAAAATCTTTCATTTGATATCTTATGGGTCTCCTAACTCATCTTGTACTGAAAGTTATTTGTCGTTTGAAGTTGACCTAAAACTTAAAAGAACTAAGGAATGACTTGAATGAATTCTCTTTAATTCTTTTTGGAAATCAAGGTGATATATCTAGTGCCCTTACGTTAACACTTAAAAAAATTTAAATTCCTTGGTAAAATCCTACTCACAACGAGAAGGGTTCGAGTCTTAGTTCAAAAAATTTCCAGAGTGTTACAAGTTCCCCTTGCATGCTCAGACATTCCATGTACTGACGCTATTTGGCCTGCATTTTTCATGATGCTGATATAGGTAACCACGGTCATCAACAGGTGCTCCGTTGATACCACTTGCAGTTCCAGGGTTCCTTTGGTGAGCCTCCTTTCTTTTGGAGGATTCCCACATTTACTTTCAGTCGTATTAGGATGTCGTGGATCATGTCCCGACTTCCATCATAGTTACTAGAGGCTTCATAGATAGATAGTAGTGTTTTGAGGAGTCCTTTCCATTTCTTTGGTTAAATGTTTAAGACTTGAGTTGAACAGTTATGCTATTGAACATTTCGGACGATATTGAGTTAAACTAATTTTAGTAATGATGTCTTTATGAGTTGAGTTATATTTGAGGGTTTTTTATTGTTGAGTAAGTCTTCCACTGAGACTTGAGTCAAGCCAAGGGTTCGCTTGGGGCCAGCAATGATTCTCGAGTACCGGCCACTCCAGGATGTAGGCTCGAGGTATGACAAATAAAAATATATCATTTCTTAAAAATTAGATATTAATGTACACACGACAATACAAAATTCCACAACGAATAACTAAAGTGAGCAAAGGAACATAAGTACGTGAAATATCATAATACTTGACAAAAATTCTATATTAAATAACACCCAAACATGTCTAAAGTTGATTTGAAATTAACTTGTAAGTTGTATTACAAATACGATTAGAGAATTATGTAATCTCCTGGTATTCAATGAGTGTTTGAAGCAAAACAAATTGATTGTGATCAATTTTTTTAAATCATTAATTTAGAAGTCATTGTCCTATATATTGCCAAGAAACTTGAGACAAAAATTTATAAATTGGCAGCATGGTAGAAGGATTAATGTTTAATTGATAAAATTATTTATAAGATACAATACGTGTATCGTACCTCATTTGAGTATTCTGTTTTTTGAACTATACATATTTCATTCATATATCCACGCCTTAACATACAACTACGTGAATCAATATTTAATTTCAACATCACTTCTGGACTAATATATTATGAATATTTTCGAATAAATATGATGCTCACTAGCATCATTTAAGTCAATATTTTAAGAAAAAAATAACTCAAGATCATATGCTTGCCAACAAGGGATATGAATAATTATATAATTTAAAAAAAACTAATGATAAGTGTAACTTAATGCTTTTTCATTAAGCCTATAGTAATCATGACAAACAATATCTATTAGTTGTCTAATTTATTTTCATTCAACTATATATAAGTGTTTCACTTGAAGATTTGATGAAAATAAAATTAGAGGTTCGTGTTGATAATATGTTATAAAATAAAAATGATGTATTAAAATTAAGAGAGGTAGAGAAAGAGAGAGACAGAGTAGTAATAGTAGTTTTTCTTTATTATTTTCTTTTTATCATTTCACATTACAAGAAAAGTGTTGAAAAATTATGTGGATGACCATGTAATCATTCATTGTGCCTAACTTATGGACAAGTAAAGAGGCCAACACACTATAATAGATTTGTACGGCCAAGTAGCTTGAGTTCATGAGGTTTGTAAATACCCTTTTAGTTAATCATCTTAAGTGTGAGAAAAACACAAAAAGTGAAAACAAAGTTACTACTACTCTTTCTCTCTTTTTCTTCTTGTCATTTTATTATACTACACATGCTTTATTTTATAACAAGAAGATACATATAGGCTATAAAACATGGACACAAAGTCACTTGGCAACAAAGTTTACTTGAACGCAAAGTTACTTTATTTGGACACAAAATATATTGTGAGGCTACTCATTGTACAACACAAAGTATATTGTGTGAATTAAGAGTGTGCATAGGTCGGTTTGGTTTGATTTTTCATTAAAATAAATCTAAATCAATTATGTGGATTTGTTAAATCTAAAAACCAAATCAAACCACATAAAGTCGGGTTTTTCAATTTCGGCTTTAGTCGGGTTTTTTTTATTTTTCGATTTGTTCGATTTTTTAGAACTATATGATGTTTGAAAAAGAGATCAAATATATTTTCATTTGCCGTGTGATAAGTTAAACTTTAAAAATGTTAAATGAATAGAAATCTTCGAAAAGACGGTAAAATTCACATGAGTACAAAATACTTTTATTGAAATATCAACATTCATTATATTAAATTAACAAGATTAAAGGCTATGGTCAAACTAAATACAAAACAAAATATTTACAAAATAAATTGTTAACTTCAAATTTGAAAAACTATAACAATATAATTGTAACTTCCAATCTTAATACAAAATAAAATATTTACAAAATTTTACAAGCCCAAATTTGAAATAATATAAAGCAGTTTTTACATATAGCAAACATAAAAATCATATTTGTATACTATAGCTATAGTTTGTGTAATTACGCTCCATAGCAAACATAATTAATCTATATATTTCGGTATACATAAATATAAAAAATATGTTCTTGGGTCTAGTATATTTCTGTATACAAATGGGTCCTGCATTTGTATATTTCGATATACAAATGGGTCTTGCATTTGTATATTTTGGTATACAAATGGGTCATGCATTTGTATATTTCGGTATACAAATGGGTCTTGCATTTGTATATTTGGTATACAAATGGGTCCTGGATTTGTATATTTCAGTCTATTTGTATATTTCGATGTACAAATGGGTCCTACATTTATATATTACGTCTATTTGTATATTTCGATATACAAATGGGTCATGTATTTGTATATTTCGTTAAACAAATTGGTCTTGCATTTGTATATTTCAGTCTATTGGTATATTTCGATATACAAATGGGTCTTGTATTTGTATATTTCAGTATACAAATGAGTCCTGCATTTGTATATTTCGATCTATTTGTATATTTAGGTATACAAATGGGATGGCAAAAAACATGGAATGTTTGTTGCGAATTACAAATAAAAGAAACTATGGGTATAGCATTTAATTTGAATTAATAGTTTGTTATTTCATACAATTTTCCCAATAACATATCTAAACATTAAAACCTATAAACTAACTAAAAATATATTAACAAATTAGGATTATAAATAATATGTTTTATCTTAAAATTAAATTATATATATATATATATATATATATATATTACCTTAAGAGCATGAACTCTTAACTTGAATGTTAAATTACTATAATATCCCTAACTTAGGTTGTGATTTTTCAATGAGTTGTGATTGTTTTCACAAGGATGTGATTTTTTGATGAATTGTGACTTTTCCAAAGAGTTGTGCATTTTCCAAAGAGTTGTGACTTTTCCAAAGAGTTATAACTTTTTCAATAAGTTGTGACTATTCGAAAAGGTTGTGACTTCTCAGAATGGTCATGACTTTTTAGATAAGACACATAAAAACACTTGTTCATACTACCCTTTGTTGACTACAAATAGAGGGGTTTCCTCTCATTTTTCAACCATAATTTTTTTTAATCTCCTACTCTTCTTCTTCTTGCATTTTAAAAAAATTCATGTAATTTATTGTGGTTGAGTGAGTGCGAATGACTTTATTTATCTATGTTGCTTATATAATTTAGATTATCAGGAAGTTTGCTTCAAAATAGTTATTACTATATAAACATTTCCCTTTTGTTTTACTCATTTACCATTTCTTAATATTTAAGTATTTTCGACGAAGAAAAGTTTATATGACTTGTAATAACGCTAGTTGAAGTTTGTATTAGTTTAATTTTTATTGTAGTCTAAATTCATTTGTTTTTGTTAACAATTCATCTTGTGATGTAGATAGATGCTTCTGGATATCTTTTTCCAAATTATTAAACTTCTCAAGAGTTAGAAAATTGTCACGATTTATTTTTTTGTGCCCAAGACAAAAGAATAAATTTATTTATCAATACTACTTATGTGATTTAGATTGTCAGGATTTTGCTTCAAAATAGTTATTACTATATAAATATTGCCCTTATGTTTTATAGATTTACTATTTCTTAATATTTCAGTATATTCGGCAAAGAAAAGTTCATATGACTTGAAATAACGCCAGTGGAAGTTTGTATTAGTTTAATTTTTATTGTAATCTAAATTCATTTGTTTTTTATAACAATTTCTCTTGTGATGTAGATATATTTTTCTGAATATCTTTTTCCAAAATTATTAAACTTCTCAAGAGTTAGAGAATTATCACGATTATTTTTTTATGTTCAATACAAAAGAATGACTTTATTTATCAATATTACTTATGTGATTTAGATTGTCAGGAAGTTTGCTTTAAAATAGTTATTACTATGTAAACATTGCCCTTTTAGTTTACTAACTTACTATTTCTTAATATTTCAGTATTTTTGACGAAGAAAAGTTCATATAACTTCTAATAAAGCCAGTGGAAGGCTATATTAGCTTAATTTTTATTATTTATTTAATAGCTAGTTTTTATGAGATATATATTCATTATGCAAATATATATATATGATTAAATTGGGCCATGGTAAAGAAAAAGGTGGTGTTACCTGTGAAAGTTTTCTCCAAATTTTGTCTCTATAATTTGTTAATCTTACCCCACCCCACCCCACCCCCCACACACACACACAAATCCATTGAGTAATTCATAATATTAAAGTAATTGTAGTGAAGATTGATGAAGATGGTAAATGTTCAAAGCAGTGTGGTGCTTCCCATGTCATTTGACAAAAAAAAAAGGCTTGTTCTACTATCATCATTTTGTAGACTACTTTTTCTGATTTTATTTCACAATGTCTTTGATATTATATTGTTTGTTTTGTTTGAAAATAAAGTCACAAATGTATTATCAAGTTAACAAGATCTTCAAACTTCAAAATATATTATTCTTTTTTAAAAAAAAAACTCACAACAAATGTGAAAATATGTAAATATATTTGAGTCATTTAAAATTTAACATTAACAAAATAAATTTTATATTCAATAATATGGAATAAATATTTTATTTTTGTCCCTACACTGAATTAAAATATAATAACTATTAAAAAAAAGTAACATTAATTAAAAGTCCTATTCATTTACGTATGTACAAAATTTATTAGAAATTCATCTATTGCACATTAATTATTTAGTTATAACATATAAATTCTTTTAGTTGTTACAAATTATTGCAAATGTTATTCACGCTCTTTTACATTCTTAGTTATAATATTATGAATTTTCATAGTTATTACATTAATTATTTCTATCTTTCATCTTTCCTTATATTAACTTTTGTCCAATAATTTTTCATATTATTATACCGCCCCTATATATGTGATAACACTGTATTGTTATTTTTCCTTGGACGAATCATTCTTGGTTGAATAAATTGAAAATTGTTTACAAGTATATGAACTATATCTTTGTTGGATGTAAGATAAACAGGTGATTATATATATGATTTCACAGATATAATATATTTTTTAATTTTTATTTTTATTTTTTTGGGTAAAAAAATGAAATTTTTCTCAGTTAACTAGGGACAGTCAGATAACTATCTTTGATTTATGTACACAGACAATCGAAAAATCAAATATGAGATCTAACAAAAAGAGCATCTATTATGTTATAACTTATAAAATAAAAATTAATATACAAAAATAGTTATAAAAAATAAATGTAGTTGTTCTCTGCATGTTCATATGACATATAAACAGATTAAGTGCAATACACGTGCAAAGCACATTTGATTAGATGACAAGAAAAATACACAACAAATATTGTCTATAAGGTAATATTAGTGAGATACGACTAATTACATGATTGAACCTCATCAAATTGAAATAAATATATACATTACTGCATTTAATTAATAAAAATTTCGATTGACCATCTTCATAGGTTTGTGTGAATATGAGATATATGTGTCTATTCACATTGAGCATTCACAAAAGAATTTGCAATATTATTTTGTGCAAAATTTATTATTCAAATCTTCGCTTAAATTTTCTGAATTAATAATCACATGCAACGCACGTGTCGAAAATATAGTGTGTGTGTGTGTGTGTGTGTGTGTGTATATATATATATATATATATATATATATATATTAGTTTGAATTCAGTTTGACTTTTTTTCTTTTAATACCACGATTTTTTTCAACACCAAACCAAACCACAAATCAATTTTTTTTCCGCTTTGATTTAGTTCGCCGGTTCGGTTTGGCTTGTAAAGCCCTAATGTGAATAACCATTTTACGACACATATTTTCATTATCGACTTATTTATTTATAATATTTATTTTTTGTGATTTTAATATCACAACTCTGGTCATATTTTGTATTATTTTTAAATTTTTTTCAACAGAAACACCCTATATAATTGATTTTCATAGAATTAAAAAAAAAATATATGAGGCAAAAATTAATTATATATTTACATAAATACTTTACCAGAAAAAGTTCGAGATTGAAATACTCAATTTTTATTAGTTTTACTTTTGGTTTATAGATTTAAAAACCCTATACAAATAATTTGATTTGATATTTGAAAAATCCAAACCAACCCAATCCATATACACCCCTTTTTCTAATGATGAGGTATTTTTGTTATAAATGACCAGAACATGAAACTTTAGGCTCAACGCATAGGCTTATCAAAGACACCAAAAAGAAACATACAAGTAATACAAAGCAAATACTTCGTTTTTGTAGTTACTTTTGCAACATGAAACTTCAGGCTCAGAGCATAGGCTCATCAAAGACCCCAAAAGGAATCATGTTTACTAAGCCTGTGGCTTCTTTTGACCGTCTATACATCATGAATGTGTGAACTTACATCGACAACTAGAGATTTCCAAAGAATTCCAGATTCTCCTGGTATATAATACTGTGGCACCTTGTATTTGTCAGTTTACTCTCCAAGTACGTCAACCGCCAATGCATCAGTCAATATCTGAGAGAAGCTGCCTCATTTTCTCATACGTCATAAAGACAATACCAATACTAGGCACAACCTTGTAATATTCAGGCAAAATTCCTCTATATAAACCACGTATGCCTTCTGTCCGGATAATATGACTGAATGTACCAAACAAACCAGTCGTATAAACACGGGCCCGACCACCTGCTCCTTCCAATTGTATTCGGCGCCTCACAAGATCCAAAGGGAATGTTACTGCAAACGCATCCATAAACATAAACATGAAAATGCTAAAAACATTGACCAGGTTTAAGTAATGAAGTGAAAAGCAATTGATCCACTTACGACAATCAATAATATCAAAATGGGAACACCAAAAGTGATTGCCCATTCACTAAACATCAAAATAAATTAGAAGCCAAAACATGTGCCAGTTAGTGTTAAGCTATTAAGTAGGAGAACCACCATGACGTGTAGGTATGGTGCCTCAGTAGAGCAAAGTGATGCGACTCTAAAAGAAGTGCTCGCTACAGTGGCGCAAGTTTTAGAGGCATGAGATGAGAGCTCCTGTCTGGATTTCTGTTGTACTTGAGAAAAACAATGAAAAAAAAAATTAAAGGAATCTAAATTACTGTCTGCATAAACAGATGGAGAGGCAGTATAACTGTAAACTGTATGCTGCTATGATACAAGAAAAGATGGAGAGAAAAATAGGTCCTAAATGCCCTTTCACTTTGCTCCAGGAAGGTTCCTCATCTTCTTTCTTGATGATTAAAAATTCTATCAATTTTTGAGTTTTAATTTCTTCTCTTCATCCTGTAATTGTTCAACTTCTCTCTCTGTCTGATTTCTGTTCTTCTTGTTCTTCATCATCCTCCCCACTTTGATCTTTCTCCTATTCCTTCTATTCTGCTAGCTCCTCTACAGCTATAGTATGTGTTTTTGTTCCTCGATTTTTACCAACCGCCTCAGGATAGTTTTTAGCACTTTTTGCTTTTAAATCACGGGTGCTTGTTCAATGGAATAACATAAAACCGACTGGGACTACTTCAACTATTTTTATATCCCAATTTGATCTCTCTATTCTTTAGACAGAAATAGCATAATACTGGGATGATGCATCTAATCTGGTAAGATGATAATAATAAAGCATGCTCCACAATGCCGAAGCCTCCTATTCTAAACCAACAGATGCTTAATTGGAACTTCAGATATGCAATGGGAGGGAATGGATTGCAATCATGAACTTCTTATATGTTTTCTCCTTTCACTTTGTTAACTTGTTATTTAGTTTCCAATTGACATTCATTTAGTTGCCCAGTGCATTCATGTTATTTCTCTGCTGTCTCTCATCTTTTTTTTTTTTTTGAGGGTTTCTGCGAAATACACAGAATTGCCCATATTTTACACACAACGACCAGCGTAAACAGAGGTAATTTTTGACTGGTCCTAAAATTGATTTTTGTAACAGAACATTTCAAGCCTAATTGAGAAGCATACCTCAATGAGGAAGCCTCTCACACTTCGATAACTGCAAATACATATGGCTCCCGTGCAAATATCCACCATGGTGGAGCCAACTGCATGTTTGAAGATGCAAATTATCCAATTAATGAATGAGACGAATACTATATCTGACATTTCGAGCCAGAAACAATAAGTTAGTGTCGAGAAAGACAAGGAAGCAAATTATTTTGTAGGAGTTAACTCTCTTACTAAATTCAAATGCCAGATAAAAGTGCTCGGTCTCAAGCTCTAAGAGTCAGTCCAGTTAGAAACTTAGTGAGAAGCCAGCACCCTAAACTGCTTCTCTGCATCAAAAGCCATAAGACAGCTCCATGCCTCGACATCTACATTCAAATACCTGAAATTTTGTCTAAGAGTATACTAGTTAAGGTTAAGGCCTAATACTGTATATGTAGAACAAAGTTAGTTCCCCACCAATTTTGAGCTGGAGAAACAACTTGTTGACAAAAATGTCAGCTTTTCTATTTCTTCATCTATTTTGTAAAGAATATATAGAATCACAATTAAATATTCCATTTGTTTTGATGTGGAGAGCTAACACAACACATGTATCAAAGAGAAGTATAATATAGAAAAAGTTTCATATAAGGTGCCAGACTGCCAGGAGACAGCCCAGAGGAAGACAAACAAGTCTTTTCTTCTGCCCCAAAACATATGGAATTGGAAGCATGTAGAAATTGAAAGCTTTGGCAATATAGATATGTCTCTGTGTAGTAACAAGATTTTGAGATTAAAAAATTCAGAGGCAACAACACACTAAAAGAATGCGGTGATCAACACCCAACAAGCTGGGGGATATTAGACAAAATTCAAGAAATATAGTTAAGACAATACCTTTCCTCATCACTATTTCCCTGTATAGAAATCAAAACATAATTGGAAGCTCAAAATTTCTACCACGTTTCATGTTACATCAGATTACTAACCTGTTGATGATGCAACACCTGAAAGACTTCCACAAGTAAGGCTGACCAAGACAGTTGAATCATCTGGTCTGATATCAAGTGTGTTAATATAATTCTATCTAGAGGTTAATACAAAAGGAACAAACTTGAGAACTAACCAGTGAATAACAGCAGATTTCATGGATAATGATCAAGAAAAAAATGATAAAAGAGAGAACAGACAGTACCACTCTTATCGAATATTACCTATGAGACTGCCAGTACGATCTCACAGTGTCATAAACAGAAAAGCTGATTGCCAAATTCGGGCTTACCCCCTTCATGATATTGAGATATTCATTCAGCATAAAACAGGAAACACTATTCAGCAGAGAGAATCTTAAGGACAGGTAGAGATACCAATAGAGTAGCACCCATTCCTTTATATAGGCCGGCTATCCCTTCTTCCCTACTGATGGTTTGTAATGCATGCCATATGCCTCTGTAATATATTACATTTGTCTGCAGAACTCAAAATGAGCAAAAGAATAAAATACAGGACATAGCTTAAAGGATATAGAGCAACCCGAGCTATTTGAAAAAATAACCAAACTGGGCAATGATAAATTTGTGTAACTAAACTATGTAAGAATAAACCCCTTCAACATTTTTGCGATTTATGTACAGCTCATTTTTTTTTTTTGATAAAGGTAACATTTACTTCTATATATCCACAGGTGAAACTACATCAAAATGTAGTTCCCCTCCAAAAATTTATACTTACAACAACCCCAAGATCTTTTAGTTACAGCCACTCAACAGCATTAGAAACATCTTCAGAATTTCCTATTACTACTTGCTTACACCAAAAATAATAAAGACCTAGACGGTTTATCTGTATCTTCTGAATATTGTTGTTCTTTCCTTCAAAACATCTTTGATTCCTTTCATTCCAAATTGTCCACCAAATGCATGCTGGGACAATCCTCCATCTCTCCTCATTTTTTCCTGCATTTCCATCACTATTCCAGCATTTTAGAACTTCTGTGATTCTCCCTGGCTTTGCCCACTTGATCTTCCTCTTGTGAATGAACATCTGCCATAATTGATCTGTCCATTTGCAGTGTAAAAAGAGATGGTTGACTGTCTCCACCTGCTCTTCGCATAAATAACATCTAGAGCAAAGGTTGTGTTTTCTCTTGTTCAAGTTTTCGTGTGTCAGGACTTCCTCTTTTGCCAAAAGCCATGTGAAATAATTCACCTTGTATGGGATTTTTGTTCTCCAGATCATCCTCCAAGGCCATCCTGCTTGCTGCTCTTCAAAAGGTCTCAATTCTCGATATGCAGATCTTACTGTGAACTCTCCCTTTCTCTCCTCTTTCCATATCAGTCTATCTTGCTCTTCTGTTAGATTGGTAGCCCTAGCCATTGTGTCATGAAATCTTGCTATGGATGTTATTTCCCAGTCATTTAAGTTTCTTCTCAGATGTAAATTCCACCCTTGTCCTGTCCATAAGTCTGCCACTGATGCTTCCTGAGCTTGACTTAGAGACTATGTAGCTCAGGGAATTCTTGTTTGAGTGTCTCCTGTCCGCACCAAATGTCATTCCAGAAGGCCACTTTTTCTCCATTACCAACCTTACATTTTGTTCTATCTTTGACCAGTAGCCATAAGTTCCTGATTGATCTCCATACACTACAATCATAAGGGCTGGTCACCCCCTCTGTCATCCACTTGTCCTCCATACCATATTTTGCTGTTATTACTTCCTTCCATAGAGATACTTCTGGTGAGGCATATTTCCACAACCATTTCATCATCAAGCTCTTATTCTGGGTACTCAGATCTCTGATGTTGAGTCCACCCCCTCTCTTGCTAACTAGCAACTCCTCCCATTTGACCAAATGATACTTCTTCTTATCTTCACTGCCTTTCCATAGAAAGTTCCTCCTAATTGCATCTAGCCTCTTGGTTACTTTGGCTGGTATAGGGAATATTGACATCATGTATGATGGCAAGGCATCCAGGACACTGTTAACTAGAGTTAGTCTGCCACCTGAGGATAGATATTGACACTTCCAGTTCACGAGCTTCCTTTCACACTTTTCAATTACACCACTCCATATTCCACTTGATTTGCTCTTAGCCCCCAAAGGCATTCCCAAGTAGGTTGTTGGTAGTTCACCTACTTTCCCTCCAAGCTTGTATGCTAAGTCCTCAATATCTGGTACTGTGTTTACTGGATAAATGAAACTCTTGTTCCAGTTTATGTGCAAACCTGACACAGCCTCAAAAATATTTAAAATGACTCTCAAAATTAGCATATGTTCCTTCACAGCTCCACAAAATACTAAAGTGTCATCTGCATACTGTAGATGAGTGATCTTTAGATTGTTTCTTGTATTCTCCCCCACTTTGAAACCTCTGATCCAACCATTTGCTCTTGCAGTCTGGAATAGGTTGCTCAGCCCCTCCATTGCCAAGATAAAAAGAAAAGGAGATAGGGGATCCCCTTGTCTCAAACCTCTGTTTGATGGGAAAAACCCACATGGGTTTCTGTTGATCAGAATAGAGAATTTCACTGAGCTTATGCAATGTCTGATCCACTTTAACCATCTTTGACCAAAACCCATCCTCTGCATCATCTTCATCAAAAAGTTCCAATTCAGGTGATCATATGCCTTCTGGATATCCAGCTTGCATAGGATCCCTAGTTGTTTATCCTTTTTCCTGGAATCAACACATTCATTGGCTATCAACACTGCATCCATGATCTGCCTGCTCTTGATAAAGGCCATTTGTTGCTTGTTCACAAGCTTGTGCATCACCTTCTTTAGTCTCTCAACCAAGAGTTTTGCAATTATCTTGTAAACTCCCCCCACTAAACTTATTGGTCTAAAGTCATTAAGTTCTTCTGCCCCTATCTTCTTAGGTATCAAAGTCACAAAAGTAGCATTTATACTCTTCTCAAACACTCCTTCCACATAGAAGTTTTGAACTGCTGCAACCAATTTTGTTTTGATGATATCCCAACACTGTCTAAAAAAAGCCATTGAAAAGCCATCCGGGCCAGGGGCTTTGTCCCCCGCACATGCTTTGATGCATTGTAGAATTTCCTGAGCTTCAAAAGGGGCCATCAGTTGGTTGTTGTCATCTTCATCAATCATAGGACACTCCCTCATTTCCAATTCTGGCCTCCAATCCTCAGTTTCAGAGTATAGATTCTCATAGTACTCAGTGATCTCTCTTTGAATTTCAGCAGGTTCAGTTAGTAACTCTTCCTTGACTTTGATTTTATCAATAGTGTTGACTCTTCTGTGTGAATTTGCTACCTTGTGGAAGAAATTGGTATTCCTGTCCCCCTGTCTAAGCCAAACTGCCCTAGATCTCTGTCTCCACGCTGTTTCTTCATTTTTGACTATTTCTTCCAACTCAGTGGTAAGAGCTAATCTGGAAACTATCTCCCCTTCCTCCAAAATTCTCTGATCCTGAATCCTTTCAATTTCTGCTAATTGATTGAGTACAAGTTGCTTCTGCTGTTTCAGATTCCCCTGACTGGTCTTGCTCGACTCTTTCAACTTTTCTTTCAATGCCCTCAGCTTTGCTACCAGTATAAAATCTGGTTTTCCTTGGAAATGAAAAGACCCCCACCATCCCTTTACTTTGTCATTGAAACCTTCTGTACTCAGCCACCAATTTTCAAACTTGAAATATGATTTGGTTGACCCCCATTCTCCACATTGTAGCATCAATGGGGAATGATCAGAGACAATTCTCTGCAGAGTAGACTGCTTGATATTCCTGAATTTTGTATCCCAA
Organism: Solanum bulbocastanum; assembly: GCA_037074985.1. Lineage (NCBI taxonomy): Eukaryota > Viridiplantae > Streptophyta > Magnoliopsida > Solanales > Solanaceae > Solanum > Solanum bulbocastanum. Next base: position 12,194,564 of record CM073602.1, on the reverse strand, counting down.
TCTTCAGAGATCATGAACCTGTCTAGTCTTGCTGCTGTGGTTACTAGTGAATAATTAAAGAAAAGAGCTTCCTAAAGCTAACATCTGATCTATGTAAAAAGTATCGATTAAACAAGTGTTGTCAACGGCTGACCTAACGCATTTAAACCCTAAAACCAGTTGGAAAACAGACCAAGTGCATGTTTCGCTTAGTGGGCATATCAGCGAATCCACCAAGGCTTTAAGGCACATGTTTCATTGCCAATAGGCATAATCTTTGAAGAGATAACTCTAAACAATAAATATCATTTTATTGATTTTAGAATAAGTAAAAGTAAGATTGAATACATGCACTGCCAGTTTAGTCAAGATGATTAAAGTGATGTTGAGGCGAAAGTAGACGGAATTGTGGACATAAATGCAAACAATTCTTAGATATCTAAGCTCGTTGTTACAAATGAAAATGTTAGACATAAAATTGCCCCTAGGGTTTTGGTCTAGTAGTAATAGCGCAACTCATAATGTGGGGGTTGGCCACATGTCTTGAGTTCAAATCAAGTCTTGCCGCAGACAAAGGCCTGCTATTTAAATGGAAAAGGGTACATGGATGGGTCCATTAACTATCGAGTTTCGAATGTGCACCACTGACACTCGAGGATTTCTCAATTGTCATGAAAAAATCAAAATCAAATGGTTTAAATAGAGAAGTGCTGCCAAGATGTCTAGCAAAGTGAAAGATAAGCTCTATATTAGCTACAAACAAACAAATATATATGAGTGAATGTTGGGCAACTAAAGCCAAATACATCCACTAGATGAGTGTCACATAGATATGGTATGATAAGACAAATGTGCGGTCGTACAAAGATTATACAAAATTAAAATGACCAAATTTTCTGGAAAAGGTGCAAATAACACACATTGAAGATGAAATAATAGAATGTCACTTGAGAAGATTTGATCATGTCCGGCATCAATCTTCAGATATACAGATCCATGGATATTAAAAAGACACGAGGTAGACCTAACATTGCATGGGAGGTAGTTATCTAGATAGATCTAAAATTTCTTGAAATCATAAACTTGGCAAAATATGTGGGTCTTGCTAAACTACATACATGTAATAGATTAGCAATATACACATTTTTTAAACTAAATTGCCCTTGCACCTAACTAAAATATTGGGACTTTAAAAGTAGTTTGATATTCAAATATTGACCTAATAACATTTTTTATTATGAACCAATTTGATCCTCACCCCTCCACTGCCCACATAGTTAACTTAGAAACAAAACAAACTGCCATAAAGAAGAGAAAAAGAAGAGCAAAAGGAAAAATCTTTTTTTTTTTTCATTATCAAAAGAAAATTTTCAACAAAATAAATATTACTTGGTTGATAACAATGTTACTTAACCAACTAGTAGGGACAATTCTCCATCTATCTCTGTTTTTTGCCTGCACACCAGCTTCCTCCCAGCTATAGATTGCTTTAGTATTCTTTCCATGCATAGTCCATGAGATGCCTTCGAGATTTAAGAAAATCTTCCATAGTTGTCAGTGACTTTGCAATGAAGAAACAGATAGTTAACTATCTCAGCATTTTCCCCAAAGAAAAATCTAGGACAAAGTGGTATTCCTTTCCTCATCAGATTGTCGTGGGTGAGAGTTGCTTCCTTGAATAGCAACTAGATAAAGCAGGCCACTTTGTGCGGGATTCTGTTTTCTCCGATGCCTCTCCATGACAAGTTGTATGTGCACTGAGGTGTTCGATTCATCCACATGTAACCAGTGCTTACTTTGCACAGACCCTTCTTACTACCTTTCCACTTTAAGATATCTTGACCTACCTCTAGTCCATTGAATTGTTCGCTGATACTGAAGAAATTTGTTATTCTTTGGATCTCACAGTCATTTAATTGTCTTCTAAAGTTGAAGCTCCATCCACGGGGTATCCAAAATCCTGCAACAATCTTTTGTTGATGAGAGACTAATGCATAAATATCTCGGAACAAATTTTCCAGTCTTCCTGCCTCATGCCATTCAAATTTCCAAAAACCAGTTCTAGCCCCATTTACCAATCTAATCTTAATGTTGGTTTTCAATTTACTCGAGTTATAGCCCTATTTACCACTCTAATATGAATGTTGGTTTTCAATTTACTCGATAGTGTTCTGATAGAACTCTCTAAACTAATATCATAGGGTGTTATTATTTCTTTAGTCATCCAGTGGTCTTCCTTATCATACTTGGCATTAATAACATTCCTCCATCGAGCTTGGTTCTAATTACTATACTTCCATAACCACTTCATCCGAAGGGCCTTGCTTTGGAAATTCAAGTTCTTGATTCTCAACCCACTTGTCTTTTCCCAGTTATCATTGCTTCCCATTTGACTAGATTATAACTCTTCATTTCATTGTTTTCTTTCTAGAGAAACCTCCTCCTCACCTTGTCCAATCTCTTGATAACCCCTGTTGGAATGGGAAAACAGACATCATGTAGGTTAGGACTAAATAAAGGATTGAGTTGATGAGACTTAGTTTGCCTCCCCCGGAGAGATATTGAGTCTCCCATCTAGCCAATTTCTTTTCTCACCTTTCAATTACACTATTCCATATTTCAGTTGATTGTTAATTTGTTCCCATGTCATCCCTTGAAGAATGGTGGGTATATTCCTCAATTCCCCACCTAGGATTGCATTCAAAATCTCCATGTTTTGCACTTCATTAACAGGAAACTATTCCTCCAATTAATGTGCAACCCAGAAACCCCTTCAAAAAGTACCAAAATCACCCTCAAGTTCTTGAGTTGACCCTCTTCAAACATCACATAGTATGAGAGTATCATCCACATATTGCAAGTGAGTTATCTTTAGGTTCTTATGTCCAATTTTGGCCACATCAAATCCTCTAAGCCACCCATTCATGTTTGATATTTTGATCATGCTATCAAGACCCTTCATAGTTATTAAGAAGAGAAAGGGTGACAAAGGATCTCTTTGACTTAAACCCCTTTGTGCACTGAAAAAATAACGTTAGTGAGCCATTGATAAGCACTAAAAATCTCACAATCGAGATGCAGTGTTTGACCCATTCTATACACTTCTTACCAAAACCTATTCTTTTCACAGAATCCAATAAGTACTCCCATTTAACATGGACATATGCCTTCTTCATGTCTCGCTTATACATGATTTTAGGTTTTTTCTAGTTGGTCGAGAGTCCACAACTTCATTAGCTATTATCATTGCATCCATGATGATGAATGTCACTTGTTGCAGATCAAACAACTTGGCTATCATAACTTTCAATCTTTCTATCAATACTTTGGCAAATAACTTGTATACACTGCCTATCAAACTTATTGGTGTAAAATCCCTCAACTATTTGGCTCTTCTTCTTTGGAATAAGAGTTATGAAAGTGGCATTAAGACTACTTTCGAATATTTTGTGTTCATGGAAACTCTGAAAGGCCAGCATGATGTCTTGCTTTTAGTATATCCCAACATTTCATGAAGCAACCCATTATGAACTATATGGGCCCGGTACTTTGACTAATACACATCGGTTTAGACATCTCAAAACTTCACACTCCTCAATAACCCTTTATAGCATCTCTTTTTCCTCATCTTTTAGTCCAGAATAGTTAAGAACCAAATAAGTTGGTCTCTACCTTGTGGTTTCAAAATACAACTTTATGTAATATTCCACAATTTCCCCTTCAATTTTTCTTGGATCTTAAGATTATTATCCCTCAATCATGAGTTGGTCAATGTTATTGTACATTTATTGTGCATTTGCTATATACGGAAAAACATTAGTGTTTCTATCACTCGTTTAACCACAATGACTTTGACTTTTGTCTCCAAGATATTTCTTCATTTTTAATAAATTCCTCGTACTCTAGTAGACTTGTTGCCCTCCTTTTTGTCTCCTATTTTGTCAGCGTTCTTTCTTCGCCTTGTTTCTTCTATCATAGTGCCAAATTCTATTACTTCCATTCTCCGCCTTCAAAAAAAAAATGAAAGAGCTCCTACATTCCTTAATTCTATCATTGAATCCTTTTGTGCCAAGCCACCAATTTTCAAATTAAAGTAGCTTTTGTTATTGTTCCACGCTCCCCCTTGTAAGACATTAGGTGAGATATCATGTCAATCCTAGAGGCTATCCTCCGAGTATTCCTTTTGAACAAACTATAATTGCAGCTTCAAGTTGTATATCAATCAGCTTAACTCTTCAATGACATCACAAAATGTTCTCATACCCCTTGATCTTCTTAGACAATTTCTCTTTTCAGCTTCAACTTTCCTAGTATGTGTGGCCACATTAAAATCAACACATACTATACAAGGACCTTATTGCCCCTGTCACCTCCCATACTATTCTTTCTATGCAAGAGTTGGGAGCATATACCCCAATGATATGACGAGAGAAGTCCTGCAATTATCCCTCAAATTTGCAAGTTAACAAGTAAGCACCTATTTTTAGGATTTCTCCCTTCCATGCCTGATGGTCTTATAGCAATAGTATAGCCCCTCCGGTGCTTCTAACTTTTAAGCAAGCAAATCTAACCCACCTCAAATTTGTTTCACCTCTTCAAATAAATTCCCCTTAAATTTAGTTGCAAGAATTTAGTTTCTTGCGGACAAATAATAGGTACATTCCATTCTATTATTGAACTCTTAACTAATCTTCTTTTATTCCTACTGTTTAACCCCCTAACATTCTATGAGAGTACATTGAAATTCATCAATTATTGCTTGTTTCAGTTCTCCCCTTCTATTCCCATTGTTTTTGAATTTAACACTGAGAGATACAAGACTTTTCAACTATTAAGAGCTTCTAAATCTTCTATTCTTACAAAAATTATCATTCTCCATTCTTCTTGTTTGCCTAGAACTATCCACCTATAGAAGTAGTTCTAAAGATTCTTCTTTATGGATATGGAAATTTGCTCCCAGCGCTTTGCCCAGTTCGATTATATTCTGCTTCACCCATAATGATGTTTCCCTTTCCTTGCATATTATTGATTGTTGTCGTTGGTGTTGCACTGGTTTTGCCTCCTCAATCTCCCATTCCCCCACTATTGCAAGTGAGTTTCTCCCCCCTACCTTAATAAATCTATTTTCGATATTATTGGTTTCCTTCTCCTCCACCAACTACATGTTGGTTGTTTCTTTTAATTGCTTCTCAACTTCTACCATTACTTCTCCTGACACGTTCATTGTCTCCCTCTTCTCAATTACCAATCAATTTCTAATCTACATGGTTGTTGGCATTGTTCCTGGAGATATCGAACTTTGGAGTTTCAATAGAGACGTCTCAATTCTGTTCCAAAGCATTGTTATTGTTGTTTAAGTCATTAAAAATGACTTGGCTTTAGAAATCAAGGCCACCTCTTCTTGAAATTGTGGGCTCTTTATTGGGCTTCAAAAAGTGGCCCAATTTTCAATTTTATTTATATTGGTCACAGGCTTCTCATATGCTCTTTACTCTTCTAAACATTGTGACAATTTTTGGATTGATGCCTTCTTCGTATTATGTTGTTGGCAGATCCCTAGAAAAGTGGGATTATGGTACTTCACAATAGTAGGAATAATCTATTATCCTCTCGATAACAGGATTAACTGGGTCCTCGTCAATCGTTTCTTCTCCTGCTACTCTTTAGTCCATTTTCAGCGATACTTTGAATTTGATTTTACTTTTCGACTAGATCAAAAGATAGTACTTGATACCATTTCTGGACATCGCCACTTCTTTAGGTATACTCTTCTTGTCATTGGAAACCAAGATTGTAGCCTGTTTCATGTGGTTCTCAGCTTTGCTTCTTCTTCATTGGCCACCCATCCCCCACATAGCTTTCCAATTGCTTGGAAGAGTGTTTGTCACCATAGATGCGGAGGGATTTCGACAATTTTGAACCAAGTTGTCATGGACATCGTATTATTAGGTACACAACCTACCATTAGGTTTGCACCACTCCAGGCTTAAATTTTAATTCTTCCAACTACACTACCCTTGAAAGGTTTTGCTCAGCCATGTGCTTGTTGGGGAATTCAAAAAGGGTGATACATTTCATAAATTTTCACCTCGAAAGCCTTCTTCTAAATCATGGTCGACCATCTTCTTATCTTTGTTAGGAATGATTTTTCTTTACTCCTTCCTTCTAGTTGCCCTACCAGACACCTCTTCAATACGAGTATCCTAGCTATCTTTTTGAATCTCAACTTGAATGTTTCCCTCCTTGTTTTGATGTCTACATCTCGTGCATTTTTGGATTGCCATTTACCATCACATACAACTCTCGTGTCAGGGTAGTTTGCATCCATAACTCTAGTGGGCCTATTACTTCCATTCTTTTAGGGTAGATAATGAGATTCTTAATCTTAAATGCAAAGTCTAGCCATCCAACATTAATGACCAACTCTAGGATGACTAGGACAAATCTCCCCTATTATTAATAGTAACAATGCTTATAAACCTCCCATGTTCATTGTACGTGCAAAAATGTTGAACCCCTTTCTTTGCATTTTTTCACCTTCTGGTCTTCATATGGTAGCCAAAAGCTTCTCTTAGAATGGCACAAATCCACTCCATAATTTTGTGGCTCATGGCGAATCTCCTCTTCATCTTAAGGCATCTCTCTACCCATTCATACCACTCTACATTCTCAAAATTCTATTTTGTAATATCTAACAACTTAAATCCTGCACTGAAATAGATAACTCAAGTTAGATAAGAAAAGAAGGTTGGGAACTCCGCCAGAAACCTAGTGGAGAGAAAGAACTCCCCCCCCCCCTCTCCCCAAGGAAGTAGGAGAGAGTGCTTTGGAGAATGTGCCTAAGAGAATTTTTTATGTGATGAGTTTCCAACTACCTAGATAAGAATGAACTATACATATTTTTAAAATACTTTCTTCCTTAAAACTAGCTGTTTGTTAGAGCTTAAAGTTTCAGCAGACCTTAGAACTTATCTTTCATGCGTATTTCTCCACTAATAACACTAATTATTGAAACTCAAGAAAAAATTGCTACATTCCATTCACAACACTTGTCGTAACCCACATTCCATTCCCAACGCCTTTCCCCTGTCACCTAGGAAATGAGCATTGATGGAACATAATCAAAACAATCAGATTGAAAAACTGTGTTAGAACTCAACCAAGGACAAAACCTTGTATTTTGGTTGGGAAGAGGGTAAAAGGCAGAATGATACTCCTTGAAGTTTTGAACCACTGGAGTGGGGCCGAAAGCCAAGTCAAAATTTCTATGGATTAAAAAAAGTAAAAAAAAAAAAGAAGAAGGCTAAATACATAAAGGGGCCCCTAAACCAAATCTAGTGTGTGAGCTTCACTCTCATTTGAAGTGGCAACCCAAGCTAATTAAAAAAATACAAATTAGTGAAAAAAGAGATACATAAGATATTAAAAACAAAATGGTCAAAACCTGACCCAAAAAATACAAGAACTAAAAAGGGTGAGGTGGTGACCAGAGAGGAGATGGCTACAACCAATTCTAGAGAATGAAAAGAAGCTGGTGGTGTTGGTGACAACAGCTAAATCTGAAGAATAAAAAGTAGAAAATGGTAGAGAAGAAAATAGAATGGCAGTGGGTTGATGAACAGAACTAAAAAGAAAGAAGGATAGAAGGGCATTTGGTACTGTTGGTACAAGCCAACGCACCTGCCCATGGGACCAAGGTTTGATCCCAGCTAGAATCCCATTTAATTGTTTTGTCATCAAAAAAAGAACTGAAAAGGAAGAAGGTTGTGGCACCAATTGAATATGAAGACCACACAGGGCAACCCTATGCACAATGCATCTGCTTTAGCAAAGTCCGAGGAAGGGTAGCGCCCCAAGGAATGTGATGTAGACAACTTACCCTAATGCAAGCATTATTGGCACGGCTTGAATCCATTTTATTGTTTTGTCATCAAAAAAAGAACTGCAAAGGAAGAAGGTTGTGGCACCAGTTGAATATGAAGACCACACAGGAAAACCCTATGCACAATGCATCTGCTTTAGCAAAGTCCAAGGAAGGGTAGTAGCACCCCAAGGAATGTGATGTAGACAACTTACCCTAATGCAAGCATTACTAGCTGCTTTCACGGCTTGAATCCATGACCTATAGGTCAGACCCCTTGAATCTAAAGAAGACTTCTAGTAACAACTCTACCTCAGTTGTTCAATCAATATTTGTTAGGGAAACATGAACAATAATGACCTCAATGGCTCAATTGCAAGACAAGAATCATCAAGAACTGCCACTTCAACTACAGCAGAACTCCAGCTGCAAGAAGTCATATATCCTTGGGATATTCCACACTTGTTAGTGGACAAAATGGGGTAGTGCACAATATAGAAAATGGTCAAATAGTTGCCACCATTGGTGAGAATATGGGAAGTGCAAGGACTACATAAATCATTCATGATGCAGAGAAACTATTAACAATGACATTGGAGAATTCTTGTGGACCTTCAACAAACTTTTGACCGTAAGATATTTAGCTTGACATTTAACTTCCTTTAGCAAATTCTTGAGTTATTAATATGGTCGTTGATGATCCTTGAAGTCTTCTAAATCATGTTTCTTTGAAGTGGAATAAAGGAATTGAAGTGATGGTGTACTAGTTTTGGGTGGTGGATAAAGTTGTGAGGAGGTGGTGGCAGAAGAGAGTTAGACGGAGAGTTTTTTCTTTTTATTTAAAAAAAGAACTTCATATGCTCAGCATTATTATAGAACAAACAATGTGTCATGTCAGTGAAAAGTGTCTGCCAGGTACAAATCTTGAGTGATATAGGTGCTCAATAGTTACTAGTCTTAGTTTAAGTGTCAAAATGAAAATATTCGACTAGTTTAGGTGTGGCCTCTTAGGTATTTAGCAAAATAGAAATAGGAGAAAAAATTCATTGTTGGAGTGTACTGGATCATGCCTGAACATATGCCAGATTTGCTTAGCTGTTGGATAAGTGAGGAGGAAGCAACAGCCGGAAAAGATGGTGGAGGACAGTCTCAGCTTGCATCTAGTGGAACATTTGGAAGGAGAGGAACTAGTGGATCTTTGAAGGAAAAGAATGCATTATACAGAAGATTAAGTGGAAAGTTGTTACTTCACTAAGTTTTTGGTGTAAAGAACAAAATATAGAAGAGGAAATCCAACCTGTGGATTTAATAGGATCTTTGCAAGTATCTTTCCTCGTACACCAATTAAAAGTAGCATTTTTTATATTATTTTCCAAGGCATTGTGGATAATACATTAATTGGCAAATCAAAAGATGGTTCCAAAACAAAAATTGTTGCTGAATCCAAATCAAATTTCCATGAATTAAATCAAAACGCCATCAGAACTCCACTCACCTGAGCAGCAAGGCGTGTCCTAACAAGATCCAAAGGGTATGTAACAGAAGCAGCAGTTATTCCAGCCAAACCACCACCTACAAGTCGTATACAAAGGTCTGCAATTATATTCTCTCCCTGGCTTTCAACTCCCAAAATCAACTGCAACACCTGTTGCATATAATATGAAGAAAAAACAAACATTTAGATTGATGAGATACGGAAATTATTGGCACTAATATTTTGAAATAAAGAATTCACAGAACGTTTGTACCAACATTCTTGTAGCGTTCAAACGCATAAATGCTGATAGAGGAATATGGAAGCCGATGAGCAATTGTGACCAAATTACCCCTCCAAAATGCCCTAAATCCTTCTTCACGTACAATACGTGAAGCCTCTTGCCATATACTAGCCTTTTTTAAGCTAGCAGCATTCGCGTGCATTCCTTGTAGCTGTTACCGGCCAAAGATATAGAGGGAAATGGGCATAAGCTTCTATAGGTTTCTCTATGTATGACTCCATTACTTACTAATGAATTCAATAAAAATCAAATCGAATGGATAAAAAGATGATAGATGTCTTCTGCATATAACAGCGAAACCAAGTTTCACTTGATATTAGAATAACGAACCTCGAATCTCATCATGTAAAAATTAGAACCTGAAAGAGAATAGTAAGTCTCGCTAGAGGCGCAGTGCATGTCTTGCTGATGGCACCAGCAACACCACCGGCGAGAAGCTGAGGAACCGTTCCGATCTGAGACTGGTGACGGTGCTGAGTAATCAATTTCCGAGATGGTCCGCCGTCCACAACCACTGCTCCACCGGCAGCGCTTCCTCCTCCATCCATCACTACTCCTACCCTGGCTTCAGTCTGCATCGTACTCAAGCTATTGGTTTCCGTCGATTGTTTTGCTACCGTGGTTTGAACTCATGCCGACTGGCATATCTGAACTTTGCTTTTCCCAATAAACTCAATGACTTATCCACCCGCCTTACGTGCTCTAAACTAATCCTTTTACCGTCTCACTTTATCGGCTGTATACACAAAGTCAATACATATATGTGATGTATTTTAATTTATAATTTATTTTATTTAATCATAATTAATTAATATGTATTTTATTTTATTAAATCACATAATAATGAAAATTACATTATTTTGATATATACATTCGATGTGGATAAGTTTTTTCCATCATTACCTCCCTATTTTAATTTGTTTGTGTCATTTTAATTTGATACATAATTCAAAAGGAAAAAAGATTGATTATTAATTTTATTTGCATTAAACGAAAAAATATGTATAATTAATGTAATAAACTATCATTTAATTATGTGATTTTAAACATGTCATATTGAAAAGTTAAAACATAAAATTGTCAGAAAAAGGGGAAGACATTTTTTTAATAAATAAATCGAAAGAAAGTAAGACAAACAAATAAAAATTAAACATAATATATCATGAAAGATTCAGACTTTATCAAAATATAAATAAATTTATATACGATTTCTTGACTTGGTTCTAAATAGTGGTACAGTTAGATTCGATACTATTTTCATTGGCTTTGTCTTTGTAACTTTGTGTATCCAACCATGGTTCTAAGCCCGTTAAAGGAGAAAAAGATGTCTATATCCGGTTAGAACTGCTAAACACATGGGCTCAATGAAAATACGTATTAAATCTTGGCATGCCCCTTAATTGGGTAAAAGGATAGATCCTTCCGTACAGTCATCAATATATATAAAAAATTGTATATATTTCTATTCGAATTTATTCTTTGAGTTCAGATGCTAAACTAGATTGAAGATGACCGCTCGGATTACCGACAGTCTTTAGAGAACTTGTATCTTATGATATCAGAACCTAGGAACTTTCATGGTGAATATGAGATTGATGTGAAGTATACGACATAGATATGTTCTTTTCAACATGGATCTTGGAGAAGTAAGTACTAAAAAAACTAAACTGGAAAAGGTAGATATACCTCAAAACCTTGATTTGTTAAACAAATGGACTATTCCAAAATTTGATATTAAAACTATTTAAATTATGGTTGGTTTGATAGAATATCTAATAAACAGTTAATGAAAACAACTGAGCAATCGTTGGCGTTAAATTCGTCAGAACAGACTATTCGTTTATTAAATAAACGAGATATCGATTTATATAAAACTCAATATAATTTCTTGCATATTGGCATGGTTCAAATTGTTTTTAAACCGTTAACCCTTAAAGGGTTACCTGAGACATTTTTAACTGCTCTTCATGATGCTAGAAATTTAAATTCTAGACAATCTTTGATGGGATCGACTGAGTCCACTATGGCATATGGCTCGATATATTTTAGCACTCAGCCTAATTTGCAATTATCCTTAACTGATGCTAATATTCTTGATTTTTTTTAACTTTAAATGTTAAAACGCATGGTTATAATTATGCACCTAGATCTTAATTAATTTGTTTATCTTATGGAATTTATTACAAATTACTTTCAACGATGTTATATCTTCTAGTTGGATGTCTAATAGTGTGACTAATTCTGAGTATTCTCATATTACACAAAATCCTAATGCAAGGATTTGCATTCAATTTGATGATAAAAGTGTTCCTTATAATAGACATTTATTTTCTGATAGAAGATTACCTGTTATTAATCATATTTCTCCTATTGAACCTGTGTATGGTCTGGCTCGTAACCGTGCTGCTTATGTACATACCATACCTTCGATTATATCTGTGGATCAAAGTAATAGAATTGTCAATAAAATCAAAATTGATCCTCGAACGAATGTTGTTCAAGCTAAGGATAATTTTTCTAATATTTCTGATAAGGATATTCCTTCTGTATTCGAAATGGATTTTGATCCCAATAAAACTTAATGATGAATGTACACCAAATAGATTTTAGTCCAGGTTCACTGACAAGAAAATACATTCAGAATGAGTTTTGAGTGACAAATGGAACCAGTTTAAAACATGGTTTTTTGACACTTATAGTTCCGATGATTTAAATAATATTTCTCAAGAATTTTATGAAACTTGTCCCTTCATAATCAAATTATGCATTTTGTACCTTCGTTTATAACCACTTATTACATTTATTCATCAACGTTCTTGAACGACCTTATAAAGATGGATCTGGTAATATTATTAAGGTTGTTTATCCACCTCAATCATCTTTTATTTTACCAAATAATATAGGTATCACTTTTACTGCCTTTCAAAAATTTGTTGAAGAAGATGTTCCGACAGTCAGCATCAATGAGATAAATAATTTGATTTCTCAAAATAATTATTTGGGCCTTTACGTTAAATTTTTGGGTGAAATATTAGTTCTCTTGATAAAAAATTGAATGAATTAACTGTTTTGGTAATTCAAATAAAAAATGATTTAAAAACTTCTTATAAAGCTTCTATTTCTAAAAAAGATTTGGAAGTTTCTACTCATGTGCAAAGACCCCCTGAGATTTGAGATTTTAAATTTAAATCGATTTATGATTTAGAAGAACTTCTTGATAAAAATCTCTCAGATTTTCGCGCAAAACCTATTGATTTATCCGACAATTTTGCGGATTAAATGGAAAAAACTTACTGATTTTAAAAATCATGTTTCTTTAGAATTTAATTAGCTTCGCGGTTATCTCAAGAAGAATAGTAATACTAAGTATGCGCATAAACCAAGCATGTAAACCTATTATTATTCCAGACCAACTCCTCAAGATGTGCTTATAAAGGAACGCGACTGGATTCAGACTAATACCTCTTATAGTGAGTCTGAAATTTATGAATGAAATCTTAATGGTTTGACTGATAGACAGTTAACTATTCTAGTTCTTAGAAAGTTTATGTATGCAACTATCTGTAAAAGTGTTAAAAATATAGATAAAAATATTAGCAAAATGATTAATGTTACTTCTGATAGTAAAGGTGTTGATAACTTGGGCATGACTCTAGTGAAAAATAGAGAAGAAATTGTTTATACCTTAGTCTTAATCATTTTAGAACATTTTAATGGTAGATTTACCAATCAGTATGAGACTGTTCGTACCCTGTTAAATGGTCTATGATGTAGAACCTTGAAAGAATTTAGATGGTATAAAGATACTTCTATGAGTAGGGTGATGGAACTACCCAAAAATAGTTATGAACATTGGAAAGCTAAGTTTATAGATGGCCTTCCCCTTTGATTTGTCTAGAGAGTTAGAAAAACTCTGAGGAATGATCATGGTGAAATTCCTTATAAGGATTATACTTATGGTAAACTGATAGGAGTTTGTACTCAAGAAGGTATAAATTTGTGCAATGAATTGAAGTTATCAAGACAACTTAAGATGGATAAGCTTAAAGAAAGATCTCAGCTAGGAGACTTTTGTACCCAGTTCGATTTACCTGATACTTCTGCTTATAGCAAGAACAAGAAACATAGAGATTCTAGATACTCCAATCTTGATAAACCTTATAGGAAAAAAGATATCTAGATATAAATCTAAAGAAGAGCAAAACGCTAGAAAAGCCTTTCGTAAGTCTAGTAGATTTACCAAGAATAGGTCTAAGCGGGAGCTCGCCAAAATCAAGTTCTATAAATGTGGAAATTTCAGTCACATAACACCCAATTGTAAGCTTTAAAATATGAAAATCTTAGAACTTGATGAAGAAGTTAATGATAAGGTTTATTTTTCTTATACACTTCTGGTTCTGAGTCTGATTATGATTCTGATTCAGGTTCCGAAGAAGAGATTGATTTGCTTGATTTATCTGATAGTAATCAGCATGTTAATATAAATACTTGCAATGCTTGTCATGGTGATATTTGTTCTTGTGAAAATGATGAATTTTATAAACTGCAACTTCAATTTGAAGATTTGAATATCAATACTATTACATCTGATCATGTGATAGACCTTTTAAAAGAAGTTTCTGATAATGATCTTCGTGAAAAAAAATATTCATCTAGCGGCTAATAATAATGCCAGTTCGAGTTTTTCAAAAAATTCAAAAAAACAAAAGAATGATTTTGAATTTGAATATTTTGCACCTTTTTCTTTGTCTGAAATTAATAATAGACTTAATAAACAAACTATTAACACAAGAGATTCTTCTTTTGATGATTTAAAAAATGAAATTGAAAATTTGAAAAATGAGATTAAATCTCTTAAACAAAATCAAATGATTTGTGATCATTGTCTTACTCAGATAGAAACTGTTAATAACAAGGGTAAAATATTATTGAAGAAAATACTCTTGCAAAACCTTTTAATCTTGATCCTAGACAAGGTATGTTTTTAGGATAGATGCATATTGTTACTGCTCATAAATGGTATGTTAAATGCACTATACTAATTAATAACAGTTTTTCAATAATTGATATTGCTATGATTGATAGTGGAGCTGATGTTAGTTGTATTCAAGAAGGTCTTGTACCTACTAAATATTTTGAAAAAACAACTCATATAGTTAAATCTGCTTCTAGACATGCTTTCGATATAAAGTATAAATTACCTAATACTCGCATTTGCCAAAATAAAGTTTGCATTCCGCATTTCTTTTTTTTGGTTAAAAATCAATTATACCCTCCAATTATATTTAGAACCCCTTTTATAAAAGCTATTAATTCTTTTACTAGCATAAATGCTAAGGGTTTTTCTGCTACTTTTGAAGACAAAGATATTAGTTATACTTTTATCACTGACCCTATTTCTCGTGATATTAATGCTTTAATTAATATGAAACAAAAACATGTTGATTCTTTGCAACTAGAATTGTTTAGTATAAATATATATATGATACTTTGAAATCTACCAAAGTACAAGAAAAAATTAAATTAATTTCTGAATAAATTGCTATTGATATTTGTGCTGATCATCCCAGTGTTTTTTGAAATTGAAAAAAACATATTGTTACTCTTCCATATGAAGATGATTTCTCTGAGAATGATATTCCTACTAAATCTCGTCCTTGTCAGATGAGCACCGAATTGGTAGAATTCAGCAAAAAGGAAATTGATAATTTGTTACAAAAGGGTTTGATAAAACCTTCAAAATCACCTTGGTCTTGTACTGCATTTTATGTTAACAATGCTGCTGAAAGGGAACGAGGTATCCTTAGATTGATTATCAATTATAAACCTTTAAATAAATATTTAAAATGGATTAGGTATCCTATTCCAAACAAAAGAGATTTATTGTCTAGATTATATGATGCCAATATATTTTCAAAATTTGATTTAAAATCAGGATATTGGCAGATCCAAATATTTAAAGAGCATGCTTATATAACAACTTTTAATGTCCCATTTGGACAATATGAATGGAATGTTATGCCATTTGTTTTGAAAAATGCTCCATCTGAATTTCAGAAAATCAGGAACGATATTTTCAACCCATATTTAGATTTTATCATTATTTATATTGATGATATTTTGGTATTCTCAAAAACGTTTAAAATGCATATTAAGCATCTAGACATCTTCAAGAAAATTGTTATACAAAATGGTTTGGTCATTTCTAAATCAAAAATGAGTTTATTCCAAATTGATGTTTGATTTCTAGGACATCATATTTGTCAAGGAAAAGTTACCCTGATTCAAAGATCAATCGTATCTGCATCAAAATTTCCTGATGTTATCACTGATAGAACATAATTGCAAAGATTTTTAGGGAGTTTAAATTACATATCAAATTTATCTCATGATTTGGCCCCTTTATACGACAGTCTGAAAAAGGATCATAAATCACCTTGGACTGATAGTCATACCACTTTGGTAAAGGATATTAAACTTCGTGTTCAATCTTTACCATGTTTAACACTCGCTAATCCTGCTTGACAAAAAATTATTGAGAGAGATGCGTCTAATATTGATTATAGCGGGATATTGAAACAGATTAATCTCAACAACAAATATGAATATTTGATCAGATTTCATTCTGGGAAGTGGAGCGAGGCACAGAAGAAATATGCTACGGAGGTTCATGAAATGTTAACCATCGTTAAATGCGTGTTAAAATTTCAGGATGATTTATATAATCCAAAGTTTTTGATAAAAATTGATGCTCAATCTGTAAAGTATATGTTTAGCAAAGATTTTAAACATGATGCATCAAAATTAATATTTGCTAGGTGGCAGGCCCAGTTAGCTCCTTTTGATTTTGAAATCCAATATAGAAAAGGAAGTGATAACTCTCTTCCAGATTTTCTATCTAGAGAATATTTAACTTCATAATGAGTTTTTATACAATGTTCATTGATGAAAAAACTTTAGTTACTATTTTAAAGGTAATTCCTCTTAATAAAGATTTACATGAATTAATTTTATGTGAAATTATCAATGATATTATTAGAGAAGATTTCTCTATACATGATTTTGAAGAAATTATCAATATCGATGAGGATAATTATTACAGTAACTACTATGATACATACGAATAAATCAAAGTATTATGTTTGCAGGATGGACCCTCCTTGAGTAACCAAGGGTAGAGGTAGGGAAAATCATACAAGAGGAAGGGGAAGATCATCCCCATGATCGTTATACGGATCCTCTTCTAGCTCCCCAGTTATACAAAGAGGAAGAACGAGTTTGATAAACTCAAAAATCTCCCAAAGTGAGGCTTCTTGTTCAGTACATCTAAAAGATATTCAAGAAGACAATCCGATATCTGCACATCTGCAGGCTTATTTGTTACAAAAGAAAAATGATACTTTTGCATCAATAACCAAAGAAGACAGTGAGGATATCAAGTCTTATGAAAAGGTATTGAGAAAAGAAATGATAGCTCCCCAAAAAGGAGTAATTGTTGATAGCTCAGTTAGGCATATTGTCAGGAAAATCTCCGTTCAAGATGGAGATAAAGAAGCAATGATCAACAACTTCTTGGAGGAAGTCCAGAGGAGTTTGCTCCTCAACATCAGTCAATATGAGAAATCAAACACTTCTATGAGAAGTGAAACAAGCGAAGACTCTACCAATGATATCCAAGAAGCTCAACCTGTTGAACCAACTACAGAAGATACTCTAAGAAAGGCGGAGGATTTCCTCTGAAAATTGAAGGAAAAAGACAAATTGTAAAGATATCTCTACAATAAAAAGTCATTATCAACAGTAGATAATGAGTACAGAGCATCTTCAAGTGCCTATTGACAAACCTCGCTTAGAAGATCAGTGATCAATCGAATTCAAGGGTGATCCAATTCTTTCGGGCTACCATGATTTCTCTTTTTGTTTATGTCCACATATTTGGACTTAGACTAGTGCTTTAGATTCCTTGTGTTAGTTTTGGGTTGTACCCCTTCTTGTTTAGACTTATGGTTCTTGTTAGAATTTTGGTACATTGATTTTCAGGTTCTAGGCTTTATTTCCGCATTTGTTTTGTTAGACTTTTGGAGTTTATGGAACTCTATTTCTTTTCCTTAGCATTTAAACTTGTTTCTGTATCTTTAAATGCCTTAGTATTTTGGTTGAGTTTTTCAGTTGGGTTGTAGGGATTTTCCGACCGGAGGGTTAGTGTGGGGGCCACTCAAGATGGTCTGGGTTGTGACATTTCCAATTTTAATTAAAATAAAGTGGTGTCGTTTTGCCTTCATTTAGAACCCCTATATAAGCCCTTTTAACCCCAAATTTACCCCATTTAGTTCATTCTCCCTAAATCCCAAAAGAAAATCAAAACTCCTCTCAAATATTCTCTCTTTAGAACTTGAAGAAGAAGAAGATTCAACTAGGATTTGAAGCTAAGGATTCAAATTCTCCATTGAATATAGGCAATTGGACTTGAGGTGTGATAGCTTTCATCGATGGGTTCCTTTCCCCCACGGAGTCTCCAAATTCCTCTATTTCAAAAGGTAGAATTCCCCAATTTTCTAAAAGTTGTTATTTTGCCTTGCTTCGAATCCGGGGTGTTACAATACTCATATTGAATATCAATGTATTGATGGTTGTCACTAGAGATGATTCATCTTTTTGGAGTATTTTTCACATTCACAAGAACATGAAGGCACTTTAGAGGTAACAAGACCAATAGTTGAATATCTTTAAAGGTGTAGTAAGTTTCTAGAGGACCTCGAACATCCTAACTACTTAAAGAAAATTGTATTTCGATATCACAACTACCAAGAGAAATTCACCACCAACAGCACCACTGCTACCACCACCAACGCCATCACCACTAATAAATTAATGAAATACACTTGAATGAATAATATCCAATAAGTATGAGAATTGAACAAGTTGTTATGCCTATATTCAGCAATGGTTGTAAGTGTTTGAGTAATAGCTCCGATATATTTAGCAATCGTTGAGATAGATATAACAACTGTATAAGATATAAACAACAATTTTTTCGACTAGACACAATTACTAAATAATATTCAACAATTATGAAAATTACTGCAACAAATTCGAATTTCTTAAGGCAGAAGTATTCTGTCAAAATAAATTTTATGAAATATAAATGTAGAATGATGCTTACCGAGTCAGTAGGGTGCTTAAAAAGAATCATCAATGTCAATCACATTATTTTGTTTTTCTATTTTTTGCATCAAGCTATCTAAATTTTTTTTAATAAGTTTATTCTTGTGATAATTGCTTAATTGAGTTCGAAGATGAAAAATAACTTCAAATGCCCAAGCCCATATAAAACAAAATCACCAAATATCAAAATAATGAATAATGAAATCAATAATCATAAAATTAGAAAACATTAAATAAAATTTATCATGAAATCCCAAAAGAAGTCATAGAGATTGTTGATTTTCATTGTTGGACTCAAATCCCACAAGAAATATTCAATGGTGAGGTTGAAGCTTTCTTAGGCCCCATGAATAGGCACGAGATGTTTTGCATGTTTTACAGTCAATATAGAGCTCTATCTAGTTAAAAGGAATTTTTTTTGTCTGAATCACGTCCACAAAAAAATATTGTGCACAAACCAAAGTAAGCACAATAACTTTGTGTAACTTTTTTCAACCTCTTCGGGTTTTAGAAGGGCAATCAAATTCTTCTCTTTGAAGCTCTTTCCAACCAATTCAAGCAATTTGCTATGTCTCTCAACAACCTTAACATACTTGGATGATTTTTTTAACTTACAACATCAAGAGTAGTATGATATATTAAGAATGTGATAATGACAAATTCTTTCATGTCAAAACAAATAGGCATGCCACAATAGATGATCCTAAGTTTCTTTCTTATCACTAATAATTGTACGTCGAAGAAGTTGATATACTAACTTCATATGAGATCGTGCATTTGTTTTCTCGAACAAATCTAGATACTTTTCAAATATACTAGATCGGAAGAATTATTTTAATTTTTGATCCTTAAGGATCTTTCTAAAATCATTGAAAAAAAAATTCATTCCTGATCGAACAACATCATCACCTTTCAAATCGGGATGCTTATCCTTCGATGTATGCACATTGTAATATAAAATTTAATAGAATTGATCACTAGATTTATTGAAGGACTTCCATGAGGTGGCTTGACAGTAGAAGATGAAGAAACATACCTATCAAGAAGTTATTCTGTTCTTTGTTCACGCAACACAGATCCATCTGCAACATGGACAACCTCGTCATCATCTTTTATAGTAGGAAAATCTTTACCTTCAAAATTATTTTGGTGTTTTGATGTGCTTGCCTATTTTGAAGAAGAATTAGCTCTATTAGCTACACATTCTTCTTCTTGTGAAGACCGCTTCCTTGTTGATTGGTGTTGGGTGTCAGAACCATCATATGTATGTTTAGCGCTTTAGACTGCCGCACTATCTGTCATTGTGGCATGCTCAAGAAATAATGTCAATTTATTAGTGGATGTTGCTTCTTCTTATACTACATTTTTTTGAGCTTCTGAACAGATTCTTCTAGATTTTTTAGGAGTACTGCTCGAATTAATGTTTCTCTTCGTTGGAGCCATTTTATCTACACATATAAGATAAAACACAAATCATCAATTAATATAACTAATTCTTCAATAAAATACAAAAACAAACTACTATAATGGATTAAATAAATACACAAATTAATATTTTTTTCAAACAAATGAGTCGATTGTTACAACAACTTAGGCAGTAACAACTTAAGTTGATGCAAAAACAACTTAAGGTTGCAACTTAAGAAATTAAAACTGTAGAAACTTAAGTTGTTGCTTCATCAACTACTTAAATTGTTGCAGTAAATCTCTTAGGTGCTACTCAAGGAACTTACTACAACAACTTAAATTGTTGTTTCATCAATTACTTAAGTTGTTGCAACACCTTAAAGTTGTAACTCAATAGATTTACAGCAACAACTTAAACGATTGTTTAATCAACTATTAAGTTATTGCAACACCTTAAATTTTCAACATAAGAGATTTCCTACTTCAATGTAAGCAAGTTAAGGTTGCAACTTAAAGAATTTATTACAACAACTTAAGTAGTTGCTTTATAAACTAATTAAGTTGTTGCAACACCTTAAGATTGCAACTTAAGTAGTTGCTTCATCAAATATAACTTCTTAACTTGCTACAACATACTAAGGTTGCAACTCAAAGGATTTAATGTAACAACTTAAGTAGTTGCTTCATCAACTACTTAAGTTCCTGCAACAACTTAAGGTAGCGATTTAAGGCATTTGCTGAAGAAACTTAAGCAGTTGCTTCAACAGAAGACTTGAAGAACTTGAGAGAGAAAGACGAGGAAGATGATGAGAATAGACGATTGAATTAAAGTGTGAGATAAAAGTGAAAAATATATTTAAATTGTGTCAACAATTGGAAAGTCCAATAATGGAATGGGGTTAATTTTATAATTAAAAAAACATTAGGAAGTTTTAAACATTACACTTTAATTCCATTTAAATTTATTCTCAATTTAAATGAGGCTTTGACCTTGGCTGGTCAAAGTTGTTACTCCTTTTAATTTAATAACTTATTTGACACCCTTTCCTCAATTTCTCAAAAAGAAACTTAGAATTGATACATGGAAGTTGTGTTTTTTTTCATTTCCCACAAATTTTCATTTGCTAGAGGTTAGGCAAGCAAAGCAGCAGCTACGACTGAAATCATTTGAGAATCCTAAAGAGCATAGTCCCTTGACATATTAAACATAGGACTGGCAATGGTGCGGGTATGGTGCGAGTGCATGACAAATTCACATAAACCCGCAAAGACTTTGCGCCACCTCACATAGAAAAAATATTTATTTATTCCCCGCCCCGTATTAATCCGATCCGCATTAACCCGCCCTGCAAAGCCTTAACAATCTGTCGCTGCAAACAGTACCTCACTACAACAAAAACAACTTTTAGCGGCATTAAATATTGACATTAATAAAGAATGCTAAAGTCTTTACCGACATTAGTTAAGTGTCATTAGAACCAATGTCGCTAAAGGCTCTAGGGACATATACATAGAGTACTAATTGCCACTAAAAATACATATTTAGCAGCTAATGATCATTTTTGATGCAGTGCCTATGCTTGATTTTGACCCTTGAAGTAGAATAATGTTATAATTTATTAACTTTCTGTTCCTCATACACTTCAATTTCATATATTTAATAATCTATTTAGTTCTCATGGTCAGTTTAGAACATATATACACATACATTAAAAAAAAAAATCCTTAGAGGGAAATAAAAGAAAACTAAAGGTTTGATGTAACTCTATTTTGCATCAATTAGATGTGCATATTTTCATATAAAACACAATAACCTCTTGATTCTAGTCATTCAATAGATAATCAAGTAACTATCTATGTAACTAAGTTTCAAATTTAAAGACAACTTATAGTCACAAAGTCAATGTATTATGAACTCAACATCAGTCCCACGCTTCCTACATTTGATTCAATTTTTGTTTTGTCCAGTGCTACTTCTGGATCGAAAAGGAGAGGCCGTCAGTGATGTTTCACCTCAACTTCAAGCCATTGTTGGTAAACTCGCAATGCCCAAGACGGGGAAAAGATCCCTAGTTGTATCAGATTGTGAAGGTGTTATGGATGTACTGGTAAAAAGATCAATGCTTGAAGTCAAATCTAAGAAGAAAAGATTGTGGTTAAAGTATTAAGAACTGAAAAAAAAAATTAAATAACAAGTCATTGAAAAGTTAATTACAATTTATTTCGTTCCATAACCAAGTACAAGCACACATCAAAGCTTCCAAAGCAGTAGGACGGAGTCTACTACGATGTGGACTAATCAATCTCCCACTATGGCTTGTATGAAGATGATTAAAAAGGGTTAGCATAAAGAAGAGGTTTGGAAGGAGTGAGGCACTGAAAATAGTTGTAAATCTGGTTTATGTTTAAATCATGCTAAGTATATAGGTCATTCCAATGTTGATAGAATCAACACCACATAATAGGGTTAGTGAATAATCAAATGTATGTTAAAAATAATTAATACTCCATCAATTTAGAAAACTAAGTTGGCCAACACTCAGATTCACACAAAAATCACGTTCAAACAGATCAAAATTGGAGCTCTAACACCATAATCTACTGCAAACCCATACCAGTTGCAACTTGATTTTGTAGAAGAAGATAAATCGATCACAGTTAAGAGTATTATTGAATATGGAGAGATGAAGAAAACTATTGCGCAATAGAGAGACCCGTCCTTCTGGCTTCTGCTATGGAGCTAACGTCATCTTGTCACAATCAGCAACTTGCTAGAGACAAAGAGGGAACCCTAACTTATTGAATATGGAGAGATGAAAAATATCATGGGCGAGAGAGAGACCCATCCTTCTTGCTTCTACTATGGAGTTGTCGTCGATTCATCATCACTCGTCTTGTCGCAATAAGCAACTCATAGAGATAGAGAGGGAACCCTAATTTCTATTTCTGTATAGGAGTTCAAAAGAAATTACCCCAACTCGCACCCGCCCCCACACAAAATTAAAGATTTTAGTTTAAACCCATACCGCACCCACCCCACACCCGCATTTATAAAAACCCGCCCTGTATTTGACCTAACCTGCCACACCCTACACCCGCCCTGCCCCATTGTCATTCCTACTTAAACATCAGCATTATAGACTTAATTAACCTGTGTATCAGCACTCTAATATGCTATTTCAAAAGGATGCTGGTTTCCATGCGCAGTAGGCCGAGTCTTCTATGCATCAAAGTGCAAAGAAAATGTCTAATAATATATATTCTTGTACATGTTAACCTCTGTTTTCACCAGAATAAATTTAGAGGTTCTACAATGCTTTCTTGCATCTGCTCATGCAGAGTCACAATCAACAAACTAACTGGAATAAGCACCAAATGTGGCGATCTTTCCATCATCAGCAAACTTTGAGGCGGGTGATATTACAACATCTGTTCCACGGCAAATTAAGGACTTCTGCAAGAATTAAAAGGACATGTTAGCTCTAGAATGAAGTTTCAACAAGAGGCAAAACAACCTAGACAGAAAGGGAAAACAAGAGGAACAGACAAGAAAATACAAGGAACAAATGAAAAACGAACAAAATGACCAAAAGGGAAAAGAATTTAACACATAACCACACACACGCAGAGAAACCTGTTTTAAAATCAAGCTACGCTGGAAATCAGACAAGAAATAATGTGTCTAACATAAGCTGAATCAACCAATTGATTTATCTAATCATCTGACATACATCATAAACTTCAAAATCGTAAATTTTCCTTTCCTTTTTAACACAACCAAGCAGGTAATAGTAATTACTGGTTAGTGCTCAACCAGACCAAAAACATTGGTGAATCATCTTTTAAACAAAGGCTAATGCATTGATATTTGTTAAGATACTAATCAAGTAAACAAAAGTGTTATGTCTAAAACTTAACAACTTAAACTATATAGATAGTGCCCGATTTCTATATCCTTCCTGCGAATCGAAGCTCTTATCTCTCTAGCTCATGAATAAATCACCCGCTGGAAAGGAATAGCCGGAATAGAATGAAGGATGATTCAATCTTCCATCATTTTAGAGCTGACGCCTCCTTTTCTGCCTTTCGTATATGGCACTTTGCTGGTAGAACCACTCTATTGTCGACTTCTAATAAACGTGTTTGAGAAAGTCAAACATTTGAACATGGTATCAGAACTAGTTGAGGTTCTGGGTCAATGCCTCACTGCCACCCACTATCTAAAAGAATTGCCATGTGTTTGGCTCATCAAAAAAGAATCAAGCCCGCACATGAGGGGGCATGTCACGAGAATACTTGAGTAAATAAAAGAGTGCTCTCTCTAGTAGCTTAGCTTTTAGATGAGATCATCGTACACTTCAACAATAACTGTAGCAGCTAATGTCAAAAACACACTTGCTCTTTGGAATATGGATCGACTTATTTTAAGTGTTTTTGAGCCAAAATAACTTTTAAGCACCTTCTTCGTATTTGGATAAATTAAGAAAGTGCTTACAAGAACTTGATTAAAATGATAAAATTAAGTCATAAGCCATAAATTAGGATATCTAACTTATTACGTTTGATTTAAGTCAAAAGCCAATCCAAACAGGCTCTTAAACTATCACTTTTTCACGAGTTTCATACATCAACCATCCATTGTTCCCTTTTCCTACTTAAATTATCCCTCCCTTCATATTATGATGTTGAGCTACTAGTGCGTCTGGAACACGCTCCATTTTAGTTTTTTAAAACAAGTGCCAAGTGGCACTCCACATGGCTAATTTTGTCCACCTAATCTAACTAGGATGTTTATTAGTAAATTTAATTAAATGGGTAAAAGTGCTCAACCTAGATTTTCCCCTTTAACCTTCAATTTTCAGCGTAAATTATTGTTTAGCTTTTGATTTTGGTAATAGAAAAAATCTAGGGTTCTATAAGATTCTAGGGTTGGGTAAATTTTAGGATACATCGCGGGATTGTATAAAATTCTAGGGTGCAGGGAGGAGAAGAAGAAAATTTGAGAAATGATGAAAAAATGAAGGGGGGAAGAGACCGATTAAAAGAAAAGAGAATTAGTTGTTATACATGCAACCTTGACCAATATTTATGGGTTTATAAGCTCCCACGGGCCTATTATCGAGTCATTTCAGATTTTTGGCTAACACAGCAATGAGGTGTGTACTACAAGAGGTGTGACAGTTTAGATAGGAAAAGGCAACAATGAATAGTAGAGGTATGAAACTAGCAAAAAAGTGATAGATCCTTTTTGTTTGAAAAAGATTTCCTCCCAAAAATATCACTGAAAAACACCAAGTATGGTTCTTTTGTGAAACTTGAAACACAGATGTTGCTGAGATGGATTTTAACAAGGTACACCCTCCTGAATCACTAGAACATGAGTAATACCAAAACAAGAGGGGCAGTTATATTCAACTCAGCATCCATTATATGTCAAGAACAGAGAAGAAAGTGACCTCAATAAAAGTAGGAAACATCTTCTCACATCATAAACTTATTTTTCTTCTCTGCAGGCTTAAGAATTTGGAAAGAGCACATCAAGTTTTCATCAACACTCATCATAGCACCGGCATTGTCAAACTCTCCGCAGTAGTTGGGAGCTGAAAAAATGGTGACAAGCTGCCTCTCAGCAAAGAATTCATAACCATCCTCCACGACCTGCAAAAAAAGATGCAAATCAATTACCTCAGAGGAGAAGCACACAAGGACATACAAAACAGTGTTCCTTTACCTGATGGGCACGACAGACAAGGTCCAAGTCATGCTTGGACAAAAACTCAGAAACTTTATCAGGGCCAAAGGTGTATGAAACTCCCCGATCATTCATGCCCCACCCCTTTACATCTTTACCAGGATCCGACCAAAGTAAATCGCAAAGCAAACCAGTGTCTGGGATGGCAGTTGGACGTGGCAAGTTCCGAATCTGATCCAAACTAGAAAGATCAGGGGACAGACCCCCATGCATGCATAATATCTTCTCATCGATAAGTGCTGCTACAGGAAGACAATTAAAACAGTCTGTAAAGGACTTCCATAGTTTCACATTGAACCTGCGCTTACACTCATCATAGAATCCGTATATCCTATTTATAGAAGCACATTCATGGTTTCCTCTAAGCAAGAAAAAGTTCTCAGGATACTTAATCTTATAGGCAAGCAAGAGGCATATTGTTTCCAAGCTCTGCTTCCCACGATCTACATAATCACCCAAAAACAAGTAGTTAGCCTTCGGAGGAAAACCACCATATTCAAAAAGCCTCAATAGATCACTGTACTGCCCATGAATGTCACCTGAAACGAAAAAAGAAACAATTACATGAGTAGGGAGGAAATAACAAAACTGAAGCGAGTAAAGGGAAATAGGTGGCTTACCCTTGACTCTATTAAATAGATAAATCTGGTTTCAAGTCAGATTAGCACAATTTTGTACTGTTACTTCATTCGTGAGACTATATCAATTTTACCTCCTCTCAAGTAGTTCAGTGAAATTAATATCACTAATTCTCATATCATATCAAACATTTTCACATACTTGCATACTAACTTCTAGTTTTGATACTCCTGGTGTCTGGATCAGCATCAGCTTGCGTGCACCTTAACTAATACCGTGGGGTACTTGCTACCTCTCATTGACACAACAATACAAGTATGGATAACT
This sequence comes from Solanum bulbocastanum, assembly GCA_037074985.1. Taxonomy (NCBI): domain Eukaryota; kingdom Viridiplantae; phylum Streptophyta; class Magnoliopsida; order Solanales; family Solanaceae; genus Solanum; species Solanum bulbocastanum. Next base: position 12,167,716 of record CM073602.1, on the reverse strand, counting down.
CTATCCACTAAGGCTTGGCAGATGCAAGAAATAACCTAATGTATTTTTCCTCCACTGAAATTTGAAGCTAAGACCTCATGGGTCTCAACCCACTTCATGGACCATTAGGCCACACCTTGGGTGCTTGACCTTCTTTTGTTAAAATAGGTGGTGAAAAGCACGCATTAAAATTTGTGTGGGCCATATTTACCAAATGTATGGAGCAAAAACTTCTAAACAAACTTTCTACTGTCTTATAGATACTCTAGAGCTTGTAATAGAGACTCAATGTCTTCTATGCACTTTTGCTTACACCAAAAAAGAAAAAGCAAAATACAACTTAGTTTTATCTTCTGGATTGAGTTGCTTTTTCCCCTCAAAACATCTTAAATTCCTTTCCTTCCATATAATCCACCATATGCAGGCTGGGATCATGTTCCATCTTTTCTGAGCTGTTGAGCCTAGACTTCTGTACCAACTAGACAGCAACCCTTGTGTATCCATTGGCATTTTCCAACTTAAGGATATTAAATAGTTGGAAAGATGCCACATAATTGTGTAGTCACTCTGCAATGCATAAAAAGGTGACTATTCATTTCTGCAATTTTCCCACATAAATGACAGAACAAAGTAGTACTCCCCTTCTCTTAAGCCTTCTTGTGTCAAACAAGCCTTCTTAGCTACTAATCAAGCAAAACATGCCACACTACATTGAATCTTGCCCTCCATATATGTTTCCAGGGCCACTGCTTAGTTAGAATAGTGGCATGATTCAACATGTGATAAGATGTTCTAATGGAGAGAACTCCAGAGTTATGCCCTAGCCGCCATATTCAGTCGAGACTTGGTTAGTTCCGGTGAACTGGTTTAGTGCGTTGTGAAATTCAGCAAACCTGTCAATCTCCCAATCAATAAAAAAATACCTTGAAACTTCAATTCCATCCTGTGTATTCCATTCTTCACTAATAGTTGCCTTTTGTTGTTGATTTAAGGTGAAAACATCATAAATAAAAGCTTGAGTGTCATGTCCTAGGTCAGTTGTCTTTCGAGAAGGATATTTTTTGCCCATTTCCAACACTGACCTAATCTTGATTCTAGAAATTTGCATAGATTTCCCGACATCAACACCATGAACAGTAGTCCTCTCTTTTGTCTTCCATGTGCTGTCTTCTCCACATTTTCCCATGATTACATTTGATCGGCAGCAAGAAATGCATGGTTTTAGCTATATTCCGCAGCATATTTTGTACGTGTTAGTGTGTTTGAGTTCCAATCTGTTCACTTTATCCCTAATTTTTGTATTTCTTGTGTAGGACATGATTTTGAACACATGGAATGATATGAAGCTAAAAAGGATCAAATATGGCTTAGAAGTATGAATGAAGTCAAAGAAAACTAATTGGGATCATGTCCAGGGGCCGAGGACAGAGAGCATGCACCATTGGCCGACTAAAGACATTTTGACTCTATTTTATGCTCCCAACCAGCGCATGGAAAGTCAAGCCTTGGGATGTGGTGGTGTCTTTTTGGGACTACCTGCATAAACTCATGTACTCTTGATGATTTGTCTAGGCAATGCACATGGCCACACATACCACGACATAGCAACGTGTTTTTGGTCCTATCCAAGTTTGTTTGGTTTAGGAAAGGTGTTTTAGTCCTACGGAGTGCCCACACATTATAGACACAATTTTGAAGGAAAATTAGACTAGTCAGAAGGAGAGAAACCAGAGGGAGTGATTCGAGATTCCACGAGGGGAAGAACAGCTTGAGCTACATCAATCCTAAGCTTACTTTCATCTCCTCTTGGGGATCGTTTGGTATGTGGGGATATCCTAGGTTTATGTTTGGAATTAGATTTATACTATGTTTGGTTGATGGTAAAAACTTATCTTGATTCATGCCGAGAGAGGATTTGGTTATTCCGCGAGGGGAGGAACGATTTGAGCTACATCAATTTTAAGCTTTTTCTGATGTCACCAAGAAAACCAGCGACTATCCAGCCTCTACAACTATTTCACGCATTAACATTCTAGTGTCATCCATCCTATTTTAGGAGCTTCCCACCTCCCTCTGATAAACCCAACCCCCTACCCCTTTTTTTTGTCACCAACAAGGTCGCTGAAGGAGATATTCTAACCCCATGCCCCATCGATATAAATGAAACAATGTTCTGAAACTTATCCACCATCCCGAAAGAGCTTTGACCCGTCCCCAGCCCATTCGAGCGGCGTTTTTACTCTTGATTAATACAATTGTTACCTTTCTCAAAAAGAGAAAAAGGAATGACAGATAACTCATAATCATCAATACAATAGAGGTTGCATAGTATAAGTGGAACATAAATAAGAGCAAGTGAGAGCACCCTCAATAATATGTGTCACATACTCGAGATACATTCTCAATCACATATAGAAATAGGCAAGTTACCTCTTCCTTGTCCTACAGGAGACATCGGGCCAACAAATGGTGTAAGCATTTTCTATCTTGTTTTTCTATATTGTAATTAAAACATGGTCAGTTAGCACATCTACATTCTATTACCTTTGCTGAAGAAGTAGCAGGGAGAGGAGATTAGACATGATATGACATAACTTCAGCTTAATGAGAACATGACCTTAAAAAGGAGGTTATAGAGGAAACAGATTAGGGTAGAAGGTTAGTTTTCTTTGAAACTAGTAACATGTGTATATATATTAGATCTGCACCATAACAGTGCTATCTACAATTACAAAAACCCAACCATGATTAGGACTGCAGCTTCAGAAGGAACTATCATATCAACTAGTGATTCAGTCTCCTGTACATAGTTTACTTTACACCAAAAATGAAAGAATACAATTCATCTTGACTTTTTGCAAAGGATTACTTTTGTCTTCGAAAATTCTTTTTTTTTTTTGTGAAACTAGTAATGTTGTATTCCTCTGGAGATCTCCAAAAAGGTAGTAACAAGCTAAAACAAGAGATAGTAATCCCAAAAAAATCTACTGTAGTTCCTCTCTTTCCAAATTGTCCACCATTTACAAGTTGCGACAAGTTTCCACCACTTCTTTTGTCTCACTGCACCAACATTATAAATCACAATTTGTTGCTGGCATAGACCATTTTTCATGCCAAAAGAGAATGTTCCTCCCATTGCCAACTTCGAAAATCATATTTCTAGCCAAAGATGGCCAAAAGGATCTAACAGCTCTCCAAACTTCAACTCCTTTAGTTAGATAGTTAAGCGCATCTCACTTATTCTTCGTACTATTAGCAGTAATATAGTCGTAGTATTACTTGTGTAGTTTCTTGTCCTTTTAAGTTTGGGTTAATATATGTTGTATTTTGTGCATCGATTATCGCTACATCTTGTTATGACTACTGTTAAGGAAGATTTGTCGGGCTGTTTATAGTATAATGTCATGACTTCTTCATTTCCATTATTTTCAATTGAACAAGCTCAACCTTGGGGAAAAAAGGTGGTAGGCTGATGTTGAACATTATACTGCTTTGGGCAACTTTTTTCTCGAGTTATGGGTCTACCGAAAACAACCTCTCAACCTTTAAGATAGGGCTAAGGTTTGTGTACACTTTACCTTCATAGACCCCACTTGGTGGGACTATACTGGGTATGTTGTTGTATATTCTATCATCTATAGTTATGTATCATTTTTTGTGTGATTTTATTACTTTGCCTATCTTCAGGAACAGGACTAACTTGAGTGTCATAGTAGGTTTCCAGTTTACCATATTCTGGTGCTAACAATTGATGCCTTTGGTGATTTTTCACAAGGTATCATTTGAATTGTACTTAAGAGCTAGAGAGCACAAGAACCAATCAACGTGCCCATTCAATATTACGAGAAACTATGGACGGTGCACCCGCCAACTGAAAATTGTTGCAAAAGATGGTTACATGGGTTAACCAGCAGCAAAACAAAAGGATCCTACCCAATCTAGGTCGGCATCTACCTCCATTGATTATCCAATACCATCCACAGTGTTAACAATGATCAGACGGCATTGCTCAACACCAACTAACAGAGGCCAAAGCTTTCAATTGATATCCCCAATGATGGACTGGTGGTAGAGCAAAGCTAGTGTTGCTCATTTGGTATACTACTTTCTAGTCTAGTATAAATATCACTCATTAGTTTTCTTGGGTTGAACATGAAAGTTGAACTTTTTATTTATCAATAATGCAAAATGTAGTGAGACTTATATAATATTTGGTGGTACGTTAAACTCTGCTTTATTTTACATAATAACTGAGAATACTACAAATGAATCAAGCAGAGCAGATAACGAAGTAAAACCAAGAAAATTTGGATGGTTTAAAAAATCTAATTTTAGTTAAATGCAATAGATTAACCGAGATATCAGCATGATATAATTTTTCTAAAACAACATTGACACCCCTTGTTTGATTGCAACTTTAACTAATGACTTCATATTTGAAGAATGGACTACAAGCAACATCTCTAATCTAACTAGAGGAATAACCCCTGCACAAACAAAAGCTACTTCAATGGGTCCTGCAAAAGCATTGAATAAAAAAGAGCTAACGCTGAAAGCAGTAAGAGTTAAAACTAGTATAAGTGGACTGCTAACCAAAACAAATGTGTAGCAACAGAGGAGACCAAATAAGCATGATGCCATGATGACTGCCATAGTTAGTAGTGAACCAGATGTAGAAAGAGATGGTGAGCTGTTGACTAGAAAATCATAACCTACCCTCTGATGAACCAAGGAAAGTAGTAAAATAAGGCGATCTAAAGTAAAAAGAGTAGATGTAAACAGTAACCACTTAACGTAGATAGTGGATCTTCAATCGTGTTAAAAGAGTATTCTTTACTTGGATTGTCAGAGGTTCAAAATCCCTAGAGGAGGTCAACTTCAGGGGTGGTGGTTTTTCCTAAATGTAAACCATTATAATTTTGTTCCCACCCGTAATACACACCTCAACATTCTAAAGATACAAGCCAGAATCAAACACATTATGCATCAGTATATTGTTTTCTTGATACATCGTTTTGCATTAGTATGATCCAAGCAACTTGTCAAATTTGCACATATCACCAGAACTTTCTCTTATGAATCTTCTTTTACTTATAATATCTAGGGTGAATCAGACTCTGTAGGGATTCAAATACAACCACTGTTGTCTTAAAATTTCACCAGGTTCATTAAGCTGGAGAACAAGAACTCTCATCCCCAGTTTTGCAACTACAGCATAGGATATTACAAGAAGCAAGTCATCGGTTGACAGTCTTGCAAACATCAAAATTTAGAAAAAGCACTAGGGCAGCGGCTATGTCACAAAAGGACTTTATGATTTGATTTCTTCACAACCAGAGCTCATCCCTTCAAACAAAAAACAGATTACCTAGAGGAAAACCTTGCATGTCCTTTTTCCCTCTAAAGTTGACAGAATCAAAGGGCCTATAGAATCTAAACTAGCCATTAAAACAACTCGCAACCATATAGCAAAAAGCAACAAAAATAGCAAACATGGGGTGATACAAAACTACCACAAAAGATAGAGAGAGAAAGAGTTAAAAGGAGAGTTTCCCTAGATAGGGTATATTACCGCAAATTTTGATGGGTGCTTCAAGTTCAAGGAGATTTGGCTGTTTAACGAAGATATCCCTAGAAGAAACACATAGTTGCTTGAATTCAGACTCGGAAAGCTGCACCAACTTGCCAGGCTTCGATAATCGGACTTCTAATAGCTTCTCAATAATCCTATCGACAGCTGCAGGGTCCATGACTCCCCCTGCTACCGTCTTCAATCCCCCAACACCGATCCACACTGATTAACCCCTATTCTCGCTACTGTCAAAGGGAAAACAGAACTCAAAAATGCTTTTCTTATTTATTTTTCTTATTCTAATGTTGATGAATCAAAATTGACTAGTCGCCTCTAATATAAGGGTGTCAAACAACATTTCAAAAATCGAAAAGGTTATATTTACCTTCGTCAAATTTTTTTTGTTTACTAGTTTCACGACACGTGCATTGAACGTGTATATGTATATATAGTACACGATGTTGTAAAATAGAATCAATGTTACTAAATAATTTTTTTTAGTAAATAATTTTAGTTTAAAGAACATAAAACAAGTGCTTTTAAATGATTAATACAAATTGTCAAAGAGTTACTTGCATTTTGAGGTCAAAATGACCAAATATCATTGAAATATTTCAAAATACATTCAAAGTTTAAATATGAGGAGAAAGTGACATTTCTTTACTAGAACTCCCTCCGTCCCATTTTATGTGGCAACATTTGACCGGGCACGGAGTTTAAGAAATAAATAAAGACTTTGAAATGTTTATCAAATTGTCCTTCAAAAAAATAGATTCATTTTTCTATCTCCTCATAAATGTATTATAGTACAAGGGTAAAAAAGAAATTGTACCTTTAAATGCTTACCATATAAGAAAATGTGACATTCTTTTTGGGACTGATAAAAAAAAAAATGATGCCACATAAAATGGGACGGAGGGAGTATTATTTTTTACTTTACTAAATTTTGTAAGCAAATCTAACCAATAAAATTTTTAAAAAATATCAATACAAAAAATGTCACCAATAGTCTTTCCTCTTGAGGTTATGAACATAAATTATGGATACCATTTAAGTATAATTTTTCTCTTAAATATTCATACTTGAATTTTAGTATGTGCATGACACTAATAAGGATTACCATAAATATTTCGATATTTTATCTTTATACACAATCTATCTTTTACTTGTTGTCTACTGAAAGTATCTAGTATCTTATAGAAGTTGTATTGTGATATAAAATATTAAACTTTTTAAATAATAAAAATTAATAGATGAATAAAAGTTGAAGTATTGTTTATAGAATCTTTAATTTGATTTAAGATTATTTTACGATCAATCACTATTTTCTTATCTATTTTATATAGCTAGCAAGGAGTGTATCTTGTGACTAGTTTATTTGGAAGGGTCTGAAAATGCTCAACCCAACCCAACCCTAGAAGGGTCGAGGGCTGGGGTGGGCTAGCCCTGCTTTTTTCTTTTCAAACTTATAATTCTATAACATCAAGAAAATGAGAATATTTTCAAATTAAATATGACAAACAATGGTGTTGTTTCAATAACACTAGCAAAAAAATCTACTATAATTAGCATATATCTCGCATACCAGATATGTGAGCGAGATAAGAGAGTGACAAGCAAGATGGGACGGAGACAAGGGCGCGAGATTTGTCTATGTATCCTAGATACATGCGAATCTACTTGGATAGAATGTATCTAGAACAAATTAACCTAATTTTGAGTCCATATATTTCGAGATACATGTATCTGGACATACTAAAATCTAGTGAGAATCATAATATTACAACATAGCGTGTATTTAAGTAGTTAAATTATATACTAGTGAGATTATTGTAAGTTACCCTTATATAAAAGTTTTGGCCCATAGGTCAACCCTGGCTCGGCCCCGATCAAGCCTCAAGGGTCAAAGGCTTTTATGGGCAAGACTTATAAGCCTTAGTTTTAAATGGGCTTGAAAAATCATATCCCAAGCCTACCCCAATAATGGATTGGGTTGCATCGGCCCCATGGGCTAAGCCCGTTTTGACGGCTCTACTTGTGACATACCATTCTCTCAAATTAAAATAAACACAAAATAACAGGAAATTCATACTTAAAAAATTCCATACTCAATATAAATATTAAAAAATATATGGAACGATACATAGCCAATGAAGAAGGAAGACGAAAATATAGGATCATGCTACATTCACTATAGTGTTCCATTTGATTAAAATCCCTTGCCACCACCACTTTACTTTCTCCGTTCATTTTTACTTACATATCTATTTAAAAAATTATTATCATGACTATATTATTATATTATAAGTAAAAGTGAAAATCTATTTTTGAAATAGTGGGATTAACATCAAAACTAATGATTCAATAGACTACATTGATGCCCATTGTTTTAAAAATTAGAAAGAAACTCCTTCATTGGAGGGTAAAAGAATAATTTTAAAAATAAAACAAAGAAGAAATATCTTACCCAAATCATGTGATTATTTTCATATTTGTTTATTATTATTGTCTTTCCCACAATTTTTTGTCACTATTAACTCATGAAAATCGTAAGAAAAATACGAGTGTGAATTTATGAATGATTTGCTACAATTTGTTCACCAACTCTTTCTTGTGTGGTACCTAGAATTTTGTTGAACTTTGAACTTAATCAACTGTTGCAAATAACCCTGAAATTATTTAAGAAGAAGAAGAGTAGAAATTTTTTAAAAAATCATAGTTTAAAAGTGAGAGGAATCCCCTCTATTTATAGCTAACAAATAGTAGTATGAATAGGTGTTAATTGTGCCTTATCATAAAAGTTACAACCTTTTGAAAAAGTCACTGCTCATCGAAAAAGTCACAACTCATCAGAAAAAGCACAACTCTTTGGAAAAGTCACAAGCCTTTGAAAAAATCACAACCCTTCAGAAAAGTTACAACTCATCGAAAATGTCAAAATCCGTCAAAAAAGTCACAACCCTTTGGAAAAGTCACAACTCTTTAATATGAAAGGGTATCTACTTTTAATATAATAAAAATAATTAAATTAATAAATAAAATAGATTAAGTATTTTAATTAGGGGTATTATAGCAATTTAACATTCAATTTAGGAGTTCATGCTTTTAAGGTAGTATAGATATAGATTTACCATTACTATCCAACTTTAGACACATATTTGCCTTTGTACAGTTAAGTATCATGTCACCATTTTCATCGGCCTACGTGACACCAACATGGCTCTATGTGTATATATTTTTATTATAATTAAAAATTTACTTTCTATTTAGTATTAAATCTGACCCAACTTTCACAACCCATTAGTCCTAATTTCAATATTCATTATCTTGCATCACATTAGATAGAACGCTTCATACAGAGAGAAGAGTCATTCATATCTTGATTTAAAGAGAAAATCTAACAAAAGGTAAGATTTGTATCTTTAAATCATCTCTTTACCCTTTTTGTATCGTATTTGACTTGAATTTTTTCAAAATCTACATAAATGTTTTTAAAATCTGTATATATCTTTTTTATTGCTATTAGGGTTCGTCGAATTTTAGTATTTATGAACTTAATAACTATTAAAGTTCGCTATTTCTTCTATTTCTTCGCTCTAGGGTAGAAATAGGATTGTCAATTTCTGAAATTTATGGACCTTTCGATAACTATTAGTTTATCCCTTTTTGGTTTAGAATTTGGAGATTAGTGGTTTAGATTTCACTAAATACAAATTAAAATGGAATTGTTGGCTGTATGTGGGGTATCCATTCCTAATTGAATGACATAATGTGCATATTATAATGTTAGTGAGACTTTTTCCTTTTTCACGGTTTGTGGTCCTTGAATGTGTTACCAGCTTGTGGTCACGTAAGTTCACATGTTTTGAACTTAAACTTTGAATTTGTGGCCACGTAAAACTTTGTTCACCATTTTGTGGTCACTTAAGTCCAATCTTTGGCATTTTTCTGAACACGAAGAGCACTTAAAACTCCGATGTTTATACAATGTGTGTAGGATAGATGAGATATATTTGCCCATCCAACCTCAACTAACGCTTCAGGCTTCAACATCATTATAAAAGACTAGAAACACTATAGGATTACATACTCGAAGCCAATAGGTTCTCCTAATATATTAGCTCTCACTATATTTACTAGGACCCTTTCAAACATGATATAAGAGAATTCATCATATTAATAGGTTTTTAATTCAATTTTATTCAGTTCTATTTGGAGTAGTTCTCTTAAGCTGATAACTTTTGAACTTATGTTGCATATTTGTTTTAGTTGAGTGTTTCTAACCAAACTATTTGTAGAATGTAAATTTTCAATGATGAGATAGTAGCACCATTTCCTATGGGATGATTATCCCATATACAGTGATGATTCTTCTCAAAACTTATTTAGATGAAAAACCTTTCTGTGAAAACTAAAATTTTATTGAGCCTGATATAAATGAAATAGATGATGATCACCTAAGTTGCTCGGACTTTTCAAAAATGTTACCACACCCGTATTAGAGCCTTAAAAAATGCACTGCTTTTGAAGGATGCGACGCATTTCTGATGACATTTTTGAAGTGACCAACCAACATAGATGATCACTATATCATTTCATTTACTTAAAACACAACATTGACAATAATATGTTGGTTCACTTTTGCTAGTTACATATGTCTCTTTTTCTATTTTGTTTTATAGGATATTAAAGAAGACCTTGGAGGACATAGTCTTCAATTATGGTGGAAAGTACATTAAAAATCTAAATATCATGTAATCACATAAATTAATTGATACTTGGACAAGTTATGATCCTAACCTCCTTTCTTTTATCGATATAGTAAATGAGTACATCAATAAGTTTGGATATATAGGTGTTCAACAACTTATTGTTTGTCACAACCAAGGTAGCCCCTAGGCGTAACATGGCGTACAAGACCCGAGAGGCCCCATACAAGCCACTTAGCTTTCATCATACAATAAATCGAATAACGAGATATAAAAGACAGATCAATATATCAAAGGTTATAGAGCATATCAGAAATTGAAACATCGTCTCAAAGTCATCTAGTACATAAGAATGAATTTGGGCATAACCCGTAGATCATGTTCCAAAACTGAAAATACGAAAAGACAAATGTTCGATCCTCAAAGCAAGAGGACTCACCCAAAGCTCGAAATCTCCTCAAAGAACTTTAGCCACCAAATTGGAAACTCTGACTGTCGGACCCTACATTTGAAGAAATGTAGGTAAGAGTATGTATTAGTACAAAATATGTACCAACTATGATAACCATGCATAAAACATTTGAAAACATACTTAAAAGTGATACCTTCATGAAATGCTATGATCAAGCTAAAACATGAGATAAAAACTTAGAAAAAATGAGTCATAAAACATGGTCAATGTACATAGTCATCATCTTAAACATGTATAAGATACTTCCTTGAAGTAACCTTAGTTCATTATAACTTGCTTGTGTGAAGTAGCCTTAAATGACATATAAGACCATCAGAGCTATTATCATGGAATTCGGTGTCTCCCACACCAAAAAGAGTTGTCCTACTTGCCAAAGTAAGGACCATGAACTTCTAGCTTTATGTAGATCCACTAGCTAATATCTATCTAGACAATCCTATGTTGGCACATAGTTTATGGGACACGGGTAATCGCTACTTGTCCACTCGGTACTAAGCTTAACTTTCATTGAATAGTTCTTAATCATATTCATCTTAGCTCTTGAAGGAACATAGGTAATCACCTCTTGTCCTTACATCATGTGACATGGGTAATTGTCTTTTGTCTTTCAATAGAAAGCATAGGTAAGCGCCTCTTGCCTCAACATAAGAATAGTTCCTACACATTGGTTCATTTTAGGTGACAAGAGAACCCTTATTATGTGGGAAAACCTTTCACAATCATGCTTTCATGTGTATATAAGAAATCCTTTCAACAACATAACAACAACATCACCATTGGTACTTCACTCTCAAAGCATCTTTAAAACATTTACATCAATTTTATAAGAACATGTTTAATTTTATAATTCAAAACCTAAATTACATCATCATAACTTGCAAAATATGGGAATTACATGGGTTCATTGGGGATCATCATAAAAACATGAGATTAATTCAATTCATGCATAAGAGATCATAAATCAATCAATTAAATAAAAAATCAAGAGAACCCGCAACATAGAAGAAAACCCTAACTCAATTGGGGATTTCAAACTTTGAAAATTGGAGAATTTGGGAATTCACGGATGAAAAGGCTTCATGGATGAAAACTATCATACCTCTATGCCAATTTCTTAACTTCAATGGGGGAATTGGAAACTTGACTTGTAACCCTAGGTTGATCCCTTCTTCTTTAAGCTTTCAAGAGAGAGAGATTTTGAGAGGAAGACATGTTCTTCTTTTTGGAATTTGAGAGAATGATTTCAATTGGGGAAATTTGGGGTTAAAAACACTTATATAGGACTTCTAGGTAAGGGAAAAATGACATAGTATTAGGATAGAATAATTTGGAAAAGGCCCAAAAGACCCTGACTTAAAACTGACGCGACCCCTTTCACGTGAGCCACCACGGTTCGTTTAAAGGACCACGAGCCGTCTTGGCCATCGTGGTCCTTGGACCAATGGCTAGGAAGGACCCCTTCTTGATCAAGCCCTCTTCACAACCATCTTCATTGGTTGTTTACCCCTTCATGACCCGTCTAAGGGTTCGTGGGAAGAGGTTGGCTTTGGGGTGGGGTCTGCCTCCCGTACATGGGAAACATGACGCCCCGTTTGACTCCCCACGGGTCGTTAAAGCCCTCGTTGGAGGGGTTCCTGCCCAGCATGCCTTGGACAACTTGTCACGGCCTCTACACGGGCCGTGGTCCCCTTTACGGCCCGTCTGGGGCTTCGTAGAGGGTCCCTGGTCCAGGTGTTGGCCTGTGGGTCCTTCCCCATAACCCCTTTTTGGTTTTTCTCGAATCTGGGGTGTTACATTATCTCCCCTTTGGGGTCATTCATCCTCAAATGAGATTCAAGATATTACATGAAGGAAAAAGAACTCAAATTTAGTAGCCCAACATGCATGCAATCACATAAATGCACATATCCGAGGAGGAAACATCAACTACAAGCTAAAGCATGTTAGAAACATCATACCGTGAAGTCTGTATGCAACTCATACTCAAATGCACATAAACATGTAGAAATCAATCAAGTTGACTCATTTTCTCAAAACTTAAGCTTTTTCATGAGCATGCATAAACTAGGAAATCATGGGAATATCTAAGACACATGACACCGAAAGAGTAAACCATGAGGAACTCAACACTTCAAGCTAGAGTAGGGGTAGAAGGAAAGAGATGAGGATAACGGGACATAATATCGGGCTCAGCCTCCCAAGTAGCACCCTCAACTAACTGATTCATTCACAACACTTTCACAAAAGCAACTTCTTTATTTCTCAACTTCTTGACTTGTCAGTCTTTTAAATCTCAATAGGAACTTCCTCATAAGAAAGATTCTCCTTAACTCCCAAATCTTCTAAGGAGACTATAGTTGTTGGATCGCCAACACATTTCTTCAACAAAGGGACACGAAAAACTGGATGCACCGATGCCAATTCATTGGGAAATTGAAGCTCAAAAGCAACCCTACCAATACACCTCAAAATCTGGTATGGGCCTACATATCGAGGACTAAGCTTCCCTTTCTTCCCAAATCTCATTACACCCTTCATGGGTGAAATTTTTAAATAGACCCAATCATTTACACCAATCTCAAGATCTCTTCTTTAATATCGCCATAGGACTTTTGTCGACATTGAGCCATTTTCAACCTTTCTCTAATAAGTCAAACTTTCTCTATAGCCTTATGTACTAACTCTAGGCATATGAACACGACTTCACCTACTTTCAACCAACCTATAGGAGATCAACAACTCCTACAATATAATGTTTCAAATGGGGTCATACCAATACTTGAGTTATAGTTATTGTTATATGCGAACTCAACCAAAGGCAGATGATCATCCTAATTATCGTTGAGGTCAATTATACATGCTCTCAACATATCCTTCAAAGTTTGGATAGTATGTTCCGTTTGCCCATCGGTTTGTGGATGAAAGGTCGTACTCAGCTTAACACTAGTACCAAGACCCTTTTGGAAATATTTCCAAAACTGAGAAGTGAATTGGGTACCTCGATCAGAGATAATGGTTAAGGACACTCCATGCAACTTCACCATTTCTTTCAAATACAACTTCGCATAGTCCTCTGTTAAATAAGAAACCTTAATGGGAATGAAATAAGTTGATTTCGTCATTCGATCTAGTATAACCCAAATCAAGTGATGTTGTCGCAGGGTGCGAGGCAAACCAACAATGAAGTCCATATTCATATCTTTCCACTTCTAAGTAGGAAATGCTAATGTCTTGGGATAAACCTCCCGGTTTCTGATACTCAACTTTCACTTGTTGACAATTAGGACACTTAGCCAAAAATTTCGTAATATCATTCTTCATCCCATTCCATCAATAGATATCCCATAAATCACGGTACATCTTGGTGGCTCCCTGGTGAATAGAATATAGAGAACTATGGGCTTTTGACAAGATTTGTTCTCTCAAGTTGTCTACATTAGGAACACACAAATGACCTTGATATCTAAGTACCCCATCTCCCTCTTGGGAGAAAGCCACTATGGACTTTTTAAGCACCTCTTCCTTCAATTCAACTAAAGTTGGATCAAAACCTTACTTTGGCTTTCACATCCGCCACAGAAGACGATTATGAACCATAAAACCACCCTTGGTAGAGTCCACTAACTGAACACCCAAATGGGTCAATTTATGAACATGTCGAACCAACTACTTCTTATTATCCTCAATATGAGCAACACTTTCCATAGATGGTCGACTAAGAGGATCCTCCACCACATTCACCTTTCCGGGGTGATAGACAACACTCATATCATAATCCTTCAATAACTTAAGCCACTTTCTTTGGTAAAGATTCCGGTCCTTTTGATTAAACACATATTGCAAATTCTTGTGGTTAGTAAGGACATCCACGTGAACACCATACAAATAATGCCTCCAAATCTTTAAGGAAAAAACAACCGCTTCTTGTTTGAGATCATGGGTAGAGTAATTCTTTTCATGAATCTTAAGTTGTCGTGAAGCATATGCAATAACTTTCCCATTTAGCATAAGTACACAACCTAGCCCAATTCTCGAGGCATCACAATGAAAAAACAAAACCATCATAGGTAAAGTCAACACAAAAGCGAAAATAAGTTTGGCCTTCAATTCCTGAAAACTCTTTTCACATGCTTTGGGCCATATGAACTTAGCCTTCTTTTGAGTCAATGGAGAGGCAATCAATGAAAACCCCTCAACAAACCTTCTGTAGTAATCAACCAAACCCAAGAAGTTTCTAATATTCGAAGGGAATAGAGGTCTAGGCCAACTCTTAACCACATCTGTCTTCTTAGGATCTACTTCAATACCCTTACTTGAAAAAATATGATCGAGAAAAGCCACATACCTTAGCCAACAATCGCATTTGCTAAACTTTGCAAAGAGTTGTTGGTCCTTGAGAATTCACAACACAATCCTCAAATTATTGATGTGATCATCCTCACTTCTTGAATAAATCAATATATCATCAATGAACACACAATTACAAACATGTCAAGTTATTGTCTAAACAACCTATTTATCAAATCCATATATGCCGCCGGAGCATTAGTCAAGCCAAAAGACATCATCAAAAGTTCTAAAAGCGATTTTCGAAATATTATCTTCTTTCACCCTCAATTGGTGATAACCCGATGAGAGGTCAATTTTGGAGAAGTAACTCGCTCCTTGAAGTTGGTCAAACAAATCATCTATCCTTGGGAGAGGATACTTATTCTTAACAGCAACCTTGTTCAACTATGGATAGTCTATACACATAGGGAGAGAACCATCCTTATTTTTAACAAACAAGACTGGAGCAACCCATGGAGAGATACTCGGTCGGATGAAACCCTTATCCAACAAATATTTCAATTGCTCTTTCAACTCCTTAAGTTCTACTGGAGCCATTCGGTAAGGAGGGATAGATATAGGTTGCGTATCTGGGAGAAGATCAATACCGAAGTCTATTTCCCTTTAAGAAGAAATACAGGGTAAATCATCTGGATACACTTCTGAAAACTCAATAACAATGGGGACTGACTTAAGAATAGGGGTTTCAGAACCCTCACCCTAACTAGATGGTATATGCAACCCTTAGTAATCATCTTTCTAGCTTTAAGACAAGAGACAAACTAACCGTTTAGGCATAGAATTTCCCCCTTTCCATTCTAGGACAGACTCATTTGGAAACTGAAACTTGACTACTGGTAACGCTCAACTACACTTCATCCAATTCTAACTGTAGGCGATCACAATCTAGTATAAACCCAATGAAAAGTTAGGGTTGAATCTACAGGGAGTGATAGAGTAGAGAATTCAATTATGAAGTGAAAAACATGTTCTATTCAGCTGTAGGAATATAATTTATTGAAACAATTAAAGTAAGTTGCAGGGGTTGACAACTAGTGTCAAATGGGGGGATTAGATTTGTCAATTAACAACTACGAAAACAGGGGAGTAATCAAGTAGAGAGGGATCCTTGGGGATGTGATCGATCAAAAGCCAATTTTGTTGTACGGGTGATTACTATTTACTAAAAACTGATGAATATTAGTGGGTATGCTAGACTATAGATGTAATTGCCATCTCTCGATCAACTATCATGATTTAAGTGAGTTCTCTCGAACCTCGACAAGCATAACAATTATGACCAAACCAAAACCTCAATTAATCTACTCTCTCGAGCTAGATTGGTAGGATCGAATGAAGACTCACTTTCTCAATCTGAATCCACAATATCCCATTCACTACAATCATCAATTGATAACTTTAATTCTAATACGTCTTTCTCAAGCACACATAGGATACTAGGCTAGAACTATATTTGCAACTACAGTTCATGAATTAAAACTCAGTTATCAATCGAACCCACTTCAAATCAACAATTAAATCAGTAATTACTAACACCCATAAGTTAATTGAGACAATTAATCACATAATCACACCCGAAGAATGGGGATTTTAGACACACATTATAAAAAGCACGAAAATAATACCAATTATATTCTCCATCAGTTGGGTAACAAATTTCAAGTCTTCACAATGCTTGAAATCAACTAAAAATCAAAACATAACTTAAAATTCTACTCAAAAACTCAAAAACAGTGTTTGGGATCAAAAACTCAATGGAAGAACTCTTAAACACTTAGAACATTGGCTCAAAACTTCAGAACTCCTTTTCATCTTTTAAAATTTGGCATTTATACTCTTCCAGATTTTCAGCTTTTGGACCAATCGTCAAGATTAGTCGAGCATTGTCGACCAGGTCGACGATGCGCCAAGTGTCCCTATCCATCACCTTCTAGACTTGCCTCTTCACCCTTCAACTTCTGTAACTTTACGCAATTAGGATTCTTATCGCCTATCCATTCGACGATTTATCGAAGTGCCATTTCCATCGCCGAGTTGGCTTTTCCCAAGGGATGGCACGCTGTAACTTTTGGCAAACTGAAGTACCACTCAGCGAGTCGCTGAGTGGTCTTGGCAATTGTCAGCTTTTCTTATCTTCAACTTTTCCACACCTTTTTGCCCGTATTTTCCAACGAACATGACTTTTAGTTTACTTAATATCACAAAGGTCTTTCATGGCTTATAATAGAGCTGAGGGTAAATGCATGATCATTTTGGTTTAGTGACTTTGACCTTCATGAAGCATGACCTGCATTTCACTTTTTCTCCTTCTCTTTCACACTTTATGATTTTCACAATCCACCTTATGCCCTTTTAAGCATAATCCATTGGGCACCCCATGTCTTTTATTCATTGCAGAATCTTTGTTTCAACATTCTCTTTCTTTTTCAATCTCTTTCTTCTTTCTTTTTTTTTCTTTTTTTATGTGGAGGGGTTCCATCTTTTTCAACACAATCCATCAAGGGAAAATTTTTACAAACTTTTTGACTTTTCTCCTTTTTCACCATACCCCAACTTAGGAGGCTTTTGGCCTAAGTTGGCTATTCAAATGAATCAATGCTTTATGAAGGTTATAGGTGATGGGACAAAGAGGTCACAGTTGTTCATGTTTCATCCAAAGAAAAAGGTAGGCTCAAATGGTGCCAAGCTAGGATCACAATCTCACAAGGTGGTCACAAAGAGGTATAATAACAATTTTGGTTCTCTCTTTATAAATTGTGCGTAAGATCATCTCTATCATTTGCCTAAATTTGTCAATTAGACTAACAGGGCAAGTTATAGGTATTACCAAGCACATATTTCAAGGAGATCTCACCATACATGGCATTCAATACGATCATCAAACAAGACTCTTCAGTTTTTAGCTCGCGTGCAACAATCTTCACAAGAGGTCAACTCAACAACCGGGTAGTCACAATGAGATGCTAAGAATTCACATATGACTTATGCAACTCAATTTACCTCATGGGAGCTGCACACACATATCGTTAAATCAAAAGCACTATTTAAGTCATCGATATTGATCACAACCGACACTCAAAAAGAACAACCACATTCACAAACATCAAGAGGTGACAATTTTTAATTTGAGTCAAAAACCAACACAATAATATTAAAACCAATGGATTCAAAACCAACAATCACAAATAAAGTCAAGCATTCATAACAAGCAACAATATCCATAAGAACAACTCAAAAGAGGTAGGTATGCATATACCTCACCCCGCCAAACAAAACAAGCAATTGTCCTCAAATGTAAACTAAATAAAACGTCTAAATAGAAATCTAAAAAAGAGTCAAAAGCCCCTTGTCAAGCAAAGCCAGCGGTGAACTCTGCATATTAGTGACTGCCTTAGTCTGGGCATCGGTGCCCGACTCAACTCAATCCTTTGCTCCACTAGAGATCACCATAGATATATCCCGAAGTTATGCCTCCACAGCTGTCTAAACCATTGCGGCCTCGAGGTCCTCCAGGTCATCATAAACAGCAACATCTCGTGCACCAAGCTCCTCCTCGTCAGTCTTTGGAGCCTCAAACTCAGCATACTCATCAACAATAACAACATCTCTGGCCGTAGTAGCTCAAGGGATCTCAGAAATGGCTAGAAAATCTATACTCAGGACCTCGGGAAGGGTCACCATGCCAAAAAACATAGAAAGATATGTGGATTTTAGCTCATCCACATCACACATCAACCCAACAATATTGGCATTCAAGGCTATCACATCCTCAGACTGGCTCCGACCCTGCTCACAGGCCTCTACTTGTACCGTGAGGGAATTCAAAGCTAAACTATGTGCATCAATAATCTCTCAGGTTTCTCTCAACTCAGCTCGTATAGGAATCAAGTGTAACACTCCTAAATACTAACCAAGAGTCGCATAGCGATTTATCGTTGCTTAATTACTAAAATATGTTTTACTCTCATTTTGGGAACTTGAAGTGTTGTGATAATTGCTAATTGCTTAAAATAAATTGTATTCGTAATTTAAGGGATTGTATTGGGATATTTTCGTAATAGTCTAATTAGAATTATGTATAATTTTAAAGGGAGGTGAAGGATATATATATATATATATATATATATATATATATATATATATATATATATATATATATATATATATATATATATATATATATATATATAGGTGTATATGTATGCATTTTAGGCAGTACACAACTATTTGGGCAGCCTTGAGGGACAGCTGTACAAGGATAAACATCATTTGTGTGTGACTATATATTTTCACACCTCCTTGAGTTAAATTCGGTTCCTTCAAGTCTAAGAACCTTAGAACCTTAGTTAACCATTTGTTCTTCAAAATCACAAGAGAAAAATTTGGTCCTTTTGGATGGAATTCGAGACACACACTTCTCTTTGGTAAGTGATGAAATCTATTTTTGAGCTGGGTAGTGCTTAGTATTTTGAGCATAACTTGTTTTATAGAACTTCGTTTACAGTAAATAAATATGATTTGGAAAGGTAATTTGTATATGCACAACTCTTATGTTTATGTAAAACTCTAATTTATCTATTATGGATTCAAAATATGGGACACAACATAGGACAAGTTCCGTCTAGAGTTTGAAATTAGGAATCCTGGATGGACAACTGTTAGTGTTTTGAATATATCTTTTAGTACAAACTATATTTTGCGGTGATTCTTGTTTTTTTTGCAACCTTAAGATATGTACCTCCATCTTTAATGAAGGTTATAAAGTCTAGTTTTGCGGTTTTCCTTTTCAAATCTAAGTTGCGACATGAGGTACTAGGCCGGCCAGAATCACTGTTTTGGGAGCATAGTCGTATCTATACAGGCTAAGCTTACTTGTGATGATAATTTTGTTTTACTTTGACATTATTGAGATACTAAGAATTAAAGAAGTTGTTTAATTGTATTTTTAAGGTTGTATATACTCGTGAAAAAGTTGAGGACCTTGATACCTTGGTTAGTCTACGGTTTGAACTCGCGAAGTTGTGTTGGACTGTTTCTACGCTAAAGTATTGAGGTTTGTGTATAAACTTGTACTTGAACTCTTTTTACTGCTGGTATATCTAAAAGTTGATCTTGGTACCTTGGTTACTTCTTATCAATTTACATTGTCGTGTTGGTATTCTTTAAGACGTTAAAGACGCTTGTGTAGCTAGCCTACTTGTACGAATTGTTTGATCACTTGGCACTCTTGTTGGGACCTTGTCCTTCTTGTGGCTGTGACTTTGTCACTACTGGCATGCCTCTTGATTCAGATCATTTGGCATCTTAACTTTGGATTTTTAGTCCGTCTTAAGAATGGAAGTTGTCCATTTTAAGTACGAACTAGAAAGCCATTTTAATATGGTTCTTAGATCTCTTGATTATTGGGCTTTGACCTTCTTGATACAGGGCGTCGACCCTTTTTGATACATGCTTGTGCTTGGTGTGACGACATGATGTATATATTGGGTGAGCCTTGTTATTAAATCTCTTGGAAAATGGTGCTCTGACCGTTCTTGACATTTGGATCTTTAAATATCGAACTTGATTCTCTTTGTATATTGTTTACTTGATTTATTGATTCTATTACAATTGTGCTACTCATGACTTGATAAAGGGAGCTTGGTGAATTTTTAGGGCTCCAAACCTATAGTTTTTACACCACTAAGCTATATGCTTAGCGATAGTTGTTTCTATCATAGGGAATGATCGAGAGGAGGCATTAAGCTGGCCGTTGGAGTTGGAGAAATTGAGATCTTTAAGGAAGATCACATTTGCATATAGACATCTATATTTTGTATAAACTTTGGGACTTATACACGATCTATGTGTTGTATATTTACATGAAATTTTGAGGGCAAATCTGATCATGTTACCATGGGTTGTAATATAAGTATGATTATATATTTTTGTTCGTTTGGGGTGTGTAAGCCCAATTCTTGTAATATATTAAATTTATTAGTTTTGAATGATTGTAAGAAGCATGAACCACCTAGTTTGGGTATTCGGAAAGTTGGAAATATTCTTTTTATATCATTTTTTTTACTAGTGTGAGGAAAATATATGCATAAAAATTTCGTGAGTTATCAGCTTATATTATATTTGGAAGGGTCACTACATCAAGGCAACAGTAATGACCCTCTCTATCATCCTAAGAAGCACGAACATCAGCATAATGGGCCAGATGTCCCATCTTGAACAGCATGGCATGAGTCAATGGTGGCCGAGAAGCAGCAGCAGCAGTAGTAGAGGGGGGAACAATAGCAAAATTAGACAAAACAGAAGTTGAGGTGCTAGGGGTACCTATAGGCTCACTGGCTTAAGTAGGGGGGTTGTGTCTGGCTCACGCATTTCAACATCTATAAACGGGGAAGTGTCCACCGGTGCTGTTTTCCTCCTCTCGGCCTCATCTCTAGTGTACTCGGCCTCTATCATCTAGATGTCAATAGAGGAAGTAGGAGTCACTTCCACATCCATCTTCTCAATCAATAAGACCTTAGAACGTCTGCATAACTCCTTGATCAATACCAAAAATGGAAGAGAAGTGTGACTTTGCTTGTCTCTCATGGTCATCTCATGCTCAATAATCAAGCCGAGATTTAGTCTATTTCAGTCTATGATACATCCCAACAGTGCAGCCTTCAGATGCTTGAGAATAGACTCGTTTTGTGATGGCATCAAAGTGCTGCTGATGAACTAGAACTAGTATTTGGTGGCCACGTTCAGATCTTTCTTCTCTATGGGGACACCTGCCTCAATCCACGGTGGTGTGATATCTAAAATCAATGGTGCTAACCAACCCTTCAAGTCATCGATGGTCTTCTTCTATATTGATCCACAACGCACCATGACATGGTCCACCAGTGTGAACTAGCTGGCTTTCTTCTCCCCCTTAGGCACTAGCTTGTTGTACTCCGCATAAAATTCTTGAACCTAGAAAGGAATGTAGAAGCCTCGAGGCTTGGTGAAGATCTCAAATTTGTGGAACTTGATAGTGTCCCACACCTTTGGATATTTGTCTACTACTCAGTCGGTAGACAATCTCTTCTCCTCAAGAATGGTCCTTAAACCCACGACCTTCAGTTTGTTCAATGATCGGGGTGGGGGTGTTTGAACTGGTTGCACCGAAGGTACCTGCTCGACAGTCTGTGCTGGAGGTGGAGGAGGAGTGGGAGGCACTGAGATCCTGGATGGATCATGTAAAGACTTTCGAGCGTAGTTCCACTTTCCTTGTTTGTAGAGTCTGATCGTCCTCCGTCTTAGACACGGAGACTGGCGATCTGTAACAACCCTAAATACTAACAAGAGTTGCATGTCGATTGACCATTTCTTATTACTACAATATGTTTTACTCTTATGTTGGAAACTTGAAATTTGGTGATAATTGCTAACTTGTCTAGCATAAGTTATGTCGCGACCCCTTTCCATTTACCGTATGCACATAAATTACAAGATGTAAAAATATATATATATTTTTTTCTCATGCAAGTAATTAATGATAATAAAAATTATCCACTTCCGAGTACCCAAACTAGTTGGGTTCATGCTTTATACAATCATTACCAACAAATAGGACATGTAACATATTACAAAACTTGGGCTTACACACCCAAATAAACCAAACACATAGCCATACTTAGATTACAACCCATGAACATGATACGGTAAGACTTCAAAATCGAATGCAAATATATACATCATATAGATCGTATATAAGTACCAAAATTTATACAAAATATATATGCCTATATGCAAATGTGATCTTCTTTTAAGTTCTCAAAATTTCCATCTCCCATGGCCATCTTCATCACTCCTCTCGATCAGCCCTTACGATAGAAACAACTATCGCTAAGCATAAAGCTTAGTGGTGTAAAACTATAGGGTCGAAAACCTCAAATTCATTAAGCCACCTCTTCCAAGTCAATAAGCATCATACTTGAAATATAATAAATAAATCAAGTAGCAATAGATAACAAGTATCAAATTCGATATTCAAAGATACAAATATCAAGAAACTCATAGCACCCTTTTCCAAGAATTTCAATAGCAAGGCTCGCCCCATATATACTTCATGTCGTCACACCCGGCACAAGCAAGTATCAAGAAGGGTCGAAGCCCTGTATCAAGAAGGACCGAAGCCCTGTATCAAGAAGGACCGAAGCCCTGTATCAAGAAGACCAAGAACCATATTAAAAATGGCTTTCTAGTTCATACTTAAAATGGATAACTTCCATTCCTAAGACGAACTACAAATCCAGAGTCAAGATGGCAAATGATCTGAATCAAGAGGCCTGCCAAGAGTGACAAAGCCGCAGCCACAAGAAGGACATAGTCCCAACAAGAGTACCAAGTGATCAAACAATCCGTACAAGTGGGCGAGTTACACAAGCATCATACCAACATGACAATGCAAAGTAACAAGAGGTAGCTGAGGTATCAAGATCAAATTTCATTTAAACCAGCCACCACAAGAGTTCAAGTACAAGTTTATACACAAACCTCAATACTTTAGCGTAGCAATAGTTCAATAAACTTCGCAAGCTCAAACCGGAGACTAACCAACGTGTCAAGTTCCTCAACTTGTTCACAAGTCTATACAACCTTAAAAATGTAATTAAATAACTTTTTTAAGTCCTAATATCTCAATAATATCAAAATAAAATAGGATTATCATCATTAGTAAGCTCAGCCAACACAGACAAAATTCTTTTCTCAAAACAGTGATTCTGGCCAGTTTAGTACCCCCTGTTGCAACTTAAATTTGAACAGGAAATCAGCCAAAATAGATTTTGTAACCTTCATTAAAGTTGTAGATACATCTCTTAAGATTGCAACGCAACAATAATCACTGAAAAATACATTTTGTACAAAAAGATATCATCAATACACTAACAGTGGTTCCTACCGAAATTCTAAACCCAAAATCTGGACAACACTTGTCCTGTGTTGCGTCCCATTTTTCACATCTATAATAGCTAAATCAGACTTTAAAATAAACATAAGAGTTGTAGATATATGAACCAGCTTTCCAAATCATATTTATGCAACCAAAACGGAGTTCTAGATACTGAGATATTCTAAACGTAACACAACCTACTCAGCTACAACAACAGAGAAATCTGGACAGAACTTGTCCTGTGTTGCGTCCCAGTTTTCACATCCATAACAGCTAAATCAGACTTTCAAATAAACATAAGAGTTGTAGATATATGAATCAGCTTTCCAAAACATATTTATTCACCCAAAACGGATTTTCAGATCACAAGATATACACAATTTACCAAACACTGCCTAGTTCAGAAACAGATTTTCAGCACTTACCAAACAAGGCGATTTGTATCTTGAATTTCAGCCAAAAGGCTAAGGTTTTTCTTGTGATTCTGATGAAGAAAAGGTTAATCTAAGTTTTAAAGTTTTTGTGGCTTTGAATGGACCGAATTTCACTAGAGAAATGTCAATATATAGCCACACAAGTTATGCTTATCACTTGGGACACTTGGCTGGCCAAGGTGCTGCCCAGAAATAGTGTTGTGTGCTACCCCAAATTGTGTACATCTACACTTATATATATAGCCTTCATTTTCTTTTTTTTTTCCAACCATACAAAATTCCAAATAAACTCTTACGTAAATACCCCCATACAATCCCATAAATTACGATTACAATCTAAGCTAAGCAAGTTTGCAAATATCTCAAAATTTCAAGTTCCCAAAATGTGAATAAACCATATTGAAGTAGTTTAACGAAGGTAATTAGCATTTAGGGGTGTTACAAGTTATATCGTAATTTATGGGATTATATTGGGGTATTTATGTAATAGTATAATTATAATTATGCATACTTTTAAAAGAAGGTGAAGGATATATATATATATGTATGCATTTTGGGCAGCACAAAATTATTTGGGCAGCACCTTTGAAGGCCAGCGGTCCAAGTGATAAACATCACTTGTGTAACTATATATTTTCACACCTCTTTGAATTAATTTCGATTCCTTCAAAGTCTAAGAGCCTTAGAACCTAAATTAACCTTTTGTTCATCAAAATCAAAAGAGAAAAATACTCGGTTCTTTGGCTGGAATTCGAGACGCACACTGCTTTGTTGGTAAGTGCTGAAATCTATTTCTGAGCTGGGTAGTGTTTGGTAATTTGTGTATATCTCGTTCTCTAGAGCTTAGTTTACTGTTAATAATTATGATTTGGAAACCTAATTCATATATCTACAACTCTTATGTTAATGTAAAAGTCTAATTTAGCTGTTATGGATTCAAAATATGGGACGCAACACAGGACAAGTTCTGTCCAGATTTCGGATTTAGAAATCCTGTATGAACAACTGTTAGTGTATCGATGATATCTTTTGGTAAAAAATGTATTTTTTGGTGATTCTTATTGCGTTGCAATCTTAAGAGATGTATCTATATCTTTCATGAAGGTTATAAAGTCTAGTTTTGCCGTTTACCTATTCAAATCTAAGTTACAACATGGGGTACTAGACTGGCCAGAATCACTGTTTTGGGAACATAGTGTATCTGTGCAGGCTGAGCTTACTTGTGATGATAATCCTAATTTATTTCGACATTTTTGAGATATTGGGGATTAAAGAAGTTATTTGATTGTATTTTTTAAGGTTGTATATACTTGTGAACAATTTGAGGACCTTGATACGTTTGTTGGTCTATGGTTTGAGCTCGTGCAGTTTTGTTGGGTCCTTGCCCTTCTTGTGGCTGTGACTTTGTCACTATTGGCATGACTCTTGATTCAGATCATTTGCCATCTTGACTTTGGATTTTTTGTCCGTCTTAAGAATGGAAGTTGTCCATTTTAAGTACGAACTAGAAAGCCATTTTTAATATGGTTCTTGGTTCTCTTGATTATTGGGCTATGACCCTTCTTGATACAGGGCGATGGCCCTTCTTGATAATTACTTGTGCTGAGTGTGACGACATGAGGTGTATATGGGTGAGCCTTGTTATTGAATCTCTTGGAAAAGGGCGCTATGAGCGTTCTTGACATTTGGATCTTTGAATATTGAAGTTGATACTCTTTATATATTGGTACTTGATTTATTTATTATGTTTCAAGTATGCTGCTCATGACTTGAGAAAGGTAGCTTGGTGAATTTTGAGGACTCCGAACCTATTGTTTTTACACCACTAAGCTATATGCTTAGCGATAGTTGTTTCTATCGTAGGGGTTGATCGAGAGGAGGCATGAAGCTGACCATGTGGAGATGGAAATTTTGAGAAATTTAAAGAAGACACATTTGCATATTGGCATCTATATTTTGTATAAACTTTGGGACTTATACATGACCTCTGTGATGTATATTTGCATGAAATTTTGAGGACTAATTGGATCATGTCTCAATGGTTTGTAATATAAGTATGGCGACTTGTTTGGTTCATTTTGGGTGTGTAAACTTAAGTCATATAATATATTAATTTTACTACTTGTTTGGAATGGTTGCATGAAGCTTGAATCACTTGGTTGGGTACTCGGAAATTGATAATATTTGTTGTATATCATGTTACTAGCGTGAGGACAACATATGCATAAAAATCTCGTAAGTTATTGGTTTATGTATTTCGGAAGGGTCGTGACATGATCTATCCCCTACATTTCCCTCACCGTTTGACTCTGAGGTGGTGAGGTGAGTTCCATAGACTCCCATGCTATCAGAGCTCTCCTCAGCCAGACTTGGCTGTATGGGTCCCTTTCATTTGCCTTTCCCCTCGTTGGAGGAAGTTTATCTTGTGTAGTCCGGGAGGGTGTAACACCCTTGTTGATTATGATGCCCCTTGCACGCTTTCGGGGTGGTTGATTCCTTCCTGGTAATTTAGGTCTAGTCATACCTGCAACAAAACATCGAATAAATCAAATACATTTGAACCTGTTAAAAAATTTAGCAAAGTTGAAAAATATGCAGGAAAGCTCGTTGAGTCATTCGGCGAGTCGTCAAACCCATTTGGCGAGCCAAGTCGAGCTCTTCGAATGTTCTAGACTAAAAATTCTCAAAATTCAGCACAAGTCGGTGATGTACAGGGCCTTTTGGTGATTCGCCAACACCATTCAGTGAACTAAAAGTAACTCGCCAAAAGTTACAGAACAATTTCTAAAAATTAGGGTGCAGAAGGGCGATCTAAAGGACATTCGGCGAGTCGCCGAGTGAACTCGCCGAGCTCATGCATATTGCCAAATGTTACAGAATCATTTCAGCAACATTGGAGAATAAAAAGGCGATCTAAGAGTCATTGGGCGAACCACCGAACCATTCGTCGAGCTCGACTAAGCTCGCCGAATGGTCCTTCGTGCCAGATTTTTACCTTGATCTCCAATTTCTAACCCACAGCCCACAAGAATGAAATTAAACACATATTCTACGCAATTAAACCCAGACTCATAATATTAATGACTTCGGGGTACTCAATCTTTCTTCAATTTGACAAAAATTGCCCAATCGACGTCTTTTGCCCTTAAGAATGATGTCACCCACTCTATCATTGGACAAAATCAGTCAATCGGTGCGATACTCAGACTTCACCCGCACTAGACCCAATACACAACTAACACACACCCACAATTTCACTCATTCAACACATAGATTCAACATTTAAAGGCTAAAATATGCATAAACAAAGTACGACAAGGCACTAACAAACAACGATCAATCAAATAATTAATATTATGCAAACAATTCAATAGGGATACGATCATGAATTCAAAACTACAAAATTTAAAAGCGGGGTTTGGATAACCAACAACAAGAGTAGATAAACAAGTGCTAGGCTAGAGAGTTGATAAGCAATTGATCCCCACACGAAATAACAAGAGTAAAGATATAAAGTAATGTTGTGAAAGTGCAAAAGTCGAAAATATGAAAGAAGGGAAGTTTTTGAATTTGAAACAGTTCAACCTTTATGACCCTTCAGTTCGCCTGCTAGTTGGTGATGCTCACTTATGTCATCGACCATTCAGTGACGTGCAAAATGGCTCTTTTCTTTGCCAAGTTTGACAGAACCTCCAACTAATTAGTTGGTCCAAACGGTGATCTAGATCGGGCTTGCCAACCTATTTGGTGTGTCACCGACTGTACCTGGGCCCACCTGATTGCTCTTCTTCCCAAATCTTCAGATTTTCAACCTGAACATCTAACACCCATTATTCAAACAACAATAATAAAAGCTAAAAAGTTGGGTTGCCTCCCAGGAAGCCCCTTATTTAACGTCGTGTCACGATGAAGATACACTTTCATGATTCATTCTTTGGGTTGGCTATGGTATCACTCGGTAATCCTCCTTTTGGCCTTGGGTGCAAGTGAGTCAAGATTTGACCCATTTGTATTTCCAACTGTTTAATGGACACCAAGTGAGAAATGACCGTCTGTTTCAGAGTTGAAACATTCTCTTTCATTTCATTGAGCACTTTGTCCAACCCTTCCACTTTATTGAGAATGCATGCAAACATATCTTCAGTGCGGATATTTTCTTGCTTAACCATTTGCTCTTTTGGCTTTTAAATTGATGCTCATGGGGAGGTACATGTCTGTCTTTGTCACAGTCTCGCTCCCTCCAGTTTGTACCACGGTCACGCCACTCCCTACTGTAGACACGTAAGTTTTGACCAAACTTAATTTTTTTTTTTTTTACCAATTTTAGAGCATAAATATTTTTATAAATCTAAAGTAAATATTTTGATTTTTATTTTACTTTATTAGGTTTATTTTAAAAGATTTGAAAACAATAAAAATGAAAAATACTTTTTACAGTAAGTTTTATTTTTAATTGTTTAAAAAAAGAAATGAAAAGTTACAAAAAATATATATTTTATTTTAATTTTAATTTAATAAATAAACTAGTTTTTTTTAATTATATTTTTTAATTAGCCATTTAGTATTTTTTATTAGTTCAAAACAAATAATATTTTTATTATTATAATTTTTTATATATTTAATTTATAAAAAATACCCATTATCCTCACCTACCTACCCTCACCCCACTTACCCTTCCATATCCCACAACTCCCTCCCACTCACCCCTATACTACCCCCACTCCCACGTACACCCACACCCCTATCCTACAATATAATACACTTCCCACCCATTTTTCAACCTACAGACACCCTTACCCCTAGAAGCATAAGCACACACACATTTAGCACACACACAGAGAAAAATCAGCATACAAACACGGACACATCTGGAAGGAAAACAACAAAAAATATTCACTTTTACCATACAACACTCCTATTCTATATTTACAACCAACACATACAACATTCACCAAAAATCCAATACACCATAAAAGATCTCACGGACAAGGAAAAGAAAAATCACCCCCCACTTTATATCTTTTTCACTCACAAATAGAGGTTGAGTTCGAGGTTTACTTTCATGGTTTCAAATTTGTGTTTCCTTATTTGGATTGTTTCCTTTTCGTGAATTAATTTTCGTAAGAGGTACCATTTAATTTTATTCTATATTTTGTTTTCCATGATTATATAATACTTCATTTCAATGTTATGAAGTTTGCTCGAATTTTATGTGTATTTAGTTTTGACACAATAATATTAAAATATTCCTATTTATTTTATTATGCGTTTATCTTGTATCATATGCTATTATCAATCAAGTACCTCTTGTGTCCAACCAAAATCAACTAAATGCCTGAAAAAATTATTCTAATTGTTTCAACTTTATCTAAAATTAAAGATGTTTATTTTAGAAAAATTAAAAGATGAAGAGTTACACATTTTTATTTTTATTTTAATGTCCTTTGTCATAACTTGTAAGTATACTTAAAATGTAAATGCATCTAATCAAATTTGAATATGAAATAACTTTTTATTTGTTCAAAATTTTAGATTTGTTTTATAATAGTATTCATGACTATAAATAGTATAAAAATAATTTAGTCACTAATAATATGCTTAATCTTTCTAGCATTAGGATGGATGTATGATCTGTTAAAAATATTTGTTCGATTAAGAATGTGGAAACACATCTTTTTCTTGAGACATTAAAATAAAGTCAAGGATGCAGTGACGCACCTGGTCCAATACTATAGTTATATTTCATTAATTTAAAATAACACTATTAGATAAAGTTAATAGGTGTGATGCAAAAAAGACATTTATGCCTCTAATTGTCAAGACCAAGATTGCAATTATGCATCTAAATGGAGATCGATAAAATTTCAACAATAAAATAAATATGAGCAAATCATGGCCTGTAATAATATATCCAAAATATAATTTAAGATAAGTATAAGTCATTTAAAGCTAGAACCACGGGACTCGAGGGATGCCTAATACCTTCCTCTCGGTCAATAGAATTCCTTACCCGAATTTCTAGTTCGTAGACCAATATCAAGAGTCATTTCCTTTTGATTAGAGATTAAAAAGAAAAGGTGTTTTGGAACACCATAATTCAATTCCAAGTGATGACTCCAAAAAAATTAAAATAATCCTTAATCAATACCGTCAGTTAAATTGGAAAAACCCTTCCGCAGGTCGAAAAAGGGGTGTGACATCTCTAGCGACTCCGAAAAAATTAAAATAATCCTTAATCAATACCATCACTTAAATTGAAAAAACCCTTCCGTTGGTTGGAAAAGGGGAGTGACACCTTTCACGGTCCTTCCAACCTTCATCACTGTCATGTCCCAAGGGTACCCCTAGATGTAACAAGGCGTATAAGACCCCGAGAGGCTTCATACAAGCCACTTAGCATATCATAACATAAAGTAATAGAAAAGGTGAGGAAATTTATAACTTTTCAATACAATCAAAGTCTTATATAAAACAAGCAGAAGTTTAACATTACATTGTCTCAAACCATCTAAACATAAGAAGTAAATCTTGGGACACAACCCATAAAATAGTCCGAAATATAAAGAAAAAGCAATATAGAGAGTGGTGATCACATCCTCGAACACAATGAGGACTCACCAAGGCTTCACTTCACAATCCTCTAGGAACCTAGCCACAAGTGTGTGAATCGGGAACGCCGAACCCTACATTTGATATGAATATAGGCAAGAGTATGCGCTAGTACAGTCAAGTACTAAATGTGATCACTAGCATAAACAACATAATCATAAGCATTAGTCAACATAAGACATAAATCATAAGCATAATCAAGACATAATAATCATCATAATGAAAGAGGAATACTCACTTAAGTAACTTCACTTATCCGCCTCTAGTCAAACTTACATTATAGAAGGCATATTTAGAAACACTCCAAACAAGTCAAGTTCATAACACAATCACATTATTCATACTTACTTTTAAAGACATGGGGATTTGCCTCAATGCCTAGCTTATAAAAGATAATGGGTATTCACCTCTTGCCTCACTTACTTTTAGATTGCGGGTACTCGCCTCCACAACCTCATCATATGACACGGGTACTCGACTCCACATCATTTCATAAGGAGCATGGGTACTCGCCTCCATGTCGATTCATCATAATGGGAATGTGGGGACTCACTTCTTGTTCAATTCTAAGGAATACGGGGAATTACCTCATATCCTTACATATGGAGGTCAAGGGTAATCGCCTCTAGCCTCATCAATTACATAACTTTTAGTCTAGATTCATTTTAGGTGAGCAATCCTTTCAACGTAGATTCATTCATGTGAGTTTGCCTTTCACATTCATATATTCATAATTAAGCAATTCATATGGGAAGTATCCCTTCCTCAACAATAGCATCAATTGCCAACAATTCCAATCATAAACTTTACTCTCAAAGCCCTAATTCTCATGATCATCAATCAACATCTTTTTCATCATATATGCTTCAATCTCAAGAAATTCTAATCATAATTCATCAATCCTATAAGGATATATCTAACCCATAGAGTTTCCCTCGCATGGTATCAAACCCAACTATATCAATTCAACCGTAAAATCATAGGATAGGCATGGGTACATGTAATTTGATCCTAAATAAATGCAATTCTATCAATTCAATTATAAAACAACCATAATCCACTCAATTGGATCAACATTCATCATAACCCACAATAATGGAAGAAACCCTTACTAAATTGGGGAAATTCTTCTTCAAATTGTGGAATTCTAGGGGACTCCATGGGAGGAAGGATCCTATAGATGAAAATCCATCATACCTTGGTTAAATTTCCCACAAAAGCTTGAAGATTGGAGACTTGAACTTGACCTAGCTTCCTCTTCTTCCTTCTGCTTCTTCTTTCTTCTAGAGAGAATATTTGAGAGGAGTATTGGGAATTCTTTTGGGATTTTGAGAGAATGACTTAATTGGGGGATTTTGGGGGTTAAAATAATTATATCGGTGTTTTATACTTAGGCAATATGACACCATATTGATTTAATTAGAATTGAAAAAGATCCTTATGCCCCTAAACTTTATTGCCAGGTGATGACCTACGGACCTAATCGACGGACCGTGGTCTGACCCATGGCCCATCCTGGTGAGACATGGTTCCTTGTAAGAGATTTTTTGGCCATCAAAGACCCCATGACCCACGGGCCGTAGTCCTACCTGCGGTCCATAGGTGGCACTGTGGATGGTACCTAGTGTTGAAATTTTGCTTAGTTTTCCCGCTTTTTGGATACGAGGTATTACACTAGCCCTCTAACTTAGTCCTAGTGTAGCCTACTAGATTCCGGAGTGTTACAATCACACTTTCTATTCGAACCTTGGTTCCTGCCTGGCCTTTGATAATTTTGGCGAAAACCTCCTCTCTGATTTGCTAGAAAATGTACTTCTTCATTGTACAAAGCATCAAAGTGCGTATCACCGGAATTTACTCTACTAACTCGAACTGTGTTCACAGCCTTAGAACCTCTACCCATTGCATATTTTTACAAAAGATCTATTTGGGTCATCAGTTTTGCCATATTTTAATCCCACTCTTGGTATTTTTCTATTTGTTCCTTTGTCATCTTGAAGGTCAAAGGAGACACTTGATCTTCCCTAGTGTACCAAGCACGGTTGATCTTCGTCATCCCATCAAGAAGAGTAGACGTTATTTCAAAACGTTGTTGCATAATTCCTCCTTGGATAAGTTGGTTAGCCACATGCTTGTTGACTCAATCTAGACTCCGGTAGAAATGCTGTATCAACACGTTGTTCGAGATTCCATGAGTTGGACACTAGAGTAATAGTTTCTGAAAACTCAATCATGTCTCATGGATTGGTTCACCATCTAATTGTTTGAAGCCCTAAATTTTATCTCTCAATGCCATTATCTTCGAAGGAGGGGAAAATCTTATATAGAACGCTTCAGTAAGCTCTTCCCAAGACTTAATCGAGTCCCCTGGTAGGTCAGCTAACCACTTTGTTGCCTCCCCATCAAAGAAAAAGGGATCAACCGAAGTGGGACTGACTCCTATGAGATGTTCTTGAATGTAAATGGACCACACACGTAAAATTTCGGATATGGTCATGGGGATCCTCATGAGCTAACTCTCTGAATAAACCCTTTATTTGCAATAGCTGCAACATTGTGCTAGTCACATGGAATACCACATTGCCCACGACCGGAGGTAAACAAATAGCACCCACACCACCCAATTAAGCTTCATTAACATCGTTCAAGTTACCGATGTCATCATGATGTCCAAGTTGGCTAGCTTTGCTCCTGTTCACACTTATCTCGTCACCCGTTCAAGAGCAGCCAACAAAACAAAAATAAAGTAAGCCGATTCAATTACAAACAAGATTAGATCAAAACTAAAGTTCATAAAAGAATTCTAAACACCACTCTCCGGAAGAGGCGCCATTTTTTTGATAACGCTCAATTACACTTCATCCAATTCTAAGTGTAGGCGATCACAATCTAGTATAAACCCAATAAAGAGTTGGGGTCGATTCCACAAGGAGTGATATGGTAGAGAATTCAATTACGAAGTGAAAGATGTGTTCTAGAAAGTTGTAGGATAGAATTTATCGAAACAATTAAGTAAGTTGCATGGGTTGACAACTAGTGTCAAATGGGGAAATTAGATTTGTCAATTAAGAACTATGAAAATAGGGGATTAATCAAGTAGAGAGGGATCCTTGGGGATGTGATTGATTAAAAGCCAATTTCTTTGTACAGGTGATTACTATTTACTGAAAACTGTTAAATCTTAGTAGGTAGGCTAGACTATAGATGTAATAGACATCTCTCTATCAACTATCACGATTCAAGCGAGCTGTCTCGAACCTCGACAAGCATAACAATTATGAACAGCCCAAAACCTCAATTAATCTACTCTCTCGAGCTAGATTGGTAGGATCGGATTAAGACTCACTTTCTCAAGCTGAATCCACAATAACCCAATTAGTACAATCATCAATTGATAACTTTAATTCTAAAACCTCTTTCTCAAGCAAGCATATAATACTAGGCCAGGACTATATTTGCAACTACAATTCATGAATTAAAACTCAGTTATCAATTGAACCCACTTCAAATCAATAATTAAATCAGTAATTACTAACACCCATAAGCTAATTTAGACAATTAATCACATAATCACACCCCCAAGAATGGGGTTTTAGCCACACATTATAAAAAGAAGGAAAATACTACCAACTATGTTCTCCATCAGCTAGGTAACGAACTGCAAGTCTTTACAATGCTTGAAATCAACTAAAAATCAAAACCCAACTTAAAATTCTACTCAAAAACTCCAAAACTAATGTTCAAAATTTCGGAACTCCTTTTCATCTTTTGAAAATTCGCATTTATACTCTTCTAGATTTTCAGCTTTTGGACCGATCGATGAGATTAGTCGAGCATCACTGACCAGGTAAGTAATGCGCCAAGTGTCCCTCTCCATTGCCTTTTTGACTTGCCTCTTCACCCTTTAATTTCTGTTACTTTAGGCGATCAGGATCCTTATCACCGATCCATTGGACGGTTCACCTAAGTGCCATTTCCATCCCTGGGTTGGCTTTTACCCAAGGCTAGCACGCTGTAACTTTTTGTGAGCTGAAGTACCACTCGACGAGTGGTCTTGGCGATTTTCATCTTTTTCTTGTCTTCAGCTTTTTTTAGCTTTTCCGCACCTTTTTGCTGGGTAATGTATTTGCTTTGTAATGTATTTACTTTGCTCTTTTGTCTTCATAGCTACAAATTAGAACATAAACATCAGTTAGAGCATAAGATAGGCATTTAGGATACTAAAATTATGAGCCCTAAATGAGTCGAAATACCAGACTCATCAACTACACGAGTTCTACAGTCAATAGAGGCACAACATGAGTGCAACCAATCCATACCAATGATAACATCAAAATCTAGGATATCAATCTCTATCAAATCAACAAGAGTAACTCTATGGGACAAAGAAATGGGACACTTTCTATACTCTCTTAGCCTTTATAGAATCACCAACAGGAGTATAGACAAAAAAATGAACTAACAGGACATCCGGAAGAATATCAAACCTCATAGCCACATATAGAGTCACAAAAGACAAGGTAGCACCGCGATCAAATAAAGCATAAACATCAAGTTGGAAGACTTTTGAACATATCAGTAACAACATCGGGAGAACCCTCTTGTTTACCACGAGTCTGAAGCGCATAAAATATGTTTTGCTTCTGTCTTCCACTAGGATCGGATGAAGGATTAGGTTGAGCTCATCTATGACTATCTCCCTCATTCTTAGAAATTGAAGGACAATCCCTTATCTTGTGGTCCATCTTATCACAACCAAAACAAGCATTAGAACTCGCTAGACACTTGCCCTCGTGCTTCCTTCCACACTTAGCACAAGTAGGCAACAAAGACCCATTACCACTTCCTCCTTGAGATTTAGGGTTAGAAACTCTCTTTTTATTAAACTTAGAAGGAAAATTGGAGGAATATTGATCGGAAAATCTTTGTTGAAACTTGAACGACCATGTTCATCGAATCTGGAATGTAAGAAATTACCATCACCGATTTTACCCTTCTTGCCTCCCTAGAATTTTCCTTAAGTTTCTCCTCTTCAATTTTTTGAGCTTGAACCATGAGATGAGAGATGTCCATATCATAGACAAGCATACCGGTACGACATTCTATAACAACTATTTTGGACACACCCGAAACAAACTTACTCATCCTTGCCCTAGGGTCGACAATTATAGTAGGATCAAGATTATCGTGTGAACTTTAAAGCATATTATTTCACACTCATGATCCCTCGACTAAGATAAATGAGTTCAAGCACCTTTACCACCCTCATCTCAGGGTAAAAAACCTATCAAATAAAGCAACCTTAAAATTTTCCCATTCAAGAGGACCTGCATCTTCCGGTCTCCCTTCTTTCCATTGGTTGAACCTTATTTGAGCAACACCCTTAAGTTGATAAGCGGAAAATTTTTCCTTTTCCACTGGCATCACTCCCATGTTCATCAATACCTTATAAACCTCATCAATGAACTCTTGAGGATCTTCCTCAATCTTAGAACCATGAAACTCCGGAGGGTTCATTCTAGTGAAGTCCTTTACTCTAGATGTCGTCGTATCCACATTTGGGTTCACGAGAACCACAACCTCCCTATTGGCTTGGGCCAACACTTAAAAATTATCCCTAAACTCCGCATTAGTCACTTGTTCGCCCAAAGGGTTAACTAGAGCTTGAGGAGCTTGAGAAAGAGCTTCTTGTTCAACATTCTTACTCACATTTCTTCTAGCATAAGCTCTTCAAGTAGCCATATCCTATAGAGCATCGATTAAGGATTATGAGAGAGAACTTATAGAGTTATACTCTATTGCACGACTTTTAGAGTAATGAAAGAAGTGGAGTTTCCTAAACGTCTTGTAGCTTCTCATTCATAAATGTGGCACGCTTCACACTCATGAACAAGACTCTACTTGATATGGCTTATGAGACTTCCTAAGACCTTTCTAAACCCTGTGCTCTAATTACCAAGTTTGTCACGACCCAAGGTAGACCCTAGGCGTAACATGGCGTACAAGACCCATTTATTCCCCATACAAGCCACTTAGCTTTTATCATATATGAAATAAAATAAAGAGATTTAAAAGATAGATCAATATATCAAAGTTTGTAGAGCATACTGGAAATCTAAATATTGTCTCAAAGCTATCTAGTACATAAGAATGAATCATGGTGAAGCCCCTACATCATGTACCAAAACTAAAAATAATAAATGTTTGGTCCTGGAAGCACGAGGACTCATCCAAAGCTTGAAATTCCTCAAAGAACGCTTGCCACAAAATTGGGAACCTGACTGTTGGTCCCTACATTTAAGGAAATGTAGGCAAGAGTATGCGTTAGTACAAAATATGTACCAAGTATGACAGCCACGTATAAAACATATGGAAACGTACTTAAAAGAGATACTTTCATGAAATGCAATGACCAAACTAAAACATGTGATAAATAGTGAGAAAACACGAGTCATAAAACATGGTCAATGCACATAGTCATCATCTTAAACATGTATAAAATTTTTCCTTGAAGCAACCTTAGTTCATTATAACTTGCTTGTGTAAAGTAGCCTTAACCGACATATAAGACCATGAGAGCTATTATCATGGAATTTAGCGTCTCCCACACCGAAAAAAGTTATCCTACTTGCCAAAGCAAGGACCATGAACCTTTAGCTTTATGTAGATCCACTAGCTAATTTCTATCTAGACAATCCTATGTTGGCACTTAGTTTATGGGACACGGGTAATCATTACTTGTCCACTCAGTACTAAGCTTAACTTCAACGGAATAGTTCTAAATCATATTCATCATAACTCTTGAAGGAACATGGGTAATCGCCTCTTTTCCTTACATCATGTGACATGGGTAATCACCTCTTGTCTTTTAATAGACAGCATGTGTAATCACCTCTTGCCTCAACATTAGAATAGTTCCTTAACATTGGTTCATTTTAGGTGAGAAGACCTTTCAACCTTAAGAACCTTTATGAAGTGAGAAAACCTTTCATAATCATGATTTCTTGTGTATATGAGAAATCCTTTCAACAACACAACAACAATATCACCATTGATATTTCACTCTCAAAGCATTTTTAAAAGATCTATATCAATTTCATAAGAACAGGCTTGATTTTATAATCTCCTCTTTCATAATTCAAAACCCACATTACGTCATCATAACTTTCAAAACATGGGGCTTGTGTGGGTTCATGAGGGATCATCATAAAACATGAGATTAACTGAATTAATGCATAAGAGATCATAAATCAATCAATTAAAATCAAAAATCAAGAGAACCCACAACATATAAGAAAATCCTAACTCAATGGGATATTTCTAACTTTGAAAAGTGGGGAATTTGGGGACTCCATGGATGAAATCTATCATACCTCAATGCCAATTGCTTAACTTTAATGGGGAATTGGAGACTTGACTTGTAACCCTAGGTTGATCCCTTCTTCTTCAAGCTTTCTAGAGAGAGAAATATTTTGTGAGGAAGACTTGTTCTTTTTTTAGAAATTTGAGAGAGTGATTTCAATTGGTGAAATTTTGAGTTAAAAACACTTATATAGGACTTCTAGGTAAGGGAAAAATGACATAGTATTAGGATACAATAATTAGGAAAAGACACAAAACACCCTGATTTAAAACTGACACGACCCCTCTCATGTGAGCCACCATGGCTCGTCTAAGGAACCACGAGCCGTCCTTGCTGTCGTGGTCCTTGGACCAGTGGCTAGGAAGGACCCCTTCTTGCCTTGGCCCTCCTCACGACCATTTTCATGTGTCGTTTACCCCTCCACGACTCGTATAGGGGTCCGTGGGAAAAGGTTGGCTTTGGGGTGGGATCTGCCTCCTCTACACATTCAACATGACGCCCCATTTGACTCCCCACAGGCTGTTAAGGCCCTTGTGGGAGGGAAGCTTGCCCAACATGCCTTGGGGGAGTTGCCACGGGCATCCACATGGACGGTGATCCCCTTCACGACCTGTCTAGGGCTTCATAGAGGGTCCCTAGTCTAGGTGTTGGCCTGTGAGTCCTTCCCTATAATCCTTTTTTGGTCTTTCTCGAATTCGGGGTGTTATATTGTTATTGTTCCCTCTGGTAACTATTATGAGATAGAAGGTGATAATGGTATATGGCAGTTATTGCACTTAGTGTGTGAAGAATTTAAGGTCCTTAACATATATGTTGTAGATCAAGGTGAAGACACTACAAAAAAGGGTCATTTTGTGGAGGGTTTTTTTTTTTTTTTTTAATCAATTTGTGTGAGTTTTTGACCCACGCAAAATTAAAAGAGGCGGTTTTAGAAAATGTCACAATTACCTATGCCACGATCATATTTCTGACGGTTTAATAGAACCTCCATTACGTCCACCATAAAATGAATTTGCAATTTTCGGTGGTTCTTAAAATCAATTTGTGGTAATTCATAACCCCATAAATATAATTTTAGAACTTTAATAACTACACTCTATGAGGGTTTATAACCCCACAATAAAGTCTCAATATCGTATTTAATTCTTTTTGAAAGGGTTTTTAACTGCCACAAATTGTTTATAAATTTTTTAAAAATATTGTAAAATTCAAATTATTCTAAATCTATATATTAATATGTAAATAAATTTTAGTAAGAGCTACCATTTATAACATCGACTACATTTAAAATATTCATGTTACAAAACAACATAAATCTAAATTCATGACAAATTGACACAATTAGTAACTCTGTTTGATAACTTAAAGTTTACAACTTTAACAAGTGATTTCACATCAAACAAATGTGAAATGGGTAATATATAAGTGTTTTCTTGGTGAAACTTGATCCACGGGCACAGAGCTCATTTTCAATCCGCATCATTAAACTGAAATAATAAAATAAATACTAGATGAAAACCTATAAACAAAACTAATTGCAAAGCGCTAGTTAGTGGATGCCCAAAAACTAAAAATGTACAAAATATTAACATGCCTTTGAATTGAACAAACTATGTATTTAGGATACACATCATTTGAAGTATTACTCTATAACCAAATGAGTAAACATGATGCCAATCCCACCAAAACTCAAGAACAACAATTTTAGTTTAAGCAAAAGAGCAGATAAGAAGCACTAACAGTAATTTTATGTAAAACTTTGTAGGAATTTAACAAGAAACTAAGCGTTTTGGCATTTAAAAGATCAAGTCAATACTCATTTTATTGCATGAATAAAATAAAATAACCCAGTCAAAGCATTTGTACCATAGAATTTAAAAATAATAAGTAGTTCAAATGAATTAAATATAGATATGGCATGATTGGAAATGGTTTAGACTCCACATTTCATTGGGGAATGAACTGGTGGTCTACTTATATGGATTTGAGTGAATCTCGCCTTTTGAACTAGCTTTTGTTGTTGAGTTAGGTTCTGGTTACATATTTTTGCGAGACCAAATCTTAAGGACATACCACTATCATGACTAAGGAATAGTGGATGAGCAAAAGTGATCACTTAAACAATGTTATCTTATCAATAGTAACTCAAGATTAGATGCTACACTGATCAATTTGGATATTGAAATGAACGACAAATAATTATTTAAAAAAAATCAAAAGAAACTCATTTTTATTCTTGTGGTTAACTTTGATAAGGCATGAAAATTCTGGGGCATTACAACTAAAATGCATTGCTTATCCATGATTCAAACAACCAGCCGAGAAACAAAGTGATGCATACAACAGAAACTATTAAATGAGACTGAAAATACAAAAAGATCTTTCTAATACCACCTAATAAAATATACAATGTTTTACTACATATTTTCCTATTCGAAATCACACCCTCATTTTTTCAAACAATAATCATGACTCTTAATAGGGTAAGATTAGCGATCAAACCTTGAAAACAAAGCAACCCATAAAAGAATTGAGCCAATTTTTTCCTCAATACTTTTAGAGAGAAATATTGAAAACACTCGAACTATTGACAGTCTGAAAAACACCCCTTTATTTGACTAATTGAACTTAAATAATGTATCCCAATCTTGAAACATTAGTGAAATACCCCCTAAATTCTCGTCAAGTTTAAAAAGATTTGAACATTTCCCTCGGATTTTTATTAAGAGTTTGATGCTCCTACAAGAGTTTAAGATCACTTGTTATGTCATGTGGCGGATTGAGGTGTATCTAAGTTTAGTTAGTCAAGTAGAGATATTTTTAAGGCTGTTAATAATTCAAGGACGGAAGTTACAATTTGCACTAAGTTGTGTTTTCAATACTTCTCACATACTTTTAGTAATACATAGATCAACATGCATTATAGAAACAGTTATATAAGTATTGTGACCACACATTTTACAGTCAAAATGTTCCTATCAAGGTAATCTAATGATACCCACACACATCCTCAATCTAAGAAAGTATAGAACTAGTGAACTCCCCCCATTAAGGAGTATTGTTATAATTTTAACTCATGTATCACTTGAATATGCTAATTCACTAAACACTTAAGCTATCAATTAAATTATTATTATTAGTTTAAGCAAATTATCAAAAACTTCCCAGGCACAAAGTAATTCCATAAGATGATGTGTTAGAAAACCTTCATTATATAAATGCAAAGATGCAAACTACAATTTCTAAACATTGAATTATTATAGGGTGAAACGTGAATGAGAAAATGACAAGTAGACAGAACACCTAACGAGAAGAAACATCAAACATAAATTGGTAGGAATTGTAAGTTTTGGGTCGTGGGTCGCCCATGTGGATCGACCCGACCCAAAGTTGTTTTCTGTAAAATGGATAAATGATAATTTAAAAAATGAGTGAGAACGGTTACTTTGTAACTGCTCCAACGTAGTCAATTCCTTTTTATAATATAAATTTTACACTCCTTAGAAAGATGGAAGGACAAGAAAAAAAAAATAGAAAACGCAACAAAGGTAACATCTTCTTCTAAGACACAAAAGAAAAGGGACATTTAGTTTGTGGAGTAAATCTTTGTTTTCTAGTGATACAAAGAAGGATCTGGAGCAAGTCATTCAATCCGTGAAATTCATTCTGCTGCAATCAACAAAATGTACACAAATCTTGTATCAAATATTTTTAAATTATTCATTGGCATTAGAGCCATCGTTAATTACTCGGTGGTTATGTAGTATTCCTTGAAATTTTGTACTAATTGTGTGTTATAAAAATATCTTGTGTCAAGAATACTTATATGAAGATTAATATAATTTTTACGAAACTATGGCAAATTCGAACTCATTTGAAAGAATAAAAATGAATTTGATTGCAAATCTAAGAACATACCTTCTTCAACTTAGCGTTCTAACGATGAAGTGCTTGTTTTTTTTTTTTGTGTTGGGGAATCAACTAAAGGAGATCATTTTTCTTGTTTTGGATAGAGAATAAATTTTTTTCTCTGTCATTGTTCTTTTTGAATGAGGCATTTGTTTAGCTTTTTTTTTCTTCTAAATACAAGATGAAAAGTTGAAACAGATTAGAATTGTGAAGTGAAAAGGAGTATTATTTTTTTTACCTTGTACTTTTTTTTTTTTTTGGTTGAGTTTTTTGTGCTTTCTTTGTTGGAAAAGGTCAAAGAATTTTTTTTTCAAAACAATGTCCTTTTAGAATATTGAGACTAGTACACATGTATTTAATATAGTACTATGGAAGCCTTAAAATTTTAAGAAAAAATAACGTGGGTTGCTTCTTTTAGCAAGATATTTTTAGTCATTTAAAAATATTCTTTTGTCATTTGATGTGACATTCATTCTTATTTACTTAAGGTAGTAAAAATTGTACTTGTACAATGGAAAGGAATTAAAAAAAAGTTTTCTTATTCAAGAAATGTGAAATTTATGTAACAAATTTATTATTTTATTTGAATCTAGTCAAAACCTTTTGGGTTATAGACTTTGTATTTATTTAATTTTCACAACTATATGTTGATATTTGAGTATATACATTATGGTTTAGATAAAAAATTTATTTGATCTTGATAAATTCGTTTAGTCCTTATGTTCCTTAAGCAGTTCCCTGTCCTCTACGAGAAATTTGTGACATATGTTGTTGCATTAAATGGTATTAGCCATATTTTCATTTTTTGTTCCCATTTCAGATTTGGATGAATGGGACATTCTCAAATTACTCCAAGTAGGAGCTCTCAAAGTCGAGCAAAGGGACCAGGTAGAAAAGAAAGTCGCCATAGGACATGTTTCCGAGGGCGTGAAATCATACGAATTGGTGTCCCAAGGGCAACACAAAATCTGGTAAGGAATGAAAAGGCCATTCGAAGGGAAAAAGAGAAAAAAATTAAAGAATTTAAATCCTTGAAGATGTCCCTGAATATTTCAGTATGTGATTTTATTCACCTTTCTGAAATAAAATGGGTTGAAGTGACTGATTATAAGAAAATTTCATATTGGAGAGCCTTAGCTTATTTAATAAAGGCTCTTCATGAACCTTGAGGTAGTATATTGACTGATGTTTATCATGACATTTGTCCTAGTCAACCTTTTAAGGTGTATATTTGTTGTGTTGAAGA
This sequence comes from Solanum bulbocastanum, assembly GCA_037074985.1. Lineage (NCBI taxonomy): Eukaryota > Viridiplantae > Streptophyta > Magnoliopsida > Solanales > Solanaceae > Solanum > Solanum bulbocastanum. The sequence goes on along the minus strand of CM073602.1, from coordinate 12,124,159 downwards.
CTTGTGGGTGGATTTTAGTCTTTGAATGACTTGTAATTTGTTATTGCTTATTGGTTTTTCAAGATATGAATTATGTAGTTTGTTTTTTCTCAATTTATGTTATTAGACTAAAATATCCTTGTTATGAAAGTCTTCAATATATTAGTGTACACATTAAGAAGTTAGTTTCAAATTTTCGTTAAAAATTTAGTTCGTATATGATGATTGGATGCTTACTTGTCTTTTTGATTTTATATTAAATATGAAACCTTTATGAGAATTGATTTGCTTGAATGTGTATGTCACATGCATAATTGATTAAGAATTCTTGCCTTACTATATCTCAATAATAGACATGACATCAAAAAGTATCATTGCTGACTTAAACAAAGGTGAAAAACTTAACGATAGCTATTACGACATCTGAAGTCGTAAAATATGGTATGTACTAGAAGAGAAAAATGCTCTGGAAGGTATAAATCATGTTTCGAATCAACCAGAAGAGAGTAATTCTGCACAACACATAAGGGATCTTGAAGCTTACAAAGCTTAGAAAAAACCTAATTCCACTGCATGTAGAATAATAGTTAGTTCTGTGGTTGATGGCCTCATACATGAATGTGAGCAATTCCCAACTGCTCATGTTATATGGGCACATCTGCGAGGAACTTATGGGGGTATGTCTGTAACCCACCTCCGACAGTTAATTATCAAATTTGACAGTTGCAAAAAAGGTCATGATTAGAATATCAAACAACACCTTAGGGTGATGTCAAATATGATAGCTTAACTCAAGAGTGCTCACCGTGTTCTTTCAGATGAGCAACAATTTCAGACATTGATTCATTCTCTTCCCAATAATTGAGAACATTTGAAGGTTAACTTGACCCATAATTATAACATTAAACTTTTTCTGATGTTTCATGCCATGTTGAACTTGAAGATGAGCGTCTTGTTGCTGCTAAAGCTGCTTCTAATGCCTTTGTGGCAGAGTCAAGTGGTATAAAATCTTCAGGCTACAAGGCAAGAAAAATTGGAATATAAATGGGAAAGACAAACAAACTGGAGAAAGACCCTTTAAGAATAAGAAGAAGCCAAATTCCAAGAAAGGAAAACGGTCTTTCAAGAAAAGAGACGAGCAAAATGAAGTGCTATAATTGCCAAGTGTTGGGGCATTTTGCTCGTGAATGTACTGAGCTGAAAAATGTAGCATTTCCTAACATATCTCTAAGTGCTACATATGTTTCTAGCACTTCTTTACTAACTGAATCTTGTCCTTTGTGGATTGTAGACTCAGGATCCACTGACCACGTGAGTCGAGATCAAGCAGCATATGTGGTGTTTCATCGAGTTTCATCTAAATCATGGTGGATCTACGTGGAAAATAATGTAAAACTAGAAGTCAAAGGGATAGGCACTTGCAAAGTAGACTTGTGTGGTGGCCTTTGTTGTTGCATGATGTCCTATATGCACCAGAGATTTGATGAAACTTAGTATCTGTGTCTGTTCTTTTAGACCTTGGTTTTGATTTGGTTTTTAGTCGTAATGGTGTTAGGATAACTCTAGATAGTATTTTATATGGTTTTGGACTTCATTATGACAATTTTATCATATTAGATTGTAATCCTTCAACTAATGACTATTTTGGTGACCGTTGTATAATGACTTGTTATTCAAGTAACAATGATGTTGATGTTATTACATGGTATACAAGATTAGGTCACATAGAGCAAGATCGAATGAATAGGTTGGCAAAAGAAGGACATTTAGGTTCTTTCACCAAAATTGATATGCCAACCTGTGAAAATTGTCTTGCTGGAAAGATTATGTGTAAACCATTTTAGAAGGCTAAAAGAGCCGAGTTCTCACTTCAATTAATTCATTCTGATATTTTTGGTCCACTAAATGTGAGGGCAAGGTCTGGAGCTACATCATTACATTTGTTGATGATTTCACGCGCTTTGGTTATGTCTATTTGATTTCTCATAAATCTGAAGCACTTGAGTGCTTTAATATATATATATGAATAAAGTTGAAAATCAATTAGATGAAAGCATAAAGGCTTTAAGAATTGACCGATGATATGAATATTTGTCAAAACCATTTGAAGAATTATGTATTGTGATAACGCTCAACTACACTTCATTCGATTTTAAGTGTAGGCAGTCGTAATCAAGTATAAACCCAACTAGGAGTGATAAAGTAAAGAATTCAATTACGAAGTGAAAGAAGTGTTCTAAGCATTTTTAGAAGTAGATATTTTCAAAACAATAAAAGTAAATGGCAGGGGTTGGACAATTAATGTCAATTGAGGGGATTAGATTGAACAATTAACAACTACGAAGAAATGTGAGTGATCAAGTAGAGAGGGATCCTTGGGGATGTTATTAATTGAACACTTATTTTGCTATATGGGTGATTATTATTTACTAAAAGTTGTTGAATCTTAGTGGGTAGGCTAGGCTTTAGGTGCAATACCCATTTCTCAATCAACTATCACGAATCAAGCGAGTTCACTCGAACCTCAACAAGCATAACACATATGAACAACCCAATACCTCAATTAATCTACTCTTTCAAGCTAGATTGGTAGGATTGAATTTAGACCTACTTTCTCAAGCTAAGTCCACAATAATCCAATCACTACAATCATCAATTAATAGTTTAATTTCTAAAACCTCTTTCTCAAGCAAGCTTTAAATGCTAAACTAGAACTGTATTTGTAAGTACAATTCATTAATTAAAACTCAACTACTAATTGAACCCACTTCAAATCAACAATAAAATTAGTAAATACTAATACCCATAAGGTAATCGGAATATTCAATCACATAATCACACCCCCAAGAATGGGGTTTTAGCCACATATAATAAAGAGCAAGAAATAGTTACCATCTATGTTTTCCATTAGCTAGGGTAACAATCCATAAGTTTTCAAAATGCTCAAACTGAGTTCAAAAAAATCAATAAAACCCTAAATTTCAACTTAAAAACTCAAAGAATAATGTTAGGGATCAAAAATCTAGAACTGTAACTCTCCAAAACTTCAGAACTCCCCCTTGTCTTCTTTTTTTAATACTCTAGTTATACATTTCTAGATTTTCAGCTTTGGGGCAAAACGGTGAAATAAGTCGGGCTTCGCCGACAAGGTCGGCGATGCGCCGAATGCTCCCTTCATTGCTTTTTGGGCTTGAATTTTTTACCCTTTCTTTGTTTTAACTTTAGGCGATCAATGTCGGGCTCACCAACCTGTTTGACGATGCGCTGATTGTTCCTTTTGAATCACCTTTTTGGCTTGCCTTTTCACCAATCACTCTGTAACTTTAGGCGGGCTGAGTCTCTATCGACCATCTAGTCTGCGCTTCGCTCAATCACCCATTATATCGCTAAGTTGGTCTTGTCCATGGGCTTGCCTATTGGAACTTTAGGCGAGTTAAAGAGCCACTCGACGGTTCGCCGAGTGGCTGTTGCGAGCATCAACCTTGCTTTTCTTCAACTTTTTCTGCTTTTTTGCTTCTTTTTGTCTAGTAATGTCCTTGACTTGCTCTTTTTCCTTCATTGCTGTAAATTAGCATCTAAACATCAGTTTAATTAGAGCATAAAATAGGCCTTGAGGACACTAAAACTTAGAATATTAAGCCCTAAATGAGTTGAAATCCCTGACTCATCAACACCCCCAACTTAAACTTTTGCTTGTTCTGAAGTAAAACACATGATCAATCAAATCAATAGAGATGTCTACATATAGTGCTACTTAAGACTTTACATGAATGCACAAGAGGTTTAATTTATCCATGCAATGTTCAATTGTGCACTACAAGTTTCAAACTATAACTAGCCATCATCAAATAGACTCAACCTCACAATGCTTGCTTCAAATGAAAATTCAAGCTCAACAAAAGTATTCGAATTCCCTCACGTCAAGAATGATTCCATGCTCACACAAAGCTCAACAAAATTTCAGAATTAAGGAATCAATAGCAACTCTCACACTCTTAAAGATAAACACATGCATGATGCTACCCATAGGTTTGCCTGTATTTTCTAATTAACATGAAGTTAAGCTCACTCAAGATCACAAAGGTCTTTCAAGGTTTGTAATGGGGCTAAGGGTAATGTTATGATCAGTTTGACTTAGTGACTTCTACCTTCATAAAGCATGGCCTGCATTTCACTTTTTCTCCTTTTCTTTCACTCTTTGTTCATTTTCATAATCCACCCTATGTTCTTTTAATAATGATTCGTTAGATACCCCATTTATTTTATCCATTGCACAAACGTTATTGCAACATTCTCTTTCTTTTTCAATATTTTTGTTTTCTTCTCTCTCCTTTTTTAGATGGAGGGGTTCCATCTTTTTCAACATAGTCCATGAAGGGATACTTTTTCACAAACTTCCTATCTTTTCTTCTTTTTCACCACACCCCTAACTTAGGCTTTTGGCCTAAGTTGCCTATTCAAATGGACCAATGCTTCATGAAGGTTTTAGGTGATAGGACAAAGAGGTCAAAGGTGTTCATATTTAATCCAAAGAAAAGGTTAGGCTCAAATGGTGCCAAGCTAGGTTCACACTTTCACGAGGTGGTCACAAAGAGGTATACTACCAATTTGGTTCACTCTCCACAAATTGTGCCTAAGATCATCACTCATATTTACCTACATTAATCGATTAGACCAATGAGGCAAGTTCTAAGTATTACAAAACACATATTTGAAGACAATCTCACAACACATGGCATTCAACTCAATCATCAATCAAGATTCTACAATTTTAGCTCTTGTTCAACGATCATCACAAGATTCCTTTCAACAATCGTCCAATCACAATAAGGTGCTAAGAGTTCACACATGACTTATGCAACTCAAATTTGCCTCATTGGAATTGCACAAACAAATCATTCAATCAAGAACACTATTTAAGTCATCAATATTGATCACAATCAATAATCAAATATGCAAGAGAACAACCTCAAAAACATCAAGAGGAGACATTTTTAATTTAGATAAACAACCAACAATCACAAAAATAGCCCAAAAGAGACAGGTATAAAGATACCTAACCCTACCAAACAAAGCTAACCATTGTCCTCAATGCAAAAGAAATGAATGTATCTAACAGGACAAGTAAGTAGGGGTAATTGAATGAAAACATGAAGGTAAGAGGACTCTTCACTTCACTCCTAGTAAATGAGTAGGTAGAAAGCACGCTGAACCATTCGGTGAATTGCGAAGGTGGCACGGGTTCACCAAATTTTCCAGAAAGGTAGTCTGCCACTTTGAGTCAAAAGGGAGAGATCAGTCAGGCTTGCCGACTGATTCTGCTGTGCGCCGAAGGTGCATGCTGCTCGCTGAAATTTCCAGAACAAGCATGTCTGCCAGTTAACTAAAAAGGCGAGCTCAATTAGGCTCACTGAGTGGGTCAGCAATGCACCGAAAAATCAACCAACTCGCTAATTTGTCCGTGTGTCAGAAATAAAGATTTAAACCTAAACATTCAGCAAATGTTATTCAAAAACAACTAAAACTTCGATTGCCTCCCAAGAAGCGTCTTATTTAACGTCTTGGAATGACGTGGAAATTCTCTAACGCATCTTCCAAATTCACCACTTCAATTACCAAAATATCAAGGCTTTCTCCAAAGTAGAGCTTCAAGCATTACCCATTTACTTTGAAAGCTGAACCTTCTTTGCTTTATACCTCAATTTCTCCACTTGTGAAAACTTGAGTGATTTTGAATAGACCTGACCATTTTGGTTTGAGTTTACTCGAAAAGAGTCTTAAATGAGAGTTATAAAGCAGAACAAGTTTGTCAACTTTAAAATCAGGTCGAAGGATTTTTGCATCATACCATTTCTTCATTTTCTCCTTATAAAGGGCTGAACTTTCATGCGTCCTCAGCCGAAACTCATCCAATTCATGGAGTTGATTCACTCTTCCTTTTGAAGCATCCCCTCAATTCAAGTTCAACGCCTTCAATGCCCATAGTGCCTTATGTTCAAGCTCGATTGGTAGGTGACAATATTTACCAAATACCAACTGATATGGTGACCTACCAATTGGCGTTTTGAAAGTGGTGCGGCACACCTAAAGATCATCATTCAACTTCCAAGACTAGTCTGTCCAATTTGTGTTAATTGATTTTGCAAGAATTCCCTTGATTTGTCGATTTGAAACTTCAATTTGGCCACTTGTTTGCGGATGATAGGGGGTTGAAACTTTATGCTTGACTCCATATTTGCTCAACAACAAAGCAAAAAAACAGTTGAAAAAATGAGACCCTTCATAATAGATAATAGCACGCAGGGTACCAAACCTTGCAAAAATGTATCATTTTATGAATTGCACAACACTCTTATCTTCATTGTTGGGAAAGGGTAAAACTTCTACCCATTTTGAAACGTAATCAACTGCCACCTATATGTACTTGTTTCCTAAAGAGCTCACAAATGGACCCATGAAGTAGATTCCCGAGACATCAAATAGTTCAACCTCTAGGATGGGGTGAAAAGGTAACTCATGCTTTCTTCATACTCCTCCTTGCTTTTGGCATTGCATACATTGTTTGACTAGAGCATGAGCAACTTGGTATAGTGATGGCCAATAATAGCCTCTTTGGAGTACTTTGGCAGCTGTGCGCACAATGCTATGATGGCCACTAACTGATGAAGCGCACAGATTGAGAATTGCATTTACTTCCACCTCCTATACACACCTTCTAATTATGTGATTTGCTCATTCTCTAAATAGGTACAGTTCATTCCAGAAGTACCTCTATAGATCGAACAAGAACTTCTTTTATTTGTATTAATTCAGGCCCTCGGGCATAACTCCACATACTACATAGTTTGCGAAATTAGCATACCAAGGTGAGTTGCCATGGGTTTTTCTCATTACTGTTTCTTTGGGAAATTATGCCTCAATGTCCCTTTCGCTGAGGTCAACAATATTGGTTTCTAGCAGAGACAAGTGATCTGCCACTTGGTTTTCACACCCCTTTGATCTTCTACTTCGAAATCAAAATCTTGCAACAATAACACCCACTGAATCAATCTTGGCTTTGCATCTTTCTTAGCCATCAAATATCTAATGGCAACATGATCCGTGTGCACCACCACTTTAGTTCTCAACAAATATGCTCAAAATTTCTCAAATGCATACACCACTGCTAGTAATTCTTGCTCCATGATGGTATAATTCTTTTAAGCCACATTGAAGATCTTTCTTGCATAATAAATCGGGTGAAATAGTTTCCCTTTTCGTTGGCCAAGAACAACCCCCAAAGCAATACCACTAGCATCACACATGAGTTCGAATGGCATGCTCCAATCGGATGCAATAATGAACGGGGATGATACTAATTTTTCTTTCAAGCACAAAAATGCTTTTAGGCAGGCTTCATCAAAGTTGAAGGTAGATTCCTTCTCTATCAACTTAAAAAGGGGGTGAGCTACTTTGGAAAAATCCTTTATAAATCGCCTATAGAAACCCACATAGCCTATAAAACTACAAACACCTTTTACCGAAATAGGAGGAGGTAATTTAGCAATGACTTCGACTTTAGCTTGATCCACCTGCATTCCTTCTCTTGAAATTTGATGCCCCAAAAGAACTCCCTCTTTCACCATGAAATGACACTTCTCCCAATTTAGCACAAGACTAGTTGCCACACACCTTTATAGTACCCGCCCAAGGTCTTCAAGACATGCTTCAAATGAATCACCAACAACCGAAAAATCATCCACAAAGACCTCCATTGAGTCTTCAACCATATCTGTGAAAATAGAAAGCATACATCGTTGGAACATTGCCGGAGCATTGTACAACCAAAACGCATTCTCTTGAAAGCAAAAGTTCCATAAGGGCATGCAAAAGTGGTTTTCTCCTGATCTTCTGGTGCAATGGAAATCTAGTTGTACCTGGAATAACCATCTAAAGAGAAATACCATCCGTGCCCCACAAGCCTATCAAGCATTTGGTCCATAAATGGCATAAGAAAATTGTCTTTTTCAGTCCATGCATTCAATTGCAAGTAGTCCATGCATACACGCATCTGGTGACCGGTCTTATAGGTATACCACACATGTATCGAGCCACTTGATGATTTATTTCTTTACCACTTCTTGCATTGGTGGGTTTAGCCTCCTTTGATGCTCAACACTTGGTTTACATTCACTATCCAATTGGATTTTAAGAGCTCAAATTCTGAGAGGGGGGAGGGGGGATCCCCACAATATCAACAATTGTCCATCCAATAGCTTTAATGTATCATTTCAACACATCAACAAGCAATTTAATATGCCATTCAAGGAAGTCTACAAAAATGATAACAGGCAATGTGTTATTTGCCCCCCAAAAACATATACCGAAGATGGGATGGAAGCACTTTCAAGTAAAAATTTAGTGGCTCTTTGATGGATGGTTTAGCTGGGGGGTTTTCTCAATTTTTAAGATCAATGTCAAGTTTCAATAGATTCTTAGAGTAAGAACCCAACCCCCATAAAGCAGCCCCAACTTCATCATAATCTTGAATCTTCTTCTCGTCATAATTTGAAAGGACGGCGGCGAGAGCTTCCCCCACACGAAAAATCTCACTTACACTAGCCAACGCTTCATCAATCACATCAACGATTGAAACTACATGAATATCATTAGGTTGATTCATCGATTTGCACATATTGAAAGTAACATCCTCATCATTTACCCAAAATTTCAATTCACCACTTTCTACATCCATAGGGATCTTTCGATAGCCAAAAAGGGTCTACCCAATATAATAGATACCTCAGTGTCAATCTCACAATCCAAAATAACAAAGTCGGCTGGAAAAATAAACCTATCCAGTTTTACCAAAATATCATAAAGTATGCCAATGGGACGGTTGATAGATCAATCAGCCATGAGTAGCTACATGGTTGTGGATTTAGGATTGCCCAACCCTAGTTGTTTGTAAATAGCATACGACATTAAGTTGACACTTGCCCCCAAATCACACAAGGCTTTGGAAAATTGAAGCATTCCAATAGTACATGGAATAGTAAATGGCACATAATCAACTTTCTTGATAACCATATTTTTTGTCATGATGGCGCTACAATTATGAGATACCTCAACTATTTCAAAATCCATACTTCTCTTCTTGGTGACTAATTCTTTCATGAACTTTGCATAGCCCGTCATTTCCAACAACGCCTCCACTAAAGGAAGATTTATAGAAAGAGTCTTGAACACTGATAGAAATTTTTGGAATGTTGCATCTTTATCTCGCTTTTTGAGTCTTTCAGGAAATGGTGGGTTGACTTTGGGTAATGGTTTAGCTAGCTTTGACGAAGAAGTAACCCCTTACTTCGATGCTTGCAGTTCCTCGGTGATGAATTTTCTTTGAGTTTCCACAACCTCTTCGAATGTGTCGTTCTCCAGTGCTTGGTTGGATCCTTCTATACTAATGGCATCATCTGCTTCTTTACTAGTGTTTGCATCAACATTCACTTTCACATCACCAACTACTACTTTTCCACTTCGAGTCAACACCGCCAAGTATTTATCATGATAAACCTCTGAATTTACCATCATATCATTTGCCACCCTCTCTAGTGGCCTTGATTCTAACTAGGCAAAAAACTGACTCATTTGACATTCAAGTTGCTTGATGGACTTTGAGTGAGAATTTTTTTTATTATTCAAGGATGAGAGGTCATCCTTCATTTCCTTAAGCATATTATCACATCCTTTAACCTTATCTAGAATGCGTGATAATAAATCTTCCACTCGAAGGCTTTCAAAACTGCCCCTAGATCTTAGGCCGTCACCCATTTGCATGTAACATGCCTCATAGTCGTCCTCTTTCCTCCAAAATTCATTTTGGTCAACCCAATCTTGATTATAACCTCTCCATCCATACTCAATAAGTGTGTTTCAACCTTGATTCCTGCCTGACTTTAAAAGGCTCGGGCAAGAACCCTTCATGAGTATTGATACTCTTTTTACCTCTTTGTTTTCATAAACGCTCTCCATGACCTATTTTTTTAACCTTTCCATCTGGGCCATCATCTTGGCCATATTTTCATCTCGCTGTTGGTTCTTGTCCACTTGCTCCTTTGTCATCCCAAAGTTTAAAGGAGACACTTTATCTTCTTTAGTGTACCAAATATGATTGATCTTTGTCATTTCATCAAGAAGATCAAATGCTATATCAAATGGTTGATGCATGATTCCTCCTAGAACAAGCTAGGCAACCACACCCTTGTTGATTGAATCTAGACTCCAGTAGAAATATTGTAGCAACACATTGTTCGGGAGTCTATGAGTTGGACATTGGAGCAATGACTTCTAAAACCTCAGCCATGTCTTATGAATCGGTTCACCATCCACTCTCTTAATGTTTTGAATATTATCTCTCAATGTCACCATCTTCGAGGGTGGGAAAAACCTTACATAAAACGCATCAGTGAGCTCCTACCAAGAAGTGATTGAATCCTTTGGTAACTAAGCCAACCACTTCGTTGCCTCCCCCATTAGAGAAAAGGGAAACAAACGAAGTCAGATCGACTCCTGAGAGATGTTCTTGAAAGAAAATGGCCTACACACATCCACAAAATTTCGAATGTGCTCATGAGGATCCTTACTAGCTAGACCTCCAAAAGTCCCTTTATTTACAACAACTACAACATAGTGCTAGTCACATGAAATACCGCATTGCCCACAACCGAAGGTAATCGAATAGTACCTGCACTTCCCAGCTAATCTTCATTGACATTATTCAAGTTACTGATCTCATCATTGTGCCCAAGTAGGCTAGAGTTGCTCCCATTAACACTTATCTCTTCACCTATTTAAGAGAAGCCAACAAAACACAAAAATAAGTTGATTCAACTACAACACAATCAGTTCACAACTAAACTTCACTAAAAGAATTCTAAACACCACTCCCTGGCAGTGGTGCCATTTTAGATAACGCTAAACTACACTTCATCCGATTCTAAGTGTAGGTGGTTGCAATCAAGTATAAAACCTACTAAGAGTTGGGGTCGATCCAACATGGAGTGATAAAGTAAAGAATTGAATTGCGAAGTGAAATGAGTGTTATAAGAATTTATAAAAGTAGATATTTTTGAAACAATTAAAGTAAATGGCAGGGGTTTCACAATTAATGTCAATTGGGGGGGGGGGGGGATTAGAGTGAATAATTAACAACTAGGAAGAAACGGGAGTGATCAAGTAGAGAGGGATCCTTGGGGATGTGATCGATTGAACACCAATTTCGCTATATGGATGATTATTATTTACTAAAAGTTATTGAATCTTAGTGGATAGGCTAGGCTTTAAGTGCAATAGCCATTTCTCAATCAACTATCACGAATCAAGCGAGTGCACTCGAACCTCAACAAGTATAACACATATAAACAACCCAATACCTCAATTAATCTATTCATTCAAGCTAGATTGGTAGGATTGAATTTAGACCTACTTTCTCAATCTAAGTCCATATTAACCCAATCACTACAATTATCAATTAATAGTTTTAATTCTAAAACCTCTTTGTCAAGAAAGCTTTGAATGCTAAACTAGAACTGTATTTACAACTACATTTCCATAGCCTTTTTGGCTTGCCTTTTCACCACTCACTCTGTAACTTTAGGCGGTCTAAGCCTCCATCGCCGATCCAGTTGGCACTTTGCCGAATGACCTTTTATATCACCAAGTTGGTCTTTTCCATGGGCTGGACTGCTTGAACTTTAGGTGAGTTGAAGAGCCACTTGGCGGTTCGCCGATTGCCTTTGGCGATCATCAACCTTGGTTTTCTTCAAATTTTTCAACTTTTTCGCTCTTTTTGACTTGCTCTTTTTTCCTTAATTGCTGCAAATTAGCATTTAAACACCAGTTTAGATCATAAAATAAGCCTTGAGGACACTAAAACTCAGAATATTAAGCCATAAATGAGTCGAAATCCTTGACTCATCATATTGAAAATTTTATTATCAGACAATTAACTAATCCTTATACACCACAAAAAATGGTGTAGCTGAAAGAAGTAATAGAATATTATAGGACATGACAAGATCAATGATGGCACAGTTTAATTTATCTGCGGCTTACATATTGAACAAAGTGCCTTCTAAATTAGTGTCTTCCACTCCTTATGAAATTTGGACTTGTCATAAAACAAACTTGAATGATCTATGACTGTGGGGTTGTGGAGTATATATTGAAGATCGTTTTGGTGAGTTTGGTAAACTAAGTCCAAAAGAAAAGAAATGTATCTTTATAAGGTACTCTGAACGTTCCAAAGGATATGTGTTCATTGATGAACTCGAGGATGGAAGTATTACTGAAATTGTATCATGAGATGTGTGATTTTTGGAAAATGATTTTCCCAAAAGTGGGTGAAATAGATGAAGTTGAGCCTCTTTATGAAATGTCGAATTCAAAAGATCATGTAATGTTATTAGACATACTTGATAATTCAAATGATCAACAAATGATTCCTGGTCCAAGTGAGAGTTATGAATTCCAAAATCCTATAGAGGAGTCTAAACTTAAAATACGTAAGCGTATATGAAAAGGTGTACCTAAACGATCTTATGAGATTGAGGATTATGTTTTCTTGGTATCTCCTATAGAATTGGATGAACCTAATTCTGCAATTGAAGCCTTATTAAGGCCTAAAAGGGATGAATTGTTAAAAGAGGTGAACGAAAAATTAGAGTCGATGAAAACCAACAAAGTATGGGATCTATTTGACAACGTAAAACTATTGGGAATAAATGGATACTCAAAGTTAAATGTAAATAGGAATGGGTCAATAGAAAGACACAAAGCACGATTGGTGGCAAAAGGTTTTACTCAAGAAGTTGGAATAGATGATAAAGAAAATTTTTCGCCGGTTGTAAAGTTTACCTCCATACGATTACTTTTAGCTATTGTTGCACATCTAGATCTAGAATTACACCAAATGGATGTGAAGACGACTTTTCTCAAAATGGAGAATTAAATAAGGAAATCTACATGGAACAACTTGCTGGTTTCATTGTAAAAGGCCAATAAAAAAGGTTTGTAAATTGAAAAGATTGATTATGGTAAAGCAATCTTCAAGGCAGTGGTACTTGAGATTTCATAAGGAGGTGATTTCATTTTATTTCACCATGATCGATGAAGACTATTGCATCTATGTGAAAAAGTCCAATGAAAATTTTGTAGTTCTTTCTCTTTACGTAGATGATATTTTATTAGCTCAAAATAACTTGGAGTATGTGAAAAATGTAAAGTCATGGCTTTCAAAATCACATGATATGAATGATATGGGTGAAAAAACTATATATTGGGTGTTAAGATCCAAAGAGATCGTTCCAAGAAATTTTTAAGTTTATATCAAGAAACTTATATGAAGAAAATATTGGAACGTCTTCGAATGAATAGTTGCAAATCCATGGATACTGCTATAGCAAGGGGTGAAACTTTAAGCTTTTAAATGTGTCCAATGATTGAAAAAGAAAAGGAAGACATGTCTTGAGTTCCTTACTCTAGTGCTATCGGGAGTTTGATGTATGCTATGATGTGTACTTACTAGACATTTGTTATGCCGTGAGTCTAGTTAGCAGGTATCAGTTCAATACTGGAAGAGATCATTGGAAAGCAGTAAAAGCAATATTACAATACCTGAAGGGAACTGCAGATCATACACCATATTATAATGGATCTGAGTTATTCATAAGAGGTTATACAGATGCTGATGACCGAAATGATAGAAAATCAACATCCGATTATGCTTTCTTACTGAATGGTGGTGCTATTTCGTGGAAAAGTAAGAAAAAAACTTGCACAACTCTTTCAACCATGGAATCTGAATTAGTGAGTACAATAAGTTTTTTTTATTAAAGAGATTCTTTAAGCATTTGAATATTGCAATGAATTCTAAGGGTCCCATGATTCTATATTGTGATAGTCAAGCGGCAATCACATACATGAAGGATCCTAAGTGTCATGACAAGAACAAACATATTGACATAAAATATAACTTTGTGAGAGACGTAGTGGCAAGTGGAGAAATAACTTTACAGTACATTCCTACGTGTGAAATGATAGTTGATCCATTTACGAAGGCCATCTCTAGAGACTTGTTTGAAAAATATGTTGAGGCTCTAGGTTTGCGTAGGATTTTATGATATTTTAGTATTGTAAAATAACTTAACTGTTATAGTATTCTCTTCTATATAATAGTATTTAATTTATCTTCAAATATAATGTGCATATGATAAAAATAAAGTGTGTCGAATAAGTCGCGAGATTGGATCTCTCACACAAGCAATCGCCTCTAACGTCGGGGAACGTGAAGAGATGAGTTTCACCACCATATTATTGTTTTATGATCCAAACAAAATTTTCTCTAAGAAAATGAATTTAAGGATCACTGAAGAGAGAAACTAGGGTTAAACCCTTGGAGGTGCTTAGACCAAAGTCTGTACGATGTTAGATAAGCGGAAGAATAAGACACATACACCACTATATGATGAAAATATCGTAGCACGTGTTTCATACCACGTGTGTCAATCGATTAATGGGTCAATGAGAGAATGCTCCTTGCTTCTTCATTGTGTGAGACCCTGAAAAGTTAAAATGTTTTTCAATGAAATACCCTTTGGTCTTTTGTTGTTTCTTAAAGTTTCAATCGATGTTGCTACTTTATCATGTTACTAATAGCCATGAATGATTCAGCAATACTGTGCATGCCTAGGAAGGCAGTTGAATTGGAACAAATAGATTCAAGTAGAAAGGAAAGACAATTAGTTGAATAATAAACTTATATACACAAGTCGTCTATTGCACTAACCATATTAGTATTGAGTGTAATTATGTCTATAAATTTAAACATGAACTCGAGTTAACTTCTTTAAGAGGATGAGGGATTAAATAAGTAACTACTGAAGTAGTGAATGAAGTCGGGGGTATTGTGAGTAATTTTATTTTCATAGAAGTAGTGAATTCCTTCCACATGCTATTGGATTCCTATGTGGGGTTTGTAAAATCTTAAGGGTAAGCTCTTGATGCTTACAGGTCACACGAACTATTTGTCGTATGGATTATGTGTCTAGTTGATGTTGTGTTGGCTTGGGTCTTGTCTACCATGTGTGAAGTGGGAGATGTAAGTTTTGGGTCGTGGGTCGCCCATGTGGACAGACCCTACCTGACACAAAGTTGTTTTCCGTAAAATGGATAAGTTATAATTTAAAAAGGGGGTGGGAACAGTTACTTAGTAACTGCTCCAACGTAATCAATCCTTTTTTCAAAATATAAGTTTTACGCTCCTCAAAATGATGGGAGGAAAAGAAAAAATAAAAAAATAGAAAACTCAACAAAAGTAACATCTTCTTCTAAGACACAAAAGAAAAGGGGCATTTACTTTTTGGTTTACACGCCGGCGAAGGCCCTAAGCTCTTTGATAATTTTATGAATTTCTCTAAGAAACGTGTTGGTTGAGCAGTTGAGTCCCACTGATAGTTCATAAGTGGGAGAGAGAATTTAACAATTAGCCCTATGTAAAAAAGAGTGGGAAAAACGAGAGGAAATTTCACTCTCCAAAAAATGATTTGAGTCTAATTACCTAATTATCCCATAGTTATGCAGATTAAAACATAGGAAGATGGTAGCATGGTGCCTAATATTTCCTTTTCACTATTTTTCTCTTCCTTTTTTCTGGTTATTTTATAAATTTGAGGAATAGGCCTAAACTTTAATTAAAACATAAACTTAATTGAGATATATACTATACAAACAAAAGCAACTAAAAAACAAAGTATCTAGTTTAGTATATATCTCAATCACAACTATTACCATTGTCAACCACTATAATCAGTCATCACTACCACTAGTCACTAATACAAGCATCACCATCAATAACCATTATCATAACAATCATCGATATATAACTATTGGCAATCACTACCATCAGTCACCATTATATATTATAAAGGGAAAAGGGATTGATATGCTCCTCAACTTTGTCAGTTGAAGTTGATATGCCTCTAGGTACAAAAGAGGCTCATATATGCCCCTACCATTAAAAAAATTGGCTCACATATACTCCTTACCGTTACAAAAGCAGCTCACATATACCCCCTACAGTTACAACGTGATAAAATAAATTTAAATTAATTTTTTTATTTTTAATAACTAAAAATAATCATGTATTTGATATTTGATATTTTCAGACAAATTATTTTTGAGTTCTTTTGATTATAATGATTTGAGTTTCTTATTCCTATTTCATCTTTTCTTTCATTCTTTAGTGTAAAATAAGAGAAATATAAAAAAAGAAGTGTAAATGAAAAAAAAAAAAACTTAAACTGGTTTTTTGCGGCTATATTGTAATTTAGTTTTTATATCTATAATTTTAAGGACATCTAAAATAAATTTTCTAAGAAATAAGTGAAAATAATAAATGTTACCATCAAAATAAAAATTCAAACTAGTAGTTGAATTAAAAAAGTTTTTGTAAAACTTGTGAGGAAGATAAAATATACCCATACATGAATTATTTTTTAATAAAAAATTACTAAAAAAATAATTTAAAATTAGTTTTTTTGACTTCCGTTAGAGGAAAAGGGTATATGTGAGTCATTTGTGTAACAATAGGAGTATATATGAGCCACTTTCAGAATGATGACATACAAGCTTTAAATGACAAAGTTGCGGGGTTTGATTCTTAATATTAATTATCCTCCTCATTTATCATCATCATTAACTATCACTGTCATCCAACTATCAATAACCACTTGTCAAACTATATTGTTAGTCACCATTATCACTAAATAATATCCACAACACCACTATTACCCAAGGTCATTCACAATCTATACTCACAACCACCACTGCTAGTGTACCCCCAAACACCACATATTTTTATAACATAATAATACTTTGTTGACATTGTATTAGATGAATTTCACATTTTATTAAATTTATATTCATTAATTTTTAGATAAAGACAAATTTACACATTCATATGTAAAAAACAATCTTAACTATTTAGTAATTGGGTCTTAATATAATATCCTAATATCCAAAACGTGTATTTAGAGTCAAATATCTAAATCTAAATGTACAACTTAATTATATTCAGATTTTAACATCTTAATCTTATTAAAAATAAATGATACCTAAATCATCTCAAACGATTTCTCATTTTAATGTCAAGACGTGCTACTTGTACCTTATGGTGAAGGTTGTTACTTTTTAATCATACCCAATCTTGTATGACTACACATCCTACATCCACTTCTCTAAAATATTCATCTCATGGAAATATATTGAATTTTACCGACCCAGTTGTTATCACATATAATTTTCATTATATGAATTTACATTTTACTTTAGTCTCTGTGTGTGTGTATATATATATATATATATATATTCTTTATCACATAACACCTCAATAAATATTATATTTTAACTATTCAATTACAAATTATAGGAGTAGCATTTTCATCTATTATTTCACTCTCTTGAAAAAATGAACCTAAATATCTAAATTGTTTGTACTTTGATACTGTAATTCAATTTACAACTTAATTTTCTCTTTTCATGCTAATTAAATATGCAATGAATATAATCATTCGTATTTCTACTTTCCATGATTACCTTGTTCTCTAAAGCGTTTTCTATACTTCAAGTTTTTTGTTTACTTCCTATTTTGTATAACTATTACAAATTGTAAAGAATTGTGGCATTTATAAAGCTTCACAATTTGATGCAATTTGCAGAGGTTATCACAAACCTCCACAGTAAAACCCCTATACATTATAATAAATTGCAGCATTTTCAAAATGTCACAATTTGATACAATTTGCAGAAGTTATCACAAGCCTCCACAACAAAACCGTCACAAAATAAATTGTATAGAAGGGGTTAAAATAAATGCTACAAAACATTTTATAGCGGAGTTTTGTAAGACCTTCACAAATAAACCTCAGCAAATTAGCCTTTTTTTTTGTAGTGAGAATCACTAGAAGATCATAATATCTCTCAACATTTTGAGTCATATGTTCCAACAACTGATGTCAAACTGACTATGAGAGTGATATAACATATCAAAATTTGGAAAAGAAAGTAAATAAGTTTTTGGGTTACAGCTGTGTCTATGGGTCCCATCTACGGATCGTAGAAGCTTCTACAGGTCATAGATGACAACCGTAAGAAGGGGGAAAATAATTTTCTAAAATCAAGTTCCAGTACCCTTTGTACGGTTCACTGGGAAGACCCGTCATTCTTTGTACGAGTCGTAGATACCTCAGGAGAAAGGCCTACTAGAATCTCGTTGAGGTTTGGAAGCGCAGGTGCAGGGGTCTCGTAGGTGAGTCCCAAACTTAGTGATATTTTGAGGATTAAACCTGGTTTCTATGGATCATAGGAGAACCTATGAGCCATAGAACTGTTCCGTCAAAATATTGGTGATTTCATGATCTCAGTACTTGGTCTACACTTAACCAGTATGGACCGTAGAAAGTCCTATGGTCCGTAGGTCGAAACTGTAGGTCAAGTACGAGAGTTATTTTTAAAGAGCTTCTGGATCTTTTCCTAATTTTTTTAATCCAATACTATATCGTTTTTCTTTCTACCATAAGCCCTAAATAGGGGTTTTAAGCCCAAATCACAAATTTTTATTCATTCTCCTAAATTCGCTCCCCAAAATATCGCAAGACTAAGGAAGAAGAAGAAGAAGAGCTAGGGTTCATACAAGTCTCAAATCCTTGGTACAATCAACTAACCGAACACCAAAACGGGCCAATATATGAACATCTCGAACTAACTTCTTTTTATCATCCTCAATATGAACAACACTACCCATCGATAATCAACTAAGAGCATCCACCACCACATTTGTTTTACCAGTAATAGAGAACACTCATTTCATAATCCTTTAGTAATTCAATCCACGTTCTTTGGTGTAGGTTTAGATCTTTCTTCTTAAACACATATTGCAAAATCTTATGGTCGGTAAAGATATCAACATGAACACCATTCTAATAGTGCCTCCAAATGTTAAGAACGAATAAAACCACTGCGAGTTCAAGGGCATGCGTTGGATAATTCTTCTTATGAATCTTAAATTTCCTTGAAGCAATGGCAATAACTTTCCCATTTTGCATAAGGACACATCCTAAACCAATTCTTTAGGCATCACAATAAACAACAAAACCATCATCCCCTTCCGGTAAAGTCAACACCGTAGTGGAAGTAAGTCTATCTTCCAATTCTTGAAAACTCTTCAGACATGCTTCAGACTATATGAACCTCACTTTATTTTGAGTCAATGCCATCAATGGAGAAGTAATTGAAGAAAATCCTTCAAACAAACCTTCTATAGTAGCCGTCTAAACCCAAGAAACTTCTAATATCCAAAGGTGATTGAGGTCTAGGACAAATCTTGACCGCATCCATCTTGTTAGGGTCTACCTCAATACCCTTACCAGAAACAATATGACCAAGGAAGACCACAAATCTTAACCAAAACACACATTTACTAAACTTTGCAAAGAGTTATTGGTCCTTAAGGGCTTGCAACAAAATCCTCAAGTGATCCTTATGCTCGTCTTAGCTTCTTGAATAGATCAATATATCATCAATGAATACAATAAAAATATATCAAGGTATTGTCTAAATACCATATTCATCAAATCCATAAATGAGGCAGGAGCATTTGTCAAACCAAACGACATTACCAAAAACTTATAATGACCCTACCGAGTTTGAAAAATCGTCTTCAGGATTTCATCTTCCTTCACCCTCAATTGGTGATAAACTCTGCATTAGTCACTTGCTCAGCCAAAGGATCGATCGAAACTAGAGAAGCTTGAGGAGGAACTTCTCGTTCTGCATTCTCACCCATATTCCTTCTAGAATATGCTCTTCGAGTAGCCATATATATAGAGCATCGAATAAGGATTAGGACATAGAAATTATAGAGTTGAACTCTATCACACGAATCAAGAGTAATGAAAGAAGTAGAGTTTCCTAAACATCTTGTAGCCTCTCATTTATAAGTGTGGTGCACTTCACACTCATGAACAAGACTCTACTCGATGTGGCTCATGAGACTTCATAGGACCTTTCTAACCTTGTGCTCTGATTACTAAGTTTTTTACGACCCAAGGTAGACCATAGTTGTAACATGGCGTATGAGAACCCGAGAGGCCCCATACAAGTCTCTTAGTATACATTGTACAAGATAAAAGAAACTAAGAGATTTAAAAGATCATTTCAAAGAGTAGAGTATTATAAAACAAAATGGAATCTAACAATGTCTCAAAGCCATCTAGTACATAAGAAGTGATCGAAACGTAATTTGTACATCAAGTTCAAAACTACAATGAAATTATACAAATGAAATAAAGGCTCGATCCTCGAATGTATGAGGACTCACCAATCTTCAAGTCCTTACTAAATGTCCCTAGCCACAGAAGTGCAAGTCTGGAGCGTCAAACCCTACATATTGATAAGAAATGTACGCAAGAGTATGCATTAGTACTAAGATGCACTAAGTATGAAAACCTTTCATAAAACATTTGAAATCATGCTAAAATGGACATTTTCATAGATTTGCAATGACAAGCCTAAAACATGAATGTAAAAGAACTAGAAGACATAAGTCATAAAACATGGTCAATGCAAATAGACATCATCTTAAGTCACGTGTGAGATACTTCTTGAAGTAACCTTAGTTAGTTATTGTGGGAGATTTACCTTTAACTAACCCACACCAAAAAGGGGTATCCTACTTGTCAAGGTAAGATCATGAACTTCTAGCTTATATGGATCCACTAGCTAATGTCTATCTAAGAAAATCATCATATGAGGGCACATATGTATGTGATAAAACAATTTCTTCTAGAATCCCAACCTCTACTAATGGGAGAGCTTCCATCTCAATATCCTCTTGGTGCTAAGAATAAATCCCATGGAATAGTCATTTTCTTAACTTATCTTTATCATCGTCATATTGCCAATCCAAGCTAAGTCATATGTCATCCATGGAAAGGTACAATTTAGTAACCAATCCAAGCTAGGTTTCATTAGAATAGCTCCTTAACTTGATTTAGTTTAGGCGAGAAGACCTTTCAACCTTAGAATGCTTTATGTGAGAAACCTTTCACATTCATTAACAACAACAACATCATATATGCTTTACTCTCAAAGCAACTTACATCATAATTCATCAATTTCATAAGAACATGCATAATTCCATAATTCTCTTTACATAGTAGTTCAAAACCCACTTCCAATCATCATAATCTAGAAAACATGTGTTAGGCATGGGTTCATAGGGGTTCATCTTAAAAATACGGAATCTTCTCAATTTATGCATAATAGATCATAAATCAATCAAATAAATTAATATTTTAAGGAACCCATGACATAGAAGAAAACCCTAACTCAATTTGAGATTTCTAACTTCATAAATTGGAGAATTTAGGAACTCCATGGAGGAAAGGGCTCCATGGATGAAGACTATCATACCTCAATGTCAAAAGCTTGCCTTCAATGGTGGAATTGGAGGCTTTACTTGAAACTTTAAGTAGACTCCTTCTTCTTCAAGTTTCTAGAGAGAGAAATATTTTGGAGAGGAAGACTTATTCTTCTTTTGGAAAATATAGAGAATTACTTCAATTGGGGAAATTTGGGAGTAAAAACAATTATATAGGACTTCTAGGTAAGAGTAAAATGACATTGTATTAGGATAGAATAATTAGGGAAAGACCTAAAAGACCCTGACTTAAAACTGACGACCACTGCCACGGTGTCCTTCACGGACTATCAAGGACTCCACTAGTCGTTATAGCAGTCGTGGTCCTTGTCCAATGGTTGGAGGAGGACCCCTTTTGCCGTGACTCTTCACGACCACCTTGAAGGTCCGTGATGCTTACCACGGGATGTATAAGGGTTCATGAGAGGGGGACCATCTTGGAAAGGTTCAAGAAACCCTCCACGAGCACCATAATGAGTCATGGTCCCCTTCACGACCTGTCAAGGGCTCTGTGGAGGGTTCCACAACTCAGTTTGTGCTGGTGACTGCCTCCTTAGCCCCTTTTCTAGCATTCTTGATCCCGAGGTGTTGCAAAACTACTGATCAAGCTACTCAGGTTTTAGATGATTAGACCTCCTTGGATATTGTTACAGTTGATCAGAGTGCTATTAAGGTTTTGGCTTAGCAAGATACTTGGGTTTCAAATGATCAAAGTGCTACAAAAGAAGCTGGTCAATTTATTTATTACGATCATGAGAATCCCATTGATATCACCATGATTGAGGTTGTGGATTCTAATTTAAAGTCTCCAGTTGATAGTGAAAATGAATAGACTACTCTTACAAACACATAATCCCCGAATCCCATTTTTGATGTGCGTAATCTAAACACTTCTAGTAGTAAAAATATTATTGATGATGACTACATGTAGGTTATCTCAGAAGAGAATCATAGTGAGATTTCTGAAGAAGAAAGGATTCACCAGAACTCACAAATGATGCACATGCCATTCAACTTATTGAGACATTTGGTTCTACTTTTCAGATGCAAAAGCTTGTGGATGAGCAAGGACTTTCACCCAGGTGACTCTTATGTTTTCACCAGGATCTGGGATCGCTCCTATCAACCAGGACCAGTTAGAAGAGGAAACTCAAACTTTCTCATGATTAGTATACTCATATGAAATGCAGGGGGCATCAGGACCCTGGGTGCTTTGGAGAAAACTAAAGCTCTCAAACAGATTCACTTTCAGTTATTGCCATTCTTGAGCCTTTTTTTCTAATAACACTTATATTCATCTCTTCACAGACTACTTGACTGTGCACAAATCTATATGTAATGACAATGGAAAAATTTAGGGTATCTTTGGAACAATGATATTAATAGTGTTCTTATAAACTCAGGTGAGCAGCAGATGACTTGTGAGTTTATACATGTTGTGTGTGTGGAGAGCTAAATTATTTCCTTTATTTATGATAAATGCCAAAATAAACATCAAGCTCTTCCTTAGGATACCCTTATGCATAGATCAACTACTACTAGTCATTGGTGTATGACTTCACATATCAGGACACTACTTCAGTTCAATTGCCAACGATCACGTGTAGTGATATAACCCAACCAAGGGTTGGGATAGTTCCCACAAGGAGTGGCTTTGAGAATTATTAGAAAAATAAAATAAAGTTCTAGTCAATCATAGCTGTAAATATTAACGAATAAAAACATACTAAATCTAAGGGGTGACGCAAGCGTCAATTATCAATGGGGGTTTGTATTAATTAACTACAAAAAAAAAAGCAAAAATATAAGGAAACGAGATAGGGTGATGGGATTCTTGGGATGTGATAGGAATATAGAATAAAAGACATTATCGGGTAAATGCTATTGATAGTACATCATTGAATATTTGTAACTAGGCTAGACTTTAGTCGGGGGTAAATTCTCTCTCAAGCAACTTACCCCTAATCAACTCGATTTCTCTCGAACATCGAGTTGCCACTTTCAAGCACAACCCCCGTCTTATCCCATTCACTCTCTCAAGCTGAAAGTGTGGGAGAGGGCCTAGGATTCACTTTATCGAGCTGAACCCATGATGACCCAATAACCACCGGCTATCGATTTAGTAGTCTTAATTTTAAAACCTCTCTCTTGAGCAAGCCAAAAACACTAAGATGAAATCGTATTTGCAACGGCTATCTCATTAAGTTGAAACATAACTACTAAACAAAATCACATTTAAATAGCGATATACCAACAATAAGTACCATATTCAGAAAATCACACCCTAAGAATTGGGGTTTTAGCTAGACATAAAGAAAAGGAAGAAAATGATACCAAATCAAAGTAGCATCAACTGGGTATTAATTATTTTCACTTTAAACTCGTCTAAGATGAAGAACCTTCAACACCCACTTCTAATTTCTTGGAATTGGAAGTCTTCAAATCTTCAAAAGCTAAGAACAAGGTCTCTCTACTTGAAACTTAGAAAAATAAAATGTTTTATCTGAAAATGCGTTCTAAAATAAAAATTTAAACTAGTATTTATAGTTGTATAAAAATGTACTGCGAAGGATCACTCAGCGCAGTTAGTCGGGATCGCCGATGCACTCGGCTATCCGCCCTTTGTTCTGCTTCATCGCCTTTTAGCTCTTTCCTTCAGCATTTTCACGTTCTGAATTATTGGATGATATAGTACTGCTTCGCGGAACTGTTCGGTGACACGCTGACTGCTCCTTTTCATCACTGACTTGATCTTTTCCTTCAAGGCTCAACCTACTGGAACAAAAGGCGATCTCCAGGACGATCGGCGATTCATCAACTGAGCTCGGCGATCTGCAAGCCCTCATTTCTTTGTTGTTTTCATCCTCCTTGTTCCTTCTTGCCAAAGAGTGTCCATGCTTTGCCTCAAACTCCAAATACTTGAAACTTAAGGTTTTACATCAGATATTGAGATAAAATATACATTTGAGAACACTAATTCTATCAAAATATAGCCCTAAATGAGTTTAATTTGTGGACTCATCAACACCCCCAACGTAAACTTTTGCTTGTCCTCAAGTAAAACTCAAGTTCAGTAGTTCAAAAAGGATGTCTCAATCAGTGCTACTCAAGACTCAATCATGAATGTACAGAACAAGATTTAACTTACTCATGCAAGGATCAATTATATACACAAAGACTCAAGTTGTGACACACCATTATCAATGATTCTCAAGCTCACTATACTTGCTTCAAATGCAAGTATGGATCAACAAAGGTATTCGAATGCCCTCACACAAAGAATGACTCCGCATTCACACTCAATGTTTTAATCAGTTAAAGTTTCAGAATCTAATGAAACGCTCACTCTCACAAAGAAGAACACAATGTATACTTTCACCCATACGTTTGCCTGTATTTTCCAATCAACAATTGTTCTAGCTCACTCAAGATCAAAAAGGTCTTTTCAAGGCTTGTAATGGGGCTGAGTGTAAAGGTACGGTCATTTAGGCTCAGTGACTTCCATCCTCGTGAAGTGTGGTGCTTTCAGCACTCCCTTTCCTCCTCTTTCGTTATTCAACACTCCCTTTCCTCCTCTTTCATCTTTTTCTTTAGTTCTCATATATCATCCCATTATTCACTTCCATGGATTGTTCGGAACCCCCTTTCTTTTTATATTTCTCATAACTTTATTTCACAACTTTTTATTTTTCTTTTTCTTTTTTTTCTCTTTTTTTTTGTATGGAGGGGTTCTATTTTTCTCAACACCATGGGTTAAAGTGGGCTTTTCTTGCACTTTTTGACTTGCCTTCTTTTTTCACCACACCCCTAACTTAGGATTTTGGCCTAAGTTGGCTATTTGATCAACCACAATTCAAAAGGATTATAGGTAGCGGATTAAGTAAGGTCATGTTTTCTTCAAATTTCTTCCAAAGAAAGGTAAGGTTGAAGGGGTGTTCAAAAGTGGTTCACACACTCACAAGGTAGGCCACAAAAGAGGTATATGTCAAATTGGCTCACACTCTTCGAAGTTGCCTAAGATCATATCAAGAGATAACTTTCTTAGTTGAGCGGAACAACGGGGCAAATTCTAGGTGTTATCATGCGTGGTTCATAGTAAGCTCTTCATCACACAAGGCAACAACACCAAAGTCAAACAAGACTCCACACTTTTGCTAGTGTGCAACATTCATCACAAGAGAATCAATTTGATAATTGACTAGTCATAACGAGATGCAAAGAGTTCACATATTGACTATGTAACTTCAATTGGTCTCATCGTAGTTGTACATTCATGTTTGTTCGATTATGAGCACTATTTAAGTCATCGGTATTGACCAAAACCGATACTCAAATTTGCAAGAGACCAACCACATTCAATACATACAAGAGGTCACAATTTTATTTTTTTTTTGAAATGGTCAGAAATCATTTTCAATTAAAAACAAGGAGCCACAAACTCAAACCCTCCACAAAAAGCAGTGTATAACATAATTATAGATTTCAACAAAAAAATATAAACAAAACAAATATGCATAAAGGTGGGACTCACCCCACTACAAACAAAAATCATTTTTCCTCAAATGCAAATAAACAAGTCCAAAAGTCAAAAATAATGAAAGACAAAGAGGGAGGTAGGGAGGGGATCCTGTCTATGCAGTTGCTCTATCTGTTGGGGATTCAGTGCCCGGTGTATCAATTTGGACTTGGGCTTTAGTGCTCGAAATAACCTCAGAAAGAATAGTAGTGCTAGATCCATTAGGAGCTGCTGTGAGCCTCTTAGTCGGAGATGTCTGGATCACCGGTTACACAACTGTCTCCACCAGATATGGAAAATCTCTAAATATGCTATCCTCTCGTCTCTCTATTATCTCATCATCGTGCACCACCATTTTCTCCACGTCAGTCTCTACATTCAACTCCTCATCTGCTATGCCATCCCTCTGTACTTCTACGGTGGTAGCCAGAGGAATCACTGAAGTCTCTAGGGCATCCACGTCATCTGCAGCCTGCATCAATAAAGTGAAGTCGGTAGACTTCAAATAGTCTATGCCCTTCCTCAATTCTATTACCTCGGCCTTCAAAGTTGGAACCTCATAGGTCTCCCCTTTCCTTCTCTCACAAGCTGTGACTCTAATAGCCAGATCATTAACAGAAGACCGGAGGGGGGTCAATGAAGCCAAAACAACACTCTCAATGATCCTAAAAATGGATATCTCTAATTGAGTCACCCTCATATAAGTTGAATAGACCAGATTCCCCATCTTCAGGATCATCGCCTGAGTAATCTTGACTGGGTGGGACTAGGTAAAGGTGCCTGGAATCTGTGAAGAAGCAGAAGTGGAAGAAGTAACTAATGGCCTAGAGACCGGGGTAGGTGAAAATGCCTCTACTGGTAACAAGTCAGCATCAACCTCTGGAGAAATGTCTGCCAGAGCTGCTCTCCTTCTGTCCAACTCCTCTCGTGTGTACTAGGCCTCGATACACCAAATGTCAGTGGAGGATGAAGGGGTGACCTCAATATCTCTCACGGTATCTTAGGGTACTCCAGCATGCCAACACAACTTAGTATTCAGGACTGGAAATAGAAGAGAAGTCTGTCTCTGTTTGGCTCTCATGACCATGTCCTATGAAATCCGTAGTTCTAGGTCGATGCGCCTCCTAGACATGATAGAACCAAGGCAAACTGCTTTAGAATGGTGCAAAATGGACTCGTTCTGGGATGACATTATGGTGTTGCTGATAAAGCCAAACCAGAACCTGGCAATAATACTCAAGTCCCTCTTCTTAATAGGGGCCCCTGCCTCGATCCACCTCGGGGTGGTGTCATAAATCAGAAAGACCAACCAACCCTTCAAGTTATCTAAGGACTGAGCAATGGGCAATCCTTCGTAAGGAAGTGAAGAGTGCAATGATCTATCCAATATAGTGTTAATATATTCACTGCTGCACCCAACATCCCTGCATCTGACCATGACCGACTTCACCGGTCTGAACTCGCTTGCCTTCTTCTTTCTCTTGGGTACCAACTCCCCATAAGCTGTATAGAATTCCCAGACCCAGGTAGGAATGTAAGGGCCTTGGGGCATGGTGAACTGCTCAAACTCATGGTAGAGGAGGGTCTCCCTCACTTTTGAGTACTTCCCATCTAAGACTTCTGTTGAAAGTGGCTTCTCCTCAAGGATGTTTCACAAACCATCACTTTTTAATCTATTTAGGAGCCTGGGAGAAGGAACGACAGGAGGCATGGTGGTCACAGGAGGTGCCTGAGTTGGCACTGAGTCTATTGTTGAAGGAATGGTAGTTGAGGGAACTCTGGTGGATGTGGGTTGAGATCTAGCATGGATATCATACCTTCAAGATATCAAAGGTTGCTCATCTTGAGGATCAGATAAATCAGTCCGGGTGTCAACAACTACTCTCTCAGATGTGTGCTTTTTTCATTTGCCTTTGTATCCCGGTGGGAGTTCTTGTCTTCTCTCCTTTGGAAGATTTGATCCCTCTTCATTTATGTTAATAACCTGTGCTTTTTTCTTGGGCGACTTGGTTAGATTAGTCCGTACCATATCAACAAAAAATAAAAAATAATTTAGAAATGATTCAATTAAGAGCATAGAAAAACAGTTGCATACAAACTCGCCGATCCTCTTTAGCAAACTATATCGGGCTCGCCAAAAGGATTGGCTAGAGACTTTTAGCAAGTCAGCTATAGGAGGACCCTTTCTATGAATCACCGACTACTTTTCATGAGAAAGGGTTTGTCCGTCGAAAGTCACAATGAAATCTAGGGCTCATGGGTGCAGAAAAAGGGCGATTAAGAATAATTTCGGCGAGTCACCGAGTGCTTTTGGCAAACTCAGGATTCTCGCCAAAAATTACAAAAACCAACAACACATATATCATGAAATTAATGGCGAGATGGGGACATTAGATGAGCGGCCGAGTGGTTCGGCGAGCTCGTCCTAGCTCGCCAAACGGCTTAACGTGCGAATTTTCAACCAAACTTCTAGAATTGAACCGCAACCCCCAAAAATAAAATCAAAGCATGCACTAGTTCAATTAAGCTTAGACCCACAACATCCACAGACCTGGGATATTCAGACTTTTCCTGGTTTTCCAAAGTTTGGCCATTTGATGACTTTTGCCCTTAAGAATGGTGTCACCCACTCCATCATTTTGTAATTTACGCCATTTAGCACAAATACAGGTTGCTCAGATTTCACCCAACAAATCTAATCAAAATGCAAGCATACCCCCACAAAATCTAACTCAATTTAAGGCACGAAAATACGAGCATTCAATGATCAAAACAATATGAGCTAGATTATCAAATTAAAACAAGCATTTAAACATTCTAATCCTATCAGAGAGGCCCAGCACATGACAATACATATGATCATTGCATATGAGTACCAAATTTTCAAAAGTAAACTCGGGGTTCGAAAAACCAACCTTTGTGCCGATTAAAGTACTTTGAAATGCTGGGCGTCAATGAGATCCCAATTCTGAGCACTAATCAACAACCAAAATATTTGTGGAATATTAAAATATTGAAAATACTAACTTGGTGTGAGTTTGCGAAGCTTGAAAGCGAGGGAAAGTGAAGAGTTTGAAACTTTAAAACTTTTGGCCCTTAATAACCATCCAATTTGCATCCGTTCGGCGACGTTAGTCGCATTCGCTGATCCACTCGGCGACACGCGAAGTGGTCATTCACCCCGCTGACTTTTACAGGACCTTTAGTTGCTTTGGGGTTCAAACGGCGGGCAACATCGGGGTCGTCGACCTATTTGATGATTCACTAAATAGAACTTTTAGCTCGCCAAATGCAATTTCCATAAACTTTCCACACTTTAACCTATACATTCAGCACACCATTATTTCTGAAACAAAAATTGAAAGTATTAAAGGGTTTTGGGTTGCCTCCCAAACAACGCCTTAGTTAACGTCATGGCACGATGCAAGTTAACACCTAATCCTTATCTTTGGAGTCGGCCATGGTGTCATTAGGCGACTCCTCGCTGCTCTGTAAGAAGATTTTTCCTATCAATTGATTTATCTGGGTGTCCTGTAGCTGATTAATCATGGAATTGGAAGTTGTTGTCTGATTCAGCATTTTGATGTTCTCTTTTATCTTTTTCAACACCTTATTTTGTTCATTGATTGTGTTGAAGAAGTGAGAGGAATTCTTCATTTTACCCATTTTCCTACTTCTTTCCCTTTTTGCACTTCTGAAGGGGAAAGTGCTTGTCCTTTTTCGTGGACTGCTCTTCCAATTCTGTGTCTTTCTTGGTTAAGAAATTTAGATGAGTTAACATTGTAGCCCACTATTTCCTCGTTGGTCTTAACCATGATGCCAAGAAGTTTGGCTACTATTTCATAGAGTCATTGTAGCAAGCAACCCTCAAAAAGTTGGTCAACGGTACTTCTATTTTCATGTCCAAGACCCCTATAGAAACACTCTAGTAGCACTATATCAGACATCCCATGATGTGGGCATGGGTGTAGCATTGCCTGAAATTTCAGCCACATCTCTTGGATGGTTTCACCCCCTACTTGCTTGAATGTTAGGAGATTGTCCCTAAGGTTCATCAATTTTAGAAGAGGGTGATCCGTTTGATACCCATAACTTTCATTCTCACTCATTCTTCCTGAAATAGTTACACAAACAAACAAAACTAAACTAAAAATTAAGTAAGTAAAAATACGACTAAGAAGAACAAAAAATTTACTAAACTAAAAATTCTCAACAAACACCACTCCCCGGCAGTGGTGCCATTTTGACTTCACGTATCAAGACACTACTTTAGTTCAAGTTCCAACAATCGCGTGTAGTGATATAACCCAACCAAGGATTGGGATCGTTCCCATAGGGAGTAGTTCTGAGAATTATTAGAAAAATAAAATCAGTTTCTAATCAATCATAGTTGTGAATATTAATGAATAAAAACATACTAAATCTAAGGGGTGACGCAAGTGTCAATTATCAATGGGGTTTTTTATTAATTAACAACTAAAAAGAGCAAAAATATAAGGAAACGAGATAGGGAGATGGGATTCTTGGGATGTGACAGGAATATGGGATAAAAGACACTATCGGGTAAATGATATTGATAGTACATCGGTGAATATTTGTAACTAGGCAAGACTTTAGTGGGGGTAAATTTTCTCTCGAGCAACTTATCCCGAATCAAATCAGTTTCTCTCAAACATCGAGTTGCTACTTTTAAGCACGGCCTCCGCCTTATTCCAGTCACTCTCTTGAGATGAATGTGTGGGAGAGGGCATAGGATTCACTCTCTTAAGTTGAACCCTCGACGACCCAATAACCACCGACTATCTATTTAGTAGTCTTAGTTTTAAAACCTCTCTCTTGAGCAAGCTTAAAACACTAAGATGAAATCATATTTACAACTACAATCTCATTAAGTTCAAACACAACTACTAAATGAAATCACATTTAAACAGCGAATATACCAACAATAAGAAACACCCAATAATAAACTTAACCCATATTCACAAAATCACACCCCAAGAATTGGGGTTTTAGCTATGCATAAAGAAAAGAAAGAAAATGATACCAAATCGAAGTAACATCAACTAGGTATGATTTATTTTCACTTTGAATGAGTCAAGATAAAGAATCTTCAACACCCACTTCCAATTTCTTAGAATTGGAAGTCTTCAAATCTTCAAAAGCTAAGAACAAGCTCTCGCTACTTGAAACTTAGAAAAATAAAATGCTGTATCTGAAATTGCATTCTAAAATATAAATTTAAACTAGTATTTATAGTTGTCTAAAAATGTGCTGCGAAGGATAACTCGATGCAGTTAGTTGGGATCGCCGATGCACCCGGCGATCCGCCCTTTGGTCTGCTTCATTGCCTTTCAGTCTTTCCTTAATCATTTTCGCATTCGGAATATTGAGCAATATAGTACTGCTTCGTGGAGTTGTTCAGTGACATGCCAACTGCTCTTTTTCATTGACGACTTGATCTTTTCCTTCAGGGCTCAGTACACTTAAACAAAAGGTGATCCCCAGGCTGATCGGCGACTCGTCAACTGGGCTCGGCAATCTGCAGGCCCTCATTTCTTTGTTCTTTTTATCCGCCTTGCTATTTCTTGCCAAGTAGTTTCCATGCTTTGCCTCAAACTCCAAATACCTGAAACTTAAGGATTTACATTATATATTGAGATAAAATAAGCATTTGAGGACACTAATTCTATCAAAATATAGCCTTAATTGAGTATCAGTGTACAGTTGGCGACTTCAATCTTATCACTACTCCAGAGGAAAAGCTTAAGGGGTGTTCTGTATAGACTGAGAAAGATCTATGAGTTTCTAATCATTATTGAGAAGTGTCGGTTCATTGGCTTAGTCCAATGGGAGATGTCCAAATGATGTACACCACTTCAACCACTCTCATATCACAACCCTCTCCAAAGTATACTTTCTAACCTTTGGCCATTAACTTTAAATTTTACTCCTTTTTCATATTTAATTTCAATTGCCCTATTCCCATACACTCTAGTGATCATGTTCGGGCCAGCCCATTTTGACTTTGGTTTGCCTGGAAAGAGTTTCAACCTAGAGTTGAGAAGAAGGACTAGCTCACCCACACTAAATTTTCTATGTATGATTTTGGCGTCATGCAAACTTTTTACTTTCTCATTTTAGAGTGCAAAGCTCTCATATTCTTGTAATCAAAACTTATCCAACACAAGAAGTTGTTCAACAAATTCTTTAGCTACCACTTCCCAATTCAAATTCATTCTCTTCTTCAATGCCCATAACACTTTATGCTCTACCTAACCGGAAGAAAACATACCTTCCCAAATAACAAATTAAATGGAGACATGCCAATAGGATATTTGAATGTTGTGCGATAAGCCCAAGTGCATCATTAA
This sequence comes from Solanum bulbocastanum, assembly GCA_037074985.1. Classification (NCBI taxonomy): domain Eukaryota; kingdom Viridiplantae; phylum Streptophyta; class Magnoliopsida; order Solanales; family Solanaceae; genus Solanum; species Solanum bulbocastanum. The sequence continues at coordinate 12,091,779 of CM073602.1, read as the reverse complement.
GATTGGTAAACAATTTGTTCGGTGAACATTTACCATTTTAGATAGGATGCTCTTTATCTCTCGATTGGACACCTCAACTTGTCCACTAGATTACGGATGGTATGGTGTGAGAGACTTTGTGTTTGACCCCATACTTAGACAAAAGTGCCTCAAATTGGTTATTGCAGAAATACGAGCCACCCTCACTTATAATGGCCCTTGGGGTTCCAAACCATGTAAAAACTTATTTAGTTAAGAACTTGGTGACGCTTCTGCCTTCATTGTTGGGTAAAGCTATTTCCTCCACCAACTTGGACACATAATCGATTTCCACTAAAATGTACTTGTTCCCAAAAGTTCTAGGGAACGGACCCTTGAAATTGATTCCCTAAACATCAAATAACTAAATTTGAAGAATTTTCAGACAACAACAATTCATGCCTCCTAGAGATACTCGCTTGCATTTGACATTGAATACACCTTTTGCTAATGGCATGGGAATCTCTAAACATAGTAGGCCAATAGTAACCACATTGTAACACTTTTGAATATGTATGAACTCCCTCATGATGTGCACCTGCCGGCAAAGCATGGCAGGCTTCGAGTATTTCTTGCACTTCTTCTTCGGGCACACAATGCCGATAATATTATCAGCACACCCCCTAAAGAGGAAAGGTTCATCCCATATATACTTCTTCACATTAAATAAAATTTTTTCGCTTCTAATGGCTACTCAAATCATCTAGCAGCAACCCACTTACAATGAAGTTCACAGAATCAACATACCAACGGACATAGGTTTGAGAAATTATCATTTCCAATTCATTAGGGAAATAATCATCAATATCTCGTCCCTCAACCACTTTAAGATCCACTTCAAGCTTTGGTAGGTGGCCAGGCTCTTAGTTTTCATACCACTTTCTATTTTTCACTTTGAAATCAAATTCTTAAAGTAGAATCACCCATTGAATCAACCTTGGTTTTTCCTCTTTCTTTGCCATTAAGTACCATAGAGCAGCATGATCAGTATGCACAACCACTTTGGTACCCCATAAATAAACTCTGAGCTTATCAAATGCATATAAAACAAACAAACAACTCTTGCTTAGTGACAATATAATTATTTTGAGCATAATTCAATGTTTTGCTAACATAGTAGACAAAATGAAAGAAATTGTTTTTGTGTTGCCCAAGATCTGCTCTAAGTGCCCATCTAGTAGCACCGCACATCATTTTGAATTGAAGATTTAAATCGGGTGCTATGATGATAGGGGCTGAGATAAGTTTCTCTTTCAAAAACTTTAAAGCTTCTATGCACGTATCATTAAAACTTAAAATACCTGAAACTTACATATTTTCATTAGATATTGAGATAAAAAAAGCACTTGAGGACACAATTTCTATTAAAATAAAGCCCTAAATGACTGCAATTTATGGACTCATCAACTAGCATACGATCACCTAAACCTAGTATTGGATGAGGTGTAGATGAGCGTTTATCAAATATGAAAATATGGAGAATCACAAATTATTTGACGCTAAGAGAAAACCACAGTGCAACACTTACAACCATAGGAGATTAAATTTATGTGAGGGTGGCTTATACTAGGAGCTGCATCAGAAAAAGAGATATAGAAGTGCAGCACGAGTACTAAATCATGGGATATTCAGTAGGCATTGTAGGGCAATCGAGCTCAAATAGAAATAATCTATATTATGTAACTATTTCAAATCATAAGTGTAAAAAACCAAATAATTATTCTTAAGAAAAATAATATAAACATCTATATGCAGCCAATTGTGACAACTCAAATTTGAAATAGGCTAGAAAGGGAAAACGGGAAAGGTCCACTAACCCAAAATAGACCATGGACTCTTCATAGAAACATAGATGGTCTGTCAAGGAGACCACGACCCGTTAAAGGGCTTGTGAACATTTTACAGAACTTGTCCGAGGCAGGCGTCACCTAGACAGTGCCACAAACAACTCGTGGTGAACTAGACGGACCGTATAATGGGTCGTCAAGTAACCTAGTCAGAAAGGGACTCACACCGAATCACTTTTAAGGACCATAGACGTTTAAACGGTCTGTAGCTTCACACAGACCCTGAAGTCATCCATGAAGGGGAGTTGTTACACTTAGAATTTAGAATCAATTTCAAACGATCATATTTTTCAGCATAAAATACATTATGTGGCCCATAACCTATAAAATTAATGATCTTTGATCCTCTTTCAAACCCAACTGAGGTTTCCTAATTCCATGCTTGGAGTAGAATGTTATGCCCAAAATATTGAAGCCATGTCAGGAAGAGCATCTTCATGACCTACTAGATATGTTGTGGTGCTTTAGATGACCCGTGAAGCCCTTCTATAGTGTCATTTCGATACTTTGAAGTCTAGGTTGTTTCAGTCTTTTTCCAATTGTTTTAAGTCAATACTATATCGTTTTACCTTCTACCTTAGGCCTTATAAAAATATTATCAGCCCCCCCACCCCCCACTCCCGCCAAACCACCCAATTCAATTACTTCTCATAAATTTCCAAAAGTTGATCAAGTTGTCCTCTCAAATATTTCCCTTTAAGGAAGAAGAAAAGGTCTAGGTTTTCCAGATAAATTCTCAAAATCCTCCAGTAATTGCAACCTTTTGGATAAAGGTATGATAGTCTTCACCTATAGAGCACTTTCCTCTATAGGGTTCTTAAATTTTCCAATTTTGTAAAGCTAGATTCCCCAATCAAATTAGCATTTTATTCATTTGACATGAGTTTCTTTCAATGTTGATCCAATTGATTTTTTTATGTCTTCTAATTCATGAATTAAATTAATTATATTTTTATAAGTTGAATTACCATGAACCGATGTTTGATCCATGATATTTACTATAACATTAATTTATGAAGATATTCATGCCCTTTTTATGAAATTGATGTAAATGATGTTGAGGATGATTTAACTTTGAAAACATGATGAAGTTTATGAGTTATTGTAAAATTCATGTTTTATGAAAGAAATTCTTATGAATCGTGTAAGCTTATAGATAAAGGTATCTATATGTTTTATGAGGTTGGGCCACATTACATGAAAGACATCTATATTTCCCCTCGATACTTTTCGAGCTATTTTCCTAAATTATATCTTGATTAGTATGGTATCCGGATATGCCATTAATGATCATATATCACACTTTCAAAACTATATCCATATAGAAGTACGTAAAATCTAGCATGAAGTGAAAGACAATGGGCCTTAAAAGCTATTATGAAAAGATTATGGATGGTGAAAGGTTTTCTCAAGTATGGTCTATGCAGCTACTCTATAATATTTCTAGCTTGTATTGGCTAATTAATGTGCCTTCAGTGGTTAATAAGACAAGTGGAGACTACCTATGTATCTTAATGATAAAGCAAGTAAGGATTAATGACTATTCCATAGATTGATGCTTAACACCGGGAGGATATTAAGATGAAAGCTCTCCCAAAGCTAGAGGTCTGATTTGTAGTAGAAATCTACTTATCCCATAACTATATGCCATCACAATATGATTATCTAAGATAGATGTTGATTGTCTTAGATAGACATTAGCTACTGGATACACATAAGATAGAAGCTTAGGTTCTTACCTTCGAAGGTAAGGACACCCCCTTTTCAGGGTAGACACCAAATTCAATGTTATAGCTCACATGGTCTATATGTAGGTCATGGATACTTCCTACAATAATAAACTAAGGAGTACTTCAAGCAGTATCTCAAAAGTGTTTTATAGATGTTTAGCTTGTATTGACCACGATTATGGTTTTTTTCCTATTCTCTTATCTTATGTTTTAACTTGGCCTTTGCATATCACGAAAAGTTATATTCGCCTAATTTTATAATGCTTATTCATTTCTATCATACTTGGTACATTCTTTGTACTAACACAAACACTTGCTTACATTGTTTTACAAATGTAGGGTCTGAGACTCTTATTTGCATCCTCATGGCTATAGATCACTTAGTAGAATTTAAAGAATGGTGAGAGAGGGAACTAGATAAGTGTCCTCTTGTGTAACACTTTGGATACTAGTAGGCTAAACTAGAGCTTATCATAAGGGTTAGAGTCATAAACGTAACTTCCCAGAGATAAAAATTAAGGGTTTAGTGTTGGAACATCATGGTACGACCCCCAAGTACCAACCTTGGGCCCTTGAGGAGGACCCGAGAAATATACCTGGACAGTGACCCACGAAGGGGACCTACGCCCCGTAGGTCCTCCCACGCCATATGGGCCATCTTGTAGATGGGACCATGGAGTCTGCCAGAGGTAGTGCCAAGACCCATGCCCCATAGGGTGGGTCTACAATCAGTAGATCACCAAGTCATAGATGGCCAAAATTCTCTGTCAAGATCATGATTTGACAGCACGCCATGTAAGTCCATCAACGAAATTTGGTCGTGGGATCATGGGTGATGCCTGAAATGACTTTTTGGAAGTTAAGTTTAGGGGCACTTTTGGGTTTTCCAAATTTAGCTCATATTAAGTGACATTGTTTTACACTAAATTAGTCTAACAATATAATCATTTTATAGACCGAAATTAAGTTATCTTCCTCATAATTCCAAAATCCCTAATCAAAACTAACTATTCCCCAAATGTTCTCTCTCTAGAACTCCAAGGAACAAGAAGAAGGAAGTTGGAGCTAGGGTTCAAGGAGAATGTTTTTCCACTCCAATTTGTTAGATTTCATTGCTAAGGTATGGTAGATCTTGATCCATGGAGTCCCTTCCAAAATCAATTTCAAAGATAGAAATTCCCCCAAATCTAGGGTTTGACTCCAAGTCATGGATTCCTTTCAAAAATGATTCAAATGATTTAATTACTTAATATTAGTATATAATAGATGATTTATTATGGTTTTTATGTTCAAATCCTCAATAATCCATGAAATCCTCATATTCCCAATTTATGACCTTATGATGTGGGTGAATTGATCAAAGAAGGATATTATGAGACTATGCTTGTAGTAATTGAGTTATTTGAATTGTTCTATTATCCATATCTAGTGTATCCATTCTTGATGTGTTAATTTTATATGAGATTTGACCTTAGAAAGGGCAAGATATGATATTATGCATGTTTTATAAATGTTATGCATATGCTTTAAGAAAACTTTTAGAGTGAAGTGTCCATGATAATGATAATGTTGTTGTGTTGAGTGAAAGGTTATTCTAATAAACACATAATGAACATAATGTGAAAGGTTTTCTCACATAATGGAGATTTTAGGTTGAAAGGCTTTCTCACCTAAATGAATCTAATGTTATATATACACATAGACGGTGAAAGGTTATTCTCACACATGATCAAATGAGCTATCATAATGAATCAAGTTATGACTTAATATGTACTATGTGGGATAAATTCTTAGCACCGTGTGGATATTGAATATGAGATGGAAGCTCTCCCGCAAGAAAGGCGGGGCTTCTAGGATCAATCTAATGAAATGGAAGCTCCTCCGTTAAGAAAGGTTGGGTTTCTAGTAACAATCTCTTTCTCCCATAAACTATGTGCCTCTGTAGGGTATTTAGCTAGTGGATCCACCTAAATCTAACAAATGATTGTCTTACCTTAGGCCAGTAGGAAAACCCTTTTTGGTGTGGGCAACACTGGATTCCATGTTATGCTCACATGGTCTATGTCGGTTAAGGCTTATTCACACTATGAAAAGAATATGAATTATGAACTATGACTACTCAAGAAGTTTTACTTAATATGGGTGAGATTATGGGATCTTATTCATGCATTGAACAAGTTTGCTTTGACGGTATTTATGGCATGTTTCTCTTATGATACGATGATTTATGAGTTGAATATGTTTATGGCTTTTGCTTTTCCACTATTTTCCAAAATGATAGACCTTATCATTAGAAGATGTGTTCTGGGAGATGAAACCATTGAAATTCTCCATATGTGTCATGCTTCACCGGTTGGGGGTCATTATGGTGGTACACCTACGGCTGCTAAAGTTCTACAAAGTAGGTACTAAGGCTATCTCTCTAAAGATGCTCATGAGTTTCTCAAGAAGTGCATTCAATGTTAGAAACAAGGTGGAGTATCCAAAAGACACGTGTTGCCTCTTACACCTATTTTAGAAGTAGAGTTATTTGATGTTTGGGGAATAGATTTCATGGGCCCATTTGTGAGTTTGTTTGTTAATAAATATATCTTGGTGGCTTTAGATTATGTTTCTAAATTGGTCGAGGCTGTTGCAGTTCCAAAAAATGAAGGGACAAGTTTTGTTCAGTTCCTAATAATCTACATCTTTGTGAGATTTGGTACTCCTCGGGTTATTATTAGTGATGGGGGATCCCACTTTTGCAACAACTTGTTCTCATATGTATTGAGAAAATATGGAGTGAAACACAAAGTAGCAACTCCGTGTCATCCCCAAATGAGTGGCGAGGTTGAAGTGTCAAATCGAGAATCAAAAGCATCTTAGCCAAGATAGTGAATGCTAATAGAATTGATTGGTCTCGAAAGCTTGATGATGCACTATGGGCGTATCCTACGCATACAAAACACCAATCGGTATGTCTCCATATCAGCTAATTTTTGGTAAATCTTGCCATCTGCCAGTTGAATTGGAACACAAAGCATTGTGGACATTGAAACCTTTAAATTTGGACTGGATAAAGACTTTAAAAGATAAAGTACAGCATTTAAATGAGTTTGACGAATTCAGGTTCAAAGCTTATGAATTTTCATCCATTTACATAGAAAAGATGAAGAAATGGCATGATGCTAAAATCCATAAGAGGGAGTTCAAAGTGGGAGACTTGGTGTCACTATACAACTCTCGACTTAGACACTTTCCAAGAAAGCTCAAGTCCAAATAGTCAGGACATTTTAGAGTGACATGAGTGTTCACAAATGGTGCCATCGAAGTTGAAGGTCAAGAAGGACATTCATTTAAGGTGAATGGGCAACACATAAAGTTATACTTTGGCGAGTGCTAAAAGATTTACCTAATTGAGGTGGTGTACCTCAAAGATGCTTGAGAGCATTCCACATCGTTCCACGAAGTTAAATAAGGTGCTTTATGGGAGGCATCCCAAGTGTTAGTGTTTTAAAATAATGTGTGTTAATTTTATAGGTTTAGGATTTTGTGTAAGAAGGAGATATTATTGGCAAATCGCTGAACCCATTCGGCGAACATGACATAGTCTGCCCTAGGGACTTCAAAAATGGGTGTGAGATTCTAGAACATTCAGTGGGAGACCTTAATTACTACACGAATCGCCGATATGCTTAGGCGACCTGATTTTTCTCGGCCTTTTACTTTAGCACTGACAGCATAGCTCAATGATCGATTGACAAAATTCCAAGTCCATTATGCAAGTCGTTGACCTGTTCGGTGACTTCCTGCATCTTCACCAATTTGGCCCTTTTTACGAGTGTCACCCATTGGAACTAAAGGCGATATATAGATCATTAGGCGCACTATCGAAACATTCGGCGACTGTTTCATTCTCTCGCCAGCTGGGTACTCTGTGAAGATTCCTCATCACCTTACTTTGCATGTTTACTTACTAGATTTTTATCTTTATTTGCTAGATTTTATTCTTAATCTTATTTTATTTGCTGGAGTGTCCATTCGATACTCACATTGGGGACAATGTTGAATGCTTTCGGTGGGGGGTGGCACTTGGTCAGTGAATTCCTTTGTGTTCTTGTGTTTTTGTACCCTCTTGGACCCATTTCTTTGCCACCTCTTGTTTGTGTTTAATTGTGGTTATTCTTATGCAAATTTGATTGTCAATTATAATCAGTATTAATAACTTAAATAGTGCTCTCAATCGAACAAAAATGAATGTGCGGCTACAATAAGGCCAAATGAAGTTGCATAGGCTATATGTGAACTTTTTTCATCTCATTGTGACTAGCCGATTATCAAATTTAGTCTCTTATGATGAACATTGCACACTAGCGAAAGTGTGAAGTCTTGTTTGATATTGGTGTCAATGCCTTGTGTGATGAGCTTATCGTGAACCATGTGTGAATGACATCTAGAATTTACCCCGTTGGTTCGGTTAACTGAGTGATGCAAGCTATTGAAATGATCGTAAGCAACAATTTTAAAGAATGAAAAAATTTGACATTATACCTCTTTTGTGGCCTACCTTGTGAGTGTGTGAACTTCTCTTGAGCACCCTTTGAGCCTTAGCCTTTTTCTTAGAAGAAACTTAATGCAAATTGTGACCTTTAGTTGCCCTTTAACCTTTAATCCTTACGAGTTGTGGTTTGTTTGAATAGCCAACTTAGGCCAAAAGCCTAAGTCCAAAGTTGGGGGTGTAGTGAAAAGAGAAGGTAAATAAAGAAATGCAAATAAGCCCCCCTTTGAAAACTGATTGGGAAAAATATGGAACCCCTCCATACAAAAAAAAAAAAAAAAAAAAAAAAAAAAAAAAAAAAAGAATAAAAAAGTTTTTGAAATAAAGTTGTAAAATTGCAAAAGAAATGGGGTGTCCAATAGTCCATAGAAAGTGAATAATGGGGTAAATTTTGAGCATGAATGAGAATGATGTAGAAAAGGGAAGAAAGTGTTGTTCATACCACATTTCATTAGGATAACAACCACTGAGCCTAAATGATCATACCTTTACACTCAGCCCTGTTACAAGCCTTGAAAAGTCCCTTTTGATCTTGAGTGAGCTAAAAGAAGTTTTGGTTGGAAAATAAGGGAAAACCGATGGGTGAAGTCATGCATGTGTTCTTGTTTGTGAGTTTGAGTGTTGTATGTGATTTTGAAACTTTAAATTGTTGAACCATTTGTGTGAATGAGGAATCATTCTTTGTGTGAGGGCATTTTAGTACCTTTGTTGAGCTTGAGTGTGCATTTGAAGCAAGTATAGTGAACTTCAGATTCTTTGGTAATGGTGAGTAATAATTTGGACCATTGAGTGCACAATTGATTCTTGCATGAGTAAGTTGAGTCTTGATTGTGCGCATTCATAATTGAGTCTTGTGTAGCACTGCTTGAGATATCATTTTTGAACTGTTGTTTACTTAAGGACAAGAAAAATTTTAAGTTGGGGGTGTTGATGAGTTTGAGGTTTGGACTCATTCACATCTTTATTTACAATGATTTAGTGTCCACAAATGCTTATTTTGTCCAAATAGTTGATGCAAAACCATTGATTTCAAGGTACATGAATTGAGGAACAAAGCTAGGACAGAATTGGAAAATAGAAACAACACAAGCGAAAAAAAGAAGGGGAAAACAAGCTTGATGATCGCCGATGCCACTCGGAGACTTACCAAGTTGCCACTCGACCGCCTAAAGTTATAGAATACTGAGGCTAAATAAGGGGTACTTTGGTGAGCCGTAGTTCCATTCAGCGGGTTGCCGATCGCTTCAATATTGGATGACTATGTTGCTAAAAGTGCTGAGGAAGATCTAGATAAGTGTTGACGGGCAAGATGAAAGGGGAAAGGGCGACTCGCAGAACCGCTAGGTGATCCTGATATGGATTACCTAAATTTACATTGGCTGGACTAAGAAGAAATGGAAATGAAGGCGAGAGGAAGGAAAATCGGTGAGTCGCTGAACTGTCGGTGAAGCCCGACTTACCTCGCCGATTAGTCCTAAACAGTCACACATCAGACTTGCATAAATTGATTTTTTCTATATAGAGAGGGTATTCAGAAACGTAAGGAACAAAAGATAGAGAGAAAGATTACTACTTGAGGCGATTTCCTAGTGATTTTTAGCAGAGACTTTCTTTGAGGCTTTGAGGTGATTTCCTAGTGATTTTTAGCAGAGACTTTCTTTGAGACTTTTTAATAGAGGAGGTTTTTAGTTAACCTTAACTGTCAGTTTTTGTTTTTAGCCAGCTATGGAAAACATGATAGATGTTGATTTTGCTATGATTGGAAAAAACCCTCTACTTGGGGTTTTGACTATGTGACCAATTGTTGAGTTTTACTAAGTGGGTGTCATTGATTTACGAATAATTGTGTTAATTTGAAGAGGGTCTAAATTGCTTCTACATTATGAGGTCGTCTTACATGATTAGTGTAACAAGTGTAGTGTTTTGTGCTTGCTTGAGAGAGAAGTGCAGAGCCAAAGTAGTGAATTCAGCATCCTTAGTAGCATCCTTAGCGTTCTTCTTCTTATTCTTCTTCTTCACTTCTAGAGAGAATTATTTGGAGAGAACTTAAGGTTCTTAGATGAATGAGTTTATGATTTTGTTTTACGGGTCTATAAGCTTATATAGGTGGTTAAATAACTAGTTAACCGACCTCCCTTAATCCCTAATTAATTCCCAAACCCCTTAACTAAAAACTAAACTTTAAAAATCTGCTTGACATATGCCCCTCAACCCACGGACCGTGGGTTGATCTATAGGACATGCTGCACCTTCATAGGTGAGGTCTGAAGCTCAACATTGAAGGCTAAGAGTAGGCCTTCACCCACAAACCCAAACCATGGGGCGTAGGTCCACCTACAGCAGGTGTCAAACGTAGGTGGGCTGTTTTGAGGTCCTCCTCATGGACCCCTTAGATGGTCCTTGGGGGGTCGTACCTTGACGCCCTAACCATTCAACCTCCATTTTATGTGTGGGAGTCATTTCTATGAGTTTTAATCCTCCTACCACATTCCAAAACTCTTTCAAAAAGCTCTAGAACTGTCTAGTTCAACTTACTAGTTTCCGGGGCATTACAAATATGTGTTAAATCAGAAGGATTTAAATCTTTGCCAAAAATGGTTGCTTGAGTTATTGAAGCATTATGATATGAGTGTTCCCTATCACCCCGGTAAAATGAATGTGGTGGAGGATGCTCTTAGTCGATTATCTATGGGTAGTGTTGCTTATATTGAAGAAGATAAGAAGGAGTTGGCTTGAGATTTTCATAGATTAGCCTGGTTGGGTGTTCAGTTTATGAACTCGACCAAGAGTGTTGGTATGTCCACAATGGTTCCGAATCCTTTTTTGTGGTAGATGTGAAAGCTAAGCAAGGTCTCGATCTAATTTTGGCCGACTTGAAAGAAGTGGTGCTTAGAAAGTCCGTAGAGGCTTTCTCCCAAGAGGGAGATGGTGTACGTAGATATCAAGGTCATTTGTGTGTTTCTAATGTTGATGACTTGATGGAACAAATCTAGTAAGAAGTCTACAATTCTCGGTATTCCATTCACCCAGGAGCCACCAAGATGTAACGTGACTTGCGGTAGATCTATTGGTGGAATAGGATGAAGAAGGATTGCGAGATTTGCGTCTAAGTGTCCAAATTGTCAACAAGTGAAATTTGAGCATCAGAAACTAGTAGGTCTATCCAAAGACATTGGCATTCTTACTTGGAAGTTGGAAGATGTAAATATGGAATTTATTATTTAGGTTATAGTAGATCAAATGACGAAGTCGGCTCATTTTATTACTGTGAAGGTTTCCATTACGGTAGGGGACTATGCTAAGTTGTACTAGAGTGAGATGGTACAGTTACATGGAGTGCGTTTGTATATTATTTCCGATCATGGTACCCAATTCACTTCTCAGTTGGAGATCTTTCCATAAGGGTCTTGATACTCATGTTAAGGTTAGCATGACCTTTCATCCACAAACTTAAGGGCAAGCAGAGTATACTATCCAAACATTGGAAGACATGTTGAGAGCTTATATGATTTATTTTAAAGGTAATTAGGATGACAATTTCCCATTGATTGAGTTTGCTTATAACAATAGTTACCACTTGAATATTGGTATGGCTCCATTTGAGGCATTGTATGGTAGGAGGTATAGATATCGTATAGGTTGTTTTGAGGTGGGTTAATTTGACCTAATAGGTCCCAAATTGTGTAATGAGGTTTGTAAGAAAGGGAAGCTTAGTCCTCGATATGTAGGCCCATATAAGATTTTAAGGTGTGTTAGTAAAGTTGCTTATGTACTTGAATTGCCTAATGAGTTGGCATCGGTGCATCTGGTTTTCCATGTCTCTATGTTGAATAAATGTGTTGGTGATCCGACATCCATAGTTCCCTTAGAATATTTGGGAATTATGGAGAATGTTTCTTATGAGGGAGTCTTGGTTGAGATTTTAGACCGGTTAGTCAAGAAGTTTAGAAATAAAGAGGTTTCTTGCATGAAAGTAGTGTGGAGGAATCAGTTAGTTGAGGGTGCTACTTAGGAGGACGAGGCCTATATTATATCCCGATGTCCTCATCTCTTTCTTTCTATACTCTATCTTGAGGTAATAGTTCCTGATGGTTTACTCTTTATTTGAGGTCGTGTGTCTAAAATGTTTCCATGATTTCCTTACTATGAATGATTCATGAAAACTTTAAGTTTTAAAAAATAAGTCAATTTGATTGATTTCTTTATGTTTATTTGCATTTGAATATGAACTGCATATAGACTTTATGACATAATGATTGAACATGTTTTTAGCTTGGAGATGATGTTTCCTCATCGGATATGTGTAATCTTGTAATTCTATGCATATTGGGTTGTTAGTTCTAGTCCTTATGATACTTATGATGCTTTGAATATGTTCTAGCTTGGAGTTGAGCTTCCTCCTTGGTTGTGTGCATTTAGAGAAAGTTGCATACATGATGGGTTGCTAGTTTAGAGTTCTTTTCTTTGTTTGATGACTTGAATCTGATTCAAGGACGAATGATTCAAAGGGGGAGATAATGTAACACCTCCGATTTGAGAAATTGAAAAAATAGTAGTTTTCAATAGTTCATGGTGCCATCCGATGGAGGCCAACCATGGCCCATAAAGTCAACCACGGACAGTGGGAAACGTCTGTAGATTGGCCATCCAAAGCTACCCAGAAAGAATAAACCAAGGTCGGACCAACGGAAGACCCCGATCCTTGGTCCAGACTCCAAATTTCCTCCTTCTAATAGCAAATGACGGACCAATAAGATAGACCGTTGGTCAGACCATGGTCCATCAATCAGACCTCGACAGTCGGTCAAGGACTGTGGGTCATGGGTCGACACTTATTTTTAGGGACAGTTGGGTCTTTTAATAATTATTCTAGACTAATACTATGTCATTTTTCCAATGCCTAAAACCCTTATATAAGTGTTTTAACTCTCAAATTTCCCTATTGAAAGTCATTCTCTTAAATTCACCAAAAGAAATCAAGTTCTTCCTCCCAAATATTTCTCTGTTTAGACAACTTGAAGAAGAAGGGCCCAAACTAGGGTTTTCAAGTAAAGTCTCCAATTTCTCCATTGAATATAAGAAATTGTCATTGAGGTATGATAGTTTTCATCCATGGATTCCTCCCATTAACGGAGTTCCATAATTCTCCTATTTTCAAAGATAGAATTCCCCAATCGAGTTAGGGTTTTCTTCTATGTTATGGGTTCTCCTAAATGTTGATCTAATTGATTGATTTATGATTTATTATCCATGAATTGGGTTGATCTCATATTGTTATTATGATTCCCCATTGAACACATGTAATCCCCATGTTTTCCGAGTTATGATCATATGATGTACGTTTTGTGTTTGCCAAGATCTAGGGGTACCCCCTTGATGTAATAAGGCACCTAGGACCTCGAAAGTCACCATGTAAGCAACTGAGCATATAATAACATAAGCATAGAACAATAAAGAGTAAAAACACATTTCAAGTCAATATTTTCATAAAGGAAAACGGAGGTCTAGATGTGTCTCAATTTAGCCATCTATTACAATAGTCGAAATAAAAGGGTTAGAGCCTACACAACATAGTCCAAAAATGAAATACAAGAAAATAACTACAAATATAACATACGTCCTCGAATCATGAGAACTCACCAACAAGCTAAGAGAATAAGCAATTCCAAGATTTAGCCACAATGCTGACCACTTTGAGAACCAGACCCTACACTTGTGGAAAATGTAGTAAAATCTTGGATTAGTACAAAAATTCACCAAGTATGATAGCAATGCATAAAAACCATGAAAACGTATGCCAAAACGACTTCCTTTCTTTAGAGTGATCCCCATCAAGCGAAACCCCGAAACCATATTCGTAGGCCGACAATTTTTCTGGATAGTTCGAACTACTCAGAATAGCTAGCGAGAGGAATACTACTGATTATCTATGAAAGAAGGCTTTTAAGAATGAAAAAAATATTTTTAATTCATGAATTTATAATGATCGCCGTGTTCGGCAACGGGACATTTTAGTTGAATGCATGGAATTTACTAAGTTAAAACATCATTATGAAGAAAGTGGAAAAACGTATTCATTGCATAGATCATCATAACATAATAGGAATATATCATAAATAACCTCAAAGCATACTTGTGCAATGCATGAATAAGACCCCATAAATCTCACCCACAATAAGTAAAGCTTCTTGAGTAACCATATTGTTGTCATAGTGGGGAATAAGCCTTCATCGACATACACCATGTGAGCTTACCATGTAATCCAGTGTCTACCCCACATTGAAAAGGGGGTTTTCCTACTTGCCTAAGGTAGAACAATACTCTTATCTTAGGTGGATCCACTAGATAAATAACCTATGAGGGCATATAGTTTGTGGGATAAGGAGATTGCCACTAGAAACCCGGACTCAACCAAGGTAGAAGGTTTCCATCTCATGAGATACATACTTTGGGAATAGGGACTTAACTAGGGTAGAAGGAACCTATTTGGAAAGCCGGACTCAACTAGCGTAAAATCTTCCATATCATACTCAATATCCACTCGTTGCTAAGCATTGATTCCCACATATTACATATTAAGTCTTGATTTAAGTTCATATTCATGGAAGAATGTCTTGACACTCAATCCAACATAATTCATAAGATAGCTCATAGATTCAATAGGTGAGAATAGCCTTTCAACCTTAGAACCATCATATTGTGAGAAAACCTTTCACATCATAGCATATTCATACATAAGTGTTTATATGAGGATAACCTTTCAACAACACAACAACTAGATCATAATCATAATCACTTCACTCTCAAAGTGTTCTTAAAGTATATACATAAATCTCATAATCATGCATAGTTCTCATACTTTTCCCTTGAAGGATCAAAGATCATATTATATCAACACATCTATAATTACTACATTAGACATGGATAATAACATAATTCAAAATTACTCAATTACTACAAGCATAATCTCATAATATCCTTCTTTCATCAATAAACCCACATCTCTAGATCATAATTGGAAAATAAGGGGATTTCATGTATTCTTGAGGATTTTAACATAAAACCCACAATAAATCATTAATTTATTCATAATATAAATTAAATAAATCATTAGAATCATTTTTGAAAGGAATATATTTCTTGGAGTTAAACCCTAGCTTTTAGGGAATTCTAGCTTCGAAATTAGGGTTTTGAAGGGGCTCCATGGATGAAGAGCTACCTTAAATTAGCAATGTAATCCAATGAATTTGAGAAGAAAACCTTTCTCCTTGAACCATTGCTCCAACTTCCTTCTTCTTCTTGCTTGAAGTTCCAGAGAGAGAACTTTTGGAGAGGATTTGGGTATTTCTTTTGGGAATTGGAAGAATCAGTTAAAAGACTAATTTTAGTGATATAAAATCCTTATATAGGTGATCTAATTTAGGCTAAAACAATGTCACTTAATTGTGGTGAAACTGCTCCTAAACTTAACTACCAAATAGTAGTTCCAGGCCGTACCCACAACCCACCACCGAAGGACCATGGTTGACCCACGTCCCCTGCTAGTGAACTATGGTTTAGTTATGGTGCTTGGTTGTTGGGACCTCCACCCACGGTTCCTCACCCACGGGGCGTGAGTAGACCAGCAGGGGATACGTCCCCTTCCGTAGTTAATTGTTGAGGGAATTTCTAAGGTCTTCCTCAAGGACCCATGGTTGGTCCTTGGGGGTCGTACCCTGATGAATATACATGAAAGCCTTTAATTTTAAGTACGCAGAGTTACATTTATAACTCTAACCCTCGTGTTAAGCACTAGTTTAGCCTACTAGTTTCTAGAGAGTTACAATATCTCCCCCTTGGGAACATTCATCCTGGAATGATGATCTAAACACCTTATGGAAGTAAAGACTCATGACTAGTAGCCCATTATGCATGAAACATCAAAATACTGCACAATTCAAAGGAGGAAACTTCACCTCCATCACAACATAGTCAATGCAACATAAGTAAGTTGGAACTACATCTGAAAACCCAATATGCATGAAACTTAACATTTCTCATATTCATAGGAGGAACTACCTTCTCTAACTAAAAGCATGCTCAACAAAAAATCTTGGAGCCATGTGCAATTACTCCCAAAAGCATACTAAAGCATATTAAAAATTCATCTCATGAAGTCAAATGGGCAACTCTGATTCAATGCACAACAACATGAGGAAAATCAATAAAAAAAATTCATTTTCTTACTAATCATGAATTTCCTCAAGAACATGCATAACATAAGGAAATCATGGAAAATCACATATACCACACATGACTCCAAAAACACTAAAACTCAAGAGAAACTACTTACCTCAAGATTGAATAGGAGTAGAAGGAAACATATGAGGATATCAGGACTTCATATCAGCCTCTGCCTCCCAAGTAGCATTCTCAACCAAGTGATTTCTCCATAAAACCTTCACGGAAGCTATTTCCTTGTTTCTTAATATCTTGACTTGCCGGTCTAGGATCTCTATCGGAATCTCTTCATATGAATGACTTTCGTCAACTCCCAACCCTTCTAGGGGAATAATGGATGTCGTATCTCCAATACACTTCTTAAGCATAGAACCATAAAATACTAGATGAACCGGGGCCAACTCATTTGGAAAATCCAACTCATAGGCAACCTTCCCAATACATTTCAAAATTTGGTATGAGCCTACATAATGGGGACTAAGTTTCCCTTTCTTGACAAATCTCATCACACCCTTCATGGGTGAGATTTTCAAATATAACCAATCATTAAATTCAAATTCTAGATCCCTTCTTCTCACATCGGCATAAGACTTTTGTCTAGTTTGAGCCGTTCTTAGCCTCTCTCTAATGAGCCAAACTTTCTCAATGGCTTCATAAACTAGCTTGAGGACTATCAAAGCGACTTCACTCATGTCAAACAAACCAACCGGAGACCTACATATCCTACCATACATGGCTTCGAAGGGATCCATACCGATACTTGAGTGATAGCTATTATTGTAGGAAAACTCTATTAATGGCAAATGGTCATCCCAATTATCCTTGAAGTCTATAATAAATGCCCTTGAAATATCTTCCAATGTTTTGATGGTACACACCGCTTGCCTATCCGTTTGGGGATGAAAAGTCGTGATAAGCTTAACCTTAGTACCAAGCCCTTTATGGAATGACTTCCAAAAGTGAGAAGTAAATTGAGTTCCCTGATAGGAATTAATGGATAGAGGAACTCCATGCAATTTAACTATTACCCTTATGTACAACTTGGCATACTTTTCCTCCAAAAAAGAGACCTTGACTGGAATAAAGTGGGCTGATTTTGTCAGCTGATCTAAATGACACAAATAGAATCATGTTGCCTTTGGGTGCAAGGCAAACCCACTATAACGTCCATATTTACATCTTCCCACTTCCAAGTGGGAATACATATATCATGGGACAAGCCTCCCAGCCTTTGATGCTCAACCTTAACTTGTTGACAATTAGGACAATTGGCTACAAATCCCATAATATCTTTCTTTATCCCATTCCACGAATAGACTTATCGTAGATCACGATACATCTTGGTGGCTCCCTGATGAATAGAATACTGAGAACTATGAGTTTCCTCAAAAAAAATTTCCCTCTAACCATCAACATCTGAAACACATAATCGACTTTGGTACTAAGCAACCCATCTCCCCCTTGGGAGAAAGCCTCAACGGACATCTTAAGTATCGATTCCTTCAACTAAACTAATATAGGATCAAGGCCTTAGACTTCACATCCATCACAAAGGACGATTCAGAACCATTATGGACCATGAAATCACCCTTTGTTGGATCCACTAGTTGGACACCTAGTCGGGCCAATGCACCTCACGAACAAATTCTTTCTTTTCATCCTCTACATGAGCCACACTACTCACCGACTATCTACTAAGTGCATCCTCTACCAAATAAGCTTTGTCGGGGTGATAAAGGACACTCATATCATAATATTTCAAGAGTTATAGCCATCTTCTTTGGCGAAGAATCAAGTCCTTTTGACAAAACACATATTGAAGACTCTTGTGATCACTGAAAACATCCACATGGACCCCATACAAATAATGCCTCCATATTTTTAAGGCGAACACAACCACCGCTAATTCAAGGTCATGGGTAGGATAATTATTCTCATGCACTTTAAATTTCCTTGAAGAATAAGCAATCACTTTATCATTTTACATGAGGACACATCCCAACCCCACTCTAGAGGCATCACATTATACTTCAATACCATACGTACCCATCGGTATTGTCAACACCGAAGAGAAAGTAAGAATATCTTTCAACTCTTGGAAAGTTTTCTCACAAGCTTTTAACCACACAAACTTATCCTTATTTTGAGTTAAAGCTGTGAAAGAAGAAGCAATGGAGGAAAACCCTTCAACAAACCTTCTATAGTAACCAGCCAAACCCAAAAAGCTTTTAATGTCGGAAGGAGTTGGAGGTGTAGGCCAACTCTTGGCCGGATCCATATTCTTAAGATCTACCTCAATACCCTTGCTTGACACAATATGACCAAGGAAAGCTTCGGATCATAACCAAAATTCGCACTTGCTAAGCTTTGCAAAAAGTTGTTGGTCCTTAAGAACTTGAAACACAATTCTCAAATGGTCCACATGTTCATCCTCACTCCTTGAATAGATCAAAATATCATCAATAAACACAATCACAAACATGTCTAGTTGTTGCCTAAACATTATATTCATCAAATCCATAAACGCCTCTAGAGCATTAGTCAATCCAAATGACATTACTAGGAATTCGTAATAACCATATCGAGTTTAGAAAGCCGTCTTGGGAATATCAACCCCTCTAACCATTAATTGGTCATAACTCGAATGAAGATCAATCAATGAAATAGCTAGCCCCTAGAAGTTGGTGAAATAAATCATCAATTCTCGAAAGAGGATGTCACAACCCAGGGGTACACCCTAGATGTAACATGGATTACTCAACCCCGAAGGGGTTTAATACAAGCCACCTATCATATTATAATATAAGATAATAGAAAAGTAAGGAAATTTAAAACTTTTCCCTACAATCGAAGTCTTTTATAAAATGAAGCAGAAGTCTTTAACACTTTGTCTCAAACCATCTGAAAACAACTTTGAATAAGTCTTGGGACACAACCCATACAAAAGTCTAAAACATAGTAGAAAGACATAAAGGAAATGGTGGCTTTATCCTCGATGCTATGAGGATTCACCAATCTTCAACACCTTGCTTCTACTAAGAACATAGCCTCAAATATGGAATCAAGATCACTGAATCCTACATTTGATAAGAATATAGGCAGGCATATACGTTAGTACAACTAGCTTAACATAAGGGTAAGTCAATAAGACACATATTCCATAATCATAAGAGATACTTCATGAAACATAAACTATAAGCATAATAGACAATATCATAATCATAGGCATAATCTCCAACATAGGCATAATTTAAGCATTGGTCAACCCTTAGTCCTTCATATCATAAGAGAACTACTTACCATGTAATCTCAAAACATACTTGTGCAATGCATGGATGAGACCCCATAGTCCCACCGACACTAAGTATCGCTTTTTGATAATCATAATCATACTTACCATCTTTGGATCTCATCCTTAGCTTATTTCTCATAGACAAGGGAATCTTCATTTTTAGTCCAACACATCATTAAAGCAATTATAGCAACAATCCAAGCTAAGCATATATCATAAAGTCAAATGTCATATTAGACCATGCTTACAATACTTCCTTGAAGTAAGCTAGTTCCAATAGAAACATGCTATTTCAATTAGGGACTAGTCCCTCTTTAGCTATTCTTGTTATTCATGGATGAGTACCTTTTTACTATTCCAAGACAAGTTATTACACATGAATGGTTATAATTCACCTATTCAAGGTTACCAAGGAAAATTACTATTACTCAATCCATGATAAGCATACAACATACAAAAGAGATGTTTTATAATTAGCTTCAAGTGATACTTGTGCAATGCATGGATAAGACCCATAATCCTACCGATATTAAGTACCACTTTGGGCTATCATACTTAAATGATTACTACTCATCATTTCTAGAGTAGTAGGGGTAGCACCCTATAAGGCTAGACAAAGCTACCATGTAATAGTCACTAGATTATACTAGACAAGCTACTATGTACTAGCCACACTATTGGACTAGAAAAGCTACCAAAGGAATAGCACCCTACTAGGTCAGACCATGCTACCATGGAAGGCATACTATCGTGCAAGTCCAAGCTACAAAAGAAAGGGAATTATTTCACCATCCTAGGTACCAATGAAGTTGTTTGTCTTAACCAAGTCATGCTACCATGCAAGCATTTTATGAACACTAGTGCAAGCTGCCTTAGAAAGAGTACGATTTCTCAATCTAAGGCTACCATGAGGTCTTATACTCAAGCTACCATGAAGTGGTCCTGTCTTTCCAAGTCAAGATATTCATGAAGGGATCTAATGTCGAAACTTCAAGCTATTCTAGTCTAACATGCTTTGATTCATTTTAGGTGAACAAACCTTTTGAACATAGAGTCAATCTATGTGAGAGAGTCTTTCATCTCCTAGCATATTCATCCCTAAGTGTGTATGTGAGAATATCCTTTCAACAACACAACAACATATCATAACCATAGACATCTCACTCTCAAAGTGTTCATAAAGAATATACACATGTTCTATAAGAACATGCTTCAATCTCATACATAGTCTAGGTCATGTGGGTAAAGTCCTTCCACAATAACTCTATCTAGTAGTCTACCATCTATATACAAGCTTCACTCCCAAACCCTTAACATACATATGTCATTATATTGGAGTTACTTTCAAAACCCTAGTAATCAACATTCATGACTAGAAGCCTTACTCTTAAATATTTACTTCTTTGAATCATCATATATACCTAGATTAGAAGGTATTCTTATCACATGCTTCATTCTTAAGCAATTCTAGCCATATATTATCATAAAAGAGCAATCTGAAAATTTACTTGTCATGACACATCATATATACTATAATCTAATTCAATTGTCTACTTGCTTTTACTCTTGAACAACTATTATACATGTCATCAATTCTAGAAGAACACCTACAAATCTTCAATTTCCCTTCACAAGGCATAAACCCATAATACATCAATTTCATCAATTATACTAGGGTTAGCCATGGAAAACATGTAATATCATCATAATAACATGATTCAATACTAATTCTATCATAAACAATTAATACCCACTCAATTGGGTCAACATACAACATAACCCACAACATTGAAGAAACCTTAACTTTAATTGGGGAAATTCTTCATCAAATTAGGGAATTCTAAGGGGGCTCCATGGATGAATAAGCTAACATACCCTGGATACAAAGCCCTTAAAATCTTGGAGCTTTAATTCCTTGATCTTCACCCTAACTTCAAACTCTATCTTCTTCTTCTTTCCAGAGAGAATAATATTTGAGAGGAAGAACTTTGGGATCTTTTGGGGTTTTCTTTTAGATTCTAGTGAGGATGGCTTAATTTGTAGAATATAAGGCTTATATACATTTCTAGGTTAGGGTTAAAGTGACTTTGTATCTAATTAAAAAATATCTAAAGACCTTAAGCCCCCAACATAAAAAAATCTGCAGAAATTCACGTTAAAGCTATCCATGGGAATTTGGTGACTCGCCAGTGGGCCCTTGGCACCATCTAAATTTCTAGCAACTCCCTTGGTGGAGAAAGACATTAGATGATAGGGGAAGGCAGCTTTGCGATGCACCTACTTGTTGGCGAACCCCGACCTGGCTCGCCCAAAATTCCAATATCTTGGGCCTTGGAGGCATCCCCATAGGCGAAGGGGGTTCCACTTGGCTAATCACCAAATCACTTGGGCGATGGATCCTTACTTCGCCAAGTTGGAAAGGAAGGAGATGCTCTCTTTAACAAAATCCTAAGTTTCATAGGCCCTTGCCCTCTTCCATGGCTTGCTACCCGAAACATTTAGTGCTAGCTTAGCCTACTAGATTCTGGGGTGATACATTATCTCCACCTTGGGAACATTCATCCTTGAATGACAATCTGGATACCTCCTAAACGGAATGACTCTAGACTAGTAGCACATTATGCATGCAACACATCTAAATACACATCAATAAGGAAAAAATATCAACTCTAAGCTAAACAAACTCAATGCAACACAAGGGAGTAGGAACTACGTCTAACAACCCAACATGCATGAAATTCTCATAACTAATCATGTTCAAGGAGGAAATACAATCTCCTTGCTATAACATGCTCAACATACACTCATGGAGCCTATATGCAATTTACTCTCAAATAGCAATCATTTAAGGAGGAATCTTGCAACTCCGAACTAAGGCATTCTCATATATTCACCTCATGAAGTTCTATAGGGAACTCCACTTATTGCACTACAACATGAGGAAAAAATTCACAGAAAACTCATTTTCTTTCAAAACACAAGTTTTCATGAACATAAATCATATAAGGAAGGTATGGCAACACATAAGCACAAAATGACTTTGCAATCTAAGCACACCATCTCCCCCTTAGGAGTAAGCCTATACGAATTCTTCTAAACATCATTAATACTAAAGAAAACTTCAAAGTATAACATATCAAGTCACAAATTACCAAAAAAATACCAAAATCTAATAAAGCATTAAACACATACATACCGGTAGCAACATTAGGAGATCACTCTTCTTCACCTCTAGCTTGAAGAGCATAGAACCTATTCTTCTTTGGAGCATTCTCATCTAGACCACTAGTGGCAACTTGCTTACCCTCTCTTCTCATAGTCTTTGCTTTTGGGTAATCTCTCATCTTGTGGCAGCTTTCACCACAACTAAAGCAACCTTCTCTACCAGCCAAAGATCTACCCTCATGTCTCTTCCCACACCTAGCACAAGTAGTCCATGGGGACTCATTACTAATTCCTTGTGGCTTAGGGTTAGACACCCTATCTTCCTTATACTTAGAAGCATTAGAAATGCCTTGTCCGGAAAATCTTTGTTGATTCTTAGAGCGGTCATGTCCATCGGACCCCTCATGAAATGACTAATCACCATCCACTCTAAACCTCTTTTTTCTCCCTAGATTTCTCTTCCTTGAGTTTTGACTCCTCAATTTGTTGGGCATACACTATAAGACGTAAGATATCCATATCACCAACAAGCATTGCCGTCCGACATTCTTTTGCTACTAAGTGGAACACTCCCATCATTAACTTATTCATCCTAGCCCTCGAATCCGCCACTAAAGTTGGAGCATACTTGGATAGTTAGGTATATTTCAAGGCATACTCTTTAAAACTCATGCTATTTTGCTTAAGGTTAATGAACTCTTACATTTTAGCCTCCCTCAACTCTAGGGAAGAGAAATGATCAATAAATGCCAAATTAAACACTTTCCACTCTATAGGACCCACTCCTAGCAGTCTACTCTCTTTCCATTGATCATATCATATTTGAGAAACACCTTTCAATTGGTAAGAGGCTAACTCCGCTTTCTCTACCGAAGTCACTCCCATGATAACAAGCACTTTATTAACCTCATCTATAAACTCTTTAGGATCCTCTTCCGATTTGGAGCTATAAAACTCTGGAGGGTTCATCCTTACAAAATCATTCACTCTTAAAGTCACAAAATACACATTAGGGCTCATCGAAGCCATCGCTTCACTATTGACTTTATCCGTCATGGCTTGAGCCAATATTTGGATAGCCGTCCTAAAATCCGTAAGAGTCACATTCTCCCCTATAAGGTCAATTGGAGCTTGGGGAGGATCTTTAAGTGGAACCTCTTGATCATCATTGCTTTCTTTATCCCTCCTAGCATTTGCCCTTGTATTAGCCATACCCAGAAAACCATAGGGCACATATTAGGAGAAAGACCTAATAGAGCCAAAATCTATGGCACGACTA
Organism: Solanum bulbocastanum; assembly: GCA_037074985.1. Classification (NCBI taxonomy): domain Eukaryota; kingdom Viridiplantae; phylum Streptophyta; class Magnoliopsida; order Solanales; family Solanaceae; genus Solanum; species Solanum bulbocastanum. The sequence goes on along the minus strand of CM073602.1, from coordinate 12,067,691 downwards.
AGAGAATGAAGAAGTGAGATTTCCTAAACATCCAATAGCCTTCTATATGTGGCACGCTTCACACTTATAAACAAGAATCTATTAGACATGGTTTGAGACAACCTAAAACAATTCTAAACCTTGTGCTCTGATTACCAAGTTTGTCACCACCTAGAGGCACACCCTATATGTAACATGGCATATTCGAAGGGTCTCATACAAGCAACTTAGCATATCATAACCACGTAGAATATCATAACCACTTAGCATATCGTAACATAAGATAATAGAAAAGTTCTGAAATATAAAACATTTTCCCTATAATCGAATTCTTTTATAAAACGAAGCGGAAGTCTTTAAAACCATTGTCTCAAACCATCAAAAAACAACTTTAAATAACTCTTGCGATGCAGCCCATAAAAAAGTCCAAAACATAAATGAAAAACATAAAGAAAATGATGGCTTTATCCTCGATGGTATAAGGACTCACCAATCTTCAACCCGTCGCTTCCACTATGTACATAGCCTCAAAGATGGAACTCAAGATCACTGAACCAAACATTTGATAAGAATGTAGGCAAGAATATGTGTTAGAACAAAATGTAGTAAATATTATTGCTAGCATAACATCATAAGAGCATAACATAAGACTTATTCAACATGTGACATTTTTCATAATCATAAGAGATACTTCATGAAACATAAACTATAAGAATAAGAGAAAACAATAAAATCATAGGCATAATCTCCAACATAGGCATACTTTAAGCATTAGTCAACCCTTGGTCCTTCATATAATAAGAGACCTACTTACCAAGTAACCTCAAAATATACTTGTGCAATGCATGAATGAGACCCCATAATCCCACCCATATTAGGTATCCTTTTTTTGTCATCATAATCATTCTTTTCATCTTTGGATCTCATCCCTAGCTTTTTTCTCATAGACAAGCAAATCTTCACCTTTAGTCCAACATATCATGGAAGGCAATTATAGAAACAATCCGAGCTAAGCATATATAATATAGGCAAATCTCATATTAGAACATAAATAAAATACTTCCTTGAAGTAAGCTAGTTCCATCAAAACATGTTATTTCAATTGGGGAGTAGTCCCTCTTTAGCTATTCTTATTATTCATGGAAGACTACCTCTTTGCTAGTCCAAGACAAGGTATTACTCATGAATGATTATAATTCACCTATTCAAATCTACCAAGGAAAAGTACTATTACTCTATCAAACTAAGCATACAACATACAAGAGAGATGCTTCATAAGTAGCTTCAAGTCATACTTGTGCAATGCATCGATAAGACTCCATAATACTACCCATACTAAGTACCACTATCATGCAAGTCCAAGCTACACAAGGAAGGGTATTAATTCACCATACTATCTACAAATGAAATGCTCTGGCCTAACCAAGTCATGCTACCATGCAAGAAATCTATGAAAACTAGTGCAAGCTACCCATAGGAAGTGTGATTTCTCAATCTAAGGCTACCATGAGGTCTTATACTCAAGGTACCATGAAATGGTCTCATCTTACCAAGTCAAGCTATTCATAAAGGGATCTTATGTCGAAACTGCAAGCTATTCTAGTCGAAGATGCTTTGATTAAGTTTATGTGAGCAAAACTTTCAACCTAGAATCTATCTATGTGAGAGAACCTTTCATCTCCTAGCATATTCATACCTAAGTGTATATATGAGAATATCCTTTCAACAACACAAAAAAATATCATATATTAGTCACATCACTCTCAAAGTGTTCATAAATCATTTACATAGGTTCTACAAGAACATGCATACATCTCATACATAGTTTAAGTCATGTGGGTAAAGTCCTTCCTCAATAAATCTATCCAGTAGTCTACCATCATCATACAAGCTTTACTCTCAAAGCCTTTAACATACATACTTCATCATATTGGCATTACTTTCAAAACCCTAATAATCAACATTCTTGACTACAAGTCTTATTCTCAAAGCTTTACTTCTTACAATAATCATACATACCTAGATTACAAGGTATTCTAATCACTTGCTTCATTCTTAAGCAATTCTAGCTATATATTATCATAAAGGTTCAATATCAAGCCTCACTAGTCATGACCCGTCATATATAATATAATCTAATTCAATTCATGTCTACTTCCTTTTATTCCTGAAAAATTACTATACATGTCATCAATTCTAGAAGATCATGTATAAATCCACAATTTCCCTTCACAAGGCATAAACCCACATTACTTTAGTTTCATACATTAGACTAGGGTTAGCCATGGAAAATATGTAATATCATCATAATAACATTATTCACTACTAATTCTATCATAAACAATCAATACCCACTCAATTGGGTCAACATACAACATAACCCACAACATTGAAGAAACCCTAACACGAAGCGGGGGAACTTTTCATCAAATTGGGGAATTCTAGAGGGCTCCACGGGTGGAAGAATCCATGGATGAATATGATAACATACCTTGGATACAAAGTCCTCAAAATCTTAGAGATTGAATTCTTTGATCATCACCATAACTTCAAACTATACCTTCTTTTTCTTTCTGGAGCGAGAAATATTAGAGAAAAACTTTGGGATCGATTAGGGTTTTGCTTTAGATTATGGGGAGGATGGCTTAATTTGGAGAATATAAAGCTTATATACTTTTCTAGGTTAGGGATAAAGTGAGTTAGTGTATAATAAAAAAAATATCTAAAGATCATAAGACCCTATATTTAAAAAAAACCTGCAGAACTTTACGTTCAAGCTCGCCAAGGGCACTTGACGACTCGGCAAGTGGACCCTTGGCATCATCTAAATGTCCAAAATCTCCCTTGGTTTAGCAAGCCACTAGGTGATAGGGGGAGGCTTCTTGGCGATGCACTTATTGGTCAGCGAGCTTCGACCTAGCTCACCCAAAATTCTAGTATCTTGGGCCTTTGAGGAAGCTCCTTAGGCGAATGGGGTTCCAGGGTGTTACAAAGGATATTTGTTCTTAATGGTCACCTTATTCACGTGGAGATAATTGATTCACATCCTAATAGACCCAACCTTCTTTCTAACAAACAACACGGGAGCACCCTATAGAGAGATACTCGATCGGATAAAACCCTTATCTAGAAAATTCTTTAATTGCTCTTTCAACTCTTTTAACTCCGCCAGAGCCATTCTATATAGAAATATAGATATAGGTTGCATATTTGATATAAGGTCAATCCCAAAATCTATTTTCCACTAGGAGGAATACCGGGTAAATGATTGGGAAAAGCTTTCGGGAACTCATTCGCTATCGGAACCAATTCTAGAAAAGGGGATTCAGATTAAACATCCCTCACCCTAACAAGATGTTAAATACACCCTTTAAAGATCATCTTTCTAGCTTTAAGACTAGAGACAAATTGACCGCTAGGTATCGAATTTTCCCCCTTCCACTCTATGATAGGCTCATTTGGAAATTGGACTTTAACCACCCGAGTTCTACATTCAATAGAGGCATAACATGTATGCAAAAAATCCATACCCAAAATCACATCAAAGTCTAACATGTCTAACTCGACCAAATCCACCAAACTCTATGGGCCAAGGAAATGGGATAATTTCTATAAACCCTTCTAGCCACCACAAAATCACCAATCGGGGTAGAGACCGAAAAAGGTTCTACTAACACCTCGGGGAGTATATCAAACTTCATGGCTACAAAAGGTGTTACAAAGGACAAAGTAGCACTGGGATCTAACAAGGCATATATATCAATAAGAAATAATATTAACATACCAGTCACCACATCCAGGGAGCTCTCTTGGTCATATCAAGACTGAAGAGCATAAAAGCGGTTTTGCTTTGGGGAGTTGGAGTTTAAACCGCTGGGAGAAGTTTGCTTATCTTTTATTCCCTTAACCTTGTGCATCAGAAAATCTCTCATATTGTGGCCAATCTTCCCAGAACTAAAACACCCATCAGTGCCAAATAGGCACTTACCATCATGCTTTCTGCCACTTTTTGCACAATTCGGCCTAGCCATATAAGAACCACCACTATTACATGCTTGAGGTTTAGGGTTGTAATCCCTATCCTTGTTGAGCCTGAGAGCACTAAAAGAGCCTTAATTGGAAAACATTTTCCTAAACCTTGGTCGACCTTGTCCATTAGATGTAGCATTCGAGAAGTTCCCATCACCGGTTCTACCACTTTTCAGTTACCTATATTTTTTCCTTGAGTTTTGAATCCTTAACTTGTTGAGCGTACACCATAAGCCTTGATCTATCCATTTTGTCATGGACTATAGTCATACGACATTCTTTTTCAACCAACTCAGACACACCCGTAAGAAACATAATTATCTTATCCCTCGGATCCACCACCTTAGTCGGAGAATACTTAGACAGTTGAGTAAATTTTATGGCATACTTTTTCACGCTCATACTTCATTGATGAAGATTAATGAACTGTTCAACCTTAGCATCCCTCAACTCTTAGGGAAAGAATCTATCAACAAATGCCGATCTGAACGTTTCCCATCCTACCTGCCCCGCTCCTATGGGCCACCCTTCCACTAATCATACCATACTTGAGCAACATCTTTTATTTAGTAGGAGGCTAACTCCGGCTTCTCTTCTGAAGACACCCCCATAATAGCAATAAACTTATAGTCCTCATCGATAAACCTTTGGGGATCTTCTTCCCTTTTGGAGCCATAAATTTGGGAGATGAAGTAACCAAATTCACATTAAGATTCACCAAAGCCACAACTTCTCTATTGGCTAGAGTCGTCACGACTCTAGAAAACATTTTTATAGTAGACCTAAACTACGAATGGGTCACATTCTCAACCAAAGAATCAGCAAGAGCTTGATTAGATTGAGGAGGAGCAGGATGATTCACATTATCATCCTCCATCCTTCTAGCATTAGCCATTCATGTTTTCATATCCTTAAGAGAGAAGAGAAAGATTAGGAGAGGGATTTTATAGAGTTAAACTCTATGGCACGACTTAGAGTAACGAAAGAAGTGAAACTTCCTAAACATCTTGTAGCCTCTAATTAATAGATGTTGCGCGCTTGACACTTATGAATAAGACTCCACTAGATGTGGCTTATGAGACATCATCCTAGAATCATTATAAACATTGTGATCTTATTACCAAGTTTGTCACGACCCAGGGGTACCCCTTAGATGTAATAGAGCTCATAGGACCCTGAAAGGAACCATGTAAGCCACTTAGCATATCATAACATAAGCACAGAAAAATAAAGAGTAAAAACATATATCAAGTTCAAAATTTTCATAAAGGAAAGCAGAAGTCTAGAGTTGTCTCAATTTAGCTATCTATTACAATAGTTGAAATAAAAGGGTCATAGCCCAAACAACATAGTCCAAAAAGGAAACACAAGAAAAGAACTGCAAAGATTACATTGTCCTCAAATCATGAGGACTCACCAACAAGCTAGGAGAATAAGAAAATCCAAGCTTTAGCCACAATGATGACAACTGTGAGAACCGGACCCTACAATTGTGGGAAATACAGGAAAAACATGGGTTAGTACAAAAATGTACTAAGTATGACAGCCATGCATAAAAATGATGAACTCTTGAATTTTAGCCTCCCTCAACTCTAGGGGAAAGAACCTATCAAGAAATTCCAATTTAAACACTTCCCACTCTCTAAGACATGCTCCTACCTGTCTCTTTCCATTGATCATATCATATTTGAGCAACATCTTTCAATTGGTAAGAGGCCAAGTCCACTTTCTCTACAGAAGTCACTCCCATGATATCAAGCACTTTATAAACCTTATCTATAAACTCATAAAGATCCTCTTCCACTTCAGAGCCATAAATTTCCAAAGGGTTCATCCTTACAAAATCCCTCACTCTTAAATCCATGAAATTCACATTAGGGTTCACCAGAGCTATCACTTCCCTATTGAATTTATTCGTCAAGGCTTGAGCCATAATTTGGATTGCTGACCTAAATTCCGCATGAGTCACATTCTCCCATATAGAGTTAATTGGAGATTGGGGAGGAGCTTGAAGAGGAACCACTTGATATTCATTGCCTTCTTCATCCCTCCTAGCATTTGCCATTGTATTCACCATACCCAGAAACCATAGGGCACATATTAGGAGAAAGACCTAATAGAGCCAAAATCTATGACATGACTTAGAGAATGAAGAAATGAGATTTCCTAAGCATCCAATAGCCTCCTATTCATAAATGTGGCGCGCTTCACACTTATGAACAAGACTATACTACATGTGGCTTGATACATCCTAGAACAATTCAAAACCTTGTGCTCTTAATACCGAGTTTCTCACGACCTAGTGGTACACCCTAGATGTAACGTGGCATACTCGACCCTGAAGGGGTCTCATACAAGCCACTTAGCATATCATAGCATAAGATAATAGAAAAGTGCAGAAATTTTAAGCATTTTTCCTACAATCAAAGTCTTTTAAAAAATGAAACAGATGACTTTAAAAACATTGTCTCAAACCATCAAAAAAAAAAAACTTTAAATAACTCTTGGGACACAATGCCAACAAAAGTCTAAAACATAAAAGAAAGACATAAAGGAAATGGTGTCTTTATCCTTGATGCTATGAGGACTCACCAATCTTCAACTCCTTGGTCCTACTAAGAACCTAGCCTCAAAGATGGAACACAAGATCACCGAACCCCACATTTGATAAGAACATAGGCAAGAGTATGCATTAGTATAAAATGTACTAAATATGATAGCTAGCATAACATCATAAAAGTATAACATAAGAGTTAGTCAACAAGAGATATATTTCATAATCATCATAGATACTTTATGAAACATAAACTATAATAATAAGAGAAAATAGCATAATCATAGGTATAATCTCCAATAGAGGCATACTTTAAGCATTAGTCAACCCTTAGTCTTTCATACCATAAGAGAACTACTTACCAAGTAACCTCAAAACATACCTATGAAATGCATGGATGAGACCCGATAATCCTACCTACACTAAGTATCCCATTTTAGTCATCATAATCACTCTTATCATCTTTGGATCTCATCCTTAGATTTTTTTTCTCAAACACAAGGGAATCTTAACCTTTATTCTAACATATCATGGAAGGCAACTAAAGAAACAATCCAAGCTAAGCATATATAATATAGGAAAATCTCATATTAGAACATGCTTAGAATACTTCCTTAAAGTAAGCTAGTTCCATCAGAAACATGTTATTTCAATAGGGAGTAGTCCCTCTTTAGCTAATTTTGTTATTTATGGAAAAGTACCTTTTTACTAGTCCAAGACAAGTTATTATTCATGAATGCTTATAATTTACCTATTCAAGTCTACCAAGGAAAAGTACTTTTACTCAATCCAAGCTAAGCATACAAAATACAAGAGAGATTCTTCATAAGTAGCAAGAAGACATACTTGTGCAATGCATGGATAATACCCCATAATCCTACCCATACCAAGTACCATTAGCATGCAAGTCCAAGCTACACAATAAAGGGCATTAATTCACCATCCTAGATATAAATGAAGTTCTTTGGCCTAACCAAGTCGTGCTACCATGCAAGCATTCTACGAACTGTAGCGACCCCTTTCCATTTACCGTATGCACATAAATTACAAGATATATATATATATCATTTTTTTTCCTCATGCAAGTAAGTAATGGTAATAAATATTATCCACTTCCGAGTATCCAAACTAGTTGGATTCATGCTTTATACGATCATTACAACAAGTAGCACATGTAACATATTACAAGCTTGGGTGTACACACCCCAAATAAACCAAACATATAGCCATGCTTATATTACAACCCATGGACATGATATGGTTAGGCTTCAACATCAAATGCAAATATACATCACATAGATCGGTTATAAGTACCAACATTTATACAAATATATATGCCTATATGCAAATGCGATCTTCTTTAAGGTTCTCAAAATTTCCATCGTCCATGGCCATCTTCATCACTCCTCTCGATCAGCCCCTACGATAGAAACAACTATCGCTAAGCATAAAGCTTAGTGGTGTAAAAACTATAGGGTCGAAATCCTCAATATTCATCAAGCCACCTTTTCCATGTCAATGAGCATCATACTTGAAACATAATAAATAAATCAAGTAACAATAGATAACAAGTATCAAGTTCTATATTCAAAGATACAAATGTTAAGAAGCTCATAGCACCATTTTCCAAGAATTTCAATAGCAAGACTCTCCCAATATATATACTTCATGTCGTCACACGCGGCACAAACATGTATCAAGAAGGGTCGTTGCCCTGAAGGACCGAAGCCCTGTATCAAGAAGACCAAGAACCATATTAAAAATGGCTTTCTAGTTCGTACTTAAAATGGATAACTTCCATTCCTAGGACGAACTACAAATCCAGAGTCAAGATGACAAATGATCTGAATCAAGAGGCCTGCAAATAGTGACAAAGCCACAGCCACAAGAAGGACATAGTCCCAACAAGAGTGCCAAGTGATCAAACAATCCGTACAAGTGGGCGAGTTACACAAGCATCATACCAACATGACAATGCAAAGTAACAAGAGGTAGCTAAGGTATCAAGATCAAATTTCATTTATACCAGACATCACAAGAGTTCAAGTACAAGTTTATAGACATACCTCAATACTTTAGCATAGCAATAGTCCAATAAACTTCGCAAGCTCAAACCGGAGACCAACCAACGTGTCAAGTTCCTCAACTTGTTCACAAGTCTATACAACCTTAAAAATGCAATTAAATAACTTCTTTAATTCCTAATATCTCAATAATATCAAAATAAAATAGGATTATCATCATAAGTAAGCTCAGCCCACACAGACAAAATTCTGTTTTCAAAACAGTGATTTTGGCCAGTTTAGTACCCCATGTTGTAACTTATATTTGAATAGGAAATCAGCAAAAATAGATTTTGTAACCTTCATTAAAGTTGTAGATACATCTCTTAAGATTTCAAATCAACAAGAATCACTGAAAAATATATTTTTTACAAAAAGATATCATCAATACACTAACAGTGGTTCCTACCGGAATTCTAAACCCAAAATCCGACAACACTTGTCCTGTGTTGCGTCCCATATTTCCCATCCATAATAGCTAGATTAGACTTTAACATAAACATAAGAGTTGTAGATACATAAATCAGCTTTCCAAAACATATTTATTCACCCAAAACGGAGTTATAAAGAACGAGATATTCTAAACGTAATACAACCTACTCAGCTACAACAACAGAGAAATCTTGACAGAACTTGTCCTGTGTTGCGACCCAGTTTTCACATCCACAACAGCTAAATCAGACTTTTACTTAAACATAAGAGTTGTATATACATGAATCAGCTTTCCAAAACATATTTATTCACCCAAAACGGATTTCCATATCACAAGATATACACAATTTAGCAAACACTACCCAGCTCGGAAACAGATTTCAGCACTTACCAACAAGGTAGTTTGTCTCTTTGATTCCAGCCAAAAGACCAAGGTTTTTTTATTGTGATTTTTGAAGAACAGATGATAAGCTAGTTTCTAAGGGTTTTAATCTTCCATTCCCACGAAATTATTCAAAGATGAGTGAATTATATAGTCAACAAGTGATGTTTATCACTTGGACACTTGGCTGGCCAAGGTGCTGCCAACATACTTTATATTTTTATCCTTTTGTGCTGTCCAAAAATGAATATTTACATATTTATATGTATATGCCTCAACACCATTTAATTACCTATAATTAGGATAGAATATTATGTATATTACCCCAACACAAATCCATCTATTCCTATACACTTTATGTTAAGCAAGTTAGCAACTTTAACAACTTTAAAGTTCCCCAAAATGAGAGTAACCCATATTGAAATAGTTTACCAATGGTAAATCGATATACAAATTCTTATTAGCATTTAGGGGTGTTACACGAACACTAGTGCAAGCTACCTTAGAAAGAGTATGATTTTTCAATCTAAGGCTACCATGAGGTCTTATACTTAATCTACCATGAAATGGTCTTGTCTTACCAAGTCAAGATATTCATGAAGGGATCTTATGTCACAAATTCAAGCTATTCTAGTCTAAGATGCTTTGATTCATTTTAGGTGAGCAAACCTATCAACCTAGAATCGATCTATGTGTTAAAACCATTCATCTCCTAGTATATTCTTGCCTAAGAGTGTATATGAGAATATCCTTTCAACAACACAAAAACATATCATAATAATAGTCACATCACTCTCAAAGTGTTCATAAAGTATTTACATAGGTTCTATAAGAACATGCATAAATCTCATACATGGTCTAGGTAAAGTGCGTAGAGTCATTCCACAATAACTCTATCTAGTAGTCTACCATCATCATACAAGGTTCACTCTCAAAGCCTTTAACATACATACTTTATTGGTTTTACTTTCAAAACCCTAGTAATCAACATTCTTGACTACAAGCCTTACACTCAAAGCTTTACTTCTTATAATAATCATACATACATAGATTACAAGGTATTCTAATCACATGCTTCATTTTTAAGCAATTCGAGCAATATATTATAATAAAGGCTCCATATCAAGCCTCACTAGTAATGACCCATCATATATACTATAATCTAATTCAAATCATGTGTATTTGCTTTTATTCTTGAACAATTACTATACATATCATAAATTCTAGAAGATCACCTATAAATCCTCAATTTCCCTTCACAAGGTTCAGACCCACATTATTTTAGCTACATATATTAGACTAGGGTTAGCCATGTAAAACATGTAATATCATCATAATAACATTCGTCACTACTAATTCTATCATAAACAATCAATACCCACTCAATTGGGTCAACATACAACATAACCCACAACATTGAAGACACCCTAACATGAATTGGGGAAACTCTTCATCAAATCGGGGAATTCTAGGGGGCTCCACTGATGGAAGAATCCATGGATGAATATGCTAACATATCTTGGATAAAAAGACCTCGAAATCTTGGAGACTGAATGCATTGATCTTCACCCTAGCTTCAAACTCTACCATCTTCTTCTTTGTAGAGCGAGAAATATTTGAGAGGAAGAACATCAAAATCAATTAGGGTTTTCTTTTATAATCTAGGGAGGATGGCTTAATTGGGAGAATATAAAGCTTATATACTTTTATAGGTTAGGGGTAAAGGGACTTAGTATATAATAAAAAAAATATCCAAAGACCATAAGACCCAAACTTTAAAAAAACCTATAGAACTTCACGTTCAAACTTGCCAGGGGCACATGGTGACTCATCAAGTGGACCCTTGACACTACCTAAATTTCTAGAAGCTCCCTTAATGGTCATCTTATTCACATGGCGATGACCGATTCACATCCTAAGAGACCCATCCTTCTTTCTATGAAACAACACGGGAGCACCCTATAGAGAGATACTTAATCGGATCAAACCCTTATTTAGCAAATCCTTTAATTGCTTTGTCAACTCTTTTAACTCTACCGTAGCCATTCTATAAGGAGGAATGGAGATAGGTTGCTTATCCGATAAAAGGTCAATACCAAAATCTATTTCCCACTCGGGAGGAATACTGGGTAAATCATCGGGAAAAACTTTCAGGAACTCATTCACTACCGAAACCAAATCTAGTAAAGGGGTTTCAGATTCAACATCCCTCACCCTAACAAGATGGTAAATACACCCTTTGAAGATCATCTTTCTAGCTTTAAGACTACAGACAAATTAACCCCTAGGTATAGAATTTTCCCCCTTCCACTCTTTGATAGGCTCATTTGGAAATTGGAATTTAACAACTTTAGTACTACAATCGATAGAGGTATAACATGCATGCAACAAATCCATACCAAAAATAACATCAAAGTCTAACATGTCTAACTCTTCCAAATCCACCAAAGTAACTCTATGGGATAAGGAAATGAGGCAATTTCTATAAACCCTCCAAGCCACCACAAAATCACCAACTGGGGTAGAGACAGAAAAAAGTTCTACCAACATGTCGGGGAGTATATCAAACTTCATGGCCATAAAAGGTGTTACAAAGGACAAAGTAGCACCGGGGTCTAAAAAAGAATATACATCAATAAAAAAGAATTTTAACATACCGGTCACCAAATCTGGGAAATCTGTTGGTCACTTCAAGATTGATGAGCATACAAGTGATTTTCCTTTGGGGCATTAGAGACTGAACCGGTTGGAGAAGTTTTCTTATCTTTTGTTCCCTTAACCCTGTGCATCGGACAATCTCTTATATTGTGGACAATCTTCCCACAACTAAAACACCCATAGTTGCCAACTAGGAACTTACCATCATATTTTTGTCCACATTTTGCACAATTAGGCCTAGCCACATAAGAACCACCACTATTACCTGCTTGAGGTTTAGGGTTGGAAGCCCTATCCTGGTTGACCCTTGGAGCACTAGAAGAGCCTTGGTTGGAAAAGCATTGCTTAAACCTTGGTCGACCTTGTACATTGGACCTAGCATTTCAGAAGTTCATATCACCAGTTCCAACATTTTTTACTTCCTTATTTTTTTCCTTGTGCTTTGCATACTTAATTTATTGCACATACACCAAAGCTTTGATATATCCATGTCATCATGGAACATTTCTGTATAACATTCTTTTTCAACCAAGTCGAACACACCCGCCAAAAACATAAATCATCTTATCCCTCAGATCTGCCACCACAGTCGGAGCATATTTGGACAGTTGAGTGAATTTTAGGGCATAGTTTATCACACTTATACTTCCTTAACGAAGATTAATGAACTCTTCAACCTTAGTTTCCCTCAACTCTCACCTAAAGAATCTATGACAAATGCCGATGATTTGCATCCTACCGGCCCAATTCCTACAGATCTTCCACCCTTTCCACTGATCATACCATACTTGAGCAACATCTTTTAGTTGGTAGGCAGCTAACTCCACCTTCTATTCCGAAGACATCCCCATAATAGCAAGAACTTTATAAACCTCATCGATTAACCTTTGGGGATCCTCTTCCCCTTTGGAGCCATTAAATTTCTGTTCATTTGAGAAATATCCCTAACCCTTGAAGCAACTGAATTCACATTAAGATTCACCTGAGCCACAACTTCTCTATTGGATTCAGCCGTCATGACTTGAGCCAACATTTTGATAGTAGAACTAAATTGCACATGGGTCACATTTTCAACCAAAGAATCAACCAGAGCTTGATTAGCTTTAGGAGGAGCTCCTTGATTCACATTATCATCCTCCATCCTTCTAGCATTAGCCCTTTATGTATTCATATACTGAAGACACAAGAGAAGGATTAGGAGCGAGATTTTATAGAGTCAAACTCTGTGGCATGAGTTTAGAGTAACGAAAGAAGTGAAATTTCCTAAACATCTTGTAGCCTCTAATCAAAAATGTTGCGCCCTTCACACTTATGTACTAGAATCTACTAGATGTGGCTTATGAGACATCATCCTAGAATCATTCTAAACCTCATGCTCTTATTACAAAGTTTGTCATGACCTAGTGGCACCCCTAGATGTAACAGGGCACATAGGACCCCGAAAGGCACAATGTAAGCCACTTAGCATATCATAACATAAGCATAGAACAATAAAGAGTAAAAACACATATCAAGTTCAAAATTTTCATACAGGAAAGCGGAAGTCTAGACTTGTCTTAATTTAGCCATCTATTACAACAGTTGAAATGAAAAGGGTCATACACCAAACAAGACAGTCCAAAAAGGAAATACAAGAGATGAACTATAACAAAAACTTTCGTCCTCGAATCATATCGACTCACCAACTAGCTAGGAGAATAATCAAATCCATGCTTTAGCCACAATGATGCCAACTTTGAGAACCGGACACTACAATTGTGGGAACCCGAACTCAACTAAGGTAGAAGGAACCCATTTGGAAAGCCTGACTGAGCTAGCGTAAAAGCTTTCATTGGGAAGTTGGACTCAACGAGTGTAAAAGCTTTTATCTCATACTCAAAATCCACTCGGTAATAAGCATTGATTCCCATGAATTACATATTAAGTCCTGACTTAAGTTCATATTCATGGAAGAATGTCTTGACACTCAAGCCAACATAATTCATAAGATTGCTCATAGATTTAATACCTGAGAATAGCCTTTTAACCTTAGAATCATCACATTGTGAGAAAAACTTTCACATCATATCATATTCGACCATAAGTATGTATACGAGGATAATCATTAAACAACACAACAACTAGATTATAATCATAATCACTTAACTCTCAAAGTGTTCTTAAATCATACACATAAATCTCATAATCACACATAATTCTCATACTTCACCTTTCAAGGATCAAACACCATATACGACATCTAGAATTACTACATTGGACATGGATAATAACATAATTCAAATTAACTCAATTATTACATATATAATCTCATAATATCCTTCTTTCATCAACAAACCCACATCTCAAGATCATAATTGGGAAATAAGGGGATTTCATGGATTCTTGGGTATTTCAACATAAAAACCTTAATAAATCATCAATTCAATTATAATATAAAGTAATTCAATCATTAGAATCCTTTCTGAAAGGAATCCATGACTTGGAGTCAAAGCCTAGCTTTTATGGAATTCTTGATTTGAAATTAGGGTTTTGAATGGGCTTCGTAGATTAATTCCATCAATGGATGGAGATCTATCATATTTTAGTAATGGAATACAATGAATTTGAGATTAAAACCTTTCTCCTTGAACCCTCGCTCCAACTTTCTTTTCTTCATCCTTGATGTTTCAGAGAGAGAATTTTTGGAGAGGACTTGGGTCTTTCTTTTGGGAATTGGAAGAATGAGTTAAAAGACTTATTTTAGTGACACAAAATTCCTATATAGCCTGTCTAATTTAGACTTGAACGACATCACTTAATATTAATTAAAATTGGAAATCCCCAAAGTTCCCTTAAACTTAAATGCCAAAAAGCAGTTCCAAGAGTCACCCACGACCCACCACTGATGGACCATGGTTGGACCCATGGCCTATGTTGGTGAACCGTGGTTTGGTTTTGGAGATTGGTTCATGGGACCTCAACCCACGACTCCTCACCCATAGAGCATGAGTGGACTAACGGGGAGTAGGTCCCCCTCCGTAAGTCACTGTACAGGGAATTTATAGGGTCTTCCTCAAGGACCCATTGTTGGTCCTTGGGGTTCGTACCTTGACTTTCTAACATGAAACCCTTTATTTTTAAGTATTGGGAGTTACATTTGCGACTCTAACCCTCGTGTTAAACTCTATTTTAGCCTACTAGTTTTCAGAGTGTTATAGGATTATGGAAGAAGATTATATGAATTCAAGCATGAATTCCATGAGACCATGCCTAACGTATGTTTTCTAGAAACTAATGATTGAAAGGGTAAAATATGAAATTATGCATGTTTCAATGAAGCCTATGCTAATTTTTTAAGGATTCTTTGAGAGTTAAGTATCAATGATGTTGTTATTTCTATTGTTGTGTTGTTGAAAAGATTTTTCGTATATACATGTAAGCATGCATTGTAAAAGGTTTTCTCACATGATAAGGGTCCTTAGGTTTGAAAGGCTTTCTCACCTAAAATGAACCAATGTTAAGAAGTTATACTAATAATGAAGCAAGAGGCATTACCTATGCTCTCTAATAGAATGACAAGAGGTGATTACCCATGTCACATGATATATAGACAAGAGGCGAGTAGCCATGTTCCTTCATGAGCTAGGATGAATAAGATTAACATTTATTTTTTTGAAGTTAAGCTTAGAACAGAGTGGTCAAATGACGATTACCCGTGTCCCATAATAATGTACCAACATAGGATTATCGAGATAGACATTAGCTAGTGGATCCACAATAGCTAGAAGTTCATGGTCCTTACCGCGAAAAGTAGGGCACCCCTTTCTGGTGTGGGGTTGACACCAAATTCCATCTTGCAAGCTAACATAGTCTTATATGTCTATTCAGGCTACATCCCTAAATCATGCAAAGTTATGATGATCCAAGGTTACTTCAGGAAGTATCATAGGTATATTTCAAGATGATGTTCACTTACATTGATCATGTTTTACGGCTTATGCTTTTTAACTCTCAAGTTTCATGTTTTAGCTTGATCATTGCAAGATCATGAAAATTTCCTATTTTAGCATGACTTAAATGCTTATATGCATCACAACCCAGGGATACACCCTAGACGTAGCATGGCATACAAGTCCGCGAGAGGCCTCATATAAGTCACTTAACTTTCATAAGTCAAGATAATATAAAATTGCTAAAATTTAATACATTTTCAACAACATCAAAGTCTTTATAAAATGGAGAGGAATTCTCATACAATTGTCTTAAATCCATCTAATACAAAGATTCTTATGATACAACCCATACAACAATGGTCAAAACTTAAAGTCAAAAGATCATATGGAAATGGTGGACACATACTCGAATGCTATGAAGACTCACCAATCTTCAATCTTTCCTCTACTAGATATCCTACCCGCATGGATAAGAGTCGGGATCTCAGACCCTACATTTGGATAAGTAATGTAGGCAAGATTATTCCTTAGTACAAGAATGTACAAAATATCATCGCTTGCATAAATATCAACATAAACATAAGAATTAGAAAACCTAAGACATAAGCATAGTCAATGCACATAAAAGATTATTTAGGCATATAAGGAATACTTCTTGAAGTAACCTCAAAGCATACTAAGCAAAGACATTGGTAATCCTCGACTAGTCTTACTCATCAAAGAAGGTAACCTTAAGCAATCATCGAAGCTCCTCACCTATCATAACATATTTAGATTATCTTTTATAGACATGGGGAATCACCTCTTGCCTTCCGATAAAGGCTCATGGGTAGTCACCTCTTTCCTTACATATAGGATCATGGGTACTCACCTCCATGTCCATCGTCTTATAACATGGGTACTCACCTTCAAGTCACTCTATAAGGAATCATGGGTAATCGCCTCCATGTCCTTCATTATAATACATGAATATTCACCTCCATATCTTACATCATAAAACACGTGTATTCTCCTCCATATCTTTCAATAAAGGATCATGGGTACTCGTCTCCATGCCTACATACTTTGAGGTCATGGGTACTCGCCTCCATTTCCACATTATAGAATAAGGGTAGTTGCCTCTTACTCTCCTCTAAGAAATATGGTAAATCGCCTCATATCCTTCTCATTTATAGGTCATGTGTAATCACCTCTAGCCTCATCGATTTCCTAGTCTTTTAGTCTAGATTAATTTTAGGTGAGCAATCCTTTCAACCTAGAATAATTCAATAAGAGAAAGCCTTTCACATTTATAATTAAGCAATTCAAGTGGGAACTATCTGTTCCAAGTCAATCAAGTAATTTGAAATGCAAATTGGTCAAATTTCTTCTCATTTGAACCCAAGGCCAAAAGGCGGCCTAATGGATGATACCTTGGAAAACCCAAATAATGATCCTTGAAAGCATATCCACTTTGGTCCACGACATTAAATAAGGCACTTATTGGGAGGCAACCCAAGTTTTTGATGCTTTAGTTTTGATTTTGAATAATGGGTTTTTATTGTGTAGGTTAAAAAGTGAAAAGTATTGGAAAATGAACAATTAGGTGAATACAGTCGGTGAACCAACGAAGAGGTTGGCGAGCCCCTACATGGACCGCCGTTGGAACAACCCAGCTTGAAAAGGAACTCTATAAAACTCGGTGAGTTGAAGTCTTAGTTGGTGATTCGCTGAAAAGGTCGGCGAGCTCAACTTTTTCCGCTGTTTGAACCCTCAAATTGCTGGGAGATCTATAAAACTCTGTGAGCAAAATTACATCTTGGTGCATCGTCGAGTGGTTCGGCGGGCGCGACTTATGCCATTGAATGGAGCGCGTATTAAAAGTTTGTAAAGGAAAAACAATTTAAAATTTCAAAATATTGTATCTTCTCACATTTTTAACTCGTGTACACTTACACCCTATAGTAGATCTTTCATATTTTTGTGTTTTTACTCTCATATCTTGTGAAATCTTTACTCGGTATTGTGGAACTTTGCCTCTTAGAATTTCAATTATGTTTTAGCCTAAAGGTTGGTTTTTCAAACCCCGTACTCTAAATATGTGGTTTAACTCGAATGTAGTCAATAAATTGTTGGTGATAATTGTTAGGTAGTTTTATTTAATCATTGTTTAATTTTTTGATATCCCGTCTTCAGTTGAATTTTGTGCCTAATTACTAATAAATATTTGATTCTCGTGTCTTTGCTTGTTTAAATCGAATCAAAATTGTTGGGTTGTGCTAATTTTTTATTGGGCCTAGCAGGGTGAAGTTTGAGTAACCCCATATTCTGCTAAATGTTAGATTACCAAGTGATTGAGCGGTTGACGTCATTCTTAAGGGTAAAAGATGTCTAATGGCCAATTTTGTTTAAATCTGAGAAATTCTGAGTACCCCGAAGGTATGGGTATGATTCTGACCTTAATTTCATAGTGTAGGTGTTTAATTTTGATTTTGGGGGGCTGCGGGTTTGATCTTGAAGAATGGGGTAGAAAACGAGCACGAATTGCCATTTGGCGAGTTGAGTTGGGCTCACTGAGTTGTTCGGCGGTTCACCTAAAACCCCCCCAAATTACCCTTAATTTTCTTAAATTGGTGAGTTTGAGTCTTTAACCTTTGGTGATATTCCTGAGCTCGCTGAGCTCACTCAGTGACTCGCTGAAAGTTCTTCTTGATCTCCCTTTTATGCCTCTAAACCTAAAAATACATTGTAACTTTTGGCGAGCTACTTTTGGCTCACCTAATGGTGTTGGCGATGTGCCGAATGGCCCTAGACATCACCGACCTACATTGAATTTGGGTAATTTTTGTGTTGGAACTTTCGGCAAGCCTAATTTGGCTCACCAAAGTGATTTGGCGACTCGCCGAACCGTTCGGCAAGTATTTTTGCACTATTTTTAGAACTTTTTCTAACATTTTTCTATATTGTTTGCAGGAATGACTAAAACAAATATGACTGGTAGTGACATGCCACCCCAAAAGCGGGCACAAAGAGTCGTTATAAATTAGGAAAGTGTTGCTTCCAAGGCGAAGGCCAAGAAGTTACATTAAAAGGGATGAAAGGGAAAGGTCAAGGTGCCTATGGCTAAGAAACCAGAGTACAACTCTGGCAGTGAGAGGGAATCCTATGATTCTTAGGATTCTATCTCTGATCCTCAGGATGATCAGTTGTTACATGCCCAGAGAGCGGAGGTTTTCTCTAAGACGATAGATGATCCATCTAGGATCCTGGTTCCTCACACTCCTCCTCCTCCTCCAACTCCAGAGCATACAGGGATTCCAACACCAACATTCCAAGGTCTTCCTCCTCGATCTCTCAATACAGTAAAGGCAAAGGGATTGAGGACCATATTTGTGAAGAAGAGATTTCCCACAGATGGTGTGGTGGAAAAATATCCAGCTGTGTGGGACACTCTAAGGTTCCACAGATTCGAGGTCTTCACCAAGCCCTATGGCCCATACATTCCTACCTAGGTTCGAAAGTTCTACTCTACCTATAGTGACCTAGTGTCTTAAGGGAAGAAGAAGGCTAGTGCCTTCAAGATGGTGGATTATGTGTGGTGCAAGATATGAAATTAAAATATAGAAGTGATGATATAAATGTTATGTTGAAGAGGCCTACAAACATCATGCATGAATACAAGAGTATGATCATGACAATGACTCTTGATAAACTTAAAGGTTGGCTTGCCCCACTTTTTTCTGACATCACCCCTAGGCAGATTGAGGCCAGAGCACTGATATAGAAGAAGGATCTCAATGTGGTAGCTAGATATTTTATTGGGTTTATCAGCACCACGATCATGTCATTGCAAAATGAGTCTATTCTCCGACACCCAAAAAAGGCCTGTCTTCAGTCTATTATTGCTAGGAAGACTCTCAATTTAAGTCTATTTATTTAGCAGGAGATGGCCATGAGGGCCAAGCAACACTAGACATCTCTTTCATTCTCTGTACTAATCATAGAGTTATGTCAACGGGCTAGAGTTCCACGAGATAAGAAGAGGGATATTGAGTTTACACCCATATCTTCTACCGACACCCAGTGTTTAGAGGCCGGACTAGGCTGATAGGAACAGATAAGCCTCGGTGGAAATATCCATCGAGTTAGATGTTGATATGCTGCAAAAGCAGACATGCCTACTCCGGCCACTAAGCCTTCGGTATTTCTAGCTTCATTCCTTTTGATGCTCCTTTCACTTCTGCTACACCTCCTCCCCTAGATCTATTCCTTCTGGTACTTATGCATCCCAACCCCTATAACCCAGGTGATGCTGTTCAAGATAAGGCATTAAGCCCATTATGCTGATGTGCGGGCCTCCCGATTAGAGGCCACTACTTTTGGGATGATTAAGAGGACATTGTTGCTGCTTTGACACCCTTTAGTGCTAAGATTTATAACCTAAATTTTGCTCGAGAATGCTTGAAAATGAGAGTGGTAGAGTGTAAGAAAGGCTAGGGAGCCGCTAATGAGATGACAACCTTAAAGGCCGACATTACTGATTTGAGGAAAAATTTTTACCAGCTAAAGTCCATAAATATGCCCCGAAAGATGGAGTGACTCTGAAGCGTACTTCACCCCAAGCGTAGCTTGGCAGGATTATTACATTTACCTCCCTCTCTGTCGTTTTATTTACTACTTTATTTTTAGTTGCATTACCTACCTCTTGTGATTGTTTTGTGAATAGTTTTTCTATTTTGATGGTGTGTTTTGAATATTGATCTTATTGATTTCTTGTGCTAATTTTGAGTGTAGATTGTGATCAATGTCGATGACTTGAATAGGGCTCTTAATTTAACAAAATGAATGTATGGCTAAGATGAGGCAAACTAAGTTACATAGTACATATGTGAATTTTAGCAACTCGTTATGATTAACTGGTTGTGGAATGAGACTCTTACGATGATCATTGCATCCTAGCTAAAAAGAGTGGAGTCTTGTTTGATAATTGTGCCATTGCCTTGTATGGTGAGGTTGTCTTGAACATTGTTCTTGATGACACCTAGAACTTGCCCTGTTGGTCTGATTGATTGAGTGAAGCGAGCAATTGAAATGATCTTAGGCAATAATTTTGAAGAGTGAGCCAATTTGAAAATATACCTCTATGTGGCCAACCTTGTATGATGTGTGAACTATGCTTGGCACCTTTTGAGCCTATCCTTTTCTTGGAAAAAACTTGAACAACTTTGACCTCTTTATCCTATCACCCATAATCTTCATGAAGTATTGGTATGTTTGAATAGCCAACATTGGCCAAAATCCTAAGTTGGGGGTTTGGTGACAAATAAGGAAAGTCATGAAGTTTAAAGATTCACCATTTTTGATGGATTATTTTGAAAATGATGGAGCCCCTCTATATAAATAAAAAAAGCAGAAAGAAAGAAGAGAATAAGAAGAAAGAAAAGAAAGAGACTGAAAAAGAGAAAAAGTTGTGAAATAAAGTGAGTGAATATAATGAAGAATAATGGGGCATCCAGTGATTTATGCTAAGTTGAATAATTGGGTGGAGTTTGAACATCCTTATTGTGAAGGAGAAGGAGAAAGAGTGATTTTCAGGCCATTCTTCATGTAGGTAGAAGCCACTAATCCTAAATTACCATACCTTTACACTCAGCCCCGTTACAAGCCTTAAAAAAGACCTTTGTGATCATTAATGAGATGAAAACGTTGATTGGAAAATAAGGGCAAGCCTATGGGTGGAGTCTTTTGTGATTCTGGAACTTCAAATTTTTTTGGATAATTTTGTGCGAATATGGAATAATCTTTGTTGTGAGGGTATTTGACTACCATTGTTGAGCTTGAACTTTCATTTGAAGCAAGCATGGTGAGCTTGAGTACACTTGATAATAGTGAGTCACAATTTGAATCTTTGAGTGCACAATTGAGTATTGTATGTGTAGTTTGAACCTTGTTTGTGCATTTATGTTGAGTCTTGAGCAAAACTATTTGTATACATCCTTTTTGAACCAATTGATCTTGAGTTTTACTTAAGGACAAGTAAAATATTAAGTTGGGGGTGTTGATGAGTCTAAGATTTGGACTCATTTAGGGATTCTTTTTATAGTTTTTGTGTCATCAAATGCCTAATTTATGCTATAAACTGATATTAAAACATTGATTTTAAGGTATGTTAGCTAAGGAGCAAGGCAAGGACACTATCGGGCAAAAAGGAGCAAACAAGCTAAAGAAGTGAAGAAAATCGATCCAGGTGATCGCCAAGACCACTCGGCGAACCGCCTAGTTGCTCCTCTAGCTCGTCTAAAGTTCCATCGTTCCAAACCTAGGGAAAATCCAAGTTGGTGACAGTAATAGCCAGTCAGCAAATCACCAATTCACTCCATGACAACAAGTATGAGCACCCAAAGTTACAAAACTAGGAGGCTGATGACCAATAAAATATATCGATGTAATAGAGCAAAGGGCGGATCGCCTGATAACCCTGTGAGGCCCGACTTAGTCCACCAATTGGACCTTCAGGATTAATTTTGGGCAACTATAAATTAGTATTTTAAATGAAATTTGAGGAGTTCTCTCCCAATTATTACAGTTCCCATTCTAGAGTTTGAATCTTCTCTTAGTTTTTTAGTTCTTATTATAGACTTTGAGGATTTCTAAGCTCAATTTTGAGGATTTTGACTTGGATTTTTGAATTTAACCATTTTGGAACATTGTAAAGGCTTGGAGACTATTACTTAGTTTATGGCTAATCTAGTTGGTAATTGTTTTTACCTTTTCATGATGTTTAGCTAAAACCTTAATTCTTGGGGTGTGACATGTGATTATGGGTTCAATTAGCTAATGGGTATTTTTAATTACTTATTTAAATGCTATATTAAAGTGGTTTTAATCATTAGATGTGTTTTAATCTAAGAATTTTAGTTGTAAATGCAACTCTAATTTTGAGTTATTAGCTTGCTTGAGAGAGAGGTTTTGGAGCCAAAGCTTTCGTTTAATGGTTTGTAGGTATTGGGTTAATATGTTTTCAGCTCAAGAGAGTATATCTTAAACTCAATCCTACCCATCTAGCTTGAGAGAGAGTTGATGTATTAAGGTTGTGGGTTGTTCCTATTTCCTAAGATTGCTGATGTTCGAAAGAAATCACTTGAAATGTGATAGTTGTTCGAGAGAAAACTATTTCACTCATAGTGCAGCCTACCCACTTATTTAGCTATCTATTAGTAGTTTCAATTACCCATATAGTGAAATTTTCCTATAATCAATCACATCTCAAGAATTCCTATCTATATGTTTTCTTTCCTTAGTGTTTGATTCTGTTGTAGCTGATAATTGCAAATCCAAAACCCCCATCTAACATTTGTTGTCATGCCCTTTAGATTTATTAGTATGTTATCTATAATATATGTTCCTATATGTTATTAGAATAAATTTGTACGTCATATTTAAATTTGAACACATACTCTCCCTATGGTTTCGACCCCAACCTTTCGTTGGGTTTATACTAGTTAATGAATGCTTTAACCTAGAATTGGATGAGGTGTACTTGAAACATTAATCAAACCTCATCAATGCATGCTTGATGATCTTTCTTAACTGTAGAACCATAGAACTTCAGAGTATTCATCCTACTGAATTCCCTCACTCTAGAAGTCGTCGTACCAAAATTGTGGTTCACGAGGTTCACAACCTCCCTATTGGCTTGGGTCGTCACGGCTTAAGCCAACACAGTAGACTTAAACTCTGGATTAGTCACTTGTTTGGCCAATCTGTCAACAGGAGCTTGAGGATCTAGAGGAGGAGTTCCTGTACCAATCTCTTATCCCTTAGTCCTTTTAGCAAAAGCTCTTCGAGTAGTCATATTATTTAGACCATCGAGTAAGGATTAAGAGACAGTTATTATAGAGTCAAACATATCGCACAACTTAGAGAAATGAAGAAGTGAAGTTTCCTAAACATCGTGTAGCCTCTCATTCATAAATGTGGCGCGCTTCACTCTAATGATTAAGACTTCAACGTGGTTTTGAGACATCCTAGGACCTTTCTAAACCCTCTGATTGGTTTACCAAGTTTTTCACGACCCAAGGGTACGCCCTAGATGTAACATGGCATACAAGACCCCGAAAGGCCTCTTATAAGCCACTTAGCTTTCATAAATCAAGATAATAGAAAATCGGTAAAATTTAAATCATTTTCAATAACATCAAATTCATTATAAAATGAAGCGAAGTCTCATACAATTGTCTCAAACCAAGCTAATACAAATATTCTTGGGACATAGCCCATACAACAATGTTCAAAACTTTAAATCAAAAGAATATAAGGAAATGGTGGCCTAATCCTTGAATTCTCTTAGGACTCATCAATCTTCAATATTGCCGCTAATGGAAATCCTAGCCATAGGGATGAGAGTCTGGAACGCTGGACCCTATATTTGGATAAAAAATGTAGGCAAGAGTATGTGATAGTGCAAGAATGTCCTAAGTATGATATCTTACATAAACATTAACATAAACATAAGAATTAGACTACATAAGTCATAAGCATAATCAATGCACATAATAGATCATTTTAACATATAAGGAATACTTCTTGAAGTACCCTCAAAGCATACTTATCCAAGATATGGGTAATCCTCAACTAGTCTTATTCGTCATAGAAGACAACCTTAAAAAATAATCCAGGCTCCTCACCTATCATAACATATTTGGCCTATCTTTTATAGACCTGGGAAATTACCTCTTGCCTTCTTATAAAGGCTCATGGATAGTTTCCTCTTGCCTTACATATAGGATCATGGGTACTCTCCTCCATGTCTATCCTAATATAAAATGGGTACTCACTTCCATGTCATTCTATAAGAAATCATGGGTACGAGTGCCTCTATGTCCTTCATCATAAGACATGTATTCATCTTCACATCTTTCATCATAAGACATGGGTATTCACCTCCACATCTTTCAATAAGAGATCATGCGTACTCACCTCCATGTGAACATACATTGGGATCATGGGTACTTGCCTACATGCCCACATTAGGGAATAAGGGTAGTCGCCTCATATGCTTCTCATTTTGAGGTCATGTCTAATCACCTCTTGCCTCATCGATTTCTTAGTCTTTTATAATAGATTCATTTTAGCTAAGCAATCCTTTCAACTTATAATAATTCAGTAAGTTAAAGCCTTTCACATTCATACTTAAGCAATTCAAGTGGGAACTATCCCCTCTAAAACAATTGCATCAATAATCAACAATTCATCGTATATGCTTTACTCTCAAAGCAATACTCATCATAATCATCCTATATGCTTCAATCTTAACATGATTCATAATGTACCTCTTTCTTCCTATACGAATACATCTAGATCCCCAATTTACCTTTTCATGGATCAAAACCTATTTACATCAATTTCACCTAAGAAACATTGGTTTTAATTCATCATAAAACATGTAATCCTATTAATTCAAGCATAAAATATCATAATCCACTCAATTGGATAAACATTCATTAAGACCCACAAGCCTCTAAACTTTCAATGGACTGAACCACTTCACGCCAAGCTTCACGAATCGTGGTGGCTCTCACGAGCCGTGGTGCTAGCCTTGGTCCTAGGCTGACAGCTTGGCAAACCACACTTAAACTTACTCTCACTTCACGACCCCCTCAACGGTCGGTAGTGGCCTTAAAGAACCGTTAAGTGGCTCGTGGGAGGGTCCCCATTTAGGGAAACTCTAGGGAGCTCACTGCTTCACCTTCTCGGGAACCACCACAAGTCGTGGTGCCCTCCACGAGCCATCATGGTGCTTATGGGAGGTGGGTGTGTATTGGCTAGCTATTGTTTAAGCTCCACAACAACTACCATATGTTGTGGTGCCCTTCACAGCTCGTGTGGGCCTTCGTGAAGGGTGCCAAGGCTCTATTCTCTAGCTCTTGACGTAACACTTAGCCCCTTGGTTAGCCTAATAGATTCTGAGGTCTTACAATATACATGGCTATTATACTTGGTATATTGTTCTACAATAACACATACCCTTGCCTACATTTCTCTAAATGTAGGGTCCAACAATCAAGTTGCTCAGTTTTGTGGCTAGAAGGTTGATTAGAGATATTCCGAGCTTCAGTGAGTCATCATGCTTCGAGGACGGATTTCTTTATTTTCAGTTTGCTTCTTTACTTTCATTTTTGGACATGATGTATGGGCTAGGCCTAATTTAATCCTATTGTATTAATAGATTTTGTGACAGGTGTTTAGACTTCAGCTTTGCTTTTATGAACACTTTGGACTTGTAATGTTGTCTTTAATTCTTTTGTTCTATTTCTTATGTATAAATGCTAAGTGGCTTGTATGGGGCATCCCACGGTCTTATACGCCATGTTACACCTAGGGTGTACCTCTGGGTTATGACACAAGGTGGTTGCACTACCTCACATGCGAGAAACAAAAGGTATGAACATTTATAGATCTCATCAATAAACCCTTGTGGTTCTTCCTCCACTTTGGAACCAAAGAAAATAGGAGGGTTCATTCTTATGAAAACCCTTATCCTTGAAGTGGTTGTACCTACATTGATGTTCACATAAGTACTAGTATCACTATTAACTTGGGCCATCACAGCTTCAGTAAATATTTGGAGAGCTGACCTTACCAAAGAACATAGGAGGAACTTGAGGCTCTTGGGGACCTTGTGGAGGAACTCTCTCATTCACGTTCTCCTCTTCCCTCCTTCTTGCGTTCAAATTTTCCTCTTCCATCCTTCTTATATTCTCCCTTCTTGTATTAATATCCTATAGACATAAGAAAAGGTTTAGAAAAAGGACTTCATAGAGTTAAAACTCTTACGACTAAAGAGTAATGAAAGAAGTGCAATTTCCTAAACATCTTATATCCTCTCATTCATAAGTGTGGAGCATTTCACACTCATTAACAAGACTCTACTAGATGTGGCTTATAAGAAATCATCCTAGAATCATTCTAAACATTGTGCTCTGATTACCAAGTTTGTAACAACCCAAGGGGACCCCCTAGATGTAACATGACATACTTGACCCCGAAGGGTCTCATACAATCCTTTAGTATATCATAATAATAATTAATAAAAATGATGCGGAATTAAAACTTTTTATAATCAAAGTCTTTTCATAAAACCAAATGGAGGTCTAAAAATTATCTCATAAAGCAATATATTACAATAGAATATCAATAAGGTTCTAAGCGCTTTACAACATAGTCTCAAAAGGAAAAGTATAAGAAACTAGAATTGAACAACTTTCATCCTTGAATCTTGAGGACTCACCAAAAGTGTGGAGAGAATCAATCCAAGCGTTACTCAAAGATAGAAGTACATCTCAACGACCAGAACCTACACTTAAAGAAAAATGTAGAAAATATGGGTTAGCACAACATTGCACTTAGTATGGTAGGTATGCATAAGGATCCTTAAAACATGCTCAAAAGGGATATTTAGTCAAAATCATGCATTTTATCAAGGAATGTATGCATTTTATCAAGTAATGTCTCCATATTTTAAAAGCAAACACTACTGCCACTAGTTCAAGATCATGGGTCAGATAATTCTTCTCATGAACCTTAACTTTCCTTTAAGCATACGCAATCACTTTACCATGTTGCATAAGCACACATGCAAAACCCACTCTAAAGGCATCAGAATATACAATAAACCATCGGTAACCTCCGTTAAGGTTAAAACCAGAGCGGATGTAAGTCTATCTTTCAACTCTTGGAAGCTTTTCTCCCAACCCTTCGGCCACAAAAACTTAGCTTTCTTTTGAGTCAAAACCGTCAATAGAGAAGCAATGGAGGAAAACCATCAACAAACCTCCTATAGTAACTAGTCAAACCTAAAAACCTTCTAATATCGGTAGGAGTTAGAGGTCTAGGCCAACTCTTGAGTGCATCCGTCTTCTTAGGATTTACCTCAATACACTTGCTTGACATAATATGACCATGGAAGGCCACAGACCTTAGCAAAAACTCTCATTTACTAAACTTCGCATATAATTGGTGATCTTTAAGGACTTGCAATACAATCCTCAAATGGTTCATGTGTTCATTTCAGTCCTTGATTAGATAAAAATATCACCAATAAACAGGATCACAAACATATCAAGATAGTGTCTAAACACTCTAGTCATTAGGTCCATAAATGCCGTCGGGGCATTCGTCAACCCAAATGACACTACCATAAATTCATAATGACCTTACTAGGTCTTAAAGGCCATCTTGGGAATGTCAACCCCTTAGTTGATGGTAACCCGAACGAAGATCTATTTTGGAGAAATAGTTAGCCCCTTGAGGTTGATCAAACAATTCGTCAATCCTCGAAAGGGGATACTTGTTCTTTATGGTCACTTTATTTAATTGACGATAGTCGATACACATTCTAAGAGACCCGTCCTTCTTTCTATCAAACAATACCGAAGCACCCAAAGAAGAGATATTCGGTTGAATAAAACCCTTGTCTAGCAAATCCTTTAGTTGCTCTTTCAACTCTTTCAACTAGGCCGGAGCCATTCTGTAAGGAGGAATGGAGATAGGTTGTGTATCCAGCAAAAGATCAATGCCACAATTATTTCCCATTTGGGAGGAACGTCGGGTAAGTCATCAGGAAAGACTTTCAGAAATTCATTCACAACGGGGACCGACTCTAGAGAAGGGGTTTCAGACTCAACATCCATAACCCTAACAATATTGTAAATACACCCCTTGGAGATCATTTTTCTAGCTTTGAGACAAGAAACAAATTGACTCTAGGGATAGAATTTCGCCATTTCCACTCTAAAATGGATTCATTTGGAAATTGAAACTTTACTACCCAAGTCCTACAATCAATAGAGGTATAACATGCATGCAACTAATCCATACACAAAATCACATCAAAATCTATCATGTCTAGCTCAACCTAATCCACCACCATAACCTCGTGTAACAAAGAAATAGGAAAACTCCCATAGACTCTTTTTTCCACTACCGAGTCACCAACCAGCGTAGAAACCAAAAAAGTCTCTACTAACACTTCAGGATTATTTCAAATATCTTGGCCACATAAGGTGTATCAAAGGAGAAAGTGGCACCGGGATCAAACAATGGATATACATCAATAGAAAAGAGTTGTAACATATCGGTCACAACATCCAAGGAGCTCTCTTGGTCACCTCGGGATTGAAGAGCATAAAAGTTGTTTTTCTTAGGAGCATTGTAATTTGAACCACTAGGAGCAGTTTGCTTATCTTCCCTTCCCTTGGCTGCAAGGGTTGGGCAATTCTTCAATTGATGCCCATTCTTACAAAAACCATAGCAAACAGACATACTAGAAAGACATTTACCATCATGTTTCTTACCATACTTAGCACAAGTAGGTCTCACCATAGAAGATCTAGCACTATTGCCTCCTTGTGGCTTAGCGTTAGGCCCCCTATAATTTTTTACCCTTGGAACACTAAAGGAACCTTGGTTGGGGAACCTTCTCTTGAACCAGTTCCCTTTGACCCTCAAATTTACCTTGGGAAGCATTCTCATCATCAGTCCTTGCTCTTTTTACTTCCCTATTCACTTACTTGAGATGTTGTTCCTCAATTTGTTCGAAATGAACCATAAGAGGTGAAATATTCATATTTGCAATAAACATTTTCGAACGACATTCATTGACTACCAAGTCGGATACCCCCATAACGTATTTATTCATCTTGGCCCAACAGTTCACCACTAAGGTTGGAGAATACTTAGACAACTGGGTAAATTTAAGGGCATACTCTTTCACACTCAAACCCCCTTGTTTAAGATTTATGGCCTCTTGCATCTTTCGTTCCCAACTCTGGGGAAAATAACCTTTGAAGGAAGACTGACTTAAAAAATTCAGAATCTACTGGACCCGCTCCTACGGGTCTCTCACCCTTTCATTGCTCATACCATATTTGACCAATATCCTTCAATTGGTAGGCGGTTAATTCTATCTTCTCTTATGGAGACACTCCCATAGCATCAAGCACCTTATAGATCTCATTAATAAACCCTTGTGAGTCTTCCTCCATTTTAGAACCAAAGAACATAGGAGGGTTCATTCTTGAGAAATCCCTTATCCTTGAAGCGGTTGTACTTACATTAAGGTTTACATGCATCCTAGTATCCCTATTGACTTGGGCCGTCACGGCCTGAGTCAATAATATTTAGAGAGCCGACCATATTTCAACATTTTTCATAGCCCGCACATCAACAGGAGCTTGAGGAACTTGAAGCTCTTGGGGACCTTGGGGAGGAACTCCCTCATTCACATTCTCATCTTCCATCCTTCTTACTTTCATACTCTCCTCTTCCATCCTTCTTGCGTTCACCCTTCTTGTATTCATATCTTATAGACACAAGAGAAGGGTTAGGAAATGGACTTTATAGAGTTAAAACTCTAAGACATGACTAAAGTGTAATGAGAGAAGTGAAATTTCCTAAACATCATATAGCCACTAATTCATAAGTGTGGTGCGCTTCACTCTCCTGAACAAGACTCTACTAGATGTGGCTTATGAGACATTATCCTAGAATCATTCTAAACCTTGTGCTCTAATTACCAATTTTGTCATGATCCAGGGGTACACCCTATATGCAACACGGCATACTTGACCCTGAAGGGGTCTCATACATGCCCTTAGCATATCATAAACATAAGTAATAGAAATGATGCAGAATTAAAACTTTTTACAATTGAAGTCTTTTCATAAAACCCAATGGAAGTCTAGATATTATCTCAAAAATCCATCTATTACAATCGAATATCAATAAGGATCTAAGCCCTTTACAACATAGTCTCAAAAGGAATAGTAGAATAAACTAGAATTGAATAAATTTCATCCTCGAATCTTTAGGACTCACCAAAAGCATGGAGAGAATCAATCCAAGCTTTACTCAAAGATAGATGTACACCTCAACAATCGAAACCTACACTTAAAGAAAGATGTAAAAAATATGGTTTAGCACAAAATTGCACTAAGTATGCTAGCTATGCATAAAGATCCTTAAAACACGATTAAAAGGGACATTTAGTTGAAATCATGCATTTTATCAAGTTTAAAAGTCATCAGGCACATTTTTGAAGAAACATAAGTCAAACTATTTCATAAGAAACGTTAAGTTATACCTGTGCAATGCATAGGTTAGATCCCATAATTCTACCTAATACTAAGTGCCACTTTTAGGTCACCAACATCATACATATCATACCTTGACCTCATCCATAGCCAATACTCATAGACAAGGAAATATTCATGTTCATAGCTTGTAGCAAGTAAAGTCACCTTAGCAACAATACATTTCATACAAACAAAATTCATACGTCTTCATAACATAATAGAATCACACCACAACCACACTTGAAGCCTTCTTGTGCAAAGGCATAAATGGAGTTCGATTACTATGTAGAACTTCTTAAGAAGCCATAGTCAGAGTTCATGTTCTTGTCATTGTTCATATTCTTTTCAAGTAGGTAAATATAGCCTTAACAGGCAAAGAGCATGTGAGCTACATGGAATCCGGTGTCATGTCCCATACCAAAAAGAGATGTCCTACTTTCCTAAGATAGAACTGCATGTATTAGCTTTTAGGTGGATCCACTAGATAAAGACCTATGTGGGCACATAGTTATAGGATAGGGAGATTGCTACTAGAAACCCCAACCCAATTATATTGATGGGGGAGCTTCAATCTCATGAGGCTACTTTAGATGAACCAGCCTTTTCAATTGATATCCGCTAACATTCCATATCCACTCTGCGCTAAGAATTACTTTCCCAAAATTTACATATTTAGTCTTCAATTGGATTTAGATATGTGAAGGAGTATCTTACCTTCATTCAACACAACTCATAAAATAGCTCATGAATTCAATTAGGTGAGGATGGACTTTCAACCTTAGAATCATCAATATGTGAGTAAAACTTTCACATCATGTTCATACTATGTTCAAAAGAATACCCTTTCATTCAACACAACAAGATCATCATAGTCATAATAATTAATGCATACTATTTTGTAAGGGTATAGGGGAGAATGACCTTCCCAATCAATATCACAATTACACCATAGTCATAGAATCTTCATTCTAAACATAAGTCTTGAAGCACATACATAATTATCACATTCACGTACAATTCTCATAATTCAAGCTTCAAGGATCATAATTCACATTCAACCCAACATCTAGAATTTCTACATTAGACATGGGTAATAATATAATTCAATCAATTCAATTAATTCATACAAGACTCATTAAGATCACAATTTAGCAATATAGGGGGTATATGGGTTCTTGGGGGAATTTCTCCATAATTCAATCATAACTCAACATAATTCAACCATTGAAATCACTTTTAAATTGAACCCATGAATTTCGAACGAAACCCTTGAAATTGGGGGCAATTGTAAGTTTTGAAATCAAGTTTTGAAGGGGCTCTATGGGTGGAATCTAACCAAAGATGAAAACTACCATACCTTGATGATAATCTTGACAGAATTTAATGAAAAACCCTTGATTTCTTGCAGCCCAAGCTTCCATTTTGATCTTCTTCTTGGGTTTTTAGAATGAAAAATATTGTGAGGAAGATTAACTTTTGATTTTGATTTGGGTCATTGTGAAAGTGATTTAGTTTGGGTGTTTATTGACTTAAAATACCTTATATATTTATTTAAAACTAATATAAAATATACCCATTTAATTTGGACTTAAAAATAAAATCACCAAAAATTACCCATTTGCCCCCACGTGGACATCCTAAAAAAAGGGGTTTCCATGGGTAGTGGAGTGCTCCACCTGCTGTGGAACCTTCCTTGGACTGTTGCCTTTAGCTTTTAAAGCTAAGGAATTGGCCATGAGGGTATCCACGTGTAGTGGAAGCTTACACTAGGTGTGGTCCCTAGCATGGACATGCACATTGCCTCTCGGCTAAGGCAGCCTTCACGTGAGGCTCTCCACGTGTAGACGGGTCCTCCACGTTCTTTGGACCCTCGTGTGGACTGACCCCTTGCCAAAATTGGCTAAGACAAAGTCCACAGGGGGCTTGCATGGGCAGTGAAGGCTCTTCACACCTCGTGAACCCTCACGTGGACAAAGCCTTTTGCTGACACAGCTAAGGCAATCTCCACGAGGGACTTCTAAGGGTGGTGGAGCCTTCCATGCTCCTTGAACAGTCAAGTGAACTTTCCTCCATGCCTATATGGCTAAGGCATTTGATCAAGGGTTCTTCTAAGGGTAGTGAAGGCTTTCACGCTCCTTGAAGCCTCCCTTGAACAATGCCTTCTGCCCATATGGCTAAGGCAAAGTTCAAGGTGCTTGTAAGGGAAATGATGCCTTTCACCTTCCTTGAAACCTGACTTGACTTATACGTAGTCAAATTTTGAGGCTATTTTTCAACTATAAATCATTCATCAAATTTTAAGACTCAAAGTAAGTCTCTAGTTTCCTATTAATTTTTCGATTGTTACATGCATTAACCAAGGATATACAATTAGACTAACAAGACAATTTCTAGGACCAAACAAGCATGCTTTCAAGTAAGACCAAACCACATATGGCACTTCAAACACAATTGTTTATTATAACTCCACAAAATAAAAAATCTTATGTGTGATGATCATTACAAGGTTCACGTCAATATGCAACTAATTAACACAAGAGTAAAAAAATCTTTAAAAAGTGTAGCCACATTGATTTCTTCTTGCAACATCAACACAAAAACACATTTCTTGTCTTGAGTGTTATTCAAAACATCGATACTTGACAGAATTGATCCTCAAACATCAACAATAAAAAAACAAGCATTCTGAATCATTTCAAAACTCCGAAATCATGGGGAAATGGGAAAATGAATAAAAGCCACACAATATCATAAAAAAACAAAAATACTACAAATATTTCAAAATAAAACTGAAATACTAAAATACAAGCAAAAAGGGGAATATAGGCATAGGTAACCTAATCCCATCAATAATCAGATAACAATGTACTCAATACTACCAAAATGTTAGTACGTGAGCAGAATGAGAGAACGGTCCCTATGAAAGGCTATGCATATGAAGAGATCTAGTTTTTAGGCTCGGACAGGATAACATCATCTTGGGAAATAGTTCCCAGCAAAGTTGAAACTGAAGACTGCACAGTAGAATCAATTAGGGCATTAGTGCAATCTACACCTTTGGGAGGAAAAGTAGAGTTTGAAGAAACAAAAATAGTGCCAACTATAGATATCTCGATACATCACGTGCACTATCCGATCCTCGTTCTCTTGTAACTTTATCTGGGTCTTAGCTATCCTAAGATCATCTTTCCTCTTATACTCCTCCTCATCTTTCTCCTCATTATCATAATCACCACCAACCTCATAACAAATATTAGTTGGTTGCTCAACTATACCATCAAAAGGATTACCTCTCAGCTCGGATGGACGCACAAACTCATCCATCTCGGGCAAGGGAAACTCACACCACAAAATCTATATATCACTGAACCTCAGCTGGTTCTTATCAGCCCTAAAAGTACAAACCTTTCCTTAAAACTTAGTAAGATCCATGGATCTACCCTAACTCTTCTCTCTAGCCTCAACTCTAGTGGTGAGGTGTTCCAATCTCTCTCTGTATAATGCTATATTGGTCATATGTATCATAATCTCACCCCTAACTAAGAACATAGTAGCCTCATTCACTCACTCTATAATCTTACGCATCTGCTTCATTATCCTAGACACACTAGCATCTATAGAATGGGCATGATTCACATCTAGTATATAAAGCCCTAAGTTAAGGGAAACTGAGATGTAATAGTAGGTGCAGACGAGGTTGAGGGAGTGGCTGAAGTGAAAGGCATGGCATAGGTGTAATGGTACCTGAAGGCTCTAGATAAGGAGTATGGTAAGCATAATCAGCCTTCAAAATGGTAAGGTCGACTACTGGAGTGGTGTCAGGAGGTGACGACTGCCTCTTCGCTGCATCATCTTGTGATTAATGTGCTTCTGTCCTTCAAATATTATTTGGCAAGGTAAGGGTAACTCGAATATAATAGTTGTATGATCTAGATTAGGAATGGGAGAGAGTTTTACTCCTAACGAGCTCTGATCAGCATCTCTTCCTCGATAATAATACCAACATATATCTCTATGTAATCATTGATTCTGCCAACCAAGATGGCCTTTGGATGCCAAAGGACGAACTCATTCCATGATGCATAATTTACTGCTAATAAAGCTTAACCAATACTAGGAGGCTATGTTCATATCCTTCCTTTTTGTTTTGACTATGTTAGCATCTACATAGGAGTAATGTTAGAAGGGGGGGGGGGGGGTGTGTCTTCCAGCCCCTCAGTGCATCCAAGCCCTTCTTTCCTTTAGTGCCCAAGATATCCTTAATGGCACATTTGTAACAATACACTATTTCCCACTGACATCAACTTCCTTCAAAGGTCTTCATACTGCTCCTTTTCTATTCTTTGGCAATGCCTTTGCATATGTCATGTAGAACTCACTTACCTAAGCTGGCACATATGGGGGTCGAGCTCTTATAAATTGCTCAAACTCATGGAATTTAATTTTAACCTAGATGGAGGTGTTGTAACACCCTACATTGGAAAGAGGGCAAGATAACTAATTTCAGAAAGTTGTAGGTGTCGACCCACAAAGGCCACCCATAGCCTCTGGATGGAACCATGAACTATAGGTGTGGTCCATGGATGGCACCCAAAAGGGGTTGAAAAATAGTGGAACCACAACCCAAACCGACAGGTCATGGTTCATTGAGGGCTCGTTGTTTGGATCCACAAAAGTAAGTTTCTTACCACGAAGGACTGTCGTGTAGGATGGCCCATCATCCTATCCACGGTCTGTCGGTCATGATCTAGAAGTTATTTTTAGGGGTAGTTGGGTCTTTTCCTAATAATTTATCTCTATACTACGTTATTTTCCCCTTCACTAAGGCCCCTATATACATGATTTAAACCCCCCAAATTAGCCCATTCACTTCATTCTCTTCAAATTCACCTAAAAGAAGAACTCTCCAACAATTCTCTATCTAGAAAGCTTGAGCAAGAAAGGTTCAACCTAGGGTTTCAAGTCAAGACTCAATTGTCCCATTGAAGAATAGAAATTGGCTTTAAGGTATGATAGTTATCATCCATGGATTCCTTCCAGTCACGGAGTTCCCAAATTCATCTATTTTCAAAGTTAGAAATCCTTAATTGAATTTGAGTTTTCTTCAATTATCATGGGTTCTGTTGATTATTTACTTAAATGATTTAATTATGATCTCCTTATGCATTAATTGATGAAGTACTATGATTTTATGATGATTTTCCCTATGAACCCATGTAATACCAATGTTTTCTAGTTATGATGATATGATGTGGGATTTTTATTATAAAGGAAGAGCTTTATGAAATTAAGCATGTATTACTAGCTTTACATGAATTTATGATGAAATTTATATCTAACCCATGTTTTCTAAATGTTGATCATTGAAGGTTAGTTTTGAACCTTGAAAGTTAAATTATGGAATTATGTATGTTCTTAAGAAATCTATTCAAATGTTTTAAGGATGCTTTAAGAGTAAAGTATCAGTGATGATGATAGAAATGTGTTATTGAAAGGATTTTCTCATATACACATAAAAGTACGATGTAAAATATTTTCTCACATAATAAGGATTAGAAGGTTGAATGGTTTTCTCACCTAATTGAATCAAAGATTAAGAGAAATCCTAATAAACCTAGATTGGATTGGTTATTCAATGATAACTTTCCATGGATGAT
This sequence comes from Solanum bulbocastanum, assembly GCA_037074985.1. Taxonomy (NCBI): domain Eukaryota; kingdom Viridiplantae; phylum Streptophyta; class Magnoliopsida; order Solanales; family Solanaceae; genus Solanum; species Solanum bulbocastanum. The sequence continues at coordinate 12,030,892 of CM073602.1, read as the reverse complement.
GACTTCGCTTGAATTGGAAAGATGAGATGCCTTTCCATAGATAATAAGAACAAGTAAGATTTGACAATTTTGTGGGATTTATGCTTAGCACCGAGAGGATATTGAGATGGAAGCTCTCCCATTAGTAGAGGATGGGTTTTTAAAAGAAATCTCCTTATATCTTACATATGTGTCCCCATAGGATGATTTTCTAGATAGACATTTAGATAGTGGATCTACTTTAGCTCAGATTAATGGTACTTCCCCCTAAAAGTGGGATAACCCTTTTCGGTGTTGGAGACACCAGAAGATCATATTATAGCTCACATGGTCTCTATGTCGGTTACGGATAATTCCCCACATTAATAATGAACTAACGTTACTTCAACAAGCATCTCATATGTGTTCAAAAGTTTCAAATGATTTTAGCTTGCATTGACCATCATTTATGACTTATGTTTTCTAACTCTTTTATAACATGTTTTAACTTGGTCAATTGCATATCGTGAAATGTCCTCTTTTGGGTGTACGTGTTCCCCATAAGTTCATAATGCGGTAATCCTAGTAATATTACTCCTTTCCTAGTGTATTACAGCCAAAGTGATAAGTTAGGTATCTCTAATTCCTTTGTACGGCAACTAGAGAATTTTACCCCATACCTTGGTCCGGCTACGTGTGTTTAATTTACTAAGCCTTACCTTTACCTCATATTAGACACCACATCAATGTATGGCTTAGTTTTCACCCTCGTACTAATTGACATTAGACTATTAGATAGTTTCACACTAAATCTATATTGATAATTCTTTTCTTATTAACTACCTCCTTGGTCCAGCAAGTACCAACAAGGCGAGTTCTAACGTTGGCCACAGTTAAAAAGACTTCTAAACAAAAGAATTATCAATGCATGCAATGATACTATGCAAGAATTACTTAATTACTATTCATGATTTGGTAATTGCTCATGGTTCCCACAACCCTAGTTGTGGATTTAGTTACCCATGCTAGCAAGAACGTATTTCATATTTTTAGAAGAAGAATTCATGAACATCGTAATGAGTAGAAGAAACCCGAAATCTCCAATTGAAATTCAAAGCAAGATTTTTTTTGTAAACCAAAATTAGTAATTAAAATTGCTAGAGTTTGTGAGTTAATTCCTAAGAAAGTACCAAGAACTAAAAGTTAACAATAATATCTAATCTAAATAAGAAAAATAAAAGAACCCTAAAAAGTATTTCTATAAAATAATCTCCTGTCAAATAATTATTTATATAGACTATTTATAAATATTGAAAACCTAAATAAAATAAGTGACTTCAAATTAAATTAGGTGGAGCTCCTTGATTCACATTCTCCTCTTCCACCCTTCTAGCGTTAGTCCTTCAAGTATTCATATCCTAAAGACACAGGAGAAGGATTAGGAGAGGGACCCTATAGAGTAAAACTCTAAGTGAAGACTTACGAGTAATGAAAGAAGTGTAATTTCCTATACACCTTATAGCCTATCATTCATAAATGTGGAGTGCTTCACACTCACGAACAAGACTCTAGTAGCTTTGATTATGAGACATCATCCTAGAATCATTTTAAACCTTGTGATTTGATTACCAAGTTTGTCACGACCCAAGGGTACCCTTTACACGTAACGAGGCGCATAGAACATCAAAAGGCACCATGTAAGCCACTTAGCATATCGTAACATAAAGAATTAGAACAATAAGAGTAAAACACATTTCTAGTCTTAAAAAGTTTTTCATAAAATCAAAGCGGAAGTCTACACTTGTCACAATTAGCCATCTATTAGTCGAATCAAGTACGGTCACATCCCATACAACATAATCCGAAAGTCAAATACAAGAATAAAACTACTAAATAAAAATATTCGTCCTTGAACCAAGAGGACTCACAAACAAGCAAGAAGAAATGAACAATTCCAAGCTCTAGCCATAATGAGGACCACCTTGAGAACAAGACCATACAGTTGTGAAAATCTAGCAAAAATATAGGTTAGTACAAAAATGCACTAAGTATGATGGCCATGCATAAAATTATGAAAACATGCTAAAAGGGACATTTTAGTTGAATGTATGCAATTTACTGAGTCAGAGCATCAATTTTAATATAAAGGAAAAGCATAAGTCATAAGCATAACCAACTCATAGATCATCATACCATAAGAGGAACATATCATACCTATCCTCAAAGCATACGTGTGCAATGCATGAATAAGATCCCATAATCTCACCCATACTTAAGTAAAGCTTCTTGAGTAACTATAGTACATAATTCATCTTCTTGTTCATACTATCATAATGGTGAATAAGCCTTAACCGACATGGAAAATGTGAGCCTAACAAGGAATCCGATGTCTACCCCACACCAAAAAGGGGTTTTCCTACTTGCGTAAGGTAAAACCATACTCTTAGCTTAGGTGGATCCACTAGCTAACTACCTACGTGGGCACATAGTTTATGGGATAGGGAGATTTCTTCTAGAAATGTGGATTCATCTAAGATAGAAGGTTTCCATCTCATGAGATACATTCTTTTGGGAAATCAGACTCAATTAAGGTGGAAGGAACCCATTTGGAAATCTAGACTCAACTAGTGTAAAAGCTTTCATTGAGAATCTGGACTTAACTATCATATAAGCTTCTATCCCATATTCATATCCACTCGGTGATAAAAATTAATTCCATAGATTACATATTAAGTCTAGACTTATGTTCATATTCATGGAAGAATGTGTTAACACTCAATCCAACATAATTCATACTATAGCTCATAGATTCAATAGGTGAGAATAGACTTTCAACCTTAGAATCATCATATTGTGACAAAACCTTTCACATCATATCATAATCATACGTAAGTTTGTACATGAGGATAATCTTCCAACAACACTACAACTAGATTATAATCATATTCACTTTACTCTCAAAGTGTTCTTAATGCATATACATAAATATCTTAATCATGCATAATTCGCATACTATGCCCTTCAAGGACAATGGATCATATTGCATCAACACATCTAGAATTACTATCTTACACATTGATAATATCATAATTCAAGTAACACAACTATCACAAGCATAATCTCATAACATCCTTCTAAAATCAACAAACCCACATCACAAGATCATAATTGAGAAAATTAGGGATTTCATGGGTTCATGGTGGTTTCAACATAAAAAAAAAAAATCATAAATCATCAATTCAATCATATTATAAAGTAGTTAAATCATTAGAATCATTTTTGAGAGGAACCCATGACTTGGAATTGAAGCATAGCTTTTTGGGGGAATTTCTATCTTGGAAATTGGGTTTGAAGGGACTCCATGGATGAAGGACTACCATACATTAGCTATGAATCTCAATGAAATTGGTGTGAAAGCTTTGCTTCTTGAACCCTAGCTCCACTTTCTTCCTTCTTCTTCTTTTTCCTTGAAGTTGTAGAGAGAGAATTTTTATAGATGAGATGAATTTTTGGAAATATTTGGGTGTTTAGGAAAAAAGAATTATTTTCGGTGAATTTGAATTAAAAATGACTTATATAGTGACCCTAAACTCACCTAAAACGACTTCAATTTAATTGGACTTAAACCGGAATGTACCAATTTAACCCTCAACTTAAGTAACCTATGTATGTGCCATGAGGGGCCCCATGAGCTATAATCATGACCACCAGTTGTGGTCCCACTCATGAACTTAAAACAGTGGCTCGAAATTATGTTCCTTTATCCCACAAGCCCAAGGCAATCTCATGATGGGTTCCATAAGCCGTGGAGCTTGCCACAAGTCGTGATCCCTCTAGTGTACCTTGAGGCAGTGACTAGGCTAGTTCTCTCAAGCCTCACACATCTAAGGCACATTTAAGGCCACTCCCACGAGCCGTCTAAGGCTCCACAAGCTGTGAAGTGGCTCATGTGGAGGAGCCAAATTTGAGGCAGCCTTAAGGAGGCAAGTACCTCCACCTTCACGAGTGGCACCACAAATCGTGGGTTACCGCCACTGGTCGTGAAGGCCTTCTTTGTCTTGGGGAAATGCCTTGGAAAGGCTTGGGCAGCCTTGGCCCTAGGCCACCTTCAAGAATCTAACTCTCTAACATTTATCTCTAGTTTTAGCCTATTAATTTCTGGAGTGTTACAAGAAGTAATAGACAAGAAATGCCTTGACGCAACTTTTTTAGAATTGAAAAAAGTGGTGTTTAAGAAATTTGTACAAACTTTCTCCACAGGGGGAGATGGTGTATATAGTTATCAAGGCCATTTATATGTCCCAAATGTTGATGATTTGAGGGAACAAATCTTGACAGAATCTCATAGTTCACAATATTCCTTTCACCCGGGAGCTACAAAGATGTACCATAATTTGTGAGAGGTCTATTAGTGGAAAGGGATAATGAAGTATATTGCGGGATTTGTAGCTAATTTTCAAAATTGCCAATAAGTGAAAGTTGAGCATCATAAACTGGGAGGTTTATCCCAAAATATTAAAATTCTTACTTGGAAGTAGAAAGAATTGAATCTGGACTTTATTGTTGATTTTCCTCCCACCACGTAACAACGTGAATTGATTTGGGTTATAGTAGATTAGATTACGAAATCAGTTCATTCTCTTCCTATGAATTTTTCCTATTTGATGGAGGACTATATCGAGTTGTACTTGAGAGAAACGGTAAACTTGCACGGACTGCCTTTGTCCATTATTTCCGATTGTGAAACCCCATTTACCTCTCAGTTTTGAAAATCATTCCAAATGGTTCTTGGTACTCGTGTTAAGCTTAGTACAACCTTTCATCCCCAAACCGATGGGCAAGCGGTGCGTACTATCTAAACATTGGAAGACATGTTAAAATATTGTGTGATTGATTTTGAGGGTAATTGGAATGACCATTTGCCATTGATTGAGTTTGCTTATAACAATAGCTATCACTCAAATATTCATATGGATCCATTTGAGGCATTATGTGGTGGGAGGTGTCGATCTCATATAGGATGGTTTGAGGTAGGTGAAGTTGCCCTAATAGATCCCGAGTTGTTACTTTACGCCATAGAAAATGTTTGAATTATTAGAGAAATATTGAAAATGGCTCAAAGTTGGAAAAAGTCATATGTTGTATTTAAAAGAAGAGATCTTGAGTTTTATATTCATGATTAGGCTTACTTGAAAATCTCACCCATGAAGGTGTAATGAGGTTTGGTAAGAAAGGGAAGCTTAGTCATCGATATGTAGGCCCATATCAGATTTTGAGACGTGTTGGTGTAACACCCCAAATTTAGAAAAGGGAAAATATTCACTTCTAAGTCGACTAGGCAATCCGTCGAGTCTAGGCGATCTTTCAAGTTGACTATGCGATCTACCGAGTGGACGTGGAGATCTGCCAAATGGAGCCTCCCCGCCTTTTGGGTTGATCCCTGATGTCCTACATTTTGTAACTTTAGGCAAGCACAGTCAGACTTGCCATTCTAGTTGGCGAATGGCCGAAGTCGACTACCTCATCGCGTAAATCAACATACCCATATGTTGACTCACTGTAAAATTAGGTGGGCTGAGGGCACATTTGGCGAGTTACCAAGCGCCCTTGGCGAGCTGAACGGTGCAGATCTGCAGATTTTAGGTTGGGAATCTTAGGGGATTATTATTATTTTCCTAATTTAGTACTACATCGTTCTACTCCTTCCCTAGTAAAGTATATAAGCTTTTTATGCTAAAAATTCCTCCAATTAAGTCATTATCCCGAGAATCCTAAAGAAAACATAAAAGGTTCATCTTCTCAAAAACATTTCTCGCTAGAACTCCAATGAAGAAGAAGAAGAAGAAAATGGAAGCTAGGGCTTGAAGAATCAAGATTTATCTCCTCAAATTCATGGGAATTTTTCAATAAGGTGTGGTAGGGTTTGACTACAATCTTATGGATTCCTTTCAGATTCATTTTAAATGATTGAAGTATGTTTGTTTATTGATATATCGATGATTTTATATGATCTTAAGTTGAATTCCTCAAGAATCCATGAATTACCCTATTTTCTTAAATTGGATCTTAAAGTGTGGGTATTGATTGATGTAACTAGAATGTGTAGAATTATGAATGTTATGAATTGATTACTTGATTCATGTTATCATCCATGTATAATGTATTAATTCTAGATGTGTTGGTGAATTATAATCCATGGTCCTTGAAGGGAAAATTTATGAGATTTATGTATGATCATGATATCTATATATATGCTTTATTAATACTTTGAAAGTAATGTGATTATGACTATGATGTTTTTGAAAGTCTATTCTCACATACACAAACACTTATGAAGGAAGAATGAAGGAAGTTTCTATTATTATGTTAATGATGATGTGTTGATTGAAAAACTATTCTCTATTATGCAGTTGTGAATGATAATGACATGTTGTGAAAGTTTTTCTCACAATATGGAGATTTTTAGGATGAAATACTATTCTCACCTATTGAATCTATGAGCTTTCTTATGAATGATGTTGGGTTGAAATGGATATTGATAGAGATGGAAACTCATACGTGTGTTGAGGTAGGGTTTCTAGTAGTAATCTCTTTACATGGATGTCTATACGTGAATTGAGGTGGGGTATCTAGTAGTAATCTTCATAACATATTTCTCCCATAATAATGAACTAAAGTAATGAATTGTGAAGTACGCCATCGGGAATAATGCTAAGCACCGAGTGGATATTGATAGAGCTGGAAGCTCATATATGAGTGGAGGCGGGGTAGCAGCAACCTCTTGAGATGGATGTCCATACGTGAGTTGAGGTGGGGCATCTAGTAGCAATCTCCTTATCACATATACTATGTTCCCTCATAGGTTAATAGTTAGTGGATCCACCTAAGCTAAATGTACTAGTCTACCTTAGGAAAGTAGACAAATGTTTTTCGGTGTGGGTAACACCGGATTCCATGATTTGCTCAGATGGTATATGTCGGTTAAGGCTTACCCCCCAAAGAATGATTATGAACTATGGCTTCTCAAGAATTCACTACTTAGTGTGGGTGGGGGTATGGGACTTTATCCATGCATTGCACAAGTAGGCTTTGAGAGTAGTCATAGTGTGTTCCTTTATTTATAATGTTTTATGAAATTAATATTCTTAGTATGATGCTACTAAGTATGTCGATATGAAGTCTAAATGTATTGAAGTATGCTTCATGTGGATTGTTGCTATGAGTTGTTTTCCTTGATATGACATATTAATGTGAATGTTCTTGTTTATGAGTATGAATTAAAGATGATATCAAAGAATGGTAAGTATGATTATGGTGACCTAAAAGTGTTACATAGTATAGAGGGGATTATGGGATCTTATATATCAATTGCACATGTATAGTTTAGGGTTACTTATGAGATGGTTCTATTATGCTATGATTGCCTATATATTGAATATGCTTGTGACTTATGCTTTTATAATAAAGTTCATGATCATTCTCAAACTTGGTAAAAGCATGTGTTTCAACTAAAATTTCCTTTTTAGCATGTTTTCAAGGATTTTTATGCATGGCTATCATACATAGTGCAGTTTTGTACTTACCCATATTTTCTACATTTTTCACAAAGTGTAGGTTTCGGTTCTTAAGGTGATCTTCTAATGGTTCAAGCTTGGATCAGCCCTTCTCCTAATCTTGTGGTGAGTTCTCATGATTCACGAGGACGGATGAGTCATTAGTTGTTTCTTTCTAGTCATTTCATGTTCGTATTATGTTGAATGGCCTGTGACGCTATTTTTTATTCAAAGATTGTATTAGATGGATAATTGTGACTAGTATAGACTTCTGTTTGATTTTATAAAAGTTTTAAATTCTGCAACATTTCTTTTATTCTATGTGATGGTATGCTAGGGCTTGTATGAGACCCCTTCGGGATCAAATACGCCGTGTTACATCTAAGGTGTACCCATGGGTCTTGACAAACTTGGCATCAGAGCACAAGGTTTAGAATGATTCTAGGATGATGTCTCATAAGACACGTCTAGTAGAGTCTTGTTCATAGTTTGAAGCGCGCCACATTTATGAATGAGTGGCTATAAGATGTTTAGGAAACTACACTTATTTCATTACTATTAAGTCGTGCCATAGAGTTTAACTCTATAAAGTCCCTCACCTAATCCTTCTCTTGTGTTTTGAGGAAATGAATACATGAAAGGATAACGCATGAAGAACAGAGGATGACAATGTGAATGAGGACGCTCTTCAAATTAATCAAGCTCCTGCTCAAGCAAATCAAGTTCTGATTGATCCTCCAGCTACGTCAGATGTGGAGGTTAGGTTGGCTCTTCAAGTGTTGGCTCAAGTTGAGGCAAGGTTTCTAGTAGCAATCTCTTGAGATGGATGACCATATGTGAGTTGAGGCAAGGTATCTAGTAGCAATCTCCATATCCCATATCTCCCACAATAATGAACTAATGTAATGAAATGTGAAATATTCCGTAGAGAATAATGCTAAGCACCGAGTGGATATTGATAGAGATAGAAGCTCATATGTGAGTGGACGCGGGGTTTCTAGTAGCAATCTGTTGAGATAGATGCCCATATGTGAGTTGAGGTGGGGTATCTAGTAGAAATATCCTTATCCCATAAACTATGTGCCCCCATTGGTTTATAGTTAGTGGATCCACTTAAGTTAAATGTACTTGTCTACCTTTGGCAAGTAGGCCAACCCTTTTCGGTGTGGGTAACATTGGATTCCATGATTTGCTCACATGGTCTAAGTCGGTTAAGGCATAGCCCCACAATGAATAATTAAGAACTATGACTTCTCAATAATGCACTTCTTAGTATGGGTGGGGGTATGGGACTTCATCCATGCATTGCGAAAGAAGGTTTTGTGAGTAGTCATAGTGTGTTCCTTAATGTGATAATGTTTTATGAAAAGAATATGCTTATGATGATGCTACTAAGTATGTTGATATAAACGCTAAATGTAATGAAGTATGCTTCATGTAGATTGTTACTATGAGTATCTTTCCTTGATATGACTTATTAAATGTGAATGTTGTTGTTTATGAGTATGAATTAAGGATTATATCAAAGAATGGTAAGTATGATTATGGTGACCTAAAAGTGGTACTTAGTATATATGGGAATATGGGATCTTATCTATGGATTTCACAAGTATAGCTTAGGGTTACTTATGAGATGGTTTTATTATGCTATGATGGCCTATATGTTGAATATGCTTATGGCTTTTGATTTTATACTAAAGTACAAGATGAATTTCAAACTTGGTAAATGCATGATTTTCAACTAAAATGTCCTTTTTAGCATATTTTCAAGGATTTTTATGCATGACTATCATACTTAGTGCATTTTTGTACTAACCATATTTTCTACATTTCTCACAAAATGTTTCTTAAGGCGGTCTTCTTTTTGTTCAAGCTTGGATCAGCTATTCTCCTAAGCCTATGGTGAGTCCTTAATATTCTAGGACGAATGATTCATTAGTAGTTTCTTTCTAGTCATTTCATGTTTGGATTATGTTGAAAGGGCTGTGATCCAATATTTTATTCGAAGATTATATTCGATGGCTATTTGAGACAAGTCTACACTTCTGCTTGCTTTTATAAAACATTTAAATTCCACCTCATTTCTTTTATCCTATGTGATGGTATGCTAAGGGCTTGTATTAGACACCTTCAGGTTCAAGTACGCCGTGTTACATCAAGGGTGTACCCCTGGGTCGTGACAGTTGATAAGGTTACTGATGAGCTAGATTTTACAAATTATTTGGCATCGGTACAACTAGTTTTACATGTCTCTATGTTGAACATATGTGTTGGTGATCCGGCATCCATAGTTCCCTGAGAAGGTTTGGGAGTTCAGGAGAATCTTTCTTATGTGGAAGTTCTAGTTGAGATTCTAGACTGGCAAGGCAAGAAGTAGAGAAATAAAGAAATAGCTTTTGTGAAAGTATTTGTTCAGGAATCAGTTTGTTGAGGGTGATACTTGGGAGGTCGAGGCCGATATAAGGTCTCGATATCATCATCTCTTTCCTTCTACTCCTACTCTAGCTTGAGATAATAAGTTACTCAAAGCTTTTCTTTGTTTAGGAGTCATGTGTTTTATGTGTTTCCATGAATTCCTTTCATTGTATGATTTATGAAAAGCTCAATTTTTAACAAAATGAGTCAATTTGATTAATTTCTACATGTTTATGTCCACATGAGTATAAGTTGCATGTAGACTACATGATTTAATGTTTTGATCATTAATTTATCTTGAATTTGATGTTTCCTCTTCAGATACATGCATTTGAGTATGTTGTTAGCTTGGACTTAATGTTTCCTCCTCAGATGTTAGCGTGGAGTTGACATTTCCTCCATGGATATGTGTGTTGCAAGCATAATCGGCTGTTAGATTTAGTTTCACCTCTCTTATGATGTTTTGATAACGTCCTAGCTTGGAGTCAATATTTCCTCCTTGATTATAAAATTAGATTTCCTACTTGGAAGTGGGAAGGCTTGAATATGCACTTTATTGTTGATTTGCCATGAACCTAGTGACAACATGACTCACTTTGGGTTATAATAGGAGAAATGACGAAATTGGTTCCTTTTCTTCCCGTCAAGGTTTCCTATTCGATTGGGGACTATTACAATTTGTACTTCAGAGAAATCTTAAAGTTTCATGGAGTACCTTTGTCAATCACTTGCGATCATGGGACCCAATTTACTTCTCTGTTTTGGAAGTCAATCCAAAAGGGTCTTGGTACTCGTGTTTAGCTTAGTATGACCTTTCATCCCCAAACTGATGGGCAAGTAGAGCATACTATAACACATGTTAAAAGTTTGTGTGATTGATTTTAAGGGTAATTGGGATGACCATTTGCCATTGATTGATTTTTCTTACAACAATAACTATCACTCGAGTATTGATATGGCTCCATTTGAGGCATTATATGGTAGGAAGTGTAGATCTCCTATAGGTTGATTTGAGGTGGGTAAAGCTGCCTAATAGGTCCCGAGGTGGTACATGAGGCCATAGAAAACTTTTGATTTATTAAAGAAAGATTGAAAATGACCCAAAGTCGGCAAAAGTTATATGTCGATGTGTGAGGAAGAGATCTCGAGTTTCATATTCATGATTGGGTTTACATGAAAATCTCACCCATAAAGGGTGTAATGAGATTTGGTAAGAAAGGGAATCTTAGTCCCCGATGTGTAGTTCCATATCAGATTTTTAGACGTGTTGGTAAGGTTAGTTATGAGCTAGATTTCCCAAATGAGTTGTCATTGGTACATCTACTTTTCTATGTCTCTACGTTGAACAAATGTGTTGGTGATCCGACATCCATAGTTCCCTTAGAAGGTTTTGGATTTAGGGAGAACATTTATTATGAGGAAGTTTCGAATGAGATTCTAGACCGGCAAGTCAAGAAGTTGAGAAATAAAGAAATATCTTCTGTGAAAGTATTATGGAGGAATTAGTTAGTTGATGGTGTTACTTTAGAAGCCAAGACGATATGATGTCTAGATATCCTCATCTCTTTCCTTTTACTCCTACTCTAGCTTTAGGTAATGAGTTCCTCATGGTTTGTTGTTTGTTTAGGAGTCATGTGTTTTATGTGTTTCCATGATTTCCTTGCTATGGATGATTTATGAAAAGCTCTATTTTTAAGAAAATGAGTAAATTTTATAGATTTCTACAAGTTTATGTTCACGAGAGTACAAATTGCATGTAGACTACATGATTTGATGTTATGAGCTTGACTTTAGCTTTGAGTTGATGTTTCCTCCTTGGATATATGCATTTGAGTATGTTGTTAGCTTGGAATTGATGTTGCTTCAATGTTAGCTTGGAGTTGATGTTTCCTCCTCGTATACGTATTACATGCATGATGGACTGTTAGATTTAGTGTCACTCCTCTTATGATGTTTTGATAACATCCTAACTTGTAGTCGGTAGTTCCTCTTTGATTATATTTATTTCGATGAAGTTGCATTATAGGATGGAATGTTAGTTCCTTTCCTACTCTTTTCGTGCTTGATTGAATTTTATTCTTGGACAAATGATCTCAAGGGGGAGATATTGTAACACCCTTGATTAGAAAGAGGGCAAGATATCTGATTTCAGAAAGTTGCAGGTGTCGACCCACGAAGGCCACCCATGGCCCATGGATGGAACCACGAACCATAGGTGCGGTCCATGTATGATAGCTAAATGGGGTTCAAAAAGGGTGGAACAACAGGCCGAACTAATGGACCGTTGGTGGTACTAAGGCTGGTGGTCTAGACCCCTAAAGTATGTTGCTGACCACGAAGGAGGGTCATGCAGAATGGCCCATCGTCCTATCCACGGTCTGTCGATCGTGGCCATCGATCGTGATCTAGAAGTTATTGTTAGGGGCTGTTGGGTCTTTTTCTAATTATTTTATCTCTATACTACACAATTTTACCCTTCACTAAGACCCCTATATAAGTGATTTCAACCCCCAAATTATCCCAGTCACGTCATTCTCTTCAAAATCACCAAAAAGAAGAACTCTCCAATAATTTTTCTCTCTAGAAAAGTTGAAAAAGAAGGTTTCAACCTAGGGTTTCAAGTCAACTCTCAATTATCCCATTGAAGATTAGCAATTGTCTTCAAGTTATGATGATTTTTATCTATGGATTCCTTCCATTCATGGAGTTCCCAAATTCATCTATTTTCAAACTTAGAAATCTCCAATTGAGTTAGGGTTTTCTTCAATTATCATGCTTTCTCTTGATTATTGATTTAAAAGATTGAATTATGATCTCTTATGCATGAATTCATGAACTACTATGATTTTATGATTTTCCCCCTATTAACCCTGTAATCCCCATGTTTTCAAGTTATGATCATATAATGTGGGATTTTGATTATAAAGGAATAGTTTTATGAAACTAAGCATGTATTGCTAGTTTTACATGAATTTATGATTAAATCCATATCTAAACTATGTTTTTTAAATGTTGATGATGGAAAGTGGATTTTGAACCTTGAAAGGCAAATTATATAATTATGCACGTTCTTATGAAATCTATGCAAATGTTTTAAGGATGCTTTCAGAATAAAGTATCAATGATGATGATAACAATGTGTTATTGAAAGGATTTTCTCATATACACATAAAAGTAAGATGTGAAAGATTTTCTCACATAATAAGGATTTTAAGGTCGAATGGTTTTCTCACCTTATTGAATCAAAGATTAAGAGCTATCCTAATGAACCTAGCTTGGATTAGTTGTTGAATGATAACTTTCCATGGATGACGACTTAGCATGGATTTGCAAGATGACATGCCTTTCTATGGATAATAAGAACAAGTACTAATTGACTATTCCATGGAATTTATTCTTAAAACCGAGAGGATATTGAGATGGCAGCTCTCCGTTAGTATAGGTCAGGTTTCTATAAGAAATCTCCTTGTCCCTTACCTATGTGCCCCATAGGATGATTGTCTGAATAGACATTAGTTAGTGGATCCACTTTAGCTCATATTTATGCTCCTTACCTTGTAAAGCGGGACAACCCTTTTCAGTGTGGGAGACATTGGGGGGTCATATTATAGATCACATGGTCACTATGTCAGTTAAGGCTAATTCCCCATATTAATAATAAACTAAGGTTACATTAACAGGTATCTCATATGTGTTCAAAGGTTTCAAATGATGTTAGCTTGCATTGACCATGATTTATGACTTTTGTTTTCAAACTCTTTTATATCATGCTTTAGCTTGGTCGATTGCATATCATGAAATGTCCTCTTTTAGAATGATTTAAATGTTTTGTGCATAGATATAATACTTGGTACAACATTGTTTTGTACTAACACATACTCTTGCCTATATTTCCCCAAATATAGGGTCTCATAGTCATGTTTCTCAATTTCCTTGCTACTGTTTGATTATAAGGTTCTCGATCTTTGATGAGTCCTCATGCTTCGAGGATGAATTTTCATTGTTTCGGTTTACTTTTTGTATTTATGTTTTGGACATGATGTATGGAGTTGGCCCACATTTATTCTATTGTACTGGATGGCTACTGAGACAAGTCTTTTAGACTTCCAATTTTCCTTTATAAAACTATTGGACTTGGACTATTTTCCTACTCCTATTGTTCTATTTTTTATGTTACGAAATCTAAGTGGCTTGTATGGGGTCTTTTGAGGTCCTATACGCCATGTTACATCTTGGGTGTACCCCTAGGTCGTGAAAGGGGTAATTGTTCATCACCTAGTAAGTTGATGTTCACCTCTCCTTTTAGCATTGTTTGTTCTCTTGCCACTTTAAGAGTATTGAGGGCTCTTCGAACTATAATAGGGAGAACTCGAGAGCCATGTGATTGGGAGGTTTGTGGGACCTTGGACCAGATGTCTGACCTTTTCTCTGCCACAACTTTCTTTAGTGCGTCACTCACACATGTAGAAGAGCATGGAGTGCATTGTTGTTGACGAGCCTTGAAGGACTTGTTCATAGTAACCCCCTATTTCTTTTTATAGGGTTAGAGATGGAGACTCGTGGTCAGAATCAAAGGAGACCACTCTCTTTCCCTTAGATTTTCCTATTCCATACTAGGTACAACAATTTTCAGCACGAATTGGGTGAGTAAGTTGAAACTAAGATAACAAATAAACACATTTACAAACATGTTTTGGAGGCTCACGGACTTTGAAGCTGATTCACTTAATAGGTTAGGCGAGCTTATGTGAGCTCTCCAAAGTTGAGAGAAAAAACAGAATTCAACTAAGGCATAGAAGGTGATGTCAACTCCAACTCGGCGATTCAACTAGTTTTTCGGTAGGCTAAGACAAGTCCACGAAAAGTGACAATACAAAATATTTTGGGAACAAGCAAAAGGGCGATGTTCACTCCAATTTGGCGATCCACTGAGTTGGTTTCACTAAGATAATACAAGACCACCAAATGGCACATAACCCAAGTCACATATTCAAACTCAAAATGTGATTGAGTCTTACTTAGCTATTCACCTATGGTGAGCTAAGACAAGCTCGCCGAATAGTAATTTCAACCCAATGCTTATTTTTCAAAATTTCAACACAAATAAGGTATAATACCTATTACCCAATAAATTTTACAAGATAACCACATGCTATTCTACCCATGGGTATTCATACTTCCCCAAAATATCACAAAGTATTTCCCAAATCGATGATTTTCCCTTTAGAAAGACGTCACCCTATCAATCATTCGGTAAATAAAAGTCGTAAGGACAACTCTAGGCTAATCATGCTTCACCCAATTCAATTTAAAGCAAGACCCAACAAATTTAACGACAACTTAAAAAATCAACCTTCACAATCAATTTTATCAAGTTTAAACACAATATCATCTATCCTAGTTTATGGGCATCAATAAATTGATAACAAACAACACAAACCCATTCAAATTAAACAGTACAACAATAATATCACATAACACATTCAGTGGGCATCAAGTTTAGGAAAAAAAAAATAACAGTTAAAGCTTTGATGCACCAACCTTAGAGAAGTGCAACGATGATTGGTGGATTTGCACTCGTATTATGATCTTATTTTATAATTATTAGGAACTCAAGTAGAGAGAGAGGCTAATTACCATTTAAATTGTCATAATATTAAGTGTTTGTTGTTGGGAGGGAAAATAATGCACAAAAGTGAAAAAAAGGATCTAAACCTAGCAGAAATAGGCATATGATTCGAGTTTCAATTTTGTTAACTGGTCAAGAAAAGCGGAGTTCCATTTAATGATAAGATGTTCACTTTTATGATAAGATTTTTTCTTTTGCGAACTCCAAACTACTTTTGCAGAGGCCGTCTATCTAGACAAGGGCAAATTTGGCATTTTTGTCATGACCCAGGGGTACCCCCTATATGTAACATGGCATATAGAACACAAAAGAATCCCATACAAGCGACTTAGCTTTCATAACATAAGAAATATAACAATAAGGGTAAACCAATAGTCCAACTTCAATAGTTTTATAAAAGAAGAGTAGAAGTCTAAAACACTTGTCTCAATATAGCCATCTAGTACAATAGAATGAATTGGGACTAGCCCACACATCATTTCAAAAAGTCAAATACATGAAAGGAAGTACAACACATAAAATTCCTCCTCGAAGAATGAGGACTCACAAAAACTCAGAAATCTCAAAATCAACCAATAGACACAAAGAGGATGACCCTGGCTGTCAGACCCTACATTTTGGGAAATGTCGGCAAGAGTATGAGTTTTTACAAAACAATGTATCAAGTATGATAGGTATGGATAAAACATTTGAAACATACTAAAAGTAAGACATTACATTTCATGACATGCAATTAATCAAGCTAAAACATGATATAAGAGAGTTAGAAAACATAAGTCATAAAATTATGGTTGATGCAAGCTAACATCATTCAAAGCCTTTGAAGACATATGTTATACTTCGTGAAGTGACCATAGTTCCTTATTAATGTTGGGAATTAGCCTTAACCAACTTAGAGACCATGTGAGCTATAACATGATCCCTAAGTGTCTCCCACACTGAAAAGGGTGGTCCTACTTTCCAAGGTAAGGACCATAAATCTGAGCTAAAGTTGATCCAATAGCTAATGTCTATCTAGATAATCATCCTATGGGGGCTCAAAGGTAAGGGATAAGAGATTGCTACGAGAAACCCGACCTATACTAGCGGGAGAGCTTCCAACTCAATATCCCATAGAATAGTCATTATTTATTCTTGTTTTTATTATCCCTATAAAGGAATGCCAACTTATCAATCCATGCTAAATCATCATCCATGGAAAGGTATCTTTCACCAATCCAAGCTAAGTTCATTAGGATAACTCTTAATCTTTGTTTCAATTCACCGAGAAATCCTTCCAACCTTAAAATCCTTTTTATTTTAGGAAACCTTTCACATCTTTATTTTATGTGTATATCAGAAAAGTCCTTTCAAGAACACATTTACCTCATCATCATTGATACTTTACTCTCAAAACATCCTTAAAACATTTGCATAGATTTCATAAGAAAATGCATAATTCCATAATTAACCTTTCAAGGCTCAAGTTTTCAATCATCAAAACTTTAAAATCAAGGGTTACACATGGATTTCATCATAAATACATGTAAAGCTAGCAATACATGTTTAATTTCACAAGACTCTTCCTGTATAATAAAAATCCCACATCATATGGCTCAAAACTAGAAAACATGGGGATTATATGAGTTCATAGGGGAAATCATAATAAAATCATAGTACTTTATCAATTCATTCATAAATTGTGTAATTATCCTTTTATGTGTTGGTATAGAGATGGTATTTACAAAAGCAAGTTTGGTGAATCATCCCCATAGTCAGTTGAAGTCAACTGTGTCATTTAAGCTCACGAGTAATACATTGATCTTACATTGCTCCTTATGTCATTGTTACTGCTTCAAAGTATTATTTTCAAATCTTCTACTACTGGTTCGTAGTTCCAAATATCAAAAATGATTATGACCACCAAAACAACAATTTCAGAGATTAAAGAATCTAAGTGACGCAATTTGTATAATTAAGAGTGGCAGCTTAGGGGCGAAAGCCTAGCATAGGCCAATCCCAATTGGTATAGAAGGGTGGCAGCTAAAGGGCGAAAGTCTAGCATGGGCTGATCCCAATTTGTGTAATTATGAGGACCGCATCCCAGGGGTTAAAATACCTAGCATGGGTCATTCTCTTCTACCACTGATCAGCTGGTCATTCGTATCACATGCCTTATAAAGATCATAACACACAGAAAGATAAAGACAAGAATGTACAATACACGATCCCACAAGAGTTACCAAAGGTGGTCTTCTGTTCTAATTTATGCACACATATATTGATACTTGGTTTCATTCGAACTCTTATTTTATATATGTTATTGCCTTACATATTCAGTACATTTTTTCATATTGACGTTCCTTGTGGGGGAAGCTGCATTTCATGCTATAGGGAGAGGTACTCCATCTAGTAAACCTCCTCAATAGGAGCACATGACACTCAGCTACTTTTGGTGAGCTCCAGGTTGATTCGGAGCTTTTCGGAGTCCTTGGTAGACTTATTTTGGTATTGTGTCATAGTTAAGGGTAAGGCAGGGTCTGTCCCGACCAACTCTAAGGATTTCTATCTTTAGAGGCTTTGTAGACTTATGTATATGGTTCAGTTGCGTCTTAACAAGTTATGGCCTCAACAGCCAAGTCTTGTATATAAGTTTTGGGTCTACTTATGTTGGTTCGTATTGGTGCATCCTATGTGAACTTATTATAAAATTGTTATAGTTATATGCATAGTAAGTATAGGTTACATTTTGGTTCTCTCGGGCCTTTAAGGCATCAGGTCCCTGTCCGTATTATTGGGATTTGAGGCGTGACAAAAGTGGTATCAGAGTAGGTCATCCTAGGAAGTCTACAAAGCCGTGTCTGTGTAAAGTCTTGCTTATAGATGTGTTGTGCACTACATTTATAAACAGAAGGCTACGAGACATACAAGAGTTGTCTCCTTTCTTTCATTTCTTAGATCATGCGATAGAACTAGTTTTGTAGGTGAATCATATCTAATTTGTAAATTGTTTTATTATAGCAAGGATACCAATTACGAGAAGAAGAAAAAGTATTTGTAAGCGAGGAGATGTGGCTGCCCAAGAAGGGACCAGCCAACCACCACCTAGTCATCCTGTTCAAGGTGAGGCTCAAGAAGAGTCTCTATAACAAACTTCCCCAACCCCTCCATCTCCAGAAGATCTATGGAGGGAAATGGCACCCCAAGAACCCCCTTTAATGCTACCGAGCAAGATTTGAGGAATGCAGTCCAATTATTGACTCGTATAGTTGTTGGCCACGGCCAAAGGAAAAAAGGTCCAGTTACAGGTACTAGTTGTGTAGATAGAGCAGCTGGCACGGGGATACATGACTTCCTTAATTTGGACCCTCCATCATTCACCGGGTCAGATCCTAATGAAGATCCATAGGACTTTATAGATCAAATCCAACGCACATTGGATGTTATGTATGTAAGTGGTAAAGAAGCACTTGAGCTAGCAGCATATAGATTAAAGGGTGTGGCTATATTGTGGTTTGAAGCTTTGAAGCAATCTAGGGGAATAGATGCACCTTCAGCTAAGTGGAAAGAGTTCAAAAAGGCATTCCTTGACCATTATATGACATTGCAGTTCTGAGAAGCCCGTTCAGATCAGTTCTTAAATCTCCACCAAGAAAGTATGAGTGTGAGAGAGTACAGTCTCAAATTTAATTCCTTGGCCAGGTATGCTCCTAATGTAGTAGCTATTATGGGGAATAGAGTTAATCGATATGTGGATAGATTAGATTCATATCTGGTTAGAGACTGTACCATTGCTTTGTTGAATAAAGATATGGATATAGCGAGTATGCAAGCTTTTGCGCAAAAGATAGATGATCCATGGGGCTGTTTACACTTTCCCAAGGTGAGTTTAGGCCTTGGTTCTTTAACAGACTGCCTAGGCCATCATCTTCCTACTCTACAGCTAATGCCCCTCCTCGGTTTAGAGGGTTTAGGGGAAATTAGTTTGTGCAAAGAAGTGAAAGCCAAGGTTCACAAATAGTAGGTCATCAAGAGCTAGGAAGTACAAGCCAATTAAGGCTTCCTTGACAACCTTGTAATTAGTGTGGAAGGAATCATCTAGGTACATGTAGGTTTGGGACAGATGTTTGTTTTTGGTGTGCTACACCGGGTCACATGATGAGAAATTACCCTCATAGGGGTGTGGGTGGTGTGGTACAACCTACTAGATCAGTTGCTGCATCATCATCATTAACTCCTTCTTTGGGTAGGGGACAGATGCCTACTTGTCGTGGTAGAGGAGCTAAGGGAGCAGCTAGTTCTAGTGGAGTTCAGAATCGCACATATGCTCTAGGGGAAAGAAAAAATTTAGAAGCCTCGCCGGATGTGGTTACAGGTACATTGTCCATCTTTTCACATATTGTATATGCATTAATTGATCCGGGGTCTACACTATCATATGTTATTCCATTGATTGCTGAAAAGTTAAAAAGAACACCAGAATTATTAGTAAAGCCATTTGAAGTGTCTACACCAATCGGTGAGTCTATTATAGCAAGAAGAGTTTATTGTAATTGCATTGTAATTGTTTGTGATCGTGATACATTGGCTGACCTTGTTGAGTAATATATGGTAGATTTTGATATTACAATGGGTATGGATTGGTTAGCTTCTTGTTATACTACGGTAGTTTGCCGAACTAAGATGGTGCATTTTCGATTTTCCAAAAAGAGGCAGTCCTTGAATGGAAAGGTAATATTAGGGCACCAAGAGATAAATTTATTTCTTATCTTAAGGCAAAGAAGATGATGTCCAAAGGACACATATGTCTTTTAGTGAGAGTGAAACATATAGATGTGGAGTCACCAACTTTTCAATCCATTCCGATAGTGAATGAGTTTCCTGATGTTTTTCCTGAAGATCTTCCAGGTTTGCCTCTAGAACGAGAAGTAGAGTTTGGTATTGATGTGATTCTAGATACTCAACCTATCTCCATTCCTCCGTATAGAATGGCCCTAGCAGAATTACAGGAGTTGAAGGAGCAATTAAAAGACTTATTAGAAAGAGGATTCATAAGGCCTAGTATGTCACCATGGGGAGCACCAGTTTTATTTGTATGCAAGAAAGATGGCTCGTTAAGAATATGTATCAACTACCGCCAGTTGAATAAGGTAACGATTAAGAACAAATATCCCCTCCCTAGAATTGATGATTTGTTTGATCAGTTACAAGTTGCTAGGTCTGTTTCAAAAATTGACTTGAGATCGGGTTATCACCAAGTGAGGGTCAAAGACAACTTTCCGAACACGGTATGGTCATTTTTGATTTTTTAGTCATGACATTCAGGCAAAAGAATGCACCAACAGCTTTTATAGATTTGATGAATAGGGTGCTCAAGACATTTTTAGATGTGTTCGTGATAGTATTCATAGATGACATTTTGGTGTATTCAAGATCGGAAGAGGACCATGCAAAACACCTATGGCAGGTGTTACAAATTCTTCGAGATCGTAGGTTGTATGCAAAGTTCTCTAAATGTGAGTTTTGGTTAAAATCTGTGGCATTTTTAGGTCATATTGTATCCGATGAACGAATAAGGGTTGATAACCAGAAGATAGAAGCCGTGAAAATTGTCCAAGACCTACCACGCCTACGGAGATCCGTAGTTTTATTGGATTGGCAGGTTATTATAGAAGGTTCGTTGAAGGATTCTCTTCCATTTTGCACCGTTAAAAAATGTAACATATAAAGAAACCAAGTTTTAGTGGAATAACGAATGTGAAAGAAGCTTCCAAGGGTCGAAGAATAAATTAACTTCCACACCTATATTGATACTTCCAGAAGGCATAGAAGGCTATGCAGTGTATTGCGATGCTTCGGGAGTGGGCTTAGGTTGTGTATTGATGCATCATGGTAAAGTAACAGCTTATGGCTCAAGGCAGCTGCGGCCACATGAGAAAAACTATCCAACCCATGATCTAGAGCTACCAGCAGTTGTGTTTGCTTTGAAGATATGGAGCCACAACTTGTATGGAGTTCATGTTGACATATACACTGATCACAAGAGTTTGCAATATATCTTTAAGTAAAAGGACCTAAATCTGAGGCAGCGAAGATCGCTTGAGCTATTAAAAGATTATGACATTGATATCTTGTATCATCTCGATAAAGCCAATATAGTAGCTGATGCTTTAAGCCATAAAATAATGGCTAGCACTTATGGGCAGTCTATGGAAAGACAAGGAATAACTAAGGATCTATACCAACTAGATAGCTTGGGGGTTTGCCTTCTTGAATCTCCAAACGAAGGGGTTATTGTGCAAAATGCGGCAGAATCCTCATTAGTAGTGGAAGTGAAAGAGAAACAGTAAACTGATCCTATTTTATTACAGCTTAAGGAGAATGTATAGGAGGGTATGAAAAAGGCATTTGAGCTTACAGAAGAGGGAATACTTCTGTGTCAACACAGATTCCGTGTACCTAACGTAGATGAATTAAGAAAAAGGATTATGATGGAAGCACATCATTCGAGATACTCTGTCCATCCAGGGTCAACTAAAATGTATCATGACTTGAAAGAAATGTATTGGTGGGGGGACATGAAGAAGAACATTGCGGAATTCGTGGCTCAATGTCCAAATTGTCAATAAGTAAAAGTAGAGCATCAAAAGCCTGGAGGTTTTATGCAGTGTATAGAACTTCCAATTTGGAAGTGGGACATGATTTACATGGATTTTGTCAGTGGTTTTCCTCACTCATTTTGGAAGTTTGACTCCATATAGGTAATAGTTGACAGACTCACCAAATCAACACACTTCTTGCTGGTGAATTTAAAGAGATAGTTTGGTTACATGGAGTGCCAATCTCTATTATATCGAATAGGGGAGCTCAATTCACTACAAAATTCTGGAAGTCATTTCAGACGAGTTTAGGAACACAAGTGAATTTAAGTACAGCCTTTCACCCACAAATAGATGGTCAGGCAGATAGTACAATTCAAACACTTGAGGATATACTGCGAGCTTATATATTAGACTTCAAAGGTAGTTGGGATGATCATTCACCATTAATCGAGTTTGCATACAACAATAGCTACCATTCAAGTATTAAAACGGCTCCTTATGAAGCTTTAAATGGAATAAAATGTAGATCCCCAATTGGCTGATTTGAAACAGGTGAAACTACCTTATTTGGGCAACACCTTGTTCATCAGACTATGGAAAAAGTCAAAGTGACACAGCAGCAGTTAGAAACAGCTCATAGTCGACATAAATCATATGCAGATATTAGAAGGAGAGGACTAGAATTTTCTATAGCGGATTGGGTGTTCTTGAAGGTGTCACCAATGAAAGAGGTAATGAGGTTTGGTAAAAAGGTAAAGTTGAGTCCACGCTAGATAGGGCCATATAAGATTATACGAAGAATTGGCCAAGTTGCATATGATTTAGAGCTACCTCAAGAGCTTTCAACCGTTCATCCGGTGCTTCATGTCTCAATGCTTCAAAAATACATAGGTGACCCATCTCATATTACTCTTACTGAAGATGTACAGGTCACGAGAGATCTCACTTATGAAGAAGTACCCATTGATGTTCTGGATTAACAAGTTAGGAAGTTAAGAAATAAAAAAGTAGCTGCAGTAAAAGTATTATGGAGGAACCAAAAAGTAGAAGAAGTTACATGGGAAGCCGAAGAAGCAAAGAAATTGAAGTATACTCATCTCTTCCAAACAAATGAGAAAGATAAAAATATTAAGTTGAGGTGTTAACAAGTAAGTACATGTCTATATGTTTAATATGATTAATATTAGTAATAACTTAGGCTTGAACTTGTTTGGGCTGGATAACCATGCTAACATTCGAGAACGAATGTTTTAAGGGGGTAAGGATGCAACAGCCCGTATTATGCATATGCGTGCTCTATTCTTATGATACTTGACATAACTTTACAGTATAGGTGAGGGACCATGTTTTTTATATGATTAACATTTGTTTAAAATAGATCAGAAGGTGATGTGATGCATCGCACATTTCAGCATGTGTACGGCAAGTTAACTGTAATGGGAGTATTTAAACTCAAGACTATAAGGTGGTAATTGAGCTTAAAGTTGAAAGTTAAGTATTAAGTTAAGGCAAAAGGGTTTAATATTTAGAAAATGGAATTAAATAAGTGAGCTGCTTGCTTGACTTAACTAAGCTAGTAGGTGACAAGTAGGTGCATCACCTACTTTGACTTATTGACCAGTCCAAAGGACCAAGTAGGTGTATCACCTACTTGAGCTATATGGATCTAGTTAAAAAGGCTAAGGTTTATGGATCATAATTGGGCCTATGCTAATGGAATCACGTGAGGCCCAAATTAAATAAAAGAAAATGAAAATGGAAATATGGCCCAGCAGCCAAATCTGCTAAGGCTCAATCAAGTTAAGCCCAAAAATAGGTAATTAGGTGCATCATCTAGTTTGACATTTTGAGCAGCTTAATGTACATAAGTAGGTGCATCACTTACTTGGCCAATTAGTGGTTGAAATGGAGAAAAAAAGTGAGGTTCTAGAGCATTTTTTTTTTTAATTGTGTTGAAGGCTCCATATAAATCAAATATGAGCTGATCTTTTCACATTTTAACAATTAAGAAAAATCATATTTAACTTCAACTCTCTCTCTCCCTTTTCTCTTAGGGCTTAAACCAGCAGCCTTAAAGTTCCTTCTAGGGTTCTTGAAGAAACCCTCATATCTGCAAACCAAGATATGAGAAACGCTTATGGATTTAGCCTAATTCTCCCATGGAAGACTAAAAAACATGTTATTCATTATTAATTATAAGTACAAGGCAGAAGTTCCCACAAGATACTGCTCATTTTCCTTAATTATTAAGATACTTTTCTCTTCTTCTTTGGTTTAAGTGTGAAGGTAAGTTTAAGTTCTAGAGGAATTCATGTTATAAGGAAAAGTTGCAGAAATTGAAGTAAGGTGACTGCTCCCTTTTCTTCCTCCTTATGTATGAGTTTGAGTGAGGAATTATGGGTGTGCTGTCATAAAGAACTCAAGAGGGTGGTGAGTTCAATAATTGGTTGTATAATAAAAAATATTTGAGGCTGTTTTATGTGTATTGTTGTTGCTGTAGTTTGGGTAATCTTAAAAAAGGATATATAATATATGTATTGAGCAGAGAGGGAAGGTGTGGTGATACACATTATTTTAAGGGCTGTATGGGCTCATTATCCATCAAAGTTTTCTACTGTTTTATGAGGCTCACGGTGTGATAGGTGCTAATTGAAATTTATCATGCCTTATATTGTAGAGTAAAACCTGAAAGGGGAGGCTGAATCGTGTAGTTGTATTGGTCAGAGGATAAGGTCTGTAAGGATATTGATTCAATATTCGTCGTCATGAAATCTGATATTTACGATGAATAACAATGAATGAATTTCCTAAGTTCTGTCCCTTGTAAAGGAAACATAGTGGCAGCCTACGATCTCTAAATAGCTAACAATATTCCCCCCCCCCCCCCCCCTCTCCTTAGTGTATAGAACTATTTCATTTTAGGTTTACTACTACTCCATACTTGTGTAATTATCCTCCTATGTGCTGGTATGGAGATGGTATTTGCAAAAGCAAGTTTGGTGAATCATCCTCCTAGTCAGTTGAAGTCAACTGTGTCATTTAAGTTCACAAGTAATGCATTGATGTTACATAACTCCTTATGTCATTGTTACTGCTTAGAAGTACTATTCTCATGTCTTCTACTACTAGTCCATAGTTCCAAATATCAAAAATGATTATGACCACCTAAACAACAATCTCAAAGATTAAAGAATCTAAGTGATGCAATTTGTACAACTAAGGGTGGCAACTCAGGAGCGAAAGCCTAGCATGGGCCGATCGTAATTGGTATAGAAGGGTGGCAGCTCAGGGGCGAAAGCCTAGCATGGGCTGATCCCAATTTATGTAATTATGAGGGCCGCATCCCAGGGGTTAAAATGCCTAGCATGAGTCATTCTCTTCTACCACTGATCAGCTGGTCATTTGTATCACATGCCTTATAGAGATCATAACACACAAAAAGATAAAGACAAGAGTGTAACATATACGATCCTATAAGAGTTAACAAAGGTGGTCTTCTGTTCTATTTTATGCACACATATATTGATACTTGGTTTCATTCGAACTCTTATTTTATATATGTCATTGCCTTACATATTCAGTACATTTTTTCATACTGATGTTCCTCGCGGGGTACGCTGCATTTCATGCTGCAGGCACAGGTACTCCAGCTAGTAGACCTCCTCAATAGGAGCACACGACACTTAGCTACTTTTGGTGAGCTCTAGGTTGATTTGGAGCTTTACGGAGTCCTTGGTAGATTTATTTTGGTATTGTGTCATAGTTAAGGGTAAGGCAGGGTCTGTCCCAACCTACTCTAAGGTTTTCTATCTTTATTGGCTTTGTAGACTTCTGTATATGGTTCAGTTGTGTCTTAAGAAGTTGTGGCCTCAACAACCAAGTCTTGTATATAAGTTTTAGGTCTACTTATATTGGTTCATATCGCTGCATCCTATGTGAACTTGTCACAAAATTGTCATAGTTATATGCATAGTAAGAACAGGTTACATGTTGGCTCTCTCGGGCCTTTAAGGCTTCGGGTGCCTGTCCTTCTTAATGGAATTTGAGGCGTGACACCCGCACCTTGGTCCGTCTATGTGTGTATAATTTACTAACCCTTGCCATTACCTCATATTAGACGCCACATAAATGTATGGCTTAATTTTAACCCTCGCACCAATCGACATTAATTCTATTAGATAGTATCACACTAAATCTATGTTCATAATTATTTTCTTATTAACTACCTCATTGGTCCATCAAGTAGCAACAAAGTGAGTTCTAACGTTGCGCACCGTTAAAGAGACTTCTAGACGAAAGAATTATCAATGCATGCAAAACACTATTCGAGAATTACTTAGTTACTATTCATATTTTGTTAATCACTCATGGTTCCCACAACCCTAGTTGTGGATTTAGTTACCCATATTAGTATGAACACAATTCATATTTTTAGAAGAAGAAATCATAAACTTATGTAATGAGAATGATAAACCCAGAATTTCAACTTCAATTCCCAAACCAAATCTTCAAACAATCTTAGGAAATTAAGAATTCCTAAAGTAGCAAGTCTATCTCCGAAGCCAAAAAAAAACTAGGACAAAAGTAATAAAGTCTAACCTCCAAAAATGAGGTGTACATGCCCTATATGTAGAAAAATAAGTCCTAACTAAAAAAGGAAACGAAATAAGGAAATAATGTTTCAGGACGTGGTTTCGATCGATGATAATGACCTACGAACTGTGGATTAATCTACAGTCCATAGGTCCCTTCCATGACTTAGGATGTGGGAAAATTTCTAACTTCAAAATCTTCAAATCTATGAACCAAATGAAAGAGCACCAGTACGGACCGTGGATTGATCTACGATCTGTGGATCCTCCTCCGTAGCTCCATACTTAGAATCTTCAAAATCAGGTATTGGAACCCCTTTTTGAATCATTTGACAGATCAATAGTATGGTTTGTAGATCAAACTACGGTTCGTCGATTGCAACCATGGTTCCACACTTGGTCAAGAATTCCCTAATTTTCCTTCAAGCCTTGCCTTCCCATCTACGACACCCATCTACTGAACTTGAATAGACCTAAGGTCCGTGGATCACCTCCGTAGATGCCCTTTTTTGCATATCCTTTAGTTACGTCTCTCAGTTTCCACATCTGAACATATTTCCTGCAAACAAGAGAAAAATACATAAAAACCAATACAAAATGGCTCTAGACACACACAACTCTTAAATGAAATGTATTAAAAATACCATAAACTCACGGTATATCAGGAACCCATTAGAAATGAGGTAAGTTCCTTGAGAGAGAATTTATTCCCACTTATAGCTTAGCCTAGTCACTATTACTCTACAAATTTTCTATCAACAGCATGTACCCAATAATTTAAATTAACCCATATTCCGGTCAAATCCCAAGAATCCCTTCTCATTACTTAGATCTCTTAGTTAATTTTGCTATTTTTATTCACTAGTGACAAACCCCCATTGTTAATTGACACTCTTGTGTTCTTCTTTAATTTATAATGTTTTTTAATCGTTAATGTCTTTAGCTACGACTAGTTAGAACTAAATTTTATTTTTCTAATAGTTCTCAAAACAACTCCCTTGGGACTCGACCCCAACCCTTGGTTAGGTCATTATACTATTGCACGATGGTATACACTTGCATCGAAAGTTGTGTCATTGATTACGCAAACATCAGGAGGTACATACCTCCTCACGAGAGAAAGCAGTCTAGAGACAGAGAGAACAATCGTGTCGAGGACACACTCCAAATCATTCTCCAAAAGATCACCGTACAAGATCAAATGTTGGAAGAGGTGAAGGAGAGTATTGAAATGTTGAATCAAATGGTTAGCTCTCACTCTAGATCGACCCAGTTGATTAGGACTCTCTTGAATTGTGCGGTGCCTCTTCTTCACTCAAAAAAACTATTGGGGTTACCTAATAACACTAGGGTTAACCCAACCAATGAGGAGTGAGTAAGGACTCGAGTCGTACCACGATATTAAATAAGGTGCTTCTTGGGAGGTAACCCAAGGTTTTAAATGCTTAAATTTGCTTTTATAAATAATGGTGTGTTAGTGGTGCAGATTTGAATGAGGAAAGTGGTGAAAAATACAAATTGGCGAGAAAATAATCAATCGACAGATCGCCGAATAGGTCGGTGAGCCCGACTTGACCTGCCGTTTGGCTCAATTTAAGTTCAAGTGAAAGCCTTTAAAACATGTCATGCTTGTGAAGCAGTTCAGCGCGTTGCCGACCAAGCCGGCGACCTCAATGTAGATCGCCATCTTGACCCCTAAGAAACTGAAGAATTTAGCGATCGATGGGCTAGTGACCACCCAGTGAGTCGTCGGGTGGATCGGCGAGTGCGACTACGGTCGTCGAATGGGTGCGAATTGGATGTTTTATAATGGCCAAGAGACTCAACATTTGAAATTCTTCGCTTTCCCTCGCTCTTGAATCTCCTAAGCTCATACTAAGGTAGTATTTTCTTTATTTTAGTGTTTTTGTAGCATTTTAGTTTGTTGATTTGTTCTCGGAGTTGGAAGACATTGCCGCCTAGCATTTCAATCTCAATTTAATCGGCATTAAATGTTATTCCTAAAACCCTGAGTTTTGAAATTTTTGAACTCTTAGGTAATGACCGTATCATATTGATGTGTGTTGGGCCTCTCTTGTAGGATTAGAATCTTTAATTGCCTATTTTAATTTGAAAAATCTTGCACGTATGGTTTGACTGTCAAATGCCCATAATCTTTGTGATTTTTAATAAATTGGGTCGTGATTGCGTGTTGTGATATTGATTGCGTAAAGTCTGAGTAGCCCACATTGGTGATAAATGTCAAAAATTTACTTAATGATAGAGCGGGTGACACCGCTGTTAAGAGCAAATATCATCAAATGGCCAAAGGCGACAAATTCGGGAGAAATCTGAGTATCCCAGAGTGATGGGTAGTATAGGTCTTGTTTAAATTTCATGAGTGTGTGCTTTGATTTCAATTTCGGGGGTTGCGGATTTGAATTTGAGAGGGTGGGTTGAAAATGGGCACGTTAGGTCATTCAGCGAGCTGAGTTGAGCTCGTCGAATCAATCGGCAGTTCACCTATTTTCTTTATCTCGCATTTAATTTCGTGTCAATTTTGTGGTTTGAGTCTGTAATTTTAGTGAGATTGCTGGGTTTGATAAAGGCACTCATCGAAAGTATTATTTTTTGCTCTTTATTTGCACCCCTGAGACCCTTATGCACTGTACCTTTCGGCAGACAAACCCTTGATGGCCAAAAGTAGTCGGTGATTCGCCAAAAGGGCTCTTCTATTACCGACTTGCTTTAATTGTTTGGCCAACCTCATTGGTGAGCCACACTTAGCTCGCCAAAGTGGTTCGGCGACTGGATCAGCGAGTTTATGTGCAACAAGATTTGATATGCTAGAGTTTGATTTTGTTTTCTTAATTTCCCTTGATCTTTTACATATATGGTACGCACCAATCTAACCGAACCACCCCAGAAAAAGGCAAAGGGCATTACAATAAGTGAAAGAGGATCAAACCCTCCAAAGAGGAGAGGGGATTACCTTCAACTGGGAGACAAAGGAAATAGGAAGAAACATATAGCTAGAAAAGGAGTAGCTATTGAGCCATATTTTGATGAATCAGAGGATGAACAACCTCTGTTAACAGAAGGGATGCGCTCCAAACTAGATTTCAGCCCACAGCCACCAGTATCCCTCAGCTACTACTGCTCTGACTACAGACTCAGTGCAAACCTAAGCACCCTTAGTAACTCTTGCACTTCCTATAGTTCCTCCACTGAGGCTGTTAAACAGATTAAAAGGTGATTTTTTACGGACCATCATATAGGAGAAGTTATAATCCATGGAGAGTTTGGAAGGCAAGCATTCTGATGGACTTGAAACTCTCTGATAACATGGATTCGAACAGTTCACACGGCCCCGAGGCTTGTACATTCCTTCTTGGGTAAGAGATTTGTAAACTGCTTATAGGGAGTTGGTTTCTAAGAACAAGAAGAAGGCAAGTGAGTTTCAACCGGTGAAGTCGGTCGTGGTCAAAGGTAAGGAGTGGAGTGTCACAGCGAGCATATTAATGATGTATTATGTAGCCCACTGCACTCTACACTCCCTTACGAGGGGTTGTCGACTGTTCAATCCTTTAATGATTTGAAGGGTTGGTTGGCTCCAATGATTTCTTACACCACCCTGAGGTGGATGGATGCAGGAGCTCCTATTGAGAAGAGGAACATGAACAGCGCCTCCAGGTTCTGGTTTGGATTCATCAGCAGCGCCATAATGCCATCCCAGAACGAGTCTACTCTTCGTCATACGAAGGTAGCTTGACTTAATTCTATCATGGCTAGGAGGCAGATTGATCTGGGACTGCTGATGTCATAGGAGATGGCCATAAGAACCAAACAGAACCTGACGTCTCTGCTATTTCCAGTCCTGGTCGCTGAGTTATGCCTATGAGATGGAGTACCTCATAACACTACGAGGGATGTTGAGGTCAGCCCGTCTTCCTCTATCGATATCAGGCGTATTGAGGCCAAGTTCACACGAGAGAAGGTTGACAGGAAGAGAAAAGCTCCAGCAGACACTTCTCCAGAGGTCTATGCTAACTCATTACCAGCAGAGGCACCTTCGCCTACTCTGGCCTCTGAGCCCTCAGGTATACCCGCTCTTTCTTCTTCTTTCTCACAGGCTCCAGATGCTTCCTCATCCTTCCAGCTTGCCAGGATCACTCAGGCCATGATCCTGAAGATGGGGCAGTTGGCCAATTCAGCTGATGTGAGAGCTACCCTATTGGAGACGTCTATTCTGGAGATGATCGATAGGGCCATACTAGCAATACTTACCCTCTTCAAACTTTTGTTGATTCTTGGATAGTGAGAGTCATTGCTTGTGAGAGCAGATAAGGGGAGGCCTCTGAAGTGATGACTTTAAAAGCTGAGATTTTGATTTTGAGGAAGGACGTAGACTATCTTAAATCTACTGACTTCACTTCACTACTAAAGACTGCTGAGGACAGGGATGTTACTAAGACCTCGAGGATTTCTTTGGCTATATACCACCTGGAGATGTACAGGGGGATAGAAAAGCACATGCAGATTCGGATGCAGAGACCAACGAGGAGTTGATATTGGTACATGCTGAGGAGACACAGGACGTCAGAGATAAGAGTATATTCAGAGACTTACCAAATCTTATAGAGACAGTTGTGTAGCCGGTGATCCAGACATTGCCGACTGAGAAGTCCACAGCAGCCCCTAGTGGATATGGCATTGCTATTCCATCTTAGGCAACTTCAGGCATTTATGCCCAAGTACAGACTGCTACACCAGCCACTGAGACCCCAATAGAGAGAGAGACTGCATAGACATGACCTTTCTTTACCTCCCTCTCTGTCTTATTATATTTTCACTTTTGGATACTTCTAGTTGCATTTGAGGACAAATATTTTTTTGTGGTAGGGTGAGGCCAATGGCCCATATATTTTTGTGTTGATAGTTGTGTTTTGTGTATATATTTGGATTGTTCTGCTTTAAAATTGTGTTTTATCTGTTTTTATAGGTGATTGAGATTATGGCACCTTTTTTTTATTGCAAAATGATTTTAACCCATCCAAAAATTTTTGCCACCTCTTCTATGTGAATGTGGCTCTTCTTGTACAAAATTTGAGTTCCAGTTTCGATCAATACCAATGACTTGAATAGTGCTCTAAATCGAACGAAGATGAATGCGCGCTACAATGAGTCCAAATGAAGTTGCATAAACAATATGTGAACTCTTTCCATCTTGTTTTAACTAGCCTAGTATCGAATCAAGTCTCTTATAATGACCTTTGCACATTAGCGAAGTCTTGTTTGACTATAGTGTTGATTCCTAGTATGATGAGATTACTTTAAAACATGCATGATAGATCCTAGAATTTTCCCCGTTGGTCCAATCAACTAAGTAAGGCTAACTCTTGATGTGATCTTAGGCGATTTAAAGAGTGTGAACATATTTTACATATACCTCTTTATGGCCCACCTTGTGAGTGTGTAAACCTCTCTTGAACACCCCTGGAATTTTAACCTTCTTTGGAAGAAACTTGATGAAATCATAACCTTTCTTTATCTATTACCCATAATCCTCGTGAAGTTGTGGTTAGTTGAATAGCCAACTTAGGCCAAAAGCCTAAGTTGGGAGTTTGGTGAGAAGAAAAGGGCAAGTCAAGAAGTGCAAGGAAAGTCTCCTCTCACACATGGTTTTCAGAAAAATGAAACCTCTCCATATAAAAAAAAAAAAGAAAAAAGAGAAAGAGAAAGGAAAAGAATGAAAAAGAAAGTTGCAGAATAAAGTGCAAAAGAACGGGGGTGTCCAACACACTATGGGAAAGTGAATAATAGGATGACTTATGAGCACTAAAGAAAATGACGAAGGGAAAGGGAAGGAAGTGTTGTGAATAACACATCTCATGAGGATAAAAGTCACTGAGCCCAAATGACCATACCGTGGCACTCAGCCCCATTACAAGCCTTGGAAAGACCTTTTTAATCTTAAGAAAGTTGAAACAAATGTCGATTAGAAAATACGGGAAAACCTATGGGTGAAAGAATGCATTGTTCTCATCTTTGTGAGTGTGAGCATTGCATATGATTCTTGAACTTCAAATGATTAAATCATTATGTGCGAACATGGAATAATTCTTTCTATTAGGGCATTCGAACACTCTAGTTGAGCCTGAATTTGAATTTGAGGCAAGTATTGTAAGCATTAGATTCTTTGATATTGGTGAGTTACTACTTGAACTTTTGAGTGCATATTGATATTTGCACAAGTAAATTGAGTCTTGTTGCGTGCATTCATGATTGAGTCTTGTATAGCACTGTTCCAGACACCCTTTTTGAACGGCTGAAATTGAGTTTGCTTGAGGACAAACAAAGTTTAAGTTAGGGGTGTTGATAAGTCCACAAATTGGACTCTTTTAGGGCTATATTTTAATATAAATTGTGCATCAAACGTATCTTTTATCCCGATATCTGATGAAAACCTTTCAATTTCAGGTACTTGAAGTTTGAGGCAAAGCATGGACACTACTTAGCAAAAAGAAGCAAAAAAAAAAGCCGAAAGAATGAAGAAACAAATATACGTGAATCGATGAACCCATTCGGCGAATTGCTAACAGATTGCATATTAACCTTTTGTTGTAGTGTGCTGAGCCCTGAAGGAAAGGAGAAAATCGACGGTGAAAAGGAGCAGTCGGCGTATCGCCGAACAAATCCGTGAAGCAGTGCTACATCACCCAATTATCCAGGAGACAAAGATGATGAAGACAATTGATGAAAGGAAATGAAGTAGACGAAATGGAGGATCCTTGAATTCATTGGCAATTCTCACTAACGTCACCGATAGATCATTCGGAGCACATTTTATGAAAACTATAAATACTAGTTCAGTTTTTATTCTTAGGGGGAATTTTTACCTTGTTTTCACTTATTTTTTAGATTATTAAGTTTTAGATCGAGTTTGGAGATATTCTCTCTAAATTTTGGAGAAGGGCTTTCAAGGGTTTCATCTTCAAGAAATTGGACTTGGGTCTCTTGCATTCTTCACTTTTGGTTTGTTTTAAAACTTAATCTTGCATACCCACTGATGGAAACTAAGATTGGTATACCTCTTTATCCCTTTTACATGTTTGGCTAAAACCCCAATTCTTGGGGTGTGATTTTGTGAATATGGGTTAGATTAGTTATTGGGTCTTGCTCGTTGATAGTCGATTCATAGTTTAAATGTGATTTTGTTTAGTGGTTGTGGATGAACTTAAAGAGGTTGTAGTTACAAATATAATCTCAACTATGAGTTTTCATCTTGCTTGAGAGAGAGATCGTAAAATGAATAGCACTAAATTGATGGCCAGTGCGAATGAGTCGACATAAGGCTCAGCTCGAGAGAGTGAACCCTAGTCCCATATCCACACACTCAGCTCGAGAGAGTGAGTGGGTTAAGGTGGAGGCTGCTCTTCATGCGGCAAGTGGGTGTCCAAGAAGAACGCATTTGAAATGGGGTAAGTTGCTCAATATACTCAATGAATTTGCTATCAAAAAGCTTGTACCCAATAATTTAGTCTATCCTGTATTCCTATCACATCCCAAGAATCCCGTCTCCTACTTGTATTTTTCCTTATTTTCACTATTTTAGTTGTTTCTTACTTACAAATCCCCATTTGATACTTGACGCTTGAGTCACCTTTTTTAATTTGTTATGTTTTCATTCACCAAAGTCTTTAACTATGATTAGCTTTAGTACTTTCACACTTAACCACTAATTATCACGCCTACTCCCTGGGGATTCGACCCCAACCTTGGTTAGGTTATTATAGTATTGCACTATCGTT
Source organism: Solanum bulbocastanum (assembly GCA_037074985.1). Classification (NCBI taxonomy): domain Eukaryota; kingdom Viridiplantae; phylum Streptophyta; class Magnoliopsida; order Solanales; family Solanaceae; genus Solanum; species Solanum bulbocastanum. The sequence continues at coordinate 11,996,374 of CM073602.1, read as the reverse complement.
GAAACTTGCATCGGAAGTTATGTCGTTGAATACGCAAACATCATTACCTCGTGCTCGCAGAGAGCATGGCTCTATTTGGGTGATAGTTGAAAGAGTCACTAAAACTTCTCACTTTTTGGTGGTTAAGACTACAGATTCGGTGGAGGACTACGCCAAGTTGTACATTAATGAGATAGTCAGATTGCATGGGGTTCCTTTGTCTATTATCTCAAATAGAGGTCTTCTTTTACATCTTATTTCTCGAAGCCATTTCAGAAAGGTCTTGGTACTCAGGTTATTCTTAGCACATCATTTCATCCACAGACAGATGGTCAGGCAGAGCGTACCATTTAGACCTTAGAGGACATGTTAAGAGCTTATGTGATCGACTTCAAGGGTAGTTGGGATGATCACCTTCCTCTTTTAGAGTTTGCCTACATTAATATCTACCGTTCTAACATCCATATGACACCTTGTGAGGCATTGTATAGGCGTAGATGTAGATCTCATGTTGGTTGATTTGAAGTGGGTGAAGGAGCCATGATAGGGCCAGGTTCGGTTCTGGATGCTATGGAGAAAGTGCAACTCATTTGAGTTAGAATTAAGATAGCCCAGAGTCACCAGAAGCCTTATGTAGATGTAAGGAGAAGGGAACTAGATTCCCAATTTGATGATTGGGTCTTCCCGAAGGTGTCACCTATGAAAGGGAAGCTCAGTCCCAAATATGTAGGCCCTTACTGGATCTTGAAAAGGATTTGTAAAGTGGCTTATGAGTTAGAGTTGCTAGCAAATTCAGCAGTAGTGCATCCAGTCTTCCACGTTTCACTATTAAGGAAGTGTGTCTGTGATCTATTATCCATAGTGCCATTAGAGAGTGTGGCTGTGAAAGATAGTCTTTCTTATGAGGATTTACCGGTTGAGATTCTTTATCGTCAGGTTAGAAGGTTGAGAAACAAAAAGGTCGCTTCAGTCAAGGTTTTGTGGAGGAATCAGTCCATAGAGGGAGCTACTTGGGAAGAAGAAGTAGACATGAACTCCAAGTGTCCTCACCTCTTTCCTTCCGATTTCGCTCCAGTTTGAGGTAATAGTTCCTCTTCAATTTTTCAGTCATTCATGCATAAAATCAGTCTTAGTATCATTTTCCTTCGGTCTGTATATGCATTTTCAGCGTATTTGCATGTTCTTGGAACTCAGTTTAGTCAGAAATCAGTCATCAGTGTTTAGTGGTACGGTTGCAGCTCTTTCCCTCAATTTCAGCTAGTTTAGTCTTCATTTATGGATGAATGATCCCAAGGGAGAGATATTGTAACCCCTCGAAAAGCAGACCCAGAAAAAAATTAGAAATTACCTAAAGCACTGAACCACTGCAGGGTTCACAGACCGTGATAGGGTCCACGATCCATTGACATGCCCATGGTCTGGAGTTCAACTCCACCAGGACCAGACGTCAGATCACGGGACCCTTCACGGGCTTAGCCAGTAGGCCCCAAAGCCTAGCGCTCAGACACCTCTCGTCCAACTAAGGTCCACAGGGACCTCATGGTTCGTGGTCCTGAAGACTGGTTATGGGGGCGTCCGTGAAGCTTAACCAGTAGCATCACCGTTGCCTTAGAGCCCCACTCCCAAGCAAAGACCTCGAGGACCTTCACAGTCTATAAGCTTTTACACAGGCAGTGGAAGGGTCCGTGAAGATGGGCCCTCAAACCACCAGACCAAGTGACGACCACGGGGACCTTCACGTCCGTGGTCCCTCACATGGTTCGTGGAAGGGGCCGTGGTCAGCCCGTCTGTAATTTAAGTTAGGAGCCTTTTGTTCTTTTCCTATTTCGTTGGAACCCTAAACTATGTCATTTTAACCCTTAACTACGTGGTTTTTATTAGTTTTAGACTAGAAACATAACTATAACTTACCTAAGTCAGATCTGTCATCAAAACTTATAAAATTAGAATGCTAGAGAGAAGAAAGAGGCGAACAAACCCCAGTTCAAGAACACAACAAGATTCCATCAGTTCCATGCCCAAAATCGAAAGATTTCTCCATGGAATTGATCACCAGGTATGTGGGATTTCACTAGTGGGTTCCTTTCACCTATTCAGTCCCTAAATTTCAGTCAAATTATCGATTCCCTATTATCAACTAGACCTAGGGTTTCTAGAACTTCAGTAGTTTATCATGAATTAGTTATTTACATGTTCCAAATTAGATTATCATGTTATTACTTAGTTTCTTGCATGAATTTTAGAACCCTAGCTATGTATTTCTTTAGTTTTTAATTTACACATGCTAGGTTAGATATTTTAGTATTTCAGATATACTTGCCTCAGGCTTGAATGTGTCATTATCAGTATATTAATATGCATTCTCAATTTGCATGTCAATTTTGAGCTATCTAGTATATTGCAAAAATTCAGGCACAATGTGTTGGTCATTTAATCTATTAGGAGTATAATAATGCTGAGTTTGACTAGGGTTAGTCACATATATAGTCCCAGAACTACGAGCCCCGTAGGTTGTAAGTACCCTCTGTGGGCATCATTTTAGTGATCACGCCAGCATGCCTCTACACCTTTCACCGGGTGTATTTGGTCCTCTCAATGGGGCGTATACATCGGACTCCACATTTAGCTCATATGGTTTTAGTATCGGTTATTAGTAGCTCCCATAGTTCAGTCAAACTCTATTGCATTGACCACATTTCAGTATAATCAGTTTCAGTATCACCATGTCTAAATTTGACCATTGCATTCAGTTAGCTCAATATTCAGTATTTTTACCATGTTCAGCTTATACTATTGCTTTATTACTTGTTCAGTTGTATGTTTATTTCAATTTTACTCTATCCTGCATGCTCAGTACCTTTCAAGTACTAATGCATACTATGCACTACATCTTCTTGTCATGTAGGTTCTGGTTCTCAGCTACCAGATCACACTTAGATTGGTTCCCGATCTCCAGTTCAACAACATTAGTGGTGAGCCCTCATTCTTCGAGGACAACAGTCATGTTAATTTTCAGTCTATTAGTTTCAATTGTTGCTAGACTTAGTTGGGGCATGTCCCAACACTTCTAGTCAATTAGAGGCTATTTTCAGACATAGTTAGATTCAGCTTCGTATTTGAGTTTTATATTACCCTTGTATTGAACTCCCCGATTTGATATATTTAGTTTTAGTATATAGGTAAAACCCCATCATTTAAGATTTACTTATAATCCATTCCATAACAGTTATTATTATTCTTAGTATGCTCATGTCATGCCAACAGGGTTATCTTGGGGTCACTTGTGATCCTAGTTCCCGTGTCCACGTCTCAAGGCTAGCTCATTTTTCCTATTTCTCACGTGTTTCCTCTGCTTTATTTCTACGTTCCACGTCTCTTAAAAGTTAATCACGATAAGACTATTTTAAGGGGGGGTTGAATAGTTACAATGTAACTGTTTTACCTTATCCTTTTAAAAATATCATCCAATTAATAAATTAATTAAATTTGATAGGAAAAATAGATTGAGTTGGGTCGCGTTGGTCCACATGGGCGACCCACGAACAAAAACTTATAGGCAGTCAACCTCAATGTGCTTAGTTCTTTCATGATACATTAAATTTGAGGAGATATGAAGGGCAACTTGATTATCACAGCAAAGTTTCGGTGGCATGGGATACTTAAACCCAAATTCACTTAAGAGGTGATATATCCATATAATCTCACATGTGGATTTTTCCATAACTCTACACTCAGATTCTGCACTTGATCGAGATACAACATTTTGTTTCTTACTTCTCCATGATACCGAATTTCCAACTACAAAAACACAATATTTAGTACTAGACCTTCTATCAATCTTGGATCCAACCTAATCGACGCCTGCAAAACATTCAATGTGAGTATGTCCATTGTTGCTAATACTATGCCAAGTCCAGGGGCTCCTTTCAAGTAACATAATATTTGTTTCGAAGTTTCGTAATGTTTAACTGTAGGTGTGGACATGATTTGACTAACAAAACTTACTGCAAAAGTAATACTCGGATGAGTTATAGTGAGATAGTTTAATTTTCTAACTAATTTCATGTATCTCTCTAGATCATCGAAGGGACCACCATCATCTTTTGTTAGACGTATATTGGGAACCATTGGAGTACTACAAGGCTTGGTTGTCAACTTTTGAATTTCCTCAAGAAGGTCTAGGATATACCTCCTTTGAGATAGAAATACTCCCATCTTTCTCCTACTTACTTCTATTCCCAATAAGTATTTCAACTATCCAAAATCTTTCATATGAAAGCATAAAATGCAAGAATGATTTGAGAGAAGATATTCCTGCATAATCACTCCAGTGAGGGCACAGGTAGTAGAGATTCATCTTGGGGTAGTGAAGATCATTATGAGAAAGGGAAATGGAGACGATGAGAATGAACAATTAAATGTGGATACATGGAGGTTCAGGTTGCCTATTTCGGCTATGCTAGAGCTGGCCACGGTGGTATTTGTGGATGGAGAGCTTATAGTGACGGTGCCCAAGGATGACCATGGTTGTGGAGAGTTTCATAATGGATCTAGAGGTTTTTGGAGAGATGTTGAACTTGTTCTTGTACCATAGTTAGCTTTTTTACATTTTATGTATCAATTAAACAAACTACTAGTACATCAGAGTATATGCTTTCTCAAACAAAAATGATTACTTCAATCATGTATACAATATACCTCAACTTTAGCCACATAAGACAACAAACATTGTATAAAGTTACACTTTGTCGAGTGTAACTTTGAACGCCATATGTCTGAAGTTGTTTTAAATAGTACATATGCAAAACAACAAGTCCTTTCCAACTGTAACATACATATGTATGTTTACTTAAACAACAAGGTATATAGCCAAATAATGAACAAACTTGGGCTCTTTCTATTTGAGCATATGTTGATTATGTATAAATGTACAACTAGCAATGTACCAAATCAGTTTTAATGACAATGCTGTTCGTAATAACTTGGGCATTTCACTTACTACTTGTTACCTTCCATTAGCATAGGTTAACTTTGCGATCAAAGTTTTTAGGAAGATTGGAATCATCCAATGTCTTTTTCTTCTGACTGAGATTTTGATCTTACAAGGTACCAGAGTTAGCTGAAAAATCCATAAATTAACTTCATAAAAATCATTGTCAAAATTTAAAAGGATTAAAAGAATCCTACATGCCATTAGAAATAGAGTAGGGAACAAACTGCCACAAGATTTGTTAATAATAGCAAATTGAGTTCTAAACCAGGATTCTAGAAATATGAAAGAGACAACATATAAAAATCTATCATTAGAAAATATGGTTGCGCATCAAGCCCAATTAGAAGAATAACAAGAACAATAACAACATTATCTACCTGGATATATCAACTCAACAAATAAGTTGCAGTAAATCTGAGCAGTATTGCTAAAGGCAGAGAACCAATAATTAGCTTCATTAACTTATATTTTAATATATGTCTTAATGATGACACCAATCCTAAATGATTTGCGCCAAAAAAATGAGATATCCAAATCTGTGAAAAGAAGGCATGAATATGAATATCAGCTAGAAAATCCCCTAGGTTACCTTAATAGAAAAACACTAAAAATTAGAGAAGAAGATTGCTTAACTTCTCAAATCAATCTCTGTGACAATCCAGATCAGAGATTAATTGAAGATCAACGAATTGATATCAATTCCATTCTATCTAATCAACGGTAAAGAAATAGCCAAGCAACATAAAAGCAAATCATCGTCACAGAAGTATTAAACATTAGTTACTATAATTATTAGTTACGATAACTAATATTGTTTTACACTCTCCTATTGTTTAGGAGTTCTGGTATTAGTTTAAGTTTAGTTGTAGGTTGTTCTTATCTGTCGTATTTAAAGTTTGGGTACGTAATGAATAAGATTATCTTTTGACTACTTTCCTCTGTCTGATTTTATAAGAAGAAGATTAAGCAATTTCCCTTGACCAAAAACTCTAGCACTCTTTTATCACTGTATTCAATATAGTTTACTAGTGAAAAGAAAATATATAGAGAAATTAGCAAACTATAAGAGTAGTGGATGTGATCGACAAGTAAATTGATATCTTTCCGATCAAGGAATTCACAACAGGTATCTAACCATAGACATTCAAGATCTAAGGAAACCCTTGTAACCCAAGGGGACTGGATTTAGGCACCACATCGGTGATCCGAACTAGTATAAAAATCTTTGTATCAGCTGTGTCTTTTATCTCTTTATGCCTTATATAATATGTTGATTTATCTAATCATCTAAACTCTAAGGTAGTCGACTTGAAGAAATCAACCATTGACCAATTATAACTTGACTAACATTCAAAAAGAATTTCGATTTAGCTCCCCACCCCACATCATCCCCTTACATTTCACATACTAATGTGGTGAGAGAGATCATGGATATGACATTCAATTCCATGCCATAGGGGCTAGGCAGAACTCTTTATGCGAGGAGATGTTACTACTGCAATTGACCAAAACAACACCCTACAAGAGATCCTTGAGTGATCCATTCCTTTCTCTTTAGGCTGATTACACCAAAGTTCCAAAATCTTATTAAGTAAGCTATTTATTTCCTCTTTCGTACTCTTTACAAGGATCTCCAATTTTATTTTCTATTCATATTGTAGTCTAGTTGCAAAAAGTGATTTTCGTATTTGTGGACAATAGGAAGTAATGAAATAGACAAAACTTAAAATGCACATATCTATATATATATATATATATATATATATATATATATATATATATATATATATATATATATATATATATATATATATATATATATATATATATATATATATATATATATATATATATATATATATATATATATATATTTGTATCATGAAATAGACAATACTTAAAGCAAGATAACCACATTTGCACATACTGAAATATCTTGCTCAAATACATATATAAAAGTTAAAGTGACAGATCAACACAAACAAGACGATGACAAGATAAAGAAGTTACCAATGGTATCCACACAATTTTCCTTTTTGAATGCATCTTGAATGCAGACACCTTTCATAAGCTGAATTGATTATCAAATTTGTTATCTGTGTAATTGTAAACCTCAAAACTGGAAAAAATATTGCATCATAGGAAACAAAGTACCTTTGCATTGATTGATTCAAACGATGCAACAAATCTTTTGCACTACTTTTTTGTGAGCCATGCAAAATACAAATGCCAACATTCAAAATCTTTTGGATATCAGCATAAGAAGCAATGGGTGTGCAAATATTTAAAAGCTTCAAAGCATGCAGAACCAAATCCATCCTTGAATCACAGTATTGACAGAGATACTCTGCATCCAAATTGATGCTTCCTTCACATATGTGGCCATCAATTACTATTGCTTCACATCGAATGTAACTGTACTCATCATAGTCCAAACTGATAAGCTTACTGAAAAGTATACAACAATAGTCTCTGCAAAATCCAGGCTCAATACAACACAAATCATAAAATCTGGTCTCCGTAAAAGGATTTTTTATTGTTAAACTGCTACAGATTCAGTTACCAGCCTTACAAGTAATAGCTCCGAAAGGAGAATCAGACAGTAAAAATTGCATTTTTGTCCCTGAAGATGTAGTCCTATCTTTCTTATCTGAGCCAAAATCAATATCTAAATAAAGAAAAAAAATGGCACCAGGTTAGTAAACTACCAGTATTGGCGGAGCCAGGATTTCAAGTATGGGGATTCAAAAAAAAGTTTTTATGCCATGCAGATTCAACAACTTACAAATATGCATAAAAATCATTTTCCCTATCTATATGGTGTAATTTTTCAACTAAGCTCCATCCCTGACTATGTGCAGAGACTGTGTATAATCATGGACAAAATTCACTTCAAAAATAAAAAGATCCACCAAAAGGGAATAAAAATATAAAAATTTGTGTGGACTGACTAGATATTTGTAGTTAATAGGAAACCATGCTCAAATCACTATTTTCCTAAAAATCCAAATAGTTGAGAAAACTCATAAAGTTTGACTTCAAAATTACGAATTAAATAGACTCTATTGAAGGGGCAATAAGTAAACAGTGGATCATAAAGATGGGGAGTTATATATCGTTACCCAATTGAAGGATTTCAAAAAAACCCTTTAAAATTGCCTCTAACGAGCATCCAAAGTTCAAAAATGGTGAAATAAGAATGAATCCCCAATTTTGGAAAAAAATCTATCTATGTCACTTTTACCCTTCGCGATAGCAACTCCATACCTCGCAATTGTGATGAGTAATGCTGGTCAACTCATTAATTGACTATCGTGATTATGACACAAGGCCGCATGATCACGATGCTCAACATACCAATGCGACCGCGACCAAGACTATCACGATTGCAAAGAATACTTAACGTACATCTAATACAACACATCAGCAAACACTAAGACTCAACAAAATCACCTAATGAATCATCTTGATTCATTGGAAATTTAGTACACACAGACCAGATATGCTACCCAACTAAACTCGATGTTTAAGACTCAATGGTACGTCGGAACACGGATAGAATGTATCCTTGACCCAGTATCCGTTTAAGTTGCAATAAACTAACTTTTACTCAAAAACACTAAACTGACCTCAGAACCTTGAAAATTCAACCAAGACCTCACATAGGACTTTCAACTCAAGGGCTCAAATCCACGAAAATGACTTTATTATTGAAAACAACTACACTGCTAGAACAAATTCGACATTCCAAAGTTGATGGAAAAGTCTAAAGACCCTTTTGAGACTTGTAACTTTGATTATTGCAAAAATCACTTTTAACAAGTTGAGGTCTCCAAAAATCTTAAACTTCCAAAAGTATCAACTTTCCAATCCAATTTTAAAACCAACTTAATAAACGTAAAAGCATGACTTGGGACAAATATCGAGAGGGGCAAAATTAAATTTTTTTCCAAAATTTTAAAAAATGACATTTAGGGTCATTACACGATGTTGTGATGGTTCAGACCGTACAGAGAAGATGCACAAATGATTTACTACAGAAGTGTGAGAGGTAGGCTATAAATGGTTCAAGAGAGGTAGGGGTAGGCCAATGAAACATTAGGGAGATGTGATTAGCCATAATATGTGACAACTTAATCTTACCAAGGATTTGACCTTAGATAGGGGTTATAGAGGTAACAAATTAGGGTAGAAGGTAAGTTAGATAGTGAAGTGTTTCCTCATTTATTTCTAGTTGTAGTATTATCCTTGTAGTTTCTTGTCTTTGAGTTTGGTAATTTTTTTTAGAACTGGTAATAATGTATACTTCAACATTAAGGATATTTTGGGGACCTTTAGAAAATCATAAAAGAACAAAAAGTGTAACACTTACAAGTATCCTAAGAGCTATAAAAGTTGATCTGAATCCTCTAATCCTATGTCTTTACACCAAAAATATAGATGTTAATTATGTCTTGAATTATTCTCTTGTTTATTTTAGGAAACTATAGTTCCTATTAGTTTAATTAGGAGATCCTTTGTCCTAATAGATTTGGAAAAGGAAAATATTGTTCTTATATGATTGGGAAAACCTTTTCCTTATAGGTTTGGGGCCACTTGGGATCTATATATGGGGGATATAGTTGGGGATTCTAAGATATGATACACAATGTACTCCTAAGGGCTTAAAAGTATTGTAAGCTTCTTCTTTTCTTTCATAGCTTTGTTGGGAGGAGTAGGCCTAACCAAACTTCATTAAATTCTTGTGTTATTCTTCTTCTCTATTTTTTCTTTTTCGTTTTTTGTGACGTGTGTTAGTTAATCCACGATATTTCTGCATCAAAAGAGATACAATGCAATTCCATTTAACCTTGTGAATGAAATTGGATATATACATTTTTCTCCAGAATACAACAACCATTCCAAATATTTTCAATACGAACAACACATTTGTGTTTACACTTTTATATATTTTGATTCCTATAATACACAATTCGACCCAAAATGGATGTCAATGACTTTCCTAATAATTTCTAAAGTAAAATAAGAAACCTCAAATCTTAACCAATATATTTATATACACTACCTGTAGGTAGAGTCGTTAGATAATGAGATACATCAATTGTTCTTTTGAATAATTAATGAAAATAATGGATATTTAAAATACTTTTCAATGAGTATTAGAAATATTAAATACTCCTGTTAAATATGAGAACATAACAAAGTTTACTCCTAGTAGCATTATACAAATATTCACATTTTGTTTGGTAAATTGCAAGTACTTATAACTGGTACGATAACATTCACATTTGAAAGAAAATAAAACAAATATAGTACTCTGTAAAGATTAGAGATTGTACCAAGTTCATGGACAAGGATACATGTGTAAAGGCCAAGGGGTGAGACAGGTGATTTAGAATCAGTCCTTACACACAACTGTTGTTCAAAGTGCATTAAATTTATTTGGAAGTTTAGTGTACACAGTGAGCCATGTGGTAAGTGATGTTTCTTTTAATTGATGCAAACAACTGAATAAATCTCTACGTGCTATATACCAAAGAGACTTTTTGAAGCTAACCTTTTGAGCTTGGCGATTGTTTTGAAGGAATCATCCAACTTAATGAGGCAAAGAATTGGTTGATATCCAAACCAGGATACTCAGATTGGAGATACTTTTTAATTGAAGTCTTACTTCAAAAATAATTGTTCTTTCCATCTTTCGGTGCCTCAAAATGCTCCGAAAAATATCTATCTTTGAAGGTGCCTATATTTGTAGCTCTTTTCCCTATCCTCCAGCCCTACTTATCTCCAACATTTGGCCAATCCACAGGATCATATGGTAAGCCTTCACCAGAGTCATACTCAGAAACTGGATAAAGTTGAAAACCAGTTTCATTGATTGTAGATGCACTCCCATTATAAACTACAAGTGCAAGACTCTCCCCAACCTCCTCCTTGGCTGACATTTAGCTGGAAATCTCTAACTCTGTTGATACCTATGAAGTCTAAAACCATAGAAAAATACAAAAGGAAATGTCAAAAGTCCACATTAGAAAGGAAACTGTTTTGGCTGTAAAAACTATACTTCAGATGAAGATAAATGTAAGAACTACAAGTATTGGCAACCTGACCAACATGATGCTTTTGTATAATGCAGCATGCTTGACATAAATATTTGAATTTATACAACACTTTATCAGTTTCCCCATTAATGCTATGTTTTGGATTTACTTAAACTTAAAGTTACTATATATTTAAGAAAACAATCAGCTCAACTATATATTCAATTCCATTTAGAGTAGGTAGTTAGAGTTAGCACTTTTATTTAGTGGCGGAACTAGTTGCTGGCAATGTAGTTAATCGGTTCAGTTTCACTAAAAAATTATATTGTGCAATTATGACAAACTTAATCTTTCTAGTTAAGTGTAAATTGTTGAATCCCCTTGGCATAAGGGACAATACTAGTGTAGTGGACAATGGAGATCAAAATCTATTTTAGATCATATATTTAAATCTTAGGTGTACATTCTAGTATTTATCTCAAAATTTTATTTTCTGAAACCCTATTAGCCAATGCTATAATTTCATCTGCCAACTCCAGATTAACTATTTATAAATAGCAGCCGGCACTTGATACATTTCGGTTACATGTTACCTTTTATTCTACAAAGAAAATGAACAGTTGGGCCTAGCTCGACTCAAAAGTTATCATTTGTCCAAGACCATATATATATATATATATATATATATATATATATATAAATTTTGGAACTCTAAAACCACCCAACCACAAACCAAATGCTAGCAATTAAGGTGGGAGAGCCTCGTCGGCTAGCTTTCACTCTACCAAAAGTAGCTGTAGCTTTTTCCCAGGTAGTCCTTTTTGAGTTAGGTGGTCAGGCACATCCATGGCATGATAGGTGATGGATGAATCAAATACCATTGTTAAAATCAAGGCAAAAATGAAATTAACATGGAGTAAAAAAGACGATTAAAGGCTTCTAACACAAATAGGTATATTTACCTACTTCAAGAAAAAAACATAATTTTTTTAAGTATAAATCATTATCATGTATATTGAGGACAAGTATATCAATTAATAGATAGCTTTGATTGAATTTGAGAACATACATGAGATTTAAAATTCAAAAGAAAAGAAAAGGAATAATCAAAACCCTAAAACCTTGTGAAATACAAAGGTTGTAATAAGGTTTTTTTTTAGTATTCAAAAACTTTTATACTCCCTTCATGTGTGAGTTGGTAAACACTTGTCAAATTCCTTAACGAGCAATAATTGAAAGAGTAATTATATTGTATCATTCTTTGAATATAATTAATTCAATGTTTTGACAAATGTGTTGGGGAAATGAATGGTACTTTCTCTCGTCTAACTCTCCTCTTAAACAAAAATAATTAAGGACAAATATTAAAGACTATTTTTTTTATTATTATTCCTAAAATATTCTCTTAACAAATGTAAAGTAGTTAGTAACATAATTAAAAGAAAGGATAAATATGGAAACAAAATCCTACTAGCAATTATCTTGAACTTTGAAAAATTTACTTATTTTGAACTACAAAAAAATTTCTAACAATTCACTTAATATGGCTTAAAGAGAATAAATCTTAACAGTTCAGTTGGTTGATTACTTGAAATTTTGTTTCATCTTGCTGGTGAAGGTCCAATTTATTAATAACTATTGACGGTAAATTGAACATCTATTTTCAAAAGAATAAAGTAATGGTCAAAGTCACACGTCCATTATGAGTTGTTTTTTTCTTCCTACATAAACTATCACCATATATGTATTAAACACCCACATAATTTGAATAGTTGATTGTGTATAGTATGCACTCTATATTTTAATTCAAAAACGGCGAAATGGTCTGGTGGACCCTTGTACTTATATAAGTTTGTATTGTGACCCTTCTACATAACCATTTACGAACTAAACTCTTTTTTTAAAATAAAAATTAAAAGATATAAATAGAGATGAGTACAAGTAAGGCGGGGCTAGGCCATACCTTACAAATCCTAATGAGACAACAAATCTCTACTAATTAACAAGTATGAAGAAAATAAGAACTAGAGAAAAGTAGGTATTCTATGATCATCACGGAGTTTATAATACTCTTTATATGATATTACAAATGAAGATGCTTAAGTAATGCAAGAATATAAAATCTAAAAATAAAGAAGAGTAAGCCACCTCAAAGTTCATTTGATATATTTATGAACTACAACAAACAGTTTGCCCGTCTAAAGTAATTTGATGTATTTGCCTCTTGTCTTCTTCTTCAAATCTGTCTAAAAATGATTAATAGTTCATCACTTTTTCTTGGAATATTTAGATGTTGATAAAGTTGTTGAAACTGTCATATGATTTTTCTTTGCTAGTCGCATCGGTAGGTGCCTTGGAACAAAAATCCTCACTCACCTTACCATCCCAACTATGTTTTCTTCTATGTTTCTTCTTTTTGCATTTGGTATGAAAGATCCCCCTTCTTAGCCACCTTATCAAAGCATATATTCAACATTTCATCTTCATGATCATCTTCATCATACCCATCGACATGTCATTGTCCAAGTCATGAAGAATATCTTTATCCGCCACGCTTGCTTTTGTAGCACTAAAGTTAGATGAAATATAGATGACTGTCATAGATGGATTTGTTTTATTTGTAGGCACAAATTCAAGTGCTTGAGGGCTTAACTTATTCCTACTAGGTGAAATAGTATGATTCTCTTCCTCAACGAAATTTGCCCATCTTGAAGCACCCCTCTTATCTTGTGTGTAGTTCACTCGCCCTTTAACAGATGATATGTTAAATCCATGTCACATAAATTAATAACATTTTATATTTATCTTCATTATTAATTTTTAAAAATTATTAAACAAAGTTTTATCAAATAAAATATAAAATAATAAAATTTAAATTTATAAGAAAAATTTGGGACTCCACACCTCCATTTCAACCGTGTAACATCTAATACAGCGGAAGTCGTTACCGACACCGCTCTTCTTGCCGGCGAGACCTGTACTAGTCTCCATCTCCATTGTAAACCTCACTATTTTCCTTTCCTCTTTCCCCAACCTCCACAAAATCAGTAACCCTAAGCCAAAACACCATTGGCGACCCCTACAAGCCACCAGGGACTGTCTATCCTCTCCATCCTCTCCATCATACCAATAAACCCCCTCACTGCCTCCCATTCTGGTGAAAAAGGATTAGTGCCACCTCTCTCTCTTACTCCACATTGAATCAATAGACTCTTACGAGCACCACCATAAATCAACGTTGCTTTCTCCCTCAAGTGATAACCACTTGAAATTTGACGACAAGGAGGTACCAATGTCCCGCTGAAGGTGATAATAAGTGTGGAGAAGAAAGAAAAAAGGACTGGGGCAAGAATGGGGATGGCGGCGAAATATGAAGTTCACTCGCCTTCACATGTGTGTAGTCACACTCTCTTGCCAACTCAACCATCTTAATGCCACTTAAGCCTGGTTAATGGTCAGAGGGGTTTGATATATTGTATTTTATTGAGTTTAAGGGGTTAGTTGATAAATGGTTTAGTAGAAGGGTTCACAATACAAACTCATACAAGTAGAAGGGTCCACCAGACCATTTTGCCTTTAAAAAAAGATGTCAAGTAACAATCCACATAAATACATGTTTCCATTTATGCAGAACTAAAGTAACTTTTAATTTATGCAACAGAATATTGTCAATATTGTATTACCTTATTTAGCACGTTGAATCATAGAAGAGATCTGTAAGAAACATTTGAGAGATTTGTAGGATATTTTCGTACCTTTGATAGAGCTACTTGCTGGTGTATATATACATATAATGCTGATATAAAGAAACAAAAACTTATGTTCAATTATATGGTATAAGAGCCACTAGGGCTCAAGGTTTTGGTTCAAAAAATTTGAAACTTTTCCTAGAATCTTGGGAAAAGGTTTTAGCTTCTTGGGTTTGGCAGAGTATATTTGTGCTTGTTTTCCTAGTATTGTCTCATTAGTTACAACACATTCCAGATTGTTTTCTGGTGTTAAATCTATGTCCATCTTTGTTTTTTCCTTTGCTTTTCTGACAATTTGATTCAGTTCTGGTGTCGATTAATTGCTCTTATCGACAGTTTGGTGATCCATTTCTCTTCGTAATCAATTTCTTGGCTAAAAATTAGTTTAAATATCCAAGGAATAATCTTTCAAGACTAAAATTGTTCTAGCATTATCCAAAGTTATAGATTCTAAACTGAATGAGTCTAATTATTTTGAGTGGACTAGAAAAATCAAGGTCTACATGCGTAGTGTTGATAAAGATGTCCATCTTTTCCAAGATATGATGCTAAAAAGGTTTGGCTTATAGATGATGCTATACTATCTTACAAATCATAAAATCTATTGATAATTAAGTGGTTGGCTTTGTTAATGACAGTGAGTTTATGAAAGAATTAATGGATTAATTTGAGTATTTATATTCTGGAAAATGTAATTTATCTCAGATTTATTATATTTGTAAGGCATTCTATTGTTCTAAGAAGGATTCTAAGTCACTCACTACATTACTTCATGGAGTTCAAGAAAATCTATGAAGAACTAAATGTGCTTCTACCATTCAGTAGTGATATCAAGGTGTATCAAGCTTAGAGGGAACAAATGGCGATATTGAGTTTTTTAGCTGGACTCTCCTCTAAATTTGAGACTGCTAAATCATAGATTCTCTTAAGTTCTGAGATCACTTCTCTCAAAGATGTTTTCAGTGGGGTGTTGTGCACAGAGAATACTTTATCTAATCAGTAGACCAGTGTGCTTGTTTCAAAAGGAGGAGGAGGAAGAGTAGCAATAAATAATGCAATGAGATCGAATAAGAACATTGATACAAGGAAATAGAATCATATCGATAATGTAGGAAGGTGGAAAATTAACAATAATGTTGGGAGATGGAACAATAACAACAGAGAAGGCAATGACATATGTAGGGAGACGGAACAATGCCAATATTTGCCTCTTATATAAGGAACTTGGCACATGAAGCAAAATTGTAAGAAATTATAGATTTGCAACCAACAAATTTAGACTGCCGCTGTTTCTGCCACTTCTAATTCATCCTCAATGGCTACAATCTCTGCCGATAAGTATGCAAAACTTACAAAGTTGAGGATCAATGAATGAAATTACTCCAGCCCATGCCCTTAATGATTTTGGTAACAAACGTATCATTTCCTTCTCAAGCAACTAGATCATTGATTCGGATGTTACAGATCACATGACAGATAATCCCAATTTTTTTTCTAAATTTCAATCACATTAAGCACCATCCTATATTACAATAACTAATGGATTTAGTTGTACCATTGAGGTATTTGGGACAGTTAACTCCACTTCATATATTACTTTGTCGTTTGTGAAAGGCTTACCTTGTCTTGCCTTTATGCTAATTTATGCCAGTAAGCATACCGAATACCTACAATGTTTTGTCTTTTTATTTCCCAATTATTGTTTTTTCAAGATCATATGACAAAGAATATTATTGGTAAAGGACATGTATTAGACAATCTTTACATTCTTGATGAATGGGTGCCCCATTAGTTGATTGTTTCAGTATTGTTTCGTCATTTGAAGCACATTATTGTTTGGGGCATCCTTTGTCATGCCCTGAGGCTAACCCCTTGACGTAACACGGGGCCTAGGATCACAAATGACCCCAAGCTAACTCTGAGCTGGTATATCATAGCATATAAAGATAAATTGAAATGAGAAATACTGTGCAAAAGCTTAAAACATGATATAAAGTGAAATAAGAAATGTAACTACCATTTCAAATTACTATACGCAAATAAATCATGAGATATTTTTATGCATATATTGTCCTCAAACAAGTAAATAATGATAATCATAAAAAATATTATCAACTTTCGAGTACCCAAACTAAATGGGTTCATGCTTCATACAAGCATTCCAAACAAATAGGAAATGTAATATATTACAAAAAGTGGGCTTACACACCATAAATAAACAAAACATGTATTCATACTTATATTACAAACCATAGTGACATGATCCGATTAGCCCTCAAAATTGCATGCAAATATACAACACATAGATCATGTATAAGTCCCAAAGTTTATACAAAATATAGATGCCTATATTCAAATGTGATATTCTTTAAAGCTCTCAAAATTTCCATCTCCAATGGTCATCTTCATGCCTCCTCTCGATCAGCCCCTACGATAGAAAAACTATCGCTAAGCATATAGCTTAGTGGTGTAAAAACTATAGGGTCGGAGACCTCAAAATTGACCAAGCTATTTTTTTTCAAGTCCATGAGTAGCATACTTGAAATATAATAAATAAATCAAGTAACAATATATAACGAGTATCAAGTTCGATTTTCAAAGATACAAATGACAAGAACGCTCGTAGCACCATTTTCCAAGAGATTCAAAAACATCGATCGCCCAACATATACCTCATTTCATCACACCCGGCACAATCAAGTATCAAGAAGGGCCAACGCCCTATATCAAGAAGGGTCACAGCCCAATAGTCAAGAGAACCAAGAACCATTCGTACTTAAAATGCACAACTTCCATTCTTAAGACGGACTAAAAATCCAAAGTCAAGATGGTAAATGATCTGAATCAAGAGGCATGCCACTAGTGACAAAGTCACAGCCACAAGAAGGACAAGGTCCCAACAAGAGTGCCAAGTGATCAAACAATCCGTACAAGTGGGCGAGTTACACAGGCGTCATACCAACACGACAATGCAAAGTGACAAGAGGTAACCAATGTATCAAGATCAACTTTCAGATATACCAGCATTTAAAAGAGTGCAAGTTTATAGACAAACCTCAATGCTTTAGCGTAGAACAATCCAACACAACTCCGTAAATTCAAATTGTAAACCAACTAACGTATCAAGGTCCTAAACTTGTTCACAAGTATATACAACCTTAAAAATACAATTAAATAACTTCTTTAATTCTTAATATCTCAATAATATCGAAATAAAATAGGATTATCATCACAAGTAAGTTCAGCCTGCACAGATGCAATTATGTTCCCAAAATAGTGATTCTGGCCAGTCTAGTACCCTATGTTGTAACTTAGATTTGAATAGGAAAACGGTAAAACTAGACTTTATAACCTCCCTAAAAGATATAGGTACATCTCTTAAGGTTACAAACCAACATGAATCACCGAAAAATACAGTTTGTACAAAAAGATATCATCGATACACTAACAGTGGTTTATATAGGATTTCTAAATTCGAAATCTGGACAAAACTTGTCCTGTGCTAAGTCCCATATATCAAATCAATAACAGCTAAATTAGAATTTTACATAAACATAAGAGTTGTAGGTATCTGAATTAGCTTTCCAAAATCATATTTATTCACCCAAAATGGAGTTCTAGAGAACGAGATATTCTAAACGTAATACATACTACTCAGCTACAAAAACAGATTTCGACTACTTACTAAAAACAGTGTGTTCTCGAATTCCAGACAAAAGACCAAGTTTTTCTCTTGTGATTTTGAAGAAAAAATTGTAAGCTAGGGTTCTAAGGTTCTAAATCTTCAAGGAACTGAAATTATCTCAAAGAGCAGTGAAAATATATAGTCAAATAAGTGATGTTTATCACTTGTACACTTGTCCAATGAAGGTGCTGCCCAAAATAGTGTTATGTGATGCCCAAAATGCATACATATACACCTATATCTATATATCCTTCACCTCCTTTTACAATTCTACAAAATTCTAATTATACTATTACGTAAATACCCCCAATAAAAATCCCATAAACTACGATATAATTTATGCTAAACAAGCTAGCAATTATAACAAAATTTCAAGTTCCCAAGAAGAGAGTAAAACATATTGTAGTAATAAGCAACGGTAAATCGACATGCGAATCTTGTTTAGTATTTTAGGGGTATTACCAGGAATACCCAATACTATCTGAATGTAAAACTGTGAGTTTAATAACAACTGAAAGGTCAAACTCAAAGCTAAAACTAAATCTAACTATGTCTGAAATAAGCCTCTAACTGACTAGAGATATTGGGACATGCCCCCAACTAACCCTAGCAAAATTGAAACTAAAAGACTAGAAGTAAAGTAAAACATACCTATCATCCTTGAAGAATGAGGACTCACCACTGATACTACTGAATTGTAGATCAAGAACTAATTTATGCGTGATCTGAATGCTGAAGACCTGAACCTACATCACGAGAAGATGTAGCGCAAAATATGTGTCAGTACTTGAAGGTACTGAGCATGGAAGATAGGATAGAATTGAACAACATACATAACTGAATAACACATACTGAGCCACGATATAAAATGAACACAAAGAATATACTCAACATACTGAACATGAAATAAACTGAATGCAATGACCAAGTACATAACTTGCTAAAACTGAACACTGAAATATAACTGATAACTTGGTCAATGCACTAGAATCTGCTTGTGGGAGCTACTAATAACCAATATAAAACCACGTGAGCTAAACGTGGAGTCTGATATATACGCCCCACCAAAAGGACTCAATATAACTTGCTAGGGGTATAAAGGCATGACTAGCGTGATCACTAAATACGATGCCCAGAAGGGGACTTAATCTACGGGGGCACGTAGTTTTGGGACTATGATGGTGACTGACCCTAGTCCAACATGGTATTAAGCCTACTCCCAACTAGAATGTGTACAATACAACCTACTAAAATAAATTGGACAGCTCAAAATTTTGACATGCTAGCTGAAAATGCAACATTAAGTACTGATAATGAAACATTTGAAAACTAATGCTTGTATATATGTATAAAATGACCTAGCCAATGTAATTCATGAACTAAACGAATCTACACAACTAGGGTTCTGAATTTCATGCAAGAATTAAGCAACATAGCTACTAAAATAAAGTTTTCTGATTAGGATTAGTCTAACAGCTAAATCACAACAATAATCTGAAGTTTTAGAAGACCTAATTCTAAACATAATGAAGGGAATCAAGAATCTGACTGAATTCTAGGGACCTAATGGGTGAAAGGAACCCACTAATGAAATCCGACATACCTAGTGACAAATTCCACGGAGAAATCTTTTGATTTCGGGGCTGGAATTGAGGGAAACTTACTATGTTCTTGGAGAGAGTTTGGTCGACTCTTTTCTCCCTTTTACTCTAAGTTTTCTAAGTTTTTGGTAAATGAATCGCTTAGGGTAAATTCTAATTAAGTTACTAGACTAAAACTGACTAAAACTGACCAAAACGATGTAATTTAATGTTTAAACAACATAGCTTTGGTGTCCAACGCATAGGGAAGACCACACGACCCCTGACTTAAAAGTTGTCAGGCCAATCGATGGGTCTGACCAATGGATCATCGACTGACCTACGGTCCGTCCTAGACAGTCCTCGACTGGCTTCAGAGGAGGGTTATGGGGTCCTGATCCACAGACTAGGACCATGGCCTATGGTATAATGTATAGTCCATAGGTCTAGTAGTGGGTCGACCCCTAGCTGATATTTTTGGCTTTCTGGGGAGGGGGTTGCAGGTGACCAAGAACGGACCCCACCTACGGTCCATGGGTCAACCTACGATCTATAACTGCCACCGTTGATAGCACCTGCAACTTCTAAAATTCTGCATTTTTGGTCTTTCTAGCATATATGGTGTTACATCATTCTATTCCCTTTTTGTAGAAATTATGTCCTTAGTTTCATATGTACCTTGAATAGATTGTAAGTCATGTCATTTTTCAAAACAACATAGAAGCTTGTTAAGTCCTAGAAATAATAAGTGAGCTGGTTTTGCTTTATAATTAGTTTATTCAAATGTTAGGGGGCCATATCCTATTGTGTCTAAAGTTGGGTTTAGATATTTTGTTACTTTTGTGGATGTTTTTTCTCTAATGACATAGATTTACTTTGAAAAAGCTTTTTAAGTATTCTCCCATTTCTCCAATTTTTGTCTTGAGACTAAGACATAGTTTGATGCTTATGTACATATTTGGGGTGTGACAATCTAAAGAATTCATGTCAACATCATTTCAGAACTACATGAATCAATATGGTATTCTTCATCAATCTTCATGTGTGGATTCACCCTCTTAAAATGGAGTGGCAAAGAGAAAAAATAGATATTTGCTTTAGACCACTCGTGCTTTGTTATTTCAAATGAAGGTACCTAAGCAATTTTGAGCCTATGAGGTTCCCACAACTAGCTTTTTAATCAATCGAATTCCATCCACTGTGCTTGATGGTGATATTCCATATGGTGTTCTCTTTCGTAATAAGCCATTATTTTCATTAGAACCAAGGGTGTTTGGGAGTACTTGTTATCCTCGTGATTTGCGATCACATGTTACTAAACTATATCCAAAGATCTTGAAGTCTGCTTTTTGGGAGATTGTTGCTTATAGAAGGGTTATCAGTGCTACTCTCCAACTCTTAACATATATCTGGTATCGATAGATGTGGTGTTCTCTAAAAACATATCATTTTTCCTCTCTCAACACTTCTGCCACTAAGGGACATGAATTGAAAGAATGGCACATCTATATGACCACTCCACTAAGATCAGAACACCATAAGGAAGTTCCTGATAGTATTGAGTAGTTAATTATAAAAGTGTGTCTTCTGATGTTCCGCCTGCTCAAACAAAGCTGCTTGTAATTTAAGAGAAGTTCTTATTTCATTATTTTAGGCATTACACGTATATATATATATATATATATATATATATATATATATATATATATATATATATATATATATATATATATATATATATATATATATATATATTCTAGTCTCTCGACACGCGCATTGCACGTGTAACCCAATTTTATTGACCATAATTCTTTTTTAAATTACATAAATATTAGTATTAAGCAAGATGTTTGAGTTATAAATTATATAATATTGAATAAAGGAAAATTCTTAAAGTGATATCTAAATTCTACTTGGCGAGCTCTCCATAAAGGAATAAATACTTCTCCAAAGAAATCCTTGGTTTTCTTACTTTTATTTCTAATTTCGTCTTTTAATAGCAAAGTTACAATCTCTTCTTTACCTATTGATTTGGCAAAATAATATTTTTAAAAACCAACACACAAGTAGAAATGAGTAGAGAAATAGGAACATATGTTTATATTACCTCCCAACCATCTAAAAATATGTTTGGTGCAATTATGATTTTAGTATCATGTGTATTTTAATTATTTTTTTGTGAACTTGATTAAGACCTATAAAAGGAGAATTATAATGTGTATCAATTAAATATTTTAGTAATTCAACTTTTGACTTAGACTTTTTCAACTTTCAATAGAATTATATGTAACATCTCGCTATTTGAAAGAACTAGAAAAAGCTAGTATTAGAAAGATTCATTTTACGAAAGAATGAAAAATCTAGAAAATTGGTTAAGTTATGTTAAGTTTGAGTTTTGAGTCAATTTCAAATGATCATAACTCCTAGCTCAATATGATTTAGCTGTGCATCCAAATACGTTAGAAAGATCTTCGAATTACCTTTCCAATGCCACCGAGTTTACTCAATTGTATTGATCAGAGTATTGTGCAAACAAGCTTGGGTACCTTGGGATGCAAAGAAAGATGTTGAAATAATGCCTGCAGCCTTTACTAATATCCGACGGATCAAAGCCGAGTGCCTTAGGTATCAAGAAGAAAAAAAAAAGGTTCGTGGAAGGATTTTCATCCATCGACTCTCTATTGACTAAGTTGACTCATGAAAAGGTTAGGTTTCAGCTGTTAGATGATTGTGAGAAAAGCTTTGTAGAACTAAAACTAGGTTGACTACAACTCCTATTTTGACTCTACCAGAGGGTTCAGAAAGTTATGTTATCTACTGTGATGCATCCAGAGCCGGCCTAGGTTTTGTGTTGATGCAGCGAGGTAAGGTTGTAGCTTATGCTCCTAGATAGCTTATGGTGTATGAGAAGAATTATTCAACTCAAGACCTCGAGCTTGTTGCAGTGGTGTTTACACTTCAGATTTGGAGACATTACTTGTATGGTATTCATGAAGATATGTTCACAGACCATAAGAGCCTTCAATATGTGTTCACCCAGAAAGAGTTGAATCTTCGCAACAGGAGATGACTAAAGTTCCTCAAGGATTATGATATGAGTGTGCATTACCATCCTGGTAAGGCCAATGTAGTAGCAGATGCTCTTAGTAGACTATTTATGGGTAGTGTAGCACATGTTGATGTAAAAAGGAAGGAGCTAGCAAAGGATATTCACAGGCTTGCTCGCTCAGTTCATCTTATGAGCATATCATATGGTGGTGTAATATTTCAGAATGGGGCAAAATCTTCATTGATAACGGAGGCTAAGGAAAAGCAAAGAAGTGATCCTATATTGCTTCAACTAAAGGGTGCAGTCCATCAGCAGAGAGTTGAGGTTTTCTCCCAAAGGGGAGATGGTGTTCTTCGCTATCAGGGTCGATTATGCATTCTTAAGGTGAGTGAGTTTAGATAGTAGATTCATTAATAAGCCCATAACTCCATATATTCTATTCATCAAGATGCCACTAAGATGTACCGTGATCTGCAGGAAGTCTTTTGGTGGAATGGTATGAAAAGGGATATAGCAGATTTTGTGGCTAAGTGCCCTAATTACCAACAAGTGAAGGTAGAACATCCAAAACTAAGAGGTATGACTTAAGAGATCAATATTCCTACTTGGAAGTGGGAAGTGATCAACATGGACTTTTTTACAGGCTTACCTCATACTCACAAATAGCATGACACCATTTAGGTGATAGTTGATAGAGTTACTATGTCTGCGCGCTTTTTGGTTGTTAAGACTATAAATTCGACAAAGGATTACGCCAAGCTTTACATTAAAGAGATAGTCAGGTTGCATGGAGTTCCTTTGTCTATTATCTTAGATAGAGGCCCTCAGCTTACCTCTTATTTCTGGAAGTGTTTTTACAAAGGTCTCGATACTTAAGTTAATCTTAGAACAACATTTTATCCAAAGATGGACAGTCAAGAAGAGTGTACCATTCAGACCTTAGAGGACATATTGAGAGCTTGCGTGATCAATTTCAAGGGTAGTTCGGATGATCACCTTCCTCTTATAGAGTTTGCCTACAATAATAGTTACCATGCTAGCATTTAGATGGCCCCTTGTGAGGCATTGTATGGGCATAGATACAGATCTCCAGTTGGTAGCTTTGATAGGACAGATTTGATTCATGATGCTATGGAGAAAGTGCAACTCATTAAAGATAGACTTAAGACAACCTAGAGTCACCAGAAGTTCTATACAGATATAAGGAGAAAGGACTTAGAGTTCCAAATGGATGATTGGTTTTTGCTGAAAGTGTCATCTATGAAGGGGGTGATGAGATTTGTCAAGACAAGAAAGCTCAGTCCTAGATATGTCTACCCTTACAAGAATTTGAAAATAGTAGTTAAAGTTGCTTATGAGTTAGATATGCCAACAGAACTAGTTGCAGTGCATCCGATTTTTCACATTTCATTGTTAAAGAAGTGTGTGAGTGATCCAACATCTATTGTACCTTTAGAAAGTATGGCTGTGAAGGATAGTCTCACTTATGAAGAGGTACCAATTGAAATTCTTGATCGTCAAGTTTGAAGGTTGAGAAACAAAGAAATCTCTTCAGTTAAGGTCTTATGGAGGAGTCAGTCTATAGAGGGAGCTACTTGGGAAGAAGAAGCAGCCATGAAGGCTAACTATCCTCATCTCTTTCTTTCCGATTCCATTCCAGTTTAAGGTAATGGTTCCTCTCCAGTTTTTTAGTTATTCATACGTAGTTTCAATCTAAGTATCATGTTACTTCAATTTGTACTTGCATTTTCAGCAGATTGGCATATCCTTGGAACTTAGTTCAGTCAGAAAATCATTTTTAGTAATTAGTGGTAGGGTTTGCAGCTCTTTCCCTCCCTATCCAGCTAATGTTGACTTCATTCGAGGAGGAATGTTCAAAAAAGGGAGATAGTGTAACACCTCAAAAACCATACTTAAAAAAGTTCAGTAGAAAATCACCAAAATCAGTGAACCACAGTAGGGTTCACGGATCGTGATAGGGTCCACGGTCCATTGACCTGCCCGTGAACTCCAGTATCTTCCAATCGGGGTGGACCACGGAACCCTCCACGGGCCGTGAACCACCTTATGAGTCGTGCTGGTGCTCGTGGAGGTCAAACAGAATCCACTAGGCTCAGATGTTAGACCACGGCGCCCTTCACGGGCCATGGTATTGACGACGAGACGTGGTGGCTTCCGTGAAGTCTAACTAGTGACGCCCTTAGCCCAAGTGAAAGACCACAAGGACCTTCACGGTCTGTGATCCTTCACACAGTTCGTGAAGTGGACTATAGTAAGGAGACCAAAAAAATCAATAACTACTGGACCAAGGACCACGACCGGCTTCATGGTCTGTGGTCCCTTTGATGGACCGTCAGAGGGGGTATGGTTTTCCCAGTTAGAATTTTAAGTCAGGGATCATTTGGTCTTTTCCGTATGTGTTGAACCCCTAAACTATGTCGTTTAACCCCTAAACTACGTAGTTTTGGTCAGTTTTAGTCTAGTAAACTAATTAGAACATAACCTAATCTATTATTCACCAAAATCAAGTGAATCTTAGAGAAAATATAAGAGAAGAAGTCGAGCAGCCCTAGTTCAATTATAATTGTTGCATTCTTAGAGTTTGCATATCAGTAATTGAGTTATCCAGTACTTCAACATTTCAGTCATAATATTCCTGCTATACATTTTAATTGGGAGTAGGCATAGACCAAGTGGACTAGGGTTCAGCATACCCGAATAGTCCCAAAACTGCGTGCCTTCATAGGTTTACAAGTCCCCTCTATGGGCATTACATTTTAGTGATCACGCCAGTCATGCCTTTATACCTCTGGCAGGGTATATTTGGTATTCTCGATGGGGCATATACAGCAGACTCCACATTTAGCTCTTATGGTATTATTTTGGTTATTTAGTAGCTCCCATAGTCAGATTCTATTGCATTTACCATGTAAACAGTTACAGTCAGATTTCAGTCTCAGCATGTTATAAACTTGGTTATTGCATTTAGTTAGATCATGTTCAATACTTTCGGTATAGTATCATACTTATCTCATATCATTGGTGAGTTATATGCCTTGTTTAGTTGTGCTTATTGTTCAACTTTACTGAATTCTTCATGCTCAGTACCTTTCGAGTACTAACGCATACTCTGCGTTACATCTTTTTGTGATGTAGGTTCAGGTCCTCAGCTTGCAGATCACACATAGATCGATTCCCGATCTTCAGCTCAGCAGCATCATTGGTGAGTCCTCATACTCTGAGACGGCAGACATGTTTCCTTTCTATTTTTAGTCTTTAGTTTCAGTTTTGCTAGATTTTGTTGGCGCATGTCGCAGCACTTCTAGAAAGTTAGAGGCTTATTTCAGACATAGTTAGATTCAGTTTTAGAATTTGAGTTTTATTTCAGGAGTTCATGAATTTGAAAAAAAGTAACACGACAGTCCAAGAGTATGGACTCAATTTCACCCAAATCTCCAGGTATCCTCTTCATATGGTTGTCGATTCCATGGCTCAAATGATTCTATATGGGGCATCTGACTTAGTGAAGACAGAATGTTGAAATGTTATGTTGCTAAAAATATGAACATCTCTAGGCTCATGACTCATGCTTAGCAGGTTGAGGGAGATCAGGTTAGGGAACATGATAAGGATAATAAGAAGGTTAGAACAGGCAACTATGAGTATTCCTAACAGAAATCGGGTGGTGAAAATCGCTCATAGTTTTAGCAAAAGTCTTCAACTCCAGCAATTTCATCAGCTCGTGTTCCATCCTCCAAGTTTTGACTGGATTAGAAAGGTAGGGCATCAGGCTCTAAGTCTTAGGGGACTATTTCAGGCACCAAAATCTACCCAACTTGTCCAAAGTGTGGTAACTACCAACCATGCGAGCATCATGCAGGAAAATAATGATATTTTGGGTGTTGTCAGTCTAGTCACAGGTAATAATGGTAAAGCACAGTCTACAATTTCAACAGCATCAGCAGGTCGCCCAACTCAGCAGGGTAACTCATCTAGTACAGGAAGGGGACAATGCGAAAAACAGGTCGTATGCTCTTCAGGCTCGGTAGGATAAGGAAGATTCTCTTGATGTAGTCACTGGTATGTTACGAGTTTTTAACTTAGATGTTTATGCTTTGTTAGATCCAGGGGCTACTCTTTTCTTTGTAACTCCTTATATAGAAATCAACTTTAATGTTAGTGAAGAATCTCTCTCAGAACCCTTCTCAGTCTCTACTCCAATCGGTGACCCAGTTATAGCTAGATGGGTATACATAAATTTCCCTATCATAGTCTCTCAGAAATTCACCTGAGCAGACCTTGTAAAGTTAGAAATGGTAGATTATGATATCATTCTAGGCATGGATTGGTTATATTTCTATTATGCCTCAGTCGATTATAGAACTAGGATTGTTCATTTTCATTTTCTAGATGAACCAATTTTAGAATGGAAGGATAGCTTAGCGCGTGTGGGTCGATTCATTTCTTACCTTAACGCCAGAAAGATGATCTCTAAGGGTTATCTTTATCAACTAGTTCGAGTTAAGGATTCAAGCTCCGAAACCCCAACTCTTGAGTCAGTTCTAGTGGTAAATGAGTTACCAAAAGTTTTTACAAAAGATCTTCCCAGAGTTCCTCCCAAAAAGGAAATTGACTTCGGAATTAATCTCCTTCCAGATACACAGCCTATTTCTATTCGTCCTTACAGAATGGTTCCATCTAAGCTTAAAGAATTGAAAGAGCAATTGAAAGACCTTCTAGATAAGGGCTTTATCATACCTAGTATTTCCCCATGGGATGCAGCAATGTTGTTTGTGAAAAAGAAAAATGGTTCTCTTAGGATGTAACATTGACTATAGGCAGTTGAATAAGGTAGCAATCAAGAATAAGTATGACTGTGGGAAGCCTTTTTGTGGAATGGTATGAAAAGGGATATAGCAAATTTTGTGGCTAAGTGCCCTAATTGCCAGCAAGTGAAGGTAGAACATCAGAAACCAGGAGGTATGACTCAAGAAATCAAAATTCCTATTTGGAAGTGGGAAGTGATCAACATGGACTTCATTACAGGCTTACCTCATACTGACAGACATCATCACTCCATTTGGGTGATAGTTGATAGAGTTACTAAGTCTGCGCATTTTTTGGCTGTTAAGACTTAAAATTCGGCGGAGGACTACGACAAGCTTTACATTAATGAGATAATCAGGTGGCGTGGAGTTCCTTCGTCTATCATCTCAAATAAAGGCCCTCAGTTTACCTCTTATTTCTAGAAGTCTTTTCAGAAAGGTCTTGGTACTCAAGTTAATCTTAACACAACATTTTATCCACAGATGTACGGTCAGACAGAGCATACCATTCATACATTTGAGTACATGTTGAGAGCTTGCAAGATCAATTTCAAGGGTAATTGGGATGATCACCTTCCTCTTATAGAGTTCGCCTACAATAATAGTTACCATTCAAGCATTCATATGGCTCTTATGAGGCATTGTATGGGCGTAGATGCAGATCTCCAATTGGTTGGATTGAAGTAGGTAAAGGACCTTTGATAGGGCTAGATTTGGTTCTTGATGCTATGGAGAAAGTGCAGCTCATTAGAGATACACTTAAAACAGCCCACAGTCGCCAGATGTATAGAGAAAGGATTTAGAATTCCAAGTTGATGATGGGGTATTTCTGAAAGTGTCACCTATGAAGGAGTAATGAGATTTGGCAAGAAAGGGAAGATCAGTCCTAGATCTGTAGGCCCTTACAAGATTTTGAAAAGAGTTGGTAAAGTGGCTTATGAGTTAGAGTTGCAAATAGACCTAGCAATAGTGCATCTGGTGTTTCACATTTCATTGTTGAAGAAGTATGTGTGTGATCCAGCATCTTATGTACCTTCAGAAAGTGTGGCTGTGAAGGATAGTCTCACTTATGAAGTGGTACCAGTTGAAATTCTTGATCGTCAGGTTCGAAGGTTGAGAAATAAAGAAGTCGCTTCAGTTGAGGTCTTGTGGGGGAGTCAGTCCATAGAGGGAGTTACTTGGGAAGAAGAAGCAGCCATAAAGGCCACGTATCCTCATCTCTTTCCTTCCAATTTTTTCCCAACTTGAGGTAATAGTTCCTCTCCAGTTTTTTGGTTATTCATGCGTAGTTTCAGTCTTAGTATCTTGTTCCTACAGTTTGTACTTGCATTTTCAGCGTAATTGCATGTCCTTGGAACTTAGTTCAATCAGAAAATTAGTTCTAGTAATTAGTGGTAGGGTTTGCGGCTCTTTCACTCCCTATCCAGCTAGTTTAGAATTCATTCCAGGATGTTCTCAAGGGGGAGATATTGTAACACCTCAGGAACCAGACTTAGAAAAGTGCAGCAAAATATCACCAGAATCAGTGAACCATGGCAGGGTTCACAGACCGTGATAGGGTGTACAGTTTGTTGACCTGCCCTTAAACTCCAATACCTTCTAGCCAGGTTGGACCACGGAGCCCTTCACGAGCCATGAACCACGTCATGAGTCGTGCTGGTACTCGTAGAAGTCAGACAGAATCCATCGGGCTAAGACGTCAAACCACGGGGCCTTTCACGGGTCATGGTCATGACGACAAGCCGTGGTAGCTTACATGAAGTTGTGTCAGTGTATCCCTTAGCCCAGGTACAGGACCACGAGGACCCTCATGATCCATGATCCTTCACACAGTCTGTGAAGTGGACAGGGAGACCCAAAAATTTACAACTGCTGGACTAAGGAACACAAACGACTTCACGGTCCGTGGTCCCTTTAACGGCCCGTAGGAGGGGTCGTGGTCTGCCCTTCAGAATTTTAATTCAGGGGTCGTTTGGTCTTTTCCTTATGTGTTGGACCCCTAAACTACGTCGTTTAACCATCTAAACTACGTAGTTTTGTTTAGGTTTTGCCTAGTAAACTAATTAGAACCTAACCTAATCTATTATTCACCAAAATCAAGGGAATCTTATAGCAAAAACAAGAGAAGAAGTCTAGCAGCCCTAGTTCAAGAACATAGAGAGTTCTCGTTAGTTCCAGCCTCAAAATTGAAAGATTTCTCTGTGAAATTCATCACCAAGTATGTGAGATATCACTAGTGGGCTCCTTTCACCCATTAGATCCCCAGATTTTAGTCAGATTCTTGATTCCTTTCATATTATTTATGCCTAGGGTTTCTAGAATCTCAGTAGATTATTATGAATTAGTTACTTTAATGTTCCTAATCAGATTGTCATGATTTTAGTACTACTTTTCATAGATTCTTGCATAAACTCAAAACCCTAGTTATGTAAATCTTTTAGTTCATGAATTACACAAGCTAGGTCAGTTATTTCAATATACATGCTTCAGTTTACGAATGTTACACTATCAGTTATAATTGTTGCATTCTCAAATTTTCCAGGTCAGTAATTGAGCTATCCAGTACTTCAGCATTTTAGACATAATATTGCTTATATACATTCTAATTAGGAGTAGGCTTAGACTGAGTGGACTAGGGTTCAGCGTACCCGAACAGTCCCAGAACTATGTGCCCCAGTAGATTTATAAGTCCCCTCTGTGGGCATTACATTTTAGTGATCACACCAATCATGCCTCTATACCTCTAGCAGGGTATATTGGGTCCACTCGATTGGGCATATACATCGGCCTCCATATTTAGCTAATGTGGTTTTATGTTGGTTATTAGTAGCTCCCACAATCAGATTCTATTGCATTGACCATGTTATCAGCTACAGTCAGATTTCAGTCTCAGCATATTATAAACTTGGTCATTGCATTCATTTAGATCATGTTCAGTAATTTCAGAACAGTATCATGCTTATCTCATATCATTGCTAAGTTATATGCCTTGTTCAATTATGTTTATTGTTAAGATTTAGTCTATCCTTCATGGTCGGTACCTTTTAAGTACTGACGCATACTCTATGCTATATATTCTCGTGACGTAGGTTCAGGTCCTCAACTTTTAGATCATGCATAGATCAGTTTTCGATCTTCAGCTCATCAGCATTAATGGTGAGTCCTCATTCTCTGTGGTCGACAGACATGTTTCCTTTCTATTTTTAGTCTTAGTTTCATTTTTGCTAGATTAAGCTGGGGCATGTCCCAACATTTCTAGTAAGTTAGACGTTTATTTCAGATATAGTTAGATTCAGTTTTAACATTTGAGTTTTTTTTAAGTATCTTAAAGTCTTCTCAGGTTTATATATATTCAGACTTAACGGATATTCCCTATCATTTCAGTTTATCTTATGATTTAGCTTCTGCAGAGTACTCTCCAAATTCAGTTTATTTTGTATGCTTCTAATATGCTAGCAGGGTTAGCTTGTGGTCACTAGTGATCCTAGGTCCCGTGTCCGCGTCCTAGGGGTAGCTTCGGGGGGTGACAAACTTGATATCAGACCACTAGATTTAAGAGTCTTAGGACATCTAAAAAGCCACACTAAGTAGAGTCCTTTTCATGGGTGTGAAGTGCACCACATCTAATGAGAGGGAGGCTATGAAGTGTTTTAGGAAACCTTAACTTTCTTGATATTCTTATCGTGCGTGAGGTATGATCTAATTTCCTCGTTCTAATCCCTCTTTATACATTTTAGATCATGCCTCCCTGTAGAGCTTACGGAAGGAATGATAATGTACGCAAAGCTAACGTAGCTCCTCCAGTCCCTGATTAGAAAGTTTTGAATGTTGAGTTTCAAAATGCCATTCAACTTTTGGCTCAAAGTGTGACCAATTAGAACAACCAACATGTTCCAGTTCTTGCAAATTCTAGTGGTGGATCAGTGGCAGCCAGGGTTTGTGATTTTGTTACGATGAATCCACCTGAGTTCTTAGGATCGCAGATTGGTGAGGATCCACAAAACTTTATAGATGAGGTCAAAAAGATCTTTGGAGTGATGCAAGTAATTGGTAATGATAGGGTAGAGGTTGCATCCTATCAGCTTAATGAGGTAGCTCATATCTGGTTTACTCAATGGAAAGAGAACAAGAGTATGGATGCAACTCCTATCACTTGGGAATGCTTTAGTGAGACATTTCTGGACAGGTTCTTCCCGAGAGAACTGAGGGAGGCAAAAACTCAGGAGTTCATGAATTTGAGGCAAGGTAACATGAGTGTCCAAGAGTATGGACTCAAGTTCACCCAACTCTCCAAGTATGCTCCTTATATGGTTGCCGATTCCAGGGTTCAAATCAACAAGTTTCTATATGGGGTATCCGACCTAGTGAAGACAGAATGTAGAAATGCTATTTTGCTAGAAAATATGACCATCTCTAGGCTCATGACTCATGCTCAGCAGGGTGAGGGAGATAAGCCTAGGGAACAGCTAAGGATAATAAGAAGGCTAGTACATGCAACTATGAGTATTCCTAACAGAAATAGGGAGGTAGTAATTGCTCGTAGTTTCAGCAAAAGTCTTCAACTCCAGCACCTTCATCAGCTAATGTTCCATCCTCCAAGTTCCAACAGGATTAGAAAGGTAGCACATTAGGCTCTAATTCTCAGGGGAGTATTTCAGGCACCAGAACCTACCGAACTTGTCCAAAGTGTGGTAAGAACCATAGGACTCCATATTTAGCTAATGTGGTATTATGTCAATTATTAGTAGCTCGACAGTCAGATTCTATTGCATTGACCATGTTATCAGTTACAGTCAGATTTCAGTCTCAGCATGTTATAAACTTGTTCATTGCATTCAATTAGATCATGTTCAGTACTTTCATTATAGTATCATGCTTATCTCATATCATTGCTCAGTTATATGCCTTGTTCAATTATGTTTATTTTTCAGCTCTACTCTATCCTGCATGCGGAATACCTTTCAAGTACTGACGCATATTCTGCGCTACATCTTTTCGTGATGTAGGTTCAAGTCCTCAATTTTCAGATCACGCATAGGTTAGTTCTCGATCTTCAGCTCAGCAGCATCAGTAGTGAATCCTCATTCTCCGAGGACGATAGATATGTTTCCTTTCTATTTTAGTCTTTGGTTTCAGTCTTGCTAGATTTAGCAGGGGGCATGTCCCAGCACTTCTAGTCCATTAGAGGCTTATTTCATACATAGTTAGATTCAGTTTTAGCATTTGAGTTTTATTTCAGTATCTTAAACTCTTCTCAATTTTATATATATTCAAACTTAGAATGGGTATTCCCCATCATTTCAGTTTATCTTTTGATTTAGCTTCCGCATAGTACTTTCCTAATTCACTTTATTTAGTATGCTTATGAAATAAAGTTTATCCACCACTAGCATTTGCAGGAACAGGAGCATGCTGGTTGTTCTAGTTGTTCACACTCTCAGCCAAAGCTAAATGGCATTCAGAAACATAACATTTGAAACTCCCTGATTTGGGTTTGGAGGAGTTGTGTTAGCATTGCAAGCATTCGTATTCCTTCCGTAAGATCTACGAGGAGGCATGATCTGAAAGTGCATAACAATTGATTAGAAAGAGAGATAATACCAACGCACAATAAGAATATCAAGAAAGTGTAGTTTTCCTAAAACACTTCATAGCCTCCCTGTCATTAAATGTGGTACACTTCACACCAATGAAAATGACTCTACTTAGTATGGCTTTTCAAATATCCTAGGACACTTAAACCTATTTCTCTAATTCAAGCTTGTCAAGCCCCGAAGCTACACCCAGGACGCAGACACAGGATCTAGGATCGTGAGTGACCCTAAGCTAACCCTACTAGAATATCATAAGCATACTTAAAGATAACTAAATTTAGAAAGTACAATGCGAAAGCTTAAATCATCATAAAACTAAAATGATGGGGAATACCCATTACTATCTATAAATAATAATCTGTGAGTTTAATAAAAACTGAAATATAAAACTCCAAAGCTAAAACTGAATCTAACTATGTCTGAAATGGAGCTTCTACCTGACTAGAGATACTGGGACATGCCCCAGCTAAATCTACCAAAAACTGAAACTAGAGACTGAAAGTAGAAAGATAATAATGTCAATCGTCCTCTAAGAATGAGGACTCGCCACTGATATTGCTGAACTATGCGTGATCTGAATACTAAGGACCTTAACCTACATCACAAGAAGATGTAGCGCAGAGTATGTATCAGTACTTGAAAGGTACAGAGCATGTAGGATATAGTAAAGCTGAAAAATATGCATAACTGAACAAATAATATAATTGAGCAATGATATAAGATGAACATGATGAATATACTAAAGATACTGAATATCAACTAAACTGAATGCAATCACCGATTTTTTACATACTGAAACTAAATATTGAACTGTAACTGGTACCCTGGCCAATGCACTAGAATCTGACTGTGGGAGCTACTAATAACCGACATAAAACCACATGAGCTAAATATTGAGTCTGGTGTATACTCCACATTGAGAGGACCCAATATACCCTGCCAGAGGTGTAGAGGCATGTCTGGCGTGATCATTAAGCTGATGCTCGTAGATGGGACTTATAACCTATAGGGGCACGCAGTTGTGGGACTTGAGGGTGACTGACCCTAGTCCAACTTTGTATAAAGCCTACTCCCAACTGAATATATGTAAATTATAACATAACTAAAGTAAACTGGATAGCTCCATAATATGACATGCAAATCTGAAGAATGCAAGATTTATTTCTAATAATGAAACACTCGAAAATTGAGGCATGTGTATCTGTTTATCTATTCTAGCTAGTGTAATTCATGAACGAAAAGAACTACATAACTAGGGTTCTGAGTTTATGCAAGAATCTAGGCAAAAGCAAAACTAAGACGTGATAAACTAATTAAGAACATTAAAATTACTAAACCATACTAAGCTGCTTGAATTCTAGAAACCCTAGGTCTAGATAATATGGAGGGAATCAAGAATTTGACTGAATTTTAGGGACCTAATGGGTGAAAGGAACCCACTAGTAAAATCCCACATACCTGGTGACGAAATTCATGGAGAAATCTTTCGATTTCAGGGCTAGAACTAATGAAAACCATGCTACATTTTCCTGAAGGGCTGCTCGACTTTCTCTCTGACTTGCTCTAAGTTTCGCTTGATTTTTGGTGAATGATTCATTAGGGTAAGTTCTAATTTAGTTACTTGGCTTAAACTGACCAAAAAGACGTACTTTATGGGTTAAACCACTTCGTTTAGGGGTCCAACACATAGGGAAAAGACCTAATGACCCCTGACTTAAAAGTTGTCGGGGCCAACCGATGGAGTGACCGACGGACCATGGATGGACCAACTGTCCGTCCTGGTCAACCGTCATTTAGCTTCATAGACTGGATTCCCAGGGGTTTGAACCATGGGCTTGGACCACGAATCATGGTCCCACTTACGGTCCGTAGGTCCAGGCGTGGGTCAACCCTTAGCTGAGAAATTTCTGGGCTTCTGGGGAGGGTTGCAGGTGGCCATCCACGGACCCCACCCACAGTCCATGGGTTATACCCGTCGATGGCACCTGCAACTTCTGATTAATGCAATCTGGTCTTTCTAGGATACGGGGTGTTACATCCTATAGGTTGGTTTGAGGTGGGTGAAATTGCCCTAATGAGTCTCGAGTTAGTACATAAGGACATAGAAAAAGTTCAACTTATTAGGGAAAGGTTGAAAACGACTCAAAGTCAGCAAAAGTCATATGCCGATGTAAAAAGAAGAGATCTTGAATTTGATGCTTAGTCCCCGATATGTAGGAACATATTAGATTTTGTGGCGTGTTAGTAAAGTTGCATATGAGCTAGAGTTGCCTAATGAATTGGCATCGATGCATTTGATTTTCCATGTTTCTATGTTGAAGAAGTGTGTTGGTGATCCGACATATATAGTTTTCTCAAAAGGTTTGGGAGTTAAGGAGAATCTATCTTATGAAGAAGTTTCGGTTGAAATCTTAGACCGGAAAGCGAAGAAATTGAGGAATAAAGAAGTTGCTTCCGTGAAAGTGTTGTGGAGGAATAAATTAGTTGAGGGTTCTACTTGGAAGGCCGAGGCCAATAAGATATCTTGATATCCTCATCTCTTTCCTTTTACCCCTATTCTAGCTTAAGGTAATGGTTTCCTCTTTGTTGGGTGTTGAATGTCTTAAATGCTTCCATGATTTCCTTACTATGCATGATTCATGAAAAGTTTAAGTTTTGAGAAAATGAGTCAATTTGATTGATTTCTACATATTTATGTTCATTCATATATGAGTTGCATATAGACTTCATAATATGATGATTGCACATGATTTTAGCTTGGAGATGGTATTTCCTCTTCGGATATGAGTAATCGTGTAAGTGCATGTAGTTTGGGTTGCTACGTCTAGTTCATATCTTCCTTATGATATTTTGAATATGTTCTAGCTTGGAGGCAAGGTTCCTCCTTCGTTGTGTGCCTTTAGATGAAGTTGCATGCATGATGGGCTGTTAGATTTAGTTTCCACCCTACTTATGAAGTCTTCAATCTCATTCGAGGATGAATGATCTAAAGGGGGAGATAGTATAACATATCGGATTCAAGGAAGGAAAAAAATATATATTCATTTCGCATTGATTCGTCACACTAGCTT
The DNA here is from genome assembly GCA_037074985.1 of Solanum bulbocastanum. Lineage (NCBI taxonomy): Eukaryota > Viridiplantae > Streptophyta > Magnoliopsida > Solanales > Solanaceae > Solanum > Solanum bulbocastanum. The sequence goes on along the minus strand of CM073602.1, from coordinate 11,959,807 downwards.
GAGGATGCCGAATGACTTAGCGATCCACCGAGTAGACCCAGCCTTGCCTTTTTGAAGTGATTTTTGCATCTAGTGTTTTGGAACTTTAGGCCAGTTGGATCGAGCTCGTTGTTCCATTCAGCGAGTCGCCAAATTAAATTCCCAATTGCCTAATTGGCCCGGTCCCAAAGCCCACTCACTAGAACTTCCAGCGAGCTAAAGGCTCACTCGGTGAGTCACTGAGTGGCTTTTGGCGAGCTCCAGCGTGTCCTGTTTTCAGTTTTTAAGTCAGGGGAAGTTGGGTCTTTTCCTAGTTAGTCTCGCCTAATACTATGTTGTTTTACCCTTCACTACGACCCTTATATAAGTATTTTAATTGCAAAATTTCCTTAATAGAAATCCTTCTCTCAAATTTCTAAAAGAAGGACAAGTCATCTCTCCAAAATATTTCTCTCTCTAGAAGCTTGAAGAAGAAGATTCAACCTAGGTTCTCAAGTCAAGTCTTCATTCCTCCATTGAAGATAAGCAATTGGCTTTGAGGTATGATAGATTTCATCCATTCATAGAGTTCCAAAATTCTCCTACTTTCAAAGGTAGAAATCCCCAATTGAATTAGGATTTTCTTCAATTGTCATTGGTTCTCTTGATTATTGATTTAAATGATTGACTTATGATCTCTTATGCATGAATTCATGAAATACTATGATTTTATGATGATTCCCCATGAACCCTTGAAATCCCATGTTAATTTTAAGTTATGAACATATAATGTAGGTCTTGTATTATGAAGGAAGAGTTTTATGAAATCAAGCATGAATTGATAGAATTACATGAATTTATGATGAAACTCGTGTCTAACCCATGTGTTCTAAATGTTGATGATTGAAAGTGGGTTTTGAACCTTGAAAAGGTGAATTATAGAATTATGCATGTTCTTATACAATCTATGAAAATGATTTAAGGATGCTAAGAGATTAAAGTATCAATGATGATGTTGTTGTTGTGTTGTTGAAAGGATTTCTCATAAACACATAAAAGTATGAATGTGAAAGGTTTTCTCACATAGTTTAGATTCTAAGGTTGAAAGGTCTTCTCACCTAATTGAGTCAAAGATAAATAGCTATCCTAATGACTTAGGTTGGATTAGTTATTAAATGATACCTTTCCATGAATGACTTATGACCTAGCTTGGATTGGAAAGATGACGTGCCTTTCCATCGATAATAAGAACAAGTAAGAAATGACTATTCTGTGGGATTTATGCTTAGCACCAAAGGATATTAAGATGATAGCTCTCCCGTTAGTAGAGGCCAGATTTCTAGAAGCAACCTTCTTATCTATTACCTATGTGCCCCCATAGGATGATTGTCTAGATAGACATTAGCTAGTGGATCCACTTAAGCTAGAAGTTCATGGTCCTTACCTTGGCAAGTAGGACAACTATATTTGGTGTGGGTGAAACCGGGGGATCTTGTTATAGCTCACGTGGTGTCTATGTCGATTAAGGCTACTTCCCACAATAATGATGAACTAAGATTACTTCAAGAAGTATCTCATAAGTGTTCAAAGGTTTTAAAGAAGTTAGCTTGCATTGACCATGTTTTATGACTTATGTTTTCTAACCTTTTTATATCATGTTTTAGCTTGGTCATTGCATGTCATGAAATGTCCTCTTTTAGCATGATTTAAATGTTTTATGCATAGCTATCATACTTGGTACATTATTTTGTACTAATGCATACTCTTGCCTATATTTCCCCATGTAGGGTCCGACAGTCAGGGTTCTCAGTTTCATGGCAAGTGGTTGATTGCGAGGCTTCTGAGCTTTGGTGAGTCCTCATTCTTCGAGGATGGACTTTCATTGATCTTAGTTTCTTTCTTATTTTCAGTTTTGGACATGATGTATAGGCTAGGCCAATTTTATTCTATTGTATTAGATAGCTATTGAGACAAAGTGTTTAGACTTTCACTTTACTTTTATAAAACTTTTGAACTTGAAATATTGTCTTTACCTCTTTTGTTCTATTTCTTATGTAATGAATGTTAAGTGGCTTGTATGGGTCTCTCGGGGTCCTATACAACATGTTACATCTAGGGTGTACTCCTGGGTCGTGACAAACATCAAGTTGTAGAAATTCATTCAGTTCAATTGATTAAGTTGACTTGCAACACTGACTTGCAACATGTGGTGTAGTTACTACACTTGAGAAGGATCATATTTCCTAAGTCCTAGTTGGTGCCTTACGTACTAGGAATCTCTATAATTGTACGATAACTATTAAAGTAATTTTGAAGACCCTAAAATGGTAGTATACTTTTATTAACATTCAATGCAAATCAAAGTACACCAAATCATCAAAAGAATAAGTGTCACACCATTTGGTTTCACATTCCTTATTATCCTCTAGGGGATCGAAATTTCTGCAAAAACATATATAAACATTGGAGAATCATAATGAATAATACCACACATATATTGATCACAAATACAGTTCAGTAAAAAAAGTGTTGTACCTTGTAGATGAGAATTTCGAAGAACACCTGTGAGAAGAGGAAAAAGAAAACAATAAATTATTTAGTTGACTCGGGCATATGATCAAACACTTTGGGTGTGAAACTTTACTTCATAATAGTTACTTCATTCATTTCAATGTCACATCATCACCAAAGAACATGGGTGAAAAAATATCAAAAAGAAAAAAGAAATGAAGTACCTCATTATAGAGAAAACTTCTTAAGAAGCAAAGAAAATAAAAACTAAACTAAAATAAGAATATACATGTTGAGGACAGATTACAACAAATAAGTAAATTTCACAAAAAACAAGAAATTACAAACATATTATAAAAATGTTTAATTAGAGTGCTTACCACTAAGAAAATTAAGAACCAATATATGAGAAAGAGGTTGAATTAGAGAGAAATATATGATATAAGAAAGTGTCCCAAATATTTTTGAAGATAGACTAAGAAATAAAATACTTAAATAAAAAAGGCATCGATAAATTAGATCCAAACCTAAAAAACAAAGAATTAATACACTAATTAGTTGGACTTTTCAGCAATATCATGAAACTTTAAGTTCAAACACATGAAAAACTAAAATTGAACACCTATCCAGAGAAGCCCAATGAACAAGCTTGAACGAGATGATTCAAATAAAGGAGAAAGACGAATGACGCAAAATTTGACAAAAATAGAGAAAGTAGAAGGACTAACCATGAATTCTAATGTCTTTAACCAAAATTTGCCTCTAGTGAATTTTAACTATATTAGAAGAGTAAGTATCAATACGGTATCAACATGTATGTTAGTTGACAATAAAATTCAAATTAGGGATATTTTTGTAATACTCTTTTATGCTACATGCCATTTCTATTGTTCTCAATAACCTGCATCAACTATCATTTTGCCTCTCTGTCACTACTGTGTCTATCTTCTTCACTGCACAGCACCAACACAAGACATAGAAGACCACTCACAATTCAAACATTCTTATTAGTTTCTTTTTAATCTAAGAGCTCAAATCTACTTGGAGTTATATACGGAAAATTGAGTTTTTTTTAAATTAGATTTTAGGAAGAGGTTTGAATTTCACTCAATGATTTTGGTCATAGTAAAGAAAAGCAGATATCCAAGTTAGAAGAAATTTTTTATTTGTATGAAATTGGATATTCAATGTTCTTGCATGTGAGTATTTTGTCCTTTTTTTGCTTTAATTTTGTTTCAATTGTTGTTGAAAGTTATATAATTTGCAGATATATTTTCTCAATACAACTTATTAGATCTTCTGAGACTTCCAGTAGTTTATACTAATTATATACTAACTGACGATCAACATGATTCTTCACTTTATTCTTGCTTTTATTTATATTCATAATTTTCCTAGTTGTTTCTTTGTTAACACTTTGTTTGTTCTTATATTATCTTATTTAGTCAAATGAGCATGCATTATTTTGAAATTTTTCTTCAATAAAGAAAATAATTGGACTCTTCTTTAGCATAAATAAACTGAACTCTGGATTTAACCTTCGATTTATTTTCATTTTTTACAATTGCTTTATTTATGCCTCTAACCAAGGTAGGAGTATTATTATATTTTCTCTTTGTTCTTACAGAGTTTTAAGCTAATTCATTTCATTTTTACTCTTATTATTTAAGGGTGTGGAAAGATATCGTTGGAATTTTGGGATTATGAACATTTATTTTAGAATGTTCCTTTTAGTTGGACCATTTGAACATTATTATCAACTAACAAGGAATGGACTTGCTTTCATGGTTAATAGGTAATCTTTATGTCAGTTATAAATTAGAAGTAAAAAGATTTTTGTGCTTCTGTTTTATGAATGTGATTTTCATGGTTATTTTGGTTTTTGACGATGCAATGTAATAATTGAATAATTTGATTTCAATTAAGAAAAAGCGAGTAATTTGATGAACTTTAATGATCGTTAATAAAATTAATTTAGCAATGATAGTTTGAATCTATTTGTCGTTGGTACAAATGCAGATTGAGCTTGAGCTTATTAAAGTTGTAGCATCAAATAAATATGTAGTTGTGTAGGAAACATTTGAGAAAATCTACTTGCAATTATATTCAAACTTGTTGGTTTCACTAAAAGTTTGATTCAAAGATATTTCCCAACCATTAACACATCTATATGGATGTTGCACTCAAGGTTTTTACCATATTTTGTTGCAAATAGGTAAATGCCAAATGATGAGGAGACATATGGATGGAGGAAATTGTGTACTAGAGTAAGACCCTTTTTGGGTAGACAGGCACGTCTACAAGATTTTGACTTCATATAATGAAGTTTGTACAACTTAGGGAGTATTGATGTTTAATGAGAAACTCTGTTTAATTAGGTTTCTTTTCAATGTTCCTTTACAGAATTTACATTTTAGTTTAATTATATCTAATTGCAATATTAATTATGATCCGTAAATTTATAATTTTGATCCAAACATGTAAAAAGTACTCTAAATCACATATTGGGCCACACAGCACGAGCATTGGACATCTAGTTTACATAGAGCTGTAATGGTTAAGAAGATAGACTTCAAAGGAAATTTAGTTAAGATGTGGAGGAGTGAGTAATGGAAAGACACCTCTTTCAAAGTATCTACACGTGGCTTTGTAAACTTGTTGTCTATAAAGTATAATTATTAAAGCTTCTTGTACAAGCACTTACAGTTATTTGTAACCTAAATAAACAGTACAGTTGACACAACTTGTTGTACAATTAACTATTGCAGTGTTAGTCCTTTTTTTGTTGGCTTATATAATATAGAATATAGAAATATGTAAGATGAATATTCAATCTGAATATCAATAGGAAGATGCAATATTTGGTATGTCTTTTTTTGTGATTTCTTTCTCGAGGCATGATTAGAGCAATGTTACCCTTCCTGGAAGGCATGTAGAGTTTCTCACAAGTGTCCCTTTTTCTTTTATTTCTTAATTTAATGATAAGCGTCAAAAACACACTTTAACTATCCATTTTTTGAGTTTCATACCTAATCTATTGGGAGTGTGAGTTTCATACCTAAGCTATCACATTTTTTGAATTTCATACCTAAACACATGTATGGTATCTTGACCATTACATTGTTTTGTTTCCTATATCGGAATAATTTCAAAATGAATTTAGCTCGAAGGTCTTTTTAAGTATTTCTAGTCTATTCAAGAAATAAAAGAGAGAAGAATGATTAAAGGGTGTGTTTGATTTTCTAATTTTCTATGTTTGGTTAAATTCCTTAAAAATGAGAAAAATGACTTTTCTAATCAAAGTAGGAAAAACAAGTTGAATAAGTAGCATTCCATGTTTATTATCTCCTCCCCCACCCACCCAATCCCTCCAACCCCATCCCTTGATCATCCCTACTTTCCATTTCATTGTGTCCTCATAATATTTATTATTAGATAACATATAGTTGCTTTTGAAATACTTCCTCCATTTAAAAAACAGTGACATGGTTTGACTTGACATGAAGTTTAAAACAATAAAGAAAACTTTTCAATTCCTTGATTCAAAATTAAAGTTATATCAAAATATTTTTTAATCTTATGGTCTTGCGCATGCCACGTAAGAAACTAAAACAAAGTGTTGCCAAACAATGAAATGAATTATTTTTAAAACAAGCTAAAAATAAAAATAAATCATTCTTTTTTCAAATGGAGAGATTATTATATTGTAGCTTACTTACCAAACAATAAAAATAAGTAAAACAAAATAGTTGTTATAAAATAAAGATATTAGAAGTTAAATAACAAAGAAAAAGACATAAAGAGTAACAATGCTTTTCCTTCGAATATTCAATGCCTATGTGTTTCTACAGATAAGAGAAATATATATTAGGTAGGAGTGTACTTTTAATCCTTCAAAGTCAAGAAGGAAATCTTCAAAGTCATGCCTACATCCTAAAAGTCATGAAGTGTGGATTTGCTATAGGACATTCACATTTAATTATTTGCAACACCTCCCCCCCCCCCCCCCTTGTATGTCCGTGTATTCTAGAAGAAGAAGAGAGAGTGTACATTGTTATTTTTAATACGCATTGTTTATTGTATCATTAAAAACCTTACCAAAAAAAAAATTGTGGGACAAAAAAAATTCTTGGTTAAGGAAAAAAGAGTGCAGCATGTATTTACTCCCCCTAATAAAAATACCATTTAGTATCTTGAACACGACGCATTCCAATTTTGCATCTCAATTTCTCAAGGTTGAATTTTGAAATGTCTTAGTAAACATATCTGCTAAATTATCACTTGAGCGAACTTGCTGAACGTCTATATCACATTTCTTTTTATGATCATGAGCGAAAAAGAATTTTGGTGAAATGTGTTTTGTTTTATCTCCTTTATTGTAACTTGCCTTTACTTGAGCTATAATGCATCACTGTCTTCATTCAATATTGTTGGAACATCTCTTTTCAAAGAAAGACCACATATTTCTTGAATGTGTTGAGTTATTGATCTTAACCAACCACATTCTCAATTTACTTCATGAATGACTATTATCTCTGCATGATTTGAAGAAGTGGCGACCATAGTTTGTTTTGTTTCACACCATGATATAGTTGTACCACCACATGTAAATAAGTAGTCTGTCTACGATCGGTCTTTATGGAGATCAGACAAATATGTAGCATCTACATAACCAATCAATTGTGACTTGGATTCATTTGAGTAAAACAATCACATATAAATGGTCCCTTAGAGGTATCTGAATATTTTCTTAATTTCATTTCAGTGTCTTTGTGTTGGGGAAGAGCTAAACCATGCTAAAAATCTTACCGAGAAATATATATTTGGTCTAGAATTCTTAGCAAGATACATTAATGCACCAATTGCACTAGAGATATAGTATTTCAGCACCAACAAGTTCTCCTACATTTTTCATGAGGCCGAAATATATTTTTATTAATATCAAGGGATCTCACAACCACCTGACTACTTAATGAATGTGCTTTATCCATGTAAAATATCTTTAATATATTCTCAATATATGTTTATTGATGGATAAATATTTTATCATAAAAATGTTTAATTTGTAGTCTGAGACAAAATTTTGTCGTTTCTAGGTATTTCATTTCAAATACATTTTTCTAAGATATTTTACTGCCTTTGAAAGATCTTCAGGAATTTCAATGATATTCAAATCATCAACATATACAATTACTATGACAAATTCTGATCCAGACCTTTTCATGAAAATACAAGAACATATTGGGTTAGTTTTAAATCCTTCTTTTAGCAAATATTTGTTAAGGCGATTATACAACATCCGCCCTTACTGTTTCAATCTGTAAGATTTTTGAAGCTTTATTGAACATGTTTCTTGAGAATCATTGTATGCTTCATGCACTTTAAATTCTATAGAAATTTTCATAAAAATGTCGTGGTCCAATGAGCCATATAAAAAGGAAGTGACCACATTCATTAAGTGTATTTCAAGATTTTCATGAACTGCCAGTTCATTAGATACCTAAAGGTAATTGCATCCACCACCGGAGAATATGTTTTCCATAATCAATGTCAGTCCTTTGCAAAAATTCTTGGGCCACAATCGTGCTTTATATCTTACGACTTCATCTTTTTCATTTCGTTTTCACACAAAGACCCATTTATACCCCACTGGCTTGACACCTTCAGGTGTTTGGATTATTGATTTGAAAACTTCAGACTTTTCAAGTGAAGTCAACTCTTCTTGAATTGTGTCCTTCCATTTTGGTCAATCCTTTCGACATATTTTGGTTCAAGATCCTCATCTTGATGCATTACTACAATAGCAATATTATAAGCAAAATATTATCATCCACACCATCATTTTGGTTCCACCTTTTTCCCATCGAAGCATAACTTATTGAGATCTCTTCATTCTCATTATTTTCAGATATCTCAACCTTTTTAGTTGTCTCACAATTTGTTATGCCTTGGGGCTTTCTTTGAGCACTCACTTTCATATTATGATCATTTTCTCCTTTTCTTTTTCAAGGATTTTTTATCCTTAAAAGATATTGTTCTACCACGTTTCAAACATAGTCTAGACTCATTTGCATTAGCAATTTGTTCTATTAGAATATCAACTCAAACTAGATTTGCAGCTAGAACATGAGATTTAGTAACCCTTGAAAGGTTAGTAAATGCATCTGGCAGTTGTTTTGCAATACTTTGCAAATAAATCATCTTTTGAGCCTCTTGTTCACATCGATTTGTTCGAGGATCTAAATGAGATAGTGATACTGCATTCCAATCTATCGCCTTTTCTAATTGCTTATGTTTCTCCCCTAATATTAGGTATTCAGATTCATTAAAATGACAATCAACAAATCTTGTTGTAAATAAATTTTAGTCATAGGTTTCAAATATTTTATAAAGGAGATTCATACCCAACATATATTATCAACCTTATTGGGTACTCATATTTGTGTTGCGGTGAAGCAATTAAAACATATACAAAACATTCAAAAATTTTAAGATTGGAAATATTTGGCTCCTTCCCAAAAGCCAACTGTAATGGGGGAATCATGAAACTGGTTGGCCTTATGCGCACAAATGTTGCTGCATGTAAAATAGCATGCCCCCCATACTAAAAGAGAAAGTTTTGTCTTCATTAGTAATGGTCTAGCTATCAACGGGAGACATTTAATTAATGATTTTGCTAGACCATTTTGAGTATGAACTTGAGCAACCAAATGTTCAACTATTATTCCAATGGACATATAATAATCATTAAAGGATTGAGGTGTAAATTCACCAGCATTATTAAGACGAATGTCATTATTGCATAATTTGGAAATTGTGCTCTTAACATTATAATTTGAGCAACCAATCCCGCAAAAGCAATGTTGCGAGTTGATAATATGCACACATGTGACCATCACGTAGATACATCTATCAAGACTATATAATATTTAAATAGTTCAATGAAGGGTGAATTGGTCCATATATATCATCATGTATCTATTTCAAAAATGTATGGGATTCAATCTCAACCTTAGTTGTTGATTGTTTAATAATCAGTTTCCCTTGGGGACAAGCAACACAAGAAAATTCTTTAGACAGAAGAACTTTTTTATTCTTCAAAGTGTACCCATGTGAATTCTCAATAATTTTGTGCATCATATTATACTCAGGATGGTCCAACCTCTCATGCTAAATGATGGAATTATTATGAACAATAAATCTTTTATTAATCATGACATATGATTCAACCACATCAATACTTGTGTGGTACAACCCAAAAGAAAGTGCAGACAATTTTTCATGCACAAATCTTTTTCCCGCTTTTATTGGAGTAATATAAAGGTATTCAACATTTCCTTCATTAGCAGTCTCAATATAATAGCCATTTTGGTGAGTAACCTTGAAACTGAACAAGTTTCTTTGAGACATACTATAATGCAAAGAATTACTAATGGCCAATATTGTTCTCCCAAGTAGTAATAAGGCTACTCTCTCAGAGCCCTCCATTATTTTTGTACTACCAGATATTTTGTTAACATTGACCCTTTTCATAATTAAATGAGAGAAATATTTTTTTTCTTTTAATATAGTGTGAGTTGTAGCACTATCCGAAAGACACATATCTACATTATTCATCTTCGATCCAATTGGAGACTAAGAAATTTTATTTATCTTCATAAAATAAAAATACATCATAAGAGATTAGATAATTAGTAACATTGGAAGAAACTTAAGACTTCATTTTATTTTATTTTCTTAAATTTTAAGATAAAAGTAACATTAATAAAATGATAATCAGAAGTGCATAAAAACAACATATTGTATATCATAAAATAAAATAAAGCATCAATTGCGATCTCTAACGAAGTCTTCAACCTCCAAATGAGTAATATCATTGAGGTCATTAAAATCATTATTCTTCAAAGCTAACTTCTCTTCAATTTATCATTGTACATTTCCAAAGTTCTTGACTCAATATTATTTTCAAATGTCAAGTGTGACTCCACCCGAATATTAGAAGAAGATGTATCACCTTTATTTCCCTTTCTTTTAAAGGAACTTTAATAAAGCCTGATAAAATGGTCAGGCATCTAATAGTCATTCTTCCAATGGCCTTTCATACCACAACGATATCAGTTTCCTCTTAAAGGATTACTTTGAGAACACATATTGTTCTTTCCTTCATAATGACCACCGCCACGATGATTATTATATTTTTTCCACCATTGCCACGTCCATGCACGTTATTATGGCCCCAAATTTATTTTGTCTTCTTTCAGATCGTTCAGGACTAGAGGTTTCTACTAGAGACTACCCTCTCAATGCTAAGTCAAAATCACTATAGAATAGATAAAAGTCAAATATCATTTTAACATATAAAAGGTCAATTAATACCAATCCACACTTTCGAGATTAAAACATAGAATAACTTCTTAAACATAATTCAACATGGATGAGAGAACCTTTCACAAATGTGGTAAGTGAGAAATCCTTTCAAAATAGCATTGATAATTTCCTTTCAAAGCATCCCCAAATTATTTACAAACATTTCATGAAAACATACATATCTTCAAAATTCATAATTCATGAGCTCATCATAGGATCATGGTTGAAAAGCATAATTTTGGCATGGATAAACTCAATTTCAACTAAATATCATAGATTAATATCAAATAATGCATTAGAAGACTCAATCAATCATAATCAATCACAATAGGACTAAACCCACATATTTTGAATTGAAACTCTAATTTGACTAGCTGGAAATTTAATTGGGGAATATAAACCCTTCAGGACCCATGGAGGAAAAGACTCCATGAGTGAATATACACATTCCTTTTGATGCTAGAAGTACAAAAAGAATAGAGGATTGGAGACTTGGATGAAATCCTAACTCTTCTTTTTCTTCCTTGGCCTTCAGAGAATTTGGAGAGTGAGTTTGGTCGAGTTTAGGGACTTTAGTAGAATGAGTTGAAACTGGTTAAATTGAGGGCTTAAAAGTTTTATATATTGCTTAGAGTAGAAATCAAAACAACATAGTATTGAGTTAAAATAATTAGAAAAAGACCCAAATCCCCTTATAAATAACTGTCGGACTCGACCTACGATTTGAACCTACGAATTTCTATGGTCCATATTAGACAACCATAGACCAAGTATAGGGACCATGATTTCTCCTATCTTTTGATGGAACGGTCCGTAGAAACCAATAGTAGAAACAACTTTTGGCCCTCAAAATTTCAGTAAGTCCAAGACTCACCTACGAGACTTATCTATGACTCGTACAAAGGATGACGGATCATCTTGGTGAACCGTACAAAAGGGATATTGGGACTTGATTTAAGAAAAATTATTTTCCCATTTCCTATGGTTTCCACCTACAGCCTATAGAAGCTTCTACGTTCCTTATATGGGAACCGTAGACATAGCCTGCAACCCAGAAAAAATTATTTACTCCCTTTTTCAAATTTCAAGGTGTTACAATATCTCCCCCTTAGGAACATTCAAACTTGAATAGGACTCAAGACAACATAAGGAGGGTAGGGGAAGATATCTAACAACCCAATAAGAATGCAATGTAACATATCGCTATTTGAAAGAACTAGAAAGAGTTAGAATAGGAAATAGTCATTTTAGGAAAGAATGAAAAATCTGGAAAATTGGTTAAGTTATTTTAAGTTTGAGTTTTGGATCAATTTCAAACGACCATAATTCCTAGCTTAGGATGATTTAGGTGTGCTTCCAGATACCGTAGGAAATATCTTAAATTATCTTCCCAAAGCTGCCAAATTTGTGCAATTTCAAGTTCGTATGAGTGAGATATGCCCATTTAAAGTTGGATATTCAAATAAGGAAAGTCAAAACCGGATTTTGGAAGGACATTTTAGTCTTTTCCTTAACCAATTATTTTATTTAGTTTTTAGGGGTTTATTTTGAGTCTTATCAGAATTAGATCAGTTTAGAAAAGTGGAAATTTACGCTAGGGCTTGGAGAAAAGAGAAAAGAGGAGAAAGGAAAAGAAAGTTCAAGATTCGTGATTTCTTGGAGAATTGCGCGTGGATTTCGTCAAGGGGAGATTCCTACAAGGTATATGAGATCACATAGCGTAGGGTTAGTTCACCCATGCGCCAATCATGATTCAATTCAGCGAAGTTGTATAGTTTTGAAACCAAATTCTATGAGTTCTTGATGTTATATCGTTCGAAATCTTGTGTTGAAGTTTCTTGAGGTTGATTCATGAATTTAGGTGTGTTTTTTAGTACAATCTTACACATATCAATGGTATAGTTGATTCTAAGTGTTTCGGGAAAGAACCAAGTCAAAATAGGGAGTTTAGAGTTGAAAAACAAAGGAGAAAAGTCGGAGTGCACCTAGGCAGGGGCCTGGGGCGCTGCCCCTCTCAGAGCCCCAAGAAGGGGCCTCTGATGTTTGAGCTCTAGGGTGTCGCCCCAGCCAAAGAGCCCTACCCCAGCCCTTTGAAGTTTTAAGGCTGGCGCCCCGCGCCTCTCAGAGGGCCAAGGATGTCAGTTCTTCCCATTTTTCCCCCCTCTTTCCATACTAGTTCCTTAGTAATGTACCTATGTTTTCTAGTTGATTTTAGCACTGTAAGGTACTTCTAAATATCATGAAATTATCCATAAACATGAGATCATGAACCTTGAATCCATACTTCAATTCAAGGAAAGTTAAGAGTCAAGCCAAGAAGTTAAGAGTCAAGTCAAAAGAGTCCAAAAAGCTTTCCAAAAGACTTGCACAAACGTTTTAACTTTGTTTTAAGACTTAAGTTTTGAGTTAAGTAAAGAGTAAGAGTAAAAGATCTTCAAATATTATACGGGAACTAAGGATTCCCAAAATTTAAAATGTTTTCACATTTGAGCATGAAGGGAAACTCCGATTTCCAAGAGAGCTTTTAAGCTAAGTTTTGAGTAATTATCTCAAATCAAAGAGAGAGATTTTGTTTTAAAAACATATTAGCTAAATATATATAGGGAGTAGTATTGAGCACCGATATGGGAACGTGAGTTCATGTAACACCCCAGAAACTAGTAGACCAAAGTAGAGTCACAAGCTAGGGTTCGCTGATTTGATATATGGGAAATAGAGTCGTAGATGAGACTTTATGTGTTTAGAATGAGGATTTTGATGGTTGAACATCAAGATATGTATTATACCTAGTAGCATAGATGACCTTTAAGAGTTTGGTTATGCACTGGAAGGGCAACTATCAAGGCAAAAGGACAAGCCTAAGCCAAAGGGCCAAGGCTGCCCAACCTTGGCAGCTACTGCCCAAGGGTTCACGACCAGTGATGTGGACCACAGTCCATGAAGGGGTCCATGGAGATGCCTTAGATACTTGGGAGGCTAGGTCAAGATACTGCCCCAAGTTCACGAGGCACTTCACGAGTCGTTGGCTTGACCATGGCCCGTCAAAGTACCCATGAAGGTGCCTTAGTGTTTTAGGGTGTTATAGGGTCTTGAAAAGTTGGGGGAGCTACTGTTCAAGAGACCACCGACACCACCATGGACCGTGGTGCCCTTTATGGACCGTCCAAGTGGACGTGGTGCCTGGGACAGGGCTCCCAAGTGAGGGACATATGGGTAAATTCCTATTCGACTAGGTTTAAGTAGGGGTCACTTTGTATGTCTTTTATTCACCTATTTAGACTATTTTAAGTCCTTAACCCCCAAGTTTAAGTCACTTTACATTAGACTCAATTCAAAACCCCAAATCACTCCTCTCTCAAATATTTCTCTCTCTAAGAAGAACCTCCATTGAAGAAGAAGCTAGGGTTGAAGCTAAGGTCAAGAACAAAGGCTCAATTGCTAAAGGATTGTGCTATGGATTTGATTAAGGTATGTTTAGCTCTTCATCTATGGGTTCTTCCACCCATAGAGTCCCCTAGAATTTCCCCCAAATTTGTGAAGAAGAACCCCAATCAAACTAGGGTTGCTTCCAATGTATGGGTTTTAGGTGGGTATTATTCCAAACAGTTGGATACTACTCATATATGATTAATTTAGTGTTGATTCATGATATTATGTAGAATTTATGTGAATTCCTTGATTAACCCTAATTTTCAAAGTACGTGGGTTTGTGTCTTATGATGAGGAATTGATGATTCTTGCTAGATTCTCTTGGATTGTTGTCATGAATGGGACTAATTCAAGATTAGTAATATGAAATCATGAATTAAATTAGACTTATGTATGAAACTAGAACATGAATCGAAATTGCTAGATTTGGGACTTCGATGAATTATGCTTAGAATTAGCTAAGCCTAATGCTTGTGATTAGTATGTATTCTGATCTAGACTAGTATGATGTTTGTGGAGTAAAGCCTAAATGTAGGGCTTGAAGTCATAATGTTGATCACTAGGGCATAAAGAGTAAGTCTAATATGGTGAACTAGCTTGTATAGGATTGGTACATAACATAGATAGAGTTATGGTGGAAGGCTTTTACCCATATGACCTACCTAGAACTATATATGTAGAATGTGAAAGGTATTCTCAAATAGAATGGTTCTAGATTGAAAGGCTAATCATCTAAAATGAATCATGCTTGTTAGAATAGAATAGCTTGAAGTTGAACCTTATGATTCGTTCATGTATAGTTGAATTATTTAGCTTAGGATGGTAGATCTCACGGTAGCTTGAGATGGTATACCTCATGGTATCTTGAGATGGTAGATCTCATGGTAGCTTGGGATTGAGGAATTATGCTCTCCTAAGGTTAGCTTGAATTAGCATAAGTAGGACGCTTTTCATGGTAGCTTGCATTAGTATAGGCATGGTAGCCTAGGACTGAGTATCTATACTTTCCTATAGGTAGCTTGAACTAGCATTGTTAGAATGCCTTCATGGTATCTTGACTTGGTTAGGCGGAGACCATTTCATGGTAGCTTAGGATTGAGACACCATACTTTCCTAAGGATAGCTTAGGGTTGAGAATTCATACTCCCCTAAGGTTAGTTTGCATCATGATAAATGGGTGCATGGTAGCTAGGTTGGAATACTTGTATCTTTCCTAGGATAGCTTAGATTGGTTGATAAGGTGTTTTCCATGGTAGTTAGGTCTAGCCTAGTAGTAGGCTATTCTTTGATAGTTGAAATGATGAATAGTAAGCATTGATTAAGCTAGCCTAGAGAAGTACTTAGTGTGAATGGTAGTATGGAATGTCATTCACACATGGCACAAATATGACTTGAAGCTACTTATGAAGTGTCCTCTTATGTGATGAATGTTTATCTTGAATTGTTGCTATAGTTGCCTTCCTTGATATGATTGACTTAAGTTGATAGTTCCTAGTCAATATGAAGTCGGTCAATAGTGACACTTAGAAATGATGAATATGAATATGGTATCTTTAAGGATATGCTTAGTGTGTGTCGTATTATGGGATGCTTGCACAAATGTGCCTTGAGGTTACTTAAGGGTACAGTGCTATTATGACATTAAAACCTAGGTCTTGAATATGAAGGTGGGCTATGACCAAGAATGACCAAAGTGACGTACTTAGCTTGGATATTATTATGGGATGCTATCTTGGCTTTGCACAAGTATTCTTGGAGGTGGCTTCTGAAGTAGGTCACCTGAACATAATAGACTAATGGTTGAAGTATGAAGTTATGTATGTCTTATGTTTACTTGTGATGATATGATACTTATGTTGGAGTTTATGTTATTATTATGTTATTGTCTCTTATTACTATGTCTTATGTTGACTAACCATTTGAGATGATTTATGATGTTGTGCTAGCTTTCATACTTGGTACATTTTGTACTACAGAATATTGCCTACATTTTAATCAAATGTAGGGTCTTGGGAGATTGAGTTGCTTGGAGACTAGGTTCCTAAGTGCAAGAAGACTTGAAGATTGGTTAGTCATCATAGTTTCGAGGACGAACTCCTTTATGTTCCTTTTATGTCTTTTCTTATGTTTTAGACTTTGTAAGGGCTGCATCCCAATGATTTTTACTCATGTTATTCATAGATAGTTTGAGACAAGGTTTTTAGTAAAGACTTTCGCTCATTTATGAAATTGTTTTAGATGGATTGTAAAAAAGTTTTAAATTCTCCGTACTATTTTATGATCTTATGTTATGACGATGTTAAGGGTTGTATGCAACCCCTTCGGGGTCATGTACACCACGTTACATCTAGGGGGTACCCCTGAGTCGTGACAAACTTGGTAATCAAAGCAAAAGGTTTATAATGGTTCTAGGATTGTCTCAAACCACGTCTAGTAGAGTCATATTCATCGGTATAAGTCGCGACATATCTATGAATAGGAGGATATGGGATGCTTAGGAAAAAATCTCATTTCTTCATTCTCCAAGTCATATCATAGATATATAAGCTCTCTCTCTTATCCCTTATCCGATGGTCTTTTGGATGTGTTTATTAGAAGGGTTATGCTACAAGGAGTGAGGGAGAAAGGTTGGTTGAGGTGCCAATTATGTCTATGCGACTTGATAGAGTTGAGATGATATATTGTGATGTTGTCTTTAGTATGAATGGGTTGTTTTATGGTTATGTGTATTGTTGGTAGAAGTTCATGATGGGTTTTGAGGTATGTTGATAGATTGGTGGTATAGGATGTTTAAGTAATGACTAGATGGGTTGAGTGAATAGACTCCTCTAGGAAGTGTACAAATGTGATTTACCATGGTTTACAAACATTTGTGTGATGATGTGAAAGTTTTGTGATGCCTAAAAGAGTTTGTATAGGCTTGCTTCCAAGGGGGAGATGATGTGCTTAGGTAGCAAGGTCGTTAAGTATCCTTGATGTTCATGAAATAGGAATTTCTAGAAACTTTCACCTAAAGAGATTTAGTGGGTATGAGAGATTTCCCGGTTCTTAAGTCTAAGAGAAGAGAGGGTAAGCAAGTTGCCTCTAGTAGTGAGGATCTTGAGCCTTAAAAGAAGATTAGGTTTTATGCTCTCCAATCTAGAGAAGATTAAGAATGATCTCCTCATGTCCCTTCCGGTATGTGCTTCCTTCATGTTTTAGAAAATTTCCAGATTTCTTGTCTTTTATTACCTGTTATGTTGGACTTGATGTTGTCCTTGCCTCGATGGATGTTTAAAAAAAGCATGTGTGGGCTTACTCCCAAGGGGGAGATAGTGTGCCTATTCCATAAGGTCTTTACATGATTTTGTGTTGCTATGATTTCTTTATGTATGTTTATGAAGTCGTGTAGGCCTTGCTAGAATTGATATAATTGCATTGTGTTGCCTCATTGTTGTAGCATCCTTGCGTCAATGTTCATTTTTAGACTCCATGAATTTTTGATGAGCATGTTGTAGCTAGGAGATATAAGTTCCTCCTTGGAAAAGAGTAATATGTCTCTTACATGCATTTTGGGTTGCATTAGGTATGTTTAGTTTGGAATTGAAGTTTCCATGGTTGTTAGTATGCATGTAGATGTAGTGTATGCATGATGGGTTGCTAGTCTAGAGTCGCTTCTTCTTAAAAAATGTTTAGAAAGTTCATTCGAGGATGAATGCTCCCAAGGGGGAGATATTGTAATTGCCCGAAAACTAGTAGACCAAACTAGAGCCACAAGCTAGGGTTTTATGATTTGATGTATGGGAAATAGAGTTGTAGATGACTTTATGTGTTTAGAATGAGGAGTTTAATGGTTGAACATCAAGATATATATTATACCTAGTAGCCTGGATGACTTTTAAGAGTTTTGTTGTGCATTGGAAATGAAACTACCAAGGCAAAAGGGCAAGCCTAAGCCAAAAGCCAAGGCTGCCCAACCTTGGCAGCTACTAACCAAGAGTTCACGACCACCTTCACGACCAGTGGTGTAGACCACGGTCCGTGAGGGGGTCCGTAGAGATTCCTTAGACACTTGGGAGGCTAGGCCAAGATACTGTCCCAATTTCACGAGGCACTTCAAGACCCGTTGGCTTGACCACGGCCCGTCAAAGTACCCGTGAAGATGCCTTAGTGTTTTAGGGTGTTATAGGGTCTTGGCAAGTTGGGGAGCTACTGTTCAAGGGACCACTGGCACCACCACGGACCGTGGTGCCCTTTACGGACCGTCCAAGTGGACGTGGTGCCTGGGACGAGGCTGCCAAGTGAGGGATATTTGGGTAAATTCCTATTCGACTAGGTTTAAGTGGGGTTTGTTTTGTTTATCTTTTATTCACCTATTTAGACTATTTTAAGTCCTTAGCCCCCAAGTTCATTTCACTTTACATTAGACTCAATTCAAAACCCCAAATCACTCCTCTCTCAAATATTTATCTCTCTAAGAAGAACCTCCATTGAAGAAGAAGCTAGGGTTGAAGCTAAGGTCAAGAACAAAGGATCAATTGCTAAAGGCTTGTGCTAGGGCTTTGATTAAGGTATGTTTAGCTCTTAATCTATGGGTTCTTCCACCCATAGAGTCCCCTAGAATTTCCCCCAAATTTGTGAAGAAGAACCCCAATCAAGCTAGGGTTACTTCCAATATATGGGTTTTAGGTGGGTATGATTCCAAACGGTTGGATACTACTCATAAATGATTAATTTAGTGTTGATTCATGATATTATATAGAATTTATGTGAATTACTTGATTAACCCTAATCAACGTATGTGGGTTTGTGTCTTATGATGAGGAATTGATGATTCTTTCTAGATTATCTTGGATTGTTATCATTAATGGGACTTACAAGATTAGTAATATGAAATCATGAATTAAATTAGACTTATGTATTAATGATAGAACATGAATCTAAATGGCTAGATTTGGGACTTTGATGACTTATGCTTAGAATTAGCTTTGCCTAAGGCTTGTGATTAGTATGTAGTGTGATCTAGACTAGTACGATGATTGTGGAGTAAAACTTGAATGTAGCGCTTGAAGTCATAATGTTGATCACAAGAGAATAAAGAGTAAGTCTAATATGATGAACTAGCTTGCATTGCATTGGTACATAACATAGATAGAGTTATGGTGGAAGGCTTTTTACCCATATGACCTACCTAGAACTATATAAATGCATGTATGTAGAATATGAAAGGTCCTCCCACATAGAATGATTCTAGATTGAAAGGCTAATCACCTAAAATGAATCATGCTTGTTAGAATAGAATAGTTTGAAATTGAGCCTTATGACTCCTTCATATATAGTTGAATTATGTAGCCTGGGATGGTAGATCTCATGGTAGCTTGGAATGGTAGATCTCATAGTAGCTTGGGATTGAGGAATTATGCTCTCCTAAGGTTAGTTTGAATTATCATTGGTAGGATACTTTTCATGGTAGCTTGCATTAGTATAGGCATGATAGCCTAGGATTGAGTATCTATACTATCCTATGGGTAGCTTGAACTAGCATTGTTAGAATGCCTTCATGGTATCTTGACTTGGTTAGGCGAAGACCATTTCATGTTAGCGTAGGATTGAGACACCATACTCTCTTAAGGATAGCTTAGCGTTGAGAATTCATATTCCCCTAAGGTTAGCTTGTATCATGGTGAATGGGTGCATGGTAGCTAGGTTGGAATACTTGTATCTTTCCTAGGATAGCTTGGATTGCATGATACAGTGTTTTCCATGATAGTTAGGTCTACCCTAGTAGTAGGCTATTCTTCGATAGTTGAAATGATGAATAATAATCATTGAGTAAGCTAACCTAGAGAAGTACTTAGTGTGAATGGTAGTATGGGATGTCATTCACACATGGCACAAATATGACTTGAAGCTACTTACGAAGTGTCCTCTTATATGATGTATGCTTAGCTTGGACTGTTGATAGAGTTGTCTTCCATGATATGATTGACTTAAGTTGATAGTTCACTGTCAATATGAAGTAGGTCAATAGTGACACTTAGAAATGATGAATATGAATATGGTGACTTTAAGGATATGCTTAGTGTGTAGGGTATTATGGGATGCCCCACATGCATTGCACAAGTGTGCCTTGAGGTTACCTAGGGGTATAGTGCTCTTATGACATGAAAACCTAGGTCTTGACTATAAAGATGGGCTATGACCAAGAATGACCAAAGAGAGGTACTTATCTTGGAAGTATTATGGGATGCTATCTTGGCCTTGCACAAGTATTCTTGGAGGTGGCTTCTGAAGTAGGTCACTTGAATATGATAGACTAACAGTTGAAGTATGAAGTCATGTATGTCTTATGTTTACTTGCGATGATATGATACTTATGTTGCAGTTTATGTTATGATTATGTTATTGTCTCTTATGACTATGTCTTATGTTGACTAACTGTTTGAGATGATTTATGATTTTGTGCTAGCTTTCATACTTGGTACATTTTGTACTAATGCATATTGCCTACGTTCTAATCAAATGTAGGGTCTTGGGAGATTGAGTTGCTTGAAGGCTAGGTTCTACTGTTTTAAAATCTTTCCATATATAGCATGTGTTTTGTTGTTTTATAATAACTTAAGTTATTCATGAGTTGAGTAAAGACAAGATAGGTGTTCCTTTCAGATTCCTTTCAAGCTTACGTTATGTTTTAGTTTCCCCTGGCATACTCGTACATTCAATGTACTGACGTCATTTGGCCTGCATCATTTTATGATGCAGATATAGGTTATCAGGATAAGCATCCAGCGCCTCGTTGATCCAGTTGAGCTCAGAGTTAGTTGGTGAGCCTCCTTGCTTTTCGGAGGACTCCTTTTACATTGATTTTTAGTATTCCAGTTGTTAGGATGATCTGCGGTCTTGTCCCGACATCCCTCATTGTTTTAGAGGCTTCATATACAGGTAGTTATAGTTCTTTAGTCTTGTATTTCAAATGTTTTGCTATGAGACTTGAGTAGCCATTTTGGCATGTTTGAATGTTTTCCTTAAAGACATTCTAAGTTTAAATCATAAGTTCCTTTTTAGATTATTTTTATGATTAAGTCTTCTGCTGAATAAGTAAGCCAAGTCAAGGGTTCGCTTGAGGCCATCAATGGTTCTCGAGTGTCAATCCCACCTAGGGTGTAGACTTGGGGCGTGACATGCAACTTCATCAACAACACATAATTAAGGAGAAATATCAACTCCAAGCTTAAACATATTCAAACATTATTTCATAAGGTACACATGCAAATCATACTCGAATGCACATGTCATGAAGAAATCAATCAAAGATACATCAAGATCTCAAAAGCAAGTTTTCATAATTATGCATGTATGAAAAAACATGAGAATGAATAAAATATGAGGATGAGCCATGATGAACTAAATACCTCTACTAGAATAGGGTTGGAGAAAAAAGATGGGGATAACGGGACATCATATTGGTCTCGGCCTCCCAAGTAGCACCCTCAACTCTTTAATTGCACCATAAGACTTTCTCAAATTTAACTTCTTTATTTCTCAACTTCGAAACTTGCAGGTCCAAAATTTCAATCTTAACTTCTTTA
Organism: Solanum bulbocastanum; assembly: GCA_037074985.1. NCBI lineage: Eukaryota > Viridiplantae > Streptophyta > Magnoliopsida > Solanales > Solanaceae > Solanum > Solanum bulbocastanum. The sequence continues at coordinate 11,937,974 of CM073602.1, read as the reverse complement.
TATGAAAGACTTTCCAAGGGCACAATGGACTTCAGATTACCAACACATTTCTTGAATAAAAATATATGGAAAATCGGATGTACTGATGCTAAGTCATTATGCAAATCAATTTCATAAGAAATTTTCCTTGAATGGAAGGCAAATGTTCATAAGCAAAAACTGAGGGTTGTTGAACAAAGGGGAGATAGTGTATCAAAGTATAAAGGTACATTGTGTGTACCAAGGGTGGATGAACTCAAAAAGAGGATCATGGAGGAAGCTCATAGCTCCAGATACTCTATTAATTTGGGTCCACAAAGATGTATCGTGACTTGAGAGAAGTCTATTGGTGGAGTATTACGAGGAGGTGTAGTGCAAAGTTCGTTGTTAAGTGCTCGAATTGTCAACAAGTCAAGGTAGAGCACCATAAGCCTTGTGGTATGGCTCAGAACATAGATCTTCCAGAATGGATTTGGGAGATGATCAATATAGATTTCATTACTGGGTTGTCACGATCCCGTAGGCATCATGATTCTATTTGGGTGATTATAGATCGTATGAATAAATCATCCCATTTCTTACCGATAAAGACTACTTATTTAGTAGAATATTATGCAAGATTATATATTCAAGAGGTAGCCAGACTTCATGAAGTTTCGGTGTCCATTATTTCATATAGAGGTGCGCAATTCACCGCACGATTATAGAAGTCTTTCCAGAAAGGTTTGGATTCGAAGGTAAATTTAAGTATTGTTTTCCATCTTCAGACTGATGGTCAAGCAGAGAACACAATTCAGAGAGGATATTTTGAGGGCATGTGTGATCAATTTCAAGGGTAATTGGGATGACTACTTACCTCTCATTGAGTTTTCTTACAACAACAGTTTTCACCCTAGCATCCAGATGACTCCTTATGAGGCTCTTTATGGGAGAAGATGTAGATCTCCTATTGGATGGTTTGAAGTTGGTGAAGCTAGGTTGATAGGGCCAGACTTGTTTCATCAAGCCATCGAGAAAGTGAAGATCATTCAATAAAGGTTGAGAACAGCGCAAAGTCGTCAGAAATCCTATATAGATATTAGGAGAAGAGAGTTAGAGTTTGACGTGGATGATTGGCTTTATTTGAAGGTTTAACCCATGAAGGGTGTTATGAGGTTTGGCAAGAAAGGAAAGCTTAATCCTCGGTATATTGGTCCTTACTAGATATCTAAAAGGATTGGCAATGTAGACTATGACTTAGAGTTACCGCTAGAGTTAGCAGCAGTCCATCTGGTATTCCACATTTCAATGTTGAAGAAGTGTATAGGTGATCCTTCATATATTATACCTACTGAAAATATTGGTATTAAAGATAACCTATCTTATGAGGAGATTCCCGTTGAGATGTTTGATCATCAGGTTCGCAAGTTGAGAACTAAGGAGGTTGCACAATCAAGGTCATATGGAGGAATCAGTTTGTTAAGGAAGCTACTTGGGAGGCTGAAGAGGATATGAAGAAGAGATACCCACATCTCTTTTCTTCAAGAGAAATTTCAGAACAAAGTCATGATTTTTGTAAAACACTTTTTTAACTGATATGCTCTTTTATGTTAAATTGCATGTTGGGTGTTTGAGCTAGATGTTAGATATTTCCACCCTTAGTTCTAATTAGAGTGATCTCATTTGAGTATAAATGTTCTGAAGAGGGAGATATTGTAACACCTCGATCTTAGAAAGAACTAATTTTAGCAAGAACCAATTTGGAAAGAGCTAAATTGAGAATTTTGCTAGTCTTCAATTGTGAGTTTTGGATCAACTTCAAACAACCGTAACTTTCAATACAGGATGATTTAGGTGGCCCATAAGATATAAAATGAAAGATCTTTGAATCCTCTTTCGAACGCCACCGAGTTTTCTAAATTCTAAGTTTGGATGAGGGAGATATGCGATATGCCCGTTTGAATTCAGCCTATCCGATTAAGAACAATTCAACTAAATTGAAGAGAGATATTTTGGTCTTTTCCTTACCCCATCGGCTTTAAACATTTTTAGTAATATTTTAGAGGTCTAAACTGACTTAGATTAGTTTTCACAATTCATAAATATTCTTAGGGTTTTAGAAAGAAGTTCTAGATGAGAAAAAGGGAGAACTTCAAGCGTCTATTAAAGATTCTTGTGATCTTCTAGGGATTTTGCCAAGAATTTTATCCTAACAAGGTATGTAGGTTTTCATAGTGATGAGTTCGTTCACCCACATGTCAATTATGAGTTTCTTTTACTATTTTCATCCATAATATTAGGTATATTGAGAGAGTTTCTTGAAGTTTCTGTTTCATTCTTTGATATGAGGTTTCGTAGAGTGATTGCGATGAGGATTTTGTGCTTGGGTATTGTTCTTGAGTAATTTAAATTGGATTTTGTTGTAATTATGTTGGATCTAAGAATCCAAAAGAGTTTGAGGGAAATCGTTTGATTCGAGGGGAGTTAGACATGAAACAAAAGCAAGAAAATTCGTCAAAAATCTGGGCAAAGGGTGGGGCACCGCGCCACTCAGTGCACCCCAAATCACCTTCTGTAGTTTAGGGGCTAGTGCCTCGTGCCACTTAATGCGCTAGGGTTGCCAGGTCCCCTACCCCTTTCATTCTTTATTACAAGTGCGTTCCCTCAAATCGTGCATATGTTCTCTACTTGATATCCACATTTAAAAATCTTCATTTATCCTTGAGCGATCATGCATGTCCAAGTCATAACTCTTGAATTCATAATTTAAGTTCAAGATAGAGTTAAAAGTAAAGTTCGAGGAAGTTCTTTTGAGTCATTTGAGAAGTCTTTTGCAAACCTTTAAAACTTGTTCTAAGACTTGAATACTTGAATATCCGGATGAGGAGAGTTGAGTTTCTATTTTTCAAAATGAATATATAGAAACTAAGTAATCCCAAGAGTAAATGTTTTTCTATTTAAAATGAGAGGAAACTTTGATTTCCAAATGAGTTGATGAGGAGTTTTTGAGTACTATCTCTTTTAAGAGAACCTTTTGAGTAATAAACTTTAAGTTTGAGGATGAGGAAACATATGAGTATGAGTTATATTATTGGGAGTATTATTGAGCATCAATATGGGGACGAGTTCAAACAACTCAAAGTCCTCATAAACCATCTATGCCAACATGGATAGAAAGAGTCATACTTTTTAGATGATTTCTTATTGAGTGGATCCACTTAGTTGAGGATGTCTTATACTCCAACAAGGTATAGGACAGTTCTAGTAGCGTGGGCGAGATGTTGTATCATCACGTAGCTCATAGTGATGATTGTCGGTTAAAAAATCTCTCAAATAAGAATAAAAGAGTTATAATTGTATTTTTAAATACATTGAGTTATTATTTATTGTTATAAAAAACTTCTTTATAATGCATCTCTATTGTTGCTTTTATATTGAACTGAGTTGACTATTTCTGAGTTTGAGTATCCTTGAGTTGAGTTGAGTTGAGTTCAGATGAGATGAGGTGAGTATGTTCTTCCTTTTTATCAGTTCAAGCTTATGTTAGTTCTTTAAAGTTCCCCTTACATAACCATACATTTCATGTACTAACGTAATTTGGCCTGCATCTTTCATGATGCAGATATAGGAGTTTGGGGTCATCAACAAGCGCATCATTGCTACCACTTTCAGTTACAGAGTTGCTTTGGTGAGCCTCCTTGCCTCCGGAGGATTTCCTTTTACTTTTCAGTTTTGTCAGAATGTCGTGGATCTTGTCCCAACTTTCGTCATTAGTATTAGAGGCTTCATAAATATTAGTGTTTTGAAGAGTCTTTTCCATTTCTTTTATTAAATGCTTCAGACTTGAGTTGAACAGTTATGTTATTGAACCTTTTAGACTATATTGAGTTAAACTAATTTTAGTTATGATGTCCTTCTGAGTTTAGTTATATTTCGGGGTCCTTTATTGTTGAGTAAGTCTTCCACTAAGAGTTGAGTCAGGCCAAGAGTTCCCTTGGAGCCAGCAATGGCTCTCGAGTGCCTCCAGGTTCAGGGCGTAGGCTCGAGGAGTGACAAACTTGATATCAGAGTAGAGAGTTCAAAAGTCCTGGGATGATTATGAAGTAGTGTCTGTAGAGTCTTAGTTATCCGTATGAAGTGTGTCACATACACAATTAGGAGGCTATGACATTTAGGAACTTAGCTCATACTCTTTTCGTGCGATAGTGTTCACCTTTATAAAAGTTTATTTCTAATTCGTGCTTGCTTGTATCTTTCAAATCATGACTCCATGAAGAGTTGTTTGAGGTCGTCCTACTATAAGGACTGTTGATTCTCAGGATCAAGGGGTCTCCAATGCACCATAACTTCAACCCCAAAGAGAGGTCACTAATTCTGAGTTTCGGGATGCTATGCGGATGTTGAGTCAAGCTATGACCAACCAATCTGGACCTAAAATAGGGAATAGACAGAATGTGGCTTATACATCCAGAATTCGTGAGTTCTTGAGTATGAATCCTCCAGAATTAACCGGTTCAAGTGTCACCGAGGATCTGAAAAACTTTATGGAAGAGGTGTAGAAAGTGTTTGAAATGATGCATGTTGCAAATGCTGAGCGTGTGGAACCAGTTGCATACCAAATCAAGGGTGTTTCTAGGACTGGTATGGCCAATGGAAGAAGAGTAGAGATGAAGGGACACCAATTGTGAGTTCGGTTGTGTTCGAAGAGGCCTTCTTGGGGCGTTGCTTTCCCTGTGAGCTGAGGGAGGCGAAGGTAAGAGAATTCCTTAACTTGAAGCAGGAATCCATGAGTGTGCATGAGTATAGCCTCAAGTTCACTCAATTGTCCTGCTATGCTCCGGAGATAGTTGCTGATATGAGGAGCAGGATGAGCTTATTTGTGTTTGGGTTGTCTCGCTTGTCAAGTAAAGAGGGCAAGGCAGTTATGCTGATAAGAGACATGGACATAGCAAGGCTTATGATCCATGTGTAATAGGTTGAGGAAGATAAGCTGAGAGATAGAGAAGAGTTCTAAAATAAGAAGGCCAAGACAACAGGTAATGAGCCCGGGCACCAGAAGAGCAATGCAAGCGGATCATCTTTTCAACAAAAGCTAAATAGACCTGCTCCGTCATCTGCTAGTGCACTTGCACCAAATAACAAAGGTGATTTCAAGTAACAGAATTATCAAAGCTTCAGAGCTAGACCTGCACAATCTCAAGGTAGTGTGGCATGAGGTAATTGGACTCCTGCATGTGCGAAGTGTGGTAGTAACCACCTAGGAGCGTGTCGTGATAGCTCCATTGGTTGCTTCAAGTGAGTATCCTAAGAACAAGCAGGGTAGTGGTAATGGAGGCAATAGAGTTCAATCTTTTTCAGTGGCTCAGCCAGACAGAGTTGCACGTAGAGGAGATACTTTAGGGATAAGAGAAGGAGCAAATCGTATGTATGTTATCACCAGTTGCCAAGAGTCACAGAAATTACTTAATGTTGCTACTGGTATGATCAAAGTCTTTACTTTTGAGGTATATGCATTGCTTGATTCAGGCGCGAGTCTATCTTTTGTGACTCCATATATTGCTATGAATTTTGATATTCTTCCCGAACAACCTCTTGAGCCCTTCAGTGTTTCCACACCTATTGGTGAGTCTATTCTAGCTAAGAGAGTTTATCGTGATTGTACAATTTATGTCAATCATAAGGACACCATGGCTAACTTAGTCAAGTTAGATATAGTGGACTTTGATGTTATTCTAGATATAGATTGGCTTCATGTTTGTTATGTCTTCGTTGATTATAGAACTCGACTAGTTAAATTTCAATTTCCTAATGAGCCACTTATAGAGTGGAGGAGTAGTTCAGCAGTGCCTAAGGGTCATTTTATTTCATACATTAAGGCCAGAAATTTAGTTTCCAAGGGGTGCATCTATCACTTAGTGTGAGTTAATGACTCAAGTATTGAGATACCACCTATTCAATCAGTTTTAGTTGTGAGTGAGTTTCCAGAGGTCTTTCTAGATAATCTTCCTCGAGTCCCTCCTGAGAGAGAAATAGACTTTGGTTAGATATTATTCTTGATACTCGACCTATTTCTATTCCGCCATATAAAATGGCTCCTGTTCAGTTAAAAGAGTTAAAAGAACAATTGAAATACCTTCTTGATAAATGTTTCATTCGCCCAAGTGTCTCGCCTAGGGGAGCTCCGATCTTATTTGTAAAGAAGAAAGATGGTTCTCTTAGGATGTGTATTGATTACTGTTATGTTGTAATTTTATTATCTTAAAAAAAATCACTTTTTGAAATGTTCTAAGTATAAAATAATTTAAGAAAAAAAGTACTTAGAAAATAATCGTCACTTAATTTTTTAAAGAAATTAAGAAAACTTAATTTAAAAAGACTCTAACAGATTGAGTCTTTATAAATTTAGAGAAAATGGATAAGAGGTTCATTTACACTTCAAAAAGGTTTTAAAAGCATTTGAAGTGTCCGCTAACACGTGGTTATTCTACGACTTGACTTAATTTTAGGAAAATGATTTAACATAAAAAGATAATTTACATATTTGATTAACTTTGAAAAAATAATCAAACAAAGAAATATTTTAATTTTTTAAGAAAAGAGGACCTTAATTGAAACATTTGGATTTAATTACATGTGATTAGAATCTTAATAAAACTAGACTAATTAGAATTTATTTGGCTCATTTTATAAAGGGAAACTTACATAAATATAATATATTAAGAAAATAATTACCATTTGTAGCAATAACATTTTTTTCACTTTATCACTTTTAATACATTTATAATAAAATTTTAATTCATATTACATAGAACAATTTACAAAACACATATAATACAAGTTTTATTGATAGATAATATATTTATCACACATTTTAATACACTTATAATACAATGTGTCAATTTCTTACCAAACAAGCATATGCATACATAATTCACTTTTAATACATATTGCAAATTTATCATAGTATTGCTACATGTTGATATAAATGGTAATAAATAAAAAAATATCGCTAAAATTAGTAATTATTTTTAAAAGTTATCCATTCAAGTAATTTTTCCTTTTAAAAATAATAATTTGAACTAATTTAGTCGATAAACCTAAAAATCATTTTAAACTAATTAAAGATAAGTGAAAGTTTAGACTAAAAAATATTTGAATAAGCAAAAAAAGAATAAAGAGTTGATGGAATAAAATTTATTAAAGTAAACCAACACAAAGAAAATAGTTCATCTTTTGGAAAATTCAATTAGGTTAATTAACAATTTTAAAGTTAATAAAAAAAACTATAGATAATCACAATCAAATAAGTAAAGAGTATAGGGGTAATTTATTATGGGCCCTTCTTGGGCAGTTATATTTAGGCTTTGGCCCTATTTTTGCCCTTGAAATCATGTGTATACACCAAGTGTATACTGTTGTATACAGGTCGCATCTTGGCCTATTTTCCAGTATATTGGACCATCTACCAACTGTATACAATCCACTTTTACGCCTCCAACCTGTATTTTCATTTTTTGGCAATGTATTTATGTATTACGACCTGTATACCGGTGTATATTTAGTGTATACAAGCTGTTTTTGAACTTTCCGAAATCATGTTTCAGCTTTCCTGCTCTAAGTTTCAGCTTCCAACGATCCAAATAGAAGAGAGACTGACTGGAAAAATCTCAATGATATGCAAGGGTGGAGTCCAAAATAGACTCGAATTGATCATATAAGCCAAAAAAAGAGAAAAGAAATTAATATCTATGGACGGTTTAACAAACTCAATTGAAAATATCATCACATACAGGGGATATGAATTGAACTTCACAATACAACAGTGCTTCAAACCATATGCTTTAACATGGGCATGCTTAGTTGGAAACAATCACAGTAATTTGAAAATGGACACACGATTGTTTGGTTAAGATTTTTGTTTATAAAGCTTGATCAAAGCTAAAGTGGCAGGACAACTAAACAAGAAGCCTTTACAGAGTACTAAGATTAATCAATGATGAAATCCAATCATATTTAAATCTACTAAAAGGGGGTCGTGCTAACACTCACAAATATGCCTAATTAAATAAGAGAATTAAATAAGAACCTAAGTCATGCTTAGACTAACTAAGTCACACTCACACATAGCACTAGATTTTAACACGGCGAATTAGAATAGGCATTTTTTTTGAGATCTTCCAGTAACAACAAATGTAAAGAGAGAAGTCTAAGAAAATAACCAAACTTCAAAATATAGGCAGTGATTAACCGATGCTAACATAGAACAAAACAATGCTCATAAACAAGCTTCCTCTCTAACATATAATAACTCCAAAACAGTGTAAAGAAGATGATTATTACGGGATAAAATAAAATTTAATCAACTTTGAATCAAATAAGATAGCTACTGCCAACCGGCTATTTAATCACATTAGCACAAAATCAAGTTGAAACAATGTGAAACAACTACAGTTAATCTTGAAATTCCATATGAACAGATCAACAAGAATCAAAAGGCTAAAATCGAAACTAGGCAGTAATAGGGAAGCTAAGCACGAACAAAAGAAGAAAAAATCAAATAGGAAGAGATTTACCTTTTTCCTTAGCAGCGTTCCGGGGCGAAACGAAACTTTGAAGACGATTCCACCACCACAAGTCAGACTCCGGTAAACTTTTCCTCTGTTATTTTTAAGGATGAAACCTTGTGGTTTTTCGAAATGGGAAAATTCTGCCTCTTGAGGATTTCAGTCCCCTCTAAAACAATGAAGAGATATGGGTATTTATAGAAGGAAATTAGGGCAGAAAATGGAGGGAAATCGGATGGAAAAGTTGAAATTTGAAAATCAAATTCTTCTCAAGAGATAAGGTTGAGAGCTGTCCATTGTACCAATTCTCAACGGATTGATAGTTTTGATCAAGGACGATGAGGTTACGAGATTTCGACACCTCACGATTCTCAAATGGCTCTTGTACGAGAGGATAAGGAGAGGGAGAGGGACGCGTTGGGCTCGAGGTCGAGATTTTGCTGCTGAATTTCTGGGTTTCATTTTGGACTGCTGGAGGAAGACGAGTACAGGGGTCGGTCAGGTAAGTTTGTTGTACGTATGTATTGTATGTTGTATTGGAATGGATTTGGGCCAAGTCAGCTATTGGGATGAAGGATATTGTTGGTTGTATGTTGTTGGGCCTGTTTGTTGATAGAAGAATTGGAGTGTGGGCTGGGTCGTTGCAGATTGAATAGTGGGTTGTAGTTGTAGCTGGGCTATGAATTGGGAAATGGAAGAAAAGAAAAATGGGTTGAAAGAATTGGGTCCATGATTGGAGGCAACAAAATGGTTAGGATTGCAATTGGAGAGATGACCCAATTGTTGCCAATTGTAGTTAATAATTTAGCCAAATTGAGTTAGTTAGTAAATTCGACTAAAATTTAAATAAGACGAATTAATAATAATTAATTAACGAGCTTATTAATCTTAACGAAATAAAATAATTAACTTAATTAAAAATTAATTTTTTTCAAAAATATAAACTAAAATCCTTTTGAGACGATTTTCAAATATTCATAAAATGTACTAATTATGTACATAACTATATAAAACATATATATTATATAAAAATTATGAAAAAAAAGGTGAGAAAACTATTTAAAAATAACTTGTAAACTATTTTTTTTAATTATTTTCTGAAATTCTAAAACTAATTATTTTAAATCATTTGATATTGAAGAAGCTCGATGATTAATTTATATTGTGTAGGAAAAAAATTGGATGTCAACAATTACCACCAATTGAACAAGGTTACTATGAAGAATAAGTATCCCCTTTCGAGAATTGATTATCTTTTTTATCAACTTCAGGGTGTCACTTTCTTTTCTAAGATAGACCTTAGATCGAGTCATCAACAATTGAGAGTAAGAGAGAGTGATATTCCAAAGACAGTTTTTAGGACCCTCAATGGTCATTATGAGTTTCTAGTCATGTCTTTTGGTTTGACTAATGCTCCTGCAACATTCATGGACCTTATGAACAAAGTGTTTAAGCTTTATCTTGATATGTTTGTTATCTTATTCATTGATTACATTATGATTTATTTGAGGAATGAGGAGAATTATGATAATCGTCTCATAGTAGCTCTTCAAACTCTCAGAGATGGAGAGTTGTATGCCAAATTTTCTAAATATCAGTTTTGGCTTGATTCGGTGGTGTTCTTAGACCACATTGTTTCTGGTCAAGAAATTGAGTTGACACTCAGAAGGTTGAGACAGTGCAGAACTGACCTAGACCCATATCTCCAATTGATATTAGGAAATTCTTGAGATTGGCTGATTATTATAGAAGGTTTTTCAAGGGGTTATCATCTATTTCGTCCCCGTTGACAAAGTTGACTCAGAAGACAACAAAGTTTCAATTGTCTGAAGGTTGTGAGAAAAGCTTTTAGGAATTGAAAATACGGTTGACTACTGCCCTAGTATTGACCTTATTGAAGGGTACACAAGGCTTTGTTGTGTATTCTGATGTGTCTAGAGTTGGACTGGGTTCTGTATTGATGCAAAATGGCAAAGTTATAACTTAAGCCTCCAAACAGCTTAAGATTCACGAGAAGAATTATCCAACCCGTGATCTAGAGTTGGTTGTTGTAGTGTTTGCTTTTAAAATATGGTGTCACTATCTCTATAGTGTTCATGTTTATGAGTTCACCGATCACAAGATTTTTCAGTATACGTTTAGTTAGAAAGAGCTTACTCTCAGACAACGAAGGTGGTTGAGTTACTCAAGAATTATGACATGAGTATTCTCTATCACCTAGATAAGGCTAATGTTGTTGTTGATGCTTTGAGCAGGTTATCTATGGCAGTACTTCCCATGTTGAGGAAGGCAAGAAAAAGTTAGCCAAATCTGTGCACAGACTTGCATGATTAGGAATCCGGTTAATGAATTCCAACGAAGGTGGAGTAGTGGCGATAGATGGGGCTGAATCATCACTAATGTCCGAAGTAAAAGAGAAACAAGACCAAGACCCTATTTTTGTTGAATTAAAGGCAAATGTTCATAAGCAAAAAGTGAGGGCTTTTGAACTAGGAGGAGATAGTGTATTAAGGTATCAACGTAGATTGTGTGTACCAAGGGTGGATGAACTCCAAGAGAGGATCATCAAAGAATCTCATAGCTCCATATACTCTATCCATCCGGGTTCTAAAAATATATATCGTAACTTGAGAGAAGTCTATTGGTGGAGTAGTTCGAAGAAGTGTATTGCAGAGTTCGTTGTTAAGTGCATGAATTGCCAACAAGTCAAGGTAGAGCACCATAGGCCCGGTGGTACGGCTTAGAACATAAATCTTCTGGAATGAAAGTGGGAGATGATGAATATGATTTTCATTACTAGGTTGTTGCGGTTCCACAGGCAGCATGATTCGATTTGGGTGATTGTAGATCGTATGACTACATCAGCTTATTTCTTGTTGGTAAAGACTACCTATTCAGTAGAAGATTACATAAGATTATATATTCAAGAGGTAGTCAGACTTCATGGAGTTCTGGGGTCCATTATTTCAGATAAAGGTGTGCAATTCACCGCACAATTCTAAAAGTCTTTCAAGAAAGGTTTCGGTTCGAAGGTAAATTTGGTTACTGTTTTCCATCCTCAGACTGATGATCAATCAGAGCACACAATTTAGACTTTAGAGGATATGTTCATGGTGTGTGTGATCGATTTAAAGGGTAATTGGGATGAGCACTTACCCCTCATTGAGTTTTCTTACAACAATAGTTATCACTCTTGCAGCTAGATGGCTCCTTATGAGGCTCTTTATGGGAGAAGATGTAGATCTCCTATTAGATGGTTTGAAGTTGGTGAAGTTGGGTTGATAGGGCTAGACTCTGTTCATAAAGCCATGGAGGATGACTGTTCCCAAGGGGGAGATATTGTAACACCTCGGTCTTAGAAAGAACTAATTTTAGCAAGAACCAATTTGGAAAGAGCTAAATTGAGAATTATGCAAATTAGTCATCAATTGTGAGTTTTGGGTTAACTTTCAAACGACTGTAACTTTCAGTACAAAATGAGCTAGGTTGCCCATAAGATATCAAATTAAAGATCTTTAAATCCTCTTTCCAACGGCACCGAGTTTTCTAAATTCGAGTTTGTATGAGGGAGATATGCCCATTTGAATTCATCCTGTCTGATTAAGGAAGGTTCATTCAAATTAAAGTGGGGTAATTTGGTCTTTTCCTTACCCCATCAGATTTAAACATTTTTAGTAATATTTTATGGGTCTAAACTGACTTAGATCAGTTTTCACAATTCCTAAATACGTTTAGTTTTTTAGAGAGAAGTTCAAGAGGAGAAAAAGGGAGGAGTTCAAGCGTTCGTTCAAGATTCTTGCGATGTTTGAGGGATTTCACCAAGGATTTAATCCTAACAAGGTATGTAAGTTTTCATAGTGATAGGTTTGTTCACCCACACGCAATTATAAGTTTCTTTTACGATTTTCATCCATAAGATTGGGTATATTGAGTTCTTCATGAGTTCTTAATGAGTTTCTTGAAGTTTTTGTTTCGTTTTTTAATATGATGTTTCGTTGAGTTCTTGCGATGAGGATCATGTACTTGGTGTTGTTATTGAGTAATTTAGAGTGGATTTCGTTGTAATTATGCTAGGTCTAAGAATCCAAAAGAGTTTGAGGAAAATCATTTGATTCTAGGGGAGTTAGACATAAAATTGAAGCAAGAAAATTCATCAAAAATCATGGCAAGGGGCGGGCGTCACGCCACTTAATGCACCCCAAATAACCTTTTGTAGTTTAGGGGCTGGTGCCCTGCGCCACTCAGTGCGCTAGGGTCGCCAAGTCCCCTACCCTTTCGTCTTTCTTTCTATGTCCGTTCCCTCGAATAGTACCTATGTTCTCTACTTGATATCCACATTTAAAAATCTTCATTTATCGTTGAGAGATCATGCATATCCAAGTCATAACTCTTGAATTCATAATTCAAATTCAAGATAGAGTTCAAAGTAAAGTTCGAGGAAGTTGTTTTGAGTCATTTGAGAAGTCTTATGCAAACCCTTAAAACTTGTTTTAAGACTTGAGTATGAGGATAAGGAGAGTTGAGTTTCTTTTTTTCAAAATGAATATATAGGAACTAAGTAATCCCAAGATTAATGTTTTTTTATTTAAAATGAGAGGAAACTTTGATTTCCAAATAAGTTCATAAGGAGTTTTTTAGCACTATCTCTTTTAAGAAAACCTTTTGAGTAATAATCTCAAAGTTTGAAGATGAGGAAATATTTTTAAACATATGATCATGAGTTATATTATTGGGAGTAGTATTGAGCACCGATATGGGGACGAGTTCAGACAACTCAAAGTCCTCATAAACCATATATGTTAACATAGGTAGAAAGAGTCATACTTTTTAGATGATTCCTTATTACTTTTTAAGCATAGCTTAGTAGATCCACTTAGTTGAGTAATTCTTATACTCTGGCAAGGTATAGGACAGTTCTGGTAGCATGAGTGAGACGTTATGTCATCACGTAGCTCATAGTAATGGTTGTCGGTTAGAGAATCTCTCAAATAAGAGTAAAAGAGTTATTATTGTATTGTTAAATACATTGAGTTATAATCTATTATTTTAAAAGATTTCTTTATTATGCATCCCTATTGTTGCTTTTATATTGAACTGATTTGAGTATTTCTAAGTTAGAGTAACTTTGAGTATCCTTGAGTGAGTTGAGTCAAGATTAGGTGAGTATGTTCTTCCTTTTTTTATCATTTCAAGCTTATGTTTGTTCTATAGAGTTCCTCTTACATGTACTGACGTCATTTGGCCTGCATCTTTTATGATACAGATATAGGAGTTTAGGGTCATCAACAAGCGCACCGTTGATACCACTTACAGTTCCAGAGTTGCTTTGGTGAGCCTCCTTGCTTCCGAAGGATTCCCATTAACTTTTCAGTTTTGTTAGGATGTCGTGTATGTTGTCCCGACTTCCATCATTGTCATTAGAGGCTTCATAGATAGTAATGTTTGAGGAGTCTTTTCCATTTCTTTTGTTAAATATTTAAGACTTGAGTTGAACAATTATATTATTAAACATTTCAGACTATATTGAGTTAAGCAAATTTTAGTAATGATGTCCTTATGAGTTGAGTTATATTTTAGGGTCCTTTATTGTTGAGTAAGTCTTCCGCGCTAAGAGTTGAACCAGGCCAAAGGTTCGCTAGGGGCCAACAATGGTTCTCGAGTGCTGGCCACGTCCAGGGTGTAGGCTCAGGGCGTGACACAAATCCAATATAGAGGTGTAGGTCAACTCTTAACCACATTTGTTTTCTTAGCATCTATCTCAATACCCTTACCGAAAACAATGTGACCAAGAAAAGCCACATATCTCATCTAGAGCTCGCATTTACTAAACATTGCAAAAAGTTGTTGGTCCTTGAGGACTTGCAACACAATCTTCAAATGATCGATGTGATCATCTCCACTCCTTGAGTAAATCAAAATATCATCGATAAATACAATCACAAGCATGCCATGGTATTGTCTAAACACTAGATTCATCAAGTCCATAAATGTAGCCAGGGGATTAGTTAAACCAAACAATATTACCAATAACTCATAATGACCATACCGAGTCCAAAAATCCCTATTCAGTATGTCATCGTCCTTCATCCTTAATTAGTGATAACCCGACTTGAGGTCGATCTTACAGAAGTAACTTGCTCCTTGGAGTTGGTCAAATAAATCATTTATCCTTGGAAGAGGATAGTTATTCTTAATGGTAACCCTGTTTAATTTTCGATAATCAATACATATGCAAAGTGAACAATCTTTCGTTCAAACAAACAAGATTGTATTAGCCCATAAAGAGATACTCAAGCGGATGAAACATTAGTCCAAAAAATCATTCAATTGCATTTTTAATTCCTTAAGTTTTGTTGGATTCATATGGTAAATAGGAATAGAGATAGGTTGTGTATTTAGGAGAAGGTCAATACTTATGTCTATTTCCCTTTTGGGAGGAACACCTGGTAAATAATCGAGAAACACTTCTGGAAACTCATTTACAATGGGGACTTACTCAAGAGTAGGGGTCTCAAAATCCATATACCTAACCCGACCAAGATGATAAATGAAACCCTTAGAAATTATGTTTCTATCTTTAAGACAAGGAATAAAATGATCCTTAGGCATAAAATTTCCTCCTTTCCACACTTGGACGGGTTCATTTGGAAATTTAAACTTAACCATCGGTAAATTCTTGAGCATCTTCCTTAACCTTGGAACCATGAAACTCTAGGGATTCAATCTAGTGAAGTATCTCACTCTAGTTACCACCGTACCTACAATTGGGTTCACGGGCACCATGATATAAGGTCTCAAATACACATCATTTGATTCTAGGTTTAGACACTCGTTATCTAGTATAAAACCCAAAAAGTAAGTTGGGGTTGAACCCACAGGGAGCGGTATGTGTTTAAATTCAATTATGAAGTTAACAGTGGTCTAAGAGGTTATAGGAATAGAAATTATCGAAAACATACAAACAATTCAAAGGGGTGACAATGAATGTCAAATGGGGGATTTGTATTGTCAATTAACAGCTGAAAAAAGTACGAAAATCGAGAAATAGCAATATTAAGATAAATTCTTGGGATGTCATCGTTTATAAGCTAATTATGTTGTATGGCTAATTGAAATTTAACAATAATATGTTGAAATATTGTGGGTAGGTTGTGGGCTTTAAGTGCAATAGCTTTCTCTCGAATAACTATTATGGTTCAGGCGATTTCTCTCAAACATCGACAAGCTTAACAAGATAAACAAACCACAACCTTAATGCATCCACTCTCTCAAGCTTGAAGGGAAGACCTAAGTTTAGGATTCACTCTCTAGAGCTGAACCCATACCAACCCAATACCTACAATCATCAACCAAAAGCTTTGGATCCAAAACCTCTCTCTCAAGCAAGCCAAGAACTCAAAATTAGAATTGCATTTGCAAAAATAATTCATAGATAAAACTCAGCTAATGATTAAATCCATATTAAAATAATAATTTCATCATCAAACAACAATACCCATAAGATAATTGGACAAATAAACACATGATCACAGCCCAAGAATTGGGGTTTTAGCTACACATCATAAAAATAGAGAAACAATTACCAAATATATTAGCCATGATTTGGGTAAAGGTTTTCAAGTCTTTACAATGGTCCAAATTGAGTAAATTGAAAAACCCACTTGCAAATCTTCAAGTTTGAGCCTCCAAAGCTTCAAAGTCTACAATGGAACTAAAAAACTAAGAGAAAACTCTAACTGTCAAACTTGGGGATCAAAAACTATACTCAATGATAGCATACGTGAAATTTTATTTTAAATTTCAATTTATAGTTGCCCAATTTTTGCCTGAAAAGCCATTGGGCGAGATAAGTCAGGCCTCGCCGAACAGGTCGGCTATCCACCGTTTTCTCCAATCCATTGCCGATTTGCATTGGTCATTTGTCCATAAGGTTCTGTGACTTTAGGCGATCAAGGTTGCCATCACGGAGTCGTTCGGCGATTCACCGATTACCCATTTCTGTCGCCAAGTTGGTTCTTCCCCAAAGCTGGCACGCTGGAACTTTGGGCAATCTAAAGAGCCACCTGTCGGTTCGCCGAGTGGTCTTGGAGATCATCAGGATCGCTTTTCTTCACTTCTTCGGCTTGTTTACTTTTTTTTGCACGGTAGTGTCCTTGCCTTGCTCCTTAGCCTACATACCTGCAAATCAACACTTTAACATCAGTTTATAGCATAAATTAGGCATTTGAGACACTAAAACTATCAAAACAAAGCCCTAAATGAGTCTAAATATTGGACTCATAAACGCCCCCAACTTAAACTTTTGCTTGTCCTCAAGTAAAACTCAAGATCAATCTGCTCAACAAGGATGTCTACAAAAAGTGTTGCTCAAGACTCAACATGAATGCACACAAAAGGTTTAAACTATACATACAATGCTCAATTGTGTACTCAAAGATTCAAATTGTGACTCACCATTATCAAGTATACTCAAGCTCACAATGTTTGCTTCAAATGTAAGTTCAAGATCAACAAAGGTACTCAAATTCCCTAATAACAAAGAGGATTCTACATTCACACAAAATTCTTCAAAAATTTAATATCCCGAAATCATATACAAATCTCACACTCAAAAAGACAAACACATGCATGACTCCACCCATAGGGTTGACCTTATTTTCCAATCAACATTTGTTTCAGCTTACTAAAGATCACAAAGGTCTTTTTAAGGCTTGTAATGGGGCTGAGTGTAAAGGTATGGTCATTTAGGCTTAGTGGCTTCAACCTTCATGAAGTATGGCTTGAAAATCACTTTTTTTACTTCTCTTTCACATTCAAACAATTTCATAAATCACCCCATTATTCAACTAAACATGAATCACCCAATACCCCATTTTCACTATTTTCACAAACTTTATTTCATTTTCTTTTCTTTCTTCTTTTTTTTTACATGGAGGGGTTCCATCACTTTCAAAACAATCCATCAAAGGGCGAATTTTTCGAACTTCTTCACTTTCCTTCTTTTTCACCACACCCCAACTTAGGCTTTTGGCCTAAGTTGGTTATTCAAACAAACCAAAACTTCATGAAGGTTATAGATGATGATAAAGAGGTCAAAGTTGTTCAAGTTTCTTCCAAGAAAAAGATAGGCTCAAAAGGTTTCAAGCAAGGTTCACACATCTCACAAGGTTGGTCACACAGAGGTATATTGTCAAATTGGCTCTCTCTCCAAAAATTTTGCCTAAGATAATCAATTGCTTGCTTCATTCAATCAATCGGACCACCAGAGCAAATTCTAGGTGTCATCAAGAACAATGTTCAAAAAAACCTCACCACACAAGGCATTGGTATAATTATCAAACAAGACTCCACACTTTCTAGCTAGCGTGCAATGCTCATCCCAAGAGACGCAATCGATAATCGTCTAGTCACAACGAGATGCTAAAAGTTCACATATTGCCTATGTAACTAAGTTTGCCTCATCGTAGCCGCACATTCATTTTGTTCAATTAAGAGCGCTATTCTATTCATCGGTATTGACCACAACCGACATTCAAATTTGCACAAAAACAACCACAATCACACATAAAAAAGGTGGAAAAATTTTAAACTTGGTTCAAAACCATTTCAACACATTAAAACAATAGGCCACAATTTCAACAACCACAATTAAAACAACCAAGATAAATGTATACCAATAAGCTCCAATATTCACAAAACACAATGATCAAAATAAGACCAGTATTTACAGAACAGCAACAAGAGGTAGGCATGGAAATACCTCAGCCCATCAACATAAAACATGTAGTTGTCCTCAAATGCAACTAAAACATGACATTCAATAAGATAACAGAGAGGAAGATAAAAATAATCATTCTGCCAGGCTAGGTCCTAGGGTGAAGCCTGCATATCAGTCACTCTATCTGTCAGGGCATTAGTGCTCGGTGTTTTAGAATCCTTGGCTCTATTGGAGCCCACAATGGAAATATCCCTCAAAGAGGCATGTATAGTTCTATGCATCATGGCTCCCTCTAGGTCTGCCAAATCATCATAGACAGTCGTATCAGTCACACCTAGCTGCTCCTCATTTGTCTCAGCCTTGGACTCAACAACAACATCATCAGCTCTAACCTTATCTTCAGTGGTAGCCAAAGGCACCTTAGAGCAAGTTGGAATACCTGCACTCAGTGTATTGAGAATCTCCATGGTCCCAAATAATGAAGTGAAAGTCAACTGGTCCATATCCTTCCTCAACCCAAAAATATCGGCCTTCAAGGTCGTCACAACATTAGTGGCTCCCTGGCCCTTCTCACACTCTCCCACTCTCCCACTCTCAACGTCAAGGTATCCAGGGCCAACTTGTGGCTATCAATCTCAATTCTGAGGGGTGTCAAAGCAGCAATAATGGCCATCTCGATCATCCTAGGAATAATGTCATCTAATTGAAAGGCACGCACATCAGCAGATTGGGCTAAATGCCTATTTTGAATAGCATCGCCTCGTTGATCGGAGGTCAGGGAGCAAAAGCAGAAGATATAGGGGGGATGGGTGCAACAGAAGTTCCAGGAGTATGGGAAGGAGTGAAACTAGAAGTACCTGAAGGCCCAATTTCGGAGTAGGCATGCTTTCCTCTGTAGGTATCATATAAATGTCAACCTTCGGGGATGTGTCCATCGGGGCTGCCATCCTCCTGTCAGCCTCGTAGTGCATGTACTAGGTCTCTATACACCAAATTTTAGTAGAAGATGTGGGTGTAACCTCGACATCCCTCTACTCATCTCGTGGAACTCGGGCCCGTCGACACAACTCGGTGATCAACATCGGAAATGAGAGAGACAGTTGGCGCTGGTTGGCCCTCATGTCCATCTCCTGCTCAATAATCAAACCCAAATTGAGCCTCATCTTAGCAATGATGGACCCAAGGCAGGTGTCCTTTGGGTGGCGAAGGATAGACTCGTTCTGGGATGGCATGATCGTGTTGTTGATAAAACCAAATCAATTTCTCGCTGCCACATTAAGATCATTTTTCTATATTAGCTCTCCAGCCTCAATCCATCTCGGGGTGTTGTCAAAGAGAAGGGGTCCAACCAACCTTTTAACTCATCCAGAGTCTTTGTCGTGATTATGCTATGGTAGTCATGCATAAAGTTGGAAGCGCGCTAAGATACAACAGTTATGTCATCGTTGCTATATTTTACCTTCTTGCCTTGGACCACCACAAAATCCACCGGCTTGAAGGCATTAGCCTACTTCTTCCCTTGAGGCACCAAGTCACTGTAAGCCGAGTAAAACTCTTGGACCCAAGTAGGAATGTATGGGCCATGGGGCTTGTGAAGACCTCAAATCTATGGAACTTGAGAGTGTCCCACACCGTTAGATGTCTATCCACTACACCTTCTATGGACAATCTCTTCTCCTCTAGTATGGTCCTCAATCCCTCGGCCTTTAGTCTGTTGAGTGACTGGCGAGGAGGACCTTATACTGGTGGTACTGGGACCACAGTCTGTGCTGGAGCTGGAGGAGGAGGAGGAGTCTGAGGCACCGGGATCCTAGACAAATCATTCATTGCCTTGGAGCGAAGCTCTGCTCTTTGGGCCTATAACAGCTAGTCATCTTCAGGCTCAAAAATGGAAGCCTGAGGATCTTGTGAGTCCACTTCCTGATGAGGTGAGGTGAGTCTCTTAAAACCCTTCACTATCTGAGCTTGCCTCCTCAGAAGGAACAACTACGAGCGTCTTGCCCTTTCCCTTGCCTTCCTGTGGAGGTAGTTTAATTTGTTGTCTTTGCTCTGGATGCAGCTACATCCTCATAAATTGTTATTCCTCGCATCTGCTTTTGGGGCGGCATGTGTCTATAGGTGACTTTGGGTCTAGCCATTCCTGCAAATCAATGTAGAAACACTTAGAAAATTTCCAGAAAAAGTGCAAAAAAGAAGTTGTAGAAAGACTTGCCAAACCGGTCGACAAGTCGCCAAATCACTTTGGCGAGCCAGATCGGGCTCGCCGAAAGTTCCAACATAAAAATTTCAAAAATTCAAAATTGGTCGACGATGTGCAAGGCCATTTGGCGGATTGCTGACACCAATCGGTGAACTAAAAGTAGTTCACCAAAAGTTACACTCTATTTTAGGGAATTAGGGGCATAAAAGAGCGATCAAGAAGTACTTTTGGTAAGTCACCAAGTGAAATTGGCAAGCTCAGGCGTATCACCGAAAGTTACAGAACAACAACTTAACATTTAGAGATATTAAAGGCAATCTAAGAGGATTTAGGCGAACTGTCGAACAAATCGGCGAGCCCGACCTAGCTCGCCAAATGGTCCTTCGTGCTAGTTTTTCACCCCTTACTTCAAAATCAAGCTGCCAGTCCCCGAAGTCAAAATTATACACCTACACTATGAAACCATACTACCCATTCCCTCAGGGTACTCAAACTTCCCTTGATTTGGCCAAAATTGTCCATTTGACGTCTTAAGAATGACGCCAACTTCTCTATTCTTGGGCAAAATCCAACATTTAGCACAATCTAGGGTTACTCAAACTTCACCCCACAAGACCCAACACATTTTCAACTCAACCCAATAATTTAGACTCGATTTCGACAAACAAAGACACGGGAACCAACCATTTACAACCGATTAGGCACGAATTCATTCAAAATTAAGCAAACAAACATACACACGATGATTACCCAATAATATTCAATAACACATTAATGATTGAATTCGAGTTCAACCATAAATAGAGTTTGGGGTTCAGAAAACCAACGTTTATGCTGAAAAAATAGTTGAAAAGCTAGGCGGCAAAGAATTCCACAATTAATCCGATCAAAGATACCAAGTAACACGAGAATAAACACAAAAGTATGAGAATCTAATATTTGGTGAGGAAGTGTGGGATTTAAAAAGTAGGAAAGTGAAAGGATTTTGAAATTTTAAACTGTTTGGCTTTTAAAACCTTTTAGTTCGCGCTCCATTCGGCGGAGTAAGTTGCGACTGCTGAACCACTCGGTGATGTATCAAGTAGTAGTTTAGCTCGCCGAGTTTTACATAACTCCCAGTAATTTGGGAGTTCAAACGGCGAACAAAGTCGGGCTCGTCGACCAGTTTGGTGAGTCGCCGACTAAGCCCTTGGCTTGTCGAGTTTTACAGAGTTCCCCATCAAGATGGGTGGTTCGTAAGGCGGTCCAAGTCAGGCTCGCTGATCTATTCGGCGAGTTGCCAATTGGACATTTGGCTCGCCTAATTGCCTATTTTCTAACACTTTTCACTTTTCAACCTACAAAATCAATACCCTTTATTCAAAAACAAAATTTAAATAATTAAAGACTTGGGTTACCTCTATAGAAGCGCCTTATTTAACATCTTGGTATGACGGAAATACCAATTAAATCTTCATTTTTGGGGTTGGCCATTGTGTCACTAGGCAACCCCCCTTTTGTCGTGGATTTAGTTGAGTCGAGATTTGACCCATTTGTGTCTCCAACTGCTTAATAGAGAATGCATGAGAATTCACTGTCTGATTAAGAGATAAGACATCCTCCTTCATCTTTTTTAATACTTTGTCCGACCCTTCAACCTTATTGAGAATGCGTGCAAGCATGTCTTCCGTACGAAAGCTCTCCGGGTCAGCTCTTTGCTCTTTAGGCTTTTGTCGCTCATAAGGTAGGACATATATTTCTTTGTTACCATCTTTTTCCTTTCAAGTAGCATTACAATCACGCTATTTCCTTTCACGATCTCTCCATCCATCATCTCTATTCCAACCCAGATTTCCACCCGTCCTTGGGTAATTTGCACGAAATCCTCCTCCTTTATTTGCAAGGAAGTTCACTTCTTCATTGTACATCGCTTCAAATTGTGCTTCTTCGGGGTTTAATCCACCAACACCCACTGCATTGACACTCTTCAACCCACTACCCATCACATTTTTTGGACAATAAATCAAGTTGGGTCATCATATTGGCCATATTTTGGTCTCTCTCTTGATCCTTCTCGATATGCTTTTTTGTCATCGTAAAAGTGAGAGGAAACACCTGGTCCTCACGATTGTACCACACTCTATTTATCTTGGTCATGCTATCAAGGAGTTAAGACGCTACTTCATAAGGTTGTTGCATTATAGCTCCGAGAACAAGTTGATCAACAACTCATTTGTTCACCGAGTCAAGACTCCTAAAGAAGTATTGTAGCAATATGTGGTTTGGCAGTTCGAGAGTTGAACAGTGAAGTACCAACTTTTGAAATCTCAGCCACGTCTCATGGATAGGTTCACCCTCCAAGTGTTTGAAACCTTGGATACTATCTCTGAGAATCATCATCTTTGATAGGGGGAGGAGGGGGGGGGGGGGAATATCACATAGAACGCTCTGGTCAGCTCATCCCAATTGGTGATGGAATTCCTCGGTAACTCAACTAACTATTTGGTAGCTTCACCCATCAAAGAGAATAAGAACGACCTGAGATGGACTAATTCTTGTGATATGTTCTTGAATGAGAATGGACCACAAACATCCACGAAGTTTCGAATATGCTCATAGGGGTCTTCATGTGCCAACCCTCCATATAGTCCTTTCATTTGGAGGAGTTGTAGTATTGTACTCGTAACATGGAAGACAATATTACCCTCAACAGGAGGTAGATGAATTGCACCAACACCACCCAATTGAATTTGGTCATTCACATCATTACGATTCCCAATGTCGTCTTGGTGTCCCACTTGGCTACCATTACTCCCATTCACGCTCATCACTTCATCCTTTCAAAATAAGCAACACAAACCAAAGTAAGTATACTCAACTATAACCAAAAACTTTACAATTCAACTTCAATAATAGAATTCTAAACAACACCACTCTCCGACAGCGGTGCCATTTTGATTTAACGTCTCAAATATACCTCATCAAATTCTAGGTGTAGATGATCTTTACCTAGTATGAAACCTATCAAATGAGTTGGGGTCGAACCTACAAGGAGCAGTACATGTTTAAATTTAATTATGAAGTTATAAAGTGGTCTAAGTGGTTATAGGAATAGAAATTATCGAAAACATACAAACAAGTCAAATGGGTGACAACGAATGTCAGATGTGGGATTTGTATTGTCAAATAACAATTGAAACAAGTACGAAAACAAGGGAAATAACAATTTTAAGAAAAGTTCTAGGGATGAGATCGTTTATAAGCTAATTATGTTGTATGGGTAATTGAAGTTGAATAGTAATATGCTGAAATATTGTGGGTAGGTTGGGCTTTAAGTGCAATAGCTTTATTTCTCGAACAACTATTACGGTTCAAGTATTTTCTCTCAAACATCGGCAAGCTTAACAAGATAAAAAACCCATAACCTTAATGCATCCACTCTCTAGAACTAGAATGGTAGAACTGAGTTTAGGATTCACTCTATCGAGTTGAACTCATACCAACCCAGTACCTACTATCATTAATCAAAAGTTTTGGTTCCAAAACCTCTCTCTCAAGCAAGCCAAGAACTCAAAATTAGAATTGCATTTGCAGCTAAATTTCATATATTAAAACTCAGCTAAGTATTAAACCCATATTAAAATAATAATTTCATCATCAAACAACAATACCCATAAGATAATTGGACAAATAAACACATGATCACACCCTAAGAATTGGGGTTTTAGCTACACATCATAAAAATAGAGAAACGATTACCAAATACATTAGCCATGATTTGGGTAAAGGTTTTCAAGTCTTTATAATGGTCCAAATTGAGTAAATTGAAAAACCCACTTGCAAATCTTCAAGTTTGAGCCTCAAAAGCTTCAAAGTCTACAATGGAACTAAAAAACTAAGAGAAAACTCTAACTCTCAAACTTGGGGATCAAAAATTATATTCAATGATAGCATGCCTGAAATTTCAATTTAAATTTCAATTTATAGTTGCCCAATTTTTGGCCTAAAGAGCCATTGGGTAGGATAAGTCAAGCCTCGTTGTAGAGGTCAATGATCTGTCGTTTGCTCCAATCTATTGCCGGTTTGCATTGGTCATTTGTCCTTAGGGTTCTGTGACTTTAGGCGATCAAGATTGCCATCGCGGAATCGTTCGGTGATTCACCGATTACCCATTTTTGTCGCCAAGTTGGTTATTCCCAAGGGCTGGCATGCTGGAACTTTAGGCAGGCCAAAAAGCCACTCGGTGGTTTGCCGAGTGGTCATGGCCATCACATATATCGCTTTTCTTCACTTTTTCAACTTGTTTTCTCCATTTTGCCCGGTAGTGTCCTTGCCTTGCTCCTTAGCCTACATACCTGCAAATCAATGCTTTAACATCAATTTATAGCATAAATTAGGCATTGAGGACACTAAAACTATCAAAACAAAGCCTTAAATGAGTCCAAATCTCGGATTCATCACACCACTATCTCCCTATTAGCTTAAGTTGTCATGGCTTGAGCCAATACTTAAAAATCAGTCCTAAGCTCTATATTAGTCACTTGTTCAGCCAAAGGGTCAGGCAAAATTTGTGGAGCTTTTTGAGTAGCTTCTCTTTCCACATTCTCATTCGCATTCCTCCTAACGTAAGCTCTTCGAGGGGCCATATCCTAAAAAGGATCTGATAAGGATTAGTAGAGAGACATCTAGAGTTAAAATTTATCACATGACTTTAGAATGATGAAATAAGTGAAATTTCCTAAACGTCCTATAGCCTCTCATTCATAAATATGGCGCACTTCACACTCATGAACAAACATCTACTCGATGTGGCTTATGAGAGTAGACCTTTCTAAACCTTGGGCTCTAAATACCAAGTTTGTCACATCTCAAAGTATACCCTAGGTGTAACATGACATACAAAACCCCGAGAGGCCCTACACAAGCCACTTAGCATACATTATACAGGATAATAGAAGTAAAAGCTTTAAAAGATATCATTTATACATCAAAAGAATTTGACAAAATTAGAAGTCTAACATAAGTCTCAAAGACATCTAATACATCATAAGGAAAATGATTGGTACGTAACCTGTGCATCATATAAAAAGTCTGAGACAAAATATAGAAAAACAATAAAATTGTCTCAGTCCTCGAAACATGAGTACTCACCAATCTTTAAAGCCTGTGAAGAATCAACTAGCCATGAGTATGGGAGGTAGAAGCACCGGACCATACATTAGTGAAATAATGTAGGCACAAATATGCATTAGTACATAAAATGTACTAGTATGAGGAAATATGCATAAACATAGTCATGATAGCATTAATGACTTAAAATGAGTAGGCATGATCATAATGGAACATTTAAAAGCTTTTAGAGAATAAATGGCATGAGAATCATAAAACATATTCAAATACATTAACATAACGAACATAAGGAAACCTTGAAGAAAACATAGTCATTTTGTGGGATCTTAGCTTTAACCGATAATAAGACCAAATGAGTTATATCATGGAATCTTGTATATCCTTCATACTGAAAGAAGGGAAAACTACTTGCCAAGATAGAATCCATACATATCATCATTTTCTAAAGTGGATCCACTTACTAGGACAGTTAATACATCCTACGGGGGCATGTAGTTTGGGACTAGAGGTTGCTATGAGAGACAACCCTATTTGAGCCTCCACCTCAAAGCCCTCTCGGTGCTAAGTCAAAATTACAATGAAATACATAAAAGTCAAATGTCATTTTAACATAGGAAAGGTGATTTTTAATACCAATCCATACTTTTGAGATCAAAAGGGATCATAAATACCCCTAACCTATGGGAAAAGGCTCATAAATACCCCTCTTCCACCTTTGGATCTAAAAATACCCTTAAGGTTTATGTTTGGGCTCAAATATACCCATCAACCTAACATAAATATTCAGGTCAAATTTAACTTTTTAAAAATCCACATGACATTTTCTAATTGGTGTCATACCCGTTTTCTTTTTCTACTTGCCTTACACAAAACCTATGAGTTCTTCTCCTCCTCCAAAATCCATTGGATCTTTTTAATTAACTTTGGCAAGCGTTAATGGTTTCTCAATCTCAGTGAGGGTCAAAGTTTTTCCTACATGACATTCAAATTGCTTTACTAATTGAAGAAAGATATACTAAGTGAAATTTGTGTTTCCAGATTCGATTTTAAGTTAAATCGAAGGGTTCTTATATACATGCACATGGCAGAGTTAGATAGGCTGAAGAGGGTTCATATGAATTCCTTTTAATATAAAATCATATTGTATCTATAGATTCAATATTTTTTAACGCCTTGGAAAAAAATTGTATTATATTTCACGGCACAACTCAACATTACTCGACTTTTAAACTTTTTTATATAGATATACACTTCAGATGTGCAGTATTTGGAGTTAGATTTGTAAAAATCAAACTTTATTTGTGCCAGTAGGTGAAGATGCAAGCTTTATTTGTGCTAAGGAACAAACAATCGATGTTGTTGATTATGTTGGTAAGTGGGTGAAAAAGGGTGTTGATTCAGGTGGGTATTCAAGGGAATTGATGAAAAAGGCTAAATTTGCAATCACAAGCAGAAGCAGAGTAGTAGTATTTATTTAATGAAAGTTTTCAATAAAGCTTTTTCGAATGCAAAGGCGAAGGGTTCTTCTACTGCTTGTATTTTGACTCTTTCCAATGACACATTGTTTGCTGTTAATGTAGGAGATGGAGAATTTGTAGTGATCAGAGACTTGAGAGAGGATAGTTGTGTACAAATTGAAAGTTCAGCAATTCGAGTGTATTGGAGAAAGTCAATATTCTGGTAATGGCAAGTGATATAATCATGTTGGGAACAGATGGATTGTTTGATAATGTTCATGATTTCAGGTTAGAACCAAATGTGGATTGCGCAGTATGCACTTCAGTGAGGAAGAGCCATAGATCGATGAATTTTGGAGGAGAAAAAGGATGTACAATTAAAAATATCGATGGATTTTGGAGGAAAGAAAGAACTCACAGGTTGTGTAAGGCACGTAAAAAAAAGGGGTAAGTATGTCACCAATTAGAAAAGGCAGGTGGCTTTTTAAAAAGTTTAAGTTGACTTGAAAATTGTTGAGGGATATATTTGAGCCCAAAATAAATCTTAAGGATATTTTTAGACCCAAAGGTGGAAGAAGGTATTTATGAGTCTTTTTCCATAGGTTAGAGATATTTATGAGCGTTTTCCCTAAATATTATTCAATATGGATGAGAAAACCTTTCACTAATGTGAATTCTTTGTGAGAAATACCTTTCACAATCATGATCATCATAATAAGTGAGAAATCATTTCACAGTAGCATTGACACTTCCCTTTCAAAGCATCTTCAAATCATTTACAAACATTTCATGAAAACATGCATATCTTCAAAATTCATAATTCATAGCTCATGGGTTCATCAAAGGATCATGGTTGAAAAGTATAATTTAGGCATGGGTATATGCAATTTCAACTAAATATCATATATTAACATCAAATAATGCATTATAAGACTTAATCAATCATGATTGGAAGAAACCCACATTTATTGAATTGAAACACTAATTTGATCGATTAGAAATTGAATTGGGAATGTTAATCCTTGGGGAACCCATGGAGGAAAGGACTCCATGGGTGGATACACACATACCATGATATTAGAATCCCATAAAGAATGGAGGATTGAAGACTTGGATGAAACCCTAACTCTTCTTCTTCTTCCTTAACATTGAGAGAATTTGGAGAGTCAATTTGGTCAAGTTAAGGGACTTTAGGAGAATGAGTTGAAAATGGGTAAATTGGGGTCTTAAATGCTTTATATAGGGCTTAGGGTAGAAGGAAAAATGACATAGTATTGGGTTAAAACAATTAGAAAAAAACCCAAAAGCCTATTAAAAATAATTGTCGGACTCGACCTACAGTTTGGACCTATGGATCGTAGCACTTCCTCTGATCTATGCTGGTCAACCGTAGACTAAGTACTGGACCATGATTTTTCCTACCTTCTGACAGAACGTGTGTATGGTTAGTAGGTCTTTATACGATCCGCAGAAACCAACCATAGAAATCAATTTTGACCCTAAAAATTTCACTAAGTCTCGGACTCACCTACAAGACTTATCTATGATTCATACAAATGAAGACGGGCCATCCTGGTGACCCATACAAAAGGGGTACTGAGACTTAATTTTAGAAAAAATATTTTTCCACTTCCTATGGTTGCCATCTATAGTCCGTAGAAGCTTCTACAGTCCGTAGATGGGAAACATAGACACAACCTGCTACCCAAATATCAATTATTTTCTCCATTTTCCAAATTCTGAGGTGTTACAACTTCTACCACATTTGTTTCCAGTAATGAAGCAGTTCAATTGGGACAGACTTCATGATTTTTCAACAAAAGGGTATTATGTTGCTCAACCACAAGAAGGCATGTGATTAAATCTAAATACTTTTTTAAATCCCCCTTTCGTGGTATTGCTGCTATAACACCAGATTTGAGGAATGAAAAGTAGTAAGAGTTTTTTCCAGCATATCCTCATTTGTTATATTTTCCTCGCATAATTTTAATTGGGAAGTTATTATACATACAACAAAATTATATTCACACACAATTTTAAAGTCCTGTAATCATAAGTGTATTCATTCATAACAAGCCCTTGGCAATATATTTTCCTTAAGGTGGTCATACCATTCCTTTAAACTAGTCCACAATTCAAGTGGATCTTTCACTAACAAATATTCGGCCTTTAGTCCTTCATCCAAAAGATGAAGGAGAAAAATCATAGTCTTCACTTTGTCTTGACTCGATGTTGCATTACCCTCAGTAATGGTGGTACCAAGACCTTTAGCGTCTAGCCGAATTTCAGCATTGAGTACCCAAGATAGATAATTTTTGCCAAAAATATCAAGTACCATGAACTCCAATTTTGACAAATTTGACATGATCAAAACTATCATAAAAATAGTCAAATTAGATTAAAATAATAATTTTTTAGCCATTAAAAAATTAAGAATATCATATGCAGTATTCTTTAATAATTTTTTTATTTTCATCAATTAATAAAGTTTACTTTACCACCTTATATTATTTAGAGAATATAAAAACTGAAAATATTCAAATGTCTACTTGTGTTTAGAATCTGAAAATAGAAATAGTTATATCATCGAAACATACCTTATAAGAGACTTCGTGTTGATAATATGTTATGAAATAAATATATGAAAAGTTAAATAACAAAGAAAAAGAGAGAAAGGGTAGTAATGTTTTCCCTTCAAATATTTCAATCTCTATGTATTTCTAAAGATAAGAGGGATATATATAAAAGGTGCAAATGTATTTCTAATCCTTTAAAGTCAAAAAGAATTCAAAGTCATGCCTAAAGTGAATTTCCACATTTCATATTTAGTAATTTTGTAAGAAATGATTTTGGTGAAAGTGAGAATGATCAGAAAGCGTAGGAGTAGTGAGAAGATAATAAAATATGGTCATATTGTACTCCTTCTATCCCATAATTACTTGTCCATTTTTCTCTTTTTAGTTGTTCCTAATTATTTGTCTAATTTGATAAATTAAGAAATAACAATTTTTTTACATATTACATCCTCAATTAATTATTTTGAAAAAGTAGAATTTCTTTAAAATGTTAAGATTTTAATTTATCTACTTCATAATTAATAAAAATAAAATAATAAGCTAAATATGTCAATAATTAGTTTTTTAAATAAATATATCAATTTAAAAGTAAACAAATAATTAATGACCGAAAAAACATGTCACTGTTGACACAGCATGGTCTCATTAACAATACTGACCTAAAACACGGTCACTAGAATGGCGACAATTTTCAGATCGTAACGGAGTGACTTATTTTAGATCTTAATAATTGTTTACAAAAATATAGAGAGATAAGTTGTGGCCATTGTTGTTATACATTTGCTGCTAAAAAGCATAACTCTCTTTGTTCAATTATCTGCTCTTTCCTTGCAGATCTGTATCCGCTCAGGTAAGTCTCAACTTTTGATTCTTCTTTCCTAATTTTGTTACGACTTGATTTTCCTTTTCTGAATATATACTACTTCATTCTCCTAATATACAAACTTCAAATTTTTCTTTTGTTAAATCTGAATCTTCGGTATACTGTTTTAACAGATCAAATCTTGCAATTAATCCGCAGAAACAATTACTGTAGTAAAAATCTGCTTTTGCCTTCCATGGCGCCCACCACCATCCGAAAGGCCATTGGGGCTGTGAAGGACCAGACCAGCATAGGGATTGCCAAAGTTGCCAGCAACATGGCGCCAGAGCTGGAGGTTGCTATTGTTAAGGCAACTAGCCACGATGATGAACCAGCTGGAGAGAAGTACATAAGGGAGATTCTCCAATTGACTTCATCTTCACGGGGTTATGTCACTGCCTGCATGTCTGCGATTTCCAAAAGGTTGGGAAAAACCCGAGATTGGATTGTTGCCCTCAAGTGTTTGATGCTAATTCACCGACTACTCAATGATGGAGATGCTGTATTTCAGCAAGAAATTATGTATGCTACCAGGAGGGGAACAAGGCTGCTAAATTTGTCGGATTTCAGAGATGAGGCTCACGCCAGTTCATGGGATCATTCCGCTTTTGTAAGGACTTATGCTTTGTATTTGGATCAGAGGTTAGAATTGATGGTTTTTGAGAGGAAGCAAAATGGTGGAGAGATGGAAAGGTATGGATCTAAGGATGAACAATGGAGATCGCCCCAGAGTTCTAACCATGGATATGGTTATCATCACGGGGAGTTTAGAGATGAGCCTGGTTATGGAATGAGGAGGTCCAGATCTTCAGGTGATGTGAGAGAGTCAATAGAGGAGAAGAAAGACGTGACTCCATTGAGAGAGATGAAGCCTGAAAGGATTTTCGGGAAAATGACTCATTTGCAGAGACTGCTAGATCGCTTTTTGTCTTGTCGGCCAACTGGTTTGGCTAAGAATGAAAGGATGGTCTTGGTTGCTTTGTACCCTGTGGTTAAAGAAAGTTACAAAATTTACACAGATATATGTGATGTTTTGGCTGTTCTGTTGGATAAATTTTTTGATATGGAGTATGAGGATTGTGTCAAGGCCTTTGATGCCTATGCTAGTGCAGCAAAGCAGATAGATGAGTTGGTGGGATTCTATAACTGGTGCAAGGATATAGGTGTATCAAGGTCGTCAGAATACCCAGAAGTTTCGAGGATTACAAGCAAGGTATTAGATACATTGGAGGAGTTTGTGAGAGATAGAGCTAAGGCAATGAAGAGTCCTGAAAGGAAAGTAGAGAGCCAGCCAGCTCCACAGCAAGAGGAGCCAATACCGGATATGAATGAAATTAAAGCATTGCCACCACCAGAGGATTATACTACTCCACCGCCTCCTGAACCAGAGCCTCCTAAGCCTAAGCCTGTTATTCAGGAGACCAGAGATTTGGTGGATTTGAGGGAGGAGGGAGTTACTGCCGATGATCAGGGGAATAAATTTTCCTTGGCATTATTTGCAGGACCAGGAACAAGCAATGCAAATGGGTCGTGGGAAGCATTCCCATCCAATGGGGAACCCGAGGTTACGTCTGCTTGGCAGAATCCAGCAGCTGAGAGCGGTAAGGCTGATTGGGAACTGGCTTTGGTGGAGACAGCAAGTAATTTGTCTAAGCAGAAGGCGGCATTGGGTGGCGGTCTTGATCCACTATTGTTGAATGGCATGTATGATCAGGGTGTTGTTAGGCAACATGTAGCCACTGTGCAATCGAGTGGTGGCAGTGCCAGCAGTATGGCATTGCCAGGAGTAGGGAAGAGTGCTACACCAGTTTTGGCACTCCCTGCACCTGATGGAACAGTCCAGACAGTTGGACAAGACCCCTTTGCCGCATCTTTGAGTGTTCCACCACCCTCTTATGTGCAAATGGCAGATTTGCAGAAGAAAGAACAATTGCTAGTGCAGGAACAGATGGTATGGCAGCAGTATAGCAGAGATGGCATGCAAGGTCAAACAAGTTTGGCCAAGATCACTACCGGAGGATACTATGGTCCAGGGCAACCCCCTGTGATGCCTTATGGAATGTCACCAGTAAATGGTGTTGGAATACCACCAGTAAACGGTGTTGGAATACCACCTGCAGGAGGGTACTACTACAATCCTTACTGATTTTGCAACATATACCTTTTCTTTTTCCTTTTTTATGTTTATGTTGGGTGTTCATTATTTAGCGTTTGACCTGTTCCACTGTATTATTTTATGGCTATATGTTCAATTTGTTCATGCTTAGCGAGTCTAGTGAATGACATGTGTTGTATTCTCTCATGTTTTTTGTAATATACGGATTTCTTAATGTACTTGTTAAGTAATGCTTATTTCAAGAGGGGTGTTGTTTGAATATTGGTTGTGTTGTTAATTTCATGCTTTGTTTTTCAGAGGCATGTTGTTTGAATTTATTTTTCTATAAAATATTGTGTTGTGATACTGATAGGTAGAGAGACGTCATCTCAAGCTGCTTAGACTAAGTGACCAGATTCTAGATCCGTTTGCATTGATTCAGAAGTTCTCGAGGCAAATATGAAATAACCATGGCCATATTATATTTGTGTGAGATAATGTGGCTAGGACCTTCTTAACTTTTTCATCGTGGCTCTGACTCTTGTTCAATGATTCAGTATGCTTCAGCATATTGAGTGAGAAGCTGAAACAATGTAAGATTTCACTCTGCTCATGTGCAGCAGCGTATATGATCTGTCTATAATTGATTTTATTAGTGTATTTGAACTTAGATGTTGAATTGTGTTCATCGTATCAGACGACCCAGGCTCCAATGGAAGTCGTGGTGAAAACTGTTTTCATACAAAGCCAAGCCAACTCACTCTTTGGAAAGGAGAGCATTGCGAGAGTTTTAAAAGAAGTTGATTTAGTTGTTGTCTAAAAGAAGAGTTTTATAGAGTGTAGAGTCTTTAAAGGAATTTATTGAGCTCTCTCGTAGGAGAAGACTTTAATATAGAGTTTAAATAGGTTCCCAACAACAATAAAAGCCTCTCCTACAGTCAAGGTGATAGAACACCTTATGGCCGAGGAAGTCTGATGGTTACACATTGATTGGTAAACTTTGTCAAAACTATCACTACCTGGCTTGCTACTTTGAATTATCATAGATCTCTTTTATCAACTTATATATAAGCGATGATATTACTGATTACCTCCTCTCTACTCTGTCACCTTCTTATCTCAACCATCACCTCTGGTAAAATAGTGATAGAGTACCAAGGAAATGTTGTTGATCCTTTGGCTATTCTTCCTTGCTTAAGTGCTTAGGCCATCTATTGGTATTTCATCTCTATTATTATGTTTCAAAACTTTTCAGACATTGGTGCTATTTTTATACTTTAAAATTAAGGTTAAAAGGGGAAGTACAATAGAAATGATGGTTAATTGCTGTATTGAAGTCTTTGAAACGCACCAATCTTGGGTATATATGTGATAATCAAGTACTTTATAGGGCAGATAATAGGTGAGAACCGAAGGCGGGGAATGGAGAAGAAACAATCCAACCTCCTCAACTTTTGAGTCTGATTCTTGTAGAGATAGCATGGCTTTGAATGAGAAGAAAAGAATGATAATTAATTGGAGGAATTGTTAAAGAAAATGGAAGGTGGATGAAGATGACAGTAGAAAATAGTGAGCTATCTGTTCCCGGTACAGTAGAGTCCTATTATGGATTAGCAAGTAATTTTTGGGTCACTATCAGTTTGGGGATGAATTGAAGGGTGATCTACCATATTTATCATTAAGTATAGAGTCCATGTGACATCCACAATATTTACTTTCAAAGCGTCACATTATACTATTGGTTAGTTTTTATTTGTGACCTCAAACTCCAGAAGCAAGGGTAATTCATTGAGCACCATAATTTCAGTAAATAAAGATCAATATGCAACTCAAATTGATGCTTCAGCACCCACACAACCTCTAACGTGGGATTTGTGTGCGCTTCAACTATTCTGCGGTTACTTGCTAATTGTTATCTTTTATAATTAAAGGTATTGGGGAAATTCTATACTCTCTCCATTTCATATTAATTGAATCGTTGAGATGTTTCACACCCTTTAAAAAAAAAGAAAGATTAAGAATAAATTAGGCTTAACTTTTCATTTTTACCCTTATTAAAATAACTAAACATTAATTAATAACTAATTCGAATACTAACTAATGAAGGGTAAAATTGAAAAAACATTCAAAAAGTAATCTTGAAAATTGAACAATTAAGTTAATTTGAAAAATGAAAAGTCTCAACAATTCAATTAATATGAAATGTAGGGAGTAACCAGTAGTCTTTATTGTCTTGTCGTTATTTTCATTAACTTAATTGGTGATTAGGTTATACCGTTGGTCTATGCGTCTTTTCGTCTTTGGTGTGCTAAGTAGTAGGTTGTAGTTATCCCAATATGATCCATAATCAGCCAAATATGTAGTGCTTATCAATTCCATCTCTATCTCAATTCACAATAACAGAAATACATAAATTATCGGCACTAGCAAGACATCTGTTTGATATTGTCTCACTTTTTGTCAATTCCCGTCATTACAAAGGAAATCCTACTTTTATTATATATGCATTTTCAAGGATACTCCAAAAATGTTAGCATCAAACAATTTTTTAGGTTACCTAATCAAGTCGTTTTTTTTTGAAATTTTTTTACATGAAGATGACTTCCGATTCAGTATGCTGATGTCAAATTGCGAAAAAAAAAAGAATATTTGGCTAGTAGAGAGGCATGTCTAGAATATACAATTCCGATGTACCATGATAGTATGTAATTGGGTAGATGAGTATGGTTCTCTCAACAAGATTGAGCATAAAGTCAAAACTCTTATTTTATAATCAAATGCACCTCTCGTTGTTTATGTGCTCTTATTTTTGCGTTGTGTATAAACAAATGCACCTCTCTTTGTTAATTACTCCCTCCATTCCATATTAATTCAGGAGGTATTTTTCATTTTTCAAATTAACTTAATTGTTCAGTTTTCAAGACTATTTTTAAGACTATTTTTAGATGTTCTTTCAATTTTACCCGTCATTTGGATTTTCAATGTGATGACTTCAATAAATTTGAAAATAATTAATAAGGATAAAAATGAAAATTTATGTTCAATTTATGTCTTAATCTACTTTTTTTAAAGAGTGTGAAACACATCAAAAATTCAATTAATATGAAATGGAGGGAGTAGCACTTAACCTCTTGGTATTCCAAAATTTCATTTTATCCATTAGGGATGGGGATATCTCCACCTCTAGCATTTTTAGGGCACAGCCTTCTACCCATTATATTCCCGAGGATATTTATATGGGAAAATTGTATAAAATAGTAAAATATTAATTTAAATTAAATGCTATAATCTCAGTTTGATTTAATTGTAACCTGTAGAAAACAATTGACATTTGCCTCTCTTTCCAGATTTCTCGCTCGCCAGTCTCTCCCTCGCCTCTCTCACTTTATACAACACCCAAATGTATAAAATATGTTTGTGTTTGTATAAAGCGAGAGAAAACTGTATATACAAATACAAATACCTATATTTTCATCCTATACACTTATAATTATATAAAGACATATCATCCCCTACCCAATTCTCTTTTGTCTTTCTCTCTTTCTCGCTTTATACAAACACATATTATACAAATTACAATGTATAATTTGTATTGTATAAAGTGAGAGAGATAGAGGGTTTTGATATACAAATGTTATATTTCGATTCAATTGTATACAAAATTCAAATTTTATGCAGATATACAAACACATAAAATTGAATTGATAGACTGCCAACGATTTATACCAATGAGAGGCTGCTAACGATTTATACAAATGAGAGACTGTCAGCGATTTATATAAATCTGATACTCCATTGCAAACATCAAATTTGCTATGGAGCACAATTATACAAACTATAACATATAAATATGATTTTTATGTTTGCTAAACTTAAAATTTACTCTATTTATAATCAATTTTCACTAAATGCATTTGTTTTCTCATTCCATAACCTAGTCAAAGATATTACTCCCTGCCTTTCAAATTAATTGAATTGTTGAGGTGTTTCACACTCTTTAAGAAAGAAGATTAAGATATAAATTATACGTAACTTTCTATTTTTACCCTTATTAATTATTGTCACATTTATGATTAAAATAACTAAACATTAATTAATAACTAATTCCAATACTAACTAATGAAGGGTAAAATTGAAAAAACATTCTAAAAGAAGTCTTGAAAATTGAACAATTAAGTTAATTTAAAAAATAAAAAATATTTCAACAATTCAATTAATTTGAAATGGAGGGAGTACCAGTATGATTCTTAGATCATTCACTAAGTATTTTGTTGTGGTGTTTAAGCTTGTTAATATATTTCCACATACAATTTTGTTCCACTTCTATATTCCAAGCATTCTGCACAATATCCTTGAAATTATCTTGATCAGTACAAAAATTTAAGAATTTAAAATACCTAATATACTTATGTCATGAATTAGAGCATTTGATTAGTATAGTGTATGGTATGAACTTTTTTTTAGCAAGGTGTTCTATATCATTTTAGGGTTTAAATTAGTCCACTAGTGATTTATGAACACCCCATCTAATAATTTTCATATCATGTGGATTCTTCCTCTAGCGTTACATGATAACACTCAAATATATGTTTTATAATTTTACGTACACGTGGTCGTTTGCAATAAATAATCCAACAAAAAGTTAGGTTCGAATCTCACAAGGAATGGTAGAGCTAGATTTCAATCATGAAGTACAACTATGTACTAATTTTTTGTGAATTGTTTAATCAATGTTAACATCAATATAAATTCAAGAGATCTCAAATTATCAATAATGTGACTGATAAATGAATTGTTAACAAGAGCACAGGAAAAGGGAATTTCACAAGTAAAAAAGGAATTCTAGGAGTGTGTGTAATTGAGTATCAATCTTTGAGTGTGGGTAATTGTGTTGCTGATCAAAACAGTTGATTCTTAATGAGACAAACATTCATCAATCACATAGATCATCTTTCATGAGAGTTTTGTCAAACTTCAACATGTGTAACATACAAAGCTAACCCGATACCTTAAAAAATTTTCCTTTATCAAGCAAAACTAACAATTGAACTTAATCAATAATTATCAATTAACTCATCCACTCTAAGCACCTTTCACTAGAAAGCATAGAGATCTACAATGAGAATTGAGTTTGCAACCTCAAACCATACATGAAAATATGATAAGATAATTGAACTCATTATAAATCAACATTTAATTGAGAAAACACAATGACCCACAAATAATTTAGTACTCAATTACATTGCACACCCCTAAAATTATGGAGTTTAGCTACTCATGGTGGAAAAGAAAAGAATTATACCAAATAAATTGTTCTGCATTAAATAAAAATCAGCTTCGATCTTCAATTCCAAAATGCCCAACTCAAAAACCCAATAATCCCAAGTCCTACGAGCCAAAACCCCCCCAAAAATCTTTAGAATGTTCTAAGTTCAGATATTCAGAGCAGTGAAGGATATTTTTCTCTCTATTGAAAACCATGTACACCTTCCAATAGTTTTACAAAATTGAACTTTGGGATCACTTCAGTGATATTAGTCGGGCTCTACGACTCACTCGACCAATCACCAACTACTACATATTCTCATCTTTCAGTAGGTGTTGAACACCTTTGGCGAGCCTGATGGAGTTCGCCTATTCCTAATCAACGAGTCTCCCACTCTAACTTAGCTCGCCAAGTTGACCTCTATTTGTAGCAGAACTCTCAAATAAATAACGTTGATACCAAGGCTCACCGACATTGTTGGCGAATCACCGTTTGATTATTTTCCTCGTCAATCTCCTTTGAAGTTTGTAACAAAAGTCTCAGTCATTTTTAGCGAGTTTCAACTTATTTGACAAGTCGCTCAGTGCACTTGACGGGCTTCAGCTTTGCATT
This sequence comes from Solanum bulbocastanum, assembly GCA_037074985.1. Classification (NCBI taxonomy): domain Eukaryota; kingdom Viridiplantae; phylum Streptophyta; class Magnoliopsida; order Solanales; family Solanaceae; genus Solanum; species Solanum bulbocastanum. The sequence goes on along the minus strand of CM073602.1, from coordinate 11,899,557 downwards.
TTTCTTTATTTTTCTAAGTTTTTGGCTTCTTTTTACATTCATTTGTCCTTGCCTTGTCTTTAATCCTCCATAGATGCAAGAAATAGACATAAAAAGATAGCGAGAGCACTATTTAATGAACTATAAACCTCATATGAGTCCAAAATCTCCAACTAAACATTACATCAGATGAATCTAGATTTGTAAATTTTGCATTAGTTATACCCATAATATTCCGTACATTTAATTAGGTCCATACTTTTTCCCCATTATGTGAGATTTACCTCTTTTGTTTTGCATCAACATTTATTATAACCGAAAAATCTCTATGAGGTCGTTTGGTAGGCTGCATTAGAAGAAATAATCCATGTATTATGTATGGTATTATTGAGTACTACGTTTGGTAGGAATTTGAATATATGTATAACTAATCCATGGATTAGTTATATGTTATACATGGTATTATATGATGTATTACTAATACCTTCCATTTAGAGGTATTAGTAATACATAGATATAATACCATGGGATAAGTCTATGTAAAGACATAAATATCCCTAAATCATTTTAATTATTTTGTTTATTGTCTTGATTTTATGTTTTATATTTGTACTAGTAGCTTACAAATTATTTAGAGAGAGTTGTTTGTTACTAATTAAATCCAATACAAATCAATACATATTTGAAATGTGAGTTGTTTGACATTGACTAATTAAAAAGGCAAATATATCACTACATGACGTTTGCGATCTTAATTGAATGTGTTATATATATATATATATATATATATATATATATATATATATATTTGTGTGGTTTTCTAATTATTTATATTTTGAACAATTTAAAAAATTACATACATATTAAAACTATAACTTGCAATTTTTATGTGTAAATGTAGATGGTTTATTTAATTTTACCATTGTTGACCGACTTTTTGACTTTAAAAGTAGAGGGTTTATCTTTTTAAAATTGAAAATTGACATTTTGTGAGTGATTAATTTATTAATATGGCAATGATTTATTCTCAAATAACTCAAGTGAAAAAATACCAAACATGACAACAAAATTGTTCTTCTCATAGCTAGTTAGAAGGCAATAAAAAATAATATTGTTTGGCAATTATCTACCTTGACCCAATTACATAATAATCCAAGGGTATAATTGGAAAGTATATTTTTAAAGAGTTTTAATCCAAACACAAGATGAGGTGGGAAACAATGAACCAAACACTTGATAAAAATAAACCCTGCAATACAAATTCCTCAACTACTAATTCATGCATTACTAATCCCTGCATTACTAATTTTCTGCGTTATTAATTTTTGTACCAAACGAGCCCTACATGATCATCCAAGGTCTACTAATGTTGGTAATACAATATCTAAGACTATCTCAAAGTGGTACTCTCATGATTTAGCATAAACTACACTCATCTATACTGTCTCCAAAGTTCATACATTAGTAGAATGAATAATGATTTGTTCATCCGCTTGTAGAGGCTCATCATATAAATTGTTGTTCCAAAATATTCATATCTTACCATAGTAATTGTTTATATACCCAGTGAAGTTTAATTCTGTTTCAATATAAGAATTTGAGTCATGGTAGAGCCTACTAAAATCCACCGGTAGGCAACTCATATCCCGAAACAACAAGTAACATGCCTACTGAGAAGAAATCCAAAACCAAAGAAATATAACATAAAAAGAAAACAAACAGTGAAGATATGAAATGACATAAGTATAACAACAATACATGATCCAATCCCATGACCAGGTGGACGATGATGTAAAACTACTAAAACGATTACAGACTCCAAAATAAGAGAAATAAGTATAGACTTGTCTCGAATACAAAATACTATCCAAAAACTATATAAAAATAGAGAGGAGTCATACTAGAACACCATTAGCTCACTCTCATCTCCAAATATACCAATTGCTATAAACAAGATCAACATTGTCGTCTAGTGCTCTGATCTGCATCAGGAAAAAATAGATGTAGATTGTTACATGAGTACCAAAATAATAGATATCCAGTAGACATCATAGGCCGACTGAGATTGAAAAGTAAACACATAATGTAAAACGAGGAGTAAAATGTTATAAGTGAGGCAATAGAACAGAACAATAATGAAACGTCTAACCAAGTGCCTCAATAATCTAACACAAAGTGGAATGATAAGGTAAAACATTTAACTAAAACCTAATTGGAACCCCATAAGCCCATAAAGTACAGTCGTGTACGATTGAAATGAAAATAGATCAAACGGACCCCCATAAGCTTGAGGCGTACACAAAAGAGCTAAAGTTACTCCTAGTTAAGACTAGATACATTTCAAGACTAGAGAGATCAAAACCAGGACTCAAACCGCGGCTAAGTCACCCCAAAAGAATATAATATGACCATGCTATCAGGACTAGAACCCGACTAATAGTAATGCACTAAGACTTGAATCATTGCTATATAGAATGGTCAGGACTTGAACCTGATTAAGAGATATGCTAGGACTATAACCATGGCTAAAAGAATGGTTAGGACTCGAACCTGACTACGATAATCCAAAAAATTCCATATATATGAGATGCATCACAAGGGAACTTTGTGGATTGAAACCCAACTCTAGAGTCACAAAAAGGGCTCACTCTAAGCTCAAAACTCAATCCCAATCCCAAGTAGTCTAATAAGGCCCAAATTTAGGAACAGAACCATACAGGGGACAAAACATAGGGAAATTATGGTTTTAAAATCTAATAAGGGAAGAGTTTTAATCGATCCAAGGTCTTAGACTATTAGACCCAAATATGCTACATTAGTCTACATGAAGCTAGATCCTCTTGAAATAACGTTAGAGGATTTTCTAAGGCAAAGCAACTCATAGTAGAAATTCTAAGACAATCAGAAGCCTAAGGTCAATAATACAATGAAATCAACAATACATTAGGTAATGAACTCAATACAATAAGATAGGCATCACATGCAAGGTAAAAACATGCTTATTTCCTCGAATTCTCCAAAAATAGGCTAAAACAAGAATTCTATTAATTAAATGAGGATCATGCTAAAACCGCACCCAGATCTAGCTTAACATCACATAAATACCATTACAAGAAATGTCTAAGATTGGTAAGTTATTACCTACCTCGAAGCCGATCATGTGCGCTCTAAAGTCTACTAAACCAAAGCTTTACCCTTTTGAAATACCTCTGAACACTGTCATGCTATCAAATTAATGATTCCAATGTCAATATGGTCTTTTAGAAAACTATATTGCGATAATAAAAAATAAAATTAAAAATGAGTAAGAAATGACATTGTGGGACCCAATCAATAAGTCTCAAAATTTAGTCCATCAAGGAGTCCTAACTAGATCAAGGAACTTATGTCCTAAAAATGGGTACATTTCGAGCTCAAACAAGGTCTAAAACAGACAATGCACCCAAAAGGTCAAGAAATCACCATTAAAGGACTAGAGTGGAGGAAATTAAAGGAAACGGGATAAAAGCGTTGATGTACCGTGAAGTTATGGTACTTTTGATGCAATAAATGTAGAGTTTTGCATGAGTCTTGGGCTTTGTTATTAGATGTGATGGTGTTTTTGCTATGATTTTTGCAAGAAATAGGTTTTAGAGCAGTTGGTGTTAAAGTGTTGCAGTAGTAGGGATTTTGGTGATTTAGGATTTGACCTACGAGCCGTTAATGCTACTACGAGCTGTAGGTGTGAGTCATAGGTTGAAGTGCTGAAAATTAGAGCTAATTATGAAATGACAGACGAACACTGACGACTCGCAGTCACTAGTATGATCCGTATATGGTGATTCGTAGAAAAGTTTAGAAAGGATGAGCTCCAGTCTATGAATGACGGTTGAACAGGACCTACGAGCTTTAGATCATGCCCGTAGAAAGCACTCCCTAGAGGATGGACCAACTGCTGATTGACGGAAGGTACCTACGAGCCAAAGGAACTATTATGAGCCGTAGGTTTCCAACCATAGATAACACTGCCCAAACCAAATTTCATTAGTATTCCTTTTGCTACTTGATTTAGGATTTGGTTTCTATAAATATTAGTTGTATTTTTTGTTTTTGGGATTGTTAGAATTTTTGAGATACTTACTTTTGGCTTTGAGGAATACTTTACAAACACTTGAAGCATTTAATTCTTGAAGTATTGGTTTATAAAATTTGCATTTTATTCTTCCATTCAAGATTTCAGATCTTGTCTATTCTAATTGTAAGTTCATGATTTATTTTATTAATCCTATTATGAATTGTGATCACCCAAGCTTGAAAATGGCAAACTAACTGATATCCAGATCAGTTTATGAAGGAGCCCAATGCAAAAAAAAAAAAAAAAATGCATGTTGGATCTTTGAAACAATGCATATCATTTTAATAATAATAAGTTTGATCTATTTTATTGAGAAGGTCTACGGTTCGAGTCCGTATAGCCATATAAATGAATTTCCCCATTCTTTAATTTACAAATATGAATTTTTTCAAATTTTATTGATCAATAATAATAATGCCAGTAATTTGAAAGTGGTATATACACTTAATTTCTTTATGAACCTCTAATTTTAGCAATTCCAAGAAATTAATCAAATTTTAAATTTGATTCAGATAGGAATCCAAAAAGGTAGTAGGTACATTTTTTTCAGTCACAAAAGTGAATAACTAAATCCACAACTAGGATAGTGGGAACCATGGCTAATTAACAATGTAAAACTAATAATTAAGTAATTTTGAAATGGTGTTTATTCATGTCTTGTTAATCTCTTCATTTTGAATGCTTTTTAACAGCACAACCTTAGAAATTGCCTTATTCCTACTAGCCCGACAAAAGAAGTAATGAATTGAAAAGAGATTAAACAACAAAGATTTAGTGTGATAATCCACCATCAAATAGCCTAACCCAAATAAGTGAGAGCTAATCTGGAGTCAAGGGTAAGGGTTAGTAAAGCATACACCCGTAGACTAACCAATTTGCATGGTAAAATTACCTATTTGGATGAACAATCACTCAGAAGATACCTAACTTACCGACTTTGAATGTTAAACTCTAGAAAAAAGTTATTATTATTAGGGTTATTGCGTTAAGAACTTGTAGGGAACACACATGCCCTAGTTTCAATCTCATATTGATATTACAAACAATGAATCCTGCTACTTGTTACTTATTACTTGTTGCTATAACTCAATCAATTATTATTTTATGTTATAAAACTCCCCTTTTCATGAAAATAAGCTGACTAAAAGTACAATCAACAATAAATTGGCCTAAGTGTAGACCACATTCCTCATGGGATCGATCCTAACCTTAGTTAGGTTTCTTATTTGACAATGGACACTTATACTTCTTTAGGGAAGTGTAATTTAGGCGTATCAAATTTTGGCGCTGCTGCAGGGGAATAAGACTTTTAGATTAGACTAATTTCGTTATTGTAATTTAGTCAATTATTTACTGATTTAAATCTATTCTTTGTTTTTATTAGCTACATGTCTTATTTAAGTGTATGCCAAGTACACAGAGTCAAGGAAATCCCCTGACCCCTTATGATCCTGAATTAAGAAAAACACTGTAAAGAATTATTGGACGAGGTCAAAATCTGGGACTCAATGATGATCTAATCGGAGTGGATCACGGGGATGTTGCTGGAGTCCAACGTTCGAGAGTAGTGGGAGGCAGACACGTCTAGGATAACCCTCTCTATGACAATGCTGAGAGAGTGCAAATCAACCAGCACCCGATGTACATCTTAACTACATGGAGGACCATAATATTATAGGGTCTATGGGTGCCATCATTGTACCTTCATTTCCAGTCGGACATACATCTGTGGTTACTAGCAACCTAATGCAAATGCTCACATCTAGAGGGTTGTTTGCTAGGCTACCATCAGAGGACCGATATACGCATTTAAGTAAAGTCAAAAAGTGTATGTATGAGTAGTGTAGGCTGATTAGATTTAGACATGGATGCAATTGGTTTAAGGGTGTTACCACAATCATTAACATGTGACGCTATGGTATGGCTGAGCTACCATATAACTCAATCACCATGTGGGACGAGCTACACAGAGTATTCTTAAATAAATATTTCTCAGTGTCAAAGAAGATGAAGCTGAAAGATATAATTCATATTTTGTGGCTACACTTGGAGAATGAGTAAATGATGAATGGGAAAGATTCACCGATTATATGAAGAGTGTTCCAAATCACCGAATTGATGATGAGTCACTAAAGGACTTCTTCTACATAGGATTATATGAAAATGGTAAAACAATGTTGGGCACTAATTCTAAAGGGTCATACGGAGCGAACACATTTCTGTAGATAGTAGATAAGCTGGAGAAGATCACTAGAAACAATAAAGCATGGAGCACTAGAACTTTGGATACCATGATGAGCACTTTTTGGATACAAGCTACACTAAATCAGTCCAATGATGATATTCGTAAAGAGATGGCACAGTTGAGAGTAGAGGTTGGTTTAGTATTGAAACATGTAAGTTGACATGCTGAGAAAGTGAATACAGTGAACTATTAGGCTAGAGCACCACCGGTTAATGAGTATGCTTATGAAGGGGACATAAATTTTGTGAATGAGCATACAGGTGGTTTCCAAACCATTGCCTTAAGCATCCAATCAGGATAATTGGCGCCAAGGCCAAGGAAATCAAGGTCAGAACTATAGTAACTATTATCGTGAAGGGAACTATGTTCGTGATGGGAAATGTAATCATGACAACAGCTAGAATAGGAATGGGTATAACAACAAAAATGATAAGAGTGTCCCTTATGTTCAACTAATGACAATGTCAAAGAGATACATAATGATTTATCGGGCATTGGGCAAAAGGTTGAGTCCCATGAGTATTAATTAGACATATTAAGCAGCAATTGAGCCAACTATCTTTAAGTGTAAATCCACACCAGCACGGAACACTTTCTAACAATCTTATTCAAAATTCAAAGAATGACGGACATTGTATAGTAGTTACTACTAGGGGTGGAAAACAGACTATTGACCCTCTTATGCTGACAAGTTTGGAAAGTACAAAAAAGCCAGAAGAGGAGAAAGTTGATATAGTGGAACAACCTAAGGATCAGAATCAGAAGGAAGTTGAAGTCACTAAAATAATCATTCCAAATGTCGATCCCTCCATCTCCTTTCCCACAAAGGTTGGTTAAGAAGGCTGAAGAAGAAAGTATTGAAGGTTCATATTGATGCTGAAGAAATTATCAATAAATGTTCTTTTGACTGAAGCACTAGAACAAATGCCCGATTTTGCTAAGTTTATGAAGGAACTGGTGACTAAAAAGAGGGCTGTCAGTTTTGAAGGAGATGATAAATTACAATATTATAGTGCCATTGCGAGAAGATAGCTAGTGTAAAAGAAGGAAGATCCTAAAGCTTTTACCATTCCATGTACCATTGGTGTGTTGCACTTTGCTTAGACGCTATGTGACTTGGGTGCTAGCATAAGTCTGATGCCGCTGTATGTACGAGGAATTGGGCTTAGGATCCCACAAACTGACTGCCATGCGACTACTTATAGATGATCGAATGGTGAAGAAACCAATTGGGGTACTTTAAGATGTCCTTGTGAAAGTTGAAGCATTCATATTTCTGGAAGATTTTGTAATACTAGGCTGTGATGTTGACTTTGAAATACCCATTATCCTAGAGAGACCATTCTTTGGTACTGGCATGCTTTAGTCGACAGGGAAAGATCGCAAACGAAGTTTTGATTGAACAATAAAGAGGTGACATGTAATATATGCAGATTAATGAAACATCAAAGTGGTCTTAAATCGATATCCGTTGTGAATTATACTATTGAGGATAAATAAGAGGTATCCATTGACGAAAGATTAGGTGTTGAAGTGCTAGATGTTTTGATCATGAACTTTGATAGAGATGGTATTGATGAGTATGATGAGTTGGTTTCTGCACTTAATGAAGTAGATTTCCCTTGTCGCCAACTAAAGAAGCTGAATTTGGATCTTAAGAATCGAGAAACTCCACCTGCAAAACCATTTATTGACGAGCCTTTGAAATTTGAGCTAAAGGCTCTCCCATCTCATTTATTGTATGTGTTCTTGGGCCAAAATAGTACTTTGCTAGTTATAATTGCTGGTAATTTGAATGAAGGGCAAGTAAAGGCGTTGATACTAGTGTTGAAACGGTTCATTAGGGCGATAGGATGGAGTATTACTGACATTATTGGTATCCCACTGCGTATATGTTCTCATAAGATTCAACTCATGCCTGATAGTAAATTCAGTATTGAGCACCAAAGTGTTAACTCCATAGAATTGGTTTATTTTGATAAACAACACAACAAATTATTCATAACCTTTGCACGCAAAGAAATCAAAAGGAAAGGATCCAAAGAGACAACACCAATATGGAAAGAGATATGTTATGATATATACAGCAACGAAAGAAAGGAAAGCCTTAATCAAAGGAATCCAAAATCAATACCAGATGGCCACAACCTGGAAACAGTTTAATCAAGCATATCTTGATTGGTAAGACGAAATCAAAAGATCAACAATCTAGCCAAGAATAGAATCAAGCTACCAAGAAAATAAAGAATAGCCAATAAAGCCAAGATTTGAGAACATCATCATAAGAAGGAGGAAAAGAGAATTACCATACACATATCTAATATGGACATGGATTAGCAAATCACCTCAATCAAGGAATCCATCAATATCCCTGATTGAGAAAAACACCTTTGGGTTTTCCTTACAAGAGCACAAGTTTATGTATATATAAACCTCCCCCAGCCTTAGCTGTGAAGTACGCACTTCACTCGAACGTGTACAATGTCTTCTAGATTCTTTCATAAAAGCTTTGTATTCTTGTGAGCATACAATTGAGAAAGAAAAGAGAAAGAAAGATTTGAGTGTAGGTTATACAAGTAGAGGTATTATCAAAGTAGATGTTCTAATTTGCATATCAGATATGTTTTTCAGTCGAAATACTTTGTACCATCCAAGTTCTCAACAAGCTCTTAAGCAAACCCTTGAAACCCAAGGCGACTAGAAGTAGGCACCACACCGGTGTTCCGAACCAGTATAAAATTCTATGCGTTCTTTATTTACTAAGTTCACTATTTCTTTATCTCTAAAACTAACTTGCAAGCGAGTCGACTGACCCATACTTGAAGTCGACTAAATGAATTTTTAAATTCACCTCCCATTTTGACTTTCAAATGGTATCAGAGTAGGTCTCACATATAAAGTGCTTAACATCACGTGATAAAATATCAATCACAAATTATCAAATTTCCGTGGCTCTTCTTCAAGATGGACACCCTTCAAATTGACCCTCTTACTTCAATGGCCAACATTACTCCCACTGGAAGGATAGATTCAAAATCTTCGTTTCTTCAAATGATCTTCAATAATGGATTGTTATCAAAAAGGGTCTAGAACCTATTCCTGAACTTATAGAAAAGATGCCACTGACAAACCTTTTGATCCAGAATCCTTTGATATTACAAAGGAACAACAAAAGGTAATTCAAACTAATGCTAGAGCTATACACTTGCTTTATTGTGCAAATAGTAGAGCTGAATATGATAAGATACCAACGTACAAAATTACAAAAGAAATGTAGGACAAGCTTGAAGTATGTTATGAAGGAACCAACAAAGTAAAACAAGCTCGAATCAGTTCATTAGTAAATGAGTATGAACTATTCTGAATGGCTGAAAATGAAAATGTAGAGGACATGTTTTCAAGATTTATCAAAATTATTTCCTTAGTCAAATCTCTAGGAATGGTGTACTCAAATGGATTACAAGTCAGAAAACTCATCAGAAGTCTTACCAAAGTTTGGGAAACTGAAGTCGTTATTCTTGAAGATGGAGATTTGCAACAAATGACCTACAACGAACTTCGTGGAAATATGATGGCCTACGAGCAAAATCCTATTAACCGATATAGTAAAGATGAAAAAATAGGGACAACTAAAATCGAGAAAGAAGCCAATGAATGCAAAGTGATGGATTGGATCTTATAAATAGAGGAGTTAGACAAATGCTCAGACAAAGAAGGTAGAGGTCTCAACTGGACTATAAGAATAATGAATACCAAAGAAATGATGATAGATGCTACTATCGTGGAAAACCATGACACATCAAACAGAACTGTCCATAACGAAAAAGGAGAAATAATCAAATAAATGAAGATCCAAAAAGTCTCGGAGCTTGGAGTCAAGAAGAAACATTCGAAGATGATCATGATGAAACTTCCAACATATGTTTCATGGCACTAGGCAAAACAAGTGAGGTAAGAACTTTCAATTGTTCAAAATATAATGACTTATAAAACTCTTCGGATATGTTTACTGGAGAATTGCAAAAAGTAATTGATGAATACAAAAAAAATCGCTCAAGAACAAGTCAAATTGAAATCGACTTACTAGAAGAGGAACTAGAGGAAATAAAGATGCAAATGAATAGCATCAGAAAATCTCTGAGTCATAGCTCCGTTAGATTTAACAAATCTAATCTTAACCACATCAGAAATTCCCTTAACCATGGCTCCATTAGATCTAACAGATCTTTCTCTTATGTTCATCTTGTTGAAACTTCTGTTAATTTCTCTTGTTATACTTGTGGAGACATTGGTCACAAATATTTTAATTGCCGGAAATTTTATTCTGGAAAATGGATTTGGAGACCAAAAGTTGTTAATCCTGACACTCAAGGACAAAAAATACTTGGGTACCTAGAAGGAATTAATCTACCTGTTTTACAAGAGTATACAAAAAGAACCTACAAAAAGGGAATGTGGGTAATAGACAGTGGATGCTCCTAACATATGTGCGGACAGAAAGAAAACTTCAAAACTCTTAACAAAATCGATGAATGATATGTATGGTTCGGAGACAATGTAAAAGGAGAAGTAGTAGGAGTTGGATCAATCACTTTCAGCTCATCATGTGATCTATCAGAATTATATGTGGTGGGGGGACTTAAACACAACCTACTTAGCATCAGTCAACTATGTGAATCAAAGTCTGTTTAACACTACCACTTGCACTATCAGACATCTGATTGTTTATATCACAATCGTTGGAGATCCTATTGATAATATCTATGTTCTAAACAACATTGATTTGCCAACACTTACATGTCTAACTGCAATATCAAATGAATCTTGTCTATGACATAGAAACTTGGTCACGCAAGCATGCATGCCTTAGAAAAATTATCCAGACTTGAACTAGTTATTGGGCTTCCAAAGTTGAAATTTGAAAAGGACCATATATGTGACGCTTGTCAACTTGGTTAGCAAATTTGTTCTTTGCTCAAGGTCAAGAATACTGTAAGTACCACGAAACCTTTCCAGCTACTACATATGTCTCTTTGGTCCCACTCAAACCGCTAGTACTGGTGGCAAGAAATATGCTTTCGTCATCGTTGAGGACTTCTCAAAATTCACTTGGGTGATATTCTTATCTCATAAAAATGAAGCTTTCTCTAACTTTGAAGTGTTTTGTAGAAATGTCCAATTAGAAGCAGGATATTTTATTTCCGTAGGTCATAGTAATCATGGTGGAGAATTTGAGAATAAAGCATTTGAGGAGTTCTCTGATAAAAAAGGATTTACCCAAAATTTCTCATCACCTAGATCACCTCAACAAAATGGTGTGGTAGAAAGGAAAAATCGTTTGTTACAAGACATTGCCAGAACCATGCTTCTTGATCAAAATCTCCCTGATCACTTCTGGGCTGAACCAGTAAGTACTGCCTGCCATATTTTAAATAGATGCCTCATCAGACCTACCTTAAAGAAAACTTTATATGAGCTATGGAGAGGTAAGAAGCCTAATATCAACTATTTTCACCCTTTCGGATGCAAATGTTTCATTCACAACAATGGTAAGACAAATATGTGTAAGTTTGATCCAAGAAGTGATGAAGGTATATTCTTAGGTTATCCACCTGTTAGTCGTGCATTTAGAGTTTTTAATAAAGAACTTTAAGTGTTGAAGAATCTGTTCATGTTATTTTTGATGATACTAACCTAACGATACAGGAAATAAAGTTTACAAATGATTAAACTACTCCTACATTGAACACTGAGAACATCTCAAATACTTTTGATCAAATTACAATAGAGGATTCGACTACTCTAGAAATGGAGTTGACTAGTCCAGCTAAAACGACAGGCATTCCCAAAGAATGGAGACACAACGCCAGCTATCCAAATGACTTCATCATGGGTAAGCCAACTAACTTAATCTAGACCAGATCTTCGTTGAGAAAACAAGCATCCGTAGCACTCATCTCTGAAATTGAACCTAAACGTATAAATGAGGCGATGGAAGACGAATCCTAGAAACAAGCAATGAAAGAAGAACTTGATCAGTTTAAAAGAAACTAGGTAAGTACTCTCACTAAAAGGCCAAAAAATTGTTCCATAATTGGAACCAAGTGGGTCTTTCGAAATAATCTAAATGAAGATGGAAAAGTCATTCGTAACAAAGCAAGATTGGTTGCTCAAGGATACTCCCAACATGAAGGTATTGATTACGATGACACTTTTTCTCTGGTAGCAAGGTTAGAATCTATTCGAATTTTTCTCGCATATGCATCTTTAAAGTATTTTAAACTTTTTCAAATGGATGTAAAAAGTGCCTTTTAAATGGTTTCACAAAAGAAGAAGGTTTTGTCAAACAATCTCCCGGGTTTAAAATACATCTTGTCCATATTTTGTTTACAAACTTTCCAAAGCACTTTATGGTCTCAAACAGGCTCCCAAAGCTTGGTATGAGAGACTAAGCACCTCTTTACTTCAAAACAATTTTCGAAGGGGGGAAATTGACACAACACTTTTCATTCAGAGGTCCGATATATATATATTCTTATAGTTCAAATTTATGTTGATGATATTATCTTTGGAGTCTCTAACCCCTCGTTGTGTGAGAATTTTGCAGTATTATGAAAGGAGAATTTGAAATGAGTCTAATAGGAGAACTCACATTCTTCCTCAGACTACAAATCAAGCAGTCAAATAATGGAAATTTTATCAGTCAAACCAAATATACCAAGGAACTAATTAATCAAGAAGTTCAGACTTGAAAAAGGAAAAGCCTTTGGAACTCCCATGAGTCCTTCCGTGTGCCTTGAAACAGAAGCACCACGGAAAGATGAAGATGAAAAATTGTATCGTGGAATGGTTGGATCACTACTCTACCTCATTACTAGTCGACCAGACATCATGTACAGTGTATGCAAGTGTGCAAGGTTTCAATCTGCCCCAAAGGTATCACATCTTACTGCAGTAAAGCGAATCATTCGCTATTTGATTGGAACTACAAAATTAGGGCTATGATACCCTCACTCATCTTATTTTGATTTAATTAGTTATCCAGATGTTGAATTTAAAGGTGATAAAAATGATCGAAAAAGTACCAGTGGAACATGCCAAATTTTGAGTCAATCTTTGATTTCCTAGCACAACAAAAAACAAACTTCTGTTGCACTATCTACTATAGAATCTGAATACCTTGTTGTGGGAAGTTTTTGTACTCAATTATTATAGATGATGCATCAATACTTGATTATGATCTTTCTTATAAATCAGTTTCTATTTTTTGCGATAATACTAGTGCTATTAGCCTTTCTAGATATACTATGCATCATTCTAGGGCTAAACATATTGACATCAAGCATCATTTTATTCGTGATCATGTTGAAAATGATGATTTTTTTTTGGAATTCGTAGATTCTGAAAATCAATTAGCTGATATTTTTACAAAACCCTTGCTTGAGGAAAAAAATTGTTTCCTTCAAAATTGTCTTGGTATTACCTGTTTTAATTAATATTTTTTTTGCTTTTAATGTTTTAATTTATTTTTTTGACCTGAATTATGGACGGCTCTGCCCTTTCCTACTCTCTATAATCACCCATCTTTTTACTTCTTTCCTTTCTGACTTCTCTTTTTTCTTTCAAAACTTTTATTCTTCCTTTCCTCTCTATTTATCTATTCTCTTCTCCCTTTTCTTTCTCAACCAAATATGACTAGAACTCGCTCCATGTCTTCTCTAAAAACTGCCACCTCTTCGAGTTCCTTCGAAGTGGACATTTTGTCTCTATCCTTAGATTCCTCTACTGAATCACTGTTTTCTCCTTCCCCTTCCTCCAAGAAGAGAGCTTCATCCTCCAAGTAGAAGGCTCCAAATAAACCTTGCCCTCCTACGTTATAATCTCTCTCTCCAGAAGACATGCAAAGATTCTGGAGGATAGAGCAAAGAATAGGTATGAAAACTTCAAAACTCCACCGATTGTTCCTGGCTATGTTATCAATCTCAGTCAATTAAGGGACTCTCACTATCCTGTAAGTTCGTATCTCAAGACTCAAAAACTATATTTGTTGTTTAGTCTGTGTGGTCTTGAATATTTTGAAGAAGTTGTTCGACTTTTCTATGAAAATCTTTGCATCTCTATTGATAGTGGTGAGTTGGGAACCCTGGTTTTGGGAAATCATATTATTGTCAATAAACTATTCTTTGAAGATGTTTTTGGTACTAAATTTTTTTTGTGATTCCGTATATGAACGAAGTATGGCTTGATTGTTTTGAAGTCTCTCTAAAAGGTGCTAAGAGATTCGTGGCTAAACCGGATTCTGACCTCTTTGACTTTGGGCCTTTGTCTCTTTATTTTGAACATCACATCTTGGCGTATATTGTTGCCACTACTCTCATTCCCAGAAAGGGCTCTCTGTGTAATATGTCTACTCGGGACGTGTTTGTACTCTACTACCTACTTAGAAAATACCGCATTAACTGGGCGGTTTTGTTCAAAGAATATATGCTAGAAAGTGTTGAAGACCCTAATGCCTTTGTAAGCTTTCTGTATGAGCTACTCATATCGTGTATTCTTATGGATCGTCTTGTTAATATCTCTATGTTTACACCCGTTGTTATTGATGCTACTTATGATTAATGTACTTTCTCTAGTTTGGGGTATGTGCAGGTAGAAAATAAATGAAAAAAATAACTCTGTTAAGGCAAGGGCTGAGACCATCAAGCTCACTAAAATTTCTGTAGAGTCGGCTGCTCTCCTGATGCAAAACCATGATGAACTCAAGATTTGCCTTCTAGTAGTGGAATGTGGTTTGGAGATCTTCACGATGCTGTTGAAAAGGTCTTTCGCCTACAAGAGGATACCAGTACTGACATGGGTAAATTGCGTATTGCTATGACCAAGATTAAATAGGAAGGAATCTCCACATTCAACAAGTTGATCCAACAAATTGACTCTCTCAAGAGTGGAGTTAGCTCTTCCAACAATGATCTTGCAGTCATTGTCCAGACCTCTTACTCCAGTCTCTTTAGAAATGTGAAACGCTCCTATAATTCTTTTTGTGGAAAGGTTATAAACACCCTCAAATACTTTTTGGGTGATTGCTAACCTTTAATCCTGAATATTTTGCTTTATCTACTCTGTTGGACTATCTTTCAATAGGGTCCTGTCCCTACCTGTGTCTTTTGGATTGCTTCTTTCGGACTCTTCGTCTTCATAACTACAGCTTTATTATTATCTGCTACTACCTATTTTAACGTTATACTATGTGCCCTCATTTTTTCTTGGTTCTTTTTTACTATGCCAAAGATGGAGAACTTGCCTCCCAAAGTTTTCATAAAATAGGGGGAGCTAACACAATCAAGAAAGCCACATTGTCATTAGCCTTAAAGGCAGGGGAACCTAAAAATTCAACCGTGATCTACATATAGAAATATTAGGGAAGTACTATTGTCTCTCTTCACATTATATTAAATTGTTAATTAGTTGTCATTATCAAAAAGAGGGAGATTTCTAACTCCATAGAATAAGTTGATTTTGATAAATGACACTTAACAAATTATTCATAACCTTCACTGGCAAAGAAATTAAAAAGAAAAGTATCCAAGCACACAACACCAAGATGGAAACAAATATTTTCTGATCTCTAAAGCAACAAAAGAAAGGAAAACCTTAATCAAAGGAATCCAGAATCAATACCAGATGGCCAAAACCTAGAAACAGTTTAGTTAAGCATATCTTTATTGATAAGACAAAATCAAAAGATCATCAATCCAGCCAAGAATAGAATCAAGCTACCAAGTGTAACACCCCGTATCTTAGACAGACCCGAAATACAGAATTTCAGAAGTTGCAGGCGCCACCAACGGTGCCACCTATGAACTGTAGGGTGACCCACGAACCGTAGGTGGGGTTTGTGGTTGGCCACCTGCATCTCCATTTTGAGAACCCTAAAATTTTTCAGCCAAGCCTTGACCCACACCAGGACTTACGGACCGTAGGTAAGACATAGTCTGTGGTTCAGAATCCTCATAACCCCAGGAAAATTCAGCTAAGTCCAAAACCATGCTAGGACCTATGGACCCTAGGTGGGACCATGGTTTGTGGACCAGGTCCGTGGTTTAGACTCCCCAGATCCCAGCATCTGAAGCTAGTCAAGACTGACTAGGAAGGACTGTAGGTGGGACCATGGTCCATAGACTAGGTCCATCGGTTGGTCCCAACAACTTTTAAGTCAGGAGTCATTTTTTCTTTTCCCTATGTGGTGGACATATAAACTATGTTGTTTAACCCGTAAACTACGTCGTTTTAGTAAGTTTTAGCTTAGTAACTTAATTAGAACTTACCCTAGTCAACTCATTTTCCAAAAATTCATCAAGTTGAACAAAAAGAAGGAGAAAGAGTCAATCAAGCCCTCTCCAAGAACACAACAAGTTTTCTTCAGTTCCAGCCTAAAAATGAAAAGATTTCTCCGTAAATTTCATCATCGGGTTTGTGGGATTTCACTAGTGGGTTTCTTTCACCCATTAGTTCCCTAGAATTAAGTCAAAATTCTTGATTCTCTATATCTTGTTTAGACCTAGGGTTTCTAGAATTTCAGATTATGGTTGTGATTCAGCTGTTAGAGCAATCCAAATTAGTTTATCATGTTTTTGCAGAATTATTGCTTAGTCCTTGCATGAAACTCAGAACCCTAATTGCGTATGTTCATTTGGTTCATGAATTACACTTGCTAGGTTAGTTTATTCAGATATACATGCCTTAGTTAAGAATGTTTCATTATCAATATATTAATGTTGCATTTTCAGTTAGCATGTCGGTATTTTGAGCGATTCTGTGTTATAGAATTTAGTTATAATATGTTACTTACATAATTAGTTGGGAGTAGGCTTCATATCGAGTGGACTAAGGGTCAGACCGCCTCATAGTCCAAGAACTACGTACCCCTATAGGATAAGTCCCCTCTGTGGGCAACATATTTAGTTATCAGGCTAGTCATTCCTTTATACCCATGGCAAGGTATATTGGGTCCTCTCGATGGGGTGATACATCAGACTCCATGGATAACTCTCGTGGTTTTATGTTGGTTAATTGTAGCTCCCATAGTCAGATTTTAATGCATTGACAAGGTTATCAACTACATTTTAGTATTTAGTCATATCATGTCATGTACTTGGTCATTGCATTTAGTTAGTTCAGTATTTAGTATATTTCAGTATTTACATCATGTTTAGATTATATCATGCTCTTATTGCTTTGTTTAGTTATATGTTTTGTTTAGCTTTATCCTATCCTGCATGCTCAGTACCTTCCAAATATTGATGCATACTATGCGCTACATCTTCTCATGATGTAGTTTCAGGTCCTCAACATTCAGATCATAGATGAATCGATTCTCGATCTCCAGTTTAGCAGCATCAGTGGTGAGTCCTTATTCTTCAAGGACGATTGACATGTATTTTTCTATTTTCAGTGTTTTAGTTTCAATTTTGCTAGAAGTTAGCTGGGGGCATGTCCCAGCAACTCTAGTCAAATAGAGTCTTTTATTCAAACATAGTTGGATTCAGTTTTAGTTGAGTTTGATCTCTGAGTTGTCATTAAACTCAGTTTTATATATTCAGATTTAGAATGTGTATTCCTCCTCATTTTCCCTTTATGTCATATTTTAAGCTTCCGCACAAAATTATCTTATTTAAGTTATCTTAGTATACTTATGATATGCCACTAGGGTTAGCTTGGGGTCACTCGTGATCCTAGGTCCCGTGTTAATGTCTAGGAGGTAGCCTCAGGGCATGATAAGCTTGGTAGCAGAGCACTAGGTTCAAGAGTCCTAGGATGTCTGAAGAGCCACACAAAGTATAGTCCCTTTCATGAGTGTGAAGCGCGCCACACCTATAAGGGGGAGGCTACAAGTGTTTTAGGAAAAACATCACTTTCTTGATATTCTTATCATGCATTGGTATGATCTCTTTTCTAATCCATTGTTATGCATTTTCATATCATGCCTCCTCGTAAAGCTTAGCCAAGGAGTGCTAATTCACGCAATGCTGATGCAGTTCCTCCAGTCCCAAACCATGAGGTTTTGAATGCAGAGTTTCAAAACACCATTCAACTTTTGGCCTAGAGTGTAGCTAACCAGAACAATTAGCAGGTTCTAGTTTCTCTAGTGGATCTGTGGCAGCTAGGGTCCGTGATTTTTTTAGGATGAACCTACATGTGTTTCTAGGGTCGCATGTTGGTGAGGATCCCTAGAACTTAATAGATGATGTTAATAAAATCTTTAGAGTGATGCAAGTGACAGAAAATGATAGGGTATAGTTGGCGCCCTACCAACTCAAGTATGTGGCTCACATTTGGTTCACTCAATGAAAAGAAAACAAGGGTGAGAATGCAACTCTGATGACATGGGAATGTTTTACCAGAGCTTTTTTGGACAGGTTCTTCTGGAGGGAATTAAGAGAGGCTAAAGCTAACGAGTTCATGAATTTGAGGCAAGGTTCCATGAAAGTCTAGGAGTATGGACTTAAGTTCACCTAGCTCTCTAGGTATGCTCCACATATGGTTGCTGATTTTAGGGCTCAGATGAGTAAGTTTCTATTTAGGGTATCAGACTAGGTGAGAACAAAGTGCAGAAATGCTATGCTACTCGAAGATATGAACATCTCTAGGATCATGACACATGATAAGCAGGTTGAGGGAGATAAGCTTAGGGAACATTCTAAGGATAACAAGAAGGCTAGGATGCGTAACTATGAGTACTCTTAGCAGAAATCAGGTGGTGGAAATCGCTCCCAGTTTCAGCAACGGTCTTCAGCCCTAGCACCTTCATCAGCTAGTATTGTATCCTGCAGGTTTCAATAGGGTCAAAAAGGTAAGGAATCAGGCTCTAAGTCTCAAGGAAGTGTTTTAGTTACTAGGACCTACCTAACTTTTCAAACGTGTGGTAAGAACCACACGGGTGAGTGTCTTACAGAGAAAGGGTGGATGTTTTAGGTGTGGTAAGACTGGTCACAGATTGAGGGATTACCCTTCTTCTAAACAGGGACAGAGAGGTAACAATGGTAGGGCTTGATGTAGAACTTTAGTAGCACCGGCAAGTCACCCGACTGAGCAGGGTACTTTATCTGGTACAAGTGGCGGTCAGCGCCAGAACAAGTTGTATTCTCTCTAGGCCCACCTAGATCAGGAAGATTCTCCTAATATGGTTACTGGTACGTTGTGAGTCTTTCATTTAGATGTTTATGCTTTGTTAGATCCAAGGGCTACTTTTTCCTTTGTAACTCCATATATAGCAATAAACTTCAGTGTCAGTCCAAAAACACTCTTAAAACCCTTCTCAGTCTCTACTCCACCCAGTTATCGCTAAATGGGTATACAGAAATTTCTCAATCGCAGTCTCTAAAAAAGTCACCTCAGCAGATCTTGTAGAGTTAGAAATGGTAGACTTTAATATCATTCTAGGACTGGATTGGTTAAATTCCTATTATGCCTCAGCCGATTGTAGAACTAGGATCGTTCATATTCAGTTTCCAGACGAGCCAATCTTAGAATAGAAGGGTAGTAGCTCAATACCTATGGTTTGATTTATTTCTTACCTTAAGGCCAAAAATATGATCTCTAAGGGGTATCTCTATCATCTAGTTTGGGTTAAGGATTCAAGCTCCGAAACCCCAACTCTTGAGTCAGTTCCAGTAGTAAATTAGTTTCCATAAGTATTTCAAGAAGATCTTCCCGGAGTTCCTCTTGAAAGGAAAGTCGACTTTAGAATTGATCTCATTCCAGATACCCAAACTATTTCTATTCCTCATTACAGAAAGGCTCCAGCTGAGCTTAAGGAATTGAAAGAGCAGTTGAAAGACCTTATAGATAAGGACTTCATCAGACCTAGTATTTCTACACGGGGTGCACCACTGTTGTTCGTGAAAAAGAAAGATTGTTCTTTTCTGATGTGCATTGACTATCGCCACTTGAACAAAGTCAGAATCAAGAATAAGTGCTCTATACCTAAGATTGATGACTTGTTCGACCAACTTCAGGTTGCTAGTCATTTCAAGAAGATAGACCTCAGATCTAGTTATTATCAGCTCAGAGTTAGAGACAGTGACATTCCAAAAACAACCTTCAGAACTCGATATGGTAATTATGAATTTGTAGTTATGTCATTTGGACTAACCAGTGCTCCTGCATCTTTCATGGATTTGATGAATAGGGTGTTCACGTAGTATTTGGACTTGTTCATTATCGTCTTTATTGATGATATGCTCATTTACTCTAGGAATGATGAAGAGCATGCAACTCATTAAGGTTTGTCCTGCAAACTCTCAAAGATCACCAGTTATTTGCTAAGTTTAGCAAATGTGAGTTCGGTTGTAATCTGTTGCTTTTCTTGGTCATATAGTATATAGTGAAGGGATCTGTGTGGATTCTCAGAAAATAGAAGTAGTGGAAAATGGCCCAAACTTACCTCTTCTACATATATCATAAGTTTTTTGTGTTTGGCTGGTTATTACAGAAGGTTGGTGGAAGGATTTTCATCCATAGCTTCTCTATTTACTAAGTTGACTCAAAAAAAGATTAAGTTTCAATGGTCAGATGATTGTGAACAAAGCTTCTCAGAACTAAAAACTAGGTTGACTACAACTCTTGTTTTGACTCTACCAGAGGGTTTAGACGGTTATATGATCTATTGTGATGCATCCAGTGTCGGCCTAGGCTATGTGTTGATGCAGCGGGGTAAGGTTATAGAATATGCTCCTAGACAACTTAAGGTACATGAGAAGAACTATTCGACTCATGACCTCGAGCTTGCAGCCGTAGCATTTTCCCTTAAGATTTGGAGACATTACTTGTATGGTGTTCACGTCGATGTGTTCATATACCATAAGATCCTTCAATATGTGTTCACCTAGAAAGAGTTGAATCTTCGCTAGAGAAGATGGCTTGAGTTCCTTAAGAACTATGATATGAATATGCTTTACCATCCTGGTAAGGCCAATGTGGTAGTTGATACTCTTAGTAGGATATCTATGGGTATGGTAGCACATGTTGATGAAGAAAGGAAAGAACTAGCAACAGATGTTCACTGGCTTGCTCACTTAGGAGTTTGCCTTATGAGCATATAAGATGGTGGTGTGACAATTCATAATGGGTCAGAATCTTCATTGGTAGTAGATGTTAAGGAAAAACAAGACAGTGATCCTATATTTCTTCAATTGAAGGGTGTTGTTCATCAGTAGAGAGTTGAGGTTTTCTCCTAAGGGGAGATGGTGTGCTTTGCTATTAGGGTCGTTTATGTGTTCCTAAGGTGGCTGAGTTGAGACAACAGATTCTTGCAGAAACCCATAACTCTAGGTATTCTATTCATCCAAGTGCCACTAAGATGTACCGTGATCTGTGGGAAGTCTTTTGGTGGAATGGCATGAAAAGGGATATAGCAGATTTTGTGGCTAAGTGCCCTAATTTTCAGCAGGTGAAGGTAGAACATAAAAAACTAGGGGGTATGACTCAGGAGATCAACATTCCTACATGGAAGTGGGAAGTGATAAACATGGACTTCCTTATAGGTTTACCTCGTACTCACAGACAATATGACTCCATTTGGGTGATAGTAGACAGGGTTACTAAGTCCGCTCATTTCTTGGTTGTCAAGACTATAGATTTGGTGAAGGACTACGCCAAGCTTTACATTAATGATATAGTCAGGTTGCATGGGGTTCCTTTATCCATCACCTTAGATAGAGTTCCTCAGTTTACCTCTCATTTATGGAAGTCATTTTAGAAAGGTCTTGGTACTCAGGTTAACCTCAGTACAACATTTCATCCACAGAAGGATGGTCAGGCAGAGCGTACCATTCAGACCTTAGAGGACATGTTTAGAGATTGTGTGATCAACCTCAAGGATAGTTGGGATGATCACATTCCTCTTATAGAGTTCATCTACGATAATAACTACCATTCTAGTATTCAGAAGGCCCTTATGACCCATTGTATGGGTGTAGATATAGATCTCCAATTGGTTGGTTTGAAGTAGGTGAATTAGCCTTGATAGGAACATATTTCGTTCATGATGTTATGGAAAAAGTTAAACTTATAAGAGGTAGACTTAAGACAACCCAGAGTCGCCAGAAGTCCTATGTAGATGTAAGGAGAAGGGACTTGGATTTCCAAATTAATGATTGGGTTTTTCTGACAGTGTCACCTATTAAAGGGGTGATGAGTTTTGGCAAGAAAGGGAAGCTCAGTCCTAGATATATAGGCCCTTACAAGATTTTGAAAGAGTTGGTAAAGTGGCTTATGAGTTAGAGTTACCATCAGAACTAGTAGCAGTGCATCCAGTCTTCCACATTTCATTGTTTAAGAAGTGTGTGGGTGGTCCAACATCCATAGTACCATTGGAAAGTATGGCTGTGAAGGATAGTCTCACTTATAAGGATGTTTCAGTTGAGATTCTTGATTGTGAGGTTCGAAGGTTGAGAAACAAAGAAGTCTCTTCAGTGAAGGTTTTGTGGAAGAGTATCTGTAGAGGGAGCTACTTGGGAGGCAAAAGCAACTATGAAGGCCAAGTATCCTCATCTCTTTCCTTCCAATTTCATTCCATCTTGAGGTAATAGTTCCTCTCTAGTTTTTCAGTTGCTCATGCATCTTCCTTCAGCTATACTTGAATTTTCAGTGTATTTGTATGTTCTTGGAACCTCATTCAGTCAGATATTAGTTTCCAATACTTAGTGGTAGGGTTTGCAGCTCTTTCTCTCCATATTCAACTAGTTTAGTTTTCATACGAGGACGAATGTTACCAAGGGAAAGATAATGTAACACCCTATATCCTAGACAAACCAAAAATGCAGAATTTCAGAAGTTGCAGGTGCCACCAACAGACCGTAGGGTAACCCACGAACCGTAGGTGGGGTCTATGTTTGGCAGCCTGTAGCTCCCTTCCCAGAACCCTAAAAGTTTTCAGCCAAGTCTTGACCCATGCTATGACCTATGGACCATAGGTGAGGCTATGGTTCATGGACCAGGTGTGTGGTTTAGACTCCCCAGAACCCCAGGAAAATTCAGCCAAGTGCAGAACCACGCCAGAAGCTACGGATAGTAGCTGGGATAGTGGTCCGTGGTTCAGACTCTCCAGATCCCAGCCTCTGAAGCCAGTCCAAGACTGACTAGGATAGACTATAGGTGGGACCACAGACTATGGACCAGATCCATTAGTTGGCCCCTACAGCTTTTAAGTCAGGGTCCATTTTGTCTTTTCCCTATGCGTTGAAATCTAAACTACGTCATTTAACTCCTAATCTACATCGTTTTAGTTAGTTTTGGCTTAGTAGCTTAATTAGAACTTACCCTAGTCAACTTATTGTCCAAAAATTCATCAAGTTGAACGAAAAGAAGGAGAAAGAGTAAACCAAGCCCTCTCCAAGAACACAACTTGTTTTCTTCAGTTCCAACCCCAAAATCAAAAGATTTCACCCACTAGGTCCCTAGAATTCAGTTATATTCTTGATTCTTTATATCATGTTTAGACCTAGGGCTTATAGAATTTCAAATTATGGTTGTGATTCAGCTGTTACACAAATCCAAATCAGTTTATCATGTTTTCGTGGAGTTGTTACTTAGTCCTTGCATGAAACTCAGAATCCTAGTTGTGTATATTCATTTAGTTCATAAATTACACTTGCTAGGTCAGTTTATTCAGATATACATGCCTTAGTTAAGAATGTTTCATTATCAATATAGTAATGTTAAATTTTCAATTAGCATGTCAGTGTTTTGAACTATTCAGTATTACAGAATTCAGTTATAATGTGTTACTTACATAATCAGTTGGGAGTAGGCTTAATACCGACTAGAATAAGGGTTAGTCACCCTCATAGTCCCAGAACTATGTGCCCCCATAAGATAAGTCCCCTTTGTAGGCAACATATTTAGTGATCACGCTAGTCATGCCTTTATACCCCTAGCAAGGTATATTAGGTCCTCTCGATGAGGCGATCCATTGGACTCCGTAGATAGTGTCGTGGTTTATGTTAGTTAATAGCAGCTCCTAAAGTTAGATTCTAGTGCATTGACCAGGTTATCATTTACAGTTCAATATTTAGTCTCAACATGTCATGTACTTTGTCATTGCATTCAGTTAGTTCAGTATTTAGTACATTTCAGTATTTGCGTCATGGTTATATTATATCATTGCTCTTATTTCTTTGTTTAGTTATATGTTTTTTTCAGCTTCATCCTATCCTACATGCTCAGTACCTTTCAAGTATTAACACATACTCTGCGCTACATCTTCTCATAATGTAGGTTCAGGTCCTCAACATTAGGATCACACATAATCGGTTCCCAATCTCCAGTTCAGCAACATCAGTGGTGAGTCCTCATTCATCAAGGACTATTGACATGTTATCTTTCTATTTTTAGTCTTTTAATTCCAATTTTTCTAGAAGTTAGCTGGGGGCATGTCCTAGCAGCTCTAGTCAGTTAGAGGCTTTTATTCAGACACAGTTGGATTCAATTTTAGTTGAGTGTGATCTTTCAGTTTTCATTCAACTTGGTTTTATATATTCAGATTTAGAATGGGTATTCCCCATCATTTCCTTTTTATATCGTGTTCTAAGCTTCTACACATAATTATCTTATTTCATCTGTCTCAGTATGCTTATGATATGGGAAAAGCTTGGGGTCACTCGTGATCCTAGGTCTCGTGTTAACGTCTAGGGGGTAGCCTCGGGGCGTGACACCAAGAGAAAGAAGAAAATCCAATCAAGTCAAGATTCGAGAAGATCATCACAAGAAGGAAGAAAAGCGATTTAGCATGCATATATCTAATATGGACATGGATAAGAAAATCACCTCAATCAAGGAATCCCTCAATATCCTTAATTGAGAAAAACACCATTGGGTTTTCCTTACAAGAGAACAAGTCTATGTCTATATAAACCTCTCTTAGCCTTAGCTGTGAAGTACGCACTTCAGTTGAACTTGTACTGTGTCTTCTATTGTATTTCAAAAAAGTTTTGTATTCTTATGGGCATAAAATTGAAAAAGAAAAGAGAAAGAAAGATCTGAGTGTAGGTTATACAAGTAGAGGTTGTGTTGAAGTAACTGTTTCGATTTGCATATCAGATAAGTTTTTTAGTCAAAATACTTTATACCATCCAAGTTCTCAACAAGCTCTTAAGGAAAATCTTGAAACCCAATGGGAATGGAAGTAGGCACCACACCGGTGTTCTAAACCAATATAAAACTCTCTGTGTCCTTTATTTACCGAGTTTACTATGTCTTTATCTGTGATACTAACTTGCAGACGAGTTGAGTGACTCATACAAAAAGTCGACTAAAGGAATTTTCAAATTCAACCCCCCTCCCCCCTCTTTGACTTTCACAAAGGAGGTTGAATCCACCAATTTAAGAGGTTATGAAGAAGGAAATAATCAAGTTGTTATATTTTGGGGTAGTATATCCGATTGTCGATAGTAGTTGGGTGTGTTCGATTTTAATATGTGTGAAAGAAGGGAGGAATCACTGTAGTTGAGGCTTGTTATTGGTTGGAGGGTTTGTATGGATTATTGTAAGTTGAATGCATGGACTAAGAAAGATTACTTCCTAATGTTGTTCATGGACCAAATGTTAGATCCTCTTTCAGGAAAGGGTTGGTACTATTTTCTAGATGGGTATTCGGGCTACAATCAGATCTCTATAGTACCGAAAGACCAAAAGAAGACTACTTTCACTTGTTCTTATGGGGCTTTTGCTTTTAAGAGGATGTCATTCGGGTTGTGTAAAACAGTAGTTACTTTTCAACATTGCATGATGCCTTTATTCTTCGATATGGTGGAAGACACTATTGAGGTATATATGGATGATTTCTCTGTGGTTGGTGACTCATTTGATGATTTCTTGGTGTATTTGGGTGATTTATCCAAATGCTGTGAAAAGTGCAATCTTTTTCTAAACTAGGAGAAGTGTCACTTTATGGCGAAAGAGGGCATAGTTCTAGGCCATAGAATTTTGCAAAATGGCATCGAGGTAGTTAGAGCAGAGGTCGAGGTTATTGAAAAGTTTCCATCACCCATCTCCATGAAAGGTGTTAGAAGTTTTCTAGGGCATGGTGGATTTTATAGGAGATTTATCAAAGATGTCTCAAAGATTGCACACCCATTGTGCAATTTGCTTGAAAAGGAGATGAAGTTTGAGTTTGATGGTCCTTGTCTGAGAGTATTTGAAAGGTTGAACGAGAAGTTGACTTCGGCATCGATCATTATCTCACCGAATTGGTGATAACTGTTTGAAGTTATGTGTGATGCGAGTGGGGTGACACTTGGCCTATATGGGGAAAAGGAAAGGGAAGATTCTTCACCCCATATATTATGCAAGCAAAGCCCTGAATATTTCTCAGAAGAATTATACTGTCACTATACAAGAATATCTTGTCATGGTCTTTGCGTTTGAAAATTTTAGATCTTATTTTCTTGGCAATAAATTATTATGCACATTGATCATTGGACACTAAAGTATCGTATGGAAAAGAAGAATGCAAAACCGAGACTGATATAATGGGTGTTTTTATTGCAAAAATTTGACTTTGAGGTGAAAGATAGAAAGGGAATAGAAAACCAAGTGGCTGATCACTTTTCCAGACTAGAGGAAGAGGCAATGTTGAGATTGGTTGATGTAGTTGAAATTAATGATGCATTTCCAAATGAACAAGTGCTGCCTGCTTCATTTGATTTTATCCCTTTGTTCTCAGATTTTACTAATTTTATGGCGAGTGACGTGGTGCCCTTAGACTTGTCATTCCATCAAAGAAGAAAATTCATATCTGATATGAAAAAGTTTTTCTGGGGAGAGCCACATTTGTTTTGTGTTTGTGTT
This sequence comes from Solanum bulbocastanum, assembly GCA_037074985.1. Lineage (NCBI taxonomy): Eukaryota > Viridiplantae > Streptophyta > Magnoliopsida > Solanales > Solanaceae > Solanum > Solanum bulbocastanum. The sequence continues at coordinate 11,872,372 of CM073602.1, read as the reverse complement.
GATGGGATTATTCGTCGCTATGTGCTTGAGGTAGAGATGATGAGTATATTGGAAACGTGCCATTCATCTCCTATTGGTGGCCATCATAGTGGTATCTGAACTGCTTATAAAATCTTATAGTGTGGGTATTATTTGCCTACTATCCACCAAAATGCTCATGATTTTGCCAAGTTTTGTGATCTTTGAGAAAGAGAAAAGGTATTTCAAGGAAACAAGAACTCTCATTGACTCTTATTTTGATGATTGAACTATTTGATATTTGGGGCCTTGACTTTATGGGTCCATTTGTGCGTTCTAATAGGATAAAGTACATACTTGTAGAGGCTGGCTATGTGTCTAAATGAGTGGAAGTTGTTGCACTTTCAAAACAATGAAGGAAAGAGTGTCACCGCATTCCTAAAAAAATATCTTCTCCAGATTTGGTAAACCAAGGGCACTTATTAGCGATGGAGGTTCAAACTTTTTTAATAAGTTGTTCAAGGCGTTGCTTGAGAAATATGGTGTTCGTTACACCGTAGCTACTCGTTATCATCCGAAGTCTAGTGGTAAAGTCAAAGAGTCAAATAGAGAAATTAAGCAAATCCTTACAAAAGCTGAATGTGAACAGAACTGATTGGTTGAGAAAGCTTGATGATGCTTTATGGGCCTATGGCACTGCACATAAGACCCCCATAGGTATGTATCCTTACTAATTTATGCTTGGGAAGTCTTGTCACTTACTTGTAGAGTTATATCATAAAGCTATGTAGGCACTCAAGAAGTTGAATCTAGATTGGGATGCTGCATGAAGTCAAAGGTTGAATGAGTTGAATGATCTTGATGAGTTTCACCCTAAAGCATATGAATGTCTAGCCTTACATAAGTACAGGATTAAGAAGTACAATGATCAAAATATTGAAAAGAGTAATTTTGCTCTGAGTGATTTGGTACTTTCATTCAATTCCAAGTTGTGCTTATTTCCTGGTAAGGTCAAGTCTAAGTTGATGGAGCCATTCGGAGTGGTACAAGTATTCTCACATGAAGCAGTTGAACTTGAGAATGAGGAAGGAACAAGATTCAAGGTAAATGGTCAACTTATGAAAATCTCTTTGGGTCAATCGGAAGAGGTGAAAGAGGTGATCGAAGAATGGGATCTTGACGAAGTCTGAGTAATCAAGAGGTCCATGTCGTGCCGCAACGTTAAATCAAGCGCTACTTGGGAGGCTACCCAAGTTGTAAATCTAGGCAATTTAAAATATTTTTAGTGATTTTTATGTTTTTACAGATTTTCTATTAATTTTTTATGTTTTATTGAGTTTTAGTCTTGGCTAGATTAGGGTAGTATAAGGTCCGTGTCTATGAAGTGTCAAGAAAATGTAAAAAAAAAATATAGGAAGACCTAATGCTCTCTATATGTGCAGGAAAGAAAGAAAAATCTGGATAATTATAAGTGCAAAAGGTTCAACAATTCCCATCGACGAGCCATCGTTGAGTAAACAAACCGTAAATGGCATCCGTAGAATCTAAGGTCTAAAATCAACTGCATCTTTAAGTTTATGGTTGCACAGAATGAACCGTCATTCATTCTGCTGAAGATGAATGAAGCTGATGATTCGAACATGTCAAGGGATCAGGGTCCAAGGAAGGTGACTGAGATGTTTAGTGTTGTAGAGTTAGAGTCATACTAGGACAAGACTACTAAATCCTTACTTATGTACAACTAAGTTGATGTATTGTGTATGGGACTAAAGTAGACTAGGATAAGGTGTTTTAGTTATAATAGTAATACTACTCATGTAAACAATACATTTGTATTGTAGTAGGACTCCGAGTGTAGCTAGTATATAACTCTTCTCCTATATAAGGAGCATGTACTCAACAATTTTCATTATTAATACAATCCCTGATTTCTCTATACGTTACATGATATTTCTAAATGGTATCAGAGTATTAAAGATTTTCCAGTCTTTAACGTATCAAATCAAAATATCATAATCATCACAATATCAAATTGCAATGGCCTCTTCTAGCAACACCCTATCAACGTCGTCACTTCACCATCTTATTGCATCTGGTTCCATTTAAATAAAGCCAACAAATTATATCATATGGAGAACACAAATGTCTCAATTGATTTAAGTGATGATATTAGCCTACCTCATCACAAAGAATGAACCAACTAAAAGTACCTATTCCACTGGACAGACTATTGAGAAAGTTGTAGCATTTGAAAAGGATGTAGAAGATAGCAACAATATTGATGATTGGGAGGAGAAAGATGTATTACTAAGAAGTTGGATATCAGGAACCTTCACAGAAGAAAGCATTTACTTGATTGTAGGCTGCTAAAATGCTAAGGAGATGTGGGAATGCTTGGAAGAAGTTTATCTTCATGCAATGAAAGATAAAGAGTCCCATCTCAAACAACAACTACAAAGTTTTAGGCTAGGAACCAAAAAGATTGATGAATATCTTAAGGAAATGAAAATCTAAAGTTAAGAGAAGTTCTTGTAGTTCCTAAGATTAATGAAAATCTACTCTTAGTTAGTAAACTTGCAAAGGATAATTGTTGCACTCTTGAATTTGATGAAACTAACTTTGTTGTAAAGGACAAGAAGACAAGGACAATGTTGGCCAAGGGATCTAAAATGAGTGGACTTTATGCTTAGGAAGATAACAATCTCTATGCTTTAACTGTTGCATACGATTGGAACACATCAGATAACATGTCGTATACTAGATTAGGACACCCTAGTTTGAAGTCTTTAAAAGTTTTATGTAACAATAAATGCATCAATGTTAGTAGATGGAATAAAAATCCTACTGTTTTCTTTCTGAAACTCTATTTTGTTCAGTTGTGTTATGACGTGAAATATGAATCACAATGCCACAATCTTCCAAATGCTTGATGAATTCTATTTTGATAAACTTCCCACATCCTTCAAATTACCACCCTTTCACTTCTTTTTCCAACCATTCAAAACCCCACAATCCATTATATAATCCCCCCTCTCTCATCTTCTCCATTTTTTCTTTCTTTCTCAAAATTTTTCCCCAAATCTTCTTCTCCTAATAATCAAAGGTAGCGTCTCTAGATTCTAGCAAGGTTGTTGCCAAGTTTTAATGTACACACTCACACAACTTCACATTTCTTCTAAAAGGTACTAATTTTGAACTAAAGTGTTTAGATTTTAAGTTAAAAATAAAAGTTATTTCTTGATCTTGGGTATAAATTACTTTGTGAGTATGATTATATTAGTTAAAATGTACCCTAATGATGAAAGTATTGTGAGTGTGGTCAATTTTTCTGTCAAACATATGAATAAAAATATTTTAATTGTGTTTTTGACTTAGGTTTTGTCATTTGACTATTGGTTGTTTTGTTTAAATGCATGGCTAAACCTTAGGGATGAAGAAATACATAAGTATATATTGAAATGCTTGATCTAGATGTGATTAGGATGAACAGATGTTGAAATTATTGTGTTGAAAAATGTGGCCCTGAACTGTAAGAAATTTGAGATCAACGACTTTGAACTACGAATCGTAGGGAGACCTATGGACCGTAGATCAGGGTACCGTCACTTAGAGGCACAAACCAGTAGTCTAAGTTAGGAATGGCGGTTTGGTTTATGGTTCATAGTATCATTGATGGACCATACTGGTGAATCATCATTCAAACTTTTGGGACATAAAATGTGACTTCCTTACTTACATTGGGGTCCTACGGTCTATGGAAGCTTCTACGACCCGTAAGAACCAATCGTAGGTCCCAAAAAGTTAATGTTTCCTATTTTTTTAAAGTTTTGTAGTTTTATTTTCTTATTTTCTTCTTCTGTTCTGTATAGTTTGGGTACTCACAAGTCTTCCACGGGTACAATGGCACCAAAGAAAGAAAATGCATACAAATGCAAGTGGAAGTCCAAGACCATTAAGCCTGAGGCCTGTCACAATTTGTTGATGAGAACATAGAATCGAAAGGGTCTGAATTTGATCTGGGAAATACTGAGGGCTCTCCTATGGCACCTCGAACTATGTAACAATAGGCTAGACAACTTGATATAGTCCCGGTGTCGGAGGGGGGCACTCCCCTATTAATGACAGTGCCTCTTAGTCTAAGGAGGGGGCACAAAGTGTGAGAGAAGATTGTGGGGAGTCCATTCCAGCTTTGGCTCAGACCCAGTTGCTGAATCAACTTCTGACACTACGGAGTCCAGAGTTGCACATGATCTTTCTGATGTGAGAGTTGAGCTGATATATCTTTTCACTAAGCCAAATAGATTGTGTGTTTGGTGGATGTTCCAGATATTCACGGCTGGTTGCGCTTGAATGGCGAATAGAAGTGTGCCTAACCTATTACACAAGAGAGATGGGTTGTCACAGTAGCCTTCACATAGTGCTGACAATACATGAGCTATTTAAGTAGTACCTGTGTGAGTGATGGAAAAGACCCCAGGAATGTATATTCCGGAGATGGTTAAGGATTTCTATGCTTCCTACACAGCTACTGTGAAGAATGCTCTTCCGCCACCGGCTAAGGCATTGCCCAGAACCCACTATTGATAACTCTAGTGCAGGATATCCTAGTTTACCTATCTGAGGCCACGGTATGCTGTTTTATTTACGGCCCTACATATGCATAACTGATTAACACAACTGAGTATGACTACCGGATGAGGGTGATGCAGAATAGAGACTTCATGCGAGATATTGAGCAGAGAGAGACCTTGATGTGTTGGGTAACTGGGCGTATTAATGATGACAAAGTGAATGTATAGTGGGTTCGATATTTGACTTTACCTATAAAAAAGGTAAGTCTAAATTTTGTGGCCAAGTTCTGGTATTCTATTGTCTGGGCCAGGTTGTCTCCCACGATAGCAGACAACATAGTGACTTGGGATGGAGTGTTAATGCTTGATTTCTTGATGGCGAGGCACGAGATAGATTTTTCCTGGATACTGATAGCTGAGATTCATGAGAGAGCTTTATGGGAGAAGACCACATTTCCATTTCTGTGTCTGATTTTTCACCTATGTAGAGAGGCTACTATTCTAGTATGGGATTGTGATCATTTGATTGAGTTGAACAAGGCAGTTGATGTAGGTTTAATATGATATGATGTAAACCTCATGGTAGCACTTAGGCGTATACAATTTGACTTGCCGCCTATGGGTGAGATACTTGCTCATGAGTAGATCGATAATTTTCCCCACTAAGGAGCCCCATGTGAATGCCACACCTTCCACTTAATTCGGCCTGGATGCGAGCACACCATATGCTCCCAGTCCTACAGGGTTTACTTTGCTACCCCTAGCTTGAGTCCAGAAACTAGAGACTCAAATGGCAACCCTTTTGCAGCATATTCGGTCCTGGATGCGAAAGATTGTTGAGGAGTCAGAGAAGAGGGTAGAACTTGTTGTGGAGGTTAAAATATAGGCACTGCACCGAAGGATAGATGCCTTTGAGCTTTGGTTGCAGGATAGATCCCAGACTGAGCCGACTGTTGATCTAGATGCCTTCTAGAGTGAGTTAGCTACTCTTAGAACTAACATAGATGCACTTACTATCGCTGGGTTGGCTGCACTAGAGTCATCACATATTGATGATGCAAATGCAGTCAAGCTGGCCTTATTTTGTAAGGATAAGGCTACACTCAACCCTCATCGTGTGAATTGAAATTGCATATGGAAATCTGAGTGTACTACTAATATAGAGGAGGAGAGGAGAGTGATAGATAATAAAAGGCAGCAACTTGAGGAGGTGCAATGCCAATCGAGAGTTGATGAGGAGATGTGGAAGCATAGAGTGAGAGGGTTGGTTGCTGGTGCATCTACTTCGAGGTGCATTACTAATGGTGTTCCCCTGATTAGTTTGGAGGGCATTACTGAGGGCACCACACCTGTTGATACTTTTGGTTTGGGGCAACTGGACCCACTAGTCCTTCATTGATCTTCGTTGCTTAAGCGCCACAACTTTGTCTCACCTTCTGTTTTACTTTTTATGCATTGAGGGCATTACACTGCATTTCTTGTAGGGGTGGGGTGAACGGATTGTGAGTGTTAGGGTGAAGTCTTAACAACCCAACTCACAACCTTTCGTTGGAGTTTTCTTGCTTGTGTTATTTTTCCCCAAGGAACTGTTTAATTTCAGTTGAACCAACATGTTTAGGCCAGTATAAGTGTAGAGGTTGACTAGATTGTAAAGCATGATGGAAAAAGAGCATAAAAATTGACACCCTTCCAAAAATATGATATGTTATATACTTATGTGATTGATAAATTGAATGTGTAGGATATTTGTATAACATGATAGGAATCGATTAGTAAACATAATTTAATCTATAACACTAACCAGATGGGTTGATGATTTGATAGTGAAACAAGGTGTTTTCATGACCCGGGGTACCCCTTAGACATAACATGGTGTACAAGACCCTGAGATACCTCATACAAGCCACTTAACTTTCATAGCATAAGATAATAAAAATAAACAGTAATTTAAAACATTTTCAACACAATCAAAGTTCGCATTTAAAAAACGGAAGTCTTATACACTTGTCTCAAAAACCATCTACCACAATAGAATCTTTGGGACACATCCCATACACCAATGTTCAAAACATAAAATGAAAGAACATAAGAGAAATGGTGGCCAAATCCTCGAATGCTATGACGACTCACCAATCTTCAAGTCTTGCCTCTACTAAGATACGAGCCACGGGGATGATAGTCGAGATCGCTAGATCGTACATTTTCATAAGAAATGTAGGCAAGAGTATGCGTTAGTACAAAAATGTACTAACTATGATAACTTGCATAAACAATATAAACATAAGCATTGCACAATACAAATCATAAGCATAATCAATTCACATAATTAATCATCATAACATGGGAGGAACACTTTCTTAGGTAACCTCAACTTATCCTTAGTCAAGACTTGGGTTATCTGCGTCCAGTCTTACATATCATGGAAGGGTACTCAAGCAACAATACAAGCTATTCAGTCATTATAACATTGTTCATACTATTCTTGCTTACTTTTAATGACATGGGGATTCACCTCTTTGCCTCATATAAAGGCTAATAGGAATTCGCCTCTTTCCTTACTACAAAGGCGAATGGTTATTCGCCTCTTGCCTTATATTTTATGACATCATGGGTACTCGCCTTCATGTCCAACATAATAAGACACATGTACTCGCCTCCATATCTTTTTATAAGGATCATGGGTAGTTACCTCCATGTCCAATTATCATTAAAGGAACGTGGGTAGTTGCCTATAGTTCAACATCAAGGAATAAGGGTAGTAACCTCATATCCTTCATCATATGACATGGGTAACCACCTCATGTATTATAACTTAGGAATATGGGTAATCACCTCATATATTTCATCATATAGAGGTCATGGGTAATCGCCTCAAGCCTCATCTATTTCTTAGATTCATTTTAGGTGAGCAATCCTTTCAACCTAGAATCATTTAATGTGAGAAAAACTTTCACATTCATACCTACATAAGGAATCATATGGGTAAATCCCTTCCACAACAATCCTATCTAAAATGAACAATTATCACATAAGCTTTACTCTCAAAGCCCTACTAATCATGATTCATCATATATTCTTCAATCTCAAATCAATCTATACTGTACTTCATCAATCCTATAATAATACATTTAAATCCATAATTTCTCCTTTCATGGAGTAAAACCCATTTACATCAATTTTATCTTAGAAACATGGTTAGGTATGGGTACATGTAAATTCATCCTAAAAACATGTAATCCTATCAGTTCATGCATAAACAATCATAACCCAATCATTTGGATCAACATTCATCAAGACCCATAACTTTAGAAGAAACCCTAACTCAAATTCGGGATTTCTACTTTTCAATTGGGGAATCTTGGGGGCTCCATGGATGAAAGGATTCCATGGATGAAAAGCTATCATACCTTGATATCAAAGCCCACATATTCTTGAGGAATGGAAACTTGACCTTGATCCTAGCTTGAACTTTTTCTTCTTCTTAAAGTTCTAGAGAGAGTATTATTTTGAGGAAGAACCCAATTTGTTTGGTGAGTTTAAGAGAATGACTTGAATGGGTGAGTTTTTGGGTTAAAATCACTTATATAGGTGTCCTAGTCTTGGGTAAAATGACATAGCTTTGATTTAATTAACATCGAAAAAGACCCAAAATCCATTGAACTAAAATCTGCCGAACCACCACCACAAGGGGATCCACGAGTAGTGCTGCCATTCGTGGTCTTATACTAGTGTCTTGGTAAACCACCACTTAACCCCCTAATCTTAACTCATGATCACAACCTCTCCTATGGCCCGTAGTGGCCTTCATGAATCGTCAAGTGGCTTGTGAGAGGGTCTCACTTTTAGGCATCCTTGACTAGCTCATTGCCTAGCCTTCACGCCCCTTACCATGACCTGTGCTCCCCACCATGAGGAGTTATGGTGGTCGTGGGAGGTGAGCCTCCCTTAACTAGCTACTGTGAGCCGTTATGGGCAATACCACGACTCGTGGTGCTCTTTATGGCCCATATAGGTCCACGTGAAGGTTGCCCAAGCTCACTTCTTTAGGTCATGGCCTCTCACTTTACCCCATGCTTAGACTACTAGATTTTTGAGGTGTTACATTAACTCCCCCTTGGGAACATTCATCCTAAAATGGAATTCTAAACACCTCTTAAAGGAAAAGACTCAAGACTAGCAGCCCATTATGCATGCAATCTCATCAAATACACATATCAAGGAGAAAACATTGACTCCAAGGTAAACATACTCAATCCATCATAAAGAAGGTAGGAACTAGACCTAGCAAACCAATATGCATGAAATTTTAATATTTCTCATATTCAAAGAGGAACTATCATCTCTAAGCTAAAAGCATGCTCAACACAATCTCATGGAGCCTATATGCAATCTATACTCAAAAGCATATATCCAAGGAGGAAACATCAACTTCAAGCTAAGGCATGTTCAACAATTCATCTCATGAAGTCTATAGGCAACTCATACTCAATGCAAAACAATATGAGGAAAATCAATCACATAAACTCATTTTCTTTCAAAACATAATTTTTTTTTCATGAACATGCATAAAATAAGGAAATCATGGGAATATCTAAAACACATGACACTAAAACAAGAGTAAAACATGAGGAACTCATAACCTCAAGCTATATAAGGAGTAAAAGGAAAAGGATGAGGATATCGGGACATCATATAGGCCTCGAATTCCCAAGTAGCACCCTTAATTAAATGATTCCTCCATAACACTTTACAAAAGCAACTTCTTTATTTCTCAACTTCTTAACTTGCAGGTCTACTATCTCAACCGGTACTTCTTCATAAGAGAGATCTTCATTAACTCCCAACCCTTATAAGGGAACTATAGATTTCAGATCTCCAACACATTTTTTTAACATAAGAGACATGGAAAATCGGATGCACCGATGCCAACTCATTGGGCAAATCCAGTTCATAAACAACCTTACCAACACGTCTCAAGATCTTATATGCATACAAAATGGGGACTAAGCTTCTCTTTCTTACCGAAACTCATTACACCCTTCATAGGTGATATTTTCAAGTAAACCCAATCATGCACTTCAAATTCAAGATCTCTTCTTCTAACATCGGCATATGACTTCTGTCGACTTTGGGCTTTTATCAACCTCTCTCTAATGAGTCAAATTTTCTCTATTGTCTCATAAACTAACTTAGGTCCTATCAAAGAGACTTCACCCACCTCAAACCAACCTATAAGATATCTACACCTCCTACCATAAACAGCCTCAAATGGAGCCATACCAATACTAGAGTGGTAGATATTATTATAAGCAAACTTAATCAAAGGCAAGGGATCATCCCAATTTCCCTTGAAATTGATGAAACATGCTATTAACATATCTTCCAAGTTTGGATAGTATGCTCCGCTTGCCCATCGATTTGTTGATGAAAAGTTGTACTAAGCTTAACTTTAGTGCCAAGACCCTTTTTGAAAGATTACCAAAACTGATAAGTAAATTGAGTACCTCGATCAAAGATAATGGACAAGGGAACTCCATGCAACCTCACCATTTCCCTCAAATTCAACTTAGCATAATCTTCCACCGAATAAGAAACCTTGACGGGAATAAAATGAGCCAATTTTGTCATTCGGTCTACTATAACCCAAATCGAATCATATTGTCACTGACTGCATGGCAACCCTACTATGAAGTCCATATTCAAATATTCCCATTTCCAAGTAGGAATACCAATGTCTTGGGACAAACCTCCCGGTTTTTGACGCTCAACCTTCACTTGTTGGCAATTAGGATACTTAGCCACAAACCATTTATATTCTCTTAAACTCTTATTTAAAGACACTTTAAAATACTTTTGAACTTACTTTAAAATTTCAAAATTAATGTATGGAAATAAATGCACAAAGGCTTTCAATAAAAATCTCATCAACTAGGGTCCATGCGAAATATAAGCATGAACAAGAACTCAAGGATATCGATGCATATAATAATGCAATCTCATAATATATGAATTTAGAATTTGGAACAAGAATATAACTCATGCAAATAATTTCATAAAATTGAGTGCAAAGCCTTAGATTGAACTTTCTACTAACTAAATTTAGATGTAGTGCATGAAGACGAACTAGTCCAACACTATGAATAACCTTACATACCTGAAAGAATAAGGTTTTTGAAGAATATTGAAGAAGAACTTGATTGGAACACTTGAAACCCAAGCTTGAAGGAGAACAACCAAGAAAATCTGTCTTGAAATTCTTGAATTAATTTCTTCAAAACCCTATGGCCAAGAATTATGGTTTCTAGTAATGATTCATAATTGTATGAAGGAATTTGAGTTGGAAGAAGTGAAATTCTTGAAGAAGGACTTACCTTCAAGAAGAATCTTGAAAAAGATTTGAAAGAATCTTGAATGAAAGTCTTATGCTTTGATTTTCCTTGGTGAATTTTCTTAGGATTTGAGAGAGAATATAATGGGGGATTAAGAAATCAAAATCTAATTATTTTGGGCCTTTTATTAGTCAAGAAATTTGCTTACGATTTTCTCAGAAGTAAAAAGACAAAAACAACCATTTTTAGTGTTTTCTCATTGGCTAATTCGTCACTGCAATGCATCATATTATTAAAATGATGACAACTATTTAATTGGAATGTTGATTGATGCAAAGTTGGTAGAGTTGGAAAGAAGACTCAAATATCTTTTATTTTGTAGGTTATGGGCCACATATTCTAAGAGATATGGCCATTTGAAGTTGACCCAAGTAAAATCTTATATCAAAACTTAATCGGTAAGGAATATTTCAACTCAACTTTGTTCTAGGGGATTCTTGTAATCGTAATTCATCTCCAAATTTATTTTCACTCTAAATAAGTGACCTTAAAACCTAAGCATCCTTTAAGAATCACCCGACAAGACCTTATACATAAATGAAGAATAGTTGGGTCTTAACTTTCAAATTTTTAGGGTGTAACATTATTACACTTTAATCGTCTAGAGCTTCTCCGCAATTGCATCTCCTTTGAACAGATTGATTTGACTAAGTGTGTCATTCTAGTGGTCTAATAAGTGTTAGGAGAGCTTCCAAAATCTCAAGACCTTTTTGACTTCAGCTCCTATTTTGACTTTACCCGAGGAGGGTGTAGACTTCATAGTATATTGTGATGCTTCTGGAGTCGGGTTGGGTGGTTTTCTCATGCAGAAGGAGAAAGTGATTCCCCATGCTTCTAGACAGTTGAATACCCATAAGAAGAACTACCCTGCTCATAATTTAGAGTTGGCAGCCGGTGTGTTTGTGCTTAAACTACAACGACATTATCTGTATGGGGTGCATTGTGAGGTCTTCACTTACCATCGATGTTTTTGGTACAACTTCAATAAGAGGAATCTGAACTTGAGGAAGCGCAAAAGGCTTGAGCTACTAAGGGACTATGATATCACTATCTTCTATCATATGGGAAATGCCAATATATTGGTTGATACTCTGACTAGAACGGCTTCTAGTATAGGAAGTCTTGCCTCTATAATTGTAGAGGAGATACCATTGGCTAGATATGTTCAGAAGTTAGCCAATAGCCTGATTGCATATTTTAAAGGAGACTGGGACTGATTGCTTTTATAGAGTCCTATTTTTCCTTAGTTGAGCAGACTTGAGAACACTAGTTTGATGATGAGAATTTATGTCTTATTCGAGATTAAGTATTGAGGGGGAAAGCCAAGGAGTTTGTCCTTGATTATGATGATGTCTTGAGGATCGAAAGCAGGATTTGTGTGCCCTAGATGGGCGAGTTCATTAGATTGATTCTTGCGAATTCTTGATATTTTATTCATCCGGGAGTGGTGAAGATGTATCATTACCTAAGCCAGCATTACCGGTGGTGTAATATGATAGATACTATAAACTTTGTTTCTAGGTTTTTGACTTGCAAACAGGTCAAGTCTGAGCACCATCATCCCGAACGTATATTTTAGAGGATGCCTAATCCTAGTTCGATGTGGGAATGGCTCACTATGGACTTTGTTATGGGTTTGCCTACTACTATAGGTGGTTATGACTCTATTTTGGTGGTTTTTGACAAACTAACCAAGTTTTCCCACTTCATTTCGATTTGGGTGAAGTATTCAAAGGAGAAGTTAGCCCAACTTTATATCATTCAGATTGTACGACTGCAACAAGTTCATTGAACCTTTTGAGATTTTGAGCCACGTGGGAGAGGTGGCCTATAAGTTAGCCTTACCACCTAGCTTATCAATTGTGCATATGGTGTTTTATGTCTCCATGCTTTGGAAGTATGTGTCAAATGAGTCCAATGTGCTTTGTCTTGATTCAGTTATGTTGGGTCCAGACTTATCTTTTTTTGGAGCAGCCTATCGATATTTTTGCTAAGCAGGTCTGAAATATTAGGACAAATGAGATTTCTTTAGTGAAGGTATAGTGGAAACACCATTCGGTTGGCAAGGCGATTGGGAGACAGAGTTAGATATGCTTGCCAGATATCATCATCTTTTTTAGGCTCCAGGTTCCTCCATTTGCTTCATGTTCAGGGACAAACATGGCTTTTAGTGATTGGTATTATCATGACCCGGTTAGTCTTTTTTGGGAATATTTAAGAATTACCATTTTACCCCTCCCAATATTGACCCTGAGTTGTGTATGATTGATTTATTGAAAGTTGATTTCAAACTTTGAGTAGAAAGTTAAGAATTTGTGTAAATTTTGATTTTGAAAGGTTTAGTTTTCTAAAAGTGGTTTTTTGGAATCTTTTTAAGGATTTCAGTTCCTAAGTTGGAAATTTATTGAGATTTTGGCCTTTGAGTTGACTTTGGACATTTGGGGTTTGGGTGCTCTGATCATAATTCTGAGAGTACCATTGGGTTTGGGGGATAATTCTAGGCCTAGGTGAGGTCTTGAATTTTTTTTGGTATTTTTAGGGGTTATATTCATTTCTTCTGATTTTCATGCAAGTTAGATTGAGGAGACCTCGGGGTCATATTTTGACAGTTCCATTGAGTCTGGAATGTCGATTATAGTCGATTTGCATATATGGTTTATTTGTACGGGGTTCTGAACAAACCCTGAGGGTCATTTTGATGTTTTGGGGGTTGGTTGTATTTCTTGGTACCTACAGACTTTGCTTTTGCGAAAGACTGTCACTGAAGTAACCTTTACTAAGTTAGGAAGGCTTCGCTTTATTGAAATTTGCAAAAGTGAAGAGAGCTTTGCTTTTGTGAGAGGCACCATTTTGACGACCCAAGGGTACACCCTAGACGTAACAAGGCATATAATGCCCCTAAAGGCACCATGTAAGCCACTTAACATATCATAACATAAGTAAAGAACAATAAGGATTAAAACACGTTGCAAGTCTTAAGATGTTTTCATAAAAGCAAAGCGAAAGTCTAGACTTTGTCTCATTTAGCCATCTATACAATCGAAGTCTCAAATAGGGTCACAACCCTTACAATAGAAATCTGAATGTCTAATACAATGAAAGAAAAGGAACAAAAAAAAACATCACTCTTCCTCGAATCCATGAGGACTCACCACAAGTTAGGAGAATAGACGAGCCAAGCTTGTATCAAAAGAAGGTCACCTTGAACACTGGAACCTACACTTTGTGGGAAAATGTAGAAATATGGGTTAGTACAAAAATTCACTAAATATGATAGTCATGCATAAAATCCTTGAAAACATGCTAAAAATGACATTTTAGTGAAAACTATGCCCTTTACCAAGTTTAGGAATCATAATGAAAATTAGTGCACAGGCATAAGTCATAAGCATAATCAACATATAGATCATCATACCATATTAGAAACATGCCATAATACCCTCAAAGCATCCTTGTGCAATGCATGAATAAAATCCCATAATCCTACCCACAATAAGGAAAGCTTATTAAGTAACTATAGTTCATAATTCATATTCTTGTTCATATTATCATAGTGGGATTAGCTTTAACCGACATAGAGAATGTGAGCTAAACATGGAATCCGGTGTCTACCCCACACTGAAAAGGGGTTGTCCTACTTGCCTAAGGTAGAACTATACTCTTAGCTTAGGTGGATCCACTAGCTAAAGACCTATGTGGGCACATCGTTTATGGGATAAAGACATTGTTTCTAGAAACCCGGACTCAACTAAGGTAGGAGGTTTCCATCTCATGAGATACATATATTTGGGCACCCGAAATCAACTAGTGTAGAAGAAACCCATTCGGAAAGCCAAACTCAACTAGTGTATAAGCTTTCAAGGGAAGCCGGACTCAACTATCATATAAGCTTCCATTCATATCCACTCGGTACTAAGAATCAATTCCCATTGTGTTCATATTAATTCTTGACTTAAGTTCATAATTATGGAAGAATGGCTTGACACTCAATCCAACACAACTCATACTAAAGCTCATAGATTCATTAGGTGAGACTAGTCATTCAACCTTAGAATCACTACATGTGATAAACCTTTCACATCACATCATATTCATACATAAGTGTGTACATAAGGATAATCATCCAATCAACACAACAATTAGATCATAATCATACTCATTTTACACTCAAATTGATCTAAATGCATATACTCACATCTTATAATCATGCATAATTCATATACTTTGCCCTTCAAGGATCATAGATCATATTCCATCAACATATCTAGAATTAATACATTAGACATGGAGGATAACATAATTCAAGTAATTATATTACTACATGAATAATTCTATCATATTCTACTTGCATAAATCAACATACCCACTTTTAGATCCAAATTGGGGAAATTGGGAATTCATGGATTCTTGGGGGAATTCATCATAAAAACAGTAAATAATCATCAATTTGATCATAATATAAAACAATTAAACCATTAGAAACATTTTTGAAGTAAATCCATGACTTGGAGTAAAACCCTAGTTTTTGGGGGAAGTTACAAGTTTTGAAATTAAGTTTGGAAGGACTCCATGGATGAAAACTATCCATGGATCAAGGACTACCATACCTTGGGGAATTTTTGCCATGAGTTTGAGGAGAAAAAATGGCTCCTTAAACCCTAGCTTCACCCTTCTTCTTCTTCTTCGTCCTTAGAGTTCTAGAGAGAATATTTTGGAGAGGATTTGGTTTTGATTTGGGGATTTAGGAATTATGATTCTAGATGAATTAGTTTAGGTGGGTAAAACACTTATATAGGTGTTTAAAATAGGCTCAAAACGACATCACTCAACTATTAATTTAAAAGGAAATTCCCAAAAGACCCCTAAGTCTAACTACCAATTGGCAGTTTCAGGTATGTGGTATGTGGCCTATTTTTAGGAGCTTGACCCACGACCCCCACCTACAGGGCGTGGGTGGACCTACGGGGTGTAGATTTCCCTTGTGGGTCGCTGCCCAGGTCACTTTTTGGGTCTTTTCCTCAAGGACCCATGGTTGGTCTTTGGGGTTTTGGCCTTGACATTCTAACACGAAAACATGAATTTTAAGGTACGGGGAGGTACTTTCAAGGCTCTAACCCTAACGTCAAGCTCTAGCTTAGCCTACTAGTTTTATGTTAGGCTCTAGTTTAGTCTACTAATTTCTGAAATGTTACAACCATTTTCATAGGGTTCGCATTTGCAACATCAAATGGGATTTTGACCTGCCGATTTTTTGGTTTTAGCCCCATTTTCCATTTTTACTCTTGGTAAAACCCTTGGAGGCAATTTTGAAGAGATTTCTTGTGCTAAATCTTTTGGATAAGCTTTTGTGACACTTAAACTTCATTTTCCTTTGATTATTTATGGATTTTAAAATCAAAACTTGGGATTTTGATTGGCAAATGAAAAGATTTTTAAGAACTTGAGTTCTAAACTAAAATGGTGATTGTGAACTGATTTTACCCTTTTTTCAAAATGGTTTTCACCAATGAGTTTCAAATGTCTTGGGTAATGTTTTCAAGTAAAAAAAAATTGAATTCAAACCTCATTTTCGGAATTGAGTTTTTCAGTTTAATGGCCCATTTTTCAAATGTCTAAATTGAGAGTTGTTATTTATAGCGTCTTATTGTGATTGCTTGATTGAACTAGATTGTGGGGCACCGAATAACATTTGGAAGATGAAGACTCAAGCTTTGGATTTACAAAGTAATTGAATTAAGGCCAGTGATCTCTTAAGCTTTGTAATCTAGTAGAATTATATATTTCCTTCATTGTGAATGTCTTGGTGAGTAATGAGAATGAGGTGATGGGTTCATTGTTCCACTTGATTAATCCTAATGAATAAAAATGAGAATTAATGAAAAGGCTATGTGTTGATCATCATGCTTTGTGACTTGAAATGTTGTGGCCCTAATTGATTGATTGATGAAATGCTTTGATGATATGAATGTGGACTTGAATTATTTGAATTACCTTCTCTTATTTATTGTGTGTAATTTCTTATGGACATTGATTGTTATACACTGAGATGAGACATGTGATGTTATGCCGAAGGGATATGGTTCCGGCAAGTGTAGTGATTTAAAGTCAAATGGAAATGGTTCTGGGTAGTGATGTGATATGAAGTCGAAGGGAAATAGTTATGGCTACTGATATGATACAGAGCCGAAGGAAAATGCATTTGGCTGCTGATGTGATATAAAGTCAAAGGGAAATGGTTCTGGCAAGAGTTTTACTACTGTGATTTGATTCATTTTGATGCTTATGCTTGACCTACTTACTAATTGTGATTGATGCACTTGATACTTGTAATGATCCATTTGAATCTTATGATTGACATACTTGATACGTGTTTGTTGTTGAACTGTGACTATTGGACTATATTTATTGAGCCTTGTGAAGTGAGTATTGTAGAAAACGTTAGGCTGATCTCTATGCAGGTTGTAGTTTTAAGAGGTTCGATTGGGATGAAGGGAGTACTCATTTTCTTTCTAGTTTGTCTTGTTTATTAGGTTGCTTACTGAGTACCGTGTTGGTTGGTACTCATTCCTGGCTTCTACACTTGTGTAGATTCTGAGCTCGGTACTATGTGATTTCTTTTGGCAGACCCTCCTTTCCATTATGTTATGCTTTATTCTATTTTAGAAACAAAGACATGAAAACTATGTAATTATTTCATTTCCGCACTTTATGCTTTAGTGTCTTGTCCACGTGACAACCAAAGTTTTTGGGGTTTTAATAGACTGAATAAGTTTTCCACTTTATATTGTTCTTGCTTTATCATTCCACATTTTCTTTCGTTTTGTTGGGTTGTGGCTGATTTGTGTTGGTGGGAATAGACAAGTGTCATTATGTCCATTTTTGGGTCGTGACAGCTAGACATGACCATATTGGTCAACAAAGAATGAATCTCTTAGCTAAAGAAGGTATGCTTGGCAAAATAGATAAAGTAGAATTCCCTACTTGTGAATCTTGCCTAGCCAAAAAAACTACAAGAAAACCATTTAGGAAAGACACAAGAGCTCCATTGTAATTAATTCATTCTAACAACTATAGTCCAATGAATTTAAGGGCAAGACACGGTGCTATTTAATTCATCACTTTTATTGATGATTATACTTGATTCGGTCATGTGTATTTGATTTCTCACAAAATTGAAGCTTTGAGTTTATTCATTAAGTTTATGAACTTAGTTTAGAATCAATTGGATAGAAAAATAAAATTTCTAAAAACCGATCGACAAAAAGAGTATTTGTTTGATGAGTTCAAATGATTATGTGAAGCAAAAGGAATTCATAGACAATTACCTACTCCTTATACTCCACACAAAGATAGTATTGCATAATGACGAAATAAAACTTTGTTAGAAATAGTTAGGTTGATGATGGGATGATGCTTTGCTCACTGCTGCATTTGTACTTAATTGTGTCCCTTTAAAATCAGTTACAACAATGCCATATTAGTTATAGACTAAACGAAAGCTCGATTTGAGAGTTTTAAAGTATTGGGGTTGTGCTGCCTTTATTCATAACCCTTCTACCCAATATGGAAAATTAGGTCAAAGGGGAAGGAAATAAATCTTTATAAGATAATCTTGACAATCTAAGAGTTATGTGTTCATAGGTGAACAAAATAGAGGCATTGTAACTGAAATTGAGTCGCATGATGTTACATTTGTAGAGGATGTTTTTCTTCAGTAGGGTGAGATAGGTCAATACTTATCTCTTTATGAAACTACAGATCAGACCGCTCTGTCAAAGATCAAATGGATTTAAGAGAGAGTCATTTTCATAATAATGGATTAGTTCCTATTTCCACAAATACATCATTTGAATCAAATCCTATTGATATTGCTGGTCCGATGGGGGAGTAACTAATCAATTGATAAATCAATTTTTCAATCTCAATCTTGATGCATAAATCATATACAAATTCCCCTTCGTCGATATGAGATCAAAGGGGAAACATTTATTGTTATTTCGGTTGATGAAGAGCCAAGATATATAAATCAGGCTCTTACATGTCATGCTAAAGAAAAATGATTAAAAGCAATGGAGGAGGAGATGGAGTCAATGAAATCTAACAAAGTGTGGAAATTGGTTAATCTACCGATAGGCCTAAAAGCTATTAAGAATAAGTTGATTCTCAAAATCAAGCATAAGGCAGATGATAGTATTAAAAGACTCAAATCTATCTTAGTAGCTAAGGAGTACACACAACATAAAGGAATTGATTATGAAGAAACTTTTCCACATGTTGTACGCTTTACTTCAAGACTAAGTTGATCTTGAATTGCATCAAATGGATGTAAAAATTGCATTTTTTTTCAGTGGATAACTATAAGAAGAAACGTATATGGAACAACCTATATGTTTCGTAGAAAAAGGCGAAGATAATAAAGTATGTCGACTTCAAAAGTCGATTTATAGCCTTAAACAATCTTCTAGACAATGGTACTTCTGATTCTATAATACAATCATATCGTATGGATTTGTTATGATTCATGAAGAACATTGTGTGTACATCAAATGATTCAAAGATAAGTTTGTGATTTTATCATTGTATGTATACGACATTCTAACAGTTGCAAGTGACATTGGTTTTTTAAAAGAATTAAAAGAGTGGTTATCATCTACTTTTGAGATGAAAGATATGGGTGAAACAACATACATTCTTTGAGTTAAGATTTCAAGAGATCATTCAAAGACATTATTATCTCTCTCACAAAAAGCTTAGATTAAGAAAGTTCTTGAATGCTTTAATATGCAATATTGCATACTCATAAACTCTCCAGTTTTAAAAGTGAAGTTTTGAGCCTAATGATGTACCCTCAAACTACCTATGCGAAGGAACAAATGAGAAAAGTTTCATATGCCAATGAAGTCAGAAGTCTTATGTATGCCATAATGTGTACTACACCATATAATTGTTATGCCATTGGATTAGTTAGAAGATATAAATCTGACTCAAGACCACAACATTTGAATGTAGTTAAAAGGATATTGAGGTATCTCAAAGGCACAATCGACTATTCCTTATGTTATCAAGGAAATGATATACAACTTAGAGGCTACACTGATGTTGATTGGGGAGGAGATTTAAATGAGAGAAAATCCACTTGTTGATATGCGTTCTAGCAAAATGATGGTGCCATATTATGGAGTAGCAAGAAGCAATCATATATAGCCTTACCTATAATGAAAGTTGAATTCGTAAAACTTTCATCTGTTGTGCAAGAGGTTATTTGTCTTAAACGTTTCTGACTCACTTGGATGTGTATAACAATGTTTTTTTTAGCATGTCATAATCAATTGTGATAGTCAGGCTGCAATAGGCTACACAAAGGATTCAAAGTATTATGGAAAAACGAAATATATTGACATAAAGTATAGTTTTATAACAGACATAATAGTACAAAATGAAGTGAACATGAAATACATATCTACACATCAAATGATAGTAAATCCCTTAACGAAACCCATAGCATGTGATGCTTATGAGAGACATGTGAAGTCATTGGATTTACATAGATGTTGATGTATTTATATTTCATTTTTCCAAGCATGTTTGTGTAAATTCACATTATTGAGGTTAATGTTGGTTTATGTCTATTTTTCCATTATTGTTGGTTTATATATATATATATATATATATATATATATATATATATATATATATATATATATATATCATTTTTTATGTAGTGTACATAAAATTCTAAGGATAAAGAGTATGTCAAACAAAACAAAATTTGGCATATTCGCACAGGCAATCTCTTCTACTGTGTAAGTGACAAGTGGAGATAAGACAGTTATAAACTAATTATTATCAAAAGTAGTGATAACATAGAGATGAAAGTTTATAATCAGAATATCATTTGTTAGTTTGTGTTGAATAATATGTGATAAAAATGAGTTAGTCTGTTTCTAATGCCAGATATGAGTTCTAAAGAATAAAATGATGTGTAGATTTATGAGCTCAAAATTTGGCATAAGTTGTCTGAACTATTATCTGCACACTATTTAATTAATAAAAGACATATGCTTCATGGAAAAGGAGTCACTATTGTGATACATATTTCGTATCATGTATGCATATAAGTGATCCATATGGTGATAAAAGTTTTGTCTCTACTTGCTATCGTGTGAAGCCCTAGAAATTATAAGTATTTTTTACATTGTACCCTCATAACTTTAATCAATTTATTGAGATTCAATATAGTGTTTGCTATCTTAGTATGCTAATGTCATGACCCAAAGTAGACCCTAGGCGAAACATGATGTATAGAACCCCGAGAGACCCTATACAAGCCACTTCGCATACATCATACAAGATAATAGAAATAAAGAGTTCAAAAGATAGCATTTCATACAAAAGAGTTTGACAAAAGAAGAAGTCTAAACATAAGTCTCAAAGTCCTCTATTACATCATAAGGAAAGTGATTGAGACGTAACCCATACATCACATACACAGTCTGAAAACGAAAATGACATGAAAGCAATAAAAGAATCTTGACCATCAAATCATGAGGATTGACCAATCTTCAAAAGCTCAAAATAACCAACTAGCCACGAGTATGGGGAATAGGAGCATTAGACCCTACATTAGTGAAACATTGCAGGCACAAGTATACATTAGTACATAGAATGTACCAAATATGATAGCTATGTATAATAAGAGTTATGAAATCATGCTAAAAGGAATTTATATGACACGCAATGACCAAGCTAAATTGTAAAATAACATGTTAGAAAACATAAGCCATAATCATGGTCAATGCAAGCTAAACATCTTCAAAACACATTTAAGATGCTGTTAGAAAGTAACCCTATATCATTATTATGGAAAGTTTACTTTTAACCGACATAGATCATGTGAGCTATACCATTGAATCTAGTGTCTATCCGCACCGAAAAGATATATCCTTACTTGCCAAGGTAAGAAGCATAAACTTGAGTTAAATTGGATCCACTAGTTAATGCTATCTAAGATAACCTATGGTGGCACATAGTTATGGGACATGGGTAATCGCCGCTAGTCCACTTGGTGCTAAGAATAATTCCCACAAACTAGTCATTAATCATATTTATCTTATTGTCCATGGAAAGACATAATTAAGTAGACAATCGAAGCTAGATTTTATTTAGAATAGCTCCTTAATATTGATTCAACTTAATTGAGAAAACCTTTTAACCTTATGAATTCTATTTTTGAGAAAAACCTTTTACAATCATAATTTGAGTAGTTTGTGATAAATCCTTTCACAACGATAACAACATCGATGCTTTGTTCTCAAAGCAACCTTACACTATTTATAGCAAATTCATAAAGAAACATACATATCTTTGTAAATTCACCTTTCATAGTTTATAAGCCTCATCATATGATCATAGTCCATAAATCATGGATCATGTATGGGTTCATGTCAATTTAACATTAAAACATGTAATTACTTCAATTCATGCATAAAAGGATAGAAAACAATCAATTAGATCATAATTAAAAACAACTCATCAACATTGATTAAAACCCTAACTTCAATTGGAGAATCTTACTTGTAAAATGGAGAATTCAGAAACCTTATGGAGGAAAGGACTCTATCGGTGAATACTCTCATACCTTGTTGTTAAAAACCCACAAAGATTGGAGGATTGGAGACTTGTAGTTGAACCCTAGTTCCTCTTCTTCTTCGTTAGTCCTTAGAGAATTTGGGAGGATGACTTTGGTTAGTTTTAGGAAATTTAGAGAATGAGTTGAAACTGGTGAATATGGGGCTTAAAAACAATATATTGGGTTTAGGGTAGAAAGCAAAACGACATAGTTTAGGCATTAATCGATCAAAGAAAAGAATAAAAAGCCATTCAAAATAACAACTTACCCTTATCTATGGTTAGGACCTATGGTCTGTAGGTTCTTCTACGAATCGTAGGTTCTTCTATGGACCGTACTAGTCAACCGTAGAAAGGGATCATAGACTCTTAATTGGCCAACTTTCTGACGGGTCCCATGTATGGTTCGTAGGTCTTCCTATATACCGTACACACTAACTATGGCTAACCTATGAGACCTATCTACAACTCGTACAAAGGTTGATGGACCTTCCTAGTGAACTGTAGAAGGGTACTGGGACTTGATTTTAAAATTTTGTTTTATCTAGTTCATACGATTACGATCTACGGCCCGTAGGAGTTCCTACGGTCCTTAAAAGCTCCTACAGTCCGTATATGGGACCCGTAGACACAAACACAAACCCAAAAACTACATTTTTCTTCCTTTGCAAATCCAAGGTGTTATAGCTATCAAGAGATCATGTTTGATTCAGTTTGACAGGAAGTTTCTAGAAACATATATCATGTTGAGATTAAGTGATTCATGATATGAGGAATATCATTGGATATTATCATATCAATTGTGTTCGTTGATGAACTCTATGTTTGTCTATGAGGCAAGTACATAATGATGAACTCAAAATTAAGAAAAGAGATGATGAGAAAAATGAATGTGATAAATAATCTAGGGTACTGCATACTATAATCTATTCTAAATTTTATTGATTGAGATGTTTATATTTCTAACAGATGTATAGCAACAAAGCTCTAGAAGTATGTACTAATAAAGAGTAACATATAGCGCCCGTGTTGGCACTGGCACCAAATATCTAGTATCTCTATCTCCATCATCTATGTATGTCGTCATTAGTATAGTTAATGTGATCAACTAATCTTTATCAAATAAATATCACCAATACATATTGATCTAACTGGATAACTCGTGTTCAAATTAATGATCATACGATTAAGAACAACTTTTTGATAAAGTTATTGTTGGTGTACATGCATTTTAATATTATATTAAAATACCAAGTGCATATGTTAGTGGTGCAAGTTGACAAGAATATGGCCATTATTTTGGTGTAAGTCTTGTAACCGCTATTGCCATGATCTACCACTAATTTCACTCATTATTCTACCTCTTTATTCTTGTAACTTATGTAACCTTTGAGCTATTCATTTAGCCAATTTACTACCAATTGTCTTCTTATTCATTGCAAGGAAGAATTCATCACCTATAAATGGTGATGGTCTTATTTTGATTTTTAGAAGAAGAAATATACAAGAGAAAGAGTGTAAGAAAAGATGAGAAGTGGTATACTGTGTATTTATTGAGTTTGTGTAGTGAAAAAGAGAGTTGAGATAAATAATAATATTCTAATTCTTCAACTAATTCACTATACAAAAGAGAGTATTTATATGTTGAAGGAATATGTTCTTTTTTGTGGAGCTTTGGACTCTTTAACTAAGTCGGGAGTTGTTTGAGTTGTACGACATTGTTGGGCTGTTGTATCCTGGAGAGAACAAGTCAAGAGTGATATTGCAGGGTCAGTGTAGATTATGCCACAGTGGGCTTGAATCTCCTTAAATAGAGCGAGATACCTACATATTAGCCTAAAGAATTATTTATTCAGTTTTGTTCATTTTATGTCAACTGTAATTTATAATATTTTTGGTATATTAAACCAATAATTTTAAGGAGATTCATGTTTTGTTACAGTTTTAAAAAAATGTGGATATCAAGATAGGAGATCTCAACATCAATCCGCTTCAACGTCTCTCTTTTCGAGAGATAGAAGAAAAGAGATGTATGGATAAAATATTTTTTTACTTGCTCAATTCAAGCAGAGAAAAGTAAAGAAATTTACAACTTTTTACCCAATATTATTCATGAATAAAGTTATACATGTTTCATGAGAAAAAAATTATATTTAAATTTCTAAAATAGTGGGGATTCATGAAATGAGAAAAAATCATTGTGAAAAAAGTCAGTTTTGCATCTTTGAGAAATGCTCTTAAAAAAGAGAATTATAAGTGCATATATTTATTGTGGAATAAATCACATGTTATTGTTTGACTATAATGTGATGGCTTTTGGCTCTAATGTGAGAGATATAAATAAATTATAAAAATCATGTTGAGTATTCATTTAACATGAGACCTTTTTGTGAGATAAATTTCATTCTTGGAATGAAAAGATACCATAAAACATGTGATAGAATTTTCTTTGTCAAGTCACATAATATTGAAAATTTTGTGAAATACAATCATATTGGTTGTCACCTACTATTCATAAATAGTAGTCATGTAATATTTGTCTATAAATAAACTTAAGGAGAAGAGGATCATCATCCCTCATCTCCCATATTTTCCCCCACTTCTCTCTCTAATTCCGCAACCCCCCAAATTGGTATCAGAGCTAGATAAGAAAAAATATTTATGGAGAAATCTAACCACAACCAGGAAGCTATGAAGGAATCAACTTCAGAAAATCTACAAACAAAGGTATGTTCATATTTCAATATGAATAGCTAAACTATCTTATTCCTGATAATCTCTTGATTATTATTTGACTATTATCATGTTATAGTATTATTATATTGAATGAATTCGAAGTAGTTTGCTATGAACGAAGGTAGGCTGAGAATAGGTAAGCCCAAACTATGCCATCCGAAATCGGAAACCCAGTTAGGCAAGAGAGAAGCCGTTTTAGGGGAAGTACGAAGTTGTTGAAGGCGCTGTTAGGTTAACTGATTGAAGCTGAAAATCATAGTAATGACCAAAAGAATTTGTTCAGAATAACTTTAATATAACCTGATAATTGATAATAATAAATAAGAGGTTGGAAGGAATAAACTGTTTAGAATTTATGAAATGATGAATACATACTTGCTAGATGAAGATTATAACTATAAAATACTTATTTTATATATCCTTAGAACACTTAATATAGACATAAAAAGAAAAATTTATGACCTTTTAATTACTGAAGAAATGTCAGAAATAAACCAGATATTTGAATTAATAACACAAAATTGGCATGAACTAACTATTCAAAGTATATATGAATTATATGACTCATATTCAGATTAATGATAAACTACGAATATTTAACATATTGGCGACAAACTATGGAAGATTTAGATCTACTAAATAAAATTTTACTAGATAATATTATAACATATCTAAGAACCCAAGATATAGAATACTTGGAATCTATTGTAGAAAATACAAAAGAAATACGAAATCTTAAGATAAATAAACAAAAATATTATGAAAAGACATTTTTACCAGAAAATTAAAATGGATAATAATTATAGAGACCAATTATTAGAAAAAATTAATGACATAAAACACGAAATAGAATTTAGACAAAACAGATTAGAATATAATATATGTGCAGGAGTATGCCACAAATCTATAAAAGCACAAAGAAAAACGATATTCTTATTAGATCTACAATTACAACACTTAGAATATAAATACCAACACGATTTATAATGAATAAAGAAGAATATGCTGTAGAAGAAAAAATATATAAAGGCCAAGATGGATTAGAAATAAAAATAATACATTCAAACTTAGAACGAAGATATAAAAAAATAGGAAACCAACTATATCTAATGCCAGATAAAGAATCAGCAAAATTAGAAGATAGTCTAACAACTATGGTACGATTAAACAGAGAAAATGATGAAATAGATAGAAGAAAAGAAATTGAAAAAATTAGAGAACAAGCTAAAAAAGAAATTAAACAAATAGAAGAAGTAAAAGATACCAGAATTCAAGAATTACAAAAAGAATTAGAAAGACTTAAACAATTATATGAAGAAAAATTAAGAATAAAAGAAGAAAATAAGAAAAGAACTGAAGAATTAAAATTAAATCAAGAGATAGAAAAAATGAAAACAATGTTAAAAGAAACAGAAGAATTACCTGAATTACAAATAGAAGAAATAAATGAAATAAATGAAGAAGAAAATGATAATATTTCAGAAAATAATTCTGAATCGTATTCAGAAACATATACTGAACTTATAGAAAAAGATAAAAATATAGAAATAAATGTAGGAAATTTAGATGAAAAACCAAGTACTTCAAATACTAAAACACGAACAGATACAACCCCAACATACTATACTTATGAAAAAGAAAATAGAGATAAAGTTTTATGGGATAAAAGACTAAATAAAAATTGGACACCTAAACAAACTACAAATCAAAATAATTTCTTAGACTTAGACTGTGTAGCAGATACAAATAAAACAATTCAATTATGAATAGGCTATATATCAAAACAACTAGTAGATAATAAAATATCAATAAATGATGCCCCAGGGTATATAGAAAGAACACTTATAGGAACAGTAAAAATATGGTTACAAAATTTAACACAAACAAGCTTAGCAACATTAAGAAATCATAATAAACCTAATAATGAAATAGCAACATCAGCAATAGATATATTAAATAAATACGAAATATCAATTAGAAATGAATTTGGTAGTATGACAACAGAAATAGAAGAACAACAACAAGATAAAATAATAAACAGAAATTTAATGAATAAATTAGCAATATGTAAAATGAGTTACATAGATGAATATACATGTGCATTTAGAGAATATTACTATAAAGGAATATATACAAATGATGAAAGTAGAGAAATAAGAAAATTATATTACACAAAATTACCAGAACCATTTAGTTCAAAAATAATAAGAGATTGGGAAGAATCTAATACAGTAGATACACTAGGAGCTAGAATAAAATTCTTACAACAATGGTTTATAAAACTATGTGAAAAACATAAAGAAGAATTAAAACTAGAAAAAATATTAGTAAAAAATCTAGCATATTGTACAAGTAAGATAGCACCCCAATTTGGATGTAAAAATCCATATAAATACAAGAAAAGGATAAAGAAATATAAACACTTCAAAACAAAATATAAAAACAAAATCCCAAGAAAAAGATATTATATAAAAAATTATAAACAAAAAAGACCACATAGAGTTAAGAAAAATATAACAGAATGTAAATGTTATAATTGTGGAAAACTAGGACATTTAGCTAGAGATTGTAAATTACCAAAAGATTTAAAGAAAAAACAAATAACAGAAATAATAATAGAAAACGACACATATAAACAGATAGATTATTTAGATTATGATTTAGAAGATGAAGATAGTATATACGAAATAACAGATAATGAATTAGAAAATGAACTAGAGTCATTTTCAGATTATGACTGAAAGCGACATAAAGATAATAAGTAAAGAAGAATATCAAGATAATGAATATACAGAACAAAAAATAATATTTGACAATAATATGTTTGAACAAATAAAAGGAAAAGAATTAGATTTAAGTATAGATAAAATATTAGAAGTACCTAGATTAAAAAACTTATTTAAATTACAACACGATGAATATTATGTAGTAAGCCAAAGAGAACATGTAATAGATTGTAAATATATTAAAGGAAAAGCTAAAATACCTATCATAAATAAGAAAATAATTAATAAAGAAATCCAAGATTTAAAATAAAAAAATTCAATAAAATATGTACATTTAGAAGCAACGGAAATATTAATAAAAGCATGTTTTAGAGAAGGAATAGATACACCGATAGAATTATATTTAGCAGACGATAGAATAATTCAACCTATAGAAAAAAGTATAATAAGTGCAGTTAGAGGAAATTTAATATACCAAAAATTTAAATTTATTATAAGTGCAAATTATTCAGTAGCAATAGAAGACAAAAACATAGATAAATCATTAGTACTATACTGGAAAATGTCAGGTATAGAACTAGCACCAGGAAGTAAGATATTTACAGCAAGATGTAAAAATTTATATGTATTAACTACAAAACATAAAATAACAGCAAGAAATAAGATTCAAAAAATCAAAATAGAAAATCCATTTGATCAAATAATTACAGTAATAGATCATAATGATTACAGTTATAAAGAAATAGATATTGAAGAAGATTTAGAAATAGTAAAAGAAAGACTAAGTACATCTAAAAGATTAAGCTACGATACACCATCATCATCAAGAAATAGTACATCTAGAAGATTAGATTGCGACCTAATATCTAAGTTATTAGAACAAAAGAATGATGAAATACAACCATATCAATATTACATCACAGGAATATTAGATCAAAGAAAATATTTAATAAACATAAATACAGGACAAGTAGAAAATCAGATTATAAGAGAACTAGTAAAAGAACATGAAATAATTACAGGAGAAAATATAAACAACGAATTACCTAGAGCTTTGGTAAATATAGAAGAAACTACTGAACAAGAACTAATTATTGGAGGTATACCAATAAAAATAAAATTTAAAATACACCAAGGAAATAATAATATTACTTTAGGAATAAAATGGTTAGAAACAGTTAAACCATATAATATAGATGATAAACAACTAACAATACATTACGAAAACAAAAAGGTAATTATTAAAAGAACAATTATATGATAAAATAACATCCTAATATAATGACAAAAATATATATTTTAGCAAAAATAATTATAGAAGGATATTATAATAGATATTACACACCTATGATAGACACAGGAGCAGAAGCAAATATGTGTAAACATAATTGCCTGCCAGATAGTAAATGGGAAAAGTTAAAAACACCATTAATAGTAACAGGATTTAATAATGAAGGAAGCATGATAACACATAAAGCTAAAAATATAAAAATACAAATATGGGATAAAATATTATTAATAGATGAAATCTATAGTTATGAATTTACAAATAAAGATATATTATTAGGAATGCCTTTTTTAGATAAACTATATCCACATACTATAACAAAAACACATTGGTGGTTCACTACCATATGTAATCATAAGATAGGAGCAAAAAGAGTTAATAATAAAATTAGAAAAAATACACCATGGATAAAAGGAAGTGAAAAAATTACCTAGAAACTAGAAAATATATCAAATAATGATCATAAAATAGAAATTATAATATTCACAATAGATAAAATACAAGCAATAAACGATAAATTAAACTCATTATATAATGAAAACCCATTACAAGGATGGGATAAACATAAAACAAAAGTAAAAATTGAACTAATAGATGAAAATAGTATAATAACACAGAAACCATTAAGATATAATTTTGAAGACCAATCAGAATTTAAAATGCATATAAATGAATTATTAGAAAATAAGTATATACAAGAAAGCAATAGTAAACATAATAGTCCAGCATTTATAGTAAATAAACATAGTGAACAAAAAAGAGGTAAAAGTAGAATGGTTATTGATTATAGAAATTTAAATGCAAAAACTAAAACTTACAATTACCCCATACCTAATAAAATACTAAAAGTACGACAGATACAAGGCTATAACTACTTTAGCAAATTTGACTGTAAATCAGGATTTTACCATCTAAAACTAGAAGAAGGATCTAAACATTTAACAGCATTTACTGTACCCCAAGGATTCTACGAATGGAATGTTCTACCATTTGGATATAAAAACGCACCAGGTAGATATCAACATTTTATGGATACATACTTTAATCAACTAGAAAATTGTATAGTATATATAGACGATATATTATTATACTCAAGAACAAAAGAAGAACATCTAAAATTATTAGAAAAATTTATACATATCATAGAAATATCAGGAATTAGCTTATCTAAAAAGAAAGTTGAAATTATGAAAAATCAAATAGAATTCTTAGGAATTCAAATAGATAAAAATGGAATAAAAATGCAAACACATATTGTACAAAAAATATCTAATTCTGAAGAATTATTAGATACTAAGAAAAAATTACAATCCTTTTTAGGATTAGTTAATCAAGTAAGAGAATATATACCAAAATTAGCAGAAAATTTAAAACCATTACAGAAAAAAATTAAAGAAAGATATAGAATATCACTTTGATGAACAAGATAAAAAATATATCAAGAAAATAAAACTAATGTGTAAAGATTTACCAAAATTATATTTCCCAGATGAAAATAAACAATTTACTTATATAGTAGAAACAGACTCTAGTAACCATAGTTACGGAGGAGTATTAAAATATAAATACATAAATGAAAAAATAGAACATCACTGCAGATATTATTCCGGATCATATACAGACCCACAAATAAAATGGGAAATAAATAGAAAAGAACTATTTGCCTTATATAAATGTTTATTAGCTTTTGAGCCATATATCGTATATAACAAATTTATTGTCAGAACAGATAACACACAGGTAAAATGGTGGATAACTAAAAAGGTACAAGATTCAGTCACGACAAAGGAAATAAGAAGACTAGTAGTAAATATATTGAACTTTTCATTTACAATAGAAGTTATAAAAA
This sequence comes from Solanum bulbocastanum, assembly GCA_037074985.1. NCBI lineage: Eukaryota > Viridiplantae > Streptophyta > Magnoliopsida > Solanales > Solanaceae > Solanum > Solanum bulbocastanum. The sequence continues at coordinate 11,841,227 of CM073602.1, read as the reverse complement.
CTGACAAAAATGTGATTGCAGATCACCTCTCAAGAGAAAAATACTGAGCAAACAAATACTATGGATCAGATACTCAACCTCCTAACTACACTTTGTAAAAAAGTGGATAGTATGGACGGTGAGATACAAAAGCTAAAGGAACAAGCTAGTAGTCAGCAGCATGACTTTAAAAATGCGGAGCTACGTCGATCGGAAGACGTTAAAATTCCAGAGCTAGAAGGAGACGTTGGGAAACTCCCTAAAACCCATAATGTTTGTTTAAATGCAGATGCAGGTACATCTGGAGCTATAAAGAAAATTACAGAAGAAAAAAGTTATACAAATACAAACATGAATAAACTTTTTGACAAACCATATACAGCTCCAAAGATACAAAAATCCGTGCCTACTCCACAAACAACTACTTATAAAAATAGCCTAGCCCAGCAGAAAAATACATATACCCATATTACTCGTACATATACAGAAAACATTTACAAAATCCAAACTTACTTAAATAAAAACCCCAGAGCTATAAATCCAAAAGAACCAAATACTGATTACATTACTCAACACCTACAAGGTTATAACAAACTAATTGCCCTTCCAGGTACAAATACAAATTTAGTTACAACTTGTTATAATTATGGACTACTCAGTACAGTGTACACAGCTACAGGAGACGAAATTTCGAAGATACCCGAACTATACAAAGCCTTTTTAACCTATAAACGAATAACTAAAGGAACTCTATTTTTTATAAAGTTCTATTCAGCTACTGCAGAAATACTTTATGACGAGATAAAACCAGCTATACAGGTCATAAAAATTGGTTTGACCAGAGATATGTTAATTCCAGAAAAGATAGAAAAACAAAATGAGATACCTATTGTAGATATTCCTGATTTCTACGCCAATAAAAGAGTTATCGGAATAGCTACAATATTAACGGAGTTAGCAAATAATTACCTAAATAATAATACAATATGGAGTTACTATAGCCGAGATAATACGATGATATATTCAAATTGCCGAGAAACAAGGGAAGGAGATATGGAGGAAATACGTCAATGGATACTAAGCCTCCTAAAACCAGAAAATACACCAACTACAAGAGCTATACGGAAAAATTTCATTTCGCCAACACTATTGACAAGATATTGTACAACTATTAGCAGTAAATACTCAGAACATATATGTTCCAAGTGTCACGGAGAAGATAACGAAGTTCCAACCGTACAACTGGAATAAAATACCAAAGACAAAAGACAAAGAGATAGCCGGCAGCCTGATGAAGACAGCCGACAAAAACAAAATATGACAAAGACATATATGTATATTAGTCAAAAGTAGGATAAGATAAGAATCTTATCTCCCTTTTGTAAAAGTTTTTTGTTTCTTTTTGTAAAGTAAAGTAGAGTCGTTTGTTTTTATTTGGAGTCACCCGACATGATACTGTTGATGAATAGTAAAAGACAAAAAATACTATTCATAAATAGTAAAGTGTCAATTATGTGAATAGTAAGAGTCGGTTACTGTGTAAATAGTAGAGGTCAAGTACTGTGTAAATAGTAAAGGTTAGTCACTATTCATGAATAGTAGAAGTCACCTACTATTCATAAATAGTAGTCATGTAATATTTGTCTATAAATAAACTTAAGGAGAAGAGGATCATCATCCCTTATCTCCCATATTTTCCCCCACTTCTCTCTCTAATTCCGAAAGAAGAAGTTTTCTATCCTAATAAAAAATATGAGATATGTGACTAATTGCACTTTATATGATATTGTGTATAAAGTATGGCTCGCATGTACAACCAAAGCAAGTAAATTTACTTGGTACAAAATTTGATGGCTTGTATTGTGCTACACTTAAAAGTTTTGTTGGTGCACATTAGAAAACTTAGTGCTATTTGATGGAAATGAGAAAAGAAAATCATATTACTCGCTAACTCTACTTTGGAGGTTGAAGTAACTAAAAAATAAGCTTCAACTAATGAAAAAAGTAGATTGATTTTACTATATCAAATACTTTATTTTGAGAAATTAATTTTTCTAATTCTGATAGCACCAATATAATGGTAGAGTACAAAATCATTATTAAACGGTCAATTCAGACTCATGAGAAGAAAACATAATATTGTGAGATCATATTGAACATTGGTATACAATAAATAGTAATTGTGTTAAAATTATTTGTGATAATTTTGCAGATTCATGAACTAAGATTTTAGCAAGATAAAGAGTTTGAAGCACATAAAAATCTTATAACAAAGTTCAAAGGTAAAAACAAATCATATGATGACTTGCTGTGAAATGCACTATTGTTAATTTAATTCAATCCCTATTATGTAAGTGCATTTATCGTATAATGATTTGTGGAGGTTGAGTCTTTGAACTCTTAATGAAATTTTGTATCTCGTATGAATGGGATGTCAAATTATAGGAGCACTCTTGACAGACTTCACCTATGTGAGTGTGAAAGTAGGTCACTTTCTATGAGAATGAGCTAGCTTGTTCTCAAAAACACTCATGAAAAACTGGGATAGCACAAGGTCCTAATTTGTTGGCTGAAAAAGTTTATGTTGATACCTTGATTTTTGTGTGTAAACAGTGTTACTTTGTTTCTCTTAAGCAGTCATAGTTCAGGTCTAATACCACTACTGACTCTGGAGTAAAGATTATTGTTTTACTAAGTGAAGGTTCAATGTAGAGCACATTTTCATTATGCATAATAGTCTACCTTCAACAAAATTGTGGAGTACTCTCTTATTTTAATGTTACAATGAGTGGGGGAATGTTTGTGTATGTGCATTTTATTATTCAATTAAAATACTAAGTGCATATGTTAGTGGTGCAAGTTGACAAGAATGTGGTCATTATTTTGGTGCAACTCTTGTAACCACTATTGCTATGATCTATTTCTAATTGCACTCATTAGTCTACCTCTTTATTCTTGTAACTTATGTAAACTTTGAGCTATTCATTTAGCCAATTTACTATCAATTATCTTTCTATTCATTGCAAGGAAGAATTCATCACCTATAAATAGTGATGGTCTTATTTTGATTTTTAGAACAAGAAATATAAAAGAGAAAGAGTGTAATAAAAGATGAGAAGTGGTATATTGTGTATATATTGAGTTAGTGTAGTGAAAGAGAGAGTTGAGACAACGAATAATATTCTAAGTTTTCAACTAATTTAGTATACGAAAGAGAGTATTTATATGTTGAAGGAAGATGTTCTTTTTGTGGAGCTTTGGACTCTTCAACTAAATCCGGAGTTGTTTGAGTTGTACAACGTTTTTGGGCTCTTGTATCCTGGAGGGGACAAGTCAAGAGTGATATTGCTGGATCTGTGTATATTATGCTACAGTGGGCTTGAATCTCCTAAAAGAGAGCAAGATATCCGCGCCTCAACCTAAAAAATTATTTATTCATTTTTGTTGATTTTATTTCAATACCTTTAGTTACCATAGACATGCATGACTCTCATTATCTTGATGACAAGTCGTCCCACAACTTAATCAAGGTATATTAATCAAATAATTTGATAATAAATATCATAAAATTATCTTCACATGTCTGATATTTTAATCAAATAATCTACAAAATATGTTCAAATCGTCATATCTGAAATTGAATTTAGGGAATATCAACAATATCCCTAGCATTAAATTTGCGTTCTGGTGAATAAAAGGGAAGAAGTTCTTTTTAAAATACTTTGTTTTACTACTATAATCCAAAGTTTATGTAAAAGAAAATGTTGTTACGTTTAATGACCGGTCTTTGCCCCAGCCCTAACAAGTCGCAAAGCCTATTCGGTATTCCAAGAATTGAGGAGGAACTTGTAGATGGTTAAAGACACATAATTGCCTTGTTGGAAAAAACATCACTTTTAATATATTTTCTTCCATTTTTCTTTTCGAGAGAGAGCACACAAAATTTAAATATCTCTCCCTTTTCAAGAATTTATTGATAAAATTTATCATTTTACCAATCTGCGGAAAAACATTGGGATTAGAGACTTCTCGTTGGCATCTCTCTCCTTCTCTTTTTTTATTTTTTATTTAGTTAACACGAATAAAGGTTAGTCAGCTCCTGTCATATGTTCATATTTGAAGAGTGTTTTTACACAAATTTTCAAATGCAATATAGTTATTATATGAAAATAAGGATCAATTGCATTTCCTATGAAGCTGATTTATAAAATTCAAGTCAAAATAATTAAATGTATCCTTAGATCATATTATATTGTTTTTTTTAATTGTTGGCATCATTGTTATATCAAAATTTATTTGTTGGATATGGTTATTGTCATTATTTTTAATTTATATGACATGACGTAATTTTTGGTTTGAAGGCATGAACCGAGTTTGTTCGCCTTATTTTGATCCAGATTTTGATAGCCTAGCTGAGAGGATAAATGGCCCAAAGTAAGTCATCAAAATTAAATTGGCTTCTAAAAATAAATTAAATAGGTTTAACTTATTTTTCCTTATTTGTAGATGTCGAGTTACTATTGACAATGAGAGTCTAGAGAATTGTACAGTAGTGAAGGTAACACAATCTTTTTATTACAACTATGAATTGTTAATCTAGAATAATAATATATTTTAATTGTGATAAACGTACCCATTTGTGTTATATGCAGATTGATAGTGTAAATAAACAAGGTCTCCTGCTGGAAGTTGTTCAAGTGCTAACAGATATGAATCTCATTATATTGAAAGGCTATATATCTTCAGATGCTGGATGGTTCATGGATGGTAATCCATATATATAATATATTCACATCATTCCTATTATTATTAATAATCCCGGTGTCACATAAATTGAGACAGAGAAAGTATTAAGTATCCCAATTAATCATACATAGAATCTAATGTATATGTTCCTTCTAAATGCTTGTTTAAACAGTGTTCCATGTCAAAGATGAGCTCGGTAACAAAGTTACCAATCAAAGAGTTGTCAACTATATTCAAAAGGTAACAATCAGCATATAACTAGCTTATTACAGGAATATGTGATACTTCGTTTCAATTTGTTTGTCTTTAGTCAATCAATGATATAAAAGACTAGAAAATTCAAAAAATCTTATTAATTCCCTCCTACTCTTATATATCCTATGTGACTGATGCAAAGATGAAATTAAACATGCAGGCGATTGGGGCAAATAGGGAGGGAATAGAGAAATCAAAGACAGGAAGTAGAAAATATTTGAAATGTGATGAAGCTAGAGCAATTGAAATGACTGGAAGAGACAGACCAGGACTATTTTCAGAGATATCAGCAGCCCTAGCTGATCTCCATTGCAACGTTGTGGAAGCACATGCATGGAGCCATAATGCACGTTTAGCTTGTGTTGTTTACATATCAGAAGAGTCTACTGACAAACCTATTGACCACAATCGCCTGGCAGCAATCGAAGATCACCTCACCACAGTGCTCCGAGCAACAACTTCTCCTTGCAGCACAAATGAAGAAAATGTCAAACAACAAGAAGTGAAAACTGCTTATGGACTTAACCCTGAAGGAGATCAAGGCACGGTGACCGATGTTGAACGTAGACTACATCAGCTTATGCTATCAGTTCGTGATTTTGAAAGCCCTATAAGAATGGGGTCTCCAAGATTAGTTGACAGTAAGGAAGAGAAAATGTTGAGTGTGTGTATTGAGAATTGTCACGAAAAGGGATATTCAATCGTCTCTATACAGTGCAAGGATCGTAAGAGGCTCATGTTTGATACTGTTTGCACTCTTACAGATATGCAATATGTAATCTTCCATGCTTCTGTTGATTCCCGTGGTGATTATGCATTTCAGGTACATACTAACTTGATCCGTTCAAAAGCTATTTGGATTAAAAAAAGTTGGTTATTCATGACCCAATCCATTCAGAAAAGTAAAAGCTGTTTGTTTTATCATGTGACAGGAGTATTTCATCAGGCATGTTGATGGATATGCAATGAGCACACAGAGTGAGAAAGAAAGAGCAATAAAGTGCTTGGAAGCTGCTATAGAACGAAGAGTTTGCGAGGTGATGTTGTTTTCTTCTTCAATATATATATAGAAGAAATTGGCTGTTAAAATTCATTCTAATCGATCGATCATCATCATTTTATATAACAGGGAATCCGGTTAGAACTGTGTGCAAATAATAGGATAGGATTGCTCTCAGATATTACTCGGGTTCTTAGAGAGAATGGCCTAGCTGTTGTTAGAGCAGATATAGCAACTGAAGGAGGGAGAGCAAGAAATACATTCTACTTAAGAGACATTTCAGGTAACAATATTGACATGAAATTTGTCAAATCAATGAAGACTGAGATGGGAGAAATTGATGTTGCTGTCAATAATGAGACCACTACTACAACAACAACAACCAACACAAACAACTCCATGACACGTCCAAGCTCTTTTCGCTCTCTTGGAGATTTAATGAAATCTCAGTTCGAAAAACTCTCCCACAACTTCGTTGCCATCTAGTCGATCATGGCCGATTTAATTAGCAATTAGATCATGTAAATTCCTAGTAGTTAGATCATGTTTTTTCTTCATATAGCCTCAAAAGTAGGCATTATTGTACATATGTAAAACTTGTAAAGTTTCTACTCTTTGCACAATTCAATTTGACATCCCGAAGGTTATTATCTGTGAATAAAACCTCGAAATTTTCTTATTTTAGTCCCTTTCATAACCTAAAAAGACAAGTGAACGCTAGGATTTTTTTTAATCTCTAGATTAAGCATTTCATCGTGTTTCCCTCAAAATGATGCCTTACTTGGGGCGACCAATAAACGAAACGCAACTATGACTACACTACCCAAGGCCCCTTATGGTTGGGTCCACCGCACACCCAAGTAGATGTGTGAAAATAATAAAATGATACTTCCGACCTATGATTAGAGGAAGTTACTCGGTTGATAAGCATCTCTCACTTTCAATTCGAAGATTGTGAGTTCGAGTAACTAAGAGAACAAAAAGGATGAGAGCTAGTCTTAGGGAGGTGTTTTAAAAAGCTAAGATATATTGACCTACTTTCTTTGTTAGTTTATTATAAAAAGAATGATTTCATTCTTGTTTTGGCAATACTTGAATTTCAGCTCATCAAACAACATGTGTAAGGCCACAAAATTAAACGACACTTTGATACATTTGATATAACTTTAATTTACGATTACAAGAGTGAAAAATCTTTATTTTTATAAATTTTGTGTCAAATCAAACTAGATTATTCTTTTTTTAAACGGAGCTAGTAAATAAAATAACATTCCCAAAAGAACTTGTGGTTAACTATTTCTTAAATTAAACTATTACGACTTATCAATTCAAGCGATTCCATAAAGTGAATATAAGCTAAACTACTATGATACTAAAAAGATACAAGTAAAGAAGACCGGAAGAATTCAATGGGATGCGAGGTCCTAGGGTTATTAAAATTAAACACTCTAAAAATTCGGACTAGGTTTAGTGTGATTCTATCTGAGCTATGATATATCACAATAATCACATGTGTGTGTATATTAAAGTTGATATCTCACCACGTACCAAGTATGCAAAAAGATCGCAACTTTAATTATTAATATATAGTGATTTTTTTGCACAAACCATAACTATCGTATTAAAATAATAAGGATTCAAAAGATTTACTAAAACAAGAGTTTTTTTTTAGTATTTCAGAAAGAATACGCTATAACTGTTCGAGCATGTCAAAGTCTATCTAGAATATAATAATTTTTTTTTTTAAAAAAAAAAAACAAAGTTTTAAATATTTGTCAAGATATGTCCCACTTAAAGATTGTATTGCCACATATGGGTCATACATTGACCTGTATATTGCGTCCTAAAAATTATTGAATGTTGGGGAAATTTCATGTTTCTGAAATCGACTTATTTTATAAGTATTGAAAGGTGGAAAATTATGTGCCACTTACGGGCCCGCACATGCCATATAGGGTTGTATATCAAGTGTAGATCTATAATTTTTATTGAATGTTGGGGAAAGTTCAACTCAATTCCAATGATTATTACATCAAATTAACAAGGATTGATGCTAGAATTGTCATTCTAATTCTTAGATTTCAAGAATCAAATTCAAAAACGATTCAAGGGAACTTTTTAGGAATCTTTGATAGTTAAATTCCTTCATTAGTTTCTACTATTAGAAAGATAATTTTTCTTCATGTAACATATTAAAATTTAATAGATGTTGAATTTCGCCTTAGAAGACTAGTCTTCCATAAATGGTGAGAATTCATATATATAAAAGTTGATTTTCAAGCTCCAATCTTTATTATCATGTAACTATCTTCTAGCATTTTTAGTGGTATTTGAGGTAAGTCTTTTTTTATAAAAAAAAATTACTTATAAATACAAGATCTGAATAGGGCTTTATGTATGTAAGAGATACGCTCGCATTAACTCTTCATATTAACATTATCATAAAATATGTAAATGAACATATTTTATCCTATGAACGACAATGTTGAACTTGATGCTTATGTTGGTGATGTTTAAGGTGTTGATGAATGAGTCAATGAATTGAAAAATAATTTACTTACTTTAAACATAGTTTCTCAATTTAATAATAATTTTTGAATTACCTCTATAGTATTAGATGACAAATTTGAATAAATTAAACTATTATGTCATGATTTATGAATTTGAATTTTAGGGCATGATTGTAATTGTTTGTTCTCAGAGCCTATATGGACATCATTTCTATTCCTGGGAATGAATAGTCATTACAGATCCTAATGTGTTGCGTTTTAGAAGTTGTCAGCCCAGAAGATAGGTCACTCATTATGATTCAAAGACTTTGACATATCACTTTCGAGCAATGAAATCCTATGTATGACTTTCCTGGTTGGGTTATGCCCATGAGTTGACATGAAACTATATTGGTGATTTTTTGCCTTTGAAATTTGACACGATAACAATGGGAATGATTTTATTTTTGTATTAAATAGTCATACATGATTACTAAGCATAATGAACTCAAATTTGACTATTTCTTGATTGATGACTTTTTTTGAAATTTTATGAATTATTTTGTGATTGATTTTTTATATTATTATTATTATAACTCTTGGCATATCATTAGTACTTTTTATGGTTTGTTATGGAATAGGGAGAAAATATCTCAAATGATCTAAGATGCGTAGGAGGAACTTGCTATTTATACAAAATCTTGGTGAGCTCACATTTTTGCTCGTGGGGTTCCAATGAATCCTTTACTGCTTTATTAAATTATTGATTGTGTTTAGAATTAGTCTTATTCTTTCATAGAGGTTCCGTACATAAATATTGTGTCATGTATACTAAATCAATTAATTTCTAGACATATTAGGTCACATTGCCTTATTTAGTTAATAGATAGATTTTCACATTGTTTATATATTGTATATATTATTATTTATTTTATGTAATAAATTTATGGCTTTAATTATGCATAATCGACTTATAAATAATAGGAGACCAATGTAGGTATTATTATTATTTTTCTAAGGTGCTTCAGATGTTCTTTCATAACATTGGATATTGTTATGTCAAAGTCCAATTTGGGGTTTTACAAATTTGATATGAAAGGACTAGGTTTAGGAGTGTCCTAGGATTTGTTTTTGGAGTTTTTCTCATGCATCCTGGTAGCTTAAGTCATCCACAACCACTCAAAGTTGTCTGCATATTTCATTTGGACACCTTAATTAAAATTTGTACCTATTGAACACCTTATTTGTTCAAAAGTTATTCCTATTAAACACAAAATGCTGACATTGCAAGAAAGTCCGTTTCACCCTCCTTAAGCGCGTTAAACAGGTTTGAAATAATTCTTTTCCAACTTGTACAACTAATTCTTTTTGCAAATAATTAACAAAAAAAAAAATGAGGAAAGGCCGGTCTTCTTCCCCAATCTACAATCATCTTGTTGATAGAATCCCATCTCTTCTCATCATCTTTTTATACCACACCCCTTCCACCTTTCTTTCCCTCACTCTCTACAATTCTTTTTGCTTTTTTCTATTCTTTCATTTTTTTTTTTTTTAAATTACTACATAGATCTAAGTCTCAAATTTTCCGGCAAAACTCCATTTTTTTCGATGAAAGTAGTACGAATTAATTTTTTTCAGCAAAAGTCGTTATTGTTTTTCATATAATTATAATAAATGATTAGTAATGGAAAGAAAATGTGCGGGAATAAAATCTTGCCAGCCATACTTGTTGAAATTACTAGCCACAAATGTGAAAATTGGTAGCCACCAGTGTGAAAGTTGGTAGCCACATTTGTTGAAGTAGGTGGTCAAAGTTTGGTAGAGTTTTGATAGAGTTTGGTAGCCAAATTTTGTAACACTTGAAGACACACCAACATAGAGATGCAATAGAGAGTAGAGAGAGTAATCCACAAACTATTTCTTAGTTTGTGAGAAAATAGTGTGGAAGTAATATTATTGTGAGTTGTAAGAAACAAAAGAGTGTTGAGTAGTAGTCTTTTGACGCTACCAAGTTTTTCATCAATATTATTGTATTACTTATTTGAGCATCATATTTACCCCATTTTAATATTTGGTGTCGTTGTTACTATCTTCCTATTGCTATTTAATTTGGACATTAGCCTGGGTGTGATTATCATTTTGTCCAGCAACGTGGTATCAGAGCCATGAAAAATAATAGTCCTTTGCCCTTTTAGTACCCCTATCTCACAAGAGAAAATTATGAAAAATGGTGTCTACGAATGAGAGTCATTCTTGGTTCTCAAGATGTTGGAGATATTGTAGATGAAGGGTATACAAAACCCGCAAATGAGGAAACATTGTCCTCAAATGAAAAGGAGGTCTTGTTAAAGATAAGAAAGAAAGATCAACAATCCCTCACTCTTATCCATCAATATTTAGATGATGACATGTTTGAAAAGGTGGCTGATGCAACCACCTCAAAAGAAGCTTGGAAGATTTTACAAAATTCTCTCCAAGGAGTTGATAAAGTAAAGAAGATAAATTTTCAAACTTTAAGGGCTGACTTTGAAGTTTTAAAAATGAAAGAATCCGAATCCATTTCGGATTTCTATTCAAAATTGATGGCTGTTGTAAATCAAATAAGAAAATATGGGGAGGAAGTAGATGATGTGCGTGTGGTAGAAAAGATCCTTCGTTCTGTAATACCTAAATTTGATTATGTGGTGTGTGCTATTGAGGAGTCTAAATATTTAGACTCTATGATGATAGAACAATTGGAATGTTCTTTACTAGCCCACGAAGAGAAAATGAAAAGGAAAAAGGAAGAGCCACTAGAGCAACTTCTTAAAACTCAAGTATCCTTCAAGGGATTTGAAGGTGAGAAAAGTTACAAAGGAAATGGACAATGGCGAGGCCGTGGAGGTCGTGGAGGCCGAGGAAGAGGACGAAGTTATACCAATCATTTCAATAATGAAGATAAAGGTCACCAGTCATTCAGAGGTCATGGCCGTGGTAAACGAGGAGGCAGAGGACGGGGAACCTATCAAGGTACAAATGAATTGAGTTATGTCTAATCTAAAATTGACTGTTATAAAAATCATAAAATTGGGCATTACTCTTGGGAATGTAGTAGTAATGTTAAAGAGACAATTAATCTTATTGACAACAACAAAGATGAAGATGAGTCAACGTTGTTATTAGCACTCAAAGAACAAGATAGATATGATTGCAACTCATAGTATCTTGACAATGGAGCAAGCAATCATATGTGTGGCCATAAAGACAAGTTTGGGGAGATAAAGAAGACGGTGAAAGGTAATGTGTCTTTAGGAGATACCTCAAAGAATCAAATTGAAGGGGTAGGTACAATTCTGATATCCTATAAAAATGGTGGCCATAAATTGATTAACAGTGTTTATTATGTCCCAAAATTGAAAAGTAATATTTTGAGTTTGGGTCAACTTCTTGAAAAAGGATATGATATTCATATGAAAAATATGCATCTTTGGCTTAGAGATTCAAGAAACAACTTAATTGCTAAAGTTCATATGGAAAAGAATAGGTTGTTTCCTTTGAATCTTAAAACCATTGATGCAAAGTGTTTGAAGGCTAATGTGCAAGATGACTCGTGGTGTTGACATATGAGATTTGAGCACTTGAACTTTGAACCGCTCAAATCAATGGGAGACAAGAACATGGTTGATGGAATTCTGTCAATCAACCATCCAAATCAGTTGTGTGAAGCTTGTCTTCTTGGAAAACATGCAAGGAAGAGTTTTCCAAAGGAGACTACATCAAGAACAAGTAAGCCACTTCAACTTGTACACACTGATGTGTGTGGTCCAATCGATCCACCTTCTTTTGGTAAAAGAAAATACTTCTTGCTTTTTATTGATGATTTCACTAGAAAGACTTGGGTATACTTCTTGAAGCAAAAATCTGAAGTTTTTTTGACTTTAAAAATTTCAAAGCACTTGTAGAAAAAGAAAGTGGCTATGAAATAAAAGCATTAAGGTCCAATAGGGGAGGTGAATTCACTTCAAAAGAATTTAATGACTTTTGTCAATCTCATGGAATTCGTCGCCCTTTAACGGTACCTTACTCCCCCCAACAAAATGCAGTTGCAGAAAGAGAGAATAGAACAATTCTTAATATGGCTAGATGTATGTTGAAAGCTAAACATCTACCAAAAGAATTTTGGGTTGAGGCTGTTTGTTGTGCAGTTTATTTGAGCAACAGATCTATAATAAAAAATGTACGAGATCAAATACCTCAAGAAGCATGGAGTGGAAGAAAGCCAAGTGTCAAGCACTTGAGAATCTTTGGGAGCATAGCCTATGCTCATGTTCCACATCAAGGGAGAGCTAAACTTGATGATCGCAGTGTCAAGTATGTGTTTGTTGGCTATGATGTGAGTTCAAAAAGCTACAAATTGTACAACCCAAACAATAAGGTAGGTCATGATGTTGAATTTGATGAAGAAGCATCATGGCATTGGGAGGCTTCGAAAGAAAGAACATATGATTTTCTTCCATACTTTGGAGATAAAGAAGAATAAGAGACAATGACACCAACACATGATGCAACCCCGTCTCCTTCACCAACAAATGTTACATCTCCATTTTCTCAAGAGATTTCAAGTGAAAGACCACATAGGATAAGGAGCATTTAGGAACTCTATGATGACACCAAAGAAATTACTAATTTTGATTTTTTGTGTTGTCTCTTTGCTGATAGTGAACCAATGAATTTTTATGAAGCTGTTACTGGAAAAAGGTGGAGACAAGCCATGGAGGAGGAGATCCAGTCAATAGAAAAGAAGAACACTTGGGAGTTAACAACTCTTCCCAAGGACCATCGATCAATTAGAGTCAAATGGGTATACAAGGCGAAGTAAAATGCCCATGGAGAGGTAGAGAGATACAAAGCAAGACTTGTAGCTAAAGGCTACAAACAAAGGCATGTCATCGACTATGAGGAAGTCTATGCGCATGTTTCCCGCATGGAGACAATCCATCTATTGATCTAATGAATGGAATCCATCAAATAGATGTCAAATCAGCATTCTTAAATGGAAGAAGATGTCTATGTTGAGCAACCATTAGGTTTTATGGTTAAAAATCATGAAGATAAGGTGCTAAGGTTTAAGAAAGCTTTATATGGGTTGAAGCAAGCTCCATGATCTTGGATATTCGCATTAACAAATACTTTCAAGATAATGGGTTTACTCGTTGTCTCCTTGAATATGCTCTTTACATTAAAGTTCATACTAATGGAGATATTCTACTTGTTTGTGTTTATGTTGATGATCTGATTCTAATGGGTAACAACCCAGTTTTATTTGAAACTTTCAAGAAAGCTATGTCCTTTGAATTTGAGATAACGGACATAGGACTCATGTCATATTACTTGGACCTAGAAGTGAAGCAAACGGAGGAAGACATCTTCATAACTCAAGAAATTTATACAAAGGAGATTTTAAATAAGTTCAATATGTTCGATTGCAACCCTGTGAACACCCCACTGGAAAGTGGAACAAAATTCTCAAAGTTTGATGATGGAGAAAAGGTGGACTCCACTATGTTCAAAAGTCTCGTAGGAAGTCTAAGGTACTTGACATGTACAAGACTAGATATACTCTTTGTGGTTGGATTAGTAAGTCGCTTCATGGAAGCCCCTACCTCCACTCACTTGAAGGTTGCTAAAAGAATTCTTTGTTACCTAAGAGGTACAATCAACCTTGGACTATTTTATTGTTCTTTTGATGATTTTAATCTTGTGGGATATTGTGATAGTGATTGTACGAGAGATGTTGATGATAGACAAAGCACACCTAGTTTTGTATTTTTCTTGGGTGATTGTGTTATTTCTTGGAGTTCAAAGAAACAATCAATTTTTACTCTCTCAACTTGTGGAGCTGAATATGTGGTAGTGAGATCATGTATGTGTCATGCTATTTGGTTGAGGAGATTGTTGAGGAAACTCAATTTGCCACAAATTAAAGCCACAATGATTTGTGTTGATAACAAATCCGTGCAAGCACTTGCAAAGAATCCAGTGTATCATGATTGGAGCAAGCACATAGACACAAGGTATCACTTTATCCGAGAATGCATTGCCAAGAAAGAGATAGAGCTCAAGTATGTGAAATCTCATGATCAAGTTGCAGATATCCTTACAAAGCCTCTCAAGTTTGAAGATTTTCAGAGATTGAGATCAATTCTTGGAGTAAAGAAGAAAAATAAAATATAAGGGAGAGATTTGTGGGAATAAAATCTTGTGTACCATTCTTGTTGAAATTACTAGCCACAAATGTGAAAATTGGTAGCCACCAATGTGAAAGTTGGTAGCCATATTTGTGGAAATAGGTAGTCAAAGTTTGGTAGAGCTTTGGTAGAGTTTGATAGCCTAATTTTGTGGAATTTGGCTACCACATTTATGTCATTAATGATGTAATCAAGAGGTTAAAAAACTCTATAAATAGAGTAGTAATTGAACACTTGAAGACACACCAAAATAGAGAAGCAATAGGGAGTAGAGAGAGTAATCCACAAACTATTTCTTAGTTTGTGAGAAAATAGTGTGGAAGTAATATTATTGTGAGTTGTAGAAATAAAAGAGTGTTGAGTAGTAGTCTTTTGACACTACCAAGGTTTTTCATCAATATTATTGTATTACTTATTTGGGTATCATATTTACCCATTTTAATATTTGGTGTCGTTGTTACTCTCTTCCTATTGCTATTTAGTTTGGACATTATCCAGGGTGTGATTATCATTTGTCCAACAAAATGAAGGTAATGGACGAGAAGTTTTGATTCTATTCGATTAAGAGGGGAATGAATTTTTAACTTGAGTGTGCAACTATGACATACTACCTAGGATGAAGAGGTAAGGTTCAATGAAGAATAATTAAGGAGGTGAAGACGATGGTTTACTGATGGTGGCTGTACGCCGGTGAAAGTAAAACATGCTTTGACGAAGAGGAGGGGTTGTCTTTGACAAAGAGGAGGGTTGGCGTGGGTGTGTGGGTGAGATTTTTTAGATTTTTTTAGTTAGGTAAATAGATTAAAATAGTATTTTTTTAGAATTTCATTTTTAAAATTCATTTTTGGATTTAGATGCCATATGTCATCATTTAATTTATTCATTTGTCATGTAACTATCATGTCACAACAAGTGTATCGCACACATCTCATATTTTTGGCTAATTATCACACACACCTATACCAATTTTAAGGGGTATAGGTGTTCAATAGGTACAAGCTTTACTTGAAGTGTTTAAACGAATTAGGCAAACAACTTTAAGGGGCCGTGGATGACTTAAGGTTTTTTGCCTTTGAGATTTGGCATGATAACAATGGGAATGATTTTATTTTTGTATTAAATAGTCTTACATGATTACTAAGCACAATGAACTCAAATTTGACTATTTCTTGATTGATGACTTTTTTTAAATTTTATGAATTATTTTGTTATTGATTTTTGATATTATTATTACAACTCTTGGCATATCATTATTACTTTTTATGTCTGTTATGGAATAGGGGAACAATATCTAAAATGATCCAGACGCAAATAACTTTTCATCATTTAGTTTATGGGTTCATCTGAATTATATAATTTTCCTCGATTCATCCACTAAAATAACATAAATAATAAATTTTGAATTCAGTAGATTGAATGTGTTTGGATATATTACCAAATTTAAACATCTCATCCAAATTTTGAATCAGCCTCTCCATTTTTTGATACACTAAAATAAATTTAATGTTTCAACTCTTCCCAACATAGTTTTTTTAAGCAGTTATGTTTGTCAAAAAAAGAACTTTTTTTTATGGAGCATGGAGGATACATTAGTCATTCAACAGTCAACACTTCATTTGAAATGCCTTTTGGAACGAAAGCATTTCTAATTTTAACTCTCTTATTAAATGTTGTGTCTACCGAAATTCCCAGTTTCCATTTTTTCCATATATATACACTAGTCCTGGACACGTGCGCTGCACGTGTGTTCCATGCTAAATTGTGTAGAGTTGTTATAACGATATATATATATATATATATATATATATATATATATATATATATATACATACATACATACATACATACTTGAATATGTATGTTGCCCATGTATCCCATGCATAATTAGTACAAGAACTTTGAAAATATGATAATAAATGTGTGACAAGTTGCACAAAAATTGAAGAGAGATATACAAGCTAAAACCAATAACTTCAATTATGCAATTCCTATAATATATCAAGTATTCAATTTGATAAAAGTTTCTTTTGTTTAATATGTCATAACTCATAATTTAAATTTCAAATGTGATTTCAAAATATTTCTTGTACAAGCTCAAACCAATGAATGGTGAGCCTATTCGATCAAAGATTATTATAGTAGAAGGTACATCATACTGAAATATTTCTATCAGATGAATTTCAAAAGTAATATTCGAACAATTTTAATCATGTATTTTTTTTTGTAATATATCAAGTATTCAACTTGATAAAAGTTTTTTTAATGTGTCACAACACACATAATTTAAGTGTTGCTTATTGGTTCAAAATATTTCATGTTCTAAAATTTTTTCCTTCTTTCTAAGAAACTGTAACCTCCACCTTTTTACAATCACACATGTCAGGAAGTTGTTATTGAATGTGAATTGTGTTTTGTAAAAATTGCACATAAATTTGATCAACACATACCTTTCTTATGATAGCTAGTGGATCATTGTCAATTTTTTGGTGTACACCTACAAAAAAAATAGTTATTTTTAGTGATAACAATAATAATTGCTCAAATATCTAATCGATGTGTATAAATCATAATTATAATAGGTACATGTACCCCTTACCTAATTCAAAATTATTAGTTCTATCATCTGTGAATTCAATTAAAAAAAATATTAATTAAATTATGTAAATTGATACCTAAACAAAATTTACACAAACAAGAATATACAGTTTCATGATACTCCAAGAAGTTAAAATTAAAAAGAAAGTAATCTTACCTGATTTGATATTTCCATGACAAATTTCTATGTTGCAAGAGGTGAAATAACTATGATACAAACGTTTGCAAACCCAAGTAAGATGAACTTTCAACTAATCAGAAAATATATATGAACAATTCAAATTAAAGACAATAACTTATAATGTGAATAGAAAAAATAGAGCACATAAGCAGAAGTAGAAAAGAGAGACACAAACACAAAATAAATATGAAAAAATGTCGCCTACACAAAGTAGGATTGATAATCTAATAATTTGATGAATTGAAATAGTTGTCTTGTGATTTTTCAATATATATACACAATATATAGCATTTAGTAAATGAATATATTGTATTGAATTGATCAAAATAATTTACTCCACATTGAATATACCAAGTAACTTTTCCAATTCTCCATATGCTTATTACTACAAAGAGATTTTTGTACTTTTTGCATTAGGAATCGGAAGATAAAGCATTTACAGAAATTGAATACACATAACTCCATGTCTTTTAATTTATCTAAGTCATCATTTGTTGTATTATTTGTTTATTTAAATTTATTATAAGATAGACTTACTTTTTAGAAAGGAAAAAACATAAATAGGAGTTAAATAAATGACAAAGCATTCATGAGTATTTTTGTGTATATATTCAATGCCTAATGCATTAAACTAAGTGTATATTTATATTCCTATAAAATATTATTGTTGGAATAATATTTGATTGAAGAATATTGATGTCATTCAATATTTTATGGACATTTTGATAATTCTATTTTTAAATATTTTGGTTCCACTTATATATATATATATATACATATATATATATATACACACACTATTTACTAATTTAATAGAAGTTTTAATTCTTTTATTTATGTGAAGGAAAAATGACAAATTAATTTATGATTATTATTATTTAATATTTTAATTAATAAAATATTTATAACTTTTTTATTTAGTATAGGGGTAAAATGGTAATCCAACTTTAAATTTTTGAGCTTTCTACTTTTAATTTTTTTTCATTATTATTATTATTATTATTATTATTATTATTATTATTATTATTATTATTATTATTATTATTATTATTTATTGTTCATTGTTTATTTATGATCATAAGATGATGAGTTAGGAAAATGAAGAGGTGTAGTTATGAAGTTGATTTAAAATGGAAAAATAATTTTTTTTTAAATGATTTAAAGAAAATAAATTAATAGGCAAGGGGTATTTTTGTAATTCAACTTTTGACTTAGATTGTTCCCATTTTTAATAATATGTGTATGTGTATATATATATATATATATATATATATATACACACACACACATATATATATATATATGATAACACCCCTTCAGACTCCTTACTCCAATATTAAACAGTAGAGTCTATTTAGAAGGAAAACATTAGCTATTTTAGAAGAAAAAATTTCGATTACATTGTTTTATCAATCATAATTTTTCAAATTCTTATGTTATGAGATTTATAATTATGATTAAAAGCAATAGCAATGTACTGATATATCAAGAAAATAACAATTTAATTATTAAAGGGCTTATGAACTTCAAATTCTACCATTATTTGATTAAGATATTTGTATTAAAGTAAAAGGGCAAAATGATAATTCAACTTTTTACTTTGGAGCATCCCACTTTTATATATATATATATATAGGTAATAGTGGTATACAAATGTTTGTTTACATCATCGTCAATTCACAACAATGGCCTCTTTAACCTCCGATTTCCTGACTTACATTGTTTTCCAGTACCTCAATGAATCATGTATTTCAATTTTCCTCTTCTAAGCTTGTTCTATCTTTTACGGTTCAGATCATAATTTATGCTCTTCATAATCCTTAAAGAGTTTTCTGTAGAGAATTATATTTTAAATTACTATTAAATGAGTTTATTTTCTCTGGCATGCTTTACTTCAAACGAGGATGTGTTTGGAAACATCATCCTCTACCTACGCAAGGTAGGGGTAAGGTTTTCACATGAACTGCCTACCTGGTCCCCACCCCCCCTAGGTACATTGTTGTTTTTGTTAGGCGAGTATATCGGAAATAGCCTCTCTACCTCAAAGATAATGGTAAGATATGCAAACATCCAACCCCTCCATATCTCACTTTTGGGATTATACTGGTATGATGTTGTTGCATTGTAGGGTGTGTTTGGTATGAAGGAAAATGTATTCCATGGAAAACATTTTCTAGGAAAATGTTTTTTTTTTGGAAAGTAAGCTTATTTCTAGCTTCTTTTCTCATGTCTGGTTGAATTTTCTTTTTAATTATTTTTGTGTTTGATTGGTGTATGAGAAAACATTTTCCAAAATACATATTATATTTTTGGCTAGAGAGTAGAAAATATTTTTGAGGAAAATAGTTTCTGAATCAGAAACCAATCTCGAAACCAATCTAGAACCCGACCCTGACATATGATAACACTCAAATGTCCTCGTTCAAATCAATTAAAAGGGACATCAGTCATAGTCAATAGAAACCGAAACGAAGAGTCGGTATAAATTCTCACAATGAATTGTATATCGTAGAGAAGTTTTATAAGAAATTTGGATTGTAAAATCACTCATTTGTAATAGTAAGAACAAGTGGGTGGATGATTCCACCAATTTAACAAAAAGAATTGGTTAACAATTATCACAATTAAACTAGAATTAAGGAAATCCTAAATGTTAAAAAGCAATCTAGGGGTGTGGGGGTTGAAAATCATGTCACATAGGGGTAATTTTATTGCTCTATAGTGATGAACATCCATGAATTGGCTAAGTCATTTTCAATGATGTTAATCTTTTTTCGATCATAGAATCCTTGCATAAAATCTCCTATTGGTCTCATCTATATGGCAATCTAAACAACCCAATACCTTGCTCTATTCTCTCTTTCGATGCAAAAATAGGCAAATAGATCCGATCGATAACGTCTATTTTCAAGAAAGTTACAGACATCAAACCTAAATTGCTAGTATTGGACTAATTACCCACTCCAATCAATCTCTTTCGAGCATCGACCGGAGATTGGAGGTTGGAATTAAGTTTGCAAACATTACCCATAAGTCAACCCCATGCTAATTAGCTTAAATTCATGTATGAACAACAGTAAAATAAAGCATCACAGAACACCACTACATTAAATCAACACCCAAACCCATAATTGGACCTCTAGTTCTTTGAGTTTTAGCCACCCATCACAAAAAAGTAAATAGATTATACCTTCCATCAAAGAAGCCATGGGTAACATGAAATTAAACAATTACAAGTAAACCCACTTTGGATTGAACTTCAATTTGTCAAGTTAATGAACAAAAGTTGAAAAAACCCCCAAAATTTAGAAAGTGTTCTTCACTAGGTAAAGTTTCTCTCTCCTAGTTCAAACTCTCAGTACATATTTCTTGTATCTCACTATTAATCTCTTTTTTATTTCATTTAAGATATTTATAGTTACCCAAAATTTGGCCCAAAAACTCAATGTGCATCTCATTTAACGACATTAGTCAGGCTCGTTGAGCTCGTTCGTCGAATCGCCTATTAGGCTTTAGCTCGCCTTCTCATTCTCTTGGCTTAAGGTGTTTGAACCTTATTTGGCAAACTTATTTGAGTCAACCTTTCACATTTGGTGAATTGATGAGTACCACCATGTTTTGCCTTTCGAGCATTCAATTTTTCTTCTTCCACAGTCATTTTCAACGATGATCAACAATGTTTCTTTTCTCATTCAGCGCATCACCTTCTGTTTTGGAGTTCACCGACCTATATTGATAGACACAAGTGTTGTGCACTATAATTTTGGGCGAGGACATGCTCACTAGGTGAAACACCTTTCTCGTTTAGCGATCAACAATGTATAGTTTGCACTTCTTTTTGCATATTAGATATTCTTTCAAACATAAATCCTTGCCTTGTCCATTAGCCTTCATAGATGCAAATCATCAACATATCATCAGAATAGGACAAATTTAGGCATTGAGGAAACTAATTATTGAGTTAAATAGACCTCAAATGAGTGCAAATCTACAATTCATCAACACCCCAACTTAAACTATTGTTGTCCTCAAGTAAATCAAGAACACAATTAGCTCAATAAAGGTGTCTACAACAATTCTCAATGAGAGCTAACATGCAAGTGCCATAACAAGACTACTCTAAAAATAAAATATGCTACTCAATCATGATCAAAAAGTTTTAAATGATGAGTATACGATCTCATCACAAGCTCAAGCTCACCTTAGCTTCCTTTCTAAAGCAAGACCATGTTTCAATAAATGCATTCAAGTGTCGTCACATCAACAACGAATCCATAGTCTGACAAAGAAAATCCACAAAGAAATAACGAATCAATGCAACTCTCACTCTCTCAAAAGAGAAACAGATGCAAGCTTCGTCCCATAAGTTTCCCCATATTTTCCAATCATCACACAAACTATTCAGCAAGATCTCAAGGGTCTTTTAGGCTTGTAATGGGGCTGAGGGTTAATGTATGGTCATTTTGACTCGCTGACTTGAATTTTTCAAAGCATTATTGCTATCATATTCACCTCTTCTCAAGCTTTTTTCATTCTTTTTCATTTGAGAACTCACACTCTGACTTTTCACTCAATTATTCTTGGAATCCCCTTTATTTCATCACTTTTATTTTTCATTTTCATTTTAATTTCCAAAGCATTTTCATCACAATGACTCCTTTTTTAATGAGGGGTTCCTTTTTTTTTTTTTTTGTAACAAACTCCAAAGTTGAGTCTTATTTCATTTTTGTCTTGCATTCCTACTTCCTTTCCACACCCCCAACTTAGGCTTTTGGTCTGAGTTAGCTATTCAAACATAACAATGCTTCAAACAAGATTTTAGGTGAGAAGGTAAGGACAATTTAAAGGCTTTGTTTTGGTTTTACCAACATATGGGTTAGGCTCAAGTGGTACCAAAATGAGTGCACACCATCACAGGTAGTCACAACATATTACAGACATTTGGGTTCTCTCTTTGAACTATTCCCAAAGATCACGCCTCAAATTCACCAAGATTTAAACAATTGGACTAGCAAGGCAAATTATTGGACTCCACACACATGCTTTCAAGTAAGACCTCACCACACATAGAACTTTGAAATACACTTATTTAGAACATCCCAGAATTATCAAAAGGGTACGTGTGATATTCATGCAAGACTCAAATCGAAATGCAGCTAGTCAATAAAAGATTCAAAGGGATCGCTCAAAAGTGCAACCACATTAATTTGATTCGTGAAACATCAACACTATACACCATGCTCATCATGATACTATTAAAGACATCGATATTGAACAAAATCAATTCTGGAATCATTATCAATGAAAACTTCAAGAATTTAACGATTTTTGAAAACTAATACGATTATGTAAAAAAAAGTACTAATACGATTATCCAAAACTAAAAGTAATAAATACAAGAAAAAAAGGAATATTGGCTCAAGGGGGTCTCCCCACCAAAAAGAAACAAGCAGTGTCCTCAATGTAATGATAAATAAAAGTACGAGAGGTTGAGATAGAAGGGTCCCCCTAAAAGACTAAGCTTGTGGAGCACTCTCATCTAGAGTCTCGAGTGGGGAAGCATCAGTCGGGCATTAATGCCTAGCAACAGGATCACTAGAGCTAGTAGTGTAGTCTCAACTAGGGCATCAATGCTCGTCATAACACTTAAAGGAATGGGGTAGTTTGAAAAGACTCCACTAGTACCAACCGCTGAAGTCTCCCAAAGGGATCTCTCTACCTGAACAATTACCTCCTCGGTCTCCTGTAGCTCAGTGACAGTCTGGGTAACCCTATGCTCTGCACTCCTCAACTTTTCCTCATCCGTCTCCTTGGCCAAATCATCCTCGTCCCACTCAACATCCATATGAACATCTATATCAACACTCACAACTTCTCAGGTTGCACAGTGGAAATAGGCATACTGCTGGGCATCGCTGGTGGCACAATGACATGTGCATCTCGTAGGGGAACCTCACCCTTAGGCATTGATAGGTCGGTAGACTGCAACTGAGTCGCATCTACTTGAAAGTTAGCAACCTCACCCTTCACGGTGTCAAGTGCACCAGAGCTGCCCTCAGTCTTCTCTCGGACCTCTAGTCTCGTAGTGAGGTTATCCAACCTCACATCATGGGCATTCACTAACCCCTCACACATAATCTCCATGTCTTTTAAATGAGTCAAGGCCCTCTCAATAGACTTATCAATAATCTCGGGCATGTCTTTCTCAACCCTCGCGGCTCTAACATTCGTCGGTCAGGCAAAACTACTAATGTGATAAATCAATGCCTTGGTTAAAAGGGATGCATGATAAGAGTGCGGTAGGCATAACAATATCAACATTAGAAGAAGTACTAGCAAGAGCAGTAGAAACTGAAGGCATAATAGAAGATGCAGAGATACATGTCTGCTTCACAAAAGGAGACGGTGTGCTGGCCTCAATTGCTAGACTAGTAGGGTCTAATACATGCATCATATCTAGTGGTGGCAGCTTACTCTAAGCCGCATCCTCCCGTAAATACTCAGTCGCAATCATCCTAATGTCATTAGAGGAGGTTGGGGTGACCTATATATCATATTTCCCCCAAAAAGGAATTCTTTCTCTCTTGCACAGCTGAGTGATAAGAACTTGAAATGGAAGGGAGGTCTGCTCTTGACTAGCCCTTATAAGCATCTCCTTAACAAAGATCGGCCTGACATTAAGCTCAATTTGGTTGATTATATATCCCACTAACACTACTTTGGGCAACCTAAGGATGGACTCATTTTAGAATGACATCATATTGCTACTAATGAATCCAAACCAATAGTGGCCCACTATATTTATATCTTTCTTTTCAATTGGCTTTCCTTTCACTGTCTTTGAAGGAGATGCATCTAGAATGAGAGGTGTCAACCACTCTTTATGGGCATCCAATTTGAATTTCATCCAAAGTTGGAATCTGTCAGATGATTTATTGGTGGTCCCAAGAGCCTTATTAATAGTACTAGCATCACATAACACTTACTTTCCACATACCTCCACTTCATCAAGAGTCTCTCAAACAATTCCCTTTCTCTTCTTGGGAAAGGCCTTACCATAGGCGTCTTAGAACTCCCTGACCTACTTCAGTACATAAGGTTATCTGAGCTTTGTAAATTTCTCAAACCTATGAACTTGATTGTTTCCCATATATCTGGGTAGTCACTTATGACTCCATCAGTTGAGAGTCTATGCTCCTCCAAAATAATCCATTCTCATTCTTCCTTTTGCCTATTTAAGGCAGTTGAAGTTATGATCGGGAGAACACATGAGGCAGGAGTTGGATCTTGTGGAGGCGATGCTAACTTGGAGTGAATATTCACCTTTTATGTGGCAATGTGTTTCCAAATTTTCTTTCCCCACTAGTGGGGGCGTGTGAACTTGCTTGTTGGGCACAAGGAGTTTCTAAGGGCTCATTAATGGATATTCTCTTGTGCTTCTTCAGAGGAGCAAGAGGAGGAGGAAAGTCTCTACCGAACTCTCCATCACACATTCTCACTTGCTTGCCCTTTTTTTCTATCCATTACCTGCAACACACACACATTTAAACAAACAATTTGTTAAAGTTAGTTGAACTCAAACTCAATTAGAACATAGTTAAGAAATACCCTAATGCTTGTTGACTAGAAAGGCAGATTGCCAAATAGGATAGGTGAGACTCGATGATTCACCAAGTGAGTTCGGCGAACTAAGACAAGCTCACTGAATGGGAAAGTTCCCAAGGTCACATATTTGCTAAAAAGGATGAGCTGGGGCTTATTCAGCGATTAATCTAACCTTTTTGATGAGCTAAGACAAGCCCACTGGACAAAATATGTTCAACCTAATGCCTAATTTTTACAACTAAACCTAATATACATAATAAATATGAGTTCCCTGACAATGATAGAACCTACCATATGCTTATCCACCCTTAGGTACTCAAAATTCCCCTAGATATTGCTAAGTATTGCTCGAATTAACGATTTTACCTTAAGAAATTTATCACTCTGTTATAATTGGGAAAATCATGCAATTGAGTCAAAACTGGGTTTCTCAGACTTCACCCCTATCAAATTAGCCTAGACCCATCATTTATATTAGTTTAATTTCACAAATTAACCCATATAATCAAGATTAGCATTTCATAGGAAAGACACATGCAAATAACTCATGGGTGCAGTTTAACACACACAATATGAAGCTACCCGCTGAAATCTAATAATCAGTATCATCCAATGGGTTCAAGCCCATACCCATAATGAAAATAAAAGATCAACATGTTCTAAAAATTTGAAAACCAACTTTAACTTAAAGCTACAATCAAGAATAATTACGGAAATGGGGTTGGGATGACAACATTGGCAAGAAAAACAGACCTCAAACATTTAAATAATTCACTAAAGGCATACAGTCATTCAAATGATGCAATGGAAGAAAAACGAAAGGAAAAGGCATAAAGATATTAAAGAGTTTGTTTAGAATTTGAAAAGACACTTGAATTTTTTGTATCAGACCTTTTTTGCGGTCATGACTAACATTGTTGAATATGTTCGATAAATCACCAATTGGAGCTTAAGCCTGCCGGACATGCCTGAACGAACACCAAACTTGAAGGATGATTTAGTGGACCCGATAGAGTCTGCATAGTGCACATCGGTAAATCGTCGTTAGAGCTCAAATTGCCTATATACACAGTGCACTTTTCCACATGTTCAAAGCTTAAATGGCGGACAAGAATGAGCCCACACAATACCTTCGGTGGATCGCTAATTTGGCTTTCTCATAGCCTAATGTTCCCTTTTCAATCTTTCAACTTTTTCTCAACCTACACTCCTAAGCCACGTTATTGAAAGCAATAAAAACAAAAGTAAAAACTTGGGTTTCCTTCCAAGAAGTGTCTTATTTAACGTTGTGGCACAACATAGTTGTCAATTCCCTAAAATTCATTCTTGAGATTTGGGATGGTATCATTAGGCAATGTTCCCTTTTGCCTTGGATTGAGATGAGTGGAGATCCAGCACAATTGGGTCTCCAGCCATTTTATAAATACTAAATGAGAGGCCACCATTTGAGATGAAGTGGAGTAAGTCATTTTTCAAGTTCTTAAATTTTTTTTTGGATCCTTTAACCTTATTGAAGATACTTGTAACCATCTTTTCGGTCGGCTTCCTTCTTGCCCAACTAGGTTGTTTGGTCTTTCACGGTTATGGGGAGGAATATATCTATCTTTTTCATCCTCCATATCTCTCCAATTTTCACCTTGCCAATCTTTTGTACCACTTTCTCTATTCTTGTTCCAACCTTGGTTCCCACCTTGTCATTGATAATTGGTGTGACAGCCCCTCCCCCCCCCCCCTCCCATTCGGTTTCCCAAACCTACTTGAAACTTTGGGACCACTCCATAGACACCATGTGTCATCTGTATAACCTTTTATGGACCATAGTGGTCAACAGTAGAAGGACTACATGAACTTCAACTTTCTCGTCAAATCCTACGAGCCAAAATCTATTGTCTGGGAACATTATATTGCCCATAGACCTATCCATACAACCTAGGATTAAATTTTTTCCCTTAAATCCATAACCCTTCCATGACCCCAAAGTTACGGACCATAGGACTTTGTACAGTTCGTAGACCCGATCCGTAGAATCGAGATTCATCAAACTTTCACCAAGTCTTGGACCTCTCTATGAACCTTTTCCTATGGATTGTATCTTTTTCTACAGTTCGTCCTGTTGGTCTATAGAAAGCCATCTGAGACTTGACATTTTCCAACTTCCAAGACTCAAACCACGACTACTTCCTAGGTCCGTACATGGGCCTGTGATACTAGTAGTTCAACATCCAACTGAGCCATGATTTTCCAGGGTGTTACAACTACTACTACTCCCACTAATAAATTTTGAGTGAAAAAAACTGTAAGAGGGAATTTTGAGACGTTTGAATAGGCATTTCAAATGAAGAGTTGAATATTGAATGACTAATGTACTCTCAAGCTCTTGCTATTACTCCCTCATGGAGAGACAGATTTAGAATTTTTTAATATATAACAACAAATTTAATTTACTCATTCAAACTTAATTATATTAGTTGGATTAATGGATCAAAACTATTTAATTTAGATGAACTCATGAAATAAATGGTGAAAATTTATATGTGTCCTTAGGACCATCAAACTCTTAGTTTGATATATTGTTTTTGATAAATCCTTGGATGAATGAACTAAGTGATGAAAAATATTTACTTTATGAAATTTAACATTATCTGACAACAATGTATCTAGGTGTGTACGCAAACCTTAACCCCTACCTTGTGCATGTAAAGGAGTATGTTTTCGAATTTAAAACTCTCGGCTCAAGTAAAGCATATCAAAGCAATTAACTGAATAAGATAGAAACACAACATCAATTACCTGATTCATGGTGGTACCGAAAAATAATATAATTCAGAAAGTCAGAGTTTACAGAGGTAATTATTGTAAATTATCGGCAGAGAAAATTGAATAGACATATTGATAATTACTACTACCTTTGTATGTCTAGAGGGTGAATTTGGTAAGCCGGACTTTGGGAGACATAACATTTATATACGATACATTAGAATAAAAAGGTTTTCATTCTGAAAGCCATTTCAAATCAAGTGTTGACTTTTCAATGACTAAACTACCCTCAAGGGTCCAACAAATAATTACTCCAATTATATTACCAATTGACTCCAATTTGGAAAATTTTCACTTTGGTTATTGCTTATTAAATTCTATTGTGTTCTAATTTGTTAAATACTAACTGCTTAGAATTCATTGTTTTTGGGGTCTAACTTTGGATGTTTTTCTTTCCAGTCTTCTCAATCTAGACACGTCAAGCCTTCTTTTAGGATTTTTTTTCTTCGAAAAGAGGGTCTGGAACTAGGCTCTCTTCATAGCCCCTAAAGGCATTAGGAGGAGGATTAATCAGTTAGCATAGTAACTTTAACTGATAGAAAATCTATCAAATCCTAAAACAAAGGATACCATCTCCCAGAGAGTCTTTTTATTTTACATGTCTTGAGTTTTGTATCCTCCTCACGTATTATCATCACAATTTTTTCTTTTAGATGAATTTAGAATATGAATGAGATATTTAATTTTGTTAATATAGCTCAACACATTCAAATTTAATGGATTTGAAATTTATCATTTATAATATTTTAGTGGATGAATCGAGCAAAACTATCTAATTCACATGAACAAATAATTAAACAGTGAAAGTTTATCTACGTCCTATATTTTTACTAATTCATATTAATTTATTATAGTAAATCCAAAAATTAAGATGATTATTTGAATTAATTGATGATAATTTAGTCATAAAATGGTAAATGAAGATACGTCTCAATGTTTGTTAGATTAATGTAAGCATCAAGAGTGGATATATTTTTACCTAAGATATGTACCAGATTCATCTAGGGTTGTGTATCGGCTGGTTCGTTAGGTTTGGAATTTCTTCGTTGGACTTAAAAATGATCAATTTGTAGATATTCTAAATAACTATAGAATCATTATTACATTGATTTATCGGTTATTGATCATTATCTGTTTAACTACTAAGATTTCACACAAAAAAAAAATCAATGAAAATTACTTATTAGAAACAAGGTGGCAAACCAAATGAACTTTGCACATGAGTCGATAGATTGCATCTTTCTCAAAAGCAAACATAGAATAATCGAGAGTTTGAGACAGTCAGAAATGGAAGTATGAAATTAAACCTAAGTGAAGGAAATTTTACGCCGAATAATATAGATAGAATTTATTAATTTGCAATGACTCTCCAAGTTATTTTCTTCATTTTCCAATCTTTTTAACGTTTAGAGCTATGCTGTAAAGACCATAAGTAATTTATGACCTGTTGGGACTGACAGTTCGGTCGTCGGGTTGTTCATTTGGACTTTGTGTAAATTTTCATATTTTGGAGCCTTTGAAACTTGAACGGTTGACTTCACCCAAAAGTTCAAGAAAATGGCCTCAAAATGCAATTTTGACAGTTTCATCAGCTCTGGAAGGTCCAATTTAAGCTAGGGGCATGGTTGGCTTGGGCCTTAAGACTTCTGGTGTGAGTTTGGTCCTTTAGGTGTTTTAACTTTGAAACTTAATTCAAGGGTTGACTTTGGTCAACATTTTGGTAAACGTGCTTGAATGAAAATTATGTTAGCGTGGTTAGCCCTGCAATGTTGGGTTTGGTCAAGAATGAACTTTCATGCGGTTTCATGGAATTTCAGTCTCACTTTGAGCTTTTCTGTGGTTTTTAGCTTTAAACGAAACTTAAGTGTGGGACCCACTTTTAATTGAAAACCCTTAAATGTAAGTTTTAAAGGTTCTATTGAGTCCGAAATTCAGAATTCGATGGGGTAGCATATTTTTTTTGCGGGCACATGGTTCTAAACGACTTCGAGACACCCTGTAGGTGAATTTGAAGTTTGAGCAAACAAGCTTAAATGCTGATATCTGGTGCAAGATTTTAGCGATCAAATATCAAAAATTTTGCGACTAGATTTTTCTTATAGCGACCAAATTCGGGTATATAAATCCTAAAATTTTAGCTCAGCCCTCATTCTTCCAAATGTAATTTCTTGATCTTGGGTGCTCTGATTGAGGTGATTGAAAGTGCTAGAGGTCTGTATTGATCATGGCTACGTGTTGGAGAATTTGGGTGGTGGGACTCTCCGTTCGAGGTATTCTCTTCCCCAAAGGAGCTACCAACTCTCTTTTAGTTTTCTTCAAATTTGTGTTTTGTCGCATATGGAGGTATGGGATGTCCTAGGTATGGAATTGATCCTTGTTTCGGGGCACAAGCTCAGTTAATTGATTAGAACCTTTTGACAGAGTCTATTTTGAGATTCCCTGTGTGGGTCCTCCATTCGTGTTTTGACTCATTTTTGGGTCCATTCCTAATTGTTGTGATTTTAATGTCAAAACATCCCTAATGATGTTGTGATTGATAATTCGATGGTTTGGTGGTTTTTGTAGGCTTTTGTTATGTGGATAGCTCGTGTGTGGTGGATTCAAAGTGCTCGTGTTTGGCATTGAGGTAGGCTTTGGTATACTTTCTTGATTGAGCTTCTTAGATAATGCATAGTATAGACTTCATGTACTTTTTTATGGTATTTGCCTGGTATTTAGCCTCTTGTTATTCCACCCTTTCTTGATTTTGTAGGAGCCTTAGGCTTTTTATGGGTGTTGAGATCCTTAGTTTAGGTTGTGGCTTTGATTGTGGTGTAGTTTATCTTGCTTATCCTTGTTAGGATTGAATTGTGGTGGCCTTAGGCTAGGTAGGATATTTTAGGTTGCGTTGTATCGCCTCGTAGTTTTGATTTACTCCCTTTGGGTCTTGTTTTGGGTCATTTTCTTGCGTTGATGCTTGTGACCTTTATGGTTTGTCCTAGCCATGGGTTTGTCCAAGATATTTTGAGTCTAGGACTGGAGCGGTGTGATTGGGTTAGTGTCGTCCCTTGAGTTTGCTCGCCCTTTATTATCAGAAATCTCTTCTTGATATATTTGCTTGTTGATTAGCAATGGGCATCTTGTGTCCTTATTGAGCTTATGATTATACTGTTCGGCCAGATCGGCCTCGACCTCCCATGTAGGACCCTCAACTAGGTGGTTCCTCCATAAAACTTTAACGGAAGCTACCTCCTTATTTCTCAAACTCTTTACTTGCCGGTCCAAAATCTCTATCGGGACTTCTTCATAAGAAAGGCTTTCATCGACTCCCAAACCCTCTAATGGAGGGATGGACACCGGATCACTGATGCATTTCTTAAGCATGGAGACATGAAACACTGGGTGAACCAGGACCAATTCATTAGGTAACTCTAACTCATATGCCACTTTCTCGACACGTTTCAAGATTTGGTATGGGTCCACATATCGGGGACTTAACTTCCCCTTTTTGCCAAACCTCATAACATCTTTCATAGGTGAAATCTTTAATAGACCCAAACACCAATTTCGGACTCCAATTCCCTCCTTCTATTATCAGCATAAGATTTTTGCCGACTATGAGCCGTTTCCAACCTTTTCCTAATAAACCAAACTTTTTCAATGTCATCATAAACTAGTTTGGGGCCTATTAGAGCAAACTCACCTACTTCAAACAAACCCACCGGTGATCTACACCTTCTACCATATAGTGCTTCAAATGGAGCCATGGCAATGCTTGAGTGGTAACTATTGTTGTAGGCAAATTCTATCAAAGGAAGATGGTCATCGCAACTACCCTTGAAATTAATCACACACGCTCTCAACATGTCCTCCAAGATTTGAATGGTCCTTTCCGCTTGACCATCCATTTGAGGGTGGAATGAAGTGTAACGACCCTTCCAAAAAATATAAACCAATAACTTATGAGATTTCTTTTACGCATATATCGTCCTCATGTAGTAACATGATATATGACAATTATCATCAATTTTTTCGAGTATCCAACCAAGTGTTTCAAGCTTCATCCCACCATTCAAAACAAGTAGTACATGACTTGGGTTTACACACCCCAAATAAATCAAAAAAGTAGCCATACTTATATTACAAACCATTGTGACATGATCCGATTAGTCCTCAAAATTTCATGCAAATATACAACACATAGGTCATGTATAAGTCCCAAAGTTTATACAAAATATAGATGTCTATATGAAAATGTGATGTTCTTTAAAGTTCTCAAAATTTCCATCTCCAATGGCCAGCTTCATGCCTCCTCCCGATCAGCCCCTACGATAGAAACAACTATCGCTAAGCATATAGCTTAGTGGTGTAAAAACTATAAGTTTGGAATCCTTAAAATTCACCAAGCTACCTTTCTCAAGTCAATGAGCAGCATACTTGAAACATAATAAATAAATTAAGTAACAATATATAAATAGTATCAAGTTCGATATTTAAGGATCCAAATGTCAAGAAAGCTCATAGCACCATTTTCCAAGGGATTCAATAACAAGGCTTGCCCAATATATACCTCATGCCATCACACCCTGCACAAGAAATTATCAAGAAGGGCCAGCGCCCTGCATCAAGAAAGGTCAAAGCCCAATAATCAAGAGAACCAAGAACCATATTAAAACTGGCTTTCTAGTTCGTACTTAAAATGGACAACTTCCATTCTTAAGACGGACTACAAATCCACAATCAAGATGGCAAATGATCCAAATCAAGAGGCATTCCAATGGTGACAAAGTCACAGTCACAAGAAGGACAGGGTCCCAACAAGAGTGCCAAGTGATCAAACAATCCGTACAAGTAGGAGAGTTACACAAGCGTCATACCAAAACGACAATGCAATGTGACAAGAGTAACCAAGGTATCGAGATCAACTTTCAATTATACAGCAGTTAAAAGAGTGCTAGTACAAGTTTATACACAAACCTCACTGCTTTAGCGTAGCAACAGTCCAACAAAATTTCGCGAGTTCAAACCGTAGACCACCCAACGTATCAAGGTCCTCAACTTGTTCACAAGTATATACAACCTTAAAAATGCAATTAAATAACTTCTTTAATTCCTAATATCTCAATAATATCAAAATAAAACATGCTTATCATCACAAGTAAGCTTAGCCTGCACAGATACAAATATGTTCCCAAAACAGTAATTCTGGCCAGTCTAGTACCCCATGTTGTAACTTAGATTTGAATAGGAAAACTACAAAACTAGACTTTACAACCTTCATTAAAGATGTATATACATCTCTTAAGATTGCAATGCAAGAAGAATCACCAGAAAATATAGTTTTTACAAGAAGATATCATCGATACACTAAGAGTGCTTCATACCTGATTTCTAAAGCCGAAATCTGGGCAGAACTTGTCCTGTGTTGCGTCCCATATTTCAAATATATAACAGATAAATTAGACTTTATAATCTTCATGAAAGATGTATATAAATATCTTAAGTACACTTTACACAAAAAGTTATCATTAATACACTAACAGTTGTTCATACCGGATTTCTAAATCCGAAATCTAGACAAAACTTGTCTTGTGTTTCGTCCCCTATTTCAAATCTATAACAGCTAAATTAGACTTTCACATAAACATAAGAGCTGTATATATATGAATTAGCTTTCCAAATCATATTTATTCACAGTAAACTAAGCTCTAGAGAACAAGATATACAACAATTACCAACCAAAAGAACCAAGTTTTTTTCTTGTGATTTTGATGAACAAAAGGTTAACAAAGGTTCTAAGGTTTTTTAGACTTTGAAGGAACCAAAATTCACTAAAGGAGATGGAAAAATATAGGCTCAAAGGTTATATTTATCCCAATGAACAACTGTCCCTCAAGGCTGCCCAAAATAGTGTTGTGTGCTGCCCAAAATGCATACATATACACCTATATCTATATATCCTTCACCTCCTTTAAAACGTATACATAATTCTAATTAGATTATTATATAAATACCTCAATACAATCCCATAAATTATGATCCAATCTATGCTAAACAAGCTAGCAATTATCCTAAAATTTCAACTTCCCAAAATGAAAATAAAACATATTGAAGTAGATTAACGACGGTAAATCGATATACAACTCTTGTTAGTATTTAGGGGTGTAACATGCGGTACTAAGCTTAACATTGGTACCAAGCCCCTTTTAGAATGCTTTCTAAAAGTGTGAAGTAAATTGAGTACCTCTATCCGATATGATATACAAGGGGACCCCATGCAACTTCACAATTTCATTAATGTATAACTTGGCATAGTCTTCCACCGAAAATGAAGTTTTAATTGGGATAAAGTGGGCCGATTTAGTCCTCCTATCAATAATTACCCAAATAGAATCATGTTGCCTTCGAGTACGAGGCAACCCCACCACAAAGTCCATATTAACATCCTCCCACTTCCAAGTATGAATTTCTATATATTGGGACGAACCTCTAGGGTTTCGGTGTTCGGCCTTAACTTGTTGATAATTCGGACATTTGGCTACAAAACCCGCTATATCCTTTTTCAAGCCATTTCACCAATAGACTTTCCGTAGATCACAGTACATCTTGGTGGCCCTCGGATGAATACAATATCGTGAACCATGAACCTCTTCTAAAATGTGCTCCCTTAAGCCATCAATATCCGGAACGCATAATCTACCTTGATACCTAAGCACCCATCCTCCCCGTAGGAGAAAGCCTTAACAGACTTATTGAGAACCGGCTCTTTCAACTCCATCAAAATAGGATCAAGATGTTGCTTAGACTTCACATCAAAAACAAGGAATGATTCGGAACTATGATGAACCATAAATCCACCCTTGGTGGAATCCACTAGTTGGAAACCTAACCGGGCCAACCTATGCACATCACGAACCAATTCCTTCTTCTCTTCGTCTACATGAGCCACACTACCTATGGACAATCTACTCAAGGCATCCGTGACTACATTAGCTTTGATGCAGTGATAAAGGACACTCATGTCATAATCCTTTAAAAGCTCTAACCACCTTCTTTGTCAGAGATTCAAATCCTTTTGGGTAAACACATATTGGAGACTCTTGTGGTCGATAAACACATCTATATGTACCCCATAGAGATAGTGCCTCCATATTTTCAAGGCAAAAACAACCGCCACTAGTTCGAGGTCATGGGTTCGGTAATTCTTTTCATGAGTCTTGAGTTGCCTTGAAGCATAGGCAATTACCTTATCGTGTTGCATGAGGACACACCCCAACCCTATTCTCAAAGCATCGCAGTAAAATACGAATCCTTCATACCCTCCGACAAGGTCAATACCGGAGCGGAGGTGAGCCTATCCTTCAATTCTTGGAAGATCTTTTCACAAGCCTCCAACCACTCGAATTTGGACTTCTTTTGGGTCAAGGACGTTAATGGAGAAGCAATAGATGAGAAGCCCTCTACAAATCTTCTATAATACCCGGTCAATCCCAAAAAGCTTCAAATATCGGTGGGACTTAGGGGTCTAGGCCAACTTTTCACTTTATCCATTTCTTCGGATCAACCTCTATACCCTTAGTTGATACAATGTGACCCAAGAAGGCAACCGCCCTTAGCCAAAACTTGCATTTGCTAAATTTAGCATAAAGTTGGTGGTCCTTGAGGACTTGCAATAGTAACCTCAAATTCTTCGCATGATCACCCTCACTTCTTGAATATATCAAGATATCATTAATAAAGATGATCACAAACAAGTCAAGATATTGCCTAAATACCCTATTCATAAGATCCATGAATGCCGCCGGGGTATTTGTTAGACCAAAAGACATAACTAGGATTTCATAGTGACCATATCTTGTTCAGAAGGCCATTTTAGGAATGTCAACCCCTCTCACCCTAAGTTAGTGATAACCCGACCTTAAGTCAAAAGTAACTCGCCCCTTGGAGTTGGTCGAACAAATCTTCAATTCTAGGGAGTGGGTACTTATTCTTTATAGTGACTTTGTTCAATTGGCGGTAATCTATACACATCCGAAGTGAACCATCTTTCTTCTTTACAAACAATATTGGGGCACCCCATAGAGATATGCTTGGTTGAATAAAACCCTTATCTAGCAAATCTTTGAGTTGTTCCTTTAATTCCTTCAATTTGGCCGGAGTCATCTAGTAAGGGGGAATTGATATGGGTTGTGTAACTGGCAAAATATCATTGTCGAAGTCTATTTACCATTCCAGAGAGATTCCGAGCAAGTCATTAGGAAAGACTTTTGAAAACTCCCTTACTACGGGGACTGACTCTAAAAGAGGAGTCTCGGACTCAATGTCCTTAACTCTCACAATATGATAGATACACCCGTTAGAAATCATTTTTCGAGCTTTTAGATATGAGACAAAACGACCTCTAGGAATAGAGTTGCCCCCCTTCCATTCTAAAATGGGCTCATTTGGAAATTGAAACTTTACTACCCTTGTTCTACAATCAATGGAAGCAAAACAAGCATGCAACCAATCCATCCCCAATATGACATCAAAGTCCAACATATCTAATTCTACCAAATCAACCAAAGTGACTTTATGAGACAATGAAACAGGAAAATCCTTATAAACCTTTCTAGCAACAATTGAGTCACCTATGGGGGTAGAAACCGAAAAAGGTTCCTCTAACTCGTTGGAGAGTACATCAAATTTCATAGCCACTCATGGGGTGACAAAAGATAAAGTGGCACCGCGGTCTAATAATGCATAAACATTAATGGAAAATACTTGTAACATACCGATGACAACGTTCGAAGACCATTCTTGATCACTTCTGGATTGGAGAGCATAGAAGCAATTTTTCTTGGGAGCATCGGAATTTGAGCCACTTGGAGGGACTTGCTTGCCCTCTCTCCCTTGAACCTTTAGCATAGGACAAACCCTCTTCATATGGCCACTCTTACCACTACTAAAACACCCATCCGTGCCAACAATGCACTTGCCATCATGCCTCTTACTACATTTTCCACAAGTAGATCTATCAAAATAAGAACTACCTCAACTACCACCTTGTGGATTTGGAATAGGCACCATCTCTTTGTTGACCTTAGGAGTGCTAGAAGATCCTTGATTAGAAAACCTCTTCTTAAACCTTGGTTTTCCTTGAACCTCAAATCTACCCTTAGACGGATTGCCTTTATCAACTCTTGCCCTCTTCACTTCTCTACCCATTTGCTTGAGGTTTTGTTCCTCAATTTGTTTGGCATGAACCATAAGACATGAGATGTTCATGTTTGGAACAAGCATTGCCGACCTACATTCATTCACCACAAGAATGGATATCCCCATAACAAATTTGTTCATTTTTGCCCTAGAGTCCGCCACCAAGGTTGGGGCATATTTAGACAATTGTGTGAACTTGAGGCTATATTTCTTCACACTCATACCTCCTTTGTGGAGGTTGATGAATTCTTGCATCTTCCTCTCCCTTAGCTCTAGGGGAAAAAACCTATCAAGGAAGGCCACCTTGAACACTCCCCAATCAATTGGGCCTACTCTAATGGACCTCTATTCCTTCCATTGCTCATTCCACACTTGAGCCATGTCCTTGAGTTGGTAGGCGGATAGTTCCACCTTCTCTCTTGGAGACACTCCCATTGCTCAAGAACCTTAAACACCTCCTCAATAAACCCTTGTGGGTCTTTATCCACTTTGGAGCCATAGAATATAGGGGGATTCATTCTTGTGAAATCCCTAATCCTTGAGGCGGTAGTACTTGCAATGGGGTTCACTTGGACCCTAGTATCTCTAGTGACTTGAGCTGTTAGAGCATGAGTTAAGGTTTGGAGAGTCGTTCTTATCTCCATATTGGTCGTAGCTCCCTCCTTATTAGGAGCTTGTGGAACTTGAGCCCCTCGTGGACCTTAGGGAAGAACTCCCTCATCATTAGCAATCTCCTCTTACACTCTTCTTGTCGCCTTTCTTCTTGTATTGATATTCCTATATGCACAAGAAAAAGGTTAGGAAAATGACTTCATACAGTAAAAACTATAAGGCAGGACTAATGAATAATCAAAGAAGTGAAAAGTTCCTAAGCATGTTATAGCCTCTCATTCATAAGTGTGGAGCGTTTTATACTTACGACCAAGACTCTACTAGATGTGGTTCATGAGACATCACCCTAGAATCTTTCTTAACCATAATCTCTGATACCAAGTTTGCACGACCTAAGAGTACCCCTTAGGCATGACATGGCATAGTTGACCCCGAAGGGGTCACATACAAGCCCTTAGCAATCATCATCACATAAAGACATAGAAAAATATAAAAAAGTTAAAAACTTTTACAATAGGGGTCAACTTCTTCATAAGGAAAATAGAAACTAGACTTGTCTCAATCACCATCTAAATATAAGAGTACAAATAGGGTAAGAGCCCTTTACATCAATAAGTCTCCAAAATAGGAAATACTATATAGTCTAGAACATAGGAGAAACTAGAAACTAGAATCAAAGGCAACTTTTCCTCGAACTTAGGACTCACCTAGCCAGGGGAATAGTCGACCCAAGCTTAACCTTCAAGGAAGTAGTAAGTATCAACGATCGGAACCTGCACTCATAGTAAAGTAGAAAATATGGGTTAGCACAATTAATTGTACTAACTATGGATGTCATGCACAAAATCCTTAAAACATGCATAAAAGGGACATTTACTTGAAAACATGCCTTTATCAAGTTTAGAAACCATTATGCACATTTATGAAGAAACATAAACCAACCCAACACATAACCAACCCAAAGCCACACCTGTGCAATGCAAAGGTAAAGTCCCATAACCCTACCAAATGCTAAGTATCACATTTAGGTCACCAACAACACACATATCTTATCATAGTCATAGTCAACATACATAAGGGTGAAGACATTCATATTACATAACATTCATACATACCTTTTTCATACATATTTCATAAGTCATCATAACATCATAACATCATAACATCATACCATAAAAGGACCTAACTACAACCCCTCTTAGAGTCTACTTGTGCAATGTATAAGTGAAGTCCCATACCCCCACTCACACTAAGTAGTACCCCTTAAGAATTCCTAGTTAGAGTCCATTTGCTTACCATATTTCATGTTAATATTATAGGGAAGACTTACAATAATCTACATAGACCATGTGAACTACATGGAATCCGGTGTTCTACCACCACACCAAAAAGACGTGTTCTAATTGCCTAAGGTAGAACTAACATAATAGCTTCTAAGTGGATCCACTAGCTAAAACCTATGTGGGCACATAGTTAGGAGACAAGGAGATTGATACTAGAAACCCGGACTTGCTAAACATAGAAGGTTTCCATCTCATGAGATATCATGCATTAGGAGGCCAAACCTTCTAAATGTATAAGCCCCCATCTCACTTTCATGTCCTCTCGATGCTACGCATTTTCCATTTTAGAGTCAAAATTAGCCTTTACTTAAGTTCATATCAACATTAATTAGGCACTCATGCCAACATATCATCATAATAGCTCATAGGTTCATTAAGTGAAAATGGTCTTTTCACTTTAGAAACACTAGCATGTGAGTAGCTCTTAGGTTCCTTAAGTGAGAATGCTCTTTTCACTTTAGAAACACTAGCATGTAAGTAAACCTTTCACATTATAATCGTATTGTGATCATGAGGATGTCCTTTCAATCACACAACAATCTTACCATAAACATACATACATACATACAAAATCAAGTGTATATGGTATAGGGAAATAGGACCTTGCATCAATAGCACCTCTACACAATAGATATAGAATCTCCACTATCTAAGCAATTCAAGTTCTCATACACAATTCCCATAAAGAGACATAACCTTTATACCTTTTCCCTTCAAGGGTCTTGGAATCACAATCCACCCAACTATTTAAAATTACTTACATAATACATAAGAAATTCATGATTAAATAACATAATCAGCATAAACGTATTCAATTGACACATTCACAATATCATTAAACCCACAATATCAATTCAAGATCTATCAACATGGGGAACACATGGGTCTATGGGGATTCTCATTATAAACATCAATCCTCCATTAATATATTCATAATTTATCATAAACAATCATAATTAAGCAATAAAAGCATTTTGGAAAGAAGATCCGTGTTATAGAATGAAAGCCCTAGAAATTAGGGGATTTGATACCATGAAAACATATTTGAAGGGGCTCCTTGGGTGATAGCTACCCAAGAATGAAAATCAACCACACCTCAACTAAGAAATTCCAAGAAATTTGGGGAATAACCTTCAAACTCTAGCAACCCTAGCTCCAATGTCTTCTTCTTCCGAGAGAGAACTTTAGAGAGAAGTGGGAGGTTTTTTTTATTTCAATTGGGTGTTTGTATATTATGACTAAGTCTTGTGAAATTTGACTTAAAAACAATATATATACTACCCCTAAAAATACCAAAAACACCACCACATAATTTGGAATAAAAAGGAATTGACATAAAAGTCCCTCATTTAAAGTCCCCGCCCAGGTCTCACGGTCCGCTCCA
This sequence comes from Solanum bulbocastanum, assembly GCA_037074985.1. Classification (NCBI taxonomy): domain Eukaryota; kingdom Viridiplantae; phylum Streptophyta; class Magnoliopsida; order Solanales; family Solanaceae; genus Solanum; species Solanum bulbocastanum. The sequence goes on along the minus strand of CM073602.1, from coordinate 11,800,817 downwards.
CGGGCCATGGTGATGACCATGGACCATGGTCCTAGCCGTGGAGTTGAGGCAGTAGCCTCCTGAAATGTGCCAACCTTCCATGAGGCCAAGGCATGACCACAAGACCTCCCACGGTCCGTGGTGATGACCACGAGTTGTGGTAAAGGTCGTGGTCTTGAGGACATGGCAAGGTCCTCCATGCCTCTCCCCCACATGCCAATGCATATTCACGAGCCACCCTCCCCCTCTTCAAGTGCACCACGGCCTGTCAAGGTGACTTTGGTGCCTTTGGAAGTAGCTCCTCTAAAATGCTCCAACTCTTTAAAAACTAAAGGGGTCTCATGCCAACCTTCACGAGTCGTAAAGTGGACCATGACTCATGGTCCCTCTCATGAAGGTTGGGGTAGTGTCTAGGACACTTGGAAGCTCCCCTCCTTTGGCCAAGGCAATTCAACGATGCCTCCCACTTGCCGTGGTCATGAACACGAGCTGTGGTGCTGGCCGTGGAGTTTGAGGCAGTAGCTCCTAATTTGGGGCAGCCTTGGCATTTGGCCTTGGCTTGCCCCTTTTGCTTGGCATCCCTCCCTTTGGCCTTGATTCCTAAACCCCCATAACATGCTAAGATGGTCTACTAACCTAGGGGATATTATTTTATAGGTGTTGACCTTACGTTTAGGCTCTAGTTCAACCTACAAAATTTTTTCCGAGTTATTATAGATTCCTTCTAGTTCAAGCTTGGGTTGACTACTTTTCAAGCTTGTGGTATGTCTTCATGGATCCGAGGACAAGATCTTTATTGTTGTTCCATTTCTTTAGCTGTATGAGACATTTTCATATTATCTATTGTAAGGGTTGTGACCCTATTATTTTGAAACTCCGATTGTAGTAGATGGCTTAATGAGAATATGTATATACTTATGCTTTACTTCTATTAAATTTTTCTTAAAGACTTGAAATTGTGTTTTATTCTTTATTATTCTATACTTATGTGATGATAATAAGCTAAGTGGCTAACTTGGGTCCTTTTTGGGATTCTATGTGCCATGTTACGTGTAAGGGGTACACTTGGGTCGTGACAAAATTGGTAATTAGAGCACAAGGTTTAGAATGATTCTAGGATGATGTCTCATAAGCCACGTCTAGTAGAGTCTTATTCATAGTGTGAAACGCGCCACATTTATGAGTGAGAGGCTTTAAGATGTTAGGAACTTAAACTTCATTCATTATTCTTAAGTCGTGCCATAGAGTTTAAATCTATAAAGTCTTCCTTCTAATCCTTCTCATGTGTCTTCAGGAAATGAATACACGAAGGGCAAATGCAAAAAGGGTGGAAGAGGAGAATGTTAATCAAGGAGTTCCTTAAGGTAACCAAGCTCCTCAAGATGAAAAAGCTCTGATTGATTCGATAACTGAAAATATGACTCAAGCAGAATTTAGAGCTACTATGCAAATGATAACTCAAGCCCTGACAACCCAAACTGAAGCCATGACGGCCTAAGCTCAAGCCGTAATAACTCAAGCCCAAGCTATAATGGCTCAAGCCACTAGGGATGTTAAGCCTCGTGTGAATCCTAATGTGAGTTCTATGGCTTTGAGATTGAGGGATTTTTCTAGGATGAACCCCCCCCCCCCCCCCACCAAGTCTCTTGGTTCTAATATTGAAAAAGATCCCCAAAGGTTTGTTGATGAAGTTAGCAAGATACTTGGTGGTATAGGGATGTCTTCGGAGGAGAACGTGAAGCTAAGCCTACCAACTTAAAGATGTAGCTCAAATTTGGTATGAACAAAGGAAGGATGAGAGGCCAAGAGGAGCGGGTCCCATAAATTGGGAGGTGTTCAAAGAAGCATTCCTTGATAGGTTTTTCCCCTAAAGTTGAGGGAACAAAAGTTGATAGAATTCATGAACCTTCAACAAGAGGGTATGAGTGTGAAAGAGTATTCTCTCAAGTTCACCCAATTATCCAAATATGCTCCAACCTTGGTGGCAAACTCGAGGGCTAGTATGAATAAATTTGTGATGGGAGTGTTTAGTTTAGTTGAAGAAGAATGTCGTACGGCAATGCTCCATCATGACATGTATATTTCAAGGCTCATGGTATATGCTCAACCAATTGAGGAGACAAAACTCAAGAAAATGAATAGAGAAGTAAAGAGGGCTAGAACCAGTGAAGGTAATTTTTCCAATACTAAGTTTGATGGGAAAGGTCGGCCAAGGTTCAAGCAAATGTTCTCCAATCAAGGTTCCTTTAGTACTCCAAGGGTTTACAAGGATAGGTCTCAAACCCTAAACCTCAAGGAGGTAATAGTGGTGGTTCTTATGTTGTTAGGCCTAATTGTTCAAAATGTAGTAGGAAGACTAAAGGCAAATGTTTAGTTGGCTATAATGGGTGTGGAAAGTGTGGCCACAAGGTGAGAGATTGTCCGACACTCATGGTCAAGGGGAGAGAAGGCAAACAAACTCCTCCAAGTGGGTCCAACTCCAATTCTCAAAAGCAATGCCTTTTGTATGTTCTTCAATCACGAGGTGACCAAGAGAGCTCCCCAGATGTGGTAATCGGTATGTTGCAAGTATTTTCTATTGATTTTTATGCTTTATTAGATCCCAGTGCCACTTTTTCCTTTGTTACACCTCTTGTGGCTATAAAGTTTGAAATACTCCTCAAAATATTAGTAGATCCTTTTTCGATTTCCACCTCGATTAGTGAATCGGTAGTGGAAAAAAGAGTCTACAGAAGTTGTCCTATTTTTTTGTCTCACAAAGTTACCTTGGTGGATTTGGTAGAGTTAGACATGCTTGATTTTGATGTAATTTTTGGCATGGATTGATTGCATGCATGTTATGCTTAAATAGGTTATAGGACCCGTGGTCAAATTTCAATTTCCAAAAGAGTCAATTTTAGAGTGGAAAGGGTGGGTATTATATTCCTAGAGGTCAATTTGTTTCTTGTCTCAAAACTAGGAAAATGATCTCCAAGGGTTGTATTTATTATATTGTTAGGGTGATGGATTTTTAGCCCAAGGTCCCTTCTTTAGATTCGGTCCCCATTGTGAGTGACTTTCCCGATGACTTGTCCGACATTTCTCCTGAACGAGAAATAGATTTTTGCATTGATCTTTTGCCGGATACACAACCCATATCCATCCCTCTATATAGAATGGCTCCGGCTGAATTGAAAGAGTTAAAGGAACAACTAAAGGATTTGCTAGACAAGGGTTTTATTCAACCGAGTATCTCTCCTTGGGGTGCTCCAGCATTGTTTGTGAGGAAGAAGGATGAATCCTTTAGAATGTGTATTGACTACTTCCAATTGAACAAGGTGCTATAAAGAATAAGTATCCCCTTCCTAGAATTGACGATTTGTTTGACCAACTCCAAGGGGCTAGTTACTTTTCATAGATTGATCTACGTTTGGGCTATCACCAACTAAAGTTGAGGGGGTTTGACATTCCTAAGACGGCCTTCTAAACAAGATATGGTCACTATGATCACTATGAATTCCTAGTAATGTCTTTCGATTTAACTAATGGTCCAGCGGCATTCATGGATCTAATGAATAGGGTGTTTAGACATTACCTTGATATGTTCATAATTGTCTTTATTGATGATATTTTGATCTATTCAAGAAGTGAGGTTGATCATATGAGTCAGTTGAAGATTATATTGCAAGTCCTTAAAGACCACCAATTATATGCAAAGTTTAGTAAATGTGAGTTTTGGTTGAGATCGGTAGCTTTTCTTGGCCATGTTGTGTCTAGCAAGGGTATTGAGGTAGATCCCAAAAAGATGGATGCGATCAATGGTTGTCCTAGACCTTTAACTCCTACCAATATTAGAAGATTTATGGGTTTGCCTGGTTATTATAGAAGATTTGTTGAGGGTTTTTCCTCCATTGACGGCTTTGACTCAAAACAAAGCTAAGTTTGTGTGTTTGGAGGCTTATGAGAAAAGATACCAAGAGTTTAAAGATAGACTTACTTTCGCTCCGGTATTGACCTGATCGGAGGATACCAATGGGTTTGTGGTATATTGTGACATTTTGAGAGTAAGGATGGGGTGTGTGCTCATGCAACATGGTAAAATGGTTGCCTGTGTTTCAAGGAAACTAAAGGTACATGAGAAGAACTATCCGACTCACGATCTTGAATTAGCAGCGGTGGTTTTTCCTTTAAAAATATGAAGACATTACTTGCATGGGGTCCATGTAGATGTTTTTACCGATAACAAAAGTCTTCAATATGTGTTTACCCAAAAGGACTTAAATCTCCGACAAAGAAGGTGGTTTGAGCTTTTAAAGGATTATAACATGAGTGTCCTTTACCACCCCGACAAAGCTAATATTGTGGTAGATGCCCTTAGTAGACTATCCATGGGTAGTGTGACCCATATAGAGGATGAAAAGAAAGAGTTCGTCTGTGATGTGCATAGGTTAGCCTGGTTAGGTGTCCAACTAGTAGATTCTCCCAAGGGTGGTTTCACGGTTCATAAGGGCTCTGAATCATCTTTTGTTGTAGATGTGAATTCTAAGAAACACCTTTATCTTATATTGATGGAGTTGAAAGAATCGGTAGTTGGGAAATCCGTTGAGGCTTTCTCCTAAGGGGGAGATAGGGTACTTAGATACCAAGGTATATTATGTGTTCCAAATGTGGATGGGCTAAGAGAGAAAATTCTAGAATAGGCTCATGGTTCTAGATATTCAATTCATCCGGGAGCCACCAAGATGTATCATGCTCTACGGGAAGTCTAATGGTGGAATGTATGAAGAAGGATATTGCGGGTTTTGTAGCCAAATGTCCTAATTGTCAACAAGTCAAGGTTGAGCACCGAAAGCTGAGAGGCTTTTTTCAAGATATGCCAATTCCTACTTGGAAGTGGGAAGAGGTGACTATGGATTTTATTGTGGGGTTACCTCGTACACGAAGGCAATATGATTCTATTTGGGTCATTATTGATAGGATGACCAAATCAGCCCACTTCAGTTGTGTCAAGGTATCTCACTCGGCGGAAGATTATGCCAAGTTGTATATTAGGGAAATAATGAAGTTGCATGGGGTTCCTCTATCTATCATTTCGGATCGGGGTCCTCAATTTACTTCTCAGTTTTGGAAGTCATTCCATAAAGGGCTTGGCACTAAGGTGAAGCTTAGCACCGCTTTCCACCCTCAAATATATGGCCAAGCAGAACGTACCATTCAAACTCTAGATTACATGGTGAGGGCATGCATTATAGATTTTAAAGGTAATTGGGATGACCACTTGCCCTTGGTAGAATTTGCCTACAATAATAGTCACCACTCAAGTATCGGTATGGCTCCTTGGGAAACTTTGTATGGTAGGAAATGTAGATCTCCGGTTGGTTGGTTTGAAGTAGGTCACATTAATCTTATTGGGCCCGAGTCGGTTTATGAAGCTATTGAGAAAGTTTAACTCATTAGAGAGAGGTTGAAAATAGCTCAAAGTAGGCAAAAGTCTTATGCCGATGTAAGGAGAAGGGAGTTAGAATTTGAAGTTGGGGATTGGGTCTATTTGAAGATCTCACCCATGAAGGGCGTGATGAGGTTTGGAAAGAAATTGAAACTTAGTCCCCAGTTGTAGGACCTTATCAAATTTTGGAACGTATTGGGAAAGTTGCCTATGAGTTAGACTTACCAAATGAGTTGGCTCCAGTTCACCCAATTTTTCATGTTTCCATGATTAAAAAGTGCATTGGGGATCTGGTGACCATCATTCCTTTAGAGGGTTTGGGAGTTGATGAGAGTCTATGTTATTAGTAAGTTCCAATAGAAATTTTGGACCGGCAAGTGAAAAAGTTAAGAAACAAGGAAGTAGCTTCCGTAAAGGTTTTGTGGAGAAATCATTTAGTTGAGAGTGCTACATGGGAGGCCGAGGTCGATATGAAGTCCAGTTATCCTCACCTTTTTCCTTCTACTCCTATTCAAGCTTGAGGTAAGTAGTTCCTCTAGAATTTCCTTGTTTTGGAAGTCAAGTGTGAATTATGTGTTGATCATGGTTTCCTTAGATTATGCATATTCTTGATGAAATTCATGTTTAATAAGAAAATGAGCTTCCATAAGTAATATTCCTCATGTTGTTGTGCATTTAGTATGAATTGCCTATTTAACTTCATGGGATGTATTGATGAACATGCTTTAGTGTGCTTCTGAGAGTTTTGGCATATTGGCTCCATGATGTTGTGTTGAGCATTATTTAGTTGGGGAAAAGTTACTTCGTCTTATGAAAATGAGAAGTGTTGAATTTCATGCATATTGGGTTGTTAGATGCAGTTATTACTACCTTATATTGCATTGATTATGTTTTGAGATGGAGTTGAGGTTTCTTCCTTTTAATAGTGCATTTGTGAGTTTTGCACATTTTCGATGTTTCATGCATGATGGGCTGCTAGACTTGAGTTTCTAAGTTAGTTTGGCATTTAGATCATCATTTGGGAACGCATGTTCCCAAGGGGGAGATAATGTAACATTTTAGAAAGTTGTAAACTAAACTAGTGTTTAACATGAACCTAGTAGGCTAAGTAACTATTGACGTTAGGGTTAAATCTTAGAAAATACCTCCCTGTGCCTTAAATTTCATGTGTTCATGTTAGAAAGTCAAGTCCTAAACCCCAAGGATGAACCATGGCTCCTTAAGGAAAAGGCCTAGAAAAGTCAACTCGACAATGACCCACGAGGGCACCTACACCCCATAGGTCCACCCACGGCCCGTAGGTGTGAGTCATAGGTCAAGCCCACAAAATTAGGTTGCAGACCAAGCTGCAGGTCATGACCTACGGACCTGCAGGATGGCCAGTAGGCCAACTTACGAACCGTAGGTCCCAGGCATAGGTCATGCCTGCAATCTAGTGAATCTTGACAAAGGAAGGGGTAAAGGGGTAAATTCCTACATTAGTTATTATTAAGTGTGGTCGTTTTTAGTTGATTATTATAAAAGGATTTTTAAGCCATTTGATAACCTATATACCTCATAATCTCAACTACCCAAATAATAACCAACTCAACCCTCTCCAATAAATTCTCTCTCTAAAACCCCCATTGAAGAAGAAGAGGCAAAGGTCTAGGGCTCAAGAACTCAATTTTTCTACCCAAATTTAGTGGAGATACTTCAATTGAGCTATGGTGGTTTTGATTCATGGTTAACTTTCCATCCATAAAGTCCTTAAATTCTCTATTTCAAAGTAGATAAATTCTCCAAAATCTAGGGTTTCTATTCTAAGCAATGGATTATTCTCAAAACGTTTTCATTGATTTAGTTAATGTATATTATGATTGAATTGTTGATTATCAAGGTTTTTATGATAAAATCCCCCATGAATCCGTGTTTTACCCATAACCCTAGTTTGTGACATGTGACTTTGGTGAATTGTAGAAATTATGAGATTATTCTTAATGTAGTTTAGTTTATTGAATCATGTCACCATCTATACCTAATGTAGTAATCCTAGATTAATTGGTTGAATGTGATCTATGGACTTGAGGGGCATAACATGAGAATTGACTATATGTATGAGATTTGTATGTATCCAATTGGATTTCTTTGAGAGTAAAGTAATTATATTATAATCTAATTGTTGAGCTGATCGGATGACCATCCTCATATACACACTTAGGTATGAATAGCTTATAATCTGAAAGGTTTGTCACATATAGTGGTTCCAAGGGTTGAAGAGTAGTCTCCCCTAATGAACTTAGGAGCTTTATAATGAGTTGTGGGGTAAAGTGTCAAGATATTCTTCATTAATCTTAATGTTAAGTTAGGACTTAATATAAACTCAATGGGAGTTATGCCTAGCACCGAGAGGATAGTGATATGAGATGGTAGCCCTCACGTTAGTAGAGGTCGGGTTTCTAGGAACAACCTCTTGGGATGGAAGCCTTCACATTAGTAGAGGTCGGGTTTCTAGTAACAATCCCCTTATCCCATGAAATATGTGCCCACATAGGTATTTAGCTAGTGGATCCATGTAAGCTAAGAGTTCTAGTTCTACCTTAGGCAAGTAGGACAACCCCTTTTCGGTGTGGGGTAAACACCAGATTCCATGATTAAGCACTCATGGTGTATGTCGGCTTAACCTAATCCCACTTTGATAGAATGAACTAGAGTTGGAGTTATGAACTATAATCACTTAATAAGCTTTCCTTAGTATGGATAGGAGTATGGGATCTTGTTCATACATTGCACAAGGTGGTTTTGAGGGTTCTTATGGTTTGTTTCCTTTATGTTGAGATGATCAATATGTTGAACATGCTTGTATTTATGCTTTTGCACTTATTTCTATGATAGTTCATAAACTTAATCAAATGCATAGTTTTCAACTAAAATGTCCCTTTTTAGCATCTTTAATGGTTTTCATGCATAACTACCATACTTAATGCAATAAATGTACTAACCTATATTTCTTTTATTCTACTAAGTGTAGGTTCCGGTGTTTACAGTGATTCCTTCAAGTTCAAGCTTGGGTTGACTACTCTTCAAGCTTGTGGTATGTCCTTATCATGGATCCAAGGACAAGAGCTTTATTTTTGTTTCATTTCTTTACATGTACTAGACATTTTCATATTCTCTATTGTAAGCGCTGTGACCCTATTATTTTGAGACTCCGATTGTAGTAGATAGCTTAATAGGACTATGTCTAGACTTCCGCTTTACTTTTATGAAATTTTTCTTAATGACTTGGAATTGTGTTTTATTATTTATTATTCTATACTTATGTGATGATGATAAGCTAAGTGGCTTACTTGGGGTCCCTTTCAGGATTCCATGTGCCATGTTATGTCTAGGGGGTACTCTTGGGTCGTGACACTTTTATAATCGACACATTATTTTGTACTAACGACTCTTGCTTAGGGGAGCTACATTCATGCCTGCAGGTCTTATCAACCGACTCGATAGACCTCCCCAATAGGACAATTGAGTCCCACTCGGAGCTTCCAAAGTTAATAGGTTTGTTGGCTTTTGTTGTATATAGGTTTTGGGTAAGTTGGAGCCCTATCCCGACCAAGCTTTACTACTCTTCGAGGCTTTTAGACTACTGTGTTGGGTTGTATACTCATGTTATTGACAAAGTTTTACTTGTTTGTTTTTTGGCCAAAGTTGGATTGTTGTTTGGTGTATTAACTTGATATATAGTATTTACATTTTTCTAGATATCATGGTGGCCTAAAAGACCTAAACATAACTTATTTATTTTCTGGCTACTTCTTTATATGAATCGTTGTGTCTAGTTGTTTCCTTTCTATAGTTTTTTATAAGGGCCTTACCGACCGAGGGATTATTTTTAAGACGAGATACACTAAATTTTTTCGTAACTATGTAAGGCTACCCTATGCTATTACCAAATAGTTTAGTAGAGTCGGCTCAAACCTATGTTTTGGCATTAAAAGCTAGTTGCACCCCTTGTGTTTGGGGTATGACAAACTTGGTATCATGAGAACATCATATCCTAGGGATTCTTCAAAATGTATCTTATAGATTCTTTCTTATAAATGTTTTGTGCACCATATTCTATAAGCAGGAAGCTAAATTGCATGTTAGATTGGTTATCCTTCTTTTGCTCACCTCGTGCAATAGAGTTGGGTCTTAAGGAATTACTTTTCGGACTTATATTTTATTTTTGTATACAGAGAGATGACTCACAACAGATAGACCTCATCTATTCAGGGACTAGATACCGTTGTAGGTGAGGGTACCCACGAGGCTCCACTTCAGACAACTCATCATGAGACCCATGAGAAAACATTTTCTTAGCCCCATATAGTGTCTCCACCAACTCAAGAACCTCTGAAGGATGCAGGACCCCCGACACAACCAGAAGTGCCACATCCAGAAGTACCACATCCAACTCCTTCTATTCAATCTGATCATGACTTCAAGAGTGCAAAGTGTATGTTAGCATAATTAGTCGTTGTAATACGCTGGCCCACTGCCAAGAGTTGTTGGACCTTCCGAAGAGCTTGGACGTTTAAGAGTTCGTGACTTTCTATCCTTGCGTCCTCTAGATTTTACAGGGAAACATCATAGGAAGGATCCTTAGTATTTTGTCGATCATTTTCACAAGATCTTCAGGGTTATGCATGCCTCAGCGATTGAGCCAGTTGAATTAGTAGCCTTTCGATTGTGTGATGTTGCAGTATTGTAGTACAAGAGTTTGAAGAGATCTATAGAGAAAGACGCACTTCCACCCTCTTAGGATAGCTTTAACAAATCTCTCATATATCACTATAGATAGGGAAGCATGAGTGTCCAAAACTATGGGCTCAGATTTTATTCATTGGCTAGGTATGTACCAGCATTTGTTGACATGATTCATGACACAGTTCGAAGATTTATAGGAGGGATTGATTTAAACTCTATCGATGCTTTCACTATCACTGCACTAAATGATAATATGGATATCTCTCAAATTCAGGCATTTGCACAAAGCATAGAAAAGCGTTGGCGTCAATAGTATAAGAGGTAGAGGGTTGAAAGAGATTAGTAGAAGAGGGCTAGGCTCGCTATTTCACATTGACTACTTTTAGGGTGGTCTCAAGCCTTGATATTTTAGTAAGCCACCCAGACCTCCACTACAAAAGTTCCAAGGTATTATACTTGATCGACATGGACACTCAGGTTCAAGTGAGGGTTCAGGGGCATCAAGTTCTCAACAATAAAGGAATTCAGGCTAGGCTAGGTTAGCCCCGCGTGTTATGATACATGTGGTAGGATGCATTTCGGGAGATATAGGTAGGGTTCCACATGTTATTATTCTTTTGGGTAGGAGAATCATGTGTGGAGGAATTGCTCGACCATAAGTCCGGTTGGTATGGCTCAACAACTAGTTTAGGAGTAGGCACTTCCTTATCACCATATTCTACAAGGCATGGACTTTAGAATTCAGCGCATTGAGGGAGAGGTAGATGGGGAGCATCTAGTTCTTGTAGTGGACAAAACAGTGCACATCCACTTCCTTACAGACAAGACTCAAAGTCATCACCCGATGTTATGATAGGTACATTGGTTGTTTGTTCTTATTGTGTTTATTATTTGATAGATCTGGGCTCTACCATATGCTATGTTACTCCATTTGTTGGGGGAGTTGTGTATAGTTGTAGAATCATTATATCAACTCTTTATTATGTCTACACCAATTGGTGAGTCTATTATTGCCAAGAGAGTCTATCTAGGTTGTACAAAAGAAATCATTGAACACCAGACCTTTTTAGACCATAGACATGGTAGAGTTCGAGCTGGTTGATTTTGAAGTCATTATGGGTATAGATTGGCTAGTATCTTGTTATGCTAATGTTGAGTGTTGGACAAATATTTTTCGATTACATTTTCCAGGAGAGGCAGTGCGAGAATGGAAAGGTAATATAACAGCGCCGAAAGGTAGGTTTATTTCCTATCTTAAGGCAAGGAGGATGATTAATAAGAGTTGTATTCATCATCTTGTCCGAGTTTAAGGTATGGATGCAAAACCACCAATTCTCCAATATATTCCTGTGCTTAATGAGTTTACGTATGTATTTCCAAATGTGCTTTATGGTATTCCACCAGAATAGGAAATTGGTTTTTTTATCGATATGCTACCAGGTACACAACCCATATTTGTCCCTCCTTATAAAATTCCTTTTGATGAGCTAAGGGAGTTGAAGGATTATATGAAATATTTGTTGGATAAAGGATTTAGCAGTCCTAGTGCTACACACCATGGGGTGTACTAGTATTATTTGTGAGAAAGAAAGATAGCTCTCTTAGGATATGTATCGATAATCGATAGCTCAACAGATGACTATAAATAATAAGTATCCTCAACTAAGGATCAATGACTTGTTTGATTAGCATCAAGGTGCTAAGTACTTCTCAAAGATTGATTTGAGAATAGGGTACCATCAGGTACGACTTTGGTAGAAAAATGTTTCAAACATAGCATATAGAACCAGATATGGACATTTTAAGTTTTTGGTCATGTCTTTTGGATTGACCAATGCCCTAGCAATGTTTATAGTCCTGTTGAATAGCATATTCAGGCCATATATGGACCTATTTGTAATTGTATATATTGATGATATTTTTATGTATTCATGTTCAAAAGTTGAGCATACAGGTTATTTGTGAGCAGTCCTTTAGGTTATTCGAGATTAGGAACTTTTAGCAAAGTTCTCTAAGTGTGAGTTCTGATTCAGCTTTGTGGCTTTCTTAGGCCATATTGTATTAGATGCGGGCATTATGGCTAATACACAAAAGATTGAGGCTGTGAAGATTGAGCCTAGACCCATAACTCTGATAGAGGTTCGTAGTTTCCTAAGGTTAGATGGGTACTACAGAAGGTTTGTAGAGGGGTTTTCTTCACTTTCAGCACCACTGACAAAGCTAACTTAGAAAATAGTTAAGTTTCACTGGACTGAGTCTTGCGATCATAATTTCCAGGAGCTAAAGGATAAGTTGACGTCAACACTAGTCCTAGCCTTTCTAGAGGGTTCAGAGTGCTATGAGGTGTACTGAGACGCTTTGGGTATTAGGTTAGGATGTGTTTTGATGCAACATGGTAAGGTTATCTCATATGTTTCAAGGAAGTTGAGGAAGCATGAGAAGAACTACCCAACCCATGATTTATAGTTGGTTGTAATAATGCATACATTGAAGATCTAGAGACACTATCTATATGGTGTTCATGTTGACATCTTCACAGATCATACGAGCCTTCATTTTATCTTGAGACAAAAAGAATTGAATAGGCGGCAACATCAATGGCTTGACTTACTGAAATACTATGACGTAGATATTTTATATCATCAAGGAAAGGCAAATGTGGTAATCGATGTGCTCTACCATGGATCAATGGGTATTTTATCCTATTTAGGTGATGAGAGGCATGAATTAGCTCAAGAACTTCATCAGTTAGCTAGCTTGGAAGTCAGATTATTAGAGGCAAGTAATAGTAAGGTAAGAGCTCAGAACACAATCATATCATCTTTAATCGTAGAAGTGAAGGCACGACAGCATGAGGATCCCTACTTAGAGAAGCTAAGAGGCAAGGCTCATGATAAGGAGTTTTTAGCCTTTGATATAGCAAGAGATGAAGTCCTTAAATATAGAGGTCAATTATTTGTTTGAAATATTGTAGGGATTCGACATCATATTATGGTAGGGGCACATCATTCCCATTATTATATTCACCCAGGTTTGACGAAGATGTACCATGATATTAAGAGATCTATGGTGGCATAGGATGAATAATGATATTCTTGAGTTTGCGTAACACTGCATCAGAATCATGTTGGGCGGGTCCAGGAGATAGCCATTCCTTTGTGGAAGTGGGAGGCAATTAATATGGATTTTATTACTGGCTACCTCGATCATCGCATAAGTTTGACTCTATTTGAGTAATTGTTGATAGGCTAACAAAATCAGCCTACTTCATACCAATTAAGACTTTTTTCATAGCCAAAGATTATGCAGGGCTTTATATCAGAGATATTGTAAGGTTGCACAGTGTCCCAGTATCTATTATCTCTAATAGAGGCACACAATTTACTGCTTAATTTGGGAAGTCTTCCTAGAAAGGACTGGGAACACACGTTAATCTTAGTACAATTTTCCATCATCGAAAAGATGGTCAGGCTAAGCACACAATTAAAATGTTGGGAGATATGTCACGGCGTGCATGGTAGATTTCAAGGGAAATTGAAATGACCACTAACCTCTTATTGAGTTTACTTATAATAATAGTTATCATCTTAGCATCAATATTGCCCTTATAAGGCTCTGTATGGGTGGAAATGTAAATTACCCGTTCCCTAGTTTGAAGTAGGTGAGTCAAGGTTGATTGTACCAGAATTAGTACAAAAGACGCTTGAGTAGGTTAAGCTCATTCGAGAGCGGTCATTAACAGATCAAACCTGCCAGAAGTCATTTTAAGATATACGATGAATAGCCTTAGAGTTTGGTGTTGATAATTGGGTATTCTTAAAAGTCTCACCTATGAAGGGTGTTATGAGATTTGGAAAGAAGGGAAATGTTAGTCCAAGATTTATTGGTCCATACCAAATCTTTCGAAGGGTAGGAAGAGTGGTTTATGAGTTAGAGGTTCCTTCGGGGCTAGAATATGTTAATCCAGTTTTTCATGTATTAGTGTTGCGAAAGTGCATACGATACCCTTCTCGCGTTGTCCCAATTTAGGATATTCAGATCACAAGGGAGTATTGATATGAGGAAACTCTAGTTTCTATATTAAATTGACAGGTTTGAAGATTGAGGATTAAATATTTGGCTTCTGTTTAAATCTTGTGAAGAAACAAGAATAGGAAAGAGGTGACTTGGGAAGCTGAGGATGGCATGAGATCCAAATATCCTCAGTTGTTTCATACTTTAAGGTGATAGCATATCAATTTATATCAGTGCGCTAAGGTAAGATACCAATTTGGTTTTCATTTTGTTGATTACGAATATTGGTGTTGTTTTTGTATTATTGTTGCTAAAAATCTTATTGCAGAGCTATGATGTTTTAGTATTGGTGTCATCCTATGAGATGTCTAGTTTGGAATTTTCTACATTTAAGGTTCCTAGATAGTCAAATTTGTACAGGAGACTCAGCCAAAATTTTGGCAACTAACTTGATAACTCAGATTTTTATTTGAGGACAAATGTTTCTAAGGAGTGGATGTAACACCCACACTCTCAGAATGTCTAAATTAACCCGCACATTCATGGTAGGAGTGATTGATAAATTAATAATTATATGGTATATCATATTTAAAGTGGTCAAGGGACATAACTCATGTTTTGAAATTAATTGAGTTGTGAAATAAAAGTTGGCGAAAGTTATTGTAAGTTTTTTTAAAAGTTTTCTCTGTAATTTAGGCCATATGTCTTAGTTATTTTCTCCCAATATATTAATATTTAGGGAGCCAATAATCTATTGAATTGAAGTTCTATTAGTCTAGTTTCCAACGCAACAAACCTTTCATTAATACGACTTTAGAATAGAGAGATATTTGCATTTATGCGAGATGATGCAAGCAGGCACATGGATTGGCCAAGTTTTGGTAGGAACTTGTCAAGGTCGGTGAGAACTTTATTTAATCAACCACCTTCATTTTATTTTCCATTTTCACGTTCCATCAGCCTAAAATGCATAGAAATTCTCCTCAAATCCATAAAATACTCTTTAGGTCTTAGTGATTTCATCTTGCAAGCTTTAGGAAAGTTGCTCTACGTTGCGAGCTCGTAATTTTGGTATATTTTTGTTTATGGATTGTGTGGCTTACTTCTGTGGTGGTTTTAGCAGCTGAGCTTTATTGTGTTTGGAGGTGTTGAGCTTTACTTAGAGCCTAAGTTCAAGGTAACACCCTCCTTTCATTAATTCCAGCCTTAGTAAGCTGCAAATAATGAGTTGTAATAGAAATTTGTATCTTTTGTAGTATTATCATAGTACTGTCTAGTCTTGTGTGTTGGTTGTTGTACTTCCTTATTGTAGTATCAAGGTGGGTTTCAAGTGGAAGTCGATAGGCCACTGCAATTCATTGAAAAAGTTATGTTAAGGTTATTCCCTTCGTTGGACATGTTTTCTTAAACCTTAGAAGCGATATAATAGGGTTGTTGTCATTTGGGAATGTGTAGACATAACTATTAGTGCTTGGCTCATTAAGTGGTTGTTATCCTTCCTTTTTGGGACTCGTAATCTATTAATAATGACCTTATGTAGGGCACAACTTAAAGACTATTCGTATAGATTGTTTATAGCTAAATTGCTTGCCTTTAGCCTATTAAATTGTTTGTTATTGCCCTTGGGGCTATTGTGGTTAGCTGCAGAGCTATGAACTGCCTAAGAGGGCATTTCCTAAAAAGGCTATATCTTGCTTACGGGGATATATTGATGCCAAATGGGGCTATTCCATGCCTACGAGGCTATATTGATTTAAAAGATCAGGACTAAGTGTTGCTTACAAGGATATATTGACTCCAAAGAGAGCTATATGTTGTCTACTAGGCTGTATTGATGCCTAAGAGGGATATCCTACCTACGGGGTTGTACTGATGCCTATGAGGGATATGCATAGCCTATAGAGTTATGTCGTCGCCTAAGAGGTCTATGTAACTTCCTACACGGACAAGGGGCTAACGGTTGGGGTATGTAGATTGATTTGGCACCTTCTTTGCTTATAGAGCCTAGGTAGGTAGTCTTGTTTGTTGCTTGTACCTGCCAAGCTTATGGGTGCATGGTTGGGTTGTTGTCGAGTATAATTGTATCTTTAGATTCAGTAGCAAGTCAGTATGCTTATCTTATTCTTTATTTCCTTACCTGATTACCTTTATTATATTAAGCTACCTACTTATTTAGTTTGTTGCCTTTCATACTCGGTACATTATTTCATATTGACAGCCCTTTCTTGGGGGCGCTACTTTGATACCTGTTAGTTCGAAAAAATGACTCAATAGACCTCCCCAGCAGGACAGTTGAGTTAATAGGTTGGCTATCACCTTCTTCCGGAGTTGCCAGAGCTAAGATGTTTGTTGGCTTTTGTTGTATATAGTTTTTGGCCAGGTCGGGGCCCTAACCCAACCACGCTTTACTATCGTAAAGTCTTTCATACTAGTGTGTTAGGTTGTATAGCCACGTTATCGACCATGTTTACCTTGTTTGTTGGTTTGCTAAAGTTTGATGGTTCTTTAGTGTATTGTTTTGATATATAGCGTTTACATTTTCTAGATATCATAGTGGCGTCGACAGTCCAAACAGGATTTATCTGCCAATCGGCTACTTCTTTATATGAACTGTTGGGGGTAGTCATTTCCTTTATATAGTTTTTGATAGTATCCATGTTGGCTGAGCGCTTATTTTTAAGCCGAGATACTCTCATTTATTTTCTTAACAATGTGTGGGTACTATGCACTATTAGCAAATGGTTTAGCATGATCGGCTCAACTCTAAGTTTTGGCATTAGGTGTTAGTTGCACCTGTTGAGTTTGAGGCATGATGCAAAGGGCCGTTCTAGAGAAAATTCAATATTCCAAAGCTAACCGCGCATTAGCTCATCCAGACTTGTTTACTCAAAATGTTGACTAAAGTCAAACTTAGGCCTTAACTTTAAAATTAGAAGGCCTAATCGTACAGACTCTCACTGAAAGCCTCGAGAGTCATGTCGACTATGCCACTAGCCTAAAATGACCCTTGTGGAGCTGATAGAACCGTTAGAATTTATTCTATAGGCATCTTCTTGAAGTTTTGATCAAAACGTACCGTTCAAGGTTCCAAAGCTCCAAAATGGTGAAACTCGCATAAAAAACTAAACAGACGAGCATATAACCGAATTGTCGATACCATGTATTAATAAATGACTTAGGGTGGCTATAGAAAACCTCTAAATGATGAATATGAGGCATAGACACAGAAATGTCACGGAGGTCTTTACAACATCCATTACTGAAGAGTACTTTTGTCCGCAAAAGTAAGAGTTACGAAGTACCTGAAGGCTCAAACAAGCAAGGAAACTTCTCATCCTCCTCAACTGGATGATGCCTCCAACGGACTTTAACCACATGGTTGTCTCTCAAATGCAACCATCGCACATCTTTGGCTAAACTGGAAACTAGCTCCTCCACGAAAGTTAAGTGCTCATCCAACTTTGTTACATCATACTGAAGCACATGAGACTCATTAAGAACATACCATTACAACATTGAAACATGGAAAACTAGGTGGATAGCTCAGAAAACCAGAGGTAAAGCCAACTCATATACAACCTCGCCAAGTGTCCAAGTGATCTCAAAAGGCCCAATAGACCTGGGGAAAATATTGGCCCATCTCTCAAATCTCATCATGCTTTTCATGAGCGACACATGGAGAAAAACTCTATCACCCACTAAAAACCCCAAAGGTTACTGCCTACAGTTAGCATAACTCATGCGCCTACTCTAACCTGTCTGAAGTTTGTCTTGAATCACCCTTACCTTGTTCAAAGCCTCTTAAATCAAGTTTATACCATGTGGTCTAGGCTCTAGGGACTCAATCCAACCAATTGGGGGGGGGGGGGGGACAACACCTACCATATAAGGCCTCAAGCAGGGCCATCTTCATACTAGAATGGTAGTTGTTGTTATATGCAAACTCCGCAAAAGGCAAAAATTGGTGCCACTGATCTCCAAACTCTAAAACACAAGCTCGAAACATGTCCTCAAGAACTTGAATAGTATGTTCAAACAATCCATCCGCCTGCAGGTGGAAAGTTATGCTAAAGTCAACATGGTGGCCCAACTCATCGTGAAAAGTCCTTTAGAAGCTAGAAGTAAGTTGAGCACCCTGATCTGATATAATAGAGACAAGCACACCATGAAGACAAACCACCTCACGAATGTAGATACGGACCAACCTCTCGATACTTAATAAAGAATGAATAGGGAGTAAGTGAGCTGACTTGGTCAATCGATCAACGATGACCTAAATTCTATCAATACCTCTAGAAGTCAAGGCAGACCTACCACAAAATCCATAGTTATGTGATCCCACTTCCATTCCAAAATGGGTAATCACTAAAACTAACCTCCAGGTCTCAAATGCTTGACCTTCACCAGATTGAAACTAAGGCAATGGGATTCCTAGTTCTCAATATCCACCAATAATGCTGCCTCAAGTAACAATACATCTTCGCATGCCTGGATGAAAAGAGTATTTAGAATCATAGGCCTCACAAAGTATTAGGTGAATCAAACACCCAACTCTCAGAAATCAAATATGGCATGCAACTCTTTATACACTCACACTACACCTCCCTAAAGAAGTATAAGTGATCGTTATCAAGTAAAAAACCCAACTTGGAGGTTGGGATTGATCCGACGAGGAATATGGTTTAGACTTAAACTTAACTCGCTATTATATTCTTTTAGTCAACTTATTTTCGTGAAAAATAAAAGGGGGTTGTCTAACAAATAAATGATTGTAATTTAGAGAACAAGTGAGCAAGATTCAAACTTCTATTGTTATCAATGAGAGAGAGAAACTTATATGTGTTCCTCATAAGCTCATAACGTGGTAATCCTAGCAACAGTAATCCTATCCTAGTGTATCACATGCAAAGTGGTAAGTTATGTATCCCTAAGTGTTTGGTCCACCAAATAGAGAATTTCACTCGGCACCTTGGTCAAGACTTCCCTGATGATCATTCCATGCATGCCAGCGATGGACTATGACTGGACCTACGGTCCATAGGTCACGTCCGTGGATGGCTCTTTCTGCAAAATTTTAGCTGTTGTCTCTCTCGACCTCTTCCAAGTCTATTTCCTGCAAATATAGCACAATAAACATTAGTTCTAATACAAAATGGTCATAGATAGACACAACTCTTAAGTTAAATGTATAAAAAATACTGCAAACTCACGGTATATCAACACCCTCAACTTAAATTTGTTGTTTGTCCTCAAGAGATGCACTAAGACTCTAAACGACATTTGTGTAGAAGCAAACATACAAACTCAAGAAATTACATGACTATTTTAATCCATCCCACTATCTCAGTGCAAATCTTTTCTCACAGACTCAACAGGCTAACTCATGAGGATCAAGATATGACAAAGATCGACCAACAGACACCACAACATACACTTTTTCACAATCACCAAGGTACTAACTTTCCGACAATGTCACTAGTGCCCTCACTTCAAGCAAAATCCTTTTAACACATAAGATATGAATTTTAGAGTTTTAGGATTCATTCAACACTCACGCTTAGAAGTGACTTCAAGTACAGTTAGTGCTCAATACCATAGGCTTGCCCTTATTTTCACTGCTTAGACTCTCTAAACTAGTTCCTAGAATCACAATAGGACTGTCTTAGCTTGTAATGTAGGCTAAGGGTCAGGTGTGGTACATTTGAGTACTTTTTTAGTGACTTTCTGCCCTCATTGACATTACATTGCCTATTGACCTCTTTCTTGACCTATTTTTGGCACCTTTTCATTTCACATTCTTTCTCTTAACTCTTTCCAACATGGATACAAATTTTGACTTTGTGAAACTTATTCTTTTCTTTTTCACTTTCTTCTTTTTTCTTTCACTTTGTTTTTCTTTATTTTTTTTCACACTTTCACTTATCACATTTTTGTCTTTTTCACACAAAGTCACATCCACTTTCTTTCTTTTTCTCTTTTCAACACTAAGCTCTTTTCATACCCTTTTTTCCATTTGGTTTCCTCTTTCATAGCCACTCTCTACTTATGCATTTTGCATTAGTTGAGGTGCACATTATCCAATGTCGGACTAGGGCTAAGATCAGGGTAACTTTTGGCTTAGCCACCCTTAACTAAGGCTTTTGGCCTAATTCAAGGTGCACATGTCCAAGGAGGGACCGAGGCCAAGACAATAGTTTAAAGGAAGGTGAGTTAGGTGAATCAAAATAAATGGTTTATTTTAGGCTCAAATATTTGGATCAAAAGGGAATAATTCTACCATTTAGCTAGATCATTTTAGGCTTAAGTGGACTAATTTGAACAATGGCCTATTATCACTTCCCCACTTCTATCCTAGAATATCCTAGTAGGACCAATGGGGCAAGTTCTAGATTGGAACAACTATCTGAACAATTCAACTTTTCTCGCATACTCTTGGAACATTGTTTCATCATCAGATTATCAGATTACCCAGTTCAAGTTTTAGCTTAATTCATGAGTTTAAATTGGTTCTTATCATGTCATTTTGAGATCCTACACATTCAAATCATCAAGACAACAAGTCAAACATAATTCAACATTTTTGGACAAAGATCATTTTTCTCATGCTTTTCATGTCATCATGCTTTCATTTTCTACTTACCCCTACACACACATTCCTACACATGTCGGTTAAACAGAATTTAAAACAATTTCTTTGGGGGAAAGAACATAGGCAAGAAAACCCCAAGAGAGGATTATGAGTTGGGTTACTCAAACTTCACCCTATCACTCAAAATCTATTTACCCCACCCCCAATAAAATAGAGTGCAATTGTCCCCAATGCACAAAAAGTAAAGAATAAAGGATCAGTTTAAGCAAACTTATGGCGCATAGAGTCGAAGACCTATCAATAAGCGGGTGGGTTCGGGTCCTGGAGCCCGCTAGATCAACAATCAGATCACCCTCAGTAGTGCCGCATCAACAATCTCAGCACCCTCAGTAGTGCTAACCTTAACTCTCACCGCACCATCAGTGGTGCTCACACTGCTAGAGGTACCAACACCTACCTCCCTATCCCGCTGCTGGCGCATCTCTTCATCAACAATAGAGGCCCTCCGTGCTACCTTAAGCTCTTAGCGGTCCCTCTTGTGCTCTCCCAGCCTTAGTGTCATCAGAAGTCTTACCAGAGTGGGGCTGCTTCCCAGCATGACGGGAAGAAGAAGGTGGTGGTATCTTATCTCTAAAAAGTGCATCTAACACCGTCTCATCAACCGATGATGTGAGTGACCACTTTGGCTCAGTTCTTATTAGCCTGAAGAGTAGATAGCTCCATCTGGAAAGTAGAAACATCAGTAGTGGGGGTTGGTCGCTCTAAGACGCGCAGCTCAAATATGTCAAGGCGCTAGTGAACGATCTGAACCTTATAATTGATCATCTTCTCCATCCGCTACTCAACCCTAGTCGTGGACTCCTCAATCATTCACTGTATCCATAGCCTCACATGCTGAAGTAGTGTGGCCATCTGAGCCTCCATCTTCTGAATACAGGCTAGAGGCACTGTCGCAAACCCTGAAGAGTGAGTGGATCTATAGGAGCTAGGGGCTTGACTGGCGGTCGGAGAATAGGAAGTCGGAGCATCCTCAGTGGAGGCTGTAGGGGTAGTCTCATCAACTTGTATATGCTCCACATCGATCACTAAGTTCACTCCTAGTGGAGGCACCTCAACCTGAGGCTCTCTGCGCGGTGTAGCTACATTGGCCTCATATCAAATTAGGCCGATATCCAGGGTCTTGGTCGCCTGAATCAACTTATCACAATGCCAAACCAACACTCCAGAGTTCCTAAAGAACTGAAAAATAAGGCATGGGAAGGGGTAAGTGGTGGTGTCCCTGAAGGCCCTCTCATGTATCCCGCAATAAACATGCAGGTAAAATCCATCTCGAACCCAACAACTATGACTGCCACCATGACTATGCGGTCCCAAGTAAGAACATTTTTTGCCTGCATAGGAGCACCCTGGTTGGCATCAATAGCTAGAAAAATTTGGCCACAAAAGTCAAAGTGGCCTTCTTGATGCCTCCACTCAGATTGCTGACCCACTCAGCACGCTCTCCGTCTGTAGCAAGGTAATGGGCCAACCAGCACAATAAAGTCTCCCTCTGCTCTGCATTCCACTAGAATTCCCTACTTCTCATAATGTCCTACCGATAATCAAACTTGATTGTGTTGATTGCAAGAGTGTGGCCTAGGCAGTAGAGGAACCTGCGGATAGTAGCCTCCAAGATATCAACTGAGAACCCATGAACTAGTGTTGCTATGAGTGGAGGCTGGGCGGTGAGCTTGGCCCGTCTATCAATGAAACCTCGGAGGGTGGCTGCGTAGAAAGCATCAAACTCCCTCACAATCCCCTCATTGTAAGACCCTGATCTATGAACCATCCACTAACACATGCGTCTCTTGAAGAGCTCATGAATGGCGAGCATGGTGTGCAAGCTTCCTATGAGAAACATGTGCTCATCAGTGACTAATCGAGCCATCCTCTCCTTCTCAATCATCATTCGAGCATCCCTGTATATTTTCCATTGACCACTTACACAACACCAGTTTCGTTCCTCAGCAACTGCAGTTCCTGAATGCAGTTCCTCAGCAACTGCACTGGAATGTCCCCCGCACTAGTAGCCTCATCAGACGAGGCAGTTCTACCATGTGAACTAGATTCGAATGCAGAGCCAAAAGTAGAGGCGGACTCAGAGCCGAAAGCAGAACCAGTTGGTGAATCGATCAGTGTATCCTCCTCATCAGAATAGGAGGTAATGACTACATTGGCACTCACCTTCCGTGCTTGGTTTTGTGTGGTTCGTGGTGCTGTAGGGGATGTCCTAGTAGGGGGTAGGACATATGTGGGGTCATTCTCAGCATCAATATCTTCATCAATCAACTGGAATGATGGTGCCACGTATTTATACTTGCCCTTTGTGGTGAAGGTCAAAGCTTTCTTAGGAGCCATGGTACCTGTAGAGGATGAATTAGTACCAAAATAAACCAATAACACACTCAAAAAAAATTTAGACTAAAGAGCAAACCGAAACAACAACTAAAAAATAGGGGTACAGTAGCGTTAGTAGCCACCTACGATAGGTACCTATGGTTTGTAAGTTGACCTATGGTCCGTGATCCACTCCGTAGGTCAGAGGTCCCAAAAGGTTAGGCTCTGATGGGAACTACAGATGTGCAGAACGATTCGTAGGCTAACTTACGAACCATAGTCCACCTCTGTGGTTCAACACTTAGTGGATTCTCCATGTGCAATAGACCCATGGACCTGATCTACGGTCCGTGGACGGGGTCTCGTGGGTCAGGTCTATGCCATGTATCAGACATGCCTCATTTTTAAACCATTTTTTTAACAAGTGAAACACTCCACCTAAGTCGAATCATGCATTTCAACACAATTTACGATAGTTTGTCATCCCTAGGTTCTGATTACTTATTATTTAACTTTTGTAGCATACAAAAATAGGAACCCTAAGTCGAAAGTTCCAGTTAGACTATTTACCTAGATTTATTTGATTACAAAGACAACACAATCACAATCTATCATCCCAAGGGTGTTCTAACTATAGTTTATCATGCAATTTCATACAAAAACAACCCAAGGTCACTACCCACTTCGTGACTTCATATATTGAACAATGAATACCGAAATTCAAAGTTAAAGTGAAGTCGTTTACCTTACAAGTATTAGAAGTGGATGATTGTGTGATGAGAATGAATTCCTTAGACCTTTTTCCTAGCCTTTCGACACCAAACCGAGATAATGGAATCCCTGGGGAAGTGGAGATAAGGACTTGCAAAGAGGGAAGAGTGATAAGGGAATTTGGGGAAGTGAATGAGGAGTGATCTATGGGATTAGGGAGTTTAATGGGGTGATTTTGGGAGAGGAAAGGGTTAGAAATGGTTGGGAGGGAGTTTTGAATGTGGGGGATGAATATAAAATGAAGGATTTTATTTTAAAAGATGTTCGGGTTGGTTCGAGAAAAACCTAGGTTTGGACCCACGAAACCCCACCCCATCTATGGGCCGCGGGTTGACCTACGGACCGTAGGTGGGGTCCGTAGGTCACTCAGCACTTAGAAAAAAATTGAGAACTTACCTGGGGGTCTACATAAACCATTCATGGTCCGTGGATTGAACCACGGACCGTCGATGGGGTCCACAGACCTCTGCAACAAACATTTTCTAAAGATTTTGCTTTTCATCCCTGCACATGTAGCAACCTTTAGGACTTTTTTTTTATGTTTTCTGGACATTTTGTTCATATTGACCCTACTCTATATCTAGCCAACACTAAAACAAAAATACAATACCAATCTAAAGAATTACAGAAAAACAACTAAACAAAGAAAACTCCTAAATGGAAAAGAAAAACCTATAGTTGGCTAGATTGTACATCTTGGGTTGCCTCCAAAACAATGCTTGATCTAACATTGCGACACAACACAGGCCTCTTGATTACTCAGACTTAGTCAAGATAGTAGGCCTCAACCACCTCTTGCACATTCTCCTCTTTGCCCATGTAAACCTTGATCCTTTGCTCGTTCACCTTAAACCTTGTTCCCTCCTTGTTCTCAAGCTCAACCGCTCCATGTGGGAACACTTGAGTGAATATGAATGGCCCGGTCCACTTGGACTTGAGCTTTCCAGGAAACAAGCGCAACCTAGAGTTGAATAGAAGTACCAAATTCACGCTTTTTGATCTTTTGATTATGATACTCTTCATCTTCTCCTTGTACAAGGTTGAACTTTCATTATCTCTTAGGTGAAACTCATCAAGCTCATTCATGTCATTCACTTTCTGATTCGCTGTGGTGCCCTAATCCAAATTCAACTTCATTAGCGCCCACATAGCCTTATGCTCTAGCTCTACCGACAAATGACAAGACTTTCCATATACATGTTGGTAGGGGGACATGCCTATGGGAGTCTTCAATACGGTGCGATAGGCCCATAGAGCATCATTAATCCTCCTTGACCAATCTATTTTATTAGCATTCACTGTTTTAGAAAGAATCTTCTTGATCTCTCTGTTGGACACTTAAACTTTCCCACTAGATTGCTGATGGTAAGGAGTGGCTACATTGTGGCAGACGCCATATTTCTCAAGTAGCACCTTGAACAACTTATTACAGAAGTGAGAACCTCCAACTTTGATAATAGCCCTAGGTGTACCAAATCTGGAGAAGATATTCTTTTTCAGGAATGTAGTGACATATTTACCTTCATTGTTGGAAAGCGCAATTGCTTCCACCTACTTTAACACATAATCAATCGCAATAAGAATATACTTTATCCCATGTGAGCACACAAATTGACCCATAAAATCAATGCCCCATACATCAAACAACTCAATCACCAATATTGGATTCATAGGAAACTCTTGTCTCGTTGAAATTCCTCCTTCTCTTTGGAAACGACCACAAGACTTGGCGAAATTATGAGCATCTTGGTGGATGGTAGGCCTATAACACCCATAAATTCTAACAAGAGTCACATGTCAATTTACCATTGCTTAATTACTACAATATGTTTTACCTTATTTTGCAAACTTAAAATGTTGTGATAATTGCTAACTTGCAAAGCATAAATTGTATTGTAATTTAAGGGTTTGTATTAGGGTATGTACGTAATAGTCTAATTAGAATTTTTTATACTTTTAAAAGGATGTGAAGGATATATATATATATAAGGGTATATGTATGCATTTTGGGCAACACACAAAACTATTCGGGCAGCCTTTAGGGACAATTGTGCTTTGGGATAAATATCACTTTTGAGCCTATATTTTGACATCTCCTCTAGAGAATTTCGGTTCCTTCAAAGTCTAAGACCTTAGAACCTTAGTTAACCATTTGTTCATCAATATCACAAGAGAAAAACTTAGTTCTTTTGACTGGAATTCAAGACACACACTGCTCTTTGGTAAGTAGTCGAAACCTGTTTTGTAGTTGAGTAGTGTGTATTACTTTTAGAATATCTCGTTCTCTAGAACTCATTTTTTGGTAAATAAATATGATTTGGAAAGATAATTCATATATCTACAACTCGTATGTTTAGGTAAAACTCGAATTTCACTGTTATGGTTCGAAATATGGGACACAACATATGACAAGTTTTGTCTAGATTTCAGGTTTCGAAATCCTCTATGGACAACTGTTAGTGTTTTCAATATATATTTTTCTACAAAATAGATTTTGTGATGATTCTTGTTTGTTTGCAACCTTAAAAGATGTACCTACATCTTTCATGAAGGTTATAAAGTCTATTTTTGTCGTTTTCATTTTTAAATCTAAGTTGCAACATAAGGTACTAGGATTGCCTGAATCACTGTTTGGGGAGCAGAGTCATTTCTGTACAAGCTAAGCTTACTTGTGATGATAATTCCATTTTACTTTGACATTATTGAGATACTAAAAATTAAAGAAGCTATTTAATTGTATTTTTTAAGGTTGTATGCACTCATGAATAAGTTGAGGATCTTGATACATTGGTTGGTCTACAGTTTGAACTTGCAAAGTTTTGTGGATTGTTTCTACGATAAAGTATTGAGGTTGTGTATAAACTTGTACTTGCACTCTTTTAACCTCTTGTCACCTTGGTTACC
Source organism: Solanum bulbocastanum (assembly GCA_037074985.1). NCBI lineage: Eukaryota > Viridiplantae > Streptophyta > Magnoliopsida > Solanales > Solanaceae > Solanum > Solanum bulbocastanum. The sequence continues at coordinate 11,774,034 of CM073602.1, read as the reverse complement.
TCTTGTCACTTTGCATTGTCGTGTTGGTATGACGCTTGTGTAACTCGCCCACTTGTACGGATTGTTTGATCACTTGGCACTCTTGTTGGGATCTTGTCCTTCTTGTGGATGTGACTTTGTCACCATTGGCATGCCTCTTGATTTGGATCATTTTCCATCTTGATTATGGATTTGTAGTCCGTCTTAAGAAGGAAGTTGTCCATTTTAAGTACGAACTAGAAAGCCATTTTTAATATGGTTCTTGGTTCTCTAGATTATTGGGCTTTGACCCTTCTTTATATAGGGTGTCGACCCTTCTTGATACTTGCTTGTGCTTGGTGTGACGACATAATGTTTATATTGGGCAAGTCATGTTACTGAATCTCTTGGAAAATGGTGCCTTGAACAGTCTTGACATTTGGATCTTTAAATATCGAACTTGATAGTCTTTATATATTATTACTTGATGTATTTATTATGTTTCAATTGCGCTGCTCATGACTTGAGAAAGATTGCTTGGTAAATTTAGAAGGCACCGAACCTATAGTTTTTACACCACTAAGCTATATGCTTAGCGATAGTTGTTTTTATCATAGGGAATGATCAAGAGGAGGCGTGAAGCTGACCATTGGAGATGGAAATTTTAAGAGCCTTAAGGAAGATCACATTTGCATATAGTCTTCTATATTTTGTATAAACTTTAGAACTTATACATGATTTATGTGTTGTATAATTGCATGAAACTTTAAGGGCTAATCGGATCAGGTCACCATGGTTTGTAATATAAGTATGGCTACATGTTTTGTTCATTTGGAGTGTGTAAGCCCAAGTCTTGTAATATATTAATTTTACTACTTGTTTTTAAATGGTTATACGAAGTATGAACCATTTGATTGGGTACTCAAAAGTTGATAATATTGGTTTTATATCATTTTACTAGTGTGAGGACAATATATGCGTAAAAATCTCGTAAGTTATTGGCTTATGTTATTTCGGAAGGGTTGTTACAAAACCAATAATACCCAGACTGCAAAATTTTATGTACAGTCCAAATACCAATATGATGCCCACCAACAGGCGAATAGTCACACGTCTCTAGTATACTCATCATCTCAACCTCGGGCACACAGCAACGAACAATCCCATCAACACAAATACGGAACAAGGCTTATCCTAAAAGAACTTCTTCACATCATGCATAAACTTTTTCCTCTGTGAAAAGACAAATCTGATAGAATCAAATCATTTGCCAAGTAGTTATCAAAGTCTGCGAACCAAGGAATCAGATCATGAGAAGCCGCCAATACTTGTTCATCTAAAAAAGCATCATTAATTTCAGCCCCACTCCTAACTTGAGCATAGTTTCTTCCTCTAATCTGGACAAGTGATCGGCAACTTGATTTTCTATTCCCTTTCTATCTTTCACCTCAAAATTGAACTCCTGTAGCAACAACACCCATTTGATCAACCTTGGTTTTACATCCTTCTTAGCTATCAAATACCTCAATGTAGAATGGTCAGTATGCACTATGACCATATTACCAGGCAAGTAGGCTCGAAATTTCTCGAATGCAAAAACCACAACAAGGAGTTCATGTTCAAATATATAGTTCTTTTGAGCCACATTTAGAGCTTTGCTGGCATAGTAAATAGGATGAAGAATCTTCTCTACTTCTGTCCCAAAACTACACCAAGCACCACTCCACTCGCATCAAATATTGCCTCAAACATTGGCCCCAAATTTGGTGAAATAATGATAGATTCGGAAACTAGCTTTTCCTTCAACTCTCTAAACGCTCTCAGACAAGCATCATCAAAATCAAACTTACACTACTTTTCAAGCAATTTTCACAATGGGTGTGCAATCTTGGAGAAATCCTTAATAAACCTCCTATAAAAGCATGTATGGCCAAGAAAACTTCTAACACCTTTAATCGAGATAGGTAGTGGAAGCTTTTCTATTACCTCGACCTTTGCTCTATTGACCTCAATGCCCTTCTCAGAAATCCGATGGACCCAAAACGATCCCCTCTTGTACCATAAGTGGCACTTTTTCTAATTTAGCACAAAATTGCACTCTTCACATTGTTTCAATACCTTGGTCAAATGATCCAAAAAACCATCAAATGAGTCACCTACCACAGAGAAATAATCCATAAATACCTCAATAGTGTCCTCCACCATATCAAAGAATATCGAATTCATGCAACGCTAGAAGGTCGTTGGAGCATTACACAACCCAAATATCATTCGTTTGAAGGTAAAAGTCCCATAAGGGCAAGTGAATGTGGTCTTCTCTTGGTCTTCCAAAGTTATGGAGATCTGATTCTAGCCCAAATAACCATCAAGAAAGCAATACCAACCCTTACCCGTAAGGCGGTCTAACATCTAATCCATTAAGGCATAGGGAAGTGGTTATTTTCTGTCCAAGCATTCAATTTTTGGTAGTCCATGGCCGCATCGAAACAAGCTCGCTTCTCACATTAGGTACCACAGTCATCCTACCTTTCTTGGGCACACACTAAACAGGGCATACCTAACTACTATCTGCAATGGGATAAATGACTCTAGCATCCAACCACTTGATAATTTCCTCTTTCACTATCTCTTGCATAGGCAGATTTAGTCTCCTTTGGTGCTCAATACTAGGATTATGATCCGGCATAAGTTGGATTTTATAAGAACAGATGCCAAGAAGAATCCCATAATGTCTGCAATAGTCCACCCAATAGCCCTCTTGAACCTCTTTAACACAGAAACCAAAGCATCAACTTGTTCCACATTCAAATCAGTCGCGATGATGACTGGAAAGTATCATCTCTCCCCCAGAATACATACCTCAAATGTGACGATAGAGCCTTAAGTCCAATTTTGGAACCTCTTCAACAGACGGTTTTGCGGGTGAAGAGTCGCGATTCTTCATATCTAACTCCAATTTCTTTGGTATGGAATTTGAACTTATCAAGTGCGGTGACCAATTCATGATAGTCTTCAATACCATCACCCTCAAAATTCATCATAACCGCTGCCAATACATCAACACCCAATCGCTCTTCAATAGACACCATAGAACCTCACTCTACCATATGAGTCACCACTGACACTATCTTGAGATCGCTTTTCTACTTCATGTACCTACAGATATTAAAAGTTACCTCTTCACTATTCAATTGGAACTTCATCTGCCGCTTCTCCGTATTGATTAAGGCACGCCCAATAGCAAGGAATGGTCTCCCAAGGATAATGGGAACCTCAAAATCGACGTCACAATCAAGGATCACAAAATCCACCAAAAAGATAAAAGACTCCACTTTCACATGTACATCTTGGAGCACACCAATGGGCCTCTTCACAATTCTATCGGCCATGAGGAATCGCATAGCAGTCGGTTTTGGAGTCCCTAATCCCAACTTGTAAATATACAATAGCATAAGATTAATTCTAGCACCCAAATCACACAACGCCTTAGAAAAATGCAATAACCCAATGGTACATAGAATAGTGAAGGCACCAGGATCCTCCTTTTTCTGTACAAGTGACCTCGTAGCAATAGTACTACAATGTTGCAATCTATCATCATCTTCAAAATTGAAGGCCCTCATTTTAGTCACCAAATCTTTCATGAACTTTGCATACCCAGGCATTTGCTCCAAATCTTTTATCAATGGAACATTAATGGAAAGCTTTTTCAACATAGCGATAAACCTGCGGTACTTTTCTTCTTCATTCTTCTTCACCAACCTCTGTGGGAATGGAGGTGGAGGTCTAGGCATAGGGAAAACTTTTTGGATTATCTCTGCTTCATTATATGTAGCATTCTTGGACTCTCCAGTAACCTCAATCTCATCATCATCTTTCTCAACCACAATTTCAACTTCAGATGGTATAGGTGGATCGATGGTCTGCTTACCCCCTCGAGTCGTGACTGTCATAAAATGCCCATCATTCTTTGGATTCTAGATAGTGTAGCTAGAAAATGTGCTAGGCTGACATGGGTTGACTGTAGTGGACAACTGATTCATCTGCTACTCAATTTGCTTGATCGTCACTACATGGGCATCAACTTTTTGACTAATTCAAGACAAGTCATTTCGCATCTCCTTCACATTCTCATCAGTCGAATCAAACCTCTTTATCATCTTCTTCTACAGCATATCCTCAATCCGTGACATACTACCCTTAGCTTCCCTATTGTCAGATTATCGATTATGTGGAGGGATATATGGCCCAACTCTATCGTTCCTATTGCCATAGTTGTTATGGTTATAGTTGTTGTCGTGATTGTAGTTCCCATCCCAGACATATTGACCCTCTCAATTTTAGTTACCATAGTTCCAACCTTGGTTTCCTTGACTTTAGCGCCAATTATCTGAAATGTAACCTTGGGCATTGGCTTGAAAACCCCCCATCTGATCATTCACCAAGTACGCATCCTCCTTATAGTAACATTCCTGCTCCGATGGTGGTGGAGTTCTAGTCAAGTAATGCACTGCATTTTCCTTTTTTGGACCTCCGCTTACATGCTTCAATACCAACCCAAGTTCTGTCCTTATTTGCTCCATCTCCTCACAAATGTCATCGACGGATTGACTAGGTGCAGCTTGAACTACATATGTGTTTCTTCTAGTGTCAAACTTTCGAGTGCTCCATGCTTTATTGTTTTGGGAAATATTCTCCAGTTTCTCAGCAATCTCCTTAAAAGTGCACTCACCATACAATCCTCCAGCGATATATCAAGAACAACCTTACCATTGTCATCTTGACCTCTGTAGAAATACTCTTTTAGTGACTCATCATCAATGCGGTGGTTCGGAACACTTCTTATGACTGCACTGAACCTGTCCCACGAACTACTCACAAACTCTCCAGGTAGTGCCAAGAAGTTGTTGAGTTTATATTTGTGGTTCAACTTCTTTGACAATGGAAAGTACTTGTCCATGAACACCTTGTGCAATTGGTCCCATATATAGATGGAGTTGTACAGGAGCTTAGAAAACCATACAACAGCATCTCTGATCAATGATAGAGGGAAGACTCTCAACCCTATGACGTTCATATCCAACTCTAGTCGCCCTACACAACTCTTACAAACACTTCTCAACTTGGCCATGTGCTTATGCGGATCTTTCGAAGCCAAACCAGAAAACAAATACCTCGTTGTAAGCATCTGCATCAAACTGCTAATCACCACTAATGTATGCCCCGGAGGTAGTGGAGAGAGAACAATGGGCCCTTCAGATTCAACAGTATTAAACTAGACCCCATAGTTATCTTACAACCTTGGTTCTAGAGGAACTTGCACCCTCAATGCATCTCCAAGTAAATTATCACCATGAACCTGAGCATTCCCATTAACAATCCCAGGAGGCTGCAACTCAACTCCATCACCTAGATTTCCCCCAATTGGATTGACTGGGACCCCTTGATTATTCATTCTTCTCAAAGTTCTGCTTAACTCTAGATCGTATGGGGTCAGTGGTTCGCCTCGACTCCGTGTACTTGGGATACACTAGAGTAGAAACCTATAGAAAACAAAAACAAAAAATAAAAGTAAAATTAGGAAATAATTGACTAAAGTTCAACAATATAGTTAGACTTAATCTAAAAGCCTCATTCCCCTGCAACGGCGCCAAAATTTGATACACTCAAATTGCACCTCCTTAAAGAATTATAAGCTATCGTTATCAAATAAAGAACTTAACTTGGAGGTTGGGATCGATCCCACGAGGAATATGGTTTAGAATTAAACTCAACTCACTATTATATTCATTTAGTCAACTTATTTCCGAGACAAGTAAGCAAGGGGGGATGGTTGTGCAACAAATAACTGATTGTAATTTAGAGAACAAGTGAGCAAGATTTGAACTTTGGTTATTATCAATGAGAGAGACAAACTAGGGTATATGTGTTCCCTATAAGCTTATAACATGGTAATCCTAGTAATAGTAATCATATCCTAGTGTATCACATGCAAAGTGGTAAGTTATGTATCCCTAAGTGCTTGGTCCGCCAAATAGAGAATTTCACCCCGTACCTTGGTCAAGACTTCCCTGAAAATCATTCCACTCCTGCCAACGACGGACCATGACTAGACCTATGGTCTATAGGTCACGTCCGTGGATGGCTCCTTCTGCAGAATTTCAGCTGTTGTCTCTCTCGACCTCGTCCAAGTCTATTTCCTGCAAATATAGCGCAATAAACATTAGTTCTATACAAAATATCCCTATACACATACAACTCTTAAGTGAAATGTATTAAAAATATTATAAACTCACGATATATCAACTCTCAAAACCCTATATGAATCCAATGTAACATGACCGACATTCACTAACATCCGATCTCAAAGCACCACCAAGGCCACATCCTCAAATTGATGACTAGGATCTAATCTATAGAGGACTGAACGCCCACATAGGCTAAAAACATGCTTAGAATCTGAAACATCTTATTAGCTAACAACTTAATGCCCAAAGCTAAAGGTCGCTCCACAATAGATAAGAAGACTAGATTACACATACTCACTCCTTTGATTCAAGGAATTTGTTACCATATTTGCCTTGACCGAATGATAGAGAATAGAGAGTTCATAGTCCTTCAGAAGTTCAATCCAGCGATGCTTCCTTGAGTAAAGGTCCCTCTGGCTCATGATGTACTAAAGAGTCTTATGATCAGTATAGATCTCAGAATGAACTCTATACAGGTAGCTCCTCAGGATCCTAAGTGCAAAAACTACCACCACTAACTCCAAGTTATGGGTGGGGTAGTTGCGCCTTTAAACCTAGGTTAGCTCAATGCATAAGAAATAACCCGACCCCACTGCATCAATACACTACCTAAACCAACGTCGGATGTGTCACAATAGATTGTACAGTCCTCGCCCTCAACTGGAAAAGTCAATATTTGAGTGGTCAATCTTTGCCTAGATCTACCATGATTCCATACTTGGACAAAACTCACACTTTGATAACTTGGCATAAAGTTGTTAATCTCTCAAAGTCTAGAGCACACTCTTTATATGCTTCTCATCATAACTTCTGCTCCACGAGTATACCAGGATGTCATCTATGAACACAATAACAAAAAAATCAACATATATCCTGAATATTCATGTCATCAAGTCTATGAAGGCGGCAGGGGTATTAGTCAACCCAAAAGACATAAATAGGAACTCATAGTGGTCATATCGAGTAATAAATATGGTCTTTGGGATATCCTCTGCCCTAAACCTCAACTGATGATATCCTAATCTTAGATCAATCTTTGAAAACACTGCAGGACCTTTAAGTTGGTATAATAGATCATCAATCCTAGGTATGGGGTAATGGTTCTTCACTATCACCTTATTCAGTTGGCTATAATCAATACACATACACATCATACTACCGTTCCTCTTCACAAAAAGGATGGGATGCCCCAAGGCAATACACTAAGCCTTATAAATCCCTTACATAATAGATCTTGAAGATGTACACTAAGATCCTTGAGTTTTGCAGGAACCATCCGATATGGCAGATAAAAAAATAGGTCGAGCACTCGACTCAAGCTGAATAGGGAAATCAATATCACGCTCTAGGGTAGGCCAAGTAGCTTGGTAGGAAACACATCTACAATATCATGGACAACTGGAATAGACTCAACTAGAGGGACCTCCCTACTCATAAACCACACATAAGACAAATAAGACAAACACATGTTAGACACTAACCTCCGAGCCTGAATAAAAGATATATAACTCTAACCGGTGTGCTACTACTAAAGCCTTCCTACACAATCGAGGAAATACCAGGCATGGATAAGGTAAAAGTCTTAGAGAAACAATCTAAAACTTCACGCTAGGGGGATAACAATTCCATGCATAAAATCATGTCGAAATCAAGCATATCTACAAATTTAAGGTTATCATGGGTGTCACACCCTTGGATAGTAACTAAGCAAGATCGAAACACATTATCCACTACTAAAGACTCACCCATGGGGGTCGACACATAAAATGATGTTATTATAGGCTCAGAATTCATACTCATACAAGAAGCATAATACATAGACACATAGGAATAGGTAGAGCCTAGATTAAATATGGTCGAGGTAAGCTAATGGCATAAACAAATTGTACCTGTGATCACATCAATTGATGCCTCAGCCCCCTTACCCTACTGGAGCTGCATAGAAATGATCTTGTCTACCTTGCCCTAGCCATCAGTCCTACCACCTCTCTACCTCCCCCGGGACCACCTCGAATACCCCATTGTCCACCAAAATGGTCCTGACCCTGACGTTGGCCCCTAGCTATAGGTGGTGGAGCTGGTAGAGCTACATGTGAAGCTGCCTGTGGAGCAAGAGCAATCCTCTTATGCAAAGGGCAATCTTTGGCCCAATGACCCAAGTCACCACAAACAAAGAAACTCCAATATGATTTGCCCCCAGAAAAACATCCACCACGACCTAAAGCGTAAGACTAGGACCCATGACTCTAACTAGAGCCAACCTCGCTTCGACTGTACCGATCACCTTATGAACTTTATAATGAGGCTTAAACAGGCCTACTAGGATGACCCTGCTGAAGGCGCTACCGAGTCTTGTCATGTGCATCTCAAGCCCTAGAATAAGACCCACTATAGCTACCCTCATATAGTGTGTCTCCTTAGGCCTCACAACAGAGCTTCTCAATATGTGGGTGTTATCAACAACATCTAGAAATGAGATACTTTTATAGACCATAGACTAGGTCTCAATCTATAATTTTTATGTCAACCCACGAACAAAACACCAAACTATTTGCTCCACAGTATGTAAAGTTATGGTAGCATGATAGGAGAGCTGGTGAAATCTTACCTTATACTTAGACATTGTCATAGAACCCAGCTCCAACCTGGAGAACTGATCCTTGAGGTGATCTCTAATGCTACGGGGGATGAACCTGACCAATAAAACCTTAGAAAACTAGGTCAAGTTGACTGGGGGAGACTGAGTTGGTTTGGTCTTAATAAAGGCACGCCGCCACTATTTAGCTTGCTCATACAGTTGATTAGCAATAAAGTCGGCTCTTTTGACTTCATGAGATACAAGCGCTCACAGCAAGTAGTCAGAAACTCTTGGGAATCCTCACTCACAACCCTATAAAACCTTGGATTTGAAAGGCTTAGCAATCCAAGCATATTCGACTCCTCTAGAGAAATAGCTCTGGCAGCAATCACCCATGGGCGACCCTAGGCAGTACCCGGGCCTGATGGTGGCTAAAATCCCAAGTCTAGGGGTGCAGTTATGGGGTTGGGTGTTTATTTAATGTAGTAGGTATTGTGTTATCATCTATTTTATTATTGTTCATTCATGGATTTAGGCTAATTAGCTTGAGGTTAACTTATAGGTTAAGGTTAAAATCTTAATCCTATTTCTGATCTCGGATTGATGCTTGAAAAAGATCGATTGGAGTGGGTAATTAGTTTGATACATACAATTTAGGTTTGATGTTTATGATTTGCTTAAAAGAGAGATTATGGGTCAGAACTATTATTTCAAATCTGCTCAAAAGAGAGATTTCGTAAGGTAATGGGTTGTTTTGTTATTTACATAGATGAGTTCAAAAGGAGATTATATGAATTGATACCATCAGATCAATTTTAAAGATGACCCAACCTATCCGTAATTGCCTAGCATTATTGAGCAACACAATTACCCCTATGTCACATCGATTCCAATCCCCGCACTCTTAGATTACTTTTTAATTGTTTGAATTTCTAAAGTTTAGTTCAATTGTGACATTTATACCGTAAACTCTTTTTGTAAATTTGGTGGAACCATTCAACCATTTGTCTTAACCTATTACTATGAACAAGTCTGCATTTTTAATTTCTTAGTTGAATTCTTATCAATATACCATTCCTTGTGGGATTCGACCTCGATTCTTAGTTGCATATTTTTATTGAAAACAAATTATTACTCTTCAAATTTGTTTTTGAGAGTAGTTTGAGTGTTATCAAAAATGGCATTGTTCCAGGGAATGGTGGCTAAGAATTCAATTAGAGAAGTTAGTTAGTGAACCCATTGAACAATAGTAGATTGTTTCTTGGCATTGTTGTGTTGTTGATTTGCAAGTCTAAAGATGAGCGATAAAGATAGTGACAATGATAGTCACTATGGGCAAAACAACATTATGGCAATTTCAAATGGCATGCAAATGAATGTCATTGCAATAAATAGAGCTATCCGGTTACCACCCACAATGGGGAGGGTGATGTTCCATAAAACCCGAACAATGTTGTAGCAACTCTAAATGAGTGGAATTTTTGGAGGATTGTCTCATGAGGACCCTCACGAACACCTTTGAAATTTTATGGATATATGTGGGTCATTTGTCTTCAAGAACATCTCACAAGAGTTTATTTGGTTAAGATTATTCCCTTTCTGTTTAACGGGGGATCTATAAGATGGTTGGCCTAGTTACCGAATGATTCTATCACTTCGAGTTGAATGATGCTTTCTTAGAGAGATTCTTTCATCCTCAAAACTATTTAAGCTTAGGGACAACATCCAAAACTTCAAAAGAGTGGGAGGTGAACATCTTCACAAAACATGGTTGCAGTTTCAGGAATTGCTTCAACAATGTCCAACACATGGTGTTCCGTACAATTTTTTTGTAATACTTTTATTCTAGCCTTGATTCATTCAATAAGGGCTTGGTTAATCAACTTATCTAATATGGGCTGATGTGACAACTATTTGATGTGACAATATTGTTGATAGATGATATGACAAAAGTGAACTTAGCATGGCATACTAGAGAGGATAATGTATCTTCTCAACAATGGAAAACAAGCAAGGATAAAATGGAGAAAGATCATGAGTGAAATGAAAACATGGACAAAATGATGATCCAACACGACTCCAAACATGTCATGGGAGAGGTTGATCAGAAATGGTAAACGTAGTTGGAACAAGTAGTGGGTAGTACTCGAAGGATGCCAAGTTTTGAGGCATAGTACAACGAAGAAGTGAACTGCTTGGGAAATCATCTTGGGGGTTCTCATCCTAACTACCCAATACATGGTGTGAGTCATGGTTGCAACAAAGATCAAGATAATGGTTGGAGAGATCTAGGTGGAAATTAAAGAGATAGGGAAGCTGGAAAATATAAGTATGTTCTGCCTCATGATCTCCCAAAACCAAAAAAAACAGTTGAACCGAAGGAAACCAAACTGAAGAAATGCTAACAAGGATTTTCAAAAAAGTTGAAGGGTCTGACAAGGTGTTAAAGCAATTGAAAATGACTTCTCCACCTTGACTAAAATGATTGCTTCTCATTCAATGTCAATCGAGTAGCTGGAAACACAAATGTGTTGTATCTCCACCTATCTCAATCCATGACAAAAACAAACGTTGCCTACTGACACCACCCAAATATCAATATTAATTATTGATGAAGTGAGAATTATGTCATGCCACGACGTTACCATGCATTCAATATTGTGCATTATGAGTGTGTAGGTTGAAAAGAAGTTGAAATATTGAGAATGGTAACTTAGTCGATGCCAAAACTATTTTGACGATCCACCGATATCATTGTGCAAACTTTTTCAAGTTCGCCTTCTATGCTGAAAAAATTTGAAAAAATGGTATTGTCAACTTTGTGTGTAGGGATCTAGTCGGTGATCCACTAAAGTACATTAAGTTGACTCCATTGAGTCCGCTGATTTTATCTTCAATTTTGGTACTCATTCAGGCATCGTCGGTAAGCTCAAGTTCTTTCGGCGATCCACCAAATGCAGTTGGCGATGTTAGTCGTAGTCCACCGAGTGTGCCTAGGTTAAAAAGGTCAAGAGTTTTTTCAAGGTCTAAAAGAAAACCTTTCATATTTTTTAGCTTATTTTCTACCTTAACTCCTCATACTCTTGTTTTGGTGATTTTGTGTGCCATTTGTGCATCGATTTCGTTGCTTGGGGAATGTTGAGGTGCTTAATTCTTGATCCCCCAAGTTCATTTCCCTCATTTTTGTGCCTAGATATAATCTCTGAGGTTCACTTTGAGTTCTACAATCTTATTTATGATAAACCTTGATGTTTAGATAAGGTCTTGGTATTAATGTTGATATATTGTTGTCTAATTTGTGTGGACAGTGCTAAATGCATCATATCGAATTGTTCCCATGAGTTAGGTGTAACAACCCTAAATGCTAACAAGAGTCGTATATCGGTTTACCATCGTTAAACTACTTCAATATGTTTTATTTTCATTTTGGGAACTTGAAATTTTAGGATAATTGCTAGCTTGTTTAGCATAGATTGGATTGTAATTTATGGGATTGTATTGGGGTATTTATGTAATAATCTAATTAGAATTATGTATACTTTTAAAAGGAAATGAAGGATATATATATATATAGGTGTATATGTATGCATTTTGGGCAGCACACAACACTATTTTGGGCAGCCTTGAGGGACAGCTGTTCATTGGGATAAATATCACCTTTCAGCCTATATTTTGCCATCTCCTTTAATGAATTTTGGTTCCTTCAAAGTCTAAAAAAAAACCATAGAACCTTTATTAACCTTTTGTTCATCAAAATCACAAGAAAAAACTTGGTCCTTGGTTACCTCTTGTCACTTTGCATTGTCGTGTTGATATGATGTTTGTGTAACTAGCCCACTTTTACGGATTGTTTGATCACTTGGCACTCTTGTTAGGACCTTGTCCTTCTTGTGGCTATGACTTTGTTACTATTGGCATGCCTCTTGATTCAAATTATTTTCCATCTTGACTTTGGATTTTTATTCCGTCTTAAGAATGAAAGTTGTCCAGTTTAAGTACGAACTAGGAAGCCATTTTTAATTTGGTTCTGGGTTCTCTTGATTATTGGGTTGTGACCCTTCTTAACATAGGGCGTTGGCCCTTCTTGATACTTGCTTGTGCTGGGTGTGATGGCATGAGGAATATATTGGGCAGGCCTTGTTATTGAATCCCTTGGAAAATGGTGCTATGAGCTTTCCTGACATTTGGATAAATATCAAACTTGATACTATTTATATATTGTTACTTGATTTATTTATTATGTTTCAAGTACGTTGCTCATTGACTTGAAAAAGGTAGCTTGGTGAATTTTGAGGACTCTGAACCTATAGTTTTTACACCACTAAGTTATATGCTTAGCAATAGTTGTTTTCTATCAAAGGGGCTAATCAAGTTGAGGCATGAAGCCGGCTGTTGGAGATGAAAATTTTGAGAATTTTAAAGAAGATAACATTTGCATAAAGGTATCTATATTTTATAAAAACTTTGGGACTTATACATGACTTATGTGTTGTATATTTGCATGAAATTTTGAGGACTAATCGGATCATGTCACAATGGTTTGTAATATAAGTATGGCTACTTGTTTGGTTTATTTGGGGTGTGTAAAATATATTAATTGTACTACTTGTGTTGAATGGTGGGATAAAGCTTGAAACACTTGGTTGGATACTCGAAAAATTGATGATATTTATCGTATATCATGTTACTAGCGTGAGAACAATATATGCGTAAAAGAAATCTCATAAGTTTTGGTTTATGTTTTTTCGGATGCGTTGTTACAAGTTTGGTATCAGAGCCTAGGTTTGTGGTTCTAGGACTTTTGTTGTGAATTATTTGTATACTTGTTCGTTTTCGTAAAAGGTTTTATTTGGAGTATTTGTTCATTTATATGGTTTATAATATTTTTATCGCATGTTGAGTGCATATGCATCCTGTACATGTCCATAATGCAATGTGTTCTTCCCTTTTGAAGGATTTAAGATATGGCCTCTTTTGCTGATTGACCTATGGAAGCTGCTCGTGAAGGTTCGAGTGCCTCTGTTTCCCAACCTTATGCACTAGAATAGGATGGAGAATCTTTCTCAGATCATTTTGTTCCCCACGCTAGTGGGTCTGAAGTGGGAAACCATCAGGGTGCCAAATCTAGTTCACATCCTCTCACGAGTCGTGGTACCTAAGTCATTAATCCTCCTTTGCAATAAATGGCTGAATTTTTCCACCACATAGCTGAAGCGATGCATGATACCAATGTGATTAACTTTGATAAAATGAGGAAAATGGGTGGAATGGAGTCTGAATAAAACCGTTAATGCCACGGATACTGAACAATGGCTGGAGCGCATGGAGAGGGTATTTGAGCAATTAGAGTGTTCTGATGTTGCAAAATTTAAGTATGTTATTTCACTCCTACAAAAGGATGCTTATGATTGGTAGGTAAGTGTTCTGAATGCCAAGGTAAAATCTCATGTTCTTACTTGGGATGATTTTCTTAGGGAATTTTGTATGAATTATGTCCCACCTGCTTATTGTGATGCAAAGAGAAAGGAGTTTTTGAATTTAAGACAACGAGGCATGTCTATTGCTGAGTACCAACAGAAGTTTCTAAGGCTCTCTCGTTATGTTAGAGGTGTTATTAAAGACGAAAAAGACAAGAGTAGAAAATTTGAAGATGGTTTAAATGAGTCCATTAGGAAGAATGTGGCGATCCTACAACATGAGAACTTTTGTAAGTTAATGTCTGCTGCTTTTACTTGGGAACGACTTGATAAAGAATAAGCTAGTCGAAATGAAAACAAATTTCGAAAGCCTAGACCAAATTTTGGAGGTCCATCCAAAAAGAGAAGGTTTGATGATTCTAAGGCTGGTAGTGTTAACAGGCCACCTAAGCAAAAGCAAAATAGATCAGAATTTTCTACAACTAGCACTCCAAATTATGGCCAAGGCAGGTCTAGATTTCCCACTTGTCCACAATGTGGAAAGAATCATTATGGTACTTGTAGGAGAGCATTTGGCACATGTTTTAATTGTGGGAGCTTTGATCATAAAGTGAAGGATTGTCTTAATCCTAATAATGTTCTTTCCTTGAGAACTGAAGGCTCAGTGCATAAGCCTTCTATTAATCCTCCTCGAACTAATGAAGATGCAAGGCTTAAAAATGCATAAGCAGCAGGTGCAAGTGGAGCGAATAAAGCTAGTGGACCAAGGGTTGCTACACGCGCTTATGTTACGAGGCATAGGGAGGATCAAGATTGAAAAGACGTGGTTGTCGGTAAATTTCACTTATTTGGCTTATGTTTGTTTACATTGTTTGATCCTGGTTCTACACATTCCTATCTTTGTTCATCATTTGATCTTCCTGAAAATGTGAAATCTATGAGACTTAATTTTGATGTGATGGTTGAAAGTCCTTTGGGTTATCAAGTTGCATGTAATCGAGTTTATCAAGATTGTCCCTTCATGATTCAAAATCTTATCTTCCCTGCGATTTGATTGAAATGCCCTTCAAGGATTTTGATGTTATTATTAGGATGGATTGGCTTTATAAATATCATGCAGTAGTAGATTGTAGGTCTAAGCATGTGACTTTCAAAGATCCTACATTTTCACACATCATTGTACAAGGTGAAAGATCATTGACATCTAGTATTATTTTTGTAGCCTTGGCAAGAAAGTTGATGCGTCAAGGTTGTGGGGCATACCTTGCTCACATAGTTGATACACGGTTGGAGAGTCCTGGTATCAAGGACATACCTGCTGTGCATGATTTCCCAGAAGTCTTCCTAGAAAATCGTTCGGGATTTCCCCTTAAAAGAGAGGTTGAATTTCCTATTGAGTTTATTCCTGGATCTACCCCTATTTCTATCACTCCTTATAGAATGTCTCTGGCAGAATTAAGATAATTGAAATCTCAATTGCAAGAACTTCTTGAGAAGGGTTTTATTCTACCTAGTTTTTCTCTTTGGGGAGCCCCTGTTTTATTCATAAAGAAGAAAGATGGCACTCTCAGGCTTTGTATTGACTATAGACAATTGAACAGAATATCAATGAAGAATAGATATCCACTACCAAGGATCGATGATTTGTTTGACCAACTGAAGGGTTCTAAAGTATTCTCGAAGTTTGATTTAAGTTCTGGATATCACCAACTGCGTGTAAGAGAGAAAGATATTCCTAAAACTGCTTTTAGAACTCGGTATGGTCAATATGAATTTTGGGTGATGCCATTCGGGTTGACACATGCTCCTACTGTATTCATGGATCTAATGAATCGAGTATTCAAGTCTTATCTTGATCAGTTTGTGGTTGTTTTTATAGATGATATTTTAATATTTTCCAGAAGTAGAGAAGATTATGATAAACACCTCTAGGTTATTTTGCAAATTTTGAAGGAGAAGGAACTTTATGCTAAACTTTCCAAGTGTGAATTTTGGCTTGATGAAGTGACCTTTTTGGGACATGTTGTATCGGCCAAAGGCGTGAAGGTGGATCCTAGTAAGATACAAGCAGTTGTTGAGTGGAGACCTCCCAAAAGTCAAATCGAGGTAAGAAGTTTCTTAGACTTAGCAGGATACTATAGAAGATTTGTGAAAGGCTTTTCCATTATCGCCTCTCCATTGACTAAACTCTTGCAGAAGGAAGTGAAGTTTAATTGGAATGACAAATGCCAAGAAAGCTTTGAAACTCTCAAATCCTTGCTGACTAAACCACCTATACTTACTCTACCAATGATGGGAAGGAGTATGCAGTATACAGCGATTCTTCTTACAATGGTCTCGAATACGTGTTGATGCAAGAAGGAAAGGTTATTTCTTATGGCTCTCGAAAATTAAAACCACAATAATTGAATTATCCTACTCATGATTTTGAACTTGCTGCGGTAGCGTTTGCTTTAAAAATATGGCGGCATTATTTGTATGGAGAGAAATGTCATATATTCAGTGATCACAAAAGCATAAAGTACTTGGGTACTCAGAAGGAGCTAAACCTTCGACAACGTAGCTGGCTTGAACTCATCAAGGATTATGACTGCACAATTGATTATCATCCAAGTAAATCCAATGTGGTTGCAAATGCCTTAAGTCGAAAATCCTTCGCAAGCATTTCTTTGAGTCCTTTGCCCTTGCTCCTTGAGTTAAGATCCATGAATGTTTGTTTCACACTTGTTTCAAATGGTTTAGTTATTGCTAATTCGCAAGTAAAGCCAATATTACTTGAACAGGTGAAGGAAGCACAAAGGTTAGATGAGAAACATTTAAAAGTGACCCGAGAAGTTCAATTGAGGAAAAACTTGATTTTACATTAACAGAGAATGGTGTCTTATTTTATCAAGATAGACCATGTGTCCCTAATGATGACAAATTGAGGAGAGAAATACTGAGTGAAGCACATACCTCAACATATGCCATGCATCCTGGGGGTAGAAAGATGTACCAAACCATCAAATAAAATTATTGGTGGAGTGGTATGAAGAGGGACATTGCAGAGTTCATTTATAAATGTTTGGTTTGTCAATAAATAAAGGCAGAACATCAAGTCCCAATTGATTTACTACAACCCTTGCCGATGCCGGAATGGAAATGGGAGAGAATAACTATGGACTTTGTTTCTGGACTTCCTCGCACCCAAAGAAATCATGATGCAATATGGGTGATTGTGGATAGGCTAACCAAGAGTGGTCACTTCTTAGCAATCAGGATAGATTACTCACTTGTGCGTTTAGCCGAATTGTACATTAATGAGATCGTAAGACTACATGGGATCCCTATGTCTATTGTATATGATCTAGACCCAAGGTTTACATCTAGATTTTTGGGTAGCTTGCAAGAAGCTTTGGGTGCTAAGTTGAAAATTAGCACTTCGTTCCATCCTCAGATAGACGGTCAATCGGAAAGGGTGATACAAGTTTTGGAGGATATGCTTCGAGCTTGCATTATAGATTTGAGGGTAGTTGGGACAAACACTTGGCTTTGATAGAATTTGCTTATAATAACAGTTACCAATCGAGTATTAGAATTCCTCCCTATGAAGCTTTGTACGGAAGAAAATGTCAGACACCTCTTTGTTGGAGTGAAGTTGGTGATAGGAAATTCATTGGGCTTGAAATTGTGCAACAAACAGAAGACAATATAAAAATTATCAAGGATTGTTTAAAGATTTCTTCAGATAGACAAAAGTCGTACGCTGATCTTAAAAGGTGTGACATTGAATATCAAATGGGAGATAAAGTATTTTGAAAGGTCTCTCCATGGAAAAAGATTATAAGATTTGGCCAAAAAGGAAAACTTAGTCCTCGATTTATTGGACCATATGAGATACTTGACAGGGTTGGACCGGTTGCATATAAATTGTCTTCACCACCTGAGTTGGACAAGATCCACAATGTGTTCCATGTATCTATGCTCAGAAGATACCATTCTGATCCATCTCATGTTCTTCCAGTTGAATCTATTGAGGTTAATCCTAACTTGACGTATAATGAAGAACCTATTTTAATTCAAGCTCAAGAAGTGAAGAAATTTAGAGACAAGAAAATCCACTTAGTAAAGGTACTTTGGAGGATCCACTCAGGAAAAGAAGTTACCTGGGAGAAAGAAGACATGAGGACCCAATATTCGCACTTGTTTTAGGACTAATGTAAGGTAAATTTTGAGACAAAATTTCTTCAAGTGGGAGAGAGTTGTAACACCCCTAAATGCTAACAAGAGTCGTATATCGATTTACCATCGTTAAACTACTTCAATATGTTTTATTTTCACTTTGGGAACTTGAAATTTTAGGATAATTGCTAGCTTGTTTAGCATAGATTGGATCGTAATTTATGGGATTGTATTAGGGTATTTATCTAATAATCTAATTAGAATTATGTATACTTTTTAAAGAAGGTGAAGGATAAATAGATATAGGTGTATATGTATGCATTTTGGGCAGCACACAACACTATTTTGGGTAGCCTTGAGGGACATCTGTTCATTGGGATAAATATCACCTTTGAGCCTATATTTTGCCTTCTCCTTTAGTGAATTTTGGTTCCTTCAAAGCCTAAAAAAAAACCTTAGAACCTTTATTAACCTTTTGTTCATCAAAATCACAAGAAAAAACTTGGTTCTTTTGGCTGGAATTCGAGACACACTGCTTTGTTGGTAAGTGGCTGAAATCTGTTTCTGAGCTGGATAGTTGTTGGTAATTGGTGTATATCTCGTTCTCTATAGTTTAGTTTACTGTGAATAAATATGCTTTGGAAAGCTAATCCATCTATCTACAACTCTTATGTTTATGTGAAAGTCTAATTTATCTGTTATGGATTTGAAATATGGGATGCAACACAGGACAAGTTTTGTCCATATTTTGGATTTAGAAATCCGGTATGAACAACTGTTAGTGTATCGATGATATCATTTTGTGCAAAATGTATTTTTCAGTGATTCTTGTTGTGTTACAACCTTAAGAGATGTATATGCATCTTTCATAGAGGTTACAAAGTCTAGTTTCGCTGGTTTCCTGTTCAAATCTAAGTTACAACATGGGGTACTAGAATGGCCAGAATCACTGTTTTGGGAACATAGTTGTATCTGTGTAGGCTGAGCTTACTTGTGATGATAATACTATTTTATTTTGATATTATTGAGATATTAGGAATTAAAGGAGTTATTGAATTGCATTTTAAGGTTGTATATACTGGTGAACAAGTTGAGGACCTTGATAAGTTGGGTGGTCTACGGTTTGAACTCACAAAATATTGTAGGACTATTGCTACGCTAAAGCAGTGATGTTTGTGTATGAACTTGTACTTGCACTCTTTTAACTGTTGTATATTTGAAAGTTGATCTCGATACCTAGGTTACCCGCTTGTCAGTTTGCATTGTCGTGTTGGTATGACGTTTGTGTAACTCATCCACTTATACGGATTGTTTTATCACCTGGCACTCTTGTTAGTACCTTGTACTTCTTGTGGTTGTGACTTTGTCACTATTGGAATGCCTCTTGATTCGGATCATTTACCATCTTGACTTTGGATTTTTAGTCCGTCTTAAGAATGGAAGTTGTCTAGTTTAAGTACGAACTAGAAAGCCATTTTTAATATGGTTCTGGGTTCTCTTGACTATTGGGCTATGACCCTTCTTGACACAGGGCGTTGGCACTTCTTGATACTTTCTTGTCCCGGGTGTGATGATATGAGGTATATATTAGCCGAGCCTTGTTACTGAATCCCTTGAAAAATGGTGCTATGAGCTTTCTTTACATTTGAATCTTTAAATACCAAACTTGATACTATTTATATATTGTTATTTGATTTATTTATTATGTTTCAAGTATGTTGCTCATTGACTTGAGAAAGGTAACTTGGTGAATTTTGAGGACTCCGAACCTATAGTTTTTACACCACTAAGCTATATGCTTAGCGATAGTTGTTTCTATCCTAGGGGCTAATCGAGATGAGGCATGAAGCTGGCCATTGGAGATGGAAATTTTGAGAATTTTAAACAAGATCACATTTGCATATAGGCACCTATATTTTGTATAAACTTTGGGATTTATACATGACCTATGTGTTATATATTTACATGAAATTTTGAGGACTAATCGGATCATGTCACAATGGTTTGTAATATAAGTATGGCTACTTGATTGGTTTATTTGGGGTGTGTAAACCCAAGTCATATAATATATTAATTGTACTACTTGTTTTAAATAGTGGGATAAAGCTTGAAACACTTGGTTGGATACTCGAAAAATTGATGATATTTGTCGTATATCATGTTACTAGGGTGAGAACAATATATGCGTAAAAGAAATCTCTTAAGTTATTGGTTTATGTTTTTTCGGAAGTGTCGTTACAAGTTTGGTATCAGAGTCTAGGTTTGTGGTTCTAGGACTTTTGCTGTGAATTATTTGTATATATGTTCGTTTACGAAAAAGGTTTTATTTGGAGTATTTGTTGACTTATATGATTTATAATATCTTTATCGCATGTAGAGTGCATATGCATCCTGTACATGTCCATAATGCAATTTGATCTTCCCTTTTGAAGGATTTAAGATATGACCTCTTCTGCTGATTGACCTATGAAAGCTGCTCGTGAAGGTTCGGGTGCCTCTGTTTCCCAACCTTATGCACTAGAAGAGGATGGAGAACCTTTCTCAGATCATTTTGTTCCCCACACTAGTGGGTCTGAAGTGGGAAACCATCAGGGTGCAGATCTGGTTCACATACTCTCATGAGTCGTGGTACTCAAGCCATTAATCCTCATTTTCAACAAATGTTTGAATTCTTCCACCACATGGTTGAAGTGATGCATGATCCCAACGTGATTAATTTTGAAAAAGTGAGGAAAATGGGTGGAATGGAGTTTGAAGGCACCGTTGATCCCACGGATGCTGAACAATACCTGGAGCGCATGGAGAGGGTATTTGAGCAGTTAGAGTGTTTAGATGTTGCCAAAGTTAAGTATGCTATTTCACTCCTACAAAAGGATGCTTATGATTGGTGGGTAAGTGTTTCGAATGCTAAGGTAAAACCTCCAATTCTTACTTGGGATGATTTTCTTAAGGAATTTCATATGAAGTATGTCCCACCTGCTTATTGTGATGCAAGGAGAAAGGACTTTTTTAGTTTAAGACAACGAGGCATGTCTATTGCTGAGTACCAACAGAAGTTTCTAAGGCTCTCTCGTTATGTTGGAGGTGTTATTAAAGAGGAAAAAGACAAGAGTAGAAAATTTGAAGATGGTTTAAATGATTCCATTAGGAAGAATGTGGCAATCCTGCAACATGAGAACTTTTGTAAGTTAGTGTTTGCTGCTTTTACTTGGGAACGACTTGATAAAGAATAAGCTAGTCGAAATGAAAACAAATTCCGAAAGCCTAGACCAGATTTTGGAGGTCCATCCAAAAGGAGAAGGTTTGATAATTCTAATGCTGGTAGTGTTAACAGGCCACCTAAGCAAAAGCAAAATAGATCAGAATTTTCTACAGCTAGCACTCCAAATTATGGCCAAGGCAGGTCTAGTGTTCCCACTTGTCCACAATGTGGAAAGAATCATTATGGTACTTGCAAGAGAGCTTCTGGTACATGTTTTAATTGTGGGAGCTTTGATCATAAAGTGAAGGATTGTCCTAATCCTAATAATGCTCTTTCCTTGAGAACAGAAGGCTCAGTGCATAAGCCTTCTATTAATCCTGCTCGAACTAATAAAGATACAAGACTTAAAAATGCACAAGTAGCAGGAGCAAGTGGAGCGAATAAAGCTAGTGGACCAATGGCTACTGCACGCGCTTATGCTATGAGGCAGAGGGAGGATCAAGATGGAAAAGACGTGGTTGTCGATAAATTTCACTTATTTGGCTTATGTGTGTTTACATTGTTTGATCTTTGTTCTACACATTCCTATCTTTGTTCATCACTTGATCTTCCTGAAAACGTATAATCTATGAGACTTAATTTTGATGTGCTGGTTGAAAGTCCTTTGGGCTATCAAGTTGTATGTAATTAAGTTTATCAAGATTGTCCCTTCATGATTCAAAATCTAGTATTCCCTGCGATCTAATTGAAATTCCCTTCAAGGATTTTGATGTTATTATCAGGATAGGTTGGCTTTATAAATATCATGCAGTGGTAGATTGTAGGTCTAAGCATGTGACTTTTAAAGATCTTACATTTTCACACATCATTGTACAAGGTGAAAGATCATTGACATCTAGTATTACTTCTGCAGCCTTGGCAAGAAAGTTGATGCATCAAGATTGTGGGGCATACCTTGCTCACATAGTTGATACACTGTTGGAGAGTCTTGGTATCAAAGACATACCTGTTGTGTGTGATTTCCTAGAAGTCTTCCCAGAAAACATTTCGGGATTTCCCCTGAAAAGAGAGGCTGAATTTCCTATTTAGTTTACTCCTGGATCTACCCCTATTTCTATCACTCCTTATAGAATGGCTCCAGCAGAATTAAGATAATTGAAATCTCAATTGCAAGAACTTCTTGAGAAGGGTTTTATTCGACCTAGTGTTTCTCCTTGGGGAGCCCCTGTTTTATTCATAAAGAAGAAAGATAGCACTCTCATGCTTTGTATTGACTATAGATAATTGAACTGAATAACAATCAAGAATAGATATCAACTACCAAGGATGGATGATTTGTTTGACCAACTGAATGGTGCTAAAGTATTCTCGAAGATTGATTTAAGGTCTGTATATCACCAACTGCATGTTAGAGAGAAGTATATTCCTAAAACTGCTTTTAGAACTCGGTATGGTCATTATGAATTTTTGGTGATGTCATTCATGTTGACACATGCTCCTGCAGAATTCATGGATCTAATGAATCAAGTATTCAAGTCTTATCTTGATCAGTTTGTGGTTATTTTTATAGATGATATTTTAATATTTTCCCAAAGTAGAGAAGATCATGATAAACACCTCTGGATTGCTTTGCAAATTTTAAAAGAGAAGGAACTTTATGCTAAACTTTCAATGTTTGAATTTTGGCTTGCTGAAATGATGTTTTTGGGACATGTTGTATCGGTCGAAGGCATGAAGGTGGATCCTAGTAAGATACAAGCAGTTGTTGAGTGGAGAACTCCCAAAAGTCAAACCGATGTAAGAAGTTTTTTAGGCTTAGCAGAATACTACAGAAGATTTGTGAAAGGCTTTTCCATTATCACCTCTCCATTGACTAAACTCTTGCAGAAGGAAGTGAAGTTTAATTGGTATGACAAATGCCAAGAAAGCTTTGAAACTCTCAAATCCTTGCTGAATAAACCACCTATACTTACTCTACCAATGATGGGAAGGAGTATGCAGTATACAGCGATTCTTCTTACAATGGTCTCGGATGCGTTTTGATGCAAAAAGGGAAGATTATTTCTTATGGCGCTCGAAAATTAAAACCACAATGATTGAATTATCCTACTCATGATTTTGAACTTGCTACGGTAGCATTTGCTTTAAAAATATGGCGGCATTATTTGTATGGAGAGAAATGTCATATATTCACTGATCACAAGAGCTTAAAGTACTTGGGTACTCAGAAGGAGCTAAACCTTCGACAACATAGATGGCTTGAACTCATCAAGGATTATGACTGCACAATTGATTATCATCCAAGTAAATCCAATGTGGTTGTAGATGCCTTAAATTGAAAATCCTTCGCAAGCATTTCTTTGAGTCCTTTGCCCTTTCTCCTTGAGTTAAGAGCCATGAATATTTGTTTCACACTTGATTCAAATGGTTTAGTTATTGCTAATTTGCAAGTAAAGCCAATATTACTTGAACAGGTGAAGGAAGTACAAAAGCTTGATGAGAAACTTTTAAAAGTGACCCGAGAAGTTCAAAATGAGGAAAAACTTGATTTTACATTAATAGAGGATGGTGTCTTATTTTATCAGGATAGACCATGTGTCCCTAATGATGACAAATTGAGGAGAGAAATACTAAGCGAAGCACATACCTCAACATATGCCATGCATCCTGGGGGTACAAAGATGTACCAAACCATCAAAGAAAATTATTGGTGGAGTGGTATGGAGAGGGACATTGCGGAGTTCATTTCTAAATGTTTG
Organism: Solanum bulbocastanum; assembly: GCA_037074985.1. Taxonomy (NCBI): domain Eukaryota; kingdom Viridiplantae; phylum Streptophyta; class Magnoliopsida; order Solanales; family Solanaceae; genus Solanum; species Solanum bulbocastanum. Next base: position 11,749,711 of record CM073602.1, on the reverse strand, counting down.
GTTTGTCAACAAGTAAAGGCAGAACATCAGGTCCCACTTGATTTACTACAACCCTTGCCAATGCCGGAATGGAAATGGGAGAGACTATGGACTTTGTTTCTGGACTTCCTCGCACCCAAAGTAATAATGATGCAATATGGGTGATTATGGATAGGCTAACCAAGAGTGCTCACTTCTTAGCAATCAGGATAGATTACTCACTTGAGCGTTTAGCCGAATTGTACATTAATGAGATCGTAAGACTACATGGGATCCCTATGTCTATTGTATCTGATCGAGACCTAAGGTTTACATCTAGATTTTGGGGTAGCTTGCAGGAAGCTTTGGGTACTAAGCTGAAATTTAGAACTTCATTCCATCCTCAGAAGGTCAGTCGAAAAGGGTGATACAAGTTTTAGAGGATATGCTTGGAGCTTGCATTATAGAGTTTGAGGGTAGTTGGGACAAACACTTGTATTTGATAGAATTTACTTATAATAGAAATTACCAATCGATTATTGGAATGGCTCCCTATGAAGCTTTGTACGGAAGAAAATGTCAGACCCCTCTTTGTTTGTAAGTGGCTGAAATCTTTTCTGAGGTAGGTAGTGATTGGTAATTGGTGTATATCTCTTTCTCTGGAGTTTAGTTTACTGTGAATAAATATGATTGGGAAAGCTAATTCATATATCTACAACTCTTATGTTTATGTGAAAGTCTAATTTAGCTGATATGTATTTGAAATATGGGACGCAACACAGGACAAGTTTTGTCCAGATTTCGGATTTAGAAATTCGGTATGAACAACTGTTAGTTTATCGATGATATCTTTTTTTGCAGAATGTATTTTTTGGTTATTCGTGTTGTGTTGCAACCTTAAGAGATGTATATACATCTTTCATAGAGGTTATAAAGTTTAATTTAATTGTTATGGATTTTAAATATGGGACACAACACAAGACAAGTTCTGTCCAGATTTCGGATTTAGAAATCTGGTATGAACCACTATTAGTGTATTGATGATATCATTTTGAACAAAATGTATTTTTCAGTGATTCTTGTTGAGTTGCAATCTTAAGAGATGTATATACATCTTTCATGAAGGTTACAAAGTCTAGTTTCGCTATTTTCTTGTTCAAATCTAAGTTACAACATGGGGTACTAGACTGGCCAGAATCACTATTTTGGGAACATAGTTGTATCTGTACAGGCTGAGCCTACTTGTGATGATAATCCTGTTTTATTTCAATGTTATTGAGATATTAGGAATTAAAGGAGTTATTGAATTGCATTTTAAGGTTGTATATACTTGTGAACAAGTTGAGGACCTTTATAATTTGGGTGGTCTACGGTTTGAACTCGCAGAATTATGTTGGGTTGTTGCTATGCTAAACAGTGAGGATTGTGTATGAACTTGTACTTGCACTCTTTTAACTTCTGTATATTTGAAAGTTGATCTCGATACCTTGGTTACCTCTTGTCACTTTGCATTGTCGTGTTGGTATGACATTTGTGTAACTCATCCACTTGTACGGATTGTTTGATCACTTCGCACTCTTGTTGGGACCTTGTCCTTCTTGTGGTTGTGACTTTATCACTATTGGCATGCCTCTTGATTCGGATCATTTGCCATCTTGATTTTGGGTCCGTCTTTAGAATGGAAGTTGTCCATTTTAAGTACGAACTAGGAAGCCATTTTTAATTTGGTTCTGGGTTATCTTAATTATTGAGTTATGACCCTTCTTGACACAGGGCGTTGGCCCTTCTTGATACTTGCTTGTGCCAGGTGTGATGACATAAGGTATATATCGGGCGAGCCTTGTTATTGAATCCCTTGGAAAATGGTGCTATGAGCTTTCTTGACATTTGGATCTTTAAATATCAAACTTGATACTATTTATATATTGTTATTTGATTTATTTATTATGTTTCAAGTATGCTGCTCATTGACTTGAGAAAGGTAGCTTGGTGAATTTTTGGGACTCCGAACCTATAGTTTTTACACCACATACTATATGCTTAGTGATAGTTGTTTCTATCCTAGGGGTTGATCGAGATGAGGCATGAAGCTTGCCATTGGAGTGGAAATTTTGAGAAATTTAAAAAAGATTTCATTTGCATATAGGCATCAATATTTTGTATAAACTTTGGAACTTATACATGACCTATGTGTTGTATATTTGCATGAAATTTTGAGGACTAATCGGATCATGTCACAATGGTTTGTAATATAAGTATGCCTAATTAATTGGTTTATTTGAGGTGTGTAAACCCAAGTCATGTAATATATTAATTGTACTACTTGTTTTGAATGGTGGGATGAAGCTTGAAACACTTGGTTGGATACTCGGAAAATTGGTGATATTTGTCGTATATAATGTTACTAGTGTGAGGATGATATATACGTAAAAGAAATCTCATAAGTTATTGGTTTATGTTTTTTTGGAAGCATCATTACATTAGGATACTTGATTTTGTGCCTAAAATTGCTATAAATAATTATGAAGGTTAAATTTTGAAATTTAATCCTTAATTGTACTGGTTTTGCTTTAATTGAGTATGGGTGAAGTCTGATTAACTCAGTGTTGTCCCAAAGACTTGCACTTTCCCAATGATAGATAGAGTAACAACTTTCTTAAGTGAAAATTTTCAATTATGGAAGTACTTTGTGTAATCTAGAGGAAGTTTGAGTACCCATGGGTATTAAAGCATATGGGTAGACTATAAAAATAATTGGGTATTGACTATTGTTGTGTATTGGTGTTTAAATTGTGAAAATAGGCTCTAGGCTGCAAATTACATGTTCGGCAGGCTTGTCTTAGCTCGCCAAAAGATCGCCAAGTAGGAGTGGATATAGCCCTTTGTGCTTGTTTCTTTTAATTTTACGTTGTCACTTTTGACGGGCTTATCTTAGTCCGACAAAACAAACTCGACGGATCACCGAGTTGGAGATTACTCTGCCTTTCATGCTTGAGTAAATTTTAGTTCTGGTTTGTTAACTTTAGCGAGCTCTCCTAAACTCGCCTAACATGTTAGGTGAATCGTCTTCCCAGACGATGAGCCTAAGAAATAGTTTTGAATTGTGCGTGTTTTGAGTTTGATTTCAACTAACCTTCACCCGATTTATGTGTTGAATAATTGTGTCTTGCAGGAAATTGCTAGAACCAAAGGAAAAAAAGTAGTATTCTCTGACTCAGTTCCCAAAAGAGAGTTTCCTCCTCCTTCCCATTAGAAAAGAAACAAGGGTATTTCTATCAACGAGACATCTAAGGCTCCCCGCCAACAAAAAACTACTCTAAACTCTTCTATGCATGTGAGTGAGTAGCCAGAGAAGGTGGTTGCTAGAAAAAGGACAAATAACTGGTCCAAGTTGGTACAGCCTCCTCAAGCTAAGTCTCATGCCTCCCATGTTCTCCCAATATTACTTCAAGAAACCCTTAATAGTCTCAAAGCAGCTAGAAATTGTACGATTATTGAGGAGAGATGACTCTCCACGTATGGGGTAATGAGTGACTACCTAACCATCTGAAATATGATCGGGTTTCATAGTTTAGAAGAGTTCACAAAAGTCTGACCTCCCTATGTTCCTACCTAGGTATAGGAGTTCTATGCAGCATAGGAAAAAACATTGCCCAAGAAGAGAAAGGGAAAAGTTTGGAAACCATTAGAAGAGGTCAAAGTTAATGGAAAAATGGTACCATATCATACAGGCAAAATAAATCAGATATTGGGCTCAAAAGGTGACAATAATGGATATTACAAGCTCCAGATAAATCAAGGCCTAGAGGAGTTGAAGGAATGGCTGGCACCTCTCATTTTGATATCTCCCTGCCATGGATGGTTGATGGAGCAAGGATATGAATGTCACCTCCATATATTTGTTCGGCTTCATTAGTAGCAATATTATGCCATCCTCAAATTAGTCCATTTTTCGGCTTTCGAAGGTCGTCTTAGTTGGAAGTATCATGGATTGGACTTAGATCAATGATGGTGGGTTCATTGTTAAGGTCTTAGTTGGAAGTATCATGGATTGGACTTAGATCAATGATAGTGGGCTCATTGTTGATGAGATGTTTATGTGGGCTCCTTAGGAGAGGACTTCTCTTCTTGATCTTAATCACATAGCTGTGTGAGGCTGCAAGAGTCCCTTTTAGGAAAGGATTAATTTGAGGATCACCTCCGCCTCCTCTAGTAATATCCGTATGATTGAGGAAAATTACTTCAGGGATGATGCAGCTTGGTGAAACTCACCACAACTAGACATTATGCTCATAGTTGTTCCTTCCACTCTTGAGGTCGATAACACTCAGTCTGCTCCTTCTGTGGAGCCATCAGGTACACCCCAATCTTTTTTTATGCCATTTACTTCTAGTGTTGCTTCACCTACCCCTGTTTCTTGATCCCCCCCCCCCCCCCCCGCTTGACCCAGGCCATGATATACCAAATGGGAAACCTTGCCCAGTCTGCATATGTTTGAGCGGCAAGGCTAGAGAGTGAGATGCCCAAATTGATTAAGAGGGCGATTGAGGCTGCTTTGGGTCCCCTATATACCATATAGTAAAGTACCAAACTACCTTAGTGTCACATAGTGAGAGGTTAGATAACCTCACAGCTAGGATGGAAGCTAGAGAGAAAATTGAGGGTAGGTCAACTGAGCTGGCCACTATGAGGGTTGATATTACTACTCTTCAGGTTGATGTAGACCAACTGAGGTTCAAGTACATTTATATGCTATGGGGTGAGGTTACCTTGCCTGATGTGGCCAAGTTTATACCTACCTTTGAGCTATGAGTTGAGGTGCCTAGTAGTGCAGTTGAGCAGCCTAGTGTGGGTGGTGATACTATTAATGATACCATTGATGATATCATGGATGATGTTGATGAAGAGGAAAAAGTTGAGGAAGAGGTTGATGTTGAGTCAGCTGAAGAGACAGATGAAGAAGAGTTCTTACGAGAGGATGAGCAGCAAATAGTGGAGACTTTGATAGACTTGCAGGATTTAGAAAAGACGATAGTGTCGGCGACGATGGAGAGATCTCGTGTGGAGACATCCTCAGTCGGTACTAGTGGGGTGTCTTCAAACCCCACTATTCCTCCTTCCTATATGTTAGGCATTAATGCCTTGGTCGATGCTATTGTACTTGTTTTATTCGTTTCTTGTCGAGCAATGATGCCCAAGATGATGTTTTTCCCTCCGAGACTCCAAATCAGAGCACTCCACAGGCATATCCTATCAAAGGATTTGTATACCACTCTCCTCCTATAATTATTTTATATCACATTGAGGACACTGTTGTTTTTATTTTGGTGGAGTGAGGGCACTTGTACCAATATTCCCCTTTTTTATTGTATTTTGGTACTTTTAGTTTTAGTTTGAGATATATGTAGTATTTTGATATTTTTGTTTTTATCATAGTGATTTGATGGTTTAGCTCATTTTGTCTCTCTTTATTTATCATACCCCAAAAGTTTTGGATGTTTTTTAAATGCTTGAGTTTTCATTGTTAATGTTCGAGGATTGATTGTGTTCAATATTGATGTCATAAATAATACTTATGATGAGAAATATGCCTTGTGCTAATGATCACAAGAAGAAATCAGTGTGGTTTCACTTTTGAATGTGCATTTTGAATCTTGTGTTGACTAGCTGTGTTTTGATGTGATCCTTGAAATGAAAATCGGACGTAAGTTTTTGATCTTCTAAGGATGTGCTAAATGATTGTGTTTGAAATGTCCTGCGTGGTGTGGTTTTACTTGAAATTATGCTTGTTAAATACTACAATTTGTCTTGTTAGTCAAATTGCCTGGCTTTGGTGAATACAAGAAATGATCTTAGGCAAAATAATTGAGAGAAAAGTAATCCAAATGTTCTTACCCTTTTGCGACTACCTTGTGAGGGTGTGAAACAATCTTGGCACCATCTGAGCCTAAATTGTTTGTTTACAACTTTGTTGAAACCTCTTGAGCTAAATTGTCCCTAACTTCTCACCCATAAATCCTTTTCTAAGCACTGGTTTGTTTGAATAGCAATCTTAGGCCAAAAGCCTAAGTTGGGGTGTGGAAAGGAAGAATGAAAGAAAGTCAAGTGGAAGGAAAATAAAGATGAAGTGAGACTCAATTTTGAAGTGTGTTACAAAAAAAAGGAACCTCTCTTTAAAAACAAAGAAGATAAGCAAAGAAATTTGAAAATGGAAATGAAAAAGAATGTTTGAGGAAATAAGAGGGGTAATTAATAAATTGCATGGAAAAATTGAAGTTTAAGTCTTCAAGTGAAAACAATAGAAAGAACTTGAGAAGAGGTGAATGTCATTGAGCCAAAGTGATCATACCTTTACCCTCTGCCCTATTACAAGCCTAAAAGCCCCTATAGATCTTGCATGAATAGGTGTTGTGATGATTGGAAAATATGGGCAAACCTATGGGATGAAGCTTGCATGTAATTCTCTTTCATAGAGTGATAGTTGTATTTATTCTTAACTTCTTCATTGACTTGCTTTGTGAGAGAACTAAATCTTTCTTGATGTGAGGGAACTTGAATGCATTTGTTGAAACATCGCTTTGCATTAGAGAAGATGTTATAGTGAGCTTGAGCTTGGATTGATACCGCCTAGTCATCATTTGAAACTTTTTTATCATGATGGAGTGTTGCATTTGCTTGAGAGTAGTCTTATAGTAGTGTTTGCATGTTAATTCTCATTGAGAACTATTGTAGACACCCTTGTTGAACTAATTGTGTTCTTGATTTACTCGAGGACAAGCAAAAGTTTAAGTTGGGGGTGTTGATGAGTGGTATATTTACATTCACTCACTGGAGGTCTTTTTAGTTTAACAATTAGTGTCCTCAATGTCTAATTATGCCTTATTTTGATGATATTTTGATGATCTACAGCTGTGAAAGTTAAAGGACTAGGCGAGCATGAATACTTGAAAGAAAGGCCAAAAACATTGAAAGAAGTGTAAACTCCACAGTGGGAGTCGCTTAATCAAAAGGGCGGATCGCCCAAGTAACATGACCTCGCCCAAAGTTACAATGTTTATAATTGAAGATAATCGAGGCGATCGAAATACCAAAAGTGAAGCAGCGCTTCGCTGAAATGGAAAGGCAAACCAAATGATCATCACCGGAAGTGACAGGACTTTGATGAAAAATGAAGGCTTAAAAGACAAACAATGGTGGTAGTCGACGATTCGCCGAATGTGAAAGGCAAACTCAAATGAGTTCACCAACGTAGGTTCAAACACCTGAAGCCTGAAACAAATAAAAGGTGAGCTCAGGAACATATAGTTATCCGTTGATCGAGCTTGGCGAGCCCGACTAATGTCATCGAGGTTGTCACATAGTAGATTTTGGGAAAAATATTGGGAAACTATAAATACCTAAGGAGAGAGAAAATAGAGAGCTTTTGAGTGAGAGTTTTCCTTAAGAGTTTAAGTTATGAGTGTTTTTGTATATGAGATATTTCACCTTGTGAAGAACATCTTTATTTTTGGGGTTTTTGATTTTACTTTTGCAATTGACAATTGGAAGTTGAAATCGAAGTGGGTATTGATTATAATTGCTTAATTTCGTCACATCCATGGTTGCTATCATGATAGGTATAATTTCCTCACTTTTTCTGATGAGTGGGTAAAACCTCAAGTTTAGGGTTGCAATTATGGGTCTGGGTGTTGATTTAATGTAGTGGGTATTGTATTTTTCTTTGTTTCACTATTGCTCATGCATCATGAGGTTAACTTATGGTTTAGAGTTGCAAACTTAATCCTATTTTCGTTCTTCGATTAATACTCAAAAGAGATTAATTGGAGCAGGTAATTAGTTTGATGCATGCAATTTAGGTTTGATGTCTATGATCCGCTTTTATGGTTTGGATCTATTTGCCCAAATCTGCTCGAAAGAGAGGGTTGTTTTGTTATTCACATACATGATACCAAAAGAAGATTCTATGAACTACACTATGAGATCGAAAGAAGATTAGTGTCATTGAAGATGACCTAGCATATCCATGATTTTCTATCACTATTTAGCAACACAATTACCCCTATGTGATATCGATTCCAATCCCCGCGCCCCTAGATTATTATTTTTAGCACCCCTAGATTACTTTTTAACTATTTGAATTTCTAAATTTTAGTTTAATTGTGACATTTGATACCGTAAACTCTTTTCATAAATTTGGTGGAATCATTCACCCATTTGTCTTAACCTACTACAATGAACAAGTCTGCATTCTTAATTTCTAAGTTGAATTCTTATCAATATACCATTCATTCCCTGTGAAAATCAACTCCAACTCTTACTTGTGTATTTTTATTGACAATTACTGCTTACTCTTTGAATTTGTTTTTTGAGAGTAGTTTCAGTGTTATCATTCATAAGAGTTGAATCGAGGATTTAGAGATACACGGTGTGATGGCTCTTAGTTAAGCTTTAATCTCTATTGACTCAAATGGATATGAACTTATAGGTGTGATGTCAGTAGAATAGCAAGAAAGATTAGACTATGAGTGTTACGACTCTATTTCAAAAACTAAGTTTCAAAACCTTTTCATAACTTGACTATTTATTATTAATTTTAAAAATAAAAATTTAGATATAATAAGAGTCGTCACTTAATTTTAGGAAACTTAAGAAACCATTTAAAAATGAGAATTTTTTGAACGAAAACTTTTAAAATAAAGTAGAGTCGGGTAAGGGTTCAAGTAATCCTCTAAGGAAGGTTTTAAGTACCTTAAAAAGGATCCGCTAATGCATGGTTTACCAACGGATTTAAAAATTTAACTAACTTTAAAAGGAAAACTATAGATTACTTGTGAAAAATAAAACTTGTTTAAAAATTACTAAAATACTTTTGATAATTCTAACTTCACAATTTCATCCATAGTTAATAATTTACACAATCAAACGAATCTTGAAATTTCACCAAATTTTAAGTTAAAATGATCATTCTACACTAAGATAGAAAATTAGTACCACAATACTTGCAGGAAGGTTTGTAGCCAAGGCTTAAGGCATGCAGACTCCAACTAGTATAAATAAAAATTAATGATAGAAAGAGTGCATTCCATATAATTAATAAATAGAGAGGCAGTAACAAGAAATTGATTTTTAGGATAACCAATATATCATTTAGATGGTTGTTTTCAACAGACTCAGTCGCTAAGACCAAATCCAACACTACTCACGAAAATATACAAAATTCAGTCTCTTTTTAGATTTAAAATTTAAACATTTGAGAGGACCGTGAATAAACAAGGCAGCATAACACAAAAATCACATAAGATTAATTGACATGAATTAACTTAATCATGCTAAAGAAGTGGAAAATGCATATCATAATGATGACTTCAAAATATTATAGTTTAGGTTATCATGCTTAATTAACTATGAGCAATTGGAAATTATCAAGTCACATACCAAAGAAAATGAAGGCAACATTTGTAAGACTTGAGACCATATCCAGAGGATAATGTAAAGAAAATAATAATCATTCATTCTATTCTAAGAGGAGGATCACATCAAGCTCCAAAGAAGCTGGTCAATAATACTAGTAGTAGTCCTACTAATGATAATGGTAGTAAATGTCTAGTTGAGTATATGTCCAATTCTCTGTCTAAGTCTGAATCTGCTGATGTATGGCATAAGAGGTTAGGTCATACACCTATTGATGTAATAAAAATACATGAGTCTTTTAGCTTGTTACAAAACAAGGATCACACTCATTATACAATGTGTCCTTTAGCAAAGCACATAAAACTTTCTTTTCATGTAAGCACTAAGGTTTCCAAGTTTGTTTTTGAATTGCTACATTGTGATATCTGGGGACCATACAAAGTACCCACTCATAATGGAAAAATATTTTTTGTGACTATTGTAGATAATAGCAAGTACACTTGGGTATTCTTGACTGCATCTAAAGCTGACACTGTTGTTGTTCTCAAACAATTTCCCACATAGGTTAGAAATGTGTTCTCTATTGAAGTTAAGGTCCTAAGAACTGATAATGGCTGTGAGTTTTTCAATCATAAGTTTAAAACATTAGTGTGAACTTGGTATTTTTCATCAAACAACTTGTTTGTACACCCCACAACAAAATGGGGTGGCTGAGAGGAAACATAGGACCATATTGAATGCTGCCAGGGCTATCAAGTTCAAGCTTGTATCCCACTTAAGTTCTGGGGAGTGTGTGTCTACACCTATTTATATTCTGAATAGGCTCCCTTCCAAAGTCCTTGACTTAAAGTCCTAATTTGAAGAACTATACCTACATCCTCCTTCCTTATCCCATATCAATGTATTTGGGTGTTTGTATTTTGTTGCCTGTTCAAAAGTCTCGGATAAGTTTTCCTCTAAAGAGATTCCTATAGTTTTCATGGGATATTCTTCAACTCAAAAAGGTTAAATTTTGTATAATATTCATGCTCATTCTTTTTTTGTGAGCAGACATGTAGTATTTCATGAACATTCATATCTATTTAAAGATCTCCAAGCATCTTCTAACCACATATTTCCAGTCCTAGAAGCACTACTAATAGATGCTGACACTTTAGGTGAATCCTCGATCACTTTACCCTCACCACAACTGAGGTTTCTGAGATGAGCTCAGTGGCACCATCTCCACCAATACATACAGGGCCTACTCCAAATGTGTCCACTACACTTGAACCAGCCAAGAGATCAACTAGACATAGTAAACCCCCTATATGGCTGCAGGATTTTGACACTACATCCAAAGGCAATGCATGTGCCTACCTTATTACTAACCAGCTCTCTTACTCTTATTTGTCACAAGCTTACAACCAGGTATTGAAGGCCTACTCAGCTATTTGTGAACCTGCATCATTTTATGAAGCTGCTTCTGACCCTGCATAGGTAAAAGCTATGGAACTGGAAATAGCAACATTAAAAAGTAATAAGACGTAGAGCATAGTTGATCTCCCACCTGGAAAAAACCTATTGGTTGTAGATAGATTTATAAAATGAAGTTTCTCTCCTCACAGGCAATAGAAAGATACAAAGCAAGGTTAGTGGCAAAGGGACTCAATCAAAAGGAAGGCATTGATTTTGGTGAAACCTTTAGCCATGTGGCTAAGATGGTTACAGTCAGGTCAGTGGTGATTCTTACAACATCTAGGGGTTGGTACATCTATTAGATCGATGTCCACATTGTTTTCCTCAATGGTGATCTACTAGAGGAGGTGTACATGACTATTCCTAGTGATTTTGCAAGATAAGGAGAGACTCACAAGGTCTGCAAACTCCACAAGTCTCTATATGAACTTAAGCAGGCACCAAGGCAATGGAACATGAAGCTAACAGAAACATTAGTAGATATGGGGTTCAAGCAGAGTCACTATGATTACTCATTGTTCACAAAGTTGGTTGGCTGTAACACAGTGATAGTACTAGTGTATGTCGATGATCTTCTAGTTACTAGAAGTAATCAGAATCTCTTGTATGACACCAGACAAGAGATCCAAAAGAAATTCAAGATGAAGGACCTAGGTGAACTAAAGTTATTTCTGGGAATTGAGTTTTCTAGGTCCAACAAAGGCATACTTATGTCTCAAAGAAAGTATGCATTAGATTTAATATTTGAATCTAGGCTAGGGGGAGCAAAGCCATCTTGTACACCACTTGAGTTGAATCAGAAACTTACTTCTATGCAATATGATGAACACATTAATAATGGAATTCTTGAAGGTGATACCATTCTCACATACACTACAAAGTACCAAGGACTGGTAGGGAAGCTTTTGTCCCTTACCATGCCTACACCTAATCTTGCATTCTCTGTACAAGTGTTGAGTCAATTCATGCATTGCCCTAAAAATTCACATATGGAGGAAGCTTTAAGAGTGGTGAGAGACATTAAAGAAGCACCTGATCTAGGCTTGTTAATGTCAGCAAAAGACACCAGCAAGCTAATAGCCTATTGTGATTCTAACTGGGAGCATGTTTAGACACTAGAAGATCAGTTACAGGTTATGCAATAAAGTTTGTAGAAGACCTTGTCTCTTGGAAGTCAAAGAAGCAAGAGAGTGTGTGAAAGAGTGCAGCAGAAGCAGAATTCAGAAGTATGGTTGCATGTGCAGCTGAAATAACCTAGCTGGTAGGACTTTACAAAGAGTTAGGTGTCAAGATAAACCTACCTGTGAGAATTATATGAGATAGTAAGGCAGCTATTCTAATTGTTGCCAATCCCATCTTCTATGAAAGAACAAAACATTTTGATATTGATTGCCACATTGTTAGAGAAAGAATATGTCAAGGGATGTTAAAAATTGAGCACATAAATACTAAAGACCAGCTTACAAATGTGCTCACTGAAGGTCTCGGAAAGGTACAACACAATATGTTAGTAAGTCAGCTTGGAATGAAGAATGTGTTTCAACCATAAGCTTGAGAGGGAGTGTTGATCAGTGAATTTCGTTGTACAAGCCATATGGTGTGAATCACTTAGTTTATTAGAGAAGGTCCAGTTGTACATAGTAAGTTAGTTGAATATGTATAAGTTGAACTATAAATAGCCAGTTACATGAATGTAATAGTTAGCTAAGTCAATTCAATGTAACAGTGATTTTGTGTTCTCTTAAAATATCTTCTCTTCTCTTCTTCTCATCTAATTCCACTGCAAATTAGCAATGTATTAATCACCATTAATGGAGTTTACACCATCATCAAAATGACTAGAGACAGCCAAGGGAGAAAATTTTGAACTTGAACCAAGAGCTTCCCAAACCCTTTTTGTGGGTGCTCTAAGTTATTCGGGGCCCTCCATCGTGAGAATGAACAACAAGCCTAAAAGGGTATTTATAGGAGAGATTTGGGGGAGGGGGGGATTTTTGGGCAAGAACCAATGTGGGAAAAGTTGAAAATTTTGGAGTGGATAAGGTTTGCCAACTAGGTAGTGTATGATATGTACGAAAGCTGACAGAAAATTGTAAAAAGGAAAAATCAATTAAGAGGATAATATCATGAGTGAATGCTTGGAAGCCTCCACGTGTCCTCGAACACGTGCTAGGAACATTGAAACGTACGAATGAGAGGGGAAGGAAGAGAGAAATTGAAAATTAGATTGGAATTGTTGGGTTCGTCGTTGGTGCATCTGTTGCTGGGATAGAGAGCTATTGAGAATTAGATTAAGCTTCTTGATTTTAACAGATGTGAAATAACTAACTAATTATCAAAAATAAGACTAATAGGAACTCTTATTAAAATTTAATTAATGTAACGAAAAATAAGCTATGTACTAAGTTAAACATTATTCTTTTGGTAAAAATGATTTTCCAAGTATTTATTGAAAGTAATAAATATACAAAAACTATATATTATAAATATATAGAGATGTGTTTTATTGGTAAAAATGGCAAAATTGGATTGAAATTAATCTTGAAAGTATTTTTGATTATCAAAAACAATTATGTCAAATTATTTGAAATTGAAGGGGCTTGAAAATTAATTAAATTGTGGAGGGTAAAACTGGGTGTCAACAATGAGGTGCCAGGGAATTGGTCATGTTTGCTAGTAAGAGTATAAGTTATATGATGATGAGTATAGAAGCTAGAAAAAGTTAAGAATTGTATCTTTGAAAGGAATATTCTATAATGAAGCTAGTAGCTTCCAAATATAGGTTGTCCGGGTAACTTAAGTGTTCATGTGTATATTACTGCTTAGTTTAGGGGATATGGAATATGCCCACAAACTTAGAGTGTTGGCCTTGATCTAATGAGGGGATGATAGGGAGAAGTACCACATCAACTTTTATGAATCAGATTGTGATGCATTTCATAACAAGTTACGATGAGATAGCAAATCATTTGTACTCTAGTATTTTTCATATTCCTACCATTATAATACTCTATTCATCTCTTCCATCTTAACATTGTGCTTGTGATCCATACTCATGCACCTCATACTGATTTATGACCATGCTCATATTTTATAATAGAAAAAATTAGCTTTAGAACATGAACCTCATATTACTTCATAAACCTATGACTCTACCTTTATGATATACAACTCAGGATGCATGCACTCATGATTTCTCAATATGCTTAGCCCTATAAACTCATTATACATTCTTGGTGACCAGTGAAAATCACAATACGATAAGCATGTTTTCAGTACACTCTTCTTAAATAACTCGTGCCTATAATTATGTTGTTCTAAACCTTACTTATTTTCTCCCGTTGTAATGTTAGATGATTATAGAATGTTCTATGCCTAGAATTCCTCATTATATATTGTTTATGTTTTAAGTGCATGACATACTCGTCCTATTACATTTGTCTCTTCAAGATCCCCACTTATGAGTGTCAACGTTATGGTAAATATAAGTTGTGATTTAACGGTGTCTCTATTATTCTAAATCCTTATACTTTCATCCTTTAGTGACCTTCCTTATTTTGCTATAGCGTTGTTGATAACAGTTGAATGATGATTTTAGATGAAAAAGGTAGTTGTCTCTTATTGAGAAGATCAGGGTATGCTTATTTTATCTAAGTTTATAAAAGTAGAGGGAGATCAAAGATCTATTGTATCAAATAGTTAGATAAAAAATCTTGGTATGTCTCTTGATAGTAGTCCTTGAAAATTTTGGCTTGTACAGACGTTAGGAAATCTAGAAACTATTAGATAAGTTGGTTACCTTGAAGTCCATAAAATGGTTATAGTGATAGGCTTGAATACTATGTTGATAACATATAGATGAATGAATTGTGCACTAGTAGCTTCTTAATTTGAAATTGAGGTTAGTTAAAGGGTGTGGTAAGAAGAAGTTGTATTCTTGGGATGAAATTTCCTATACAAGTATGGAATTAGTATGTTCATTGTACATGTAACACCTTGTGACTTCAGGTTAGGCTTAAACATTTGAGAGCATGTAGTTAGACTGAAACTTAAGTAGAAGTAGACACATATATCTTTGTGAGGGTTATAAGTTACAGCTGATGAAGAGTAGTATTCAAGAGAAGAAGCGTAGTTAAGAAGCATTTTTATGCTTAAAAGTCAACAGGCATGTCGCTTAAGGCATAATAGAAGTATTAATACTTCATGCCTATGGTACCCACATATCATGTCAATTAGCTTCAGATGGTGTATGGTCCATGTTAAAACCTATATGGTTCATACTTCATGAACTCATATTAGTGTCTTATATGAATTATGCATGTCAGGCCCCCAACTAAAAAGGGACGGACATCAAGGATATAAAGTTAGCACTATCTAATTTTCTGTACTAAACTCATAACAAAGTTGTAGACTCATAAGGAATGGAACCTATATCATGACACATACTAAAACATATATGACAAAATGGCCCACTAGGCTATTTTACAATGGAAATAAAACTAAGTCTAAAAAGCTTTTAAAGAGTATGAACCTGAGAACCTGATAACAAGTCGGGACAGGGCCCCGACATACCCATTTTGACATATGTACATACTTAGCAAAATGTAGGCTCTAAATATCTGATAGCCCCAGGTAGAGGTGGAGCTTACCAACTGCTAAACTAGGAATGTCTGGTCTACTGAAAATGTTTGTTGTCCTGAGTACTTGGGCCTGTAGTGATAGAAATGAAGTGCCACAATAATAGGGACATCAGTACATATAACACATGTACTGGTATGAAAAGAAGACTAAATAACAAGTAGACATGAAAGTGTGTTAAAATGAATCAAATATCAAGATAGGCAAATTTGAGCATATGTATGCAAGAGACATAATCTAAAACTGGAATTGTGACGAATATCAAGGGTTCACATTTAACATTTCATGGCATATTCATTTATATATATAGAATTCCTATATTTTGCATAAGTGATATTATATAGCTTCCTTGCTCTTTGTAAAACTAACTGTCAGGGAATCATATTATGGCCTAGTATCGGCGATTAGTGAACCTTGTATGGCATCTGTAGCCACTGTCATGATCACGCTTGAAATCTCATGGTCTAGGTAACGAGGTCTCTCAAGGTATGCTTATATGGTCTACTCGAAGGCCTGTATCAATCAGGTGATTCCACGATGGGAAATTTCAACTGACTATATCTGAATTTTGTGCACAGAACAGTGCCGCACATATTAGCCCTAAAAATACCTATCCCATGTTGTAGAGTAAGCTATACTCTCAATTTCATGAAAAGTCTTATAATAACTAATTCATAAATCATACAACTCGTGATAAAATATGTGATTACTTATGTTTAGCTTGAGAATCATACATCTTGTGACCTATACAGTTACGAATAATATGTGGCCAACTACTTCCTTTAAATATATGCAACATGTACACCCGCTAACTTCTAAGAGTTTCAACTGAAGACACATATAGTGATGTGAAACATATGGATTCCTTGACCAGAAAAGAGTACTCTAACTCTATAGGTTTAGGACTCCAACATGAGAGAGTTTATAAAATAGGATAACTTTCATTCAAGTATCATATAATCTCTAATGACATTTATCGGAAGAACATGTGCCTTTAGGTTGTGCCTTAATTGCAAAAGCGGATTTAGCTTTACATACCTTACTTTGGGACTTACTATATTACATCGTCAAACTCATTTGCTGGCAACTTTATATACAGCATAACACCATAAAAGGATACCATAAGAAACTAATCAAGAAGCACAACAAGGCAAAAAACACAAAAATAGTTCACGAGTGACTATCTCAACGATTACTATAGATAAATTGTGTATCGCCACACCCTTCTCTTTCACTACTTTCCAAGTAGGGTCATGAATTATTCATGTGTTCAGTATTACTCCTCAATCCTTTAACTATAAAGAACCAGCCTCCTTAATCATTCACAATTAACATAAAAAGTCAAACTCATGGCCTCCGAACACCATCCTACCAGCTCTTTGTCAATGACGTCAAATTCCTTTATAAGCTCATAGTTTAAGTTGGTAGAGAACTAATGCCATCAAATAAAAAAATAAGAACTCATATAACCAGCTACAACATAGTCTTAGAAATTTAGGCATTTCATCAAACACTTGGTGAGCGACAAACTTCAAGAACTATAAGAGTCGTGTTTTCTATACCTAGCCTTCCATTTTATCGTAACCAGCTTACTTCCCTAATACTATATCCTTCACCCCTCATCTTATCAAAACGACAACCCACACACCCTTCTACAAACTCCTTCCTCACCAAAAACATCAACTACCATGGATAAAAGATGGACTCATGGCTTCCTATCACCGTCCCGTGAGTCCTACCCGTGAATTATACTTAAAGCATCCTTAGAATACTATTTATGGAGATAGAAAAGGAGTCATACCTATATATCCAAGAATATCAACCCTTGCTCCTTTCTATTCTTCAAGAACTATACTTTCTCCTTCAAGAAAACATTTAGCTAAGTATATATGTAGGTCTATGGAGAGGAATACACTTGATTCTTGAAGAAACCAACTTACCTTAAGCTTTGGATGATTGGAGATGAGAAAAACTTGAAGAAATAATTTGAAACCAGCCCTTAAACGTTATTGAGTATATGGGAAAGTATATCCCAAACTTATAATATAAAAACAACAAGTTTGGCCGACTTTCTCTAAAGTGCCACATGCCCTGCAGTGATTGGGCAATGTGTGCATTTGTCGTAAAATAAACATAACGTCTTACTCCGATGTCATGATAATGAGCAGTTTTTTTGTTGGAAACTAGACTCAAATACCTTTAATTTGATAGGTTGTAGGTCCTCAAACTCCTTATATATTAGGAGATATGCTTGTTCAAAGTCATCTAATAAATGAGATCACTTGTAGTACTCCACCACAATGAACCTTTAAACTTGAATCTTTTCTTTAATGATCTTCTTGGCCTAAAATTTTTGTTTAACTATTCAAATGACTTAATATAATGGTTACATGGTATGCTTAACCATTTGCAATGATATACTTCCCCCGATATCACACCAATGCCTTGGTGTTTACGAGCCACAAATGTATTTTAAGTTATGGGGTTTTACAATGCATATGATTCATTCCCTTGAAATGTTATAAGAGTTACCTTTCCAAATCTTCAAAGGCCAATGGAGGCCAAGTTCATATCCTTGTTTAAGTTCTTCATGTTTATGCTAGTTCTTACACTCATAGCTCATGCTTCTAAATTTCTTATTGTTGATTGCTAGACCCATATTATTAATATAATTCAATTTATGTTATTATATAAAACATAAAAAGCCCAAAGAAGTATTTGTTCACTCTATTCACATGTTTATTCTAGATTTTATCTTCATTCGAGGATGAATGATTCCAAGGAGGAGATATTGTAACACTTGGAAACTCTACTCTTAGATATGAATTGCTCTTCATAAGTATATGAGACTGAATCGAAAAATAGTGGCAAGAGTCACTCGAAAAAATACTTAGTCAGTACGGATATTTGCTCTGATTGTGCGAAGAGTGGTCACAAGGTGAAGGATTGTCCTGTGCAACAGAGAAAGAGTAAAGATGGTAGGCAAGCTCAGCCTAGTAGTTCTAGTTCAGGTTGTGCTCCTTGTTAGAATAGGTTATATTCTCTTTAGACTCGACATGATCATTAGGATTTTTCTAATATTGTGACTGATTTGTTGAAGGTATTTCATCTTGATGTATATGTTTTGCTTGATCCAGGTGCTACATTATCTCTTGCAAATCCTTATATATGTGGCTTTGAGATTTGATGTTAGTCCAGAAATTCTTTTAGAACCTTTTTTTGATCTCTATGCATGTTGGTAACACTATTGTTGCTAGACAAGTCTATAAAAAATGTCTTGTTTATATTTCTTATAAAGTCACTCATGTTGATTTGATAAAACTTGATATGTCAGACTTTGATGTCATTCCTGGAGTGGATTGACTTCACTCTTGCTATGCGTCTACAGATTGTAGGACCGGATTGGTCACATTCCATGTTCCGAACAAACCTATTCTAAAATTTGAACCTACTAGGCAGTTCAGGTTTATGCATAATACTTAGGGGTTGGTTGGTTTGAATACAAGTTATCTTGGGATTAGTTATGTTGTGAGTAGTTTTTATTGCTTGTTTGATTTGTCATATTCAAACTTATATTCATTGCATAATTTCTAAGAATAAGTTATTTGTTTATAAAAATACCCTTCACCTTATTTAGTTTTATTCTTTACATTTTCTTTGCAAGCTTTAGTTATTCATTCTTAAAAATAATATTTCCGTATTATTAAGCTTAAATATTTTTGTGTGTGCTTTTCTATGATTACCGTGTATTCTTAAAATTAAACTTTCATCTTATTTAACTGAAAAATAAAATTATATCTTATTTAGTTTAAAAATAAGTTTTTCATCTTATTTAGCTTAAAAATAAAACTTCATCTTATTTAGTTTTAAAATAAAACTTGTTGGAATAATAATTCAAAGTTAAAGAAGAAATCCTGAGTCATTTAGAATTTGTTATTTATGATATGTACTTATTTATGTTAAATTAGGATTTGTTAGTTAGGGAGGTTCCTAGTCGTAGTTTACTTTGGTTGTTACTATTATAAATATGTGTGTATTATTACATATTTTCAATGTAGGGAAATACAAGAATTTATAAATAAAATATATTCCTTCAAATTGGTATTATAATAAATCTAAGGGCCCTTTCCTATTCTTTATCTTGATATGTTTGTCAGATAGAGTCAAAATCTATCCTAAGGTCCCAAATTAGACCAATGGAATTCTGTCTGCTATATTTAAAACTAATAAATAAGTGCTTCTGAATTTATCTCATCTTTTAAGAATTTTAATTTTTCTTTGTTGATTAATAACCTTATCATTAAATAAAAAAATGTGCTTTATAGCAATATCACATATACATTTCAACCTCGAATTTTCAATTACGAAAAAAATTAGAGAGTACATTAGTTCATGAATCATGACAAAAATTTTATCTCTCTAAATAGAAATAAAAATGGAATTATAGGAAAGAAAGAATAAAAACAAAAAAAGAAAAAAGGAAGAAAAAAAAAAGACATCCCTCCTTTTTGCTTTTGCAATTAGATTCTTTTCTTTCTATTTCGATTTTTTTATTTCATTCCTATTCTCCTTTCTCAGAAAAAGGGCCTTTAACCAAAGTAAAAGATTACTTCGTTCTTGATAGTTAGTTACTTACTCAGTGGATAGGAACATACTCTGGATCAGAATCATGGGGAGTACTTCTTGATCATTTCTACGAACGTAAAGCCCCAATTTGAATTCCTTTTATGTACAGAAATATCCTCTTGGATAACTTACATAATCTCAATTACTAATCCTTTGTGTATCTTGGTCTTCCTAACCATCCACTCATTTTTTGTTTCAAAAACCTCCCGTTGTGGAAATCCATCTATGGTAATAGACAGTAAAAAATCCATAGAGGTGGTCTTTTGAACCCGCTTCAAGCTATCATGACAATTCACGAATCTTGGGGTAAACAATCTCTCTTGCTTATGTTTACTTTTTTCACCATTTGATTCTTGTACATAGGAAATGAGACTCAACTTTTTTACTGCAAATTTCGAAGCCGCTTTCTTTCACTCATATAACTATCTGGTTTAGTTCATCAACTCAAATGCTGAAGAAAAATAAAAATATATATAGTCAATCAAATCTTTTTATCCTTGTTTCTAGCAAGAAAAGAATTTTGAGAAATTTTAGGTCTCACCGAATCACACGTAGAGATATTGATAACACACATAGAGCTAATGGTATTTCATAACTAATTGATTGAGCAGCTGCCCGTAGACCACCTAAAAAGGAATATTTATTATTTGATCCATACCCTGACATAAGAAGTCCAACGGGAGCAATACTTGAAATGGCAATCCAAAAAAAAAACACCAATACTAAGATCGGCTAGAACAAGGTGATCACCAAAAGGAATTACTGAATAACTTAGAAAGATAGATATTACTGCTATGGATGGTCCGATACTGAATAAACGAGTATCTCCTGTAGATGGAATAAGGTTCTCTTTCAAAAGTAGTTTTGTCCCATCTGCTAGAGCTTGAAGAATTCCTAAAGGGCCGGCATATTCAGGCCCGATACGTTGTTGTATTCCTGCAGATATTTCTCTTTCTAACCAAACAATTACTAGTACACCTATTGTGATTCCTAATACAAGAGTCACAATAGGGACAAGCATCCATATGATCCCATAGACTTCTTTTAAGGATTCCAATTTGGAAAAAGAATTGATAGTCTCTATTTCTGTTGTATCAATTATCATTTCAATGATCAACTTCTCCCATAATGATATCTATGCTACCTAGTATTGTCATAATATCAGCCAATTTCATTCTTTTAACTAACTGAGGAAGAATTTGCAAATTGATAAAACCTGGTGGGTGAATTTTCCATCTCCAAGGAAAAACGCTCTGATCTCCTATCATAAAAATCCCCAATTCTCCTTTTGGGGCTTCAACTCTCACATAAAGTTCTTGTTTCGACAATTCAAAAGTTGGAGAAGGCTTTTTACTAATAAACCGATATTCAAAATCATTCCATTCAGGATCTTTTAATCTGTCAAAACGTCGCATTTCTAAATTTTCGTAAGGCCCTCCTGGAATTCCTTCCAGAGCCTGTTGAATAATCTTTATGGATTCTGTCATTTCACCGATTCGTACTAAATAACGAGCTAATGAATCCCCTTCTCGTTGCCATTGAACCTGCCAATCAAATTCGTCGTAAGACTCATAATGATCAACTTTACGAAGATCCCATTCTATTCCGGAAGCTCGTAGCATTGGTCCCGATAAACCCCAATTTAATGCCTCGTCTCTCCCAATAATGCCTACGCCTTCAACTCGTTCTAAAAAAATAGGATTCCGGGTAATAAGTTTTTGATACTCAGCAACCCCTGTTAAAAACTAATCGCAAAAATCCAAACATTTATCTATCCAGCCATAGGGTAGATCGGCAGCCACTCCTCCAATACGAAAAAAATTATGCATCATTCGCATACCGGTGGCAGCTTCGAATAGGTCATATATCAATTCTCTTTCTCGAAAAATATAGAAGAAAGGGGTCTGTGCACCAATATCCGCCATAAAAGGACCGAGCCATAACAAATGAGAAGCTATCCGACTCAACTCCAACATAATGACTCTGATATAGCTAGCCCTTTTAGGTACTTGAATATTGCCTAATTGTTCGGGTCCATTTATGGTTATTGCTTCTGTGAACATAGTAGCTAAATAATCCCAACGTGTTACATAAGGCAAATATTGTATAATTGTTCGGTTTTCCGCAATTTTCTCCATCCCTCTATGTAAATAACCCAATATTGGTTCGCAGTCGACAACATCTTCACCATCTAGAGTAACGATGAGTCGAAGAACACCGTGCATTGATGGGTGCTGAGGCCCCATATTGACTATCATGAGGTCTTTTCTTGTAGTTGGTGCAGTCATAAGTTTTTTAACGATTCATTCTTCCATGAATTACTGAAAGTGAAAAGAAGTTCATCAAAATTTAATCGAAACATATAAGTGAAAATGAAATAACTCTTCAAATTAATCAAATTAATGAGTTTTTGTCTCTCGAATGTCCAACTGATTAATTAATTCTTTATAACGTACTCTATTTTTTTTTGCCAAATAAGCTAGCAGTCGTTGACGTTTTCCCAAAATTTTCTTCAAACCTCTTTGAGATAAATAGTCTTTTTTGTGCAATTCTAAATGTGAAGTAAGTCTCCGTATCTTATTGGTGAAATTGAATACTTGAAATTCAACAGATCCTTTCTTTTCTTCTTGAAAAATAACTGAAATGACAGAATTTTTTACCATAAATGAATTTCCCCTTTCTTTATTTTACAGATATGGATTTTTTCGAATTTTATTGATCAGTAATAATAATGCCAGTAATTTGAACGTGGTATATAGACTTAATTTCTTTATGAACCTCTAATTTTAGCAATTCCAATAAATTAATCAAATTTCAAATTTGATTCAGATAGGAATCCAAAAAGGTGGTAGGTACGTTTTTTTCAGTCACAAAAGCGAATAATTGAAACCTAAAATCCTAAAATGAAGAAGATTCTGTTGATTCATTTCTAGATCTAATCAATACCTTATTTTATTGATTTAGTATTGTCTACTCGAATTAGATTCGAATGAGATGTAAAACAAGGCATGTTTGCATTTGTTTGCTTTCAGATACTCGATACGAGACAGGGTATATAGTACTATCAATTAATTTTCAATCGTGGATACATATGTATCCTTAAGATACTGAAACGGCTACCATTATTGGTATCAAACCAATAACGATTCATACAAGCTAAATCTTCTAATCGATAATTAGGCCAAAGAAAGAACTTAAATTTAATTAATTCATTTTTATCTTTATAAAGGGGTTTCCGTTCACCCAAAAATTGACTCCAGTTTTTTACATTGGTTTCGTTACAAAATACTGAATTTCTATCGACGACATTCCAATTCAAAGAATTAAAAAAACTTCGAATTCTCAATTCTCTACGACGTCTAGACCATAAAATATTTTCAGGAACAAGCAAATCAAAATGAGTTTTTTCTGTATTTATTCTTTGAGTTTGAGGTTGCAGAATGAATTCGTCAAAATTCTTTTTATCAACATATCTTTGTTCTCGGTATCTTCGATTAGTTTGGTGTTTACTTTTATGAACCAATGAAATACCTATGGTTTGATACATAATAAATTGTCCATTATGTTTTACAGACAACCGAATAGGTTCGATAATTAATACCCCCTTCTTCATCAAGTCTGTAAGAGGTAAATTTGCCTGAATCAGCATTATATCCAAACTCATTTCTCTCCTTTGAATTGACGATATAGTAATTTTGGTTGGATTTATCAGTCGAAGCAGGAGACAATATACCTTGATATTTTCGAGCATTCTTTGATTCAAAGCATCGTTCCATCTTAATTGAAAAAGCAAATAACGTTTCAAGAACAAATCTAGTTCTGCTTCCGTGTTGCTTTTGTATTGTTTTTTATTTTGACCCTTTTTTGTGTCTGATTCCACGTAATCTTTTTCAAGATCGGTTTGATGTTTTGAAAAAACAGGGCTCAGATTTCCTTTGTTTTCTATATCTGATCCACGCTCTCTTTGACTTGGGGGTTCTTTTGTTTCTTGACTTCGATTCTTTATTTTTTTATTTGATGGTAGAAAAAAGTTTTGTTTTTGGTTTTTATTTTGAATAACATTTTCATTTGTATTCAAATTAAAAAGAAGGAATTTGCTTGGTATAATCCACGGTTTTATTTTATAGACATTATAAAGTAGTACAAATTCTGGGAAGAACCAAAATTCCAGATTCAATATGGGACGATTAAATATTTTTTCATTCATTCCCATCCAATCAAAAAGTACTTTTTTCGAATTTTTTTGAGTTTTTTCTGGATTTTGATGAGTTGTAAGATAAAAAACCCCTTTTTTCTCAATTTTATCAATTATTTGATAATTATTAATACCAATTTTAGTATTTGGATTACTGTTGGTATCGATCTTAACCCAGGCTTCAATATCTCCTTTTTGTCTAAGAGAAAAATGGATAATTTTCCAATCAAAATATTTTCTATCGAGATTTCTTTCTATATCTAGAATATTGACCTTTCTTAGATAATTATTGATATGAAGATTGACGGGCATATCAACAAAGTTGTGTTTGGACGTGTTGGAATTATACGAAATTTCTAAGTTCTTCTTTACTTGAAAGGGTAATCTAGAAAAAAATGAGTCACTTTTATTTTCATAATTAATTGATTTATATGCTAAAAGACCATATCTATAACATTTTTTAAAATTATCTTTTTGGTTTGATAATGAATAGAGTTCCGAATCATTTTCTTTTTTGTAATGAATTAATTGGTCTTTTTCATATGAATTCCATTTGTTTAAGTTTCTATTTTTATTTTGAGCCATACAACTTTGATTAACCCTAGTTCGCCATTTTTTTGGCATTAATCTAGACCATCTAATCTGAGATAAATCGTATTGATAATGCCATCTTAACCAGTTTTTCCATTGATTGATTCTATAACTCTGAAGTTTCTTATGTTTTAATTCCGAATGAAATATTCCTAGTTTTTTAAAATAGTCCTTTATTTTAGTCTTAAGGAAACAAGACGTTGTGTTATATTGAAGAACAGATCTAAATTTAGACAAATTAATAACTTGGGTTTGTGATAATTTGTAAAATACATATGCTTGTGACAAGTAGGATAAATCACAAAAAATATGTGAATTTTTCTTACTAATATTATAAAGTCACTTTTTTATAGTCGAAATAAAGATAAAGTGAATTTTTTTTTTATTAGTAATTTTTTCTTGATTTATTTCATTATTGGAGATGAATTTCTCAATCAATTTGTTTGTTGATTCAAGAAAGAGTTGTGTAGTAATTCTAGGAATATTAATGATAGATAAAAATAGATCGATGTATAATCTTTGAATGAATAATTTGAGAAAATAATGGAATTTCCATATTACTCGAGTATTTCTGCTTTTTAATATTTGGAAAATTTTTTTTGGCGATTCGAGTTTTTTAATATTATTTGTTTTATTAGGATTAATGTCTATTTCTGGAGTTACTTTCTTTTTCTCTTTTGTAATTCTTTCTATTTGATTTTTGATTGTACTTGTTCTATCAGTCAAATCCTTCATTTTTTTTTCTATCAGTGAAGAATTTGGCCAATTTCCAGATTCAATTTGACTAAATGATTCGTTAATTATTTGATTACTAATTAGATAATCTTTTTCTTTTTTTGTTTCATTGGATTCAGATATTTCTTTGAATCTAAATAATACAATTGGATTTACTTTTGAAAGTTCTTTTTTTATTTTTTTTAGAAATCCAATACTTTGGATAAACCATTTTTTGGTTTCTTTTGAAACACTTCTAAATAATTTTGTTTTCCCTTTTAAAATTTTTAGAGTTAGAAAATATTTCTTTTTGAATTTTCCAATTTTTTTTTCGAGTTCCTTAAAAATGGGCTCAAAAAAGGAAGGGCGCTTTCGGGGAGAACCAAAGGGAAGTTCAGCTTCCATTCCCCAAACTGTTAAAAAACAAAAATCATCTTTTTGTTTTTTCTTTTTCATTAGCTCTCCGCGGGAGGGGTACAGTTTAGATATATGCCAAGGTTTCAGACAAAAAGGAAATAAAATTTTGATCTGAATCCCGTCTCTCAACCAATCTTTGGGAAATTCTGTTTCTGATAATTGAACACCATTATAAGTACATTTAATCTGCATTTCTCTATTCCATTCCTGCAAATCTTCAGACCATTCAGGAAGTTGCAAGAATAACATACGCCCGAGATTTTTGGCTATTATCAATGAAGGTAATAGAATATATTTTCGAAGAATTGATTGAGTTATTAACATGTAACCTCTTATTATTTGTGCAAAAGGAATGTTATCCCAGGCTTCTTCGATCGCTATCCGTGCTTGTTCCTTTCTTTTGTTATCCTCTTTTTTGTCCTTTTCTTTTTTCTCTTCTCTTTTTGTTTGTTCTTCTCTAGACTCTAGAATCTTGAATTCTCTCTCTTTACCTGTCCAATTTCGAAAATTTGGTTTAATTAGTTCAGAGATATTAAAAGAAAAAAGACGTAGGGGGGTTATTCTGTCGACAAAAAGGGGGGAATGTACATTTGCTTGAAATAGTTTCGAAATAAATGTTTTGCGCCTTTGAGCCCGCATAGAGCCTTTAATTATACCTCGCCGAAAATCTGATTGTTGCGAATAGCTTATTAAAGCCACTTC
The DNA here is from genome assembly GCA_037074985.1 of Solanum bulbocastanum. Taxonomy (NCBI): domain Eukaryota; kingdom Viridiplantae; phylum Streptophyta; class Magnoliopsida; order Solanales; family Solanaceae; genus Solanum; species Solanum bulbocastanum. Next base: position 11,723,001 of record CM073602.1, on the reverse strand, counting down.
TTCCTCAGGATCGTTAGTCGCGTTGTTGTCAGTAAAAATAACTACACGTTTGGCTTTTCTTGAACGAAGTTGATGATCAATTGATGCGCGATCTTGAAATTCACCCATTTGTTGGTCCAATTCGGTGATTAATTTATGGGACCAGCGAGGTACTTTTTTACTGATTTCTTTTATTCCAATCGATTTTTTCCCCGATTTTGGCTCATTAGGATCAATTGCATTGAATACAAATTTTACAAATTTCGTTCTGTTTTCTGACTTCGCTCTTCTCTGTTCTTGGTCTGAAAATAAAGAAAGACCCTTCACATTTAAACTCGATTTTGGTTCGTTACCTAATTCATTGATTAAAGTTAAGAACTCGTCAATTTCTGTTGATAATGGTTTTTTATCAATCGTATACGCTTTTTGTTCAAATTCTTGGTAATCAATATTTGGAAGAAAGATAGTATGAATCCTATTTAGTCTAACTCTCTTTTCCCAATTTTCTAGCAAAGTATTGTTTATGATTGAAGATGAAACCCCTTTTTTTATTGTTCCTCGATATGGTCCATTTAACAAAGGATCATACATTTTAGGCACGTATTCTTTTTTAGTATCATCATTACACAATCTAGTCCTTGTTTCGAGTATATCCATAGAAAGAGATT